>JAIUSX010000002.1:10000000-15000000 GCA_026573805.1 Hesperophylax magnus
TTTATATTCTTCGCTGCAACTGGATGGGGTGTGATGAGGTATCGGTGTCGAGAGTGTCCGGGCAGATAAGCGGGCGGCACGTGGCGCCCCGGCCGATTAGCGCCCCCCGGCCGGGCTCCGCCGCCCCCTCCCAGTGCCCCCGCACCCTGCACCGGGCCGCGTGGCGAGACTAACCAACTAAACAACCATCCCTCGCTGGATACATCAATATGAATATCTTCTTGATATATGCAACCAGAAAGTACGAATTATATGCTAATTCTTAATTTCTGTAATGGCCGATTCTACCCCTAAAACATCGGAACACTATCAATCCGTCATTTAGATTCCGCTAACTTGATGGATGGATTGAATCCTTAAAGCATAGACGTCAAGTAAGAATGTTTCATTCTGCCAGTATTACAATAGAATGTGCTTTTGATCCGGAGCATTTTCCGCGAGAGTATTTCTACGACTGGATATGCTCGACAGTTTCTCTGTGAAATTATTTATCATTTTTTGTGTCTCCTCCCTACTTCAAAATAGGCCTCTGCGATCCGAGTTCACTTCTTACATACTTTTCTTAAAATTAGACACTTCTTACAAGAAGTTAATAATATTTTATTTAAGGCGAAGCTTAATGCCAAATCACTATTTTGAATAATCTTTATAACGAATTGGTGTACATTATGAATTGAAGGTTTTCCTATCGTTTCGCTTGAGTAGAATACAAATAAAAAAACATATTACTCAATAAAAAATATAAATGCAAACTACTAAAAAAAATTTTTTTTCACTAGAAATGTATGAACGCATAAAGGAAACAACTTTAAAAAATACAGTATTATAGCTAAGATTATTTGTGACAGTTTCACTTGATTTACTTTTTTGCTTTCTTATAAAATTATTTACAAAATAAATAAAAACCAGTTTTTTGCTTAAAATCGAACGTTTCTAGACTCCGTTTGTCAAGCGATTTTAATGCCTATTACCTACGATATAAGGTACACCAAGAATATACACATTTTTGGCTTTTAGCTTCCTCTTAATCATGAATAGGAACGATCCTATCGTGAAAACTTAAACTTTTTAAAACAATGATTGAGGCAAGTATTTGAATTAATAAATTTTCAATTGAATTGCGTTATTTTCTGTACGGGAAAGGTGAAACCACGGTGAATAGCGAACATAACCTCGTACGTTAACAAAAGTTATTTAAAAGTGGTTTATCCCATTGCTCTTCAAACGAACTCAACCTACTCCAGAATTATTTCAATGGATTTTTGAAACTTAAAGCATGATTTGTTGTCTATAGGTAATTTCACCGTATAACGTTTCCCGATGAAACAATGGAACGGTGATCGGTGATTCCCCTTCAGATTTTCGCGGCACAATAAAAAGCAGATAGCGACTATCCCGGGGTCTCTCGAGTCACCCGCCACACAGGCACACAGACACATAGGCACATAGACTGCGGGAGGTAGGACCCCAGACCCGGGATCTGGGAGAACCGTACGGTGTAACTAACACCGTGTAACGTTGCGTTACATTTCGTTGCATTTTCGCTGATGTAGGTCTCTCTATGACACTCGAAGACAATGGGCTGTTTGACAAAACGATTCAGAATGCCCTTGTTCCGAGGCGACCCCATTGTTCCACGGCGCTTATACTCTACCTACCCAGCTATAAAGTAGCTTTGGAGTGCTTTCGGAGCTTCGCGCTGCATCTGCTGAATTGTTATTGACTACCTCTTTCTGTTGATTACTCGAATATCTATTCAATACGCGGAAACAAAATATTCTATTTTACGGACACGCTCGTGCCGGAGTGTTGGAACACCTGATCGGTGGGCACACGCGCTGTGAGCAGAGCTGTTAGCTGTAGTGCAGTTTTACTGCGTCAGGCCACCGGGTGAGTGAAAGCTTTTTCCTACGACCACCGGCTGGAGGGTAATCGTTACGCGCTACGTGGAAGAACTCTGGTACGATGCTAATTGAAAATAATTGTCGTAAGGTACAATCTACACTGAAATTTAAAAAATACCTTACTTCTTACTCTCGGTCGTAAAATGTTTTTTTTTTAAAGAAGCTATTTAAATACTATTAATATGTCTCTGGTACAAACTAAAGGTGAATTTTTTTTAATGTAATTCATATTAGTAATAGCCACCTGGTCTATTTTATAGAGTCGTTAAAATAGATTAGTGAGCACAGGCTTTTCTATGAAATAGAAGCCCAAAGATGAATCGAATCCAACTTTCGTGATATAAATTAATGCGCTGCCGGAAACCATAAAGTCTGATTTGATAGATTCAAGCTGGATTGTAGGAGCCATATTAATAAAAAGAAAACTCAATAAATAATTAAAATGTAATAAGGTGTGTAAGTAATTAATAATAAATTAAACATTTGTAAACTTGGATGTACGAATGGCTATAAAAAAATGAAAAAATAAAAATAAATAAAATTGGTCATATGTTCTCATTGAAATCGATCAGTTCAACCAAAACCTCCTAGATCACAAGGCCAGGACACTGAATCAACTTGTATGGGAACCTCCAAAAAAAATTAAATTAACTAAAACATTGATGTTTTCATAAATAAGAATAATTAAAAATTAAATTATTAAAAAAGATTTTTTTTCTAAAATCCCATACAAGTTTTTTTTTATTGTTTATAGATTATTTTACAATATTTCATATTTTAATTCAGTAATGTTGGCCTCACTGGGTTGTTTACCCGTGCTGAGGCCCCCATTTTATGATATAAGAATTTATACATTAAAAAAAAAAAAGAAAAACAACATTAAAATTAAAATAAAGATAAATTTAAACTAAAAATAAAGATTAAAATATAATTATCACACTAAAAGAAAAATATTAAAAGAGAATGTAAATCGGCATTTATAATGATTTATGTGTTTGTGCGTGTTGCGTGTTTTATTTTTATTTTTTGTGTTGCGTGTATATGTTTTATTCTTTTATGTTATAGAATTTTGGTAATATTGTCTCTTTGTTCTTTAATCCATTTTTTTTTATTTTGTGTTTGAATTTATTTTTATTTTCCTCAATTTTTGTTTCAAGTGGAAGACTGTTGAATGCTTTAATAGCGTGGTATTTATGTTGTCTTTGTCCAAAGGTAGTGTTTACCGTCGGAGTTTTTATGTTTTTTTTGTACGCTTGTCTGACCGGTCTATTAGTAATATTTTGTGTTTGTTGGGGTTTGTTTTTTTGGTCGAAAATGTAGTTTAGTAGTGTTTTAACATATAATTGACGTATATCAAGTACGTCACAGCTTTTAAATATTTGGTCTGTGTCGGTTAGTTTATGTTTTTTGAGTATTACCTTTAATATCGTTTTCTGTGCGATTTCTATTTGAGTGATAGCTGCGTTTGTTGCTCCTCCCCAAGCAATTATTCCATATTCTATTATTGATTGGCACAGTGCAAAATATATTGTTTTCAATTGTTTTATTTTATATATGTTTCTTATATTTAGGAAAATGTGTATTGTTCTGAGGAGCCTATTTGTGATTAGTTAAAAGGCTGCTTTGAATGATTGTCCCGGCCTTGTGACCTAGTAGGTTTTGGTTCAACGCACCATTAACAATGCAAGAAGGCAGGTGAGTCCGTATGTATCTAGTTGAAATTCTTATGATAACAAACAGTTAGGACGAGTTCAACGAATTAGAATGCCTACAAAATAGGTTAATACTTCGGTAACTATCTAATTATTGGTAGAGTTTTTTCAGGTGTTCTTCTGGCAACATAAGAAAGTAGTATAAATATGATTAATAGTCCCTCCAATAGGGGAACACAGAGTTGCAAAAATGCAATTGGTGTATTTGGTCGAGTGGCTACTATAGATATTGTAAATACAAACATTTATAGATTTAAAAATAGTTGGTTTGTTCGTTATATTCTCATTTGGCCGCCTGCAAAATTAACTGTGTGATGCTGCAGGCTAGGTTTTTTTGTTGACTGGGGGTAGCTGTTTTAACATCCCCATTTGGCAATTCATCTTATGTAAATCTTTTCATTGCGTTCCTGTTCCGGTTCAAAATGGTTGCCGTGTCGGATACTACCTTTTATGCCGTCAGAGTTCTCATGATCGTGGTTCTTACTAAGAGCTGTCAAATCGTAATAAACATGTTATAGTACCTGCCGGCCAAAAGAAAGTTTGAAAAAATTGTTGTCATCGAGATGGTGTCGTTCATAGTCAATAGAATTTTAACAAACTTGGATGTTTCTTTGGATAAATTATACAATTCCTTATTTGAAATATTTTTAAAATTACGTAAAACATTTATGGTTGATAATTAATTTATATACCTAGGAAGGTACTTACAAATCTTACGATTTCATAGGAAATCCTGGTTTTGATTTGTTAGATAAAAGCAAATTACAAACATATTTTTGGACGCAAGTTAACTACAATATTCACAAAACTTCTAGTGTTTATAGCAAATACCAACCCAAATATCGCAATATGCATCCAAGAGTTTTTTTTTCTATCGGGGAAAAGAATAAATCCCTTTATAATTCCGCTGATCCATCGAAGCAAAACAAACAATCACCGTACCGTGTTTGCCGTCGGGCTAATGTCGCCACTGGGGTTCAAGAGTTCGGAAGTCCTTTCCCACGAGGATACTAATAACACATGTAAAGTCCGCTGATGGATCACTACCGCGTGCCCGGCGACTCTACACAACTTGCGAAATGTATCGGACGAGGGGGAGTTGCGTTGGTACCTACCTAGTACCTACCCTCATCTACTGGATACAGTGCGGCACCAAACATCGCGCAAGGGTGACACTTGGGTGCCTATTAAATTAATAAAAATAAACCCACAAATTTTGTAAGATATTGAAATTAAATATTATTTTATTAGAAACAGCTTTTTTCATGACATAATACAGGAAAACAGACATACATTTTTTGTATACAAATTTATTTTATTTAGTCAGTTAAATACAACTGTCGAACCTTTATACATGTCTGTTTAATTATTTGGTTATAAATATAATTATGACGTATCTGTAAAACTCACAATGCCTTACGAGATGTAGACATTTTCAAGTAACTTGAAAACATATAAAATGCAACTTACTAAACTTATTACCTAATTTGTTATTTTGAAAACTGTATTACTACTAATTGTCTTTAATTGTTTTTATGACATTTTGTAATTCCTGTTAATGTTTATTCTTTATATTTCTTTGTCATTTATAAATATATTGTATAGGTGCAAATATTGAATCAACGACTAGAATTAATGGAACACTATTGGTCTAATATTGTAAATAATTTATGTTTTTTTTTTTGTATTAGGCAATTCACCCTAAAGAGAGTGCTTTGTGCCGATTGGGTTAAGATATATGGTTAAATGTGAATTATCTATAAGGGGACTGGACATATCATATATTAAAGTCATTCAAATCTATAAACTTATAAAGAATAGAATATACGCGAGAGTTGTTGAGAGACAGCAAATATGGAATACTAAGGGGAGACTGGTGGGTGATTTTAATAAGCAATCGATACATGCCTTTGAAAGAAGAGTGGTTTTTACAATTGAAGAAGACATGGTCAAGAGTCTCATCCTCCACACCACACTGGCATAATGAACTTTCGAGCACCCGAATTTTAAACAAATGAGTTGCAATAGAGAAGTGGCCAATTCTCATTCTCGAGATACAGGAAATAAATCTTTTGGACTTTTTTTTGCCGTGGAACCAGGGTTTACTTGGAATATGATTTTGTATTCCAGCATAGAAAGATCCAGTTTGAGTTTTCGTGACTGTCCAATTTTCTTCACAGGAACGAGACATGTTGGATTTAAGAATAGAGAAGACGTCAGAGACAGGAATTTTTAAATCTAAAGGAATAGAACCAGATACAGTTCCAAGTTTAGCGAGAGAATCATCTTTCTCGTTACCCTCAATTCCTAGATGGCCAGGCACCCAAACCAGTATTGTCTCAAACATAGATTCGTTTAAAGAATCGATGATGTTTTTAATATTACAAATAATATAGTCTTCTGGACATCGAACGATATTAGAGGAAATTTTTAATACTGCACTTAGAGAGTCAGTACACACTAAGGCTCGACGAATATTGAGGAGTTGGATTTGAATTAAAGCTTGTTCAATTGCGAAGCATTCTGCAGTAAATATGGAAATTTCTTTAGGCAATTTATAAGACAGATTAACATTGAATTCAGGAATATATACCGATGCGCCACATTCTTTGTGGTCGGATTTGGAACCATCTGTGTATATGAGGGAAAATCCAGGAAACTTTGAAAATATAATGTTTTTAAAATGTTCTTCAACATTTTGAAAGTTATTAGCTGAAGATAAAATGTTCGTCCGGAAGTCAGAAATTATTACTTTTGGGATAAAATTAATAGCATTAAACGGGGTACTGTAAATAGGAAGGATTGGAGCATTTTGTAGATTTTGAAGGTAAGAAGACAAAGATCTAAATGATAAAAAACTTTTTAATAATAGAGGGAATCGATCTCTATCTATTACCCTCCTTCTGTTATTCAAAATACTGAACAAACGATCGAGACTGTGTTCCAATGAGTGACGCGATAAAGATAACGCTTTGAAGATATATCTATCCGCGAGGTATTGTCTTCTCAAAAATAAGGGAGGATCTACACATTCTATCTGAAGAGTATTAATTGGAGAAGATTTCATTGCCCCAATAATCATTCTGATAATTTATGTTTATGCTAAATATATAAATGACTGTTTGTTTCTTAAATAAAATAAAATTTTAAAAATCAAATAAAGGACGTGTGATTTTACCATGTCTCATTTGTACATTCAATTTTTTTATGTGAATACTCAGAAGAGTCCCAACTGCTCCCAACGCTCTGGAGACGGTGAGACTGTGGAATCCCCAATTTGGGTATGTTGTGAGGCTGAAGAAAGTGGGGAGGGAAAGGATATGGGTAAGAGGAAGGTTTTGGAGTACGCGGCTAGATCTGGGCACCAAATACGGCTAAAGCCATTTCAAGCAACGATTGAGAGTATCTTCCACTCTGGAACATGCGGCAAGTACAGTATATATTATTTTTAATTAATAAAAATATTGTGAAATAACCTAAGCTCGTCAAATAAAATTTACTTTTATATGTATTTTTAATTTAATTTTACCCGCGACCTTCGAATCCTAGTCGAGAGCATTACCAAGAAACAGTCTGATTTCGAAAAAAAAGTATAAGATTAATGTTGTGGTGTCTTAAATATCCTACATGATTTATTTTTTAAATGTGCCGTTCTTATGTAAATTTGGACTAACATTTAAAAAGTCATGTTTAACGTTTTTGGTACAGAATCCGTTCCACAGATCCATTCCGCGGCCATGTATATACTTCTTAACTCCGTTTTAGGGGGGGGGGGTTACAAAGGAATAGCTTTTAAAATTATGAACAATTATATTACTTGTATACATTTTATATTATTTTTTGTACATGGCTGAACTGCCCCAGCAACAACCTTTTGCATTTTGATGATAGTGATAAACTAAACATGTCCACTAAAGAATCCCAATTATTACCCTCCATTAGTATTCTGGGCAATGAGAAGTACCCAAAAATCATACTGACTTTTAGAAATCAGGTTTTGGTGAAAACTTAAAAATAAAAAGTAACGTGATGGAAAGCATAAAAATATTTTTTTTAAAGTTTAAAAACTTTGGAGAAAATGCGGTTAACGTCAAGACAGGATGTTTGCAGATTTGCTGATGTCTATAACATGGTATTTATCACCTCATGTGGCTGATCCTTCTTCTTATCAAGATGAGATCTAGGGCATAATATAGGCACCATAGACTAATCGTCGTTTCTTGATTCTCTTCATATTTTCTTCAGCCATGCTGCTGAAGTGTACTGATTTCCAGTTTCAACGTAACATAAATTATATTCTTTTTATAATATTGTATTTGTATTCGTTTCTTGAAAGAATTAAGTTTTAATACGGAAATTTTTTTATTTTTTAAATGTTTAAAAGCGAAAAGTTTATTTTTTCTAAAATAATTAATTTACACCATCTTTGATGATTTCCAGACTGTACCTTTCAATCTGTGGTAGCTACCGCTAAGGAGCATTGGAGCTACGCCCTAAATTTCAGTAAATCTAAAAATAATAAGTACCAACCAATAAATAATATTTCAATACTGAAAAAAACAAAAAATTAAAATATAATAATAACAATAATAAAAGTAATACTACAAAAAACATTAAGTTCAATTCAAGCGGTTCGAATTTTCGATCTTTGCATCACGTATCACGGTGCGAGCGGATTCCATATCGCTCACTGAGAAATGTAGCCTGGGAACATCAATTATCTATACGCGCAGAGCGTGGATGTTAACCATTGTACTGAAATTTCTCCGAAACTTGAACGGCGCTCATCAATTACTCGGAGCTCTTCGGCGAGGCGGAAATACCAGAAGACAATACATTTTTTTTATCACGGAAACTAATTTAGTTCACAGTTCGCATTTTCGCATTCGGATAATTTCAGCTGGTCGGTATAGGCTTCAAAATTGCCAGTATTCTTTACCTGGCGTAGGGGATAGAGTGACAATGTTTTTAGCGCAACACCCATTTACGTAAGCACAAGCCGCCACTGCTTCCAAGATGCGCATTTCTTCAGCGATGTCTTTGGTAAGCTTTTGGTAAACTTTTTTTTTCAGATAATTCAGTGTCAGGGCTATACTCTAGGACTCTACCCTCTACCTCACTTAAACTGCTTGCTCCGAAGTTAACATAAACACGCTACAAGGTTCACAGAAAACTTATTAATCCCAAAAGCAAACAAAACTATATTTCAAAAAGGACCACACTACATGGCCATTAAATTATATAACAACCTTCCACGTAGCATCAAACAAATACTCAAATTTAAATCATCACTAAAAACATTTATTTTAAACAAATGTCACTACACTTTAAATGAATACGTTACATAAATTAAATACCTCTATTTTTTTATTTTTTATTTACATATATTTGTTGACATGTAATTGTTGGGTTTTGTAATATAATGTGTATTTGTTGGGTTAGCTGGAAGAAATAGGATGTAACCTATAAGCCCTTTGTACTCTGTATTTTTGTGCAATAAATGTTTTTTGAATTTTTGAATTATTGAATTTTAAGCTCGTTGTAGTTTGTGATGAAAGGCTTAAATCACAGTGAAAAAAACAGATAAACCATAGCTGCTAAAAATATACAAATTATTTATGAAAACCGTCATTCTAGCGACATCTGTTGAGTTCAAGTTAATCCAGCTTGTTTGCAGTAGACACCTGTAATAGTTGGAATTACGTCGAGATTCTATAGCATAAACACAGAGGTCATTAAAATCGTCTAGGAACGAGAAAGGATTCCCCTGTCTATGCCTAAAAATAAACATTGAATTTTGTCAACCAATTAGATCTGAACAAAAAGCTATAAAATTTTGAGTAACCAATCAGTGAACAGAAAGGCGTGTGTCTACGGAAGACAAAGGAATGAACTTTGGACCCTGCGATAAAATAGATAATTAATTACATTTCCATTCCCACAGAAATTAGAGGCGAACGCACTATAGAGTAAACAATCGACGTTCAAGGGAACGAATCCTGGGAATGTTTACAATAACTGAGACATTTAAGAGATAGCGAACCATAGAAATCGAGTGCTTTGAAGATTTTACAAGTTGAAAAACACACACGCGAAAATGCAATGGAAAAATTATAAACGTGATAGTATAAAAGAAGGGCGGAAAAACTTAGGGAAGTTGCTGGCAGGATTTTCAACCGTCGTACAATTACTTATGATAGAAGGAGGGTGTCGAGTTCGATGTAAGTCGTAATAAAGGAAAACGAAAGTGTTAGGGACATTAGAAACTAATCGTTATCAATTCTAGTTGAAGCGGACATATTGGAAAATCAATTTGGGAATGAAAATCTCGCATTAAAATAGACATTTTAGAAACAGTGCAGAGACTGGACGAAAGGAAAATACAGAGATTTTGAGCTGCTACAAAGGTCCTAGGGACATGAAAATAGGGTACCATAGGAAGGCAATAAAACTAAACATATAGCGATAGATTAAATTCAGGAAACGTAGGCATTTTACATGATTATCAGGGTAGATAGATATTAGAGTTACACAAGACTGCAGAAGAAATGAGACAAGATAAAAGGTTGACGATCTCATGTGTATTTTAGAGGATAAACAATCGAAATTCGAACATGATTTTTGTTTACGTTAAGGTAATAAACGATTAGAAAACCAATAAAATTTAACGTAGGGCTTATGAGATATTTATTTAAAGCAAAAGATATTAAAATTAATAGGTTTGAAATTAAATTAAATTTACGGCCGTAGTACATAAATTTGAGATGTAAACAGATGTCCAGACGTATGATATATGTGAAATCTTGTATGTAAGAGATAGAAGATGGGGCGGAGATCGAGTAAGGCAATAAAAGTGACAGATATCCCAGAGTCAAATAAGGTATATCTCCCATGGAAGTGTGGAAAACTATATATTAATTAATAATAAATGAAGTATGAAATTTTCCTGGAGACCACACACATCGGGAAAAGTGAGAAAAAGAGAAAGGAAAGGGTAGGGAACGGGGATAAGGAATGATCCAAGTGGAGAAAAGCGATACAATTCTAAGTTATCCGTGAAATTAATAAATACGACTTGGAAAATAAGTAATTATAGAGTTATGAGAAATAACATAAGAATAAAGAAGAAAATTGTGCAGGAAAACGTCGCGAATAAAAGAAAATCCAAAAAAATAAGGAAAAACTCAAATCTGCGACATAAAGAGAGAAGGTACGGGTGAAAATGGAAAAGCTCATATAGGTGACAATAAAATTAAGTAGATTTTAGACGAATCGAAATTCAAAAATGCATAGTAAAGATTTCGCCATGGATTTAATCATTTTTCACGCGAGATGCATAAAATTGAGATCTATATATATGTTACTGAGGACGGACCTATCGCGAATTGAGAAAAAAAAGGAACGCAAAATCATGATATTTTAACTACATTTTGTATGAACCATGGGACAAAGGAGCCTAGGCAATGAACGCAGGTTTACCCGATTCGGACCCTATCGAATTAGAGACGTGAGAGAAAAAATTAACCGCCGCCCAGAGCCGGAAAACAGAAGATCGTATGGAAGCACAATCGATACTAGAGGCAGGGATATTCAAATTTACGAGTTGATAAAAGATAGAATTGATTATCAAAGGAAATTCAGATACGTCTTTTGGAACCTGAGAGGGGTATAAAATAAGGTGCACACCAGTTTTCGGGAGTCAGTCGAGGTTTTCTGAAAAGGTGAATACGCCGCAGTACTACGTTTCTTGGTAAAAAAAAAATTAACAGTGAAAAATCTTTAAGTGTTAAATTTTAAATAAGTCCCTGGACTTAGAGAATTTGTGGATAGTACAAGTACTAAAATCAGTGAAATTTTAATAAGTCAATTTAATTTAATCAAACAGTGTTAATAAAAAATAAATAGGGTTTAACTCAGTGCTTAAAAGTGTTACGTGAATAGTGCAAAAAGTGTTTAGTGAATTATAAAATTTGAAAATAATTATTTCATTCAAAGTGACAACAATCAAATTTAATTGAGAGTTTTATCGTTAATCTAGAATAAACGCGTTCGCAAATTGATATTTAAAAATATATTATAATTTAGCATCAATCAAACACAAAAACAAAAAAAAAAGGATTCAATAATAATAAACGCTCAAACCTTTGTTCAAAAAAGAAGCAGTTCGAAAAGAAAATTAATTGTAGATACTTTAAAATATTGGTGAAAACAGTGAAATTTAGAAGAAAGTTTTAACAGATATTTAATTTATTCAGAATCGAAATAATTAAAAGTTTGCGCAATTCGGAATGAATTTTCTTATAAATTTATATAAAAAAATAAAAATTAAAAAGATTGAAAATAACAAAAATAGTTCGACCTAAATAATTTATAATTTTCCGGCACATCTATATCACGAATTTTAAATATCAGCTAATTTATATGAATCGAGCAAGAATAAAATATTAAATAGTCGAAAAGATTAATTTTGAAATTATTTGAAAAATACCGTTAATTAGATAGGATTTCTTTGACAAGATTTGTTGTGTACATCCCAACCGGAAAAATCTTGAAGGGGGTGAGTTTTCCTTTTATAAATAATTTTCAGGACCTAGGAGTGAGGAGATACAGCTGATTATGGTATATCAATTAAATTATTAAAAAACAACAAAACAAAGCATTACACATTAATATATGTATATTATGTATTTATTTATATTAAATAAAGTAATATATTGTATATAAAGAATATATATATGAGTAATGTATTTATATATATGTAATTTATTTATTAATCAAAACATCGGAATGGTAACGATTTAAAATACCCACTCATGAACATATCTATATTATTGAAAAAGAAAATATGTATTTATTAATATTCAAGACTATGTAGATTCATATATTTTATATTTATTTATTAATATATGTACTCTTATTTAACATATTTTGACAATCGAGATATGTGTACTTAAATATATATTTATTCTTCACTTAACCTCTAGTAAATTTACTAAATTCGGAAAATGAAATAAATAGTTTAACTTCAAAAAAGGAATTAAAAATATTGAAATTAACTATGCACAATAAAAGGTAACATAACTGAATTATAGGGAGAGGTAGAAATATTTCTTAAATAAACAATCTCACATTCGGGTTAGTGTGTCAGGAGATGTTTACATTATCGATTTATTTACAAATAAAGTCACTGGAGTTCTGGGTCAACCGCATAGTTTGAAAACGACCTTGGCCGTAACTAGATAATTTATCAGGATTATAAGGATAATCATCAGGATGTCATTGTGCAATGTGCAGCGATATGGGTCATTCACAAATACCTATCATTCACAAACAACAATCGAAAAATCATGGGTTAGCAAGATTTATATCGAATAATTTCATGAAACATTTAAATATCATTGTTTAGATAGTCGCATAGGTTTCATTAGTTACTTAAAATAGCTGGAAGCTACGTGCTCACAAATACCTATCATTCACAAACAACAATTGGAAAATCACGGGTTAGTTAGATTTACATCGAGAACTTATACGAAACATTTGAGTATCATTGATGGAGTGTTCGCATAGATCCCATCAGTTGCCTGAGACAGTTGAGAGTCGTGCACCCTCTTATGTGGCAATCAATTACATGAAACAGTTGAAAAATCACGGGATAGGATGAACTAAATCTAACGTTGAATCCTGGGGAAAGAAAAATACAGTTCATCAAATAGGAGGCAGTGGTCGCTCCTATAACAAGACCATTAACCAAACAAAATAGAGATGACGATTCTCTTAAATAAAAACGTCAAAACCAAACAAAAAGCCTGGAGTTCGATAGCTCTCCAAAACAAACTATCAATAAGATCTTATTTTACTAGTATTTATTAGTATCACCTTATTATTACGTATTTATTCGGTTACCAAACTTAGAGCTTCGCAGAGTTCTTGGCGCGAGATCCGAGCTTGGAATGCGAGGTAGATAGCCCTGTATTGCAAGTTATAAACCTTTCCCAAAAACGTATGTATACATATATTTATTCGTATGTACTGTTTACTGGAGAATGCGGACCTGCATACAGCTTGCATTTAGGTCTGTGGACCATTCTCGCATTCTCTTTTAAACGTGGAATGAGGATTCACGACCCGTAAGTCCACACCAACCGTGAGTATATGATTGTATTTAGGACGAAACCGGTTCGCCCTAAGTAAATTGTAGTCCTTGGAGGAGTTGGAATTTGGGAGTTTCGGGACCCGAGGGAAGACTTGAAGGCAGTGCATGATGACGTGGAAGGTTCATTGGGACGCGATAACTTAGGTATCAATCAATGAACCGTGTCAAAAGATTGTGCGAATTTCTCGTTGACTCACGATCATCTCGTTTACTTGCTGGAGGATAGGAGCCAAATTTTGCAAGCAAAGGGCTATTCCGAGTTCGTCAAATATACAATTAACTAATTACATTAACCTACTAAATAAATTTTACATGTACCTTATAGCAGCAGGATCATAAAGGAGTGGCGCCAAACAGACACAATAGTTAATCAAAATCAAATTTACTAACAATTAACCATTTGAGTTATATTTAATTACCTGTCCAAATAAACATGTATAATATCTTTTATCAGCGTTTAACTACGACTTTGTTAGGGTACAGGGAATCAGAATAGTTACATAGGGAAAGTTAGCTCATTCAGAGAAATCATTTAAATTTAGACTTGCAATGGAAAGACCAATTCATTTTTGAAATTCAACGCCTTGATCAGAATCAAAAGGCTTACCACAAAAATGAAAGTAATTAAAATCCTATATCATAAATCAAAAAATTACACAACGTTTGATGGAATTTAATTACAATATAAATACGAAAATATTTGCGTTCAATATCGTAAATAACGTATTAATTAGTTAAGTACTTATGTCTATAAAGATATACAGTACAAGAGGGCTTTAAGTAGCTTTCTGAAGTTATCAAAGAAATTAAGGGTCCAATTTTCATGGAGGCTTATGTGTTGTAGGGGAGGAATTTTCCATCCCTGCGAACACATATGCAAAGCCTTAGAAAAAAAAAAAGAAGTATCGGTCATAGCCAAGAGAGAAGAAAATTTTATATTGTAACAATATAATAAAAAGGATGGCGAAAGGGTGAAAACATTACAAGTTTAAAGGGCAGATGAACTACCACCATCTTCTTCGACTTCTAGCCTTATTTGAAAAGTATTTGTATCACCATACTGTGGCACTAAATCCAGCAATGAAGCTTTAAAAATCTATATTCATCACCCCCACAGACATAGGAATTAATAGACGAGAAGATAATGGCGAGGGGTAAAATCAACTGTTGAAGAACGAAGGGAGTAAGGCTGACTGTGATTCGTCAATAAATCAATCTGACAGTAAATAGGCATCTCGCATTATAATATCACCATTTACTTCTTAAAAGTAAAATCTGCTTTTGAATGAATAGACATTTTTACATGGGAGCGCAAATTACTCGCCACGTTATGAACAAATTTCGAACAAAGTCCAAATTCGGCAAAAAAATTCGGTTCTATTTTCAGAGTCGAATATTTCGTTTAAGTATTTAGTTAAGACACTTTTATAAATTTAATAATTTACTTCCCAGCAACCAACCAGCTTTGTGTTTCGCGTCCAGACGTTTCTCGATGTGATAGTGTATGTTTCTAAAACTGATCTATATTATACTATATTATACTATTATTATACAACAACATAGGATCACATAACACAGTGTATAATAGTGAAATACGTTCCGTATTAAATTTACATAAACGAGGTCCGTTTGCAAGCAAATACAACAGAAAGTGTCACTCAGTATAAATCATCTCGTGTTTAACATTTTAAGTCAGTTAGATTTCTGCATAATAGTGAGTGCTGTACGGTATTGTGAATTTAAAATCACAATTATTTATTAAAAATTTACCTGAAATCAATAACAATCAATAACGCGCAGACGCAAACATTTGAACTATCATTGGCTGAAAGTGTCATCACCTAGTGCTACCATTGGTGGAAAGTGTCATCATTGCCCGTTTGTGCTCAACGGGTTGCGGCAATCAGGCGCTGGTGCGAATTAACCTAATAAATTTAAACAATAAACATTACTAATTGATCATGAATAACTGCGGAGTTTGCAAATCTACAATCTCACATGGTCCTCAATGCTCATCATGTAAAGAATACTTCCACTACAAATGTGGAGGTATTTCGGAAGAAAACTTTAAAAAAACTGAAATTAGAACTGAGATCTGCCTGGCGATGCAGTTCCTGCAAATCCTCAAACATTGTTGTCGGTCACCAGGATATAAGTACTATTATGGCAGATATCAGAAGAATCCAGAGCGACTTATCATCCTTCAAGACTCTACACGAAGAGATAAAAGTCCTACGCGAAGAAGTACAAGGAGTTCAAAATTCAGTAGAGAGCTGTCACATGGACGTAGCAGCATTCGGGAAGAGAATAAACACACTCGAAAAACGTTTAGAAAAAGTTGAGAATCTGGAAACGGAGGTCACACATCTACGAAAGGAAGTGCGCGCTTTTGCAGACGAATTAAATAAACGCGACCAATGGGCAAGGTTACAAAACCTGGAAATCAAGGGAATACCTCACCGAAATGATGAAAACCTGATGAATATAGTTAAGAAAATATCAAACGTAAACAACATTTACATTGGCGAAAGTGATGTGGAATTCGTGACTCGTGTAGCTACAAAAGGAAACCGCCCTGATATGATAAAGCCTATTATTTTAAAACTCTCTAATCGAAGCCTGAAGAACCAGTTTCTTCAGGCGGTTAAAGCGAGGAAATGCTTAACCACGGCTGACATCGGGTTCGCTGGAGCACCAAAAAATATCTACGTCAGCGACCACCTCACTAAGGTAAATAAAAATCTTTTCTTTCGGGCGAGAGTTCTGGCTAAGGAACGGGGGTTCCAATATGTTTGGCTAAAAAACTGTCAAATCTTTGCACGACGCAACTCAACTTCCCCGCCAATCATCATATCCAAGGAGGAAGATCTGAACAAGATGGAGGTCCAGCGGAATTTCTCTCCTCACTCTGGATCCAACGCTGGAGACCCTCGTCCCAGCCAACCATAAAATCAGCGAGACCTAAGCGAAAACTATTCTCTCTTTTTTTCTTTACTTTCATATATTTTTTATTTAAATATTTTTCATTCAAATATCTATCTCTTAAAATTCTATTTCTTAAAGATTACTGTTATAAATTTTCCTCCTTTGAATATTTTTCATTCAAATATTTTCCGTTTGAATGTTAAACCTTTGTATATTTTTCATTTAAATTTTTTCCTTTTAAATATTTTTCTTTTGGATATTATGGTTCTCTTAAAGTTTTTATCTTTAAAGATTACTGTTTAAAATGTTTTTTCTTTAAATATTTTCTTTTTAGATGTTTTATTTCTGTATATTTTTCGCTTAAATGTTTTGATTTTAAATATTTTTCTTTGAAATATTTTTTTATGAAATGTTTTTCTTTGAAATATTTTTTTTTTATATATTTTTCTTTTAATTATTTTTCTTTTGGATATGTTTCTTTTGAATATTCTACTTCAAATTATTTTTCTCTCGTATATCCTCCGCACCTACTATGCACCTCTTCCTCAACCTTTCCTCACCTCCTACTCCCCCCTCTCATTACATGTTATGTACACACTTCTACCTTACTGCACTACACTGTAAAAAAAAAAGAGTATGAGTATTACAAATTACTTTTAAATCAATTTGACCTCCCATATGAAATCAGGCATACAACTAGCTAACTATCTTACACCTAAATACAGATTAACACCACCCATAAAATGACATTAAATATATATTATCAAAACGTAAGAGGCTTACGCACAAAGACTGATACACTGATAAATGCTGTCAGATCCAACGAATACGATATTATCGCCTTAACTGAATCGTGGCTAACTGATGGCATCCGTAACGAAGAACTGTTCGACGATCGTTATGACGTGTTCCGCCGAGATCGAAATTACTGTGCAACTGGTCAACGCTTGGGCGGAGGTGTCTTGCTCGCTGTTCGACGCGAACTGGTAGCCCGCGGGCGTCCAGAGTGGCACTCAAAAGCGGAAGACTTATGGTTATCCTTACAAATTAAGAGTTCGTTGTGCAATACTTTAAACATATGTTGTATTTACCTACCCAAAGGTCCAGCGTATAATGAAAACATAGAAAGCTTTCTCAGCGAAATTTCAAGATTAACCTTACAATGTCCTTGTGAAAAATTTCTTATTTTAGGCGATTTCAACCTCACTGACATTCTGTGGAACAAAAGTCCAAACAACACTTCATACACACCTACCAATCGTTTATCTCCTCTCAGCTCTGCATTTGTTGATTGCCTGCATTTTTCGGATCTCTGTCAATATAATGGGATTTCAAACTCCAACGGCCATTTTCTAGACCTCGTCCTCTGTAACGATTGCGTTAAGGTATCAGCCTGTAATGACTCACTAATCGTCGAAGATATTCACCATGCATCCATAACGATAGATGTAGCATTCTCAGAACCCGTTGCATTAAGAGAGGAAATACGAAAGGTTCGCGTCTTTAAACGTGGTAATTACGAACTTATAAATTTTCTTCTTAATAAAGTAAACTGGCACGAGCTTCTCTCAGTTGGTGATATAAATTCAGCTTTACTAAATTTTTACTCACAAATAAACCAACTTATAGATGCTCACATTCCGCAAAAATCGAGTATAAACTCAAAATATCCTCCATGGTATAACTCAGCTCTTATAAAGTTAACGAAGGAAAAATACAACTATTTCAAAAAGTTCAAAATTTACAAAAATCAATCTGACTACTCCATTTTCTCTCTCTTAAGATCATGCCATAAAAAACTACAACGAGAATGTCACAATCAATACCTAATTAATGTTGAACACAAAATATCCTCTGATCCAAAAAATCTTTGGAATTATGTTAAATTAAACTCCAAATCACAGGGTGTGCCAAACACTGTATTCCTAAGGGATGAAAAAGCTGAGAACGGATCTGAGATTGTTAACTTATTCTCCAAATATTTCAGTTCTGTCTACACCAACGACTTTCAAACTTCTGAAAATATGCCAGACAACTACAACATTCATAATTCTTCCACTATTCATTGTATTGAAGTTGACGAACGTCTGGTGCAGACATATCTAGAAAATTTAAAACTAAATAAAGGCGCAGGCCCAGATCAAATTCCCCCCTTCTTCATCCTGAAATGCGCAAGCAGTCTCTCTAAGCCGTTATCCATTATATTCAATCGTTCCTTAAAAGAGGGTGTGGTACCTAATACTTGGAAAACTGCCTTCATAACACCCATTTTCAAAACTGGGCAAAAATCTGACATTGAAAACTATCGTCCTATTTCAAAATTGTGTGTCTTCAGCAAGGTGTTTGAAAAAATAATATACGATCAGATGTTTCCCGCTTTGAAATCCTCACTCAATGTTAACCAACATGGGTTTATGAGTGGAAAATCAACAACAACCAATCTAATAGCATTCACGGAATTCTTGCAAGATTATATGGATCAACGTGTACAAGTAGACGCAATATACACGGATTATAGCAAAGCTTTTGACCTAGTGAATCACGACATATTACGAGTATTACGCAAGCTTATGCAAATCGGAGTCCACGGTGATCTTCTCAGATGGCTCTCATCTTATGTATCAAATCGTAGTCAAGTCGTAGTTGTGGGTGGCTTTAAATCGGACTGGGTAACCGTCCCATCAGGTGTGCCTCAAGGATCTCTATTGGGACCGTTACTATTTAACATTTACATCAATGATATAGGCCAATGCTTCAAATACTCCAAAACATTACTTTACGCAGATGATATGAAGGTTTTTTATCCTATCAGATGTACTGCTGACTGTCAAAAAATGCAAGAGGACCTAAACCGTCTTAATATTTACTGTACACAGCATAACCTTAAAATTAATGTTAAAAAGTGTTTCGTTGTGAATTTCACACGAAATAAGAATATCATTATCAATGAATATAATCTGAACGGCTCAATATTAATCAACAAAAAAGAAATCAAAGATTTGGGAGTGACATTGGACTCTAAGCTAATTTTTAATATTCAAATAGACTTAGTGACATCAAAAGCCTCTAAAATGTTAGGATTCATTCTTAGGACATGTAAAAAATTCAATAACCTTAGAACAATGAAAATCCTATATTTTGCTTATGTCCGCAGCTTACTAGAATATGCGTCACAAGTTTGGAACCCGCAATACATATCGTATGTGGAAATTCTAGAACGTATTCAAAATCGTTTTCTACGATACTTGGATTTCCGCAGCTACCGCCCACATCTAAGTCACCAAGATTCAGCAGCGTACTTCAATATACCATCATTAGAAGTTCGAAGAAGCTCGGCCGATGTACTTTTTCTTCAAAAAATAGCCAGGTCCGTTGTTGATTGTCCAGAACTCCTAGAACGAATTCAGATACGAGTTCCTAACAGACGAACCAGATCAAACATGATTTTTAGCCTCCCCCAATGCAACACTAATTCTAAGCAGAATTCTTTCATCTATCGTGCGTCCAACACTTTTAACACACACTATTCACAATTTGACATATTTAACTCTGCACCACACTCCTTAAAATCCCACAGACACTCTCTCGATACATTACAACAACAATAACTACAGATACCATCTAATACAACCACCACTTTATTAACTTCCTTTATACATACCTCAACCTAACCGATCCCTTCTCATCCTACCCCCTCCCTATTCCCCCCTAAATAACTTGTTTCTTGAAATGTAATTTTCATTAGTAAATATCTCGGAATCACACTCAGATACACTTGTATATAATACCTATG
Source organism: Hesperophylax magnus (assembly GCA_026573805.1). Classification (NCBI taxonomy): domain Eukaryota; kingdom Metazoa; phylum Arthropoda; class Insecta; order Trichoptera; family Limnephilidae; genus Hesperophylax; species Hesperophylax magnus. Next base: position 10,020,488 of record JAIUSX010000002.1, read on the forward strand.
TGGAAACCTGTAAATGGTTTATTTACTGAAACTAAATTATTATTATGCTGTTATTGATGTAAACTGTTGGTATCCCAAATAAAATAAAATAAAAAAAATAAAATAAAATAAAATAAAATACGATGTGAATATGCAAAATAAAGTAAAATAATGCTTATATATGGAATGTAATACGACAATTGGGTTTATTCTCTTTTTCACATCTATTTTTACAAGTTTTCATAGTACATGGCAACATTTTGCCGTGTTATTTCGTAAAATGAACCGATGATGCCTCGACCATAGTTCGCACAAGAATGATGACGTCACGTTTTCAAATTTCACTTGAGGCCATACGCGAGCACAGCCGGCTCCAATGGAACCGGTATGGGGAGTGGGGATAATACGCTTTTAATCGCTTAGGGCAGGTCTACTAATATTCATATGTCTATGATCACCCCCAAGTTTAAACATAAATATTATAAGTTTTACTTGTTTCGTCATAAATATTTTGTATGGAAAAAAATTCGCCCCCAAAAAAAACTTGTCAAAAACCTGGCGTACTTTTCTACTTTTTCAATACTAACTTCTGATTAATGTTAAGTTTTTTTTAAAATAAATATTTTTTATCAAAAATATTAATTACTGTGTTTTCATTTCAATTTTTTTTTTTTTCACTAACACGGAGGGCCCTTGGGAAAATAATTTTCTTCGGGGTCTACATCACCTTTGGGGATACTCTGTGGGGGGGTCTTTTAAAGAAAAGAAAGAAGAGGTATGAGTGTTAGATAGGAAACCGGGGGTCAGTGTACCCGGGGCGGTCCCAGTGACGGTCGTATGAATCCATCTCTCCCACTGCGGTGCAAGGTCGAGAGAATCCAGCTGGATAGGCCGAAGGTTACCTATCCCTCAAACGGCCTCTCCCGATCTGGCCCAACACGCAATTGGCCGGCAGACGCATACGCCGTGCCACTAAGATGAACAAACCTTACAACACGGTATTAAGGTGCATGATTAGTGCAATTATTGATTGATTTAATGAAAAGGGCTCTAAGAAAATATTATTGCAATCCAAAATAATATATCGACCAAGTGGTATACTATTTACATTGTATGCGGGCGTCCAACATGCGCCTTCCTAACGGAAATTTAGCAATTTTGTTTCTTAGAAGTTGTGCAGATTGCAGAGCCTCGCTTCGACAGGCGCCAAATTTGCCATCTTAGGGCCCGTTCCCACTTCCGTTTTCAAATCGGAGGCGGGTCCCGTTTTAAAAACGGATGCCCTAGTGGCTGTAGTGGATGTATGGAGCTGTTCACACTTGTCCGACACGATTTGAAAACGGATCCGACATTTTTTGTCGGATGGCTCGCCTACGCAGCGCGTCCGTTTTCAAATCGTGTCGGAATACGCTCGCTCATAGTGTTGTATGGAGCTGTTCACACTTGTCGTCCAGTCGTTCCGGCAGAGTCCCCGCCAAACCCCGACCCCGCCCCGCCCGCTCCCAGTCGCAAGGAAGCAGGCACGCTGCGTGCTTGTATTTGGTTATTTTGTTAAGTAAATAAATCAAAACTACAATAATGGATAAGGAAATAAATCCCGAAAATTTAATACCACTGGTCGAAGAAAGAGTATGGTAATATTTTATCTTTAACTAAATAAAAACAAAACACTTGGTGTACACAACTTTTGTACATCAAAATTTTAATTTTAATTTTTTTAAGTTTACTTTTTTAAAATTTTAAAGCTTTAATGAGATGTACGGAAGAGCGTATTAGTTAAATAAACACATAATAAAAAATATTTGAATGTTTATTGTTTTCTTACTTTAAAATATCGATAGCCTTTCTTCAGGACAAATGCACTTTCTCAATTTTGTATTTTGATATGTTAAGCTCTCTGAAACTCATTCCAGTAGATGGTTAAAGGAAGTGATAGACATTCTCTTAAGCCATTAAGCGCCCTTGAGGTGATTTTTCATGGTGAAAACGGCGCTATATAAATAATCCAATCATTATTATTCTAAAATAATTAAAGAACTTTGGTTCATCACTTCTCAACTCACCAATTAACACTTGGAAAATTCCTACAGAAAATCATTCGGCTATGATTGGGTGTACCCAAAATTTTCTTTTCACTTTTTTCCTTCTTTTTAATAAGTACAACATGACAACAAGAGCTTCATCGTCGTCCATTGCGCACCATTACTGAAGAATGAGCAAATAACATGTTTTTGTTGAATCGACAATTATTTTTTTTCGTAGAGTATGGTCCGTTTTTAAAACGGTAGTGTGAACAGGGCCATTGGCCATCCGTTTTTAAAACGGGACCCGCCTCCGATTTGAAAACGGAAGTGGGAACGGGCCCTTAGGGCCCGTTCCCACTTCCGTTTTCAAATCGGAGGCGGGTCCCGTTTTAAAAACGGATGGCCAATGGCCCTGTTCACACTTCCGTTTTAAAAACGGATCCGTTTTAAAAACGGACCATACTCTACGAAAAAAAATAATTGTCGATTCAACCAAAACATGTTATTTGCTCATTCTTCAGTAATGATGCGCAATGGACGACGATGAACCTCTTGTTGTCATGTGGTACTTATTAAAAAGAAGGAAAAAAGTGAAAAGAAAATTTTGGGTACATCCAATCATAGCCGAATGATTTTCTGTAGGAATTTTCCAAGTGTTAATTGGTGAGTTGAGAAGTGATGAACTTAAGATCTTTAATTATTTTAGAATAATAATGATTGAATTATTTATATAGCGCCGTTTTCACCATGAGAAAATCACCTTAAGGGCGCTTAATGGCTTAAGAGAATGTCTATCACTTCCTTTAACCATCTACTGGAATGAGTTTCAGAGAGCTTAACATATCAAAATACAAAATTGAGAGAGTGCATTTGTCCTGAAGAAAGGCTATCGATATTTTAAAGTAAGAAAACAATAACAACTCAAATATTTTTATTATGTGTTTATTACTAATACGCTCTTCCGTGCATCGTGCATCTCATTAAAGCTTTAAAATTAAACAAAAAAGTAAGCTTTAAAAAATTAAAATATAAATTTTGATATACAAAAGTTGTGTACACCAAGTGTTTTGTTTTTATTCAATTAAAAATAAAATATTACTACACTCTTTCTTCGACCAGTGGTATTAAATTTTCAGAATTTATTTCCTTATCCATTATTGTAGTTTTGATTTATTTACTTAACAAAATAACCAAATACAAGCACGCAGCGTGCCTGCTTCCTTGCGACTGGGAGCGGGCGGGGAGGGGTGGGGGTGTGGCGGGGACTCTGCCGGAATGACTAGACGACAAGTGTGAACAGCTCCATACAACACTATGAGCGAGCGTGTTCCGACACGATTTGAAAACGGACGCGCTGCGCTGGCGATACATCCGACAAAAAATGTCGGATCCGTTTTCAAATCGTGTCGGACAAGTGTGAACAGCTCCATACATCCACTACAGCCACTAGGGCATCCGTTTTGGGAACAGGCCCTTAAACCTCGACATATTTAGCTCAAAGCTTACAGTTCAAAGCGTAAAACTCGAAGCTTAAAACCCAAAGCTTAAAGCCCAGAGCTTAAAACTCAAAGCTTAAGCTTCAATAATCAATACTTAAAGCTCAATCACAAAGATTAAAATTTAGAGGTTAAACCTTAAAGCACGAAGATGAGGTAGATGGAATTCAAAGCTTAAAGCTATAATATGATGATAAGGAAATAATAGGATTTGATATATGATAGGATATTATGTATAATAGGATAGGATATGATATGTGATAGGAAACGGTATATGATAGGATAGGATACATGATATATATTCCCCCCATAGACAAATTGGTGATAAAAAAATTAAAGAAAAAAAGATGTTTATAACTGGCACCAAAACTACAAATCTGCTATTTTTATAATAAATGTGACAAGTTCAGTGCCCCGGGTTGCCGGCATTGAAACTGAAAGATACAGACGTGACGCGTAGTGCGGGTCTGGGGCGGTCTTCCGCCTAGGCCACAGAGGCCCCGACCTAGGATTCCAACCGCTTTCAATTTATTTTTTTAACTTTACCTCCACACGGGAGGCCCCTATATGAAATAAGTTCTTTCTAAGGTATAATATGTTATCGTCTTGATAACGGTACACATTGAGGACACAGGACACATAAAATAATACATCAAATTTTCCATATGGCCCCTATGTCCGAGGGGGCCCAGGCTATGTTCCAAAATGATAGACACTGACGACGCAGAACTCTTTAATAATAATATTAATATTTTACATTTTTATGTAAGCGGAAAATGTTGCTTGTGCAATGATGGAGGACTTAGCTAACAATAGTTTGAACTCGCGACTTGTGTCTTTGTGAATGCAATAATTCATAATCAACTCCCTTCACCCACACCACATGCTTACCCCAATCGGGGATACCGTGGAAAAGATTTTGCCTGCGGCGCATTTTTCCATGTGTTCGTGAATGCTATAATTTATATCCGACTCATTAAATAAATATGTAAAATAATTCCTACACGTCAGCATGTATGTAAATATTTCTAGTTTTTTCTGACTACTTCGTCGTTCCTTCCCTGTAAGCTCTATAATTTTTTTAATCTGCCCCCCACTGGCTTGGAAGCGACGACCTTGACGACCTTGCAGCATTATTGTGATAAAGTAGTTGTTTTTCCTTTTTTGTGCCGGTACCGTGCCGTCGCCGTAGTGGAATACTAAATGCGTCCCTTGCAACTTTTTCTTATATGGGAAAGACTTCTAAAAATATTAATATTAAACGTACGGAACACTGATAATTATTCTGAATTTGCCATCCATATATTGAAAACGAATCATTCTCTTGATAAACATAAAGAGTTAAAAATGTGCATACTAATACAAAGGGTTTACGACAAAATTTTATAAATGAAAAAAAGTGTAAACAGTTAACCAAATATTTATAGTTTCAGAGAGCCACCTCTTCAATGTATTTTCACAATAATACCTTTATATACCACCGCCCTTTAGGTAATTATTCACAAAAACAGCGCTATAAACATCATCCAAATATTATTATTATAACACAAGGACGTGCAATGAAATCAGGCAACCAAAAAATGACAAAGCGAATACACAAAATAGTTTACTATACAAAGGAGAAAGTTTTATAGTACACTTTAAAGTCTATACCTACTGATAGATTCAAGATATATTGTAGGAGCCACATCAAGAGAAAATATAGTTTATAAGTTATAATTAATTACTAATTTGTAAGCTTTGATGTGCAAATTATTAAAATAAAGAAAAAAAAATTATTAAAATTGTAATAGACTATTTCTGCGGGCTCCTTCCATTGCAGGTCCAGCCGCTCTTCACACTGCCTCTGGAGGTGCTTACCTCGACTTTGCCTGGGGCGAACACTGGTCACCTTTCCTCTGGAACAGCAGACAGAATTTTGTCGATGTTCCGCCATTCTGAGTAAATGTCCAAACCACTTCATCTGCAAAATTTCTAGGAATAGTAGCAGGAGTTGATGTTGAGCACATCTTGGACCATCGAGCCTCGCAATCGATCCTATCTTCTAATTCATGCTACTCCTCGGAACGCACTTCTCGTTCATCATCCAGATTTCATGATAATAATGTAAGGGTGTGGCAAAATAGTGATTTACACACTGATAACTTTGTCTCTATACTTAGCCCTGCTTTGCTTATCACCGAGCTTCTGTTTTCTATGAAAATTAATAATGACAGGTAACACTATGAATTTACCGCTTAGCAACTGCATTTTTCTCATTGATTTGCTTTCAGTGATTAATTGCTAATTTTGGTACAATTTGTCATTAGCTGTACATAACAGCTCCACAAGGTTATACATGCAAGTGGTCAAAAGAGAAAATAACCACCTAACTTGAACTATTTTTTTAAATTCATAGTATTTTGTATCCATTATAATTATATAACTGTTGTTGCTGTTAAATATCGAATGACTTTTAGTTGGCATTAGTTAAACGATCCCAGACAGACCTATCCTCCTTTACCTATACACTATAATACTTGTCAGGTTAAAAGAGTGGTCAGGGAAAAGAAACCAATATGTATATGCATTACACATTTATTAAAGTGCGTACAATAATGAGAACTACCCAACTTTTAATTATTGAAATTAGTAACTTGAGTAATTAGTGAGTCTGGGTCTGGTCACGGGTGCGGTGTGCATTCAAACAGACATCATACAAATGCAGTTTCTACACTATTACTTAACACTTTACTTTAATATCTAGTAAGATAGTATTTCACAGATGGGCTACAGGGATAACGGATGTATCAATTTAGAAATAAAAAGTGAAATATTTTACTGCTCGATTTTTATCTTGTCCATAATACTATCGTAAACTTAACACTTAAGTAAAGAAACAACACAAATAATTGTTAGTTTACATTGTTCAGATCGAAGTATTACATCTGTGTTGAAATATGTTTGTAAAAACTGTTTGTCAACTTATGATTTACTACTTAGTACTTTTCCTATGGCACTAATTTTCTTTTTCACTCTCTTTATAGCTGCCATGTCCTTGGCATCAAATCCTGATTGCCTCATGTAGATCAATACATTATTGATAGAGCTTATGGCATCATTATTTGTTAAATACGTAGTTTCGTTGCCTACGGTGCCTATTGCAGAAATGTCTTTGTTGTCTTTCACATCTCCAACTATCTCTTCTGAAGGTCCGGTACTAGGCTGTACAACGGCAGGGTTATTTAAATCGATAAAATCAATCACTTTTGCAAGAGGATCCTGATCATACTTTTTGATATCAAACGCTAGAGTCCGCTTTGCTGGCATTTTCTTTCCTGGAATAATGGAGTTGTTATTTTGAATATTCTCTAACGTAATGAATTGGTTATCATCTGCAGAATGGATGGTGGGTGATTCTTCAACTATTTCGCATATTCCATATCTCTGTTTGAACCGGGTCAGCCATCCGGTAGAGGCGTTGAACTTGCCCTCCAGCCCGAAGGCTTGATGGAAGTACTTGGCCTGGCGAACACACATGGGACCGGATATAAGAAGACCTCCGGCCCGTTTCTGAACAAACCAATCTAAAAGAGCAACGTCCACTTCTTCATACTTAGATTTCTTCATAGATTTTCGTTTCATTGAATTAGTGCCCTCCATCCGCGTGATAAAATCAAATAAATTAGATTTATTTTTCTTGATGTCTCTGACGGTTGTGGTTGAAATGCCAAAGAGATCACTCACGCTGACCACTGTCTCCCCTTTCTCCAGATGTGTAATGACATCCAGTTTTTCTTTTATGGTAAGAACCACTTTTTTTCGTTTACCTTCCATATTCATGTATATGAAGAATTCATATGAATACAAAATTTAAAGAATTAAACATTTGATATCTCAACTTCAATCAAATAGATGTTTTAGGAATTTTAAAACTTTATTAGAATTTTAATATCTGTTAGTTTTGCAAAGTCAAAAATAGTGGTTGAGCAGGTTTTAGTTTATTTGGTCCATGAAACTTTAGGAATGTCAAAGTGCTCAGTAAGACTGTCCAAGTGCTGATTGAACTTCTCCACCCGCTGTTTATGAGTCATGGCAGCTTTCTGTGCGATCCGTTCCTTTTGCTGAAATACAAACAAAATCTTTAGTATTTTTTTATGATATTCAAGAAATACATAGTAATGGTACCATTTTCTATTTTCATATCATTAAAAGTTATTTCTCAAATACTTAATTTTGTTCACATTGTACAGATTGAACAGTTTTATTTATAAATTTTTTTATTTGATTCTCCGTATTCAGGCTACCGGGAAGGAGATTGTAACCGTGTATACCCCCATGGCCTCTGCTTCTTTTACTACTTGCAGTATTTACTGTCTTAGGGTATAATAATTTATTATTTTGTCTTGTATTATAGCGCCTGAGTACTTGTGACGGCAGCAGTCATTGTAGGTAAAAATTATATTTCAGAGGAATTGAGATACATACCTGTTTTTTTCAAAATGGGTGTAAAATCATGAATCGTGAAAAGACAAAAATCAAATGAATACGATCACTATTAAGCAAAATACCATCACCGGGAAGACGTCAAAATGATGGCTACGGTCTTTCTGGTATCATGGAATTTCAGTAAGTTTTTCTAAGTTTTAATTATTACATATCTGACAGTAAAGTAAGTGGTAGGGTTAGCGCCAAAAATTGTTAGGATTGTGATTGTATACTTTCTTAATATTGACACCATAAGAAAAAACCAAATTTCTATACATTTATGCTTGACATCAATTTTGAAACAAATTTTAGTACACATAATAGTAATATTTACCATTTTATCGTGCATTTTCTGAAAAGCCTGCTCAGCTGGAGTTCTTTTTGACTCAGTCGTAGATTGTTTTACTTCTGACTCTGCAACCTTGCCGGCCTGTTCAGCCAATTTTTTATCCTTATTCTTCTTTCGTTTTTTACTGACACCGGAATCACCTTTTAGATTTAGTTTTCCCCGAGAAACACAAGAATATTCGTCTGCTTCATCAGCCATTTCAATTTGACAGGTGGTTGACTTTTTAGTTTATGGTTTATGGGTTTATGGTGATGGAACATGAACTATAAACCGTAAACAAACCACTCTCTGTAAACCATAAATAAACCACTTTCATGAACACTGTTGATATTTTTCACTACAAAGGCTGATGCACACTTGTGTGAAACTTCTAGGAATAAAACCTCGTCTATGAAAAAAAATTTAAGTTACTTCTTCATCCAGTTCACGTAACCGTATAGTTTTATGGGCTTATTCACGCAAGGTGTTTAACCGCGCGCATACTGCGCGGTTACGAAGTGACGTCAACTTACACACGTCATCGGCTAGTGTGTTAGATCAAGTGCGTTTTTGCTGCTCCTCTCCGAGTTAAGTAAATACTCTCATAGCTGTTCATTAGAGTTGGAAGATTTTTTTCTTCGCAATTCCATTGCGTGCTTGTAACAAAAAGTTGTCTTTGTATCTAAAACATCAACATAATATAGTTTAAAAAAATCAAAATAATATTGTTTTATAAAATCAAAAAAATATCTTTAGCCCTCAACGTTTCAACGTTTTCAATCTTTTTATAAAATATTCTGGTACAGTTTAATGATGTTTATTTATTAGATCTTGTTTAATTAAATCTATAGCTCTGGTAGATAAAATAACCATATATTATTTTTGTATTTATACGACAATAAAACACGTCCACCCGCAGTCTCCAACCCCGCCCTCACATGTGCCGCATGCCTTCCTATATTTGCGTCCGACGGCCAAGGCTACTAAGATTCTTGGACACTCTCGGACGATCAGCAAAAATAAAAAAGGAGTATTTACAGTTCTATTGAAGATCTGTGACAGATGTCGGGTCAAGCTGGTGTAGCAATCGCTTCTGCCGTCAAATGATTTTAACATAATCACGAGGAATAATATGAATAAAAAAACACAGGTGTGTACCAATTCTCAACTCGTGGATACAAAGACTTGGTATAAAGTAAGTGGATTATTTTTTTATGGTCGAAAGGACAAGACTTTTGTAAAAAAAAGGACCCAAATATTATAAAATCACGGTGGTTGAAGAACACGCATCTTTCGTTGACTGTCTATTCTAATTTAAGTACCGATCAAAAATACTTGCTTGATATTTTCAACAGTTTCCAGCAGACGTTGTTTTCGATCTTGCCATAAGAAACCTATGAGTCTAGGAATAGTCTCAAAAGCACGGTGGCTTACTCCATCAAGTCGTACCCTATGACTTTGAATCGTAACGCCATCAGAAAGCGTATGGAATCGTAACGCCATCAGAAAATTTAGTCATATTAACCACGATTATCCACGATACTTTCCAATATGGTCTCATATGAAACTACACGAGTCGTGCAAAAATTGAGCAAGGTATATTTTTTATACGAATAACATTCTCGCTTTTTTCCGGACGAATTAAAAATAATAATTAATCCTGTGACTAAGCAAAATGCTTACTACGATCATTCTGAAAATGTACTATTGACGATTATAACCGATGAATCGCCTACCACCAAAGAATTTGGGATATGCGTTTATTGAAAGCCAGAGAGTTAGCCTATCGTTTCACGGGTCAGTAAGCAATCAACATTAACCGAGTGCTGTAAGGCCAAAAATTTAAACAAAACGTTATTTCATACAGGAATCATTGATCACATTTATTTATTAATGCTTCCTGTAGTAATTGTGAATTCAACTCTTAATGTTGTAACTGTTATTAATTGTAAATAAATTGTCATTGTAAATATTGTAACTCTTTCTTCACATATTACTTGGGAATAATTCATAAAAATCGCTTGGGAGAACCTCAAGACTTAAAAAGTTTTTTATTAACATTTAAGACATAATACAACTTTTTATCAATAGCACGCATTGAAATAAGATGTTTTTTTCGCCGTACTGTAGCGGCCCACATTACTGTTCATACACCTCGAGTCGCGCGGCATCTCAAGATACTCAGCGGCCGCCCGTCGCCAGCCGCCCGGTTTCTAAACCGAGCTGTTTAGTGTAAATACTATTATTGAGCCCTAAAAACCGCGCGGTTCAATCGCCCTTTGTGAGTTAGCTCTAAGTTAATATTCGATCACTTTTTTCTACGCCCAAAAATGAATATGACCAAGCTTTACCAGGAATTCATAGATATTTCGTGAGAGTCAAGGGTCCATGTCTATGGTAAAATTCAAAAGCAAAGAAAAAATATTTGTCTGTTGTCAATTTGTCAACCACAGATAGTTGATTTATATGATTTATGTCAACCACCAACGAATGTTTTTTGTTGTACACATGGATTAGTGAACGCCTCCTTTTTTCCCGATAAATTTCTAACGTGTTTACAATGGGGATTCTTGAATCGAATTCCCTGTGTATCAACAAGGCGATGTTATTTGGATTTCTTTTGTTGTTTGGTAAATATTATGCATCAACACTTATTGTTTACGCTGGTCAACGCCCTAAAAAATGTATCGGAGCAAGTGACTCACGAATATTTGAATGTAGACCCTTATTGAAATATGTTATATTAATCTAATTCATAAATGTGTAGATGAACTCTTTTTCTGTGTTTGCTCTGCATGCTTTGATACGAAGCTGGCTCTATTTTCATTTGAGTGAAGTATCTTGCATTTTTGTTAGTTTGTAAGTTTTATTATTATAATATTCGATAATTATTCGGAATCGCTGGACAGGGATAATACGAAATATTTTTAAATAAAACCTTCTGATTTACTTTAATTACTATAAAAGGAAATATTCTATTTATTTACAGTTGTTGGAGTCAGCTCAGAATGTCAGATTCCTTTAATTATTCGTGGTGCCTGGTTTTCTTGGGAAAATGGGAAAAGCACTCTTACTGAAATCAATGCTGAAGAAATGACAAGAAGGTATGTTGAGTCTTGTATTGAGTCAATTACATAATAATTATTTTTCTTGTAATAGTTTTTACATTATTTAACATATTGTAACATTCTAAATATGCCTTTTTAGGGGTGTTTGTGTGAACATACAAGACGATTACCACGTCAACTACACCATGATCTTAAGACATACTTCGTGCTACTACTGCGTGAAGCTGTTAGTACGAACTGTAAATGTGTTGGATAAGATGGAGACTCCATGTGTGAACCTTGCTCCCGGAGAAGAGCCTACGGTGGATCGAGTCTGCAAGGGCCTCAATCCAGATCAGCAAATCGTTACCTTGTTCAGCGAGAACTATGTTCCGGTAAGTTCCATCAAATGTTAATGTTAATTACCACTTTACAAGTACATAGTATAATTTAGTAATCTATTGTTTATATCTCATCCAGGTTAATTGCCGTTCATCATTGGAAGGGGTGTGGCAATTTGCATATCAGAATCGATTCCGCTTTACTGGAGAATGCGATGCACCCGATGCTCAGATCAGATCCTGTCAGACAGCCGGTACTCAGTTTCTCATCACCAATCAGAAGTTTAACATCACCTACAAGAGTTGCCTTGGAATGTCCGGTACTTTTGATGGAATTGTCGAGTACAGCTGTCTTGGTAAGATATCTTACTATATTTTCTATTGTTTTCTTCTTCAGAATATTATAAATTTTTGTTCTTTACATTTAATTTTTTTGCAGGGGATTGGTTTGTTGGTAAAAATCATTTCTTCGCTGTGGCCAATACTAAAGAATCTCGTAAAGATGAAAAATACAGATGCTTCCTCAAGAACAGAGATGATGATCTGTATATTGGAGCTTCTATTACTGCAGAGTGTAATGTGCTAAAAACTCCTGAGAAATCTCCTGAAAGGCTCCGAATAACACCTGTCAAGGTTTGTTTATCCTAATAGAATACATAATATTATATTCAATCTATTAAAAACACGCTGGAATTTAAATATCTAAAACTTTTTTTTTTTCTTAACAGTCTGAAGTCGTAGAACCCGGATGTCGCTTGCCACAAAACTTCTCTGGAGATTGGATTAACACTGCTAACATAGATGCTGATGTGTTTATTAATGAGACCCACATTATTGAGACTTGGTATCCCGACGAGGGGCGATACAGACGTACCATTTATGTGTGCAGGTACCATCATATTTCCCGTTTGATTGTTTAATAATATTATCAACCATTCTATGGATCGCTTTGTTTTAAATTAATGCACAACCAAATCTACAATAAATTTTTTTTTCTTAATTGTTTTTCAGGGAACAACGTGACTCCCGAGTGATGATGGCTCGCCTTACTGTGGATGGATGTCAAAAAGATTTTGTTTGCTTCGATTTCGTGCCGCAGCACCACAATATTATTAGGCAAGTCTCATTATAATGGCTTTTATGTTATCTAATATTCCTTAAAAAGTTAGTTTTCCGTTTAAATATAATATAATTATTTTATTCTTCATTCTCAGGTACCGCAGAGGTATTGCTGTCATAAAAGATGACTTTCACACTGTCTGCTCCTGGGTTCAATTCAAGAATAAAGATCAATGGAAGTACGATCTTTTCCTAGCTAAGAATCCTGTGGCTATACGTTGTCCCGTTGCCGGAAAATTTAACTTCACACAGAAGGGAGATGTTCCATTTGAAACCAGAATCCTGGGAGGAGTCACCCTCAGCCCTCGACCTAACATTTACTGCAAGCAAAACATATCCGACTTCTCAGTTTGCGATACTGATCAGAAAGAGATTGCCATCGATGAGACTTACTGCCTCTCTGTGGATCATTTGGGAAGACCCGTCGATATATACAGCGACCCCGATTACAGAATGAAGTGTATTGGTTATTGGAAGGAGAATCTCAAGTCATACCTGATAACGTACGATGAATTAGATGCATTCTCCAAATATAGATGTTGGGTGTACCAGCGATCGGATTTGAACCGAGTCTTGATGTCCCAAGCCATCGGTCCATTCTGTGACCTGCTTCAAGACGTGACCTCCTTCAACTACACGGAAGGAGCTGGAGTAGCTATTGAGATGCAGGAGTATGAGCGTGAGAGAGATCAGTGCCCGATGCACTTTGACGATGGCTCCAATCCCTGGGTGAAGACGGAGAGCTATGTGAAAGTATTCTCCTACAGCTACTGGGGGAGCTCTAGTGCCACAGCTACTGGCACTTACAATACCGTCATCTCTCTTTTGCTCTGTATGTGTTTCATTTTCATCATTTAAAAATTCTAACAATTTTATTATTGTGAATTTTGTGCCTGATTATTTTAAGATTGTGTATGGATACCCATTCCATCCATCTATAATGAACAAGGTTTATATAGGGGGGATTGTCTGAATCTCATAATTATAAGTCACATTCATAGACATTCAAATTAATAGACAAGCCCGTCAGGGAAAAGGGAAACAAACCTACTTGCGCGGGAGGCGGAGAGACCGTCCTACTTTCGGTGATTTGTCAATAGATTAATCTGACAGTATATAGGCAACTCGCATTCGGTGTTCAAATTCGGTTCAAATTCGGTGTTCTAAAATAAAATTTGCTTACGAATTACTAGTCCTTTTTACAATGGCGTGAAAATTGCTAGCTGCGTAAAAACTTCACACTATAACAAATGTATTATAACATTCAGACCTGCACAGAAAAGTTTTACAATGGACAGAGCTGCAAACCTTTGGCTTACTTTAGCGAACTTTACTTTCTGCACATGGTCTGGTTATTTCAATGTGCGCCCTACGGTGGTCAATGTACGACTGATGTCATAGTTTATTCAAAGCATTCTCGAACCCTCCCGGTGCCAAAAATATAGCCAGATTTCATGTTAGGGTAAGTCTATTAATTTGTATGTCTATGGTCACATTGTTTTACGCATAAGTAGCCAACAACAAAACATAAAAATTTTATGTATGGATAATTATGATGAAAGCTATACTACATTCTGTGCCTTACAATTTATACATTTCATTAGTGGTAAATGAGGAACAGTAATATTTAATCTTAACATTCCGTCCCATCTTTTTAATTATTAAGTATGCCAATGTATGTATGTTGATATTAGTAAACAAATCGTCCTGTAAAGATCTTTTATGAAACTCATGTTTATGTTGTAAAACATGCCGTCCTATTCATAGTTTTTTTTATTTAGTTGTTGATTGTAAACTGTTTTTACAAAAAATATATTTTATTTACATTACTTTGTAATCATGCCGTCCTCATCGTAGATTAGTAAATTCATTTTTATACGCCAATTTTTTTGTTGTATATTTAGAGATTATGATGGTTTTTTTTTTCTTTTTATTTCCATCACTTATAATTAAATGTAGGTACTGATTAATTTGTATATTACCAACTGGTCCGCCAAACTGATACTATTATACACATATATATATATATATATATATTTTTGTACAGCCAGATGAGGGTTATATCTCATATTTTTCTGGCTTAGAAATGATTTATTTGTTAATTGAATTTTGTAATTGCCAGCTATACCATGGGTTTTAAGTTGCTGTGTAAATCAGGCATTATGAACACCAAATGTAATAACTATATACCACTCTGTAAGTGTGATAAATGTTATGTAATATGTACATAAATGCATTCCAGACGAATACTCTTACCTAAAATGAATTTCGAAAAATATTATTTATTCAAGATTAATATTTCTCACTGTGCTTTAGGTAGGCGACACATTACACTACAAGCATCATGGCTTAACCTATTTCAGCATATCGCTCGCCATACACTACCAATGGGAATGTATGGTGTGCGATATGCTGAAATAGGCCAAGCCACCAAAATAAATCACAAATCTTATGCACTTGACAGTTTATATTCATTCTTATTTCGCCCTGCTATTCACCTTTAAACCTTGAATATTATGCATGTATTATTATGTAAATATTGACGATTTTACTGGTAGGTTTTAACTTTGTACCTTTTGTGAATTTTTATCCATTCCTGATTTGATAATTGACAATAAACTCATACAATAAAAATTAATTGTAAAAATTCATGCCTATTGTTTTTTATTTATTTTTTTACATCAAATTTCCCAGTATACTTATGTAATTTATTATTTAAAATATTATATGGCCCTTTACCTATTTGCCATGTTCCCTTGACAACAGGTAGTTGACGGCGGAGCTCTAATATCAGGTACTTAAAAAATACCCTTAATTTGCTAGTGCGGAGTATGGGTTCTACTGCCGTTCCATTGCTTCTTACTTCCATGATAATATAATATCGTTGGTCACATAGTCAACGCGTTCATAGATGGCGTTAATTTAATTATTCACGTTACGAATTATAGTTTTAAATATTACGACAAATTATTTGTTTGCACCTGTACATATATGCAATATGAATGTGAATAGTTTTGTCCTTATAAAAACTATTTATTTTTATTTATATTGCGTAAGTACAGGCGCAAACAAAGTACTAATTTGTTTTAATATTTTAAAGCATAACTTGCAAAAAGTGTATAAATAAATATGTTATAAATCGATAGAAATTCGAAATCTAATGGCATAATGTAAGTCTACTTATACTTACGTAAAAAGTCAAATAAATATGTATATAAAATGAACTGCCTGGGGCAACTGAGGAAACTTGGGTCAATAATAATATTCAATACAGTGAACCAACAGCTTGATTGGCAAAGATTCTCAATGCAGTCGAAGATTTTATACCTGACCCCTCAAGTGTCAAGTGGTGTCGGGATTTACGGGACCTCTTCAACCGAGGATATCTACCTAG
The DNA here is from genome assembly GCA_026573805.1 of Hesperophylax magnus. Lineage (NCBI taxonomy): Eukaryota > Metazoa > Arthropoda > Insecta > Trichoptera > Limnephilidae > Hesperophylax > Hesperophylax magnus. The sequence continues at coordinate 10,036,683 of JAIUSX010000002.1, forward strand.
AAAACAGATAAGCCATATTTTATTTAAAGTTTATGTTTTTGTTTTTATTTTCTGTTTTTGTTTATGTATTTTGTTACAGATGCCACACATACACTTCACTTTGACTTTGGTTCAAGATTTTGCTTATGATAGCCTGCTATAAGCGAGCCCTAAAGGTCTGAGACAGAGGTGTGAAATCGTCGGATTACGACAATAGAAAGAATTGTAATTTTTTTTGCTGGATTTTATTTAGGTATTGGAGCCAGGAAAGAGTCTAAAAGGGTCGAGAGGATACACTAAGTGGCATGAATGGCTAGGAAGTGACTAGAGAGACTAAAATAGACTAGGATGAGGTGATTTTGCACAGCGGTGCTGCCAAGGTCTGTTATCTATGTGAGGATATTGTGTCAGCGCTCTTTATTGGCAGCAGACACATGTCAGCGCTATATTAGCAGCAGACACATACCTGAACGGATGACGAACCTCGTGCTGGCACTGTTGGTGGACGCGGTGGTCTCTCTCGCTGCAGCAGCTGGTACAGTTCCTTCGCTACCTAGGATTCTTGCAGCAGAGTCTCCATCTTCTGTCTTCGTCGAACGTCACAGCGGTGCTGCCAAGGTTTGTTATCTATGTAAGGATGTTGTGTCAGCGCTATATTGGCGGCAGACACATACCTGAACGGATGACGAACCACGTGCTGGCACAGTTGGTCTAAATAACAAATGTAGATCCTTGGAAATAAATTGTACAGCGCCCTTGAGGTGATTTTTCACAAAAACGGCGCTCTACAAATTATCCAATTATTATTATTATTACCTGCTTTCAACCAAAACCTGAAAAGAAATGCATAAATTTTAGCTATTGTAATATATTATATCATGTATCTATACTATCATATATTTCAATCAATAATAATCTAACCTAGTCTACCTATAAGTTTTGCATGTACTTGTATCTCTAACTTTTTATATCCATCTAGAGTTTCTGTTAATTGTATATTTTCTGATGTCACTGTTTATAATTTACTGTATATGGTATATTTTATACAGTTGATATTAAAATAAATAATAATAGCACTCATTTGGTTGAAGTCATAAATAAACCACTCACAAGTGGCCTATCGCATAAATAAACTACCCACGCCTATGGTATATAATTTTTACGGTCATCTCTTCGACTAGATGTAGAACTGTCAATTAGATATAATATTAACAAAAGAAATACTCAAATCAAACAAAATTATTATAATAATTTATTAAAATATAATAGTTTTGGCATGCACCTACATTATCGCTTATTTGATATGATTTACTTAACGTTTCCAATTTTGAACTTGAATGATTTTACTTACGGAGGAATATTTCACATCACCCATGCACCGACGACCGAAATTTTGCTTTAATAATAATAATAGTTTATTCTACAATGTATGCAAGGGTCATGGACCTAAAAATCCCTTTTTAGGTCCACGGCAGGGGTAGTGCAATGTAATACATTGCATATTTAGAAATAACAAGAAAAAATCAGACAAATAATAAGAAAAATAAATTAGACGAAATAACTAACTAACCACCACGTCCTTTCCCCGCAGGGGTGGGCACAGAGGATGGACCGCCAAACAACTCGGTCTTGGCACACATTTCTTGCCTCATTCACATTCATACATCGTCTCATACATACTCTTCTATTATTCTGACTCTTGACATGGCCCGACTCGAGTATCTAATTCACTTGATCGTGCCATGTCTTCCTCGGGCGTCCCCGAATTCTGCTACCATTTGCATCATATATTCTCCTCACACTCCTTTCTTCGCTCATCTGCTCTACATACACAAAACATATATTTTTTTTTATGTATATTTTATTTAGTTATAAAATTTTACATCTTATACCTAATACATTATTTTCTATGACTACTACAATATTATTTACTACTTACATACTAAAATTTAGATTTCACAACATTGAGACATAATCCACGAAAAACTGCAAGACTTTTAGCTTCCTTAACAATTACCGGGAGTTCATTGAACATTTTAAAACCTTTATAATAAATATTGTTTTGTGTTCCCGATAAATGTGTTTTAGGAAGCCTAAAATCGTTGCAGTTTCTCGTAGGATATAAATGAACTGTACTATTAATTCTAACATGCTTTGACATATAGTCAGGTAACATTTTATTTTTTAGCTTATAAATAAACACTAAGGTATTATAAACTAATCGTTGCCACACACTTAAAAGATTGAGTTGACGTTGCATGGTTTTTATTCTTGTGTACCTACTACAACACAGTATTGACCTCATGCCTCAGTTCTGGATTACTTCCATTCTCTTAATTTGGGTTTTGTTACTTAGAAATATTACACTTGTACAATAATTCAGATGGGATGCTACAGTGGTATTGTAGACCAATATCCTTGTTTTAATGTCCAATTTTCCTTTTATCATACTTAAGAAATTAACCTTTTTCGCAATTTTTTTATTTAAAATTTCAAAGTTAGTGTTAAATTTTAACTTGTTATCTATTATGATTCCCAAGTATTTAATTTCTTTTACTTCTTCAATATTTTGATTGTCTATATTTAGGACAGTATGTACGTTTAGTTTTTTCCCTAATACCATGAATTTACTTTTAGTTACATTTAATTTCAATTTATTTATGTTTAACCACTTAGATAATTCATTAAGTTCATTTTGTATTTTTGACAGCGCATCTTCAATATTATTTGCTATAATATATAAAAGTGTGTCATCTGCAAACAGTTTGATGGAACAGTACTTTAAGCACTTCACTATATCATTAATATATAAAATAAATAGGAGCGGTCCCAAAACAGATCCTTGAGGAACTCCAATGTTGATTTCTTGTTCTTCAGAGATAGTATCTCCAATTTTGGTTTTTTGTTTTTTTTATTTTTTAAGTAATCAATAAACCACTGCAATTCATTAGCACGAATTCCTATGTCTTTCAATTTCATTATTAGTCTTTCTCTGTCTATCGTTTCAAAAGCACGTCTAAAATCCAAAAACACTGATATTGTGATTTTCTTCTGATCCATAGCTGTTTTCCATTCATTTATCACATAATTTATTGCTGTTTCACAGGAATATTTATTTCTAAACCCAGATTGTTCTTTTACTAGAATGTTATTTTTTTCTATAAATTTACTCATCTGTTCTTTCACAATGCATTCTAGTAATTGTTCATATTTAGGCAATCCATTTATTGGTCTGAAGTCTTCGAAATTTTTAGCATTTATTATTTTGGGCACTGGTGTTATTATGGAGGTTTTCCATGACTGCGGAAAAATTCCCTTAGTCAGAGATTCATTTATTAGTGCAACTAATCTGTCTCCTATAGATGGCAGTGCATCTTTGATTATGCTTATAGTAATTCCATCCGGCGATGATTTTGGTTTCATTGTTTTAATGATTTTCATTAAATACTCATTGTCAATTTTATTAAACCTGAAAATATTTTTATTCTCTCTTTTTTCCGATGATTGAGAAGAGGTATCTGCGACTAATGGAATACTCTTATTTATGTTTTCGACACTAAGTACAAAATTTGTGTTAAATTTTTGGGCTATTTTAAGTGTATCATCTTCAACTCCAACTGGAAACCGAACTTCCTTAATGTTTTCCCTCTGTTTGCCGCTTATAATTTCTTTAAGTGTAGTCCACATTTTTCTTGAGTCACTTTGAGAGGTAATTATTTTTTGCCTGATATACGAATTTTTGGTATGTTTTATTTCTGTACTATACATGTTTCTAAGTTTCTTATAGGTTTCCCACCTTTCTTCAGTGAATTGTATTTTACAGGCTTTATAGGCTGTATCCCTTTGTTTTTGTAGAATATGTAGGGATTTCGTATACCATTTATTTGTATCTTTTAATATAATATTAGTTAAAGGCATTAGCTCATTTACTACTGTTTTCAGATGTCCTACTAGTTCATCGGCTTTTCTGTCTAAATTTCCTTGGTTATCGCAGATCCATTTTTTGTTTTGTAATGCTGTACACAACGTATCCTTATTATAGTTATTTTTTTTCCTATACGTTATATTTCTTATTCCCTGTGGCTTCGGACTTTTATATTTAATTTTAGTAGCAATAGTTTCGTGATCAGATATTTTTAGTTCTTCTACAGCATTAACTTCCGCATAAAAGTCATTTGAAATTACTAAATCAATCATTGTTTTAGAGTTTATTCCCATTCTTGTATAAGTGTTGACCAGTTGCTTCCAACCTAGGCAATTTATGATGCTTTGTAATCTCGTGCTTTTTGTATTGGATTTCATCATATCAATATTAAAATCTCCACAGATAATTATTAAGTCTCTTGTATTTATTTGTTTGCGAGACCATTCTTCAAAAAAATCTAAAAATTTTGTAACATATTGATTTGGGGAATGATAAATAGCTGCATAGGTTCCCCGCTTAAAATCCCTTTGAATTTCAATAGCCAGTATCCAGGTATTATTATTATCTAGGACCGCATTTGTTATGACTTTGTAAGAGATATTGTTTTGAATTAAAATGATAACTCCACCTGTATGCCTGCTAAATGAGTTGCATCTAATTGTCGAATAGCCCTGAAATGTTATTTCATTTTGGTTAATGTCTTCTGTAATACAGGTTTCGCTCATCATCACCATGTGCGGTTTGTATTTTTTTAGCATGTCTTCGACTTCTTCGATATGTGCTAATAAACTAGCGATATTTAAAGAATATATTGTTATGAAGTTTGAATTTAATCTAAAAAATTTACCATTCTGTTCTCTTGTTCAAGTTTACGACAATATACTGGACAGTCTATGCTCCATACAGGGTGATTAATTTTTAAGTTTAATTTCAATCTTTCGTTTGCCTTTTTACAATTGATGCAACAATCTTGTCATCAATCTCTCTGTCCCAATCTTGCAATATCTAAGCGTCCCTTTATTAATCTTACTCATTACGCTTACATCAGCGTTGCACTCTTTGCGGATTTCCACATTTCTCACAAAAAATCAGACAAATAATAAGAAAAATAAATTAGACGAAATAACATAAAATAAAAACAGAAAACCAAAGTAAAAAAAAATTTTCAATTCCGCAAAAGAAGTGGGGAGTGACGAATAATCACAGTTAGTAGTTGTCCCTGTGTATGGTTCCACGCATAAGTCCCACGTGTTCCCACGGGTCCCACTATGAACCCATGAATGGAAAAAAACATCTCTGATAAAAGGTCACCAGCACTCATTAATTCAACCTTCTATTCCTGTTAAGCCCTGGTTTCACAAATACTCTACCATGCCTAAACAATATATTTCTTCCATAACCCGAATGCGGCTGGGTCACACTTGTTGTCTTAGCCATCTTGCCAGGTTCCACATAGTTAGTTCGCGGTACTGTGATTGTGGGTCAGAGGATACTCTGGACCATAATTTTTTTGAGTGTCCTATCAATGACCAATTTCCAAACTTCATGCATGAATTGGTAAAACTTGATTTTAAATTGCCTACCAGTATACCCTGCCTTCTTAGTCTAAACACTCCTGAAATTTACCATTTGTTGGCAAAATTTATTTATAAAAATGGCCTTAATATCTGACCATAATAATAAATATAAACCAAATTTCATTATTTTTCTCTTATTCCGCTTCACTCTTAATACGCAATATTTCACTTTCAAATAAATGGATTTAGCTTTATTAATTCAAAACATGATTTATTATGTCGGGGGAGACGGAAAAATACGCACTTTTAATTTTAATTTCGTTTATTAAGTCACTTACGCGATATGTCAATTAGTATGCGGTGCCGTTATAGTCGCAGCCTACGGCGACTATGTTCATATCAAGAGTTGGATTATATTCATAATATCGTATTAGAATTAAATCACAAACCAGTCTATACAAACCTAGCGTAGCCCACAAACTACTTGAAAACTGGGATATAACTCTAAAGGGGACGCGAGCAGGCGTTATTAAAGGTTTCCCAACATTTATAGTAACTTTTAGTAATAATATAACTAAATTCAAGTATTAATTCAAAGTAAACATTCCATATTTACCGTGAAGCGGAATTCGTAACCTTTACCCAAATTTCTTTCACTTTCATTTGTATTCATTTGTTCAGGTTCCCATTTTCATCTTTATTTTCGTCTATTTTCACTAATCCCAACTCTGCATATTTTGACTGAGTTAAAACACTATTCTTTATGTATGTGTATATTTTTCTTGATTCTTTTATTGTATTTGTTTATATTTATTTCATTGTACTGTTTTTTAAAAAATAATTCTTCTAATTTTGGAAAAATCTGTTCTTTTAAATAACAAAAAACGCCCACTACTATTGTGCACAGGTTCCTATTTTTATAATTTTGTAATTACCTATAATTACCAGCTCTGTATTGTTTTTGTTAAGTTATGTTTATGTTATACTTATGTTATGTTTATGGTAGGTTTAGGTTTATGTTTATGATATGTCGTGTATGTTATGTTATGATATGTTTATGTTTTGTTCATGGTATGTTTGTGTTATATTTATCTTTATGTTTTATAATCACATTTGTTTACTCTCATATGCTGTGTTTTTTTTATAAGATTGCCAATTTCATAGTTCTGTTTAAAAAAACGCTACTAATTTTAGAAAAATCTTTGGTTAAATAACGAAAAGCGCCCAATTGTACACAGATTCCTATTTTTATAATTTTGTGATAACCTACTGTTACCAACTCTGTTCCGTTTATGTTAAGTATGTTATGTTATGTTTATGTTATGTTTGGTTTATATATGTTACGTTATGTTAATTGTAAATGGCCAAGATCACCCCTAATGGGTGAAACCATAAATCAACTATCTGGTGAAAGCCAAAATAAAGAATTACAAAAAAAAAAAAAATACACCACGCCTAAAGTCCTGCTAATAATATTTTTATTTCCAACCAGCCTCAAAATAAACAATAATATTTAAAAAGTAGGTACTACACATAATAATTGAATTTTTAGTAGCATTTAGTATTGCCCTTGCCACGCGCATGCTCAGTGTTGTGTTATTTGCTGGTTTTATCGAAGTGTCATTATTGATTCTCCCGCATTGCGGATTTCGTAAGTTAGAAGGGTAAGGAGTTTTCTGCTGTCAATTCAGGAGGAAAAACACAAAACTATCATGGCAGCAATGGTTTGTATTACTAAAAATGATTATTATTTACTCTTTTACCTAATTCTTTTTTTATTAATAGGGGTAATAAAAAAAACTTGCTTTGTCTGGCGTCATTTTTATGTTATGATTTTATGGATGTTAAAATTCTGTAAAACTCAAAGTCTTGAAATACTTAATTATATCGAATAAACATTTGGATCATGACATCTCACTAATTTAAAAATGAACATTTTGCATAAACGTATATCATAACAATGACAGATTTTTTGACAGTTGAGTCATAATTATTAAATTATGTCATTATTATTTCTATATATTTATTTAGTCTTGAGTAATACCTGACATACGTGTTATCTTCATCTGCACTAAAGTTGCATTTCATTTGATCAGACCAAGTTATCTCGTTTTCTATTTCAATATTTGAAGCAGTCAGTCAGCTGGCAATTTTTTTTATTTGAGGTGGCAATTAAATGTCCTAATTTTTAAAAATAATTATATAAGTAACAAAAAATGTGTAGCAATATTTTTGGATACTTTGTTGATAGTATTTGTCTCAAGTCTAACTCTGATGAGTCCGTACCCCGAGAACCCAAACGAAATGAACGAAAATCCCCACCACCTAAAGTGGTTGAAAAAGTGAGTTATCCGATTATGAAAAATCGTATTTGAAAGTAAATTGTACAAAATTATATTCAATTTTTCCACTATTTTGGAGCGAAGCCGGACGAATGAACAAGGATCACTGAAGTAAAGGCTTTTTTCTAGAGAAGAGCTGGAGAGTGGAGCACAGAAAGTTAATACTTTTTTTCTGCTACAGATTATTATAATATTTTTAACTTTGTAAACCTGTATAGATACTTCCCCTATTGCTATTCTATGATGATTCTGATTGTTCGGCAGATATATATTTATTTTTTTTCACAGTGAGGAAAAGCATAATATTTTTACTATTGCTACATATAATTTAGCAATCATTTTTTTATTTTACAGAAGATGAGGGCGGAGCGGTGTCCATCGGACGACCTGGCCATCACTAATTGTGCTTTCGCCAACGCTGACGACTTCAGCAGCGATGTTAAGTGAGTAGTGCCAAATCCGATTAAAATTGAAACATATCTATGGCCTTATGTTAAAATGTGATAAGTGCAAAATACGTTATGTCTAAGAAGGCCTAAATAAAGGTCAGTAAATCGTAAATTAAAGAAAGTGTTGATGTAGAAACACACTGGATCGATGTACACTACGTAAGCAATGCATTAAGATATCCGGACTAATTACAATCCATACATTTTCTATGGAAATAGATGCTTTAGAATCGCACTTGTCACACGCAATGCAAACCTACACTACCATTGCTATGCTGATCTGGGCTGTCTAGATCGGCGTGGGATGTGTAAAGATAGAGGGGGTGGCGTCACACTACCAATGAGTTGATTTCACATCTGTGAGAGGTAATATCTATACATCTAAGGTTGTTTGTTTTGACATATTGATATACAGTTGGTTTGACACGCATTTATATAGATCAGATATGAATCAGAATGAATTTGCATTCAGCTTTAAATGAAGCAGAGCTCTTCAGCTGCTCACCGTTGGTAGCGGCAGGCTGGAGGAGCAGGTGCAGGAGACACAACAATAACATGAACAATTGCTGTGATCATTACCTACATAATATTATGTTGACATTGAATAAAAAATTTCTAAAATATAATTCTTTTCAATATTATTCCTATTGTACTCAGAATGAACTGCATTTGTACTGTAGAAAACTGCCAGTCTTTCTCTGGTACCAATAATTGACTTCCGAAGACGTGTATTTTCTTTCTTTTGTTACATTCAATAATGCTGTGAAGCTCGTTAAATTTGCCTTTGATCTACGGAAGAACATGAAGAATCGTTGGACTTCAGATTCTATTTCTTTTACTAGAGCATGGAACTCTTTTAACACTTGTCTTTTTTTTATTTTGTGAATCCAAAGTGTTCTTCTCCCCTTTTTAATTTTTTTTATACGAAAATATTCATTTAAAAATTACAATCTTAGTAAATCGTCCTCAAATTCGCTTTCAGAATCACAAAACTTTACAAAGCTAAAAATACTACGAATTGCGTCTGCTGAGATGTGAAACACACAAACATTACCTAAATAATATACATCAAATCAAGCCACGTACGTAAGATCTAGAGATCTAGATATCACATGGTATCGCGTGTTGCATGTGTAAAACCAGTGTGTACGTCGACCTGGGACCCTGCGTGTTTCTACCTTTATGATTTGAGTATGGATCTACCCTCAAAACAACAAAATTCTGTCAACACGCTAGACTAACTGAACGCGTTGTAGCGCTTCCAGAATATATTGCGTTAAATAATTGAATTCAAAAAGTAATTTAAAGTAATTATTAGTGTATTGGAATTTCTGTAAATAATGAAGTCTAGATTTATATTAAATTAAATTTGCCTAATGTTTGCAATGACTGCTATTAATTATTTTTTTAATAAAGTTTGAATGTCCTCTTAAAAGCATACATGAATAAGAATTGTGATAAAAGTCTAATGCTAGTCTCACACGGACAGTGGCGGCTCTTCTATGAGGGTCATTTGGTCAATGACCTCACAAATATGCTGCAATAGTATTAATATAAAAAATGATTTAACAAACTACCCGATTATTAATTTAGTTTTAATATTCGTGCATATTCGTACGGTAATAGCGGGTTCCAGTGACATCTAGTGTCCAAATGAGAAGCTATTGTATATACCTACCGTGGGTCACTTTAAATTTTGTCCTCAAACTGTCTCCTTTCTTTCTCTTTGCTATAGAGTTATAATACGTTCCAGAATCTTACTTGTTATGTGAAACACTCGTTAAGTGAAACCCATATAAATCAATGTTAAATACCATAATGCGTTCCATGCCAAAAAAATACTCCTTTTTTTACGTTTTTCAAATAAAATTACATACTTATAAATTGTTAAGAAGCGTAACAACACAGAATGCGATTACGATTTGCAAAAAAAATATTACTAGTTTATTATTTATGAATTTATGACAAACAATTCTTTTTTTTACCACAAAGCAGACTACAGTTTGTTTTTTTTCTAGTTAGTTCTAATTGTTTTTGCCGACGCTTCAAAATTTGGTGAAAATGTGATGCAGCTAATGCTGCATGCTGATGCTCAGCTAATGCTGAATCACATTATGCAAATGATAATCCATTGAATATATTTATAGAATGCATAGCCACCTCCTCATTAGGGTGATGCTTCTCAATGTACTTGCAACTTTTCCCATGCTTTAGAATTTCTCTTATTGCGCCAGAAGATTGTTGCTCTGCTGCTTCCTCTTCATCCACTAACAAACTCTCCTCCGTAACTTCTTGCTGTGAAACACAATTCAACTCCATAAGCTCTTAGGTGGTCAGCTCTTGTCCGTGCTTTTCCACAATATCATCAATATCGTTGATAACCACCTCCAGTCCCATGGCATTGGCCAAATACACAATCTCCACCATCTTCCAAGCAGAAGTGAGGGTGACGTAGACCCATTGAATGTGCTCGCTCATACCTTGTTCTCGCTTTTCAATGGTTTTACGTTTTATTTCTACAGTTACTTTTATTCTCTTATGGCTGTCTTCTTTTGGTCTTATCTTCAGGGACATTTTAAGGGTTATTAAACTTTGCCCAAAAAAAATTACAAATGTCTGAACACAAGTTTAGAAAAATGTGTGATCGCATGCTACACTAATGTGCTAGTGGAATGTCTCTATTATCACCGGAGAATAACACACTGCGGAAGTCCTGGCTCGCAAGTGAGTGACGTGATGATGGGACTTGCCCTTTCTGCGTCACTCGTTATGCCAAATGTCACTCGTTAAGGGAGCATTTTTTTCATCATCTGTTTTGCTCGTTATTTTAACGACAGCCTGAACTTGAATATTAGTTTGCGAAATTATGTTTATCATTGTTGACGTAATTTGCATGGAATAATTTAAAATGTCAAATTCCGTGGATATCGTATTGAAAAAAATCGAAAATCATTCATTGAATCGTGACAAACATATTCAAATAATTAATTAATTAATAATTTTAAGTTAAACAATATTGTACTACCGGCTTCACTACGCATTAGCAATATGTATTAACATTTCTGGCAGCTCTCTGGCTCTGGAGCCACAGAGCCGCCTCTGCACACTGGCGCTTTTCTCTCATAATATATGTGGGCTTGGCCTGTTTCCGTTGGGAATATATCCATGGCGAGGGATAGGTTGTGTGTAAGGCCAAACCTACATATATTATTAGAGTATAGTACTTGTGTTGGACAACCTTAAAAATAAGAAAACGAAAATTTCTCACAATTAAATAAGTATTTTATTCCCTCTCTAAACCACAGGTGAAACTGCCAAATGTATTTTTTAAAAGGCTATTAAGTTCGCATTATATATATGAGCAAATAATTAATCATGTACCTACCTACATAAGGTTATCTAAAATTTTTTATGAATTTTGGATTTCAATAATTTATTATCGTAAAATAAAGAATTTAACATAATAACCATTAAAATGTATGAAAGAAAACCAACCAAAACAAAACAAAATAGAGTTAAATAAGTTAAATTTATATTTTCTGGAACTAATCCTTAAAACTCCCGCTGCTAAATTGCATTAATTCGTATGTTGCCATCAATGTAAGCAAAATGTCAACTGGACTTATTACTATTCTACATTATTTGTTTTTATGCAAAGGTGTTGCCATTATGGTGACTGCAGCTTTTTTTCTGCATATAGATCTGTATACAGGGTGTATCGGCACTAACCCGACAAACTTTAACCAGCTATTCCTTAGCACATTTGGAGTAAAAAATGTTATGGGCACTTTGCTGTCCGGTAGCATTTTTTTTTCAATTAAAAACAAAAAAATTAAAAATTTCCACACTACATCACTGTCATTGGCATTGCTTTTCGTGTTCAACAGCTGTTATAAGCAAGTATGTCGAAAAGCGTCTTCGCTCTTTCGCACACACTAAATAATAATAGTTAAAAATGAGACGAATGGTGCCGTGCCATTTCGTTGTGATTGTAAAAGCGCGCCAATATAGGTACACACGTACATTATTCAACGGAATTCGAATAAAATATTGCCAGATGGGTTTTCAAACTTCGACAAAGGATAAAACAGTGGTGACATGTGGTGAAAATATGAATAATAAATTTTTTATTAAAAAAAAACGTTACCGGACAGCAAAGTGCACATAAGATTTTTTACTCCAAATATGCTAAGGAATAGCTGGTTAAAGTTTGTCGGGTACGTGCCGATACACCCTGTATATATTATGCCTATTTGTAAATAATATTTTTTGCTAAAAATTTATTTCATAAACATAAAAAAATTGTTTTATGTAATATTGATTTTTTCCAGACACATTGAAGTATCTACTGGACCATCTCAACATTTTGTTTTCACAATACGGTTCAACAACGGAGTTGAAAGGGGAACCATCGGATTCTCCGCCCCACAGAGGAAATGGGCCACACTTTCCATCAAACAAGTTAGTAATAAAATTCACTATTAATAATGTATTACATATTTATATTATATAAATGTATTATTATTTTATTCTGGGCTCTGTACGCTTATGCTCTTACTACTCAAAAATATCATGAAAAATCACGCTTAGGCATAGAGTTATATAATTAGAGGCACTATTTCATACTACTATTTCGTCGAAAAGTGTTCCACTATTAAAACGCGTGTGTGTAGACCGGTTTTGATAGGTTTAGTTAGAGCATTGGAGGTCGATTGGAGACATAAAAGTGAACCCTATTTTTTCGCTTCATGTCTCATCTAAATATAAGATCAATGCCCTTGGGAACAGAAGGCACACTTTCGAAATTATAGTGTTTCATATCATACTTACTGATGAAATTAATGTTTGATGTCCCAAAAAATTTGCAGACCATCGATGTGAAGACTTTCCCAGCCAGCGCGGCAGATTGCCTGTGCTCCATTGTGCTGGAGGCTGACTTCATGTCTAAGAAAACGTAAGCTCTAACAAGCCTAAAACATATCGCTAATCTTGTATGGTGTGAATATCTAGATATGTATAGCACCCTTGAGGTGATTTTTCACAAAAACGGCGCTCTACAAATTATCCAATTATTATTATTATTATGTATATCATTATTCACAAGTATGAATGGTCCTGCCACTGAGATCTCCTTTGTTACCTATTTTTTGTTGTTGCTTGCATTATTAGAGAGCACTTATAATGGATTTATCGGTGGTATGCCTTTACACAAGTATAATATTATCCTGTCAATGAAATTCAGTAAATATAATCATTTAAGATAATCATGTTAATCGTTTAAGCTTTGGTAACCAAATATGGCTTTTGAATCACTTTTAATTCATCAGGGCGGTATTGAAAGTATCAACCACTCTGTTACTCAATATTAATACAATAATATTATATTTTGCAGTACTGCCACAGAATCGTATGACTCGGAGCTCATGGCTCGTGACTTTCTGGCCCAATTCGCCGGGCAAATATTCACCGTCGGCCAACAGTTGGCCTTCAGCTTCCAGGATAAGAAGATCTTATCCCTCGTCATCAAGTCATTGGAAGGTGAGACACTTTATATATTATACTGCCACATGGTGTCCAAAAACTCATAGTACAAGCAGGAAACAAGTGAATCACAAAGAGAACTCAAAAAACTTAGTTTTTTTCGATCTGAGCGTTTTGATTGTTTTTTTTTCTATTATTTTTGGACGAATTTTATCCATTTGCACAATCAATTGACTCATTCATTGCCAGTCGTTCACAGTGGAACTTGCTGTATGCTATACAGTGCAACTTTGATGTATGCTAACTTTTTACAGTGGAGCTTTGATGTATGTCATTTTTTTACAATGGAAATTTGACGAATGCCTTTTTTCTAATTCTATCAAGTCATGTGAATATGATTTTATATGAATAATTAAATAAATATATTTTTGAATTGTGGAAAAAAAACACTAAAAGTAAAATCTGCCCATGCCCAACTCCCAAAGGCGTGGTCGACACCAATAAAGCATGTTTTATCCCTCACCAGAAATGATATCATTCAATTTTAATGACAACGGAGACAGTTAGCAAGCCTGATACACTATAATATTTTATAAGTCCTCGTTGGTTCAAAGGGTAGAGGGTATGAGGGAAACATAAGATATTTCTCTCATTCTGTATAGAACCATATGAGAGTTTTTTTATTGTAATAATAACATGGTAATTGTTTGGCAGCTGTTGACTTGGCTGCTCTGAAAGCCGGGACGGATGCAGTTCCCCACCGAGTGAGGGTAGGCCGATGCCTGCCGGACGCTTGTGTGCAATTTGACAAGGCTGAGAGCTCTGGACTCAACCTGACCGGCAAGGCCAAAGGGTACCAAAATCTGTTATATTATAGTACAACTAACTATATATTATGACATGTACATGCATACTCAATTCCCTTTCCTACACATTTTCTAGTGTCAAATATTGTAATTCAACTATGTATCACTTGATTTTTATAAAACATTATTTTTCAGAGTGCAGCCAAGGCAATCTATCATCAACCCTGACTGGGACTTCGGAAAGATGGGAATTGGTGGCCTGGACAAAGAATTCAACGCCATTTTCCGACGAGCTTTCGCTTCTAGGGTCTTTCCTCCTGAAATTGTTGAACAATTAGGTAATTTACAGAATAAATATTGGCAAATTTATTCAAATAGATTCTTGATATTAATTTAATTTTTGTTTAATTTCCAGGATGCAAGCACGTGAAGGGAATTCTGTTGTTTGGCCCCCCCGGCACGGGTAAGACCCTAATGGCTCGGCAGATTGGTCAGATGCTGAACGCTCGCGAGCCTAAGATCGTCAATGGACCTCAAATCTTAGACAAGTATGTTGGTGAGAGTGAAGCTAATGTACGAAGGCTCTTTGCTGACGCAGAAGAAGAAGAAAAAAGGGTAAGTACATGTCAGATTATGTGTTTTACCATAACGGTATATACATACTATACAATCAACCCTAAAAACAGTAGAGTATTGATTATCTGGAATATTTGCAATCAGGGTGGTCCATATAATTGAATATCTGGATAGGAAGCAAGTGAAAGTGTTCAATACCCCGCATAGTTCATATAAATAAAACACCCCATTCAAACACATTCTCATAGTATTAATAAATTTTCAATTTTCACTGAAACTGAAAAAAAACACATTCTCATAGTATTAATAAATTTTCTGCATTTTTTCAAACACAAGGGCTACGCAAGTATCCGGTACTCAACGATTCTAGTATCTTTGGGACTACATGCATAAATGACGATAAATACATCTGCATGGCAGTGGCGGTCTGTAACTTTTCAGTGAGCTAGAATGGTAACATTAAAAAAAAAAAAATTAATTAAAAAAATTTGAAAGAATATTTTTCCCCAAACTCTTCATACAAAAAAATTGGAAAACAAAATCAATAATATTTTATTTTTCAATCTTACCACTCTAGCTCACTGAAAAGCCATGGACTGCCATTGCTGAATGGAGGTTCATACACAGGCACAAGTTGCCGACATTTTGTCGACTCGTCGGCGATGCTAGTGTCCCGTAACCAGCCAAGCAAAGTTGTCGCCACTCACGTCATCGAGACTTATATCCAGGCATCACTAGTGTCAAAAATTTTGTAACAATGCATCTGCACAACTATAATTGGTGGGAATGCAAGTGTTTTAATTTTAGTATCGACGTATACGGAGTATGCGTGACAAGTTGTTTGCACCGTGAGTACACAACATGAGGATCGGATACTTGTATAATCTTGTGGACGAAGGGCCTAAAGTAACATGTTTTGTCATCCTAATAATCGGTTTTATATCAAATACACCGAGTGATAAATGGAACTGTTATTATATGTTATTAAAATTCTCTTTATTTTTATCAGTGTGGCCCCAACAGCGGCCTGCACATCATCATCTTTGATGAGATAGATGCCATTTGCAAAGCCAGAGGATCAGTTGGAGGAAATACGGGAGTCCACGACACTGTTGTCAATCAGCTTCTTGCCAAGATTGATGGTACGTATTTTAGCTGCTTTCCTATCCCCATGCGTCCCTGTCTTAAGAATGGATTGCAATCATTGGAGCATAGAAGCTTAAACTTTTCCCAATGAGAATGAGTCGTGCTCATAGCTCGGCTTCGGAAAACCTGCCAGGCTTTGTGTTTCCTTCCTTCTACAACACATTTTTCTTCAAGATGCAGATACACTTCCTCTCGCTAAAAGACACAATGGACGCATTCTTCCCGGATTATGGACATATGATTAACCCTGATAAAACCCTACAGAATACTGCAAGCAGTTAATATAAAATAACAATGAATATGCCAACAAATTGACAAGAAGAATGTTCATTCAGCAGTTGTTCGACAATGATTTTTGATAATGCATCGACTGTCGGGGGCGCGCATGAGGAAGACATGGCACAGTCAAGTGAACCAGATACTTGAGTCGGGCCATGTCAGAATAACAAATGAGTATGTATGAGACGATGTATGAATGTGGCAAGGAATGTGTGCTAAGACCGAATTGTTTGACGGTCCGTCCTCTCTGTCTGTCCCTGCGAGGAAACATTGTGATGGTTAGTTAGTTATGGACAACATGGACATTACAAATAATGGGCAGAGGTGTAATTATCCATTTTATTTTAGGTGTGGAGCAACTGAACAACATTCTTGTCATTGGAATGACCAACAGGAAGGACATGATTGACGAGGCTCTCATGAGACCCGGTAGGCTGGAAGTGCAGATGGAAATTGGCCTTCCCAATGAAGAGGGACGCTTCCAAATCCTAAACATTCACACTAAGAGGATGAGGGAACACAAAAAGATCAATGAAGATGTGGACAATAAAGTATGAACTAAACGATAATAACATATCTACTATTGAAATCTAGCCTTGAAGACATTTTTATTCTTATTTTTGCTTCATGTCTGTTTTGCCTGTATTGTTAATTAGTGGATGTTTTACAGGAGTTGGCAGCATTGACCAAGAACTTCTCTGGTGCTGAGCTGGAAGGTTTGGTAAGGGCTGCTCAGTCCACTGCCATGAACCGTTTGATTAAGGCCGCTAGCAAGGTAGAGCTCGACCCTCAGGCCATGGAGAAGCTCTACGTCAACCGTCAGGACTTCTTGCATGCCCTTGAAAATGATATCAAGCCGGTAAGAAGAAATTTTATATGTATATATACAGGGTGCAGCAAAACAAACAGTGCAGTTTTGAAAGGCTATTAAAAAAAACAGCGCAACTTACAGAAATGGGTTTTTTTTTAAATTTTATTCGGTACATCATGCTGTTTTATGAATCAAGTCCTGAAGATGACATCAGAAAGATGATGGCCCCCAGCAGCAATACATTGACAAACTGTTCTGCTAACAAACTGCTTTGGCAGTTTAGCGGGTGTTTATATTTAAGAATATAATTTGAAAAATGTGATTTCTGAAGTTTTCTGCCGCATTTTGGCACATCTCAACGGGTATAGCGGCGAGTTTCTTCCGAATTTGATTGTTCTTCCAAGGTGTAAGGCCGATGTTTAAAAACATTTTCATTCGGTTAGCCCCGCAGAAAGAAGTCGCAAATACTCAAATCTGGTGAGCGAGCGGGCCACCTCACATCACCCCTCAGAGAAACGAGGTGCCACCTCACGGTCACTTTTGGGGAATGAAGTTACCTTGGGTTATTTTCAGGCCAATACTGAAAATGAAGTTTATTCACCGGTCCACAGAGATAGAAGGCCTGCTGGGTGGCGACGAAAGAACGGCCATTTTCAAGAAACGTGAAGCCCCGGTGTTGTTCAGACCAAACCATGGTAACGACTGAAAACGGCACAACCCTCCCAACACACTGAGACCCCTCCCAGGTTCCTACCCCCACTGCACGGAGTGTATACGGCCCTTCATAACTGCACTGTCTGTTTTGTTTACACCCTGTATTATGTACTATTTTCTAAAAATGGTTGATAAATATTATGATTACTGATGGTTAACTCGTCATATCTGATGATTCTTAATCCTCACAGGCATTCGGAACATCAGCCGAAGCTTTGGACCACTTCCTCTCCCGTGGAATCATCAACTGGGGTACCCCCGTATCCTCGCTCCTGGAAGACGGAGCACTGTACATTCAACAGGCGCAGGCTGCGGAATCCAGTGGTAACTTTTACACCTCTTAAATCTTATTTATCCTCTTTTATTGTTGGGTCTTTTATTGGTTATTTTGTAATAATTCTTTATGATTTTAATTTGCAGGTCTTGTTTCCGTTCTTCTGGAGGGCCCGCCCAACTCAGGCAAAACAGCATTGGCAGCTCAGCTCGCCAAGATGTCAGATTTCCCATTCGTCAAGGTTTGCTCTCCGGAAGAAATGGTTGGATTTACCGAAAATGCCAAATGCCTTCAAATCAGAAAGGTAAGATCTAAATTAGCATGCAACTCCTCTTATTATTTCTTGTAATAATTATTATTCAAATTGTGATCCTTTCTTCTGGTTACTTTGCTCAGGTATTCGATGATGCCTACCGTTCGACATTATCATGTATTTTGGTGGACAACATTGAGCGACTGCTGGACTATGGTTCGATTGGGCCCAGATACAGCAACTTGACCCTGCAGGCACTCCTGGTTCTACTGAAGAAGCAGCCTCCCAAAGGAAGGAAACTTCTGGTCCTCTGCACGAGCAGCAGGAGGTAAGCCCATATCATATGTATTCACTGGCTTAGAATGTGTACCCAGCCAAGTGACCGGCCTCCCCCGCCCCGTGCCTTACTGATCAATGCTGGGCTGGACTGTGCATGCCATGTCTTGTGGACAAGGCCGGAGGGTGGACGGTTGCTCAGCTGAGTGAATGTCTGAACTATGTTGTTGTTTTTACTTGAAAAAGGGTGTCACCGGTTGTTTGAATGGGTTCATAAATCACCTCCTGATGTCTCACGGTACCTACCTGAAACTACATGTATACATTGTGTCTTTTGTTCAGGACTATGTATTTAGTGTAATGGTCTTGTATTCTCATTGCTAGGCAAGTGTTGGAAGACATGGAGCTCCTGTCCGCGTTCACCGCAGTTCTGCACGTCCCCAACCTCTCCCATGGCGACCACCTTCTCTCCGTGCTTGAAGAGTCAGACGTTTTCTCCAAGAAGGATCTGAAGGCTATCCAGCGACAAATACAGGGACACAAGTAAGATTTGAAATTCTTATCCTTGTGTAATGCAGTAGAAATTTAACTGTAAAGTTCCTAAATTGTTCACATTTCCTAACAGACAGATTTCTAACAAAAAGAGACTTGTCGGATGGCTTGGTGGTACAAAATGCAACATTTCCACCAAGTTAGTTTATCTTCATTTTTACCAGTGAAATAAAATATGTACATAGATCCAATCAATTTCTCTTACAAATATCAAAGATTGAAAGACATTTACCAAATATAACATTTTTTGTTTGCAGAGTTTTTATTGGAATCAAGAAACTTCTGGGACTCATAGACATGGCTCGGCAGACAGAAGAGCAGTATCGAGTAGTCAAGTTCCTGACAAAGTTGGAGGAAGAGGGGGGCATGAATGCCGGTACTTATACTCAATAAGGGGTACTCCGCCCCGAGCATTTAGTCAAATCATCCATAAGGCCGCGAATGTCCATTTTCACTCCATCTCAAGATATTTCATTGGACAATGAGGTGTTCCCCAGCTTGCAAGGTGACCACGATAATATCTCACTGACGGATGAACTCAATTCCAATACCCATGTACCGTCACCACCCACACCTACTATTCAAATGCAGCTCAAACTTAAGGACTTACAAATGTATCCCACTTTAAATGGTAACAAGGACTTTTTCAAACTATCTTCATTCTCTAAAGAAATATCTTTTGATGATTGCAATGGTTCTGGTATTATTATTGATGAAAGTAATTCAAATTTAGATTTGCATGAAAATGTAACTGTTGATCAGTGTCTGCCGAACAGCCGTGTACAGTACGATGAGCCGACAGTCGAGTCAGTCAAGTTAGTCGAGTGTAGCCAGTGCCAGATTGTGGATTGCTTGCCTATTGATAACCAGAAGACTTCTGTAGAAGACTATGATGAAATCTCTGAAAGTGACGAAACATTACCATTCCAAACATTCATCGATATGGGCAATTTCTAACACCTAACTTTGGATTCACACGAAACTTGATGTTATTGTTGAGTTATGTTATCCTATGGCAATTGAGAAGACAAAGCATTTCTTTAGAAAGCCACAGGAAGGTATTTAAAAGATGGCGATCTAGAGATATTTCAAATGTATTAATCGTGTTATCAAAGTCCGCATATATTCGTGGATAGTAAATATGCATAACTGTTTTCCGTGTATTTGCTTAAACAACAAAATATTAATAAATTAATTGTTCATAAATATTCTCATTGCTTGAAAATAGTTCAGGAAAAACATTCAACGTGGTTTATTCATGAATCAGAACTCATTCTTCTCGGTGTTTACAGCTTCTTAATGTATCTTTAAAAATATATACATAGTATGTATCAATGTTCTCACATTATCTAGATATTTTAAACTCTACTATTGGGAATCAAAACTTGAAACAAAAGATAATGATTAAATGTTGAGGGGCAATTGCAAAACATTATTTGTAATGTTAATAATGTATCTGTTATTTAAATATGCTTAAAAATAAAATATTGACGTACATAGCTTAGCTATTTGAATAAAATAATGTAAAGAATGTGTTAATAACGTATTCATTTCTTAACTGAGTCGGTTAACTTTTGAACAAATCAATTAATAACGTCAATTCTGTACATTATAAACGCACCTGTTAAAAGAAATAGAAAATTATATAACTTATCTTGAACTGTTACATAAATATATTAAGTTTATTTTAGCATTTTTCTGATCTATAAACAACTTACTGTCCAAAGACTTTTTATGTATTTATGTACATTTTTTATAGTTGTATTATAATTTATTATTGTTGAATTATGTACTATGTATCAGTATTTTGTGCAGTTGAATATCATTACATAAATGTGATAGTTTCTTCAAGTGTAACATAGATCTTACCTTGTACGCCTAAATTACATTCATAATAAATATTTTACACATTTCTATTAAACTTCAATACTAACATGCTTAAATAATTATTATACTCATATGTATGTATAATTCAAAAATGTAGCAAATTAAATATCTTCTCAGACGCCAAGTCTTACAAATAATGCTCCCACCATTTGAACATTACACATTTACTAATGCTTTGATTATTGTAATAAATGTTTAATTGCACACTCTAGGATTAAAAAATTTAACAACGCATAATCATAGCTATCGAAGATGTGATATAAGTAAAGAAAGGGAATTGAATAATTATTGTGTATTTGAAATACTCTCAAATGAATATTGCAAATTAATACAACAACATTCCACTACTTAAACTTGTTAATATATCAAAAAGCATATTGTGACATAAGTTAGTAGATTGTAAATGTAGAAAAAATGTATACATTTTTATATGCTGTTGAAAACCGTATTATATAGGTACATAATATAATATGTATCAAAAAGTACACTTGACCTCCATCGGTTTCTCTTCCCAAATCAATGTCATAATTTTATATTTAATTAGATTTTATAATTGTTTGTCACTTAACACTATAAATTCCTCCATATGCATACTCGTATCTATGGTATACACATACGGGATCCAACATAATAAATAATAATTTGTGACAAAAAGAAAAAGAGTATGTACTTTATGTATGGAATGTTCGATCTTTCATCTAACTTTAACTGTAATATGTATGGAATGTTGGATCTTTCATCTACACTAACTGTAATATGTATGGAATGTTGGATCTTTCATCTACACTTTAACCTTCCAGCGGGCGCGCTGTCGTAAAATTTACGACAGACGCGCCTTATCGCTTCCCCCACTCTTTCCACTTAGTTGTAAGCATCGAGCTTCGAGCTATGCTAGAGTCAAATCAAATGTCAAACATTTACCGCAAGATATAAATGTTTTTCTCAAAGTGAGTTACGGTAGGGCAATTGAACCGATGACAGAAGAAGAAAACATAAGCTTTCCAGAACTCGGTGTTTGTCGGTTATGTGCACTGGATAAGAAAAGATCCTCAGCATCAATGAAGTGTTGCCGTTGCCAGTCCTTTACATGCAAGAACCATTCTTCAGTTGAGGTGGTTTGTAACAATTGTAAGGATGGGAATATTGATTCTGACTAAATAGGTCGATAACAAATTTTGTTTTGAAATATTAAAATGTTTAGAGTGTTGCTTCGTTTTTTTAAGAAAGTCAATTTTTTTTTATTTTTAAGTACTGCCTATTATCATTCTTCATATCCTTTAAAAAATTCCCTAACATTTGTATAAAGAAAACACCACTTACATGGAGAAAACTTGATGACGTAAAATTTACGACAAGCGCCCGCTCAAGGGAAATTTCTCAACGCGCCCGCTGGAAGGTTAACTGTAATATGTATGGAATGTTGGATCTTTCATCTACACTTTAACTGTAATATGTACCTGTATAATATAGTATTATGTAGACATGCACAATTATTACAAGCTATATTAATAAAATTATATCCTATGTTTGTAAAATAATTTAGTTTTTATAATCTAAGTCTCAGGAGTTGATAACAGGCTTGATGAAAAATATTTATTTATCTATCAATATATTTTTTTAAATGCATGGAAAAGACAGCTGGCGAGCAAGAAGATTTGAAATAATTTTTAATTTACAAATATTGAATTTAAATATACAACTAAAGATTGAGCATCACTGGCGCAAGGTTAATAATAAATTAACATGATTTAGAAGATTATGGAGCAGATAGGATTCTATATTTTTTTAAACAGATGAGATTCTGTATCCAGGATAATGCATCTCCATAAACATTACTGCAACCGAGAGGACATAATTATTAGCGTGGTGCAATTTTTTCACAATACTAGTGTCACTTTTCAGGAAACTACAATTTTAAAAAATTACATTAAGGCTCTGGTAAACGAGCAACTTTTTACTGCAAGGTGTTGTTGTCAAGATTTACTGTGAATGGGTATCTCATCAAAATGATAATTCAACACACCTACAAAAAGTGATAGACATGATAATTGATGAAACAAAAAATAGGTTACATAGGTAACTATTAATCCTAGTTTTTGTTTCATCATTTTTAATGACTCTAAACTCGCCAATCAGTGAATCAAAAACTCGAAATCACTTTTTAAAGGTGTGTTGAATTTTCATTTTGATGAAATATCATGGAACCAAGATTTACGCATTATCGGGTAAGATTTTTGTGTGCTGCCTATTCTTGTCAACGTATTGGCCTGTCTTGCCGGTGAATTTGTTCGGCTACAAATACTACGACAGTACTGTCGGGTTAAATCTACGAGCTAGTCTATAGGAATCACTCTGTGTTTACCACATGCTCGGAGGTCTGCATTCACACATCGCTGAATCTTTAAGGCCCCGCCTATGCATCATGTATGCACAACGGCTGCGGGGACACCTTATCCTATTGATGGAGAACTATAGTTTATGAGGCAGTCAAAACCCAGGCTGTATCAGTGGGGTCATGTATGAGATGGGCATTTATCACGTCAGCCGATTGCCACTCAAGTTTCCACCTATCTTCTGGAGTGAGAGCTAACCTGAGGAGCTTCTTCTTTTTATTTATTAATAAAGTTTATGCAAGTTTGGTGGAGTTACTGCAGGAGATCTTTTTTTAATTTGTGAATTAGTCTTATATTACGGCAATCTTCACAGGACACTCCAATATTGACGACCAACACCTTTACCGTCTTTAGACTAGTCACGGTCAAGACAATTGGTCGGCAGTAGGCAATAACAGGCAATTTAACTTGCTCCTTTTTTTTTTTACCTGAGATTTTTGTTTTACACGTTGGGGTGATGTTTTTTTAAAATAATGTTGCGTTCCCTCCTGATCCATTCCATGAGAATCAATGTTTAATTTAAAGGAATAAAGTTGAATTCGATTCAAATTTATGTTTCAATTTCATAAAAAAGCCTGTTCTCACTGATCTATTCAGGTTCTATGAAATAGATTAGGCGTGTTAACCCGGCTTAAGTTAAACCCTGAGGTTCCCCTCATTTCTTTTTATCAGAAACTAAGCTTGTGCAAAAATCTTTGTGTATTAAGTACTTACCGAACTAGGTAAAAGTGGGATCCCACCGAAACTATTCTAGAAGTAGATCAGTGAGAATGGGCTATTCTATGGAATAGAAACCCAAAGTTGATTTAATTATAGATTGTCAAAGAATAGATCAGGTTCGAACGCACCATTAGACATATTATATGCTAATATTTGACTAATTTATTTTATAGTACTAATAATATTGCCAGCCTTATGCTACATTCAGATCTAATCTATTCTATAAGGATCTATGGTCAATTTATAGAACGGAAGTTGAAGTCCATTCAACTCTGGATTTCTATCCAATGGAAAAGTCTGTTTTCGTTGATCTATTTCATAGAATTTATGAAATAGATCAGGTGTGATCCCGGCTTAGTAAATTAACCTTAACAAATTCAATGATTCTTTTTAAGAGTTCAGAAGTCTTCATTTGCTATTCTCTATTTTAAATCCATTGCATTTCAATGAGAAATATTTAACTACTATTAAATAAAAACTATGTTTAGTGTAATATATTTTTAATGTTTGTTGGATATAATTTATTGTGTAACAAAGTAACATATTAATTGAAGCAATTTTTGTATCGTTAATAAAAAGTTGTTTTGTTGATAAATTTAAATAAATGTGAATGTAAGTTTTCTGTAGTTTCCATTTAATAGTAATAGTAACATGCAAGGAAATAATTCTACTGTGTTGCTTTTATACATACAGAACGGTCAACAGATAGCAAATCTTTTGCTCCTCGTTCCAGAGTAGAAGGTACATGAGGCCTCTATTCAGAGTCAAGGAAGACATGGCACAATCAAGTGAACTAAACACTTGAGTCGGACCATGTCAAGAGTCAGAATGCCAGAAGGATATGTGTGAGACGATGTATGATTGTGATTGGAGCAAGGAGTGTTCCAAGACAAAGTTGTTTGGAGGTCCTTCCTCTCTGCCTACCCCTGCGAAACGGCCTGACTTTTGTGTGGTGTGATGTTTTGTTCTTGTGAAAACAGAATTTTTAATGGTTGTCATAGGCCAACTTCAACTGGACTGCCATTTTTTTTATCACAAGATTTTGACACATGTGGATGATGTTTATTTTTTCGGTTATATGTTACTAAATCATATACGGGTTGTATGTAATAAGATTAATTTTATTGAATGATCATTATTACACTGTACGACTGATATAACTATCTTCTTCAAAGTAATAATTGCTATAAAAAACCTAGTAGATTATTTAAAAATAAATACTTACATGCATTTTTATCAGATAAATGAGAGGATTTATCAATACACATTTAGTCACAGAAAAATCCAAAATCTCGGTCACGCTTCAAATGATAGTGTTTTTGATTTTTAGAAAAAAAAACATTTTTCATTGGTAAGAGAGCTAAATAAAATACATTATCAACTAATTAGCACATTCACATGCGTCCACCCAGTCATTGTATACATCGATAGGTTCAGATAATACATTAGTTGATGTTTGAAAATCTTCCAGGCATACGCGACACGTTATTTTGGCCGTGTTCCGACTGCGATCCCTGAAAATTGCAATGAGAAGCAAAATTAATGAACAGTTTTACATATTACTTACAAACAATTCTTTAGCGAGCTTAACTGCCATAACACAAGCTTGATACAAAACATAGGGATATCAGAAATAGAAAATATACCGACACCAAAAAACATTGAAACTGAAATCACTCAACTCCACTAAAAGAACACTACATAATGTACAGGTTGTTCAAAAGGAATAGCGGTTATTTAAAATTCATTCTTTGTTTATAGACACTGATCTGAAACAGTATTTAGCAAAGATTATGTCCAGATGCCGCCCTTCGCTCTGCTGGCACTCCTCTAATCTTGAATGAAGATTGGCAACAACGCGTAGACACATCGCTATTGAGATGACTGCCATTTCAGACCTGATATTTTGCTTCAATAGTGTCAAATTCATCGGTCTGTTCTCATTTACTAATGTAATATTTAATAATAATCCATGTTTTGAGTATCCCCATAAAAAATAATCCAGCTGACAGATCAGGGCTCATGAGTGGCCAGCTAGTTTGTCTATGAGATATCACTTTATTCGCGACATTCACAGCTTTAATTGACCAATCAATTCAAACTGTTCGCGAATAAAGTGATTTCTCATATAGGCACCATTAACTGGCCACCCAGGAGCCCTGACCTCAGACTGCTGGATTATTTTTTATGGGGATAAATAAAAAGTAAGGTATACACAAACAAACCGACAAATTTGACACTATTGAAAAAAATATCAGATCAGAAATGCCAGCCACCTCAAGAGCGATGTGTCAACGCGTTTTTGCCAATCATTGTTCAAGATTAGAGTGCCAACAGTGCGAAGGACAGCATCTGGACAACATGATCTATGCCAAACAAATGTTCAGATCAGACACTGATCACACTTTATAGAAATAAATAACAAATTTTAATATTTATATTTTTTTGTTTTATCCAACCATCAAATACCTTTTTTGGATACCCTGTATTTATAATTCTTACTACAAATTTTGAATAATATGTAAAAGAAATTCGCAGCATGGAGATCACAGTGAGGATTTTATTATCTTTATTTCGTACAAAAACGGACGATAATAAAACATTTATAATTAATAAATATTAAGTATGTATTGATAGTGAAGTAGAAATAAGTGTATTATGAACCAAATTCATAATAATAAAATAAACTTACATTTTCACTTCACAGGACCGTTCGTGATTGCAGAAAGGACAATTAAATTGAAGATCTAGTGGCTCAATTGCTTTCTTCCGGGTAGGGGGCTTTCTCTTCGACTTTCTGCGACCCATTGTGAATTCTTATTCTTCAAGATAAAAATGTATATTAAATAAATGCAATATTATTCAAACCATAAGATTGAAGGGTAAATATAAACAGAAAAGTGGGAAATGGTTAATTCGCACTTTGAAAAAAAAAATTGTACCAGTTAGATAATAATGAGAAGGAAGTATTTCAGTTTCCAGAGATGGTAAATAATGCATTAGTTGAAACTAGATAACAAAAATATAGACTTCATAATCAAGACAATGACTTGATTCATCATAATGCACATTTCAAAATTCATGACCTTGTTCTTTAAGTTAGGTATTTTATCCATAAATAACACCATTTTTATCTCATAGTTATCAAGTTGTGAGGATGGTCAAGACCATATTTATTAAAACAATACTGTTATTGTAAACATGCTTTTGCAAGACATTTGTTTTTTTAAGCCAGTGTATCACAGTAAAATCCTTACCGGTGAAAAAGCAGTAGCACAACAAATTGTGTTGGTTTTATTAAATAAACAGAAATCTTAAGTTGAAGAAAACGACCATTAACTTTTAATTCGCTTATATTCATACAATTCGGAGTTTGTTTAAACAATAAATAAACCACTCGTTGAAACCAAGTTGTTGTCGGCGACCAGGAAATGAGAATTTTTCTATGCATTTGTCAATGTCCGTGATTTGTCGTAGTGATGGGAATGATCGAAATATTTATATAATCGATTTTTTTTAACCGAAACATCAAAAGAATCGAATGATCCATTCGAATGAATCGCTCGGAGTGCGGGAGCAATAGCTACGGACAGGGGCAAAAAATTTTCCGTCGGGGGGGGGGGGGTAGGATTCGAAAATAGAAACTCGAATATCAAGACTATTCCTAAAAAAAAATTGTTTGCATATTCCGGTTGTAATTTATTTTCATTAGTATGGCAATATTTTTGGTAAGCAGGTACTAGCGAAATTTCAATCACTAATTTTCATTCCTGGCAATGATTCCCTTGTTATCTGCTAGCAACATTAATATTATTACTGTTAGCCACGAATTTCAAATATGTATGCATATGCAATTAACATTTTTATAAATAATTAATAAGATTCGAATATCTACATACGTACAATTAAAATAAATTATTATACAAGTTTTTTAAGTACAAAGAAAAATATTTTTACGTACATTATTATTGTGCTGTAATTTCCATTTGCTGTACTTTGATATCTGTTTTATATAATATTGTAAGCTCCTGCTGAATAGCTACTTAGTGTAGCCAGTGGGTACAAATTCCCATTAATAATATTTATAATGTACCTCTTAATAATAAGACAGTAATTATATGCCGTTTTGTTAAAAATAACCTCTAAATCTCATGTACGTTGTAGGTGCCTACTAGAACCCAAAAAAAAACATTCATTCATTTGTAATTTGTATGCAATTCACAAAATATTATTAAGTAAATAAAGTTATTTTACTACAGAAAGCGTTTCATGTTAATTACTAACTAAGAGACACCGATGTTAATTTCATTCATGTTAATTTCAAATAAATTAAATATATTTGTTCGTAGCATAGGTAGCAGATATATTATGTTTATATGAACGAACACATGTCACTTGATGAGTTTAATATACCTATACTGAATATTGCATACTGCCCGAAGAAGCTACGGTTGTAGTGAAACCCGATCAGCATTAAATATAAAAATGGTGTTTGCTAAGTTATTGGTTTATTTTATTTTTAATATACACTAACCGAATGTCCCGAATAGATGATACATAACCTAAAAATAACATAGGTAGGTAACCTTCAATTGTGAAAAACTATCACCATGAAAATCTTTTACACATAAACTATACCTACTGGAAACGTAAATCGTCACCTAAAACTATTAATTCATAATTTACAATTCACACACGAGGTTGTTTATAACATCAACATGCTTCAGTAGGCAGCCAACAATGTACTTCGTTTGTCAAGCAATCTGAGATATTTTGACATCTCGAAATATAACCTCTCGAATGTGAGAATCGATTTGCGTTTTCGAACGAATTCTGACAGTTTGAAAACGATTATCTCGGACTGAACATTCGAATGATTTCTGACATTTCAGAGCGATTCTCTCGATTCCACTTTCGATGACATTTGAAAACGATAATTTCGGACCGTACATTCGAATTAATTCTGACCAATCACAACGCTTGGCTGGCATCGATTATTTCTGACCAATCACAGCGACGACTTTTGATGACGTTTCAAAACGATTGTCTCGGAGTTGCATTCGAATTAATTCTGACCAATCACAACGCTTGGCTGGCATCGATTATTTCTGACCAATCACAGCGATCACTTTCGATGACGTTTCAAAACGATTGTCTCGGAGTTGCATTCGAATTAATTCTGACAATGAATCGAGATATTTCGAATGGTAAAAAAGATCGAGTTAAGGGACTGGGACACGGTCAAGCGGCTAGATCGCAAGCACGTAGTTTTTTTTGTCTATTGTTGTCTATTGTTGTCTATTATTGTCTATGCTTAGCGGCTTGACAGCCCGCATCAAGCCTCTCCGTCAAGCATGGCCACGCCTTCCTGTGATTTCGTGGTGGTCTATGTATATGTACTTCTATGCCTTCCTGTCATTTCGTGACTCGCGGCAAAATGGAATCTGTCAAAGACAAAGCGTTCTTGGCTCTTACGTTAGCTTTATGTTTGAATAAAATAATAAAAAGAAACGAATTTGGTGTCAAGAATGGTACAAGTTAAGGTACCGCTTTACCCATGAGCATTTGCAAAGTGTATTATAGGCTACAGCTATTTTTTGTATGAATATCTTGTGCGGTATTCATACAAAAATATGATTTCTCCATTGAAAATTCAGAAAATTATTTATTCTACAGTTTGATTATTAATGACCTTGAAAACCGCTGTCATAATTATTAAAAAATACTAAAATACTTCCAGAATTTTTAAATTAGATGGATTTCTACAAATTGAACACAAAAACAATAACTAAGTACCTATTTTATAACAATTTTATTCAATTCATATCATTGTTTATGATACGTGATATTTATTTGTCTATTGTCGTTTGTCTATTCCCACAAAAATATAAATTCGCATCAAGCCCCGCCGCCAGCACGTAGTATTGCGCAATGCTTGCAAGCCAGCTTCGGTACACGGTCAAAATGCTTGTCACAAAGTGCCATAGACAATAAACTACGTGCTTGCGATCAAGCCGCTTGACCGTGTCCCAGTCCCTTAAAACATCGATGATTCATCGATTCCGCCCATCGCTAATTTGTCGGGAGTCGCTATATGCACAGCGACTAGTCGACAGGGGGCGTGGCCAACATATCCGAGCATACCCGAGCTGTTCCGAATAAATTGTTTCCCACTGCCTGTGATGGTGTGATGCAAAATCAGTGAAAAGCGGTGAGCGGTGAAACGAAACGTCAGAAATCATCAGAAATGGCGTCTTTGAGTGCCGGTTTACACCGTCTTTTAAAAGTTTCGTTAAGTAATTTCAAAAAAAATTCAGAGACGGGTGTTATCAGTGGATACATTGACAATGAAGCAAATTATGTTTGCTATTATTTCCTATTATTATACAGTAATTAAGGTGAATCTAAAGGTTTTATTTAAAAAAATATTCATAATAAGCGAGGCCAGCGCGATCGAAATTTTACCCAAATTATGAAGCATTTCTGTGTTCTGTGAACGCGTTGGGGCACTCTTTTTCAACGAGAGACAGTATGAAAAAGAAGTTGGGAGGTAAGTTTTAAACCTTAGGGCCTGGGTCTAGGGTAGGCCTTTCCATTTTTTCAGTTCATAAGCAGCTGCTGATATTTACGAGTTATTCGAAATTAACATTTCCAATCTTTCAGATGCAGTATACACGTTCTGCCCGCCTACAGTGGAGTTCTTTGGGATGCCATTTACATTCGGTATGAATGCGTACAGAGAGTGCGCCCAAGGCCCCCGACTACACCGCCAAAATAACAGCAAGGGAGAGTTGAGTTGGTATGTTAATACACCCTAGAACCACATCAGCTAGGTCTACTCCCCCTCGTCTTTCAATAGTAGCATTGACAGAGCACCGAGGACTCGGTGGTCAAAGATGAAGGTCTATAACCCCAAAATGATCACCGTATCGTCGGTGATGTGTTTAAAACAAAAATAAAAGTGATGGGCCTGGGCCTAGGTAAGCTAGGACTAGATTACACCAGGGGCCTCCTAATATGGCAGTTGGAGCTCCGTCTCATTTAGATTAACACGACAATCACACCAATCACAATTCATCTTTGTGTGTTAAAAAGTGTGCCGTGGCTCGTAACACATCCTCATGTCGTGTTAGTCTAAAGAATACCGTGCTCAAAGTGCCAAATTAATTAAAGCCCCTGCAGATATATCTCATTTCACAATTTTAATTCATATCACACTGGATTATAACCACACTTGTAATTTTATACTAATGTCAACATTGCATAGGCCCTAACAACTTTTGTAAAAGTTAATCATCTGCATCAAATAAGTGAACCAATTTCAAATAAAGCGCCGAAACACTTCACTTCGGGTATGCTCGGAAATGTTGGCCACGCCCCCTGTCGATTAGTCGCTGTGCATATAGCGACTCCCTGATTTGTCAGGGAGTCGCTATATGCACAGCGACTAATCGACAGGGGGCGTGGCCAACATATCCGAGCATACCCGAAGTGAAGTATGTATAGGTATAAAAGGGACACTTTCTTTTGAATCACAAACCATGTTACACAAACCTAGCGTAGCCGCTAAACTAATTGAAAACTGGGATGTTTTTCTTGCCTTGACGCGAGCAAGCGGTATTAAGGGGACACTTTCTTTTGAATCACAAACCATGTTACACAAACCTAGCGTAGCCGCTAAACTAATTGAAAACTGGGATGTTTTTCTTGCCTTGACGCAAGCAGGCGGTATTAAGGGGACACTTTCTTTTGAATCACAAACCATGTTACACAAACCTAGCGTAGTTCTAAAAAGGTTTGTTTACATTATATTTTTACAACGCCATTTCTGACGTTTCGTTTCACTGATTTTGCAACTCGGAACAGCTCGGGTATGCTCGGATATGTTGGCCACGCCCCCTGTCGACTAGTCGCTGTGCATATAGCGACTCCCGATTTGTCAATATCAGCTTCAGCTAGTGATGGGCAGGATCGAAACATTTACATGATCGAAATATTTTAATCGAAACATCGAATGATTATTCTATTATTGCCATTAGACATATTATATAATATATAATAAATAAGTTAAATATATTTATTTGACTAATTTATTTTATTTTGATATTTTTTATATTGCCAGCCTTATGCTGCGTTCAGACCTAATCTTTTCTATAAGAATCTATGGTCAATTTATAAAACGAAAGTTGAAGTCCATTCAAGTTTGGATTTCTATTAACGATAGGCACAATTAATGAATCATCGTTGATTTACTAAATCTTTTTGATCATCAATATATTTCGATTAATTTTCATGGACAAATCGATTCTGTCAAAAATCATTACACAGTCCGAGACAATAGTTTTGAAAAGTCATCGAACAATGAATCTATTCTGTCGAAAATCATCGCATAGTCCGAGACAATCATTTTGAAAATCATTCGAAACCACAGCCGTCACGTTGATATGTCCCTAGGTATCTACGTGACTTGAATTCACAGAAAGGCCAAAGCAAACACGTGCGTCCGCATCTGTCTCTGTAATTTCACACGCAGATGGAGGCGGCAGTCGGATATTATTAGACCTAAATATTTAGTCAATAGCGTGGCCGGAAATCGCAATAAAAAATTAGAAAGCTAACTTGGAAATACACCCATTAGTCGGCAGATTTATCTCTAGACCCTCATTAAGTCGTAATTCTGAAATGGGAACGTTAAGCCAGCGACCCGGCAATAAAACAAACCTTCGCCCAAGGCTAGGCTAAATTGTAATGGTTTGAAGGTCATATTAAAAAAAAACGTAATTTTAAAATATTTAACATTAAGTATAAATCTAGATGTAAGAGTGATTGTCAACTTAGATTAGATTTTAATTGCAACCAGATATTAATTAAGTGTATGCATGCATAATGTTAAGACACTTAAATATATATTAAGATTTTGAACCGTAAGTTAATCAGAATCAGCCAGACAGCGCAATCTAGCGGTGAGAATGGCGATGCCAGAGCCACGGACTCAAACAACGTACCGAAGTGGGGTAAAGCGGAACCACTTTAGTTCCAGCACCCCACGACAGGCGCTACGGTCGCCAGATCGCGCGGGTGAATACAACTGATTCAGCTCTAACAGTCACGCTCTCGCCCTCCCTTGGGGCGGTCGCCCAGGCGCTTCCTACCAGGAAGCTGCCCTCTCGACAGTCACGCTCTCGCCTCTCAGGAGTCATCATCTCGCCTCCCCTTGGGGCGGCCGCCGAGGCGCCTCCGCCCAGGAGGCTGCCCTCTGGACGGTCACGATCTCGCCTAGTTCTCAACAGATTCCGCAACCAACAGTCACGCTCTCGCCTCTCAAGAGTCATCATCTCGCCTCCCCTTGGGGCGGCCGCCGAGGCGCCTCCGCCCAGGAGGCTGCCCTCTCGGCGGTCACGATCTCGCCTAGTTCTCAACAGTCACGCTCTCATCATCTTGGGAGTCATCATCCTGCTCTCCCCCTTGGAGCGGCGACGAGGCAGCTGCCGACCAGGGAACTGCCCTAGCAGAAGTTACCGTCTCGCCTCCGCCGAGAAACTTCCTGCTCTCCCCCTTTGGAGCGGCACCGAGGCTCTTCCGACCAGGGAGCTGCCCTAGCAGAAGTTACCGTCTCGCCTCCGCCGAGAAACTTCCTGCTCTCCCCCTTGAAGCGGTGCTGAGGATATCCCTACGAGGAAGCTGCCCTCTCAGGAGTCGCTGCCTGCCGACTACGCCCTTCGGAGCCTTGGCCCAGGCTGAACTAATTCCGCCCTTCGGAACCAGCCCAAGTTGCCGCTTTTGTGTGATGTCGGTGATAAGTGCGAACATGGAGATCCGCGGTTCCAGCTAAGAACTATAATTTACGACTAGTATTAACCTAGATTAAGACTCACCCTTCTTTATACATGTTTTTTTAAATAAATTTTTAATAGTGTTTACAACTAAGTAAATTCCTTTTTTTACTCGTTCCTCCTTTTCTTTTATATGAATAGTATTAATTATTAACTTCCCTTAAGTAGAGTAATAACAACGTCATTGGTCAGAATTTATTTGAAAACGTAGATCAATTCCTAACTCCGAGAAACGTCTAAAATATCTCTGATGGCTTGTTAAACGAAATTTAACCTAAGGTTATGTATGTTTTTTATGTAAAAGATGCAATCGGTCCAATATATAAATATTTCATTCGATATTGTTCTAAGTATATAATATTTCTTTAGAATTGGAAGTAGGCACGAAACTTATTTGAATTATTTATTCAGTTTAAATGTACCTACCTCGATCCTGCCCATCACTAATATCTATGCATTATTTTATCCGATTTTATCTATGGGTTGAGAGCAACGGAGACAAACGGAGAGTGCGGATGTCAAATTGATCGAAATGAGTGTAGCCGTGTTGTATTTTGCAAAAATAAAATATTAAGTTGAAAGCAAACACCCGAGAATCCATATAATAGCTTCATTTAACCATGGATCTCCCACAGCCTCCACAAGGTTGATCATAATGATCTTAATCAAAACGAAGTTATCTCAATACAAAATGTTTCAATAGTGCTTTACAAAAATGATTTTAATTTTTCAGATACTGATCTTCGAAACATCATAGACAAGCTAGCTCAATTTGTTGCTCGAAATGGCCCAGAATTTGAACAAATGACGAAGTCTAAACAAAAAAATAATCCAAAGTTTAGCTTTCTGTATGGAGGAGAGTATTTTAATTACTATCAATACAAAGTGACCACAGAGCAAGCAAGTACGTATAACTGTCTTTCTCTTGCACAAATCTTTGTCTTCGAATTAGCCATGTTATTTTAGGATAAGACAGTCAATATTTTTTCTTTTGTTTGGAGGATGCGCCTCGCCATTGAATATTTTGTTTTAAATTTACCAAACCCCAACTAAACCAAGCATTTATCTAAAATTGTGAAGTATAATGAGTAATACCTACATTCCGAACCCATAAAAAAGAGTGTTGGTTGCTTTAACCAAGTATTTTATTTAGTCATTGATGTTAACCATAATCCAATACGCGAAACTGAATGTAAGATATGTTAAGCCACTGTCAAAATTTTATGATCATCACTGCGCTAGTGAGAGTTGAACTCCTTGACAAATGTTCACCACTGGATGCAGTCTCTCGCCATTCGCCTCCTGCCCTCCGTTCCTCCCGTCTTTACACCGTCAATCACATCTTGCCTCTGGGTAGCTTCCACTTCATGATAACTTTTGGCGTTTCACCATCTGGCATTCTTTGAGACCTTCAGAACCGTATAATCGTCTCATGATCTGTGAGGTTTTCAAGTTAATGATTTGTCTTTATCCTGCATCTCTGTCAAAAGGCTGGCAATAAAGTAGAATAATTCTGTGCTTGTTATTGCAAATACAAATTTAGGTCATGTAATACCGCAATAATCTTAATTTTGCGTATTATTTACCAAGCCTGTGGTAGAAGATATAAACCTAATGAGTACCTAGCCATAGTTATATTAGCTTAAAGTGAAACTGCACTACTGTCCCAAGTGCTCCCCATCGTCTGGAGCCAGTGAGACTACGGCATCCCCAATTGAGGTATTTTGTGGGGCTGAGGGTAGTGGGGAGCGGGAGGTGATGGGGACAAGCAAGGTGGGGAAGTACCCGGCTATTTAGATCTGTTCACCAAACACGGCCAAAGCCATTTCAAGCAACGTTTCAATTCTGAATGGTGTTCTTACACACGATACTGAGAGTATCTTCCACTCTGGAATGTGCCGTAAGTAAAGTAAATATTATTTTAAATGAGTAATTTGTTAAATAAAACAAATTAATCAAATAAAATTTAATTGCGCATGCCGGGATATGAACCCGCGTCCTCCAGCTTCCTAGTCAAGAGCCTTACCCCTCGACTACGTCGTGTGTATAATATGAATTTATTTTAATTTTTAGTACTAAAACAGTCTTCCAACCGTGAGGAGAGTGGCTACAGCAGTAGTCATGGTGGATTCTCTTCCACCGAGGGAAATGGAGGTGGTGGTTGGGGCGTAAGGGGCAGTGAGGGGGGAGGAGCCTCCACCCTCCCGGTACCCCCTCCCCCTCCGCAGCTCATAGTCTCCAACACAATGTCTCCTGCAGTACTGGTGATAAATGCCCAGCAAGCGGTGCTGAATGAACAGATCAAGCAGTCTCAGGCCAATTTAAATGCGCAGCATTCGGTGAGAAATAGTTATAACATATATTTATATATTATCATTTCTAGCTTGTGGAACCCCAACGCTCCATATGGCGCATCCACATCATTCCGTTGAACTCCAACACGACCCTATGGTGTCGATTCTGAATGGTCATATTCTCAAGGGATTTTGAGTCTTAAGTATATTTGTACAATCTGAAAAAAGAGAAGTTATTTGTTGGGCAAATTAATAATACTACATTTAAAATATTCTCGTTAAATAATTCTGTCACCGATATCACAGTTTGCCGCCCTTACTTTCATATTACTGTACTTACCATATTAGATGAATTGTTTATGTTCTATGAAGTATTACTCATATCCCGCATTATGCCAGAAAGATAAAATAAATAATGCTGTTTATCATATTGTTTGAATTTCTTGTAAGAAACCTTTTTTCTGAAACTACAATGGTGTTCATGTTCTATTATTTGATATAGATGCACTTCTAGGCCGGGCGACAAGTGTCGACTTATGTCCCTCAGCGGCACTGACGTGTTAAGTGACTTTCCTAGTAGTTTTTGGGAAGATTCAAGATCTGCATTTTATTCAACCGGCAATAATCCCTGAATACCTCTTCATCCCCATTTAAGTGCCTTTTTATAAATGTTTTGTAGGAACCTTCTTCTATTATTGGTAGTACTAGTCTTCTTCTTTTTCAATATCGGTGCTACAGCAACATGTCATTGTCTCCTCTTGTAATATCGTTGCTGTATTGGATTAATTGCTGAAGACAGACTGGCAGACAGGTCCGAAAATGACGCTTGAAGACATATATCATTAGCTGCATGTGGCGTTTGTGACTTGCCGTTGCCGTTTTCTTCAAAAGTCTCTGCCTTAAATTTAAACATTTTACTTCTATAAGTACTTGGGTACTGATGCTAGGTGAAAATATATTTTTTAAATTCAATTATTATATTTGATACAAATATAAATGTTGCTGGGCACCCTTTTGACGTTTATCATATTGTTTGCGGGGTATGAGGGGACTGATGGGAGGTGTGCATAAATACACTCAAAGAATCATCTTTAAAATGGTTTTCCTCTATGTGTTTCTTGCTTAATGTCTTTGAAATGCCAATTTTATATCTTTTTGTGGTACATATTACGAATCCACAGCTAAAAAATAATGTCTTTTTCATCTTTGGTTATAGTACACGTTAAGATGATATTATTTTCAGTCGTTGATACAACAGCAGCAAACACAGATAGAAGAGACGGTGGCCAAGGCTCAGACTGAAATGATTCAGCGACTAGCAACGGAGGCTAACATTTCTCTGACTGACTTTGATAATATTCTTCAACCTATTATAGAGTCCTGCACTAAAGATAGCATATCTACAGGTAATTAATCCATTATCATTACATATATTTGAATTTCTTTTTTCTTTAGTTAATAAACTTGAAACAAATATTGACAATATTGATGATCTTATGTTATCACTAGAGACCGGATTATATGCATATGCAAATGCATATTTAGACCCTTTTCAGCGGTAGTTGCATATTTTAGCAAATAATTTGAGATCTTGCATATTTACGCTTGATATCGTTCAGATGCCTCACATAGCGACACTATAGACGTCAGATAGCAAGGCGCGCGGCCAGCGAAGCTGAGAGAAGAACTGATAACTGATCTTACTGATCGCTACGGCCGGCGGCCGGAGCGGGGGGGAACCTCTCTCATCTTCGCCTGCGCTCGCGCCTACTCGGCTTAATTCGGCTAATTGCCGAAAACAATTCATTCATTCGTATGAGGGGTGATTTGGTATATTTTTATGGTAATTCAGTGAATTGCGAATTTTGTTTTTGACTGGTCGCACGCGCTGTTCTTTAGAGTTTCGTCTAGTGTTTTGTTTGTTTGCACGAAGTTGTACATTGTGAAAGTGAACCATGCCCCCTGATAAAAAAAGTGCCCATACGTGGATAGCTGAATATCCTGGAATATTTACATACGACGGAAAAGTTTTATACTGCCGAGTTTGCGAGAAAAACATTTCTAGCAGAAAAATGTTCCAAATAGACCAGCATGTCAAAACCAGTGTTCATATCGCAGGAGTGCAGAAGAAGGGCCCACGACAATAAGTTTTTACAGTGGCAAGTAGCAGTAACAGTGAAGTAACCTCCAAAGGTAAACAACAAAATCACTTTAGCATGGATCTATGTGAAGCATTTCTTGCAAGCAATATCCCTCTATACAAACTGACAAATCCTGCCTTGAAGGATTTTCTCAGAAAATATTGCATAAATCAAAATATACCGGATGAATCTACTTTACGTAAAAATTACATACCATCAATTTATCTACATGTGCTGGAAGAAATACGCAATGAACTCAAGGATAACATCATATGGATTTCAGCTGACGAAACCACCGACACTTGCGGCCGTTACATTGCAAATTTGATTGTTGGTGCATTAAAACTTGAACCTTCACCTTCCTATTTGGTGGCCTGCAGAGAACTTGAAAAGGCAAATCATTCTACGATCGCCAGATTTGTGATTGAGGGTATAAAAATAATATTTCCTGAATCTTCTGCGGATGAAAATGTGTATGTGTTGCTCTCAGATGCTGCCCCCTATATGATCAAAGCAGGCAAAGCCCTCCAAGTATTTTATCCCAATTTGATTCATGTGACGTGTTTTGCTCACGGAATTCACAGACTCGCCGAAGAAGTGAGATCCACGTTTGCGAATGTAAATAACCTGATTTCATCAGCAAAGAAAGTGTTTCTTAAAGCGCCTGCTCGTATAAAGGCCTACAAAGAAAAACTGCCAAATATCCCTTTACCTCCTGAGCCAGTAATAACACGTTGGGGTACATGGATCGAAGCTGCGATGTTTTACCATGAACATTTTGAAGCCATCAAGGGTGTTATCAATGACTTCGATAGTGCAGAGGCTTTGGCAGTTTTCCAGTGCAAAGAATCGTTTGACGACGCCAGTATTAAAAAAAACCTAGCTATGATTACCACTCATTTCGCCTACATACCTGCAAGTATAAAAACGCTTGAAACTCATGGATTGGCGTTGAATGCATCTATTCAGGTTATGAAGGAAATTCGCCTTATGAATTCCTCGTTGCCAAAGCTATTCCCGAGTAAACTCAAAGAAAAAATTGAAAACATACTGAATAATAACCCAGGGTTTGAACCTTTGTGCCAAATTGATAACTTCATCAACGGGGCAGGTGAAATTTTGCCCGGAACAATAAGTTCAAAAATCGCACCCAAATTTAAATTCTGTCCAGCCACATCAGTAGACGTAGAACGTTCCTTTTCCGCTTACAAAAATATATTAAGCGATTGTAGACACAATTTGTCTACAGAACATTTAGAACAGTACTTAGTCATATACGTTTTTAAAGGTAAATTCTAAATTTTATTGTTAAATACATTTTTATAATTGATATTTTCGAAAATATAATTGTTATCCTTGAGAACTAATAGCTTACTAAAATAAAAAAAATATGTAAAAATACGACTTCCTGTATTATTTCATGTTGCATATTTTGACCCTTTTTATGGATTTTCGTGCATATTTTAGCTATTTGTGTGGCATATAATCCGGTCTCTAGTTATCACCATAGACATCCAAATTAGTGTTGGGTAGGACACAATATCAGAATGAGTTTGTATGAGGTACTCAAATACTGAAATGAGGTGTTCAATTCAATTCAATTTAATTATTAATATTAAAAATATTACAAAATTGTTTATTTTAATTAGTTTTTAAATACAGTCAAAGACAGTAGGTATATCAAGTGCGTTATTCACATAATCCCTCACCTCCTCGCCCCCCCCTATTCTCACTCATCCCAACTCTCCCTCAACGCCCTTCCTTTGGGAGCAGTAGGGACTCTTGTGCGGTGTTCATATAATAATAAAAAATACCCCCTCCCCCTTTACCACCATCACCACCCCTCACCATCAGTCAACCTGCCACATGAGATTGGCATAACTGCGCCACTGGATTTCTCCTGCACGGTGTTCACATAAAAATAATAAACCCCTCCCTTCACCACCACCC
This sequence comes from Hesperophylax magnus, assembly GCA_026573805.1. Classification (NCBI taxonomy): domain Eukaryota; kingdom Metazoa; phylum Arthropoda; class Insecta; order Trichoptera; family Limnephilidae; genus Hesperophylax; species Hesperophylax magnus. Next base: position 10,077,281 of record JAIUSX010000002.1, read on the forward strand.
CCCTTTACCGTCAGTCAACCCTCCCCGTGAGATTGGTATACCTACGCCACTGGATTTATCTTACGCGGTGTTCAAATGGTCGATGTACAATACATCGACCACCTCACAGCTCTGGTACAAAAATGTCCCATACACAAAACATAGTGTTGTAGTGCCAATACACCCACCACCTCACCACCTCATTTGCAGTAGTACCAAGAAAAAGAGTTGAGACAAATACGTAAGTGATGGGACATTTGCATTTTTGTATGGGACATATGTAGTGCATGTTGATTGAGGTATCAGGGGAAGGGGAACAAATGAAGTGGCGCGGAGTGGACGTTCCTTTCTCTAATTTGTGAAAAATTAATCTGACAGTATACAAGCAACTCGTCCTGTAATATCACTATTTAGTCGTCAAAAATAAAATCTGCTTACGAATTACTAGTCTATTTTTACAATGGCGTGCAAATTGCTAGCCGTGTAAAGAACTTAAGTAGAAATCACCAAATCAGGAGAACAAAATTTTGGGCTTTTATTATTATTATTTAATGAACAGGCAGCATTCTGCTGATGCGCTCATATCTGATTTCACAATAAATTAATAACAATAATCGTAATAACAGTAATCGAGTTGTTTTAATTTAAAATAAGTTAATCCTTTCTTTCTCTCTAAATAAGAATCCAATGGAGCTTTAAATTGGTTTATATTTATATAGTAGAATTGATGTCATGTTGTGTCTTCACATTGCCAGTCTTTTAAAGTTCTTGGTATTTTTGTAAATCGTCTCTGTACTTTCTCTGTTAGATCTATATCATTTGCAAAATATGGACTCCATATTTGGAAAGCATATTCCAGGAGCGGTCGCACATATGTTTTATATATTTTTAAAAACAGCCTTCGCCCAGCGACAGTTCTCTTATATAGCGCCTAAAATGTTCAACTTACTGAGTATTGATATTAAGACATCGAAAACTGATGATCTTTATGCCATTAATGTACAGAACTGGTTATTTGCTCAAGGAAGGAAATATTATAAAGAATGCCTTTCAACTTAATAGTGTTCTTATTTTTCGAGTAAAAATTTTATCTCTAAATTAACTTTATATTACGCTGATGCGATTATTCTTATTTTTATTTCTATTATCCCTAGCATCTATTATCTATTATTTTTATTTGTATCCTACCATATTTTTATCTTTATGTTTACAAGATTCACCTACTCCAATTCCTTTCCTGTATGGTGATCATGTACATAATATTATATATTCAGTATTGGTTATTTATGAAGGGAAAGAACTATTTTAAAGAATACCTGACATCATTAAATAAGTTCATTTTTCTTTATTATTCTTTTTTTTTTTCATTTCAATTCATGTTTAAAATTTCTTTTTAAAATAATTATTTAATTTATCTTTATTTTCATCGCTTTCTTATTTTCAGTTAAACCTATTTAACCTATACCTATTTTACAACTGAATGAATCATGTATTACATTTATATAATTATACATAAATTTCGACTACCATAATACGGACATGTGTCTAGTGTGATAGTCGAAAAGCATGTACAAAACCTGTATCCAAATATATTTTTTATGAATAAAGAAATTAAAAAAAAAAAAAAAAAATTTGACATCAAGTCCGGTGTTAGGTCAAGGACGGCTTATCTGATTAAATATGTTATTATGATGCATGATAATAAGGTTGAGTATTTAATCAATAGATGTCGCTAGTCATAAAGCTTACTGCAGAGTCCATCAGATGTCGCTAGGGTGTAATAGGTACTTGTGAGATTATATTGTCAGAGAGCAAGCTCCTCGGGAGCCAGTGAATTACCTACCCTCGGGTAATGAACAGTGTAGCTTAATCCAGACCTTTTTATTGTAACGTAAATAAACACAATTATAAGAAGAACCTTTTACTAATTTCAAAGAGTTCCCAACACCGAAGTCTGCATAGGAAAGGCAGATATAACATCTGGCGTAGCCGGTAGGTTTGAGTTTGCTCTTTTGACAATCCCAGCCATATGCGGTTCCCATTTCAAGTCTTCTGATATGGTAACTCCTGGGCCTTTTCTATCGTCACTGCTTTTAGAGGTGTTTCATTAAGTTTGTATGCAAGCTTACGGTTAGTTTTTCCAATAAGTAGGACAGTGCATTTTTCAACATGAAGCCAATCCTTTGTACATTAATACTCTTCATTTAAGTTGTTTTGCAGTCGGCGAAGAATTTTACATCATCTGCGAAACGGCTGGAATCTGATTTTATTATTTATTTATTTAAACGCCATAAAATGGCTTTTACAATAGAGTGGTTACAGAACAAGTAATGTGTACACAAAAATATTGTTGCAAGTGATACAGTTGTTAATAGAAGTGCAATGAGACAATACATAATTAAAAGAAATATCTACTAGTGTAGTAATAGTTGAATGAATACTAGGTTTGTATAAGACCCTTCATAAATCGAGGTATGAGGTGTTTATGATAATGGATAGTAATTAATATAAAATAAATTCTATTAAGTTATAGAATGTTATAATAACAGAGAATATTTTATTTGAACCTAATATTAATATGCATAAAAAAAGTCACCTTTGATTTATATGTGAAAGGAAGTTAAATTTAGAATCGAAAATAATGTTAATTTCACTGACTGAGGTGAGGGGGACATTGTTGATTTTATATTTATTATATTGGTAGTTAAAAGGTAGAAAAATCTAATTACGTAGCATTTATTGATGTTAAGATAAAGTTTTCACCACACTTGTAATTTGATTAAGTTTATTTTTACAAGCAATAATTATTCACCTAGTTTACCAAAAAAATAATAATTGATTAAGTTTGTTTAAATGTGTTTTTTGTATGTTTAAAATTTATTGTTTTTATAATTTTAAATAGTTTCAAATCATCGGCGAAAAGCAACACTTCAACATTATTTTATGCATATCTAAGATGTAGAAAATAAACAGAATTGCTGCTTCTAAAACTGAATATTTTGTTACACTATTTGGTTAGACACTTTTACAAATATGTTATAATTTACTCACCTCTTTATTCTCACCAATTTTAGTGTCGCTACGCAACCCGATTTGAAGGCAGTTTGGTTTTTTAACCGTTTTTAAGAACATTCCAATTCTGCGCAGAAAACCGTTGCCTTACTTCAAACTTTACTTTTTTGCGCAGGGTCTAGTTATTTTGTTTATATTTGTTTACCTCCAGCTCGTCGAAATGATACCCGGATTTCACATTAGGGCAAGTCTATCAATTTAGATGTCTGTGGTTATCACAGAAGTTTGTAATATTCGATTATCTATAATATCATTTAATATTATGAAGATACTACTTCAGAGGGTATTTCCTATTGGTTTCCGACTGGTGTAAACCATAAAAATATCCAAGTTTATATGTTGATTTCTGTTTAGGTAAGGGCTGGATCTTAAACCATGCAACAACTTACGATGCTGGAGCAGTCATTGCCCAATATCTTCTCAAGAAGCTGACAACTAATGGCTCAACATTTACTCAAAAACTTCACATTATCTACTTGGTGAATGACGTTTTACACCACTGGTAAGTGTCAACTTGATCAATGAACAGGTTATTTTCATGTAATCTTTTATCAATAATAATATAGCACAATTGCCCCCATCTTTGATAAGATTCAGAAGTAATAAATATAATCCAATATCTGATTGCAATTAGATTGTAAAAAGATATTCCCTTTCACTAACCTTTACCTATTGAATTTCTAAAAAATGTAATGTATGTACCTATAAGTTTTAATAAGACACGGTTTTTACTTTTTTATAAATTCATTTTGCAGCGCTCGTAAAAATGCAGATGACCTGAAAAAAAACCTGGAAAATGTGGTTGTTCCGATGTTTTGTAATGCAAGTATAGGTAATGACTAATGACATGTGTTTCTGTTGACCTGGGGAATATACTTGAATTCCTGCTGCTCTATTTGTCTTACATCAAGCGTTCATGATAGCACTCATCATGATCAGGATCTCATGACCCATTATGTGTATTTCATATTTTATACATTCCATATTTTCTGCTATAACCTCCGATATATTTTATTTTTAGCAATTACAGAGGATCAGGAAACTAAACTGAACAAGTTACTCAAGCTATGGGAATCAAAAAGTAATTACTTTGATTCTTCAGTCATAGAAAAGATGAAAAGTCCAACAACTTCGTATCAAGAGTATCAGGCCAATTTGATTTCTTTGTACGCTAATCTTATTACACCACTCACTCAGGCCACTAAGTCCACTTTCGAGAAGTAAGTGGAATTGAACATTGTCTCAAATCATGTATAGCATTGAATGACTCTATTCTCAGTGAATGTTTCTTTTACAGTTACCAGAAGCAGCACCAAGCTTTTGTGACACACACTTTACAGCAAATACAGCAGCTAGAAATGCAGAAGCAAGTGTTGAACAGTCAGATGAGCAATAACACTCCCGACCCAACTAGTAATGCGAATGCTCCTCAGAATAATATTCCTATTCAAACGCAACAGCAGAATATTCACTTTGGCTCCAACAACTTTACAGAACAAAACTTTAATCAACAGAGTGGACAATTTCAAAATAATCAATCTATGACTTTTGAACCACCCGAGTTTTGCAGTACCAATAATCAACCCTTGTTCCCGATGATTGATCAATCAAGCTCCAATAATTATGGAACACCCAATGGTTCACAGGGAAGCAACAATGAGAATAACTTGTATGACTTTGAACAAAATTATCACATCATGAATAGCAATTTATCGTTGAATGATCACGGCGATGAATCAACGCCGTCTGTTCCTTCCATTAATTTATCACTGCCACCTCCGGGATTCTTCAATGAGAAAATTCCACCGGGATTTGGAAATGGACTTCCGGACCTGTCAAAGCCGCCCCCGGGTTTTGCCAATGTACCAGAAGTTTGTCCAGAAGATCTGATGCCGTCTGTTCCATATTTCGAATTGCCCGCTGGTCTTATGGTACCCTTAATAATGGTAAGATAAGTTCTTCATATGTTCCAAGATGCCTATCAAATAATTGGAACTGGGGCAGTAAAAATGATTGATTACTATCTTATTAATCTACGCAAGACATTTCACAGTATTATTATTATACTTTGACCAAAAATTAGATGTAAATTTGAATGCATTTGAATATTTATTTTCAGCTGGAAGACTCTGATTACAAACCCTTAGATCCAGAATCCATCAGATTACCTCCCCCCGCTCCCCCATCTGATCGTCTACTCGCTGCAGTGAAAGCCTTTTACGCCAAACCCAACCACACGAGGCCCCAAGACAGGTAAGTCCTCATTGCATCAATAATTTCTTGTTCATATTGATGTACTCTAAAGAATGGTTTAAATGTACTCATTTTCGGTATTTCAGCGAAGGGTGGGAGAAATTAGGACTCTATGAATATTATAGAGCTAAAAATGCTGTTCGAAAACAGAAAGAAGATGATATTAAAAACGGCCTGCGGGAAAAATCACGTTCTCCAACACCAATTAAATATGACATATTGAACGTAAGATCTCCTCCAGCAAGAAGATACAGGTTGTTATTCCTTTGTTATTGAAGTGAAAAGCCCTTTTACTTCTGCTGCGAGTTATATTTAAATTAAAATTTTATTTACAGGTCTAAAAGTCGTAGTCCAAGTCGTGAGCGATCCAAGTCTAAATCTCCTCCTCCCATCCGAATCTCGTCTCCAGAGAGAGGGGGACGCAGGAGTCGCATCTCGCGGCGCTCCCCAACACCGCCATCTTCCTCTCCACCACCCAGCTTTATGTCAGTACAGTATAATACATATAATATTATATACAGCACTATATACAATGTTGAAGGTAAACACTAAGAACTTGATTGTAATTATTGTGCACAGGTCAACACCGTCGTCCTTTGCCAATCCGAATGAGCTGTCAGAGTTGGACCCATCTAACAAGGGCCATCAGATGCTGCGGAGAATGGGGTGGGGTCAGGGAGGTTTGGGCTCCGCGGGACAAGGTATTGCAGCTCCCATTAATGCTGGAGCAGTGCGGGACAGGCAAGATCAATATAAGGGTAGGTCTCTATTGGCTACCATAAGTATTATCCCATTCATCATGTCAATGGTGTGGTGCAAATTGCCGATAATATACCTCATCAGATTGCTTTAAAAGGGGATGTGTCCTGTATAATAATAATATATGAAACTGCATGCATTTTTGTAGTGATTAAAGCCCTTTATCAAACCTTAAATGCTACTTTAAAATGTTACCCTTTTATTTTCAGGCGTTGGAGTCAATTTGAATGATCCCTATGAAAATTTCAGAAAAAACAAAGGTGCTGCTTTTATCACGAGGATGAAAGAAAGAGCATTAGAAAGAGCGTAGAATATTTTTTACATTATTTGATTCATTTGTGTTGTTCACATTAAGCACCCTCTGACTTTAAAAATCTTACTTTTGTTTTTGTAGAATATAATAATGGAGGTCTTATATTAATATGTATACATATTTTTAGTCTTCAAATAAAAATGTTCATTTAAAAATTATCTTTTACATAAAAAAATTTCATTTATTTATTTATTACCAAATTTGTAAAAGGTGCTCATGCCCAAAATAAAAATATTTGGTGCACACGAGTCTACTTCACCTTCGAGTTGCAGCTATTATTGGGCACTGGAGAGGGGGCGAACGAATAGGTTTATACAACGCACATAGTAAAAAGAAATGTAGGTGTTGTCAGCTGAATATTTTACTTACATTATGGAGACAATTTTATACATCTTTGTTAGTGAAGAAAAACCTCCAAGGGTGATTATTTCATAAATAGCAGGCAACATCATACCTATTACATTACACACAAAATATGTTTTTTTTAAATTTTTTATTTTCTAAGTTTAGTAAGATTTTTTGCAAGCGACAACATATTATTACTATTTTATAATAAAAATAATAAAATACATAATTAAGTTTATTTATGTAGTCTCTTCAAAGTTCAAAGTTATCTTCATAATTTGATTGTATTTCTGCTAAATTATCCAAACAATTCTTAAAATCATCAACTTCAAGTCCATCGTCTTTGAACTTGTGCATTTTCCCTATTTTAATTCTGGCAGCTTCCCTACGAAGACTTTCCAATGTTTCGAACATGAAGTTTCCATTGTGAAGTCCCGATATAACTGGAACGCTTTCAGCTGTTTCATTATTAACAAATTCCTTTACGAATCCATTTTTGTTCAAATCTTTGCTGAAAATCTTAGGATAAGGTGTCTTTATTTCCAATCCATCAGGAAACACCATCACATTACTTGCCGATGCAAAGTTATTGCACTGGAAGTAAAACTGAAACATTTCTTGTACACTTGTGCAGTTATAGGCAGCCATACTCAATTGTTGCTTTGCGCTATGAACTGGTTTCTTCAATTTATCTTCCGGTATGCCCCTGACTGTGATATGTTGGAACACCTTGTCATTAGAGACTTTGCAACTAGGGGTTATTGTTGTCCAAAGAGGAGAATTATCACGATCCAAGTGATCTATCAAGAAATCTTTTTCTTTTAGATTAAATGGAAGACCCAAACTGGCTGCTGCCATTTTTCTTCCGTATCCTGTCATGTCTGCACAGATGTCTGATAAACTATATTCATTGCCTTTCTGGCGGTATTTCAATGATATGGTATCAATAGCAGAGGCCAGTATGGCTGATGACTGATAATAGCACTCCGAATTGTAGTTCAGATTGTAAAATTGCCTTTTGAAACCTGGTTTGCGCCACCCCTTTTCACCGCAACACATGGGGACAAACAGGGAGGCATTCTCAAATAGACTTTCATAACATTGTACAAGGTTTATTAATCTCGACGAGTCTTTTAAATTGGATAACTCTCTTTGTTTCTGATCCATAGGATTGTTGTCAGTAAAGTGTGAAGCTATCAGTGGGATAGCAAATATAGCTTTATTGGAATATTCATCGTTAAGGTGCTGGATACATTGGGTGGCGAGACCTCCAAAGCCATCTGTGGAATCTAGAAGGACTTGGAATCCCTGGATACTATCACATTCCTCAGCATAATGACGGATGTTATCGCACAATGTTTCATAAAACTGTTCAGTCTTCCAAATGTTTATTCCAGCATTGTAGGTTTCAAACATAACCTGAAAAAGTTAAACATAACTCATCATTCATCAATATTTCTTTTATAAAAGTGATGGGTGCTACAGACCATTCAATTTGGTTGAGCGGTTCTATCAATCTAGTTGAGTTGAACCGTGTGGAGATGTGTTATACGCGATAAGGGGGCGTGGCTGTGAAGTTGAATGGTTAACTGACAGCATCCAACCGAGTTGAACCAACTTCAGTCTGCCTAGGAAGCCATTGTGCGTAGTTGTTTGTTAGTGCACATTTAAAGAATAAAAATAAATAAACTGACAGGCATGACTAATGATCGTGAAGTTTTGATGGAGATCCCCAGAGGAGCAACTGATTAATTTCACCCAACCATCGCGTGATCTGTATGCAACAAACAACGGTTGAACCAGCCAAATTGAGTGGTCTATACGGAGTTTGATTTGAAAGACAAAATATTTTCGACATAGAAATAAATATAATACAAAAACGAAAGATTTATCTTACTTCTTCATTATTGTGTTGGTATTCATTAACAATGTTGACAGTCCTTTGATGAAACCTTGGGTATAAATAATCCGTCCAAGTGGAAACATTCTTTTCGAAATCAAAATCTTCACTAAGATCAGGGATGTTTTCTCCAACGTTATCAATAAACTTGAGGTATTCGTTTTTTTCTATGATCGGCTCTACTTTCCTTTCAACTCTGTCCCATAATATATCCTCTTCTGCATTTGTTATACTCAAACCAGATTCTGGGAGGGTTTTCAAGCTCCCCTTGAGATCAGCCAGCAACAATCTGGGAGTGTACGTGATTTTATTATCAATAGTCTGACCTTCTCGATATAAAACATCGTGATTGATTTGAGAAGATTTTTGACCGGTGTAGTCAAACCCCAATTCTTGAACATTCCAAAAGTGAGCTCCGACAAAATTGGCATAGTGTCCAAACTGAAGCGAAATAATTTCTCGTGTTGTCCCCATTGTAGTAAAGAATGAATGTATTTTGTTATTGAAAACACCCGAGCACGTATATCACAGGAAATGCTTAATTTTATAAACGTAACACACCCACCGTAGTAAATAAATATTACATTGATATAACTAAAAGTTCATAAGCTAAATTCTGTAGATAAAAAATATACAGAGCAATGAAGTTACATGATACAGAAGAGTAAATAATAAATTTGTTTCCACGAGGTTAATGTTTTCGACGCTTTCGTGACGGATCTGTCAAAACAGAATTTCGAATCTCGAAGTTTCTGACATTGTCGTACTTCTGGCTGTACACGCGAATGTTTTTCAGTCGTGGTAATAATTACTGTAAAACCGGGGCAAATAGTTTGGCCTTTTTTTCTTCAGCCTCTGCGATCTGGGGTTACCGAGCAAGGTTCATAGAAAATATATAACGATAAACAAGCCCTTGGCAACAGTGAAAATAATAATTTTGTTTGATTGGGTTCAGAATAAAAATGAACAAGCCCTCAACAGTGAAAATATTTTTTTTTATCTAAAAGATTTAGAAACGGAATTTCAAAAATTTCGGTTCATTTTTTATGAATATCAGCAGAACTGTAGATTTTCAAAAATTTGGGTAAATTTTCTATGAATATCACTAGATCTATAGATAATTCAGTGCGAATAGCATCACTGATCGCTCGTGGGAGTCGCTATATCCACAGCATCATAAATAAACCACTCCACAGCATGGAACTAGGATTCAATGAAAGCGGCATAATTTATCGAGATGTATTAAAGAATACGGGGAGTCGCTATATGCACAGCGACTAGTCGACAGGGGGCGTGGCCAACATATCCGAGCATACCCGAGCTGTTCCGAGTTTTTTTTTAATGTTAAATTCCGTCAAATTAGTATTTACCTAATATGCATGCATTGTGTGCGTTGTGATTGAAATTTATTAGCTGGATTTTATTTTTTTACGTTCAAATTTTATTTAAGTTAACTATTTCTGCGATGTTGAGCGGCTACGCTAAGTTTGTGTAACATGGTTTATTATTATTTTTTAGTAAACTTAATGTTTTGAGACAAGATTTTTATGCATAGCACAAAGGGTAACAATTATTTTACAAGCAATAATTGTTCGCCTGAAACACTCATCCACATTGAAAAATCTCCTGATAAAAGATACATGACGCCAACGGGACTAAAAATAAAGTTGGTTGTTTTCAGGTGAAAAATGTAACAAGCAGTAATTGTTGAATGAAACACTAGTATATATTGAATAATTTCGCGGGTAAGAGATAAGCCGCCATAGCTCAGTGGTCAGAGCTGTCGACCGGAAATCGAAGGGACACGGGTTCGAGTCCCGTTGGCGTCATGTATCTTTTATCAGGAGATTTTTCAATGTGGATGAGTGTTTCAGGCGAACAATTATTGCTTGTAAAATAACATGGTTTATGATGAAAAAGAAAGTGTCCCTTTTATACCACCTGCTCGCGTCAAGGCAAGAAAAACATCCCAGTTTTCAATTAGTTTAGCGGCTACGCTAGGTTTGTGTAACATGGTTTGTGATTCAAAAGAAAGTGTCCCTTTTATACCGCCTGCTCACGTCAAGGCAAGAAAAACATCCCAGTTTTCAAATAGTTTAGCGGCTACGCTAGGTTTGTGTAACATGGTTTGTGATTCAAAAGAAATTCAGGCTTGTTGAAGCTGGAGTTTCCTCAGTACGAGATGTGTTTATTATTGGAGCAATTTATTAAACATAAATTTCAGGATGAGGCAGAACCTGATCGGCTCGATTCAGGGTTTATCTGTCATGTTTTTAAAGGGGTTTGTTCCCTCAATGTTTATATTTCCTTTGTGTGGTGTAATGTATTATTTTCCAAAAGTTAATTATATTTGCAGAAAAGAGGCAACAATAACATTTGGCTGTCATCAGTTGTTTTGTTTTGCTCCATCTAAAATTAATTTTTTACCATTCTTTTTTGTTTTCTGGCAAAAAAAAAAGTGTAGTGTGTTGTGCCTTGAGGTTTCTTCTCCCTCCTGATCTTCCAGGAGTCACTTTTCGCTGCTGATTTCCAGATATTTATAAACTTTTTTTACTTCTGTCATTTTCCATACTATTGTTGTAGTTGTTTACTGTTGTGAATAATGGAGGAAGATTTCCTTCCTGGACTCCCTACAAAGCCCCCAGATCCCTCTCCAGACCCCCCAGACGGGGAAAATGTAGAAATTTCTGACAGTGATTCTGTAATTTTGACTTCTACCAAAAAAAGGAAATTTACTCCTTCTTCCCCAATAAAACTTGATTCGCCTTCGACTTCACAGTCCCCACCAGCACTTTCTCAACTTCCTCCAACAAACTTTTATTCTCTTCATTCCCGTGGCCCATTCATTGTATACGCCCAAAAAACTGAGCAAGGAAAAACCATCCACCCTCTTGAATTTGGCAAATTCCTATCAAATAGCAAGAATCTTTCAATCAAGCCTGGAGGTGTAAAAGCCGAGGGTCGCTTCCGAATCTCCGTTGAATTCCTCTCAGGGTCAGCTGCTAACAGTTTCATCAAAAATATCTTCATTTCATCTAATTCAAAGTTCAAGGCATATATCCCTACTTTCAATGTCACTCGCATGGGCCTGGTCAGAGGTATCTCGACCGATCTGTCCATCGAAGAAATTCTGTCTTCACTTTCAACCCCCCAACACATTGGCAATCCCATAAAAGCCAGGAGGCTAAATTACAAGGACTCCTCTGAGGGTATAATTTCCTGGAAGCCCTCCCAATCTGTCGTTATCACCTTTGAAGGTCAATCTCTTCCCTCCCATATATATTTATTCTTCAACTCATTACCAGTTGAAATGTATACTTATCCCACCACTCAATGTTTCAATTGCTGCCGTTTTGGCCATACCAAAGCTGCATGCAGATCTCAAGCCAGATGTTTTAAATGTGGAGAAAACCACGCAGCTGACCAATGTCCTTCTTCCTCCTCACCCAAATGTTTTAACTGCTCAGGCTCACATACAGCTATCAACACTTCTTGCCCAGAACAATCTCGCCAAAAAAATATTAAAATTTCTATGGCCTCTCAGAACTTGTCTTTTCTGCAGGCTTCTAAACTATTCCCGCCTGTGAAAAAATCATTTGCTGAGGCTTTATCCAGCAACTCCTCATCCAACCCTCTTCCCTCCTCTACAACAACTTCTTCTCGTTCAACTAAATTCTCATACAAAAACGCTATCTCTAAACCGGCTCCTGGATACGATCAGCAACAACACAACTCACTGCTCTTAAATCCCAATGGTTCATCTCTTTCAAATGCCACAAATGGGTGTGCAAATAATTATAATCCGTCCTCAATGAACTCTCTAAAACTTTCTGAAAAACTCTCCCAAGACAATTCTTCATTTATCCAAACTCTTATTATGCTTCTAATTGAACTTATTTCTTCTCAAACTAATCTACCGTCCAACGCTGCTACTATTATTTCCACATTAAAATCATTTATTCAAAATGACTCTTCAAGATGTCAGAATACTTCAGTGGAATAGCCGAAGTGCTATTTCTAACAAATCTGATCTCCTTAACCTATTAAATTCCAACTTTATTTCTTTGGCTGCTATCTCAGAGACTTGGTTTACTCCATCCACCCACTTTAATGTGGGAGGGTATTCCTGTCTCCGCGACGACCGCCCGGAAGGTTCGGGCGGTGGTGCTGCCCTTTTTATTAAAAAATCCATATCATTTTCCCCAATAAATAATATCAAACCCCCCAATGCTGACTTCCAAATGGTTGCAGCTAAAATAAAGGACACATCCTTTATTTCAGTCTATCTTCCCCCAACAGCCCACTTCAACAAACAAACTTGGTTGCAAATTGTAAGTCAACTAAGCCCTCCTTTCTTTATATTAGGCGATTTTAATGCCCATTCCCCCGTCTGGGGTTCTTCTTTCTCCGACCGAGATGGTCGAAGTGTGATGGATTTCCTAGATCAATCCAACCTTTTCCTTTTGAATGACGGATCTCCTACTAGGATCTCACGCCCCAGCACAAACCCCAGTGCAGTGGATCTCTCGATATGTTCCACTAGTCTGGCTTCTCTCTCCTCGTGGGTGGTGTCCCCCGACCCTTGCTCCAGTGATCATTTCCCGATCACCATTACTTATCAAACTTCTTTCCAATCGGACAAGTCTCATATTTCGACAAAGATTAAAACGAAACACACCAAATGGGATGAATTTAACTCTCATATGGACAAGTTCCTACTAAATTTACCCGCCACCGATATATTTTCCGTCAAAGATGACTATAATAACTTCAAATCAATGCTCATAACTGCAATAAATAAATCAAATCCTCCCCCTAAAACTAAATCTCTCAAAAAACTCCCTCCAACTCCCTGGTGGGATGAGGAATGTTCCAAAGTAGTAAGAATTCGGAAAGCTAAATCTCTTTCCTATCGTTACAATATGACTATGGAGAACTATCTTAAATACAAAAATGCTGAATCCAATGCCAAAAGGGTATTGAGGTCAAAAAAAAGATCCGGGTGGTACAACTTCTGCAGTTCAGTATCTCCGAACACTCCAATTTCGGAAGTTTGGTCTATGATCCAAAGATTTCGATCCTCCTTCAGTTCACCATCTCCTCGAGCGTCTCATTCTAAATGGATAGATGAATTCTTGGACAAAATTGCCCCCCCTTCTGTTCCTAACTTAGATGAAATAACGCCCATCTATAATACTCCCATGTCTAATCATTGGCTAGACTCTCCATTCACCTTAATTGAGCTAAAAAATTGTTTATCGACAGTCAAGGACTCATCTCCAGGCAGAGATGGTATACCTTACAGCATAATCAAAAATAGTAATGATAATGTTCTAAACCACTTCTTAAGCATCTTAAATAAAATCTTCCAGACTGGTATAATGCCTGATGACTGGAGTTCTCAAATAATCATCCCTATTTTAAAATCAAACAAATCTCCAAATTTTGGATCCAACTACAGGCCAATCGCTCTTTCATCCACCCTCAGTAAACTTTATGAAAAATTAATTAAAAACCGATTAGAATTTTTTGTCGAGAGTAAACAGCTTCTCTCTCCATCTCAATTTGGATTTAGGAAAAAAAAATCCACTCAGGATAACCTTGCCATCATCAGCACTGATATTAATTTATCAATTTCTAAACAGGAAGTTTGTCTTGCCGTCTTTATAGATATAGAAGGCGCCTTTGACAATGTTTCCATCCCAATCCTGAAAAAAAAACTTCTAGGCCTTGGCCTTCCCCCCATGTTTGTCCAATCTATTATTAATCTATTTCTAGATAGAAAAATTTTCATTGAACTTCCAGATATTTCTCCTCAAAGTAGGTCTATTTGGAAGGGTTTACCACAAGGCGATGTATTGTCCCCCTTACTGTATAATATATACACATATGATATGCATGTCACTATTCCCCCACAAATAAAAATTATCGAGTTCGCAGATGACATAGCTTTCTTCTTATCATCCAAAATCATCCCTCTTGCCGTCAAATATCTTAACGAAGCCATGAATGCCCTTTGCACATGGCTCACGTTAAATGGTCTTGAACTTTCAATCCAAAAGACTCAGTGTGTCACCTTCTCAAACCGCCATAAAAACCCCCCCGTTCAAATTTTATTTAAAAATTCTCCAATCTCCAACGCTTCTGAAGTAAAATTTTTGGGAGTAACATTTGATAGGAAACTTAAATGGTCTTCCCATATTAATAATTTAGTTACTAAATGCGAAAAAAAAATAAATATCATCAGATAATTATCTGGCGTTTGGTGGGGAGCTCACCCTACTTGCATTAAGTTGCTTTACAATGCACTTATTCGAAGCCATCTCGACTATGCCTGCCCACTTTTTAGTACTGCCTCAAAAAATGTACTTAATAAATTAGACAAAATTCAATCTAAATCTTTGCGAATAATAACTGGAGCGATGCAATCGTCACCCATCAATTCTCTTCAAGTAGAATGTTCTGATCCTCCTCTTTATTTAAGGCGTCAACTATTTGCTGACAAATTTGTTCTTAAATGTTTAAATTCTAAATGTCATCAGGTTATCCCCAGCGTCTCGTTGTTCATTGACTCAACCCATTCATCTACAATCAGAGCTTCAACTAAACCTATTCCTGACATCTGTAAAAATTTTAAGTCTCTCTCAGAGCTCCACATCATCCAAAATGATCTACTTCCCTTATACAAACTAAAATATAGTCACGTCACCCTATCCCCGACAATATTAGAAAGGATCGGAATCTTTAAAAGTCATTCCAATCTCCCGGCCCGAACTGTCAATAATATGTTCAATGACATTATTTTATCTAAATGTCCCAACTTTTCTCTTTTATTTACTGATGGATCCAAATCTCCCGACTCTCCTAACTGTGGTATAGGTATTAACGTTTACCACAATAATTCTAATGATAGAATATTTCATTCAATTTAAAATCAATTTTCAATATTTTCAGCTGAGTGCATTTTTTTTTTTTTTTTATTTTATTCTTTATTTTGGCTTTCACCCATTAAGAGTGATCTTGGCCATACATTACAAAATTTTTCTTATTAATAAATACAACAAATTACAGGATAAAATTGACATGATTGACAAAACAACATTGATAAAACAACATAACATAACATAACGTAACATAAATAAACCAAACATAACATAAACATAACATAACATAACGTAACATAAATAAACCAAACATAACATAAACATAACATAACATAAATATAACATAACATAAACATAACATAAGCATAACATAACATAAACATAACATACTTAACATAAACGGTACAGAGCTGGTAACAGTAGATTATCACAAAATTATAAAAATAGGAACCTGTGTACAATATAAGTGGGCGCTTTTCGTTATTAAACCAAAGATTTTTCTAAAATTAGTAGCGTTTTTTAAAAATAGAATTATGAAATTGGCAATCTTATAAACAAACACAGCATATGGGAGTAAACAAATGTGATTATAAAACATAAAGATAAACATAACACAAACATACTATGAACATAACATAAACATATCATAACATAACATGCACATAACATGAACATAACATATCATAAACATAAACCTACCATAAACATAACATGGGTGTAACATAAACATAACTTAACAAAAACAATACAGAGCTGGTAATAATGGGTAACAAAATTATAAAAATAGGAACCTGTGCACAATAGTAGTGGGAATTTTTTGTTATTTAAAAGAACAGATTTTTCCAAAATTAGAAGCATTATTTTTTTTAAAACAGTTCTATGATATGAATATAAACAAATACAATAAAAGAATCAAGAAAAATATACAAATGCATAAAGAATAGTGTTTTAACTCAGTCAAAATATGCAGAGTTGGGATTAGTAAAAATAGATGAAAATAGGAACCTGAACAAGTGAATACAAATGAAAGTGAAAGAAATTTGGTTTATATTTATTATTATGGTCAGATATTAAGGCCATTTTTATAAATAAATTTTGCCAACAAATGGTAAATTTCAGGAGTGTTTAAACTAAGAAGGCAGGGAATACTGGTAGGCAATTTAATATCAAGTTTTACCAATTCATGCATGAAGTTTGGAAATTGGTCATTGATAGGACACTCAAAAAAATTATGGTCCAGAGTATCCTCTGACCCACAATCACAGTACGGCGAACTGACTATGTGGAACCTGGCAAGATGGCTAAGACAACAAGTGTGACCCAGCCGCATTCGGGTTAAGGAAGAAATATATTTTTTAGGCATGGTAGTGTATTTGTGAAACCAGGGCTTAACAGGAATAGAAGGTTGAATTAATGAGTACTGGTGACCTTTTATCAGAGAAGATTTTTTCCATTCAGAAGACCATTGGAGTTGGTACTTAATTTTTAGAATAGGGAAATGGTCTCTAACCGGAATAGGGATATCACTTAACGGACCATGGGCAGTAGCTTCCTTAGCAATATGATCAGCCATGTCATTCCCAGTAATACCGAGGTGTCCCGGTATCCAGGCTAGGACCACTGATGCATGAACCAGTGACATGGAATGCAGTAGGTCCCTGATCGAGCAGATTAGAGAGTCGCTACTGGAATTGAGTGGGGATGCGCTTATTTTTTGTAGTGAGCTAAGCGAGTCTGAAAGGATGAGTGCGTTTTTAATATTTAATGATTTGACGAGTAGAAGAGCTTCTATGATAGCTATGCATTCAGCAGAGAAAATGGAGCATTCTTTGGGAAGTTTGTGTGGGAAACACAATTTTCTGTGAGGAACATAGACACTGGCCCCGCAATGGGAGTCCTGACTGAGTTTGGAGCCATCTGTGAAAAATTTTATGTAATTTGGCCAGTTGTTTTCAATAATTGTGTTAAATTCTGCATTATTTAATTGAGTTGAGTTTTTAATGTTTTTTTTACTTATTCCTATAAATTGATGGACCTTCGGATAGAAAGTAAGGCTTTCATAGGGGTATGAGTATAAGGGAAGAGATTCATTGAGATAGGTGATTGTAGATAAATCCAGGAAAGAGTTGTAGCAATCATAAAAAAGGGGAGGGGTATGATTTTTCCAAAAGTGATTTGAATTAACCTCATACTTTAAGGATTGAAGTATAGGAATCAAGGGATGGGATGTTATTGAACATGTTTTGTAAACATATTTTTCTGCCAGGCATCGCCTCCTTATATGTAAGGGGGGTTCGCAACATTCCACTTGCATTGCGTTGATTGGAGAAGATTTCATGGCTCCTAAGACAAGGCGAAGTGATTTTGACTGGATTTTATCTAATTTATGAGAATTTGAAGTGGACATTGGATCAAACAGACAAGATCCGTAATCGAGATGGCTTCGGATGAGGGCATTGTATAGAAGTTTTAATGAAGCTGGGTGGGATCCCCACCACACTCCTGCTAGAAATCTGAGGGGATTGATGTTGCTTTCACATTTTGTAACAACGTGATTTATATGAGAGTTCCAAGTAAGCTTGGAGTCCAAAAACATGTGAAAAAGAAAAGAAAAAAAAAAAAAAAAAAAAAAAACATCCAAAAGCTGAGTGCATTGCAATAATAGAATCTCTCAAATATATAATCAAAAATAATTTTGAACATTCCCTCGTTCTCTCTGACTCTCTCAGTTCCCTCCAGAAACTTAAATCCAGTCCTCTTCTTCATCCTGATGATCACTTTGTATGCCTTATTCGAGTGATGATAGCCTCCATTCAAAGCTCTGGTAAAACTGTAACTCTGATTTGGATTCCTGGACATGTTGGTATCATGGGTAATGATATTGCGGATGCCTTGGCAAAACAAGAAGCGTCCAACCCTGTTGTTACCCTCGTAAACCACATTCCCTTATCTGACATTTTTTCCATCATCAAAGAAAGATCCCGCAATGTTTGGGCAGAGTATTGGCACATTGCTAGTCAATCCAAGGGAGCCTGCTATGCCTCAATACAAAGGACTATTCCATCAAAACCGTGGTTTCAGCAATTCCCTCATTTTTCCAAAAAAGAAATTTCTTCACTCATTCGAATGAGGATCGGACATTGTTCCGTTCCTTCCCACCTTTTTAAAATTCACGTCCTTGACTCCCCAGATTGTACATTCTGTGGTCTAGAAGTGGGAACTTTAGATCACATATTTTTTGGTTGTCCCTCTCTAAACAAATATCCTCTCTTCTATCAAGCCTTAACTAAAATTGCCTCCCCTCCATTCAACATTTCATCTCTTTTAAGTCTGAACTCGACTCCAATTTTCATTATAATTTTGAAATTTGTCTATTTAAATAAAATTAATATTTAAATTCACCTTTCATTTCTCAATAATTTTAAATGATGGCCAAGAACACCCTTGAAGGGTGAAAGCCAGAAATAATGGAAAAAAAATAAATATATATTTGCAGGAATTAGAATGTGGTTGCCATACCAAACAGTCTTTATTAAGGCTTTGGAATCGACTTGATATTGGTATTGGCCCTATAGTAATGTAATCTAACCAAATGAAATCAAGGTGCAAGAATCGTATGAAATGAAAGATGAAAATTAGCTATCGGCTGCTCGGCAATATTCGGAAATGCTCGGCCGTGACGTCACAAAAAAAATCTGAACGGAGAACCAATTTCAAATAAAGCGCCGAAACACTTCACTTCGGGTATGCTCGGAAATGTTGGCCACGCCCCCTGTTGATTAGTCGCTGTGCATATAGCGACTCCCAAGAATACGCAAAACCAATGAAGCTCCCAAAATTGTCTACGCCCTTGTGGGAGGGGATAGAGACGGGGAAGAGCGGTAAGCGAGCGCGGAGGGGGCCATCGGTCAGAGTTTAGGGCCGAACTATGAACGGGCTGCACATTATTTTATTTATTTTTTATTAAAAAAAAATTTCTCACATTTTGGCCATACAGAGCATTACGCATTATTTGCCGAATAAAGAATGGTGGTGAAAACATAAAATTAACTAATGCGGAAAGGGAAATAAAAAGACATACATATTGTTTATATATTTATTGTACCATACATGTTATTGTAAATTACCTAAATCTAATTTCACGTAACTCTTTTTTTTCCAAATCAAGATTATGATCGAATCGTTTAGTGCGCGTCGAAATAAATCGGTATCAATCTTCAGGGAATGTATCTAAGAAGTGCAATTGGGTAAAAAAAAACTAATGTTATGAATTTGATGAAACTCGCAGCACCATTCCTTGGGGCTAACATTGCGTAATTCATCAGTTTGAATAGATTTTTTTCTTTATTAGGTAGTATTATTTTATATAATCAACAGATTTGCAGAGTACAATTCTGTTCATTATTATATAAGCTGGTGCTTGACTTTTAGGAAAGGAGTGGTCGTTAATAATATAAGAAAAAACTTTACAGTGATCTATATATACGAGTATATACTAGCTGACCCGGAAACGTTGTTCTGCCATATAAATTATCTCTAGATGGGGACACCCTATTTTTTCTGGATAGGGACACCCTAATCACCTAGTGGTAAGAAATATACTTTACGACCCATTCTCAAATCTAACAAATATACATACAAAATTTCATAATAGGCCAGTGCAATTAGCGCCAAAAAAGGGGTCGCGATCGAAGTAATTCCGGTAGTCCCAATTTTTTTATATGTTATATAAACTGAACCCCTGATGTAAAATCTGAGTTTCCGACCTTGGCGCACCTGTGCTCGCGCCGCCATTTTGAAAAAACTGGCCGAAATCGGGCCAAAATCTAGTTTTTCCCAAATATCTCATTTCCAATGCAAATTTCGGCTAAAGTATCTAATAATAATAGAACATAAAATAACCTACAACTTTTGTAAAAACAAATTTCTTCTATCTCTAATAGGTACCGAGGTAGAAAGTCGTAAAGGTGCGTATATTTTTGAAAAAACAAGTTTTTTGCGCGACTAGGTTTGGTATAAATACCTCGTTTCCAGTGGAATTTCATGAAAATTTTATTGATACCAATTATGTAGAACATAAAATTTTAAAAAAAGCTGTGCAGTTTTTATGTTTATATAGTTTTTTTACCGATATAAAGAATAAACAAATCTAGGTAGGTACGCACAGAAAATCTATCACGGTTTATTATCACGTTATTAGATTTTTGTTTGCATTTTTAAATACATACATCTATAAATTTACTAGAGGGCACTTCGGTATGGGGGGGGCTACCCCCCCACCCTTCTACTCCTCCCCTCCGGTTCCCTTCAGTTGTTGCGTGTCACGTCTTGAGCCTATATTATAGTAGGTATTATTATATATTATAGTATAGTATAGCCTAGTCTATATTTTATTCATCATTCAACCCTCTACCAAATAATACCGAACTGGGAAGCAGTAAAATACACGTAATTGATGGAGGATATTTACTGCACAAAGTTGTATGGGGTCGTGCTCAACCTTTTTCAGTAATTTTCCAGCAATATGTCAGGTATGTACAAAATCATTATGGATCCAATGCAGTAGTGGTATTCGATGGATACCCAGATTCTATGGAAAAGAAAAGCACTAAAGGGGTGGAAAGAGCACGACGTGCCAGAGTTACAACTTCTGCTGAAGTTTTGTTTTTTGAGAGCATGCACCCACAAGTGCCACAGGAAAAGTTTCTGGGAAATGAGAAGAACAAGTCTCGTTTGATTTCCCTACTCAGAACCTCATTTGCACGATCCCACATAACGACAGTACAAGCTGAAGAGGATGTTGACGTTCTCATAGTGAACACAGAAAATTCGTTCATAATCGTTGGTCAGGATATTGATCTGCTGGTTCTCCTCACAGCTCTCTCACCTCCCAACGTATATTACCAAAAAGTTGGAAAAGGTAAATCACCTAACGCGTTGTACTCGAACAAATGTTTTTAACACATTGAAATAGTTGAAAACATTTTATTCCTTCATGCCATAAGTGGTTGCGATACAACTGGAGCTCCGTTCGGTCAAGGCAAACACAAATTTTGTAATATTCTTCTCAAGAACCACTCAGTGAATGAACTTGTTCGTGTATTTCAAGACCCAAAAGCAAAGACAAAAACAATCACTTTGGCTGCCGAACAACTATTTGCACTTTTGTATGGTGGCAACGAGAAATCGGAAAATTTAATGTAAATCATTTTGTCAAAGGAGTAAAACAGAACAAATTCAATTTATCCAGGCTACCACCCACCAAAGATGCAGTCCAGCAACACGCTTCAAGAACATACTTGCAAGTGCAGACTCGGCTTGGTAACGATAAAGATCCGACTGAATGGGGGTGGAAAAAGGATGCTGTTGGGTTACTTACTCCAGTCACAATGTTGAAGGAAGCTGCACCTCAGGCCTTTCTGAACTTCATATCATGTCAATGCAAAAAAGGTACAAATTTTGTGCGATCTTGTGCGATGGAAAGTGCACCTGCAGAAAGTCGGGTTTGAAATGTTCCCTACTCTGCATTCATTGATATGGCAACTCCTGCGAGAATGCTGTAGAAGCCTTCGTTGATGACGATGACGAGGAATATGATGACCTAGTCGCCACAAATTTGGGTGATAAGACAGATGAAGAAGCTATTCAGGGCCAGAAGTAAGAAACTATAGTCAAGGGCTCGTACTTCTGTCTAAACTGATCTACCATTAATTTTATTTTTTGTTATGCTGACAACTTAACTAATAAAGAAAAGAATGTCAATAAATGTTAATTTTACGAAAATACCAATTTTTTTATCTTTTTTATGTACCTTATCATCTTAATTGTATTTATAATCTTAAATGTATGTTGTGATTACGTTGATAGGCATGTCAGACCAAGCTGCGAGCACAAATGTAGTGGCTTGGCCTATTTTAGTGGTCTTCCCATTGGGAATGTATGGCGACCGATATGCTGAAATAGTCTATCTACTATATTTATAGCTAGGTCTGACACAGGCATGACGATTGTTGTCAACGTATATGTTCTTAGAACAATAATTGTTAAAGAAAAATAAAATCAAGGAATGCCTAGTTTAAAACACCTAACCTCTGTTTCAATTTTTGGACTGGTTTTGGTGGATTAGAGTTTGGATACGTAATAGAGATAAAAAATATAAATTATATACCTATTTCTTTAACGAAATTTTATTTTCTACAAAATTATTATCAATAAATTTTTCACAAAATTGTACTGGAAACGAGGTATTTATAAAAAACCAAACCTAGATAGAAGAAAATTGTTTTAACAAAAGTTGTAGGTTATTTTATGTTCTATTATATTTGTTAAGATACTTTAGCCGAAATTTGCATTGGAAATGAGATATTTGGGAAAAACTAGATTTTGGCCCGATTTCGGCCAGTTTTTTCAAAATGGCGGCGCGAGCACAGGTGCGCCAAGGTCGGAAATTCAGATTTTACATCATGGGTTCAGTTTATATAACATATAAAAAAATTGGGACTACCGGAATTACTTCGATCGCGAATCGCTAATTGCACTGGCCTGTAAAAAGACGTTTCGGAGAAGTGCGACAACAAACACTGTGACTCGTAATCTCCTAGAACCACCAGAGTAAGCCGAAAATGTTGCTCGAGTCGTGATTGAGGACTTAGCCAGCCGAGGAATTGAAGGAACACGGGACGCCTGGGTGTTACCCACACGCGATGCCCATCGACCGGTCATATATATTTATATTCTAATCGTACAATCAGAAAAAAGTACAACATACATTAATAAAAGTTTTTGCACAAAAATAAGTTTCGCAAAAAACACTTCTTTGAAGGCCTGTATTTCTAAATCTATTAGATATGCGATAAAAATGATAGAAAATTAAAAATTTGGGCTCTGCAAAAGTTTTTTTGTAGTACGCACCTTTAAGAATTATTTAGCGAAAACCTAAAATAGTGACACACATCTCGTGGGACCGACAGAAAACTAGGATTTAATGTACGTCCTACAGACAGACGGTTCCCTGATAAATCAACACATCGACAATTCAACACACATTTTAAAAGTGATTTAAAGTCATTACAAACGATGTAAAAGAGGATTAGTCATCGAACTACGGTAGTGGATAGTCGTGCTCTGTGTTTGACGAATTGCCTACCTGCTGTCGCGGACTTCGTACAGATAAGAAATTATTGTTACATTTTTGTTTTCTATTATTTGTTTGTTATATTTAGGTTTTGATAAATTAGTGTGTACAGTCAATCAAATAGACTGTATAATTATTTTTTTTGTTAATTAATTTATAAATATGGAAGAAGATGAAAATCGACCTCCTGACCCCGAGTCCATATTTAATATTGGAGATGAGTATGAATCGGATGTTTCTATAATACTCCCTTCCAGAAAACGAAGAACATCGCTCTGTCTTAATGTACCACCCAAAATTAAACCTTCGCAATCCGATGAAACCTCAAACCCTAAGGAAAGTCGTAAGGATACCATATTATCAGAATCTAAAAATACTGAACTAAGTTATTCCCCATCTTCCTCGGCTCCATTCATTGTCAATGTCCAAAGTACTGAACAAGGAAAAATCATTCATCCTCTGGATTTCGGGAAATTCATTTTTAGTTCAAAAAACAGTAACCTTGGCATAGTTAACGGATCTATTAAGCCGGAAGGCCGCTATAAGTTATCCCTAGAATTTAAATCCGCAAACTTTGCAAATGAATTTGTCAAAAAAATTGATACGCTTTCACACCACAAATTTAAATCTTATATTCCAACTTACAACCTTACTAGAATGGGCCGAGTGAGAGGTATACCAACCGATCTCTCAGAATCTGAAATTGTTGATGCACTTAATGATTCTCAAGTGACCCCCAAGGTTTTAAAAGCACGTAGATTAAATTACAAAGATACATCTAATGGAACCACCACATGGAAACCCTCACAATCGGTTGTTATTACTTTTGTAGGCCAAACTTTGCCATCTCGGGTATTTATTTATTACAACGCACTCCCTGTGGAAGTATACAAATTCCCGACGATCCAGTGTTTTAACTGCTGCCGTTTCGGACACTCAAAACCCATATGTCGTTCCCCTCCACGTTGTTTTCATTGCGGAGAGGACCACCCCTTTGATCTTTGCCAAAAATCATCGAATGATCCACGTTGCATTAACTGCAAGGGAAATCATACAGCGGTTAGTGTGGCCTGTCCAGAATTGACCAGACAAAGGAATATTAAACAATCAATGGCTTCAGACAACATTTCTTATTTCCAGGCATCAAAATTATTCCCACCTGCAATAAAATCGTTTGCAGAGGTAACATCTACCTCAATTCCTTGCAATCTATCTTACTCTAAATCTCCTCCATCATCTTCTCACAGGGAAACAATTTTTATACCACTAAAACCAAAACCAAAATTTATTGCTTCTATTGATAAAAATCAACATAATGATATTTTGTTTAACCTAAATGGGAATTATAAATCTCAGACACTCAATGGGAGTGCTTTAAATAGTTCCCAATCTTCCCCTAATTTAGGGAAAGTGGTGAATGAAAATTCTGCTTTCATTCAGACTTTAATTACCCTCTTAATTTCTATTCTTTCAAACAACAATAATATACCGTCCAACGCTGCCGATTGCATTAAATCTTTATTATCCTGTCTTCCTAATGTCTCCGAAACTGAACAGAATTCTTCAGTGGAATATCAGAAGTCTAATCTGTAATAAATTAGAACTTGTAAAATTACTCGATGAACATGAAATTTCAGTTGCCGCTATTTCTGAAACGTGGTTTAAACCCTCGTATATATTTAAGATTTCTGGATATAATTGTCTTAGACATGATAGACTGGATGGTAAAGGTGGCGCTGCCTTAATCATCCATGACTCTATCCCTTTCAAACCAATCATGTTTCATACTCTCTCTAACAATTTTCAGATAGTAGCAGCTGTTGTATGTGATATTACAATACTATCAATATATGTCCCTCCCTCCACTATTTTTGATGAAAACGAATGGTCATCATTTATGTCTCAGATCCGTCCCCCGTATATGTTACTGGGCGACTTTAACGCTCATTCTACCTCTTGGGGTAGTGAATTAACGAATCGTTCTGGCCGTAATCTTTTAGATTTTATTGATTCCCATAATTTATGTATTTTAAACGACGGATCTCCAACCAGATTCACCCCCCCTCAACAAAGGAAAAGTGTTGTTGATTTATCTCTCTGTTCATCTTCGGTGATACGTAAATGTTCTTGGAACATACTTAAAGACCCCCTTTCCAGTGATCATTTCCCTATTATAATCCTCTTTCACTATCTAAACACCTCGCATTCCTTTACAATTAACAATAATTTTAAATTTAAAACGAAAGATGCGAACTGGAGATTTTTTTCTTCTGTATTAGACTCTCTTGTTCACTCTGTAAAATCTTCTCTTGGGAACATCAGAACACAATGTGAATTATTTCCTAGTATAGTTATAAAAGCAGCAGAAAAATCCATTCCAAAGCGTAAAGTTAACATTAAAACTAAACATTCGACTCCGTGGTGGGACGAAGAATGCACTCGTGCTGTTAACTCTAGAAAAGAAGCAGTTTCCATTTACCGCAAATACATGTCTTTTGAAAATTTCTTATCAGTGAAACGCGTCCAATCAGAAACTAAACGTATTTTGAAAAATAAAAAGCGGTCTGGATGGCGAAAATTTTGTGAAAACTTGTCTCCTGAAACTCCCCAGTCATCTGTTTGGACTAATTTAAAAAAATTCGGTTCGTCATATGCTCCGCAGCGTACCAAACATATTCCGGAGGAAATTATTATAGGTTTTGCTGATAAGATTGCCCCTCCTTCAGTTGCCAGATGTGAAGAAATGCCCTCTTTTATTTCATATCCATCTCACTCTAACTGGCTAGACTCTCATTTCTTAGTTAGTGAACTAAAACGAGTAATTAAATCTCTTTCTGACTCTTCTCCGGGTCCTGATGGAATATTATATAGCTTCTTTAAAGCATTCTCCGACATGTCGGTTGAATATTTCTTATCCTTAATTAATAACATGTTTGAAACAGGATTTATTCTGGATGTCTGGAAAGTTCAAAAAATCCTCCCGGTTTTAAAACCAGGGAAAAATCCGTCCGAAGTCTCATCCTATCGTCCTATTGCTCTTTCGTCGTGTTTAATTAAAGTAGTGGAACATTTGATAAAGAACAGATTAGAATGGTTTGTTTAAAATCACAGTATTATCCCTCCTAATCAATACGGCTTTCGGAAAAAGAAATCTACTATGGATAATTTAAGTTTGTTAACAACAGATGTCCGTATTTCTCAATCCCTTAACTCTTGTACATTGGCCACATTTCTAGATCTTTCTTCAGCTTACGACGATGTATTAATTGATGTTTTGAAGGAAAAATTGATTAAAATAAAAATCCCCATAAAATTAGTTCAATTTATTATCAACTTGCTAACAGACAGATACATTATTATCCACTCTTCCTCAAACATATTGAAGCGCAAACTTTGGAAAGGGTTACCCCAGGGGTCTGTAATCAGTCCATTATTATTTAATATTTATATGAGTGATTTAGACATTGTAATCCCTTCGTCTATTAAGCGACTTTATTTTGCGGACGATTTTCTCATATATTTATCTCACAAAAATTTATCGCATGCTGCGAAGGAATTAAATTTAGCCTTACATAATATTAAAGTTTGGATGTTGACAAATGGAATGAATTTAGCTACCTCTAAAACCAAGGTAGTGGCTTTTACTCGCAAAAGAAAACTGCCTCACTTTACAGTCTCTTTTGATAATTTCCCCCTTCAAATCGTTAAGCAAATAAAATTTCTTGGCCTGCTTTTGGACCATAAGCTTTCCTGGCTCCCGCATATTCAGAACGTTTCTGCTAAGTGTGAAAAGGGGCTTAATATGATGCGAGCTGTTTCCAGAGTATGGTGGGGATCCCACCCTACTACTCTTAAACTAATGTATAATTCCCTCGTTCGAAGTCACTTGGATTATGGCACATTTCTTTTCGACCCACTTCCTAAATATCTGAATAAAAAACTTGAAAGAATCCAATCAAAAGGGCTCAGAATGATTATTGGGGCAATGAAATCTTCTCCAATTAATGCTCTACAGATAGAATGTGTAGATCCTCCCTTATTTTTGAGAAGACAATACCTCGCGGATAGATATATCTTCAAAGCGTTATCTTTATCGCGTCACTCATTGGAACAGAGTCTCGATCGTTTGTTCAGTATTTTGAATAACAGAAGGAGGGTAATAGATAGAGATCGATTCCCTCTCTTATTAAAAAGTTTTCTATCATTTAGATCTCTGTCTTCTTACCTTCAAAATCTACAAAATGATCCAATCCTTCCTATTTACAGTACCCCGTTTAATGCTATTAATTTTATCCCAAACGTAATAATTTCTGACTTCCGGACGAACATTTTATCTTCAGCTAATAACTTTCAAAATGTTGAAGAACATTTTAAAAACATTATATTTTCAAAGTTTCCTGGATTTTCCCTCATATACACAGATGGTTCCAAATCCGACCACAAAGAATGTGGCGCATCGGTATATATTCCTGAATTCAATGTTAATCTGTCTTATAAATTGCCTAAAGAAATTTCCATATTTACTGCAGAATGCTTCGCAATTGAACAAGCTCTAATTCAAATCCAACTCCTCAATATTCGTCGAGCCTTAGTGTGTACTGACTCTCTAAGTGCAGTATTAAAAATTTCCTCTAATATCGTTCGATGTCCAGAAGACTATATTATTTGTAATATTAAAAACATCCTTGATTCTTTAAACGAATCTATGTTTGAGACAATACTGGTTTGGGTGCCTGGCCATCTAGGAATTGAGGGCAACTAGAAAGCTGATTCTATCGCTAAACTTGGAACTGTATCTGGTTCTATTCCTTTAGATTTTAAAATTCCTGTCTCTGACGTCTTCTCTATTCTTAAATCCAACATGTCTCGTTCCTGGGAAGAAAATTGGACAGTCACGAAAACTCAAACTGGATCTTTCTATGCTGGAATACAAAATCATATTCCAAGTAAACCCTGGTTCCACGGCAAAAAAAAGTCCAAAAGATTTATTTCCTGTATCTCGAGAATGAGAATTGGCCACTGCTCTATTGCAACTCATTTGTTTAAAATTCGGGTGCTCGAAAGTTCATTATGCCAGTGTGGTGTGGAGGATGAGACTCTTGACCATGTCTTCTTCAATTGTAAAAACCACTCTTCTTTCAAAGGCATGTATCGATTGCTTATTAAAATCACCCACCAGTCTCCCCTTAGTATTCCATATTTGCTGTCTCTCAACAACTCTCGCGTATATTCTATTATTTATAAGTTTATAGATTTGAATGACTTTAATATATGATATGTCCAGTCCCCTTATAGATAATTCACATCAGTTTAAACATATATCTTAACCCAATCGGCACAAAGCACTCTCTTTAGGGTGAATTGCCTAATACAAAAAAAAAAAAAACGATGTAAAAAAAAACTAACCTAACCTACTTAACCCAGTTAATTAAGTTTTTGTTTCATCACTTTCCATGACTTTATATCACTTTTAAAATTTGTGTTGAATCGTCGATGTGTTGATTTATCAGGTCACCATACAAGACAACTCATTATAATATAATTCAACATAATCACAAGTTTATATTTGTGTGTTATAATTAATAAAAAATTAAGGTTTGTTGGTAATTTTTAATTATTATAAAATAAGTTGACTGATTCCGCCCATTGACAGCGTGATTCCGAGATGGCGTGCTGGCGTGATGGCGGTTGAAATGAACTTGTCCAAAAATTAACTATAAAATGTCTATTTGAGCGGTGTTAAAATACTTACATGTGAAATGTAAGACCGTCTTTCTTCCTAATTTTCTTTACAGAATTATTTTTACATAATTTAACGGCGCAGTTGACCATTTTTCTATGTTTTATCAACGTTTTACTAGAAGCTCAATACGCGACCGAGGTGTAATAGCTAATGCCAGCCGTCTCCGTAAAATTCCCCAAAAATCACACTTGGAGCGCGCGGGCACACTTCACATGCTGTCTCTCTAGTATCCATACTCTTTGATCCACAGCGACCAGTCGACAGGGGGCGTGGCCAACATATCCGAGCTGTTCCGAGTTTTTGAAATTGTTTCCCACTGCCTGTGATCACTGCCGTCTCTATGTGATGCAATGTGATGCAAAATGTGTTAAAAATTCAAAATTGGTCTACCCATAAGCTACACCTTTTGTAATTTTTATTTTACAATAAATAATTTTTGATTTGAAAAA
Organism: Hesperophylax magnus; assembly: GCA_026573805.1. Taxonomy (NCBI): domain Eukaryota; kingdom Metazoa; phylum Arthropoda; class Insecta; order Trichoptera; family Limnephilidae; genus Hesperophylax; species Hesperophylax magnus. Next base: position 10,107,112 of record JAIUSX010000002.1, read on the forward strand.
AAAAAAAAAATAAAATAAAAATAATAATAATAATAATAAATCAGTGAAACGCGGTGGGCGGTGAAACGAAACGTCAGAAATGGCCTCTTCGAGTGCCGGTTTAGACCGTCTTTTAGAAGTTTCGTTAAGTAATTTCAAAAAGAATTCAGAGACCGGTGTTATCAGTGGATACATTGACAATGAAGTAAATTATGAAGCATTCCTGTGTTCTGTGAACGCGTTGGGGCACTCTTTTTCAACGAGAGACAGTATGAAAAAGAAGTTGGGAGGTAAGTTCTAAACCTTAGGGCCTTGGTCTAGGGTATGCCTTCCCATTCTTCAGTTCATAAGCAGCTGCTGATATTTACGAGATATTCGAAATTAACATTTCCAATTTTTCAGATGCAGTATTCACGTTCTGCCCGCCTACAGTGGAGTTCTTTGGGATGCCATTTACATTCGGTATGAATGCGTACATGGAGTGCGCCCAAGGCCCCCGACCACACCGCCGAAATAACAGCAAGGAGAGAGTTGATTTATCTGTCATGTTTTTAAAGGGGTTTATTCCCTCAATGTTTATATTTCCTTTGTGTGGTGTAATGTATTATTTTCCATAAAATAATATCAAATATGTATCAATGAATTGCCCAACTTCCTTCATTGCTCACTTATCCTTAACATGCTATATGGCATCCAAATTTTCACATAGACTCCAAATAATGCTAGTTTTACTTACCCATAGGTGTACTGTTTTGTAATGTAAAAAAATTAGATACTTTGAGTATATATAGGCCTAGTACGAATCTGTACAAAAGTTGAACATAGGGCCTACCACAATTCTTTTATTGTCAAAAAGTTAATTATATTTGCAGGAATTAGAATGTGGTTGCCATACCAAACAGTCTTTATTAAGGCTTTGGAATCGACTGCCGATTGCCCAATATTATATTGGCCCTATAGTAATGTAATCTAACCAAATGAAATCAAGGTGCAAGAATCGTATGAAACGAAAGATGAGAATTAGCTATCGGCTGCTCGGCAATATTCGGAAATGCTCGGCCGTGACGTCACAAAAAAATCTGAGCGGAGAACCAATTTCAAATAAAACGCCGAAACACTTCACTTCGGGCTTTGCTCGGAACCCTAGGCCACGCCCCCTGTCGACTGGTCGCTGTGGATATAGCATCTCCCATCGCTCATAGTCAGCACGGCCATGGAAAATATTCGTTAGAAATCAAAAGCGGCAATAGCTGCATAGGTTATCGGGACATTTTAGCTTTCGACGGGACAGAGGGCTCGCATGGGGCTCGCGATGAGGTTGGTCCTATTGATACTTTTCGTTACTGGGTACAATAAGTACAGGTACAAAAAAATACCGGTTACAAAATACTCAAAAGTATTTTTTACCGACCTGAGGATTGATTAAGAAGAAGTAATTTGTAGTAACTGTACTCATATAATTTCTCATAATTTAACTTGATTACCCCAATGATTTTTCGAAACCCATGGGTGTAATGATACGCCCTTTCTACTTCAAACTTTTTCCTTCTCTTCTTTCTACGATAAATTTTCTTTAAGTCCCATAGGTAACTTTTCCATAAGGCTTTGGTTATGTATATATCCGGGGTAGGAAGGTTCTCCCTGCCGTCTTTCAAGCCCTTGCCTCTCTCTTTATTACACACCCCTTCAAGTGTGTACACCCTAGTTTGTCTACGTGACGTACGACCTTGAACGTACTCATTTCACGTGACGGTTCAGTATAAAAAGGCTTCACCGAACGTTGTGTTGGTTTTTTGTTTCTCGGTTTAGAAACCTAGTTGTCTTTGTATGTGTGGTATCCCTCGGTTCTTTTGAGATAGAGTGAGTTGAATCCATTACCGCTGTGTTTTAAAATCATTTCATAAACCTTATCTTCTAAGCCGCCTGCTCCCCAACTAACTACGTGATTCTACCTGTCATATGGTTATGTGAGTATAATAAAGTGTTAGATTTTATGTGTGTGATAAACATACGATAAATTTATGGTGTTAGTTGTCGGCGCCATCCATGTATATATTTTAGGAGGGGAAGGAGAGGAAAGAAAATGAATTTGATCAAGCTAAGATTGACTCCTCCTCTTTACCAAACAAAACCGATGGATGATAATTTGAGCAAGGCGATCGATATCTGCGTGTCTGGATATCGCAACCGGCCGGGTCTCCCCTTGTTCCAAATCGGCAACCGTCACGCCAGAATAAAGAAAACCAGGTCTCATCACCAATTTCAGAATTGCCCCAATCTCATACACCTCCAGGAAAAACTACTTTACTGAGTGTAGAAGGGGAAAACCATGACATCCCTTGTCACGAATCTAGTCGCGAAAATGTGACACGTAAGGTCCTAAGTTACGTGCCACCTCTAGAAAACGTTGTAACTCCCTCGTCGTCGGGGATTTACATCCCTTTCTAGGTCAATAACATGTATAACACACGACGATCTTGTCGACATTTAGCCCGCTTATTAACGATAGGTTGTGTGCCTACCCATTCAGCCAATTATCATGTGAGATATATGTAAGGTCTACTCGAAATGCCAAATTTAGGATGAGGACTGTCTGTTTTAATATTTGGTTCCAGTATTTATTTTATGAGGTTACTAGCACCCTCGTGTATTAGGTATGGGTAACTTCTACTGAATACCTATCCTCTCAAGTAGGTATAAACTGATAATTGGTTTGATTTTTGCATTTAATTTAAAGAGGCTGCCTACCTCTCGAAAGGTACCTGTTGAGAAAAGTTGTTCGGTTGGTAGTTTTATTTCGGAGATTACCATCTCCCTCTTTTGCCTCTAGATTTGTTTTTGTGCATCCCAATTCGTAACTTAGAAAGTCAAACAATAAATGAAAAGTATTAAATTAGAAAGTCAAATAACAGAAGAAAAATATTCATTTTGTTTTGTCTGGTTGCATCCGAACGCTTTCTATTCGGGCGGTCATACGCTAGCAAAACTTCCCCTTTGACTGACTGTACACCGCGCCTCTCGGCCTCATAGTGTTCGCTGTTTCAATTGTACGCCAGTGTTGTGGTAAGTACCCTGTAGATAGGTATTTTTATACTGCAAATTTATATTGGTTGGCCTAATTTGTAATGGGTATTTTATATTTCGTCGGCGATTCAATACCTACCGCAGGGACAACGTCATGATTTGATTCGTAATGTTTTAAAAGAATAACAGATCGGTAGGTAGATTAATTCTCGATATTATGACCCTCGGTCCAAGGCATTCCCCTTAAACAAAAGTTATCGGCCTACATATGAAAAGGTCGTTGACTCGTCTCTCGCTCACAGCTGATTGACAGTTCGCCTAGCACATCCCTTTTAATGATAACATTATTTGGGCGGCAGGTGTCGTAAACTTAATTCCTGTACCTCGGTTGTATCCGTCTTTTAAAAGGGTCCTCTGAAATTTAATAAATAATATAAAAACTCACCCAGTTAGTCACCTCTCCTTCTCAGCGTGAAGCTTACCTGGTTACACTCTACATAGCTAAATCAGTTTAGTTTTTCGTTCCCCTCCCTACCGGCTTCTTTCATCATTTTAGCGAAACCCTTGCAATCTGTTCAATTTTGTTCCCCTCCCTACGACTTTAAAAGGGTAATTAAATATTCCTGTAAATAAAATTGTACCTCCCTAATCTGTCAGGATTCGAACCCACAGTTAATGATATATTTGTTTCTCTGGTTTTCGGTCTCCGTGGATAAAATGCCATCTCGCCAAATCAATAACCTAGCCCGATTAAACACTTCCCGCCTTTAAATACGTTCACTTTATTTTACAACGCAATCATTATTATTATTATTTTCATGTTCTTAAAACAAGTAATTTAGTTTGAACTACATATTTACGAAATCACGTTTAATTTAACACATTTTATATTATAATCGCGATCGCTCAACCCTTAGCGCCCCTGGGGTGATTTTTCACAAAACGGCGCTCTACAAATTATCCAATTATTATTATTATTATTATTTTCACTGAGTCCAATCACTTTTTCACTTTAATTCAATATTCAGGAAAGCTTTCTAACACCGTCTGAATTCTCTAATTCACTGTAATACACAACACTTCTGATTTGTATCGATTTCCCGGAGCTGTCAACGTACACAAGTTCAAAACCCGACTGTCTACCCATTCTCTCCCTTCCCGTCGGAATGTGTTTCTTCAAGCCCCCCTGTCAATAAATCTTATCTGTTAGCCCAAACAAAATTTTTTTGGAGTACATTCATTTCGTTTATTTATGTGATTGTTCAAATCATCACATGGGGGAGGGGGTTGTTAGAGAATTTTCTGCAAAACATAATTCCCCACAAAAAATATCAAATCCATGAGGCGGGTTGTTAGAGAATTTCTGTGAAAGTGTATAATTCCCCACAAAAAAATCAAATTCATAGGGGGAAGTACCCATCAAAAAGTACCTACTTACTACAAATTCTGTCAAATATGCCTGGTAAAAATACCTGTTAAAAGTACCTATTAAAAATACCCATCAAAATACCTATAAAAATACTTGGTAAAAGTACCTATTAAAAATACCCATCAAAAGTACCTATTAAAATACCTGGTAAAAGTACCTATTAAAAATATTTTCTCCCAGTATAAAATACTTGTGAGTATTTTGGAGATTTGTCCCAAGTACAAAGTATCGCATACAAATACCCGGTACTTTTACTGGGTACGATAAATACGCCTAACCTCTAGGCAACCCTATTTATGAGTAGCACTTTTTAACCGCGGTCCCATAAATAACCATAAATTATTATTTATCAAAATGATTTGGCTGATGTGAATGACTACTTGAATGCGTTTCATAAGACGTTAGATTTATATTATCTACATTCAAATTGAATACATTATACAAATATGTTTTGTACCTGATTCCAATTATAAGGAAATACTATACTTGAATATTCTTGCTGGATGTTTGGAATCTCCTCACATTTCTCACTATTCCGTGAAGTCATTCTTCAATAGAAGAAATAATGAAAATATTTCGTAATAATAATATAATATTGGGCAATTTTTATAGCGCCGCTTTTGTGAGATATCACCTCAGGGGCGCCCCCACAGACATTAAAACTTGGACACTAAAACTATACCGAATATAATATTAATACATCAGTCCGATTGCATCTTTCACAACAAATACATACATAACCTTAAAATTCTTTATAGAGCACCCTCGAGGTGATTTTCCACAAAACGGCGCCATAAAAATTATCAATTTATTTTTATTAATAACCTCTTCAACTAAATAAATAATTCAGAATTCCATTTTTTACAATCACTAAATGTACGAGCGTCGTAAATCCCAACCTAAAATATGAATTATTTATTATTCTACTATATACATAAGTAGCTTCTTCGGTTGCTAGATAATATCATAATTAAACACCTAACATTACCAACATTTGACAGTTATCAAAGAATAATTGCGTAATCCCAAATGCATATCAAATAATATTCGTTAGTACGTTACACAATGTACCCACGGGCATAATATCTCGTTTGTCAAGCAAACTGACATATTTTTGACGTATCTCGGAGTTGGGAATCGATTTACGTTTTCGAATGAGTTCTGACCATAGACATATGAATATTAGTAGACATGCCCTAAGTCAGAGATGGGCAAACTTTTTAAGGAAAGGGCCAGATAAAATAAAAAATTATCTAGGCGGGCCGGAAAAAAAATTTAATAAAATAGTTTTTTTATAAGTGATATAAGTACTTTGTTTTTTTTTAATTTTTACATCATGCATAATATTGAGTACATTATATGCTAAAATGGTAAAAAAGTAACAAAAATTGATTATTCTTTAGAAGAGTATGAAGGCGTATGTGACAGATGAAACTGTGGCTGAGCTTCTAAAAGTTTATCATAATCTGGTAAAAACTGGGATGAGCTGATTCGCAGTAGTGAAGCTAAATGGTGGTCAGTCAATCGGTTTCTAACACTGTTTTAGCGAAGCTTCATAGTAGAAAACACCTATTCACAGATGTAGGAAGATGCAAACATCGCAATTATCTTCTGAGCGTGAGATTTCAGGTTTGGGAAACTTGATTTTGACAGGGCCTTGTAGAACTCAATTTTGGAAACGTTGAGAAACAGTTGCTTCAATTCAGTGTTACATTGCAACTCAATCAATTCGAGCTGCAATTCTGGTTTGACTGATTCACAATCCATATTAAATGGCATGCTAAAAATGTCCAGGTCCTGTTCTATAACTTTGAAGTCTTGGAATCTTCGTTCAAATTCTTCATAAAGATATTTCACGCTTTTCTCATAGTTCTTAAGTTGGTCCTCCCTAACTGCAATAGTTTTTAGTCTTGGAAAATGGGTAAAGTCTTTCTTGACTAGTTGTTTAGAAAATAAATTCAATTGCATTTTGAAACTCCTGATATGACCCCAAATATTATTGATTAATTGATTTCTTCCCTGGAGTTTAAGGTTCAATTTATTGATGTGACTGAGAAGATCTGTAAAAAATGCAAAGTCTGAAAGCCATACAATATCTTTCATATGTTCACATTCGTCCATTCCCTTTTCTTCCATGAAAGAGATTATTTCGTCTTTTAAATCCCAAACAAACTCGTCCTGCACTGAGCCACCTTACTTTAGTGTAGTAAAGTACATCAGAATACTCAGACTGCAATGAGTCAAGAAACTCTCCAAATTGTCTATGATTGAGTGCTCGTGAACGAATGCTATTAACAAGCTTAATAACAACATCAAGCACATGTTTCATGTCTAGAGCAGATTTGATGTATGATACAATGAAGAAACACAGCTTCTTTCCCAGGAAATGATTCCTTAAACATGCCTACGAAACCAGATTTCATCCCTGTCATATTCGGTGCTCCATCAGTAGTGATGTTACAAATTTTGGTCAAAGGTACTTTCAAAGACGTGATAGTTTCTTGAAATTCTTGAAAAATGTCTGATCCTTTGGTCGTTCCCTTTAATGAACGCATGCAAACTAATTCTTCAGTAACACAAAAGTTGTCATCAACACCTCTTATAAATATCAGTAACTGAGCTGTGTCAATTATGTCCGTACTTTCATCCAAGGCAAAAGAACAGAATTTAAACTCGCTTATCTTTGACTCTAGTTGTGAGACAAACTGCTTATCAATTACTTCAATTCTAGAAGAAATTGTTTTTCGAGACTAACTTACTGTCTCAAAATCCTTTGTTTTGTCAGGACACAAAATGTCACATACTTGGATCATACAAGTTTTTAGAAATTCACCATCAGAAAATGCTTTGTTACTTTTTGCAATATTGTATGCTACAACGTAACTGGCATGTGTAGCTAGCTTTTGAGAACAGCTTTGTTTTTAAAAATATTTTGCTGACCTGACAGTTTCTTACGTAGAGCTTCTGCTTTTTGCTTCTATTCCTCTTCGGTCATAGTTTCATAAGTGGCTTTGCTATGTTTTGTCATGAAGTGTCGTGAGAGGTTGAATTCCTTAAATACCGCTACAGCTTCATTGCATATGAGGCACACAGGTTTATCCTTAATATGTGTAAAAAAGTATTTCCAAGTCCACTCATCTTTAAAAATACGACATTCTGAATCAACTTTACGTTGTTTACTTGCCATTGTAACGATCAAAAATGTCAAAAACACTACCAAAAAAGCACAACCATAGAAACACAAGCCAGGCATACAGCCGCAGAGGTGACTCGACACTGACTACGCACGCGACGTCGCGTCGTGACTGTCCGAACTACACTGATGAACATTGAACGATTGAACACTGACCTTGACAACAGAGGAAACGAAAATGGTAGCGCCCGATTCGTCCCGAACTTAGCCGAGCAACACACGCATTGCACTTCACATCGCCATGCATTCGCCATGCTACCGATCTGCAAAGCGCGAGGTTGTGTGCAAACTAATATTAGATGCAATAATACCGTACTTAAAACACAATAAGAAGGAAACCGTTAAGTATTCTATTCTATCTACGTAGAAAATACATTTTGTTCAATTGGTAAATTGTGGTACGGTTATTCAAAACAATGTCGCGGGCCGGATTGACTAGCCTGGCGGGCCGGACTTGGCCCGCGGGCCGTACTTTGCCCATCACTGCCCTAAGTGATTAAAAGCGTATTATTCCCCACTCCCCATACCGGTTCCATTGGAGCCGGCTGGGCTCGCGTATGGCCTCCCGTGAATCTAGAATATGTGACGTCATCATTCTTGTGCGAACTAGCGTCGAGCTATGGTCGAGGCATTTTACAAAATAACACGGCAAAATGGTGGCTTGTGCAATGAAAACTTGTAAAAATAGATGTGAAAAAGAGAATAAACCCAATTGTCGTATTACATTCCATATGTAAGCATTATTTTACTTTATTTTAAGGTTATTCACATCGTATAATATGGATCAGTTGTAGAAACATATACTATCACATCTTGATACATCTGGACGCAAAACACAAAGCCGTTTGCATAAGAATCAGGGATGTGCCTTCGCCTTTTGCGCTTTGATAAAATACATAATAGTATGTAAAAAGCGCAATTTTCCCTGCGAGGGGTCCATTGCAAAAAGGGTGCCTTGGATCATATCGGCGTTAGCTCAGGTGGTAGAGATTGAGTTCCGTATCGTCAGGCGTTAGGTCAGCCAATAGGGCTTTTACACGGGGAACAAATGCCAGACCAACCACTCCATATTTGTCAAAGGAAACACAAGAATGGGGGTATGAAAGTATATTTACAAAGCACATTTACATAACAGATACACAAATGAGAAGAGTTATTAACATCCTAAATATTCCTAGTTGTTTGTTAGGAACAATCTCTCTCTATTTAAAGTTCTGGCTGGCAAGTTTGTACGTAGGCATGATTCAAGTCATAAAAAGGCACATAAAGGGTAATAATAGTTAGTCCGCTTACATGAATTTGCAGTAGGTTTCGCGTACATGTTGAACCACAAATGGAGGGTTATCTTCTATACTGTACGCGTCATTACGCGTACATTTCTCCATTGTAAGTTGGCACAGAAATTAGGTACAGGTTTCAAAAGTACTTGTATTCCGTCAATTTAGGCGCGCTATGATAGCGTCTTGGTTGATTGCAAAACACACATGTTGACAAGGCCAAGGTTAGATTGTGAGTGAGGGCCGTTGGTGATTTCGTCAGCCGGCGTGTGTCGAGCGTTGTGCAGTTTACCAACTTAGCCGTGCACAAAGCGGGCGCACGCGCACAGCGAACAATGGTAACAACTGACAGCTAACTAATTTGAATTCGCGGGAGTTTTGAACGTGTCCGATTCGTTACGTGACAAGTATCATTGTATTTTTTCATCTTTTATATCTTGCTGGAACTCCGTCGTATTAAGACGTAACCGGGCGTTGATTTTTCCATACAAACGTAGTCCCCATTTATCTTTCTGGATTTTAACCCTAGAGCAAATATTTTTTTAACATAAAATAGATATCGGCAACTTGCGTGTCGGTACGTTTTGTTTTTTTTTTTGATAAATTGCTTCTTATAGAAGTTATGACCTTCCAAAAATCAATAAAATTGCCTGATTTAAACGCAGTCAAAAGACGTTCAGTCTACAAACTAGACAATATACTTTGAAAAAAAGCAAAACGGTCCGACATAGAATAGTTTCTTTTTATGTAGTTGGTAAAAAAAAAATTGAAAATCCGTTAACTTTTGGAGGAGAAAAATGGGGAATACAAAACCTCGATTTTGAAGATTTCATTTAGGTATTTGTAGCCCGAGCTGCATGTGTATCTTTCGCTCAGTATTCGGGAGGTAATGGTCGGGGGTACAGGGTTTAGATAAATACGTATGTATTTGTGCGAAGTGATGTCACGTAGTCATAAATCGATATTCGATATTCTAGTGTTGTGTTGTCCCGAGTAATCGATGTTTTTTTTATTATTTTTTCCGTTTGGTCACTTTTGTGTTTGTTTGGTGAAGTATTCCGATATTCTTACTTTAATTTCATATGTTTACGTAAAATAATATCTGTAAAAAAAAACATCCGTTATGGCCAGACCGACTCCGAGGTGATTTCGTTCCGTATTGCCAATATGGATACAAAACACTCAAATGGATAATTTTTTTAAAAATAACTTTTGGGTAACTAGCATAATATTATAATTCTTCAATAACCTATAATGTATATTGTTATTTTATTTATTTAACTTCTATTTCGACAAATAAATATACAGCAAAGTGATGTAGCGTAGTATATCGAATTGTGTCGGTGCACTAGTGTTGTCTTTTCCCGAGTTATTGATATATTTTATTAGTTTTTTTTTTTGGTTTAGTGACTTATTTCGAGTATACCATACTTGCCGATCTTACTAAAATTGGACCAAATTCAATTTGTATACGTCAAGTACTATAATAATTTTCAATTTGGGAGGTGGTTATGGGTACCGCCGCCCCGGGAACCATTTATTGGATAACCTCTGTCATAGGTCACCCCAAGTGGTTCGCTACTAATTTTTTTTTAAATATATATTTTTAAAAAGATGCCATTTGCGTGGTGATCTGTAATAACAAAACACAGTAGGAAAAGTTGCGCCGTTTAGTCATGACATTTTCTATTATTTTCGAGTTACATGGATATTTAAATACTAGTTCATTTTTACCCATGATCTGATTTTCAGAACCCCCTACATGTCTAGTGGAAAAAAATGGAGGTTTCCTCCACACCATCCGATTTGCAGTGTGGTGATTGGCAAGGGTGTTATGGCTTTCATGTCATTTTCAAAATTTCAACGAATGGCATTGGCGTTGACTCTATTAACAAAACACAATAATAAGATTCGTAAAACAAAATAGTGAACAAAACATTGCAATATTATATCGTAAATTGGTCACTTGCGATGTTTATGTGGTAAAAATTGGTCATTTTGGCCAAATAAACATCGCAAGGGAATTAAAACCTGTTGATTTCAGGAATTTTACTAAAATAAAAAAATAAATAATTTATTTTAATACTTTTCCCTGTCTCAAACAACTTGAATGGTTTAGTTAAGTTTTGATAAACAAAAAAGATAACTATCTGTCCAAACAAGTATTTTATATTATTTTTAATTGATTAATTCAGCAAAACGACACAAATTAATTTTATAAAATTTACTTGCGCACGCCGCGACCTGCGGATTCGTAGCCAAGAGCCTTACCCTTCAACCACGGAGGCAGTTCAAATGTACGCACCTACATATTTTAGTAGGTGTACCTATATGGGTAGTAAGATTTTTTTTTAATTTTTAAAAGAAAGACAAACATTCCCGGGTTACGAATAACCTAACATTTGAAAAACTCCTACTACCACCACACTAAGCGGAAGATATTGCTTGTGTTGTGATGGAGAACTTAGCCAGCCGAGGAATCGAACATGGGACGCCCGGGTGGGACCCAAACGCGATGCCCACTCAGCCACTGACCGGTCAAGTAAGTAAGAGCAATACAATAAATTATGAAATAATGTACATAGGTCTCCTATTTTATTACGAAAATGTACCTATTTAGTTCATTCAGTCTAAAACTGGTTTTTAGATTAGGCAGAATAGATTTGGAACAATTATTAAAAAATGTCATCTGAGGCTCATGTATCTCTGCTTTTATTTCTTGCGTGATATTTTGTGCGTGCAAAGACAATCTGATTACGCCAGCGTCTGGACGATCTAGGCCCTCTGATTGGTCGAATTAAAATTGTCTGTTTCGGGTAAATTCAGCTAACTTGAAAATTAAGACACGATTTCATACTAAAATAGGATCGCTTCATAATAATACGAGATTTCTTCAAAAGCATCGTTTCTTCTCATATAATTTTTGGATAATATCGAAGAAAATATGTTTTAGAAAGTTCATAATCCATTGGATTAATTACATTACAATGAAAATTATCCACAGTTACGTGATTATGTTTGAAGTTTATAAAAAATCACGCGTTCCTTATTCAATATGGCGGATACGCACGCCTATAGATGGCCGACAGAGCGCACCTCTGGCGGTTTAAAAACGAACCAAATGAATGGCGCGAATATTTAAATATGCAGCTCACAATATTTGACTACTTACGATTAACAAGCATTAAATTTAATAAGAAGATTTCTTCTGGAAGCTTATCACTTTGTAATGGCATTTTTCATTATTATTTATATTTTTTTTGCTTATTAATTATATCTGATTTAATATTGACATGTTTTCTAATTTGTAAAATTTCAAAATTATTTATTTGCGATGCTTTATATCCTGAGTGAAGTATTTTAAGACCTGAATTTTTATCGAAAGTGTGATCATTATTCAAAAGATGATTTGCAAACTCAAATTCACTATGTCCATTTATAGCCCTGCGATATTTTTTAGTTCTGACTTCAAAGTTTCTATTGGTTCTACCTTTGTAAAAGAAATTACAATCATCCCAATTGAGTTTTTAAACTCCTGATTTTTTTATTTGAATTTTGCTATCTTTATTATTAAGAATATATTTCTTCATTGTTATTGGTGTAAAACGCCAGTTGAATAGTACCTGAATTGTTTTTAGATATAATTTTAGAAGTATCGTTATCCACAAGCAGAATTCTACGCCATTGTTTATTTCTATCTTTAGAAAGACCGTTTGAAGAGAATATGTTTAATTTTTTTTATTTAGTATTTCAACTATCAATTTATTAGAATAACCGTTATTAAATGCTATTTGTCTTATGAATATATTGTTTTATGGTTATATTCTATTTGTTTTTTTCAGGTCTTAAAATACTTCACTATAAATAATTTTGAAATTTTAGAGATAAGGAAACATGTTAATATAAAAGCAGATATAATTAACAAGAATTTTTTTATAAACTCTCTTTTAAATATTTTCCCACTTAACTGGTCTTTCCCGTCTAACGATATTGTAATTCCTAATTATTATAAACCCAGCATACTCTTACCCCTCCCCCCTCCTTCCACTTCTTCTTTCCCAATTGCAATCTATATTTAATTTTTGACTTCGGTGTATACACAATAAAATGTAAACATTATGTTTATTTATTTATTGGACAATTTGCATACCGCCGCTTTTGTGAGATATCACCTCAGGGGCGCTATATTGTAATAATCTACCTTTATATATAGATTTTTACTCTCCTGATGAAGGTGTATATATAATCTAACTTTAAACTTTATTAGATACAGTAACAGTTGTAGGTAAAGAATTACCAAATGATTACCGAAAATGATTACCCTCCTTTTATTCATAAACACGGGTACAATTAATCAATATGTAATAATCTATTATTTAAGTCAACTTTGTTATAACTATCTTTAATTGTGACAAACTAAACGATATTGATTGAACTTATAGAAATTGACGGTTGTAACACATATATAAGCACTAGTCTCCTATGAGCTCATTATATTAGGTACGATAACAGTTAATATCAGTTGTAGACATGTAGTCCATAATAGTGTTTCATTTGAAATAATCCATAACAAATACGTAAAATTTCATTTATTCAAACAACTGTCATTCTTATTATGCGTAAATTTAGCATGTTATTATTAATTAACTCCTTCCTGTTCCGTGTTTTAACAATATATATACTCACCCTCTCTCTGTGAATGTCCTAATATCTATCTATTAAATGTAACTGTTGTTAATATCACTTAAAATGGGCGAAGCCCAACTAAGAGCCGCCCGCAGGGCCTAACCGAAAAAAACCCGCGGAGCGGGTTTTTAACTGCTAGTATGTATCTAATAGCTTATTTAGGTGGCTAAGGATGGAACGTCCCGTCACAAGAAATTGATTGTTATTCTTGTCTCTACACGCATGCAGATAATCCTGTAGCGACTTGTGACTTGCGACTAGCCGCGCCGGCCGGCAAACATCGATGTAATATGATACCCCAAAGCGGAGTGGCAAAGGAATAATTATTTGGCGGGCTTTCTCGGCGGAGTGCGCCACCAACGCGCATACGAACTTCGCACACTCACACATCTACAGCACAATGACTGACCGTAGCACAGAGCGGAATAGCAATAATTTGGCTAAATACCTATTAAGGGCCATCTCAAAACATTTTTCGAAACTTTACGCCGATAGATGGTGTTATTTTCAATATCGTCTAATAAAACACTTTTAACACGTTATGCTTTATAATATTGAGATGAATTATTGGTTTGCGAACGTATATAAGTAATATTAATCTGTATAAATTTTTTATGGTACCTATAATTACATAATCGTAGAAAACGGCTGAAAAATACACAATTTCATTGCAAAAAATACGTACAAAAGACATTTCACGCAGCTCCGCGCGCGTTGGTACCAGTTGGTACAGGAAATTTTTATTTACCCAACCAAAACCATTTGCGAAAAAGACTCCATTTCAAAAAATTTACGATGTTTCGCATGAGTATGAAAGAGACACGAGATAGAGGTTTGTTCAATTCACTAAACTAAATCAATGCCTGGGAAGATTAAATAATTTATAAAAGGAGCCGGCTAGGAACAACGGTATGTGTGCCGGGAGCTGGCGTTAACTGGACCTTTTTTTTAAAGGCCGCTTTTGCTAAATGGACATAATCATACCAAGCGATGTAGGTATATACCTACATAGTAACCATGTATTCGCGCGGTTGCTTGCTCACAAATATTTCGCGAATAAGTCAAAAGGTTACACTTTTTCTTACATTTCTATGGGGCGCATTCATCAAACCAACGAAGTGGTTAGAATTGCCAGACGGAGAAACAAATTTGTCATATGCACAAGTCAGAAAGGGCTCTCGTAACATCATCTCGCATATAAATAATATAGGCATTGTTTTGAAATCAGCTCGCCACGTGCGTCGTAATATATGAGTGTCCACAAAGACGATGCCTACAGTGTGCATATGAAGTCGCCTTTTCACATTAAAAAACTTTTTGTATTTTGTAAATGGGTATATTTTATTTTCACAAATGACAAACATGTCATGTTAATAATAGTAAATCCTTTATAGGGCAGAAAGGTGATTGAAAAAAAAAAACTTTTTGTACAAATATCTTATACACGGTGTCCATAAACTAGTTGTAAAACTGCCATCACAGTAAGCGGAAAGCGTTGCCTGGGTCGTGATGGAGGAATTAGCCAGCTGTGGAATTGAACTCACGATGCCTGGCGGGAACGACGATAGTAAAAGATTTTTTATTTACTTATTTATTTATTTTTTATTCTTTTCACATATTCTGTCCATATTTCTTTTTTTTGTAAGATCCTTTTTCTTTCAATGTTTGTTTTAATATTTTGTCCGATAGCTTGAATTGGTCTACTTTGTCCAATTAATTCATCATCTTTCTCACAGAGAAGCAGTCCTGGATTTATCAATAGGCCTTATAGGCCGCGGCCTAGGGGCGGCAGAGTTCAGGGGGCGGCACTCGCTCGCTTTGGTAAGCCGTGTATGCGATTATAAACAAAAAAAGTCCCTGTGGATAGACAGAGTTTTATAACTATTAGACGATTATTTTTAGTGATATTTTTTTTGTCATAGTAATGACACATGGAACAGTATTTATTTCTTATACCTAAGTAAAGGCACTTTTTTGTCTCCTTCCCGATGATACACGCCTGTAAAAAGTTAAAAGCAATCATTTCACGCAAGTAAATAAGTAGTGATAGGTTGATAGGTAATATTATGTATCGAAATTACAGAAAAATGTAATGCTCACCATTCCGGATGCAGCATTATAGTTATGGCCATACGACCTTTTGGACCAGCCTCCATCAACGTACACTGTGATGGATGGTATCCCGTCTGCATTGAAATTTCCTTTTTTAATAGCAATTTCCTTCTCCATTTTGCCAGCTTCACGCATTTGTTCTGCGAGATGCCCCTCCCATAATTTGCCCAAATTTCTCTCTATTTTACTAAATGTGTACCCGGACATTACTCGGACATCCATGGCACTAAGAATTTGAGCAGCTTGGGTGTAATAGCTGCCACTTGTAAGCGTACCCCACACAAAAGACTTATTGATAAGTTTTTCCGGTTCGGGTTCTGAGGTTTGCTTCCATGTGGTGTCACACATATTACATTGAAAAAAAAAATAGAATGAAACCCAGTACGCAATTCTTTCACCAATTCAATTTTGGAGAACGTGCATTTCAAGTAATGCTGTGACATAGCGAACGCCCACTTCAGGACGTGCTGAATGTCCACAATTCTATTGCCTTTTATTGAATGTTCATTATCATCACTGTACGCCATCACCTCTTTAATAAGATTATGGTTTTCTAAATCGGGGTCCAGAGCAGGCCAGTTTACATCTATCGTGGCCGCTGTTTCGATTGTGGTA
This sequence comes from Hesperophylax magnus, assembly GCA_026573805.1. Taxonomy (NCBI): domain Eukaryota; kingdom Metazoa; phylum Arthropoda; class Insecta; order Trichoptera; family Limnephilidae; genus Hesperophylax; species Hesperophylax magnus. The sequence goes on from JAIUSX010000002.1 coordinate 10,123,427, forward strand.
TTTGGCTGGTCGGATATACTCGTAGATGGAAATGTAGCTTCAACACGCAACAGTTTTGAACAGCTTTTATACGTTTTCACTCCACGTTCCCCAGACGTAATGTTCGAGGATGGGATTTCTCCACAAAAATTAATTTTAGGGGTCTCGTCATTCGAACACTTGTTTTCTTTATTTCCGCGCCAGTGTTTGTGGGAACTAAAAGATATAATATAAAGGCATTAAAAGAGTATAATTTTTGAGCAACATTAAATATGAATCACCCTATACCAATCGAGCGACATGGGTCATAAAATAACAAGCGTGATGGTTAGTTAGTTAGGTAGGTACCGAGAAAATATTTAAAAAATAATAAAATATTTTGAAATAATTTCATAATACTTACCTGTATTCCGATTCGCCGTGCTGACGTTTCATCCCGTTCGCACTTAGTCTTGGATTCACTCTTTTCCCGGAATACTGATGATTCTTATAAAGGGCACGCCTCATTTTTATGGAATAACAATGCTGTACAAAATCGAAAAAAGTCACTTCAAACCGCGGCAGACAATGACTGTTGAATGAATTGAATGAGAGAATGTGAATTGGCGGGCGACTAGCTAGTGATAGTTACAGATTTAAGAAAGTTCTAAATAATTACAACCGCTCTCACTATAATTATTATACAGTTAATTTTGCCTTTTTTACTGCGTGCCAAAACCGCAAATGTTCCTTGCGACGAGTAATACTGGAACATTCGTAAAAAAGCAAAACGAACATTCTATCAGAATAACAAATCAAGCCGCGCAAATTGACATTTTTACTACAAATTTACTGACCACTTTAACACCGTAGGAATGGGCTAATAGCGTGCACGTGAAACATATGGCTCGCACATATGTTTGTCTCCTTCTAACACGGATTCGGGCATTTCGGCTGGCGGTGCCCGCATAAAATAATTACTTTTGTTAATTTAATTACTTGGTTATTATAAGTGATAGAACAGTGAAATTTTCGTTCGCGATAAACTCATTACGAGTATTATTTTTCGGTACTAAAATAAATAAAATATTATCTGTAGTTTTCAAATGTGGCTGAAAAATAGATTGTATGGGAATTGTCACATCTGTTTCACCAATCATTTTTAAATTTATTCCACTTTAATGGCGTTATTACTAAACGAGTTTTGAATTTTACACAACTCATAAACAACACTTAATATAGGATAAATGGTTGGTTATCAATTGTGAAAAATTGGTATGTTTGGAAGTAAAATGTAGATACAGTGAGCATGTTTGGAATGAAAAATGTATGTGTCATTTTGCTGTCCGATGATATATTTTTTATCTATTAAAATTAAAAATATTATATTTTTCTATCGCACGTTGCCACCGATCATATATTATCTTTGGATCATACTATTACACGTCGCAACGGACCACGTGTTAGGTACGCGTTTGTTTCGTATGTACGGTACTGCTGGAACGAGAAGGAGTGCATATCATGTAATGCGCTAGGTTATACCGAGTGGCGATGTGTGATAGAAAATCATGTTTTTTGTTTTTAATTGAAAAAGTGTCATCGGACGGCAAAATGATGTCCAAATTTTTACTCCAAATACTATTAGGAATCGCTGGTAAAAGCTGTGTGTATATAATTTCATTTGTTTTTTTATTTGTTTTACATTTCTATTATCTTCTTAAAAGTGAAATGTTATATATTTTCTTAAAGATTTCATTATTTTATTTTTAATAGGAACAGAGCGGTTGTGACAACCCTCCAACATTGGTCGAATGTAGCGATTCTCAAGTGTGCTAATCTTTGTTTACTGGGAAGTAAATTATGAAATATTTATAAAAGTGTCTTAACTAAATACGTCAACAAAATATTCGACTCTGAAAATAGAAGAAATTTACTTTGGCGAATTTGGACTTCGCAAATTTGTTCATAACGTGGCGAGTAATTTGCGCTCCCATGTAAAAATGTCTATTCATTCAAAAGCAGATTTTACTTATAAGAACTAAATGGTGATATTATAATGCGAGATGCCTATATACTGTCAGATTGATTTATTGACGAATCACAGTCAGCTTTTCCCTCCGCGTTCTCCAACATTTTACCCCTCACCTTGAGGTTCTTTTTTTTTTTTTTTAAGTTTCTTTATTCAATGAAATTATTAGTTATATGCATTGAGGAATTTTTCGACAACCATGCTAGGCACATGCCCGTGTTATGGTGGTCGGTATTCTAGTCTATTGGAACTAGTCTATTCTAATAGAACTAGTCTATTGTTAACTGGAGTATTATCAATTTGGCTACATTGGAGGAGGGTAGCGATAACTTAAAACTTGTATATAAATGGGGTTTCGATGGCAGTTCGGGTCACAGCCAGTATAAAGAAATATTCACGGATGCTTCAAGCACTGATAGCATTGGTGCCATTAAAATTGATTGATCTAGATTCTGGACGAGACGTTTGGGTAAATCCAAGACCATCATCGACACTCTACTGCAGACCAGTAAAGTTTATTTTCCAAAAAAAAAGAGCAGAGCTTGTGCGCAATTAGGAGGAGGAGATGAATGAGAAAATCAGTAATCTGCAAGCTTGTGACCTAGCTACCGAGAGTGGTCAAAGATGTCGTGTTAACTGCGAGATTTTGTTCACTATGATGGATGGTAGTGTGAGCAACATATTATCCGGTAGAGGTGGGTCCTATGAGTACTTTTCGTTACTGGGTACAATGAGTACAGGTACAAAAAAATACCGGTGACAAAATACTCAAAAGTATTGATTCAGAATAAGTAATTCTAATGAACACGCATAAATTCTGCCCACATATTCCCCATTCCCCACAAATATTCTACGGGAGCTTGATTCCCCGTTTTATTATTCGAAATCCATGAGGGGGGGGGGGGGGGGGTTGTTAGAGAATTTCTGTGATCCATAATTCCCCACAAAAAAATAATTTCAAATAAGTACTCCCCACAAAATTTTGAAATACATGGGGGTTGTTACAGAACTTCGAAAAAAATTACGCACAGGCAAAATCATCATATGTGATTCCCCACAATAATTTTTCTAAATCCATTGAGGGGGGGGGGGGTAGCTACGGAATTCCGTTTCGAAAAAATTCCCCACATTTTTGCTATCAGATCAAATACCAAACACAAATACTACCCAAGAAATTAACCTCCTAAATACCCAACAAAAATACACATAAAAATACCCATCAAAAATACCTAATAGAAATACCCATTCAAAAATACCCATCGAAAATACCCATCAAAAATACCCATCCAAAATACCTATCAAAAATACCTACTAAAAATACCCATCGAAAATACCTACCAAAAATACCTACTGAAAATACCCATCAAAAATACCTACTAAAAATACCCATCAAAAATACCTATTAAAAATACCTACCAAAAATACCTGGTAAAAGTACCTATTAAAAATATTTAACCAGGTATAGAGATCTGTCACAAGTACAAAGTATCGCATGGAAATACCTGGTACTTTTACTGGGTACGATAAATACGCCTCACCTCTATTATCCGGTACAAACTCCACGTCTAAGTGCCTAATCTGTGGAGCAACTCCAATTACTCCAAAGGAGATGAATACGGAAAACGTGTTGAATCGTCCACCTAATACCGCCTAATACTGAGAACTTTCGATTCGGTTTGTCCACCCTACACTGTTGGATTCGATTTTTTGAGTGTATTTTGCACATAGCCTACCGACTACCAGTCAAATCCTGGCAAGTTAGGGGGGAGGAGCAAAAGAAAATTGTCGATAACAATAAAAAAAAATTCAAGCCGACTTCAAATCAAAAATGGGTTTGTTAGTAGACAAACCGAAGCCAGGATATGGGTCTACAAACGATAGCAACACAGCAAGGCGTTTCTTCTTGAACCCCGACCTCAGCGCAGAAATTACGGGTATTGAAAAGGAGCTAATTGTGAAATTTTCTACGATTCTCAGAGTGCTTGCAAGCGGCTACCACATCAATCTCGATAGTTTTAAATGACAAGACACGACAAATGTACAACAGTCTTTATGGCTGGTATTATATGCCTAGCAGTGTTCACAAGGTACTAGAAGTGAGTCGTTCGTGAACGAGTCGGCTCGGTGAACCGGATCTTTACGCGGATCCGTAAGATCCGGTTTCCAAATCAGCCGCTCACTCGTTCGCGGATCAGTAGTGACTCACTCGTTCGGGAACGGTGAGCCGGTTCACTCGTTCGCCAACGATGAGCCGGTTCAACTCGTTCGCGAATGCTATTTCAGTTTTTTTTTAAATTTCAATGGAAAAATGTGAGGAATTTTTTGAAATGGAATTCCGTAGCCACCCCCCACCCCCATGGATTTCAAAACTGTTGTGGGGAGTACGTATTTTGAAACATTTTTGTGCGGAATTATGTTTTACCGAAATTCTCTAACAACCCCCCCCCACCCCATGGATTTCAAATAAAAATTATGCTTGGGACGAGAATCTGTAACTTTAGGTACGCCAGATGTTTTCAATTGAATTCTTGGAAACTCTGAAAGCCCTAACAAGCGCCCAGGGTAATTTATTATCCCGTCTGTCGCCTTTTATTGCGGGAACATAATCACCAGGAACAAGTGTACAAGGAGATGGACTTGTCGAACGTCACAGCGGTGCTGCCAAGGTTTGTTATCTATGTGAGGATACTGTGACAGCGCTTAATTAGCAGCAGACACATACCTCGACGGATGACGAACCTCGTGCTGGCACTGTTGGTGGGCGCGGTGCACTCTTTCGCTGCAGCAGCTGGCCCAGTTTCCTCACCACCTAGGATTCTTGCTGCAGAGTCTCCATCCTCTATCTTCGTCGAATGTCACAGCGGTGCTGCCAAGGTCTGGAATCCATGAGAGGACATTGTGTCAGCGTTCTATTAGCAGCAGACACATACCTGGACGGATGACGAACCTCGTGCTGGCACTGTTGGTGGACGCGGTGCACTCTCTCGCTGCAGCAGCTGGTCCAGTTTCCTCACCACCTAGGATTCTTGCAGCAGATTCTCCATCTTCGTGTCACCTGTTTCTGTACTTCATTTTATTTAACTTAATTTCAATTTGTAATATTTATATTTTTTTTGTAATATCTGCATTAACTGTAAAGCGCCCCTGAGGTGATATCTCACAAAAGCGGCGCTATACAAATCATCCAATAAATAAATAAATAAGATGGGACCCAAACTTATTCCAAACATAGATTATAACACATAAACATTAAAATCATCACTAATTCAAAGAACCAAAAAATGTAGTGTTTGGCAGTAACCCCACGATATGAGCAACGATAAAAACTATTAAAATAAATACCAGCAGGGGACCAGATTTTTTTATGTGTACTGAAATCTCACTACCCTAAAAACACATAAAATTTCACAACAAACAAATAATTCACGGAGAAGTCATGCACTTAATCAACTGTCTAAACACAAAGTAATAAAAACATCTCTCTAGATATATTCAAATTAATGATATAGATTAATAAAAAAAAATCCATATCTTGCAGGATTATCATCGAACTTAATTTGAACACATGCGATTCCCGTCAGAAACTAGCAAACTGTCCAATTCTAGCGAGGGGATTTTCAAGCATCCCCAAGCTTTATGAGATTCGCATGCAAGAGCACATCGGCGGTAGGGTGGAATTCCTAGGGAACCAATCCAAATTTTTAAAAAGAAAGACAAACATTCCCGGGTTACGAATAACCTGACAATATTTGAAAATCTCCTACTACCGCCACAGTAAGCTGAAAATGTTGCTTGTGTTGTGATGGAGGACTTAGCCAGCCGAGGAATTGAACACACTACGCCTGGGTGGGACCCAAACGCGATGTCAACTTGGCCACCGACCGGTCTAAATACTAAATACGAATTTCAAGTGAAAAAGCCCGGTGACGTCCCATGACTGCGCTGTGCGCACTACGCATGGCCGATGCTCAACAGCTTCAGCTAATGTAGTAATGTGTTGTGTATCATTGTGTACGTATACATATATGCTTTAGTAAACTACAAGGTAGGTGCGAAGCGGATGTCAGTTCTTCCATAGGAACTATTCTAATTTCAAGCTTGAAAGAATTCGAAACAATTTTTTGTATTATATTTTTGCAAACTATGTTAACTGCTATTTAATGTTTAATTTTGGTGTAGACACTGTTTCAACTATTTTTCTCTTTGAGTAGGTTTCGGGAATATCTGGTGGGGACAAACCCCATCGCCCCCTATGAAGAACCGCCACTGTAATCAGCCATCAGTAGTTAAAATAGTTTTCAAGAAAACGGCGCTGTAAAAAATCATCCAATATTATTATTATACTAAATAGGACGATGGGAAATTAATCTGTACCTTTTGTACAGTTGCCCATAATGCATGATATAAAATTGGTAAATATGTTTTTGTCAACAGAATTTATGGTATCCTTGTTCAAAAATTGGTTTGAGCCCCTCTTTTGTGGACAATTCAATAAGTGTGGCTTTATCTTGCGAGTATACTTGCAAAGGGGTTCAACATACGATAAGGGGTGCCCTAGTGAAAAATGTCTTTAAATTTTTGGCTTAGTTTAGAATGAAGAGCCGTTAAGTGTTAAAATCATTTGTATAAGCAAATCAAATTTTCATCTCATTTTTGCAATTTTGAAAGATTTGGAAACTGAGAGATTTTCCTCTTTTAAAATGCCTCAAGAGCATTCCGAAAATCCATGAGAAATGTCAGCGTAGTTGGTACATTGTAAAGAATAACAAAGAACAATATGCAGCCATTGAATATTGGGCTCTTCTTTCAGGTACCCCATGCGAGTGTGGGTAGCCAATGTCTTCCAAGTTATATTGTCATGATACATCAAAAATCATAGTAAAAGGTGGAAAAATTTGCAAAAGCGCAATTAAAATAATGACAAATTGTATATTATTTTTCTTTTATTACAAAATTTTAATACAAAATTAAATCTATTCTATTTATTCATAGAAATTCGTCCTAAGACTAAATACAAACTACAACCTCTTACTTATTAAAATACTGGTAGTGAAAAAATACAAAATATCAGATAATTAAGTATAAATGTTGCATTTTTTTACAAAATGCATTCTCAATTAAATAAACAAGTGTAAAAATGCTTGGATTAATTAATTAGTCTGAAATTATATATTGAACACAGATTTAAAACTTATTCTAGGTTAGTGTGATACATTAAATAATGTCTATGAATTATAAATGCATTATTTCTATTGAACTAGTAAGTGTTAAAAATACTATCACATAACGGTTGAAGTTCTATGTTTTTAACATTGACAAATGTAAAAAAAACAAATCAATTTAAATTCTACACAACCCTCTTGCAAATTCTTGATAATATAGAAGACGTCGAGCAATTTCTACATAAAACCAATCCAAAAGTTTCAGGTGTTTATTGCCACGGTAAGTTTTTGTTATAATTTAGAAGCCAACTTAAAGATTACTTACGTTAATTCTTACATATGCATTAATCTTCATTTGATTCACTATTAGAACATTAGAAAATAACAGCAAAACATTGATTCAACAATTTCCTATCATTCCTTTTTCATCATTCCCACTAGTCCGGGTAAAAAAAATTATATGTATCCATATAATTATTTTGAAATTCTTTTTACTTATATTTATTACACGACATAACTGACAACACAGACAGTGCTTACTTTGCTATTACACTTATAATACCCAGGTGGAGACAGGGTTATTAAAACAGGTTTAGCTTGATGCGAAAAAGATAAAATACATCATTTTAAGATACCGGGAATTCAACACATGTAATAATATTTTACTTATATTATAAGCTGCCAATAAATGGTATTTAAACATTCAATGGAATGAGTGTACAAAGTACAGCCAAAAGTTGGTAAGTAGAAGGTTTTTATAAATTGAGTGGCAATGCACTGTGTGCATTTTCGTGAAAGAGTCAGCCAAGAAGTATTGACCTATAATTTCTGTAAAACAAAAAAAAAGACAATTGCAAGAACAAACTTGGACAAGTCTAATTCTTTAATTCTCCAAACAAATTCAGAGCCACAACTGAAATTAGTATTTTTATTACGCTGTCATCATAATTAACATTAGTATTGGCAGTACTATTTTGGGCGGCAATACTTACTTATAGTTCAAAAACAATATTACGATTTGTTTTAATTTTTGGCATTATTGTTCGTAATATTTCATAATCAAAATGAATGTATGCACTATTCACATTACGGGGGATTATTACCTAGTGCCTGTCGACATGATGCGATTTGATATACCTGCAAGGTACTAGGTGTACCTACAAGCTATTCACATAGTCGCATTATTCGTTTTCGCATAAATTCAACGTACGGGGTGGATTCTCATCACATTGTGCGGGTTGAAAGGCGCAAATCAAATTGCATCGAGTGGACACGCACAAAGAGCTATAGACTGAAGTGAATTACGTACTTAAGTGTGCCAACTTCAACTCCAATGACAATCATTCAAAATAGCATCACTTTAACTCTACATGGTTGTAATATTAATCTGGTAATGTGTTCGTATCCAGAAATGAGTTAGGACGGGTTGTTTCAGAGAATTTGAACAATTCTTCAAATTTCAAAGTTTATTTGCGACTTCTGTGAATATCCTATTTAAGTTCTGTTATTATTTCAGTACTGTCAAGTAACTGGCCTATAATGATATAATAACAGAACTTGAATAAGACATTCACAGAACTCACAAATTAACGTTGAAATTTGATGAATTGTTAAAATTCTATGAAACAACCCATCCTTAATGTGCAATATCAATGAATGAAGACACTCATACCACTAAACACTTTACTTTTCTTGTGATTAGGGTTTCAATTTTTCTTTATTACAAAAATTAATATGTCAGACGAACATTACAAAAAATATTTACAAATTAAAGTCGCTTATGTGCTAACTCACAATCTCTGCGAAGTGAATCATTCACATTTCTGTATATTCAACAGAGGGTGAAACACGGCATGATCGCCCTCTAAAAGGGATAACGTTGCTGGACAAACATGTCGGGATGCGCCATATAATGTATTCCCAAAAGACAAAACTGTGAAAATTCACATTGAAAGAGGTTATTGGGATAACATTTTTAAATTTTATTAGATCACCGTGTACGGATTCGTCCTTTAGGAATATTTAATTTAATTATATAGGTATGTTCTTTTGGATTTCAGATGAACCTGTCGTTTATCAACAATGCAATAGCATATACTGTTATTAACTAATTATTATTATTTGTACTATACTATAATGGGCAATTCAAGAGAAATGTTTAGAATTTGTCAAATAACAAGCATAATATTTTATTATAATATTATAAATCTAGCTTTTTGTTGGTTGCAACTTTATTAGCGGCACTCATTCAAATAGTGCTTCTAATGTTCTCTTCCTTCAAATCATAACCTACATTTTAATTGATACTATTTCGTATTAGGATTAGAGGCGGACTAAAGCTAAAGTTACGAGCACAGTATTACACACTATACAAATATAAAGGAGCTTACGTATAACGATACTGACGCAGCGTCACTGACACGCAAGCGATAGCGACAGAGCCGCGATTGCTGCAGTCATGCCAATGTGGTTGATTATAGGCTACCTTGTAATTATTTGAATAAAAATGGAGTCTTTTGAAGTTTCAATATTTTTGTATTAAAATCTCATAAAAGCCTAGATGGTCAGTTGGGCCTCAGACAGACTCAAGACTCTAAGCAATAGTTCAGATCTTCTTCAAATTTTTGCACATCTGTCATGAGAGATTGATTCATAATAGTTTATTTATAAGAGCAAGACAAGATAGGTTGGCGATCACATAATGACTGGAGTCCCTTGGCGATGGACTGGAGGACTACTAAGCGCGTCAGTGTCACGGCGAATGCACTGACTCCACAGATGCTGCACTAGAAACTCTAGCTTTAGGGACATATTTTAAAATGATATGTTTCCCATGAAATATATTATGTTAACAGATTGGGTTTATGAGGTATAATTAGTATTTTTTCGAAAAAACTACATTACTAACGGAAAAATTATCAACCCCGAAAGTTATTAATTTTTCCGTTTGGTCCCAAAGACCAAAAATAAACTTAAATACAAGGAGCTTAATCCTACAATTTAGTATTATTCACTAATGATTGTAAAAGAGATGTCCTTCAAACATGTATGCATACATTTAACTATATTACTAATTCCAGCACATCTAATAATGGATATGCCCTTACAGTATAATATGTAAATTCCTATAATATTCTGTTATTAAGAGTTTTACTTCACAATTAACAAATGTACATTTAGAAATAAAACCCTTCAAAAACAAAATGTCTAGAAATTGTTACATAGTTACAACAAATGTCCAATACAAAAATTCTGTATCTGCAAATATTTTACACTTTTTAAAATTTTATACGGGACTGATAACTTGGGAGGATAAATTATTCTGAAAAATGATATTTTTAATAATTATAAATACAAACTTTTCATTATAATTTACGACAAAGCCAAAATACGAATTTTTCAAATATGCTCCTGTAATAGATTTGCAGATAGGGTATGCCGATATGCACTCATGCTACATTTTAAACAGTTTTGTAGACGTACCTCTAGCATTCCAAGGAATTTATTTCATGGGAAGATCTTCACATATTATTTCCATTGTGAGTATTATTTCAACTCAGAAATGCAAGAGAAGATGTTACGACTGTAAATCACTAAAAATTAAACTTCTCACTATTCTTCGCCTATTTAATTGATACAAATGCACCGTAGTGCAGGGTTGACATCGCCCCTAAGAAACATATTTACAGTGTCTTACTGCAGATCAAGAACCTTCACATATAAGTAAAACTTAAATCTTACTCATCCTCAAAGGTGCCACTTACCTACGTACAGGTAATTCATTTTAAAGAGATCCTTGCTTGTTTTGTAGTGTACCGGATGGATTAAAAACAAATTTAATCATAATTCAAGAATGAAACACAACAAAAAACATTAAGGATGGGTTGTTTCACAGAATTTGAACAATTCATACAATTTCAAGGTTGATTTTCAAGTTCTGTGAAGGTTTCCTTCAAGTTCTATTATTATTTCAGTTTTGTGAAAGTAAAGGCCAATAATGATTCAATAACAGAACATGAATAGAATCTTCGAAGAAATTTGATGAATTGTTCAAATTCTGTGAAACAACCCGTCCTAAAAAAACATTTTCAAATTGAATGGCGATTCTAAATTGAAACGGAATTGATCGACATTGCTATGCACCCAGTGTCTTTGGGCATTTGCGGGCGGGTGTTGTAAATTAGTTGAAACTTTGGTACTATGGGTGTGCACGAAAACATTCAGACACATTCTCTTTAAAATGATTTGCCCTTACATATATACAAACTTAAAAGCAAAGCATAGTTTATGTGTGTGAACAATAAGAGGTTTCCTATTAACTTGAGATGGAAAAGAATAATCCCACTGTGTCAATTGTTTCATTATTAAACCAGTTGTATTATTGATATCATTTAATACAAATGCTGTTTAAGTGGTTAGTTTGAACTGCAATGTGATCAAAAGTAAATAGTATTACCCAACGATTTCAACATACGGCCACATCAAAATAACAAAACAATATTGGATACCCATTATTGTCGACAGATAAATATGTACTTCTTTACAGAATATTCGCAATGTAATACGATTGCATGTTTAGGTGCTTTGTTAGGTTATACATTTATTAATACACATACATTAAAGTAAAGTTACAAAATTTTGTTACTTTAAAAAGTTAATTTCATCAAAATCATAAAAACTGAGCAATCACATCATGCATTCTTTTCTTCGGGGAATACCATAATGCTTGTACAAGTTTTTCATAGCTTAATGGTTACTTAATCCTACATTATATTCTTAAGTTAGATGATAATATTTAACTAAATTGAATTATAATCTGACAATTTGGACATCACTCAGTACACAGCCTAAGAATTGTATACTTCACACATTTTTTCACTAAAGGTTTAAATATAAATTGAATTCATATTCATTCAGTCGCTAACCCAACACCAACTATGTATTTAGTTTACGAGGAACAACTATTTATTTATACGAGGAACGTATTAAAAAAAAAAGGGCTCAATTAAATACGCTAATCCCCCACTTCCGGTCGGTGGACCAAGTAAGGAATGGGTGTTGTAATTGTACTTACAAAGTAATTAGTACAATCTGCGCATAATCTATCCAAACATAAATGGACATGATTCTACAATACATACATACTTAAAAACTAACTTCAGCTTACATACACACATGATTCTAAAACATTGGGGATAAAATGGAACTACCAAATATTCATGGTTATATTATTATTTGTTTATAATACATTTCAAGTTTGTAAACCAATTTGTACTAAATGCTTTCACACAACATCGGAGAATGGTCTCATTTGTATTAAGACAAACAAATAACCTAATTTAGCTAGCTGTGACCTAATTAAATAGACCGCCGGCAGAAGAACAAAAGATATTGAAATAAAATATGTTTACATAAATACTTTTTTGTTACATTAAAGTCCATTAATGCTAGCGAGAGCAAAAAAATAGAGATGATTTCTCCATGTTGGAGATGGGAGCATATTGCACGGCTTTTCCGGCTAGCCTAACATTATAAAGATGTAGTCTGAACTTCTTTGGAACTGTTTTCCTGTCACTGTATGTATCATTCCTCACATATGCCTCACGTACATACATCATGTTGTATTCTAAATCAAATTGATCAAAAAATAGCAAGACAGATTAACCACCAGTGAAGCAAATAAACAAGTGCCTACGGTGACGATCATCACTCAATGACTTTCCCTCTACTGTGGTTTCTCCTGGAACTGAATGTATCTCACAATATCCTCTCCAATATTAAATATTCAGGGGACAGTAGCTATACCATAATATGTATTGCAATTAGAGTCATTCCCCTATACCAGAAATTACCGGTTGCTTATGGAATCAAACCCTATATGCACTATTTTCGGCAAGAGGAGCACATTAAATCAAAGCAAATAAATTTACTCCTTTTGAGGGTATTTCTTATTTGTACTTTTTGATTTCCAAAAAAAAATCTGAAAACAACTTACTATGACAATGACTGATTAAATAATAAGACGGATTCCAAAACCATATTTCCTCTTATTTCATTCTCTCCTGCAGCTGCACGTACGGAGATTCAAATAATCGTAATCCTTTAGTAGAGCTTTAAACCACTCAATGCTAGGGAATTTTTATTAGAATGTGATAAAAAAAAATTGTATTCACAGTCCTACAATATATATATATTTTATCAGAACACCAAGAGAAAATGTGACTTTTCGAACTCCCGGGCGAGCGACATATATATTCACACAGGGTGTGTTTTTTCCTTAAAACTTCTGGAGCAAAAGTTTTTTTTTAATTTGGACCTACATCGGACCCAAAGAGGTTTTAAGTTTGTGACTTGCATATCTTATTTGCAGAGTTTGACTTTTAGTTCAAAAAAATTCCTGAATTAAAATACATAACAATTTTTGCTTTGGGCCGTGAACTTGTCTCAGAATAATATAGTTTAGGAGGTAAAATTATACAATACGTGAGAACCACTCATCAGCGAAATTAGATACAAACTTTTTTCATGAGGCAAGCTCATCTCAACTCTAAAAGTGTTTAATAAACTCAATAAATACTGAACTTTTACAAAAATGCAAATTTCAAAAAAATAATAATTTGCTCTTTTTTGCGCCACTAAATAATAAGTAGGCAATCTAAATATAAAACAAAATTGTACATTATTTTTGAATCACACAATGTTAACACCAATGTCAGTTGTTAATTTATAATTAAATATTATCAAAATGACATTAAAATATACAATAAAAAAATATTTAGAGATTACTTTGTTTTGATATCTATTGAGATCCGAAAATATTATTCCAAAAGGTGTCACTTTGTTTTAACTTTCTACTTTAATATAACATTAAAGATATTCACTAGACTTATGCATATCCTAAACGTAATACAGATATTCGAGATTGGAAATGATTATTCATATTTTAGTACAATAATAAATAAATCTTTCACAAATAGTAATTTGTACAAGTAGCAAAGAGCCGTCGGTGGATTTAAATAAGTGAATTACAAAACAATCCATAATAATTGCACCCAAGTGGTTAAAGGTATTAATATAATATGATATTCACACTAGCAAGTTGCTGTTGGTCATGAAGATTTAAAGATTCAAAGGACTGTAGGTGTTTCTTAAGCTATCCGATTAACCAGCGGGGTTTTCCGCCGGTTGGCGTGGGCTGGAGCTGCATTAACCGCCTGGTACAGAAAACTGGCTTTCGCTCTTTTTGCTGGGCTCTCTGCAATAGTGACACACCATAATGTTAGTATTGTTATTTTGTTGGGTAAACAGACTAGAACTAGCATGTAGCATTTGTCAAAAGATACTTGAAGCTGGCTTTCAGATCATGTAGTGGTAGCATGCCGTATTAATAAAAGACAAATTACCTGCATGGTGAAACTGTGATGCCAATGAAAACTCAAGCTTCAGAGGTATACTCTCTTCGATATCAATCTCATCAAATGTAGTCTCCATTACCTGAAATACATCACAAATATAAGGGTGTGTATATTGTGAAGCCACATTTTTATACGCAGGAGGTTCCAAATGGCCAGATATGAGATCCAAGCAAACACTAACAAATCCCACCACTTCAATAAGTCTACACCATGGGACAATAACATGTTGCTGAAGGAGGGTAGTAATAATGCTAACCTCGACATCAGTAGTCTGGTCCTCCGGCTGCATAAGTTCATCCACGTCCAGGTCGTCGTCAGAGCAGTCTTCTTCCGCTGCGGTCGTGTCCTCAGTGTTGCTGTACTTCATGTCGCCCCTCTCCAGCGCCTCCAGGCTGTCGGGCCGCACCATGGCCTTGCGGATAGCCTGCGGGTCCTTCCGCGACCACTTCTGCACCTCCTCGTCCATTTTGCCCACTTTTGAAGGGTTCATTGCCCATAGACATCCTTCAAATAAAATTAATGTTTTTATAAATAAATAATATATTTGTAAAGGTTTATTTATTTATCTGTTGCTATGTTAATCTGTGAGAAATAATTAAGATGCCGGTAAATTCTCTAGTTAATGTTTTATATTGTCTTGTTTACTGTCTGTGTCTGTATTTTCTCCATAATAAAAGAATTATAATGATAAAGATTGTTTTTCCTGTCTGATCACATAAAAATTATTTTTTAACAATGTTGAAAAATGTATTGCCATTGTTTACCTTTTCTTTGACCACCATTGGTGGACGGCTTTTCAATTTTTTCAAAGCATTTATTAAGACTTAGGTTATGACGGACAGAGTTTTTCCATCCGTTGGGTGCCGTCTTGAAGTAAGGAAAGTGTTTGCTGGAAAGAAAAATCATTTAGTTATTGATATAAAATGCACAACTTAAATATCAGTGAATAAAATATAGTTATTTTATCCGTTTGTCTAAAGTTGACTAGATGTAATAAGCCAATTAAAAAAACAATTAATAAAACATCTTCTGAAAAAATAAAAAATTATACACATACCACATGAAGTTATAAATTTCGGACACGGGAAGACTGCCTGTCCGGGAGTTCTTGAGAGCCATGGCAATCAAACAGGAATAAGAATAGGCTGGCTTTGGGAATTCGCTGCATAATGCCACTTTATTTCCCGACACATACTTGGGAGTACAATTATTGTCACTAAAGGCTGCACTTGATATAGTCGTCTTGAGAACTTGTTTATTGTTATTGAATGCTCCATTGTCTATTAAGATGGTGGTGGGGTTCTTGTGTCCATTGGTAAGGATGGTTCTGGATTGCTGGTGTCCCAGAATCTGGATGCTGCTCGAGATGAATGTCTTTTGGCCCAATGTCTGTGTCACATACTGCGCGCCACTTAACCTCTGGTTGGTGTTGAGGATTGAAGTATTTCTATTCAGCTTTACTAGTTCGGGTTGCGATGCCTTTATTCTGAGGGATGTTACGGTGGGGTTGTTCATTTTGATTGGTTTCATGTCCAAGTCTTCACTTAAGTCTTTTTTAATCTGTTCTAGATTATCTCTTTTAATGAAGACAAAATTTGTTCCTTCTGATGAGGGTTCAAGATCCCCATAGCTCGCTATACTGTCCTCCATTTCTTCTTTTACCTTACACACCTTAATGGTATTGGGAGAAAAGGTCAGGTGACTCTTCTCCTGAGTAGGGCTAGGCAAGGGAGGAGAACTTACAGATCGGCTGTGCAAGGAGTTCAGCATCAAGTTGGATGAGTTTTGATTGACAATGGTTTTCACAGGTGATTCTGAGAATATGGAGGGCATCACGGAATTTGGATTGACCATAACTGCATTAGCCTCGGAGCCATAAAGGTCAAGATTGTGAACAAAATTGGATGAATTGTGTAAACTAGAATTACTGCCCGCTATCCAAGTCGTTGCATTGTCCATTTCCATGTCCAGCAAAGGTGGCAGATCTGAAAAGCTGACTCCGAGGGTGTCCTAAAAAAAGAATATCGGGAATTAGACAGTAAAAAGGTTTTTAAATTTCATAGACTGTCTTATCTATTTATGACAGTTGTGTTCCAACAAAGGTGTCAGGTTCTGTTGTTTTATTAAAGTCACTAGATACCGTGGAACCTCTCATAATTATTATGTGAAACACTAGCTAAGCGAAAAAAAATTTCCCATATGACTCAATGTAAAATACTATAATACGTTCTATGCCAAAAAAATATTCAATTTATTTTTATTTTTAACATTTATTTAAATAAAATTACATACTTATTAATTGTTAACGAGTGTAACAACCTGGAATGAGATTTCGATTTGCAAATACAATAAAAAAATGGAAATAACTAATTTATTATTCATGAATTTTTTAAAATAATTCATTCTTCTTTACTAGAAACTTGTTTTTGCCGACGATTCTAAATTTTGTGAAAATGTGACACAGCATTATCAGTGAATAAATTTGTAGAACGCATAGCCACCTTCTTATTAGGGTGATGCTTCTCAATGTATGATGCAAAAGTTTCCCATGCTTTCAGCATTTCTCTTATTATTTTTATTTTATTTACTTATTTATTTAACGCCCAGAGGGCTTTTACATGGTTGGTAGTATAATTTTAATTTGACAGATACTTTGAAACATAAAAAATAAGAATAAAATTACATTTGATAAAAGCTATGCAACAAGTCAAGAAACAAAAACAGAAAATTACAGCTATTTGTAGGTTTACATGATGTGTTTAGGAGTATTGTTGAAATAAATGTTTTAAATGATCCACAAAACTTGCCAAGTTGGTGTTTTTGCCGACGATTCTAAATTTTGTGAAAATGTGACACAGCATTATCAGTGAATAAATTTGTAGAACGCATAGCCACCTTCTTATTAGGTTGATGCTTCTCAATGTATGATGCAAAAGTTTCCCATGCTTTCAGCATTTCTCTTATTATTTTTATTTTATTTACTTATTTATTTAACGCCCAGAGGGCTTTTACATGGTTGGTAGTATAATTTTAATTTGACAGATACTTTGAAACATAAAAAATAAGAATAAAATTACATTTGATAAAAGCTATGCAACAAGTCAAGAAACAAAAACAGAAAATTACAGCTATTTGTAGGTTTACATGATGTGTTTAGGAGTATTGTTGAAATAAATGTTTTAAATGATCCACAAAACTTGCCAAGTTGGTATTGAATATGTCAACATCACCCAAGTAATGATTTCCCATGGTGTGAAGTCGTTGTATCGGAGAGTGGGCAATGCAGCTACGCTTATGTGTGCTGCTGTAGAATATTGTATTTTGTCGTGTTGTTACTGTGGGTGTATGTATGTTTATAAGTTGCGGGAGTTCACAACAGTCGAATTTAGAGTTAAGTATTTTGAATAAGAACGTTAAATCGTTTATTTTACGTCTATTTTCTAATATATGTATTTTTAGAGTATTTAATAAGAAATTGTATTTTAAGTCTTCGACAGGGATATTTAATTTGAAATTTATAAAACGTAGAAATTTTTTTTTTGTATTCGCTCAATGTTGTTAATGTGAATTTTGTAAGATGGAGACCAAACTACTGAGTTATATTCAATTATATACCAGAAGATTGTTGCTCTGCTACTTCCTGCGCATCCACTAACAAACTTTTCTCCTTAACTTCTTGCTGTGAAACACAATGCAACTCTATAAGCTCTTCGGTGGTCAGCTCTTGACTGTGATCTTCCACAAGCTCATCAATACCATTGTTATCCACCTCCAGTCCCATGGTATTGGTCAAATACACAATCTCGTTGACTGTACACTGACTCTCCAGGTACTGTTTCAAACCCCTCAAAATCACATTCGACAATGCTCTTTGGCCTAAGCTTCTTCTAGGCAGAAGTGAGGTTCCTCTTGGTAACCCCTTCCTACGCCTTGTCAATAATCTTGAGGCAAGTAACGCTGTGAAAGTGATCTTTCCAAAACACTCTTGAGAGTGAGACTTGTCTCTTCATTCACCTCAAAACAACGCTCGAAGAGTGTTTTAGTGGAGAGTTTCTTAAAGTAATAAAACCTGCTGGTCCATAGGCTGGAGTAACGGAGTGGTGTTGCATCTATCATGTTGTAGGATGTTGCAATTTGTTGATGTAGACCGATTGAATGTGCTCGCTAGATCAGCCACGCTTAAACCTTGTTCTCTCTTTTCAATGATTTTATATTCTATTTCTACAGTTACTTGTTTTCTCTTATGACTGCTTCTTTTGGTATTTTACAAATAATGTCTAAACACAAGTTTGGAAAAATGTGTGAATACATGCGACACTAACGTGTTAGCGGAACGAGTCCTAACTAGAGACTAACACACTGGCGCGGAAGTCCCGGCTCATAAGTGAGTGGCATGAAGATGGGACTTGCCCTTTCTGCTTCATTCGTTGTGCGAAATGTCCATCATTAAAGGAGCTTTTTTTCATAATCTGTTTTGCTCGCTATGCGAATTACTCGTTATAGGAGGTGCTCGTTATGAGAGGTTCCACTGTACTGATATATAAAACTTACCGATAGATAATCATTGCCGCTGCCGAGATCTGTAGCCATTTCCGACTTGATATCCATGTCCAGCATGTCCTGCAGCGAATCTGTTATGTAAAGATCCATCGTTCCGCTCACAAAGCAGTCCTAGAATTTGTTTTAAATTATTACTATTTAGTTATTTCATGTGATACTACGGAAGTTCCAACTGCTAATGGGTCTACAGCACTTCAAACTTGGGGAATGCTTTGATGCAAATGGTACGTTCCCACCTCATCTATTTCATTCATTGTTATCTATTGGAATACAAAGTCAACGGATTATAGACATATAGCAAGAACTTGTAGTCCATTGCTCGAGATGCTACGATTTGACTGAGCATCTTGTGTCTAGGTGCTTGAGCGTGCGGACGCAACGAGGATGCCTCCAGGTCAACATGTTCGATCGAGCCAAACAGTCAAGCAAGAATTTTACCACTCAACCACAGAAGCCATCACAAACAATTACAATAAAAATAATAAATTTAAGAATAAAAATCTATTTCCATGTAAAATTTCTAACTCATCATTTTACGTTCAAAAGTATATGGACAAAAAAGCTCTGCACGTTAAGGACGGGTTGTTTCGGAGAATTTGAACAATTCATCAAATTTCAACGTTCATTTTCAAGTTCTGTGAAAGATTTTTTCAAGTTATGTTTTTATTTCAGTTTTGTCAAGCAACTAGCCTACAGTGATATAATAACAGAACTTGAATAGGACTTTCACAGAACCCGAAAATGAACGTTGAAATTTGATGAATTGTTGAAATTCTCCGAAACAACCGGTCCAAAGTGTGTATGCACTACATTGATGAGTTTCTGACACAACCAAAGATATTAGAAGAACGAGATATGCTATGTTGGCCGCCGGACCGTAGGCGGAGTACTACCTAATTAGGGTACTTTGAATACTATCGGGACGTGTACGCACACAAATCTGTTCTATGTATTAGTGCAGATACCTTAGCATAAGCGAAGGTGTGCAGTAGTATTGGTGAACAAAACCGGCGACACTGGACAAAACAATTCCACACAGTATGAACTGCTCATAGCACATCTCGTTCTTCTAATATCTTTGGACATAACCGTGCCTATTTTCAAGGTAGATGATAACATAAAACCTAAAATAGGTGCACACAAAGTTTACAGTTCTGTAAAATATATTTTTGTAACTAGTACCAATAATTATATTGTAAAATGAAATGGAATGGTACTTCAGAAGTGTATTGTTGCAATAGATGTGAAATAATGTCTATAACATCTATAACACCAGAATTTAAGGTTTCGAAATTGTGATTCTCACACAAAACAATAATAAGCTATCTGCTTAT
The DNA here is from genome assembly GCA_026573805.1 of Hesperophylax magnus. NCBI lineage: Eukaryota > Metazoa > Arthropoda > Insecta > Trichoptera > Limnephilidae > Hesperophylax > Hesperophylax magnus. The sequence goes on from JAIUSX010000002.1 coordinate 10,143,885, forward strand.
ACGGCAATATTATTGTATCAGGTTGTAATATCAACATAAAAAAACACGCAGATAAGAAAAAGTTTTTGTTTACAAACAACCAAACAATTATATTTTATTTCTGAAATTGGCTCAATTACCGCCGGAAAAAGAAAATATCGTTAACTTATAAATAATTATATAAATAAAAGTTAAAGTTATAGATAATTAAAATATTTTATTATACAAAGGTTACGCCAAAAGATCGAACTGAAAATCGTTATATATCGTCGAGTATTTTGCCGTTAAAGTGCATTTTACTGCAAAACCACCCGTAAAACCATGTCCACATACACCTACCTAATTTGTATTCCAAAAAAAATACCGGGTCGAACGTAAACATTGTCATCGGCGAGCTCTCTATAATATTTGACACTTTATTTGTGTTGTGGAAATGAAGTACGTACGGCACAAAAAGAGCGGGACATGGATGAGGCCGGACGGTCCCATTATGAACATGTTAGTAGTAAGAACAAATATTTCGATTTTTTAACACAAATTATCGGGAAAACTTGAACAAATATATTTTAAAACACTCACCGAATATTTATTGAAATAAATATCCTGATGCCCAAGTGATAAATCCTCGATTTCACACATTTAAGCGGATTTTCTGTCACAAGATTGACAGATACACCACAGATACCTCTCACTTCACACAAAACTACACTGTTTTGATGTTGATTTACAAACACAAAGAACGCTGAATTTCAAATTACTCGATGCTGATTGGACATTGGGAGTCACGTGATCTTCCCGCCATTTTATTATTGGATAATATTGTCAATGGAAGATACAATCAAGTGCCTACTCACAAAGAGTATAAAAACGATTAATAATTCTAGCCGGGATGGACTTGAGATGTAAAATTACAAAGTGCAATGCAAGGATATGAAATCACTGATATTGTAGTTGCTTCTAAAAAAGCGGTAGGCGGCAAAATTATTGTACTTAGCACGAACACAAAACACAAGATTTTTCTTCAATCCGACGAACAAGAACACGCTTTCGTCAAATGTCACGAAGTAAACTAAGTAATGGAAATATTATACAATTAATCAAAATTGTCGACACTCTTAAATTATTATTTTTCAGCAATAATACCAGAAAACATCTATTTAGCAACACAAACTGGGGCACTACGGACTGACGTAAAAATAACCGGGAAAGTAAGTTTGTTTACACCGGCAAATGTATCGAATACCTTCGAAACAAACACAAAAATATGAAGATCGCGCAGAGTAACGTTGTATTGATATGTAATTTACACAATTTTCTATATTAATGTCGCAAAGTACCCGTAAAATCCAAAATAATTCACGGTACTTTACAAGTTCACAAGGACGATTCTATTTTTCCCGAGGGGTGTGAATTTTGTAGTGTTAACATATTTAAAAAAAACTGAAAACGGGGTTGCAAGTGTCACGTGGTTAAGAACTGCACGTGGAATGAAATATTATTACATAAAAAAAACTGTTATTGAAATGATTTTGGTAGATAATTAAACATACCAATTTCGGTTGTTGGTGCTTGGGAAATGTGAAAATTCTTGCGTAATGCATCACATTATTCAAGATCAATATTTTTTTTAAATTGGAACTACTTATCATAAAATGACAGAATTATATTTACCTATTTTATGTATCTACCGATATTATTTCGCATTTACTTAATTTTAAATTAACCGTTATTGAATATTTGTAAAAAAAAATAATTATGCAACCTTCGATGAATTAATAGAGGAAGGTACGGTACTGAGACAGTGAGTGCAGTTTCACTAAACTGAGTCCAGTGGACATACTTTAACGGCCTTTTTTATACTTAGATGAATTAAAATGGAAGATAAGTTACTGAGACAACGCGCGTGGTTGTACTGAAATGGGTCCAGTGGACAAGCTGGTGATTTACTGCGTTTAGTATCGCACATAAGCCCGTCCATCGGTCAGACAATTTGTCACCGGCTGCCTCATACACGTCGCTCTAGGCTCTTTTTTTGAAAAAAATCCTTTCTGTGCTTTTGAGATGTGCACAAATCATTCTCGAACAAAAACCAAATCTGATGAAGTTTCTCTCCATTAACATGCACTCAAAAATTACTTATTATTTCAATAAAAACAATTATTCAAAATGCTTTTAGAATAAAATAATGTGATAACGCATAAATATTTTCGAATAAAATAAAGTGAGACAGCGAATGCAAAAACACATGAGAGTATGAAGGACAACCTAGTGACAATACATCGTATTCTACTACTCTGTTCGCTCGTTTGTTAGCCAAGCATGAGGGTAAAAGCGGTATGACGTCACAGGCGACCGACGAGCATTTTTCTATCTATGACTTGCTCAGACTACTCGCCGCGAACATGCTCGCCCGTCTGGTGTCGCGAGGAGGTAAGAGAAACGAGAGGCGTTTATAATAATATAGTCGTTTCACTCGTACACATATTCTTTGAATGGTTATCTCTTTCTAATGCGTTTCGTTCATTTAGTTATGTATGATATCATTTCTAGCCATTTCATTCATTCACACAAATTCGTTGTGACTACTCTTTTCTCGTGCGTTTCATTATTCGATTTAAATGTAAGTACAAATAAGAACGTGCTATATTTTTGTTTGATTAGTTTGAACATTTATGTTTGAGTTCGAGTTCGAGGTGTTAACTTGATGGTGACATAAAATCAAAATGTCCAGGCTCGGCAGGGTCACGTCTCCCCTCCTAATCCGGTCGGTGTCCAAATAGACGAATCCAAATGGCTCGGAGCCAAATGGTACTAACGTGTTTGTCCAGTTTTACGAGTTTTACCGAGCTTCGTCGTTCGCAGTCGTTCCCGTATGGTTCCCGTCTCCCGGAGTTACCGGTGTATAATCATTAAAATATATTTGTTTTTTTTTTTAAATGTGTACCACATACGTAAATAGTTGAAACAGCGTATAAATAAAAAATAAAAAGAAAGGAAAAAAATGAAGAACAATAAAAGTAGAGGGTTTGAGGATGACATTGTGCAAAATATATGGGATGATAATATTATATCGCTATAATCGATACCAATATCGCTGTGCTGAAATATCGATTTCGAGATTAGACATTTCCCTGATTTTCCACCGTCCATCACTAGTCTTGTCATATGACTTTTGGCACACGTGATCTTGATATTTACAGGATCTTTGTAGTGTAGTGTAGGTGTTTAGGTATATTTCCAATGGCTTTAAAAGCAAGCAGATGAGAAAAACACATACCGCCCGTTCACGAGTTCGGTCGTGTGGCATAATATATCAAAATTCAAATAATGAAGTGAAATTTAAGAAGTTGCAAAAATATCTCAGTTAAAAAGATGGCTTTATTTAACAGACTGTTTCAATCAAGGAAGGTTGCCAAATCAGAACGTAATATCCAGGAAGATTTTAAGTATGTTTATAATCTCGTTACGATATTCTATGTTCATCTCATAATTCCCTAAATTCTCGATTTTCGTCATGACTAATGAATGGGTTTCATATTAGAATTGAACATGAATAATGTCAAGAATCTACATTTACTACAAAGTGATGCGAAATAAATTAATATGACCAGGTGATGTAGATTTTAGTGCCATATTTCGCAGTAAAATTATTGTTCTCTGAACTCTCTTGTGATAACTGTCAATTTAATAGAATTACAGATTTATCAGACAATATATAACACAATTTCTAACCCACTTATCATTCTATAACTCTTCCCTTTGGTGTATTCCTTTTAGAGAGTACTGAGAAATTTTGGTATGTTATATTCTCTTATAAATATTATGTGGGTTTGAGAAGTTGAAGGAGATATAGTGATATGCTTTTATTTCTGTGTAAGTGAGCAATGTGTGCTTTGTGACTGATCATGATCAAACAATGCTGATTGAGTAACCGAATTCTTGGATCACCACAATGAGGTCGTCTCCTGCAATGAAATTTACCGAAGATATTTATAAGCCGTCAAATTGCTGATATTTATGGCCAGCGGAAAAGTATGTGATGTTACAGTACATGTGCAGGCGGTACTGCAGCACTGCCATTCGAATTTTGAATTGTGTCTCGTGTATCATTAGGCTCTGCCACACTTCGGAGCGGCGGTACCACGCGCCACTCCAGGCCGCCACGCAGAAAAGTAAAGTTCGAAAGTAAGGTAACGGTTTACTGCGCAGTCCATTGAGACTTTTCTGCGCAGCGGCCTGGAGTGGCGCGTAGTACGGCCGCTCCGAAGTGTACGTGTGGCAAAGCCTTTTATTAAGTTCATTTTGAGATTACAAGAATCTAATACCTCCATAATATACCTGAAATTTCCTTATTTTTCAACATTGGCAACTATTTTTTTTCCTTAATTTTCATGGGGATCGACTTCTAACAAGAATCTTATTAGAATTTTGAATATTGCTTTTATTAGTGCTTCAAAACTTTCATCATTAAAGCGTATCAAATCTAACAAAATCCATTTTTCCAAAGACAAAGAATTTTCTTTTATGAAACAATTGAAATAGGAACCTATGCTCTAGGTATTATTATGACAATTTCACAATCGTATTTGGGATTTACCTTTTCTATCGACAGGTTGGGAACTCTTGTTCCTCTGTGTGTTTAAAAATGTAAAAAGTATTTTGTAATGTAAGTACAATAATTGAAGTGCGTACTTGATTAATGTATGAATGATATTTTCAGACCATTCACATTCAGCAAGGGGCAGGTGCGGGTGCTGCTCTTCCGGGAGTGCGAGTGGAGAGGGAGGAAGCTGCTGTTTGACTCCGCGGCTGTGGAGAAAGTGTCCCTCCACCAGTCTAAGCCGTCCTCCAAAAGCTTTTCAAACACTAACAAAAACATAAAGGTCAATGAGAGTGAAGAGAGGACTCCTTTGACGGATTCAAATATAGTGGAAATGGCTGATGGATTTGGTTTTAAGGTGAATTTTACGTTTTATCTTATTTATGCAACACTTCAAGTAACATAAATTAATAAAGACTATTTCCAGGAAATAAAATAATAATGTTTTTTTTTTACAATTCCCTCCGACTAACTTTATTGTATATTACGATTTGTTTAATGTGTCCTAAGTTGTTTATTTATTGTTATTAAGTTTAATTTGTAGAACTCCTTTTATTTTTTTTTACTTGTTTAATCACGTAGAATCACCTCCCGAAGTTTGTTCACTTTACTCCTGGACGTATGTTCAATAATATTATTATTCAATTTACAAATAACAGTTTATTTATAAATAAGTTCTGCTGTGTAATTAACCTAACCTAACTTGACTTACCCCCTTACTGATAAATGTGTTTTAAATTTGATAAAACTGATAAACGTTTACCCAACATTAATGGTTGTTTATCAGTTTCTGCAAAAAATTATAATATCTTTATCTGATTTTTTTGTGACCCGTAATTAAATCATTTTTGAATTTTTATAATAATTTTCAAGTTGTTCCTGCTTATTATTTTTATGAATTACATAATATATGACTAATTTCACACTTTGAAGGGCGCATTGTACAAATTGTCACTAATTAAAAATAAATAAAAAGTTTGAAGGAGTTTTTATCCCAATGAAGATTCAAATAATAATAAAACAATTTTAAAGTAGCCTGCTTTATAACTACAGCTTTATGAGTACAATCACTTTTATGATTTTGTTTATTTATTTTACAGTGTAAAATGATGAATCCTGATGCCATTCTTCTGGGCGAAATGATCTTTGGTTCTGTAGCAATGAATTTTAAAGGAATGTCTTTAAAAGTTCATATTTTGAATGCTCCACAAAGGTTAGATTTTTTTTAAAACTAAAAATTTTATTTTAATAAGCTGATTCATAATATAATGTAGTGTTTGTTTATTTAATTTATTCAATATGTACTATGAATAGCAATGTTTATCTCAGATAAATGGTCAAAGGTTATATTTATTGCTCATTATTAAATGAATATGTTTTTCCACAGACTAATGTGTACCAAAGTGTATTGTTCTCCAGGACGAAGAAGATATCAGCCAAATACCAAGGGTACCTCCAGTGAAGCCAGCATTTCTAGTGATGCCGCCGCCAGTACGAGCGATGTTCTTCACAAAAGCGACAAATCAATCGAAAATTCCAATTTATATTCCTCGAGCTATTGCAATAGCGTGGATTCTGGGGAGCCGAGTCGTGTATCCACTGGGAATATGGAAGATCATTTATCTGTCAACTGTTGCACTGGGAAAGACGATTCAGGTACCGCATTATTTTATATTCCTCGAGCTATTGCAATAGCGTGGATTCTGGGGAGCCCGGTTGTGTATCCACTGGGAATATAGAAGATCATTTATCTGTCATCTGTTTCATGGGGAATGACGATTCAGGTACCACATTATTTTCATGAGAATCAAAGGAAGGACTTGAACAAGATATTATAAGGCAGTCATTCAAAACCCTTCAAGTAGGGCCACTTTACCTGTTTTTCAAATGTTTGTTAGCCGCATTGAGTACAAATGGAACATACCTGGGAATTAAAAAAAAAATTAAATGATGTAGTCAAGTGGTTCGGACAAAATGGAGTAGGAGTGTATCACTGTTTAAGGCAACTCCTATTTTCGTAGTTCTGAAGAAAATTATTTTTAATTTTTCATTGCGTTAAACAAGAATTGTTCTACCCATCCATTTTCTCATCTCCTTATTTTTTATTTTCTTATGCTTATATTAAGTTCCCGTGTACACAACTGCAATAATTTAAACAAAAATATTGTTGACCTATTTTGCGAGCTCTTTAGATAATGTATGTGTACATTCCGTCAACATTATAAATCATTTATATTGTTAGATTAAAGCCATTTTTGTAAACAAATGCTGTTAATTTTTTGTTATTATTGATATCAGCTTGTTATTGATATCAGCTTGATATCCAAACAATTTTGGATAATTATTTCATTGAAATCAATATTTTAAATTTCCCCTAAGGGCCTATTCTCACTTCCGTTTGAAATTCGGATGCCCTAGTGGCTAAAGAGCTTATATGGAGCCGTTCACACTTATTTGACACAGTTAAAAGTCGTCTCCAGCATCCATTTAAAAATCGTATCGGAACTCGCTCGCTCATAGGTTTGTGTGGAGAAGTTCACACTTGTCTCCATGTCACATTCCAACTTGCGCCCCACTACAACACCCTGACCCCGCAACCTGTCCGCTCTCCAGTCACAAAGAAGCAGATTATTACCATTCAAAGTGTGAACAGGGCGTCAGATGTTCGGTTTTTTAAACAGATGTGGGAACCCTAAGTAGAATTATTTTGTAACCTAATTTTAATTATTTATTTTATAAAATTTCCAGGTTTCTGCAGTGAAATTTCATCTCACAGCAGCTTTGGTTGTAATTCTAACAGTGAATCTTCTTCCTGCTTTTGGGATAGAGAGAATGGATCCAATGGCACGGAAGAATTATTCAAACATGATAGTAAGTTAACAACATCGCTTTTTTTGGGATACGTTGTGCAAACATATGTGTGTAGTTATCGTTAAGGTAAATTATCTTTAAGGCAAAAATTTCAGTAAAACTTGCTCGTTTTACTGAAATTTAGCAGAGCCTTTAGGTATTTTCATCAGATACATTTTTTTTAATAACAAAAAAAAATACACACCTTCCCCAGTTACAATAACTGGACAATATTTGAATTCCTCCTATGTACTTTCATTAATAAAGCAGGAAATGCTGCTTGTGCAACGATAAAGAGCTAGCAGAGGATTGAATCCACAATGCCAGGGTGGGAACCCTATGCATTTATCCACTTAGCTACTAATTGGTTGTTTAATTAATCTGCCTCTTTCCAACTGCTCTAATGGAGAATGTCGTAGATAAATATTTATTTCATGCATGTATTTGACAGATAAACTAATAATTGTGTTGATTATTTTACATATGTGCATAAAGCCGGATCTCCTGAGACAAAATGCTTTCTCTCAAAAATCTCCAATGTTTTTTGTTTTCCATCGGCCACAGAAAACAGTTTGTCGTAGGAAACCCAGCTTGATAGGCCTTCATCTAAGGACGGGTTGTTTCGGAGAATTTGAACAATTCATCATTTTTCAACGTTTATTTTCGGGTTCTGTGAAAGTCCTATTCAAGTTCTGTTATTATATCATTGTAGGCTAGTTGCTTGACAAAACTGAAATAAAAACAGAACATGAAAAAATCTTTCACAGAACTTGAAAATGAACGTTGAAATTTGATGAATTGTTCAAATTCTCCGAAACAACCCGTCCTTAGTTTTACAAGTTCTTCTTTTTAAAATTGTAATTTTTATAAGAAGTATGTACCAACCTTTCATATTTAAATCAGTCGATTAAATACACCTGTTAAATTAACTCTGTGTGTGCCGGAAGTGACTATCGGCCATGAAAAAGTTGTAGTCGTTGAATGCTGCCATAGGTACATTTAAAATATACTTTCTTTTCATTGGATTTTTGCATCTAAACAAATGTTCTTAGCTTACTAAAATAAATCTTATTCAATTTGCAACAAAATAAACAATGTGAACAAAGTGTACTTTCTTTTCGTTTCGTAATGAGTAGCCATTTAAAAATAATAACAAGTTACTACTGCGTCATTCTTCAACGCGCCTGCCTAATGTGCAGTTTGCGCAGTTTTTTGTGTATTTTCTTTAGTGTTTTCATTATTGTGAATGTCATTATATTTAACTTTATATATTTATATTTATTATTTTTTTAAATTTTCCGATTTTATTTTCGGGGTTAAATCTTCCCCATAGGAAAAACTAAACCCTTCGACACTTTTCCACAAATGATCATCTAGTCAATCAACATTATGCAAGTGCATTATATAAGCAAAATAAATACAAAACAATACAAGAACAACACGTCAACTCACCAGAGATCAAATGGGAAAACAATTCACCGACTCCAGATATTTTCATATCAGAGAGTTCGGTTCGGTAGAACTCCTAACAGGGCTTATAAATCCTACTGATCCCTCAACATAAATATTTAAAAAATCTTTCGTTTATTTTATATTTATTATTATTATTTTCATATTTTTTGGAAAAATTATATATTAGATAAATTATTAAATTTATAAATGTATAAACACATTATCAGGTAAGATAATTTACAAAAACATAATTTTGTAAATAAAATGTAAGTTATTACAAAAATAGACTCAGCTGGCACACAGTGAACCGCTTGAAAATAGACTCAGCTGCACACAGTGAACCGCTTGAAAATAGACTCAGCTGGCACACAGTGAACCGCTTGAAAATAGACTCAGCTGGCACACAGTGAACCGCTTGAAAATAGACTCAGCTGGCACACAGTGAACCGCTTGAAAATAGACTCAGCTAGCACACAGTGAACCGCTTGAAAATAGACTCAGCTAGCACACAGTGAACCGCTTGAAAATAGACTCAGCTAGCACACAGTGAACCGCTTGAAAATAGACTCAGCTGGCACACAGTGAACCGCTTGAAAATAGACTCAGCTGGCACACAGTGAACCTCTTGAAAATAGACTCAGCTGGCACACAGTGAACCGCTTGAAAATTTTGCGTCGGCACACAACGGAGGTATTAGGTTGTAGTAGCTGGGCTTTCAAACGGTTAATGCTCTCTTTAATTGTTACTTTATCAGTGGTATATTGTATTATTTTTAGATGCTGGTGATCTTTCCCAAACAAGACCGACAAGCTTACAATGGCGTTTAAATCATCACCTTTCTACTGCCTTGGATAGTACATTTTTACCTCCCTCATCTTCTGTAACTTCAAGTACTAAGGATTCACAAGTAAGTTACTACGTATATTGTATTCATCTATGGGCGTAGCCAGGGGGGGTTTTTGGGGGTTCAAACCCTCCCGATAAATGTAACCTCCCTATGTTTTCATGCTGAATCGTGCCGCACCTCACTCGCGCTAGGTTGCCACTCGACTGAGTGAGTTAATTCTTTAGCTGATCCTTGTTTACAGAACCTACTTATTATGTAACCTCCTTATGTTTTCATGCTGAATCGTGCCGCACCTCACTCGCGCTAGGTTGCCACTCGACTGAGTGGCAACCTAGCACATAGTTAGCCTTTTTACTCTCCAAAACCCCCTGAAACCAGAACCTGGCTAAGCCCGTGATGCTATGTATTAATTAATATGAATTTGACAAATGTAAACATCAGAATTATTGTTGATAACAAAAGACAAATGTAGCTTAACGACGTGGATAAAACTGTGGCTTAACCACAGTTAGAAAATGGCTTTGAACTCTGATACAGCCGTGACATAAAGCATTAAACAGAACTTTTATGAACATTTAATTTAAATATTAAAATAAAAATAGCATGGAGTTTTATAAATTAAATGTAAAAATTATAAATATGCCAACAAAAACTAATGATACATTCCCAAATGTAAAACATTTGTGATTACTTATTATTATCAAATAAAAATTTATTTGTTTGCGGGTGTGTTTTGTGTTTTCTGCAAACTTATGTTTTCTCTAGGCATGCAACAACATAAGATGTGGAACATCAGAAAACCTGACCAATAGCTCTGGAAGATCATCATATTATTATAAAAGAAAAGAAAAAATGGGTCTAGCAATCGTCATCACATTAACTGAGAAGATAGAATCGTAAGTGCATTCTCTTACCATTACTTAAAGTCTAAATATGTTTATTTTATGAATAATACTAGATGTTTCCCTCTTAACCTATACAATGCAGTCCTTTTCAACCCAATGAACCCCAACACGTAGTGAAACTTCATGGATTAAATGTGCGACAACTGCGTACGGGGATGGCCATTGATAGATCACTTGTGCAACGGCCACTTAGTTGAGGTTAATTTATTATTTAAATAACCTAGCTGATGAACAAAATAAGAGGGAAAAGAAAATACAAATGTTTCAGACAAATGCTGAGGTTCCTGATGGAGCATGCCGTGTTGGTGGAGGGGGCACTGGGGCGGCTGCGGCTCGCTGTGAGGGACGCCCTCAACAAGCCACACGCCTTCATCAGTAACATGGCCATTGCAACACACGAGGCGGCACAGTGGTAACTACCCACACTTTCATTAAACACACTATGTATTTCAACTTGATTTAATCAGCAGACCATGCAAACTGTGGCGTTTATTTGCTAATAAAGTATAATGTACTAGTATATTATTATTATAATTTCTGTAGTTCGGAATTGCATAGCAATTTGGCGACAGTGTACTTCCTCTTTCTACATCTGCCTCAAACTTTCTACTTTCGCTGCACTTCCGAAAAAGCACGACTAGTTAATAGAATTTTATTGTTTAGGTCTTGGTCGGTAGACTTTCAAGTGAAGAAAAAGGAGCTAAGAAGCTAAACCATTTTTTTGAGCTGATGACCTAGATTTTGAGCTAAAGTTTAAACACATTCGTCGGGTCCATCACATAAGGCTGGTGAAACTGGAGTTGATATCTGAAGAGCGACAAACGCCTACGCAGAGAGCCGCGGTCTGCCCACCCCTGGTCTAGGTAATTAGCCAAGGCTTGTAATTTACTTGTTTTTTTTATTTATTTCAGGTTAGTGGATTTACTTACATCTCCCCGTATAGGAGCCCCTCTATGGCCATTTTTGTCATGTTCACAGAAACGTACTGTGGGGGACAAAATTGCTGATACATTTTTGAAAGATTTGTGCTCACTTTTGTCTGCAATGGATACCAAGGATACGTATTTGTGAGTATTTATTTTTCTACCCTTCGGTGATTTACATTAAATTGTTATTATTTTTAACATGTTTGTTTGTATTTTCAGTTTTATGAGTACCCTCATAACAAATATCTTGACTCACCATCTGGGATGGGTCAACTCCGTGAGTCCATACAACGTGTCTCCGGTATCGCAACAGAAGGAACTAGATCTACTGAATAATATCCACCCTTACAACCCTCTGTGGGCGCAGCTTGGAGAATTGTATGGAGTCATTGGGATGCCCACTAGAATATCGAGGACTATTATTTACGGCAAACAAAATATATCCATAGTAAAGAAAATTCTAAATGTTTTATCATATTTTATAAGATGTGGAGAAGTCAAAAGGTTAAGCATAGAAACCAAGCCCGTTTCTTGGGACTCCATCGATTGTTTGATGGAAACTTATCAAGCTGATAACATTAAACTGGGAGAGTGCTTAAAGAAAGTTGAGTCTGACCAAGCTTTGGGAGATTTAATAGAAATGAGAACTTTTGCAACAAACGAAGATGGTGCATTTAAACACTTAAAGCGTCAGTGCGATGTTACTAATAATTTGCGAATCTCAAACGAAGCAGGAAATCTAGTTTCACCTAAAAAATTAGAAACATGTTATGAAAATAATCTAAGTCCTAAATCAAACTGCTCTCTAAAACGAACTCTAAGTCGTGCTTATAAATTGCACAATATAAGTAATACCTCAATTGAATCACTTAAATCATATGATTCGAGTCCTAATTGTAAGTCAGTTTTTATACCTACAGACAGTTCAGTGAACTCAGTTAAAACGAACAAAGATAAATATGATTATCCACATACAAATAATAATAATGATCAAATAAATTTAAATATAATTCAACCCAAAGTTAACAAATTGTGCCGTGTTCCAACAAGTGGTGTTTTATTCAACATTAAAAGTGATGTTGATGGAAATACAGAAACCCAAGATTTCGAAAAGGATATGTTCGTAGACTCTTATATTAAATTAGAATGTGAAAAAAAAAGCGCTTGTGAAGAATTACCTTCTGAAACCTCAAATTTAATTTCTTTAAAACTCAGTGATACAAAATTGGTTAGTGCCTCTAGTTGTATCAAGAACGAAATAAAGACCACAGTAGAGAGTCCCCGTGAGAATAATGTTGTATTTGTTCTTGGGGAGGATGAAGTTCTTGAAGGATTAAAGAGATTGTCCGTGAAAGAGCAAAATCAAATTGAACTTCCCTGTGATAGTAGTGTGAAGTGTGTGGTGCCCAACAGTCAAGATGTTCCTGAATTAGAAGCAGAAAGAGAAAGCCAACGCTCACACAGTTATCCCAGAGAAAACCCCAGTAGTCTTAAGGCTGAGTTACCTGATAGAAATTCTTTGCAACGTGATGATGTATGCTGCACGCGCAAACCTAAATGCCAACATTCCAAATTTAAAAAACATTCCGGAGTTAAATTCGAATTTGATAAGTACCCACAAATTGTTACTAATTACATGAAGAGTAAAAACTTGGAGCTTCTGGACCGACACGTAATAGGTAAGCCGGGAAACCTGAAAATGGATGGATTTGAATTTGAAGCTGGATCCAGTATTGCAGCGTTGACAGAAGATTCGGATACGTGTGTCAACTGTTCCTTGAATGGCCAAGCCCTGCAGACACCCTCCAATGCTTCAGAGCTCGAATACACCAGCGACATTCCAGACCAGCGTGAGATCCAGTTCCCCCCAGAGAAGGTTGCGGTTTGCCCTACCATAGTAACGCACACGGAGCAACGTGACGAGTTTAAAGTTTTTATTAAACAGAAATTAGAACACACTGTAGTTGTCAACTTAAGCAACCCAACAGAACAAACCGATTCAAAAGCATCCCAAGTGAAAGAGCCACTTTATTCAACGCCTGTCCAATCGCAAACTCATCAAGAAGATTTTCTAGAATTCCCTTTACCAACGTGAGTATAGAACGTAACCTTACCATTAATTATGTACACATTACTGTTGCATGTTTTTATTAATATTCATTATTCCCTTATTTTAAAGGATGGCCCTTTCTCCTGAAGGTGATGAAACGTCTTCTGCAGGTTATTGTCACAGCTTACTCGGGGGAGTTACAGATCACTATGTTTCAGACTTTGTCCTACAAGGTAAATAATTTTTATGATTTATATTTTTAAGTCTTTTCATTAACCCATTGGCCTCCAAATCAACTCAACTCCAACTGGCACGGAGGGGGTGTATCGCTAACTCTTAAACTCCAACCATGCTAGCACGGCGGGCCTGAAATATGTCGGCTTAAAACCGAAAAACAGACATACAAGTGACATCTGTCTTTCAAATTTGAAATGCCAATCGCTCTATAGCTGATGAAACATTCGTTTCTTAGTGTTGGCAATAATACATTGGTAAAGTTTTTCCTTGATATTTACAAACTAAGTTTTGTTAGTGATCGTCGTCATAGTGATTTTTTAAAAAGGCTAGTGGTTCTGAACTTGATAAGCTTGCACGAAAAATGTGTGGTGGGTGCTACCAAATAAAATGTTTCACTATAAGTTTATACAGTAACAATTGGTTATATCTCGAGTACGAGGGGACCGACTAAATTTAACACATTTTAACTAGTGATGCCGCCGGGTCTCATTTTCGGGAACCGTGTACCCGTTTGAGGAACCGGGCGGGTACCCGGGTTTTTAAACATTCACAAACCCCGCCGATTTCTGTAGCGTGTATTTGAATTTTATGACGTTTGTGCGCTGGACCTATAGGCATATAAATTATAAGGTACCCTACGTAATTATCTATACTTGTATAATTTTCGTATATATTCCCATTGTCGGCAGATACACTACTTCAAATATGTAAGCCTATATTGTTTATTTCAAAATAATACTAATATTCTTAATAATAGGCCTAGATGTTAATGAATAACACTCACCTATGGCTAAAGTGTCCCACCAAATGACTGGCCACGTTAACAGTCTTTTGTATCGGATGGTTCGACACTTTCTTCATGCCCATTACTTCTGTTATGCACAGTTGTAGGGTGTGAGCGCCGCATCCTATGTCGACGCCAGAGTCAATGTGGCTCGCCACCTTGGAAATATTAGCAGCATTGTCGTGAACGACTGCCACGACTTTGCCTTCTATCAGTCTTCTATCACAGCGCCGAGCTGGTTTTCCAGGTACTGGCTGCAGTGTTTCTCTGTTAGATTCACTGTGGCCAGCACCGGCGTCTTGATTTCAAAGTCAGCATTCACGTACGACGCCGTGACCGCCAAGTACCCATCATTGGCACATGACGTCCAAGCGTCGGTAGATTTTTGATGGATATTTTTTAGGGTTTGCCCATAGCACTTGTCGATCCACTGTAAAGCATTTTCGAATTGCAAAGACTGCACAGCACTTTTTGTTCTTCTGGTATCTCTTTAAAAAAATCCCAAATAAATGACACCTTTCTTTTTACTGCACTCGTCATTGTAGCTGCTGTTTTAATAATCACTCGACAATTATAAAAAACACACTGATTAATTAGCACACGTTGGGCGAGCGTGTGGTACACGAGTTTTGGTTTGTGCGCATGACTGGGTAGGGTGGGGGTAGTGGGAGACATGCAACCCGTCGGTTCATGCGGCTGCTCACAGTCGACAGCAGTCTAGTCACAACAAATGACAGTGACTCACAGCGCCGGATGCATAGTGTGGGATAACGTATCGTGTTATTATATCAAGACAGCTCGTTATACCATTGTTTTATTGTGTCTACAGTTAAAATAAATATCAAGAGGTCGTAAATAAATAGAACAGCATTCATCACGTAAACAATTCAAAATAATTACACGTCTTGAAATTAGAGCCGGTTCGTGTTGTCAGAACTGGGTCTCCTTCGGAGAACCGGGTCCTGTGGGAACCAGGTCGGAACAGGTACCCGGCGGCTTTACTAATTTTAACCATTGATGTAATATGACTATGACTACCATAATACGGACATTAGCCTAGTATGGTAGTTGAAAATTGTAATGTTTAAAACTCTAAAAAACAAAAGAAAAAAAATTTTTTTTTTACTAGATGCGCCCTATGATAGCTAATTCTAATCTAAAAATAACTTCACCTAGGAGTCATTTCACTCACTACAGAATTCCGCCGCCTTGCTTAGAAAGCCTCGATAATACAAATGCATGTTATCGAATATAGCACGAAGTTATCTTTTACCTAACGAAGCTACCTAGCCTAACTTATTATATGAAAAATATTGTAAGCCTACATGAAAAAACCTTTTCATGTAACATATCTTATCCGTAGCCATACCGTTTTGTGTTAGTCCTCTATATTTGAATTGGTTGATAGTGCATCACACACTGCATGACGTCATGATCGGGATTAGTGTGAAGGATGACGTCAGAAACTTTGCTTGAAATAAATATTACAAGGTCAATTTCTCACATTTGCCAATACGCCGCCCTCAAGCTATCTGTAAGTTGTATTTTTTTTTAAATTTCATATAGCTGATTACATTTTCAAAAATAATGTTCGAGTTAGATACCATCTGAAATATTTGGAACTGGGTTATTTTTGTGATTGAAAAAACTCGCTTACTTAGCTTGGAGCATAAATAGTTCTAATTTAGACCAACAAAAGGCAAAACGCAATGTACAGTGCTATCTAAAAACTGCAAGATAATGCGTGCGCTTTTTCGTAAATGTGCAAGTGAACCAAATCAAAATTGGTTTGAGGTCATTTTGCATGCTGATAGGCCCGGTCTAGTCCTTATTCGTCAATGATTTAAATATATGTTTTAAAAGTTATATTCAATTTAGTACACCACTGCTTTTAAATTTTGGGTTCAAAATTAATTCGGAGGTGAGTGCGATTTTTTAGCTTAACAATTCGGAGATGGGTTAAATCAACAACACTGTTTTTGCTCTTGCGTGTCCCAACATTCATGACCAAAAAAGTCAATCTCGTACTTTCTAAAAAATATTGCTCACATCAATTTCTAGCGGAACTCTTTATTCGTAATCTTAATAGAGGTTGCTATAAAAGTTTTCCCAGTATTATGGCTTAAAACAGTAATCACTCTTAGATTAAAAGATTTGTTTTGAAAAATACAAAGGAGATTAGGTTCTCCAGTACATTTCAAATGAAAATTTTGATAAGATGTGATAAATCGATCATCTTTGAAAAAAAAAAAAATTATTTCAATTTACACTGTCAATGGTTTCAACCTACATTCAAATTATTGTAAATACCAGATTGCAGTTTTTTTTTTGTTTTTTTTTAATAATTTTCCACCATAAAACTTTCTCCTTTTTAAATACATCTATTTGAATTTCACTTTTGTTATCGGTAATGAATGAAAGCAAATTTTATTAAGCGGAAATTAACCCACTTCCTGACATCCGATCTAGCTGAAACTCTTGGCGACGTTGGTAGAGTTTTTGACTCTAGTTCCTGGGTAAGAAGGTTCCATTCTCAGTCAAAAAATAAATAAATTTTAGACGTTTTAAATTAGATGTACATGTAAAAAACTTTGTTTTTTGCAGATTGATTTTTGTTTATTTTAAAATGATTGTTTATATATTTATAGGCGGTGTGGGAGGCAAACGAGGAGACTGGGAAAGATTACTTCGAAGGGATCTCTCTTTGCAAGGAGGCGCCTCTTGCTTGTTAGCAGATATTGATGATTGGTAATATTTTATATTGAATTTCTGATATGATTTCATGCTCATGATGAAAGAAGTGATGCCAATGTTAAAACCCCGCTGTGTGACAGATGATTTACAGCCATGGACGGCTCACGCCTTAAGACTATTCGCCTCCACAGTAAAACCTATTCGTTTAGGTTATATACTAGCACATTTTGTGTCCATGGCTATAAATAATTACGTTATCTCATCTTGATCAATGACTGTCTGGTGCAATTTGATGGGAGCACTCTCCCCAATAAAGACTCCATTGAAATGCTTGGAGTTACTATATCAGACCAGCTCAAGTATCGGGGATCCATAGAAGCCCGAGTAAATCAGGCCTCCAAAAAGTTGGGCGTCTTGTACAGGGCTAGGAGATTCTTCAACAGTGACCAGCTGCTGACCCTGTACAAGTCTCAAGTCCGCCCAACTATTGAATTTGGGAGCCACCTTTGGGCTGGTGCCCCAAAATACTTGATAAACCTGCTTGAATCTGTGCAAAGGAGAGCGATCCGTCTGATTGACAATCCGTTGTTAACAGACCGATTGCCTTCTCTAATGCATAGACGCAATGTAGGCATGCTGTGTCTGTTCTACAGGTATTTCAATGGAGCCTGCTCCAAGGAGCTAGCAGCATTGATTCCTGATGCACCGGTGCACGTGCGCGAAACTCGACGGACACGAACTGAACACCCGTTCACGGTTGACGTTGGCTTCATGAGAACGGGCCGTTTTTACGACTCGTTTTTGTGTATGTCGGCTCGTATGTGGAACGAGCTACCGGCATCTGTTTTTCCTCCCTCCTATAATCCGAGCCTCTTCAGGGCCCGCATTAACAAATCCCTTCCCACAGCCCCTACCTTACTCCGCCTCACAACGCCGCCCAACCGGGTGGTGACATAGTTCCCCTGTCTGTGCACTCCACAGGCAGGGACACTCTTGTGAGGTGTCACATAAAAAAAAAAAAATAAAATAAAAAAAATCTCAGTATTACATCACCCATACCCTACTAGACATTATCTCAGTACTACATCATCCGCAGTCTATTAGACATTATCTCAGTACTACATCATCCACACCCTACTATACGTTATCTCAGTACTACATCACCCATACCCTACTAGACGTTATCTCAGTACTACATCATCCACACCCTAATATGACATTATCTCAGTACTACATCATCCACACCCTACTATACGTTATCTCAGTACTACATCACCCATACCCTACTAGACGTTATCTCAGTACTACATCATCCACACCCTAATATGACATTATCTCAGTACTACATCATCCACACCCTACTAGACGTTATCTCAATATTACATCATCCACACCTACTAGATGTTATCTCAGTGCTACATCATCCACACCCTACTAGATGTAAACATTAAAAAGATTTCAGATTAGTCACAACCAACTCTTAAGACTATGTCACACGTAGCCAGTAGCAAGGACAGTGATAAGTGGCAACTAAATCGTTTCTTTAATTTTTAGTAATTGTCCGTGTGTAGACATTTTAAGTGGTAAGTAGTAATTTAATTGACTGGATGTGAATCTTGTCGATTCTTTCGGTTGTACCTCTTTCCACTGCTGCGCATGTATCCCTGTGATTAGGTGAGGGTTATTGTCACGCTATTTGGACAGGCACGCAATTAAGTTTTACTACAAATACAAGAGTTTGCTGAATGACTTGCACATGTGGTTGGCACTTGTACTTTTCTCAGGACAGTAATTTAGTTACTACTTATTATTGTCCTTGGCACTGACTATCTGTGAACTACCGATAATGACTATTTTGTTGTTTCCAGGAGTGTAAGAATGTGGGGAGGAGGAGCCGGTGGGATGTCTGCCCTGGTGGCTTCCATGCTAGATTCCCTTCCACAAATGTGTCTTGCCAAAGTACCTCCCACTCAGGTTAGTTTATTTTGTTTTCTACATGACCACCTTCCTAAAATAGAGGATAATTGACCAGAAAATGCCTATCTTCACCCAGCAGTCAATCATTTAGAGGAACAGCTACGCAGCCTTTTTCATACAAAACTCTATTTGGATTTGCAGTTTGGTTGGGTATTTTGGCCTCAAATCCAAATTTAAGATTTGTATGAAAAAGGCAGCACAGTTGGTCCGTTCCTCTTAAGTAATTCAAAATAGAAAAAGGAATACATAGTACAAAATCGAGTGTCTCTGTAGTCCTTTCCATTAAAATTAACTTCTTTCGTCCCCACCCGCTGCTTGTTTGCAGCTAGGAAGGGAGGAGGGAGGGGGCATTCTTAGTATAATCATAGTTATTTTGAAATATAATTACATATTTTTATTATGATAGATTAATGTACATAAATATTTTTTTTATGCGAATAACAAACTAAGATAAGCACAAATATCTACATAAGCTCACAAAAATATTTATGCTTATCTACCTGAAACTATAGAGTAACGGTCGCTGGTGACTAATTTTGGATTCGAGACCTAATATCAAAATCAAGATATTAATGTAATAAAATAAAATCTATCTCATTAATGCACAAGGTTTAGAAAGTCTCCATAGTACAATAAATTATATTTAAAAAAATGTTTATGTATTATTTTGCTTTTTTTTAAAGCCTTTTTGGCATGAAAATAATAATGTACAGTGACAATGCTATTGAGTAAGGTTTCAAAAATATCACAATGTTAATTTCAATTTATTTAATACTGTTTTTTTCTTTCAGTGTTTGGTTTATATTGAGTCGAAACTAAGAGAATTATGTGTAAGATCAAAGGCACTGGCTCAGCTGCTTATGGACAAAGACTTATGCGATATGGATTATTTGACAAAGACTTTAAATCTGGACCCCAATGACGTTCCGCTCCTTCTTGCCATTGCCTCAACACACACCCCTCAAGTGACGCTCAAGTACGGTGTGAGCTACCGGTAGTGCGACACTTGGCAACAAACTCTGATGACATGCAACACTATTACAGTATTATATTATCATTTGTTAATATTGTATACATAAGTTTATAAAACTGTTATTATTAGTACTTGAAATTACTATTCGTATGTATATTGTGAATTTTGTAAAACAGATCAAATAAATATATTTTTCTACACTTACCGGCTTACTTATTAGATTCTTACGCATCGGTTCAGCGGTGTAGTTAAGCCGGCCTTAAGCCTGGTTTAAGGCCGATTTATCTATACCTATGCTATGGTACTTGTCAAGTTTTTGACTACTCCGACGCTAAGCGACCTGTAGTGTTTACTCCGCATTTATAATTAAGGAGTGAAAATGTCTAATCAAACGCTACAAAACTTATTCTTGAAAGATTCAAAATGGTGGTAACCTTGGGAGAAAGTAAAACAGATTAATTTGCTATTTGTCCTCGGTAAATGTAAAACTAAATCACAATAAGGAACTCCAGTTCAAATTATTATAGGTTAAAAAAATGCCAAGTAGTCAAGGAGCCAAGGTGCTGATAATACTTAAAACCTATAACAACCTCTTTGGGGTTTTTACTAGCGCCAGTCAATTAACTAGGGAATTTCGGGAAGGTATGATTCCCCACACAATATTTTCCAAACCATAAGGGGAGGGGCAGGGGTTAATAGACAATTTTGTAGAAAATAATTCTCCACATTGTGATTGTTGGGAAAAATTCCCCAAAATTTTGAATCTACTGTGGGTTTTCAGAGAATTCGGTAGATTTTCAAGAATTTCGGTAGTTTTTCTCCAAATATCGGTACATTTTTTGAATTTCGGTAGGTATGATATAGCTGGTTGTAGGGTTGTAGGTGTGTTGACTATGGCTGACTATGCTACACGCCGGTTCGTAGAAAAGTGGAACCAGTGGCAGCTCTTCTAAGAAGGTCATCTGGTCCCAAAAATGTGCTGCAATAGTAAAAAAAGTATTTATCAAACTCCCTGATTAATAATTTAGTTTTTATTTGTGCAGTTTTCAATACGTTTTTTCGAATAACGCTAGAGCGTCCAAATGAGAAATGAGAAGCTATAGTATGTACCTACCGTGGGTCACTTTAAATTTTGTCCCAAACCAATCTCCTTTCTTTCTCTTTGCTATAGAGACAAAGGAGGTAACACTATCATGTCTGACGTATGCTTAGTATCATAAAAAATGTATTTTAAAGAGATTTTCGGACATGACTGCGGTGAGATAGAGATATCTGCTAGCCAATATTATTAAGGTATTAGAGTGAGATGTGAAAAGATGTCACTCGAAAGTTTTTTGTGTGATAAACGATAGCTATCTTGAACTTGAATATTAGTTCGCGAAATTATGTTTGAAGTAATTTGCATGGAATAATTTAAGATGTCAAATTCTGTAGATATTGTATTGAAAGAAATCGCAAACAATTCATTGAATCATGACAAATGTATTCAAATAAAGTGACAATTAGATTATGTTAGAAGAGAGAAAAATAAAGAGGTTATTATTGGGTTTACCAAATATTTAAGATTTGGTTCCTTGGTTCCTTTAAAAAAAATGTATTTTATATTTACATATAGTTATTCATAAAATGTTCTCAAAATTATGTAATATTTTTCTTTAAGAAAAGTTTTGAGAACCTCTGGCCCATGTTCTGGATTATCATTTTTTTATTTGAAATTTTTGTAAAAAAATAATTATTTTATAAAATATTTCATTTACCTCTGGCCTGTGTTCTGTATTATCTCTTTTCGAATAAATTGAGAACTGCTGCCGTTAGAGTATTATCTTTTTTGTTATTCTATATTATCATGTGTTGTTAAAATCAATTCTTGGATAGTAAATTTCTGTTAGTTTGTACTTTTATGAATGTAATTGTTTGAGTAACCCCGATTTTTTAAAATAATATCAGTAAATTGAAGATAAGCATTTGGGAACAGGAATAAGTAAAAATCAGTGAATAGAAGATAAATATTTGGTACCCCTGAGAGCTTTTTATAATCTTTTCATGTTTAGAGAATAGATAAATAATAATAACAATTAATTTATATTTTAGAGGGATCCATCCTGTACTATATTTTATTATTTTCATCATAATATAAGGCCTGGTATATCAGTCAGTCCATTTCCTCGCTATGTGTGATATTCCTCGCGCAAATTTAAGTGGACTAAAACGGCCGCTCATTCCTAGGTAATCCGCTGAAGAGTTCCCTTTTTAGACACCTAGGCGCTAACAGTAACAATAGTCAAATATGATGTCTACGTAAGTAATTACGTACTCCAATCTCACTGAAATATACGTAAATTGCATAATTTTATCAGTATGGACTGTTTCATTTGTCGAGCAATGGGGGATGTTGTTGTTATTAATTGATAATCAATCTAAAATAGACAAATAGTCTGGTAAGGTAAGAGGAATTTTTCAATGTCAGGACAGTGTTTCCAGCGGTTTGTTTGTCATCATTTCATGAATAGTTCATTGACTACAGCAAAACAAATACTGAAATAAGTATCCTCGCGTATAGCACCATGCTCGTTGAAGTGGGGAACTTTATGAAAAAATTAGCCCTCCTAAAACATTTGAAATTTTGAAAGCTTTCGATTAGAAGTGAGTCGTTCGCAAACGACTCGGCCCAGTGTACCGGCACGGCGCTCCATTGCGCTCCATAGGATCCACATGATCCTGTTCGCAAAGACCGCTTTTCACGATTCGCAGATCTTTGCGAACGAGTGAGCTGGCAAGCCGAGTCGTTCGCGAACGAGTGAGCCGGTTCTCATGGCTCGCGGGTCACTACTGATCCGAATTGATAATATAGGGATTCATAGCATGCATGCACACTTCAGTCGCATGCATACTATGGCGTCGTGTTTATTAATAAAGTAGGTAGGTATTTAACTACCTACACATAATCTTATGATTTTAGAGGAAATTTTAGTATCGATTTTAAATAAGAGAAAATCAGAAATCTATGTTTTTGGTCCCAAGGTAGCGAGGGGGAAAAATATGTTTTTAGGTAAAAGGGAAAAAAGCTCAAAATGTAGAGAAATTCTGAAAAGTTAACGAGATGAAGTCATATTCTATGGAAATTTTGTAGAGGATGAGTTATTTTTCTCAAAATTCTCTCCCCACCCCCCCGAAAATATTGTGGGGAATTAATTTTCTATGAAATTCCCAAGCCGACCCAAGATTCGAAAGAACCGTCGTTCAATCGAGCCGGATCTCTACGGAGAACTGGAACTAGTGATCCGGCTCCATAAACTGAGCCGCTTTGCCCACTCCTACTCATAAATGAACCACTCACTAGATCAATATCATAAATCAACTATCTATAGATTGATAACTCCGCCCTCTTTCCATACGTTTGGTTTCGTCAAGTTTTAACCATAGATCTGGCAAATTTGTATACACCACGCATCGCCGACGTCACACCACACCATCGACAAAGGATAGAGGAAATTTTAAAAAAAAGGCCCAACCATAGACAATTTAATTCTGCTTCTGAACCTATACCCAAAACCCAATTCATTAGCCTAAAACATAAGTAAAATGTCACCCAAGACCACAAGGTCCCATCTGACAAAGCCCTGTCCTAAGAAAGAAATGACCTTTAAAGTATCTTCCTTTACAGCTC
Organism: Hesperophylax magnus; assembly: GCA_026573805.1. Lineage (NCBI taxonomy): Eukaryota > Metazoa > Arthropoda > Insecta > Trichoptera > Limnephilidae > Hesperophylax > Hesperophylax magnus. The sequence goes on from JAIUSX010000002.1 coordinate 10,167,826, forward strand.
ATTTTCTCAGGACAGCGTTTTATCAGAAGGATGCTGAAAAACAAACTCATAATTACATGTACAATAATTTTATTTTTTAAATATAAACATGAAATACAATAATATAAGCACAAAACACATTTAGAAGGTGAATTTAAAAGAAATTACTGTATCAATATAAAACTAGCTGTTGGAAATGATAGTTATTTTATTCAACATCCAACGGCTATTGAAAAAAATATTGTCAATAAGGCAGTCAACGATTCAACCTACTGTTTTAGCTGTATTAGCGTCTAATTACATTATTATTATCTTTGTTTCCCTCCTACTTATCTTATTACTTAAATATTTATACCTTTCATATATAAATAGTAAGTATATAATACTTTTTAGTTTTAAAAACTTTATATGCCTTTTAGATATTTTTAACTTAGGAATAGTACACAACATAAAGAATGTAACAGTGTAAACAGAAAAGAAAATTTAACAATACATATTGGCACCTGATAAATAAATAGGGTATAATAATAACAAATAAAAACACCAAATACAAGAGTAAAATTTAAAGAAGGTGTTGAGAGAATATTCATTATGATGTCAAGTATGTAATAAAAAAGTATAACTATATATAAACTAGACTATAGATAAAATAAAATAATTCGACTATTTTTTTATTAACACTAGTCGGTGACTGAAAATGGGCTGCAGACTAATACAGCCAAACTGAATAATGTAAACTCCGCATCAGAGAATATTTGGCTTAACATTACAAACGATAACAATATTTGACTTGTATATTTATTTTTTCGTTATTATTCTACTACTCATATAGAGATGTCAATAGAAAATGAATTGGCAAGGATACACCACAACCATACAATGGACCTGATTTAATGAGGAGCATGGCAGTACTACGATATTTAAAAGACGCTTATAGGAAGAAATTGTGGTCCTAATTGGTTTTAACTTATTAAAATAAATTAGTTATGACAACCATTTCTTCCTATATTTAGTATATTTTAAATGTCGCAGTACTGCCATTTTCTTCATGGAGTCAGGTCCATTGTATGGTAGTGTATCCTTGCCAATTAATTTTCTATTGACATCGGTACACCATGCATTGATTATAAATGGTACAGTAATTTTGATAATGAATTGAATAAATTTTTTTTATGTTCGTTACAATTAAGCCAATCAAAACATATATATTTGGCAATGGTTTCTTCAATAACGGGCACAAGATATAAATTTTCGCAATTATAATTCAGTACATACTCGACGACATAATGAATTTCAAGAGCGTTGATAGCAAATTTCTTAGTGGGATCATATGGGTCACCTATGCAAGATATTTTACATCTATGTTCTGCCATCCCCTGTGCAGCAAGAGCAACACTGCTGGTTGCAGAGAAGACATGACTGGGTCCTGCACTCATTTCTGGAAAAAAAATCATAGTTCTTGAAGAAATTGAAGTAAAGATTGACATATTAGACGAACAAAACTAACAATGCTATTCCCTTTTAAGTAATATAAAACAGATACAAAACGTAATTCGAAAATATTTTCCACCGAATCTGTATTTTTACAGTTCTGCTAAGAGCCAATACATTGCAAAATGAGAGGTTAAGATTAACCAAAATAAAGTATTTGTCTGTATCTAATGTCTCCCAAAATTGCCTGAGGGATTAGTTATGGATGAAACGCTTAAAACGAGATTAAAAATAGATTCGAACCTGTATTTTTGTCACCATGCGTCTGAATTTCTTTTGGTAAATCAACATATTTTTGAATACCAGGAAGATTGAGGGTAGGCAGTGCGTCTTTCTTTAAAGCTCCAGTGCGATTGCGTTTGCTGCTGATATTGTTGATAGCAAATTTCTTAGTGGGATAATTTAAGCAAAACCTCTCTGTGGGACGGTATTCGCTTTGCTAGGATTGATGAATTTATGGGATCATATGGGTCACCTATGCAAGATATTTTACATCCATGTTCTGCCATCCCCTGTGCAGCAAGAGCAACGCCTCTGGTTGCAGAGAAGACATGACTGGGTCCTGCACTTATTTCTGGAAAAAAATATATCATAGTTCTTGAAGAAATTGAAGTAAAGATTGACATATTAGAGGAACAAAACTAACAATACTATTCCCTTTTAAGTAATATAAAACAGATATGTACCTCCATGTTCTACATATTTTTGATATAATATTTTTTGCGTCCAAAATGGAATCTTGTAGCCACTCCCCCCCCCATGGAATTCGAAAAATTGTTGTGGGGAATCACATATGATGTTTTTGGGTGCGCGGAATTTTTTCTCAGCGAAGTTCCGTAACAACCCCCCCCCCATGGATTTCAAATATTTTGTGGGGAGCACTCATTTTGAATTTTTTTTGTGGGGAATTATGTTTTATAGAAATTCTCTAACAACCCATGGAAATAGGAACCGTCAGGTATTCAGTGGCCCGCCAGTGATTCAAAATCGTCAATTTCGCCCAACTGTTAAAAAGGTTGGGCAGTAGGGTGGTTACAAAAAATCAATGTTGGAATTTTTTGTGCTGACCCCCCTAAAAGCTGCCAATTGGCCAAAAAATGAGATTGGTGAAGTTTCAGCTCAATCGGATAAGGTTGACCCGTGCCTCATCATTGAAGTTTAACTTTCTGTAAAAAATTTTTTAAATATTGAAGACAATATTAGTGATTTCTAAACGAAAATCTGAAACAGAAAAATCAGAAAAGGAAACGGTCACATCTGGGACTCGAACCCAGGACCCCTGTCTTTCCGGGACAGTGCTCTACCAACTGCGCTAATGGGACCCTATTCTCCTCGGTCACTTTTAACTGTATCATACTTCGAATAAGAACTACTAACATTGTCTTCATTTTTTCACCGCACATTTTTATTGGCAACTATCTTTATGTATGAAAGACAGGGGTCCTGGGTTCGAGTCCCAGATGTGACCGTTTCCTTTTCTGATTTTTCTGTTTCAGATTTTCGTTTAGAAATCACTAATATTATCTTCAATATTTAAATATTACAATTTGAGGTTTTACTCAATAAAGTTATTCCGAAAAATAAATATTCATTCTAGACTTGCAGAAAAGTCAACAGATGTCGCACATTAAATAAAAAAATAAGATAGGTTTATCTAAAAGACGCTGTCTGGATTGCATTTAGTTCGGGTTGAATCTTGCGATCATACATAAAGATAGTTGCCAATAAAAATGTGCGGTGAAAAAATGAAGACAATGTTAGTAGTTCTTATTCGAAGTATGATACAGTTAAAAGTGACCGAGGAGAATAGGGTCCCATTAGCGCAGTTGGTAGAGCACTGTCCCGGAAAGACAGGGGTCCTGGGTTCGAGTCCCAGATGTAACCGTTTCCTTTTCTGATTTTTCTGTTTCAGATTTTCGTTTAGAAATCACTAATATTGTCTTCAATATTTAAATATTACAATTTGAGGTTTTACTCAATAAAGTTATTCCGAAAAATAAATAAAAAATTTTTTTTTTATAAAATACCTAACAATATAGCAAGATTTAATTACATGTGCTGTCCAGATATTGCTTTATTTATTTTCTCAATTGGTACATACAAAAGGGTGCAGTTAAAACTGTTTTCAAAGTAAAAACAGCACAATCCAATTGAAAATGATGGATTTACGAGAAAAGAAATGCAAAAAGGTATAAAAAACAAGAAGAAATAATGTTCAAAGTTTTATTGTTGAAAATATCCAAAGAAAGCATTATGAAAGAAAGAAGTTATTATTATTATTATTTACATTTTCAATTAATTATCAGATTAAGGTGGTAATGGCTTAGATAACGTGGCTTTTGAGGAGTCAGGAAAAAAATTTCGACATTCCGATACAACTTGTAACAGAAACTGTCGTTGTTCTTCGTCTTTTGTCAAACAGGAATTGAAGTCTTGGATTAATTTTACCCCTCTTTCAGCTGTGTCATTGACAACCTTGAAACCGTTCACTATTTTTTTTGCTTTTAAATAATGTGCATTTTCACACCACATATCAGGATCCGTATTTCAAAATTCTGTATCAATTTCAAATCTTTTGAAAAAATTTAGAGTTTGATGAGAAACAAAAAAATCGATATCTTTGTCCAATAAATTATCCACTTGATGGAGACTGAGTTTTGCTTTCACATCCCTATCACATGTTTGTTCTTCAATTGGAATTAATTGTAGACTTTTTACAGCAGAAAGAAAAAAATGCGACTTGCTCAGAATTGAGGTACCACAGATGATTTACCATTTTAGACAGTGCTTTGTCTGCAAGTTCTTTATCGATTTCTCTATATTTTACAAGAGATTTTAAAAATTGTAGGTCTTGGTTGGGGGCCAAAGTGGGTTTGGGGGGGTTAAACCACGCTTTTACATAAATGTTTATTAAAAAATAAACAAATGTCGGTAATAGCTTTTTTTTCTAAATTTGATAATGTAAATTGATCCCTGAAAAGATATATTTTGATACAATAAATGTCCTTTGCCATCCATCTAGCGTGATGAATGGCACCAGGAACTTTGAAAAAAGTATCTTTTGGGGGGAGTACGTCCTAACACAACTAACGAAAGTTGAATTAATTTTTTGTAATCATCCCTTGGCTGTTGGTTTTTTAATTGTTCTGTAAGAAAAATTGATATTTCATGTGAATTCCCTATTTTGTATCTAATATTTTTATCTTCAATAGCAGTTTTGTTTTTGTCTTGTCTAGCTTCGACCACCCAGTCTGAAAGTTCCTCTAGCAGGTTCCGTTGAAGCGACCAGTATTTACCGAAGTGGTATCAAAACACATTCTCTGGATTTTCTCAACTGCCCCCCATTCTTCAACTGCTGAAAATACAGCTTTTGTTTTAATATAACTATAAACCAGATAATAACCATTAACTTGCAATTCCTAAAAACATTTATAAAGTTGAAAAAAATGTTTGTTTTATGTTTTATTATATATTATATTATTTTTATTAAATATGATGTTATTTATTATATTGTTTAATAATGTATAATGTCCAAAAGAAACAAAAGTGATTAAATTAAGTTTTTTTTTTTTGCAAAAAATCGTTTTTTCATATTTAATCTCGATGAGGCACGGGTTAACATTATCCAATTGAGCTAAAACTTTCCAAATCTCATTTTCTAGACAAATGGCAAATATTAGGGGGGTCAGGCCGGCATTAGAACGAAAATATTTTTTCACCTTATACCTTGTAACTACCCTATTGGGCAGCCTTGCACTAGATCAATATCTTCGGGTTTTTCGTACTGAGCCCATGGGTCCTAAAGTTTGCCATAGATAAAAGTCTGTTCCTGAAAAATATACGTCACTACACGACATACTCACCATCGACTAGGATAGAAACTATAAAAAAGGCGTAACCATAGACAATATAATTCTCATTCGGAGCCAACCCCATTCGCTAGCCTAAAATCGGCCAATGACAGCGGCCTATAAACATGCATGAAGTGCGCACTGGTTTGTGGAAAATATACGTCACACGTCAGCCATAGAGATTACCGTGTCTTTTTTTCTCGGAGTTATACCCCCCTGCTCCTACTCTTGATCTCCCAATGACGTAAGAGCATAAATTTACCACTCACGCAGCATAGAGAATCAAGTAATATAAAATGAAGTGTAATATTACTAATATCTAGGCTTCAGACCAATATACTGATTATGTTCCAAGCCACGTCGACCTCCACATTCCAACCAAGCCTAGCTTTAAATCAACCGATATACCGTGCCATATTATCACTGTTACAAAAAACATTATGTTTGTTATCACTATACTCAAGGGGAGTTTAATATTAATACTATTCAAGTAAAAGAAAAAGGAGGAACGAGTAAAAAAAAGAAGTTACTTAGTTACAAAACACTCTTAAATTTTATTTAATAAAATGTATAAAGAAGAGTTAGTCTTAATCTAGGATTAATAATAGTCTTAAATTATAATTTTTATCTGGAACCGCGGATCTCCACGTTCGCACTTACCACCGACATCACACAAGCGGCAACTTGGGTTGGATCCGAAGGGCGGAATTAGTTCAGCCTGGGCCAAGGCTCCGAAAGGCGGAGTCGGCAGGCAGCGACTCCTGAAAGGCGAGAGCGTCCTGGTAGGAAGATCCTCGGCGCCGCTCCAAGGGAGAGAGCAGGAAGTTTCTCGGCGGAGGCGAGACGGTAACTCCTTCTAGGGCAGCTCCCTGGTCGGAAGAGCCTCGGCACCGCTCCAAGGGGGAGAGCAGGAAGTTTCTCGGCGGAGGCGAGACGGTAACTTCTACTAGGGCAGCTTTCTGGTCGGCAGAGCCTCAGAACCGCTCCAAGGGGGAGGGCAAGATGATGACTTCCGAGATGATGACTGTCGAGTGCGGAATGGGAACTGTCGAGTGCTGACTGGGAACTGTTAACTGTTGAGGCGAGATGAGAACTGCCGAGAGGGCAGCTTCCTCGGCGCCGGCCCCAAGGGGGGGGGGGCGAGATGATGACTCTCCAGTGCCAAAAAATCAACTGTTTTACTGGGGACTGTTGGTTGCGGAATCTGTTGAGCTGCGCAATCCGGCAACCGTAGCGCGCCTGTCGTGGGGTGCTGGAACTAAAGTGGTTCCGCTTTACACCACTTTGGTGCGTTGTTTGAGTCCGTGGCGCTGGCATCGCCATCCTCACCGCTAGAGTTATTATTATTTTGAAATATGTTAAAATGACATTTGTACAAAAGACCTTCAAACAATTACAATATAGTCTAGCCTTGGGCGAAGGTTTTTATTGCCGGGTCGCTAGCTTAATGTGTATTTCTATGTTGGCTTTCTAATTTCTTTATTGCGGGACCGACAAAGCTATTCACTAAATATTTAAGGTCCAATAATATCCGAACTGCCGGCCCCATCTGCGTGTAAAATCACAGAGACATATGCGGGCGCACGTGTTTGCTTTGGCCTTTCTGTGAATTCAAGTCACGTATATACCTAGGGACATATCATGTTGATTCCGTATATCATTCCTGTGCAGTGATAATGTGCAGTCTTTCTTCGGCCTCCCCGACTTTTTCTATATCACCAAATATTTGCTGTTAAAAAACAATATTTTATCGATCTCAATAATTGAATCGAATTATTCGACTCGTATGTACAAACATAAGTGTGACGAAATTAACATAGATTTATGAAAAAATAATATTATATGCCTTGTGAAAAGTTAAGCAGAGCTTGTGAGCGGCGCGATGCGTTTTTGCGAAAATTGCCGGTATGAGCCATAAATAAACCACTCTCGTATGAGCCAACCTTGTTTAGATACATTTCTACAAACCTTGTAGCCCGGCTACACTACTCGCGAAGTTGATCGAAGTTGACCGAATACGATAGTGTGGGCACGAACTTCGCTTCGCTTCGGGCAACTTCGCTTCGCTTCGCCCGACTTCCGATTGTTGTCGGTAAATGCGCCCGAGTCAAAGGACTCGAAGCGTCACGGCATAAATAAACCAATCACTGACTGAGTTGGACTGAGTTACTCGCGAAGTTGCACGAGTGTGTGGGCACGCACTTCGAACTTCGGCTAACTTCGTCGAAGCGTCGCAGCGAGTAGTGTAGCGGCCGCTTTAGACTAGAACGCAAAAAATTTCTTCTACCTTTTTAGGGTATTTCATCTCTGAATAATAAAACCAAAGAAAAATACAATACAAACAAAATCTATGGAGCTGTCAGTGTCAGTTGTCACTTCACTAGGTTTTTATGCACTTCATTTTGTTCTGAGTGGCTTATTTTATTTATGACTTTGTCTTTCGTCAGTTCTCGGTACTGATAATGGTGTTGTTCATTTGACGAGATATTCATAAGACGTATATTTTGATGTTCATGCACATGTGTCTGGTCTCAGATCAATGTCAGGCGACAAGACAGATGTTGTACGATATGTAACTTATGTGGAATTCATATACGTGAAATAAAAATTCAATGAAATTAATTGGTTGGCCCTAAAACCGCCGATAAGATAATTTGAAAGAATCTATTTTTATACAAAAATAAGACGATTATATTTTATTACTACTTTTGTGAACGAGGAAACGTCAAAAATGTTGCGAACTATTTCACTTCTTTACATTGTATCATTAGCAACTGCAATTGATCCATGGGAAAGAAGTTTTTCAAAAAACGATATTTTGAATGATGCAGATCAAACCGGTAATCATCACAATACTTTCACCACATACGAACAGCCTGACATCCCTCGGCGGGAAGCCGGTTTAGGAGACAATTTTTACAAGAAGCTATTGGGTGTAATTGTATCCAGAGCACAATTTAAGGTACAAACTCCAAATGTGTACTTATTTCTACAACCCTTCAAATGCCGTTAAGGGTAAATGCGACGTTAGTTATAATCTATGTGGTCATAGATGACATTAATTAAATCATTTTATTAAAATACGCTTCTTGCAAGTTATGTTTTACAATAATAAATTTATTTTTTTTGTTTGCCTACGCAATATGAATATGAATCAATAGTTTTGTGCATATAAAAACTCAATTTTTTCAAGAGAGGCATACAAATACAATATTGGATTGAATCACCAATACAATATTTTATTTGTATGCCTTTCTTGAAGGAATCGAATTTTTATATGGACAAAACTATTTATTCATATTCATAATGCGTATGTACTAGCGGTGTGTAGGTTAAGCCGGAATGAGTTCTTGAACACAAGTCCTTTGCGGAAAGTCGATCCTGCTCCTACTCCTTTTTCAAATCAACTATTCCCAGAGAAATACCCAGTGCTCGGCAACATGGCTTCCCGGCACCGGCGTCCCCTCGCATTCGCCTCACTCGTGAGAGTTCTCAGTGAGTGGTGACTCACCACTCACTGATAACGTGAACCGAGTCCGTGTGCAGGTCCGGATTCGCACTGGTGTGAGTCCTGGCACTGAGTTCGAGGACGGAACCGTGCGTCATACAGTTCGTACCCATGAACACGGAACCCGGTCCTACTCCTAGAACTCGAGTTCTTTTGAAAGGAAGCACTACTCATCTCTAGTATGTACAGGCGCAAACAAAAAATTGTCTTAATGTTGTAAAGCACAACTTGCAAAAAGCGTATTATAATCGCCATCTACGGAGACGTAGATTACAGCGAACGTCGCATTTAACCTTAAAGAGATCTATAAATTTGAATAATATCTATATCGATGCTGGAAAGGAAAGATTGCTAAAGTACCATTTAGCAGTAATTATTCTTTCCAGCATCTATATCAAGGCTGCCCAACCCCAGGCCCGCGGGCCACATTGTGGCCCGCGAACGAATTATAAGTGGCCCGCATGAACCATTTTCAAAAAACCCGCCAATCCGCCAATTTGAAAAAGTGTCGCGGGTCACAATGCAGCTTGCGCGCGGTCACCAGTGTTGCCAACGAAGGCGATTTATCGCTATTTAGGCTACTCAGAACGAGAATCAGCGACGAAAAAATCTAATCTGTTGAACTTACCTTTTAAACAAAAATACACCGGTTTTTGATATAATATTTTTTGTGTCCGAAATGGAATCTTGTAGCCACCCCCCCCCCATGGAATTCGAAAAATTGTTGTGGGGAATCACATATGACGTTTTTGGGTGCGTGGAATTTTTTCTCAGCGAAGTTCCGTAACAACCCCCCCCCCATGGATTTCAAATATTTTGTGGGGAGCACTCATTTTGAATTTTTTTTGTGGGGAATTATGTTTTATAGAAATTCTCTATATGATTGTCATTAAATTTTGGGTTATTACGCCGTTTTGCGTTCCTTCTTCTTTAGCCAACGTTTCGGATAGCGTTACAGGGCACATGCCATCACACTTGACCTGATGATGGACAATCTCACGACAGCGTTACAGGGCACATGCCATCACATTTGGCCTGATGATGGACACTGTAACGACAGCCTTACAGGGCACATGCCATCACATTTGGCCTGATGATGGACACTGTAATGCTGTCTGAAATTTTGGCCAAAGAAGAAGAAGGAAGTGCAATATGGCATAATTACCCAAAGATAAACTTTTCGCCATGAAAATATCAAATCATATCTGAAGTATATCTATGTGTTTCTTCTAAGTTGCCGTCTCTTATGGCTGCATATTTATTATGATCATTGTGTTGAGAAGACTCCTCCGTTTCTCCCAGGACCTTGGTGTTGATAATGCAGTCCTAACCTGGTCTGTCTGAATCCTAAGCAGATATCTCTAGAACAATATTTCAAAGACATGTTTTTCTTTCTATTGCCCGTTCATGACGAAGCTGACAAATATTGTCACCCTATAGCCACAGCGAGCTTCATATTGATATTATCCTGAGGCCCCTGAGGATGGCTAACTTATTTTAGTTCTTTGTATTTCTTTAGCATTAGCTATACACGGTGTCCGGAAACTCGTAGTACAAGCGGGAAACTGGAGAATCTACACCACATGGGGAACCCAAATAAACATAAAGTTTTTTGATTTGAGCATTTTCACCAAAAAAATATATTTTTCGGCTATTTCAGGGTTAAAATTTTTTCGTCATTCGATCTGAGACGCCGACGCAACGGATAGGAATTATTATTAGCATCGGTAGGTACTGACAATATGTAGCGATGTTCCGATCTCCAATTCAAACCACAAACACGTCAAATTATTTTAAATGTTCACCGTTAACTTCCAAGCACAGTTGGGTCCGTCTGATGATTGATTATTGCACTATTTGAATCACGTCGGAGTTAATTTTAACCTCGTCGAAGGCATCGATGATAAGTCTCAAAATCAAAACATTAAAAACGTACAACTGTTTTCAAACACGTCGAACGCATCGATGATAAATCTTAAAGTATCATTATCAAAACAATAATAACGCGTATTAAAACACACAAATTTCGATCACAATTCGCTTTTATGTTTAAATTAACGAGAAAACTTCTTAAAGCAAAATGCAATCTAAACAATGTATAAAGAATCACATAAATACGGCCACCTGCGGCGACCCATAAACCAAAACTGACCTACTTACTATTTAACAGAAACGGGACATCTGCTTATCGTGCGTCTCTTTCCTTCATATGTTAGTTGAACCCAGCATACTAGAGAAAGCTATATTTTGCGAATATGTCAGAGATAGGTATGAATATTAGAACAATAGATGTTTTAACCCTGCAGAGCAGAAATATTTTATGATTACACCGAATTAAATGAAGGATGATTTCAAAATAATGCTTTAAATCCGGGTTTCTTTATTTGTTTTACTTTTAAATAGTTGAGTACTTTGATCTTCAGTAATAATTTATAAGAATTTGATCAAAAAAAAAATCAACTTCTGACTCGATTTACTCGAAAACGAAAGCTCAAATCAAAAAAAAATTATACTACATAATCGACTCCAAATGTGATGTAGATTCACCAGTTTCCCGCTTGTACTACGAGTTTCCGGACACCATGTATAACAAGTTCTAGAAATTTAGTTTTAAAGAGTTTTATTTTGTACGCTACATTTGATTCTTATTTTTAATATTTCACTACCAATTTTGTTACATTCCGTATCAATCTAGCGTTTTTAAAACTAACTTAAAAGTTAGTTTGTTCATGACGTTAAGAACAATGCTCTGAAAACATGAAGAAACCATCAATTAAGTTGCAGAAGTTTATAGGAACATAATATAATTTTAATAAAAAAAATTATGATTTATTAAACTACAATTCTAAACTGCACAACGTCGAACGTCACAGCGGTGCTGCCAAGGTCTGTTATCTATGTGAGGATATTGTGTCAGCGCTTTATTAGCAGCAGACACATACCTGAACGGATGACGAACCTCGTGCTGGCACTGTTGGTGGGCACGGTAGTCTCTCTCGCTGCAGCAGCTGGTCCAGTTTCTCCACCACCTAGGATTCTTGCTGCAAAGTCTCCATCTTCTATCTTCATGTCACCTGTTCCTGTTCTTCATTTTACTTTACTTAACTTCACTTTATTTTGGTAATATTTATAATTTTTGTAATACCTGTATCAACTGTAAAGCGCCCCTGAGGTGATAACTCACAAAAGCGATGCTATAAAAATTGTCCAATATTATTATTATGCAACCAAAACACTGAAAATTAATTTAATAAATATTTTTTTAGGAAGGGGAGAAAGGAATGGTAGAAGGTTCTCTTCATTTCGAGTTTCCTCAGCCTAAATTTGAATTGCTGACAGAAATACTATCCAAAACAGAACCGTATACCCCAGACGATTACAGGACGGTTAATGGACTCTTTTCAGATCACTTACACAAGTTATCTCTTGTAAGGCAATTAGCAGAATCGTGGACTGTTGTTATTCTGAGATGGTGGGAACGTTATTTGGTAAGTGAATGTTTATTACGGCATTTTCGTTAAGTCCATAAAACCTAACAATCAAAATTTCAACTCCTAGACTGACTGACAGTGTGTACATACAGTGCACATACAAACATTGTGTGAATAATATCTTTAAACAGAATTTGTGGGAAATGATCCTGAAATCTTCCAAGTCAATTTCAAATACATAGACTAGTAATTTTTCAAACTATTTTATGTAACTATTTTGTAATAAATTTATACTGGTGGTGGTAAAATATGAAATTTTGCATAAAAACTTCGTAAAATTATGTTTACAATCTGTTGATAAAGATTATATATGAACTAATATTTTGTTTGCAGATTCACATTACAATATGTCTTGGAATATTTGGATGCGTTTACGCCATTTATAAAGCTAATTGGAGCCGAATTTCTGTTGGATATTTAATCACGACAATCTTTTTTTCAATTTGTTGTGCTTGGGAATTAATGTTGTCAATACAGGTAAGAATATTTTAATTAATGCAATACATCTTTTCTGTCTCAAAATACTATAATTTTTTTTTACCCATACCATATTACACAGTTAATATTGTATACAATATTATAATAATCGCTTGGGGAGGTGTAACACTGCAACCAAGAGTGCAACACTCTCGGCTATAGATTCACTAATATTTCAGGAAGCTGACCTTAAAGATTACCAAGAGTTTGCTAAGCAACAACAATGTTCTTGGATATATTTCTTCTCGGATTGTAGTAGTACAGAGATTGTGAAGCGTGTGTCACATTACTGGTATCTTTTACATCCAATGAAAATATTGGGAAACCTTTTTACCAGAATGGTAATGAACAACATACAATTAGTTTACCTACAGATTAATGAATTGCTGGTACATATGAGTGGTATGTATAGTACTTTTTTGTTTTTGTTGATACAATGTTCATTTTCCTTGAGATTGATTTCACAAAGAAGGAAGAAAAGATTTTTTAAATAATAATAATAATTGGATAATTTGTACAGCGCCGTTTTTGTATAAAATCACCTAAGGCGCTGAATTTTAGTAACAGTTTACCATATTATTAAACATAAAATGTTTACAGCCTTTTGTAATACCTAAAAAATTTTTTTTTTTTTGACTGAATGATTTTTCACAATAATGGCGCAATATAAATTATTATATTATAATACCTACATATCATTGAACTTATGCACTATAATTTCTCTAGCACAAAAAGTATCAATTGAACACCGGCGTGTCCATATGATATTCTGATATTAATACATTTTGTTTGTTGGATTTTTACCCTCGGCACACCACGGAGGTATTAGGTCGCAGGAGCTCGGCATTCCAAAGGTTAAGCTTCGTGGTATGAGAGCCAATTTCAAGAAATAGCAAATTAAAATAATTTATTTTTTTAGAATAAACAAAGTTGTTTTAATGTATATCAACCCGTGCAAAATTCATTGGTTAAATTATTAGCTGAAAACCCAAGTCAAGACTACCTACGGCGTAGTCTTGACTTGATTCAACTTGTCGCTTTATTTTCTTATATTATATCTGCCTTATGTCTTTGCTTTCATATACCTTTGTCTAATCCTGTATTTTTCATTTTATTGTATTCGTGTTATTATTTTGTAATTTGGACGATGTCCGTTAATAAATAAATAAATATTCCATACTTCTATCAGTCTCAAAATTCTTTCAGTGATACAAAATTATATTTCAGCACATAAATAACCCTTTATATATAAACAGTCTAGAACACAATCATAATACTCGTTTTAACTTTAATGAAGGACTTATTGTACTTAAGAATACAAATAAATATGGACAAAAAACGTTAAACTATAGGATTCCCAGTTGTTTTAATATGTTACCTGCTGAAATTAAAAAATATGCCCAAAACTAACAATTGCCCAAAACAAACTTACTGAAGACTTGGCTTAATGAAATAATTAATTTGTATTAGCTTAAAATGATATATTATTCTAAAGACTTTTAAAATTGTTATATATGTTTTCATAATTTTTTTTTTTCCTATATTCTGTAAATTTTTAATTTTTTGTTGTATATAATTGTAAAAATGTAACTGTGAACTCACTATAATAAGATTTATAATGTAAAGAACTCTTTAGACAAACTGCTAAAAAGTAGTTTGTCAGGATTTTTTTGCCTTATATTTTAAGTTGTGTAAAAAAAAAAAAAAAAATAATAATTTACTTTGTATTTTATTTTCAGAAAAGGCTCCTATTGGATCTCAGGGATTTGTTTACATTGTGTTGTCCATCATTTCATTAGTTATTATTACATTCACAGCTGTTGCTTTATTTTGTAATGTTGTTTTGAATAGGCCAATTTCTTTAAAATTTTTGTTCGTAAATTTTCACATGAAACAAAAAGCAAATGATTCAAATAATTCAAACAATAACACCATAGATGGTTCTAGAGAGCGACAGCCCACCGGAGATTCATTGAGTGGTGGTAATCTTAACATTTTAATTAATGCTTTAGGAAATAATTTAGGGAGAACAAGTAATTTAGAACTGCCAACTAATCATGATAGCGGGCAACTTCAAATCCGATATAATCCTAAGAAACACAAGTCACGTAATATTGCTGCGAAAAGCACAAAATCTAACTTCATACGTTCTGGTAAGTTACCCCCGAAGGTATCCAGTGTTGCAAATGGTAACAAAATATATGGGGGAGGAGACTTCCTTGAATAGTATTCTTCCTTGTATTTTATTTGTATCTAATAAACATTCAATTTTACATTATTTTTTGTTTTCATTCCTCTCTTTTATCCTTGATACATAATTAGTCAACTGGTCTTCGGTTTGATTGTAAGAAAATATTTTGGCACAAATTGTGTAAATAAACAAATTGTAAATGTAGCATTTAATTGGCAATATAACGGTCACAGGAGTCATTAGGACATTTTTGCCATAGTTTCTGGATGTTTTTATGCATTCCATTCTGTTACTTTTCGTTCCACCAATACCGGATTACTACAAGTTAATGTCAACATGCTACACTAGCGCCTCTAGCGTCCAGAGTTGGTGATCCTGCCAGTATTTTACTGAATTTGGCCGTATTATTAATTTTATAGGGTTTTTGATTATAGTAATAGAATTATTAACTATTAAACTTTTCTGGAAAAGATTAAACCGGACGGGTTGTCGGGGAAATCTAAGACGAGGATGTTATGGCTACTGTCATCTTCGTTTTCCATTTTCCCTGTGCTTATATGCCGCTTAGCGCAGTACCGCTCCCTCCAGCCCACATTATGAAATGACGGTGAGTAGAGAGGGAACAGTTTAAATTTATGTTGGACCTCAATACTTGTTCCTTGCTTGCCCGCGCCCAGCCCCTCGCCACGAGTGGGTGCCAGCCCGCCTGGCAGACTGATGATAGCAGCGCTACTCAAAAGTGAAGTGCTGGAGCGAAGTAGTTTGGGTCAGACGAGGGGTCGTGAAGAGGAGCATATTATGAATAATTGTATCATCGACTTACGCAATCGTGGCCAATGATGCAACACGTAAAATATTTGCACACCACGAAAAGTACCGCCACTACATGTGCGCTGCAAACCTCAAAGTCTGTATTCTCAGTCTCGGATTCCACTCTCGCCAATTGCTCTCTTCACGATTCCACGCCCTGCCCGACTGCTTTATGACTTCTTCTACCCTGAACCTTGTTTGATTCTGCACTTCCTTGGACCCAAACTTTTCCAGCCCTTGGATATCCGACCGCTGCACCGAACTTGCATCCCAGGACCAGGCCCATTATAAGTAAGGACGTAGAGGCTACCCGAAGACTGACCGGCACCCTATGTTAGAGCCTATAAGTGGGACGGGAAGTCCCTTACAACTATTCCTATATAAAAGCCCCTAATAAGGGCGTTAATAAATAAATGAATATAGTTTCGGAATGGAAGTAACGGATTCTATATGCGTGATATTTTTCAATGTTGGTCCAAATTTATGTAAAAACTGTGCATTTTTCCAAAAATATATAATGTAAGCTAAGACACCACACATTTAATCTTACCTTTTAAATGCAGGTTTGACAGTTGTATTTGACAAATAAATTTGCCCATCAAAAAATATATAACTTTTCAATATTCTGTACTTAACTATGAAAAACCAATCAAAATCGTGGGACATGACAAAAACGTAATGCACTAACTTTGGCGAAAATACCCCAGTCTCCTCAGTTGAAATACGAAAATGCATTTTTGTGTATTATAATCTAATATTCAATTATTATCATAAGATACCTTCAAAGGTACATATATATTTTGTTATAATGGGAATTCATTAAATGATAACAACCAATTTATTTTATATTTTAATGTGATATTTGTTTTGCGATAAGTAAGATCAATTTTAAAAATATAACAATTGAAAAAATTAGTCGAATTGTTCTAAATATATGTATAGGTTTTGTTCGTTTTAATATTGAATGCAAGCGAAAATCCTACATCATCTAATCTCTAGGTTGCTATTGGTCAACAAACATTTGCCGCCTTCGCATAACTAAAACAAAAATATATATTTACAATGCTGAAAATAAGATGTGAAAATGTTCTAAATATATTTATAATTAAATCCAATTGTATGAAAATCTAACACTCAAATCATTCATCAAAAAGTTAAATAAGTACAAGGGTCACTCAAGGGATTCTTAAGTTAAATATTGATTCTGTCATATTTGCAATAAGTTTTTGAACCTAATAACCAATGCTTAACAATCGAGTCTTCTGCAAATACAATAGGGTTTACAAAGAAGTTTATAAACAAACTATTTACATTATTTTAGAATTTAATGTTAAAATGAATTACATTAAAACATACACAGTTTTGCTAGTGCGTATTCAATTTTGGTGAATTTTAATCCTTGCATTGCAAATGTTTTTCATAGTCCTATGTAAATATCATATTGTTTTAAATGGTTCTAAGCCCCGGTAATAGTCCATTTGAATAGACTTTAACATGAACCGGGCTGTAGGCAGTGCAGGGCTAAGGATCACAGAAGCCTATCTTATATGCCAAACAGGCAGAGATAGGTCAGTGTGAAGCTACTCTCCCTGAGTGATTACAAATGCTAGCAGTGATGAAACAATACCCCGATCCCCTTTTTTCAAAAATTAAAAAAAAAAATTTAATACAAAATATTATCTGAGCAACCCTTGATTTAGGATAGTGAGTAATCGGAAACGTGATAATTGTGTATTGCCAATATACATACATAGTATTATACATCTATTTTATATTGCGTCCAGTTGGATTCCTTAATTACAGCATCTGGCAACATTACACTGCCACAATGCTGGCGCCCAACCGACCTTCACTTGTTGAAATCTCCAAGTGTCTTACTTAAAATTACACAAGTGTAAATAAATACTCTAGTTGGATATGTATGGTGAGTGATATTTAAGAAGTGCATAATATCATCTAAGTCCTAGCTTCTTCTAATTATTAAATGTGTATGAATGCAATGTAACAATCCAATTGCAAAATATTTGTACACTAGGATATTGAATTATGTATGTATGTTGCTACGAATCACAAAGTATTGGCGCAACTCTGCTAAATTTTGTATTCTTAATTCTTTACACTTATTAATCATTTCTGATATTGTAGCAACTTCCAACTTCCGTGATTCGGAAAATATTCTCTTTTCGGTAAGTCAATAAATTCGTTATAATTCATACTTACAATACATGATTAAGGACAAAGATCTGAATGACAAAATATTTTTATACAACTATATTATTTAGATAAACCTACAATATTTCGTTGTCGCAAATTACACAACTCACCCCTCGGGCTGATTATGCTCACATCTGAGTATAAGTACTTTATTACTATGGAGTGTATAAAATGTTGACTTAAAATGATATTATGTATTAATATTTGGACTAAATGATACTTCATATATTTCTATCATAATATACAAACAATGTCCTTTACTGGCTAAATAATATTTTTTAAGTTGTTCATAAATAATTATACCAATTAACTGTAGATACATAGGTAATTAATTACAGTTATTGTCATTTTCATTTAAACATAACATAAAGAGCCTTGGATCATTCTATGTATTGATCAAAAGGTTAAAATAAGCATACAATTAAATCACATTATAATGACCATAATAATTTCAACATATTGTATACGTATGCACTATGGATGCTTTGTTAAAGGTTCGCCATGATCATAATATGCAATAGATATGTTCCGTTAACTTGAATATGTATTTATTATATAATTTCTTTGTACAAATAACCAAGTTTAACAACCCACAATACTGCATAATCTACAGAAATTGAATGAGATGATACATGAAATAATATGCTCTTGTTTTGCAGACCTCAGGGAAGTAGTTAAATCAGAAATAACTAAATCTTATTATACCCAACAGATTAAATAAATGACATTCATTTACACCTATTAAAAAGACAAAACATTCAACAGTACAACAGTTACATAAGGCAGGAGGCGCCCATCAGGCCATCATGGCCTGGTACAATACATATAGGTAATTCATTATATTAATCGTTGATAGTGTAACTAGCATAAGACCAGGGGGGTGCATCTGTATCTTTTGCGTTAGCCTACTGCTGCGTTTAACGTGGGTCAAGTTCATGCGAACGCAATTTGAATTTGAAAACGAATTAATTATAATACCTAAATGTTTTAGTATCGTTCTTTTTGTTTGTTTGAGGATTTCATTTAGGTATTAAAATTTTATTATGTAATATAATAATATTATTATTTACAGACTGAAGGAATTGGAAAATATATTATATGTATGTAGCGTTTTTTAGTGCAGTTGTGTGGTTACTGTTGCAGTCTCAATTCAGCGTCAGCACGTTTTCTATTGCAGTTTTTTTTAACTATATAGAAGATCTACAATCAGCCTGAATGCTGTAGAAATGAGATCCCTGGGCGTATGTGTGGTAAAACCTCGCATTATGGTGTGAGAAATGTGGAGATCTGCAAATAATGCAAGGCTGATGTAAGTGTAATGAGTAAGAATAAGAAAGGGATGCTTAGATGGTTTGGGCATGTAGAGCGAATGAGTGAATAAAGAAGTGGAAGGAGAATATATGACGCAGATGTGAATGTCGGGGACGCCCGAGGGAGACATTCATAAACTTGAGTCGAGCCATGTTGAGAGTCAGAATAATAGAAGAGTAGGTATGAGACAATGTATAAATGTGAATGAGGCAAGGAGTGTGTGCCGAGACCAAGTTGTTTGGCGGTCCGTCCGTCCAAATGTTGTATTCATAGTTGCTTTTCGGATATGTTTTTGACCCTGAGATGTAGTGTTTCTAATATGCACTTTAGTCGTTATTTCTTGTGTTTTGTATGAATGTTAAGGAGTATTGTTTTGGAATAGAGTTGTTTAATTAAATGATGTTAAGATTGTTGAAGGTTTTGTCTGATGGCTTTGAAAGTGATGAATTTGATTTTATTAGCAGTGTAAGTATAAGTAAGTGGTAGTCCAGCCATTTTTTGATTCGGTTTAGTGGGTTTTCTGTTTTCTTAAATGTTTCTGCCCAATTATTCCCATTAATTAGAAGAACAGTATCATGTGCACTCATGATTTCACCTTCACATTCTATGTGGCATTGGTCATTTATGTAAATTTAGAACAAATTGGACCCAGAATACTTCCTTGAGGCACCCTAAAATTAACATATATAAACTTGCCGGTTATGTGGTTAAGTTTTACTGTTTGCTTTCTGTTTTCCATGTAACTTTAAAAAATGTAAGTTTATTATCAGTTATCAGTGTGCTTTCTAGTTTGGAAAAAAGATGTGCGATTTATGTGTTGAAGGCTTTAGAAAAATTGAGGAATATGGCAAAACATTTTTGTGTGCCGCATTTACGTAAATGTATTGCACTCCTTCCACATTGATTTTTGTTGTCCACGAAATTATTGGTGATTATCCATGATTTGTGACAGTTCATGAATGATGATGTCGTATTTATCGTTTATGAAGTTATTGAAAGTTTTTATTTCTTGTAGTAGAGATTCAATTTTGTTAAACATAAGTACATAGTTTCATTTCCTCGAATTTGGAGCTGGTAAAATTGAATATGAAGTTGTCTTAGAGATTTTTGTTAGACTTTGCTTCCATGAACTTAGTTGGCTCGTACATTGGATTTATAAAGTATAAATTAGTATACAAATAAAAATTATTATTGTCTTGGTTTTAAGTTGGCACTCATATATTGCTGATTCACTGTGTAGTTAAATGAATCAACTCTGATTTTGTCGATTAGTTAATTAAATATTACCGGAGGTGATTATATTTATAATATTAATGAAAATCTTCTCAAAAGTCAATGTATAAAAGTTTTTAAAAAGAAAACTAAGGAAAATAAACTAAAACTAAGCAGTCATACTCGTTGATTCTCAAAGTGTCAAAAATGGGAATCTGTCCCAGCACAAATCACAATTTTTATGGAGAGTTTATAAACTTATTTTTTAATCAATTTTTGCAGGAGCAAAACGAAACAAACAGCTGTCACTTTAAATAATTGTTTGCATGGACTTCACCCACATAAAATGCAGCGTTGGGTTAACACAAAAGAAACAGACTCACCCCCAGATGACTACTGACATGGTAAATAAAAACACAGTACCTTCCTTGAAACTCCGAGGAAAACACTGTGTTTTTACTTACCACAACAGTATACGTGTTAGTGATATAACTGAATATTCATTTCTAGAAAAAAAAATACTTTAACCTTTCGTCATAAAATTTTCGTTGCTAATTTCGAATGCGCAAAAAGGAAAACTACAGCTTGGCATAATATTTTAGAAATTTATTCAATTGGTGAATTTTTTTTCATTACCATTACAACACCAAGCTACTCACTTTTGTCTTTACATTCAATTTCTTCACATTCGAGTAAACTCGATTTTTTAAAAGTAAACATAAAATTGTCTTAGAACATGATGTAGAATCATCTCCTTTCGGAAAGTCCCATAAATTCCGAACACTGTTTAGTTAAAGAATATGCACTTGGGTCATTGTGCTTTTTTAAACTTAAGTTAATTTTTTTATGAGCCACCTTGGTGTTGCCATTTAAAACCTTTTGAACGATCGCAGCGCCATCAATGTCTACAATTAAATTCCAGACTGTATATCAAAATCGTTGTTTTTTTTAAAATCCCTTTGGAAATGTTTAATTCTTTTATTATTATTAAAAAGACAATATATATTACATTCTATCATCATTTAAATGAATATCTCATTTATGGCAATCACTAATTTCTTAACAAAGATTGGGTAAAATCATAGAATAAAAAAGAACACAAGAAATGCGATGCGGTCGTTTTTTGCGTGATTCAAAAGTCAGACCGATCGGGTGTAAATTTCAAATACAGATCTGTTTTTCATTTGAATCAAATGGCATAACAATATACAATATCAGGCAATTGTAATAGAGGCAGAGTGCGTGTTAAATGGGCTAGAACCAAAAGGAACTAGGTCAAGTTTCCATTCAAATCTACATGGAAGGCATTTTTTATTATCTATTCAGTGGGTATAAAAAAATATAAAAAATTGAATTAACAAAGTGTAAGTTGCAAAAAGCAAGTGTTGCTTATTCATTATATAGACTTTTCACTGTTCTTAGAAGTAATTGAACAGTTAACACCTTAACCTTATCTACACGGCTTTCGATTATATTATGTAGTGCATCGTAAGTATGATTATCACCATATTCGGATGTCTCATACGTGATCCTTGAAGTTTCACTGAAATGCATATATTGTGTCTGAACGAGCCACTTGGTGGGATAGATCAAAACCTCCTAGATTACAAGGCCGGGACACTCATTCAAAGCAGCCTCCTAACCCCGTATGAAAATCTGCAAAAATTTTTATTTAAAATTTTTATAGCAATTTATTCTTATTTATTAAAACATTTTAAAATGTTTTAGTTAATTTAAAATAATATTTTTAAGGTTCCCGTACAAGTTCATTCTACGACTGACGACTGCTGGTAATAAAATAAAATTGCAAATACAAAGAATGAAGATTTTTATAAACGCAAGTGCAAAATTTATAAGAAAATACTCCTTTATATATTTATATTATGAAAATATATCTCAAACTCTACAATATGTTCTATGTACAATGAAAAGTTGGTACAAACTAAATAATAAAAAGTACAGAAAATGAAATAAAAAAAAATAATACAATAATATGTATTAGATATTTCTGATTCAGAATCAAGGTAAGTTAATAAATTAAAATACTATCTGAAGACATCAATACCAATATCGATAGGTAGTAAAGTAATAGGTAAGTTATTTTTCAAAATTTAAATGTTATATTTTGTACGAATTCAGAGTACGGACATTGATACATCAATGGTTGTGTCACACGGAGCCATACACTGAAAGTGTATTATTGGCGTGGCCTATATCATAATAGATTTCCATACAGACATGTCACACGAGACAGATAATATATTACGAATGTGGGTGTGGCCTACATGATATGACGTGATCGGTTCCATGATGTTTCATCAAAATGAAAATTCAACACACCTTTAAAAGTTATATAGTCATTAAAAGTGATGAAACAAAAAATAGGTTTAATAGTTACCTATGTAACCTATTTAACCTAGTTTTTGTTTTATCACTTTTCATGACTTTATATCACTTTTTGGAGGTGTGTTGAATTGTCATTTTGTTGACATACCCGATCAGCGACGTGATCTGATAATGCTACCGTCTCTCATGACTATAGAAGGAGAGGTGGTCAGATGAATTAGAGAGCTGCTGTTGTCATGCGGCTGTCAAGGTAACAAGAAATCCCGTAAGGTATCCCATAAAAAGAAATGATATTCCGTGCTCTCCCATGAGAGGGGGGGAGAAAGACACTACAACATATAATCTGTAGAGGCCATGCCCAAAAAAACGCTTTGTTCGTATAGCAACGTCTCACAAGTTTAAAGCAAATAAAAATTAGTTTCACTTAATGTTACCGTGCACAACTACAGAGTAAGGAATGGAACTACCTATAGATTTCTAAGAGAAGTAGAGAAAACCTAATTTAATGTGACATCATTATGACGTGTGATGTGAGAGTGACTTCAAAATGGTATCACTATGTATTAAAGTATGTATTAGGAATCTAGGTACTACATATTAGGAATCTTCATATACTAGTTAGGTATGTTATTATGGATATTTTTTCATACATGTAGTGAACGTAGTCTCATTTCTTTGAGAAAAAAGTATCTGGAAATAATACACAAATACAATACATTACAGTGGATAAATGAAATGACAGGACTGAATACTAAATATAAAGGCGTACATGTAATAAATTTACCTTACTTTGGCAGATATTGGCAATTTACTTGAACAGTACAAAGGATACACGGCTTGGCCTTCTGAATGTCTCCAGGAACAAATGTTATAATTTTATCTTTTCAATCTCTGATCACTTTTCACTGTTAATAAACATTGCAGTATTTTCAAAATATTTTAAACATACAATTTAAACCTTTATAAACACAGTACCTATTCATTTAGACACACCAATATTGTCTGGAATGGTAATTTTAAAAATATCCCCTGATAATGTTACATATTTTTTTGTTTAAATAATTATCATAATAATATATATAAATAAATGTCTTTCACTTGGCATAGTTGCATAAAAATATACATAATATATATTTACATACCGACAATTTCATCTAATTCGATGCTTCTTCATTTTAATTACAGTTAAAGCACGTTTTCATTATTTCTCTTGTATACATCGATAATAACCAATTGGCTGATAACATATTATATTATATTCAGAGTAACATTACTTCTTCCTTCATTTTATTGCTCGTACCCGAATAGTACAATCTTCTCGATAGATAAAGGCGGCAAATAGAAAATTAATGGATAGGTATCCAATATGTTTGTAATTATCTTATTGATAAAATTGAGTGCTTGAAAAGTGTGGGAGAATATTTAGTTTTAATTTGAATCCACAATGTTTTAGGCCTAGAGAGTGTACCAAATGTAACCCCATGGATTCAGAGTCAACTTGTGGGAGGAGAGAACATGAAGACATGGATGTCTCACATCATTGAGCACTTCTCCCTCCCACCTGTGGACGGCTCTCCCCCATCCACTTTCACTCCCTTGTCCTTTTTCTTTTTACTTTTGCCGTCCACTTGCAGAGACACGTTCCGGTTCTTTTCCATATTCAGTAGTTCCTAAACAACAAAATAAACGTTTACATATATTGTATCCAGTAAATTCACCAGCCACAATTCACCGACCGAAACTAACTATAAAAA
This sequence comes from Hesperophylax magnus, assembly GCA_026573805.1. Lineage (NCBI taxonomy): Eukaryota > Metazoa > Arthropoda > Insecta > Trichoptera > Limnephilidae > Hesperophylax > Hesperophylax magnus. The sequence continues at coordinate 10,192,461 of JAIUSX010000002.1, forward strand.
ATCATAGACACTACATATATAGCTTAGCACCAGCTTCAGAATCTTTTAAGTCTGTCGATATGATAAGGAGGTCTACTGTTGTTCCAGAACTGGCAATTATTAGCTCAGTGTCTTAGTCAAACTTACCTGAAAGAGCTGCTTAACATTGTGGTTGGTCTTGGCAGAGGTTTCCATGAAGGAGACGCCCCACGCGGCTGCCTCCGCCTGCCCCTCCGTCCCGCTCACCTCCCGGACCTCTGCGGCCTCATCACACTTGTTGGCGGCCAGCATCACTGGGATGCCAGGCAGTTCTGAGCCCTTCAGCTCCTTGATGGTGCTCCAGATCGGCCTCAACTCCTCCAGGGACTGGCGACTGCTGACCGAGTACACGAGGATGAATGCATGTCCCTAGAAAATTATTATTTTTAAATTCAGAAGGGAGATTATAAAGGGATACTAACACTTGAAGTGAAATAGCACAAAACTGCGCTATACAAATGTAACGTTATTCTTTTGTGGTCCTGCCTTTGAGAGCTTCATTGTAACCCCTCTTTCTGATACATGCGTCGTTTATGAGAAAGACCGAGATGTTATGAATAAGGTTTATTAGGCCCATTACCATAGTTTATAACTTATAAGGAAATAAACATTTCAGGGTATAAAGTTTTAGTAGCGCACTTACTTTACTGATAGAAAGGCGTTGCATGGCTGGAAATTGATGTGATCCCGTAGTGTCGGTGATTTGGAGGGTACAGATATTTTTATTACAGCTGATCACCTGAAATTGTTAATAGGGTAAGAAAATACAAACATTCATTCGGTGAAAGAGATATTTTCCATACTTAAAATTCAGACAGTTGTGTGGTATAGGTATATCCACCAGAAGTTGACGTTATCGTCAGTTGACCCAGAACACTACTCACACAGATGCATTGCTTAGGTAAAGCACCCAGAGAGGCCCACATTATCAAATAATGTTTTAAAACGTTTCAAAATTCCAGTGAAATTGAAATAAGTTCTATTTTAATAAATAAATGTTAAAATAATAATTTTAATGTATACACCTGTTGTATCTTTCTCGCTAAAAAACAATAAGCAGGCGTAAACGAAAAGCTGTTTCTTGGTAGCGTTATAATTTAAATGAATGTACTGCTGGTCTGGTTGTTTCGATGCTGAATAGAGTTTGATGGGAAATCAGTTTATAGCTGTTACAGTTGTTGTCTTGAAATATGAATAAATACATAAATAATGAGTATACTACCTCAAACTTACTGCCATTAAGTTGCATAGCATGTTAGCTGTAGTTGAAGCTTTATCGTTTTCATCGGAATGCAAGATTTTTTCCCATTTAGCTTTGTACAAAAACTTCCACTTACTTTTGTACCACTATTGTCAATGCGAGTCCATCTTCGCGTAAGTCATTTTTGGCAACTTTTCACGCATCGGAGTCTTTTGCAGATTCTATTAATAGGGATGTAACGATACTTGTTTTGCAAATACAATACTGATACCGATTTTTGTAGTTAATTATCGGGGAACCGATAGGACCAGTTAGACTATTACACTATGATTCAATAGATTACAAAATAGCTCATACAAAGTACCTACTTTTTTATTAAAAAGAAAGTAAATTGGAAACGCAGATAAATGATTTCATTTTGATTTAGAACACCCGCCGACGAGAGACTTTAGTGGCGCAAACAGTTGCGTGCATAAAAATCTATTACCGTATATGGAGGCGTGCACAAAAGCTAGGGAAACTTTTTTTGAATTTTGGAATAATTTCCAGCTGTCGCCGCGACTAAAATCTCCCGTCTGCAAGTGTCCTTAATGTGAAATAAAGTTCTAAAATTTGAAGGAAAATATCAAAATAGAACTTAAGGACGGGTTGTTTTGGAGAATCTGAACAATTCATCAAATTTCAACGTTCATTTTCAAGTTCTGTGAAAGATTTTTTCAAGTTCTGTTTTTATTTCAGTTTTGTCAAGTAACTAGCCTACAATGATATAAAAACAGAACTTGAACAAGTCTTTCACAGAACCCGAAAATGAACGTTGAAATTTGATGAATTGTTCAGATTCTCCGAAACAACCCGTCCTTAGTCTCAAAAAATTGAATGTGAAAAAAGAGAACTTCGATCTTGGTAATTTTAAAATTTGTATCGGTGAATCCACTATATCTCTTATTATAGCTCCCTTGAGGTGATTTTGCACAAAAACGGCGTTATACAAATAATCCAAATATTATTATTATTATCGATATCTGTAGTTATCGTAACATCCCTATTATTAAGGTAGGAAAATTCTGATTCTTTGGAAAAATCTTATTTTATTAATAGAGAAGCTATTATTTTATTACATAAGATGATTACAGTCAAGAATACTTGGCACACTTTGTATTCGCAGCCACATATTAGGCAAAATAATTCAAATATTTAGGTCATTAATTTAATCAAATATTTATTCACCAATTTTATTATGTATTGCTTATCTAAATATTTGTGCCAAGACTTGGTAGTAGTAAATCCTAGAATAAAATAATTTAACCTTTCAAATATTGTAAATGACAGACTCTTTTGAAGGATTGGTGTTGGTAACTGAATAAAGTCAATTTATTATAAAATTTACAGGTGATTGGCAAAACAAATAAAGAGCAAATAAAAGCAAATAAAGAGGTGAGCGGAACATTCATTTTGTGCAATTAGAAATATAAATGTATTATATTATACAGGTAATAATATCATGTACATGTTTCTAAGCAGTACAACATCTTGGAGGACTGAGAAATTCATAGCACTACTTGTCATATGCTTTTCAGCTTTTCGGCATTTATTTCTGCTAGTAAACAGTAAAGAAGCGCTTGAGGTGTTCTTGAGATACTCAACCTGGTTCTATTTTGAGAAATCGTCAGGTTCGTAACATCAACCGTATTAGCCCGAATATAAAACGATTATGTGATATTTTATTTCTCGAACTGAACAAAATGATTTGAATAAAATCTTATTTTGGCATGATTAACTCATCTTATATTCAGGAAAATTGGTCAATGTAAATTGTCGATTGGTCAATGTAAATTGTAATTGGTCAAAAATGTAGAACCCAAAATAAGGTAGTTTTTTAGGTAGGTATATAAAAAGGGCAATAAATTAAACAAAAGGATTCAAAAGGTACAACATTTATTAAAGAAAAATATAAAGACATAAAAAACAAAAACAACTAGGTACTCACAAAAAACAAAAAGCAGAAGAATAATAAAATAGATAGCTTGACACGAGTAACTTTGCAGTAGGTGGCATCATTAGTGCGGATTTTGCTGACAAAAGATTTACGGATTTTAAATATAGTTAGTTCCTTTTTTGACCACATGAAAAGTTAACTGTGTCAAGCTGTAGGTACATTCAGAGTGACATTCCAAAGGAGTTTAAAAAAATAAGCTTATAGCTGTCACGTCAAAAAAGTAAGAATTTTTGATGATAGTAAAATATTTAAAATTGACTAGCTGTATCTTGCCACGCGTTGCTGTGGCTCAGTCTGTCTGTGCAGATAGAGTAACAATAGCATGTGTTGCTTTTACGTCCAACAGATAGCGCTGTTTTAAAAAAAAAAAGTTGTACAGGTGACATCTATACAATATGGGTATAGCACATGTTGGGTTTATGTCCAATAGATGGTGTCCAATCGTTGGAATAGTGTTTTAATAATGGAATGCAATGTTGCAATGTATGCAATGTCGTGTCAAAATTTTAAAGCAATCGGTGAAGAACTTCGAACAAACATTAACATTTTTATTTATATAGATTGAAGATTTATTAATTATATACATCTGCGACCAAAACCAAAACAATATACGGGCCAAATCAAATGATAAAGACCATCTTGATTTTTATATTTTGGTGTTTAGTTCAATCACACAATAAAAATGCAGAGCAAAATATTGTTTTATGACAAATTCATTGAAAAAGAGTTTCAAAACTAATTTGTTATTAGTTTGTTAATTAGTTTCAATATTATTTTGTTATTCTTACATAAATCCATAATACGGGCATGAGTCTAGTACGCTAGTTGAGAAAATCACCATAATTGTAATTTACAATGCAAAAAAAAAAAACAACAACAATGTTTTTAACGGTTCCATGATAACTCAACACAGTGACAATTCAACACACTTTTAAAAAGTGATATAAAGTCATTAGAAACAATGATAAAAAAATAATTTTAATCTAACCTAACCTAACCTACTTAACCCAGTTAATAAAGTTTTTGTTTCATCACTTTATACAATAACTTTTTAAAGATGTGATGATTTATCCGGTCCCCGTTTTTAACAATGAATCTAGCATAAGCAAAAGCATTGTACACTTAACACCCTTCAAGCAGACGAAAATAGGGTCCCGTTCGAGAAAATGGATTTCGCTTTAGTTTCACGTTGTCTTTGAAGATAATACATATATTTGAATGAATTTGTTTTTACATAGTAGTCACCACACCCCAACTATAAAAGTACTGCCTGAAATGAAAGCCTAATTTGTAATACAACCCCATAAACTGAAGTTAAAGTCAGTTTTGGTCCAATTAGTGATGTTTTAAGTGTAAAAATTCTACATATTTTATTAAATTATAAAAAATATGGTTTTCACATTCGCACAAATCATTACAAAAATATAATGATTTCCGCATCTCCAGTGCCATTAGTGCAAGGATGTATTACCCATTTCTATGGCAGTTTTTGGTTTATGGTAGTATGTTTTTCTTTTCTTTAATTATTGAACAAGAATGCCTATACAGCCATTCAAGTAGGACCGGCGCAAAAGTTAGAACTACCCTTCCCACTGGAAATGTGTTAAGTATTAAATTATAAAAAAAAGAGAAAAGCAATGGCGTGACGAAAAGAGTTACGAGTGACCAAATTTGAAAAAAAAATATATAAAAATAGATATTGAATAAATGTAAAAAGTAGTGGCAAATAGTAAAGAATAATAAACATGAATGAAAGATGAATGATTTTTACTTCCTTACATAAATTTTTTTTAATTGAACCAAAAGATAAACTCTGTCTTTAGATTATATTTTTACCGTGTTTTAGTAAGAAGTCAATAATCTTAGTGAGAAATTGGTGCTTATTAATCTCATTGCATATTTTAAAACTCATATGGCGTGTTTTATTGTTCCTCATTCAGATTAATTCATTTTCATAATTTAAAAAAGGCTCTGATTTAAATTAAATTAAACTCTTCAAACCAAAGATATTAGAAGAACGAGATATGCTATGTTGGCCGCCGGACCGTAGGCGGAGTACTAACTAATTAGGGTACTTTGAACGGTATCGGGACGTGTACGCACAGAAATCTGTTCTATGTATTAGTGCGGATACCTTAGCGTAAGCGAAGGTGTGCAGTAGTATTGGTGAACAAAACCGGCGACACTCGGCAAAGCCATTCCACACAGTATGAACTGCTCATAGCACATCTCGTTCTTCTAATATCTTTGCTTCAAACCCATTTATTCTGGGAGATATATTCTAAAAATTAGACTTTGACGAATGATTCTAGAAGTTTATGAAAAAAATTTGCTTTTTTACTATTTCTATAAAAAAGTGAATGTACATATTTAACCCTTTCAGATCGTGTGTTTGAAAATACATAGATGTCAGAATTTTTCCTCACGGTCCAGAGCAAATAAAAATTGGCAGTTTTTGTTTTCCAATTGCTTTTAAATTAAAGTAACAATAACTTCTGACTGTTGAAAAAAAGAAAAAAAAATACACAAAATTTTTTCAAATAATTCTACCAATTGTCACCAAGCATCAAAAAATATGTTTTTCCACTGCCAGTTTGAATTCAGGTCTAAAAGGGATATTATAACACGCACCACCAAATATCACAATTTATTGTCTATGCCTAAACTAACAGAATGTATTATTTGCATTCTGAAAATAATCAATGAAAAATAGAAATGAAATTAAAATGAGTCAGAAGTAAGGAATCAAGATATTTCCACCTTATCTCGGACAACTGAAAGCCGAAATTTAATTTAACATAATTTAAAAAATATATATTTTTCACAACAATTTGAATCATCCAGTGGAGCACTCAAAATAGCTCTACAAAGGAAATGGATTTGTCTTCAAAAATTCATCAGAGTTTTCAATAGGACTACGAATGACATACTTACAGACATAACAACAATCTATTTTGTGCAATAATCAAAATAAAGGTGCTTGCAAGATTCACCCCCTGTCATGTATAAAAAAACAGTAATCACCATAAAAAGGATTTCCACTTTGATGGGCTGCGGTACCCAAATCTTATTCATGACAGGGAGTTAAACATACAAATACCTAAAATAAAGTGAAACATACACAAGGTACTTAAACCAAGTCTAATTATTTTGATTCACACAACAAAGCAGATATTTAAAAAAGGTAGTGCAGTACAGTAATTAAAATCTTACTTGTCTGTAGGTGTCCTCAATTGTGGGTATATACGATTCACGAAACGTGCCCTTTACAAAACGTAAAACGAGTGAACTTTTGCCAACACCTCCTGCCCCAAATACTACAACTCTGTAATCGTTACTTTGTTCTGGCATTTTGAATTCAACTGTTGACGTCGGTAAGCTTTAAGATTGAGAATTTCGGATCACATTTGTTAAATGATGACTGCACATATGCTAGAAATTGAACTTTACATGTACGTGGGAGAGGATTAACAAGGGCTGTTTTGGTAAATTAGATGTAGTGGGAAGGAATTTTGTAATATTTCACAGTAAGCTTAAGAGCAATTTTAGGAACCGCATTTTATGTATGTAACGTTAAACAAGAAGAAGTGGTACTTTTGCAGCTAAAAATAACGTAAATCATTTCCTTATTCTCAAATAGAGACAACTCCAAAACGCCCAAGATAATTTTGACAACTAAAATACGCTAAACTGTTCAATGCGACATAGCATAGAATCCATAGAAAAAAGGAAATGGGTCCACATAAAGTGACTTGGTTTTACATAATATGGCTATTTAGTGACTACTAATATACATATCGCCCATAAAGGTAAAACTCATAGCAGCATTATTTTCATAATGAAATTTCAACATCATAACTCCATTAACCCTTCAGGCCTTTGGCATATTGACCGTTATATTTTTTAAAGATGCTGTCAGAAAGTCAGAGAATTTGTGTGTATTTCTACTTTCTTAATAAAATCGAAATAAGTGGAACAAAAAAAAACTGTTTTTCAAAGGTGATAAAATACGCTTTCAAATTTTATCATTGGAAATAAACATACAAATTTTGAAATGTAAAATTTATGAAATCAAATATAAAAAGTTTAAAAAATGACTCTCTTTTCGTTTTTCGTCTAAATACTGAACTAAAATCAGTGATAACAAAACATACAAATGTATTCGAAACATTACTGCCACCTCATTTCGTTTTCGTTTCATACAAAAATAATTAATACAAAAATCACAATTTTTTTCTCAAATTGAGGTCGAAAACTTCGGTCTTAGAGAGATGTAAATTTTAATTATTCTGTGGTTAACTTCTATAATATAAAAGTTGTGTTTTTTCCTTATAACATAGTTTAGTTCATATTTCTAACTAATGACGGTAAGGGAGACAACGATTTCCATGAGACCACATGAACTGTTCCGGAAAGAGAACAAATTGACTTTACGGGTACTAGCTGTTCCCAAAACCAAATAGTATATTAATGGCTATAATATGCTGTACCTAAACATATTATAGCCATTCCAATCTCTTGGCCCGTATTGTTCAATGATATACATGTTTCATCTAAATCAAGGCTGCCCAACCTTTTTAGCAGTTGGGCCAAATTGACGATTTTGAATCACTGGCGGGCCACTGAATACCTGACGGTTCCTATTTCCATGGGGGGGTGGGTTGTTAGAGAATTTCTATAAAACATAATTCCCACAAAAAAAAACAAAATATTTGAAATCCATGGAGGGGGGGGGGGGTTGTTACGGAACTTCGCTGAGAAAAAATTCTGAACATCGTATGTGATACCCCACAGCAATTTTTCGAATTCCATGGGGGGGGGGGGGGGGGGGGGTGGTGGCTACAGGATTCCATTTCGACGCAAAAAATATTATGTCGAAAACCGGTGTATTTTTGTTTCAAAAGTAAGTTCAACAGGTTAGATTTTTTCGTCGCTGATTCTCGTTCTGAGTAGCCTAAATAGCGATAAATCGCCGTCGTTGGCAACACTGGTGACCGCGCGCAAGCTGCATTGTTTGTTTTACCGCGGGCCCGCGACACTTTTTCAAATTGGCGGAGATTGGCGGGTTTTTTGAAAATGTTTCACGCGGGCCACTTATAATTCGTTCGCGGGCCACATTGTGGCCCGCGGGCCTGGGGTTGGGCAGCCTTGATCTAAATGATCCAACTCCTCTCTTTTATTTACTGATGGATCCAAATCCCCAAACTCTCCTAACTGTGGTATAGGTATTAACGTTTAATACAATAATTCTAACTAGCAGTTAAAAACCCGCTCCGCGGGTTTTTTTCTGCTAGGCCCTGCGGGCGGCACTTGATTGGCCTTCGCCCAGTTTAAGTGATACTAACAACAGTTACATTTAATAGGAAGATATTAGGTCATTCACATAGAGAGGGTGAGTATATATTGTTAAAACACGGAACAGGAAGGAGTTTAGGCATAATAAGAATGACAGTTTTTCGGGTAAAACTTAACCTTTCCCGAATAATTGCCCAAATGGCTAAAGGTAAATTAATATAGGTAAATATTCGGAATCGCTGGACACGGAAAATACGAAATATTTTTAAATAATACCTTCTGATTTACCTTAATTACTATAAAAGGAATCGAACAGCATTTGGGAAAATTTTAATTTTAGCTTTTTAATTTTTAATTACGTAAAATGAAAATTCGCTTTCGCTGTATGGGATGACAGCCTGAATAATTTCTGTTGATAACATTTTCTTTTGAAGGTATTCCTGAAATGAGCGGCTAGAGACAATTGAAAAACGTAAATTTAAAAAACATAATGTAATACAATATTCCGGCAAAATAGTGCCTACTTAAAAAGCACAAATGATTTTTTTGACTATTATTATCATTATTATTTTATTTAACCTCACCTATAATAACCTAACCTAACCTATAATAATCCAGCCTAACTTATAATAATCCAACCTAACCTATGTCCTAACCTAACCTATAATAATCCAACTTAACCTATATCCTATCCTAACCTATAATAATCTAACCTGACCTAACCTAACCTCATCTATAATAATCCAACCTAACCTAACCTATATCCTAACCTAACCTATAATAATCCAATCTAACCTAACCCAACCTAACCTAACCGAACCAATCCTAACCTAACCTATACAAATCCAACCTATCCTATAATAACCCAACCTAACCTAACATAACCTGACTTATCCTAAACTATAATAATCTAACTTAATCTAACCTAACCTATAAACTAACTTGAACTATACTAATCCAACCTAATCTAACCTAACCTAGCATAACCCAACCTAACCTATCCTAACCTATAATAACCTTTTTTTAATATTTCCTTACTTGTAAAAGAAACCAAAATACCAAAATAATATTTGCATAGAGTAAATGGTAAAAATTCTAGCCACTCATATCAGGAATACCAAAAAAAGAAAATGTCATCAATAGAAATTATTCCGGCTGTCATCCAATACAACGAAAGCGAATTTTAATTTTACGTAATTAAAAATTAAATTGCTAAAATTAAAAAATTCCCGAATGCATTCAGATTCCTTCTATATTAATTAAGGTAAATCCAAAGGTTTTATTAAAAAATATTTCGTATTATCCTTGTCCAGCGTTTCCGAATAATACCTTAATATATATTATATAAATATTTATACCTGGCAAAATGATTGTTTTATTATACATATAAGTACATGTCAGATTAGAGATTTGTTGGCTAATTTTACAATCAACGAAGCGTTTCTATCTTCCGATTGTCTTTCATGTTATTTTATTGGGTTGGCAGTGCCTATACTTCCGCGTATATCATATCGGTGTTCTGTCAAAATAATGCGAAATTATTATTAACGTAAATAATATTAAATATCAATATTTTTCAAAATCGTACATGCAAAGAGTTGTTGTTTATTGTCATTAAGTTGAATCAAATGTTTGTTTTATTTGTAAATGCGTATTAAAACGGTAGTTTCACGTAAATAATTACCGTTGTTTGAATAAATGAAGTTGTACGTATTTGTATATCGCTCTTATGCGCTCTGTCGGTCAATAGGGAAACTACTCCAGCGGCCGGTAAAGGAGGGATTGACATTTTTAAGGAACCTTGGAATGTTTGATTCTTCAAATATATAAAACGTAATTGTGGATAATTTTTACTGTAATTAATCCAATGGATTGTTAACTTTCTAAAACATATTTTCTTCGATATTATCCAAAAATATATGAGCAGAACCGATGCTTTTGAAGAAATCTGGTGATCCTATTTTAGTATGAAATTGGGTCTTAATTTTCAAGTTAGCAGAATTTAACCGAAACAAATTATTTGAATTCGACCAATCAGAGGGGCAAGACCGTCCAGACGATCGCATAATAATATTATAGACAAGTTAGCGGAATTTAACCGAAACAAATTATTTGAATTCGACCAATCAGAGGGGCAAGACCGTCCAGACGATCGCATAATAATATTATAGATGACAGAATATTCTATTCAATTTCAAAGCAATTTTCAATATTTTCAGCCGGTGCATTGCAGTAATTGAATATCCCAAATATAATTTTGAACGTTCTCTTGTTCTCTCTAACTCTTTCTGTGCCCCCCAAAAACTTAAATCCAGTTCTCTTCTTCATCTTGTTGATCACTTTGTGTGTCATTCGAGTGCTGATAGCCTCCATTCAAAGCTCCCAATACCTCAATAAAAAGGACAACCACATCAAAAACGCGGTTTTATCAATTCCCAAAAAAGAAATTTCCTCACTTATTCGAATGAGTATTTGACATTGTTACGTTCCTTCTCACCTTTTTAAAATTCACGTGCTTGACTTCTCAGATTGTACATTCTGTGGTCTAGAAGTGGGAACCTTAGATCACATCTTTTTTGGCTGTCCCTCTCAAAACAAATATTTTTCTGTAAGGCCTTATCTAAAATTGCCTTCTCTCCATTCAACATCTCATCCCTTCTTAGTCTGAATTCGACTCCAATCTTTCATATAATTTTGAAATTTGCCAATTTAAATAAAATTAATCTATAAATTCACCTTCTCTCTCTCTATAATTTGAAATGGTGGCCTAGAACACCCTTGAAGGGTGAAAGCCAGAAATATTTGAAAAAAAACTCCCTGAAATCCAAAACCCCCTTCTTAGAAAATTTTTCAAGAGCACAGGAAGGTTGATGAAGAGGTATCTTAAAAACTTGAAAAACCTGAAAGCAAATAACAGATTCCTCGCGGACACTCTTCGGAACGAACGTTTCGCGCGCCGCTTAAAGACGCGTCACAAAAATTCCACAAGTGACCACGCTGTAAACTGTAAATCACCTTACTCTAGCCAAATACCGTATACTATATATATTTTATAAGGCAATTGACCCTAAACAGAGTGCTTTGTGCCGTTAAAGTTAAGATAGATGGTTAAACTTTTGTGGATTATCCATAAGAGGATAGGACATATCATATTATATTGAAGTCATTCAAGTCTATGTACTTATATATAACTCACGGAATCACGGAATACTAAAGGGAGACTGTTGGGTAATTTTAATAAACAAACGATAAATGCATTTGAAAGAATAATGGTTTTTACAATTGAAGAAGACATGGTTAAGAGTCTCCTCTTCCACACCACACTGGCAAAATGAACTCTCTAATACCTGAATTTTAAACAAATGAGCTTCAATAGAGCAGTGGCCCATTCTCATTCTCGAGATACAGGGAATAAATCTTTTGGATTTTTTTGCCGTGGAACCAAGGTTTACTTGGAATATGATTTTGTATTCCAGCATAGTAAGATCCAGTTCGAGTTTTCGTATCTGTCCAATTTTTTCCCAGGAACGAGACATGTTGGATTTAAGAATAGAGAAGATGCTAGAGACAGAAATTCTAAAATCTTAATTAATATAACCAGAGACTGTTCCAAGTTTGGCGAGTGAATAAACTTTCTCGTTACCCTCAATTCCTAGATGGCCAGGCACCCAAACCAATATTGTCTCAAACTTAGATTCGATTAACTCTTGACAGGCCAAGATGCCAAACAAAACGTTTGTAACCAAGTGGGTCTTCCGATGACCCCATGCATTTTTGTCTTATGGGCTTTTAAACTGTAGAAATCCCAATTATTCAATAAATTATTAATGGTAACTTATGTATTTGCGCAGGAATACGTAAAATATTAAAATAATATGTCAAGTATTTAAGCTAATATAAAGGATAGTAATTTTGGGGATTACCTACTCCCCCACTTGGCTGCGGGATAGTTAAAAAATGAGGATGTTTTAATATTATAAATATCGTGGTCTCCGGGACAGCGAACGATATTAGAAGAAATTGTAAGGCTCGACGAATATTGAGGATCTAGATTTGGATTAAAGCTTGTTCAATGGCGAAACATTCTGCAGTAAATATGGAAGTTTCTTTAGGCAATTTATAAGACAGATTTACATTGAATTCCGGAATATATACCGATGGGCCAGATTCTTTGTAATCGGATTTAGAACCATCTGTGTATATGAGGGAAAATCCAGGAAACTTTGAAGTGATAATGTTTTTAAAATGTTCCTTAACATTTTGAAAGTTATTAAGAGAAGTAAAAATGTTCGTCCGGAAGTCAGAAGTTATTACGCTGGGGATAAAATTGATAGCATCAAACGGGGTACTATAAATAGGAAGGATTTGATCATCTTATAGATTTTGGAGGGAAGCAGACAGAGATCTGGATTAAAGAAAACTCTTTAGTAGGAGAGGGAATCGATCTCTATCTATTACCTTCTTTCTGATGTTCAAAATACTGAACAAACGATCGAGACTCTCTTCCAAAGAGTAACACGATCAAGATAATGCTTTGAAGATATCTCTATCCGCGAAGAATTGTCTTCTCAAAATAAGGGAGGATCTACACATTGGAGAAAATCAATCGGAGAAGATTTCATTAGTTCAATACTCATTCTGAGCGCTTTTGATTGGATTCTTTCAAGTTTTGTATCCACATATTTAGGAAGTGGGTCGAAAAGAAATGTGCCATAATCCAAGTGATTTCGAACTACGGAATCATACATTAGTTTAAGAGTAGTATGATGGGATCCCCGCCATACTCTGGAAACAGCTCGCATCATATTAAACCCCTCACGCCGCTAGGAAGCCCTAGTGAAGCATGCTGCCATCAGAATGCATGATAAATGTTAGAAGTTGGAGGTATTATTAATACTATAGTGTATTTTTGCTTTGGCGGAACTTTACTTTTCTGCGCGGCTGACTGAAACGGCGCGTGCGACGATCGTTCCAAAGCGTACGCGTGGGGCCCGCTGATAACTGAGACGAATGAAACCGGAAATATACAAAATTATTATTTACAAGGCTTTTTTGACGCCTGCATAATATGTTTCTGCAATATGAATAACTCGACAGTTGTGATGATTACATTTTTAACACTAATTGCAACTTTTAACTCTCAAATTAAAAATCGCCAGAAAAATATTTTTTATAATAATTCGTTTACCTATTCAATGACCTAGTATTTTCCACACTTTGTTATTTTTACCAAATCAGAGTCATTAATACCGTATTTTTAAATAAATCCAACTGATCTTCAACAGGTTCCAAACATGTTCACTTAAAAGCTTAAAGCAAGCAAGCAAGGAAAGAAACTTAAAAGCTCAATGCTCAAAGCTTAAGGGCCCACTATTCGAATTTCATCCAATTTCCGACATACTTTCCTTAAAATTTTGAAGTTTTTAAGCTCTTAAAAAAATATATGTTATTCTTTAAGATAGTATCTATTTGTTCCAAAAGCCGAAACGGTAATTATTTGAAATTCCCTCGATAGAAATAAATCGCAAAGTATGCTCCGAAAAATATTATTAACACGTTTATTTCTGTTATTTTACAAGTTATATGTATGAAAAAAATCACAATGCTTCTTTTAATGCTACTCAATAGACCCCAAAAGTGATTTTTGCTATTTTTGAAATACGCCGTGATTTATTAAACATTTTCACAACTGTCGCTTACGCCTATTGCTTTTAAATCATATTTATTATAGCGCGCTCGCTCCGACTTGAAGATTAACCTATCTTCTTTGAAAAGTTCATTCGCCAACTCGAGGGCTTTGGGGGCAGACATGTCGTTCAACGTTCTATGATCTACAGACGTGCGATTACGTGCAAATATTTGAATCTATAAAGATAATTTTTACGCGTGTAAAGTTTATGAGTTAATAAATATTGTTTTTTCAAAGATGGGAAATACACGAAAGATATCCCGTATTTCAAAGAAAAAATGATATCTCATAAAATTATATCCTATCTAATAGGTGAGAAGAAAAAAATACAATTTTTGATTTATAAGCTTATATTTATTATAAACGATAATTTACTATAAAAATTAATAATTCATATTTTTATTTATGTATTGTGTAGTAAAAAGTTATAAAAATTATTATTTTATTTTTTTCAGAATACGATAAACGATAATTTATTATAAAAATTAATTATTATTTTTATTTATGTATTGTGTAGTAAAAAGTTATAAAAAATTTTATTTTATTTTTTTCAGAATACGTACTTTGGGAAATAAAACTAATTCCAAAACATTAGAAATTACAGGGCAAGTTCTTATTAATTCACAATGCAACGATGTCCGAAATATAATATAATATGTAATAATAATATACGGGCCATCTGTTTCAAATAACAATACTCGAACGTGGAATTCAGAATAATAATGAACATGCGAGCGAAAGAAGCTATTGAAAGTTCTGAAACTGTGGGGAATATAATTTAATAAAATAAAATACTTTTTTGTTTTAAAACCACGATATTTATTAATTTAAGAACCGACCGGTTTCGCTTTACTTAAGCATCATCAGGGTACAAATTAATACTAAACAAGAAGTACATAATGTGTGCATATATATAACAAAATATAGAGGGAGACAACATGATACAAATATAAGCAACACAAAGACGGTCATAAAATACATTAACATAAGTGCACAAGTAATGGAAAACCCGCTAGATAATTATGTAGACTAATGGGTTATACGAATAAATCGGGAGAAACAAAACATCAATAAAACCTCAATAATAACGGTTTTTCCGAATTCGCAAATCATTTGATCGATAGCTTGCCTTCCTGAATAAATCTAATTTTATTTAATCATTTACGGCCAAGATATTTTTGACAATGGTGTGTTTTTATCTTTCTGTATTCCAATCATTTAGCTTTGCTTCTAGGGTTGTGCCCCAGTATTGCTTTTTGGAGACTGTAAACGGATCTCTCGGCATTTAATGAAACTGCAGCAGAACAAAGGCTGTTGCTATATTGACGTTCATGGTATGTTTTGCTCAGATTGACGATAAGGTTTCCAGATCCGCATTTCGCTCGAAGCATGTTTAGGGTAATAAGTTTATAGTTTAGGGTTCTTTCACCGTATTTATGGGAACATTTCAGAACCACCAATCTTTCATTTTGAGTGAATCTTGTGTTTGTGATTAAATTATATTTGACGATTTAAACAAATAATATTTAGAGAAGTTAAAAATAAAATTGAAAGTTCACTGAAAGCTTAAAACTATTAAAAGTAGTAATTTCATAAAAATGTAAATAAATAGAGCCCCTTTCACATTTTAGAATGTAATTTTATGTTGCTTACATGTTTTATTACTCTTTATAATTATTGAATTGTTTAAATGAATAAATAAATAATTACAAAAAAGTCTTCTGATTTGTAAGTCCTCAGGAAGCACTAAGGATCTTTCTATCTATCTTTATAATATAATAAATTTGATGAGCATAAAAATGTAAACGTGTATATAATTTATATAAATGTACAAAAGTAGATATTACACGTGTATAAATATTATATTGCGCATATTATACAAGATGTCGGGGGTAAAGTGCACAAACTTCGGGAGGTGATTCTAATTGATAGTACAAGTAAAAAAGAAAAAAAAACTTTTTTTGGAATTCCAACGTTTTAAGATAGTTTTCGAGTAAAAAAGTTTAAAACCTTATTGATGTAAAAATATATTTATTGATTTTATAAAAGTTATAAATTACTTTTATAAAAGTGAGAATAGTATTTTAGTAAAGTAAAGTAATTTTTATACCTATACAAATAACTTTCGTAAATGTTTTTTGTAAAATTAAAAAAAAAAATAATTAATTAAATCCGTAATAAAACCCATATTTTGAGAACCATCTTCATTTCGACTTCCTTCTCATTTGGTCGGTGCATTATTACTCTAAGGTCGGTGCTAACTAAAAATGGTTCTGTTTTTCTAAAATTGCAATAGATGTCGGTAATTTAATTTCATAATCCCCAAAATTATTCCTAATACGAATTCAGACACCTCTGTCGGATTCTTTTAACACTAAATTTTGTGGGTGTTGCCCAAATCTAAATTCTTTACGCGGAAAGCGGGCCCTTAAGCAAAGAGCTCGAAATATAAAACTCGAAGCTTAGGTAAAGCTCAAACCTATTTTTTTTGCAGATAAATGGATGCTGACAAATTTTATGGAAAAACCCGATGAAAGTGATTACTAATCTATGTTTCTGATTATGTTCTTCTTATAAAAATAATACCAATCGCATGAGGTATCGCATTTTTCTTAGGAATACACATATTTAGAAAAATTAAAATTAATTTTATTTAAAAAATCATTATTTGTATTTAGAACAAATTTTGTGAAAAAAATTCTACGAATAACAATTTCTAACCACTGCATTAATTAATATTTATATTAATGGACAATCTATCAAGAATACAAGAGCTTGAAGAGGTAAACATTGAGTGGGTTATAGGGCAGAATGGTGATTTGCTTGAAAACTCCTCTCTAAAACGGATTAATACTACCTTTCGTACGTCATTTTCAGACTTCATATTTTATGTTACCAAATAATGGACTATTATTTTTCAGTCTGCCTATTTTGTTTGTAGTTGTTGTAGGCATTCGACCATAAAAAAAAATTGATACACCATACAACCCACTTTTAAAACTTCGATCTATGATTATCGCGTTAATAACGATTTTACACAATATTTTTAATTTAAAATATGTAAATAATACACACATCTGTAGAAGTACGGACTCTTATTATCGTTAGTAGTTATGTTTCTGTAGCTTCCTTAGATTATTGCAATGCTTTAGGTGAGTCGGTATTCTACTTTTAGACCCATTAATGAAACATTTTGATGGCATTTTCGAAATATATACGCCGTCAAACACGGAGCGTATAGTTTCACCACCATCACCGGGGGCTTCCATCCCGGAATAAGTAAAAAAAACTGTGAAATGTGTTGAAAATTTGGAGCAAGATGAAGTATTTATTTAATTGTTATAATCACAGATATCATTATAATCACAGATGACAGCGCTGCACACCCGAACGGATGTATAATTTTGTAAACGCCCACCGCCAATAGCTTCAATAGCTACGCACAGGGGTTCCATAGTCGTTCAAAGATAAGAGATAAGAAATTAAAATGTTCCAAATTTTGGATTACCGCCATCTCTTGAGATCATTCCAAGCTAAAATTACAAATAGTCTTCATGTGTCGTGTAATTAACTAAAGTCGCCATGCATTTAACTGCCATATGTAAAAAGGGTCGATATCACTCACGATTATTTGATATTTGTTTCGGCTCTCCTCTCCACTCCTCCTTGGTTCTGACGGAGGATTCCACTCCTCCTTGGTTCCCTGAAGGCCCCACGGCAGAAAAGTCCACTCCCCCTCAGTTCCTTGAAGGCCCCACGAGGGAAAATGGAGTTTTAAAATGGTCCAATATTCGTTCCACGGGTATCTAGGGAAATAGAAGGTCTACTCCAACAGAGCCCCGAGTGCTGGGGTAAGGTCTAAATACTCCGAGATGCAACCCTGTTTCTCGGAGGCACCGTTCGTGACACTGTTCCCCAGGTCATTCAGCCTGAGCACGGTAGCTCACACCTTAGCTTGGGATGGCTCAAAGATATTAGAAGAACGAGATGTGCTATGAGCAGTTCATACTGTGTGGAATTGTTTTGCCCAGTGTCGCCGGTTTTGTTCACCAATACTACTGCACACCTTCGCTTACGCTAAGGTATCCGCACTAATACATAGAACAGATTTGTGTGCGTACACGTCCCGATAGTATTCAAAGTACCCTAATTAGGTAGTACTCCGCCTACGGTCCGGCGGCCAACATAGCATATCTCGTTCTTCTAATATATTTGGGATGGCTATTGCAGGTCGTGTTTCCACTCCTTGAGCGACGGGTTCGCCACACTCCCTATGCACTAACTTCGGGGTGTGAACTACATGATGGTAGAAGTAAAAAAAATAAAAGTAAAAGAACAATATTTTTACAAAGAAGAATATTTATTTTTCTTAATCTTATTAAATTATTTACCCAAAAACTACCTTAAAACAATGGAATTTCAAAAAGATTACATTTAATTTTTTACTTGTAGAAGCACGCAGAATCATCTGAATCCTGGGTAGAGTTACGTAAAAAAAACACCAACATTCAATGGCCAATACAAAACGAAGTTACTCGGTTTTTCCAGTTATCAATGCATTATCAAGATCACGCGGTAACTTAGAAATCCCTAAATGTAAAACTAGCGCTCGTCAACACCATTATACTTATCAAGGTATAAAATTGTTTAATGCCCTTCCGGATAAAATTAAAAATTAAAAAAATTACAAAACTTTCAAATCACAAATCAAACAACTTTTAGATAAACCCAACAGTAATCACAAGCTTTAATTTCATTGGATAAATTTGTAATTTTTATTGATTGAATCACATTATGAATTTAAGAATAATTGATTAATGGATTAATTAAAAAAATATTAACAAAATGTAATATAAAAAAAAAACAATTTATAAAAATATTTTTTTAAAATATACTCTAAAGTTATTTTATGCGCTTTCTAATATGCGTTTATTGTTGTTGCATTTTATTAAGTAACCATTTAGTACAATATTGCCAGCTCGGTCTTTGAACAATTTACAACCAGTTCTGTACCTACCTTCTATTATTTCTTACCAAATAAGTACATTTTTATTTTTATATCTTATGTTTTCTAAGTATAATAACTATTATATTATTTAAGTTATTTTTTATAAGTTTGTAATTAAATTTCTTATTTTCTTAATTATATTGTGTTATCAAATTTATCATATAGTTTTATAGCTATTTTTTAATTTTTAACTACATCAATTAATTAAATTTTACAACTTATAAACCATAATGACGCCACTCCCCAACTCAAACACGAGAAATAATTTCTTAATTGAGTTGGCCAGTTTCGTTAATTTTTTTTATTTTTTTCGCAGTCAGCCTCGAAATATCTACATTTGTAAATTATTGTAATGTGTTTGTATATTCCATAAAAAAAATTGAATATATCTTCAAATGGACGTATTTTTCAATATATAAAGTAACTATAAAATAATAAAAGTAACTTGAAAAAGTTTAATGCATTTTTAATACAGAGTTGTTC
Source organism: Hesperophylax magnus (assembly GCA_026573805.1). Lineage (NCBI taxonomy): Eukaryota > Metazoa > Arthropoda > Insecta > Trichoptera > Limnephilidae > Hesperophylax > Hesperophylax magnus. The sequence continues at coordinate 10,212,151 of JAIUSX010000002.1, forward strand.
CTTGGCGATAATTTCTAATATTCAGGTTTGGTTGTTGATTTTTTGCTTTGAATTTTTTTTAAATTTAAGTAAAAATTGAATTTTATAAAGATATATGTACATTTTATAAAAGTGTACGTGATAGATACATTTTAATTAAATTAAAAAGAACAGTGTAATTTCATTAAAGAAATAATCAGATACCCTATGCGTTGTTGCGTAAAAAGCGATAGCCCGTTTTATACGATTTCAGAAATTTGGTTTTCAAGTGGATATTTCTGTAAAAGATAATACCTACTATTGAAAAACTCTAGGTGGTATTTGAGAATACGCATTGGTATAGCGGCAGATAATATTTATCGAAACTCCACATTCACTTCACGAAAAAATTGTTTTTGTAATAATTGTGACCACTAATACTAAACAACCGTTTTTAAGTTTGTTATTAGCAAATGGCACTTGAAGTAAAATGACACTAAACTGCGCTATATAAATGCTATGTTATTATTATTATTCCACATCATGGTACTGAGAATCGGACACCGAAAGTTTACAAGTAAAACTTTTGTTTTACAATTTATAAAAAAAGAAGTATTTGTTTGGAGTAAAAAACGTATGGAAACATAATATATTGAATATAATATATTTATATTAATGTAATAATAAATATACGGGGACTATGTAAAATGGGCTTGTACGCCCTCAGCAGCAAGAATCTACCTAACATGTTTAACTTTGGAGATTTAATATATGTTTGTTATTTATTTCACATTTTTGAAAAACAATATTATTTAACAGATAAATGCTATGTACACCATTTGAAATAAAATATTATTTACAATAAAACACCTAATTTTAGTAGCCGATAGCAATGGCGTAGGTCCATTATGATTGCCGTCTGGGTCTGCGAATGATGATTGTTAGAAAGGGACTTTATGACTATATTATACTTATGAAAGGGAATATGACTATATTATACTTATGACTCCGAATGTTAGAGAGAGCGCGCTAATATTCAAAATGATTGGAATGAACAGACGTAAGCGACTGCTGTGAAAATATCTAATAAAACACGACTCGTTTGAAATAGAGCAAAAATCTCTCCAAAAATGCTTTAGTTGTATTTAAGAATTTTTTCATGCCTAATATAATAATATATAATATATTAAATAAGAGAACAAAACGTGTTTTTAGTAATTTTCGAGCCTATCTGCTGAGTTTCAGCTCGATTGTTCGATTGTCGGGTAGTTCATACATTCTTTCAAGAAAACGAAAGTGAATTTCAAATAAATGTATTAAAGGTATAATATTTTGGTCACGAAAAATATTAATATCAGAAAAAACTTACCATCACGGTTTGTGAACTAAAAATGCTCTCAGCTAAAATTTTGTCAACAGGAAAGAAACCGTTAAAAATACTGGCATAGATCTGACGTCTGTTCCTTGCCACTATCCGCGGGCTTCTGAAGAAATACTAGAATTCAATACAATGTTTCACTCAAAAAATTATTGACGTAAGCGCCAAAGCGTATTTTAATATTTTGTGAATAATTTAATAAATACAGAAAAAAGTTAATCAAGTCAAGTGGTAGCAAATAAACATAGCCATATAAAAGTATTTTTTAAAAGTTGTTTCTTATACGAGTTCACAGTAAACTCTTGAAAAAGAAATCTATTTAGTAGTTTACGCTTATATTTTTCATAACGTAATTAACAATTTTATTTTAATTCTGATCAAATCAAGCGATAGAACATGCTTCAATGTATCCATATTATATTTTTGGTATTTATAACCTATACCAATTCGTAGTAAAGATTAATCTAAATAGTGATTTCACTTATAGCTTCACCTTAAGCTCTGCTCGAGAGATATTTAAGTTCGTCAAGTTACTCTCTGGTAGCAAGTAAAAACCCTGGCTAGATATTCCGATTGATACCATTAATAAAGAATACTGATATACCGGCTCAATAGGCACAATCCTCACAACTCAAGTTACAGAATGATGTTTTAATAATTAATAATAATTGGCCTCCGTTAGGCGCCTTTTCTATCGAATTTATGCATTCTGTATTGTTTTACTCGACAGGCGCCAAATACGCGCCCTCGAAGGTCAAAGGTTAAATTTATATCATGTTTTGAGATTTTCACGGCCAAAAGAAGATCGTGATTTATTAGTAGGTTATTATGCCATGTTGCGCTACTTTTTTTAGCCAAAGTTTTGGACAGCTGTACAGTGTCCATCATCAGGGCAGATGTCTGCCCTGATGATGGACACTGTAATACTGTCCGAAACTTTGGCTAAATAAAGAGGCAACGTAACGCGGCATACTACCCCAAAAATAAATCAATAATATTAACTTATGTACCTACATAATAAAAAAAAAACATAAAAATGTAAAATTTAAAAAATAAACGCTGGTGGCTGAAACTATTCTTTTACCAATGTACCAAAATCGTTGGTGGTGCACTAACTAATTTAAAAAACTTCGGCATAAATTTAATTATAATAAAAATATGCGCTGAAAATATAATAAGAGAATAATTACGTATTTTTGAATTTTAAAATCTGCACAACTGAAAACGCATCTCATGCGGCAAAAAAGTTTTCAAAACATCCGACAAAAATAAAAACAGTGTTTTTCTTTTCCGTTGGCGATGGAAAACCAAAAACTTTGTTGCCCCGACCCAATGTTTTTGTTTTGTCGGATCTTTTGAAAACATTTTGTCGCTGGACACCCGATTTTACGTACACACAACCGATAATATATTTTTTTATTCAATTAAAAAATACTAATTTCCATCTTCTGTGCGTTAGTTCAAAGAACTCAAATTTGCTTTCAGTGTAAATGTCACTTTCAAAATTGTTTGTTTGAACTAGTTCAGACAAGCGATAAAGTAGCTAGCTATAGTATAATATTTTAACAGAAAATTACTTTAAATTGTCTGCGCAGTATTTATTAATTATTGAACAGCTCCTGCTCCTGTTGACAAGCTACTTACTTGCAGGCTTAGCGAGTACAAATTCCTATTGTATGAAAATAATAATCATACCATATTGGACAATGGTTTGCAAACAACTGAAGATTTTATAACCGACTTTCAGATTCAGACGAACTGACTTCCTTTCTTCTTTCCCTGTGACTGTATGGTGAGAGGAAATTGTATAAGCGGCGGTAAAATTGCGATCGTTAAATAAGTCGGAAGCAGATCAATTCATCTTCCCTTTTAATCGCGAGCCATCGAACCCCAACAAATTATAATATCGATAAGGAAAATAAAAAAATAACCTTTATGTGCGTGATTCAGACTCCAAGCATCACATATGATACCCTCCGCCTGCCCTTATCGGTGTGTTTTCAAAAAGAGATTTCAGTTTTCTATTTTCCCTAAAAAATAAAAAAAAATATTATTTCAGACACCTAAGCCGATATACAATAAAAGGAGGATACACAATAAAAAATACCAATAAATAGCACGCAGGTTATGCTGACAGTAAAGCAAAATCTAAACATTTTAAATTTTTTTTTATTATGAACGTACTCAAATCTCAATTCAACATTATAATTTAGAGAGTACAAGAGTTCGAAGAGAAAATATTTTAAAATTTATTTTTGACTCTACTAAGTTTTATTTAGATGTAAATTAGTGCAAAATAGAATATGGACCTAATAAACCCTAATGTGATTGATCCATGAAATAATAGCACATAATGTTTGAGTAGATAGCAAAATATATTTTAATATTACAAAAATTAATTATTACAATAATTCACTATTACAATAATTCACTATTACAATAATTCATTATTACAATAATTCACTATTGCAATAATTCACTCTTAAGATAATTCACTATTATTTCATGTTATTCCTAGCTTATCTCCTATCATAATTTTTGGCGTTAACTTTTGGAGACAATTCCGTATTGCCCAGTACAGTTTCCCATACTAATAATAATGCTGTTAATGAAATCCGTACTTTAACGCCGGCTTCAAAATTATCTCCTAAATATATAATAATTCACTATTACAATAATTGACTGTTACAATAATTCACTATTACAATAATTCACTGTTACAATAATTCACACAGAGCTTGAAGAGGTGAAACAATTTTGAAGTTAAACGTTTAGTACAATGGAAAAATATGCAGGGCCGGCCCTGATCCAAACGCTAATTATTTATTTTAATTTTAAAAGAAAGACAAACATTCCCGAAAACCTGAAAATATTTGAAAATCTTATAGGTACTACCACCACAGTAAGCGGAAAATATTGCTTGTCTTGTGATGGAGGACAGCCGAGGAATTGGACACACTACGCCTGGGTGAGACCCAACCGCAATGCCAATTTAGTCACCGACCGGTCAAAATGCGCTAATAAAAACCTTAAGGGCGCTGTATTAGGTGTGAGGATGTTGTCAGCATTTTGACTCCTTGGCGCCTTAGCAAGTTGGCGCCCGGAGCGGATTGCTCCAATTGCGCCTGAACAAGACCGGCCTTGAAATTAGGGCTACACGATAAATAATATAATATCTTCACAACTAATACGAAGCCCTGAAGCTATGTTGTATTGCACATTATAGGTACATTGTTGATAACATTATGCACCACGTGTACTGAATTTACGCATTTAGGTAAGATGATAATAGTCTCATTTGGAACACCAATAGATATTGTAACCTCCTAAACCATTAACAGAGATAAACGTAGTAAAATATTAAATTTATTTTATTTTGATCTTATCTAAGTACCTATGTAAATATTGTTTCAATATATTGTCGGATTCCATATACATACCTACAAAGTAGATCACAAACACCAACACACACAACACAAGATTTAGTCGTAATGATGGTTTGTCCATTCCAAACATTACTAATAAAGAGGGCCAACAAATATTATATGTATCTTGTGCTTTCTGTATTTAATAAGATGCAAATGGATGTAAAAAGCGAATATACCTGCACAAGTGAAATAAAAAAGCTAAAAAATCGTTAATGGATCAAGATTTTCTATATTGATATTGTTTATAAATACAAATGTATCAATTGATTATATGCATGTAATTGTATAAATTTGCCGATGAGGGTGTTTAAGCATGTTGTGTGTCTTTGATTGAGTGTATGCCTACGAGTACCTATGTTTAAGTATGTTGTGTGCCTTTGAGTGTGTGTATACCTATAAGTATGTTATGTGCCTTTGAGTGTGTGTATGCCTATGAGTATGAATAAATATGACTTTGAGTGTGTGAATGCTTTTGAGTATGTTGACTGTGTTATATCTATCTGTCCATGTATTTTATTAAGTCTTTGTATTGTATTCACTAGAAATGTTATTATTCTGTTTCTGTTTTCTATATTGTAACTTCAAGTTATGTGTGCTTTTGTTTTATAATTAACTAGCTTACATGTACCCGGCGTTGCTCGGGGTTATGAATGGTTTGGAGTAAAGTTTCGAGGTTGTTAACTCTAGTGTACCTAAAAACGCGTATTCTAAATAATTGAACAAGTTTACATTATATTAGTTTTTGTTACACTTGATCGTGCCATGCCTTCCTCGGACGTGCCCGACTTTTCTACCATTCACTACTATATATGTATATATATATATATACCACTGTGTAACTATTAAAAATCTACATTATATCGACTTTTATTCGACTCTTTATCTCATTCCAGTGCAGTCGTCCCCTACGACTTCTATCTTTCAAAATTGAAACTGATTATTCAGACAAGCGATGAAGTGGGTACCTACTTGTTGAAAATGAAGATGTGAGTGTATTTACACGCCATTCACCACTTTGTTGAAAGTGAAGTGTTAGGAGTGAATATATTTATATATATATATTTTAAAAATGTTTAAAAAATACTAGTTTAGGTTGCCGGTCTTTCGGTCTGCCGGTAACTCCGAATCAATGAACCCTAGACCTAGGATTTGATTTGAATTTAAAAGAATCATTTTCAAAATTGGAACTAATTGTTCAGACAAGCGATAAAATGGGTATTTATATCTATGGGTAGGTACTATACAGTGAAAAAACGTAATATTACAATTTTTGATTTGTGAATGTTAAAGTATTTTTAAGTTCTGTGAACGTTCTGTTAAAGTTCTGTTATTATTTCAGTTTTGTGAAACAACTGGTCAATAATGATAAACTAACAGAACTTAAATAAAACTAATATATAATTAATATTATAATTGCTGAATGTACTGTAGCCTGAGCCCAAATAAGTATTTGCTGGTTGAACTCCTTTAGGTACCTATACAATATACAATTTACTTATCGTATACTAATACCTACCTGTGTTGTGCCTACTTATGTCTTTCATGCTCAGCTTATTATTTTATTTACTATGTTATACTTCTTATGATGCTATATACTTGTTATAATGCTCCTGTATGATTTAGGTACCTTGCATGCAAAAGCCGTCAAGGCGTGAACAAACAAACAAATAAATAAATAAATTTTGTCATGTATCACATTTAGTCATTCACATGTAATTTTGTAATTGTTAACATACCTACTAGTTTATTTATCTTTTATTGCAATGAATTAACTCTACCTTAACTTATCTATTCACCTACCCACCTTTCATATTATGTTTACTTTTATTTTTATTTTATAGTCTATCTTTTTCCATTTAAAAATGTTTCTGTATGTTATGTTATGTAAAAGCTTGATGTAAAAGCCCACCAGGACGTTGAAAATTAATAAATAAATAAATAAATAAAAACTTCACAGAACTTGAAAATCAACTTTGATGTTTGATGAACTTTTCAATTTCTGTGAAACAACCCGTCCTAAATATTTGATAATTAGATTGTGTCTAAATGGACAATAATACAGGATCGACTCTAAAATCGAATGGAAAATGAGAAATGGGGGTGTGATGCCATAAAAAGTAACCTACCGAATATTTACCAAACAGAATTTTTATTTTTTTTAGACAAAATTCAACGACGAAGAATGGGAAATCCTGAAAAAGAAACACGAGGAATACATGTTCGAGTTTGAGGTTGATGAAGCCGAGATTCATTACACACGGGCAATTTATCTGATGTAGACGTCTTCTGCGTGATGCTCAAGGGCGGGCTGATTTCCCTGGATGGAAGGTTCCAGAAGGAAGTGGCAATGGCAAAGATAATGGAAATTGAAGACAAAGGGCCATTAATTTTGTACGGAGGTTCAGAGAAAGAACCCGTTACGAGTCACGGTGGCTCATCACTAAGGGTTTGTCAAAATAAGAAAATTTGTGAGGTAAAGAAACGTGAAACAGAACAAGTACAGAAAATAAAAAGGTAACGGTTTCAACTGGAGTCGAACCCACTCTTACCGGGACAACGCCTTAATCCACTCGGTCATTGTGACTTATTTTTTTGTGCTTTTAATTATAAAATATAGGCCATTAAATAATTAAATTTTTCACAATTTTACAGGCAATTTTAAGTTGAGTCAATGATAATTATTTAAAAAAAAATTCTTTGCGTACCTACTATAATTTTATCAATCCATAATCTTGCAAACATCCAGTAATATCCCGATATACCAATAATTAGTATAGACAGTATTGGGAAGGTATGTTTTTTTGTAGATAATGCTATTGACCTAACATTATTTGTATGTTTTTTGTAGATAAAATTGTCTAACTTTAAGTATGTAGGACCTACTTCATATCCTTTTAAGGCGAAGCTTAATGCTAAATCACTATTTTGATTAATCTTTATAACGAATTGGTGTATATTATGAATACCAAAAATATGCTTGGGATAAATTGAAGGTTTTCCTATCGTTTCGCTTGAGTAATAATAATACAAATAAAAAATAAATTACTCAATTAAAAATATAAATGTAAGCTACTAAAAAATATATTTTTTTAATAGAAATGTATGAACGCGTAAAGGAAATAACTTTAAAAAAAATACAGCATTATAGCTAAGATTATCTGTGACAGTTTCACTTGATTAAATTTTTTGCTTTTTTATAAAATTATTTACAAAATAAATTAAAACCAGTTTTGTGCTTGAAATCGAACGTTTCTAGACTCCGTTTGTCAAGCCATTTTAATGCGTATTACATAAGGTATACCAATAATATACACATTTTTGGCTTGTAGCTTCCTCTTAAATACGTTTTTCCATTTGAAAAGTCTGTGGGCGTGACTTGGTGTGTATCTAGAAGTCGAGTTACGAGATGTATCCCCCAATGAGCGGGCCGCTGTAGTTCTATTGGTCGACTGGGCGTGCTCTATTCCGGGAGAAGATATCTTTCCGGCGCGTATCCATGCAGCATCCACTAGCATTTCACTTGTTTCAGTAGATATTTTTAACGTCAAGCGATTGACACATTTGAATCTCTCGGTCAGTGTTTCTTGTGTCAGTGCTTTCTGGAAATATCAAGACGCAACATAATATCTATTATTTTTAGGTACGTGAATACATTTTATTGCTTTATTTTGAATCGAATTTTAATTTTATATCTAGTGATTTCAGGAAAAATTACTTTTGTGATTAAAATGTAAAAAAAACATATTTAGGAATTTATAGAAACCGATATATTATTTTGTTAACAAAAAATTACATTTACCTATTATGTTTTTAGATAGGTAATGCATATCTGAAAACATACCTAGAGGTTTTTTACAATATTAAATATGAACCTATTCTCAAAATTTCAATTGTTTCCCGGTTCTTTGAATTGCCCAAAGGACTAATATTTTTGATTCAATTTTTAATTGTAATTATACGAATATTGATGAGAAACGAGAGTTCCTGATAAATTAAAAAAGTTACATTGATAAATATTAACTGCCTTACCAATAAACGTGGTTTAAAATTTATGCAATTCATAGATTGTAGGATAACCATTGCTTATAGGTATTTTCAATAAGTACAAAAACATTAAACAAATAAAAATATGTAAAAACCTTTCGACGACTGCTTCCATAGGTATTGCGAAAATAACTTTGTTCTTGTAGATACGAACCCAATTTCAACTACGTGTGGCTAATTGTCAAATCAATTTCCAAAACATCGGGTTTTGAACTAAACTGTCTTTAAATATAAATTATAATACAAAACAGAACATTATATTTAAATAAATTGTTGTTCAACACAAGATGTTTCGGGGGTAATAAATAAACAAGTGAACACACGACAACAACAATAATCCGCTACTAACTTCTATGTAGGTAATATTTTTTGTAATTTTTGATTAGCCTTTCCAAAATATATTACCTACTGCTAAGCGAAAGCTAATTCATTTAAATGTGAAAACGTTAACTGCAGGTTTCCTAAAACGTATAATTTTGAAGAAATTGGGATTCCGATAATCGTTACAAATCATTTTACTCATTTTATACCTACCTACTTAACCCAATGACAAGTTAATGATAAAACATGTTTAATATGCCGGGCCGTTAGTGCATGAAGGTTTTGTTTGATAAATCATCCTTCCAGATGTCTCAAAAATCTCGTTTATGTGTAAGCTTGAATGGGATTGAGATAATGAGAGTGATGCGACGCGACGTTGCAAAAACTTAACAAAAAAATCAAGTACCTAGGTACCTTTTCAATACATTCACGTTTCAACCATTTGATAAGTCGAGTATGTGCAAATAATAGGTTTTCCATTTAGTGTCTGATCAAAATCTCTAATCGCCAGCTGCCTTATACAAGAATGTCACATACAAAAACGTAAAATGTCCTGCAACCTCAGAAAATTTATTTGTCCTAATTATTTTTCTACTTTTTGTATAAATTTTAAAATTTTGTACTACTACAAATTATTTGGGGTGGTGAGGTGTTTTTGTATTGGCAGTACATTACTAACTTTCGATGTACACGATTTTAGTTCCTTTTTGGTTTTATCACACCTCACAATTCACATCTCACCTCATTTCAGTATTTGAGAACCTCAAACAAACTCATTCTGAAATCGTGTCCTACCAAACCAGTCAAAAGTCACACTTATTACTGTATTATACTCAATATGTCAAAGCACTGATACTTTATTTTATTTTTTTGTTTTATTTGTAATAATAGATATAAGTAATGTAAAATACAACCAATAGGTTTCCACTGATGTATCTTAATTATTTAGTAAATATAAAAGAGAAAAAAGTTACATTTATGGGGAGGAAGGGAGGGGTATGGGAGAAAAATGCTAATGTAAATGTTATTTTTTGGTTTGAGATTTAAAAATGCGAGGTGTTGTGTTAAATAAGTCAAAAGTGTTGTACGAATTGTTGAAAGTATGGGAAGCCCGGTGAATGAAAGTATTTTGTTTTGAGTTAGTATTACAATGAGAGTTGTTTAATATGTGGTTTTGTCTGGTTTGTCTGGTGGGCACCCTTAGGTAATTGAATTCTTTTAAGTAATTCCGGGCAATCTATTACGGAGGTGGCTAACTTCAGACAGTTGAATAAAAAACATTTTGAAAACAAGAATAAAAGAGGCAAAACTAGCATGGAATATTGTTTTCGTTATCAGTATCCAGAATCCAGATGCCAAAATTTTCAGACCTACAAAAAAAAGTTTGACGGGTCAGTGTCTCTAATTTACGATAACACAATATAGCACCCTAGAAAGTAGGTATGAGGGGTCTGTATACAATGTCCGATAATACAATTATAGCATTGTAGAAAGTATGACGGGTCAGTCTATAATGTCCGATAACACAATTATAGCATTGTAGAAAAGATTACATTCCATCGGTAGGTACTTGGTTAGGATATTTTATTGTTACGTGCCTCCCCATAAAATAGGGTAGTTGGTGACTCTATTGTTACTCTTATTTTATCAATAAGTTTTATGTTCATCGATGTATTGGTATTGTGCTTTTTCTCTCTTTTTACTGGCTTAAATTTTCCGGAGTTAGATTTCTTTAATTAATTTGTCCACCTTTATCCATCATATTACTTACTACTAATTCCTACCGTGAAGGGAAATTCGAGGATCTAGATTCGTTCAATATATGTGTAGCTTCCTTAAAAAAAAAGTCCTTGAGAGCGCTCTGAAGGAGTAACTCTCGTTGCTTGGAACGGAGCGGGAAAGCAGTGTGCCACCTCGGTACCTACATGTAAACATTTTATTTACTCCAAATCTACAGGTCGGTATTTAAAAAGGGGTATAAATAAACATATTCTACATTTTACTTATTTATTTACAACGTTTCCTAGGTTCCGTTGGTGTTGCAATGTTGGGCGGAGCGCGCTCCCGAGTGCCCAAGTGCGCCCGCTGCAGGAACCATGGACTAATCTCGGGCCTGCGCGGTCACAAGCGGGCCTGCGCGTACCGCCACTGCCAGTGTGCCAAGTGCGGCCTCATCAAGGAGCGACAGCGCATCATGGCTGCACAGGTAAACTTCGTTAGTTCACCAGTGCGGCTGATGTAGATTCTATCAGTATTCCCCACCCCCACCCGTTCAGCCTCACAGCATATTATCTCTATTGTGGATGTCGTAGTCCAATTGACTTCAGGATGTCATGGTCGACCTAACTTTGAAACTGATCAAAACTTTGAATTCTAATGAGAGGTGCCGCAGGGTGTCATTATATTCCCGACGCATTTTCTTTTGAGTCGTTGCCTAGTTACTGAGGGCCGTGTCTCCACAATGAGACAACTTTGCTTCTCCTGCCTTCCAATTTGCCAATGACTATGAGCTTCTTTATACCTACCTAATAATTGTATAAAATTACCCAAAAAGGTCGCTGGGCTATGATCGAGAGTTTGGAAAGCTACTTTCCAATTAATCTTAAGATACTTTGAAGGCAGATAGATGATATTTAGCTCTTCTTGGATGGATTAGTACGCCTGACTGTCGAAATGGAATCGGTTTTGGATGCGTTTTATAGAAAACTTTATTTCAGGTGGCACTGAAACGCCAGCAGGCAGCCGAGGACCGGATAGCCCTGCACCTCGCGGCCGCCGCGGGGGCCCTGCCCCCCGGGGCCGGTACCTCTCCGGGTGGGCCTAGGGGTAGAAGCGACGCCGCGGCTGCCTCGCCGCAACTGCCGCCGGGACGCATCTTCGGGATGACTGTCACGCCGCCTACTGACTCGAATAAACCCAATGTAAGTGCGCTCTAAGAGCTTCAAATAACAAACATAACAATAAATGGAAATATGTATAAAAAATAAACAAAAAACAAGGTGCTGAGAGATACAATAAAATGTTAGAATTAAATATTCACTGTATCACTAGTTCAAACTATATTCAATAAGAGAGAAAATCAACAAATTATATATCTTTATTTTTTCCTTAATTTTTCCCAATTTTTACATTAATTACATACAATATTATATAAATCAATACGAATAATGGGAACCCACTAAGGCGCAGCCTGTGCGTGGGTAATATATTTAAATGCATTATATTATTGTAGCTAGAAAGAAAAAAACTGTGGGCATATAAAACAAAAACAAGATTACATTTTGTCTAAGCAGTTTGTATAAAAAGTGTTTACAATAGTGTATAGTGAAGTTATAAGTGTTTAGTGTAATATATGGTGAAAAGTTTATGAGAAACATAAATTGATACAAATTAAATAAAAAAGTTTCGACTGCTGTATTGAAAAGCCATAATTTTAAGTATTTTAAATATTGAGGAAGTTTAGTAATCACTTGAATATTTTTCGGTAAAAGATTGAAAGTACGAGGTCCAATGAAACTGCAGTGTGTTTGCATTTGTTTTGTGTTCGTTTGGGGAGTATAAAATACATTATTATTTCTAATTTTGATTCTGTTTTCATTTATTTAGAATTTATTTTTGTTTTTAAAAATATATCTATTATTTGAAAAATAAATGGTTTACGGAGACAGAATAGTTTAGATTCTTTGTATAACTCATCTGTTGAAAATGTTCGTTTCTTTCTTTCCTATACGTTTTAGAAAAAAAAGTAAAATAAAACAAATTGAAAAGTAAACATTTATGAGTAGGCATAGTACATGACAATGCAACTAAAATGAGTTTAGAGATGAAAATATTTATATTATAAGTATATTTGTTTTAAAATGAAAAATAATAAATATTTGACTACCCTTATAATTTTTTCATACGTATCTACACCTGCCCTAAATTTGGTTTTATGTTTAACTTTGAGAGTTTTCTTAATTATTATTGGAAAACATTTCAGGAAGAAATAATCCAAGTAGATTCCGAATCGAGTGACATCAAATCAGATTCTGGTTGCGTCGATGAAGATGGATCCCACCAAGAAAATTCCAGTCCTTGTCCATACAGGTAAAATTCTTGTATTTTAAATTTATTGTTTTCAGGGCTTTATCGTTATATTTATATGAATAAGTTCTAAACTGATTTTAACAAAATCATCCGATTCGACATTTTATTTATACTAGTTTTAAGTTTATATGTTTTTCTTCTTTCTTGAGTCCCGCAAGGCTCTCATAATAGTCCATTTTATTTTAACTATAGTGAAACATCAGATGATCGTCCAATTGGCGTCAGTCGAGCCAGCCTTGAGATGCTGTCAAACCTGTTCCCGGGAAGAAAACGGTCAGTGCTGGAACTGGTCCTGAGGAGGTGTAACCACGATCTTCTGAGGGCTGTGGAACACTTCAACTGCACCCAGGAACACCACCCACCGCAGGTGAAATACGGCAGATTTGTATGTAAACCTTTATAAATGCCGGAATTAGGAATGTGGTGATCATCAATCAATATATTTGTTGGAGAGTTGTTAGTTTTGGTATGTCATGTTCTTACATAGTTATGTAAAAAGTGCTTACGGGCGCATTGTAGGATAGACTCCTGCGAACCGCAAACAATAATGAACACGGAGTATTCATTAAATATATATTGCCATTTACTACTTGAATTTGTGATGTAGATTGTTTAGTTGAATGGACCTTTCAAACATGCTTGTACAGCTCTCATAAAAACACTGATAATTTTTTTTAATTACATTAAAAACTGTGGTCTTCTTTTGTTTTGACAAGTTTTCAGATTTCTGATGACCAAATTTATTACTTGTACACGTTATTATGTACTCTTTATGCCGTTGTCTTAAGGCAAAGCTATCAATGAAATCACAATTATTTTCGACTAATCTTTAACACGAATCGGTTAACGTCATGAGTATCAAAAAATGAATCTTTTTACTTGGGTAGAATAAAAATAACATTATTAATTACTTACTTTAAAAAAAATATAAGCCTTGATTACTAAATCATCTATTTTTATTCATAACAAAATATAAGAAACAACTGTAAAAAATACTGTTTATGGCTAAGGTTATTTGTGATTGCTTCCCTTAATTAACTTTTTTATTTCTCATAAAATTATTCACAAAATAAATAAAACCCGCCTTTGCATATCGATTATTTCTAGACTCCGTTTTCCAGCTATTTTTATGCCTATTATCTATATTCATGGCGAGATGACACACTTAAGAATATATATTTCTGGCTTGTGTAGGTATTCATCTTAAGTTTTGAGCCGTGTTGCGCTTCTCGCTCTACGAGAGTCATCACACCACAACGGCTCTTAAACAACATTTAATTCTATTTGATAGTTTGTTAAAAATGTAGTTAAATGTTTATTTGTAGTCGCCACTTGACGAGAAGCTGTCCAGCAACACGTCAATTGGCCCATCCATCGGCCTGGAGGGCGGCGGAGGCAGGGGCTCCGCCTTCAGGGTTGTGTCTCCTGGGCGAGGGGGGCAGCTCGTGCCGCTGGTCTGCGGCCTCTGCCCGGACTGGCTGCTGCCGCGGTCACTTCTCCTCCCCCTGCCGAGGACGTGCATGCCGGGATGCTCGCAGTGCGGCCCTCATTGCTGAAGCCCTGATGTCTTTGGCATGAGCCCATAATGTTGAATTTTCATTAGGACTATTGTAATTGCGGAGGGTTTTCACAAAGAAAATTTCTCGATTAAGACGTTTGTTTTTTTACTTTTCTTTTCACGATGTACTAGAAAATGATACGATTTCACAAAGTGAAACGCTAGAATTACCAATTTATTGTTATAACTTTTATTTGATGTGTCATTATTTTACAACACCTTTGCACCATCAATAATTTCTCACAGTTAATTGATTGTAAATTAGAATTTATCAAGCCGACCAATTATTTACTTACTGTCCTTTTTACATATTTTCCTTTAAAAATAAGGATTTGTAAATATTTCTCTCTGTGAAAACACTCTTCAATAAATTATTGTTGTCTTTTTCTTTAGTCTGGGCCTTACTTATGATGTATGTACGATACTGAAACGAGCCACGCTGAGCCTCAGCGCTGACGAACTACGCGCTGATCTATGAGCGCTGACGGTCAGCGTGACACTAAAATCAGCCTAACACTCGTAATTATAATTGTTGGAATGGTTCAAATGCATTTTTCATTAATTCAATCTTTCTTTTTGCTATGAGAAAGAGAGAGGCTACGGAAATATCAGCGGTTTGCTTGTACAATATTAGGTTGAGTTCCAGTTATGGGTTTTGTTACTCATCAACATTATTAATCGTGATAATTTTAATAATTGTTTGCAGTAATTCGCAAAGCATGATCATTTTTTTTTAAATTTGTTAAAGAGATAAAATTACACCAGTTGATTCAAAATAAGGATGTTTTGTTTTATTTATTATTTGTTAACATGTCAATATTGTATTTGCTTGCTATTTGTATAAAATAATAGTGGTTAAAATAATATTATGTTAAATATTTATTTTTCATGAGACATGTTCAGATTTTCCGAAAGTTTCAATAGGGAACCTACTTTTGACGATAGTGCTTAATGATAAAGTCAGGTTATTAATGATTCTAAAATAATCATGTTGCACAGAATTCTTAAATGCTTTTTTTGACACCCCATAAGAGCTATACCAACACCCGGTGGGCGACTTTTTGGGGTGGGTTAAAGAAGCTGTAGGAAAAAAATAGTTAATGCGCATCTTGGAGAGGTCAAGGAAAGACGTGCGACTAACATCGAAAGGATTTTCAATCCACACAGAGCCGATCGGATTAATAAGGTATTTAGCGCTCCAGCCCAGAGGTGGCTACCAAATTCAACTGAACATAGGTACTTAAGACCATTTTTACGCAACTTTTATTTTTACGTGGGTAGAATATTTATTTGTAAACAAATATTGTGTTTGTAAAAGTTAGATTGTTGTAAATGTACAACATTAAAAACACAATGTAAACCACTGATTTAGTGTAAATTTTTTCACAGGTTACTAATCTTACTGTAGATATTAATAACTATAAAATATATGTTTTTCCAAATAAAATCATTACATATAATATCTACAATCTAGATATTATAAGCACCTAAATAATTCATATATCCTTACTTTTTCTCAACAATCTATTATTTAATGTTAATATAATATTACCTGCAATTCGTATATATTTTAATTTGTATTGTATTAAGTCATTTTAAATATATTATATTCAAAATAAATAAGCCTTAAACTTAAGTTTTAAAGTAAATACAGATTAAACATAGCTCTAGTTGAAAAGGGAGTATGCCGGTACACATTAAGGGGTAATAACTAGATGCAATTGACCGCTAGCCATGAGTCCTATCGATCGGACTATCGAGCACCTCTGTATCATAAGAATGGTGAAAATCAAAATTGTAATTTACTGGTTAAGTTTAATATTCACTTTCCTCACCTTAACTTATATATTTATAGGGCCAAAACTGTTGGTAAATTTTGCCAACATTCGCGGCCTGCACACAAATTTAAATTCCGTCCATCACCATCTTTTGTCCCAACGTCCCAACCTTCTTTTCCTATCCGAAACTCAGATAGCCGAGCCGCCAGACTCCTCCTATCTGGACTGCCCGGGCTTTACCCTCGCAAGCAAATTCCGGCTGAAAGGAGGAGTCTGCCTCTATAGTCGAGCTGACGTCAACTGTGTGCGACTATTGAGTCTGGAAAACTCCAGATTCGACGTAATGTGGGTGCGCGTCAATCTTGCCAGTACGGCAAGATTCTACGCATGTCTATACCGCTCACCGAACCATAGCGAATCAGACACTTCCGAGCTCTTCAAACATTTGAGCGATACTATTGATGATCTCTTGCCCCGCTACCCTTCGGCCGAGTTTGTTGTTCTGGGGGACTTCAACGTTCATAACGAACCATGGTTGAAGTTCTCAGGCCCAACGGACTCGGCTGGCCGACAGGCGGAATCCTTTGCCATTTGCTACGGATTAGAGCAATTGGTTCAGGAGCCTACAAGGGTTCCTGATGTCCAGACTCACCGCTCCAATCTGTTAGACCTATTCTTAACTACTGTGCCACACGGTTATAAGATTGACGTCACAGCGCCTCTGGGATCATCTGACCACTGCCTAGTGACGACATCAATCCCCGTTAGCCTCAGACCAACCAATGAGAGGCTGAGGAGAAAAGTGTGGCACTATAGGTCAGCAGATTGGTTCGGTATGCGGGCCCATTTCAATGCTTTTCCGTGGTCAGCTGTTTGTTTTCGGACTTCGGACCCTTCAAGATGTGCCCAGGAGATTGGTGAAGTCATCAAATCGGCGATGGATGGCTTCATACAATCGACTACTAAAGAAACTGGTGTGGGCTCAAAGCCGTGGTTCAGTCGACAATGCTCCGAAGCAGTTCGACGAAAAAACGCGGCTTACCGAGCCTACAACACATCTCGAACGCCCGAAAGCAGATCAGCATACAACAAATCGGCAAAGGAATGCAAGAGAATCATCAATAGATCAAAATTCGAACACGACCTGCAGATCAGCAAAAAGCTGGCTGCCTGCCCGCATGGCAGCAGAGCATTCTGGTCGCTTGCGGGCTCAATAGGTCGAAATTTTTGCAAACCCAGTTTGCCACCTCTTACCAGACCTGACGGCTCACTAGCAAACACCGCCACCGAAAAGGCAAACCTTTTAGGGAAAATGTTTGCGGAAAACTCGACCCTCGACGACGGGGGTGCTGTTCCGCCGTCGGTTCCTCACTGCGGCTTCTATATGAAAAAGCTGAGGATCCGGCATCGGGATGTACTCCACGTCATACGGGGGCTCGATGTTAACAAAGCTAGTGGACCTGATGGAATACCTGCCTTGGTATTGCAGAGGTGTGCTGCGGAAATAGTTCCAGTTTTGACAAAGCTCTTCAAAATGTCCCTGAAGTGTGGCACTGTGCCCTCTGGTTGGAAAAAAGCGGTAATTCACCCTATTCCCAAGAAAGGTGACCGCTCCAACCCGGCCAACTACCGCCCCATAGCGATCACATCAGTTCTGTCCAAAGTGATGGAACGTGTGATCAACGACAAACTGCTCACATACCTCGAGAAGAACAAAATTATCAACGACCGTCAATACGGATTCCGGCGGAACCGCTCGTGCGGTGATCTTCTCGCGTATGTGACGCATGTTTGGGGGCGGTGCCTGGAACGTCACGGTGATACCCAAACGGTCGCACTAGACATATCCAAGGCCTTTGACCGGGTCTGGCACCGAGGACTTGTCAACAAATTGCATTCTTACGGACTTCCCGCATCCCTGTGTACGTGGATTGCTGACTTTTTAAGGGATAGGTCGATTCAGGCGGTTGCTGACGGTTTCACCTCTTCCTCGCACTCCATAAATGCTGGCGTCCCACAGGGATCGGTTCTGTCTCCGACTTTGTTTTTGTTGCACATCAATGACCTTTTGACATGTGCACCGATTCATTGTTACGCGGATGACAGTACAGTTCATGATAGCTTTTTGTTTGACAAGCCCCCAAAGGGCACACAAACTCCAACGGCTCGGAGGGCTTTGAAGCAGAGAATGGACGGTTATCTCGAGAGTATTTCCTCCTGGGGTAAAAATAATCTCGTCGAATTTAATGTTTCAAAGACCCAATCCTGTCTGATTACGTCTAAAAGGGATCCAAATGATAATCTAGTCTCCTTCAACGGAAGCAATCTTCCGAACAGGCCTTCCATTGATATGCTTGGTGTAACTATAAGTGACCAGCTCAGGTACGGGGGCTCCATCGAAGCCAGAGTAAAGTTGGCCTCTCAGAAGCTGGGCGTACTGTACAGGGCCCGCAGATACTTTAATAGTACACAACTGCTCACCCTGTACAAATCGCAAGTGCGCCCTACTGTCGAATTTGGCAGCCATCTCTGGTCTGGAGCCCCAAAATACCTGAAAAAAACCCTTGACTCTGTGCAGAAACGGGCGGTCCGTTTGATAGATTCCCCAATCTTAACAAACGGACTGCAATCTTTAGAGCACAGACGTCGGGTAGGTATGCTGTCCTTGTTCTATCGGTATTACAATGGAAGATGCTCTGAGGAACTAGCGTCATTGATCCCTTCGGCGCCGGTGCGTAGTCGGGATACACGCCAAACGCGCGCCCAACATTTGTACACAGTTGACACTTGTCACATGAGAACGGGTCGCTTCTACGATTCGTTCTTAAGTTCAACAGCTCGGCTGTGGAACGAACTGCCGGCCTCTGTGTTTCCTCCCTCCTACAACATGGGACTCTTCAAGACCCATGTTCACTCCTTCCTCTCCACAAAAAGACCCTCCACACAGCATCCCCAAAGATGACATAGGCCCTGAGGGAAATTATTTTCTTCAGGGCCTCCTGTGTGGAGTAAATATAAAAAAAAAAAAAAAAATAAAAAAAAATATTTAATAATAAGAAACTGTTGTAAATAATGTCGTTATGTAATAATTTGTTAGTAATTAACCATAAATTAATGTTATTTAAAGAAACGAATAAATATCTTAGAATTTAAAAACGTGTATTTTTTTAAAAAAGGTGCTTTTTTAATATTAGTATTTTTGAAATGCTTTGGGTACGGCAGTATTGCAATAGTACCAGGTATGGCCCTGATCCAAACGGCGCCTGGCGCTAGTAAAAACCACAAAGCGCTGTGGTAGGTATTCTCAACGCCTTGAATCCCTGGCCCCTTGGCGCCTTGACAAGTCGGCGCCCGGGGTGGAATGCTCCAATTGGGCCTGCACAGGGCCAACCCTGAATAATATCTATCGTAGCGATTACAAAAGTAAACAAATAATTATAGAATAAAAAACTGTGTATTGGGAATTTTTAATGGGATGGAGATCTACAGTGTCATGTGAGTGTAAGTAGACGGAGTGCTGGGTTATTGGGCTAAATCTAAATGGAACATTAGTTTCCATTTCAAATCATCTGGAGCAATTTGTGATCGTCGGCAAAAACAAGCAAGAAGCAATTTGGCTGCTTTCTTGGATATGTTCAATCAATATCGAGAATAATAGAGATCTCATGTTTGACCCATGAAGTATTCCTGAAAATGAAATTCCTTGGGTTTATGACTGCTGATGTATACATACCAAAGATAATAGAATATAAGATGAATACTGTGTTCTGGTTCTTAAATACGTCAAACAAAACTTAGTAGAGAATAGGTAGCCTATTCTGTGTGTCTTTTGAAAATAGTATCTACGTCGTGATCTACACGGTCGAATGCCTTTGCAAAATCTGTATAAATAACATCTGTTTTATATTGCGCATCCAATCCTCTTTCAACTTTGTGTGAGAATTTGAGGAGATTGGATACAGTTATTTTTTTGACAAAAAAGATGCTGATTCCTCCCAAGATATGGTTTAATTTTATTTGTCAGTTTTTCACGTTTTATTGTTTAAAAAAAATGGAAATGATGATAAGACGGCTACAAGTCTATAATTTTGTGGCTCAGTTTTGCAACCCGACTTGTATATTGGGCTCACCTTGTTCAGTTTCCAAGGTCGGGGAAAGGTAGAAGTAGCAATATTAAGGGTGATTATATAGCACAAAGATTTACATAAATGTTCCCCTAACATGGTAATAACATGAGGTGGAATTCCATCCGGTCTCGCGGTCTTGTCAGGCTTTTGAATACATATTTTGACTTCCTAGGGTTTGATTGATTTCAGAGAAATTGAATCTACAAATTTAGGCAACTCTTGCTGACACTAGTTGAGGACACTGGATGATTCCATCCGCGTCCGCGAGTCCGATGGTGGTACCCCCACTGATATATTGACAATGTTTGACATCGTTTTTATTCCTATTTTCAATATGAGACAAGTTTCTTTTTTGACTATGCACTAGTGTACATTGTCACAACTAACAACATGACCTAAACGAAAGAATTGCAATATTAAATATGCAAATTTCGGTTGTTGGTCTGTCTGTGATTTTAATTCTGGTTCAAATGAACTCAGATTTGTTTTGAATTAAAACGACGTTTTTAAAATTGGAACTTTTTTTACATTTTTTTTTTATAGTGAATACCTCACAAGAGTCCCAACTGCTCCCGTCTGGAGCCAGTGAGACTATGGCATCCCCAATTGGGGGATGTTGTGAGGCTGAAGGTAAGTGGGGAAGGGAAAGAGGAAGGTGGGGAAGTACCTGGCTATTCAGATCTAGTCACTAAACACGGCTAAAGCCATTTGGAGCAACGTTTCAATTCTGAATGGTGGTCTTACACCAGGGCGATACTGGTAGTATCTTCCACTCTGGAACGTGCCGCAAATATACTATATATTATTTTAATTAATTAATTGTGAAATAACACAAATTAATCAAATAAAATTTATTTGCGCACGCCGGGTTCGAACCCGCGACCTTCGGAATGGCAGTCCAATGCGTTACCACTGGACTATGCCGGCCGTCACGAACTGATTGTGTCAAGAAATCATACAAGGTATAAAGTACCTACCCATATTATAATATTTTTATTGTCATTTTTAAAATTGGAACTGATGCGTCAAGTACTCAGAAAAATGATAATTGCTTAAAGAAAAATTAGTAGATGTTTGTGAATATTTTTTCATGATCATTTTGCAGCAATTTACTGTCTATTTTGTGATTTATTCTTTCAGCTTCACAAATTCTTCAATTATAATATCTCGTGATTCATCAGGGTTCTGTGCTAGTACATAATAATTAAAAAAACGGACAAGTAGAATAATTTCAATCATATGGAAATAATACATATGATAGTAAAGTTTGTAGAAAACTTTCGCTCATTCAGGCACTTTTCGGAAAAAACGCACCAGGCTCGCAAGCTCGTGACGTATCTCCTTGGTGGATCTAAGTTAATTTCTTCCCACTTATATATGTATACGAGTCGAATTAAAACCGATAAAATGTTGTTTTCTAACAGTAACAATGTGGTATACAGTAGTGAGTAGACTGGGGTAGATCTGGGACGCCCGAGGAAGACTTAAACCATTGTCTATGCACCGGAATGAAATACAGAGTCGAATTAAAGTGGCATTTTTCCGTAGAAACAATTCAACTTTCAACTTAAAAACTACCTTAAAACGGTGGAATTACGAAAAAGTTTATTTTTATTTTCTACTTCTAAAATCATGTAGAATCATTCCCCGAAGTTAGTGCACTTTACCCCCGGACACCCTGTATAATTTTCAATTAACAATAATTTTATTTCAACCCGCATTAAATATTATTATTTTTTTTCCCGTTGGCGGCATTTATTTTTACTCGGGAGATATTTTCAATTTGAATTGATATTTCAGGCGACTAATTATTTGTTATCCTTTATGCTATGCTTAAAACCTTGTCTTATAAACATTAGTTTATCATTAAAAAAATAATTAAGGCGATGCACTACATCGTGTAATATTTTAAATTGAGCCGCTATCAATAACAACCCTTACGTAGATGGCGATAAGGTTTGAATTTCCGCTTAACACCATCCGCCTGTTTTGATTTATGCAAGAAAAAAATTTGGCCAAAAAGTGCCTTTTATTTTATTTTGTGGATGTTCAGGCATAAATATTAAATTTTTTTTCAATCATTTTATAAATAACTTAATTTGCCACATTATACAACAAAATCATAACCAAAAATGGGTTCGTTAGTAGGAGATTTTGAACTTTAAAGCAGTTGTCATAGCCTTATACATTATTTTTTTCTGGGCTTATAAAAAGACTTATCTAAAAAATACTCGATTATTTCAAAGGCCAAGATGTATTCTACTCGCAGTATTTAATTAAAGCATCTGAAACATTTCTAGGCGACCAAATTTTCAAACCAAAAACACATGATTTTGCATTACTACGTATGGCATCGCCTTAAATATTATATTTGCTAGGGCGGCTCTAGAGTTTTCGCGAGCCAGAAGTGCTAAGATTGAAAAATACATGATTGATGTTGAATTAATTAAATTAATAAAATAAATTTAATTTTCTGCTATTTAATTTTATTTTTTATTGTTATCAAGTCAACATAAACTGTGAACGGGTATTCCGCTCTTGTACGTCGATTTTCACCAATGTTTACCGGTGCACCGGTAATCATTACAGCTAGCTCCTTAGAGCAGGCTCTCCTAAAATACCTGAGAACAAACCCATTATTGCGTATGTGCATTAGAGATGGCAATTTAATTTAAGCCAATCAAATGTTTTTTTTATAATTCATATTTTATATATAAAGTTAAGGCATGATTATTTTTTAAATAATTGTCATTAAGTCACAAATAATTGCCGAACTTTCCTGCACATATAAGTACTAATTTTTTGGTACACCTTTTGATTAAAAAAATAATAATTCAGTTTGGTTTGTTATTTTGGCGTCAAATCCAAATTTATGTTTTGTATGAAAAAGGTCGCGAAACCGTTCCACGTGGATTGTTATTCAGACGGACCGCCCTCCTTCGCACAAAATCAAGTAGGTTTATCAATTTATGTCTTGTGGGGCTCCAGCCAAGAGGTGGCTCCCAAATTCAATTGATGGGTGTACTTCATAATTTGTATATGGTATATCTGCCCATGCTAGCGATATATAAGTACAAGCCAAAACTTATCCACGTCAAAAATATTGAAGGGTGTCATTTAGTATATATTCAACATTAAAACAAAGTTTCAACTTTTTTACCGGAGAAAGTTGCCTATATTTTAGAATGCATTAATTTGAGTTTCATACCTCGGGGTGAGATATATGTCGTGTTGAGAAGAAGTGAGGGGTCCGATTTGTTTACCCAGCATCTGGTTTCATTGAGTGTCGCTGCGCAGCGGGATGCAGCTACAGGGAGATACACAACGCGCTGTATCACTTACATACGAATTATATTTACTTACTCTATGTGAACATGAAGTTGCATGACTATTGTAAATCTCAACATGAGGGGTTAAATTATTTTAATTTGGTCCTACCGATGAGAAATAAAAAAAATGTAATCTGTTAAATCTTATATCATTTCAATACTTAAAAAAGATAATAGAATCAAGGTAGATAGTCCACGAACCATCATTAATATGAAACCGCGGGTACAAAAGTATCGCTAGGACTGCAATTCACATCTACGCACAATGGTGCCCCGTCCTTGTTTCTACGTGCACACCAAACGCATAACTTTCATTAGATCCGCTTAGTTAGTCAGTACAATTTGGTCGCAGCTCGACGAGACTCGGTTCGCTTCTATACCTAGATACCCACAATCTTAAAAAAAAAAAAAAATTTTAAAAATGAAAAGTTAATTTTGTAGCGGTTATGTCACCGCTCTATCATCAAAATCATAAACCAGACGGCATGTGCTAAACAACCGAGTCAGCGGTCCTGCGGATTCGAAGTCCAGACGCTACTCCAACCCGTGGCAGACAACAAAGGAATCAGCAGGTATATAAGCGGTGGAGGACCGAAGTACATCAGTCAGTCATCAGTCAGTCATCAGTCAGTCATTCATTCCACATCGTTCCAGTCAACAAGTTCCACGCGACATCATCCTACTCGAGATCTCCGACTCGGCGTAATGGAGGAATCGGCCACCATGGCCGGTTCCCCCCACGTCACGCTTCGATCCTTCTTCACCTCAAGTCAGTAGTCAGTAGTCAGTAGTCAGTAAGACATCAATCAGCCGCCAACGATTTACTAATCTCACGAGTGACAACTGGGGGGCCTCGCGCCCCTCCGCGAAGGACATATACCCGGCTTCGCCCGTACCATCATGGACTCTACCGGGACATCAACCTAGCGCCTTGTCCGGATCGCCGTCCCTGGCAAGCGCTACTCGGATTACAAGCGCCCTGGTCCCAGCGTCTCTGACCAGCGCTTCTTCCACGCATCATGACCACCACGAGGACATGCAGCATCCTCACTGGTCACACCGCGCCCGTTCAACCGCCTACAAGGTCCACCGCACCTTTGGCCGTCTCGTCAGCACTGGAGTGCCTGAAGACCTACGTTCTTCGCCAGTACCTGACCTTCATCGAGTCCCGGTCACCAGCGCCCGGCGTCGACTCACTGACCCGCGCTTGACCACCACATCATCGCAGCAACCGGAGTATCCAACATCTGTCCTACATCATCTCCTCGTCACGGCAACTGACTCAACTAATGTATTATCCTGACTCTTAATAAACACCACAACAACAACATCTTTATCTTGCATTGTCTCACTACCAATTCCCATAATTTGAATAATAAAATAAAACATAATTTTAATAAAAAAAATTGTTTTGTAATTGCAACTTCTTGGTCTGGAGCTATACATCCTACTAAGCCATTGCACACATTGCGAAGACATTTTGTAAGTAACGTGTAGAATGTATGGCTCACTTCATTAGCCGAATGCTAGTCCCGATGTATAAACATTCCGCCGAGTCTTGTAATCATATTTTCAAACGAAACATCTGGATTAAAATTACCTATCTTGAATTTCAAATATGCGTCAAAACATTTATGCTAAGTAAACAAAAACTCTGCAAAACTGTTTTGCGTACGGATTGAATTCAAGTTTTTTATCCTTTGTTTAAAATGCCGGCGCATCCATCATAATATTATTATTAAATCAAATAAAAAAGAAAACTCCATTAACTTAACATTACGAGGAGCGACTAATACAAGGCTAAGGAATTGATAATCCAAAGGAAGATTGATAGCAGACATAGTAGAGGAAGAAGAGTGCAGTACCGCTGAGTTGTTTTTGCAAAGGGCCAACCATAGGGCCAACCTCCGGTAAATCTCAACTAGTTGACTGTGTTAAGATTATATATATATATTTTTTTAATCAAATAAAAAACACGTAAACGTGATTCTTATTTCAGATATATAAGTAATTACTGCACTAGGGTCCGTACATCAATAAAAATATAATAGGATTGATAATGTGCACCACACACACAAACACACAATTCATTCTATCACTTTTGGATTCACTCACGCATACACACGCAGATACCGCGCATTTCTTTGAAGTTGGATGACATTACAGCATTTAATACGAAATAAATGTCGGTCTTACCCAATCGGGATTAGGCGCAGTTGTTAGCGCGGTTGACTCTAGTCCCTGGGGAGAAAGGTTCAATCTTCAGTCAAACCAAAAAAAAATTGGCTAACTGGCCTAAAGAGATGGCGCAAGTAGGCCGAAAATTTAAAATAGATTGCTTACAGCTAACACAATCAACAAGAAGTGCATATATTGTTACACTGTGTAAGTATAGATTCCTACGGAAGAGACAGAATGATAGATGTTTAATTCGTGTACCTAAGGACATCATTTGTAAATGAAATGTTTTAAGTGACTATTTAAGCGCCCTTGAGGTGATTTCTCACGAAAACGGCGCTATTTAAATTAGCCAAATATTATTAAATTCTAAAAGGTATATGGAAAATTTGTTTAATGTTACGAAGTTTGTCCATTAGGTATTATCAATATAAAAATGTTGGCTTATTCACTAGACCTTCTTTTAATAGAACGAGTCGAGTACTATTCTCGCAATAGGTACTGACTTATTCTCTTTTAAGGGTGTGACAGATTACGCTTTAAGTTCAAAGCGTTTTATATAACTTCATATTGCTCGCCATACAATCCCATACATATCTGTCACACCTAAAAAGAAGTGCTATAAATGTGGGCGTGGCGACGATATGCGCTGTAGTCTGCTAGCCAGGTTACATTTGAAAATTGTGCGACCCCCTCTCCTACCTACGGCAGGGGAAGGGGTCAGAATAATTTACGAGCGCCGTAATTACGCGGCTGTCATCTGTCAAAGTGACAGCTCCTATATAAAGAAATGATATTCCGCGGCAGTCCCCCAATTGATTTGACCTCCTCTGCTGAGGAAGATTATAGCGTCGTTTGTGAGCCCAACATATAATACGTACATGCAACGGCCAATTTATGCGTGCATAATATAGCGTAATGTGTCTAAGGCAATAAGGTGAATTACTATACCTACAATATTGTGCGCAATGTTTGAGAAGCCGAGTTCAATGAATTTGGGCCATGTTCCCGTGTTATTTAATACCGTTGTCTCTTGCATATATTGCCGGATTCCAAAATGAATTAGCCCATGATCGTAATAATATATCATCTCTGGATCAGTATATTTATTCTGTAATAAATAAACAATCCATCATCCATCATTGTTTTTTGACAGAGCGGATTGTTAAATGGTAGCCGATAAAAGTATTTATCGAATTCATCGGTTCGTGTTTACAAAAATTAGAATGTGTTTAGGGAGGCTTTTTTTAGAACCGCATTCATTAAAGAATCGATTACAGTGAAATAATAGTTAAAGGAGCATTGTTTGGATTTTGAAATGTAATGTTGGGTTATTCAGTAAACCTTCTCTGCATCTAGATTTTAAAACGTGTTCAATAATAGCAAAATTGAAATCAGTAACTCAAACCAGAAAACATAAAAAAAAGCTTCTAACGTTTGCAGATCATTATCATGTACCAATTATATCAATTAGATCTTGAAACTTTTGACCTTTTAAATTTCTATAATGTATTAAAAACGATCGAAGAAAGGATTTATAGATAGTGTCGATATGTTGTCATCGTTCCCGAGCACGACTGCAGATCGCTACAAATGACAGATCACGTCGAATAAATTAAGAAAACTTAGTCATTGTGAACTGTTCGTTTCCGATCTGCAGTCATGCTCGGGAACGATGACAAGTTACCGACATTATTGATTAAAAAAAAAACTTTATCGATAGACCGTGCTAGATAACTTGATGTTTCAAGATGAGGATAGTTTTCGTTGACCTAGAATCTGTGCAAACTTCATTGTTGCCAAAACTCTCAGTTCGAGAGTTCTACGTACAAACCGCATTTTTGTTTTCACTCGACCGTTTTGCATGTCGTCTGTCTGTAAATTTGACTGTCCGGTTAAAGATGATGGCCATATTAATGGCTCAGTAAGAATTCTTTTTTCAAAATTTAATTCGTTTTGTTTAATTCTTTAACATTGTGCCCGCCTGAAGAAAGCTTTGAAAAAATATTTTTTTATTGAGATACTGACTTTTATTTGGACGTCGTATAATTAATTCATTATTAGAAAAAAAAAGTTTTTTAAAATATTCGCAACAAATCTTATGATTTCAGAGGAAACTTTGTTTTTGATTTATTAAATATTAAATAGGAGAAAATTAGAAAAGCACTTTTTTGGTTCTACTAGAACTACTAGTGTTTAATTTTGAAATATTATGGCATATCATTTCACTAAAATATAAAAAAAGTCAAAGTCAAACTCATTTTATATCAATAATTGTCCTAGTTTAATCTGGGACATATCGCTTCGCTAAGGCGCTTCCAAGCCTCCCTGTTCTGTGTTACTTCAGAGTTGCCTTCAGGCCTAGTTTCATAGCAGTCGCTGGAGCTCTTTACGTAGATTATTCTGCGTTGCAGGCTAGCAGGGCTGCAGTCTATTAGCCCGCAGCCGCACCACAGATTTAAGTTTAAAGTTAAGTTGTGAACATATTGTGAGTAGCTGTATAATATGCAGGCGCAAACCAATTAACCTCTGAACTGTGTCCGTTACGTTATATGTAAGGGCTAAAATTTCGTTTCAATGCATTTTATTTGAAATAATTAAAAAAAATAAATACCAATTTATACATATTTGGAAACAAAGACACGAATCGCAACTTCGTGTTCATTTTTTATTAAATTGTTGTAAACTGCAATGTTGACAAATCGTGTTTTTAATTTTTATCTTATCTTTTCATCAACTTCTAAATACGATATATTAAAATTTTCTACAATTGTTTAATAATAAACTTTAAATGATTAGATTTTCAGTTAGAAAATTGCTCTGAAATGCCATTATGCAAGGTTAATTTTCAAAAAAATTCCAAGAAAGGACCTCTTTAGGACATTTATACTGTGGGGTATGAATTACCGTAGATACCTACAGCCCCGGATTCTATTTAATGGGTCGGATCTGAGGAAAACGGCGCCTGGTGGTAGTAAAAACCTGAAGGCGCAGTGTTAAGAGTTATGTTACTACCAGCGCCTTGGTAAGTCGGCGCCCGGAGTGGACTGCTCCAACTGCGCTTACACCGGACCGGCCCTGTCTACAGATCCTAAATACGACCCTGCTTCTTCTGGAACTGTTTAAATTTATTTATAGGAACGCCTGAATGGCTTTTGCATAAAAGTGATACATGAAATCACAGTTATATAGGAGAATATCTGTATTAAATGGGAAATAATAATAATAGAGACTAGCAGTTAAAAACCCGCTCCGCGGGTTTTTAACTGCTAGGCCCTGCGGGCGGCTCTTGGATAGGCTTCGCCCATTTTAATTGAAATTTCTTTTACAAAGGTAGAACCAATAGAAACTTTGAAGTCAGAACTAAAGAATATCGCAGTGCTCTAAATGGAAATAGTGAATTTGAGTTTGCAAATCATCTTTTGAATAATGATCACACTTTCGATAAAAATTCAGGTCTTAAAATACTTCACTCAGGATATAAAGCATCGCAAATAAATAATTTTGAAATTTTACAAATTAGAAAACATGTCAATATAAAATCAGATATAATTAATAAGCAAAAAAAATATAAATAATTATGAAAAATGCCATTACAAAGTGATAAGCTTCCAGAAGAAATCTTCATATTAAATGCTTGTTAATCGTAAGTAGTCAAATATTGTGAGCTGCATATTTAAATATTCGCGCCATTCATTTGGTTCGTTTTTAAACCGCCAGAGGTGCGCTCTGTCGGCCATCTATAGCCGTGCGTATCCGCCATATTGAATAAGGAACGCGTGATTTTTTATAAACGTCAAACATAATCACGTAACTGTGGATAATTTTCATTGTAATGTAATTAATCCAATGGATTATGAACTTTCTAAAACATATTTTCTTCGATATTATCCAAAAATTATATGAGCAGAAACGATGCTTTTGAAGAAATCTCGTATTATTATGAGGCGATCCTATTTTAGTATGAAATCGTGTCTTAAGTTTCAAGTTAGCTGAATTTACTCGAAACAGACAATTTTAATTCGACCAATCAGAGGGCCTAGATCGTCCAGACGCTGGCGTAATAATACTATCAGATAGATGAAGTTATAAGATAGTAAAATGAAAAAAAAAAAAAAAACTTCTTATATTTCCACTAGTTAGGTACTATAAACATTATTATTTCTAAGTTCCGGATAATTAAATTGGGTATGCATTATTTTACGCAATGATAGTATAAAAATAGAAAAAGACGCAGTCGAAAACACCACCATAAGATGTTTTTTAGCTTTAGAAAATTTGAAAGATAATCACAGCTAATCTGTTCCGAGGGTAAACCTAATTTATAGTTATGAAACAAAAACGAAAATTCAATTCAATACTGCGGGTTGATCCAAAGCCTCCTAGATCGCAAGGCCGGGACACTCATTCAAAGCAGCCTCCTAACTTGTATTAGATTCTATATATTTTGTGTTAAATTTTTTTCGGAGCTTATCACAAAAGTAAGGAGGCCGATTTGATTCAGTGTCCCGGCCTTGTGATCTAGAAGGTTTTGGTTGATCAGACAGTTGAGAGTTGGATGGAAGTGGGTAGATTAAATATACTCCTAGGTAGGTACTTGAATTGATAGATTACCGAGATACATCAGAGCACCTTGCTTTATCTCAATATCTGGTTGTTGACTTAGGTTTTCCAGCCCACAGTGGCGGTATCTACCCTCTCCCCCCTATTCAGTGTTCATGCCTCTCCTTCACAGGGGGAGATGTTTGGGGTGGTTTATCTAGCGATTTGATTTCATTTAGTTCCCTGGCGGAAAGAATGGCAAGTTTGCTCAAAGAGTTTCTACGCGTATTAGTTTCACGAAGAGAGATGTTATTTTGTCCCACTAAATGAATACAGCGGGTGCCGAACAAGTGGTGGCGTTTGTAAATTAAATGTCAATAATATGATTCATTAAGTTTTCAGAATATACATATCTATACCTGAAACCAACTACAAAAACGGCAAACGTGACATATATGGATTTGCGAAGCTGATTCATTAACTTTGTAATAACAAGCGCACACCCGTGAAAAATCACAAGGCTATTCACTATCTATATGATTTACTATACAATGACATTATAATAGTACAAAACGCATTTTATTCATAAAAATCGTACAAAAAATGTAGCACCGCTTATGAAATGGATAGCTACTCAAACAATATGTATGTGAACAGGCAGCTAAAATGTCCACTGTTCAATGAAGCCATAAACTTACAATGTGTATGAGAACGGGCAGCTAAAATGTCCACTGAGCCTAGTTCAGTGAAGCCACAAACTTACAATGTGAATGCGAACGGGCAGCTAAAATTTCCACTGAACCTAGTTCAGTTAAGCCACAAATTTACAATGTGTATGTGAACGGGCAGCTAAAATGTCCACTGAACCTAGTTCAGTGAAGCCACGATTCAACGTTCACATGCACAATAATGTGTATGTGAATGAGAAGCTAAAATGTCCATTGAACCTAGTGCATTGAAGCCGCAAACTTACAATGTGTAAACCTATCAATTCATGGGTTAAGGGCCTGCAATCCCGTTTTTAACCGGCTTACGAATAATATGAAGAGATTCTCAATACATTAGAAATATTTTATGTCAGTAAGTTTCCTCCGGCCAACATTCAAATGATTTGCCGCCTAAAAATACTAAATATTAACCAACTCATGTATTATGTACTCTCAAGTGTTTTTTTCATCCAAAGTCTCAATAATATGCTCTTCCTGCTTCACCTAGTTCATTTGAAACTATAACATTTATCTGCTCAGAATCAATCTTATTGTCCGGCGGGGGAATTAAAGTCAAACAAAACGCAATCGGAGCATCCCTCGCAGAGGCTAATGCGGTTAGTTCGCCGGAGGCTGTCAGGCCACCCTATCGCCACTCCCCCGCCAGGGTGGTCCCACGGGCTAGGTACTAACGCTGTTTGCCCGCGGGTTTCACGTATCACTATGTTTGCCGAAAAAGGCGCCCCGACGCGGACGTCGAGTGGCGTCCGTCGCGTCTGGCGGTAAACGGTTTGAATTCGAGAACTCAAAAATTAAAAAATAATATATTTTTAAGTTAGTAGTTTTTAATAATTATTGCATTAGGAAATGGTCTACCTTCCGGATTATTATGATCGTTATGCCCCACCCATCATAAAATAATTTTTTCCTCTAATACTTTGGTTGCAGTGCCACCCACCAAACCGAAAACATTTGCCACCTCTTTAGAGGCGGTTCTCACTCAAAGCCGGAAGTTTTCTTTAGGTCATCAGTGCATCTTATATTACGTATAAGGCGACCTCTTTTTCTTTTCTAAATAACGTAGAATAAAGAAGAACACCACAAATGCGATGTGGGAATGTTTCGTGATCCAACAGTCTGACCAATATTTGTTAAATTTCATATACACACATCTGTGTTTTAGCATCTTACGAAATTTTTATTTCGATCTAATGAAATGAATATATTTATTTGTATCATTAACGCCTTTAGGCTTCTACATAATATTACTTAGACATAAACTATAAAGTGGAAAATTAGAATTGCGCAAGTAATAAAGCCTGATGAGCGTGCAAAACGGCAAAGGATAGTTAATAGAAGTTAATTACGTAACATGTAAATAACAAAGCAAAACGAGATCCTGTAAAAATAATACAATATTGGAATGACAAAAATTATGTATGTACTCACGTATAAATAAATAATTAACATAACGTAAATATGAGTTACACAGTAAATGTTTAATAATAACGTCCCAGAGTGGATGATACTATTAGTATCGCCCTGGTCTAAGACCACCATTCAGAATTAGAATTGAACCCTGGCTTGAAAATGCTTTAGCCGTGTTTGGTGACCACTCTCACCATCTTCTTCCCATCCCCACAACCTTCAGCCAGCAGCAGTTGGAACTCTGAGAAAAATAAATAAAGTGTATTTCAAGATGTCTAAATGAGAATTGTGTAGGTACTAAACGACCCTCATGAGCGTATAAACAGCAAAAATAAGAAAATATAAATTAAGAAGTGATACAGAGCGAGTGCTAGGGGGGTTAGAACCATTTGGATGTTGTGACATTAGTTCCCATTCAAATCTAAGTGGAAGGTATTTCTAGTGTATTATCTATTCAGTTAAAAAATATGGATATTGTCTTACAAAAAATATTTTACTCAAATTAGTTGTTTGTTTTTATTTAAATTTATACCATATCATGTACGATTACCAATAAGTACTATAGTGTAATAAAAGTACACACCACCAATCTCTTGATGAAATTTAATCTCTAATCTCTCGATGAAATTTACCCCGCTGAGAAAACTGCACTCGCAGGAAGTTCAAGTTCAAACTAATATCTTTCCGTCAATAACGCGACGGAGGCCATCTAGATATTTTTAGGGAATAGGTAATAAAATTTTTGAATGGACATTAAAACTAGTACTTTTCTTCAACGTAGCGAACATAGATGAATTAAAAAATAAGATAGGTTACTGATACAACGCCCGCGGTTTCACTGAACTAGGTCCAGTGGACATACTTGATATTTACTGATCTTAGTATCGCACATAAGTTCGTTGGTCAGACAAGCTGTCACCAGCTGCCACGAACACGTGAATCTAGGATCTTTTTTGTGACAATGTTCCTTCCTGTTGTTTTGAAAAATGCACCATTTTCGAGTAAAAACCAAAATTAATGCAATTTTTTTCCATTTTTATGTTCTCAAATATCACTCATTATTCCGATAAATATAATAATTCACATTGATTTTTGTTACATGTTCAGTTTTAATAATAATTAGAGTTTGGAAACAAATCATTCAATTGAACGGTAACGCCACTGTAGAAAACATTAGGAGGAGATGTATTCATTGTGGAGACTGCTTACACTAGAAATTCAAAAAAACATCCCTCTTCAGGGCGAAGGCGGGTGTAATTTAATCTTCCAGTCAATCCGCTAAACAAAACAAGTTAATCTAATTTATAAATTTACTCTCCTTGGCGTTGGATGGGTTCCAACGTATCTCTTTATAATTTTTTAACTATAATATTCTACATTATAGACACTTAAATTGTTATATTTATTGTATAGTTAATACCTATAAGATTAGGTAATTAATAATATTAATTAGGAAACCCCACACGGAAAAAAATGGCCTGTTAAAAAATTTCCTGATAAAATATTAGTCATTCAGAATATATCGAGAACACGTTTCTTAATCAATATCATTACGGAATGCGACAGTATCAGTATGTCAATATCAATATTTGTTATTAACACGTGTTCCGCCGTCCTCATAAAATATCCGCTTTTAACTGATATTTTTTTAGGAACTCTGTCAATTTATTCGTTAAAGGTCTGCAGTCCCATTTTTAACTGGAAAACGAAAAACGAAAAAGGAATTTGACTAGTTTTAAAAAAAATTAACAGTATTTTATATCAGTAAGTTTTCTTCGAGCATTAATGGAGGACTAATGCGGTTGGCGCTAGCAAAAAAATATCCAAAGAAGCGAAGCCAGCAGTCCACAATGGATTGGTGATACCTACCCTGATGTATGGCAGTGAGGTATGGGGCCGGCAGAGGAACGATGAAAGTAGACTAAATGCTGTAGAAGAATTGAGATCCCTGAGGCGTAAGTGTGGTAACCATCGTGAGAGATATGTGAAGTTTCGCAAAGAATGCAGAGCTGATGTAAGAGTAATGAGTGAGATTAAGAAAGGGATGCTTATATGATTGAGGCATATAGAGCGAATGAACGAAGAAAGGAGTGTAATGAGAATATATTATGATGAGAATGTGAATGGTAGAAAGTCAAGCACGCCCAAGAGAGACATGGCACGATCAAGTGAATTTTATATTAAAATATTACACTATGGAGGTGGGTACTTTATCGCTTGTCTGAATTCTTCACACAAACAGTTCCAATTTTGAAAATGACACAATGACTTCATTGTAGTCAAAGATATTAGAAGAACGAGATGTGCTATGAGCAGTTCATACTGTGTGGAATTGTTTTGCTCAGTGTCGCCGGTTTTGTTCACCAATACTACTGCACAACTTCGCTTACGCTAAGGTATCCGCACTAATACAGAGAACAGATTTCTGTGCGTACACGTCCCGATAGTATTCAAAGTACCCTAATTAGGTAGTACTCCGCCTACGGTCCGGCGGCCAACATAGCATATCTCGTTCTTCTAATATCTTTGATTGTAGTTATGCAGGACGCACAGGTAACCAAACTAAAGACCAGTTGTTTCACGGAATTTGAACAATTCATTAAATTTTAAAGATCATTTTCAAAGTTTCTGTAAAAGTTCTATTCAAGTTCTGTTACTATTTAATTAATAGAACTAATTTAGAATTAACTTTAAAATTTGAATTTGAATTGTTCAAATTCTGTGAAACAGCCCTTCCTATATTTATGTATATTTGATGCTACTGGAATGAATCTGAGAAGAAAATACCACGGTAGCAAACCCACAAAACTTTCCTAATTAACACCGTCTATTTTCAAAGATTGTTATTACAATTCGCACCTAATGCATTGATTCTCCGATGATATTTATTTGCTTTATAAATCGATAGCTTTCGGCGGCCCGGAGCACAAAGAGACTTGCTTCGACCACGTGCCCTGCTAGCCGCTGCACACAAATGCCGATTGTGTATTTATGTGTCGGATAATGTCGAACAAATTAATGCACCCTGTTAAATATAGATCTAGCCTCCTAGTTTTAGATTCTGAACCGCTCCTAAATATCCACAACATTATTTTAAACTATTTTCGAAACGCATTACGTATTGGAATTATCACTAAATCTACTGAAGGAAAGTTATTGTTACAATTTAGATCTTTTCCCGTTCACGACAATGTCTTATTTTTTCCTGATAACTTTCGGGTAGAATTTTGACAACTTTATCATAAACATCAAATGGTCATGATCTTCCATAGATGTTTTCTTGGGTACCTATATTTAATACCGTTGTATATACATAATCACCATTTTAATAATAAATATTAAACATGATAAAAGTGTATTGAAAATTAAATTGACATATAAACCACGGAAAAACTGAAAAGCCTAGTTCTTTCGCAGAAATTCAAATTTGTCATCATTTTGTATTCGACAGTGAAAGTGAATTTTTTGAAAGTTTTCCATTGAATTGCCGATTCCAAGTCCGTTTCAGCTTTTCAACAAATTGTGATCAGCAGAAGAGCACAACTATGATATTGTTAAGCTTGTCAGTATATTATAATTTGATAGAAAGCTGAAAACGCTTTAATGGAGACCTTTCAAATTGAAAAAAAAAAAACAGAATGACGCTGCATTTTATATATATCTTTTAGTGAATTTTTTTATGTGACTACTCGCACTACAGTATAAAGACAGGGGAACTATGTCGCCACTTGGTTGGGCAACATTGTGTGGCGGGTCAAGGTAGGGGATGCAGGAAGTGATTTATTAATGCGGATCTTGAAGGTGCCTGGATTATATTAAAGAGGAAAAAAATATGCCTGTATCGGTCGAAGAAGCGGCTGGTTCTCATGAAGTCAACATCAACTGTGAACGGGTGTTCCGCTCGTGAACGTGATCAGGCTCCATTAAATTATTTGTAGAACAGACTCAGCTTGCCCACATTGCGTGTGTGCATTAGATATGGTAATCGGTCTGTGTACAATTGATTTTCAACTAGGCGGCCCACCTTCTCCAGTAGGTTTATCAATTAGTGTGGGGCTCCAGCCCGGAGGTGGCTCCCAAATTCAATTGTTGGGCATACTTGAGATTTTCAAAGAGTTAGCATCTGGTCGCGATTGAAGAATCTGTTAGTCCTATACTGGACACCGTTTGATGACAATAGTGAATGGCCATTTGATGACAACGTACATATTAACGTAAAACAAAAATAAATTCAGACACAAAATGGATTAAAGAACAAAAAAGACAATATTACCAAAATTTCATAACATAAAATAATAAAACCTACACGTAACACACAAAACAAATATAAAACATACATCACTCACAAACACACAAGATTATACTATGTATTATTTTCTCTTTAAATGTATTATGTATATTACTTTTTACATTATAAAATGAAGGCCTCAGCACGGGTAAGCCACCCAGTGAGGCCAACATTATTGGATAACAATGAAATGTAAAAAATATTGTACCAAAAAAAAAACACATTTTAATTTATGCGAAACAACTGGGCCTAACAATAAGTAGTGGGAGAGGGTAATTAATTAGGCATTCATTTTAAAATCATTATGCAATTAGTCAGTTTAAGTATGTAAAATAATAATATTCCTTTACGATAAGTATAACATTTATTTTTACATCTTTTTGTGTTCGTTTTGATTTAATTATTTTTCTTTTCTATAGAAGCTTTTCTATAAATGTTTGTGTTTAAAAGAGTAGTGAGCATCACGATGATTAGCATTATTTTAATCTATTGAGATGAAGAAAGAAATATGAACATTTTCATTTTTTATGCCTACAAATTTGGAAGATAATTTTTCGATAGCCTTTTGAAGTATTTTTTCGCCTAGATAAAGTATATTGAGGTTTCGCAAATTTGGTAGGTATTTCATTTATAAGATGCGGCTAATGGTGACCGGATAAATCATCACAATGATAATTCATCACATCTTTAAAAAGTTATATAAAGTCATGGAAAGTGATGAAAAAAAAACTTTTTATGTAGGTTAGGTTAAATTTTTTTTCACTTTTTAAAAGTGTGTTGAATTGTCACTGTGTTGAGTTATCATGGAACCGCGGCTAATACATTTTTAAATTGGATTTTTTCGTATCAAAAAATACTTAAAACTACCTAGGGCTTATACAAATATCATTTATCTTGCTATCTAACTAGATTTTGATTGATAAATAATTTTAATGTAACAAATAAATTTTAAATGACACACTGCCACGCGGAAAGAAGGCGAGCGTTAAATGTATTAATAATTTAGTGGTTCATAAAAAGCGAGTTAATATCAAAGTTATATCCAGTCGTATGACTTGACACCTCGCACATTACATTTGCACATTCGCTCGTAGGAATTCCCAAACATAACAGATGGAACATTTTAGTCATGTTTCTAAACACAATTTTATACGGCAAATGAGTGGACGCATTAATAACACGATAAAAATAACAAACTCCAGTGGTTCACAATGACGAAATGATGAAAATAATAATTTTTGTACAACACTATTTTAATTTATTTTTATGTAAAACCGGTCAAGAGTCCCAACTACTCCCAACCGTTTGTAGCCAGTGAGACTATGGCATCTCCAACTAAGGTATGTTGTGAAACTGAAGATAGAAGGGAGGGGCAGGAGGTAGGGAATAGGGAGGTGGGGAAGTACCTGGTTCAGATCTGGTCACCAAACACGGCCAAAGCCATTTCAAGCAACGTTTCAATTCTGAATGGTGGTCTCACACCAGCGCGATTGTCAGGGACTGAGAGTATCTTCTACTCTATATTGTTTGAAATGAGTCATTTGTGAAATAACACAAATTAATCAGATAAAATTTACTTGCGCAAGCCTCGATTTGCACCCGCGACCTCCAGCTCGCTAGTCGAGAGCCTTAACCCTCGACCACGGAGCTCGTCAGGCCAGCAGTTACATACAAAATTCTGATTCTAGTCAAATTTTTTGTCTAGGTACTACTTATACAGTTTTTTTGTATGGACGTATCAACGGTATTACTTATACAGTTTTTTTGTATGGACGTATCAACGGTATTACTTATACAGTTTTTTGTATGGACGTATCAACGGTATTACTTATACAGTTTTTTTGTATGGACGTATCAACGGTATTACTTATACAGTTTTTTGTATGGACGTATCAACGGTATTACTTATACAGTTTTTTTGTATGGACGTATCAACGGTATTACTTATACAGTTTTTTGTATGGACGTATCAACGGTATTACTTATACAGTTTTTTTGTATGGACGTATCAACGATAGGTATTTTATTTAAGAATTTTTTTGTTAGAATTAGGTACTTTGAAAAATCTTATTTTTAAATAAAGATGGCGTTTCACAAATGAATCCATTTTTCATTATTATTTATCAAATATAATTTATTGAATTTGCATCTAAAGATTATCATAAAATATTAAACCCGAGTGATTATTCACTTGAAACTGTCTGAAAAAAAAAGTTTTTGTAGATATTTTTTTTTGTGAAAATGCTCATCCTACGAGATTACAAGGGAGGAGTCAAAACCTTGTTTTTTAAATGCGACATATTTCTTCATCGTTTTAAACAAAAAAAAATGAATAATGATACATGTTATATTTAAATATTAAAAACCAGTTTCGGTTGATCGAGTGAGTAGATTGTGGATTGAAACAAGGTGGCAAATAAAAAAACAGTGCCCGGCGACGGCGGCTAATGGATGTTTGTTTTGATTGTCGCGGCGCCGTGTGTGGCCGCTAATGGGACCCAAACTGTGGGGCCACCCTGTACCGTGTGCCATTCATCCTCAGTCCCCTACATCCCAGGGTAAGCAGAGACACTGGAGCGCCACTGACTCTGTTGCAGGACTAATTAATATCAATAAAAAATAGCCGTCACGGGACGCCAGGCAGATGTGAAACATCTAAATTAATTCTTATCAAAGGAAGTTAAAATGAAAGTAAAGAAGTCTGTATCTTATTATTAAAATATACACAAAGAAATATATCATAAAAAAATATTTTTTTTGTCAATTTTAGTGAGAATAGATGCGAATATATCGCACAGAGTTTTGGTGGCCGGGCGGTAATTGCCGAGGAGTCATGAGGATAGCCTAGTGGTGTATTATTCCGTACAAGCGCACGTAGTACCGTTTCCATGTAAGAGCATCGTCCCGTCTTGCCACGCAAGAGTCGGTTTTATCCCCGCGCCAAAAGATGTTTCACATCAGAAATATTTATCATTTTTTTAACTCCACATACATACATTGTAACATTATGTAATGTGGATAGAGTGTTGGTATTAAATTCATTTTACATTGTAATATTATGTAATGTGGGTAGAGTGTTGGTATTAAATTCATTTTACATTGTTATATTATGTAATGTGGGTAGAGTGTTTGTATTAAATTTATTTGACTGGGGATTTCTTCGATACAAATACGATGGATAGGGGGGGCTCCTTTTAACATAACTGAGTTTGATGTTATGATTGATCTGGAGGTCGCGGTCCTAAATCCCAGCATGCGCAAGCAAATGTTATTTGATTAATTTGTGTTATTTCACTTCTAATTTATTCATATAAAATAATTTATTATATAGGGTGTTAAGGGATACACTTGACACTGACATTATTTGAAGTTGAAAGTGTAAACGTAATTTTGGTCACCGGTGACTTTTTAATGTTTTTATTTTTAACATTTCTAGAGTTTCGAGTAATCGCACAACTCTTCACATTGACCCTAGCTGTCGAATACCTACTGATTTTCTATGTTTTTAGTCGAAAAAAATCATCAAAAATGTCACCGATGACCAAAATTTCTCTTATATTTTTGCATTGAATACATAGGGTATTTTCTTTAGTTATTTGATTAAAGTAAGTCAAGTGTGTCCCTTAAACACCCTGCAAAGTAAATTTGCGGCACGTTCCACGAAATAGGAACATGAATATACTTTCGATGTCGCTGAGGTAAGACTACCATTCAGAATAGAATTATTGCTTGAAATGGCTTTAGCCCTATTTGGTGACCATCTCTGAATAGCCATGTGCTTATTTCACCTTATTATTAAAGTTTATATTTTAAAAATATTTCTTTTTTCATTCGTAAATTCATAAATTACCAGGTCATGAACAACATGACAATACATATTTAAAAAAACTACCGCAAACATCATATTAAGTAGAAAATGTAGCTCCTGCAATGATGGCTGACTTAGCAAGCAGAGAACCCACTATTTCTGGGTAGATTATTATATTATCATATATAGTAGTCCCAGACAGAGGTGGTCACCATTCTACTATCGTCTGTTTTTCGTTTTTATACAAGACGCGTGAATAGGAAGATTTTTATGTAAGCATTTTTGGACGTCATGATGCCGATGAGGTCACTTACGACCTCTCTACTGAGCTACTATAATAGGTATGCAGGTTATTAATGATAATTGAACTTTATATTATTATTACAATTCACTCTCTTCAAAAATATCAGTTATTTCAAGAAAAGTTTTGAAAGTTGACCGGTTAGTGGTTCAATTTCTGTGCTAGGAAAGTCCTCCATCATTGAAAAAGCAATATCTTTCGGCTTCTAATGATGGTAGTATGAGTTTTCCGAATATTTTCAGGTTATTCGTACGCGGGAATGTTTTTTATCTTAAAAAAATAAATAAAAAAGAATAATGAACTTTTTGAGAAACTGTTTGTTGCCAAGATAAAACCGTACGGTAATAATCCACGAACACAATCAGCAGTCGTCTTAAAGGCTTTTAATAATCTAAACTAGTTTGTTAACGTGGCCTAATGGAAACAAATGGAAAGCTTAATTGCACTGACACTAAATGTTTACCATTCGTAGGTTGCTACATAGTGTTTTGACTTCTTGCTTATATCTTGCTTTCAAGCAAAATCACACAATTCTGGAGTTAAAAAGATAGAAGCTTTTCGGATATTAGTCAAAAACCATATTGAATTTGATCTCGATAACAAAAACAAAAACCAATATATTTTGAAGGTAGTAAAGTAGGTATTTACAATAATTTCAGAAAACAAAAGATATAAATTTATTCATATAATATTATTTGTTACTTTTCTTAATTGTCACATCCCTTACCCGCCTCCTTACCTATTTCTGGCCATTCTATGGCTTTTCTCTCCCTTATATTATTCACATTATGATCAACATATTGTATGTATTTTTTCGTTACCTTTCTTAAGTGTCACATCCCTTACCCGCCTCCTTACCTATCTCTGGCCATTCTATGGCCTTTCTCTCCCTTATATTATTTACATTATGATCAAAATATTATATGTATTTTTTCGTTACCTTTCTTAAGTGTCACATCCCTTACCCACCACTTTACTTATATCTGGCCATTCTATGACTTTTCTCTCCCTTATATTATTCACATTTTGATCAATATATTTATTCATTTATAACATTACATTAGATACATGTATATAGCAAAAATGACGAGATAATAATATTGCAATAACTGTATAAGTGTTTTAAAAATAATTACAAGTGTTATTGTGAATATTGTAGGTCGATATTAGTTCCTAGCTCGGTAAATTGCCCGTTCTAAGGAACCATATGCTGTTAAAATAGAGAAAAAATTATTCTGTAAAATTAAAGTGTTGTTGTTTTTTTTTTATCAAAATTGAATATATATTAAGTTTTTACCAAATGAGCCATTAATAGGTAACAATATAAAGTTTTTAAGTGACATTATTTAATAGTTTTTCAGATTCCACCCTCCCCAAGCCAATCAACCATTTAGTTATTATTGAACCGATGAAGGACATTTTGCATGTTGTAATATTTAATTCTTGGGGGATTTTATAATTTACTTTGCCGTATTGCTCCCTGGGACCACGAGATCTTTTCGGGTGTGACTTCTTGTGATATATTTATGATCAATTTTATAAATATTTTCTAGATTTTTGTGTACGTGAATAATAACCCTTTTTATGTAATTTTGAGGAACATCAAGTACATTAAATTTTATGTAGAGCTGATCGCTAGAGTACCTATAGGGTTTACGCAAAATGACTCTAATAACGGATTTCTGGGCCTTCACAATCGGATCTAAAATTGTAAGACCTGACGCTCCCCAACCAATGCAACCATACGTTAAGATGGGGTCGCACAATCCGAAATATATTTTCCATAGGTCTTGTAGTTTAATTATATTTCGTAATGCAAAGTATATATGTATCAATTTTCTTACCCTTATTGAAAGGTTTTTGATGTGATATTTCCACTTAAGATTATTGTCTATAATAGTACCTAGATATTTGATGTTTTTCACAGATTCCAAATCTTCATATGTGCAGTTAGAATCAATATTATCGGAATTACAATTAAGCTTGTGTATTTTTTTGTGTATGGTGTGGTTGGTTGTCCTTTTATGGTTAAGCTGAATCTTATGTATTTAGCTTTTTTTACATTCAGTGTTAGTAGATTTTTGTCGAGCCACTGTTTTATCGCATTGATTCCACTTTCAGCATGTTTATGAGTTTGATTCCAATCCTCTCCTTCAAATAAAGCTATTGTATCATCTGCAAATGTATATATAATGTTTCCGCCCACTGTTAGCTCGCATAAATCATTGATGTAAATTATAAATAGAAGAGGTCCCAATGTGCTTCCCTGTGGTACCCCAAAGTTAGTGTCCAGTGATTACTTACCGCTTTGCTAATTTTCAGTTGTTGCCTCTACCCTTTAAGTAACTCTTTAACCATTCGGTTCCATGATAACTCAACACAGTGACAATTCAACACACATTTAAAAAGTGATATAAAGTCATTAGAAACGATGAAAAAATCATTAGAAACGATGAAAAAATCATTAGAAATTTAAACCTAACCTACATTACCCAGTTAATAAATTTTTTGTTTCATCACTTTCCATGACTTTATATAACTTTTTAAAGATGTGATGAATTATCATTTTGATGATTTATCCGGTCACCGTTTTTACTAGATGGATCTTGGTCGAGTTGATGCTTATAGTACCTTTATTTTGAATTACCCATAACATCTTTACAAATGTTACAAAACTTACGGTAATTCTGTTGTTTAATAGTGTTTTGTGGGTTTTTGTCGCCACTTTGTGTAAATGATTTCTTTTGTGTATAGCTTTTACAATACCACTGCTAATCCGAGGAGTAAGTTGAATTTTTTTTTATGTGCAATGAGTTTATCTTTTGAATTTTTTGCTATATGCATGTTGATTTTATTAATAAATAAGATGAGTGCGTTATTAACTTCAGTCTCTTTATATATATATATATCATTTAGATCCTTAATTAATCCCTCCTAAACATGTCTCGCTATTATCTTGCACCCGGGTAGGAAATTTAATATTTATTGCGAAGTTATTTTCTGCCATGGCGCACAGGTAATCATGACTTTGTCTGTGTATATTTCCAAATGTGTTGATA
Organism: Hesperophylax magnus; assembly: GCA_026573805.1. NCBI lineage: Eukaryota > Metazoa > Arthropoda > Insecta > Trichoptera > Limnephilidae > Hesperophylax > Hesperophylax magnus. The sequence continues at coordinate 10,256,472 of JAIUSX010000002.1, forward strand.
TTTATATCCCCCGTTACTATTTGCTGTTTGAAGTCACTGCATTTTTTGAGTTCAGATATGAGATTATCCAGAAATGGAAGAATATCATTGAATGATGGTGATCTGTATATGGCTAAAATACATAGATATCCAGTAATTACTAATTTCAGACAATTTGATTGACTGGTGCACATTTCTTGAACTTGTGAGTGGATGTCATCGCGAATGTAAGCTACCACTCCACTGTTTTGATTTAATTGTTGTGTTGTATGATATTCATGATATCACGTAATTTGTTTTGTGAGAGTCATTCAATCTGCATTCTGTAAGTATTATTGGGTATATGAAATCTCACAGCCGATTGAATACTGTTTAAAAATAAAAGAAAGTCATCATATTTTCCATTGCACGAATGTTTTGATGTATAATATTGATTTTGTTTAAACTCCAGTTAAATTTTTTGAATTCATCAATTTCTTCTATGGTAAATTTATTCTTTGGGTCTCCAATATTATCTATTTCCAGATAAGCGTTTAAAACCATTAAATTTTAGATTTATTATAAACTGTTGTCCTAGGATCACTGAGTGCTAGGGCTATATTTACAGTTGCAAGGAGGGAGATATGACAATATAAATATTTTAGATTATGATATTTAATGTTACTTGATGAAGATAATGCTTGTGTTTGGTTAATTTTGCATGGTAATATTAATGATAATTTTAGATACTTTGTATAAAATATGGCGGGATGTATTTTTTCGTTACCTTTCTTAAGTGTCAGATCCCTTAACCGCATTCTTACCTATCTCTGGCGATTCTATCGTTTTTAATATATCTCTCCACGTGTAAGTAGAACATTACTATTTACAACCAACTGACTGTTGAATTTGTTATAATTTGTTGCAGAGGGAGAGAACTTTTATTTTTAAGTAAGTTTTATTTAGCACCACACCATCTATCGTTAACTACCTGAACTACAACCTTTAAGAAATACACCACTGACTGTACGTTTTTACACGCACACATTCAAGTCTTCCCGAGCCGCACACTAAATTAATTCACAAATAACCGACAGATGTCACTAATTATTATTATTGATTAAGCCTTCGATACATTATTGAAAGTTTTCATTTTTCAGGCGACTCTTTTTTGATTTTTACGGTCATCTTCGGATATTTTCAGTCTTTTAGATGGTTATTGAATAAAAACGTTGGATTTATTACTGACCAGCTGAAGTTCACAGTGTTACCCGGGATTAATTCTACTGGGATGGGAAAAATATTGGGGTTGTTTTTCGGAATCTCATATAGAGATTGGTGACCTTTCTCTTATTTGGAATGTCAAGTGTGCAAATTTGATCGTATAAAAAAAAGCTGTGGTTACCATTATCCTTGCGTCTCGGAATGTTTAAATATTGGTTTTGAGTTTTTAAAATAACTTTTAGGTACATTAAATTATTTGCGGAGAAAGGTATTAAAATAAAACAAAGATAATATAATCAACATTTGATATTATTTATTTTCTCATATGACAGTCCGAGTCCATGTAATTAAAATCATAAAATTAAACGGATTACAAGAAATATACAAATTAAAATCACTTCTTAATATACAAAAGTAAGTATTGTAAATCACAGGCATCGCATGATATTAAAAGGTTCCGAACTCTAGCATTTGACACATCGATAATCATTCATAATTATGTACGTATTTTCTTTGAAATGCAGACGTTTTTCACTTTATTCACATTTCTTTCAGAGCCTTCGTATCAGTGTCAATTTATTTCGAAAATGCTGGGCAGTTTTAAAAAAAATAAACTTCATGATAATATATGCTGTAAATGTTTCTCCATTTGGTGAAGAATTATTCAGAGAATTGTGCATCAAACAAATCCCATTCAATACCAACTTTTAAAGTGTTTTGAAACGCAATATACCATATACTATCACCAGCGCATAGCTCACCATATCACGTCCACCCGTTTACTTATAAGTTATTTAACATATATATAAATATATTTCTTAAAAGAAAAGTGATACATGTACCCATAAGTAATTATATCATATATTAAGTCTTTAAAAGACGTCAATTCCAATCACACATTCATCTGTATTTTCGTAAGCTCCACGTTCTCAGTTCAATTCATAGATTGAGTAGTTTCGTTCAAATTCTGAAGAAAAATATAAAAAATCTAAGTTTGATGATTAATTGTTTATAGGTTTCAGAATAAATAAAATGTTAAAATTTTATTGAAATATGATAGACAAGTCTAAGAACGAATTAGTAAATATTCATTTGTTTACCAACGATGCGCTTGATTTTGTAATTATTACTAAAGTCGTGCTGCTTACAACTTACCCCTTCAACTCATTTATTCGCACTCATTCAAGAAATATGCATTCTTTCGACAATACAAAACATGATTGTTCATCACCACGAAATAAGAATAATATAACATAATGCATAAAGAATCAGCATAAACCGGGCCGTATCTTGCGATGCCTGTAATAGGATGAATACATGTTAGGTATATTTCGTGCAGGACTTTGGCATCAAGGTTGTTTGTTGTGTTCGTTATTTACTGTAATTTCCTAATACTTATAGTAGTGTGAATAAATATTAAATTCCTACCTATTTATCATAATATCATGAAAACTAAGTGGGAATAGAGAACTTCTGAAAACAGAGTTTCTCGCAATAAGCAACTCGCAGCTCTGACGCAGAAGTTGTACCGGTTCAGTCCGGTTAGTCCAGTCCACGTCGCGCCGAGGTAATAATCCTAGTTCACGAGTTCGTAGCAAACTTACAACCAGTGATGATTCGAGAATTCGTCTACAAACCAACAACCTTTCCATTTCCCATCGTTCAGACGAAAACTGTGTTTCTGAAAGTTCTCCTTAGAAAGTGCACGATATAGGTACATTATTATTTATGGTTTAAATATGAAGGTCAACTATCAGCTTCTTCGTTCAATGTGTTCTTATGTATTAAGTATCAATCGTGTATTTACTATTAATCTTCTCCGGTTTCACATCATTCCATGTTACATTTAGTTCGGTTGCACTTATTTTCTAACTTCTAAATAATTGATTGTGAATAATTATCAATAATATGATAATGTGTATAACTACTGAAATAAAAACTTTAATAGACAATACAGAAAGATATTCGCCAAACATTCATGCAATGATACATTGCTGATAATAGGTAACTAATTATAGTAAACTTTTCAGATGATAACATTTCATTGACTAGAATCTTTAATGTGAGAAAGTTGTAAATTTGTAGTTATTATGTAAATAAATATTTATACGAAGATTTGTAAAAGTTTCAAATAACAATTAATAGTGACAATATGTTTGCAAAGCAAGCGTAATTCATTTTGCGATGAAAACTAAAAAAAAGTATATTTCCGAAAGATCAAGCGAACTCTTAGCATTTAAAAAAGGTGAGGTGTAATTTAATCACCGATAATATTTGTTCAAATAAATGTTATAAATTGGATATAACATGAAAATTAGCTAAGTAAAGTTTAAGTAATTACAAGAATACAGAAAAGGAAACTTGCTTTGCAAAAAATGTGAGAGTTTTTTAAAATCACATTCATATCACCTTGCGTAAAGCAAAACCCATTGCAATTTACCATAGTGCCGTGGAATGATACATTGTATACCATATTCGATAACATTACATGATGTTTCTATTTGCCTCATCTTTATCAAAACAATCGCCAATTGTTCAAGGCCACGGAACTATGATAACACATAAATGGTTAAGGGGCATTCACTAGGGAAAATAAATAATATTTTTCTGATCTTCGCACAGAAAATATCAATAACCTAACGATTTAACACAAACAGCGAGTTCCAAAAGAACATGTCAATAATTATAACATAAGGGTATGTATATCATCGATTACAACAATCAATTAAAGTCATTTAAAAGCTAAAGAATAAGGAGGTAGTTTGTAACACATGATAGAAGTATATAACAACTTAAATCTTCATGCAGACAAATATTTAACTGTCGAGAGTTTCAAAAACTGACAAAGAGTGTTTACAAGTCGTATTACTTCTTGATCAGATCACTCACCCACAAAAAGATTTGACTCTATTTGTACATGCAATGCAACAAATAAATACATTGTTTTGTGTTGTTTTATTATTTAAAATTAACCAAAAGAAAACCTATTCATCAAATTGTCACCTATGTGAAACTCTCTATTTCTCTTAATAATATTATGTAACCATTCATTCGATGCTTCAAATTTCGTTACAATATTGAAACAGATTACATAAAATTCTCACGTGTTTTTCATTCCAAATGATTTACTAATAAATTTTGACACACCAAGAATAGTAAATTGGCACAATAAATTGTTTAAAACAACGAACCAAAGAATAAAATAAAATCGCGGTCAAATATTCAGGAAGACCTTTGTATTTCTACGTACCTAGCTACAGTATAGTATTTTCATCAAATATTTAATATGTAGATTAATTTAAAGACTTTGTGTCTCTTCATTTAGAGTTTTAGTTAAAACTTAGCTCAAGTTGATGTTATTTACTTATTTAAGAAGTTTGAAAACAGAACTTTTCATTTCAAATAATGATAATACAAGTGTAAATAATGACATTAAGATTGTAAAGATTATAAAAGGTTTGCAAAACAAATCAGTAAAATGTAATCAAATGTAACTTGAACCAAATTGAAAATTTACAAACTTTGTCAGCTTATGAATCTTCCATGACTAATTTATTATAATTAGGGTTCAATATGAATAAATGAAACCTAAGGAATGGCAACCAATGACAATGAATGATAAAGCGGCAACAGAATAGAATCCGTGAAGAGCGGTGGGTGGAGAGAGGAGGTGGGCGAGGTGACAGAACAGAACGGAACGGAATAGAACAGAAGGGGTTGTTTGGTTGGCTGATTGATTGATTGATTGAGTGTCTGCAGTTAGTGGTGATCTGGTTCGAGGGACTTGCGGCCAGAGGGAGGCTGCTGGCCCGCCCGGTGACTCCGGGGCAAGGTGGTGGAGGTCGCGCCCAAATCACCCATCATGTCTCTTGGTTTCCACACAGGCGAACCTACAACACACCAAACACCCAACTCTTTAGCTTATCTTTTTATCAGTAATGTTAACTAGGAGTGGTAATTTTTTTCAAATCAATTTCAGAGCATAGACCACACTTTGAGGTGTTGCAATTACAAAATTATCTATTCACATCGAATAAGAGTAGTCTTATTAGACGTGGAGAAAGAGTTAAATGTTTGCTGATGGTTTTCCTCACTCTACTACACCCTACCAGACACTACTCGGCAGGAATTATCTTATAATAGATGCAAAATAAGCTTTTGAATAATCTATATTAAGCAAACTTATGTACGATTGTCATTGTGTTTAAAGTTTATTGGATTATTTTAATTACCCTTTTGGAATACAGATATACACGATGAAAAGCATTGCCATAAATAAAGACATAAATCATATTAAAAAGTAATTGAAGGTATTTACTTGTCGACATGAGATTGCGTTAGAATACTTTGTTCGCAAGAATAATCGTGTGTGTAAACCAACGGACATTCTGACTTATTTTATTTAATATTTATTTTCAAATATTGTAGTTCTTACTGCCTCAGAATTGGATGTGTGATAAAAATGTATACTCATAAAAAATAATTCACATATATTTTAAGCATGGTGTGAAACAGTTGATAGTATGGTAAACATGTATTTATAATTCTTTATTATAATATGAGATGCGAGATCTTGAAATCACAACACTAAGTATTAATATAGTAGGTATATAGGTATAAACATTTATTCGAATTCATTTGTAAGTCATTGAAAAAATTAGGCCTTCATTTGTAGTAAACACGTTTTAAATTAGTTATGTATAATGATATTTGAAGCAAATTTCAAAGTTTCTTTAAATTTATTTACTGCCAAGATGTATATTTTCAAAACAATTTGATATATTTCAAACAAAGCTAGTGAAAGAATCTTAATTAAGTATACATATAAACATAATAATATTACATAACTGTATTTTGACAAAAAAAACTCTTATATGCAAATGAAGTGATTGCAACTACAAGCAGCTTATTAGATTAATATTCTCTCTACAAACATGCATTCATAATAGTGTGTAAGTACTTCGCTAATATTAACTACATTATAATTAGGTCTTATTTTATCTTTTCCAGTATTTTATTTATTAATATATATTTTACCTAAAATTTCTATTTACCTCAGTATTTACCAACACTATTTGTGCTACGATTTGTATTTTAAGAATCAAAGTTGGAGCTTAGTGTTAAGATATGGAAAAGTGCGTCTATTTAAGATAATTTACCGTGAGACATCCAAACACTTCATCTTCAGTCATTCCCCCATTACTGTGATGGTTGAGAGAAGGTTAGCAGGCCTGACTGACTATGGTCACGGAGCATTACGTGTTAACACCATAAATATCGAGTGTATCTACCCTTCCACTGGTTTTGAGAGTGCTCGTGTCCATAATGTATGTAAGATCAAAACTTGGACCCTTCTAGTTTCTGTAATTACATAGCCACGTATTATTTACATGAGCTCAAAACGTGTTTTGTCAAGCAGGCTTTTCGTTTCACCTATTTATCGCAACGTCCTTTTTCACTTATAGACGCACCTAAGAATGCAAAGTTGCCGACTCTCACAACGCATACGTCGGTCACTTGAAAAGCGGTAGTGCTACGCGATTCGTACGAGGACCATCGGTCCAGATCGTCAGCGCTACGTCGTCGGTTGACCGGTCTCCATCTACGAGAGTGTTTGTCCTGTTCAAAATTATATGTTTTGTTGGTCAGCCTCTAGTTAGGTCTATGCGACTTCCTTCCTATAATTTTCTGAGGAAGTGATTAATTTATTCTTCACAAGTGAGTTTCCAGCGATAATTTTACTACTAAATTCTCAATCGTATAGAGCCTTTCCCATAGATCATTTACCATAGCTTTAAATACCGTTTGTGAGTTGACACATCCTTAGTTTACTACACATGATCTTTGCTTGCCAATCTTGACACAAACACATCATTCCGTATAAAGGTTCTATTCCGAGTTATCGTAATAAGAAAACTTCCACAGAGAAATCAATAGAACAGAGTACGACAAGCAAGTTGATCTTTCGACATTTCTCGAAAATTTGTTAAGTATTGAGACGAGTCCCCCTACCTGGAAACTTTGTTTATTCGCACGTAATTTGCTACTTCAGACCACGTTCATGACGCGCATTGATAATATTTAACATTATTTGAATGGCGTAGGTCATAAGAGAAACTTTTCTGTAGTATCACATTTATTTGTAGAGTATTTTATTCGAAAAAAATTCCATTGAACGTTTGGCCTCTCCATGTTGTCACATCTCACTAAAAGTGAATATTTTATCCTCTTTTATCGAAAGAGTATGCGCAATATTTTCAAAATCGTTGAAATCAAAGCGAAGTACGAAGTAATAGTAATTAACTGATGTTTGCATTGTCTGTATAGTTTTTGAATAAGTTTGCATGTCAACGAATAATGCGTGATCTCTTTGTAACGGAATATACATTTTCCCCTTCTAAGTTTGAATAGTTTGCAAGGTTCTATAAATTTAGAATGCCGTGGTTAGTTGAGATTGGACAATTTTATGAAATCAAAATATGTAAAAAGAATCAATGTTTGAACATTGAAATCAGCTACATCGAAAGTTATTTTAATGATGGCGTCAATAGAAGGGCAGTTACGCAATTTATTGAAGAATCTATTGATAAATTGACTAGGCGTATCAAAACAAATAATTTATCACTCAAAGTAAAACAATATGGATATTTAAAATAAAATACCTTTCATAATATGTTAGGTATTTTGTCGAGGGTCATAAAAAGCCAACGAGTGCAGATTATTTAAATACCATAAGAGGAAAGAGTTTGTGTGCATACTATCTACATACAATTATATATCATATTATAATGGACATTCCATAATAGCAGGAATATGGTTTATCATTTTACTTAATTACGTAATATTGTGTTATAGGTGCTAATAAGATGACGATTGCAATACATATTTGTGTTCACACTATATTTTATGGATGTTAAATGAATACATGTCTTACTGTACACGGTAAGAAATAGAAATCGCCAGGGGAACATACATATTTATATAAACACATCGAAAGATATTTGTTTCGTTTCGAGCAAATCATCCTGCATCGGCAGTTTGGTGATCTCTAATACATTTTTCTACCTACTATAAATGGCGGGATTTTACTAATAACTAGTGATTACACCACATTTACGTACTTATTTCAACAATGTCTTGTGTCGATGTATCTAAATGGGTACTAGTTTCACAAGAATTAATGTGTAGGATATTTTTATTTACTACCTACTGAATTCATCTAAAACTGGGTGCGAATATTAAAAGCTCTTGGAATGATTCAATATTTTTTACAATTTGTCATGTGAGCATTTGGCACATGTTTATTTATTTTTTAATAAATACAAAAAATAACTGTACATTCATAAGTTGGCTCAGTGAACCCTCCAATAACGCAATTCTAGCAATTTTAAAACAAGATATTGTTTTTATGATACATTTGAAGCTCTTATTTTCTAGTATTTACCCGTTTAATATTAACTAACATTATTGAATTTGAGGAAATCCAATTACGTTTTTTAGGTTTTTGAGTATTTTCTCTCAATATTACGTAATTGTAATAGATAATCCTTAATATTCGATTTGTACGAACCCTTAACTGAATTTCCTCATTCATAAAAATAATATTTCACTTTTTTTTCAAATGAAGATTATTTTGGGAGGGTTGTGAAAGAAACATTTAAAAATATATATTTTAAGGCATGCAAATTAAATAATGATTAGTAATAGACATTGCTTCTTAAAACTACTTAAAATTGGTGTGGATATTTTATCAATCAAGAACAAAAAAAAAATCTTGGAACAATAAATTATTTTGACAAGATACAATAATTAATATAACAATTATTTGAGTAATAAATAAGCCACGATCAAAAAATTGTATTAATAAGTTACTTAAAACCATAGAGAGAAGAACAATTAAAAATGAAGAAATTTAAATGTTTTATTTTGATTGTTTTAGAACCTATGAACATAATTTATAATGTGGGATAGGTACGATCATATATTTAATCTAAAAATAATAAAAACTCTATTAATATAACACTAAAATTAGGTCGTAACTATCTAATATTGCACCGTTCATTTTCTTTCTTCATTTTTATCGATGGAGGTGTTGGAAGACAAAGTACATGTGCCAAGTAATAAAATCACGGTATTGAAGATTGGTTGGGAGTTATTTAGTTAAACATGTATTTCATCATTATCTTCTGATTTATCATAAGAAAGATCCCTCATACAGTCAATGCTATGTTCGTGGGGTTCATTGATGAAGTCGAGGGTCTCCACGCTGCTCCTGTCTGAGGAGGACATTTGTCTGTTGTTGAAGGCCAACTTCTTTCTGTTCTTGTGCGAGCGGCCTCGGTTCGCACTGGCCTTATGCTAGGAAACTTTGTTTTGCTTCTTGTTTGAAAGGTAACACTGTACACATGTTGGTTTCTCAATAACTTTAGCTATTGATTCTGTAGATTTGGAAACTACAATGCCAAGTTTGTAAGCTTTATCCTCGTATCCCGCCATCGGTGAATACTGGGAAGCTCGATCGAGGGAATTAGTTCCAAGCTTAGCTAATCGGTCTTGTGCGGATTTAGAGTACTTCCTTGCCAAGTTGGGAGATTTGTTAGGAGATCGGTCGAAGCTTGTTTGAGGAGATTTAGATCTCATTATGCCTTTCTTAAGGACTGGTTTCAATGGTGACTTGGAACGTTCCATTTCATTGGCTGGTGATTTGCATCGTTGTGGAGATCTACAAAAATCCACACTGTTCCGAGGAGATTTTCCCCGCTCAAAGTTTTTTGTCTTTTGAGACGTTTTTTCTGTTGGTTTTGGTGATCTATCCCGAACTATAATTGTTTTTGGCGATTTATCTCTATTGGCGCCATTTCTGGTCGGTTTAGGTGACCTGTCTTGATCAATACAAAGAGAACTTTCTCTAGTTAACTTTCCCTTTGGAGACCTATCTCTGTCAAGACTTCCCTTCGGGGATCGGTCACGTTCAATAATCCCTTTAGGTGATCTATCTCTTTTGATGGTTGCGCCTCCGTTAGGCGTTTTGCTCCAAATAATAATACTTTTGGGAGATTTATCTCTGTCTATGCTTCCTTTCGGAGATCTATCTCTGTCTATGCTTCCTTTGGGAGATCTACCTCTGTCCATGCTTCCTTTCGGAGATCTTTCTCTACCAATGCCACCTTTTGGAGATCTATCTCTATCGATACTTCCTCGTGGAGATTTATCTCTTTTAATGGTTCCCTTAGGTGATCGATCAAGATCAATACTCCCTTTAGGCGAGCGATCTCTATTTATAGTTCCTTTAGATGATCGATCGATATCAATACTTCCTTTGGGTGACTTGTCTCTATTTATGGTATCTTTTGGTGATCGATCTAGATCGATACTTCCTTTAGGTGACCTGTCTCTATCTATGCTACCTCTCGGAGAAGTCTCAAAGCTGCTCTGAGTAGATTTTAAACTACTTTTTCTTGGTGACTTGTGAATGATTACTTTCGTGACGCAATCCTTATTGTAGAAATAGTTTCCATTGAAATTTTTATCAGGGGAAATATCGCGGTTGATATTTCCTCCGCTGAACGACTTAACAACTCTAACTTGGTGCTCTGGAGAGATAGTGGCACTCAACTTACGGCAGTCGGGCGAGGTTCTAAGTGACGGGGAGGAATGTTGCTTACCTAGGTCCTTCACCAGCACGGGGTGGTATGTGGTGGGCTGGTGCGAGGATTGGATAAGGCGCGCCTGGCTGCCGGTACTGCCTGCACTTAATGTTGATGTGGTACTGAAAATTAAACGCCATTGAAAGTTTCTTATGTCATAACAAATTTTAATTAATTATAGCAAACCCATTCGTAATTTCTGATAAAACTTTTTTAGAATGATTAACTATAATTATTGTAAAACCTTTTTCTTTCAATGGACGTTAGCAGCAATTTCATTGAATTGAGATTTTATATGTAAAGGCTCGACCGAGTATAGGCAGTGCTGTCATTCAGCCGGCTTACAAGTATTTCCGTATAAACAACCCTTTGTTAAAAATTAAATATTCCAGAAAACTACTTGTCAAATGTTTTCAATGTCAGTAATGTGTTAAATTATAAGAAAAATTACATGTTTAAGAAAAGGTAAATGAATGTCAAAAATAGCGTGTTCTTGGGATTCAGTTGAGTAGTTTTCTGAATATTGAATGTTCCATCAATAATACAAAACATACCTAAGAGTAAGGTGATTTGGAGTCCTTCCCAGCCCTTTTTTGTGAGTCACGACCCCCGCCTGGGAATCCTCTTCGCCTTCGGACTTGGTGCCTGGGTCTGAGCGCTCCAGCTCTGACGTAGTTCTCTTGGGAACGACAGGTTCTGAAAACACATATGCAGATTTTTAAAGTCAATTTTCATATTCTGTTCTCTGAATCAATTCTTTCATTTCAGTTCTATTCAACGAAGTCGGTTATCGATTCTCCACAAAAATGTAAAAAAACCATTGGAGATAATAAAATAACGCTATTATTCACATCTACGTCAAGGGAACAACTCTAGATAGGTACCACATGATGCTCATGCTCATACATCTGTCTCTAATTAACCAATTCATTACATACTCTGTAACAGACCATGTAACAAACATGTAACAAATCACTCTCGGTACCTCACTTAGGTACCACATTGGTACTTCTACTGCTGGCTAATACTCCTGCATACCTGTTAGGTAATTCAGTGTTCAATAGTGTCAAGTATGATATTATAATCGGTTGGTTTGTTTTTAATACTGCTTTACGTCAACTGGGGTAGTGTAGGAACATACCAGCAGTATCTCCGAGTGTTTTGCTTCTTCCGCGGAAGCTATCCTGCTGCGGCGGGATGTGCATCATAATGGGTTCTTGCTGCTCGTCCTGGGAGTTTCCTCGTGACAAACTCTCCACTTCAATGTTTCCAGCAGAGTGTCTCTGTCCGGGCTGCTTGCACTTTTTGGTCTTGCCCAAAGTGTGGGAACCTTGCATTACCTGCACCTGTTATTTTGAGTTTGGTTAGTTTGGGTGTCAGGCTTTAAAATAAGCATACTATAATGTTATTTTTATTAATCAAAACTCATGCTATCAAATAATGTTGTTGAAAAAATTGCATGCTTTCAAAACTTATTTTTTTGGGTTTAAAAAAATCATGCATTTTTGTAGCATTGGGTTATTTTTCAAAATTTAGAAAATCGGTCGTTGATGGAGACATGTTATTAAGTTATCCGCAAAAGATGGTTGCTTTTTTTGCTTCTACAAAAGATATCAAAATAAAGAAAGCTACGATAAAAAAATCAACCGGAAAAATATACTTATTTTTGCTAAAATATATCTATTTAAAAACTTTAATTTTTGTTTAAGCTGTGGATAGAAATTTCCTTCCATAGACGTATTTCAAAACACGATGTTCCTATGATATAAGAATTTTTTTTCATTTTTCGCGATTTGACAAAAAAATTCACCATTGTCTTCCAAATATTGATATTTAGTTCGACATGCACCAACCTGTTGAACTTTAGGTCTATCCAGTGTGTGGCTGGAGTGGTGAGTCATGGACTCCTTGTGCATGGGTCCAGGAGACTGACTGGGGCCCAGCGGGTGTGGTCCAAGGGGCTTGGTAGGCGGAATAGACATGTTGCGGACACTTTCGCGGATTATCTGACGGATGGTCTTCAAGAATGCGTTGCGGAAGTCAGCCGTGCTAAAAAAATCATAATCACCATGATGCAAAAAACGAGATTAAGTAGTTTGTTATTTGAAAAGTTTTTACTTCACCACAAAAGTCTAGCAGACAGGTTACAAAAAATACTAACCTATTGGAAAGAACGTATACTTTCTCGGATCTGCGTTGAAGTTGTGATCTCAGGTGAATGAGTTCCCAAAGGAAATGGCTATCCATGTCCTTGGCAGAAGAAGCTCGTACCTGAACTTCAGTGACGGGAATTAGTACCTGGTATCTTATTATTTCTACCTCGTTAGAGTTACTCTTTGACGAAACGCCCTGTAAAATAATTAAATAATTTGCTTAAAAACATCCCCCAAAACACTATTTGAGTATTAGGTATAAATAGAGACTTTACTTACCATTAATTTTTTCTTCTGTCTCAGTCTTTCTTTGCAAAGGAATACAACAGCCGATTTGAAAACGAAACACATCGCGTGTAGCTCCAAACCTTTCTTAATTTTACCGAGGAAATCCGAAATATTCAGCCACTCCACACCTCCATAGTACAATAAATCACCTAAAATATGAAAAACAACAGCAATGAAATACCATTATCATCAATCTTAATATAAAATGTAATTGTAATGCTTTGATACAACAAACCGTGTTTATTACCTGGGCTTAAATCGATTGGTTGTTTGCATGATTTTTGGTGCTGTCTAAAGAGATGATCAAATATTGCTCCGTACTCTTCGTGAATTCGTTGCATTTCATTGATATGTTCAGCCACTTTCTCCATTCCCTTCAGAGCCTCTGCACAAACAAATTCCATTTGAATATTAACAAAAAAAATAAAATCAACATAAAAACTACATGTTAGTACAGATGATACGTTTCATAAGGTTCAAGCCGTCTGGCAAGATTCCTTGTACCATATGAGTTACATATTTGATGACGAAAATATAGACTTGTACTTGAGAAATAAATATGCGAGGTGTTCAATTACCAATCAGGTGAGCATGCTCGTCGGAGCTTGGGTCCGTTAGGTTTCTCAGCTGTTGGAGAAGCAGTGGATACTTGAGGATTCTCTGAATGGGTTTGATTAGGTAGGATTCCAGGGTGCTGGAGTGCTGCTGGCGAGGATTCCGTGCAGCCAGGAACTCTTGCAGGGCTTGGTTGCCTTCATCTGGTTCAAAAAGAAAGCAACAAACAAAAGATGGTCAGTCTTTGCTGGCCCGTGCTTATAGCATCGAGCCACAGAATATATGATCGTTATTTTTTTAAATTATACGCTACACAAACGTGTTATACATTTAACATTTGCCATTTAAATTATATAGAACACATGCAGAAGAATAGTATTATGCTACCATTCATTAATATTCAACTGCCCTGGCAGTTTAGCGGGTATTTGTAGTGAAGAATAAAGAATAACAAAAAATTTGATGTGTGTTATTATAGCAATCTTGTAACTATATTCCATGTAGTTGAACACATCTATTATTTATGTGAAACTATTGACAACTGCATGCAATCCAGGTACAAGCGAATATCTAAATGATTCTGTCCTGTTGTTGTAATTACATTAATTTTCGACGAATTCGTTCTAGTTTGTATATGGAAGGTAATTAAGCTGAGTAAATCAGGGCTGTCTATAATACCATTAACAATTTAAAAATAACTTTAAATTAGAAAAGACTGACATTAAGTTCTTGACTAAAATTTATGGTACGTAAAATAATAAGTTCAATCATGGTATCAATGATGGAAATAAGAAAAGTACTTACTCGGGTGAAGTACTTTTTGTGCTTTACTGTGACTTGCACAGAAAGAGCTGTACAGTTTGAAGTGGTTCACATAGTATAAGAAGGTACTAGCAATGGAGAAAAGAACATTCTGAAAAAGAAAATTGTATTCAGTAAAATGATCTTTCAAGAATCTCATTAAATGAATATATCCATAAATTTATTACGATTTGTCGAAGTAACAAGATTTTAAAATTACCTTGTATTGCCCGGAAACTTCAAATTGGTGAAAGTTGGGCTCCAATTCAATTGCCTCGTCGAGATTTTGTAAAAACTGTCTCTGGAACGTGACGATTTCTTGGATATTTCCAAATAGAGCGTTTATCTCGGCATTCGATAAAAACGTTTCTCTCTTCAATGGTTCTAAATAATTTTCTAATAGGCTATTAAGGTGCTGAAATGTGAAAGAAATAAAAATATTAGTTTTACAGTTGACATATATATATTATGTACCCAAACCCGTAACCAAAGTTATACGATATCGTATACCTAACACAAGATTTACCACCCGGCTTAGTTAAAGATTTGGAATGAAAAAAAGAAACAAGTAATCTTTTGACGGTCATATATAGCACAAGTTTTAACTATTCATTATATCTCTCAATGGAAGTCTTATACCTCTCAATACAAATCTTATATCTCTCAATGGAAGTCTTCTAATGTCAGAGATAACCGAATGAGATATTTGGCTGCTTCAGACGATTAGATTTCTTTTTATAGTTGTGCAGGATGTGCGCCAGGGCTGCCAGGTTATGTTATGTGTTTTTCCTATGCAAAGGAGCCCTCTTCGAGTGACCTTTGTACCAACTTGGACAACATTGTAACAATACTGTTTAATAAAGCTTTTTTTTTATTACAAGATAATACATTACAAAATGATAACAAAGTTGTAATGTATTATTCCCATTGAGTTTACAAAACTCATTTCGGGAAAGACAACATTAGATTAAGGACAAGACAACATAAATACATACATTAAAATAAATAAACGCAGATGTTATAATGGAGTTCCAGAGAAAGATTGTGTTAGTCATTAATGAAACTGTTGAGGAAATAGCTTTTAAGAGCTTTTGCCTATGTTTTTTTGTTCGTTGCCGGAAGTTTTAAATTACTAGGTAATGCGTTATATTGCTTATGTGCAAGTTAATCTAAGCAAAACAACAATGATTTTCTTTAGTACAACAAATTAAACTATCTTTCAAGATCTCACAGCAAATCGTATTCTATTTCAATACGATTTTATGAATGTTTTTAAAGTAGCTTCACGAATTCAGTGAGGTCGGTTCATTTTCTAATTGGTCAAAAATGGTAACCGAATAAAACAGATCAGTGTTAAAACAGAACATGATCAAATAATCTGTTGAGTTAGGTTAAGTGAGATTGATAATGTAGGGTTAGATTATGTTAGGTTCCACTTCGTCGTGAAACCGTCGAACATAAATAAATCAGCATGACCAACCTTAACATAAGTCTTCTCCGTGTCCCTGAGCTCGAGGATGACCTTCCTGAGGCGCTCCGCGTCACTGAGGTGGCGAGTGGGCGTGAGGGCCGCCCCGCTGGCCACCGAGCCCGTGGGCGAACCGCGCCGCGTGTCCTGGGGCGAGCGACAGAATCCGGTCACCTGCTCGGCGCTCTGGAAAAATTCATTTCATTTTTAACTAAAATGTAAGAGACGTGCCTGACTTACTTCAACCCCTTCAGATCTGAATTAAAACTGGCAGTGATAGAACATATTTGATGCTTGATAATAACAGTTATTTAAAAAAATACATTTTGTTTTTTGGTCTCATAGGGCGAGTTTCAGATAAAATGACAAATCAAGCAAAAAAAAATTACTAAATATAAAAATAACATAAAAATTAAAGTTTGAAAAAATACCATCAAAACATCAAAAAGAACATTAAAAACAAAAATCACATTTCAAAATAAAAATAAATGACTACCGCCTATATAAATACCAGCAGTTGGAAAACGAAAACCGCCATTTTTTTCACTGTAATCAATGAAATCTATATATTTTCAAATGTTCTGAAAGGGTTAACCAGTGATGTCTGACATTATTCTTCTCGACTTTAATCGTTTTTAAATGAAAATTAATATAATATAATAAAACTTACATATTCAGAATCAGCGTTTGTTGATCTACATGATTATTACATGTTTAAGTCATAATAATTCCTCATTCTTTTATTAATTTTACTATATTAATATAAAACTTATCATATAATATATTAAATAATTATAAATAAAACAATTCGTGATGTATAGTAGCCATAATATATGATCACCATGTTGGCCATTAGACCAAAAAAATATTTTCAGTTTGCAGAAACGTAATGTAAACATACCGAGGGTCGTAGCGGTTGCGTGACCAAATATCTAAAGTCCTCATTAGGTTAATGATAATGATGATGATATTTTTGTGAAAGTGCGAATTCCACAATGCCGACCTTCCTTTCCTTTTTACGGTTAACTTTATGTTATTAATTTTAATGTTTTTTTAAGAATTAATAGTTTCTTCTCCATCAGAATAAGCATCTGACAAAAAAAAATAAAAAAACTCACTGATTTTGGTGGGAATTGAAAATATGTGAGCAAGTTAATACTTTTTTTTACATAAATTACTACCATCTACCTATATATGTAAAAAGGGTCTCTACATATAATTCAGCAATTCTATTTATTCTGCCGGGAACTTCATATGAATACATTTGAATAAACGTTTTACTTCAACAGTTTGTATTGTTAGTGTACCATGCAATAGTATTGAATTTTTAATAACTTTCTTACCGAAACCAGACTTTTTTAATAATCAGATAGACAAGTGGTAACTGATCTACTTCTCAAATTATCAGATACTATAAAAAATAATAATATTTGACAAGTAAAAAATATTTCACCAATAAATGAAGATATTATATGTCTCGACGCCATCTAGTGAGAAATTTAGCACTAACAAAGCCTTTCATACAAAAATAAAGTTGGTTGTTTACAGGTGGAAACAATATAATAAGCAGTAATTGTTGATTGAGGTACTAGTACATATTGAATCATTTGGCGGATTGGAAATAAGCCGACATAGCTCAGTGGTTCAGAGCACCTGACCGGACATCAGAAGGCACGGGTTCAATTCCCGTTGGCGGCATTTATTTTTACTCGGGAGATATTTTCAATTTGTATTGATATTTATTTCTTATTATTATTTGTTACACATATTTACGATTGTATGCATGTACGAACATACTTGCTTTATATATTATACTTTGATTTATTTACATTTCAGTTCCTATTATTTAAAAACATTATTAATTATAGTATTCGTATTTGTAAATCGGTTTTACTTTTAAAGTTATTTTTTTCTGCTCTGTAATTCTTCTTTCTTGTAATATTATTCTATAGCTTAAGAGTAAAATTATGTTCTTGTTTTACTGGTTCGTAATTAGCATCAATAATCGTATGCATATGCCCACATACTAACTTTCATATTTTGTGCTTTGTTTTATTTACTGTATCAGGTCTTATTACTTGGAATCAATATTAATCATAGTACTAGTATTTGTTGTATAAACTTATGTATAACACAAACATATATCCTGTTATACTTCATACTGTAACCAAATGTCAATTTCCTTGTAAAAGCCCAATTTATGATATATTAATAAACACAGAAATAGGCAAGTTAAATGAAAACAGTCTGAGAGTCCGTATAAGATAATGGTGAATCAAGTACACAATATACGAAGTTATAATAATAATGAAGAAGACGTGACAGATCTTTCAAAATATCTCGACTCCTTGGATACATATTTAACAAGTTGACATGGGAACATTCATATCTTATGGCAAAATCCCGATGTAAATGAAGCATTAAATTACATTTATTCAAAAATGTGAAATACATCGTGACAGGATATGCTCAGTGTATTACAATAATATTTTAAGATTTATATGTATTACGTACGTACAGGCAAATCATTTTAAAGAGGACACGTTTGAATATATCTGTGCTCACCGATGGTATCGAAAGTTGAAAAATAGGTTTTAGAACTAACTGGGAACAACCCCTCTTACCCCGCAAATGCTCAAAAATACTTTGGATTGATTGATTCACATATTGTAATTGAATTTTTTTGGTTCACCGAGCACAGAACACGAAATATTTTTTCCTTGTGTTGGACATTTCTTAGTAAATAAGTGTGACATCGAGAAATCGATTGATTTTACGTTTCACGCGTCTATGAAAATTTGCGGATGTTTGTTTTAACGAAAGTCACTAAAAAGTTGCAAAGGCGAGAAACAGTAGTCCATCATATGCCAACATAAGTAAAAATAGTAAAAGTTACTTCCATTGAGCTTTGTGCGGAGTTCGGGTAACATGTAAAAAAATATTTTTTTGTACATTAAGGTTAACCGCGCCAACTGAAGATGTCATCGTAGGTAAATAAAATTTTGTGATTTTTCTCACATAGTAGACACAGTGATTAAACACATAGGCATTTTAAAATTCTACAAATAAAATAATTCACCCCGACCTAGTGCCCATGTCTACAATATAATGTGTACATATTTATATCTGACATAAGGAGCAGTCTCCGTGCCCTAAGGAAATGAAGTACGTGTATATATATATTTATAGTTACCTTGAGCAAATTTTCTATTTCAAACGAGTTGGTCCTGGAGGTGACCTTCCCCGCTCCCGCTCCCAGCTCCACCCCCAGTCCACCGGCTCCACCACCCCCTCCCCCTTCTTCCGGCGAATAAAGCTCTTTACCTGAAACAGATTGATTCACTACGAACATTTTATAAAAGGTATACAAACATATTTATACACACTTTATATATATACATATCGAATGTGTTGTGGTAAAATCCTTCGAGCCCCATTTTTCAGTGGATGCATATAGAATACTTTTTAAAAAATAACATGGTTAAGAAATTTTGCTGCTGATGCATGTTAATATTAAAAATAAAATCTAAGCGTATTTATTTTTAGGTTATTTCGAGAAAAAAATACTCAACCCTCAAATTTTGAAAAACAAATAACAACTTTTATATAAACTTCAGTTTTATGAATCTGTAAATACTCGTTTTTATCGTTTTCTTTAAAGTTGTTAACTTGCATTTTGTGGCTTAAAGAGTTTTAGCAAACCACAGTTGATGTAAATAAATATTGTATATATTTGTACATTAGCTCCGCACAGGGGGCCCCGACGAAAATAATTCCCTCAGGGACTATGTCATCTTTGGGAATGCTGTATGGAAGGTATTTTTAAGGAAAGAAAGGATAAAAAGTTCTGAGAAGGAAATATGAAGGATGGGTAGGAAACTGGGGGGTCAGTGAAGTCAGTTGTTTGAATCCGTCCCTCCCACTGCGGTGCAAGGCGATGTTTCATGAGAATCCAGATGGACAGTTCAAAATGTCTCCCTCAACCAGTTTCACCACGTAGTTGGTGGGGAGACGCATCCGCAGCCGAGACCCGAACAAAACTCACCCCATGCACCCCTGCTAAGTCACCAAACGTAGCAAACCACTTAGGGTGCTTGTGGCAGAGGTGTTAGTTATCAAATAAATATGTAAATACATACATCGTTCATCTTATTCTAATAAAAAACTAACTAAACTAACCTTCACGCGGTTTCTCCGTAGGGGTAGGCAGAAAAGATGGATTACCATACAACTCCGTCTTAGCATACACTTCTTTCTTCATTCACGTTCACACATCTTCTTAAATAATACTATTCTGTTATTCTGACTCTTGACATGCCCGACTCAAGTACATATTTGATTCACTTGCTCGTGCCATGTCTTCCTCGGGCGTCCCTGACATATTCTACCATTAACCTTAAGGCGATGCACTACGTCGTGAAATATTTCAAATTGAGCTGCTATCAATAATAACCCTTACGTAGATGGCGATAAGGTTTAAATTCCCGTTTAACACCATCCGCCTGTTTTGATTTATGCAAGAAAAAAACATGGCCAAAAAGTGCCTTTTATTTTATTTTGTGGATGTTCAGGCATAAATATTATTTTTTTTTGATCATTTTATAAATAACTTAATTTGCCACATTATAAAATAAAATCATAACCGAAAATGGGTTCGTAAGTAGAAGATTTTGAACTTTAAAGCAGTTTTCATAGGCCTTATACATTATTTTTTTCTGGGCTTATAAAAAGACTTATCTAAAAAATACTCGATTATTTCTAAGGCCAAGATATATTCTACTCCCAGTATTTAATTAAAGCATGTGAAACATTTCTAGGCGACCAAATTTTCAAACCAAAAACACATGATTTTGCATTACTACGTATGGCATCGCCTTAAGTTGACACTTTGAAGTGAAACATTCAACACTCGTGCTAAATATTATTCGTCATTAATTTTGTCATTTGCACAAATCGTTTAAAAAATATCTTACAAAATAATTCTTTTGGTTTGCTTGTTTTTCGAATCACGGTCATTTCGGCTATCAAAACCACTACAAAACTTCTCTAAAATGGCAATATGACCAAAGAAGCTGTGCCTTAATTATAAAACTAAATTGTTTATTTTCAATATATTTGTTGCGAGTTCAACAAACTAAGTCCAAAAATAATTAATAAGCAAACATTCTGCCGTAACACGAAAGCAGTTCTGACGTAACAACAAGAATAAAATAAAAAATTATTAAAATAAAAAAATTTAGAACTAAGCGACTTAACCGAGTTCATTTTGAAAAAAATCTCACGAAATAATGTTATTTTCGCAGGTAATGGCGGTCGCACCAGTAATGATTTCCTGTGACGACATTTATACGACCGAAAGTTCGCCAATTTTCGTTTTTTATGAATAAAAGATATAAATAAAAAATCTTTTTCGGCAGGTATATAAAGTATGTGTTAACCAATTATTTGACCTATTTTTACCGCTTTCACGCTTATTTACAAGTTTTAAAACAGAAATCGAAATATTCGGCTACTCGGAGAAAACTTACTGATATAATTTACTTACTAATTAACTAAATAACTAATCCTGTCAAAAACAGGACTGCAGGACCCAAACGAATGAATTGATAGGTTTCGAGCTAAACTTTTAGTAAAAAAATTATTAAAGCGACGTCGGAACACGTGTTCATAAAAATAATTATATTTTCGCATTTCGTCATATCAGAGCAAACGCAAGTGCGAAAATGAACACGTGTTCTGACATTTTCGGAAATTCCACAAATTTTATTATTAAACGGCCTGCTGTCCCGTTTTTAACAGTTCATTAATAAATGATCAACACTCATTTTTCTTCGTGTAACATTTTACAATCTACTAAAGTTATAATTTTTTGTGTTGTTTCAATTAAATGTCCAAAGTCTATTAATTTTTTCGCCTCTGATAGCTACTTTGCGTCTAATTCATATACTTTCAGAGGTTCCAACGGAGATCTCATCCCCATGATTTGAACTGTAACCATTCATAACACTCATAATTTTTTTTTTCTTTTTTCCTTAATTTTTCTCTCTTTCTTTTTTTGGTCATTGCGCAAAAAATTAAATTAATTTAGGTTTTCAGTATGACCAACTTTTGATGATACCAAATTTTGGGGAATGTGAACTTCCACCAACACAGGACTCGGCAAATAATGTCATTGAAACTTTTACCTATTTTCCAGGACCGATTTATTCGAGCGGAATTAATTTACTTGGACCACTCAGGCATCGCGTCAAAACAATCTACCCAGTGAATAAAAAAGGAGACATATGATACTGTTTAAATAAAATGTTTCATTACAAATAAATACATATAAATTATAATACCTATAAAAAAATTTAATTTTTTATTTAAACAGCTCAAATCTAACAAGGAAATAAAAGTTTGAAAGGAAAAAAAAAAGTTTAGGTACATATAATTAGATCAGTCCTGTGAACAATCATATTTCAATTATTTTGGTACCTACTTTATCGCTTGTCTGATATGATTTACGCACTTATCATCAGTTCCAAGTTTGAAAATTAAAAATTCATTGAACATGAATAATTTTATCAACTGCGCAGGAATATTTAGCTTTACCTATGCACCAACAACCGAAATTAGGTTAAAAAGCAGACAGAAATGTTACGAGTTTTAGTCTTAATCTCAATTAGTTCGCACTTTACTTTGGCAGCACAATTTCCTTTCGTTTCTCCAACTCGTTCTCATGTTGAACGTCGCGCATGTGGAACGAGCTACCGGGGTTTGTCTTTCTTCCCTCCTTTGATTTGGATTTTCAAAACCCGCAACAACATATTCCTTCTTATGGCCCCGTTTCACAACGTCACCTAACCGGGTTAGTCACGTTGTTCTCTTGGTTGTGGACACATGCAAACATAGAAAAATAGCTTCCTATAGGTCTTTCATATTAAAAGAAGAAGAAAGAAACTGGTTAAAAGCTATGTATTAGTAATTATTATTAAATTTTGCATTTAAAACGTAAAAAATGTTCTATTCCACCCGGAATCGAAATCGTGAATATAAAAATAGGAGTAAAAGGAGATTTATATAAACACACCATTTGGTTCCTTAGAACAGGAAATCTGACGAGTTATGAACTAACCTAACCTGACAAGACATAATAACACCTGTACACATTTAAATAAAATCCACACTGAATATGTACGATATTGATCAATTATTACTGTGGACTGAAAAATTAGAAAGATTAATGCATAACTACTTTTGTACATGGATTCACAACAGAAAAAACTTATGAAATTTCACGAATCACGCATTTCATAAAAACAATATTCGGAAATCATAATATGTGTAATTTGGCATTTATTAATTTAATCAGTTGTGGTTATATTGTAACTGGGTCCCTACCAATTTCTCATTAATTTTCTACTTTTTTCTGTTTATTGTGATAATATTCTCAGTAAACGAATGTAATAAAAATGTAATTTAATGTAATAAATAAATAAAATATATTTTTAGTGTAATATATACAAAATGTAAATAACATTATGTGCGTATAATGTAGTGCATGGTATTTGGGTTATGCGCAAATACACAATTCGTAAACCGCTGATATAGGTATGAGGTATGAATAAATGACATATGATTGCTTTTGACAATTATAATTCTAATTTGCTATTGAAAATCGAAAACTCAATTTGCGAGGGTATTTCAAGACTCGTGAATAGGTGATCGAGGTTGAAAATATTGACAATTTGGATATATTCCGGACAGCCATAGTTTAAATGAACAGGCCAATTAATGGAATATTTAAATACCCGGTATCGGCAAAATTACCCGTTAAAATTAACCTACCTGTATTTACCTCCGACTGGTAAATATTGTAATAATGTCGAATTCATTATTTTTGTGGGGAGTTTCTAATTTTGTGGGCGAATGCAAATTGGTATCAAAAGCCGTTATATGATTAATAACATGTGACGATAATACATTTTAATACATATTTTCATGCCGTGGATCTACTAGTTATTTTTTTATTGCATGTTTTATAAAAACGTTTGAAAGTTTGGTGTCTTAGCACTAATGACTATTCTCAGTTCGCAACGTTATTTCTACAACAAGCTACAGAGTCTCGATACATACAAAATAAATTAAACAGTTAAAAACGAGGCTTTACTCTGTGTTAAGAAGGATCTCTAGTCCATTTATTTTAATTATTTTAATCAATTTTTATTAACCTTCAAACATAAATATCAAAATAAACATACAAATTAATTTTACCGTACATACATAGGTACTTTTACATTTTATTCATGGTAAACCATAACTGAACAATCTAAGTAGTAAAATTATGTACCTATTTAGAAACTTTAACTTAAAGAATAGTAATATATATTTTTGGAAATTTTCACAGCGAAAAGTAATATAGTGATTTATTTTTGGGGTATTATGCCGTGTCGCCCAAAATGTTTCAATTTCGCCAAAACTAAAAAGGTACGTAATTCAATATAAAAAAATCTTATTTAAAGCAATAATGAACTTCTTGCGGATACTCAATATGTCTTTAGAAGCTGCCAAAGAACTGATGCTAACCAATCAGGGTGTTTCAATGTGTTGTTGTTTTATTCATATTTGAATAACGATTTATTATTTCAATGTATAATTAGTAAAAGTATTCACAAAATCTACAATATATGGTATTTTTCACTGGACCTACTTATTGTTCAATTAAAAAAAGTGACATTTAAAGAAGAGGAGGACAAACTGATGCAAAGCAAGTAAGTACCGCTAGTATGTGAACTTTATTGAACATAAAATATTTTCATACCCTCGTTGACTAAGCTTGTCTTATCGACGCGATGTTTGCCAGATTCTCCCACGAAGAGGTGTTTCAAATCTGTATTTCCACGTAGCACCCCAATACTATCGTTAGTTTCATTGGCAGAATTATTTATCATGCGACCCGAGCCCCTAGCCCCTAGCCCAGTACGTCAGGTGGGTACGCCCCAATCTTGAAGCCATCCGGATAACTGAATAAAAATAAAGTTTAAATTCAAATCTGCGAGGGCTGGTAGGGATAGTTAATTAGTAGTGGCCGTGTGAGTAGGGTCGGCAGAAAGCAATTTGTACTGCGGGGTAATCTTGACAGCGCACGCTTGCCTTCTGCCTTGTGCCTCCTACCTCTACCGTCTCAGAGCAGAATATGGGGTTGAAATGCGAATAATCTTACGGAACATAGCTACGTTTTCCAATGAGACGGTAAACTCTGATGGGAACAATTAACTTAGAACGTTACTTCAAACATTGTATGCATATGACACCGATTTGCGTCTAGTTTATGATTAATTGAGATGCATAACTGAGGTCCATTGCAAAATGCGTGACTGGAATTGCGAATGTCCTCACAAAAATACATTTTCCGATGAGCCGATAAGTGCAATGAAGGGATTATAAATTGTGTACTTTTAGATGAAGCGCGCCACGATATGCGATTTGTCTGTGGTTAACTGAGATTTGTGACCAAGGCAGAATGTGGGGCAGGAATTGCGAATGTTATTTCAAAACGTACATATTCCAATGGTATACTCGAAATCTGAAGTAACTTCAAATTTTGCATTTTTTGTTGAAATTCATCGTCAAGTTAATGGTAGTTTGTGGTCAACTGATCTTTGTACTTAAAGCATGGTTTGAAGGTAAAATGTACGGCGAGAAATGTAGAGAAATTAGGGCCGGCGCTGAGCCAAACGGCGCCTGGCGCGAGTTAAATTTTGTCAAAACTAGTACTCATCTAGATGTGTACTGGTACCTAGGTAGAGGTCACCGTAAACAATAATATACAAATGATTTTTATTTTTGTGTAATGCAGTTTGCACGAAAAATAATTTCAAAGGTTTTATCAGAGTATTGGCGCCCTGGCAACTCGGCGCCCGGAGTGGACTGATCCAATTGCTTCAGGATAGAGCCAGCCCTGCATACCACTAGTTTTTTCGGAACATGTTAAAATTTGTATGCGTGTAAAAACATACTGTATGTAACATTTACATTTATGTTTTAAATATAGCGATATTACTATAATAGGGCCCTTATTACTGTTAGATTATAAAATAAGTGGTGCTACATCGGTTAAGTTATCGCCAAATAAACTCATACTTAAAGTACCTACTTTGTGGTTTCTTTGTTACTACGAAAATTGTCTTTACATTAATAGTTAAATCAGACACTATTCTTGGTAACCAACAAACATCAAAGCGTTTTTAGTTATTCCTACTTCGGCTATAAATCCGTTGAGGTTGCTCTACCAAAACTTCATCAAATAATCAAAACATGTCTAATCTGACTGTATTGAAAACCCGAAGAATGTGTCTGATTCTATATTCATTTTTGTTGTACTGTTTTTTTTTTTTTTTTTTTTTTTTTTAATTTACTTTATACTCTTTTATTTTTCATCTTGTGTCCATGATTTCAAAATAAAATTGCTATATAATAATACGTATATGGATCCTATTGAAAAAAAAGTTGACAAACTGCTATCTAGCAGTTCAACGGGACTTCGTTGTAATCATGTAATATTATGAAATATTTAAACAAAAAGTACCATAATATGTATTTCTCATTGCCCAAAATATTAAAAGAAGGTAATAATGTACATTCTTCAGTGGAATTTTTAAATTTACCACTTATACAAATATAAATACAAATGATTGTTGCAGGACACGTAAAAGTTAAGAAAAAAGTTAAAAGTTAAGTTAAACAGTTAGTAAAAAATTGTCGTAGTTCAATTGTATATAATTTTATAAAAATTTTCTATTAACAGCCACTAATAAGGGCGTTAAAAAATAAATGAATATGGTCACGGAATGGAACTAACGTATTCTTTGCCAAAAATGACAAACTTAATTTTTTCGATGTTGGACCAAATTTTTGTACGAATTGTATATTTTTCAAAAATATAGTATGCAAGCAATTTAAGACACCATAAAATTAATTAGAAATATCAAATCAGACGTTGTTTAATTGAATGTAGAAATGATTTAAGGTAAAAATAGACTTCCTTTTGATCTAGACAATTAATTACAAATGTAAACAGATTAGATTATTGTATTTAACTGATTGAATAAAATATATCAATGAATTTGTAAATTAAAACAAATATTTATATAAGACTTTCCAATATTAAAAAAAAAACGTAACTATACAAAACAATAAAAATCGCGATACATGTGTTTATTTATAAACAAACTGTTTGATAACAAACATTACAGTACTGTTTGATAACGCCCTTAGAAGGCGAAACAGTCATGCGTAATAATAATTACTTGTTAAATACAAATACTGTTTTTTTCTGTAAACTGAATATTAATAACATAGAATGTTGTTTTACTATAAAAAACCCTCTTATATGAAAATATCTGGAGTCGGTGAATTATTTTCCCATTTGATCTCTGGTGCGTTGACGTGTTGTTCTTGTATTGTTTTGTATTTATTTTGCTTATATAATGCACTTGCATAATGTTTATTGACTAGATGATCATTTGTGGAAAAGTGTGTGGAAAGGTTTAGTTTTTCCTATGGGGAAGATTTAACCCGGACATAAAATCGGAAATTTAAAAAAAAAGAAAAAAAAAGATGGTTGTAGGTGGGTAACCACTTGCTGACATTCTGAAACTGGTTGACTTACCGAGTGAAAAGTTTCCTCGATTCTCTGACGTACTACTAAATCCTGCCCCCTTTTCGATTAAGCGAACAAAAAAGCGTATTTTTACACGAAGTTATAAAGGCCGGAGTAACCTCGCTGGGAAACATTGTTTGTTTCCTAATGCCAACCCCCTCCACCCCTGTGTTTGGATTTATTTCTGGACGGGAAAAATTTCCAGAGGAGAATTCAACCATAGCTCGGTCGGAGAGAAGCTGAGATTGATCGACCGACGGATGATTCGATTAAAAGCGGTTTGTCCAACTTCATAACTTGGCGGGGCACAAGGCACAAGGCACAATGCAGTAATCTCTAGCCCTGAAAGCCGCAGCTGTCGAGAACGAGCTCTGATCTTGTCAAATGGAATTGGTTGGATCCATTTGATTTTTCAGTTGAATTTCTATGATATCGGTCGCTCAAAAAGATTGGTAAAGACGGTCTTTTAAGTGTACACACTAACAGAATTAAGTTGTCGAAGAAGAAAATTAAACTTATATTATTTTAACACTATGATGAGTGATGATTTATTACTGCATTTACCATTTTAATAAGAGTTTTCACCAACCGAGGTAAAATGTACTAATGCATTTCCGAGCAGATAGCTAATGAACTTTATACATCGAATCTAAACAGACCACAACGCGTCTTTATGCTCGGAGAGAAATCGATTTTCGCCCTCCCGATAAATTAACAGGCCTCATTAATAAAACATAAATTTAAGATTATCACAAGTAACTTGAAAAGATTCTTAATACATTATTATTATTATTAATACGTATTTGAATGTACATATAGATAATTAGGCACATTTTTGTACTCATTAGCATAAAATGACAAGGCTTCCCGAATATTGTGCCATCATCTTCCGAATTCAAATTATAATCACTAGAAGAACTGTACGAGTAACGCCATCAAAGCTTTAATAGATTTTTATGATTTTTCCACCCTACGGATACGGCAATTTCACCCTTCAGAACGCACCAATTAGATGCTATTTTCGCTCATGGACTTTTACACTTGCAATTATAAAGGTTCTCTACTAGCAATAGCCACCTGATGCTACAGAGTGTACGTTAATAAAAACATTTGTGGATATTCTGACATTTAGTGGATATTGAAACGTTTCCAAAACCGATAGCACGCATTACGGGTAGAAAATGGCATAAATATTTCATAGATAAATATCATCTGAATGCCCATGAAAAGTCTGTTTGAACAAGTGCACCATGGTTAATTTTTCCTCAAAATTTTCGTTTTGATTCTATACTGTAAATGAAAATTATATAAAAAAAACAGCAAACGTTCTATCGACGATAAAACGTCAATTTTCCGATGATTTATGTTTTCCATAAACTGTTAGCGTTATTGAATAAATATACAGAGTTTTCAATCACTTCTCCTTTATGCCCTGACAAAGGAATCTTAATTGAATAGCCGCTTCATTAAAAAAAATACGATGAAGAATATTTCTCTGTTGTGAATTTATCATTGATGTCAGAAGCGCAAGTCGGAGTTTATCGGGGCTTAGCGGGTATGGGTGGATATGGGGCAATTATTAAGGAACATAAAATAAAAAATAAAAATAAAAATTAATGGATAAAATTACATATCTAGGAATAATCATTGATAAAAACCTAAAATGGAAAGTTCACATCTGCCATACAATAAAGAAAATTAAGAAATTAATTTATATATTCTTGCGAATCAGAAATTTCTTATCAATGAAAAATCTATACTCAATATGTTATGCATTAGTACAGTCTGTTCCGCAATATGCTATTATCAGTTGGGGAGCAGCTTACAAAACTAGCCTGACCCCCTTAGAAATTGTTCAAAAAGTCATAGTAAAAATGATACTAAAAAAACCTCCAGACTTCCCCACTGAACGCGTATTCGAAGAATTCAATGTTCCTAAACACTTATTTAGGAAAAATTCAATTATAAAAGAAAAAGTTAAATACTCATTCATAGCTGAAAATCGAACCAGACTTAAATAAATATATTTGCATGCCCTAAACTACACAATTCTTTTGCCGAGCACCATTATATTCACAAAAGAAACATTTCTTTAATACATTTCCAGAAGAAATTAGAAGCATTAATGATAAAAAAAACAAATATTGAACAATATAAAAAAAATATTTTAGGGAAATAGCTAACAAAAAAACTGATTCCTCTAGTTTCACTTGAAAATCTCACAAAATATCCTACTATACTCTATTTATCCTCCATAATATATTTTTTTTTCTTCCTTCCAAATACAATAATTTGTATGGATTTCAATTTAGTATTTTTTTACTTTGTAACCTCTTCCATCCATAAGAAAATGCTTTTAATGGAAGTGTAGTATAAATTAAAACAGTATGACTTGTAAACATTGTAAATTTATTCTAAAAAACACAAATACAAATAATAAAATAAATAACCATACCGCACCATTTAATGCGCTTAATATTTTGAATAATTAAGTGCCGAAAAACATCCCGCTGTTACACCAGATAACCGAGAGCGAATGTTGTAAGATTTTTTTTATGTTGTAAAAATGTCACCTATATGAGCAAACAATAAATCAATATTTTACCAAACTATTCATATTCACGTTTAGTTACCATCACTTTTTACTTGTGCAGTGATTGTATCTGAGAACTATTTATTTACTAACGGGCTTTTAAACATGAATTGCAAACATTATAACTGCCTCAGTAACAATCTTTTGTATTTGTTAAGTGATAATTTGAAGATGTCCATTGACTCAGTATATTCATTTCCATCTATTAGTATTCTTGCCAATGAGGAATACATATGGTTGTTAGTCTCCAAATTTATGCACTGAAATAAATCCCGACTTCTAGTATTACGCAGTGAAATCTGAAAGCATATCAATGTAAGCAATTCTGAACCATCGAATGCATAATTCAGAATTTTAAATAGAAATACCAAGTCAGTCTATACTAGAACAATTAAACTAGAACAACTATAAGGGAAAAGTTCAGTGTTCTAACAATGAAATTCTTAATCATTTTCGCAATCTGAAGTAGTGGGAGCACACAAATACTACAATTGTTAAGACGTATTTCAAAGCTTTCTCATAAACTTTGTTTTCAAATTATTCATCGGTTAAATATATTCTTTGCAAAGTTTTGGATATTAGATGGAAATTTTATTTCAAAAGAATCAAAAACATAATAATATATTCTTTATTTTAAGTAAACAGACGGTACAATCAACCCCACATGAAGACACAATATCATTTGAAAGTGTAGGAACGAGATATTTTTACACAATTTAAAACTTAGTTGTACTGGCGTCGCTATGAAATTCACAAGAAAGTATTCTTCTATAAATAGTATGCAGCGTATCATGTATGGAGTGAACACCATTACTATATCGATATTCTGTAGTACTACCTACATCAACAGTCTAGATACCATATGCAGGTAAGTAACTTGGAAGCACACCGTTAGGCACACGTGACTCTTGGAGCTCAATACGGGAAGGATATTGATGGATAATCTATTAGTGGAGAGTACAATGGGTGAGAACCACCCCCAACTTATGTATATACCCTCTACAACACATTCTGACTTACAACACATTGTAGGAAGTCAACATTTAAAGAACCCTTAAACCTTTTTCCGAAACCCGGACACAGCCGATATTGCCTGTATCAATATCTTACAGTAAGGATGTTTGTTAAGTGCGATATGTGTATAATGTATATGGATCAGAGGGGATTACTCGTTGTGAATATTTACCTAGCACAGTTTACTCTGGGCAGAAGCACTCAACATCCGCTACTCGCTACTCGCTTCTCGCTACTGGCCGCCAGCAATTAAGATGAGTATCGTTTTGCAATCCTTAGCGAGGCCATTGTCTCTTAGCATTGTCCTTTTATAATTATTGTTGTTGGATAAATTTATCAAGTTGCGAGGGTATTTATTGTTTGTGTTGCATTATATAAATTCTTCCTTTTACTAAGCAAACCGAAATAAATTATACCTAGAGACCTAGAGAGCTTCCTCTCTTCGCAAAGTAAGATAATGAGTAGAGAACAAAAAGAATCCTTAGTAGGGGTGCTGGCTTTATTTATTGCTTGTAATAAAAATACGGCGCAGAAGGCCACGATATTTTACGTGATAAGAATATAATTACTGCAGGCAATACAATACACTTACCGATCCTGTTCTAGGAAAATGCAATTAAAAAATAATTAAAATTTCAAATAAATTTAGATAAAGACTATATAATGTTAACTCATGATGAAGTACTTGTATTCCAAGCTGAAGGTCGAAGGTCGACAATTGAAAATAATATCACAGTATGTGAAAATAAAAAGGCAATTTTGGGCATTTTGTAGTAATCAAAAATAGGATATAAGTTTTGTGTTCTTGAAAGACTAATAACTTCGCGAATGTGTGCTTCTAGCTTGCTCGCGAATTATTTTGAAGGAAGGTAAATGAAGGTAATATAAAGCTTCAACACAGGCATTGTCTCGATTGCGCCGTTCTCAAGTGGGAATAGTGTGATGTGCCAAAACTCTTGAACAACAATTGAAATGAGAAACCGTTGAAATGTGACGTAGTGTAGCCAACATAAAGGAATTCAAAGAAAACCACCAAAGATTATCCAAGTAGGGAAGCTTTGTAGTATGACGCATACTAATAAAGTCATGCGCTTCGTTTAATAAAATTACGAACTATGAAAAAGCTAACATGGTTCTGTGGAACGTATTCCACGAAGTTCAAATTCGACGAAAAAGTAATTGGATTAACCTCAAATTGTCGAATAGCGCAACGCAAAAATAGTAATATTGCCCAAACTAACACCAAAGTATAGTGAAACACAATACATAATAAAACTTATATGCAGCATTATAAATAGATTTTGTTTAGTAGAATAAACTCTCAAAACTACATTACTCAAGGTACCCAATCTCAACTAAATACAATAAAACGTAAATAATGAGCTCAAATTAAAATCATCCTAAGGCGTTTGATAAATACACGATAAGTTAGTGATTAAAAAACGAAATAAGAATGTACCATTTGTAATATCCATGGTGAACTGATTATGTACCTGGAAAGTACATCCTATGTACGTTTGTGAGAGATAAACAAGCTGATGGAGACATTAATAGAGTGGCGACTGAAGGAAATTCATTGAAAGGATGATTGAATTCAGCAATCGCTAACGAATAGTTGCCAAAGAAAGCAAGAGTATCCACATGCACTTTGGATACAAATCCTGATGTGAACCTGGTACAAGATGGATGGGAGTAGACTGAATATGTGTCATAACCATGCACGATTGTATTAATATTATGAATGAGGTAATAGAGATATCCAAAATGAAGGAAAGGCGATTTATGTGTAATTAATAATTGGACAGAATGGACAGATTGTAAAGCTAAATCTTATTTTCTAGAGTGATTGTGAAATGCTTGTAATTTGATAGTTAATATTGTTTTAATAGGTTCCATTAAAGTTCTCGGGATGCTAAGGACCCAACTTCATCGTTCCGCTGCAAGTTGGTGAAAACCTTCATCAGACCATGAGTAATAATCACCGATATAAACGCCGTTACTTAATTATGCACGCCAATAATTAATACTGTTCCGCAGGAAATCTAATATGAACATAAAGTTTGAGCATGCAAAACCAAAGCTGATAATAATAATAATAGTTAATGTGAAGTAGATAAATCTATTTAAAACTATACTTACTCGAATAAACTGAATCGTTTTACGATCGAGTTAATCCCCAGCTTCCAGTCGTAGAATGTAAGTTATGTGGTGCATTATATATCTACAAAGCGGTGGGCTATTGATTGAGCACTGTAAATGTCTGAATTCGATACTCGGGGGCAAGGTGAGGCAGGAAACACTAAACTGCTTTTAGTTCCCAGAGTAGGAGCGCCTCGCTGTCTTATAATAATGGCCTGTACCTACTAGTATTTACATACCTCATAATTGCTTTATACCCTTATTTACCTTCGTAGTTAGTTTTCTAATCTGGGTTAAAGTCTGTTTTGAGATTCTACTTTAATTAATTAATTCAAAATGGAAACATACTGACAGTTGCAACTCGGTATTTCTTTAAAGCATTGCAAGCTTGTTGTGTGAGCTCACAATGTACACATGTTTTGTATACATACATTTATTTTGAAAGGCAAGCACCATGTATTTAAGTGGCAAGGGCCAGGAGTTATAATAGTGTTAACTCCCCAAGAAAATAGAGACATTATCGAAAAACCATTCGCTTTTTTGCACAAGTTTATCAGAAATCATATATAAATCGGGACTTCCACAATGTAATTTTATTTTTATTATTTCTTTCTTATGTTTCAAAACTGTCATTAAAATTGTACCACCCACATGTAAAAGCCCTCTGAGCGTTAAATAAATAAATAAATTCTTTGCTGCCCTTATATGATAAATGCTCTTACTACGTTGGTGTATCCGTAAATGTAAGGAAATAATTCTGGGGTTAAGGAGCAATGCAAGTATCCTCGTTCAAATCATTATTTGACTGCTGGATCATTTTGGTGAAACGGTGTTGAAGAGATAGTTCGTATCCATTTGCCAGCATAAAAGTTATGCAAGAGTCAGAGAATACGGGTGTTTTGCAGAAAATGTCTGTTTTCCGTTCGATAGATGAATATTACCAAACTTTGCTATCAGCTGTTTCCGTCAAATAAGATAACTTTCCTGAGAGCCATTTGCAATGGTCGCATTACAAGACTTTATTTATTTTTATCTAAAAAAATAATATTATCAATTGGTACAAAGAATACTAATGGGAAGAAACTTAACACCAGGCATGAAATTGAAGTGATAAAGTCATGTTTTGTTTAATGGAAACACTGTTTGCGAGGTGTACCTACCTTTTCCATGAATACTTTCTATTGTTTTTGTTGCGTGAGAGAAGATGTTTTTATACATTATCACTGGTCTGAAGTAGGGTTTTATTGTGACGCTAATTGGTAGGTTGGGCTTATCTAGATTGTTGTCATGCCACAATGTGAAAACCCATATAAACGTCTGCAAAGTAATTTCAAGTAATGAAATTGTTCTCGTGAGGCAAAGGGGTGGGTAGAACGTAAAAATAGTCAGCATTGAAAGTGAATTTAAACAAATGTAAAAAAAATTAAAAGTTATATTTGTCGATATGCCAGATGCTAATTAAAATCTGGTAATATCTTCCTCCCTAAACCTGAGTTATTCTCAATTTGGGAGGTATTAATTAACAGCTTGGAACATCTACTACATAATATTTTATGTTTATTTAAAAAAACTTAAATTATAGATATATGCTAAAAAATATTGCACATTTATATTTGGGATTTGTTAACACTTTTTTATTTGTTTTTTTGTAATTTTTACAATAAAAAAATTTAATGCGACATTCGAGCAATATTTTCCGAAGTTTAAAAAATGATACCTTTTGCACAGAATCTAAATATTGACGGTCTACGACTTCTTCAGAGTTTTAGAGTGCAAGTAACCAACATTTAGAACGCATAGCGTAACAAAAAGAGTAACTTTTCAAAATTGTTTTAGATCTGTCATAGAGTGAAGAAATGTGTATAGAAGAATTAATGCACATTTTTAAATGCAAAATTAGATCAGTCTATTTTTGTGAAGAAATTTTAGAAACATAACAGAAAGTAGTAGATCAAAGCTGTTAACGTATTTCCGTAGAATTCAGCAATCTTTCCCGCGTTAACATTCATAATAATTATTTCATGCGTTATCATTTACTATATCAACATTTCTGTCATCAGTTCAACTAAATAGCTACCAACTACCACAATAACTATCATCAGTACTAAAAGACTGCTCTAATACAGACATTCGCTTTGTTTCGTGGTGGAATGAACCTAAAATGTTTAAACATTAAAAAATAATTTTGGTACTTACTCCAACCTGGGGCAGGCACGATAAGTCCCGAGATCATGTCCTCGGAGATGAGCGCGGGGTCCCCGGGCGGAGGCGGGCACACGAGGCTCTCAATGATGTCGTCAGTAGCCCGCAGAAGCCCGGCCAGCTCCGGAGGCTCAGTGCGGGAAGATCTGCAAAAATACGGCGTGTTAATATCGTATTTTATCATATATAAAGCATTGGGACTTTTCATCGTTACAGCGGTGTTATCATTTAAAGCGTATGCGTTATATCCGAGTTCGACTGTACTTTTAAGTAAGCACAAACTCATTTATTTTTTTACAGCATTGAAGGGTTTATGATTTTTTACATAAATTACCCCATTTTACTTATCTAACCATTATTTTTTCTCTAAATACGCTTTGTCGAGAATCCATTTTAACAAAATTATCGATTATTTTTTTAATGATAAACTAATGTTTATAAGACAAGTTTTCTTATGCATAGCACAAATGATAACAAATTATTATAAGCAATAATTATTCGCTTGAAATATCCATACATACATATACATACATCAGAAGGCGAGGGTTCAATTCCCGTCGGCGGCATTTATTTTTACTCGGGAGATATTTTCAATTTGTATGGATATTTCAAGCGACTTTGCTTTTAATAATTTGTTAAAATAATCGATATTTACCAAACCCGAGTCACAGGTTTTTTAGAAACCAAAAGCAAACAATTGATATGTTTTTGAAAATAGTATTTCTAAAAGGTGTCAGAGGGGTCAGTTTGAACGGTTGTCTTGTGTTTTTTTTTCTTTATCTTTCTGGCTGCAAGTTATGCTATGCTATGACCGAAACGTAAGCAGTATTAACATTAGATTGCCGGGTTGGAATCTTGTCTGCTTGAAGTTATCGACATTATCGATAAATCATTTATTGATCAACCGTGATAGATACCCTGGTTGTGTTATCTACTTCGACTATATGGTTAGCAGTATCATTGAATTTGTTTTTAATTATTTTATTAATGTTGAATAAAGATTCTTTTTCATTTTTCGTGTTGAAATTTTGATTTCTTCATTTTGTTCGAAAACATTGTTAGTAAGATCTTCTTTGGCATTGTCATTGTAAATTCCCTTGAACATCATCGTCGGTATTTTTTGTTAGTTCTTTGCTTTCAATATAATGAATATCTTTGAAGATTAATATTTGTATCGTCTTTTTTTAAATAGGTACTCAGTTGTATTTCTACTGTGGGAGATTTTTTTTATACCTTCAATGCATATTCCATATTAATATTGGTACATGTTATTTTATGCATTCTTCATGATGAAATCGATTATTTTATGAACTTAAAAAGAACTGATGTTTTAGAGAACTACACATATGCAAACATAACCCGCGTTTTTGTAAATTGCCGTAATTTTAGGTTGTTTTAACAAGCCTCGCATAAAGTGCTCTATATGTAAATCTACAACTTCACAGAAGGAAGTAATGAAGTAGTTTAGTCATAAAATGGTAATTTTTTGGCTTATTTTAAGGAACAGGTTTACAGCAGCACTTTACGCAGGACGTATCGTTAAAGTGCGAAGGAATAAAAAATGTACGCCTTTAAATTACAATCACGGGAAAAGTATTTTGGACTAACGAGGTAATTTATTTATAATTAACGAGGAAAAAGATCATTTATTTACCAAATTTAGCTATTCCACTTCCACAACATTTAACTACTGCGTAAGTAGCAAAACTTATTCCGAGAGAAGTAAATATAAACGAAATACTGAGAGCCTTTTCATCTAATTTTAGGTTGTTATTTTAAAACAAAAATCATATATTTTGAATTTTACATGTTGTATGAAATGTGATATATTCATACAGCTGAAATGTGTTGAAATTTAAAAAATGGCAGCAGTGAATTCTGGAATATTGTACAAATGGAGAGAAAGTAAATTTGAAAATAAGGCTTTTATTTCTCTTTTTTTTAAACTTTATTTATTATCATTTGTTTACACATAATACATAATAACAAATAGTATATAATAACTCAACAATCTGGTCTCCATTTTATAAGATTCACCAATTAAAAATTGAAAGAGTGCAACATAAATTTCTGCGATTTATTAATTATAAATTAGGAATTCCAAACGAATATCTTAATTACACTTTCCTCATGAACTTACTAAATTTAACCGATTTATCATTGAGACGCACAGTGTGCGACTTAGTATCTCTTTTCAAAATTTCGAATGGCAGACTGGACGCCATTGATTTGACGAGTCTTATATCGCTCCGTGTACCTACGCGCGACACTCGACAGACCGCTCTATATAATGTTCCCATATCTGCTAACAATTATTTTCAAAACTCACCTATTCAAAGACTTCACATACTCGGTAATAAGTATAGCTCAATTGATGTTTATCATCACCAATCAGTATACAAACTAAAATACAGTATACTAGAATGTTTGTAACAGATTCATAATTTTTTTTTCAAACGCATATTTTATTGTTTCATTAACTAAGCTTTGTTTTGTAAAATTCCCAATCGGGCAAAATAAAGATTGATGATTACAAAGATGGTTTACAACAAAATGTAGTGTTTATCTTTATAATAATAAAACAAACTTACTTGTCTTGTGTGTATTACCTACTTACATTATTGTACTCTTGTAACTACACTATATTTATATAAACTTATCGAACTCATTGTCCAAATTCCAATAACACCGTAACTATATACTTGAATTGTATCTACTTAACTACCTACCTATATCTGTTATATTTTTCTCAAGTTTATGTATTAGTTTAACCTATGTTCTGTAAAATATTCAACCGACGTACTTTGTACAATAAACTTTGCTTGCTTATGTTTATAAAATAATAACACCATAACAATAACCCTACACATTGTTATGTAAGTTCATACTCAATTTATTATGCTATGTAATTAAAATATTTTATAATGCTACTGAACAACAAAACCCATAACATGTATATGTAAAAGCCTTCTAGGCGTTAATAAAATGAAATAAAATAAAATGAAATAAATAACATAATATATAATAACAAATAGTATAAACAAGAAATGAAAACCCACTAAGGCACTGCCTGAGTGTGGGTAGTATAAAAACGATTACTAAATTCCCAAGTACCTAAAGTATAAAATACATAAGCAGAATAAGTGAAAAAGTTTTTTTTTTTTTTAGTTATTATAAAAAGTAAAGAGAAAACATAATGTACTACAGTTTAGATATATAAATTTATTGAAAAGGCGTTTCAATATCTGCGTCATTCAGCCATAATTTTACCTCTTTTACATATTTTATCATTTGAGTTTGTAGTGGTAGAATGTCAAATGTACGAGGACCAACGAAACTGCCACGTGTCTGCATTAATTTAGTATTGGTTTGGGGGGTGTAAAATATACTATTTGTTCTTTTGCTCATTCTGTTTTAATTAATTTTGAAATTATTTTTGTTTTTAAATACATTACATTTGGTTTTTAAATACATAATACATACATTTGCCGATGCTTGTATTTTAGAGCCCACACTGTCAATAATAAATAATTGGCACTCCACAATTGATACCAGTTGCAAAACGGCTTATGATATGACTGTAAAATTGCGGAGAATGGTAGAGTTAGATTATTTTAAAAAAACAAGGTTTGAATATTGTTAAAATTATGACAAAAATAATTTAAAGTTAAAGCAGTGTTTCTTCAATTTCTATTTATTTTTAAATAGTTTTTTTAATATTCAGTCTGAATAAGAGAATATTTAAAAATTACTAGGTAGCCATACATAGAGAAATACTGAAATACCGAGTAAGTATAAAAATATATAATTAACGATTTTTTAATTTTTACCAGAAAACTCTTGTTTTTAGCAAGATAAAGATATCTCTTCTAAAGCTATTTTAACCAAATAAGTATAAATATTTAGGTAGGAAACGTGAACTCGCAGAGAAATAAATTAATTAAAGTTGTCAGGATAAACGCCCGTAGCATAATCAGCGTAGATCAGTGTACAGGGTACGAAATGGGTGAACAATTAAATTACTCTGATATAATCTGACTAATAATATGTTCTCCTCTACCGGTAGCTGCTTATTAACGTATTTTATTTGAAATATTTATATTTGTTCCACAGTAGCGGCCTGTGTCATCTTTGGGAATGCTGTACGGAGGGTATTTTTTGAAGAAAGGAGTGATCCTGGTTCTTAGACCGAAGTAGGAGGAAGGAGACAGCTTATTTATTGTAGTTGTATGTCATGCATAACATAGTATCCTCGTGTAGTCACAGAAGTAATCCGTTTGTAAACTAGGATACTTCAGATACAAAGAAACGCAAATCATAGCTAATCCTACAATCTAATTATTTAAAACCCTCTGTATGCAGTTTCTATAACAATACACAATTTTTATCCTAAAATAAACTGTTCAAAATAAGGCAAATATATTTTTTTATGATTTTCAGTTATTTCATCAAACTAATAACAAAAAAGCAAAAGCAACTACTTTTAAGTGTTTTTCAAAAAGAAAAACTTCTTTTGTAATTTATTGTTGGAAATATTTCTGTCATTTCTTACTAAAACGTAAAGCGTTCTGTAAATACGACTATTTCGTAAGAACGATAGGCAAATTATCTAACCTTACCCTTGCAGAATGCTGGTACCAGGACATATTTGTGGAATAGTAGTCGCTTTTAGCGTTGTAGGCAGATAATGTTACCCTTCTGTGCGAATGTATACCTGGATATATTATATCTATTGCCTTGATCGTAGGGCTTGGTGCCATGGGTCTACGACCCTATGGAGTATGCTACTTTAAATGGTTCGTCTGAAGCCTGAAAACGTAAGCTTAGGTACTTGGAGCTTCCTAAAAAGACACTCCACACAGCATTACCAAAGATGATGTAGGCCCTGAGGGGAATTATTTTCCTCAGTGCCTCCCGTGTGGAGCTAGTGTAAAAAAAAACCTCAGTCATAATTTTTGCAATTATGAAAATACGTTCAACCAACATTCCAAGTCAGTGGAACCGTTACATCCACAATTTGGGGTAGGTATGTCATGATGTTGAATAAAGTTAAATGGTGGAATATTTTTATTTATTTGAAAGAAAAAACACCTTATATAATATAAATATCTATTTATGAAGCTATGCCAAAAAAGTTTCTTATGCTAAAAGGTGTTTTAAAATTAATTTTAAGGTAAAAGGGAGAGGAAGAAAAGGATGGGAAATGCTCTTGATATATTCCATCCTTACGTATTATATTATGATCGTACGCGTTACTTCTATTCGATATTTTTCGAGGTTATTGCTAAGAATGTCTATATTGTGAAATTTTATGTTATGTCACGGGGAATCGGGAAATCGGGGCATCGATGATTTTTTTCTAATGTTGGTTTTGCATGTGGGCATATTGAAAGAAATTGCTTTGCCCTGTTGACATTGATGGTATACAAAACGTTATGAAATTCATACGATATCAAGAATTTGACGACATGTATGAAGGGAGTTGTAGTTGTGAAATTAAAATTAGACCTGGTCATCAAATATTGCTCAAACCATTATATGCAGTTTTTAATATCGATATCTCACCAGGTATACCTTCTTATATTGTAAAATATTTCTGACGTGCAAACTCCGATGGTCGTAAAAACGATGATTAACCTCTTTAGAGCAACTGCGAATAGTGTTATCTCACCAGGACGATACCAATCCGTTACCAGTTTTAAAATGTATCTATTTTGCATAATTGCAGCTTATGTACATAAGATCTCAGTTTACCGAAGTTTTTTTTTGGATGTGATTATATTGCTAACCCTCATGGTGAAATAATAATTATTTTTCGTGAATGTTAAATGTTTTTTGAAACAGAAAAGTAAATGTTCTCCTATTTTCAGGTGCGAATACATATTTATTCAGATTGGTATCCATCCGCCTAACAACGTCCTAACAGAGATGTACGCCATTGCTAGATAAATTGCCCGGACCATCTGCTCCGCCAGATGTCTCATTTAATGTTTCTAAGTTTATCATCCCTATTCCTCGGTATACAGGAGGGCTCAATAATGGCTTCATGCACAACATATTATAATCTGAAGTTAAACCGGGCGACACCAATGTTGAAAAATTGTATAAAAATTTCGGATAGAAAAACACTGCAGTCAACTTTCTTGTTTTTTTTTTCAAATATTCACTGTAACTTATTAAAAATGTCTTGTTAAAAGATCCCGATTTGATGTGATAAGCGCTCCATGTAATTTTGAGTCAGTCAATGATAGT
This sequence comes from Hesperophylax magnus, assembly GCA_026573805.1. Lineage (NCBI taxonomy): Eukaryota > Metazoa > Arthropoda > Insecta > Trichoptera > Limnephilidae > Hesperophylax > Hesperophylax magnus. The sequence goes on from JAIUSX010000002.1 coordinate 10,298,410, forward strand.
TGTATTGATAACGTAACGTGATAAGATAAAAAATAACGTATTGCCCTGTCTTGCCGGTAAATTCGTTCGGTTATCGACATTACGACAACATTGCCGGAACAAATCTATTTCCTTCTCGCTTTGTTATATATTACATATATGTAAATGTGCGAGAATAGTATATAGTACTGTTAGCCACTTGATAATATCGAACGCGATTAATATTAATAAATAATTCTCGATTTTGCTACCTAGTTTATAAAGTTTGGTGGAGTTATTGCCGGATATCGTTTTTTCGGGTTGTGAATTTGTCCCACACATTACGGCAATCTTGACGGCCAACACCTTGTCCGGTGATACTATTGACGGGCAAGATAATAATTCTTCGGCAATAGGCAACAATAAACAGTTGACACAATATTTGGATTCCTCCTATTTCCATAAATGTGTTATGCGGAAAATTTTGCTTGTGCAATGGAGGGATTAGTCAGCAAAGGTTTGAAACCACGACGCCTGAGTTGAACCGGACGCATTTGTCCACTAATGCGACTTTGCGACTTAACAGTATTAGCTTATACAGGATGTCCGGGAGTACAGTGCACTAATTCGACGGGGAGGGGGGGGGGGGTGTATTTACATAATTTAAGAAGTGGAAAAGCTAATTAACTTTTTCGAAATTCCAACGTTTTAAGGTAAAAAAAGTTGAATTGTTTGTATGGGAAAATAAATATTCTTGTAAGGAAAAATATTTTAGTATTGGAAAAAAAAGATGGAATTTCGAAAAGAGTTATTCATCTTTTTTACTTCTACCATCATGTAGAATCACCTCCCGAAGTAAGTTCACTTTACCCCCAGACACCATGTACATTTAGAAAATGAATTTGTTATTTTTTTGAACCTCTAATATTGTATGGAACATGTCTAAAATGTTATCTATGCAGTTGGGAGCCCAGCTAGAGTAGATATTAATATTAAAATTATAGTAGAATTTTTTTATGACAAAAATGTAGTTTAGACCACCAGGGTATCTAGCACGGTTGATCGATAAAGGTTTTATCGATTGTTTCGGTAACTTGTCATCATTACTGAGCATGACTGTAGATCGTCAACGAACAAACATCAGTTCACAACGACGAAGTGTTTATAATTTATACGATGTTGGTGAGGTGTTGTTTGTATGTTAGCGAACTGCTGTCACGCTCAGGAACGATGCCAAGTTATCGACATAATTGATAAGTTCTTTAAGTCCGTAAGGTCCATTGTTATTAATATTAATTATAAATAACTTGCATCCGTAGGGATCAATGTAGAAATAAATGAGATTTTAGTAATACGTTCATAAGAACTAATTAAAATGTGAGCGTAGCAAACCACTGTTATTAGAGTCTTAATTCGCCTTAATTTAAAAGATAATTAAGCAGCTCAGCCATGAAATAAATAAAAGCACCTGAACGTAGAACAAAAATATAGGCTTCAAATGCGGACCGTTACGTGAATGGTCCAATTTTTAGGAGACGGGGAGATGCTAATATGGGTCAGGTTTTTCAGAGGAGACTTTTGTTCCCAAACCTCTGCGCTCTACTCCGACTATTTATGGAGCAAATCCGCACAGATGAAAAGTGTGGCACCGGGAAATCCGTACCTACCTACGGGAAACAGGGGAACAGGTGAGCGCGGCGGTGGCAGTGGATCGTTCTTTTCTCCAGGGATTAATCGTGCCTTTGGAACAACAAAGTTCCATCTGCCATTTGCATGAAACTGAGATATTAAGGATCAAAGTTTGAATCTCGAATAAAATATTAAAAATTGAGATTTTTCACAAAGTGAAAATATATAGCGTATTTTAATTAGATTTCCTGTTTTGAAAGAACTTTTAATGCAAAAGTATGTGGCATTTTGATATTTTTTTGGTGTTGATAAATGTCGTTTTTTTTAGCATAAAACGTTTTTTAACGTAGAGATTCAACACAATACTTTTTTTTCACTTTTTCAAAAACGTCAATATTTATTAATTGATTCAAATTTTGAACCTTAATATCCCAGTTTCATGTAAATTGCTAATGAAACCTTGTTCTCCTAAAAATTACATATAAAGTGTTTTAAATGGGACTTGGTTCCATGATTATTTTAGAACTTACACACAACTCGGACATAGTTTAGACAAATTTCTATGCAAATTGGTTAATTTTGACCTAAATCTCAGATGGAACTTTGTTATTCCAAGGAGACAAAATCCCGCTGAAGGCTTTTATTGCTATTGGAAACATGCACGATATATAAGTAGCAAACACTTCAGTCATAATTTTGTATTTATTTGATAAAAATATATTGTTTAGTTTGATTTTGTCAATGTTACTTCTCCAATAGTGTTTTAATTACTTGTCCCTCAATTTTATTAACTGTTCTTCAAAATGAGATATATGTAAACCAAATCCAATACTGTTTTCCGGATACTTTTTTAAAGTTAAGGTTAAGTTAGGCTTTTGAAATGACTCCAACTTAATTAACCGATCCATACCCACCCATTTCCCCCTAAAATTACGAAAAGTAGGAACGTAAAAGCAACAGTTTTGAAAATGATTTCACAAAAGGAAAAGTAATTACCAAGATATGATAAATATATATATATATTAACTTTATCCCAAACAATTTTTACCCAAGTCACAACAAAAACTTTATTCCAAACCATTTTTACCCAAGTCACAACACAAACTTTTTCACAAACCATTTTTACCCGAGTATCAAAAAAATTATCTTTATACTAGAATATTTCTGAACACGTTTTCCGACATCCTAATAACATATTCGTGTTTCCGACAGTTTGTTAGGAAACCTGTCAATTCATTCGTTGAAGGCCTGCAGTCCTATTTTTAACAGGAATACGAATAATTTGATCAGATTTTTAATAAATTAGTAATATTTTATGCCAGTAAGTTTTCTCCGCGTAGATTGAAAGGACTGTTAGGCAATAAGAAATGCTATGATCAACATCAGTACCAATATAAAAAAAAACAACAATTTGGTTAAGCCATCAGATATGAGAACTAAAGCCTTTAATGGAAAAATAAGTATTTTCCACATTATTTAAACTAATCTTGCGAAGAAGCAAAACAATTTCAATAAGAAAATCGGGTACATTTTTTTCATCACGTTCAAGTTTTACGATAAGAGCGGGTGGAAAATTCGATTGTCCTATTGATAAAAATGATAAAATTGTCTTCTTAACCTCTGTTTGGGTTCACTCAGAAAAACATTTGTTCTGTCATCGCTTTAACCTCACGGAAAGTATTATATGAAATAACTTGCTAACTTTTCTAAGCCACTTTTCCATTAAAATGTTGATTCATATTTTGTTTGTTGAGACGTTAAATTATGTTGGAACAAAATTATATAACACGATCAGGTGTATGGGTTTTTATTATCCTCGTGTTTTACAGTCGTTAGATGTCAAAGTTGATTGAAAAAGGGAAGTTAGTAGCACCGTTTCCTCGAAGGGATGCAATTATCTTAGCGTGAGTAAAGCATATATACTGAACATTTACTTAGGTAAAAGCTTTGAGGGATATGAGAATGTACTGTACGAGGTATAATTCTTTATTTAAGCCAATTGCATCATCAATTAGGAATAGCTTCACCAATGATAAAATAAATAAGGCCAAAGATCCAATAAATATTACAGCACCATATGATGATAAAAATCACTATTCAAAATGATGACTTCAAAATAATTTATGAAAATACAAAAACGGTTCAAAGTTAAAATAGTGTAAATTTTAATAATTAGTATGTTTGAAGTGCACATTTTCCACGTTATGAAGAAATTAGTGGTTTTTTCCGAAAATATTCTTCATCGTAAATATTCTTAATTTTATGAATTTGTTATTTTTTGATGCTTTGGAAGTGAGATAATTATATGGAAAAGCGTTTTTTTTACATTTTTGAAATATACATATCAAATAAGCCATTTACGAGTATAAGATGTCACAATAAAATAAAGTGAGTGGAAGAAAATGCAACAAATAAGTTAGTTGTGCCGTTTTCCTGTCAAATGTCAATTGACAAATTAGCGAGTAAATCATTACTACTACAATCGGTTCAAAAATAAGCTCTATTTGGTTTTGCCACGGAAAGGTAAAAATCACTTGATTAAATTTATATATGTATATTATTCTCAATCTATGTATAAAATGGTTTAAAAGTCTTACCTCATCATCATGCAGAGTGCCTGCTCCTCTTGCAGCACGCTCTCTAGATACATCATGTCCAGGTCCGACACGATGGCCCCGTTGATGACCATTATCTCGTCACCTTTGATGATACCTACGGTTGAAGAAGACAGAACAATTATTTTGGAAATACAGACATCGCTATAACTGGTGGGGTGTGACATTGAGGATACGTCTTCGCAATTAAGTTACAGAACGTTTTAATAAAGTATGAATAATTTTAATTCAGCATAAAGTATTTTAATTAAGTAAGTCAAGCTTTGTGCTATAATATATAATTAATTTGTTCCACTTTAGACCGGAACTATTTTGGATAATCACGTCTATCTTTAGACTAGTACATTTTTGCTTTAAACTACGGTATTTATAATTTATTAATACAAAGGAGTTTTACCAAGTATCAACACTTTCGAGTAAAAGGAGAGAGAATCTCTGAGAGATACATTCTAGATTTACAGATCAACATATTTAATTATGCAGTCGATGATATTAAATATAAATTTAATATCATCGTTATTAGCACACCACTAATTAAAATATTAAAATGAATTTTATTCTGCTAAATATTCCTAATACTTATTATAAGCAATGTTTATTAGCCTGAAACACAAATATGAATTGAAAAAATCTTCCGTGAACAAATAAATGCAGCCGACGGGAATTGAACCCGCATCTTCTGATTGCTGGTCAGGTGCAGGGGACTACTGGGATATGTCCGCTTACTTTTAACCGCCAAATAATTCTATAAATACTGGTATTTCATTCAACAATTACAGCTTTTAAGATTTTTTCACCTGAAAACAATCAAAAAAGTGAAAAAAAGCGGTTAAAAATAAGCCGACTTAGCACATTGGTTCTATGCACCTGACCGGCAATCAGAAGGTTCGGATTCAATTCCCGTCGGCCGCATTTATTTTTTCTCCGAAAATTTTTTCAATTTACATTTCTGTTTCACGCTATTAATTATTGCTTATAATAATTTGTTATCCTTTTTGCTTTGCATATCTACCTAGTATTGTAAAAACATAATACTACCTTCAATAAAAAAATATTCTAATACTATGGAGGGTTTTCACTGTCCGTACATGTTACCTTTAATGGTACTTCTGTAAATGTTATTTTCAAAGGTAGATAAAAAAAGGAAAAACAAGAAATTTGAACAGGTAAAAAATGACTGTCTATAATAAATTGTTTTCTTTATCCAATGATTTTTGTATCAAGCATATCTACTATTGCTCTGCCTCCAATTGCATAAATAAATTTGTTGATCTGAATGTAAGTATAATTCTATTGAAATATTAACCTCGGGTTTTTATGCAGGGTTTTCAAGAAGTTGGGGTGAAAACACGATTTAAATAATAATAATAAAAAAAAAAAATTATTCCACCATATGACGTTATGTACAGAGTTCAAATGATGTTTAAGCACTGTAGAAATTTAGACAATAATGTATCTAACTTCAGACCCCTTCCAATAAAATTACAGGCGTGATGAACGTGCAAAACCGTATTAATCAACGAGCATTTTTAACATTTGTAAGTTAGTGTAGTTGACATGGTAAATTAAATTAAAATAGTGTCTGAAACCTGTGAATAATAATTGCCTACATTTTACAATGGTAGTCAGTTTGACAACAAGGGCGGTAAACCTAAGCTAACGCGCGTTAGAGGGACTAACAGCCACACGTTTAGAAAGTTCTAATACATACATGAGAAATGTAAACCTATCCGGTTTTAACTTGGGCCCCAGGTGATACTCATGGTTGCCCTGAAACACCTTACCATGGTCAACACACAGCCGATACATAAAAAATTGGCTATTAAGTCGCGACAATACCCTAAAATAAAGCTAGAATCTTAACGACGTAAGTGAAGTAGCCGTGCACAAAAATACGCGACGCGCGGCCCTGGTGTATTGGACAGACGTGCGGTTGAATCTGCCCTATCAAATCTCTAAAATAAAGTGGGAATCTTAACGATCTAAGTGATAAAGTTGCGTAAAAATAATATTCGGCTTCGCAACTATTTCTAACAGATTATAGCAACAAATATTAATAAATCTTATATATATAAATTAAGTAACATAGAAAAAAAAGTGCACAATGTCTATAAATAAAGTGTAGGGTTACAGAGAAATGAAATAAAGTAAACAATGTATATAAATAAAGTGTACGGTTACAGAGAAATGAGATAAAGTACACAATATATAAACAAAGTATGGCGAAGTTGTATTTTTAATAGGATTAAATTGTATTTGGTATGGTACAAACACATTTTGATACGTGTGTATAAGAAATGAAAAAGTCGAATGATTTGTTTGTTTATTCAACAACTTTCACGAATCAAGAAATAACATTATTTGTTCAAAGATAAATAAGAAAAAAATATAATATTCTAGTGTACAATATATCAGTTACTATTTATCCTCGCTTGGTTGTTATGAGCTTGGCACATAATCCGTATTTAAGTCGTAACCACAGATATCAATATTACACGGTTGGTTTGTGATTTTAATAGAGGAACGCATTTCTTTGCAAAACCGAACTGTCATCACGATGTTTCAAAATATCAACGACCGCTGTTTATTAAGTATGCAATTATTTACGTAAATGTCCATTTTGGTAGATTGTCACTGGAACTACTCGATTGCGGGCGGCCGAATTAACACGTATAATTTTATCAAGGATTCACATAATTAGCAAGCTTAAAGACCAGCTGATACACCGTCCCTACCAATAGCTTTTTGTTGTTCTTGCTAATCACAATTTCATCCTACAACCAACTCTCACTGTTCCACCTTCTAAATTTATTAAAATTTAGTTTATTTCTAGTATATTAATTATATTCTAACTTTTATTTATGTTTTTCGGATAGTGTAGTTACAATTATTGTATACCACAATAATAAACGATTTTAATTATTAACCAAATAATTATAACAATATCTCATCAATATCTTATATATTATTAAAACTTTACATAATGGCACTACTAATTGATTTCTTTCTTGAGTTGGGTAGTTTTGTTAAAAAAGTACACTTTTGTAATTATCTTTAAGAACAAGGTATTTGCAGGTATTTTAAAATCTATGCTATATTAAAAATAATATTGTAAAAATAACGAAAAGTTAAACTTTATTCAGACCGCTTATTAAAATAAAATATTTATTTGGGGCGTTTTAAGTTTTATAAATAATAAACCTAGTTGATAACTCATTGATTTTGATTTTGATTTTTTGCCTAAAAATATAATATGTAATGATATATAACTTTGAAAGACCTACACAGATTGGGAGTGAACATTGTCCTACACCCCTACGAGTATATTGTTTCTTTGCAACATAAAGTTTATTGACCTATAAAAATCCCCAAATTTGAACGTAACAATTTTTCGATCAAACGATCGGTAGATCTAACAATCGGTAGATCTAACAATCGGTAGATCTTACAATCGGTAGATGTAACATATTTGTAGATCTAACAGTCATGTAAGATCTACATGGTATAAAACAAATTTGTAAGAAAGCACATAATTACTTAAAATTTATTGAAAACAAAACATAAAAATTTTAGCAGATGAAAAAAAATGATAACACACCATCGAAGTATATTTTTTTATGTATTTTTTTTACAATAAATGTTATTTAATCGGTTAAAATTTACTAAAACTTAAAAATATTGAAAAAATAATATAAAAAATATATTTCATCACATACTTAATCATATATTATGTTATCATTTCTATTCATGTGTAAGATTTAATTAGTTACAAATAATAGGATTTTTCATGGATTTGCAAAAAAATTAGACTTAGACATTGATATAGATGCATCAATGGTTTTACAGTATATACGAGTATTTACGAAGTTAATAAGCCCACACAATGTGTAACTACATATATATTGATTTCGAATATACGTTAGGTGCACATTTGTTTTATCGTGAAAGTTTTCAAATTAAAACTCAATTTTCATGGAGGGCAACCAAACACACCCACTATCAGCGGAACAGCACATCGGGCATTTTATGAACAACCCGTGGGACATTTTAATAACACGACCGGGGTGTTTTCGTTAGCAAAGTTGTAAGCTCGCAATCAGCGCTGCTCTTCCGTGCACCACGCGTTTTCATCGGAACTATGTCGTAGCGGAGACGCGGTTGTGGAGGGGTCAACAATAATTGTGTTCGAATCTTAAAATTTATATCAGCAAGGTATTTTACAACATTTTTGAGTTTTAGTTTGAATTTTGAGTTCACATCATTAACTTTAAATCGTAATTTAAACCGTTGTATATCCAGCATTTTTTTCTTATTGGATATATATACTATGATAATAATTAACAATGCGACGTCTTGTCTTATTTAACCTAACCTAACCTATATTTTTTTTAACACTGATTTTTTATGTTATCTGTATAACTAAAAAAAGATTACTCTATTATATGTAAACGCCCAATGGGCGTTTAAAAAAATAAATATATATATATATACCATGCACTTTCACAAATAGATGTCAGGGAAAGTAAAAAGTTGGAAAATGAAGGATATATTCGCCATAATAAAAATCTGATATGAACTGATTACTTTTTCAAGTGATTGCGATTCTGACTAATGCAGTAACAATAGCACTCCTTACGGAGTTGGCGATAAAGCTTAAATTCCCACTTAAAACCAGTCGCGATGGGATGTGTGCAAAATACATAACTGAATAGGTAATTTGTTTGAAAACGCACATAATACCTTGCCGATGAAAAATAATTATTTCAGACTTAACTTTCGAAAGCGTTTTCAGCTGCCGATTATGCATGAAAGCTGTTTATTTGTTCTAGCCGCGCGCGCGGTAACAGTAGTGCAATACTTGTCTTGCAATACTGCGGCCAAACAGCTTCAGGGAGAGCGGTATCAGTGTCGCGGTGAAATGCATGGAATAATACTTCTGAGCTGTTTACAATGCAGCGGAGGCATATTTGTGAACAAATGAAATGGCAGCAAGTAAGCCAAGCTATCCGAGGCTTATGTAACGCAATACTAGAATACTTAGTTTCCAGGTCAGATGTTTGTCACAAGTCGCACGGAAATAAATGAGAACGGGTTTTTTTAAATCAAAATATTGTTAAAAATATGATTGTATGACCATTTTCTGATAAAATATTAGTCATTCAGAATAAATATGAACACTTGTTAACGCAGGTGGCCTTGGACGAATAAATATAATGGACGAGATGCGAAAATATTATTATTTGTAAAGAACACGTGTTCCGACTTCCTTATAACGTATTCGTGCTTTAATAATTGTTTTTTATGAAATCAGTTATTTATAGACCTACAGTCCCGTTTGTAACAGGAAAACGAATAATTTGACGAGATTTTAAATAAATTAGCAATATTTCATTCCAGTAATTTTTCTCCGTGCATAAGCAAATATAAATCCTGAAATAACTACTGTGTTTTTTTCACAATTTCAACAAAAACAAGCAATTGGAATGATAGGCACCTCTTTCTTAACGGACAGTTTGCAATTTTTAGGTTATAGACGTCAGGTAGTGAATTCAATTTTATAAAGCTTGTTTTGTTGTTCAAACAATCGTATTTTATTGGAAGTCATATGACTCATTTATTGGTCAACAGCTCGATTGTGGAATAACGTAGCCTTAGCTAGGTTTGGTGTTTATTCTCTCCTCTTCAAGACTAAGATTCAATATTTTGTCTCCTTTAGACAGACTCTTTGTAGCATTACTTAACTAAGCACAGGCCCCAAGAGAAAACTCAACGCTTTTTACTCCAAAAATTTATCATCGAAAAAATTGATTCATTAATTTAAAACCGCATGAAAATAAAAAAAAGGTGGTTTTAAATACCCCCTGTAAATATTTTATATAAGTTGAAGGTACCTACGGCATGGAGTGTAAATTTTCTCATGGGTAAAATAGAAGCTACGTGTCCGTGCGATAAGCCGCCTGCCGTTAATCACGCAGTTTTGTTGTCAAATAAACGAATTAGAACGGTTACGCGGTCGGCTCGGAGGAATATTTTATCCGCCCGATCATCCCTGCCCACCCGGCCACGGGACTACGCGGCCACGGGGGCTTACACTAGGGATTGCTAATACGGAGCAGTATTGGAAAATCCGGATTTTCAGTTTTGGTAAAATCAAAAATCCGGATATCCGGATTAACGTGGATTTAAAAAATAGAATTTTTCAAATTTTTTTATTTTCCGTGACCAGTAGGAATTCCACATTAACTCCGTTGTAATTTATTTTCCAAAACAGTACCACTAAGACTCAACAAGCAATAAAATTAGGTTGCATTGTCGTAATCTTTTATATGCAGGCATATATATTTCGATATGGTGAAAAACATATTTCCTCTCTTTCTTACATGTAATATTTTCTAAAATAAAATAAAATATTTTTTGTTTTAAAACCACGAGTTTTTAATAATTTTTAGAACCGACCGGTTTCGATTTACTCAAGCATCTTCAGGGTAAAAATTATTACTAGTAATTAATTAATTATTATCTAGTAATAATTTGTAATTTCTAGTAGTAATTAATTAATTATTATCTAGTTATAATTTGTACCCTGAAGATGCTTGAATAAAGCGAAACCGGTCGGTTCTAAAAATTATTAAAAACTCGTGGTTTTATAACAAAAAGTATTTTATTTTATTTTATTAAATATGACAAACCACAAAGTGATTGCTTTCTACAATAATATGTTATATTTTCCTTTATTATTTTTACTATTTTTGCATTCAAAAAGCTACAAACAAAATACTACCCTTTTCTGTGACAATTTCAAAACAAACTTTCAGACTCACACACCTATACATGGACTGCAATAATGTTGGTACTAGATTTGGCTATTGGAATATACATACTATGATACATATGATGATACATTACAAAATATTAACAATATTATTTATAATATATTATTCCCAGTGAGTTTTAAAAAAACTCATTATTTGCTAATCTTATTTATTTTTTTAAAGAAGTATGTTTTCTATATTATATCTAAACTGCTATCTGCGTTACACTTTATTTTGTATATAAATCAACAACATTTACTTGTTATATCATTGTTACTGTGTACAACGAATAGTTAACACAACTGTAATTTGCATTAATTTCATGTTAAAACCCACTTGAGAGTAAATAACAAATAAATAAATTACAGCAATAAGGTTATAAAAATCTAGTTATAAGACATTTATTACCGATAACTTAGAAATATCCATATTCAGTAATGCGTTCAAATTGCATTGCAAATACCTTTTTTTACAAATTTTGATTATCCGGATTTAATGCTTGAAAATCCGAATTTCTATTCCACCGTGATATCCGGATTGCAATCTCTAACGATAACGCTACTACGCGGCCACGTAACAAATGTTTGCTTTACCGCCGCGCCGCCCGCCCGTTGCGTTGCCCCGGCCCCGATGCCTCGTTACAGTCGTTACCGCTACTTGCCCCTGGTAGCTACTGGCTACATAACTATCTACCAGATACCCGCCACATAGAGTTGTCCCTGACGTCATCCCCTGTTTTGATTGGGCTTATTGAATTATATCTAATATCAGCATCAGTTTGTTATAACAAAACGGGTAAAGTTATTCATGCGGCTAAAAGGGTGGCGTTACGCTTCCGAACTTCTGTAAAACTTCTATTTGCAAGTAATATTGGGTCGTAAATATTAATATAACATTATGTTATACAATGTCGAATACGCAAGACCTTTTCAGTGCCATAAATGAGAAATTGCTGATTCGAAAAGTTGGAAACCATCGCGACAATAACATCAGTAAAAAAATAGAACATATATTTTATTACTACTTTCACATAATGCTGACAAGTTAAAATATTTTCATTAATTTATGTATAATGAACACTATTGCTCTGGTATAAGACCACCATTCAGATATGAAACTCTGCTTGAAATGGCTTTAGCCGTGTTTGATAATCAGTTCTGTACACGAACGCTAAAAGCATTAGAAAAAAAAGTTGACGAAATTTATGAATTTAAAATAAAACATTAACGAAACAATACATGTTCTTGTGATTACGGAAACATGGCATGAAAGGAGGGGATTCAATTTTTCAATATTACTGACTACTCCGATTTTTTTGTTTTCCTTGAGATGGACAGATGAGGAGAAACGCTGGAGTGAAAATATTTTTCTAGGAACGACGGCAAAAATATACCTCTAAATTTATATTATTTTCACCCTAAGACGAACTCAAATGTAAACGATTTCTTCTCTTAAGATTTAAAAAAAGACACTAATATTGCACGGAGATATATTCACATCTTAAACACGTATAACTTTTCCGTACATAATACAATGTTTCCCTCAGCGGTAACTAACAACACAAATAGGACAAATGTTTCCGGCAAAATCTCGAATATTACGGAAAATAATTTCCCTTAGAGCCTATGTTATATTTTGGGATGCCGTGTGAAAGGTTTTTTTTAAAAGGAAGGAGAGGAAGGTTAAGGTTGTGAGGGTTGGGTAGGAATCTAGGGATCAGTGTGTCGGAGTGACAGACATATGAACATATCCCTCGCACTGCGGCGTAAGGCGTTGGGTCGAGACAGGTTAAAGGGTCTTCCCAAACCAGCCTCTCCCGATCTGGCACGCCACGCAGCTTGTGGGCAAGAGCTTCCTGAACACACCTAACCCAATGAACCCGGGCACCCCCACTAAAACACCAAACGTAGCGAACCACTAGGGGTGACCTATTTCCGGGGCGGCGGTACCCAATTCCGCTTCCCAAATTAAAACAACCCCCAAATTGACCATAATTATTTATATCTTTTCCGATCTTACATATCAGTACGCTTTTCGGTAGTAGAACCGAGTGGAGAGACAAGTTACCCATAAAAACAAAATTTTCGAAGTTGCCTTAAATTTATACAATTTAAAAAATATATATTATGTGACCCCTATCAAGAGCGCCCCTTTCTGTAAAGTGTAAATGTGGGGAAACTATGTCGCTACCTGGTTGCGCAACGCTGTGAGGCGGGTTAAGGTAGGGGTTGTAGGAAGGGATTTATTAATGCGGGTCTTGAAGCTCCTTAATCCAGGCCCGGATTATATGAAGGAGGAAAAACAGATGTCGGAGAGTCGTTCTACGTGAGTTGCGTCAACAATGCGTCAATCGTGTGTTCCGCTGATGTACGTCCAGCTTCACGCTGGTGCACCGGTGCAACGGGGATCAACTGATGATGTCAACTCTTTAGAGCAGGCTCTATTAAACTATCTGTAGAAGAAACTCAGCATGCCCCCATTGCGTCTGTGCATTAGAGATGGCAATCGGTCTGTTAACAATGGATTGTCAATCAGAAGGACCGTTCTCCTTTGCACAGAATCAAGTAGGTTTATCAAGTATTGTTGGGCAGTGCAGAGGTGTCTTCATCTAGTTTGATTCATGGCTTATAATTGGTTATGTTTATTATGTCTCTTCTAATCGTTCTTTTAAACTGCCACACATATATGTGTGTTTAATAACTTGTGAATTGTTTTTGAGCTATTTATGATATAATAACCATTTCTTCCTTCTTCTACTGGTTTCGCTACTCTTATTTGAAACACATATACACATCGATCAAATAAGACATAATATTTACCTGCATATATTTGCTTATGTTTTGTTTTGTTTGTGTAATATTTTGGTTGAGCGTTGGATGTCTGGTTTATGCAAAAGTAGAAGCAGTATTAGCATTAAAACATTATTTTAAATTGGCTGTTTTTTACTATTTACATAATATTATTTATGTAAAGCAGGTACCCGAAAAAATGTGTGACTAGACGTTACTGAGATTGTGTTCTGTTGAGCCTTTTCCACATGATCTAAATATTACATTAAGTATATGATTTTTATATACCTTAGTATCTACACAAATTCTTCTTAAAAAACGACAGTTAAAAATGGTTGCGGACAAAAATTAGCGTCGTTGTTATTCAGGAATAATTGTTTTTTCAGTGAAAAATTCCAAACTCCACGCCTGTACTATTAATTCAAAACCTCATTCGATTTCGGAATGTTTCGGAAATGGTTACGTGGATTAGCAAATGATTCAATTAGGTCCACCACCAATTGAAATTGCGCGTTCGTATATGCTTTAATATTATGACAAGTGGCTTTGTATGTAGTGTACCGATAAATAATTGTCAATAATTCAAACTTAAATGTAGAACTAGCAATATATAGAATTTGTTAATGCTGGCTAAATACTGCATGTTGCTTTTCTTCGCATCGCAATTGTGTCAAATAATCACAAATAATGAACTTTACGACAATGGTAACGAGATTTTATTTATTTATTTATTTAACGCCCAGAGGGCTTTTACATGGTTGGTAGTATAATTTTAATTTGACAAATACTTTGAAACATAAAAAATAAGAATAAAATTAACACAAGAAACAAAAACAGAAAATTACAGCTATTTGTAGGTTTACATGATGTGTTTGGGAGTATTGTTGAAATAAATGTTTTAAATGATCCACAAAACTTGCCAAGTTGGTATTGAATATGTCAACATCGCCCAAGTAATGATTTCCCATGGTGTGAAGTCGTTGTATCGGAGAGTGGTCAATGTAGTTACGCTTATGTGTGCTGCTGTAGAATATTGTATTTTGTCGTGTTGTTACTGTGGGTGTGTGTATGTTTATAAGTTGCAGGAGTTCACAATATAATATAGTATTTGAAAACTACCATCATCAAAAAAGTGGTTAATAAATAAACAAAACGTTTATCTATCCTAAACATTATATTTGGTATTAATATTTAAACTTAAGCTAATGTGTATTATGTTATAACATTAAATGGTAGAACCTACAGACAAGCTGATTGTCACAGCTTTGTGGGACTACCCATATCTTATATTGTATTAAATGTAATTATATTCAATTTAATATATAAATTAAAAAAAAAATAAAAAATAATTATAAGCAAAAAAAATTGTTTGTGCAATGATGGAGGACTTTCCTAATTGAGATGGTCGAATGATTTTATACACGTGCCTCTTTAAATCACACGATTTATGGGCTTCTAAAGGATCTTTTCAAGTATTTATCACGTATAAGTTCACAAGGGATGATCTAGTAGGAAGTGTACTATATAATACATATTATGGGTAGGTGCTGTATAGATGAAAATGTCCTTCAAAGACAGGAGATGGGTATTCATTCGTCCGTGTGGGGGCCTAACGCAGTGTGAAATCGTCTGCCTGAAGACAGGATACGTACCTATGTCTAATGAGGTGGTTTACATGGTGGATCTAACGGCCAAATGATTATGTCTTAATTAATTATAATACTTTTATTGAAGAAAACTTCTCCATTATACATGCACCACGTAGTTGTAGGCGATAATACTTTTAAAATAGTATAAATTTAATATAATATTGTATATTCTTACGAAACTGTTCTTGAAGCCGAATTAATTATTAAAGACACAGTTTTATTATATTATTGAAATGTAATAAAATTTAAAGAATTTAAAAAAGGAAAAAAAAAATCCAAAATTATTTTCTGTATTGGGGGCATCCAACAAAAGTTTCATTATTTTCAGTGTTTCGCTTTCATCCGAGGCGCGCACAAATATAACATTATTATGGCGATTTTACAGAAGCTCGTGGATGGTGCGCCGCTACAAAATACGAATTTTCGGCCCTGAAGATAGAGAGACAGAATATTGTGCGTATGAAATATTTCATAGGAAATATCTGTCCGTTCGGAATTAGCTGTGCGTTCTGGATTACGCTCTTATAAATGGATTTTCACACCGGGTGGATTTATGAATGGAGTTTAAGTGGTGCCCTGTTCAAGATGTAGTAATATTATAATTAATGTTTGTCTTAATGGTCTTGGCCACTGTTTGGGAGGTCACTCACATATGCTCCTTAGAGGAAACTGCCACTGTTCCTGATCCTGATCCTTAACAATATTTGAAAATAAGAAACTATCTCGCTTTCATCGGCATCATTTAATATATATTTTTGCTAATTTGTTACCTCGTGTAATAATATGTACTTATTCGTCAGAAATTAGTGTTGCAATTAAAAGAGCTTTTTAACAACCTGTTACTTAAAAAGTGGCAGCATTCAATACGTGATTGGTTGCTTCTTCACAACACTATTTGAAATAGCGAAATGGCGAATAGCGAAATGGTAAGTTACAGAATTGCACGATTATACAGTCTCATATTGCATTCATTCCTTATGGTATCTACTCGTATTCTATATTTAGTTATATTGTAAATATGGCATTCTGACACTAAGCAAGGGATTACATACTTTTATTCATTTTATCAGAAATCCAGAAGGAGATATAAAAAAGACATCAATCTATTTATATCACGTTCAAAGTTAGGCAATTTAGCCTTTAGTTCATTGTTCTAAATATACATCAATGAATATGAGATATTCTGCAAATGGGGGCAACTCCAACCAGTATCCATGTACGACCTTTTTGCAATCTATTGCAGCTGCAGCTGCTTTTACCAACGCCAAGAGGACTGTATTTTTTGGTAGAATTCACATATTAAAATATTTTAAAGGCTATGGGATGCTTTTCCCATTGTAAAAGTTGAATCTGGGTCATCGGTTGCCTCAGACAAAGCCGGGGAAATAAATGTAGCAGCTGTGCGACGAAAAGCTGGGAATGCAACGGACTGACTCCACCGAAGTGGAGAAAGACCAGGATGCATGAAAGCGCTCCAATGAAGTATTGGGTCTCCAACCAAATGTAAATGAAACTTGGTGATTTAAAGTTTTTAGTTATTATTATATCCTGATGAAGCTTGGCTTAAACGAAACCGAACGATATGTAAAACAATAAAACTTCGTGGTTAAATATAAAATGATCGTTTCATTTAAAAATATAAGTATCTCTAACATGATGGTGTGTATTTTTTAATAAAAAGGATAAAAAACGGCTGTATAATATTTTATTCGTCAATGGGTAGTGCTTATACGTATCATTATTTATCCTCGAGGAGATATTGATTTGCAACTAACGAAGAAGGGTGTAATAATGAACATTAATGATGGTTATTACCAGCTTAGTTGGATTTCATTAATTAAGCAAGTATTAAGTAAGGTAAGTAGTAAGTACTTGGGGTTAAGAGCACACTAAGAAGAGCACGAAGCCACGAGAAGCCACGTAAAAATTAATGAAGGCATATTTTATGATATTTTGGTCGTATTAATTATTTTTAGTAAAGCTCTTTTGGTTTCCAGTTTATTCGGGCGAACACTTTTTTTTTTCAAATTTTTTTTTATTAGTTTTTGTATACATACATATGTAACATAATCATGAGTAATTAAGCCTGCAACATTGATTAAAAAACTGTAAAAACACATATTTGTATACAATATATAACCTTTACGAGAGTTAAATTACCCGTGTGTAAAGGCGGGAACATAGAGAAGTTTATTAAAAATTAAAATTAAAAGTTAAAAATTATAACACAATATATACGTGCATAGATAAAAAAATAATAATATTTATAAATATATATAATAAAAAATAAATTTAAAAAAAGAAACTGTCAATTAAGTATTCTTAATCAATTGCCAATGCGATTCTAGGTAGCCAAACTATTTAAGATATCATTGTTTAGTCTATTTTTGAATTTATTATAGTCAGGTTCCAACCTCAGTTCCATTTCCAATTGATTAAACCACATCACTCCATTGTATGTGTAGAAGTGTTGTGCAAAACTGGTATGCATTAATGGCGTACTTAAGCGACCCACTGTGTTATGTCTATTGCTCTCTACGCGTACCATGGCGTTGTGTGACTTCTTAGAATCTTTGTGTATTTGAAGCAGCGTATTTTTAATATATGTATTTTTTAGAGGTGGGACTTGAAAGTCTTGAAAAAGTTGAGAGGTTGAATAATCTGATGGTTTCCTAGTAATAATTTTTATTATTAGTCTTTGGGTAATTTCCAGTAGCAAAATTGAGGTTTTGTAAGCTCCTCCCCACGCAACGATACCGTATTGTATTATTGAATGGGCTAGTGCGTAGTATATATTTTTAAGAATTTTTAAGTTAAGTATATTTCTTAAATATAAATATGTATATGAGTTTTCTTAATCGATTTATAATATTGGTTATTTGAGTCTTCCACTTAAGGTTATTATCTATTATTACACCCAAATATTTTATTTCTTTTTTATTTGCTATGCATAGACAATCATTATTTTGGCATGTTAATATTTTAGTGGCGCATTTTCTTGAATGATTTTTAATATTTAAGGCGATAGGAGGTATTTTTTTGTTATTTATACTAAAAAGTATATAATAGGTTTTTTCAATGTTTAATGTTAATAAATTTTTGTCGAACCATTCTTTTAAGGTATTGATATCATGATTAGCAGTTGTTTCAAGTTCATTCCATGAATTTGCTTGGAATATAATTGCAGTATCATCTGCATATGAAATAAGTTTTCCTGTTATTGGTAATTCAAAGATATTATTAACATATAAGATGAATAGAAGAGGGCCCAAAATCGTGCCTTGTGGTATTCCAAAGTCGGTTGTGCTCGGTTCACTAAGAATATTTTTTATTTTTACATATTGATTTCTAGAGTTCAGGAAACTTTCAATCCACGTGTTAGCGTTATCAATAATTCCGATTTCGTTAAGCTTGTATAGTAATTTTTTGTGACTTATGCTGTCAAAGGCTTTCCTTAGGTCTATGAAAATTGCAAGAGATTTTTTGCCTTTGTCCAGTGCTTCATATATTTTTGTTGTTAAATCTATGATTGCATCCTGCGTGGTTATTTTTGCGCGAAATCCAAATTGTTGGTCACTCAATATATTATTAATTCCAATAAAATTTTGTATTTGCTTTTTGGCTACCTTTTCGAAAATTTTTGAGATATTTGATAGTACTGATATGGGTCGGTAGTTATTAATTTCTTTTGAGTCACCTGATTTATAAATCGGCGAAATAATAGTTTTTTTTGTATATTGATGGAAAGATTCCCTTTTTAAGACTATTTAAGACTATTGCATACGATTTATGTTTTTTTTTCTGTGAACCACAGGGGTTTTTTTATTATTGAAGCATTCAACACGACTGTTGAAGAGAGACTAGAATATATATTCTCAAGCGTGAACAAAAATCAGAACTGCCTTTTTGAACTAATTTGGTTGCTTTAGTTAAATTAATGGACATCTCAAATTGCTCCTTGTTTGTCCAAGGTTTAAGCTGTGATAAATTATTATTAATTATTTCTAATGAACCACTGTACAACAAATCATTGAACAATAGTGATTTAACCTCAAAATAGTCTAGTGAGGTAAATAATTGAATTATAAAACAATAATTTTTAAATGTGAAGAAACAATAAATATACGAGGTTAGATGCTTGGTTAATGTCTTGATGATATAATATAATATATCCACGAAAAATAATAGTGATTATTTTATTATTCAAAACTTCAAAAAAAGATCTTTTATTTCGTGATTTATCCATTTTAAACTGCAATTACAGGATAAAAATGTAATTTTATTTGTGAACTGAGTTATAACCCATAAACAGAAGGAATAGGAGAAAAAAAAACAGCTGTCACGGGATGCCTGGTAAATGTGAAAAATTGAATTACATTTTTATTGAAGGAAGTGAAAATGCAAGTAAACAAGTCTCATTTTGTTTATAATAAAACAACAATTTTACTATTGTTGTAGTATACACAAAGAAATATATTACAAATTAAAAAATTATTCATCATTTAGAGTAGATCCATTGCCAAATTTAGTGAGAATAGAAGAAATATACCGCACAGAGTTTTGGCAGCCGGGTGGAAAAAGCGTCACGAACCTGGCCAAATGAAGCGTCTCTCCGTACGAGAGCGTCGTCCCGTCTTGCCCCTCCAGACGCCAAAATATGTTTCACATCAAATAATAACTAACAGATGATAATGGAATCGAAAATGAACAAAAGTGTAAGAAATTAATTGATGGAATATATTTTCTTTCCCTCTTGAATTGGCGTCATTGTTCGTTAAATAATGTTCACATAAAATACAAACTATCGAGCAATCTATTATTAACCTAGAAATGCTCTATTAGCAATGAACCACGTCAGAATAATATAGTAGGTAAGAGATAACGCGTAGTGAATAATAGTGGCAATTATTTTTTAATTAATTTTTACTTAAAACCTTGTGAACCCGAGGAACCAGAAGACAAAACTGATAAAGATGTACCCGGTTACAATACTTCCTTCTCCATTCTTTACTCCCTTCCGCTTTTCAGAAGCCTCAGTATTTTCAGTGAAAAGTGGTAATCTTACGCGCCGACGAATACGGCGGAAAATAGAAGCTAATGTTTATTTATAAATCATTACGGATAAGGATGTTGAAAAATAACGTTCCGACGAAAATAACTGAAAGTGTAATATAGCAAAGGTTGAACCGTGCTTCCGTGGGTTTGTTTGTCCTAAGCAGGACCGTATCGACCATAGGCGTAAATGAAACTAGAAACTATTTTTTTTTCCGAAATTAGCACGGATATGCAAACAAATCATACAATTTTTTAAAATTTATTAATGTCATGTAACGCCTAATAATTAATTTTCAGAAACGGGGCACTTTTGGGATACGTATGAGTATATCTCAGGCCGACGCCGCGCCGCGCCTTTGAAGTATTAAACATTTGTATTATTTCATCGTACTTTAAAATAAACAAAGTTTTAAATAACGCCTAATAAGTAAAAACACAAACTTAAGGTCCACATTTTACACTCGCTTTGTGCAAGCGGGTTCCCTGCAAACATCGGACATCCCGTACATCGATACACACATCTGGCTCAATCGATTACGTAGATAAGTCATAATATCATCAGTTTGAACAGTAATGCACATTTTTGCTATTTGTTTTTGGGGTGTTATGCCGTGTTGCGCTAACTCCTTCTTTAGCCAACGTTTCGGTCCATCATCAGGGCAGATGTGTTATTTGAGGTTGTGGTGAGCTTATGTATGAGGATGTGATACCGTGTTGCCAGCTCCAACCCTCTGAGCTAACATTAATATAATATTTTTTAAGTGGTTTTCTTCGTTTAGCTCATAATGTATGGGTAAGTATTTCAAATAATATATTTAAATATATATATTTAAACAATACATGATTTCTGCATTTCACCTAATTATGTATTTAAACCAAGCTTAATTTAACTTTATTTACAAGTATAAGCTTATTGACTAAGTTGGGGCTTGTTCTAGTTTTATTGCTAACTGTTTGCATGTGTTGTCGGTACTTCAGGATTCTGTACAAAATAAGTTCTAGATAGCGCTGGTAGGGGTCAAGGTAAATATTTTTTTCATCAAATCGAACACAGGGTTTGGTATTCGCCTGTGAATTGCTAAGATGGTCTCCGTGCCAAGGGGAATAACTAAATATATTATTAATTAATTTAATTAAAGAACTAATACAGGTACCCCTAAATATTGATGAAAGTAGTTGTTATCACTGTTTCAATGTTAGATCCAGAGAGTTTTAGGCAGGGTTATTGGTGGTTTTTTAATTCGACGTGTACTGCATTGGGCGCTAAGTACCGTATGTCCGTCCCTGGTCCTGAAGGTGACAAATTAAATCTAATGGCCTACTGAGAGCGCGGCCAGAAAACACATAGGCGTGTAATACGAACACAGCTATTTCCCGCATTATTATTATGTGAGTTGGGTGGTTCCACGTTTATCTGCAGATATGGGCAGTATAAATTCATGCGAATCGCCGTGGTTATTTCAGTTATTTGTAAATAGTAGTGATGTGATGATGACATTCGTATTTTAATTTTTTTTTGTAGAAATCATTACTCTACTATAATGTACCTACCTAAAATGTTATATACCTATTTTAGCAGATCTAGCTATCCAAAACGTTACAATACTCGTTTAGCGAAGATCTATTTGATCGTACCTAAGAAATCGTATCTAAAATAGATGAAATATTTATGGAAGCTTGAGGTAAACGATGAATCCTTTAGGTGCGGTATGACGATACTTATCATTATTTTATTATTTCACGGATTGTCGAAACTTCTCGTGAAAATATTAAAAAACAATAAACGCACCTAAAAAGTCTGGCTATAATTTTTGTTTAAGTAGTTGTTTATATTATCATAATGGTAATACTGTAATATCTCTATATTGTTCATGCCAACTTATATAAATATGATTGCCTTTGAATCACAACTAATTTCTGTCACTCTAACTTGTAAAACGATTATGATTGTCTACGTGAATAAATGAAATTGAAAAATTGATTAATTATAATAGTGTCCAAACCGCAATTATATGCAACAAAGAGTTAAATGTGTAGAAACATTTGTAAGATATTTATGACGTATGAAAAAATAGTTTTGAATAATCCGAAAAATGTGTAAGATTTTAGACGAAAACAAGGGCTGAAACCTAAAATATTACAACGCAAGCAATAATTTTATTTATAAAATTAGTTTGAAGCTTAATTAATATTATACAGCCTAATAAATGCTCAATGTTTTTAGTATTATCTTAACACGAAGACAGTATTGCGTCTCAAAGAAGAACACGCACATCAGAAAGCAATTGGAAAGAATAATCATATTAATGTCGATTAAAAAGCAAGCCGATGTGGATGATATCTACAACTATTTATTCAATAACTGTTCCGCCAATTACTCTTCCGCATGACCACGCTCTTGTACTGTTCTGCATGACCACGTTCTTGTACAACGCTCACGCTTATATAAATATTCAATACAGACGGAATGCCTTACATTTACAGCATGCAACAATGACGAATAAAACGCTCCAACTCAATAAGATACGTGAAGATGATCTCCAGAACCGTTCGGCATGGCGACGATTTCATCATCGACGTGGCTCACGCGGAATAGACAATCTGCCTAGTTTTAAAATGATGTTGACCTGAGAAGGGATAATAGCAATTGTACATTTTCTTTTAAAAAAAACGCATTACGCACTATATTCAAAATGTGTTGCTTTGTATTGAAATGTTAAAAATATCAATATATAATCACTTTCGTATGTAGCCTTACCATCATCGGGGCTGGTCTAGAAAATCTTATGATATTGCTCAAATCATGTATTCCTTCAATCTTTTATTATATCTTGTTACTGCAATTTGTCATTGCTTTATGCAGGTGCAGTTATTTTTTAGGTACTTACCATTGTATACTTTAATTTTCTATTGTTTCTCAGTTCGTATTATCGATGACCTAGCGCAAACATGTGTTAAGTGTAGTGTTAAGTAAAAAAAACACATGTTTTCTAAAGCATTTATCAAGATTAGGTACTTATTTTGTAAATAGAAGTTTCGCGAGAAATTTACATTACTTATTTCATCTGGAGTGGATAAAAAGCGGAAACTTAAATTAATTTAATTGCTTTCTATCTTACAACATTACAAATTTACAAAGATAATATTCTAAATACAAATGCAAATTTTAAAAATAACAGATTACTCAGACAAACGTAAATACTCCCAACTGCGAAATGTAAAAAAAAACAATTGGGCAATTCAACTATAAATATCTTGGAGTAATTTTTTTTCAATTCACTACCAGAAAGTATCTGAAATATAAATAACAACAAAGATTTTAAACTTCAAGTTAAAAAAACACAGCGAAAATATAAACTGAATACTTTGGCATTTACTTAAAAAAACGAACAAAATGACACACACAAGCCTTACATTATTACGGTGGTGCATCTTATATTTAAAACTAGATAAAATAATTACTATATTTCTATGGATTATATTAAAAAAAATGATAGAATTTACCTGGAGTATTCTTATAAATTGAATTTTCAAATTGCACGTAACAGATGTGTGCGCTAGGCCATCGTTATATTATGCTGTGTTATTATTGGAAAACAGATAAACAAACGTAATAAATAAATAAATGTCAACTAAAAACGTGTGGTGCCATATGTATGAATGGTGAGGTGATGATCTCCAGAACCGTTAATCCCGTGACTGCCCCGTCACTTACCGTTCATCATGGCAACGCTTTTGTCCTCCACTCGGCTCACGTAGCAGCACAGCTCGTCTTGTCGCTCCGCGTTCTCGGCCAGCTCGGCCTCCACGCTGAAGCCCCACATCTGCTCCAGGGCCGAGCGCTGCAGCTCCACCTGGTACAGGATCTTGGCGCATACCTCCACCACCTCGTGCGTGTGGAGCTAAGGACAAACATAAAAAAGGGTCATTTTCATTTTATTTTATTTGGAATACCAATAGCTTTCAATATTTCTATAATGTTAACCATAAAGAGTACAGATCAAAAACAACAACTTGTGATGATTTGAATACTCACGTAAAATAAACAAACGAAACGAACGTGCTCCAAAAATTTTTTTGTTTGGGATAAGAACATAAGATTTATTGACAGGCAGGTTTTATGAGTAAACACGTTCCCACGGGAAGGTGGAAAGAAGAGATCGCTGGGTCAGTCGGTTTTTGAACTTGGGTACGTTGACAGCCCCGAGAAATGAATACAAATCAGAAGTGATGTGTGAGATTACAGTTAATTAGTGAATTCAGATGGTGTTAGAAAGCTTTGTCGGTTTTTGAATTAAAGTGAAATATTATTGAACCGGTGTTTGTGTGAAGTGAAAGTGGTTGGACTCAGTGAGAATACAATTAATAATAATGACAATAATAATAATTGGATAATTTGTAGAGCGCCGTTTTGTGAAAAATCACCCCAGGGGCGCTAAGAGTTGGGCGATCGCGATTATAATATAAAATGTGTTAAATTAAACGTGATTTCGTAAATATGTAGTTCAAACTAAATTACTTGTTTTAAAAACATGAAAATAATAATAATAATGATTGCGTTTTAAAACAGAGTGAACGTATTTAAAGGCAGGAAGTTTTTTAATCGGGCTAGGGAGGAATTGATTTGGCGAGATGGCATTCTATCCACGGAGACCGAAAACCAGAGAATCAAACAAATCATAAACTCGGGTTCGAATCCCAACAGAGATTAGGGAGGTACAATTGTATTTACAGAATTATTTAATTACCCCTTTATAGGCGTAGGGAGGGGACCAAAATTGAACAGATTGCAAGGATTTCGCTAAAATGAGGAAAGAAGCCGATAGGGAGGAGATCGAAAATTAAACTGATTTAGCTATATAGAGTAACCAGGTAAGCTTCACGCTGAGAATGAGAGATGACTAACTGGGTGAGTTTTTTTTAATATTATTTATTAAATTCCAAAGGACCCTTTTAAAAGACGGATACAACCGAGGTACAGGAACTAAGTTTACGACACCTGCCGCCCAAATAATTTTATCATTAAAAGGAATGTGCTAGACGAATTGTAAATCAGCTGTGAGTGGGAGACGGGCCAATGACCTTTTCATATATAGGACAAGACGCAGGTACAGTCAGTCGAATGAGAAGTTTTGCTAGCGTATGACCGCCCGAATAGAAAGCGATCGGATGCAACCAGACAGAACAAAATTTAATACTTTTCATCTATTGTTTGACTTTCTAAGCTACGAATTGGGATGCACAAAAACAAATCTAGAGTCAAAAGAGGGAGATGGTAATCTCCGAAATAAAACTACCAACTGAACAACTTTTCTCAACAGGTACCTTTCGAGAGGTAGGCAGCCTCTTTAAATTAAATGCAAAAATCAAACCAATTATCCGTTTATACCTACCCGAGAGGATAGGTATTCAATAGAAGTTACCCATACCTAATACACGAGGGTGCTAGTAACCTCATAAAATAAATACTGGAACCAAATATTAAAATACAGACAGTCCTCATCCTAGATTTGGCATTTCGAGTAGACCTTACATATATCTCACATGATAATTGGCTAAATGGGTAGGCACACAACCTATCGCTAAAAGCAGGCTAAATGTCGACAAGATCATCGTGTGTTATCTATGTTATTGACCTAGAAAGGGATGTAAATTCCCGACGACGAGAAAGTTACAACGTTTTCTAGAGGTGGCACGTAACTTAGGACCTTACGTATCACATTTTCGCGACTAGATTCGTGATAAAGGGATGTTATGGTTTTCCCCTTCTACACTCAGTAAAGTAGATTATCCTGGAGGTGCATGAGGTTGGGGCAATTCTGAAATTGGTGAGGAGACCTGGTTTTCTTTATTCTGGCGTGACGGTTGCCGATTTGGAACAAGGGGAGACCCGGCCGGTTGTGATATCCAGACACGCAGATATCGACCGCCTTGCTCAAATTATCATCCATCGGTTTTGTTTGGTAAAGAAGAGGAGCCAATCTTAGGTTGAACAAATTCTTTTCCTTTCCTCTCCTACCCCTCCCAAAATATATACATGGATGGCGCCGACAACTAACACCATAAATTTATCGTATGTTTATCACACATATAAAATCTAACACTTTATTATACTCACATAACCCTATGACAGGTAGAATCACGTAGCTAGTTTGAAGAGCAGGCGACTCAGAAAAATAAGGTTTATGAAATAGCTTTAAAACACAGCGGTAATGGATTCAACTCACTCTTTCTCAAAAGAACCAAGGGATACCACACATACATAGATAACTAGGTTTCTAAACCGAGTAACAAAAAACCAACACAACGTTCGGTGAAGCCTTTTTATACTGAACCGTCACGTGAAATGAGTACGCTCAAGGTCGTACGTCACGTAGACAAACTAGGATGTACACACTTGAAGGGGTGTGTAATAAAGAGAGAAGGAAAAGTTTGAAAAGGGCAGATCATTACAAACTTTAAAAGCGATTTCAATTTTATGGTTACTTTCATGAGGTGATTGAATAAAAAATGGTTATTTTTATTTGAAATATCTTTTTTTATATTAATACCTCGTGAAGATCCCAAGGATTGAATTTTTTTAAATTTTCTTTTGACTTAAACTGTTTATACTTAATAGTTACTAGTAGTTATGTAAACAGTAATCCTCAGTCCAAAAATGATGTTTCTAATTTAATAAAATAAAAACCGAAATATCCTCCGAAATCATAAGATTTTTGAGTAGGCGCTTCAATACCTACTTACTTTATTTAAAAATATTTTAGAAGATTTTTTTATTAAAAAAAGGAATTATGCAATTTGTTCAAAGAAATTTCATCATCTCAATGACAGTTCTTTTTTTCAAACTTCCTTCTGGACGATAGGTAGCGTAACATAGATTAATCCGATTTGACAGCTCGTAGTAGGATCTACCATCACTCTGGCTGAATAGAAAATAGTATCCAACACTCCCACCATCTTGATTTCTAAAAAAGTTACAAGTTTCGTCTGTGGTGAAGGAATGGTGGGAGGGAGGGGAAAGGGATATATCTAGTTTGTGTAACCACGCTAACAACTGCCCCGAATCCCGATTGGGTAGGACCGACATTTATTTCGTATGATGTACTGCAATAACGTCATCCAATTTAAGGAGAAATGCGTGTGTGTCCGTGTGTGTGTGCGTGATTGCCACCAAAAGTTGATAGAATGTATTGTCATCGAGTCTATATGCCATGTTTTAGCTCGATCGGATGTGAGGATTGGGTTAATTTAAACTTCCAAGGTTTGCGTTCATTCATTCACGAAAACAAAGCCGAAAATAAAATAGAGAAGAGCTTTGAATAAATGTGTTTTGTTACGAGTATTGCAATAAGGGACGCTTAATTTGCTGTTTTGATATTTCGATAATATATCATTATTAGGTACAAGTATATAATGATAACTGTACAACATTTTGAGAAGTAAAAATGATTTCACATGATTCCGGTTAAGGTTGTTTTTAATAAATTGAGCAAATTATCATCAAGAATTTCTAAAATATCTTCCAAACGGTATGTCTAAGAGCAATATTATTTATGAAGAATTCAAAATAACATTAATCCAGAGGTAATGAATAATATTGTGGAATTTAAGAATGCAAAATGCAATACAAAGCTTACCTGCAAAGTGGAAGCACATTTAAAATACTTACAAATCTAGATTTAGGTTTAGTTATGAAAAGCTTTTGTTATTTTCCCAGTTTTTGTGAATGTTTTTAAGGAGGTAGTTTTATAATGATGCAATAAAGTTAATTCCATATTATCCGTGAATGTCAAAACTTTGAGAATAATTTATCCTGCATCGCATATAAAAGGTTTTCGCAATTGCATTGCTTTAAATTATTATAAATGCCAAAACAAGCCAAATAACAAAAAATCAAGGCGTGTTTAACCACACTTCTGACTGTCTAAATATTGGGTAGTTATCGGTTTTAAGTAAAGTGGAAAATGGTTTATTGATATGTTTGTTTCGGTCATGCTCACCATTAAATAACAGCGCTAACGGTAACCGGATAAATCAAAACACTTCAAAAGTGATAAAATTAACATCTAGTTCAAATTATGTTAGGTTAAGATAATTTTGTCATGGAAACGTACTTAAGCCATTTAGTATGACGTTTCCATGAAATATTTACGTAGTTTCGCATTTGTACGTCACAGTTAAGTAAAAAAAAATGAAACGGGATCTAATTATATAATTGCCGTGGAGGAGATGAACTTCTACAGCAGCCCACTGCAGGGGGGGAGGGCTGGGGGGATGATGGGATATGCTTTCATCCCGTGGCCTAGTTGCCAATACCTACATGTCACCAACTGTAAACAAACGGCCGGAAACGATATTTATTACAATTTACTTAACGGCCACAAAAGCTCGAGGCCGGCAACGTGTTCTCGGCTATGCGGTGGAAGCGGATGTTGTCACGACGGTTTGTTTGTGCGAGTGTCGATGCTTGTAAGGAATGAGATATAAAAGTTGTTATTGGGTGAATCGGTTCGATGAATGTGAACAAAAATACTAAACAGCCAAGCAAACGATTAATGATTCACCAACAGCAACTGAATTTATTGACCATTTTCCAAATGTTAATGAGGCAAGGATTGTATGCCAAGACCGATTTGTTCGGCGGTTCGTCTTCCCTGCGTCTACTTACACTTCCTGCGTGATTGTTATTTAGTTATCTTCAAAAACTCTCCGTCTTATTATTTGATAGTGTATAAATATTGTACTTAATTTTTATTTATTCATTAAAAATGGTCAACTGCAATTATCAATTTACAGATAAATTACAAAAATTATTCCGAGCAAGGATGTTTATATGATAAAAACTATTAAAATTTTTTTAAATTTTATATATTTTGTGAATAAAATCCACCTACAGATTTTTCAAAAAGTCTAACTTCCATGGCCTAACATCATCAATTTTATCCACATGAGAGATGGCATAATGCATTTATGCACAAAAATGAAATAAATTTTTCAGGAAACCTAAAATAATTAATATCTTTGGATTGCGTGATGCTCTTTTATGAATAATTTCTTCGTCAATGTCCCGGTCTGTTATTTAATATTGTTTGAACTACTAAAAAAAATTACTGCAGCAAATATTATATAAATATTAAACGAAAACCACAAATTAATAAGAATCTTATTTTAAGCATACACTTATTTTAAAATGAATGAGTTAATTCCACTTTTTAACTTTCCTCTGATCATGAAATACGAAAAGAGATGCAATCTATAAAACCTTGCAATTTTGTGGAGAGGTGACAGCATCATAATTATACAAATCTGGTGAAATTATTAATTAAATTTTATTTGAACAATACCTGACCATTATGCAATGATTAAAAGGGATGTTTGAACAATACCTGACCATTATGCAATGGTTAAAAGGTATGTTTAAACATCCCTGGTCCAGGGCCGACAAAGCATGCAAGCAGGCGCTAATTTGTTAAGGTGCCGAAGAGCCAAGGTGCTAATAATAATACTATATATATAATAATAATACCTAACACAGCGCCCTTGATGTTTTTACTAGCGCCAGGCGCCTTAGTCATTAGGGTACGTGAAATGTTTCCGATCTATGCACACCCCAAAAGCAGAAAATACTTAGGGTAAGTACCAATACATTATTAATAATACCAGTTTTTACTGCCAAGAAGATTCTAAGAATCTAAGATGAGCACATAAGATAAATATCATAATGTCGTTTGTTCAATATTTGAAGAACAAAAAAAAATGAATTTTCGAATTCCAGGTAGGATGATTTGAATTAAGATCGGTTTTTTGTTATTGTTCGCATTACAGAAGCCGCAGATCAAAGCTTTTATTTTAAGTGTGTCACTGTACTGTACTCTAGTTCTTACGTATTCAGAATGCGAGATGCAGTTTATGTAAATACGAGAGGAGAAAAACATGTTTTCGTATTATTAAGTTCCACGACTTGCTACAAAAACAAGTCATTACGAAATTCTTTTCCTTCGTAAATAATTTAACGCATATTTCGCCACAGAGGTCGCATACATAGGAAGATATGAAACTAATCCAACGAGCTATAACTTACGTCTCCACAGGTTGTTTAAGAACTAAAATGAGATGGAAATGTAAATAACTACAATCCCTGTAGTGACGTGGCCAACATATTCGAGCAGAAAGGTCGAGGGTTGAATTCAAAGCGCATAAATTTGAACGTGGATTTGATCACTTTAATTACAGATCCTTTTAATCTGTGTTGTGATGTCATTTATTAATATGACAGACCTTATGAACATGGTTTTACAGCTGACATAAGTAACACATGATTTGTGATCTTGCATATGCCGGTGACGCAAAAATTCACGTTTTTGAATCAGAGTTTAAATTAAGGGATGGCGAATACCGAAGAAAAGAAAAACTTACTGTCCCAATAAATCGATGATTGGGTAATTTAGGCAAAATTATTTGAAACTCGTGTGAGTACTATTACAATATATGATTGTAATAACCAAATGAAATGAACGCAGTTGTACAAAATTAAGTTAAAGATCGTGGTAAGGTCAGGTAGAATGGTATCTTAAAAAAAAATACAGTGTGTGGCAAGCCTACGCACGACGGAAGTGAAACTTTTAGTATTCTTCTCTCTCTCTTTTCATTTCATTCTCTCTTTTTTTCTGTCTATTGACATATTTATAAGTAGCATGTGATAAAAAAAATTAAAAGTTATAAAAATATGGGATTCGAACCCGGGTCCTGCATAACGAGTGTCGAACGCTCTGCCTCTAGACCGCGGTTATTACGTATTCGACCAAAATATCATATAGTCAAAATATCTAAAAGTCTTTTATCACTTTTAAAAAAAGCATTTTATCACTTTAAAAAAATTATTATTAAAAAAATCACAAAAAGAAAAAAAAAAAAGTTTAAGCGGGGATCGAACCTCGGTTCTTCACGACGAGAGTCGCGCGCTCTGCCTCTAGACCGCGAAGCTGAGTTTGGAGAGTGACCTAAAAAAGGTATATAATATTGGCTAGGCTCCTATAGCGAAATGATCACGGTTTTTCATGACGGTCATGAGTTGGTTTTACTCCTGTCCTCGAAATTGCATAACGCGCGTAAAGAAGTTTCACTTCAATAATTAAGAATTTTTTTCATGCGATTCGAAATGGGGTACAACACAGAAGGTTGAATTACCTAAAATGAAATACCTAAACAAATAAGGTTTAATTCCAATTCACAAGGATTGTAAATTTTCCTGTTTTCAATTCCTATCACAAGATATAACATAACGAGTAAATTAAATTCATACTTTTCTTTATTTTTATTCTCCTCCTTTGTTTTGAACTATTAAACACTATATACAGGGTGTATCGGCAAGTACCCGACAAACTTTAACCAGCTATTCCTCAGCACATTTGGAGTAAAACATGTTATGGGCGCTTTGCTGTCCGGTAACATTTTTTTTCCATTAAAAACAAAAATTAAATAAAAAATCCACACTCCGTCACTGTCGTTTGCATTGAATCTTGTGTTCAACAGCTGTTATTAGCAAGTGTGTCAAAAAGTGTCCTCGCTCTTTCGTACACACTAAATAATAATAGTTAAAAATGAGACGAATGGTGCCGTGCCATTTCGTTGTGATTGTAAAAGCGCGCCAACGTAGGTACGTACGCACATTAATCAACGAAACTCGAACAAAATATTGCCAGATGGGTTTTCAAACTTTGACAAAGGATAAAACATTGGTGACATGTGGTGAAAATATGAATAGTAAATTTTTTATTAAAAAAAATGTTACCGGACAGCAAAGTGCCCATAACATTTTTTACTCCAAATGTGCTAAGGAATAGCTGGTTAAAGTTTGTCGGGTACGTGCCGATACACCCTGTATATATATTTTTTTTTACTAGCTGACGTGTATGATCGACTTTTTTCTACTTTTTGTAAGTATAATATCCATGTATTAAATTTATAAACATTTCGGAAGAAATTCTATAAATGATAGCGAAAACCTTATCAAATTCCGTTGCATAGTTTAGAAGAACTAAGTGATAAGATAGTGATTTTGGTTTTTTACTATTTAGAGATACCAATGTATTGCCACGATAAAGAATTTACTAAAAGTTTATCAGGAAACGGCCTGTAATCGGTTTTTAGTTCATTATGATCTGGAATGTTTCAGGACGTTAACGAACGTTCCAGATTATTTCAGAACATTCCACAACATTCCAGAATGATCCGGGATGTTCTGAAATGTTGTAAAAAGCTCTCGAATACTCTCGAATGTTATGGATTATTACAAAAAATTCTATAGGACAACACTTCCAGACTATATCTTTAAAAGCACGCCCTTCAGGTAAAAATGGGAACCTCAATCATCGTTGTGGGATAAAGGGCTACTACACCATAAACTCCCTTGATCGTACCGGGACTCGTTTCTGAGTTTTAGCGGCACGCACATTCACTTCCTTTTATGATATATATTGATGAATATAGTTGATAGTTGTAGACTACTTGCTTACACGACGCAAACTAGCGTAGTATGTAGGGAAATATAATAAAATGTAACAAATGTAATGTAATAAATACAAATATATTTTTTCTGTCTTCTCTGTCTCACATCCTTCGTATGGGTGTCGTTAATATCGTCTTCAATTATTAAAAATTACAATTTATGTTTAATTTTTGTTATTCCATCACAAAAAATTTAAAATACAAATTTTATATATTTACTGAATATATTTTGATTCAAGAAAAATATAGAATCAGTATGTAAACATTAATATATGTATAATGGATATAATATAATGTGGATATGCGTGTGCCGAGGCTAAGCTGTAACACAGGTGTATGGCACATTATGGCCCAACATTCGTTTCTATCTAGATGCCCGTTCTAAGAAACTAATCGCATTATGAAAAATTAAAGAAAGAATAAAAAAGGTAAATATAACATTAACGCAGCTGAAATATCTTTAAAATCAAAGGCATTACGGAAAATAAAGCCAAACATTTACATTCTTATATTTATCAAATTAAAAAGTTAAATAACTTTAGAAAAAAAAGTAACGACTTATTGACGTTAAGTTTGCCAACAGCAATTTAGGCCAATGATTTCCACAAATCTACAAAAATACTAAATTAAATATTAGTAGATATACAGAAAGCATCTAACCCTTAGATGTTGTATTACCTACAATGACGTGTAGGTATAAGTATAAGTTTTCTTTATTCATTAATGCGTCTCGAGAGTTCTTTCCGACTCAAATAAAGACAGATAATATCAGATAATAATATAGATTTTTTTAATGATAAACTAATGTTTATAAGACAAGGTTTTATGCATAGCATAAAGGATAACAAATAATTATAAGCAATAATTGGTCATCCGAAATACTAATACAAATTGAAAATATCTCCCGAGTAAAAATAAATGCCGCCAACGGGAATTGATAATATCCCCTTCAAACTCGCACTTTGTTGCCATTCGAGCACAAACCAAACTTTTTTTACTAAAAATGTTACCAAAAGCTTTTCAACCATTCGGTGTTTGCAAAACATCTTGGGTATTTTTTAAATTTCATGCCGGATGAAGGCCTCAAGATTTTCCAACTCTTTTTGGATATATGCTATGCGGTGTAAGTATTTCTGCCGAACTGTTCATCGTTTGTTTATCAAGCGTATTTAGACAAGTATTGAATCATCTTAGGTACCTTTAAATGCTTTATGGTTCGTCCTCCGAGCGATTTGCTCTGACTATTGCAATTTTATAGCATTCACTGATGATTTATTGATGAGGTTATTTTTTTACTGACACAATAATATTATTTTACAAGCAATAATTATTCGCCTGAAACACTCATCCACATTGAAAAATCTCCTGATAAAAGATACATGACGCCAACGGGACACGAACCCGTGTCCCTTCGATTTCCGGTCGACAGCTCTGACCACTGAGCTATGGCGGCTTATCTCTTATCCGCGAAATAATTCAATATATACTAGTGTTTCATTCAACAATTACTGCTTGTTACAGTCCCATTGGCGTCATATATCTTTTATCAGGAGATTTTTCAATG
This sequence comes from Hesperophylax magnus, assembly GCA_026573805.1. Lineage (NCBI taxonomy): Eukaryota > Metazoa > Arthropoda > Insecta > Trichoptera > Limnephilidae > Hesperophylax > Hesperophylax magnus. Next base: position 10,332,988 of record JAIUSX010000002.1, read on the forward strand.
TGGATGAGTGTTTCAGGCGAATAATTATTTCTTGTAAAATAATTGTTACCCTTTGTGCTATGCATAAAAAATCTTGTCTTAAACATTAGTTTACCAAAAAAATTATAATCAATAATATTATGTTTTAATTTTTGATTATTTCTTTACATGATATCATTGTATACATTATTTTTAACCTCACTAGGACTAGTATTTGTTGTTAATTTAATAAAATAATAAAAATAACACAAAAATTATGTATTTAAAGAAAAATATTGTTACGATGTTTCTTAAAAAAAACGTACATACCAAGCAGAATAAAGCCAATTCATTGTAATGTAGTAAACATGTAGGGTCACCACGTGTTGATATTTGATTGGAAATAACATGTCATACTTTTATAATTAAAAATGATAAAAATGAAGAGAAGAAAATAAATGTTTGTGTTTTCAAACATGACATGATAATGAAGGCCACGTTTTGCTCGTGCTGAGGCCAGCATTTTAATAAAGTTCAATAAAAAGATTACATGAAATAATAAATTAAAATTATTTTTTGTTATTTTTATTTATAAAAAAAAAAATAAAAATAATACAAAGTGCAACAATAAAGGAGGTAATGAAAAAATAATATATGAATAAAAACGGCAAATATTATATGGCACGGTTGTATAATACAGTGAAGTGTGGATTGTAACGTTATGTGGGTTATGTACAAATGTTTTATTCTTTTGTGTTATAACTTTTTATGATATTGCCTTTTTGGTTCGTTAATCCATCCCCTAATTTTGAATCTGAAATGTTTATTTTTATAATTATGTTAAAAACTTACTTTAACCACATTATTATATAACTATAATACACCTATTAAACTCCATTGTGCGAATTTCGGTACAATTATATCTTTCGCACTTATTCATGTGCGCCTTTTATCGCTGCATTAATTCAGATATGTTCTCTAAAACACCCAATCCTGCGTAATAAAGGTTTGCTAAATACAAACATGCCTTACAACAAAGCGTTCATGTTTATTATTATTAATATCAACAAAGTTACTACACATTGCTCTGTAACTACTTTCATAGTACCTTATTTTGTACTCTTGTTACTATATCCAATTATTGAACTCCTTTGTGCAACTAAACTCTCTACGATAACTTGTATTGTACCTGCTTATATTATTCAAACTCAGCTTAGTATGTTATGTACTATTATACATTTATTGCAATCCTGAATAACTTAGCTATAACAATATATATACATGTCTTTTCATATAAAACCTTTAAGGCGTGAATCTATATAAAAAAATGTTCGTTTGTTCAAAATCTTAAATCTTCGAAAGTTCGAAGTTGCATTCGTTGCATTCCAATACGTCTGTGTTTTTATATACCTATATTACATATCTTATTAATAAAAAAAACAGCGCCATCTGTTGGACGTAAAGAAAAGATCTGCACAGACAGACTTAGCCACATCAACGCGTGGTGGCGTTCAGCTATTAAATAAATAAAAAAACATCAATTTTTTTGTATCGAGTGAAAGGTCGTTGAATGTTTTTACTGTCTGAGATTTGTGATATCTTTGTCCAAAGCTTGTGTTTATCGTCGGAGTTTTCGTGTTCTTTTGTATGCTTGTCTAACTGGTCTATTAATTTGTGTTTATAGAAAATTATTTTTTCTGGACAAAAATGTACTTTAGTATTTTTTTTTATTTAAAGTTAGCGTATTTTTGCTACGTCTAAAATTTGTTCTGTGTCAGTCATTCTGTGTCAGTCATTCTGTGTTTTTTTTTAACCTTTACGATGATTTTCTATGAGATTTAAATATAACCCAAAGTTGAGTTTGTTACTCCTCCCTAAACAATGATTCCGTTTTCTATTATGGATTTAAAAAGTGCAATATATATTGTTTTAGTTTAATTGTGATTTGTTTGATATGATGTGTCCATCAGAGGTTATGGTCTATTATTAGTCAGTTTATTTACCGATCTCTTCTGGAACCGCATTACTTTTACTTTTTGAATCCATCTGTTGTATGTATTTAGGTATTCTTTTTCATTATAAAGTCTCACTAACTACATGAAATACAACTCTAACAGGGTGAACATGTGCGATATATGATACGTGTATAACAAATGCTCATGACACTTTATGGTCCACACACAAATTAGTTTGTAAGAGTTAATGTGATTTGGTGCATCGAACCATATGCTACGTTAATATGCTGTGTTTTCCGGCTCTCAATATTTCATAAAAGCATTTTTCATAGAATTTTCCGCTTTTCCCATTCCTTAGATAAGTTACGATTTCACATCAATATAACGAAATTTTTGTTCGCTCACCCATTTCGTAAGAATAAAAAATGTTGACCTAAATATTATATTTTGTGACAACATGAATAAACGATTTTATAAAATACATTAAATCTGCAGTATTATTTGGTGCCAACTTTTTGCCAATTTTATTAATGTAGGCGAGTAAATTATGAATTTCGAATGAAATTTAATGTTTTTGTAATAAACAACTAATGGTGTAGCGGTTAGATATAAAATCGCAAGTCTGGTGGAAATTAAATATACACAGGGTACAGGTTAGCACTAGAGGAAGCAGAGTGTATAAAACGACACTAAAGTTTTTCCTTCAGGAAAAAACAACATGACTTTACATCAAGCAATGTCTTTCTCGGGCGCCTACTTTAATTCTTCCACCAATCACTACTGTATACCACAATGTTACTGTTAAAAAACTATATTACATCGACTTTAATTCGACTCCAAATCTCATAACGGTACAGATTATATTGCGTTAAGTATTCCTCGGGTGTCCCCGACGTCTTCCACCATTTAATTATCTTTAAACACTCCTGGCACTAATAACAACACACTATCGATATCGGTCGACTACTTTTTGTGTTTTGCGAGCATAAACATACGCTGAATTTTTATATACTCGTATTAAGATTAGTAATTAACTCAACCATTTGGAATGAATTTTATAGTATACAACGTTATCCTGCCACATATACCTATGTAGGGAAGTTGAAATTTATAGTTGTATGCATTTTTAGATGAGAAATCTGAAAACAAAAACAAAAAAAATTGTGGACAATTTATTTTCAATTTTAGGCTTATATAACCATACACATTCATTTACATACACCATACAAAATTTCATTGAAATCGGTTGGGTGGTTTCGGAGATTAGCTTGTACGAGCACGAAATGACGCGAAATCTAATGGTCGAAGTCGGGGACGCCCGAGGAAGACATGTCTCGATCAAGTGAATCAGATATTCGAGTCGGGCCATATCAAGAGTAAAAATAATAGAATAGTATGTATGAGACGATGTATGAATGTGAATGAGGCAAGAAGTGTGTGCCAAGACTGAGTTGTCTGGCGATCCGCCCTCTCTGCCTTCCCCTGTGGGGAACCGGCGTGATGGTTAGTTAAGAGGAAAACATCATAAAGCTGATTCTGTCAGGCAAAAATAAGGCGTGTTTCACAGTTGTTTAATTATTGTGCGATACTGAACAATCTCGTTGCAATGTGGAAGTCGAACTCCGTGACGTGTAGGATTCGGCGGCGGATGCCAATAGGTAGGTTTTGTTATCAGCTCTTTTTTATATAATATACCTGCCCGGACGCAGGATAAGCAGATTTCCGATTTCAAATATACGAGAGACGAAGTCTCCGGTTTAAAATAATGGTAACATTAGCAAGTGGATTCGTCGTTCGCCAGCCAAGAGAATGCTCACTGCTCAGGGCTGTCGTGCAATTGTGGATTGATCTCGGTTTTTGTTACCAGTAGGTCGAGTACCAAGGTGGGCTTGAATGATTTAAGTAAAAACGGACAAAGTAAGTGATCTTGAAAATAGCGCCAAACCACGTTTTGACTAGTGATGAGAATAGACATCTACGATATTCCAGCATCCAACATATTTGTGAAATGTTCCGCAACGTCACAATTGATCATCTATTGACCTAATGAACGCACGGAACAATGACTATTCTCAGTTGTCAGCCGCAAACAATGTTCACTACACAACTCACAACTCTGCACTCGCTCGTCGATTTACAGATGCGAATTAGGAAACTAACTTAACATGAATATAATCACTGAACTAATAAAGTAACTCAGGTGAACAAAATGGTCAAAGATTATTGCTAAATGAATTAGAGTTGATACATTTCACCGGAAGTTGTCAGATTCTAGATATTTGCAAACAATGCCTAAACATCGACTTTGGATCTCCTCAATTTAATTGCAGTAGTATTTTTTTGAAAATGCAATATTATGAAATAGCTATTCAGTACAATACATACATTATTTTTTGTAATAAAATATGGGCTTTACGATATAGTTAGATTCGGGGTACATAACAAAACAGTAACCTAAATGAAGAATTGTCATGTAAAGGTTCCTGATTTCAATTGTAGATATGCACAAATTTATTTCTCTAATCTGGTAGGGGAACAATGATGTGTCTTTGCTTATGTCACGATGCATATCTTAAAACTATTAAATTATTAAATTCGAACCGTCAAATAAAAATGAAATTGGAAGAAACAAATATGGTGTATACGGAACAAAAGGATTCTAGGTACTTTCCAAATCAAATATATAGTTCATAACTCTATAGATAACACGATGTTATGTAGTAATATAGAGACACAAAACACGATGTTATGTAGTAACATAGAGAAACAAAATACGATGTTATTTAGTAACATAGAGACACAAAACACGAAGTAATGTAGTAACATAGAGACACAAAATACGAAGTTATGTATTAATATAGAGACACTAAACACGATGTAATGTAGTAACATAGAGACACAACATACGATACGATTAATATAGAGACACAAAACACGATGTAATGTAGTAACATAGAGACACTAAAAATCAGATTTTTATGAATTTGCTATATTGGCATCCTATAACGCCTACAATACAATGCTTTCAGAAGGCGAAACAACTGTCACGAGTAATGTTATTGAATATTTAAATGAAATACATGAAATTAAAATGTATTAGTACAAATTAATCCTATGGGTAGCACTTTGTGAAATATCCGAAACTTTATGGAATATTTAATAAGACTAACAAAAAGTACCTACCTGCTTCAGAAAAATGATAAATGTAATGTCCACATGAAAACATTTTCAGTCGTACACCTGTTAGGGTCTAAGAACTGTAAGTTCTAAGCCTTAGGCGCTATTTTTAAACGAATGAAGATAAGCCCTTCTCTGACATTAAAAGTGTTGGGACATTGTTTACTTATAGTACAGCTACTAGGCACATGAATAATTTAGTTCTTTCTTTAGATACCTAGGTATTAGCAATAAATATAAACAAGTCTCGCACCGGCCCGCTCGATGCACACTCGTAGATGTACCAACTTACCAAGCGACTGCCATTGCATTGGCCCCTGAGCAATTATCGTATTGCATACATCACATACCCTCGCTGGAGAACGCTCCGGAAACATTATCAAGGGTCTCGCCATGACGGGATATTTGCTCTTATGCTGATTGCCTGCATTGTGGACGGGGAAACAACGAGGGCAGGTGAAACAACTATTGCTGCCATACGACCAACCAACTTCCCTGAATCTGCCGTCGCGTTACGCGTTATGTTTTATCTTGTTTGAACTTTTATCATGGTATGGTAATTGAAATGGGGCAGAAATGGAGTGGATTATCGTTATGAAACTTCAAACAGAGAAAATTTTAAAAACGATCATTTAAGTGGTATAAGTAATCATTTCATCCTTCATATTTCAACGAGACCCCGAACTGGGGGTCTAGAATGAAATCGATAACTTAACAATATCGGATCGATAGGCGTAACTACCGATGATATTATATCGACTTCTGAAAGCCAGACTGATATTGTTAAGGCAATACATAAGAAACCGATATACGCTGTAATGTACTTTGAGTGATTTATCTTATATGTAATATTGTTCTAGTTTCTATATTATTATGTTACTGTTTTTACTAATATTGTTTTATATTCAGTTTATCAGTTTATTGTTAAATCATGCTTTATATTTTTTTTGTATAATTTTCCAATAATAAAACCAAATAAGATAAAATACAAAAATTTAGGCAAAAGTATTAATAAATTGGAAATGTTGAATTGAAATACTAACCTAAATTTGCATTGGTAAACCTAAGTTCGCACTTACTTATTGACACTAACAAATGAGATCATTAGTTGATGTGGTCGTTATTCATAAATTGTTATGTAAAAAAAAATCGTTTATGCAAGACCAAACCAATATAGCGTCATTGGCCGGAACGGATTCAACTCGCCGCGTATACGACTTCTTTCAATTCTAAGAGCTTCGTTGGTTCAACTCCGTTCGTTAATAGGCCAGTAATTTTGCATAACGAACGACATTATTAAAAAATGTGTACATTGACAGTTAACCAAAGCTTATCTGATACTATGGAGGCCGCGATAAAATTTGTCAATCGGCCGTCGGAACAATTCTTATCAATCGTTGACCGTGCTAGTGAAAACCGCTAACCGACCATAGATGACGAATTTAGTCAATATCGTATTCATATAGAGATTTATCGAAAGTCCGTGCTAGACCTCCAGATTATCGTAAATATTGTAATTTTTATTTTTTTAGGTTATAATTCCGGTTTCACCATTTGGGGAATATTATGAGGCTGACAACGCGAGAGAGCGCAAGGAAAAAGAAAAGTGGAGGAAGGTTGGGAAATATTTGACTTTTCAGATCCGGTCACTAAACAGTTTTTTTTTACATTATATCCACACAGGGAAAAAAATCCCTCAGCCTATGTCATCTTTAGGGATGCTGAAGGACAGAAGGACAGGAAGTTCTGGAAAAGAAAAAATGTATGAGGGGTGGGTAGGAATCTGGGGATCGATGTGTCCAGGGGTGACGAACGACTGAATCCATCACTCACACTGCGCTCGAGAGAGTCCGGCTAGAGAGGTCAAAAAGTCTCCCTCAACCAATCTCTCCTGCTCCAACCCGCCACTCAGCAGGTAAGCAAACGACCTAGACAAACCTCATCTCATAAACAAACGCATCCCTGCTAAGTCACCAAAAGTAGCGAACCACTTGGACTGACCTACGGCAGGGGTGTTGGTTATTAAGTAAATATTTACTGAATAACGGTTGGTTTCCGGACGGCTGTACCCATACCCGCCTTCCAAATTAGACATTTTAAGCAATGTCAACGTTTCGATACTGAATGGTTATCCCTCACCAAAGCGAAATTGAAACCATTGAGGATATTGTATTGACTCTTAATCCGGTTTAATGAACTATTGCTTTGAATTTATATGTCGTTATTCAAAAATTATTTCGAAAATTCAAACAAGCGACAAAGTGCCTATCTATTTTACAATATTTTTAACAGAAAGTTTTTTTAATCGCTATTTTCAAAATTTGAACTGAATTGCAAAGGATTGTCGTGATTTTTCACGGGTCTGCGTTAGTATGAAAAAAGAACTGATAGCAACTAAATAATTTGATGAAACATGTTTGCACTTTTGAACATAAATTTTGCATAAAAAATCTCCAGTTAAGTGTCTTATTGGAGAAATAAATTGCACCTGCATATACAAGCAGGAAACGACAATGCGCCACTGCAACACGGGGACTTGTCACAGGCATCTAGTGACGTCACGGCGATAGGTGGAGGTGGGTGGTAACTGCCCCACCGACGCCACCCGGGGGTGTTGTGTCACCCCCGAGGTTCCTGGGTGTGGTCGCCCTATTTTTAGCCTTTCCTGACCCTGTGCAGTCGCGTCATTGTTGCTGTCGTATAATTTCCAGCACCGTCTAATATATAATATTATAATACACAGCTTAATTCTCAAGATCTCCAAATAAACTTTATCTAACTTCGATGAATAAGCTTAACGAAACTTTTTAATTTTCTTTTATTTTTGTTTATGATTCGATTACCCTCCTTGATGCCATTAAAAGTTATTTTTTAGTATTGTATTTTCTAAGCTGTCTGATGTTATTTTTGTAATCCTTCAATTAAAAAAGATCAAATGCCGAGATTATTATTAAAAATATAGGCTGATAAAATTTATGCATTATTTTATATTTTATTCGATATGCTAACAAAAATTTGTTATAACAAGAACTGGATGCACCTAAAAAGTAAATAAATCTTTCTTCTATATGGGCGATATAGACCATTTAATTTGGTTGAGCGGCTGTATCAATCTGGTTGAGTTGAACGTAAAGTTGAACCGTGTGGAGATGCGTTGTATGCGATAAAGGGCGTAGCTATCAGGTTGAACGATTGTACTGCCAGAGCACACAACTTCCACCCAACCACAGAACCACAACCAAGTTGAAGTTTGGGGAAGCACATAATGGAGCATTTATTAAAATTGAATCCCAATTTGTTGTTGTGCTTTCATTCGACGGTGGAATTTATATCACTTTGAAGCTGCAAGCAATTTTCTAAAATTTTATTAAGATGAATTGTTTGATATTGCAAATAAGAAAAAATTATCATATTTTATGAAACGGTAAATGTCATTGATAAATAGCGAAAATTGTAAAGGTCCAAGATTTGACCCCTGTGGTACTCCAGAGTTTTCGATAAAGTTGGTAGTGTAGAAAATACCACACGTTACATATTGTTGTCTTTTTGAGAAATAAAGGAAAATAAGCGGATCTACCTGACTGTTATTGTCAAAAGCTTGAGATACGTACTCTGCAAAAAAACATTAAACACAGTAGATCTGCCAGACCTAAAACCGTATTGTTGGTCATTTATAAAAGGTTCCACTTGGGCGTAAATATATTTATGAATTATTAGTTCAAACAATTTTGCTGGAGAGGATAATATCACCACTGGTCTGAAATTAGAAATCGCAACTTCATCACCAGTTTTATGCAAAGGTGTAAATTTGGAGATCTTCCACAAATCTTGAAGTATTCCAAAGCTAAGTGAAATATTATAAATATACACAATAGGTGTTATTAAGGACTCATAAAAGCCTTTTAATACAAACGAAGGAATAAGAACCGGTCCAAAAGAAGTTTTGGCTTATAGTTTTTTAACAGCCACCGTCATGTCAATTCTTGTGATATTTGGAATATCAATATTCTGTGCTCTTATTGGTGAGGTGATTCCGGGTTCAAACGAATTTAAGTCCGCTTGCTTACTATACACAGATTTGAAATATTCTGCAACATAATGCATATGAAATATGACAGAGGAGTACAAAATCGATAGTTTTCTCCGATAAAGTTCCAAGAGAAGTGAACAAATCTCTTCCAATAGAGGGAAATAGTTGAAGACTTCCTCTCCACTCCACTCTAGATAGTTTGATTCAATTTTTGATTTGAAGATCTAGAAGAGGATTCTTGATTGAAGAATCTATTGGCGTTTGTGAATTCACGATATCGATTTAAACTTTGGATTATGTCATTTATAGTAAATATATTATATGGAGTCGTAACAAAAGACCGGGGGGTTACTTCTAACAATGGTGTTTTTATCGTAAAAATATTATTCAAAGAAGTGGAACATAAAAGGAAATGGCAACATGAAAAATGAATTTCGCGAGTTTGTTATGCATTACATACTTTTTTAGCCACTCTTGAACGAATAAAGGATAATATTTATAGGAAAGGATGTAGTCGAGGTAAATGGCCTTTGATAACGGTTTAAGAGAATTTAAAAATTTAAGAATTTTGCTAAAAAATATTATTTGATAAGTCATAAATTACCATCACGTACTGTCTACCAGAATTAAGAATTACATAGATTAGTAACTGACCTGCTTCGCACGAGTTTCAAAACAATCAACTGCACCGGGAACCATTTATTGGATAATCAACATCCCTACCATAGGTCTCCAAAAGTGGTTTGCCACGTTTTTTGACTTAGCAGTGGTGCTCAAATTCGGAAGTTACTGATTGAGGGAGATCCTTTGACCTCTCCAGTCAGACTCACTCGACCCATAGCCTTCAAAGAATGGATTCATAAGTCCGTCACATTGACCCCCAGATTCTTACCCAACCCTTATATTTTTTTCCTTCCCAGAATTTCCCCTACTTTCTTTAATTAAAATTACCCTCCAAAGATGACATAGGCTCCGAGGGAATTTTTTCCATCAGGGCCTCCTGTGTGAATCTAATGTAAATAGAAAAAAAACGTTTCAAAATTCAAAACCTTTCATCAATTTGGTTGGCATGTTCGAGTGTAATATTGTAATCAAATGACCAATCAGCACTATTTGCTTTATTTGACATTTGAACAGCCTACTTTAAGCGCCGATTTTAGGTCCGTTACAGCTCTCTATTAAATTGTGATCAGCTGACAAGCGTAGCAACATGCCAGTTGTAGTTTTCTGCTGATCACAATTTGTTCAAAAGATAATAACGGGGACCTTTCAAGTGTTAAAAATACAAAATGGAGCTGGTTGGCCATTTGATGGCAATGTTAAATTTGAGTTTCTGTGAAACAACTGACTGTAAGTTCAGTTAATAGACTTTTCAAAGTTCCCCAAATCATGATAGGGATGACGTTGTAAATAGGAAATAAAGGCGTTGACCTAGAAACTCAGACAGATAAGGCAGACGAATTAGAGCTATGTGAGTTTTTTTTTTAACATTAACCCCACATAGGAAGTCCCCCAGGAAAATCATTTTTCTCAGCGCCTATTACATCTTTGGGAAAGCTGTGTGGAAGTTTTTTGAAGTGAAACTTCTTTAGGCGCGTAATGGATTTTCGGGGACGGAGTAAAACCGAGTCAGGATCGACACGAAAATGCGGGTACCCCCACCACCGCTCACCGTTCACTGTCCCTCTCTCACCATATGCGCTTGTTGAGGTGGGGGAGCCGCTCACGAACGTTCTCTCTCTTCTCTTCTTTCCTCTCTCTCAGACACCAGCGAACTGCGCCACGCCAAGCATCAGCTGCTTGGTTAGTATACTGCGTCGTGAGTGTAATACGAGTGAAATACGTAATTGATTGTGGTTCATACGGTTTGGTACAGAATTTCATTTTAACCTCTAATTTTCAAACTAACCTAAGAGAGAAAATAGAGATGATGAAATGAAAATAGAGAGAGAGGAATACTAGAAGTTTCACTTCTGTCTTGCGTAGGCTTGACACACCCACTTTTTTTTCTAATAAAAGGAAGGAGAAGAAGTTCTGGGAAGGTAATAGGTATGAGGGTTGGGTAAGAATCTATGGATCCAGGAGTAAAGTACACGTAAATATATCTCTCCCACTGCAGCGTAAGGCGATGAGTCGAGAGAGGTCAAATGGTCTTTTCAAACCAGCCTCTCCCGATCTGGCACGCCACGCAGCTGGTGGGCAGGAGCATTCTGAACACACCTCACCCGATGATCCCGGGAATACTTAGAGAAGAACCACTTGGGGTGACCTATGGCAGAATTGTTGATTATCTAATAAATGGTTTCGCGGGCGACGGTACCCAAACCCGCATCCCAAATTGTAAGATAAGATTAAAAAAATACTGTTTTATAGTTACATTTCGTCTCGTGAAATTTTTATTAAGAAAAAATAATACAACGAAATTTAATTGAGTTTCAATGAGATCTGTTCATAAATATAATGTCAATAATAATGGTTCTATCCCACTGCTGATTGTTTTAAAATAAACAGGAGAAAGGATCTTTTAATTATCCGATTAAATTTTGCAATGAGCTGGTCGGAACAATTTACCGCTCATCCTCTTTAATCCTGGTCAACAGAAACGGACAGAAACTTCCGCTGGAAACTCGTATTTTTCTAGCTTGAGCTGGTCTTCCTAGGATCATCATAGCATCGACAAAGCGTGCAAGAAATTTTAAGGAACCTTAAATAATACTCATAATAAATTCAATAAAAGTATACAAAAATCAATATCTTACGTTAAGTTAGGTTATGTTGTAGATAAGCATTGAGGTTTTAGGTTTTTGAGAGAATTTTTAACCTGAAGCCGTTAAAAAAACGTAAATCAATACGTTTAATAATTTGCAACTCCCTACTCTAAAAAATATTTTAAAGTTGAAGACATTAAAAATAACCTTAAGTACGGACTAATGTTAGTATTGAAAATCTGACATGGAAAGACGCTGCCATAGTTATTTTTAGTTTTCAAAATGTAATTATAAAATAAAATAAGGTAATTTTCGTACCTAATTAATAATTATCATTACAGGATTACAAATGTACCATTTTCTATAGGTCTGTTTTCTTCTTTCATACAATATATAAAAACTGGTTGCCACACAGGGACGGCTCGTGACTTTTGAGAGTGATCGGGTGCTAAGTTTAAAAAAATCTACATTGCCATTTAGTCGACAACGATTTTATTTAAATTTTATTCTAAAATTCGATTTTTCGAATGAAGGTTTTCAGGAAATTTCAGTTTGGAAATTGCGCTGCACCAGTTTTATGAACACATTTTTTTTCGAATTTTCGATTAAAAAAAAAACAATTTCGGCTACAAGTACTTTAAGCAAGTACTGCAAATTGACTTTGTCACTCTTCGAAAATGGTCACACGATGTAGGTTTAATAATCAATGCTAAAAAAACGAAGCTTATGCACATCAGATCTCATTCATAACATCATCATAACTCCTAAAATTATTTCTCATGATTTTAATTGCATCCATAACTTCGTAATACAACCATGCTCATGTAAAAATATTAAACTCGTTTCAAAATACATATATCTAGGCTTAACAATGGATTGTAATTTTAAATGGGATATACATATACAAAAAGTCTGCGACGGCTTAAAGCTATAGTGAGCAAACTTTATAGATTGAAGTTTTTTGTTCCACCAAATACCCTTAGAATAGTATACCTGTCATTGGCGGCATCCTTAATAAGACATGGAATAACTTCATGGGGAAATTCAACAAAAAACAAATCTTCTTTCAGTCCAAAATGTGCAATATTCTTTGGTAAAATTATTAATAAACAAAACTAAATACGAACAAAGACATGACGTACCAAAGTCATTACTATACAATTCTGTAAATTTATTATCTGTTGTGGCTTAAAATTGCGAGTCAGCATACATCTCAATCTGAACATAATAAAAAAGTGACACATGTTCATAATACAAGACTAATTGCAAACGATGGACTTGTAGTTCTGTACCTGAATACGAATACTGTACATGAATAAATACGGTTACATTAATTTATTAATTAATTTATATTAATTTATTAATTTATTAATTAATATTAATATTATATTAATTTATTAATTATATATTAATTTATTAATTAATTTATACGGTTACATTAATAAATACGAAACATAATTCTGTACATGAATAAATACGGTTAAAGAACTCTAGAATACCTCGTTTCAATAATTTGCAACATGTTACCAAACTCAATAAAAAGCTGTGAATTGACTCACAGAAGGAAATGTATGTTAAAAAAATGATCATGTGAATACATTTTTTTGTACTAATGTAATTATGTGTAGGTATATTTTATGAACTTTTTAAAATTGTATATGTATTTAAAAAGTAATTGTTAAAAGAATCCGTTGACAAACTGATTTCAATCAGTTTAACGTGACTTAATAGTAAAAAACTGTATTTTTGAAAGTTAATAAAGAAAAAAAAAACATTAATAATAATGCCTTTTAAAAAAAATATATTAACACAATAAAATAACCAAGAGTAATTGGTGCCACAGATAAGACACTTAGAACTGCAACACACGTAGTCGACTCTAGATTGGTGATGAAGACCAATACTTAAGTCCTGCCACCGAACACCTCATCATCCGAATGCCGTTCCAGGTTCTCGACCTAAAAATATTATTCTAGCTCTACCCAGCCCTCGTATACGTGACGAACTACTATCAGCAGTGAAAGCTTTTAATCGTAGGAATGCTGATAACAAATTGAATCGCCAACATCTTGGATTCCCGGACTCTTCCCCCATTTATGTATGCGAACATCTATCTCCACACAACAAGGATATACACGCAGCTGCTAGGCGCGCCGCCAAAGATCTTCGCTACAAGTACGTGTGGGTCAAGCATGGGCGCGTTTATTTAAGAAAAGATGACACTTCTGCTTCAGTGCTAGTAAAAAACAAGGATTCACTCCTTAAACTATCTCAGTAATCCTCCGTGTTTTAACTGATTGTATACATATGTCTTATAAAATACAAAATGGATCTGAAAATTTTCTACCAAAACGTTAGGGGAATTAAAACTAAAACAAATGACATAAAAAATGAAGTTATAATCAATAATTACGATGTAATTTGCTTCACTGAAACTTGGTTAAATTCATCAATATTCAATAATGAATTGTTTGACGAGCGTTACCTGGTTTTTCGAAGAGATCGGGAATCCACTAACTCTACATCTAGAAAAGGTGGGGGGGTATTAGCAGCAGTCAATAAAAAAATAATAACAATTCATAAATCATCTTGGGAAAGTGGTGGTGAAGATTTATGGTTAATGATAAAACCGCATGAAAATTCGAACTCATTCATCTACATGTGTGTACTGTACATTCCCCCTAATCTATCTGTCGATGATTACTGTAATCGAATCAAAAATATTCAGGATATTTATTTGCAACACATTAATCCTAAATCTCAATTTATAATCGTTGGTGATTTTAATCAACCTGAAATTAAATGGACACCTAACATAGCATATTATAAAAAAATACTAGCTCCATCCAATTACTCTAGTCACAAAGCTCACTGCCTTGTCAATTTGATCTCAGTGTGTAACCTTCACCAATTTAATTATTTACTTAACAAAAATTTTAATATTCTCGACCTTGTTCTATCCGATAAAACCAATATTAATATTTCAGCCACAGCTAACTTATCAAAAATCGATCATCATCATCCCTGTTTTGAAATAAATGTAAATTTAGAAAAAATGCAATACTTACAAGAAAATCACTCTCCTGTCAAACATAACTTCAAGAAAGGTAATTATGAAGGATGTTGTCAGGATCTAACAAATGTAAATTGGACCTCACTTTTCAGCAACTGTCATCTCAACAATAAGGTACAGTTATTCTACAATATTCTATGGGAAATTATAGATAAACACATTCCAAAAAAAAAACTCACATAAAAAATCACTATCCTAATTGGTTTAGCGAATCTCTAAAAATGCTCCTCAAAGAGAAAAATAAGGTTAGACTACGGGCTAAAAAACAAAATAACCCAAGAGACTATGCCGAGTTTGCTACTCTTAGAAAAAGATCAAAAAAAATACTTAAAGAATGCTACACAACCTATATTAACCTAGTTGAGCAAGGGATAAAAGATAATGTAAAGACTTTCTGGGCGTATTCTAAATCATTGAGTAATACAAATTCTATTCCAAAAATAATGTATATGGATTCAATGTCTGCAAATAATGGACAGCAGATTGCCAACATGTTCTCTAATTACTTTGGATCAGTTTATACTCAGTCGAATCCCACATCAAATACTTTCGGACTAAATGCTGCTCTATTCAACCAATTTAGTCTTAGTAAACTTAATGTAAGCATGGAATCAATCAAATCCTGTTTAGAAAGAATTGATATACATAAAGGCCCAGGACCAGACAAAATACCTCCTCTGTTTGTAAGATGTTGCTCTAGCACGTTGATTAAGCCACTTTTCATTATATTTAACGAATCATTATCTACAGGAACTTTCCCAAATTTATGGAAAAATGCACATATTGTTCCAATACATAAATCTGGTGATCAGTCTTTTGTGAAAAATTACCGACCAATCAGTATTTTATCATATTTTGCAAAAGTCTTCGAATCTATAATGTATAATTTCATATTCACACACTTTAAACCACAATTATGCATTAATCAACATGGATTTGTTCCCAACAGATCTATTAATTCTAATCTTCTTGACTTTTGTGGTTACGTTTGCAGTGCTTTTAACGAAAGAACTCAAGTAGATACCATTTACACAGATTTTAAAAAGGCATTTGATAAAGTAAACCATTCTATTCTACTACAGAAGCTTGATCGTATAGGTATCCACGGTGATCTATTAAGATGGCTTAAATCTTACTTGGAAAATAGAACACAGTTAGTACTTATAAATGGGTATGAGTCACCTCCCATAATTGTAACCTCAGGTGTACCTCAGGGGTCCAATCTTGGCCCTCTGCTTTTTTAATCTTTATTAATGACCTTGGCCCCATGTTATGCTGCCATTTTGTTTTATTTGCTGATGATCTCAAGATTTACCGTAAAATTTCCACTGATTCTGATCAAGTTATGCTACAAGAAGATCTTTACACACTATATAGCTGGTGTACTCAAAACGATATGTTTCTAAATATTGATAAATGTAACATTATAACCTTCACTCGTAACAGAAGACGAAAGAATCGTGCATATTTCATTAATAATGTTCAATTAAATGCAGTCACCACTATTAAAGATCTAGGAATCACACTTGATTCAAAATTTAAGTTTGATGTACATATCAGTGATATCACGAGTAAATCCTTGAAAATGATTGGTTTTATACATAGAATATCGAAACCATTTAAAAATACCCAATCCATTATAACCTTGTACCACTCGTTGGTCAGAAGCAAATTGGAATATGGTAGTGTTATCTGGAACCCTCACTACTTGAAATATTCAAAAACTATTGAATCTGTACAAAAAAAATTTCTAAGATTGTTATCGTTTAAACTTGGACTAAGTTCCGTACTGCAGTCTTATGAGGAACGACTCCAATACTTTAACTTTACGACCCTGGATAAAATAAGACAATTTGCTGACTTAATATGTCTACACAAAATTATTCATGACAAGCTTGAAGCAACTCAATGTGTGAGCAATATTCTTATTAAAGTTCCTAATAGACGTAATCTAAGGAATCATAATATATTCCATCTAGAATTATTTAAGAACAATATTGCCTACTTCAATCCATTATCTAGAATGTGTCGTCTGTACAATTCTATTGAGTGTAACTACATAGATATATATGCAAATAGTCTCACTTATTTTAAAAAGCAAATTAGCAATAGATTGTGAATGTTTGTTGTTTTTTTTTATTTACTCTATTTGTTTTCTGTTTTATTTTTGTTTCTCTTGTTTTTTTGGATCATATATTTATCTGTATGTTTTGTTTCTGATATCTCTTTTTTTGCCTTTGCTCACGTTTTGCTGTTTATATATTTTTTTGTTAATACATAGTGTATAATGACACTTAATCTGTGCATGATGTGAACATTTTTAAGTGGACTGTTGACATATACGTTTTTTTTTGCAGCGCTTATCTAATGATTTTTTTTCATGTTAATAGTCTGTAAATGTTCCTAAACAATAAATAAATAAAAAATAACTTTTTACTGTCCCTTGTGCTAAAATTGTGTGAGCTGTATGTTTTAGTTTTTGTTCAGTATATGAAAGCAGCGGTCTGATGTTAAAACTCGGAATTTCAGTGTAATCGTCAAATAATTAGAATTTAGCAACCACCATTAATTTAAGAAAAATGTGTTATGTATGTAGTGAAAACGATTGAATACTGTTATACAGCTAAGTTTCATTGTATAAACCACAAGCATACATAATTTCCGAGTGTTGCGATCAGTCCGATCACCCAGACGTCACCATGACACGCACGCAACATGCTTCTATTTCTGAAATGTCATGATGCTAAAAATAGTGGTGGTTTGTCCGCATGCCTGGTCATGACCATTGACCAGTGACCACGGACCTATGAAGGAGGTGTTCTCGCCGTGGAAACAACCGGTTCGGTCAGCTCATTAATTTCTACCGCAGAATCCAGCAAACCGGGTAAATTCTGCTACAACAAGCTGTCATCCTATGACCCGGTTGTCCCGAACACCCAACCATTTTGCCTTGTAACCGTACCCAACTTCAATAAAAGATGTACCGACATGGATTCTCTAATCAGCGGTAACACGCTTTTCAAGAAGTATACTGCATGTTAAATAATTAATGTTTCTAATAAATCTCAAAACTAACTGTTATGACGGGTTGTTTTACAGAATTTGAACAATTCATCAAATTTCTAACAAAATTTGAACAAGTTGATTTTCAAGTTCTGTGAAGGTTCTATTGAAGTTCTGTTATATTTTCAGGTATATGAAACAACTGGACAGTAATGATATAATAACAAAACTTGAGTAGAACCTTCACAGAACTTGAAAATCAACATGGACATTTGGTGAATTGTTAAAATTCTTTGAAACAACCCATCTTTATATTATGATACGTTGAATAAATTTTTAAGCTTTAAGTGATATAAAGTCGGTGATCATGGAAATTATTTTGAAACTATCATTTTAAAATGTAACTTATCGTTAACGATGATTGACTTATTTTTTTATTTATTTATTTTTTTATTTTTTTTAAATAACTTCGAACAACTATTGATACATTTTCGGGGTTGGCAGTGAGTTTAAATGATAAGGTTTTATTCCAAAGTTGTTATGACAGATACAAAAATTATATCAATAATTCAATACTTTTAATTTTTCAACAAAAACATAATTTCATGACGGCAACGTCACAAAATAAGTCTGAACTTTAAGTCCTCATTAGGATTACCCTCTAGCTATAAATGTACTTAAAAAGTATAAATACGCAATTTTTAAAATATTTTTATCTGTTCAGAAAACAACCCATTTAAAACACCGCTTTAATATATCTGCAATTCATTAGCTATCAACCTTATTCCACAAAAAGTATAAGGCTGCCTAACCGTTTCTAGGTGCCACTAACTGTTAGGACGGGTTGTTTTACAGAATTTTAACAAGTTCTTTTATTTTTTCAGTTTTTTGAAACAACTGTCCAATAATGATAGAATAACAGAACTCGAATAGAACTTTCACAAATCATGAAAATCAACTAATGACGAGATGTTTCAGAAAATTTTAACTATTCTTCAAATTTCAAAGTTAATTTTCAAGTTTTGTTATTATTTATTTCTGTCAAGCCTATAATATATCATAACAGAACATGAATAGGATTTTTACAGCACCTGAAAAAGAACGTTAAAATTTGATGAATTGTTCAAATTTTGTGAAACAATCCATCGGTACTTTTCTAAGAAAAACGCGCGGCACAGATTTGATAATTATGCGTAGGAATAAGTACGGGTCGAAAAGCACGTAAAAAATATAAATAATAATAATTTGAATTTATTTTAGCAATTTTTTTTGAATAATCTTAATTGAAATGGTGACGGCGTTTTTATACAAAAAGCTTTTAATAAAATTAATTTCATAAAGCTCCGAGGGTAATGCTTTTCAGGATTAAATGAATGCTCCGTCCATCACATTTACCGTGAAAAATAATTTAATCCAATAACCCTAACCCAACGGTAGGATATTATAAAACATACATTCTGTTTACGGTCACTTATAATTTTGAGCTGAAACAAAAAATAATTTGAGGTGAGATTGCATAAAATGATTAATGGCGAGAGACCAAAATCTGATGCTGTGGTCATAGTCATATTATGTAACTTGACCATTTGATTAAAGTTACACTTTAAAAATTGAATATGGGAACTGGCGAAATTTTTATTTTAATTAAAAAATGTTAAAGTAAAAATTATTGGCAGTTGATTTTATTTATTTGACAAGGATTGAACCAAGACTTAAACGATTTTAAAGA
Organism: Hesperophylax magnus; assembly: GCA_026573805.1. Taxonomy (NCBI): domain Eukaryota; kingdom Metazoa; phylum Arthropoda; class Insecta; order Trichoptera; family Limnephilidae; genus Hesperophylax; species Hesperophylax magnus. Next base: position 10,352,621 of record JAIUSX010000002.1, read on the forward strand.
AGACTATCAAAATAAGTGATAAAGTTACACGTATTTAACATGCTTATACTCGTAACATATAGTTGCTTGTTAAATCTCAAAAAAAAAAATTAATATTGAAAAGCAAGTCATCTGCCAAAAGCGCAACGATTTTAACCCAGAGGTCACGGTTTTGAAACTAGACATGTGAAAACACACACATTCATGCAAGATTTGATAAAAGAAATTGAAATATCTGGATTGACCTATTGTTAATTACATTGGAACAAACTCTCAATATCACACTGGTATCAGAATCGAAAGTCACGTGGGTACTTCCCATTTTTTCTCTCCCATATCTCTTTCCCCTAAAAATTTCCTTCTGCTTATATTAGAGAACTTAAGATTCTCTAATTTGAGATTACCATAGTCATACTGCGCACTTAGTCCGGACAATGATATCACATAGATCCAACAAGTGGCTGAGAAATAAAACGACAGTTAAGGTTGTTACTGAAACCATTGGCAGAAGTAAGTTTGGGACGCCTCCAAGCAGGTATATACAACAATGGGCTTACAATTGAGGTTAGGACAGTATTGCTTTCTCGTGTATTAATATATTATTCATAACTGTAACGACTACCTAGTATTTACCTGCTTGAACAAGCTTCGTATATTGCAGGAGTATATCCCAAAAGTTTCAGGTTTTGCCGACGATCCATCGCTAATAATTAATTGGAAATCTCAGGGGTTTTGACAACAAACTTATCTCTTACGTACTAGCGACTAATTTAATGACAATAATAATTAATTGGGTATCTACATACACTTTAAATAAATTACAGAATGATGTAAATTTACGAGTAGCTTGCGTAACTAAGTTCATTAAGAATTTAAGTCTTTTACTTTCATAGACCTATCAGATTAAATAATAAAAAAATTAGTACATTTCTCATAAATATAATTATATACTTGAATAGTTAACACTATTAACTTGTGCGAAATATTTAATTTGAACTTATTTTGAAGTGTAGTGTGCTAAAGAAAAACCTAAAAATTACATCATAAACGAAATTTGATTATCTTAATTTTTTATTCAGTTTTAGGCGTGGGGATTCGATTGTAAGTACATATTTATACATTGGTAAAATTACTTATACAGTTTAACTAATCACGAAATTCCAAATCTTCAACAAGTATTTCTTCGATCTATTTCAGTTATCTTACAGTTTAATCCACGGAAAGATTGGCGAGGTTGTTTACAAAGAAGCTCACTGTGCGTCTATAAATTATATAAGACGGGAGTATACAGCAGAATGGTATCACATGTACATATATCAAGAGGACAATTGTTCAAGTCTTTGTCGAAGTAATTGATTGCTGCACAAAGTAAGAATTTCCACTATTTTCCGGGATTTATGAGAAGACTCTTGACTTTGTAAAAAAACTGCCATTTTACTCTTAATAGTCGGGATACATGGTAATGCAATATTTAGGATCTTCAAAAAGCGATATGAAAATTACCAATCAACAAATGTAGCTTAGGAGACTGGAGACTTAGGAGAATTAATAAGATTTCTGTGTATTTGAAAGCAATGTTAAGTGGGATGGAAAAAGTTGTGCAGGAATCATACGTACCTCAATACGTAAATAGAGGTAAGCAATATTACTGAAAAAGTTGTGCAGGAATCATACGTACCTCAATACGTGAATAGAGGTAAGCAATATTACTGAAAAAGTTGTGCAGGAATCATACGTACCTCAATACGTGAATAGAGGTAAGCAATATTACTGAAAAAGTTGTGCAGGAATCATACGTACCTCAATACGTAAATAGAGGTAAGCAATATTACTGAAAAAGTTGTGCAGGAATCATACGTACCTCAATACGTGAATAGAGGTAAGCAATATTACTGAAAAAGTTGTGCAGGAATCATACGTACCTCAATACGTGAATAGAGGTAAGCAATATTACTGAAAAAGTTGTGCAGGAATCATACGTACCTCAATACGTAAATAGAGGTAAGCAATATTACTGAAAAAGTTGTGCAGGAATCATACGTACCTCAATACGTGAATAGAGGTAAGCAATATTACTGAAAAAGTTGTGCAGGAATCATACGTACCTCAATACGTAAATAGAGGTAAGCAATATTACTGAAAAAGTTGTGCAGGAATCATACGTACCTCAATACGTGAATAGAGGTAAGCAATATTACTGAAAAAGTTGTGCAGGAATCATACGTACCTCAATACGTGAATAGAGGTAAGCAATATTACTGAAAAAGTTGTGCAGGAATCATACGTACCTCAATACGTAAATAGAGGTAAGCAATATTACTGAAAAAGTTGTGCAGGAATCATACGTACCTCAATACGTGAATAGAGGTAAGCAATATTACTGAAAAAGTTGTGCAGGAATCATACGTACCTCAATACGTGAATAGAGGTAAGCAATATTACTGAAAAAGTTGTGCAGGAATCATACGTACCTCAATACGTGAATAGAGGTAAGCAATATTACTGAAAAAGTTGTGCAGGAATCATACGTACCTCAATACGTGAATAGAGGTAAGCAATATTACTGAAAAAGTTGTGCAGGAATCATACGTACCTCAATACGTAAATAGAGGTAAGCAATATTACTGAAAAAGTTGTGCAGGAATCATACGTACCTCAATACGTGAATAGAGGTAAGCAATATTACTGAAAAAGTTGTGCAGGAATCATACGTACCTCAATACGTAAATAGAGGTAAGCAATATTACTGAAAAAGTTGTGCAGGAATCGTACGTACCTCAATACGTGAATAGAGGTAAGCAATATTACTGAAAAAGTTGTGCAGGAATCATACGTACCTCAATACGTGAATAGAGGTAAGCAATATTACTGAAAAAGTTGTGCAGGAATCATACGTACCTCAATACGTAAATAGAGGTAAGCAATATTACTGAAAAAGTTGTGCAGGAATCATACGTACCTCAATACGTGAATAGAGGTAAGCAATATTACTGAAAAAGTTGTGCAGGAATCATACGTACCTCAATACGTAAATAGAGGTAAGCAATATTACTGAAAAAGTTGTGCAGGAATCATACGTACCTCAATACGTGAATAGAGGTAAGCAATATTACTGAAAAAGTTGTGCAGGAATCATACGTACCTCAATACGTGAATAGAGGTAAGCAATATTACTGAAAAAGTTGTGCAGGAATCATACGTACCTCAATACGTAAATAGAGGTAAGCAATATTACTGAAAAAGTTGTGCAGGAATCATACGTACCTCAATACGTGAATAGAGGTAAGCAATATTACTGAAAAAGTTGTGCAGGAATCATACGTACCTCAATACGTGAATAGAGGTAAGCAATATTACTGAAAAAGTTGTGCAGGAATCATACGTACCTCAATACGTGAATAGAGGTAAGCAATATTACTGAAAAAGTTGTGCAGGAATCATACGTACCTCAATACGTGAATAGAGGTAAGCAATATTACTGAAAAAGTTGTGCAGGAATCATACGTACCTCAATACGTAAATAGAGGTAAGCAATATTACTGAAAAAGTTGTGCAGGAATCATACGTACCTCAATACGTGAATAGAGGTAAGCAATATTACTGAAAAAGTTGTGCAGGAATCATACGTACCTCAATACGTAAATAGAGGTAAGCAATATTACTGAAAAAGTTGTGCAGGAATCATACGTACCTCAATACGTGAATAGAGGTAAGCAATATTACTGAAAAAGTTGTGCAGGAATCATACGTACCTCAATACGTGAATAGAGGTAAGCAATATTACTGAAAAAGTTGTGCAGGAATCATACGTACCTCAATACGTAAATAGAGGTAAGCAATATTACTGAAAAAGTTGTGCAGGAATCATACGTACCTCAATACGTGAATAGAGGTAAGCAATATTACTGAAAAAGTTGTGCAGGAATCATACGTACCTCAATACGTGAATAGAGGTAAGCAATATTACTGAAAAAGTTGTGCAGGAATCATACGTACCTCAATACGTGAATAGAGGTAAGCAATATTACTGAAAAAGTTGTGCAGGAATCATACGTACCTCAATACGTGAATAGAGGTAAGCAATATTACTGAAAAAGTTGTGCAGGAATCATACGTACCTCAATACGTAAATAGAGGTAAGCAATATTACTGAAAAAGTTGTGCAGGAATCATACGTACCTCAATACGTGAATAGAGGTAAGCAATATTACTGAAAAAGTTGTGCAGGAATCATACGTACCTCAATACGTAAATAGAGGTAAGCAATATTACTGAAAAAGTTGTGCAGGAATCGTACGTACCTCAATACGTGAATAGAGGTAAGCAATATTACTGAAAAAGTTGTGCAGGAATCATACGTACCTCAATACGTGAATAGAGGTAAGCAATATTACTGAAAAAGTTGTGCAGGAATCATACGTACCTCAATACGTAAATAGAGGTAAGCAATATTACTGAAAAAGTTGTGCAGGAATCATACGTACCTCAATACGTGAATAGAGGTAAGCAATATTACTGAAAAAGTTGTGCAGGAATCATACGTACCTCAATACGTAAATAGAGGTAAGCAATATTACTGAAAAAGTTGTGCAGGAATCATACGTACCTCAATACGTGAATAGAGGTAAGCAATATTATTGAAAAAGTTGTGCAGGAATCATACGTACCTCAATACGTGAATAGAGGTAAGCAATATTACTGAAAAAGTTGTGCAGGAATCATACGTACCTCAATACGTAAATAGAGGTAAGCAATATTACTGAAAAAGTTGTGCAGGAATCATACGTACCTCAATACGTGAATAGAGGTAAGCAATATTACTGAAAAAGTTGTGCAGGAATCATACGTACCTCAATACGTGAATAGAGGTAAGCAATATTACTGAAAAAGTTGTGCAGGAATCATACGTACCTCAATACGTAAATAGAGGTAAGCAATATTACTGAAAAAGTTGTGCAGGAATCATACGTACCTCAATACGTGAATAGAGGTAAGCAATATTACTGAAAAAGTTGTGCAGGAATCATACGTACCTCAATACGTGAATAGAGGTAAGCAATATTACTGAAAAAGTTGTGCAGGAATCATACGTACCTCAATACGTGAATAGAGGTAAGCAATATTACTGAAAAAGTTGTGCAGGAATCATACGTACCTCAATACGTGAATAGAGGTAAGCAATATTACTGAAAAAGTTGTGCAGGAATCATACGTACCTCAATACCTGAATAGAGGTAAGCAATATTACTGAAAACGCAAAAAAGGAAATAAAAACGGGAAAAGTGAATCTATTTAGATTAATAAATCGCGTCATTTAAAATGCTGACAAGGGGGGGTCCAACCAACTTTCCCACTAATTTTAGATGGGCAAATCGCGTCATTTAATGATCACCAAGGATGGGTAGTGACCAATTTTAGATGAGTATATTGCGTCGTTTAATCGTGACTAATCATGTTTTTTTTTTTCAATGTGAGTGCGGCCCATCAAGCTAAGAAAGATATTATAAAGGGAGAGAGGAGCGAGTTCGAAAATGCTCACCTTGAAGAATAAATAACCTTTTTAAAATATATTGGTTATAAAAAATATTTTCTAACAGATAATATTCCTTCATATTAGACTACAGAGGGTTAATCATGATTGGTACAAGTTAATAAAGATTATTTGTGCAGCTACTGTTATATTATAATCATTTATTTATTCCTGTTGATGTCGATTTCTTAACTGGCTTACACCTTACCAATGGCTCAAATTAAGGACTAACGAATTTTTCTTGAGATTATGAATCGCTGCGCAAGAATAATTACTCGTAATTTCTCAGGTTCACACAATAAAACAATAACAGTAAAAATAGATATTACCTTTGTTTACGCTTTTATACAAGTAAAACAAGACCTCCAAACAGAGGATAATTTGTAAAGTTATTGATGTTCAATATAATACGTAACATAATTTCGTGAGAACCCTGAGAACCTATCATATAATAGCGGTTATTTTTACGTGTTTGAGCAAAATAAAAATCTGGTGATACGTTCCTTTCTTAGACATGTGTGCGGAAGATGACAACATGTGTGTGGACAACTTCTAATGCGGCTACTACACGTTGGCCCGATGCATTGGGCATATGCGCTGGCTCAAAGTGTACGACTTAGCCGTTGATTGCGTTGGCCACCAACGTTGCCGGTCAACCCGATTATTTGAGGTTTTCGTGCGCCAACCCACCGACAGCGTTTATACGGTGGCTCCGTCTTCAGTTCGCGATTCGTTCGCAGTTACAGTTCGCAGTTCGTGAGCGGTTATTTACGTTTTAGAATAGGGTGTTTTCAGTTTTTTTAGAACAAAAAAAAGTTTAAAATTACTGTGATAACGGAATTTCTATTTTATTTTTATGATGACGAATAAATTTTCTAAATCGGTTGAAAAATGCTTTTTTTAAATACCGCCAAAACGATGTTTTTGCACCCAACAGCTCTGTGACGTCATGACATCGCCGCTGTAGGTGACTGTAGCCAGTTTTAAGTTGTAGTTGGTGTTATTTGTTGACTTTCAGTGTGCTCGATTTATATTGTTATATTTTTTTCGATATCTTCTCACTTGCGAAACATGTATTGTTTTGTATCTATGTGTACAAATACTACATGAAAAAATAAAAAAAGAAATAAACGACAAAAAGTCGACCAAAAGTGTACAAATGTTGGGCGAGCTTTTAGCGTGTTTTTCGACTATACACCTGTGCCGAAAAGATCAATGACGCAAATTCCTCGAAGCATTTTCAGAACAAAGACAGCATTTCCACCTGATGCAGATTGCTCTAAATATTGCAATACGTTTTTTAAGATAGAGGAATCTGTCAAACGGAACGCCCGTTTACGCACAGTCAAGTATTTTGGAGATCTAGACGAGAGGTGGCTATCAAACTCAACAGGAAGAAAGAATTGTAATTTTGACAAGAAAGACCCCCGTGGTCGAGGGGTAATTCTCTCGACTGGTAATCTGGAGGTCGCGGGTTCAAATCTCGACATACGCAAATAAATTTTTATTTGATTTCTTTGTGCTATTTCGCAATTTATTAATTAAAAATAATATAAACTATATTTGCGGCACCATTCCCTGGTAAATACTCACAGTATTTCCCTGGTGTATAACCACCATTCAGAATTGAAACGTTGCTTGAAAAGACTTTAGCCGTGTTTTGTGACCAGATCTGAATAGCCAAAGACTCCTCTACCTTCCTCGTCCCCATCTTCTTCCCCTCCCTACTACCTTCAGCCTCACCACATACCCCGATCGGGGATTCCTCAGTCTCACTCGCTCCAAACGGTTGGAAGCAGTTGGGACTCTTGTGCAGTAATCATGTTTAAAAAACGCAGAATAGGTTATGTTCATTGTTATTTTATTCCCAAAATAATCAAAATAAAAAAATCACGATGATGTTGCTAATAAAAAAATAAATAAAGCTGATATTTATTTCATTTTTATGCTGATGAATATATTTTCTATATAGATTTTAGGGTTCCATGATAACTCAACACAGTGACAATTCAACACATTTTTAAAAAGTGATATAGAGTCATTACAAACGATGAAATTTTTATTTTTAACCTAACCTAACCTAACCTAACCTAGCCTAACCTACTTAACCCAGATAATAAAGTTTTTGTTTCATCACTTTCCATGACTTTATATAACTTTTTAAAGATGTGATGAATTATCATTGTGATGATTTATCCGGTCACCAGATTTTAGATGTGTCTATTTCGATTAGCCACCTAAACGATATGACCGTTTTTAACCGGCCAATGTTGGAAACAAGTTGTTGAGTTGGCGCCAACATTGGCCCAACGCATTTGGCCAACGTGTACAGTACAAGCCGCCTAACAGATATGTGGCCGCACACCCACACGTCTTAGTGGGAACGCTGGGCCCAACCCGACCAAACCCGCTGGATAGGCACATAGGTAGAAATACGTCAGTTAATCCGGTGACAGAGAGTATATTGATGGTGCAGTGAAGTGCGCAGAAGTGAAGCTTAACACGAAGGGTCCCTGTCACAAGAGGGCGGCCGGACATATTTTCCACGGTGATAAAATTATCCCTTTGTTTATTTCCGATTAAACGCGTTGAGCAGCATTTATCGGCGCTGACTAAAATAAATCCGTATTGTATGTTTACAGATATATTCACGCATGCCTAACTGACACCAGCCTGACAAAGCACACACCTGGCAGGGAGAATCTGATGTGATAAAAAATAAGCTTGTGAATCGCGTATTCGGTCAAAATGATTATCGCTATCGAATTCGAACGAATTAACGGTTCCAGATATAATATATTACCGATAATATACAAATTTGTTGGAATTAAAATATCCATCCATGCATTCAGATAATACTCGAATATTTTTATCGTTCAATAAAATTCCATTGTTTGTTTGATGATAAATATCTAGGTACTATGTCACATGAATGGAATTAACATAAAAATGTAGGTACTATGTCTCATGAATGGAATTAACATAAATATGTAGGTACTATGTCACATAAATGGAATTAACATAAATGAAAAATTCAAAATTTTCTCGCAATACATTCTCAAATAACCTAATTTTACGACGTTTCCGCAATTACAATACCGATCAAAAATATTTTTGTAAAGCGGATATGGAAAGACATGTCACGGTACTAAGACAATTAATTGCTTAAATTGTATTACAAAAAAAAAAAAAACCTACACGTCGACATATACGTGTACCCAAATAATAAAACCTACATGTCGACAAATACGTGAACCGAAATAATAAAACCTGCATGTCGACAAATACGTTTACCCAAATAAGTAGAGTTGATACTATTAAATATCTTGGTATTCAAATAGACGATCTTCTTAAATGGAATGTAGTACATGTCGCAAACCTAACGACAAAACTGAGGAAACTCATCTATTTCTTTAAAAATATTAGGGATATTTTAAATAGAAAACAACTGAAACAAGTTTACTGTGCTCTTGTTCAATCATTTCTTGAATATGGTATTATCAGTTGGGGTAGTGCCACACATACTTGCCTGGAGCCATTAGTAAAGATTCAAAAAATAATTCTGAAGGTTATTCTAAAAGTCCCATTAAGAACGAATACTGATTTTATTTTTAAGACACTAAATGATCAAAACCTGAAAAAATTATATTCAAAAAATATCCTGCTTCATAAATTTAAAAATACCCATATGTATGAAGAACAAGTAAGCACTAGAGCCTTGAGACATTCACATGTAAAATCTTTTAACATCACAGTTTATCAAACCTCCAATGGAGAAAAAAGCTTTAAATACAATGCTATTAAGCTATTCAATTCTCTACCTATTGACATTTGACATTAGAAACACACAAACCAAAACATTCTTTAAAAATAAAATCATTGATTACCTCCAATAAAAATATTCATTAGAAGTATTTCATAACATACTAAAAATTGTGCATATGTATAATATGCCTTTTGGTCAAACTGAAACTTTATTATTTAATTACTTAAAATTATTATCGCTTCGCCTTCATCTTCTACATTCATTCTTGAATTGGATAATTTAAAAAAAAAAAATTAAAAAAAAATACTAATTTCATTATCTGACATTTTCACAACATTGTATAAACTAAAACCTAGTTAACAACCATTATGTAAATTGCCATCTCAAAACAGGCGTGATACACCTAGTGAGATGGGCAATACGTCACTATTGTAACTAAATGTAATATTAAAATAAAATAAAATAAATAAATAAAACCTACATGTCGACAAATACGTGTAACTAAATAATAAAACCTACATGTCGACAAATATATGTACCTAAATAATATAACCTTCATGTCGACAAATGAGTGTACATAAATAATCAAAAACGGTAGAAAATTTACGTCCTGAATTGCTTACCTTTCCGTGTTTAAAGACTTTACTTACTTCCTTTAAAAGTACTCTAAACTCTTATTAAAATCACGAGAATTGTACTTTTCGCTTTGTGTAAAATGACTGCGTTTGTATATTTTTATGCGATCATATCTCAAATCTATGGAGGCATACTTCCGGACAAGCACCTCGGTACACCTGCCATTAGGCTAAAAGCAAAAATGATATGGGTAAAGATTTCACGGTGGAAAAAACAAGTTTATAGGCGAAGCCTCTAAGCCTGTGAGCTAATAGGGGTGAGTTATATTGAGTAGATACATGTTTATTACACATTACACTACGGTTACATATTTAAAACAGTCGTCTCCATACAAGCTAATGGAGTACAAGGGAGTTTACATGGAGAATTGTATGTCTGCGATCTTTGAGAGCATATCTAAATATACAATAAAATACATTTATAATAGCGGTGTCACAGTTTATAGCAGGGGTGTATAAAGGCGCGTGGCGGAAGCCCAGGGAGTGGCAGCAACGTTACGCGACGTGGTTCTAACGAGTGACGCGCTTTCACGCTAAATACGAGACGCCACCCAGGAAGTGGCAACGACCGAGGTGGCTCTGGCGAGTGACGCGCTTTCACACTGCACCATTTGTATTTTACCATTCAAAACAATTTAATCCTCTATCACATAGATTTGCTAAAAGCTTTCCAGTGTCACGTGAGGCGATTTTTAACAAAATATATATTAAAAAAGGCAGTGGCATGAGGTAACACCACGAAACAAAGACCACGTGAGTAAATTTTGAAAAAAAGCCTGATATATATATATTTTACTGAGAAATGACTAAGTCTGTCTAAATGATTTTAGAATAACGAAGTTATTGGGTTACAAATTAAATTGACTCCACAGATGAATCCATTGTCTGACATATTTTTGAATTGAAACATTATTATTAAGAGCTTCTTCTTCTATGACCATGTCAATATGAAGGATGCAGTGTTGCTGAATGTGTGGAAATCTGTCATAGTCACGCCATCCCATGCCACGCCACGCCACACCACGCCACGCCACACCACCCAAGGCTAATCTGGGCTACCTAAAGAGATAGACGATATACTATTTATAATCTACCCGCTGGTCTATTTGGTAGTATCAGTGAATATCTTCCCTAGCCTTTCGTCTTACTATCAAGTAACGAGCCGATAGATATAACATGAATAGTACCTACTTACGATAGAATACTTATTCTAAAACTTAAAACTTAATCAACCGCATACGACCAATAAGAATAGTACGCATATTATTCGATTTATTTCTAATACTGGAATAACGTAAATCTTAAAGATGCCTGCAATAAAATAAAATAACTGCAATCGTTAATAAATCCATTAAACTACTTGGTTTCATCACTAGAATCACTTCGGACTTCAAAAACGTAAATACCCTTAGACCTCTTTACTGCTCCTTCGTTCGCCCCCATCTTGAATATGCTTGTGTTATTTGGTCTCCTTTTTATGCTGTCCACATTCGACGCATTGAATCTGTTCAACATCGGTTCTTAAGAGGGATTGCTAGGAGGCTAGGATTAGAAAAAGGCAAATACTCATATGATGAAATTGAACTAACTTTAAACCTATCTCCTTTGGAAGTCCGTCGGAAAAGAAATGACCTCATTTGCTTCTTCAAAATTATAAATGGTATTATTGATTCACCTACTCTACTGCTACTCATTCCCTTCAATATCCCCTCGCAAAGACTCAGAAATAATTTATTTATTCATTTATTCATTTTTTGGGAAATCAACAGTTTACATTTTTACAGATTGTACATAAGTAAAATAGCCAAAATAAAACCAATTACGGATTTCCTCCTTGTGACTTTACGTAAGACAGCATTAGAAGAAATAATTAAATTTATGAGAAATGTGAAGTTATAATTATATAAAATAAAAGAATTGTATAAAATAATAGAACAAAATAATACAACAAAAATAAAGGGAAAAAAAAAAAAAAAACTAAAATTTATATAAAATAAAAGATTATCGATACATTGGTAACCATAAGAATACAAACAATATTGTGCATATAAATCATATCATAACCATAACCATAAGAAGACAATGTTGTGCATATAAATCATACCATAACAGGATTATAAATATATAAATACTAGAAACATAAACATCAGAAACATCAATTCAAGAAACATCAGTGAAATACTCTTTTAAGGTCATTTTATATTTAGTAAATTCGCAATTGAAGATGTCGATATTGAATAATATGTTATTGTAATTATTACATATTCTGTTCAGCCAAGAATTTTGTCTACAGTTCGTTTTGCTTTGATTGATTTTAAACAGGATAGAAGACCGTGTTAAACGTGCAGGCACATTAAATTTAATATTATTTAGCAACTCTGGGCATTGAATATTATTATTAATTAATTTATATAGGAATAGAGCATCTGCATGATGCCTTCGTACACTAAATGAATCAATTTTAAAGTACGAAGCTGCCTCTGCATAATTATTAAATCTTACAAATGACCTGTAACAGAGATATTTTAGGAATTTGTTTTGAATTGCTTCGATTTTGTTTGTGTGGATTTTATAGAATGGAGACCAAACAATTGATGCAAACTCCAGATGACTTCGTACGTAGGCAAAGTAGAGTTGCTTAATGATATTGATGTTATTAAAAAGTTTTGTGTTTCTAATGATGAAACCTAACATTTTAGCAGCCTTATTTGTGATTTGTTGTATATGAAGGTTATATTGAAGTTTATTATCAAGAGTTATTCCAAGATCACGAATATTTGAGACTGTTGCAATGTTGATGTTATTTAAAGAATAATTAAATAATGTTTTATTTTTATTTCTGGAAAAGACAATGTGATGACATTTTGAAACATTTAGAAATAATTGATTTTGTTGGCAATAGGTAGCTACATTGTTTAAATCATGTTGTAAATTAATACAATCGTTTAGACTTTTTATTGGCTTGTATAGCTTAGCATCATCAGCAAATAATTCTATTTCAGAGTTTTTTACAACATTGACCAAATCATTAATATATAAAATGAAAAATAATGGTCCGAGATGTGAACCCTGTTGGATCCCTGAGGAAATTTGATTGAAGTCTGATACAAAGCCCTTTATTGCTACTGCCTGTGATCTGTTAAGTATATAAGATGTAACCCAACGAAATAAATTACCACGTATACCTAATGCCCAAAATTTTCTTAGTAGTAATTTTTGATTAATTTTATCAAATGCTTTGGCAAAGTCTGTATAAATGATATCTACTTGAGTGCGATTGTCCATGTGACCAACAATGAATTCGGTAAGAAGAACGAGATTACTTTCCACATTTCTGCCTTTTGTAAAACCATGTTGTTTTGTTGTTATGATGTGATTGAGTTGTGGACTTAGGTATTGGTAAACAATTTTTTCCATTAACTTACTGAATATTGTTAGTTTTGAAATCGGACGATAATTTTTAACATTATTTTTTTCGCCATTTTTGTGGATTGGTGTTACATATGCTCTTTTCCATATTTCAGGTACCGTGCCTTCGTTCATTGATTTATTATATATAATGCAGAGAGGTTTAGCGAGTGTTTCAGCACAATTAACTATAAAGTATGACGGAATATCATCACACCCCGCGCTTGTGTTCATGTCAAGAGCTTTTATTTCTTTTAAGACTATTTCTCGTGTGAATTTAACCGTGGTGATATTTATGTTATTTGTGTTTTCTGGTATGTCAAATGTTGGTAGGTTATTATCTTTTATGTAAACTGATTGGAAATATTCCATAAAAATATTACATACATCTTGGCCATTTTCAGCTTTTTTGTCATCTAGATGCATCGTCCTTGGAAGGGACGATTGTGTTTTTTTTCATATTATTGAAATGATTCCAGAAGAGTTTAGGATTACCATTCATGTTACTTTCAGCAGTATGTATATAATTAATGTAGAGTTCTTGTGCAATTCGTTTTTGTCTAGATCTTAAGAGTGAAAACGTTTGGTAGTCACGTAGATTTTGAAATTTTTTGAAATATTTATGATATTTATTTTTTTCTTTAATTATTTTTATGAGAGATGATGTATACCATGGCGGATAATTATAATTTTTTGCTGGTTTAGTTGGTATGTAATTTATTTTAATATTGTTCAATATGTTGTAGAAGACGTCAGTTGCGGATTGAGTATTCAGATGGTTCAGATTATGATCCCAATCAATTTCGTTTAGTTTTGTGTTTATCATTGAATAATCTGCTTTTCTAAATTGTAATACTTGCTTTGTGTTAGTTTTCAGGTTGTTATTTTTATTTTTAATAGGAATTGAAATTAGCAGTGTTTTATGATAAACATCTTCTGGTACTAATGAAATGTTATTGTGAGTAATTTTCAGTTGTATGTTACTTAGAGCTAAATCAAGAATGCGATTATTTATATTATTACTCTGAGAGTTATATTGTTGCAGATTATTAAATGATAAAAATTCTATAAAGTTAAAATGGGCGTGATTTAATGAATTGATGGGTTCAGTGTACATATAATCACAGTTGTCATTTATTGGTAACCAAAGTAAGTGAGGTAGGTTGTAGTCTCTCACTATAATGAAACTGTCATTATTGTTATCCGTCATAATCTGTGATACTTTGTTTATGTGAGAAGTAATATTTATAAGATGTTTATTGTCAGGTGGGATGTACGAAGTACATATGTGAATTTTTTTACCAGGAAGTGATATAGTTACCCATATGTCTTCCGCTTCAGAATCCCATTCTAGTTTTTGATCAGAAATTAATTTACTTTTGACTGCAATTAAAACTCCACCACCGCGATTTTGATTGAGGTTATGATAATCTCTATCTCGTCTGTAAATATGGTACCGTGGATCGAAAAGTTCCTCATTAAAGATTGAATTGTTAAGCCATGTTTCACTGAGACATATAATGTCATAGTTGTTTAATAATACATTTTGAAGAAAAATATGTGTCTTGGTTCTGAGACCTCTTAAATTTTGATAGTATAATTCTAAAGATTCCATTGTATTAAGTATATAGTGCAGTTAATATAAAGTTGCTGGAAAGTTAGTTGATGGAAATATTGTATGTTTTTAGTTTTTCTAGATCATTATAATTATTTATGCAATGGTGATTTGTGTTTTCATTAAGTCTTACATAAATTTTACAATTTTTGATCCAACAGAATTTGAATTTATTAATTTTGGTAAACTCTCTGACCTTTTTGTAGAGTACTTTGTTTTTATGAGTTAAATGTTCATTTATATAGATCCGTTGTTTTCCATTAAAGTTAATATCCTCTGCTGTTAGGCCCCTTCTTGTCCGGATTGCTGCTATGATTTCGTCTTTCTGTTTCCTGCCCTTTAGTTTTACTATAATATTCCGCGGTCTTCCTTCAATCTTCTCCTTGGGGGTGACTCGGGTGGCGTATTCAATGTCGTCGCTTACTATATTTAATTCTGAATAGATCCTTTTGATAATCTCCGTCAGGTTCTCTTGTTTTTTTTCTGGTATCCCAATGATCTCTATGTTATTAATGCGTGCGTGTTGTTCGTTAGCATCCAATTGTTTTTGTAATTCTTTAAATTCACTATGTATTACGGCGTTTTGTTCCAGAGTTTTTTCAAGGTTGTTGTTTTTTTTCGTATCATTTTTTTTTTCTAGAGTTAATATTTTATTTTTTAATTCCTCGATTTCTTCTTTATACTCGTTTCTGATGATTTCCAGAAATTGTACCTTAAATTCTTCAAACTTTTTGTCAAGAAGTTGGAGGAGTTGGGTGTCCGTAGTATTTAGTGTTTTTGCAGTTGCTCGTGTAGTCATTTTGGCACGAAATATTAATTAGTATAACTTCACTTCACTATTAAAGCTATTAAAATATAGATATTTAGATTTTAGCTAGAATTTTTTATTTTATTTTGAGATATTTCAAGAGTGAAATAAAAACACGACAGCTGTCATTGAATGTTATTGTTGTATAATGAACTGCTCTTCCTCAACCATCATTCGACAAATTATGGATATTATTCACCATTGTCCAAAATGTGTAGACTGGTCAACTCAAGTCAAAACCTTACGTTTTTGGGATAAGTCTGAATGATTTTTGCCAGTCGCTAAACAAGTGAAGGAATATTATAAGTGTCCTGTGGTCCTGACCCACGGCGTATTCTTGACATGATTCGACTTGTCACTTTATTTTCTTATATTATATCTACCATATGTCTTTGCTTTCATGTACCTTTGTCTACTCCTGTATTTTTCATTTTACTTTATTCGTGTTATTATTTTGTAATTTGGACGATGTCCGTTCATAAATAAATAAATGCCTGGAAACATAACATATATATATATTTAGAAAAATATATATATACATATAAAGTAACCAACTAACCATCACGCCGTTTCCTTACAGGGGTAGGCAGGCATAGAAGACGAACCACCAAATAACTCGGCTTGGCACACACATACATTCATACATCGTCTCACACATACTCTTCCATTATTCTGACTCTTGACATGGCAACAGCATATTCGGTGACGAGTTGGTTGATTGCTGGTATAACGTAAATAAAAATGATATAGAAACTATTGTGATTAATTCGCTTCGAACTAATTACTGTACAGTGTTACAGTGTCCAATATCTGCGTTGTTGACTACACTGTAATGCTGTCCGAAACGTTGACTAAATAAGGAGAAAGCAAAATAATGTATACATTTAATATATATCTTTGCTTAAACAAAACGCTACGCAATTCAACGGTTCAAGTATTTTGGCGACTACCTTGACATCTGTTTTGTACATTGCCGAACTTTTGAAAACTCGTCGGAGATGCAATATACGGCGACCAGCCGCGCGAGGTGTCGTCCAAGAGACTTTAAACATGGTGTCATTTAATTCAACAATGATTGGTGGCGACGCGGTTCTCGTGATCTCAGTAGAGATGTCTACGGACTGTGCGCCACGAGTTGTTCGCGACGTGAGTCCACAACATGAGTATCGGATACTTGCACATCCCAGTGGAATAAGTGCAATACGGCAACGATAAGCTCTCATCTTTGATAAATGGCCATCGGAATAATTCATAAATATATTAAGAATATCAGTCGTATGTTTTCCAATTGTAAATATCACCTGGAACCAGGAGACGTAATGTTGTTTTCACAAAATATAAATTTACACAAAACACCTTCAGACAAGACCACTGTACTTCGACGATGGTATTGTTATATTTTTTGTAATTTCTAAAATACTCTGTCTCCCGCCTTCCCTTTCACTTCACCTCTCATCGGGCATACGACTCCAGTGAGTGGTTTATTTATGAGTCCAGTCGTCCAGTGCAGCAGGGGGGTATAACTACGATCGAAAATTGGAACCGAAATATTGTGACGTTTGCCTAACTATATCCACCAATGAAAAACTCTGAAAATCTATGAAGTAAACTTTCAAAGTTTTTCATTGGTGTATAGTATAATAAGTAGCTAGTCTCCGAATGAGAATTTTACTGTCTATATTATGGTTGCATATCTATTGTTTTTTCGGAAAAATTTGATTCACACAAATAGCCCGAAGTTATCAATCTATAGAAGTTGATTTATGCAGTGCAGTCCAGTGTTTTCACCGCTCTCTTCAAGTTTTCATCTTATCGCTAATCCATTCAAATTCACCCTGGCCTTTCCGCAAACAAACTAACGCAAATAAGTTCGTCGTTCGCTTTTCGTCAGTGCCATGCGTCATTTACATATTAGGTCCTTTTTTCCTTTGCAACATATTTTCTGTTCTGTGCAATGGTCTTTCGATTACATACATATTTTTTACATTTTAATTTTTTCCAGTAATGTTGGCCTCACTGGGTGGCTTGCCCGTGCTGAGGCCTTCATTTTATAATATGAAAATATAATCATTTAATAATACATTTAAAATATAATTTTGTGTGTGATGTGTGTTTATATTGGTTTTGTGTGTTACGTGTAGGTTTTATTTTTATTTTATGCTATGACATATTGGTAATATTGTCTTTTTTGTTCTTTAATCTATTTTGTAATTTTGTGTGTTATTTTTATTTTCCTCAATTTTAATTTCGAGTTTTACACTGTTGAAAGCTTTTATAGCATGGTATTGGTAGTGTCTTTGTCCAAAGGTTGAATTTACTGTCGGAGTTTTTATGTTTTCTTTGTGCGCTTGTCTAACTGGTCTGTTAGTGTTATTTTGTGTATGTTGAAATTTATTTTTTTTGTCAAAAATGTAGTTTAGTAGTGTTTTAACGTATAATTGGCGTATATCTAGTACATCACAGCTGTTGAATTTTTGGTCTTTATCAGTCAGTCTATGTTTTTTTAGTATTACCTTTAAGATCGTTTTCTGTGCGGTTTTTTATGTAATTGATAGCCGAGTTTGTTGCTCCTCCCCAAGCAATAATTCCATATTCTATTATTGATTGGAAAAGTGCAAAATATATTGTTTTCAATTGTTTTATTTTATATATGTTTCTTATGTTTAGGAAAATGTGTATTGTTTTGAGAAGTTTATTTGTGATTTGTTTGATATGAGGTATCCATCTAAGGTTATTGTCAATTACGATTCCTAATTTACAATTTACAGATCATTTCTAATGTAAACATCAATCTCTTAATATATTGTTATGTTCGTCATTTTATCTAGGTATCTAAAGTGTAATCATTTGATTTTTGAAGTGAAACTTCTTTACGCGCGTCATGCAATTTCGAGGACCGGAGTAAGGCTAAGGACTCACGGAGCGATTTTTACCCGCGCCCGCCGCGGTTGCGGGCCCGCAGCCTTTGTAGAATGCAGATATTTATGTAAAAAATTAAAGCACATTTCACGACGCGTTTTACGCCCGCGGCGTGTGCGATTGTTTGCGGGGCCCGCTGCACCCGCGGTTATCTTGTACCGGCGGCCGCGGGCGCGGTCCCGCAGCCGCGGCGGGTTTCTCCCGCGCGCTCTGCGATCGGTTGGCGGGCGAGTTAGTGAAATTCAACTGATCGTTTAACTCATCTGTTCCCAGTTACACTTTCGTCAGGGCTCCATCGGGAAATCGGCTTAAGGGCGCGGTACCCGAAACTCGCATCGGACAGCCTGATCACAGTCTCACCCAACTCTGGACTGCCGAGAGGGAAGTTCTTAGCTTCTCTCTCAGATGTATCTTAGTTCATACCATTTTAAATATAATGTTCTGACTTTTCTTTTCAAGTGCATTATGTACACAAAACTGGTTTTGGCGGACCTAGTGTCCTCCTATGTGTTTTATTCTTCATCCCTATATCCACTAATCAAAAGGTAAGCATTTACTAATACTATACTAACCTGTACATAACCAAGCACTTGCATACTGCTTACTAACAACGTATGCGGGGACATTCGAGGTTTAGCTTCGTTCTTTAAATGTAGAGTCGTTCATGAAAAAAAAATTAGAGTCCATGCTTGTGCCCTGAAGGGGTAACCATAAGTTACCTATACCGGGGCGGGTAAGTGGTGGGATCCTCGAATGATCGTTTAACTGCCCGTCTTGCAACCGCCCGTCTTGCGATAATCAACCGCCAAGATTGCGGGCGAAAACCGCAACCGCGGCGGCTGCGTCACCGCAAAAAAGAGCGGTCTCGTGAGTTTTGAAAATAAAACTCCATTCCGCCACCGCAGCGGGCGCGGGTAAAAATCGCTCCGTGAGTCCTTAGCCTAAAACCGACTCATGACCGTCACGAAAAACCGTGATCATTTCGCTATAGGAGCCTAGCTAATATTATATACCTAGTTTAGGTCACCCTCCAAACTCAGCTTCGCGGTCTAGAGGAAGAGCGCGCGACTCTCGTCGTGAAGAACCCAGGTTCGATCCCTGCTTAAACTATTTTTTTTTTTCTTTTTGTGATTTTTTTAATACGAGGAAAAGTGATAAAATGCTATCGTGCTGCGACTTTTAGATATTTTGACTATATGATATTTTGGTCGAATAACCGCGGTCTAGAGGCAGAGCGTTCGACACTCGTTATGCAGGACCCGGGTTCGAATCCCATATTTTTATAACTTTTAATTTTTTTTTTATCAACGATTTGTAATAATGTAATAAAAAATTACATAAATTTGTTAATTTACCTTTACTTTACTTTACGGTACCTATATGATATTTTGGTCGAAATATAGCTTACAAATCGAGCCGGTAGAGTCGCTCGGTATTTTGATTAATTATTTTTATTTATCAACGATTTGTAATAATGTAGTAAAAAATTACATAAATTTGTTAATTTACCTTTACGGTAATTTGCGCGAGATACCTCTCCTCGCCGTCTAGAGGCAGAGCGTTCGACACTCGTTATGCAGGACCCGGGTTCGAATCCCATATTTTTATAACTTTTAATTTTTTTTATCACATGCTACTTATAAATATGTCAATAGACAGAAAAAAAGTGAGAATGAAATGAAAAGAGAGAGAGAAGAATACTAAAAGTTTCACTTTCGTCGTGCGTAAGCTTGCCACACACTGTATTTTCTTTTGCTTTTAAAACTTTTAATGAAAAACATCAAAAATTGTCTTCACAAACGAAATTAATAGTATACTGACACGGATAAGTTATATCGGTCTCATTTTTACATCCTACAGGATACCTTTTTAATATTCATGTACATCTGTTGGAAAGCTTTCCGGCGGATCTTTTAAGGTAGGAATAGAAAGAGTGAATCCATGTTGTAGGTGGGAGAAAAAACAAAAATCGGCAGGTCATTCCATAACCGAATTGTGAACGCCAATCAGGTTAAACACATTTAAACGTTCGTTAAACGTATTCAAATTTTGATGCGTTTGTATTTTCTCCCGTCTATGAACCGTTGCCAAAGCGACGATGGCACACTTCTGAAAACATTCCATTGAAAACTGGTGGAAAGATACAGTTTTTCGATTTGCCGACAAAACGACATGTTCGTTTTTATTCGTGAATTCGGCAGCCTTGACGTCACGCCGTGCGAAGTTGGTGACGGTGACAGCCGGCTTGACAGACGTCGGCGTGTTTACGTCACTATGGCGTTGTAGCCAGTTGGAAACGTTTCGGAATGAAAGTGTTAAAATTACAATTAATTTATTTATCATGATAATCATCAAAAGAAAAGTAAATTAAGTCTTCCACTCATTGTTAACTGTATTTATAGTTTGTGATCATATACATTTACGGCGCGGCCTACAACGTTGCAAATTTTGGTACTGTATTGTATTTGACCAATTTTAAACGAATTTGATTTTTCTAGCGAATAGCACTCCTATTGTTTCTGGTTTCAATGCCCCAATTGAATCTATGGCATGACAAGCTATGACGAAGAAAATTTATGTTAATTCATTTGAAGCATTTTCCGACAAAGCATCATTTATAAGGAAATAAAGAAAGAATTTCAATACAATTAAACCCAGGAGAATGGGATATAACTGTGGAATGATTATGCGTGTTTTAAATTTAGCCAGATATTCCTTACTACAGTATTTACTATCCCATCATATTTTCCTACTGGCGTCGACTATCCGGTTTCCTTTTGTTTCCGGGAAAAGAATAAATAATATTCTCAATGCTTTTACGGGCGTTTATATGGAGTGTGGGAAATGTAATATAAAGGGATATCGAATTACTTAGAGTGAAGTTTTTTTTTCATGAACAAAATTTTAATTAAATCGTAAAAGTTATTTACAACGCGACTACTAAAACATTTAATAACTAGAAAATACATATCGTAGCTTAAAAAATATATTCAAGTATATCAAGAAACGCTGATACTATATATGTAAGCTTTATTATACATAGAATTTGTATATCGTAATTTAAAAACGAATAAAACACCATTACATTGAAACACACCATTTGGTTGGTACGACTGAATCTGCTGATTCTGACACGTTCTGAAATCACAACCAGTCTACGTGAGTAATATATATATATATGGTCTGTAGTCCATATTTGAACAAATGAAAATTATGTTTTTGTTGTTGTTGTTGTTTTAGTATTGATGGAATTGAAAAATTACACGCCTATAATAATTAATATTTTGTAAAATTAATTGTAGTGATGGGCATTGATATCCAATTGATCGAAGGCGATAGATTATTATTTATATTTAAAAAGGATATGTCGAGGTTAGTGTCAAAATAAAAGCACACTAATATTTATATTGTAATCTGCTTTCACATTATTATTTTTATAATATAAACTTACAATTATGCATATTATGATATTATTCTTGTTGATTATAATACCTCGAACATAATAGGTACCACAAAGGAAAATTTCAAGAAACTATCATGTAATTTAAAAATAATAAATGCGGTTGAGTCACCAAACTGTAAGCAAACTTTAAATACATTAAATTTTAAAGCTAATATTTAACTGACCATAGCAATTAAACTATTATGCTTGCATCAAAATGACCCCCGGAACAAAATTCAGTTGATCTAAGTGATAAGGAAGCATTTTTCTGATCCATTTCACTCGTAGTAAGGCAGTTTTTAAAACACCGGTAAATTTTTTATTTAGTGTGGTCATGGATGTATTTTGGCACTTTGGTTCAGTACGATAATATTAGTGACGAGATGCTAAAATTTTACCTAGTGACTCCAATACAAAATACAGATTATAGGAAACATTAAAACTTTAAAAAATATTAAAACTCACTATAACAATAAAAACAACAAAATGGTATTCAAGTTAGAAGGTAATTATTGAAAAAAAAACATTAAAAAGGAACTGAAGTTTCTTATGGTTGCGACAAAAACAGCCCTAAGCGTTATCCATTGATTTGTAAAATTGTTGGAGGGTAAAAATATATTTTGTTGTGGCAGAAATAATTGGTAAAATAAATTTGGCTTTACAGTATTAGGATTATCTCGATAATAATAACAAGATTTGGATAACACTTTAAGCGAAATAAATCTTCTTTAGTAGATAACTTTACTATGTTTGCGTTAACTTATTTTCTTTAGTAGGTAAGTTTAATATATTTGCGTTAACTTATCGCTGTTCGGTAGATTAATATATCCAAATGTTTTCTTTGGTGGTTCCTTCAATAAATCGTTTTCTTTACACCATTGATATCGCTGAACTTAAACTTTTCACATTAGTTTCGTTAATCGTACACTTATCAGTAAAATCGCTGTGCTAGAATTCAATGCACTGTAGATACTTAGTACCTACTGTAAATTAAATAGTGTACGTATCTTATACGTGTTTTTATGCATTTCATTGCCTCACTTTTATGTTCCACTTATAAGTTTCCGCCAATAAAGTTTCAGAATGGTAGAAACAGTTTCCTTCAGATCAGATTATTTTTTCAATGTTGGTTCAAATTTATGTATAAAAATAATTACATAATCAGACTGTTTAATTAAATGTATGGGTAAATATGGTGTAAACACAATATCTTTTGATCTAAGTAATTGATTAAGGGCTCGCACACCCCAAACCTATGCAAACCGAGAAAAAGTAAAGAATCTTGTAAAATAATGTAAATGTTAAAATATGTCTTTTCCGTTAATTGGAAAGTTAGATTTCATATTTTTTAAAACACATGAAATCAATAATATCATTTTTTTTTCACCATATATCCCTTATAATAATTTTTCATATTTACTCGGTTTTCAGCGCATGCAGGGGTATGTGAGCCCTTAAAAGTATGTACAGGTTCGACAATTTGTACTTAACTGACTAAATAAAGTGAATGAATACATTTTCCAGTTCTAATTCTGTCGAATTTTCTATTATACATAACTAACAAAACAATAAAAATCGTTGGACTAGATAAAAACGCAATGTACAAACTTGGTGAAATTACCAAAGTACGTGTAGGTATCAGGTACAATCGAAGAACAGGTTTCAAAACCCGACCGCGTTAAATTTGTGGAGGTGATAAATAGACTGCCGTCTCTTGAGTTCAGTTCGTGCTCTAATTTTTTTCCACTTTTTTAGTGTATAGAATTAATAAAAAAATCAAAAAGTACTTTTAAGTTTCATAAGTATTTTAATTTATTATCGTCCGTATTTTTATTAATCCTTAATCCTTATAGCTTGTTTAAATATAGGTACTACAACAAAGGTAATTTAATTTAGGTTTTGCTTGAAATGGCGCAATGAGTCATGGTCGGTGAATGAAGTCAGTTTTTTTATATTTTGATTTTGTACCGTTATGGATCAAAAGACCGAATCTCTTAAGAGGTCTTGTGACCTTTTGACTTATTTGAAAAAATCGATAAAATTATTATTCATGATAATTATAAATGTGACAACTAATTAATTAATTAGTTGTCACATTTCCATGGTGAATGAATCTATCTGTACTGGACGGGAGTCCGCACAAGACTGTAGATTTAGGCGCCGGGTCCAAACCGTGTCTTCAACCGATGAGATGCTCCTTTACGGCCAATGATGATGATAGTAGTAATATTGATGATGAATCTGCCTCCCGCACCCAGTGCTTGGTGAATGTTGGGTACTGGGTGTGCTGTCGTCTCTGCTCGCTTCTGGTGTTGGCGGTTTTCCAGAGGAGGGCCGGCTTGTCTTGAAGAGGTAACACCAGAAGATCTTGGAGCAGAAGACTCGGCGAGGTGAGGCAGATGTTGGGCAGGAGTCACTTGTAGATAATAAAACGCTTGGTTTCGGTGGTAAAGATGAACTAATTTTATTTTATTATTTGGCTGCTTATATTCAATAAGCATGACTCGCACCCGACATTGGGCTTTGAGTCAAAAAGTGGTGGGGGATTGTACCCGCGCCAGATATGTGTTTATAGCCTCCGACAAGATGTTGCATATTCATTTTGCCGGTAGTACTGGTGATAGTAGTCGCTTAAATTTGAGAGTTAGAAAAGATTTTGAGCGCTTACATGAATGATAATTACATAGTTTAAATGCATAGTAGTTATAGGAATGTGTATCTTGACAACTAGATTTTTTGTTTGTCAAGATACGACAAAAAATAAGAAAAGTTTGTAAATAAATGTGTAAAAATGATCTCAAAGCGATCAAATTTGTAAAACATGTTAAGTTAGTATTTTTCCGAGGTCCCCCGTAACATAGCGCTCAGAAAGAGATAAGATTCACTATGCTACGAGGTTCCTGGATTTTTGTACACGCAAAAAAGGTAAAAAATATTCTTCAAAAATGGGTTTACATATATGTGAAAAACAGCTTTTTTAATATCTCCTCAGCGGTAGTATATCGAAAAAAGTGTTTATTTGACTACCGCCGAGGGGATGAACAAGTAAAATACATACATTTGCAACATTTAAAAATTGATTTTTCCTAGTAATTTTTACATAGGAAAAATGCTGGACATCGATCCACGCGGCAGGTAAGCCGGCGATGCGGTATCGATGCCGTTCGTAGACAAAGTTTTTCAAGCGGCCGGGAACAAAATGGCCAGTGGCGGGGAGTGATGATTTCGCCAGTGGCGTGGGGTAGGCACATTTTATAAAAGTAAACAATTTTTATGAAATTAAATAATATGGTCAACTACGTCCGTTACACTATCGATGAAAATACTATAATAATAATGTAAGTAAGCATGTAGTAAATGATTTGAAACAGTCATACTCAATATAATTTATCAAAAAAATGTACAAGTTATTGTATTCTATACAACTATTCCCCCTAAAAGACAGACGAAAGATAAATAGTGAAAAATTTCAATTGAATTCGAATTCGATTGTTCAAAGATGTTGAAACTAGACAAAAATTCAATGACTGCCGAACAATACATCTAAGGAAATGGAAGACACAAAATACATAATACAGAATAAACACTGTACATTTAACAAATGTTGTAGTTTTGTGTATTGTGAAAGTCTTTTCTGAATTGTGTTATTACATTTTATTAAGTCGTTAACCTGACTTTACGCTTCAAAAATTCTCTTCGTGTGTTTGTTTTTTTTTAACATTAATTCCACATATGAGGCCGCAAGGAAAATAATTTCTCCAAGGGCCTATGTCATCTTTGGGGATGCTATGTGGAGGGTATTTTTAAGGATATGAAATAGAAAAAAAATAAGAAAAGATATGAGGGATGGGTAGGAATCTGGAGGGGTCAGGGCACGACATTTATGACATGACGTACGAAACCATTCTTCCTACTGCGGTACAAGGCGTTGGTTGGAACAGAGAGTCCGGATGGAGAAGTCAAAGGGCATCCTTCAATCGGCCTCTCCGTATCCGCAACCAGGATCTGGACAAACCTCACCCCATAAACCCGGTCACCCCGTTGCTATTGGGGTATCAATAATACACTAAACTCATTTATTTTCTTATACCTATTTTGAGCTTATATTTGTTTGCATTTCAAACAAACAATAGCATAGTGAATGTCTGAGAATCCTAGGAAACTAACCAGGGTGTGGGTCCAAATTCAAAATGTTTGTGTTTATTTTAAAAATATATAATTCAAAGTAAAAGATTTAAAAAACAATTTTTTATCCGAAACATGAAAATTTGAAGTAAAATAAGAAACTTATTAGTGAAATAAACTCGACAGATGTGCTTGTGCATCTCAATACCTTTCAACGGGGTATTTTAAATTCTTTCATTAATATTCTGGGCCATAGTAGAAAATGTAAAAATACTGCTATTATTTTATTAATCTTTACTGAGATTTGAACAAAGTGTGGAGAGAACATGTTTTGTAGTTAAAAATATGTTTATATACAGAACAGGAAATTATAATATATGTATTTTTATAGAATCAATCCGCCAGTTGGCGCTGTTCAAAGAACATTGGAATGTATTACTCTCTCCCCCATTTAAGAAAAAAAATATTAAATATTATATTTTTTAAATTTAGCACGCGACCCAATTTTTTGTGATATTTTCGACAGAATAAATTTTGGATGTTATTTTCTGACGACACTAGGGAAGGGTCCAGTTAAAATGTTTGCCAGGGGGTAAGCGATTTTCCGGCTTAGCTACTGCAAAAATATCACAAATTTTTGGCTTTTATGAACCAACTCACGATAGTTTCACAAAAAAAAACATGATATGATATATATTTTAAGATAGCCTGTTGGGAATTGATAACGTTGGTTAGTTGAAGCACTCCACTTTAGGAAGTGTTTATATCTTTTGATTATTCATTCATTTCCAGTGAGATAGATAGGCGTTGGACTCCATAAAGGACGCGATACTTGAATACCCCAGAGGAGTAAAAATAGCTAGTGAAAAGGTCAAGGGCTGATACTTTTGCCAGGTGATATATTGAGACCAGTGAAAAAGAAAATTTTTATATGGATATCTGCTAAAACAAAAGCACTTAAACAAATGCTTTTGTGTAAGTTCAACACTTGCAAAATAGAGAACACAGTGCTTATTGCGGTAACTGATTGATTTCTTTGTTAATAACATGAATTTTTCAAAGATCCATAGTTCATGATAAAAAATACGTTATGAGCTAAAGCTGCTGCGTTGATCGAGAAATTTTAGCTATCAAATATAATATTTTCATCTAAGGTTGTGCAAATGTCATGATGGCAAAGTCCACCGTTCTAGATATTCTCAAATGTCACGATGGCAAAGTCCACCGTTCGAGATATTCTCAAATGTCATGATAGCAAAGTCCACCGTTCGAGATATTCTTAAATTTCATGATGGCAGAGTCTAACGTTCGAGATATTCTAAAATGTCATGATGGCAAAGTCCACCGTTGAGATATTTTCTAATTTAATAAAGAAATAAACAGAATGCCTACTTTGCAATTTGGATTATGATTCAGTTAGCTTGTTCATTTCCTAGTTTGATTGATTAGTACATATTTATTTTTTGATTTATTCACGTTCTCCATAAAACGGTTATGCACCAATATATTATGGAGATGATTACGAATTTGAGGTACATGTAAGTATAAAATGTAAAAAGGGCAGATTTAATATGTTGTGACTTGCGTCCAAAGATAGTTGCTGAACTGTTTGTCAGTGACGTTGAATATGTCGATGGTCAATGCAGAATCGTCAAACAGTTCGCTTTGTTGATTGCCGCGTTCTGATTGGCAAAAGTCTTCTCTTTCGAATTATAAAAACGTGCATGGGATCTCCGACGAATATCCTTGTTAGGCACAATTAAGTACCCACTCCATTTGCCAAGATTTTAACAATTTGTAAAAATCGGAAATAATACATCATTAAATTCGAAAAAAATTTAAACTTTATATGAAACCTCTTGCATAATAATGGTGTGAACCTTATTTTTTCAAGATAATTATCAACCCTCATTTCGACGTGGAGAAAAGGTCATAAAATAAACATTGATTTTGCAATAATGGTCTGTGGATCAGACATTGAACTTAGTATTTCTAAATTATTCAAAATACTTTTCCAAAGACATTCATAAAGCAAAATGAGGTTGAGTAAAAACCCTTAACAAAAAGTAATAACTTTATCGGATATATTTTTAAATCACCCTTCTTTGCATCGTTAAAATATGGGATTTAACTACTCTCGCGCCAGTGGCCTCACATATTACTACGGGCTTAAATGACTTACGTAGGTCTCGATGAGGTCGCTGCGGTGCGGCACGAAGTAATTGTGGTCCTCCATATCGCGCCGCTTCTTGACGCGCACGAAGTGCTCCATGGGCGCCAGACCCTTGCGCGCGCACGCGCTTGCCAGGAACTCCTCCACGCTCATGGCCTCGCGTAGTACGACGGACGCGTGCGCCGCGTCTGGCAGGGAGACCTTGATCGTCTTGTCAACCTCTTCGCGGGACATCTGCAACAAAAATATATATTGAAAACTACTAGTTCTGTGAACAGTAGACCGCGCGTGCAAAAAATGCAGGGTTCTAATTTTCTCTTATTAAATCAAAACCAAAATTTACTTTCATAAATTTTGAAAGTAAGTACTTAAATACATACTCACTTAATTATATACCACATATTTAATGTATTTTTTAATTTATTTCTAATAAAGAATTATACATTTTGTCCAAAGAAACGTCACTTTTCTATTTCAAAACTTTATAAATTTATTTCTAAAATATTTATTTATTTATTTATTTATTTATTTATTTATTTATTTTTCCATGTTCTCCGTAAAACGGTTATTCACCAATACATTATGGAGAAGATTACAAATTAGACAAAAAGTATAGCAAAACACATAAAAAGGTCAGTTTCACTACTTTGTGACATACGTCAAAAGATAATTGTTAAACTGCCTGTAGGTTACGTTAAAAATGTCGATGGTCAATGCAGACTCGTTGAGCAGTTCAGTCGCTCTGTTGACTGGGGCGTTCTGATAGGCAGAAGTCCTCGCTTTTGGAGCATAAAAAAGGGTATGGGACCTTCCACGAGTATACTTGTCTGGAACATATAAGTTAATCTCTTTCAAAATAGGTGGATTATGTATAGTTCCAGAGATTATCTTAAAAAAATGTTTTCCTAAAAATATTTTTCGGCGGGCTTCTAATGTATTAAGATCGAGCATTCCTGCTAAGAATAAGGATGGATACAGGAAAGGGTAGTACATATATTCCCTCATATATAGGTAACGCATGAATCTCTTTTGTACTTTTTCTATTTCGAGAATATGGTTTTGCTCAGAAGGGGCCCAAATAATGGAGCTATATTCCAAGATACTGCGAACAAGTGCTTCATACGTTCTTCGGATTGCGATTCCGTTGGTAAATGATCTTGAATTACGGAGAACAAATCCAAGCATTTTGTTGGCACGGGAGACAATATCAGATATATGGGATTTGAAAGAGAGATTTGCTTCAAAAATTACGCCAAGGTCTCGAATCTCATTTTTACGTGTTAATTCATGTTTATTAATGTGGTAGGGGAACAGGAATGTATCTTTGGACCTTGTAAATGTAACGATACTGCATTTCTGAATACTGAAGGGTAAGTTGTTCAGTTCCGACCATTTGACAAGAGAATCAAGATCGTTCTGCAGAAGAATGGAATCGATGTAACTTTTGATTGCTTTGAAAAGTTTTATATCGTCAGCAAAAAGGAGATATTTTGAGTGGTTTATAGTGTTGCCAATGTCATTGATGAATAAGAGAAAGAGAAGGGGTCCTAGATTCGATCCCTGGGGAATCCCGGAGTTAGTTTTGTATTCGTGAGAGATATGGTGTCCGTAACTGACATACTGACGACGATTGCGTAAGTAGCTAGCCACAAAAGCGAGGAAATTCTGAGAGAATCCGATGTTACTTAGTTTTTTTAATAAAATATCATGGTCGACTTTATCAAATGCTTTCTCGAAGTCTGTATAAATCACATCAACAGGTACAAAATTTTCAAATGAATTATTAATATAGGTAATGAGATTCATAAGATTCGTTGAAGGTGACAGTGTGGGACGAAATCCGTGCTGATTTTCGGTGAGTGCGTGTTTTGTTTGGTTATATATTTGTGAATAAATTATGGTTTCTAAAAGTTTTGCGGGTGCTGACAACACAGCTACAGGTCTGTAATTATCTATTTCTGACTTTTTTCCTTTTTTATGTATAGGCGTTACTTTCGTTAGTTTCCACATTTCCGGAAAGATATTTTTGCGAAGTGATAGGTTAAAAATATGTTTTAGAGGTTGAACAAAATAACTTGCATATCTTTTGAGGATTATAGGTGGAATACAATCTGGGCCGACGGAGTATTTAGGTTTTAGCTTATGGAAAGCTGTAATAATATCGTCATCGTTAATTTCATGAATTTGTACAGGTAAAGAGTTAAATGACGATGAAGCTATAGAGGATATGTCAAGTTTGGGGATATTGTCGCTAAATACTGATTGAAAATAGTGTGCGAAACCTGCGGCGATCTCAGACGATCCATTATATTTATTGTCTTTGTAGTCCATGTGGTTAAGCTTGTCACAGCCGCGGCGTTTATCGTTAGTGTAAGACCAAAATCGAGTTGGGTCTGTTATTATACTGTTCTCGGCCTCACGTGTAAAGTCAGTGTAGGCCTGACCAATTAACCGTTTGATTGATTTTCGCAAAGTTTTAAAGTTAGCTAAGGCATGTTCGGATTTTGTTTTTTTCCAAAGATAGTGCATTTTAGTTTTTTCTAGTATGAGGTGAATGATTTCCCCATTAAACCATTTCGGATATTGTCTAACATCTTTGAGCATACGTGTAGATCTTTTCTTAAAACAAATGTTGAAAATATTATTGAGCTGTTCATAAAACATTTCGACAGCTAGATTTACGTCAAGGCAATCGTAATGATTCCAGTGATGTTGTTCTAAGGCATTCTTAAGTGTGTTATCTGAGCTTTCGTGGAAAATCCAACCCATGTTTATGTCTGGAGGCAATGTGTCTGTTTGTATATGTGATTGAGTTGTGTAATCGAATGTGAAAAGTGAAGGGTGATGAATATCCTCTCTGACTAATGGGGAGTCATGACGGCAGATAACAGCATTTTTAGAATTTACATTACTTAATACTAGGTCTAACATGTGTGCATTTATGTTATAAACAGTGTTGAATTGTGTTAAATTATAAAAAGAACAAAAGTAATCGAAAACGTCAATTGGGTTTTTCCCTGAGGGGAAGTTAAAGTCACCGAAAATAATAATATTTTTTGATTGTAACTTTACACTTTCACTTATAGTTTTGTCGTAAAATAATTGATACTGTTCAGATGTTGTATTTGGAGGAAAATATACAACACATATATAAATGATGATATTTCTATGCGATACTTTCACCCACAAGTCTTCACCTTGGGTTTCTATGCAGTCCATTCTTTCCGCGTGTGAGTGGCTGTCAGCTCGGAGGGCTAGGAGAGTCCCTCCTCCGCGACTGCCTCTATCCTTCCTGTAGACGTGGTATAGGTTTTCGAATAGCTCCGACGAAAAGGTGCTTGAAGTTAGCCAAGTTTCGGTAAGAGCAATCAGAAGTGGTTTCTGGTACATTACGTTTGTCATGAAGTCGATAATTTTATTATTCAGACTTCGAACGTTCTGGTATACTCCACTAATGTCTATCTTTTTCGGACGTCGTATCGACCGTCCTAGTTTGGGGTCGTGGTCTCCGAAATGACCATTCGTTGAAGGCCACGTTTTCAGGCCAGATCGTGGGGTCCAGGAAAAAGTGGAAGTAATTTTCCGGTATGCCTATTTTGAAGGCAGCATAACGTTCATGCCTCGTAACCAGTTTTTCGACAGTGTACATTAAATCCGGCTTCTTCTTTTTTAAGAATGAAGATATATTTTCTTCTGTGGTATTCGGGTGAAACATGAATACATGCAGATGTAGGTTTTTGGGAATAGTGACCAAGCTGTCGTCGATAGACCCTGTCCCTTTACAGATTGGCCGAGATCGTCGTCTACCGTTGACGAGGGCATCGCTATACGATGTTATTGGCTGGGTTGGCAGCTTGGGCACAACAGGCTGTATTGTACTCTGTGGTTGTGGAGGAGAAGACGCCGCTGCAGCAGATGTGGAAGCGGAATGTAGATCTTCCTCCGGTTTTCCTTTTTTAGCAGTGGATCTTGTGGTCATTTTGCGGGTAGTGAGCGGCTGGACGCCGCTAACGGCAAGGTGGGTCTGGCCGGCTAGAGCGGCTAAGGTAATAGCAGGAGCGGGGGCGGGGCCGGGGGGGCCGGGCGGTGGAGGTGTCCTAGACGGCTGCTTAGTGATATCGCCGTATTTTATTGTAAAATGTACCTAACTACGTATCTAACTATTTGTTGGAAGGGTATCTACCTTACCTACACTACCTATTCAATATTAAATTGCAACCTGCTCTGCCGTACTATTTCATACTCATTGAAATAATGTGCAAGATTATTATGTGGGCAACGTCCGTTAGTAACCGTGCCGCCACCGAGTAGATGATAAATACTGGAAATGCCTTCCATGTAGAATTGAATGGAAACCAATATTGCCACCGACTCAAGGTGGTTAAAGTCTATTTAGCACGCGCTTTCTCTCCCTCACATCTCTTTCTTACACTCGCCCGACAACGTACATCGCCATCCCATTTGATCGAAATGAAAATTTCATAATGATGATGAAACGGAGTTATGTGGTAAAAGTTTAGGCAAATAAAGGTCAGACTGTGGATCACAAAACACACTAACACGAAATTTTTTGTTCTTCTTTATTCTACGGTGCTGCCAGCCGTTTATCAGCTTACATCAGATACAGAAAAGATCTGCATCGTTTTTTAATTACGTAAAATCAATATTTCACCGTGTTAACTGACCCCTTGAACTAACCAATCAAATAATTAGTTGAACATTTTTCTAAAATTGTTTTTTTTTATCTTTGGCCACACAGTAGTTCTATTTGTACGGAATGATTGATAGCTTTTTATCTGAATGTGAATCGTAAGTAAATAATAGCTGAAAAGCAGTTCAACGAAGCACCGAAGAAAGGAAATGAAAGGTCGTCTTTTATGAAATGATCAAAAGATGAAAATAGGAAGTCTCGATAAGGAATTAATATGAAATATAATATTAAAATTAGGATTAATGAAGCTCTATGATTCATTGTAATATTAATTATTGAAAATAATATCAATAATTAACAATGGACAAATGAAACAGAAGAAGACACAAAAATTAATAAGATACGGTGGCTACCGAGATACGAATATCGGAAATTCTACTATTTCCGGGAGATATAGAATTAAAATAATAAAATTAGGTCACATGTTATTTATTTTAAATATTGTAGTTAAAAAAAAAATGTTCTAATGCTTTCAAGATAACGTTAAGATATCTTACATATTTTTACAAAATCATGTAAAACTTTCCGAAGAGAGACTGGCCTGAATTTATCTACCTAAATAACGTAAGACAGGAACTACTGGATGCGTTTTGTTGGAGAAATTGGTCCAAGACCCGTCAATGATAAGGAATAACTGACTTTGAAAATGATGATATTCGTTGTTAGATTGATTACAACATTTAGAAATTTGCACGGAATATCAAACTATTGACCTCATAAGTTTTTTAATGTTTTCCGAATAATCATAATTATTATTATTAGGTTGGAAGCAATCGAAATGATAATTATCATTGCACAAATTAATACTAATACATCGTTTGAACAGAATGGTCACATAAGATCTGTGTTGTCGTTGACGGTGTGATATCTCGTAATCTCCAATTAATGTTGCGGTTACAACACATGTCACAGTGTACATTTCCAGAATGTCACGTGATGGAGAGATTGCTACCGACGAGGATACAGACGCTTTGAACCAGGAGTATACGTAACTATTATGGTTACCCCATTGCAACTGAAGCACACACTTATGTGCGGTGATCCATCAACAAACACATTTCTAATATTAAAATAGTTTAGTATGAACAGATTAAGAAATATTTTTAATTTACCCGTTATTTGGAAACTGTCTCAATAAGTATATTTAAACCAGCTGGAACAGGAAAAAAATAGTAGGTACCGCTAATTGATTTTGTGTTATGGATAGTTAAAGAGCCGGGATAGTTGAAATGCGTACGTATTTCCTTGAATATTTAAAAACCGCAGTAGAGGGCTCGTTGGCGTACCACAGGGATCTGTACTGTCACCCACGCTGTTTTTGTTATACATCAACGATATCATCGGACGTGCGCTTGGCAGCACTGTCCAGTATACACAAGGGCTATATTTTTGACAGGCCCACTTTCAGAAAATAAGTTTGAGTGAAACGGGTAGGTTTGACAGAAAAAGTTGACTATCATGAGTTTCTTACATGCCAAATTCAACGTCTCAAAATGGAGATAAACGAATATCGGATCAGTAAAATTTAATGGAAGTATATCAAATAAAGGCTTCCTTTAAATGATTGGAGGGAGCCTCTCACACTTGTAGGGGTTCCATTGAAGCCCGAGTAAACTTAGCATTCAAAAAAATTGAGCGCTCTGTACGGGGCTAGCAGCTTCATCATTCTTGAACATACTCATATACAGGGTGTCCGGGGGTAAGTGCACTAACTTTGTGGAGTGATTCTATATGATTTTAGAAGTAGAAAAGATACAAAACCCTTTTCAAAATTCCAACGTTTTAAGGTAGTTTTTAGATAAAAAAAGTTGGATTGTTTGTATAGGAAAATAAATATTCTTTTATAGAAAAATATTTTTATTTTTATCACCCGAAGTTAGTGCACTTTAATCCCGGACACCCGGTAAAATACAATAATATCAACATATTATTAAGTTATGCTGCCTAAACTTATTAACTATTTACCATGGCAGTATTCCTAGTTTCACGCACGGGCATTGCCTATGTGGGATATTTTTTGATAAACTTTTAACTTTTTCTTTGTTAACTACATTTTTTGGCGATAATTTCTTTCTCTGCAAAACATGTTTTGTGTTTCTTTCTCTTGCTACTTGAAGAGAAGGCTCGTTTCATTATATTTTAAATCTATAAATAAATGTACCTATATATTCTTAACCCTTTGTAGAGGAGAGCAGTTCGTATGGTTAAGAATGGATTATTATCAGATCAATTGTTATCTCTTGAAAAATGTTTTGCAGTAGAATTCGATCTACAATACTTGCCAGCAATGATCCCCATCAAGTTAAAAACACAATAAAACTAGACATTCAGGTCTTTTCAAGACACGGCTCAATACTTTCAACACTCCTCAACCGATCTTACAACATTGCCTTAGCAGGTGACAATAAAATATGCCTCGCTACAAATCCCTATATGTTTTAATGAATGACCCTATACTACATAAGAAAACACACACAATTTTATTAACTTGCGATGACATCTTAAGGTAGAGCGGTTAACCTTAAATTATCAAAAAAAACTAAATTTTACATGTTTCTAGAACTCCATCCAAAGCGCAATTTAAGTAACTTTTAAAATTATTATTTATGGTGGCATGTGTTGGACTATGGTTCCTCGCTCTTGCAACTCTTACACAGACGCGGCTCGTCCTAAAGTTCACTCGTTCACACTACCAATTAAACAAAATTTTACACCTCGCCGTTATCCTCCTTAATATTTTCATTTATTAAATTAGACACAATCTTTTAAAAATGTTAAAAATTAAATTAATTATCTATCAAAACAGATGAATTTCGTAAGCGTGTCTTTCCGCGCAGGAGTTTTAGCGGCAGAACCGAAGTAGGTTCGGATCCGGGCGATGGAGCGAAACGTGCGGCTGGATTGTATGGATTTCTGGATTTTGTATGACACCAAGCAAAACATAGTCAAACTGTTAAAATGAAAAAATGTACCGAAAATGTAGCGGCAACCGTGCAACCCCGTGGAATAATACGAACGGAATCATTTGAACCATCCGGAGAAAGTATTTCATATAATATAGTTTGAACGAGATGGTAATATTTCGCTTGCAAATGCAACCATACTTAGACGGGTTAGCTAACGTCTCATGCGTTATTATAATGCACGTATTATATTTAGAGAACTTATTTAGTCATTGCAATTTATTAGCTATTTTTTCAGTTGTTAAGTGCTCATTTGAAAACTTCAGATACATGCGCACCGCAAAGTAAAGTGTTTATTTAGTATTGTATTGTGTGTTAAAATATAGAAATATTCTGTTATCGCTATTTTGTTATAATGTAATTGAATTTCCTCGACGTTTTTAAAAACGTGTGATTGATTTGGTTCTTTGTAAATCACCAAACAGTTAATGCAGCGGCCAAACCTGCTCTTAAAACAAACTCCGTTAAAACAAACAGTCGCAAATTGTATTAGACGCGAAGCGAAGGAAACTCGAAATCACTCCCGGGCGTCGATTTCTTGATGCCACACTTATTTAATAATAAACACTTAACACAAGAAAAGAAAAATATATCTGATTCCTGCTTAGATTACAAAATGCTGGATAGAGAACATTCATTCGATCAAGTGATAATAAAATAGCCCTTTTCACTGAAGATTTCATGGCTGTGTAAAAAAATTCTAATTTCATTCACAAATAATGCTGAGCAGCTATAGGTTTATTTTTTATTTTTTAATGTGTATGTATTTTATTGCTCTTTAAAAGTGTTCATTTGTAATATGAAACTAATTTAAGGTTTACCCTCATTCCTTCCGATTTACTTTTGTCATTAATATAACGCGATACCCGTATTGTAATAAAATACACTTAATATTGTGTTGGATTATACAATTATTAAACGTGATAAAGGAAAAGTTAGGCAAACTCAAATAATAATCATCTCATAAGGTGATTTTCCCTAGAATGTTGGTGACGTGAGGCATGCTGTCACATTATTTATGTACATTTCGCAGTGAAAGGTGAATGTAACACCTGACAGTAATTAAGGTGGTGATATTGATTTGCTTTTGCTAAATAAGCGTGCTGCCTAGAGCTACAGAATTTATTTTGAATATGTTACTTCAAAGTTGCCTTTATTATATTTTATGTGATACCCAGTTTAAGGAAATATAGAATAAAGAATAACACAAGAAGTGTCTTGTGGGCGTGTGATCCAAATGAAAGCCTAATGGAGGCCTATATTTCCTTATAAAATATTTTCTTATAAATGGGATGGCGATGTACAAATTCGTGCAGATTTAAGAGAGTCAGCCTACGTGCTAAAAGGTACGTACCAAGTCAGTGGCATTTTTGTTTCCATTCAAATTTGTATAGAAGGCACTTCTAGTTTTTTTGCTTATTCTGTAGAGTGAAGGGCTAATGGGTAGAAGAGGTTGAGAAACTGCATGTATATTTAAACATATGTTTTATGTGAGTATCGAACAAGAGTCCCAAATGCTCCCAACCATTGCATCCCCAATTGGAATATATGGGATATATAATTGGGATGGAAAGAGATGGTAAAGAGGAAGGTGGGGAAGTACCTGGCTATTCAGATCTGGTCACCAAACACGGCTATTATGAATGGTGGTCTTAAATCAAGACGATACTGAGAGTATCTACCACACTGTAACGTGCCGCAAATATGCTTTATATTATTTTTAATGGATATATTTTAAATAACAACAAATCACACAAATTACTTTACGCCGAGATTTGAACCTGGACCTACGAAATGCTATTCGAGAGCTTTCCTTTTCGACCAGGGAGGCCGTCATAGAACATTATTTGTTGTGATATTGATTTTTAAACGTAAGACAAGAGAAAACGTTATTTTTTAGTAAAATTATAAGGTCGACAGGGAGTACGAGTATTTCTGACAAATAGTGTTTGAAAAAAAACAACGCATTTCATTTCCATGCGATTTTAATTAAACATCGGCCCTTTTTAATCACATCCAGTCCGGCTTCTCGAAGTTGACGTTTTTAATGGATTAACAGTCTGAACAGAGAGAAACAATATAACTGCTACCGTTGTGCGATACAGTAGATTCCACTTCTGAAAAACTTTCAGCAACCGGGAGTAACTTCCCTAGAGCTTCGAGCGTAGTTCAAAGAAGCAGTTAAGCTTCTTTTTATGACATTTAAACACAACTAATGAACGCAATTTCTGTTAAGAAAATACAAGTTGAAGACCTGTTAGTTGCTGCTTATATCAAGATGATTTATTGTTTTCAAGTTTAATTTGTAGAACTCCGATTAAAATTTTCGTTTTTATTTTACATATACATATATAATAATGTTATCATTTAATTTAAAAAAAGAGTTTTTATTTAAAAAGCTCTATTTTTAATTTTTACGTTTGTTTTTTTATATTTTTAGATTATTGATTATGTTATCATTTAATGTGGGTTAATTAATACATTTCTTTACCCATGAATCTCTGTATGTAACAATCTTTGAACACCATACTACGGGATGTGCCAAATTTTGTGTGAAATTCTGCAAAGGAAAAATTATCGATGTATAGAGGAATATACAATATAAAGGAAATTCTGCAGTGTAATTATTATAACGCTTGACAGCTTTTTCGTCTTCTGAAGTTTGATATTGACTTCGGAAGACGAAACAGCTGTCACGCGTAATATTAATTACACAGCAGAACTTGTTCATAAATAAACTGTGTTTATAAAATAAATTATAATTTAATTGAATATAAATTATAGTAAGGCTTTAAAAAAATATATTTCATGATAATAGATGAGTTTCGAAAGAAAATAAATTATCTTTCAGTGATTCTTCAGAAGAATGTATATTATACGTTTATGCATGGGATATCGATTTCATGAACCTCATTAAGTTCATAGCTTAATAAGGGTTACAAACTTAAATTGTAATAATTCACCTAATCCTGCCATCGAAGGCTTAATGCTACAACACAAACTGGTATATTGCAAATGTGTATCATAATGGGCATTAATTTCTGGAATGAGACCATTCTCTAGGACAGGTAATACCTTCATGAAACACAGACATGATTAGGGCCGTCCTTCCTTAAGGGATTATAAACTGGACTGTCGCGTCGTAAGGGTTGTAATTTGTAATGTCATGAATTTTAGTAAATTACTCAGAATACATCTTAGAATATAGATTACGTATGTAAAACTACTTAGTTTACATGCTTCTGGCAGCAAAATGCTTTAACTAACAAAGGTACCAAAGGCATGGATAAACAGTGGCGTAGCACCTATCCGGGCAGTACCGTGCCCCAAGATACAATAAACATAGTTCAATATTTCGTTGAAGAAAAAAATCAATTTTGAAAATGTAGTTTTACGAGATGTCCGGAAACACGTAGTAAACGCGGAAAACTGATGAATTTACATCACAAAAAAAAAAATTAAAAAATTCTTTTGGAAATTAAAGATTTAGATTTACCGGGTATACCCTTCAAATTATTTTAAAAGACATTTAACAGCTGATATTAAAACCCTAGTGACCAATTTTATTCAAATTTTACCTAAAAAATTCCAACTTTGGGTACGATTTACTCGAAAACAAGTATTACAGCAAAATCGAATTTAAATGTGATATAGATTTACCAGTTTCCCACTAGTACTACGAGTTTCTGAACACCGTGTATATTATATGTTTTAATTGATAAAATATGATTGTGGGCGTTAGGATTAGGCTATAAACTCGTACATACCCGTTTTACATAAAAATATAATAATAAACCATAACATATTTATCTAAAAATTATTAACTAAACATATTGTACATTATAGAGATAAACTCAAAGAGTTCAGTTTTGATAATGTTTTAGCATTGTTTTACGAATAATGTTTCCATTTCTAGTTTTCATTTCACGGTAATGAATGCTGACAAAACATATATGCATATTATATCACGTACAACTCAGCTTTATTACTCAGAAGGATGCCGCACATACCCACGTTATATTTAATACGATCCGAGTTCATATGATGTCACGGCTTTCCACAACCCTAGTCTCTCTTGTTCGTATTCTCATTCCCACACTCACGCCACCACGAATTATCCAATAACCCCCCATACACAAACTCCGTGATAATATCATCATAAAGATTTGAAAAACCCAGCAATTTTACACTTTCATTCCCACACTCCGCACATTTGGCAACGAACCTTCTAATCACCCCTCAAACATAAGCCACTGTGATATTTTTAAAGTAAAATATTGTTACAACTAGTTGTTCTGTAAACAGTAAACTTCGCGTCAAAAAGTATTTTATTAATTTCTGTTATTCAATAAATCAAAACCAATGTTTTCTCTGAAATCAGAAGAATTTTGATTATGTACTAAAATACCTAGATAAGAAATTATACAATTTTTGCAAAAAAATGTTACTCTCTTGATGACAAATTTTTATTTTATCCTTTCTTTAGGCAGTTCGGTACTACACTTTTGAAAAACATCCGTCCAAATAAGCACAACCTTTTTTTTAGAAAAAACTATCTTAACTGAATCATTTAAACGGCCACCATCTTGAACCAGAAACGAAATTTTCTGACAAACGAAATGCAAAAAGGGATCAATCAAAACAGGACTTCGCTACGTTTGTAAGTATTTTTACGTCAATAAAGAAAACTGGGTCTTGGCTTTGGTGTAGGAGTTAAATATAATATTATACAGTGTAAAAATAATGTCTTAAGTACTAGGGTGAGGTGTAGTCAAAATATATAAATATTTATTTTTCGAATAACTTTATTGAGTAAAACCTTAAATTGTAATATTTAAATATTGAAGACAATATTAGTGATTTCTAAACGAAAATCTGAAACAGAAAAATCAGAAAAGGAAACGGTCACGTCTGGGACTCGAACCCAGGACCCTTGTCTTTCCGGGACAGTGCTCTACCAACTGAGCTAATGGGACCCTATCCCCCTCGGTCACTTTTAACTGTATCATACTTCGAATAAGAACTACTAACATTGTCTTCATTTTTTATTTTTATTTTTCATTTTAACTATCTTTATGTATGATCGCAAGATTCAACCCGAACTAAATGCAATCCAGACAGCGTCTTTTTAGATAAACCTATCTTATTTTTTATTTTTAATGTGCGACATCTGTTGACTTTTCTGCAAGTCTAGAATGAATATTTATTTTTCGGAATAACTTTATTAAGTAAAACCTCAAATTGTAATATTTAAATATTGAAGACAATATAAGTGATTTCTAAACGAAAACCTGAAACAGATGTTTGAGTTTAACGAAGTTACCGCTTTTTATTGATGATGTTATGTGTGTTTAGTTTTTCCATAAGGATTTTCACATATTTTTTAATAAAACTACATCTGTTATTTATCATAAATCTTTGAACAACCTTGCAATTTTTTTATTCCGCATATATAACAATAAACTTCCTAATCGCCCCAAGCAAATGAACCCCACACCCATTTTGATAATATCATTCAATGGTTTGAGAAACCTAGCAATTTCTTTATTAAACACTTTCACCCCACTCTCTACACTCACCACATATCAAAACAAACTTTCTAATCGCCCCTCAAACATAAACTCACGCCATGATATAATTATCATAATGTTTTAAAAACTTAACGTTTATTTTTTTCGCACTCTCATTCCCACACTCCACAGATATCACAAAAACCTTTATAAATCACCCCTAAACAAACTTACCCATCATGATATTATATAGTTTATATTCTAATGATAAATTTATATTTCCACGGCACGATTGACGTTAAAAACAATATGTTCTAGCTTACAATAATCTAACTTCGTTACTACCCTTAAAACATAAACTTATACTCATCGCGAAAAAAAGATGAGGGTGCTTTACCCGTGCTGATTTGACACTAACTCACATCCATCGCGATATTAATATAATGATATAAATCATAGCTTGCATGTACCTTGCTAATTATATAGTATACATTATCCTGCTCATATTTTGATTATTTGATTTGCTAAGATACAACAACAAGTCAGTTAATTATCCATCATCGTAAAATAACATCCACAATTATAATATTATTGTAGGGCTTTAAATAACCTTGCAATATCTCTAGTTCACATTTTCATTCCTTCACTCCGCTATATCACCACAAACGTGACTTCTAATTATCCCGCTAATGTAATCCGCAGTAATTACTACCCAACTTCTCCTGAATTTAAAGACTCTCCATCGTTCGAAATCTTTTTCTCACTGCACTAGTTTTGTTTTTTGGCAGTTAAAATATTAGTTATAGTTAAATGACGTAATTGAAATTTTGGTCTCTAGTGAAGTTTTTAATTGACTACAATTTTAATAAAAAAAAATCAATTTTCACGTCATCAATGGTAGATTTAAGAAACAAAACAATTATTCATGTGTCATTATGGTAGTTTTCACTAACACATTTTCGGCACAATAAATCGTCCCTTTAACGCTAGCAAAAGTTTACATAACTTATATATTCTTTGGTCAGAAGGGAAACCAAAAATAAATTGATAATATAATATTAATCTACATCTACATAGTTGTATGTCCCCCGGCGACACGAGATCTTCTTTGAAATTTATTTAAGAAACTCTTACGGTGACTATAAGCTCTCATCTTGGATGTTAAGCTTGCCGTGATAAATGGCCATAGGAATAATTCATAATTCTAGTAGGAATATCAGTCGAATGTATTTCCCGTTTCAAATAGCATAAGAAGTAATGTCGTTTTCACAAAGAAAAAAAAATCTCACCCATAAATTTTTATATCCTTTATTTTAAAGATAACCAATTTTTAATGACAACCAATTTTATAATTATTTTACAAGCAATAATTGTTCGCCTGAAACACTCATCCACATTGAAAAATCTCCTGATAAAAGATACATGACGCCAACGGGACTCGAACCCGTGTCCCTTCGATTTCCGGTCGACAGCTCTGACCACTGAGCTATGGCGGCTTATCTCTTACCCGCGAAATTATTCAATATATACTAGTGTTTCATTCAACAATTACTGCTTGTTACATTTTTCACCTGAAAACAACCAACTTTATTTTATATGAGAAAGGCATTGTAAGTGCTAACTCTCTCACTAGATGGCGTCGAGACAAATTGTCTACATTTTTAGGCGAAATACTTGAACTTGTCAAATATTAATTATAATGTAACAAGCAGTAATTGTTGAATGAAACACTAGTATATATTGAATAATTTCGCGGGTAAGAGATAAGCCGCCATAGCTCAGTGGTCAGAGCTGTCGACCGGAAATCGAAGGGACACGGGTTCGAGTCCCGTTGGCGTCATGTATCTTTTATCAGGAGATTTTTCAATGTGGATGAGTGTTTCAGGCGAACAATTATTGCTTGTAAAATAATTGTTACCCTTTGTGCTATGCATAAAAAATCTTGTCTTAAAAACATTAGTTTACCAAAAAATAATAATTAATATTTGACAAGTTCAAGTATTTCGCCTAAAAATGTAGACAATTT
This sequence comes from Hesperophylax magnus, assembly GCA_026573805.1. Taxonomy (NCBI): domain Eukaryota; kingdom Metazoa; phylum Arthropoda; class Insecta; order Trichoptera; family Limnephilidae; genus Hesperophylax; species Hesperophylax magnus. Next base: position 10,396,231 of record JAIUSX010000002.1, read on the forward strand.
GTCTCGACGTCATCTAGTGAGAGAGTTAGCACTTACAATGCCTTTCTCATATAAAATAAAGTTGGTTGTTTTCAGGTGAAAAATGTAACAAGCAGTAATTGTTGAATGAAACACTAGTATATATTGAATAATTTCGCGGGTAAGAGATAAGCCGCCATAGCTCAGTGGTCAGAGCTGTCGACCGGAAATCGAAGGGACACGGGTTCGAGTCCCGTTGGCGTCATGTATCTTTTATCAGGAGATTTTTCAATGTGGATGAGTGTTTCAGGCGAACAATTATTGCTTGTAAAATAATTGTTACCCTTTGTGCTATGCATAAAAAATCTTGTCTTAAAAACATTAGTTTACCAAAAAATAATAATTAATATTTGACAAGTTCAAGTATTTCGCCTAAAAATGTAGACAATTTGTCTCGACGCCATCTAGTGAGAGAGTTAGCACTTACAATGCCTTTCTCATATAAAATAAAGTTGGTTGTTTTCAGGTGAAAAATGTAACAAGCAGTAATTGTTGAATGAAACACTAGTATATATTGAATAATTTCGCGGGTAAGAGATAAGCCGCCATAGCTCAGTGGTCAGAGCTGTCGACCGGAAATCGAAGGGACACGGGTTCGAGTCCCGTTGGCGTCATGTATCTTTTATCAGGAGATTTTTCAATGTGGATGAGTGTTTCAGGCGAACAATTATTGCTTGTAAAATAATTGTTACCCTTTGTGCTATGCATAAAAAATCTTGTCTTAAAAACATTAGTTTACCAAAAAATAATAATTAATTTTATAATTATTTGATTTTAGGCTTTGAAGACTTTTTGAGTAACATGAAAAATTGTCGTAAAAACGAATCTAAGATTATGCTGACACGAATAGAAAAAAATGGTTTCGTTTTTAAATACTACAGAATACCATTCTATTGTACGTATACATCTGTTAGAATGCTTTTCCAAGGGTCTTGGTGAGGGATAGAAGGAGCAAATTCATGTTGTAGATGTGAGGAAAAACTCAAAAGTTTATTCTATAACCGAGCAGTGATTTACTGATAAACGTTAAGCGTATACACATTTTGGTTATGCTTTCCTAGTATATTCCTGTGCTTTTCTGATCAATGTGGCATACAATTCAGAGTATTTTATACAAAAACTAAAACTACTTCTTATTCGTGAAAAGATACACCTTTTCCTACCTGACAAATAGCACAATAGAAAATTCAATCTTTAAGATATGGGGAATCTACATAGCGGATTTTGAGTTAAGATTTTACGTAATTAACTTTTGTAATGTAAGACCTTTTTAATCTAAAGCCAAATAACACACTCCATTTTGATAAGTTATTTGTAAAATATCATAGATAAATAAAACTTAAGAATTATTCTCGTAATAAAATGCTATTTCATTGAATACAATGAAAGCAACTGAGAGAAAATAAAAAGGCAATATAAAAATAACAGTAACAGGTTCGTATCGTAACTTTTCAAGAAAGAAGAACAAAGACAATCCCAAAGAGATATCAATACACGAATACTTACCGACACTATTATGTCAAAACAAATTAAAACGGGGTAAATACGAAAAAACCAGTAAGTAACATGATATGAAAATCATTCATTTTTTCACACTCATTGTATTTACACGGAATTGATGTACGGAAATAAATTTGTTCATTTTAAAGCTAATATTCTGTGTCAAAATTGACTAACGTTTGATATTGTAGACCTCATGACGTGTTCAAACACTTTACACTGAAAATTTTACACAAAATTGTTTTCTCGGTCAAAAAGATTTGCACACCAAAATAAAATTAATAAAAAAATGAAACATATCACAGCATTTATTGAAGGTGCGAAAGAGATGTAATCGCCAGAAAACATTTTAAATAACTTCACACAAAATTTATAACATACGTTGTAAAGCGTCAATATATTTGAGAGCGCTTCGTAGAACAAGGTTGGATTCAGTTACCCGTTCCTCGTACTATATATATTTTAATATAAAAATTTGAAACATTTTTAAAAGGAATTCTACATTCAATAGGTAAACACATATACAAATAAGCTTTGATTTTGTGGTTGAATGGATTGTTTATCAATCACAAAATTGACTGTATTTTTTAATAATTTGAAGTATCTATGGCTTATACATATATTATAAATCCAAGTTCAAGGGAAAATGATTTAAATATTTTTTCTACAATCGCGAATATTATGAAATATTTATCATCCATGAATTACTGTCAATAATAAATCAGCTTCTTTTAAAGTATTATCATGAATACTTTTTGGGTTATTACGCCATTTCGCTTCCTCGTTTTAGTTTAGAAAAGCGTTACAGTGTCCGTCATCAGGGCAGATAAGAAGTGAAATTAACAACGATAACTTTTCCACGTAAAAAGCTCACATCACACCATTTATTTATTTATTTATTTAACGCCCATAGGGCTTTTACATGGTTGGTAGTATAATTTTAATTTGACAGATACTTTGAAACATAAAAAAATAAGAATAAAATTACATTTGATAAAAGCTATGCAGCAAGTCATACAAACACAAGAAACAAAAACAGAAAATTTCAGCTATTTGTAGGTTTACATGATGTGTTTAGTAGTATTGTTGAAATAAATGTTTTAAATGATCCACAAAACTTGCCAAGTTGGTATTGAATATATCAACATCACCCAAGTAATGATTTCCCATGGTGTGAAGTCGTTGTATCGGAGAGTGGGCAATGTAGTTACGTTTATGTGTGCTGCTGTAGAATATTGTATTTTGTCGTGTTGTTAATGTGGGTGTATGTATGTTTATAAGTTGCTGGAGTTCACAACAGTCGAATTTAGAGTTAAGTATTTTGAATAAGAACGTTAAATCGTTTATTTTACGTGTATCTTCTAATGTATGTATTTTTAGAGTATTTAATAAGAAATTGTATTTTAAGTCTTCGACAGGGATATTTAATTTAAAATTTATAAAACGTAGAATTTTTTTTTGTAATCGCTCAATGTTGTTAATGTGAATTTTGTAAGATGAAGACCAAACTACTGAGTTATATTCAATTAGACTTCTTACTAGAGATACGTATAATAGTTTAATGGCTTGTAAAGAATTAAAGTTTTTAGTTGTTCTTAATACGAAGCCTAGTGTTTTCATACCTTTGTTCACAATTTGATGGATATGATTGGTGAAACTAAGTTTTTCGTCCAAAATAATTCCAAGATCTCTCATTTCCGTGACTCTTTCTAAAGCTATGTTATTGATGGAATATTCGAATAAAACAGGATTTTTGTTTCTGAAGAAAGTCAAGGTTTTGCACTTTACTACATATAAAAATAAATTATTTTGAACGCACCAATCTGTAAACTTACTAATATTTGACTGTAGTATATGGCAATGATTTATATCAGTTGTTTTCTTGTATAGTTTGATGTCATCTGCAAAAAGCCATACCTCGACATCGTTGAAGCAATTGGTTATATCATTGATGAAAATGAGGAACAAAACCGGGCCAAGACTACCTTGCGGTAGGCCACTGGTAGCCCGGAAAGCTTTCGACATCCAAAATTTTATTTTAACGAACAGTTTACGATTTGACAAATAGCTACTAAACCATTTTAGCATGTTATCCCTTATTCCTAGAGCAAATAGTTTTTGGATTAGTAGTTTATGGGATACTTTGTCGAATGCCTTCGAAAAGTCTGTATATATACAGTCGACTTGTTTATTTTATGCAAATGATTGTATAATGAAGTTTTGAAATACCATTAAGTTAGTTGCGGTGGATCTTCCTTTGATAAAACCGTGCTGTTTTTGATTAATTAATTTTATTAATTTGGTATAGATTTCATCAAGGATCAATGATTCAAAAAGCTTTGGCAGTACTGACTGTATACAAATGGGGCGATAATTAGCTATGTCAGTATCGTCTCCTTTTTTGTAGATCGGTGTAATGAAGCTAGATTTCCAGCGGTCTGGAAAATGTCCAAGGGACAAGAGACGGTTAAATAGTAATGTGAGTGGTTTAGATAATGTATTAGAGCATTTTTTGAGGAATATTGGTGGAATGTTGTCTGGATGACAATGAATAAATTATATTAAAATAATAAAGTAGGTAAAACATGAAAGTGTGCGTCTGCAGTGAAGTCATAAATGTAATTTTTCCTTCTAGTTTAGACAACTTCTCGCTAATTTGCAGGTTTTTGCTAAAGCTACGACTAACATACGATTTCTCGCTATATTCAACAACCCTAGCATACTCTTAGGTAAAAAACGAATCCGCGCGACTCCACTTTGAATGTTGAATTTGTTTATGCGGGGCCGTTATCGGAAAGGAGCTACATAATTTAGTAATAATAAAGAGCTTGCACAATTTAACATACATAATATTGTGTTTATTAAAAAATATCATGACGCTCATTAAAAAATGTGTAAATCGCAAAGATACATCCTCCTAATTATTCTTCATTCAATGGAATTATTGGGTCCCGAGGCGAAACATGTTTTTTTCTCAAAGTGCTTTAGGTTTCTAAATATTGAACAGAAAAAACCTTTACTTTAAAATTGCTTACATGCTTCTAAACCTATTTTTTTAATAATCATACCTTGCCAGTAATAAATTACTTGTAACATTACCATCTGATATGAAAATAACTTGTTTTTTGACAACGTTTATGTTTTTACTTGACCTAGGCACTGAATAATATTTAATTTAACAGAAATTGAACAATTCATCAAATTTAGAAGATAAAATTCAAGTTCAGTAAGGAGCCGTTGTTTCACAGAATTTGAACAATTCATCAAATATCAAAGTTGATTTTCAAGTTCTGTGAAGGTTCCATTAAAGTTCTATTATTATTTCAGTTTTGTGAAACAACTGGCCAATAATGATATAATAACAGAACTTAGACAGAACCTTCAAAGAACTTGAAAATCAACTTTGCAATTTGATGAATTGTTCAAATTCTGTGAAACAACCCGTCCTTATAATTTCATTATTAGCCAATTTTTTATCAGGAATGAAATAAAACAGAACTTGAATAGAACTTTTACAGAACTTGAAAATCGACTTTGAAATTTTATGAATTTTTCAAATTCTATAAATCAACTGACCTATAATATTTTTTAAACATTGTTCTGTTTCTGAAACCTGTTAATTGTTAACTTTAATAAGAGGTTTAGTTGTCATCGGCGTTTGGCGACCCGGCGAAGCTACACTGACGGGTTGTTTCAGAGAATTTGAACAATTCTTCATATTTCAAAGTCAATTTTCAAGTTCTGTGGAAATTCTTTTCAAGTTCTATTATAATTTCAGTTCTGTCAAGTAACTGGCCTATTATGATATAGTAACAAAACTTGAATAGAACATTCACAGAACCCGCAAATGAACATTGAAATTTGAAGAATTGTTCAAATTATATGAAACAACCCATCCTTTTTATTGTTGGTATAATACCTCAAGGAAGTGAAAATTCTAGAAATAGCTTCAGTAAATATTAACAAATATCAATAATAAATAGGGCCCTGGTTTAGGGAGCTCAAAGCCGGAGTTGTGGTTCTAGTGAAGATGAAGTTTTAACAAAAAAATAATTGATAATGGAGAACAAGTATTATTATTATTATATAGGTACGACCTTAATTTAATAGTTCTATCTAATTTATTAAAAAAAATGTTACGTTATGAATAAAAAAATTTAGTTAATAAATTTGAAAAAAGAGTAATAATGCTTCTTATTAAGTAATCCGTGTGTATTTTTTTATTAATTAAAAATCATTTTAATGAAAATTAGGCGTTCTTTGACTTAACCATAATTACGTTCAGAGAATAGGGTCACAAAAGCCTCTGCTCATTTTATAGTGGCGGTACCTATATAATTATCGAGGATTAAATTGTAGGAGGGAAGGAATCAAAATGACTTCTTTGTGCGTGTGGCGTCAATAATTTACAGAATTTTTTGAATTCGCTCAATTTATTTACGTAATTTCGTACGAGATTTATTTTTAATTTTTGGTTCGTTTTTGCTTTGGCTTGTGAAACTTTTTGTGGAAATTTCCAACAAATTTTACGTTTCTGCAAACGGAATTCTCGGAGAATCGTGGAATTCTTCTTTCCCAACCTGCTACCTTTTGAACCTAAAATTGTACCTTTTCATGACCGTACACCCATACTTATTTACGAGTATAAGCTATACAAGGTTACCATTCGAATGATCAATGAACTCTTGTGAACGTCACGAAACGTGTGTGAATAGTGAATAGGTTTGGGTGGGCAATTTTATTTCACCAATTTTGCAATGAACGTGTGGAACTGTCGACAGATTTATATTCAAATGTGTTTCTTCGTAAGTACGCGGAACACGTTTTTACTGATATTTCAACCCATTAAAAAAGCAATAAAAACCAAACGACGATATTGCTGTAAAAAGCATATCGGATTTAGGGATTTTTTCTACATTCTCCCTTTATCAGGAGAGTAAGAGAGAACGCGTGATTACTTTATCAGGAGAGTAAGAAAGAACGCGAGATCACTTTATCAGGAGAGTAAGAGAGAACGCGTGATTACTTTATCAGGAGAGTAAGAAAGGAACTCGTGATCACTTTATCAGGAGAGTAAGAAGGAACGCGAGATCACTTTATCACACCAGGATGGATATACATAAATAAATTTAAAAAAATACGATTGCAGAACGGGTATTTTTAATATTTGGTTGAGTGAAGATTGATGATGAATTAAGACTCTATTATCTAAGTAATGTATTGACGATCTAATCCAGATTCCCCTACAACAAAATGTTTCCCAAACTTTACTATTACCATAATAACTAATACCATGATTGTCAATGTTTAAACCAAATATAACTCTATTTGAAAATAAACTTAAAACCATGAATCTTCAATATCTTCAAAACGCGTAGATACTCGTATGAGGAAAGAACTTTTATTTTTTGTTTAATTTCTGACAAGTAATCACGCTGTCAATAAAATACCGATGAGTAATCATGGAAGTTCTAATTTCCTCTTGAAACAGAAAAATGCCCTTGAGAAATGATTTAAAACGGTATTTAATAAATTACTCAGCGCTAAAATATTTCACTAACTTTTCTTGGAAAATATTGCTACAATGCCTGTCCACTTTACTTTGCAGGCATGTAAGACCCTACAAGAAATAATAACCATCGTACAAGTTGGTACTGGTTTAGTGGGTGGGAGCCGCAATGAGAATACCTACTTTACAGTTTTTGCACAAGTTGCCTAGAAACGAAGTGTTTTCAATTTCCAGGAAACAAGATTTGTATTCATTTAAAATTAATCCGACCTCCTGACAGAATGGGCCTGAGGAGTTATATTTTTATTGGTTTAACTGACGATTGAACCATCCTCCCCATTTGTTATTTGTTATTTGTCCGCGTACCAGAGTAACAGAATGCATCATGATAAAAAACAAGTCTATCTGCTGAGTTTCAACTCGATCGATGAGGCGGAGTGGGTAAATTTCCGCCTCCAATATTTGCATTAATTCATTAATTAATTTACGGAAAAAGTTAAATTCAAATAAATGTATTTAATTATTTGATTTGAATTACCAGAATCTTCTGGATCTTAAAGAATCTTTATATTTGTTGGCACAAGAAACAAATTGAAGCGTTTTTTTAATAGGTACCTATCTACGAAAAATAATCACATTTTAAAATATACAACATGATGATAATTTTAAGCTATTTTTAAGTGCGTAATTTTGTATCGTACATTTCAAACATAAATACTCGGTAGGGTATGATAAGTCACTTAATACAGTAACCAAGTAATTTTCAGCAACTTTACGAAATTGATTTGTGGTTTATTGCCAGGGCGATATTATGAGAAATTTCCTCAATCCTCAATCTAAAATGTATGTAATGTTCTCAACATTTCAATGTTAAATAAACTAAATATATATTTATAACAAAATAAAGGAGAGGAGAGCATTTTTGAGGAGAAGGCCATATCTAACCCAATAAAAAAACAAATAATATCAAACGAAATCTAAAAGATTTGCGGCTATCTGTGCTGTCACTATCAGAAAATTTATATAGGATGGTTTTGGCGACATTGAATAAGGGAAAAAGATTTTTACCTGTAGAGAGCGCCTGCTCGAGCCGCTGTTGGACCGCGAGAGCATCGGAGGCCTCCTCTTGGTGGCGCCCCGACCGGCCAGCAAGTTGTTGAGTAGCGATGGGCTGCGCGCGCAGATGAAGGCGTGGAACGAGGACACTGTGAAGACGCCCAGCTTGTTAAGGGTGCCCTTGGTGGCACGGGACACGTGGGTCAGCAGCGACTGCAAGAGAAGGGAGATGATAATTTAGAAAACAAATAGGTCGACACAATAGGGCATTTAAGTTTACTTCTCATTTAAGTAGGGGTGGATGTCGGATTGTTAACATGATAATAATACTTGAGCGTTGTTAGTGTGAGACAGAAATAATTTACTGTATATAAGTAGTTTCACTTGCTCAAGCTCTCTTCTCTCACCCCTGCTCTCAACTTGTATAGACATTAGTCTCAGTAATATCAACATTCATTGTATCGCGTTTTTAATAAATCAGTTATTGTGAACCTAACTAACCTTATTCTGTATAATTTCTAAACTCTCATCGTTAGTATAACAATATTCATATCCAATTTATACATTTTTATCATCCCGAACTGAGACACGAGGATTGAACCGCGTTTTTTTGGAAAGCCAGAGAAATTCCTCAGACTTACAAAGCTACAACAAAAAAATATTATAACTATTTATAATTCTTTCAGTAACATATGATTATTCAAATAATTAAATTTTAAAATTTTAATGGAATCGAAGAAGTGAGGATATCATTGGTTCTACTTATAAAAAATACGAAAGATAATAAAAAACAATATTATTTGTGATAGATTGCCCTGAATTACTTGAATGGATTCCATTAAGAATGTTCATCAGACGAACCAGATTACGAGCAAACAGACCATACATGAAGCCGCCCTCAATAATTAACTATAAAAAATACACATTCAACGCAGCACCTCACATTTTCAAATATTTAATTAATAAATAACATTCTCACAATACGTATTCCTCCACACAAACTAGATCCATCCCTATCTCTCTCTCTCCCATCATCCCATACCTTTAGGCTAAACTTGTATTTTTTTTTTGTAATGACTGATAAAGACACTTCAATGAAAACCATTATTGATTCCTGTTTTTATATTTATTTACATAAATATTATAGATCCTTGGTTTTCCAAATAAATTAAAAATAAAATGAAGAATGATTATTAACATTTGACGTTTTTGATTTTCCATTAAAACGACATGTTCGTGACATCCGAGAATCATCACAAGTCGTCACATCTGCCAAGATGGGTTTCGGTGACAGTCTGTCTTAGCAGCCAGTAGCATTACCCATTTTATAACTAAATTCGAACCATACTGCAGTTTACCTATCGTTGATCGTTGAAAAACATTATTGCCCATTAATTAAAAAATTGAAATTTAATAATTTTAGTGCGCCGATCAGAACCAGAAATTTAAACTTTATATTTTACACACATTTTTAACAGTATCCCTCATTAGTGAAAATATCACAGCTTACTTTTACCAAATGGAAGGATACCTACCCTAATAAAGACGTGTATTTATTTCTAAACATAATTGTACTTATGTGACGTATTTATAGTAAATTGAGTTTGTGTAGGTATTGGTGAAAAGTTGTGTCCAGCTGTAATAAAATTCTAAGACACAATTTTACAAAGGAAATATACTACAAAGTGTTGTATGAAGTTCTTGTCGGTAAGGAGGTTGATTGATGAATGGTAATGTCATGCGTTGGTGTTTTGTCCTTTGCGACTCATAACGCTGTTAACGCCTTTCAGAATAATAAATTGATGACATTATAATAATATTGATGACACGAACTTTAATCACGCGAAATTGCGTATTGCTGACGCGTTGAATTTTTAGTATTCTAACTTCTTATAAGATGTTGAAAACAGGGTTCGGTAAATTAATGATTTTGGGAAAGAGTCTCTAGTTCTTAATACTATCTTCGTAGCGTAGTAGTCAACGCAGTTGGATCAGCTGTAAGAAATGACCCCGCAAACATTATGTATGAACTCTAGTCTCTAGTTCATTATATTGTCATCATAGCGCGGTATTCAAGGTAGTTGGATCAGCATTATGAAATTACCCCGGAAGCATTATGTATGTACTCTAGTATCTAGTTCAATATACTGTCTTCATAGAGCGGTAGTCAACGTAGTTGGATCAGCATTATGAAATTACCCCGGAAGCATTATGTATGTACTCTAGTATCTAGTTCATTATACTGTCTTCATAGCGCGGTAGTCAACGTAGCTGGAACAGCATTATGAAATTACCCCGGAAGCATTATATATGTACTCTAGTATCTAGTTCATTATACTGTCTTCATAGCGCGGTAGTCAACGTAGTTGGATCAGCATTATGAAATTACTCCAGAAGCATTATTTATGTACTCTAGTATCTAGTTCATTAAACTGTCTTCATATCGCGGTAGTCAACGTAGTTGGATCAGCATTATGAAATTACCCCGGAAGCATTATGTATGTACTCTAGTATCTAGTTCATTGAACTGTCTTCATAGCGCGGTAGTCAACGTAGTTGGATCAGTATAATGAAATTACCCCGGAAGCATTATGTATGTACTCTAGTATCTAGTTCATTATACTGTATTCATAGCGCGGTAGTCAACGTAGTTGGATCAGTATAATGAAATTACCCCGGAAGCATTATGTATGTACTCTAGTATCTAGTTCATTATACTGTCTTCATAGCGCGGTAGTCAACGTAGCTGGAACAGCATTATGAAATTACCCCGGAAGCATTATATATGTACTCTAGTATCTAGTTCATTATACTGTCTTCATAGCGCGGTAGTCAACGTAGTTGGATCAGCATTATGAAATTACTCTAGAAGCATTATTTATGTACTCTAGTATCTAGTTCATTAAACTGTCTTCATATCGCGGTAGTCAACGTAGTTGGATCAGCATTATGAAATTACCCCGGAAGCATTATGTATGTACTCTAGTATCTAGTTCATTGAACTGTCTTCATAGCGCGGTAGTCAACGTAGTTGGATCAGCATTATGAAATTACCCCGGAAGCATTATGTATGTACTCTAGTATCTAGTTCATTAAACTGTCTTCATATCGCGGTAGTCAACGTAGTTGGATCAGCATTATGAAATTACTCCAGAAGCATTATTTATGTACTCTAGTATCTAGTTCATTAAACTGTCTTCATATCGCGGTAGTCAACGTAGTTGGATCAGTATTATGAAATTACCCCGGAAGCATTATGTATGTACTCTAGTATCTAGTTCATTGAACTGTCTTCATAGCGCGGTAGTCAACGTAGTTGGATCAGTATAATGAAATTACCCCGGAAGCATTATGTATGTACTCTAGTATCTAGTTCATTATACTGTATTCATAGCGCGGTAGTCAACGTAGTTGGATCAGTATAATGAAATTACCCCGGAAGCATTATGTATGTACTCTAGTATCTAGTTCATTATACTGTCTTCATAGCGCGGTAGTCAACGTAGCTGGAACAGCATTATGAAATTACCCCGGAAGCATTATATATGTACTCTAGTATCTAGTTCATTATACTGTCTTCATAGCGCGGTAGTCAACGTAGTTGGATCAGCATTATGAAATTACTCTAGAAGCATTATTTATGTACTCTAGTATCTAGTTCATTAAACTGTCTTCATATCGCGGTAGTCAACGTAGTTGGATCAGCATTATGAAATTACCCCGGAAGCATTATGTATGTACTCTAGTATCTAGTTCATTGAACTGTCTTCATAGCGCGGTAGTCAACGTAGTTGGATCAGCATTATGAAATTACCCCGGAAGCATTATGTATGTACTCTAGTATCTAGTTCATTAAACTGTCTTCATATCGCGGTAGTCAACGTAGTTGGATCAGCATTATGAAATTACTCCAGAAGCATTATTTATGTACTCTAGTATCTAGTTCATTAAACTGTCTTCATATCGCGGTAGTCAACGTAGTTGGATCAGCATTATGAAATTACCCCGGAAGCATTATGTATGTACTCTAGTATCTAGTTCATTGAACTGTCTTCATAGCGCGGTAGTCAACGTAGTTGGATCAGTATTATGAAATTACCCCGGAAGCATTATGTATGTACTCTAGTATCTAGTTCATTATACTGTATTCATAGCGCGGTAGTCAACGTAGTTGGATCAGCACTAAAAAACGGCCATAAACACCCTTTTGTGGTCCACTAACTCAAGCAATATTACAAATAATTTATTTGTAGATTCCATATGGGTTGTTAGGAAAATTTCGAAGGTTTCTGGTTAAAATTCTCAAACTGTAATATTTTTAATTCCATGAACTACACACCAAAATGTCGTTAATACATACAAACATGTCTGTAATATGTTCAGTTTGGAAATCTGTGAAGGTAATTTCGAAAGTTTTATCTAAAATTCACATAGAACTTAAAAGCTTACAGTGTAGATGTTTTTTCAAAGGAAGCCTTATACATATTCCTAACTATCCGTATAGAGTTTGAAGATAAATCATTTGTATTATTTATTGCGTTAGCAGACTACAAAGTGTGGAATTTTGAGTGTGACTTTTCATGACAGAAAGAAGGTTACTGGTATGTTTCTTGAAGGTTGCGTGTACAAATGGAGAAAAATGTGTATTGCTAATTTATTAATAGCATTTTTAACCGGAATAACAATAATTTAAACAGATTCTTAATATTTTTTTTACACTTAACAATTTCTTTCTATCTTACTTTGAAGATTATACCCATCAATGTAATACATCATTGAATAAGAAGATAATACTAATAAATCTAGATTCCTAGTTGTGACCGTTAACTTTTTGTTTTTTGGTGTCTTGTTCTGTTTCATGTTACATTTGGATTTAAAAGTTTTACCTTCTTATTCAGTGACAGATTTTTACAAATTATCAATAGTAATTTTTTAAATAGCAATACTAATTTTCTCCGTGCAGTAAATAAATATTTATCGATTTAAAATCGAAAATCGAGACAATTAGCATTCGAAGCACGAAATATGATTTGTTACTATAGATTTTAAAGTTATGTTATAAAAACCATAAAAAATTCATGAAAATAGTAAATACTATATGAGCGTTACATGAGCATAATAAGGTCTAGGCTGTATGGTATTTTTTATTGTTAAACTTGACCGTTAAAACATTGAAAAATAAAAAATATATACCTTCGAAATACCTCTGCTATTTCCAACTCAATGTAAAAAAGTACCTCCGTGTGACAAACTGCATGAGTGAGTCAAGCATTCTTTTACGCATCAACATATGGTCTTGTTATAAAATTGCTGCTTATAAAGTAATAAAATTAAGTGGTGCCAAATTGGAATAAAGTGAAGAAAGCTCTCAGGTTTATTTAAAATGAATAATGGTTAACGAGGCCTGAATATGATACACGACTGCCTCTAAAAATCATTGTTGTAGATATATAAAAGAAGAATTTTAGCAGGATTAGTGGCATACGGAATTTAATAAGGATATGGGCCAAGCAACCCTTAATCAATCACCGCCCTCGGGTCTTCGCCCGTACAGTATTTTGTGGGAGGGTCGAATGCTTGAAAGCCCTGGATTTTTGTTTATTGTTCGCAGCAAGGAAAAAAATCTAAGAAAACAGCAATTATTAGTGCCCAGAAAGAAAGAATTCTTACATACCGAGCTTTCAAGAAAGGATTTGATTGAAAAATAGAACATTTTGAAATTACAATGTAGGAGGAAGAATTTAACGCGGTTGTTAGTAAATGTGCGAAATTAATAGAAGAGTATGAAGAAATGATCTTTTTATGATATTATTAATCTAGGAAGCAAGGAATTTAATTTTTATTACCTTTGATTGGTTGTTATTATTTAAGAATTTGCATCTTTCTTTGAAGTACATACATTTTAAAGTGTAAAGTAAATTACCTAAAAGCCAGTTGTTTCAAAGAATTTGAACAATTTATCAAAGTTATTTTTCTGTGAAAGTTCTGTTATTATTTCAGTTATGTGAAATAACTGGTCCATATTGTAATATGTAACTGCATTTGAACAGATCTTTCACAGCACATGAAAATAATCTATGAAATTTGATGAATTATTCGAATTCTGTGAAAAAAAATTGTATAGTATGTTGAAAAATCAGTAGGTACAATTTACAAAAAAATCGCTTGAAGAAAATTGTTTTAGGATTAACTACTTAATGTTGGTTTGGCCATACTTAATATTAGTTTTTGAAATTACAGTTGTAAAACCCCTTTTGTAGGATGCGTTGCACTTAATAAAAACAAAAAAATCTGGAAGCGCTTACACAACATGAAAATATGTTTACATTTAAACGATGTGGCAGGAATAGTACCCACAAACTTTCCACCTAAAGTCAAAATGCATAAATACTTAAGCTACAAAGACTGAATCCAAAATGATAAAATGAAGAATTTATTTTCGATCCTTCCTAGTGATAGGTTAAGGTAGTAAATGAGACCTTTTGGCTTGGGATACGGTGGGTAAAGAAAACTTTAGGGTTAGGTGAGGTCTTTGAAGGCAAGGATTATTGTTATGGTTAGGTTCGGCTTACTTTTGGGTGAGGCTTGTCTTACTATCGGGTTGGATCAGACTTAAAAGCCTTCCTCGTCTCTTGTGTGTTTAAATAGATCGGCGGTAAAGGCAGGAAACCCAAAATTTGAAGTTAAGGACTGCAGTGCCATAAAAATAGACTTTCAAGGGCAGGATATACACATATCGACATGAGCTTTTGATGTGGTCGAATCTACATCTTATAAAGCAATTCTTTCCAAAGTACATATTACAGAAATATTTTTAAAAATGCATCAGAAGCAGATATAATTTTTTAGTTCCAAAACGGTTAGGTTTGGTATACTTTTGGGTGAGGCTTTACTTACTATCGGGTTGGGTCAGATTGAAAAGCCTTCGTCTCTTGTACGTTTAAATATATCGACGGTAAAAGCAGGATACTCTAAATATTGAGCTGCAGGGCCATAAATGATTAAAAAGGGCCATAATTCATGTGCTGGAATCCATAATGACTTAATCATTAACCTTGGCACCCAAAAATATGTGAGTTTTGCATGTCTCACAAAAAAAATCCGTTTTTACGATTTTAGAGCATCTGTAGGTTGCTACTGATTTAAAAGAAAGTGGCTATCGACAATTTACGTAAGACCTCAACGCTTAGGCCTCAAACTGGCCAAATAAATTGTTTATCTGTTCAAGAAAGAATTTTGGTATTCTGAATTGCTTGAACATTTTCTCCAGAAGTCAGAATTATTTTTTCGAGCATCCTTCAACATGTCCACATAAGCTAAGTTAGTTTTCGGTGTCGTGTTTGGTTCGAAATACAAAACGCACTACAAATTGTGTAATTCTGGCTAACAGCTCTACTCTTATAGATGAAGTATGAAGTTATTTATGCTCGTCTGAAAAAAGCCGCTTTATCACAGGTACCTAAATCAGTTATTTTGTAAGATTACCTTTGGATTGGGTAACTCGCCGCTTTGAAGGCTCGCCATGTAGCAGCGCAGGCGGAACTGCTCACACTGCAGGCGCTCCAGGTTCTCCTCCCACTGTACCACCTGCGCTGTCATCTGCTGGCGAGCCTCTGCGTCAGCCACGACGCTCTGCTGCAGCTCGGCCATGTGCTTAAGCTTGTGATCCTACAAACAAAATAAATAAAAATGTTTAAGAGATTTTCAAATTTTGGAAATTTTGACATTTAACCAATTTCAATAAAAAAATTTTAACATCCTCGACATTTGCAACATTTTTTTATAATTTTAGAAATTTACAACATTTTCAACATGATCAACATTTCCAAAATTTACAACATTTTCAACATGATCAACATTTCCAAAATTTAGAACAGTTGCAACACATACAGGTATTTTCATAAAATTCAACATTTTCATCAATTTTTCAACATTTTTAACATTTTCAACAATATCAACATTAAAAAAATTTCGATATTGGAAAGTTCGGAAGTATGTATTATATCTACACGGATATAGTAATTCGAAGCAAATAAGGCAAAATGTAGGTATTGAGACTAGCTTACGCATCGGAACGAGATGCAAATGGAATAGCACAGATCATGCCTGCGCCTCAAAATGAGATGTTACGTTATTATTAATAAATTCACTATCTCTTTTTCAAATTCCAATAAAATCAACAAAGTGAGTTCTTGGAGAACTTTCAAGAAAATAGCACTAGATCTATTGTATGATCGGAGATACACTTTATATACCTACTGTTATACTGACCAATTCAAAAACCTATTTTCAGAAATGTACCCACTATGAATTATTGCCGTAATAAAAATTTCCTTCACGCGGAAGAATAAATAACATTGTATCTATTTGATTGAAAAATGCGGAATATACATTTGAAGATATCACAGCCATACTGTCCTCTCTCCATTTAAGGCTTTCAAGGAAAATATCAAAGCACCAAGTACCTTCCCACGTTTTTCAATTTATTTTCAATACAAGGAATCAACATCAAAATTGGTCCTCCCCTCAGTAAATTTTCGTATTTTAGATATTTCCCTGAAGGAAAATAGACGTCCACGTTCGGCATCATATGGAAATAATATTTTTGAGGTGCATATTTTATGCGACAATATGGCCGGTATTTACAATATTGTTAAATTTTCAATCTAAATCTAAAAATATGACGTCGTTTTTCTAAAGAATTGTTCTTTACTTTGAAAAAACGAAAAAAAAAAAAAACTTTTAGCGTTTTTAAAACTTTGAAAATGTTGAGCAATTACCCCACTTTATATCTTCCTAGTCGACTACTTCTCATAGTGAACAGGTTAAATGATTCTAGTATATTGAACACACGTTTTTAAATAGTGAAATAGTGTAAACACGTTTACAAATTGAAATGTTTCGTTCCTGTGAATATTTTAAAAATAATTTACCTATCACTTGCAGAATCTACTTTACGATATGGAATAACCACATGGGGACACTCTTGCAAAACTAACTTAAATTACCTACAATTAGTACAAAATTCTATGATTAAATTACTAGTTCCAAAACAGATATTTTCACAGCGGCAAATAATATCATTATTGTATCGGAACTTGTCTTACCGGTACAGGCCTTATTATGGCACAAAATATTGATTCAGCATATATCTGACTCTGAATATAAGAGGAAAGTCGAACATGAACATAATACTAGGTTCACAAAAAATGAAGGAATGCTTTTACCAAACCATAACAATAAATACGGACAGCGAACGCTGGAATACAACATGCCCAAAATATTCAACATGTTACCAAGCAATATTAAAAAATGCGAAATACCTCAGAGATTCAGATATATGCTGAAAAAATGGCTACTAAGCAGAGATACTCTGTATTAGAAATACTTTTGATTATGGCAGTGGTTGGTGATAAATATGATGTATAAGTTGTATTGTAATAAGTAATAATATTATGAAAATATGTTATGTTGTAATTGAACATGAACATCCTGTTGACAAACTGCTTAATTGCGGTTTAATGGGATTGTACTTTGAAGAACAATAATAAAAAAGTCAATTCCCGGCTAAACAAAGTAAGCAGGCACCATGTGAAAAGGATTCATCGTACACAATGTACCAAAAGGCAGAGCTCAAAAATTACATGATGACATTTCTGCAAGTGTGTAAACATTTAAATGTGTGTAAAATTACACAACAGAAATTTGTTTATTCATCAACTGTTTTATTTTTTCAAATTGAGTTAAAAAATATTAGTGACATATAAAACTTAAAAATAAAGTATAGTATATCAATAAATTATTATGTTGCGGTTAATGTTAAAACAAATATGGGTCATATTTAGGAAATTTGAAAACGGAAATCGTTTTGGCACTTGAGTTGCTTCCTGCTATAAGAGGAAAGCATGTTTATCTTTGAGGAAATTCGTAATATAATATGAGTTTTTTTTTCTTTCGTATTGTGTAAAAACATGCCGGCCTGATCTGAACTAGATCCAGTTACCACTACTTCCTACAGCAGGGAGATCTGATCTTCGACGCATTATATAGAAGAGAATCAAAAAAGTATTTCGACCTTTGTTGGGAATCAGCCAAAGAACGTAAAATTGACACGGACCTACGAGAAGGTGTCAAAACTCGACCATCATGTGAGCAGCGCCATAACATAGTGTATCCACTTCTGAGGTTAGCCTTACACCAATGAAACACCTTTGGGTTAGGTTGTATAATGCAAATGAAAGGGTAATTAGGTATTGAAGTCCCAAGGAGTTTCCGGAGGGATTGACCGATCCAAGTTTCATATTTTACTCACTTTTTTGATGATTGATGATTATATGAGATATAAACTGACGCGAGAAGTATCATTTATCATTCAATTTCATAGAAGAAAAATAACGATCATCGGAAGACCGTAAACGTATCTGCAGCTTTGAGCATACGTATGTTTATTATATTATGAAAATTGATTTAAGGGAGTCTTAATAATTTTATATAATTTTAATTTAGATTTGTAATTTCCTGTCTTCATAAGTACTTACGCAGCTTCCCCCTCTTCTTAGAATTTGATGTGAAATGATGAAAAAAAGGGTGACTTCGATTTATTAATATTATAAACTGATAAAATGCATGTTAAACGGAACCTTTTCACTGTGAAATAGCATTATTAATATGAAATTTGTTGTTTTAGCGGAACATTATTGATTTACTACCTAATTCGGAAATAAATATCGTTCAAAAATGACTTTTAGATTACGGAATCGTTCTGAGACTTTTAATATACAAATTGTAAAAATCTGCCTCCTAGTCCCTTAAGATGTGAGGTTTAGGTGTTAGAACGGTTTGTATGATAAAACACTATGAATAAAGTATAATTGTATGTATAGGTACCCACCTATACATAATATATTATTATATTTGTAATATATTTTGAATTATCATCGAAAGACTTAGATTTCTATTTTGTGGTTTTCAAGAGAGATATTTTGATACGCTTTACTCGCCTTAAAACGTCGTCGCTTTGTCCAACTGGTTATGAATTGATTCACACTGCTAAAGAGAAAGGTAATCGAAATTGCTGTTTTTTCACGTAAATTTGTTTAATTACAAAACCAAACCCACGTTTCCAATAATGTTAAAGCCGCATCGGTTGTCGACTTTAGGGAACTAGGGAATGTTTTCTGCGTGTAACAGAATTTCATGTCCCTAATCGGAAGGTTTTCCCAGAGAACCTGTGATTTTTCTTTTATTTGAGGAATCTGTGGTTCAAGCTCCGACCCGAATTCCAGAATGTATATATAAAATCGCCCCCTAGGGGCATGTTAAACTGGCCATACTTTAAATGTAAGTAGCATCCCTTTACATATATCGTAGCTTTCAGAGTCGTTAAGGTTATTCAAAACCCTTCAGTTAGATAAATCGATCTCCCTTAAATTTAAATCTGCCTACATGCAGTGTTAACGCTCCGTCGCACAATGGGGCCGATGACCCCGAAAGTTGGCATCAAATCAGTGGTTGCAATGACATCAAATCTTTTTCGATTTTTAGTTCCGTATAGACATGTTGATAAAAATAAGTGAAAAGAAAAGTTCGAAAAGTCACGCATACTTAGTACAAAAAAATTAAATTGAATAATATAAGATCAATTAAATCAGTCAAAATGCTCACTTTATTTCTCGTGCTATTTATTGACAGTTATACACATAATAAATCGTCTTCATCATCTTGTGACAATATACTATCGTCATCACTACTTGATTCAACTATCGAATCATTCCTGGTAGTCGTATTAGGGTCAGGTTTCTTTAGCATTTTCAGTACTTCTTTTGAAATTGTCTTCATTGTCCGGCTGCTGAACTTGTATTAAACGCTCAGCAGTGTGATCCAGCAATTGTTGCAATTTCACTTCCGCTGAAGATTCCGTGACCGTTATGAATTCACTTAATGGGTAACATTTTTTCTTAGCTCCTTGTACAATTTTGTATGAAGGAAATACCTCTTTATCCTTTTCTCTTATTAAATTGTATTGGTAGCGACTAATTTTGGCATCTACAATCAAAGCAAGTGCTTCATCACCACTCAATATCTTTTTGTTTTGGGTTTTATCGGTAAAAGCTTTTCTGTACTTATTTGCTCTGGTCGGCGTACTTAACGTGACGTCTTTGACTACAGTCGATGTTGCTGCTTTACCTGCCAACCGAAAACTCATGTGGGTAGCAAAGGCTAACTCAGTTCTAGATGTTTTAGATCGCAATAGTATAGTTTTATGACGTTTCGTACGCTCAGACGACATATCAAATGACAGTGTGGGTCGACCTCTTTTCGTTTTTACTATTTCTGGTAAAGGTTTATAATTCTTAAACATAAGGAGGCTTTCGAGCCATTCTTTTAATAAAAATAATTATTTAATAAAAAGAAGTCATGAATTCTGTGACACTTCAACCATTTGGTTTTCAATTTAGAACAGAATGCAGCTATTTCATTAAAAAGTTATTTTTGATTAAAGAGTTGACAATGAGTAAGTTCTAAGAGGTGTTTTTTCAGGAATTTTACTTTTTCGTCAAATTTCTTAACGCCAGAATTCTTCATAATCATGTATAATTCGAATCTCGTAAGAACCACGCCAGAAAATGTATCTAAAACAAAACACATTGATTATTAGACTACAACTGTTTTTTATGAAAACTGATAGTCCTCACTTTCAAGTACTATAATTAAAAAAATTGTGCATACTTGCAACTACTTATAATTAAATCTTGTAGCTAAGATACTAAACTATATAAAAACAATTAAAATATGACGGGATCTCGTGGAACTCTAAACTATATACCTCTATGTTTAACATATTTACAAGAAAATATTTCATTCAAATAGGTGTCTGTTTTAATTTAAATTTATGACATATAGTATGAGGGTATCAATAACTACTATAATATAATTAAAGAACATACCATAAGACATCGTATCCATATTGAATTGGATCTGTACACTTGATAGATTTTGCTTTTTATAAACTTGAAAAGTATTGAAATTTACGCCCTTTCGAAAACTGACACAGTCACCCGCACAAAGGTCAAGTTCAAACTGATCTCTTCCCGTCAGTATCGCGATTAGGGCAAAACGCTTCAGGGTTATTAAACACTTAATGAACTTCAAAACTAGCATACTTGCTTCATTGTAAAGAACATTTGATTTTCTGAATTTCAGCCAACGCGTTACATGAAGTCGCCCCATTGTGCGTCGTAAGCTTTAAAAGATGGTTTGAAAACGATATATGTAAATACGAATGTTAGACGGAGCGCGCTAATATTAAAAAAACGATAATAATTAAGCGAAAATGGTGACGGGAAAAGACAGGGCTCGTTTAAAATAGAGCAAAAATCTCTCGACAAACGCTTTAGTTGCATTTAAAGATACACTTCGAATGTTTTCATGCCTATTACATATTAAATAACAGAAGAAAACGTGTTTTAAATAATTTTGGTAGCTTACTTTGCGATTTTTTTTATTAAGGGAATTCCATATAATTTTTTTCGGCATAACAAATGTATACATATTATCTTCATAATAACATATATATTTTGGAATTTAAAAACTTGATTTAACGAGAAATTTGTTAAAAATTGGGTAAGCGGGGGCTTAACTGGATGAGAAGTATACGGGACGTAGTGCCCGTACAATATTAAACATCTAGCCTTCGGATATTATTATTATTTTCATCAGAGAGTATTTTTAATTAGGTTGAAGTAATTCGCCATTTCGGAGAAAAAGTGAAGGGTGAGGAAAAATACAATGTGATAAATGATCAGTAAAATGAAATTGTGCTTATTAAGTAGGTAGGTGATTTAATAGCCTTTCTCTAGATAAATAGATTCGCAGCATTTATATCAGAACAAATTTCTTAAATCCTTGAATGATCACACTCATCATATGAACTTTTTTATCCTTTCTTAGTGCTCTTTAACTATTACTGTTAATTGTAGTTTTAGTGCCGACAAATCAGCGTTTATTGAAATATTATTTTTATGTTTCATACAAAATAATATTTAAGTACCGTATTTGCTGTAAAATTTACTAGTATGCTTTAAGTAACCTGTTTTAAGATATGTAACAAGAATAAACTAAACATATTTCAGTGCAAAGTTATTGAAAACTTAGGTAATTAAACGTCTAAAACAATGTTTTACAATCTTTTTGAATACGCGACCCCTTTACAGGTTGAAAAATTCTGGCGACTCCATTTGACCATAGATACAGACAAAAGTTAGTAATTTAAGTAAGTTCATTATTTTCTCTATTTTGGTACCTATATTCGTTTTACTCTGCAAGGAAGCCGCGAGAGCTTTGAAATTAATTACGAGGTAAGTTGGTAAGTAAGGCTGTGTGCGACTTTGACTTGAACGCCCCAAAGTGTTGACGTGTTTTGGATGAAAACAAAAAAAGACTATCCAGAGCTGGCAAGGGAAGCTCTAAACTTATCAGTGCCATTTGCTTCTTCATAATTATGTGAACTGACATTCTCTTCAATGGTGGACATTATAACTAAAAAGAGAAACAGTCTAAACTTAGAAAATGATTTATTGTTAACATATTAAAAATAGCACAACGATATGAAAAATAAAAAAGCTCGTCCTTCTCACTGAAATATATTTTTTTATTGTAGTTAGAACCTCGCATTTTTCCTTTTGCCGGTGACCCCCCGAGGAAGGCTTCGCGATCCCCCCAGGGGTCGCGACCCACAAATTGAAAAACACTGGTCTAAAAGAAGATGAAAAATAGTACATGAAATTAGTATGTGGTTAAAAAGATGATTGAAACAGCAAGACTATTATTTATTTATTGATTTTATTTTAGGGAAATCAACAGTTAGAATATGGTCGGTTTATTCATGTGCAATTTACTTAACTGAGAAACAAATTATAGATTTCGTATTTATACCTATACATTATGTATTCAACAATTAAATAGTGCATTTATAAAATTAACAGTTATTACATATAAAATATATAAATATAACTATAGATGCTCCATAATATATGTTATTATATAATATATCATTACGTTTTATGTAGTTTGGTTTAGTTGGTGTACAAGTGAATACATTTTTAATACAGATTTTATATTTATTTTGATTGCAATTGAAGATATCTACATCAGAGATAATTTTATTAAATGTTGATAACAGTCTCTTAAGGCAAGCATCTGCGTTTGAATTAGCTTTTCATTAAAAATATTTTACGAGCGTACGTGACGCATATGTACTTTCAAATCAATTCTGTTTTATAAATCCGAACAGTCGGTAATGTAATTTAGGATTTTTTATATCAACATCGAGTCTGAATATTGTCTACGTACACTCATCAATTTTGAAAAATACAGTTTTATCCAGATTAAATCGATTGTGAGATTTGTAAGAAATGTATTTTATGATTTTATTTCTGAATTGATTCAATTTTGTTAATATGTAGTGCATACAATAGAGACCATACAGCAATTCTTTAGCAATGCATATATAATAACAACTTTTAATTCATGCTCATCAATTTCGTTGTGATGTTTTCTCGTTAGCCATTTAATGACGTTTTTGTTGAAGGAAAACATGTTATTGCTACGGTCTGTGTAGTTGTAGTTTGTTAAACCTGTATTGTTTTTGAGCAAAGGTTTTCGAATATTTCGACCTAAAATATTCTATTTTGTCTTTACTATGAGTTTTGGATGCATGGATTATTTTTATCAAATACTTTATACGTACTACATATATTAGAAGAAAAAAAATATAATCATTTACGACGTATGATTTTTTTTCTATTTTATGAATGTAAAAATACAAAATTAAATTACAAAAAACAAAAAATTACAAAAAAATAATCTTTACGTATTTTCATATTCCAAAAGTTAAATTGTGCCGTAAAAAAAGGACTTGATGTTTTTCATGTTTTAAGACACGAGGAAACCATTATCTACGAGCGATGGATCAATGTGATCTAGTTAGCCGGCGAGTTTAGTGAATTGGATGCCAAGGCGGCGCCAACAGCGTCTTCAGTAAAGCTTCCCTTCCAATGGTCGGGTGGAAGAGGCGGGGGCGGCTGGGGGTGGTAGGCGCGGCAGGGAGCGCCGCTACCCTCAATATTCCCATAAAACTTGGCATCATTCCAAGAGAAAGTTTGTTTCCGTATAAACATATTTATCGTTCTGGAACATTCGCAACACAGTCTTCAACAACCAGCTGCACAATTTAATGGATTATTTTTGGCTGTGTTGTTCACGTGTTAAAGGCTCTCTCGATGTAGGCACAGGTGGCAAAAAGATTACTTCAAATTGGCTCTGAAGTAGAAATAAATTGAAAAAATGTGTGTTGACTAGGTACATTGCTTAATTTTCGATCAGCTAATCGAAATATTCAATTTAAATAAAAACTTTTTCACCTATGCCATGAAAAAAGAACTAATTTTGAAAAACAAGTAATCTGAATGCGTTACTTTTAAACATAATATGTCATATTAACGCTTTCTTAATCTTCTTTTTCATTCGGTAGATGATAGTTAGTGGAGGTCAAAGTGGGATGCGGAAGTTATTCAGCCAGTCGAGGGCATTGGAATCACTTGGTTCAGCACATATATGCCATTGGTAAACTGATGAAGGGGACATTCTAACATTTATTATTGATCTGTGTTCTAAAATTATATTTAGGAGTCATTAAAAGTATAGAGCTTGTATCGAAATAACAATATTTATTTGAAATTGATGAAGCTAACAGTTTAAAAAAAACATCATGATTCAGGATTATGACTCCAAATTGTATAAATAACTCAGGGTTTAGATGAGATTTAAAAGGAGATTTTTCATCATGTTGAAATAACTCTAAATTGCGTGGTTACTAAAATAAACATTTTCAGTAAATAAATAATGCATCTTTAAATATAAGTCATTTTATGGGGCTCCGTGACGTTTTTAAATATAATGACAAAAAGTTAATGGATTGAGGAGAGGTAAATCAAGTGAAAGTCATGAACTATACCTACCAGCTAATAGACTCGTCCGTATGTTTCGTTAGGTTACCATTCCGCCTGATCTCGGAGAACCCGATTAGACCATTCGTTCAAGACTGAAGTCATGGATAACGTTCCGCCCTCATCAATGCTGACAGCTGTAGTATAGACTCGTCTGATGTTTCGTTAGATCACCATTCCGCCCACTCTCGGAGAATTCTCTCGTAAACCTTCCTTTGAAACCATTCGTTCAAGACTAAAGTCATGGATAACGTTCAGTCCTCATCAATGCTGACAGCTGTAGTATCGATGTTATTGTAATGATTACCAGGTTCCGTTTGATGTTCCAATTTGTTACAACATTCTTCTACAATGTATTCTGCTGTTTGAATATGTCCACATTCACACTATTCAGAATCCCTTAGGCCCCATTTATACATCATATACGCAAAACTGCTGTGACTGAGATAGATGCGGTTTAGTAAGGTTGACGTCTTCCGAGATAGAGGGAACTTCGGCAATTTAATAGGTAATCCACAACAAGGTGCTTGTTTTTCACGCACGAAGTCTGCTACTGAGTTTTCCTGGAATTTAAGGACTAAAGGGTTTCCTGGAAGTGAGGCGGCTGCTGGGAGGTTTGCAAGGTCATCTTGAAGTGGAATGTAGCTATTCATGGTATTTTTGTATTTCCCGAGGCATATTAAAAAATGTTGAAGCTGGTGGAATAGTATGTGAACCATTTTCTGCGAAGTACGTGTGGTCGGAGACGCAATCGTACTCTTTGTCAAATATTCAAATCTATATAAAAATTTCGAGCTAGCGGAAAAATGACTAACTGCATCGCCGAGACGGGGAAACTTTATTATCCTGCAGATTTTAAGTTCATAACAAATTCACAAAGTTTGCGGAGTTAAAATGTAAAATGTGAATAAATTGTCGGAGAGAACGGTGTTATACACATTATCCTTTTAAAAATTATTCCAAAATGATACATTATACGAACTACTAAAATAATTCTATATGATGCAATAAATGCTTAATGTAATTATTTGAATGGACGCTTTTAAAATTCATACGACAACGGCACGGCGACCTCAAGGGTGTTTCATTTCTTAAGCTTAGGAAATGTACGATAATGATTGCATTTTTCTTTGGAGGATGCAAACATACGTGTATCGGGTGTCTCACTATTATTTAGTGTGAAAGAAGCTGTAGAATTATTGCGACACATAACGGACGTTTTGTGCTTTTTTGTGCCGTTACCGTAAGAATTATAAAAGCGCCAAAATATTTTTATTTTTCTTACCTGGAAAAAAATATTATTATTTGTTTGTCTGAGAAAAGTTCGAAGATAAAGAAAAATAAATCACTGATTGTAAATTAAAACAAAGCCATTTTGAGGCGAGGAAGATCATGAAATTTCACAATACTCACGGTTATATATTTAAGAGCAAAACGAGGTTATTTAGGAGAAAGAAATCTCATAATAATTTTAATAAAGATGAGAACAAATACCGTATTATTTTCCGGAATAATTTAACTAAGTTTTAAGATAATAGTAATGTCTGCCTGTATAAACATACTTAATTAACAGATATGAAGTAAGTCTAGTTAAGTGTTGTACTATCTAAATAAGAACTTAATTAGTTTCACCAATGAAATAACGATATAATTAAAACAAAATATTTAA
Source organism: Hesperophylax magnus (assembly GCA_026573805.1). Lineage (NCBI taxonomy): Eukaryota > Metazoa > Arthropoda > Insecta > Trichoptera > Limnephilidae > Hesperophylax > Hesperophylax magnus. The sequence goes on from JAIUSX010000002.1 coordinate 10,422,989, forward strand.
CTAAATTATCTTGATATTTTTTAGTCTTTGCGCCAAAAGCTCAACTTGTTCAAACAAATACCTTTCTTTGTCTTTTGACTAATCAGCACTGCCAGATATACAATATTTCTGAAACGACTGCACCAATGCAGACTTTAACATTAAATTCAATTAATATCACCTGTTATATTTGGGTAGAACAGGTTATCAATAAAGGATTTATCGATAACTTATCATAGTTCCTGAGAACGACTGCAGATCACTAACGTACAAACAACATTTCATATCGAATAAATTAAGAACACTTAGTCGTTGTGAACTGCTGTTTATTCTTTGGTGATCTGCGGTCATGTTTGGAAGTATGACAAGATACCGACGTTATCGATAAAACCTTTATCGATCGACCGTGCTAGATACTCTGGTGATTTAATTAAGTTTTCCTTAATTTATTTTAATTATAAGTTACTTACGAGTTTACAGGGCTATCCAATATCAGTAAAATCTAAAGTCATATAATGAATTTTATTTCAAATGTTATAAAACCAAAGCAATCCACGCAAAGGTTTATTGGAGTTTAGCAAGAAGATGGTAAAATCTGGTTTACACTACCATAACTTGTTAGCGCTGTGTCGAGTCATCTCCTCTCTCGGTGTTCTTGCAGTAATACATTCTATTGACAGTGTAAACTAACCCATTCGGTGTACCGGGCTATCAATCATTCATTTTAATACATTCCTAATTAACATTCACATTTCATAGTTTAATATCGATGTAATTTATAAAATTAAATCAAAGATAATTTGCGAAGAATACATAAATCTGGAAATACTGTTTTCTCGAGTGTATTTTTTAAATCGAGGCAATCAGTTGCACACTTCTACTTATGTGACTCTAATGCTTGCTAATTAGATAAAGGCACTAGAAAGCGAAAGATAAAGTTTAAATACCATAATATACGGATTTAATGTTTTGGTATGAATAACGTTTTTTTAAACGTTGTTATGATATATTTGAGAATAACGGATGTTGTGTTCCCTACCCTTGCTTTTATGTTAGTAGTTCAAATAAATTACCTTTACTGAAAAAATCCTCTCAATAATTATATACCTGATAAATATTTTATTTAGACTGGTAAGAAACTCACCAGAATAAACTTAGTTCCGTTCCAATAAATTACGAGGACTTCAGACGTCTTTAATGAGTATGTTGAATAATTCATGTGGTGTATTCGAGAATTTTAAGGATTATTTTTAGCTGTGCTCACATGCTAAGGCTCTTTCGATGTAGACACAGGTGGGAAAGAGATTATTTCAAATTGGCTTTTAAATAGAAGGCAATTTAAAAGATGTGTTGACTAAAAAAATTACGTAACATTCGTTATGATAATTGATATGTTCAATTTAAATTTAAAAAAAAATATAATTTTTAAAAAGTAATCCCAATCAGAGTATGTTTCTTTTACACGTTATTTTGATGGAATATTTTGGAAACCATTTTCCACGAAATAAGAGCGCAAAACATCAATACTTCCGTTTTATTATCAAGATAATAGTGAAATAGTAAGAAATCCCATAACATCTGAAGTTGGATTGACTTTTGCCTGTTAACATTTCTCCTAGTGCCCAGGGTGTCAGTAGCATCAATTCTACGTCAATTTGTCTTGCCCAGACAAACTATAATGAAATATCACGTTTCCTACAGAGACCCGCATGTCAAGTTAATTTCTCTGAATGTCTGTGAAATCCCTTACATGATATAAAAAATGTTCGTTGAAATTGGATGATCTTATATTAACATCTCAGTAATATCTAGCAGCTTTTTACCATTTGGCTGGTTTTGCTGCCCGAGAAGAGCGAACCCAAAGAGCAAAACGTCCCGAGATTACAATGGTTGGGGAATATGTCTCAAGATAGCTCAAGTGTCAGGGGCAGGCGATCTAGTATTTTTTTCTTGGAACCGCCGCCTGCCCGACACGGTTACACAATGGAACTTTATTTTTTTTCTATATTTATTCCCAAAAATATGATGAAAACGGATATAAGTGCTTTATATTTCTAGCGGCGAATGGAGGCAAAAATAAAGTCATATTTATAATCAATGGCGGAACCCACAATGGGTCGAATAAATATTTTTTTACTTTGAATCATAATTTGGTTAGTATTTTAATCTGGCGTAGGTTATATGAAACACAAAGAATAATGGTTAAGTTATTTTGATTGATTTCAATTATTAATTCTGTAATATTAATTATTGAAGACATTATTAGCGATTCCTAAACGGAAATCAGAAAAAGACACGGTCACATCTAGGACTCGAACCCAGGACTCTTGCCTTGCCGGGGCACCGTTCTACCAACTGAGCTAATGGGATTCTATCTCTTTCGGTCATATTTAACTGAATCACATCTCAAATAAGAACTACCAATATTGTCTTCATTTTTCTCACCGCACTTTTTTATTGGGAAATATCTTTACGTGTGATCACAAGATTCAACCCGAACTAAATGCAATCTAGACAGTGTCTTTAGATAAACATATCTTATTTTAATATTAATGTGCGACATCTATTGACTTTTCTGCAAGTCTAGGATGAATATTTATTATTTTGGCATAACTTAGTAAGTAAAACTAATACTGTCTTCAATAATGAAATAATTAAATATTACAAGTTATTTCAAAAAAATAAATATTAAATCTGTGTTAAAAATAAATAACCTTTTCTAGTACGAACACTTAAATAAAGGTTGAACATTATTATTATGAAAGTTTATCATTTAACGTACACGTAGAGTGATATTTATTGATTTAAGAAGGGTTAAAAGTTTAAGCATGCTTAAATTTTTTAACAGAATATTGTCAGTAAAAGACATTTATGATAAAATAATGTGTTTTTAAAACTTCAGTATCCGAATTCTCGCATCTCTTGAAGCTTGAGGGTGGTAGTTTAAAACCATGTTAAATCAATTGGCCCGCGCTCCAGGGGAAACTTTAGGCGCCAAGTCGTGCAGTGCACGGGAAATGGCGCCCGCCCGCTTCGTCGCACTGCGCACCTACCTTAACCCGGCCACCGAACTCGCTGGCGCATCGGTAAGTACCGACAATTTGTCCCGATATACTTGATAATAGGTCAACATCTCTAGATACCCCAATCTGTTTTTATATATAAGAAAGGCTAAGGATTTATCGAAAAAATACAATAAAAATTATTAGTGGGAGGTGCACTTGTCAGCCAGGGCAGCCAAAAACACTGACTACCATAACTTGGCATCATTCTCATTTGAAAAAAAATTGGGATCGTGAAAAAAATGTTCTTTCCATGAAAAAAATCAAGTAAAAACTCTACCAGCTTAGTACTTTTCCTCCCGAGCAATAGTGTGCCATGGTATAAAATTACGTACGTCGGGTGACACTATTTTCTTAATAACAAAAGCCAAGTTTTGAAAACGATGATTTTACCCTTTTATCAGATATTAAAAAAATGTTTGTCTGTTTTATATATTTTCCCCAGGATAGCTACATATATTCAGAGAAATGTTTTTTGTTCCGCGTTACAAAAAATACAATAAAGAAAGACGAAAATATTTCCAGGTTTTATTAAATTTTCCAAAAAGTTAAATAGTGATCATCACGCTAAAAATAAATATGAGTCTTTCTTGAAAATAAATACAGTAATATAGCATTGAAAATTGGAAATACGAGTATGTTTCACTTTTACAAATATAAAAATTCAAAAATTAAATTAATTTATTTACACGTGACAAAATGAGTATCAACACTAAGATTACGATATTGAATTTCTTTGTTAGGCGAATTAAATATATTTAAGTGTGCCATTATGTAACAAAATAAACTAAAACCGGGACAAGTTTCGCCAGCACCTTACGGGTACAAACATCAGAAATTCACGGTGGATTTCTTGGCCCACTGAGGGTTAAAGCAAGCGAATCATCCAATTAAAAATAACTAACATCTCAGTCGATATAATATACTAACATAATATTACTTAATAATAATATCCATAAGTTGGTCATAGTGTAATATTAGTCTTCATAGATACAAATTTCGTAAATAAATAAAGTGATTGTATAATATGTGCAATCATATCCATGTTCGATGGCGCTTTATAAGAGGCAAGCCGGAGAATGCTAAAGTAGGTACCTACCTATCGGAAATAAAAATTTCAGTTAACTGTGATGAGTGTTATTCACGCTCAATGAACTCAAATTTGCTTTGAATTTAAGTGTCATTTTCAACATTCAAATTCAAAAAAATATTTACTGCACAAAAATACAGAGTACAAAGGGTATGGCTTATAGATTAGGTACATCCTATTGTTTCCAGCTAACCCATTGGAATGCTTGTGTCAAGAATAATTCAGACAAGCGATTAAGTAGGTACCCACCAAAAATATAATATTTTAATTGTCCTTTTCGGAATTGGTAGTATAATATCTTGTGATTTTTTATATAGCTGCACTAGTAATGTAATATTGTAAAAATTATTTTGATTCACTTTTCCAAAATTTTAATTATGATATCCCTTGATTTTTCACGGGTTTACGCTAGCACAATAATTAAAAAAGTTCTTACTTTACGATAGTAACTTGCTATTTGTGACCCGAATATGTTTATAATGCATTTAGATTTTTAGCGTTTTAGAATATTTTGAAGGCAGCTAGCGGCTACTTCCATTGGTCTTTTAAAACTTCAGTTGTAAGCAATGACATTATGAAGTCTTAAGGTACCCAACAGAACAAATGAATTCTAGAAGGAGATTTCTAATACATGTGTAATGTATTTATATAAAATTATTTAATTCAGTGCAGACCAAAAGAATGCCAAGTTTCAGGATGTCTGCGCTGTTTATAAAATCTTCTGAGATTTGTGGTAGTCTTACGAATGCGATAAAGCGTATTTCCTCTTTCATAAGGACGCTTCTAGCCATAAGTAAAACTTATATGACCTTTTAGAAAGCTTTATGTTACAGAGTTAACGTTAAATCGGCCCTAAAATTCTCATATCTCGGGACTTTTATGGTCAATTATAAGAAAAAATATAACCTTTTTTATAAAACATGAACAAAGATAGCGCATGATGGCTTTGTGGAGTTAAATTTCAGATTTTCAGGCAAATCTCTAATTTATTCATTCGGAAGTTAATCTGTAGAGATATTTAATAATTATATCACACTCCCTGAATTCGGAATAAGAATTCCGTTGAAAAATTTCTTTTATCATAATTTGGATAATGTTTTAAAACTTTCTTTGTACCTACCTTGGAAGTAGGATACCTAAACTGGTGGAGTAAAAATAAATACTTCTGTTGGAATTGTATTATGCACTAAACCATATAAAATATGTATCGTGTAAAAGCCCATCAGGGTGTTTAAATTAATTAATAAATAAATAATTATTTCTACATTAAATACAACGACATTCTGCAGCTTTTCTACCAACCAGTCAGAGATAGTGACAATTTACATAGGTTTGCATGAAATAAAAACCTTTTCACAATACTAGATGGTATTTATACGTTTTTTTCAGAGGGGATGTTTTATTTTTTATTGAATGTTTTGGTACAACATTGGAACAGTTATACAAATAAGAATACAGTGTAGTACGTAGCAAAAAATCCAACATAGGCAAAGCCTGTGCTTGCGTATTATAGTCGAAATTATAACATTAGTTTGAGTATAAATAATAATATTGAAGTGCACAACTTTTTTAAAGACAATAGATATAAAAATAAATTATAAAAAATAAATAAAACAATAACATAAAATGTGAAATTTTCAGAGAAGTTTTAGACTAGCTTAAAAATATGGTACCAATTGATGTTTTAGAAAGAATAATTAATAATAATGATAACAAATAAAAATAAGTATATGGTAGAAAGATAGTCACATAGATATTTCATGGATAAATAATAATAATAGATAAGTTTTATTAAAAAATCATCAAAGTGCGCTCATCATCCAACCAGCACTTATATAAAATTAATTCCACAAATCTTGTTAACATTATTAGCCGAATAGCATTATTTGATAAATTCAAATCAAATAAATAACTCAACGTTTTCCAAAAAACACCAATAGCTTCAACAGACAAAATCAACAACTTCAGTTTCCTTAATGATAATTCAAAACATCAATTTGCAATTTAAAAACCCATTTGTAGGTAAATTAATGTGTACTATGAATGATAACTTTAACCTGCCTCCAATTAACTAACCTCTTCAATTTGTAGAACAGAATATCAGGAATAAGTATTCTTCCTAACCCGATTTTTCGCTGTCATCAACATTCATTATTCATAATTCTTGAAATACGAGAAGCTTCTTTATGTATTTTTCAATTCATTTGGTGAGTTGTTTGGGAAGGAAAACTCAACAATGACGGAAAGAATTCGATTTTTCATATAAAGTATATTTATTTAACTCTCTAGAGAATTGAAAATACAGTATAATTCAGATTCGAAAAGCTGTCTGAGATGACTTTAGCTATACTTAGTGCAACGGTTTGAATAGCCAGACTCTTCCGGAACTTATTTATTACTTTCTCTTCTTGTTTTTCCGCACAATTTCTTTCATCCTCACAATATTATTCAAATAGGGAATAATGTGCCCACTGGCCCCGTTAAGAAAAAAAATAAATTATAAAAACAGTGACTGTGAAAACCACAAAATGGCTGTCTTTTGCTTAGTCAACAATTTCATAATATTATTCATAACCCGACCATTATTCAAACCCAAGAAATTATTCAACATATAAAAAAGCCGAGGTTTTTGCTACACATGGTACATGAGTTAAAACGAGAACATACGTCATATTACATTTAGCGTTTAGGAAAGGAAATGCGCGTTCCAACAGGCTCTCTTTAAAGCCTCGGCTGCCTGCCGCCTACTGTCGACGGCTTCCGCCAACTGCCTACTTTTCCACTTGCAAAGTTGAGCGTAGCAACTAGATCGCTTAACTACGAATTACACAATGTATGTGCACGTAGAGACGCCGTTATTGTTTAGCGCCGCGACGGTAGTTTCTCAAGCCTCGCAGTTACATACGTGAATTCAACCTTACGCAAAGCGTGGAAAATAAAGAAATAAATATCCAGGTGTTCCTAAATAACCTTCTTCAAGAAGTTACACGATATAATATGGAAAAAACAGAAGCAATTTTATTATTATGTTAATATTTGTATCGAATTTGTTCGTTTACAGAATGTTTTAGAATAGTTTAAAGAGGATTAATGCAATCCGTTAAAAGATCCAGGTAAGTTAAGTAATAGAACAAATTACAGATGTTAGACGCTGCGTTAGAAACTCGATTTTGCCCAAGATATTGGTCGAAAAATATGACTTCTGTTTTAACAGTTAAATTAATGTGTTCATGATGAAAATGCATGTTTGTACGGAACGAGTGGAGTCTACCTAAAAATTAGGAACGAAAGAACGAGGTCCATATGATATTACAGTAATTTAACCAAACATATGAATAATTTTCCGTCTTCTTATAGTAATCATTAATAAGATTTTCTAAAATGGAAGAGACTTAGAGCTAAGAAAAATCATTGATAATAATTTGAATGAGGTAAAGTACAGACTAATAGATAATTTATTCATGACTGGCTTGTGAGAAGCTTCGGGAATTATCTGTTCTACTTAAATAATTCAACAGAACATAATTAAATTGGAATCACGTGATTCGTAAATCGTAGTTACCTGTAGAGAATACACGGTAACAACTCGTGAAAGCGGTAACGAAGGGGCTAAGCGAGATGACGATAAATTTGCTAAGCTCTTGTTGCTCGTACATGAACTTTGGAAAGCTTTATTCAGGAGCTTTCAGCTCTAAGCAGAACTTAATGCGCTTTTATTACTTTGACGAGGCAAGTCAAACTATTTTACTTGAATGTGCTGCATTTACAATCACTTTTAATTTTTTCAGTTCAGTTTTACAAAAGAACGGATTCATTAAGGAAAATATTTTGTTTTCTTCAATAATTGCAAAATTACTTCGTGGCGTCAGTTTAAATTAAATGATTGCATACATATAAAAAAAAATTACACCAATGACTGCATACGCATATTGTTTTAATTAAAAACGTAATAATAACACTTCTACGGGTAAATTCCGGTTATTATTATTTTTAATGGCTGGTTAAAAGATGAATTAGTACCCTGGCTTCGCGGTTTCAATTCCTCTGCTAGCAAAGTCTTTCATCATCGCACAAGCAATATTTTCCGCTAATAAAGATGGTAGCAGGAGTTTTCAAAATATCGTGAAGCGACACTGGAATGGCTTTTCTTTTCAAAAATACGTTGTTAGAATAATAACAGATTTAGGTAAAATTATATTTATTTTATAATTAAATTCAATTGGAATCACGTAATCCTGGCATCAGTAGCCTTATAAATTTACTACAAGGAATATATTTTTTCATGTAATTTCAGTTTGCAGTATTTATGATGTTCAGTAAAGAAGTCAGTATTATAGAGCGAGAGTATTAGCATCTTAATAACCGCCATGAAGGTAAAATCGAAGGTGTGTGTATAATCTATTCAGCGGTAAAATCAAAGCAGGGTAATTTTTTTAATGTCTGATGGAAATTTTCACATTACGTGCACATATTATTAATGTACATGTAATTTTACGCGTTACATTTAAATTATTATGTTCAAAGCAAAATATTTCACGTAAAAGCTTTGCGCGGGGTTTAATAAATCCAAGTCACCCCACGCGCAAGGGCGTGCTCTACATCCATTCTCACTCTAGAACCATTTTCAATTAGCAGTACAAACACGAGATCTCTTTTAAAAAGCGGCAATGAGCCTTGGGAGCATGGCTGGGTTTCAGTGATTAACGTTTCAATCTAGTCCTGACGATATAATCGTCCCGAATTGAAGAGATTCTTCAAAAGAATGCCGCGTTGTAGAGCCACAATGGAAATTAAACTTCAAACGGGTAACTGTGCATTTCAGAGGTATTGTTTTTTAGTCATTTCAAAAAAACCAATTTTGTTTAATCGTAGAATTATTATGACGATAATATTTATTATAATCGTTTTAGAACCACACGGGGAAAACTTCCTGGTAATTTTTTTAAATAGTTTATTAAGAATCTTTGCAAATTATGAGTATTCCTGTTTAAATTGGATTGATAGTGGATTAACGAATAAATTGATGGGTATCCTGATAAACTATACGAGTAAGTAGTATACAGATATACTGATGTTCTGAAGAAGAATTGTTTCTCAGTAATTTAATGTAAGTACTCATTAAGATTACCTAATGGATTATGTGTAATTATATAATAGTTCAAAAGATTTGCTTAAACTGGAGCACTTTGACAAGAAGACCGGTAATGGTAGGTACTATTGCTTATCAGTAGATAGTAAGTTTTTAACTGGAAGTCGAATTTTCTGTTCATCTGCGAAAGTGTCGGCAAAACTTTGTGAATTGTCGACGGAGGTTTAAATTTATCTTCTATTAGTTCTGAGAGGGAAAAGGTATGAGGGGTGGGTAGGAATCTGGGAGTCAGTATGTCCAGGTAGAAAAGGTATGAGGGGTGGGTAGGAATCTGGGAGCCAGTATGTCCAGGTAGAAAAGGTATGAGGGGTGGATAGAAATCTGGGATTCAGTATGTCCAGGAGTGACGGACGCATGAAACCATCTCTCCCACTGCGGTGCAAGGTATGAGGGGTGGGTAGGAATCTGGGAGTCAGTATGTCCAGGAGTGACGGACGCATGAAACCATCTATCCCACTGCGGTGTAAGGTATGAGGGGTGGGTAGGAATCTGGGAGTCAGTATGTCCAGGAGTGACGGACGCATGAAACCATCTCTCCCACTGCGGTGTAAGGTATGAGGGGTGGGTAGGAATCTGGGAGTCAGTATGTCCAGGAGTGACGGACGCATGAAACCATCTCTCCCACTGCGGTGTAAGGTATGAGGGGTGGGTAGGAATCTGGGAGTCAGTATGTCCAGGAGTGACGGACGCATAAAACCATCTCTCCCACTGCGGTGCAAGGTATGAGGGGTGGATAGAAATCTGGGAGTCAGTATGTCCAGGAGTGACGGACGCATGAAACCATCTCTCCCACAGCTGTGCAAGGTATGAGGGGTGGGTAGGAATCTGGGAGTCAGTATGTCCAGGAGTGACGGACGCATGAAACCATCTCTCCCACTGCGGTGTAAGGTATGAGGGGTGGGTAGGAATCTGGGAGTTAGTATGTCCAGGAGTGACGGACGCATAAAACCATCTCTCCCACTGCGGTGCAAGGTATGAGGGGTGGGTAGGAATCTGGGAGTCAGTATGTCCAGGAGTGACGGACGCATGAAAACCATCTCTCCCATTGCGGTGCAAGGTGATATTCCGATGGAGTCCTGCCGGAAATTTCAAAAGTCTTCCTCGACAAGCCTCTCAATTAAATTAAAGAAGAATCAGTACTCATAAATGCATTGGAAGACCAAGGACCTATTAAATACTGTAGAATAAGTCATTTTCTACCTCAAGAGCATTCCATATAAATTCATTAAGCGAATTAAACATTATATTAGTAAATGAACCTCGATAAAACGATAAACTTTCCTGTACTAGTATTATTATTTATGATTTGTTTTGAAGTTAAGAAGTGGTGAGCATTAAAAATAAACCTTTTATGCATTTATTAATTTTAAACTACATAAAAATAACCATACACAAAGATAAAGTTACCAATCTTGATAGATTACTCTATTTTCACCTGCAATCATTAGAAGCATCGAAGTCATGTGGGAATGCGATTTTTTTTTAAATATTACATTTATTTCTGCTCCAAAGTAACTGGTTTCATCAATATCAGCCGCCAAATACGTGTCTAACATTTGTAAACGGTTGATATTATGTATCTGATTAGAACGGGTAATTCCACAAGAGCTCGTGTGTGGAATTGTCAGCTTTTCTGTTTTCTTTCTGCTACAACTGAGGTCTCGAGTTCCAGATTCTGATCCAGTCTTCCACATTTTATAAAAGATCCTCCCCGCACAGTATCTCAAAAGTCTTAAATCTATTGTGGAGTCAAAAGCTTTTCTTAAAGGCAGTAATATATATATTATGTACACCTTTTTAGTGAACCTTCATTTTTAATGTAATGTATGATCCTAAAATTGCCGATAATATTTAAGCATCAACTAAAAGTAACAGGGTTCAAATGATTTTCAAAGATATTATTATTAGTCCGTATATCTGAAATGTTCAGAAAAACCTGGATTATGAATTTACCACTGAATCCAGATTTGAAAGTCGTTGAATAATATTTTTTTGTAAAAAAAAAATAATTGGCGTATAATAATGAAAACACCGTAATGGCCTTTATGGAGAATAACAACGGGGAGACAGGACGCGCCGTAATGACCAATTTTAATGAACGTTGAAAAGTATTGTCAAGTTGAAAATAGGTCAGTTTTCTACTCTTATTCAGTATTCCGGAATGACGGTCATTTATTTATATTGTGTATATATATCACGTGTTTATATAATTATAAGAATTCTTTCGTAGTTTTTTTTAAATCAAATTATAAAGCCAGGTTTCTTCGAAACAAATTAAAACCATTTTACTTGAAAACAGGTCACTATGCTACTTGAATTCTATATTCGGCAATGCCAGTCATGTATAAATGTCTGTAGACGTTAATGTACGACCGTTATAATAAAATCGTGTTGTTAATTTAATCAAGTAATTAAACTGGTTTTCTCTAAACAAATTTAATATAACTTAACTGGAAAACATGTGATTTTCCATTTCTATTCGAAATCTGGCTATATCGGTTATATATTTACATAATTTATAATATTGCGTGCTTATGCGACCATAAAAATCAAATGGCTTTTATTTTTAATCGAGCAATAAAACCGGGTTTCCGGGGAACAAACTTGATCAAATATTCCCATTTGAATACTTTGAGCGTCAAAATAAATCGGAATAATATAATCCAATCCCTCTCAGTCAATTTAATTTACTTATCTACACATAACAAATTGAGTCTAAGATTCAGGCTCTGCGTTACAGCTCTCGCTCCGCGGGGAATAGCTATTGCTATACGCTGTGTGCTGGCGCCGGCAGTATTCTCGCTCTATTCTCTAACGTCAGGTGTGCCAGAGATTTTATACAATTCTAGCAAGAATGCGCGTCATTGGTGAAGGATTTATTGCACGAGATATATTATTATCTAGTAATAAGTAAAACGTCTAGAGAAAATAAAAGGGATATCCTGGGATATAAAATAAGTAATGAATAGTTACATAAATACTTACATCTTTTTGTCACAAATAAATTTGAATTTCAAAGGGCTTTCAATAATATAAGTTAAATTAAATATTATGTTAACATTTTTTTTTTTTTGGAATAACTTAACGAATAAAACCTCTAATTGTAATATTTAATTATTAAAGATAATTTAAACTTTTTTCTTTCATTTTATTTATCAAAAAAAGTTCACGGGATGAGTCGTTCATATTTTGAGTTAGAACGACGGAACAAAATAGAAACCGTCCTTAAACATATTAAAAATAAATTCTCGACACAACCGTATTTTATGTGCGAAAAGCATTGCTTGTAAATTTTTTATTTAGCGTGTATGAAAGAAAACACATATAAATATAAATGTGTTGAAGTTTTTCGGAAGCACGATCTAACGAACGAAATATTATATTATTTTCAATGTTTCACAAAAACAAAAGTTGGAGAAAAACACCGTTCGATTTTGGCTTTCTGCCAGTTCGTAGGTTCATTGTTTTTATCAGAAAGGATGGTCTCTCCACGCCCATCGACAAATTTACAACTCTCACATCACCACCCCGCCGGCACAAATTGCCCCCAAGTCTCGCTATCCATTTGTTTACATTAACACTACTTTATGTTGTGCACACGGACAGAAATTAAGATCGTGTTATTTGTATATAAAGACTTGTGTTCAGAATTCTATCTCCAAATCACGAGTTTGAAGGAATCCGCATTTCAAAAAAGAGGTCATAAAATATTCCAGTTCTTTTACCAAATAATTTATTTTAGAAAATTTTCACTCTAGAAAAAATTGTTTCGCTAGAAAAGGAGGTGTACTATTATTTTATTTCTTATCATTATCACCTTAAATGCAAACCATCTTGAATATAAAAATGGTATTTCATACTTCTTTGTTTAGGTTCAAAAACATTTCAAATTGGAACCGTAAGAAAATAAACTAACAAACTGAAACAGGCAAGGAAATCAGACCATTGATGTTTGTCCTACAGAATATTTACAGGATTACCACGATTCGTTTGCTTGTCGTTAAATTTTCCTGGGCTGTATTTTTTTCTGACAATATTCAGAGAAACCGTGTCTCATAATTTAATCAAGTCACTTCACTCCCTCTTACTAGATTGAATTTACATTGCAGATCTTCCCGATCCTCGCGGTACCTTTATTTTTTTATTGCAATGAGGTTAACGTGGTACCGGAGGTGACAGGAGGGGGGGGGGAGGGAAGCGATGCAGCTATTTGATACTTTTATCCCTCTCTCATTAGGGGTTTCCCCCACACCCAGTTTTTTTTCTACGGTCGGACGTCAACTGAAAATATACGGAAACGCAATCCGAAAAAAACTCAGCGCAGAGTTTGCCACTTTACCGCATAAAGTTATCGCATATCGCATAATGGTGAGCTTTTAGTCGATATTTTCTAGTTACTTGTTTTCCGTAAACATAAGCAGCGTTTTTCATTTGACGGAATTACCATTAGAATTTGACCAATTTACTCATTTTTGGTAATTTTCAACCAATGAACAAACTCCTTAATATTTTTTCCCCAGGAGTGCATAAAACTGTATGTTTCCCGTGTATTTCAATGGAGTATATTGGCTGCCGCATTTATCCGCATTGCACACTGTTTGGCCTCAGTAGATCAGATGCGCTCATTGTTAGCTTACCGCGATTGCAATCACCGTAATATAGCCTTCCATTATACTCATCTGTTCCAATCACACCCCTTATGCCCTCTGTGCTCCCGGTTGAATGGTACGGCAATCAATTCTTGCGCAATTATTTTTCGTGATAGAGATGTAATTCTATTGAAATAATTTAGCAGATATTTGTAAAATTCAGCAGGTGTGAAAGAAAAGTGTTTTAAAAGAGTGTTTTGAAATATTATTTTTACTAATTAAATTGTGGTAAAGCGTAATCACGTTTGCATAATATAATATGTTGTGTAAGAAATACTTTCAGAATTGTGAATTACCATCCTTAAAAATTGAAACATTGCTTGAAATGTCTTCAGCCGTACTTGGTGACCAGATCTGAATATGTAGGTACTTCCACACCTTCCTATTCTCCTTCCCATCTTCATTTGTCTAAAAAAATTATCCAATTCGGGATGCCACAGACTCACTGGCTCCAGACGGTTGGGAGGAGTTAGGTCTACTGTGCGGTATTCACATAAAAAAGTTTAATCTGGTTTTTAAGAAGTTAATTAATTAATCCTTGATGAAGCTTGTGTATAAACGAAAACGGGTTGGTACGGAAAAAAATATCTTTAGCCTTGTAATATGTATAGTAGGTACTATGTAAAATACGATGATTTCTAGATTTGTTTTATTAAAAGCCCCCTCCGTTTCATAATAATTGTTTTACTTGACCTATTTCTTCAAAGAATGAATACTAATTCGAATAAAAGCTGGTAGTCAACGGTTTCGAATTAAATAAAGGTTTTATCTTCGTTTTCCAAAAGAACAGAATAACATTTCTGCGATTGTAAACCAAATTGCTTACGGTGTGTTTTAATTAAAAAATATTTGTCGCGTCTCCCACCAAACACCAGTAGTAATTTTCGACATAAATAATAATATACGACACAGGGAATTAAGACATTAATTAATGGCAGCGCCCCGGCCCCATCTTGTGAAAGGTTGTGACACAATTAATTATTACGCCACTGGAAAAACTTGTATCGGGCTTTTAAGGCTTCATATATTAATATTTGATATTTCCGCTGGAAGCTTTTAATAGGTTTTTGCCTTGTTTGCTTATTTTTGGAAGATGTGTAAACTCCAGAGAACCGATTTTCAAAGACAATTTACTAATTTTAGTATAGTATTTCACATGATCACATGATCACTAAATCACTACATCACATCATCACATCATCACATCATCACATCATCACATCATCACATCATCACATCATCACATCATCACATCATCACATCATCACATCATCACATCATCACATCATCACATCATCACATCATCACATCATCACATCATCACATCATCACATCATCACATCATCACATCATCACATCATCACATCATCACATCATCACATCATCACATCATCACATCATCACATCATCACATCATCACATCATCACATCATCACATCATCACATCATCACATCATCACATCATCACATCATCACATCATCACATCATCACATCATCACATCATCACATCATCACATCATCACATCATCACATCATCACATCATCACATCATCACATCATCACATCATCACATCATCACATCATCACATCATCACATCATCACATTATCACATCATCACATCGTCACATCATCACATAATCACATCATACGTTATCGCTCATCATAAAATGATGAACTCACCGATTCGATGGACTTCTCGAGGCGAAAGATCTCCTCCTGTAGCAGGTGGAGCGTGCCGGTCTTCCCGCGGTGGCGGGCAAAAGCTGCGGCGCATGCGCTGTGAATACTGTTTACCCAGTTCTCCAACTCGACCTGAAACAAAAATTAATCCCTCTAGACAAATTGCACAATCAAAACCTTTGTGAATTTCAATATTTGACTTTCAGTTGTACAGAAAAGGTTTAAAGTTTCCGAAGCTTTTATACTGCTGTACAAAAGAGAAAAAGTTCCGTATAAATAAATTTAAGTTGAAATTAAAAGTACCTAAAAAGCTTCAAATTTATGCGTAGAGTTTTATATTGCTTCAAATTACACAAATCTTGTATCGTGAGAAGTGGCAGAAATTCTCATTAATGATTCCTACCCTTAGTTTTAAAAGCATAATGGTGGACGGAGTATTTTAGGCATATCTGGACATTCTATTGTTTAATCTAGTAGATACCTACAACTTCAAAAAAAAATTACTTGAGGTAAACCCTAATCTCACGAAAACTAAAATTCATATTACATAATTTATTGCATTTTGCATTTAAGGTGATCTTTAAAATATTTTTTTATGATTTTTAAATTTATTTCTAGAGGAATTACCAAGAGCTACTAAACTCATTCTAGGACGGGAGGAACTTACAAAATATAAGTGGAAGTTTAAAAGTACAATTTGATATAAAAATTAACTATTCACCTACAATACAGTGAAAAACATAAAAATAGGGAGGTTCAATAGAACAAAAAATAGAGAAAACCAAAAAAGAAACAAACAAGGTTATACAACAAGCACAAACAATAATTAGCCAAAACCAAGGTAGGAATTTACAGAAACAAGCTTCTCCGTTCACAAATTGGTAAAAATTACTAAAATAAATATAATTTTTGATTATCATTTTATCATTACCCTGTACTTTATCGTGAAAAAACAAGTGCTTAAGTTTTACAGACAAGAAAATATATAGTTCACAAATCGGAAATAATTTCATATTCGGACACAATCAAGTAATTGAACATGTTTAGTTTTCCAAGTACTAAAATGGAAAATAAAACCAATTTACTTGACCATTACAATAAAAAACTAATGTAACTAACTGTAACTGCGTAGCTACATATAGCTGTACCAATTAATACTAACTAAACATAAGGTCCTGCTGCTTGCTTATTGGGGTGCTCCTCAATACAACCATTTAAAAATTAAGAGAGAACCGAAAAAGAGGTGATGTTTTTTGGATCTCGTCGGTTTTTTCACCCAATTTTTGAAAAAAAAAATGTTAATAAGTGTAACCTTTTTTGCCGTGTATGCTGACAATTTTTTTGTAATTTTTTTAATCGGTTTTTGTGAAATCCTACACATAAGGTTACCCATAGATGGCATGTAGCTGTCGAAAATGCAAGGATTGGATTAGTATGATTGCAAATACAGAATCATTCCTATCATCTACTAATAAAGCCACATTCTTTGTAATCTATCACTAAAAAAATTTCTAAGTGTTTTGGTGACCCTGGAGTTTTTATTCGAAGAGTTTGTGAGAAAACCGGGAGATAAAATTTTTGAAATTGTCTGTTTTCGTACTGATTTTGGAAAATAAATAAATAAAACGTTATGTATAAATATTATTTGAATCGAGGCACGGCTAGCCACAGGTTAATGCTCCATAATGATAATTGACAGATTAACAGACAGGATCTTGACAGGACAACTGTCAAGATATAATTCATCTGTTGCCGAAATTTCTACTCCTGTACAACGCAAACAAAATCCAAAATATCCGACTTGCGAAAAGACAAATATAGGGAAGACCTTGAAATCTTTTGTAAGCCTTTGATTGTTAAAAAATAGTGACATAATCCTTGGCTCCTACGATTAAAAATGACATCGAATCCATTGCCAAATCGATAAGTTCATAATTTTTTTACAAATCGGGTGTTTGTGATTGAGGTTTTGGAATACCTGTAGCTAGTTGTACAATGTACACTCGAATCTTGCATTCGCAGTAAGTAATTTAAAGCATAAACAGGTTGATGAATGAAAATAAATAATGAATTGAGTCATCGGGAGATAAATTAAAATAAATTTAAAAATACAATAGCTGTTCTCAGAGATATTATCATTGTTCCCAGAACGCTAAGTATGTGCATTGTGTGGTGAAATGAATAGGGACAAGTAAATGGTTATTTACCTGACAAGGAGCCTGGAAGAGATATGCATCTCCAAATGCAGTACTTAGGCAGAAGATATAGTCCCTCTTAGGATGTTCTGGTATCGGCTGCATGATGGCTCCGTCCACTATGATGAGGTGCTTCGGCGCTGCCTCCACGGAGCGGCCCTCTCTCGAGTCGCAAGGGTAGAACAGAAGGGTGGTGCCCTTCAGGCAGACCCAGTATCCTTTCCATCCACGCTTGCGAGCGAGTTCTATCTGGTGCTTCTTGCGGAGAAGCCATTTCTTCACGCTCAGGAATCTGGAGACAAGAGATAGAGAAACATTAGAGAACGTGGGTGCATATGCCTAGGGGCTCTCCTTTTTAACAGGTACTTTGATTATAATTAGTACATTTTGACAAATCTCGCAATTATAATTAGAATCTCAGTTATGACGTTAAAGTTTATTTTAAACGCGTCAAAAAAAATCTAAATATGTTCATGTTTTGGTGTTGGTAGGCAAGATAAAGCATTATGCACATAAAGAAAATTATAAAAAAAAACATTCAAAATTGTGGAAATCGGTAGGCAGTATTTAGAATTATTAGGTATCTATCGATGTGCTGGAAACTCGGATAAGAAATGCTTGGTTGATTTAAACCTCAGCTAAGATTTACGAGCGAAGTTGAAAGCAAACTCGGAGCCGTTTGCTTATCGAGACTCTGGACCACCGGTGGCATAATTGGAATTTGTGACGCTGTGGTTTCATTACACTGCCAGCGTCACCGCCACCGGCCTGGGGTGGAAATTGTCAGCTTCAGCCTTATCTCCGTCGTGGCCGTGTGACGTCACAGTCCGCAAATATTTACCCGGGAACAGGAGACGCAGGAGGTGGCGTACAGTGGCAGACTGAAGGGACTAAAACACGGTGGCTTTGCATGTTCGAAGCGAATATAATTATTTAAGATATTTTGATATTTATATGCGTGAGGGAGGGGTTACGACATTTTTATCTACCGACCACTCTAAGTTTATGTTATGAATGGTATTTTTGTTTATTCAACGTTATTTCTTTTCCGGTAAGCATTTTCGGGTGAGTGGCAGTAGTAGTACGTTTTTGCTTACCGCAAAACATATCGACGTTTTACATTTCCAGTTGGATTATGTCTACAAAGATTTTCAACAAGAAAAATGTGGAATGGTGGATTAGTTTACTTATCAGATTTAAAGGCAGTTTTTCTATTTGTTTGGATGGTTGTGGATCGATACAGATACGATGAATGTATCAACATAGCGGTAAGATCTTTTGCTCTTTACTTAGAGATTGTAGGGTCAAAACCCGCTGTGTAGAATTAACATGAAGTAAAATACGGCATATTTGAAAATTCCATTCAGCTTTGAAACGTCACATTGCTTGCAATTAATTTAGAGCTACACTTAATGATCAGATTCATGTACTTCTAAACCTGCATTTTTCCCTTCTCTTTTAATTTCGCAAACTTTTCATTTTCATACCACTGGCTTCAGGCAGTTAAAACTCTCGTGCGTTATCAAGTAAACGAAATCTGGATCTTATTAAAATTATTAGAAATAAAATTACACTGAACATTCTAAATTATTTCCTCGGTATAAGTTAACGTCATAACTTTTCTCCAATCGTTTTCTTTTCAAAGAGAGAGAAAACGATTCGATGAAAGTTTCTTAAAAAGAGCTCCAGTAAAAACATTATTATAGCGTTTAATAAAAGTGTTTAAGGAAAATTAGTTGTCTTAGTTATAATTATAATTACAAGGATAAGCTTTTGCTAGCATGCAAATTATGAAACGAGTTTCTGCATGGTTTAAATCGTCACTTACCAAAAATACAATTTCTAACTTAACATATAATATTAGCGGGAACACATGTTGCGAAGTATTTCCGCTCTCTCTCGTGTATCCTATTACACTCTCTCTAATGGACATTTGTGACGAATTTACATAACACGACTAGAACACAGTAAAAAATAATACCTACGCAATTATGAATAATATTCTGTTTTCGCTGAGTTAGTTTTTGTCACACTTTTATTACCTATTTGATTATTATTAGAATGTTACTAATATTCAATTTCTTATATATATTTAAATTTGTTCCTATAAATAATAAAAATATCGGTCTAAGTAAAAAACCTGGTGAAAATTAAATTTAATTTCTTAACGACCGTGTATGATATACTAGTTAGTATAGAAACTGACATAAAAGAGTTCATGAAAAGATATACTTTGTCTACACAGTCAAAGGGGGTTGTTTATCTGTTGTGTAAACTTGAAATTACTCATCGAATTTCAGAATATTTCCAAGGTATTTTAATGTGCTATATATTTCTTCACTTGTGACTATTCAATGTGACTGCACATTCTGATACAATCGAAAAAACTGTTTATAAAAAAAACGAAAAGGAAAATAACACTTTTATTTATGAACAAAGTAGGAAAAATATATTTTATTCGACATAAAAGAATATATTTATTGCAAATAATAATTACTTTGCACAAGAAAATCTCATTTCAATGCGATTTTGTCACATGGCTCGTTTTCTATGCACAATTATTATGGTATGTACACAACATATGTGAATGTTGTGTACATAACATAACAATAGAATTGTGTAGTGGTATGCAGAGGATGTGACGTTAGTTTTTGTTATATTAATTTACTACTATTTTTGAAAAAAATAAGTTTATTTAACTTTTATTCAATATTTTCAAGTGTTAAAACATTTAGCTTTACATTTTTACGGTACTAAGACTTGCAGCACTCACATTTACACAGAAAAAAAATACTTGCAAAATTCTCTTACGCAACATTAATATTGTTAATATGAATACAATTTTCAGTACAAAAAAAAACTAAGGACGGGTTGTTTCGGAGAATTTGAACAATTCATCAAAATTCAACGTTCATTTTCGGGTTCTGTGAAAGTCCTATTCAAGTTCTGTAACTATATCATTGTAGGCTAGTTGCTCGACAAAACTGAAATAAAAACAGAACTTGAAAAAATCTTTCACAGAGCTTGAAAATGAACGTTCAAATTTGATGAATTGTTCAAATTCTCCGAAACAACCCGTCCTTAGTTATGATTTTGCTTCTACAATTCAAAATGTTCTAATATTTCAAATGCCTGAATTTGAATTCAGACAAGGAAAGAGGTTTGGTAAACAGAGGCAGTAAAGGAACATAGCCATTCATGTGGCCTTGAAGCACTGTCGCCAATTCTTCTACTGGTCTCATCTGGATTTTATTTATATAAATGGCACATTTTCTATCTCCTTAAATATTAGTTATTATCACACGGCTCAAATTGTAGAAGGCGGAGAAAAAAATGGGAAAATAACTTTATAATTAACTCATATTCGTGAAAGCCTATATTTGATGTGCAACGGTGAAAAACCATTTTAAGAAACTAGATAAAATTACATTTTATTTCGTATTTGAAATACACCTTGATATTTATGAATTGGAAAATTTTAACATCAAACATGTAAAAAGTTGAATAAAAAAAAGCACAGATATTTTTACTCCAAACTTCGAAAAATTGAGAGAATTTGAAAATTTTAAAACATATTCCTTTTGTTTAGGGAGTCTGCAAGAAAAGTATCATCTCACTCTTAGGACGGGTTGTTTCGGAGAATTTGCACAATTCATCAAATTTCAACGTTCATTTTCAAGTTCTGTGAAAGATTTTTTCAAGTTCTGTTTTTATTTCAGTTTTTTCAAGCAACTAGCCTACAATGATATAATAACAGAACTTGAATAGGACTTTCACAGAACCCGAAAATGAACGTTGAAATTTGATGAATTGTTCAAATTCTCCGAAACAACCCGTCCTAAATCTCGTTTATACAAGTAAAAAATCCCAGAGAATAACAACAGCAAAAATGAGATTTTTAATTCAATTTAAACGCTGTGCATACGTTGATTTCTATGATTTATATTTATCTACATATACATAAGATTTTTTTATTACATTCACGCGGTAACAGTAATTAAAGGATAATGTGTCCGAAATAACCCAACTTTTTCAAGATCGGAAAATCAAACGTTGCGAATTCTTTCGGAGCCCACTTAAATATATATTTTTTTAGTATCAACTCGAATCTACTTTTACAATCTTTATACAATGTGCAACAAAAAACACCGTTTGACGAATGTTAAGTGGTTTTTCTTTAGAAAAAAAATTATGCCTGTTAGTTCTATCATCTCCAGAAAAGTTCCCACAAAAAAAACTCAACACATAAACACGCTACAAGGTTCACAGAAAACTTATTAATCCCAAAAGCAAACAAAACTATATTTCAAAAAGGACCACGCTACGTGGCTATTAAAGTATATATCAACCTTCCACGTAGCATCAAACAAATAACCGACATACTTAAATTTAAATCATCACTAAACAAATTTCTCTTAAACAAATGTCACTACACCTTAAATAAATACCTTACATAAATTAAATACATCTGTTTTTAATTTCTGTTTTTTTTTTAATTTTTATTTACATACATTTGTTAACATGTAATTTTTGGGTTATGTAATATAATGTGTATTTGTTGGGTTAGCTGGAAGAAATAGGATGTAACCTATAAGCCCTTTGTACTCTAATTATATTTATATATATTTTTGTGCAATAATTTTTTTTTTAAATTTTTGAATTTTGTTCTTCGGCGAATTTCTTCGTCATAACCATCTAGAGTTTTGTTTTTTTACGAAGCTTCCATGACTAAATTTTTTTGCTTTGAGAAAAAATATTTTTTATTTCTTTCACCAGAAATCACATAAGCATAGTTTTTTTTAATAATTGGACTAGTAGTAATGATGTATTCATTCGATCAAAAATACTGTTTAACCGAACAAGTCAATATAACGGTATTTCAACTTGACTTGACTTATTGCATCTCGCAAGATTAATTAGTGTTTTTGTTGTATTATACTACAACCAAAATTATAATCACAGTAGTACGAATATTACGTAATTTCGGTTTTCAATGATAGTTTGCTCCTCTAAATATTTCTGATTTGCTGCCCCTAGTACTTAAACAAAGGAAAGGAAAACACTCCCTTACCATGTCCCCCTATCATTCTCAGACGTGGTCTGTGCCAGGGGTTTTTAAGCCACGGGTCGCTAGAACTTAATTCGAACTCATATAGTGAATGATAATGTTTGGAAATTTTACATGTAAAAATTACCGAAAATCTGGAATCTTGGCTGAAAATATAGTAAAACTGAAAGATGATTGATAAATTGATTGCAATAATTAATCTTTAAAAAAAATCGGCGAAGAATTGGCGATGCAAATTTATTTTTAAATGGAACTAAAATTACGTTTACGGTCAGTGAAGAACTCCTAGATTTGTACATTATTTGCATATTACTCAGAACTCAAATGTGCGCGCGGCTTAAAGGTAAAATGCAAAGAAAATTAAATAAATAAATATAATCTACGACAAAATAACCAGTGAAATCGAGTGGCATTGAAAGATTTTCGAAATATATATTTTTTTCTTTATTACCATTTAAACCTGCTAAACAGTTCATCAAATTTCAAAATTCATTTTCAGATTCTGTAAAGTTTCTTCTCAAGTTCTGTTATTATTTCGGTTTTGTATAACAACTGGCCAGTAGTGATATAATAACAGAACTTGAATTGAACCTTCACAGAACTTGAAAAATTAACTTTAAAATTTGTTGAATTGTTCAAATTCTGTGAAATAACCCGTCCTTAGTATTTTCCCGGTGAAAGACATCCATTTCGAATTGAAACTTTGCTTGAAATGGCTTCAGCCGGGTTTGATGACCAGATTTGAAAAGCCAGGTACCCAACCAACTTCCTCAGCAGGAAGCAGTTGAAACTCTTGTGCAGTATTCAGATATTCAGAAAACTCAAAAATCAAAAATACCCTTCACCCGTCAATCACCATCACTTAATTAAAGCTAAGTGGATCGAAAAGTTTGTCGTTAAAATCGGGTCGAGCTGGTGGAAAGTTTGGTAGCCCCTGGTTAGGCCTTTTTGTCTTTATTAGCGTGGACTTGCTCCACAGGCCTCTCAATGGCTAATTACCGTATAATGAATTCCGGTCATGCTCCGGCCAGCCAGCTATGGGCTCCTCCACATGGAAAATAATCACTAGAAAACCGGCAATGCAATGGAACGGCCTTTCACGAAAACACGAGAGATGGGAGATCTTCATTAAAGAAATTGTGTTGGATGGGAAAAAAACGTATTCCGTATTAACTACTTATTTTAATAGACGGCCTTGCTTGTGTTTTTCAGAATGCTTAAATGATATAATTATATTCATTTAATCTTATTTTAAGTATAGTTCACGAAACGTCTTGATTGTTAGAAAGAAAGTACGTAAAGTGGTTTTAGTAGATATTCTCTTCGACATTTTACTTTCAAAATCATTATTTCTTATTGAATACATGGAGAATGCGGTAAAAAACAGTATGATATCCGGTTTAATTTCTAGAGTGCTAAATATATATTTTAAAGCTTCTTAGCTCACGATGAAAGTGATCTTAAGAAGTGAAAATAGTTAGAGATGCCACCCATCACAGTTCGAGGAGGATTTGGCTTGTTGATGCACATATATAATATTTATGATTTCCAGTCTCAAATAATTGTTCTGCGTATTTAGTTAAAACAAGCGCGAACCTATAATTAGAGAGGCGCTATTGCGTACTGGTATCAAAATGTATTATACTATTGTCACCCGAGTAGATTCGGTAGTCTCCGGTCATTTGGAGCGAAAGCGTTGTTTGAAAAAAAAAAGTGTAACCAAATTTTTCGCTTAGCACCTTATCTTAATACATCTGTGGGAATAATCTGAATTCCGGACAAATCAGCTCCATTTTTGAAAATGGCAATTAAAATATTTTTCTGTAAAAGATATCATAAAATAGGTTTATTGAATTTGTATGAATTTGACACAATTCAAAGCTAAAGTTCTAGAGATAACTGAAACGGAGTCACAGAAACCAAGAAAAATAAGCTAAATTAGTATTTTTAATAAGATTGAGTTGAAAGGTTGGCTTGGAAATTGTTTCGGCATAAAAACACCTTTTCCACAAGGGTTACTTACAACCATATTTTTATAATCCAAATCCAGAACACATTAACCCTTCGAATGCCATCCTCCGTCGACCTAGTAGGTACTCCTTACTATGCCAGAGGTTTATTGCAATCGCCCGACGTTAGCCAGCTGACACTGTTTTCGCAATGCCTTAATTGTTTTCTGCAAAATTATGTTTTTATAGGACCAAAGAAAGGGGAGATATATTATTTTAATCTTACGTAGTTATGTAGGTATTATATATTTAAGGTGCGTATAGTAATTATAATGAAGAGTAATAAAATGACTCACTAATGGTTACGGGAGTTGATTTGGAAAAGTTTTCCGCTACTTGCAAACAACACTTGATTTCAACATAAATATCTAATGCACACAGCTACTGGTGTAAGTAAACATGCATGAAATACGTTTTTATGTTAGTTTAGGTTATTTTAATAATGTTCCTATTTCCTAACCTTCAAACTTAACTCTGAGAATAATTGAAACTTTAATGAATCTTTTACCATATCCACAGACATAAAATAGCTATTTCTTGTAGTAATTAATTTGAAACTAATTGCAATTATATATTTTTTGCCTATCAAGCGTGAAGCGGAATTCGACAAGTTTATTGTTGATTTGTTGTAAATATTACATAGTTTTTACAATTATTAAATTACACAGTAGGAAGTTGATAATGAAGAACACCAATTTAATTGATGTGAACTTAACAAACATGAGAGAACGAATAATGATAACGTTAAATAATAACTAGATTAACGTCTAGAATTATATTAATATTCATCGCCAAGAGAGTAAAATATATTTTAGTCTGTCATTGGCATTTTGGGGGCAAATGCGGTGAGCTACTAGCAAATCCACGTTGAATTCGCCCGCTGAATGATAATAAACAGGTATTTTATTAAATCATTGGATTCGCCGGCACACAACACGTCGCGTTGGATACAAACATTAGAAATCCACGGTGGATATCTTGGTTCACTAGAGGTTAAGGGATTTCAGAGCCACTCAATGCCATTTGTTTCGAGTCCGTCCCCAGAAGCTGGCAAGTCGCAGTCGGTGGTGAAGTTAAGCGGGAAACTAGTATACCGCCCTTCGGTGCACATTGTAGAGTCGCTGCAGAATCTCGGAAGTTGAACGAGTTACCTGAAGGCATTAATTGTAACTCGAAGGTTTATAGGGCAGTGCAGTAGGTTTCGAAGAGCCACAGCCATCTTCTTTATACGAGTATACATATAAATTTTCTCCGTCTAGCCTACATGCTATTATATTTTTAATTAATGCTTTCATTAAGTATATAATAGTGTTATTTTTTTCTTAAACTGGACCTGAATTGTTAATAGCTTCGAATGATGATTTTGAATCAGATGACCGTCACAATAATTGTCAGTCTCTGCGCAATGCACCGTAACGAGCAGGGTTAATATTTACGTCATTGTATTTTTAATGTACGGATTAAAAAATAATCTGGATTAGAAAGGTATTTTATATGCCAACGGTTGATTTCATACTATAATTCGGCGGTTTTTTTTATGAATAAGCGTAAAAATTGAAAATGTGAAAAATAATACTTTACTATAATGGAACGTAACCGTGGTAATAAAATACATAATAAAGAGAGAAAGAGTTTATGTTTTCTATTTTTTAATTACAAATGGTCTGTACTATGTAGGTACTTTCTGTCTGGAATTTTTAATTCGAATTATTATAAAAACATAGGCACAGCTTATAACAGATATTTGCTGCTTATTTTTGATACTTTATTTTTCTACTCGTCATTAAAAAAATGTAAAAACATACTGACACAATAAGAGAAAATAAAAGTGTTTCACTTTTCACAGAAATACAATTTAATTAAGTTCATTGTTTCTCATGTATATATAATCCATTTTTCACGATTTAAAAAAAAATATTCACGGAGAGCCCTAAACTAGGATCAGGCTGGAAATACAGCCAAATATATACATTTGGATGTTTCATTATAATGCAATATCTCAGCACTGGAATGAGATAAGGGGTTGGATTAAAATCAGTATATTGTAGAATTTTAATAACAACAATACGGTATACTTCAACATGACTTTCGAGGTTACTGGAGGCCGCAACATGTAAGAATTGCATTAAGAACCGAAACGTACTGGGAAATAAAAATAGAACACCATCAGTCAAAATAGTTCAAATTTTGAAATACGTGCTACGAATTCAAACATTGGCTCGATGCTCTACTATTTTGTTTTACGACGCCTGAAGCTGTTTATGAATACTTACGCAATTAGTTGAGGATTATATTGCTAATTCTTAATTTGAGATACGAGATCGACAAAAATTACGAAAAATAATCAGGTCTCAATAGCTTAGTCGTTAGAAACATTAGACAGAGATCATGGGTTCAGTCCCCAGTTGCGACCACTACCCTTTTTTCTGTGTTTTGTTCGTTTTCATCTACCATCTTTCGTTTATTATTTGGGATACTTTCTTCTTCAATGCTTAAATAATATTTTTTTAAATAAATTAAATGAAAATACTTGGCTTTAAGTCACTTTACTGATAAATTTTATTGTCTACCGGTTTCGGTACCTCCGTACCATCATCAGGACAGTTATAAAAATTATCTAATTATCGTAATTTTAACTGTCCTGATGATGGTACGGAGGTACCGAAACCTATAGACAATAAAATTTATCAGTAAAGTGACTTAAAACCAAGTGTTTTCATTTAATTTACTTAAAATGTCAAGTCACAATGAGTTTGCTTCTTTTGAAAAACTAATATTTTTTTATTGGATCAACTTTCCTTTGATACTTTTTTGAAGGTTATACCCATCAATGTAAAATATCATTGAAGCAGAGGATAATACTAATAAATCTAAACGATACATTAAACAGAACAAGATACAGAAAAATAAGTTGTAGCGGAAAGACAGAGATCCTGGATTCCCAGTTAAGACCGTTATGTTTTAATCTTCTTAACTAACTAACTAACTAACCATCACGCCGTTTCCCCGCAGGGGTAGGCAGAGAGGACGGACCGCCAAACAACTCGGTCTTGGCACACACTCCTTGCCTCATTCACATTCATACATCGTCTCATACATACTCTTCTATTGTTCTGACTCTTGACATGGCCCGACTCAAGTATCTGATTCACTTGGTCGTGCCATGTCTTCCTCGGGCGTCCCCGACTTCTGCTACCATTCACATTTGCATCGTATATTCTCCTTACACTCCTTTCTTCGCTCA
This sequence comes from Hesperophylax magnus, assembly GCA_026573805.1. Classification (NCBI taxonomy): domain Eukaryota; kingdom Metazoa; phylum Arthropoda; class Insecta; order Trichoptera; family Limnephilidae; genus Hesperophylax; species Hesperophylax magnus. Next base: position 10,451,116 of record JAIUSX010000002.1, read on the forward strand.
TTCGCTTTACATACCCAAACCATCTAAGCGTCCCTTTCTTAATCTTACTTATTACGCTTACATCAGCCTTGCACTCTTTGCGGATATCCACATTCCTCACACGATCATACATGGTTTTACCACACATACGCCTCAGGGAGCTCATTTCAACAGCATTCAATCTACTTTCATCCTTTCTTTGCCAGTTCCATGCCTCACTTCCATACATCAGGGTAGGTACCAGCACTCCATTGTGGACTGCTAACTTCGCTTCTTTGGACAATTTTTTGTTAGCGCCAACTGCGTTCAGTCCTCCATTAATGGAGTTACCTGCATTTACTCTTCTTTCAATATCTCTGTCAGCCTTCCCATCTCTCGTAAACATGCTTCCTAAATACACAAATTCATCCACCTGCTCCAAGTATTCCTCATTCACAGCTATATTGCACACTGTTTTCGTACTTTCTCTTTCAAACACCATTACTTTAGACTTACTTACATTCATCATTAACTCATTCTTCACGCATACTTCGTTCATCCTAGACACGAGAGACTGCAGATCATCCATACTATTAGCAATCAGGACCGCATCATCAGCATACAGCAGGCAACATACTTTCAGATTACTCAAATTCGCGCCCAATCCCACCTCTTTCAATTCTTGCATACAATTATCCATATATAGATTGAATAACCACGGTGACATTACGCAGCCTTGTTTAACACCTTTTGTGATATCAAACCACCCCGTAAAACCACCGTTCACCCTAACACATGCAACGCTTCCCTCATATAGAGACGCAATTGCCTGAGTCAGATTCGCATTCACTCCATACTTGGACAACACCTTCCATAGCTTTTTCCTGTCGACTCGGTCGTATGCTTTTTGTAGATCTACAAAGGCACAGAAAAGTTTCTGGTTTTTTGCCAGAAACTTCTCGGTGAGCATACGCAATGAGAAGATCTGATCCATGCACCCCCTTCCACTCATAAAAGCACCTTGCACATCCCATATTTTATCCTTTGTTTCCTTTCTTACCCTTTCAATCAAAATTCTACCATACAGCTTGCCAACTGAACTTAGCAGGCTAATAGCCCTATGATTCCCACATTCCATACGTGACCCTTTACCTTTGTATAATGGCATGATCACTGCCCTTCTCCAATCTAAGGGCGTGTAACCTTCCATTAAACATTGGTTAAAAAGATTGCACAACCATGTGAGAATTATACGGCTACCTCCTTTAAAATATTCAGCAGCAATATTGTCGAAACCGACAGCCTTACCATTCTTCATACACTTAATTGATCTTTCATTAATCTTCTTCAATAAAATAATATTATTTCCAAGTTAAACTTTAAAAAAACTCACCCAGTTTACAATCTCAAAACCACAGATACACGTCAGTTAGTAGATAGAGAGCTAGTATGACAATATTTTAGTATTCTCATGATTTTAAAGTAATTTCGAACTATGATAGAGAGTAGTTGCGTCACATTTCATTCGCAGTCTTATAATTACAATATATTGTGGCATTTGGTTAAGCCCCAAATCCGCCAATGAATCATTAATTTATCGGAAGCACTTTTATTGTCCTGCTGTAATTATTATTGTAATGACTATTCCAATCGGAACAAAGCATTCTACTACCATGTGGTTTGTACTCGAATTTTACACACTAACGAGAATAATGAATATTATATCACGTTAAACCTATAGTTGTTATCATTTAACAGTTATAGATACATATCCCAGGTCAGCAAGGGTGGCGTGCAGTGTACAAACTCACGGAAAGAGTACTATTGCGTAGATTGTCTTCTGTAAATAAGCTGGTATCCAGCCTGAACGCAGCTGTTGTGACCAAGTGCTCGCACTTACAAGTCATATTGTGTGTTGCTATATAGGTACATATTTTATCGTATTATGATAATTTTTTTTGAAGACAAAGTGGAATGGGTTGTACGATTTTCATAAAAAAACTAAGAACTTCGTTTAAATGTACTCCATAGTAAGAAAGTCACTAGCCAACAATAAAAAAGCCAATGGAACTAGTAGGTCCTACCTATGTCCATAGAAATTTATGATGCAGTTTTATCGCAAATGCAATAAAATTCTCCGGGAAGGTCATGATTAGATTGATCTTAAGTTTTTAGAAAAGCATTTGCGATAAAAATTAAAAAAAAATAATGCCACATTACTTTAATTTTTATTTTTTATGTGAAAGACCCCAAACTATTTCCAACCGTCTGGAGTCAGTGAGACTGTAGCATCCTACTCGTATATATATATATATACAAAATGCGTTGAGTAAAAAAATATATACTTTTTCGATATTTGCGCTGTGAAAGTGAAAAACGGTGAACCTAGATAATTAGAATATGAGAAGTTCTACTTCAAAGGCTAATAAGCTGGTTTGTTTTTCCCGACGAGGAATTCAAATGCTTCATTACAACAGAAAACCATAACTGTAGAATATTATTTCCTTTGCTAAAATACAAGCACGAGAATTCCATTTCCCTTCGAAGAAATCATTAACTAACGAGGCTGAGGTTTTACTCCGGCTCCATTTTTATATCCACAAAGTTGTAGCCATGAATCTTTAACTGGGAAGTATTCTTTATTCTAAAACTGTTTCAACTTTATTTAGTCACTGGTAAAGTTTCCCTTGCTTTACTGCTAAAGAAGTCCATGCGATGTTTCAATATAAAATATGGTACTTAATTAACATGATTCAAATAAATATTGCTTCCTGTTTCGGTAATACATCCCCAGTTTGATACAGAATGGCAAAACCAGTGCAATTTTTGACGGCCTCCGTGGTCGAGGGATAAGGTTCTCGACTAGCAAGGTGGAGGTCGCGAATTCGCACTTAGCCAGCCTAACTCCCCACCTTAACAAGCTATCTCATCTTTGTCGAACTCTTACAAATATTCTTACTCCTACAATACTTAAAACCGTATCCTATGCTTTCCAATGCCTATTAGCATACATTATCATTATTTGGGGTGGCTGTGCTCAAACTATTATTGAACCTCTACAAAAATTACAAAAAATGGTAATACGTGTTATCAACAAGCGAACGACACGATATTCTTTTTTTTTTTTACTTTATTTATTTTCATTTCTGTACACATATTATACATATTAATAGATAGTATATAATAACATAATACATAATACCAAATAGTATACACAAGAAATGAAAACCCACTAAGGCACTGCCTGAGTGTGGGTAGTATAAAACGATTACTATATTTCAAGTACCTAAGTATTATTCATCGAGTATATTGTCTTAAATATACGTCAACTTAATTTATTTACATTTCTTATACAAATACGACAAAAAACACTCTTACAACACAAGAACACTACTAGAACCTTAACCAACCGACACAACAGTGTTCCTTAATCAGCATAAGGACAATTCTATCTAGCTCCTAAAATCTTCAACCTTCTCCCAGACAACTTAAATCCGAAACCCGACTCCATACTTTCAAAACACAAATACCGCCATGGAGCCTTTCATATATAATACATTTCAATCATAAAACCCATAAATTCTACACTCTAACCACCTAATCTCCCTTCATACATCTCTGATATTCCTTATCAAATTTTCTTAATTAAACTATCATATAAAATATTCATATCTAAATCTGAATTGTATAATTCAATAACAATTATTAAAAAACATATTATAAACATTTTTAATCTGTAAACTTCACCCGCACAGGGACACACCCTAATATGACGGGTGAAATAATAAAAAAAAACATTTTTTTTTTTAGCTTGAAAAAAATATTTATTTATTTCTTTACGCCCCAGTGGGCTTTTACACGAAGTAAATATAAATGCAAGTACATAATACAGTTGTGTCAACTCGGTATTTTTTGTACATTGTAACAATGGTAAAACAAGTACATGGTATTGATTTAAAAAAATAAATAAAGTTACATAACGTTTAAGTTTAGTACATTTGAATAGACAACTCACTTCTTTTAAATAAGAAATAATAAAAAAAAATAATATATCAATATGTAATCTCTGGGTAAATGAGTCCTCCTGATGGTGACCAGTCGACCATAATCTGATTAATAATATAATAAATAATTTAATGTACCTATTGATTTCGTTCCTATCATATTTTTTGTATTTTTTCCAGTCTTTGCAACGCATAATTTCCGAGAGTAATAAAATAATTTTTTAATTATTAAAAATATAATCACACGCCGGTGCTACTGCAATAATAACATTTTTTATTCATTGTGAAACATTGCATACAAAATATTCATACGACGGACATGAATGGAGTCACTAGATTCACAAGTTATGCAAATCACTAAGATTCTGTATTTAATGCGAAGTATTAAGTAATGTTAAATTACCCACATGATGACGTATCGCTTAGAATGAAGACTCTCAAGAACAAGGCCCGCTTTGCGTTACACTTCAGAAAAATATCCGTACAAACTACTGAAAATAATAACATTCCTTGAAAGAGGGTTTCCTAATATGACTTGAAAAAATTAAGGAAACGAGCCAATAAAAAATAAAAGATGAGACTTCATAAAGTACCACTCTAAGAAAAAATCTGTCGCTAGGGGGTTAAAATCAGCTCTTTAATGTCTTTTAAAATGCGTGATAGGATAGATCTGGCTTCAAAAGTTTTTTGATAAACTTGTAGAATTCCGCTGCACTTAAAAATACGAAAATATAAATAGAACTAGATTTCAACTTAGTTACTACAAGAAATAACTATGTATGTCGTGGGAGATGGAAAAATATGCATGACAGTTCCATGGCTTCTAAATCAAAGTTAAGTTTGAAGGTTAGGAAATCAGCATAAATTTTTAAAATAACCCAAACTAACTCCCTTAAAACTTATTTTGTGCATATTTACTTAAACCCCCGACACATAGTTCTTTTTTTTAAAGTGCGAAATTCGACAAGTTTACCGTTTTTTAATCTTAAGTTGCTGAAAAAATGGTAAAAAAAAATCTAAATGATCAGATAAAAAATATGTTTTTTGAAATCTCTATGTGATTTGGATTCAGACATGTATCACTTGTACTACGAGATTCCGGACACGGCGTATAACAATAATAATGTGTGTTTAAAATTTGCCAATGATAATTAGATTTTGTAAAAAAGAGCGTTTTCGTCAGGTGAAATCCTGTATTAAAACAAGTTACACATAAATGCTCGAATTGAGGACTGAAAAACATGCTGCTTTATTTTTTTTGTATAATAAAACACAGTTTAAAACTTCATCAGAGAGACAATAATTCAAACATGTTTCCAGTGCGGGGTGATTTACAGTTAACATTTGCAAGGTTGGGTGTTTTAAATACCTTCAATGAATATATAAATGGTCATATTTATCATGACAGTCTGTTTAGCTGGTCGCCATGGCTGCCATTCTTATTTTTCCTTGTGATGGAAAGCAGCAACAGAATAATTCAAATAATAAATCACTCCCGAAATAAGGTTTTGTTAATACCTGCTTTCATAAATATTTCTAAAACCTGACGTTTGAATAATGAGTCCAAGCGGGACGCACCTTTCCTGTTTCGTAAATTAATATCCCGTTTTATGAATTAATATCAACTTTTTAACATTTACAACATTTGTCCGAGTACTTGGTCATAGTGTTTCATGACTGGTATTCAAGTCAGAAAAACAATTTTAGATTAGTAACAGATTTGAAATTCCAATGATTTGATGAGAGTTTAATAAAAAAAGTTAAACTTTTCCACGGAATTGAAAGCAAAATTCAAATAACGAAATGTATTATTTTTAGCGTTGCTTGAATTTCAAATTAATTGTGAAAAATATTTGAGGGAATCGAAATAAACTACTTTAAATCAATCTGGCTACCAGCCAAAACCAGAGGAAGTTAAACTCGCTGAAAAACATCGCTTCCAATGGGTTAGGGAAACCTATTACTTTATAAGATATCTTCATACCACAGTCCGTTATATAAATTCTCGCTTTACCATTTTCAAAACTATATACTTAAGGTTGTCATCCAAAAGGGATGAACCCAAAAGTATTGCATCAAGTTTAAAATTGTGTTCGAACAGATTTTGGAGGTCCCAAAGAAAACTTGGCAAACGAAATGAATGAGGTTTTTTATTTTTATTTTAAAAAGACCCTGATTTAATTTACTACGACAAATATGTTCGTAATGCTACCAAATCAAATAACATCCAATCAAAAGTCACTGATTTTTTTGCGTCAAAATATAGAACATACGCGTATCGTACACCGTACACCGTAAACCTACAGAGGAGGTGCAAAATATTCCCGTAGCACACATATTGATGAGTAAACCATGTCGCGGAATATTAACACGCGTAGCGAAGGAGGCGGTACTAATTGCACGAACCAAAGAGATCCACATCAAAAGGATATCCTGTGAATGTGATTTGATTGAACGGGAGCTTTTGGGCTGAAATGTGAACGGCTCTAAAAAAACTAACCCTTTTAAAATTTACTTTGATTTGCAATGGATAAAAAGAGAGCAAATGAGTTTTCTCGGCATCTAAATGTTAAAAGAACTTGTCATTTCGGGGAAAATCAATGGCGGATACAGTCGCTAAATACTTACAAAGAAATTTGTATGGGCTTAAACATTTGAAATGCGATGATCAAATAATGGGCAAATTTTTGGCAATTTTCCGAGTTTTTATATCTACCACAGAGCGGGACCATGTAATAAAGTATATAATATTCAGTTTAAAACGTTCGGTTGTGTTGGGCTGGGGGAAAGAGCGGCACTATTGCATAAGAGCAGACGAGCAACACAATGTGTGTTACACCATCACCGTGTCGTGTACCTAATCAATATGTCAGCTTTTTTCGTTTCAGCGACTAAGGTACCTAGGCGACACATTACACTATACGCATCATGACTTGGCCTATTTTAGCATAAAGCTTGCCATACACAACCGATGGGAATGTATGGCACGAGAATATTGCGTGCTTATAGCGTAGTGTCTGTCACAGGCATAAACCTAAATTGAAGGTGTGCTTAACGTTTTGGATATTATCATGATTAACAATATTGTTGGTAGTGGATGCTTAGGTATATGCCACTTATAATAATATGAAATACTTTATTGGAACGAATAAATAAGTCGAACATGGTTATAAAGTTATGAAATCACGTGAATACTTTGGAGTTGCCACGAATTAACCGATTAAATCAAGTAATTTCAACCTGTTCTTTATAAATGTTATCGCTTCCGTTAATCTTTCCAAGCTTTCTAAATACCCGGTAAAAATCATTGATCTATTTCGCGAGCAGAATCAAGAATTTTTAAACTTCTACAAAAACCTAATTAATTTAAAAAAGGTATGCCCGTTTTCAGTTTATCTATGTAAATGTTATGTAAAGTACAGCAGAATACTTTAGCGGACCAGGATGGATGTGTTTCGTAAGCGGAAATTTTCTTATTCAGCGCGACGAAAGGTAAAATGGAAGTATCAGCGGGCGACCTTCAAGTCACGCACCATTTATCAATACAGAGCAAGAACCCCGTAATATTTCCTGTAGCTTCTGGGATCATGAATTAGCAGAATTCCTCTTATTACCAATGTTGGCAGTTGGCGCATTGTGCTAATTTAGCGCAAGAATACAGGCGAGTGACTCTGAACTTTGTAAGGCGGGTAGTAGGGTAGTTAAATTCTCTCTCTTCCCCTTCTCTACAGTCCAACGTGCCTACAACGTGTTACTTCCACTGTGGCCTAGAAAATTATTGGAAACTACCAACTAAACGATGATCTGGTTAACAACAAAGTTGATAGTCATCAAAACATCGTTCAGTTAAATCATTTCTATAATGTTATTACCGCAAAGGTCAAAACACGATAATTGTATAGTGGTATAATACAAGTTGCGGGGGATACTCCAAAAGGTTTTTGAACGTAAACGAATGTCAAAAAATAACTACAAAAGAAGAAAAAAACAAAGATTTCTTTGTGATATTTTTTCCGGTTTGCCGAGATAAAGAAACGAAAACAACATTAGAGAAACCAAGAAATTATTGTTAGTTAATATATTGTTTGTGTTTAGCAAGGGTTTCTTATGGAAGCAGTTGACATAAATTTATCGATTTCATAAGTATAAGGATCCCGTGAGTTTTATGCCAATTCAGCAGCTTTTTTCATCACAAAACGTAAGAGGATTACAACAGTTTATTTGTTTTATCATTTCGTTTAGAATTTTATTGATAATATGCCCTAATTATTTGCTTGATAATAACATCGTCAATTATTCAAAAATCTTCCTAAATTACCTAATTTTTTATTTGAACCTCAATAAAACAATTTTCATGTACGTCAATATCTAAATACGATATTTGTGTTTTTCTCGAAAACATAACATTCTCCCAGCGTAAAGTGTTTTACTTCCTAAATTTTGAAAAACATTTAGGTATATGTAATAAATTTACAATCGTGCAATCAGACGGTTGTTGGGTACAGCTTTAACTATCGGGCGTAGAGATTTTCTTTAAATTCACTCGGTTATTTCCGCTTCCTCAAAGCACCGCGAGAAGTATAAACGTGAAGATCTAGAGAGGTTGGCGCCCTTATTAAAGAATTAAGCTCTCAGTGGAGTAAACCTCTTCGTCTTCACTTTGAATTTTTACCTTACACTACTTATCATATAACCATAGATACCACATAGCAAATTGTAATATACTTTTCGACTTTTTAACAATTTTGGAACAGTGATAATTAAAAAAATCACCGTTTGGCAGAAGATTGAATTCTACAGTTTTTGTATATTATAATTATTTGTTCACGTTCTTTTTCCCCTATGGTTGTATATTATTTGTTCAGATTCTCTTTTCCCTTATGGTTGTATATTATACATTTTGAGAGAACACTCAGTTTTTGTATATTATTTGTTAAGTTTCTCTCTTCTATTATGGTTGCATATTATACATTCTGAGAGAACACTCAGTTTTTGGTAAAAGGGAGGCAAATAAAGAAGCTTTTGTGGAGGCTAATGCTATTCTCCTAAGCAAAATGCGAAATACTAACAGCAGAAGATGACAGATATTACTTGTTTAAGTAATATCCGTGAAATTTATGGCTTCGTATTGAGCATCTTTGGAAATTAAAGTGAAAGATAATTACATAAGTTAATCTAAAATACAATCCTTCAAGTGCATGCCATTAATACATAAGTTAATTACATAAGTTAATCTAAAATACAATCCTTCAAGTGCATGCCATTAATCATCGTTACAAGAATATCCACAATATAGACGCACTCTTGAGGCGATTTTTCATAAAAACGGCGCTATAAAAATCATCCAAATATTAAAATTATCATTATAAATACAAACATAATTCAGTAACGCGTTAAAGCCAACGCCAGGTAAGTTTTGCACTGTTCGTTTCTAATTCCATGTAAGCCCCTTTCATTATTTGTGATATTCCTACCACCGAAAAAATCAACATATTTATGATGGTGATATTCTAGTTTAAAATATATTCATTTAAGAAATACCGATTCAAGAGGAAAATAAATATATTTATATATAACCGCTAAACCAAGAGGTTAAAATTTAATATTCATCTATTTCTTAGAGAACACCTGCATCACGTGAAATTTAAATAAGGGTTCTGTCAGCACACTCTGGGAATGAAATATGGCTAAACGTATACGCTTTCGAATAAATATACCATCCACGTAAGTGAAAATGAATTGAATAACGTACCTACTATGGAAATTTCCGCTTTTGGTGGGATGGATGAGAAGCAAAGGAAACGAAGTGAAAAAATCCATCCACAAAACAGCTTTAGGATGTGTATTTTAATGTTGTTTGATGTTTGTCGTGGAATACTTAGGAGTTCAGAACAGAGCTGTTAATTTTCATAAGAAACTTTAGGTACCTAACTAGAACTAGAATGTGCTTATTCATATAACCAGGGATTATATTCAAAACAGAATTATTATGGCCAGGTACATTTTACATAGGTAATTTATAACTCAACACAGTGACTATTCAACACACTTTTAAAAAGTGATATAAAGTCGTTAAAAACGATGAAAATATATATTTTTTAACTTAACCTAACCTAACCTAACCCAGTTAATAAAGTTTTTGTTTCATCACTTTCCATGACTCTATATAACTTTTTAAAGATGTGATGAATTATCATTTTGATGATTTATCCGGTCACCATATTTAACATAGTTGTTAAAGTTGTACATTTAACATGCTTTCCTACCAGGCAGGTTATTCAAAGCAGAGTTATTTTGATAAAATAAACCTAACGTTATATTATTTTTTATAAAGGTATGCTTACTTGCACATAGGTTGTGATCCGTTAAATAATTTTCATTTGTTACAATAATTGTGCCTATTATTTATTTTATCCCGACATAGGTGCGTATATATTTTCAAACGTAAATATCGCGAAGATAATAGTTACTGATATGCAAATGAGCTGAATGAACCAATAAAAAGAAGCTAATATATTCCACGGTAAATTAATTTTTGTTTTTCCCGAATGCAATGATAAACAAGAATAGCTTATTGGGTATTTAATGTTTGTATAGGAAGGAATAAAATGTTACGATGTTTCGTATTTGCTACGATCACTATGCTAACGGTACTGTTACATTCTGGGTCAAAATAATACGAAACACGAAATCGGTAGCAGCAAATAAATAGATCGTTATTTGGTGGAAGAACAGTAAGTGCTGCGGCGAGCTACAGCAGTAACGTTACCCCAGCTACGAACTACGAGCTACGAGCTACGAGCTTGTACTACGAAGCTACGATTCCTACATACATCACGCGGGAAGCATCTCCAGTCAGCATAAAATAGATGTTATAGCTGTTTGTGCGCTTGTATTATAAATCTATATCTTTGGTTTTATTAATTGATCTTAAGCTAGCTCACAATGTCGTGCGTACTACTTATTTTAGAAAAATAAATATAAAAATTAACATTATCTGGCAAATATAGTATATCTTTAAATATTTTAAATTTAAACATATTAAATCACAAAAAAATTCAATATTTGAGGTGGACATGCTTTCTTAATTTTTTTAAAAAAATGAATCGTATTTTCATCATCATTTCATTTCATCACAATAATTTTACTAGGGATTTTTTTATAAAATTGGACGGTCTGGAACAATCCTTGTGGGCAATCTAATTTGTTTTGCATTTCTCGTCCCGTATATATTTATTTTACCTTTCATTTTATCATCCATACGTTTACCTTACGCAACAAAACAAATATCTTCAAATATATGGTTTGCATCACTGTCATAAAATTAAGCCCATATAATATATCTTATCCGTGTATATTCAATATCTAGTATTATTTGCATTTTTTCCATTTTCTCTAAATTGCAGAGAAAAAGAATGCTTGAACAGTAATTGAAGTGTGGTGCAGTGATTATATTATCATATTTTATCTGACATGTTTATTTATTTACTTTGTTTCTGACTCTATCAAAAAAATATATTTTTAGCAATTTTTTTACTATATAGTCTGCATTTTTTTAGAAGTTCAGCTTTTAGTCTATAATGATACCTAGATATTAAAGTTTTTACACTTTATTATGATTTATTCATCAATATAAAACATTTGGGTCCTCGTGCGTGATTTTCACGTCTACCTCCATGTATTTTGTCGTAAAAATGTTTAGTTTTAATTTATTTGAGCCATTTTGACGTAGTATTTAAGTCACTATTTATCTCTATGGTTACTTTCTCATACTTATCTTCCGTAAAATAAATCAGTGCATCATTTGCAGCCAGTCAGATTTTGCAAAGTTTTAGTTTTTTCAGATATAATAGATATCATTTATGTAATAATATTATTTGGTTAATTTATATAGGGCCGTTTTCGTGAAAAATCACCTCAAGGGCGCTGCGGAGTACAAATAATATCCTGCCCAATACCGATCCTTGTGGTACCCCCAGCGTATTTTGAATCGGACTTGATGTTTTGTTACTTATTTTTGTCTTTTGTTGTCTGTTGCTTTAATATTTTTTTTAATGATGCTTATTTATACTATATTTCTCTAATTTTAAGTAAAAATTTTGAAAAGAAGCAAAAACTTTGTGGATATACATAATTATAATAAAATAACTTTGTTTTTAATACCGGTCTTTATATGTATTTAAAAAAAACGGTTTCGGTTCGTTCTGAACCACCATCAGAGTAATAATATAAAAAACATTAAATTAATAACAGTGTATTTATAAGTAAGGTAGAAATCAACTTTTTAACAATCCTTTTTCTTTCTATTCTTTCAAAATCTCTTTGAAAATCTAAGAATACCGCAACAATATACATATATTCAATAGTTTATAGAAACTTCAGCATTCGAACTGTAATTTAAGAAATTTTTAGATCTTTTATATGTCACTTCTATTGAAGAAACAGTTGATATTAAAAATCTATCAAATGTAGTATTTACATATTTCTTCAATACAATTACAATTTAAGTTGTGTCATTTTAATAAAAAAAAAATTGTATGCACCACCATTTAATCAAAACCAATGGTTTCTTCTTCAGGATAAACGTATAACAAAACATAAAATTTAAGACCCGTATTAATCATACGTTCACCCTGACGAAGAAACCGCTGGTTTTGAAACATGTCGATCTTTTTTGATTTAATTGGGAAGTATAAAAAATTATTCATTTTATTGAAAGAAGCAAATATCGTTTTGCAATAAACGTATTTCAAACATATGAAATTCATAGTTTGTTCTGTATAATACATAAATATAGAAATTAAGAAACGGGCTATTGGTTTGCCTTATAACAGTTTGCCGCTGCTTGATGTAATGCCTCAAATTATCACTATACTTGAAAAGTGTCCTCAAAACCCTAAAGTGGACGATAAAAAACAATCTCCGTTAATAAACAATATTTCGACGCCGGAAAGGCAAAATGGTGTAAACGACAATTTAGTAAAAAATAGTTACAACATACAGTTTTGATTCGACAAAAATGTCTCTCTCTCTGGTTTCAATCCTGGGATTGGTTTGCAGCAATTTCATCTAATCTCCTCTTCCATTCTTCCTTGTCTTGTGCGGCTTTTTTGACTTCTGCGTATGATGAGCAGCGCACGCCCACCAGCAGGTCCTCCAGGTACTCTCGGCGTGGGCGTCCCCTAGAGTTGGTCCCCTCGGTCATAGCCTCCATTATGACATGGAAGAGGCCTTCTTGTCGTATACCATGGCCGATCCATCTTGCACGCCTTTCGGACAAGGTCCTGAGCAGGTGCCTTCCTCCTTCGATTCTTTGGAGAACCTCCTCATTTGTAATATGGTCTCTCCAGGAAATTCCTAACAGTCTTCTATAGGACCACATCTCAAAAGCCTCTAGTCTCCGTTTATCTCTTTCGGATAGGCACCATGTTTCGCAGCCGTACATCAAGATACTCCATACATAGGTCTTGATGAGGAGTATTCTCAGTTTTAGGTCTATATTATTCGATTCTATTATTTTCGACCTTTTATTGAATGCAAGCCTAGCCTGATGTATACGGCTGTCGACCTCGCTCTTACACCGACCGTCCCATGTTATTTTGCTCCCGAGGTAGACAAACTCCTTGGTGTTCTTTAGTGGAACTCCTGCCATCTCTACTCTCATTTGATGTTGCGTTCGGCCTACAGTCAGCAGCTTTGTTTTGTCTTTATTTATTTTCATGTTGTAGTTGTTTTGAAGAATGTTTTGCATGGTTGTTTGTTGTTAAAATGTATGTTAACCTAATTTTTGACAAAATTGTCGCTTTCACCCTTTTGCCTTTCCGGCGTCGATATGTTTAGACGAATGAAAAATAATAAATTCGCGCGCATTAATTTAGTAAGTGAAACAACGAGTCTTGTAATCCGTTAAATCACGGTGGGGATCCGTGGTCAGACGTAAATAGATTAAATCACAAAACTTTTCTATTTGTTCGTTTGAGATATGATATGATAAATATTCGTATTACATTTTATATGAAAAAAAACTACTAAATAAACTATTACATTTATCAAGTAGCCCAATTTTGTTTCACTACTGCTTCCCTACACCAACTCTTACACCTTCTCTCTACCTACCACCACCTCATCATGCTCTCTCTCTCTTTTCTATGATTCCTAATTTCTTGTATTCCGTATTAATTTAAGAATGCATTATACCGAGTAAGGTTCAGGATGAACCGATACGAGTATATAAAATATATTTTTATATATTCTTTTAAGAGGCGTTTAAATTTTTTTTCATTGAATTATAAAATTAATGAGATTTAACCAATGGTCTACGTAAACTTGCTCAACTTTTAAGCACGTATCTGAATTGATGTAAATTGGTGAAAAATATGTAAATAGTTTTTAAATGTAATGATATGTTCAATTGTGTCATTGACTTAGGCTTAAGTATAATGAGATGTTCGATTGCCCTATTAAATTAGGCTTATGTGTACAAAACTTGCACTTTCAAATAGTAAAAAGTTTCGTTGGATTCATATTTGCAACGATATTAAATCAAAAGTTACTAATTGTCCCTCCATACTAATTTGTCAAATCACCGTATTTTTTAATAAAACAAAACTAAACACAGACATTCCGCAAAATTATTACATATTGGCAAGTGAAAAATAATACAAAAATCCAAGTACTCTCATCGAATTATAGCAATCTCGCGATTTTCATGGCTTTAAACCGTAAATAATTATATGAGGCATCTGATTTTTTTCGGTTAGATACTCAAAACTGAAAAGCAGCGCCGAGTAGATATTTTCCGTAATAAAGGTTCGACGTATATGGGGGCACCGGTGATTTTTGTGATTTCCCCCGGGGCGAGGAAAGTACCGATCGGTTTGTCAAATCAGTTCGAGTGAACGGATGCTCCTGGTTCCTACGTGTACGGATGACGCGACCCGCAAGCGAAGGCCATCGCGCTGCTGTTCGGCGGAAAATAATATCCCGGACACCGTCGTGATATCATAAAAGTTATTGCCTACGTTTTTACGGACGTTGGTTGCGAGTTTATAATTCAATTACGTGTTTGTATATTTTGACTATTTCATCATAATAATTCCATGTTATCGCTAACTATTAAAGGTTTATATTCATCACTTTTTTATTTCACGTTTTTAGATTATTTATTTATTTTTAAGAAGATAGGGTGTGTATTGCAAACCCATAAAATCATACTGGTTTAAAACATAAATTTTCTACGATAATAATGGCTTTACAAATACTTCAAATTTCAATCTGAGGAGTTGAAAACTCCAAATGAAGATGTTGTTCTCATCTCTCAGGTGAGAGACAACACTCAGAAAAAAAGGTTCTTGAAATAGCTTTGTCTAAGTTTGGTAATCAGACCTTAACATCCAGGTAGTCTAAACATTTAATTTTCTATCTCATTCTCCATTTTTACTTTAGCCTCAATAAATTGTCAATTTAGGATGTAAGAGTACCACAGGCTCTGGATAATTGTTAATTTAGAATGTACGAGTACCACAGGCTTTGGATAAATTGTCAATTTAGAATGTACGAGTACCACAGGCTTTGGATTAATTGTCTATTTAGAATGCAAAAGTACCAAAGGCTCTGGATAAATCTGTGTAAATAGATGGATAGATTGAACAGACCATTTCAATGAAGTAAATATTTTTTCTGATATAATTATAATATTTATCTAAATTTAAATTCATAGCTACATCAAAAACCTTATAACAAAGGGACGCATTAGTAACCTAAGGCGAAAGTTTTTGCTCCATTGCTCTTTGTAATACTTTTTCTTCGAGAACCATTCAGCTTCTTGTGCTTTTCAAATATTATTTCGTGCGACCTATCAATGTGGAACGCAATAATGAGAATCTCATTTTTCTGGAGCTGACAAAACGAGAAAAAATTCAATGGCACAATATTTTTATCAATCAGTGTTAAGCTCCGACACGTTCCGCCTGGATGATTATTTCATCTTTATAAATAAAGCCAAAGGCCCTAGGGCCTCAGGACTATGGATAAAATAAGAGTACAGTAGTTCCGTTCTCCACAAAAATAAAACTACCGATGTAGGTAAACCTTCCATTGTACTCCTAGTTTAGATACAGATGGATGTATTTGGACAATCTTGATTTAGCGTTTTCCTTTATCGGGAGCATCTAAAAGGAAAATCAGGACTTATTATGAAAAGAATCTATTTACTACACCGGATTGTTGAAAAAGTCTATGATTTTTTGGTTTTCATTTAAATAATTAATATATATATATCTGAAACTGATAGTAAGCGATTAACATTGCAATTCATTGGATCGTTCCCGTGGTTGTTTAGCACACATTTTAAATACATTATACTTTGTTCGTTATTCCTCACGGTGGCGGTAGGAAACCAACAAGAAAATGGAGTGAAAATATTATTGCTCAAAAAACATATACGTGCACATATGTAGACCAACAAGCGCTGATTCTGAATATATAATTTGTATTATATATGTTTAATTAATGAATCGTCATTTAAAAACGATTAAAAGCGTCAGATACTCAAACGCCCTGTGATTGGTCGGCGGGTTCTGACAGCACTACCTCTTGGGCTGTCCATTAAGAATGCGGACAATTTTGTGCCACAAGTTGCGCTGCGTATACTCTACAAGGTACAAGGTTATCTGGTGCGGTTTACAAAATAATTTCAAAAGAGTTCACGTTTTTCAAAACTTTAGATTTCGATCATTTTCGCGGGCTTTGAAAATTTTTAATTATGTTAATTATGATATCGAAATTTTTATCAATTCATTCAAAATATATATTTTTTTAATTGACTGTAATTCTGTATTTAGATTGCGGATACCGAATATTAGAGACCTCGCAGATATGGAAATATATGCTACTATATTAAAACTTCCAGACTCCAAAATCCGCTTCACCTACATGGACGGAATTTCCACGGTAAAACCAAATATTCATTTAATTTTTTAATAGTTGGTTTTAGGATTGTAAAATACCTTACTTATATTAACTTTTAATAGGGTATCTAATTCAACTTCTCAAATTGACACACAATATTAACATTAAAATATATATTTGATAATTATCACCACTTCAAATGTTTTTTCTTCTTCCCTCGGGACACTTATTTTACTGATTTGATGAATTGTCCGTTGGAAGTCGGAAATCTAAAAAATCAAATAATGGGCTATCAATTAAATTTAATTTAACACAAAAATTCATCTTATGTGTATCCGATTACGTAATAATGTCGAGGAAATTAAAAATAAACCTGGAGTAGTATTTCTGAGAGAAAATGCACGAATTCCTTGCAGAAAATGCTTATATTTAAACTGAGAGCAGTCTATTCCAGGATTTTTTAGTAACTCGTCTAGTCTTGATGAGAACCGACACGACGCCACAGTATGGACGTGGTACGTACCTTATATTTCAATTTGAAGAAAGTAAAAAAAATATATATCTCCTGGCTGGCGGCATCGCGTCCCTTCCCGGGGGAAATCTGCTGCCCCATACGGCGCCGCGTGACGTCACATCCGGCCACTTCACTCTATGGAGCACTTCCTCTACAAAGTCATTGTAGACAGGATGTAGAGATCCCTTGAATTCTTTGAAACCTCTGGGAGAAGGATCTTCGGACAAGAACCTTGCAATCATGAATCTTTGAAGGTTTCTTCGTACTATTCACTTCACTATCTACAAGTGAACTTGTAGTTGTAAGTACAAAGATAAAGGGGGTTGAACAGAACTTTCTTGCCATAGATTGAGTGAAGATCGATTGACATAGACCTCGAAATCTAGAAAAACAATTTATGAAAATACTTTCACTTAAAAAATTGCAATGTAAGAACTTAAAATTAAACTCCACCAAAAAAGTTATTTAATTAATTTAATCCGCATGGTCGATATTGTACTATTAACGATATATCGCTCAACTCAACTCAACGCTTATTTAATAATTTAAACAAAATGATCATGACTCAGCAACTTAAAATTTGGTGAAAAGTACTAATGAAAGAAGTTTCACTAAAAAGTTTTTGATACCAGTGATTGAATTCCAAAACAAAAATTTCCGCAACATTTGCCGTAAAAATACTTTTTTGAGTAAAAAGTAATCCCACAGATTAAATATTAGATTATGAAAATGGGGTAGAATTGGTCAGTGATCCATGATCCTAGTGAAACCGGAGAGGAATTAATATTATTTTTGCGGAACGCTGGAAAGTGGGAGGATTTTAAACGTTTTACTGCGTAGTATCACTTTGGTACGAATTTTGGGGAGTATTTCACATGTTAATTAATGCCCTAGAAATATGCATAACAGGATAACAAAATTTCTACCAAAAAGACTGAAGAAGACATTAATTTTTATTTGAAATTGTAACTATAGTAGGACGTTAAATTAATACTTTTGGAGATATTACAAAATATATAATAATAAATTAAGTCGATTATTTTTGAACGTGCGAATTTTTTAACATTAGCTCCACAAAAACAATTTACCTCAAGGCCCTTACTTCCTTTCGTCATATTTGTGGATGATGTGTGGAGGGTCTTTTTAATGAAAAGGTTCTGGGATGGAGAAAAGTATGAAGGGTGGGTAGGAACCTGGGGTCAGTGTGTCCTGGAGTGACGGACGTTTGAATTCATACCTTTCACTGTTCCTCCAAATCTTGTTTCACAAATGAAATATTTTATCTTGCACACAGGAACAATATAAAATTAGACGATTGTAAATATCTTATTTTTTTCGGAAACTTTAGGTCAGAGAGATCGTGTTTGTTTAAATCACTCGGACTCAAAATTTCGGACATATTACACGAAAAAAATTTTACCATTAGGGTTCTGAAATACGGTTTTGTTTAAAAAAAAACATATTCGGGAGGCGGGTTTGGGTACCATTTGTTGGAAAACCAATAAGTTTGCCATATGTCACCTCAAGTAGCTCGCTATGTTTGGTGATTTAGCAGGAGTGCCCGGTTCATCGGGTGAGGTGTGTTCAGGATGGGCCTGCCAACCAGCTGCGAGGCGTGCCAGATCGGGGAGGCTGGTTTCGAGAGACCCTTTGACCTCTCCAACTGGTATCTAGATCCATCGCCTTGCACCGTAGCGGGCGGGATATATTCATACGTACGAGTTGATGAACGTATTCATTCAGTATCTTTGGGCATTTGCGGGAAAAGAGGAAACTGCACTCTAAACTAGTTTTGGCTGCTATATTTATGTATGATCGCAAGATTCCACTCGAACTAAATACAATCTAGACAGTGTCTTGGATAAATATATCCTGTTTTTATTTTTTCGGTAGAGCGGCGTCCCGGCAAAACGAGGGATATGGGTTCAAGTCCTAGATGTGACCGTTTCTTTTTCTGATTCAAATATTTGTTTAAGAATCGCCAATATTGTCTTCAATAATTAAACTCCTAATTGAATTAGTAATGAAACCAATTGGAGTAAAACTATAATAATAATAATAAAAAATTGTTGAATAAGTAAAAATTTTAAAATTTTATTTCCCTGACTCTAATTTTACACTAATATCTATAATTAATCATTTAGCGGTCTAAAGATACTCAAGCCTCGCAAAACTCAGTAATAATTACCGTATAATTCAAAAATACTTTTGTAGCAAATGAATGCCACCACACATTAATAGTTATTTAATTATTGCTTTCAAAATTTGATAACAATAATTTTATGTATAATTTATTACAAGCATACAAAATAAATAACATCAAGAATCAAACAATTGTTTTTTTTTTGTGTACATATGACTTGTTCTGTAATTTTTTTATTTATTATTTTTTTTATTATTTATACCCGCTAAACTGCCAAAGCAGTTTGTCAGCAATTTAATTATTATTTTTAGCAATAATTTTGGTTTCATTTGTGAATTTACAGTCGTATTGGAATGAAAATATTCTGTTTTAGCTAGTGATTGACCAACAATTAGTACACCAAATAAATGGTTGAAACGAAATATCGAGTTAATCTGTGTAAGCTATAAGGGTGACTTTTCCTATATATACGAAGTCAAAATAATTACTTTGTCTACCGTTATTATCATTTTAAAATTATATTTATTTCACAGACTTATTAACCTACAATATCAATATAATTTCACAAATCATAAAATTCACTCGCATCCGTTATTTGGAGAGCTTTTGGAAAATGTTAACAAATGGAATGATGTTGATATTTTATTTATGGAATCAATATTATGTATCGACGCGAATGATTTAAGCTATTTTAGTCAAGTAGTTGTAATTTAAATAAAAGAGTTAAGTGTAAATTTTTTTTCTTATTTTTCTTTATTCTTCACCGTTTCAAAAATAGAGTTAATATTACAACAAGTTTGTAGGTACACTTCACTATGGTTAGAATATAAAAATATTGAATAATTGGACCAAATAATACAATTAAAATAAAAAAAAAAACATTTTTGTCAATCGCAATTCGCAATGAACCGTAAACACATCAAACCAAATGGTGGTATTTTTGCAAAAACCTTTTATCAAAATCCAGTCAACTTACCAGTTCGTAAAATATACCTTTTGATTTCAAAAATATATATTTAAAATGAAAAATCGACAGCTGTTCGAAGGCATATTTGCTTCAGGGAAATGGGTGCATTCTGTTTGCCGGAGACGTCACTAGAGGGCAGCAGAGTGTCACGCCTCGCAATTTATATTCATATAATCCGGGAAACAAAGGCAAACAAGTGCAGAGCTAGGTACTGGCACTAGTACTGCCTTTCCTTACTCTTGCGGGTACCGTCTGCCAACATGGCGGCCAACGAGTGAAACTTTGATAACGAGAAGCAAGCCGGCATAATATGCTGGGTGTCGATGCATATTTCAATCACAGCAAAAACGAGATTTCAGTTTTGTCAAACAACTTTGAATCATTTATAAAAGAAATCTTGTGACAACTTAAGAGTTTCAGATGGGATGTATTCGCCGATGCGTTTAGTTTCGCTCGGGTATTGGCATCTGCTCAAAAGGACCTGGATTCGTGCGGAGCCAACGAAGCGATCTACGCACGGCATCGGCTGGAAATGGCGAAGGAAGCAACAGATAATATAAAAGAGTATTAAAGTCTATTCGAAAATGGACGTCATAGCATCAGTTGAAATATTGAATTTGAAGCATCTATTGGAGAATGGAGACCGAAGCATCAGTTTCAAAATCGAGGTTCAAGTATTTATTGAAAACTGGAGGTTGAAGCATCAGTTTAAATATGGGGGTAGAATTCAAAATGACGTAACGTATTGTACAATATAGGTTGTAGCATTAATAAAAAACATAAAGTTAAAGAAAACTATTTTTTTTTTGTTTCTCTACACTCTACAAACGCACGATCAATTTTCGCGGAATATAGTTTTGGGCGGACGATGGATAGCGGAAGATCGATACTATTTGACACCGTTTGGATCCCGTGCGGACAAACGCTTCGTCGGCGTCCTTTAAATGGTTCAATATAAATTGGACAATAGAATACCAGCAGACCGAAAGGTTGCCTCTACATTATTTGAAACTACAATTAGACTAAGGAAATTTTTATTCTTTAGTCTATATGGGTATGGCGAATATTGTTTAGACATCAAAAGAAGAAACTTTCTTAGTATGTAGAGTGAAAGCGGTGTCAAGGCGAAATTACATGGCATGAGCAAAAAAAAATTATATTGGATAAAAACAACAATAGTCACGTTAGGTTAGGTTAGATTTTTGTGACGTGCATAATTCTAATAAGATTGGATTGAGGAAAGATTGATGAAAGTAGAAGACGTAGTACGGGAAGACCTAGGGCCAGTTGTATGGCAGAAATTCAAATATAACATTGTCATCAAATGACTAGCGTCATGCACTACATCGTGTAACAGTCAAAATCGGGTCGCTAATAATAAAACTCCTTATATCGATAGCGATAAGGTTTAAATTACCGTTTAACACCAACCGCATGTTTTGGATGAAGAATATGGTTAGGAATAGTACCTACATGCAAATCCAATTCCAGACCATACCATGAAAGGTAATTATACACAGCCATGTTGACAAAGATAGCAGCAGGTCAAGTCTCTATGAAAGTGGTTCTCAATTAGTTTTTCCTGCATACCCCTTCGGAAAAGAGCCCATCTTCGCGTATCCCCTGTAGCCAAAATGTCCGTTCGGCAGTGTCCATATTACTACATATATTGCTCCTTCAAGCAACATCAAGTGCCCTTGGTATAATTGGGAAATACTGTTCTAATATAATTAAATTTTTCATAATTATAAGTAACTTATGGTCCTGTTTTAACTCGATTGTTTTGCATTTCATCTGTCTGTAAATTTGTTTGTGCGTTCCGTTTCCAGATCATGATGGCGGCCGTTTTAATGATTCAGTATATATTCTTCTTTTCGAATATGAAATCGTCATGTTTATTTGGTCTCTCATATAAGCATTTCTTTCAATATTACGGTACCTACCTACCCGAAGAAAGTTTGAAAAAATAATTATTGTAGTTGAGATGGTAAAGTTTTTATGGACAGGTTGTATAAATCATTAATTGAATTATTTTTAATAAAATTTACGATGGTTTATAATTAGCTATTTAAGTACCTACCTACTTGCAATAAATCTCACGACTTGTATGTATACGATAAAATTAGAAACGCAATTTTTGGATGCGAGGTCTACTATAATAAAACACTGAACTACTAGTTTTAATTCTTAGTAGTTATAGTTATCACTTTGCTAGAAATTATTTTCAAATATGAGTTTTTTTTTTTACAATTTTTATGGCATATTTTGTACCAGCCTGTGTGTGAGAAAAAGCAATTAGTGTAGCCCGGGGCTGTCTTTGTGGTAGAATGAATTTTATATAACGCACACGTTGTCGCTCCTCCCCCGTGACGTCTCACATCCATACACACACCCCCTTGTACGTAGTACCTACATAACCATACAATTACAAAGCAGCTTGTTTGATGCACTGATTTCGAATGACATACAAGTACACTGAGGATGCTTTAAACTAAGTTTTATCTGAGAACTAGTTTTACGTACTACCCAGCTTCATCAGCTACCAGAAATTTGCTAACGTATAATTGGTATAGATATAATTTTAAAGTGACGAAAATAATGCTTTAAAAAAAAAAAATTAATTCATCACAGTCTTAAGTATATATTTTTATAGAATTTTTTTAAAACTTGTAAAAAAATTTTCGAACAATTTGGAGTTTAGTCAATTAAATGATTATTGAAAAGCTTCCTAGTTCATGAAAGTTTTGTAAATTTTATGCTGTCAGAATTAATTTATTTGGCCACTTCAAATACACGAATAACTCTTTAAATCTCACTTTTCTTAGATACTTGTGTTAAGTTAATTTTAAATTAAAAAAAATAGTGAATAACTAACAAATTTTAACTTTACGAATTGGAAAGCCAGAAATGTTGTGAAAATAATTGGTTAGAGTCGATATTCACATCAAAATAAATTAAACTTTAATTTTATAAGCACCCTGTTTTCACGAACGCTGTCAGCACAAACACCCTTATAGCTTTATGTGCTCTTGAAAAACGGCAAAGGATGTTTATAGGTAGCGTAGACAGTACATACTGTACAGTGAACACTATACGGCGTACGTTGTCAACGAATAATGGTCATGCTCGAATGTGCCACATCGTGTCTGCGCGTATTTCATCTGAGAGACGTGTGACGTACGACATTTCAAAATTACAAGGAATTTCAGCTGGCATTTGAAAGAACAAAGATACAAAGTACAAATTTTATGAAAATACAACGCCATCGCGATCTTATTTAAAAGTAGTTATTTGTTCTGACATGTTAAAATTTCGTTAGCTTTAATGAAACTATTTACAATGGAGTGAAATATCTGTCTAATGAGTAAAGTTCAATGAAAATTTCATTCATATTTTTTCCCTGAAACGTCCTTAAAAGTATTCTCAAAATATATTTAGAAATTTCACACCGATGGAAAGCTTTATTTTCGTCGAATTTTGTCGAATAATGCACGTTGTACTTTTGAACATTGAGATGAATTATTGGTTTGCGCCCGTACATAAGATATATTAATCTGGTCTAATACCTTTTAATTACAGGTCTTAGAAAACGGCATAAAACACTCAATTTAATCGCAAAACTAACATTTAAAAATAAATTTGTCAAAACTAAGGCATGCGTTTGTATTCACGAAATATTACCTAACCATAAAGTACGTTTAGTAATCAAAAGTGTAATCATACCATTCGATGTAGGTACATACTTAACGACAAACGTCAAATTTCGCTTGTAGTACGACAAGGAAAAAAAGGAATATTAATTTATTTGTAAGTTGAAAGTTTTTCTATTAGGCGCATTTATCAAACCAATGAAGTGGTGAGATTTACTAGATTTAGAAAGGATTTCTTGTGTGCTCAATCTAGGGTACGTTAGCGCCTGGTCGTAATATGTAATAGAAATAAATAATAATGTAGGAAGCAGTTTGCCAGTAACAATAATATTATTATGAGGCGATGTATGGACGTAAAAAAAAGTGAGATGTGTGTGCTGCAATAGAATCGAGTCATCTCTGCCTGCCCCTGCGGAGAAACTGCGGCAGGGTTAATTGGTTAATAATGAATACCGCACAACAGTCCCAACTGACCGTCTTACCGTCTGGAGTCCGTCCAATGAGAACATGTAATTCCCCTTATACTTGGGGTATGGTGTTTTGGGTACCACCTCCCCGGGAACCAAAACCTCTGCCATAGATCATCCCAAGTGGTTCGTTACGTTTGATTAATTAGCAGGTGTCTATTAGGGTGTGTATTAGGGGTGTCTTGGAAACAGCGCACGGCGTGATGGTTATATTCTTAGTAAATAAATAAATTAGATAAATATTACGACACCTAGCAAATATTTATTAAAAATCATAATAACCTAAGTGCCTACCTCATTGTTTTAGAAAAACACGAACCCGAGTGGTAGAAAATTATTATTATTAATGATTTTTTGTAGTTAATTTCAGTTCGAACCGGTGCCAGACAGATAGATATCTTAGTAAGTACTTAGTAATTTTATTATTAATAATATATTAAAATATAATGAACCTGGCGCTCAGCAATATTTGAACATTTATAAAAAGAAAAATAATATTTGATCAGAATCACAAATCATTTCATGTCAGTGCTAAAATAATATCGGTTGTTTTCGGGTGCGGCATGCAAACAGATTGTATTAGAACTGTCGCATCCGTAATTTCATGTCATGTCATGTAATGATTTTCGGTGTAATGCGTGAACTTTTAATTTTTAGAAACCACTTATTGGAACTATTATTATAGTCAGACAAGCGATGCAGTAGTGCACCAATAAATTTCATTGATGAATAATTATTTATTCGAATAATGTATGTCTTTTGTTCAAATACTTGACAGATGCTTCGATATATTAATGGAGTACGTTAGTAAAGCAGCGCGCATGGTTTCACAGAACTAGGTCCATTAGACACACTTTAGCTGATATAAAATATCCTTCAAATGGCTATCCTTTTCATAAGCGGTGCTACATTTCTTCGAATATTATGAATATATGTAATGTGACTTGTACAGGGTTTCCAATAAGAGGTGTTATTTTGATATTCAATCGTAAAGGATCAATGGTTTCGTTGCCTGTGTGGCACGTAGCGCCGTCTTGTTAAAAGTAAACGTTGTCCAGATCAATAACATCCAATTCCGGCAATAAAAAATCATTAATCATCTCCCGATAGCGCAATTCATTCACCGTAACTGTTGCTCCAGCCTCATTTTCGAAAAAGTAAGGTCCAATGACTCCGCCAGACCATTAACTGCACCAAACAGTCACACGTTGAGGATAAAGAGGCTTTTCAACAATAACTCTTGGGTTTTCCGAGCCCCAGATGCGACAATTTTGCTTGTTGACGAAGCCACCGAGGTGGAAATGGGCCTCATCACTCAAGATGATTTCCATTTGATTCACTCAAGTGAATTTTAATAATTTAAATGCGTTGTTGAATCGTGTATCGTTCCATTTTTATTAAGTGCGTAGTTTTTACTTGTCAAATGTCAAAAAATGACAGCTTCAAAAGTAACATCTACCGAAATAGCGGGCTATTCAAAATAACACCTCTTATTGGAAAACCCTGTATTTTTATAATGTCATCGGATTTATGTTGTAATTTTTCATGTTGACTTTACATTCAAGCAAATTCATTTATTTTTACAGATACAAAAACGTCAAACACCATCATAAATCATAGCAGGTAAACAATATTGTGTCAGATAATGATTAAAAAATTAAGGCAAAAAAGTTATTTTTCAAAATGACTTTCTAATGAATACTAATGATGACACTCAGTTACTAGGAAGGGTACACAAGAGGAACAACATCTGAAAGGAGCTACACTCCTCTCCGCAAGCCTCGGAGAAGAACCATGAATTCAAAATGACCCGAGGGAAATCTTAGGACGCTGTTCATTCATCAAAGCTAATATCTAATATGCTGTCGTTGATGTCTACAACTTAAAAGTGTATTAATCATATAGCAAAAACAGGTGTTCATAATAATAACAAAACTGGTATTTGTCAATAGATCATTAACTAGTTACACATCATTATATTTGAATTAACTCGATTACTGCGACGGCATTTATGCAAACCTACCAAAATATAAAATTGACAAACTTCAATCGGCGTTTAATGCAGGAGCACGGCTCATAACCGGGGTTTCTAAATATTCGCACATTTTAGAACACCTTCGTAACCTTCACTGGCTCAAGTGCCCTGAAAGAATCCAGTACAAATTGTGCTGGATGGTGTTTAAATTCATCAATGAAATGGCTCCAACTTACATCTCTTATTATGTGTCCCGGAAAACACTGGTCTGAGGCAGTCAACTCTTAGATCAGCATCATCATCACAAGTTCAGAAATTGAACAGAATTCAGGTCTAAACTAAAAACTTACCATCTTAAGCTGTTATACCCTTAAATTAAATATACCATTCCTGAGAGAAAGTCCAGTTATATTCAATTTTCCAATTATTTCCTAAATCTTGTAACTAAATTTCGGTAATAAACAATTAATTAATGTTAATTAAGTGTTAATCTCAAGTGGCCTACCAGGTAAGTATGGTACTGTATATATCTGTTATCTCCACATATAGTTAGTAGATTATTGTAGAAGTGTATTATATATTTGTACAGCGCCCTTGAGGTGATTTTGCAAGAAACGGCGCTATATAAATCATCAAAATTTTATTATTATTATTAAAAAAATTGACTAAAAGGTCACTGCTCAGAATGCAGTTAGTTTTCAGCAGTAGGTCTAGTATCCTTAATTAATTAAATAGTATAAAATAAAGTCGCTACCTACGTCTGTCTGTGCGCTTAGTTCTTCTAAATTACGCCATGGATGTTGATAGGGTTTTTACTTAGAGAATTTCTTTCGGAAGGTTTATATATATAATACATTTATATTATACTTATAGAAAGTAGTTAAACTTTGATATTTTGAAAAAAAGTTGTAAAAAAAATATTTTCGGGCGCTAAAATTGAGATGCATCAAAATAATGTACTAAGGAATTGTATATCTTGAAAAGGCCGACAGAAAAGTCCGCGATGATATATATGTCTATCTCCTAAAGATAACCTCCAGCAACGCCAGGTATACGTCAGCTAGTATTAATATATGTGTATTTAATAAATAATTAAAAATAAAATAAAAATTCCGATTAAAACAAATAATTAAAATTAAAATTAAATTCAAATTGAAAAATAATGACAGAATCGCTAAGACAAATAAAGGTTTTTTAGTAGGCTTTTATAAATTCTATCAATTGTGTTGTAGTGTTGCAGTAAGGTGTTTTTAATACAACTACCCGATTATCCTGCGAGTTATTTTTCATAGACCGTTTTCATAAAATGATCATTATACTCTTGGGGCAAATATAATATGTTAATTTTTTAAAATTATTTTTATTACATTACACTCCATTTCAAAACTGAAGCATCATATGTCTGCTTTATATTAATCCAGTACATAATTTAATAGGTAGACATCATGAACACTACCTTACGCCATTAGTTTTACTAAAGAACGAGTCATGTTGTAATTCTTTTGCGAAGGAGACGTTAATTTTTCGAAGTGCTTAATCGCGTGCTTATTAAAATAAACTACAAAGCTGACCTCAACGAAATGTAAGCTTTTACGACTTTTAGAGGTAAAAAAAAGTTGTTGCAGCTCTCACCACAATGAGCTACTGCCGCATATAAAACTCGTAGTATTTTAATTACGATTCTACACTTTCGTTTCGCAAAATTGGTAGCTATACCTAGTATTTATTTTTAAAAAACCAAACTACTATGCGAGTGGATATCTTTGCCCCTTTGATATACCTACTTCTTTGTTGAAAGTTTCGGTTGATAGTATTAGTATTAATTAGTTAGATATAATATCACGACCTTTGAAAATAAAAACAAGAGGCAGGTACGCAAGTAATTTATCATAACCAAATATCCACTTAATACTTTCTCAAGGGATATAAGATGAAGTATATATTAGTAGTACTACGAACTAAGCGTCCTTTGTAGTTAGTTTTCGTGATAGTTAGCAATAACTTCTAATTTTTTTTTTTTTTTTTTTTTTTTTTTTTTTTATAGTGAATACCTCACAAGAGTCCCAACTGCTCCCGTCTGGAGCCAGTGAGACTATGGCATCCCCAATTGGGGGATGTTGTGAGGCTGAAGGTAAGTGGGGAAGGGAAAGAGGAAGGTGGGGAAGTACCTGGCTATTCAGATCTAGTCACTAAACACGGCTAAAGCCATTTGGAGCAACGTTTCAATTCTGAATGGTGGTCTTACACCAGGGCGATACTGGTAGTATCTTCCACTCTGGAACGTGCCGCAAATATACTATATATTATTTTAATTAATTAATTGTGAAATAACACAAATTAATCAAATAAAATTTATTTGCGCACGCCGGGTTCGAACCCGCGACCTTCGGAATGGCAGTCCAATGCGTTACCACTGGACTATGCCGGTTCTAATAATATGGTTTGTGATTAATCGTCCTTTCGGCCTACTATGGACAATATACTAGAATTTGGTAATCGAGGAAAGGCTTAGACAATAAATTTGTCACACTGGTAAATGTCTTCTGACAACCAATTATGTATTTATTTCCCAGTAATATAGACACCACTAATACAAATACCAGGTAATATTTTCAGTTGATATTTTGAAATACATAAATATATTTTTATTTTGTCCATAGAAATTGTGAACTCTGTTCATCAAAAGGTCAGAACGAAATGAATTATTTGACGAGCAAAAGTTTTGCTTCGAAAAACGTTTCCTGAGCCCTTGATTAAATCCAGTTCTGTAAAGCTGAGACTATGGCGCGTCAAAGCTCCTTATTTCCGATACTACCGAGTTGCCGTGGGAAGGGAGCTTTCTTGTGTTATTTTCAAACTTTCCCTGAAAACCTCAGGCATCGTTCGCGGCACTTATTTTCAGGGAGCTCATTTTATGAAAGTAAAGACTTGCGCACCATAACTGACTTTACTACTTATTGGGGAATTACGCATTATTCAGCCTATTTTTTATTAAAAAGTTTTTCAATTTTTAGAATTAAAGAAAAAAGTATCTTTTTCCAGTTTTTCTTTCTATAATTCTGGCAAGATCAATGTGATTGTTACAATTTTTAAAACATTAATTTATTGCCTTCAAATTAATTTAATCAGATTTTGGCACCTTAAGCGCAATTCTAAAATAATTCCCAGCAAAAAGTGATATAATCTACAAAGAAGAAATAATTTTTATATTTTTTTACCTAGGCCAAAAACGTGCTCGGTATCGTACTCAATGAGTGATGGATGCAGAAGATACGGCGACCTCCCCGAAGGACGATCCTTCAAGTTAATTTAATTTAATCATATTATGTTATATAGTCATTACGTACGTATTTATGTATTTAATCTTTTTTTAAATCTTTGAATGTAATCATTTTCTATATTAAGGCTAATCTAGCAGACTGTATGGTGGACTCAGTCCTGCTGGATTAATACATAAATAAATGATAACAAAACAACAATAATTATTTCTTTTTCGCTAAGTCCATATTCTAAAAATTGTGTTTTAAAATTATATACTGTTTTATGCCATTTTAATTTCTTAGTCGATGTTAGGCGCCTTATGGATGGAAGCAGTGACGCGGTTGCCCCACCCTTATCCCTGTCCCCAATCTCACCTACACTCTATATC
Source organism: Hesperophylax magnus (assembly GCA_026573805.1). Classification (NCBI taxonomy): domain Eukaryota; kingdom Metazoa; phylum Arthropoda; class Insecta; order Trichoptera; family Limnephilidae; genus Hesperophylax; species Hesperophylax magnus. The sequence continues at coordinate 10,481,352 of JAIUSX010000002.1, forward strand.
TACACTCTCTATGTACCCCAATACCGAAGAAAATTTCAGAATAGAGCACAAGTCTATAATCTTCTGAGTTTCGTCACTTTCCCTTATTAAAATATATTTAGAAAACTACTGCTTTCATCAAACAATCTGAGTTAGGTTAACATTAAATTTGACTTTAGTTCCCATTCTCAGTTTAACAAAACCGGCTAAGCGCATTTTTAATGTACGCTTTTGGTGCTTCTATTGCATAGATTTATTTCCGGTAAACGATGGTGGTTTAAGAATCATGATATATTTTTGGAGATGGATTAGTTTGTCCAATAAAAAATTTACATATCACAATAATTTAATTTTACAATAAGTTCCTACGTTGGATTTTTTCACTGTTTCACTTTTCCTTTTATTAAGGTTTTTGAAATCGAATAAAAGCTTATTTAAAACATGTTTATGGTTGGTAAAATGAATAGTAATCTTTGGCAAGTTTTCCGCCAAGACTACCTATTTTTTTAGACTCTGTGTTCGTTCAGTGTTGATAAGTGAAAATGATAATCGGAGGGTGTTTTCAATATGATTAAATTGAAAACTAGGAACAAAGGATGCTAATAAATTCTGAAAAAAATAAATTGTAAGGGTCATCAAGAGAAACATCATAAATCTTCATAAAGAGTTATATTATTCCATAAATTCGAATCTACTTGAGCCCTTTATGTCTGTTTCGGCCAAACCATAAATCACCGAATTATAAATGGTCCATTGACTCTGTTTGCTGACCGCAGGCCTTTTAGCACATCCATTTCATTAGAGCCGCCAATTGCTTGGATTAATCCTCGCCTAATAAACGTCCCCCGCAATGAATGCATTAAATACTAAAGATGAGCCCATAGGAAATAGTCGTGAAATATGGATTTGGGTGAATGGATTAAATTATAAAGGACATCCGAGGGTAAATGCACAAACTTCCGGAGGTGATTCTACGTGATGATGAAGTAAAAAAAAAAGCAAATAAACTTTTTACAAAATTCCATCGTTTTTTTTATCATACAAAAATATTTTTCCATAGAACAATATTTATTTTTCCACACAAACAATTCAACTTTTAAACCTAAAAACAACCTTAAATCGTTGCGATTTCAAAAAAGGCATTAATCTTTTTGCTTCCACTACCATGTAGAATCATTTCCCGAAGTTTGTCTACTTTACCCCCGGACACATTTAATATTTTAGTTATCGTGAGGGTGGTACATTGCCTTAAAAGTATTTGTTAAATTCAGACACGAGTCATATGATAAAAAATAATTCAGCCAGAGTTATATAGTAAAAATCACATTATTACATAATTCAGACAGAGTCACATGGTAAAAACCACATTATTATATAATTCAGACAGAGTCACATAGTATTACATTATTTCATAATTCAGACAGAGTCACATATTAAAAATCACATTATTATACAATTCCGAAAAAAATGTTTTGTTTCATAGTCAGATCACGTTCATATTTTTTGGCTTTAAAATTTACCTAATTATTATTAAAAAAAAGAAATATTCCATATTGCTAAAACAATGTAAATAAGTAAAGCGTCAGTAAATCGTATCACATTTAAATATTGATATTTATATATTTATTAACAGATAAAGAATATCCCTCAGGCCACCGTAATATAAGTGTTAAATATGTAATAATTTATATGAATTATATATTTAATTTTATATCTTGTAATAAATTAATTTATAATATTGCTCTTATATGGCATTATTAGTATTGCACTCACCGCTCAGTTCAGCTAAATTAAACAAACATGCGAACTTAGATTTCCTCAGAAGATTAACAACAAAATAATTTTATTTTTGCCTGAAATTTTTGGTTAAAGAAGGAGGAAACGCAGCACGGCGTAGTAACCAAAAAAATCATCATAATAATTTGACTATCATCGGTCAGTGTTCATCTTCATGCTAACAATGCTAGTTAGTTTTATTATGTAATTTCTCATTTAATTTGTCCTTTTCACAACGAGACGTGGAAGAAACTCAAGCAATTATTTCTGTTCGTCGATATTTAATATTTTCATCAAAGGGACGAATAAACAACATGTCACGCCTTAAATATTTTCTAGCCTTAGAACGATAATCTGTAGCGGCATACCTACGGCGTACCAGTAAGCTCCCCCTCGTAGAGTGTCGGCAGTGTGGCCTTAAGGTCCCTGAAGAATTACTTGCTACAAATCTCATATAATTGATGTCACGGGGCTGCGAAGGGTCTACGTCTCTCTTTATTCTTAATTCTCAACAAACGCGATCTTGTCGTCTTAATTATTCTAGTTAAGATAAAACACAGTTTAATTGTAGTTAGTGTAGTGTAGGAAAGTATGTTTACAAGAGATGAGAAGGCTGACAGTTGAAAGAAGGGTAAATGCCAGAAACTCCATTAATGGAGGACAGAACGCAATTGGCGATAGCAAAACATGGTCAAAGAAGCAAAGCTAGCTGTCCACAATGGAGTGCTGGAACCTACCCTGATGTATGGCAATGAGGCATTGAACTGGCAGAGAAAGGACGATACAGACTGAATGCTGTAGAAATAAGATCCCTGATGAGTATGTGTGGTAAAATCATGCATGATCGCGTGAGAAATGTGAAGATTCGTAAATAGTTCAAGGCTAATGTAAACGTAATTAAGAAAAGAACGCTTTCGGCATGTAGATTGAATTAACGAAGAAAGGAGTGTAAGAAGAATATGAATGGTAGAAGAAGTCAGGGATGCCTGAGAAAGTCATGGCACGATCAAGTGAACCAGATACTGAAATCGGACAATATCAAGAGTCGGAATAACAGAAGAATATGTATATATATATATCAATGAGGCGAGGAGTGTGTGACAAGACCGAGTTGTTTGGCGACCCGTTTTCTCTACTCATATCCCAGTGGGGGAACGGCGTGATGGCTAGTTAGTTAGTTAATTGTAGTTAAATTTAATGAGTTTAGTTTATGTCGATATTCACAATAAAAAAGATTGTTTCAATTAAACAATAACACTTACCAACTTAACCAATTATATCAATTTAAAGTTGTAAAAAAGGTACCTATTATGGTAAAGCTCTAATGGGGATATGTTAAAAAAATTGAGATTCTGGAGAATTTAATTCTGAAATATTTAAATATTGAAGACAATATTAGTGATTTTTTTTAAACGAAAATCTGAAACAGAAAAATCAGAAAAGGAAACGGTCACATCTGGGACCCTCAAATTGTAATATTTAAATATTGAAGACAATATTAGTGATTTTTTTTAAACGAAAATCTGAAACAGAAAAATCAGAAAAGGAAACGGTCACGGTCCCAGATGTGACCGTTTCCTTTTCTGATTTTTCTGTTTCAGATTTTCGTTTAAAAAAAATCACTAATATTGTCTTCAATATTTAAATATTACAATTTGAGGTTTTACTCAATAAATTTATTCCGAAAAATAAAAAATTTAATTCTGCGCTATCTATGTATCAGATTATTTAATTCAGCTCTATCTATGTATGAGATTATTCAATTTAGCTCTATTTGTGTTTCAGATTATTTAATTCAGCTCTATCTATATATCAGATTATTTAATTTAGCTCTATACATGTTTTAGATTATTTAATTCAGCTATATCTATGTTTCAGATTATTTAATTCAGCTCAGTAACAGACGATTAGGGTTTTTGTGTTAGTATTGATTTTGATTAAAATGCTCTATTATGTTAAATATGATTACCTTGACTTAGAAAATCACGACAAGAAAATGTTCTACAGAATGTTTCTTCTCGACGTTTTAGATATTTTGCTAAGATCGGTACCTACTCCACTTTACAAATACAACAGTAAATGCCTTTTAGAATTTTTTTAATAGCTTACAAATATCATAACAGATCAAAGATTTTTTTAAATGGAAATTGTACTCGGATGCTGATTATCGGTGTATAAATAACTACAACTTTTTTTTATTTATTTTGAACAACGAGTAAAGTTAGACAAAAAAATCATAAAATATTAGCATCTAATGAAGAGAAATTTTACTTTTAAAATAAAATAAAAATACTTAGCAAACAAATCAAAAAGCAATATTATTAACATTATTGAGAAAACACATTTTTAGTGAATTCAGTTGTAATGAAAAACATGTTGATTTTCGCCCGAATGGAAATCAATCATCTATTCAGAAATAATTATAAATTATCTATTTTTGGGTTTCATGTAGTTTAATGTGAAATACTGAAAATACAAAAAGTACTCGATTAAAAAATCTATAAAAATTCATGTGGAATATTTTACTTAGATAAAAAGGCAATATTTAATTTTGACAACGAGTCTTTTTTTATAAATAGCGACACTAAAAAGAAGCTTAAATAAATTGTAAGTTTTCTTATTTATATATTCAATAATATTAATAAAGTCAATTTATAAAAATAACTCTTTATGTATGTAATTTTTATCACGCATGACAGCTGTTTCAATTTACTCAAATAAATCATAAATTTAAAGTGGAATTCTACTAAATAAACTTGATTGATGAAGGCTCGTTCAATTGAGCCTTCGTTCAATTGACTCTTTGAACCGTACGGAAATATTGAACTGGTACAGTGATTGCCTCTCTTAATATAATGAATCATGATCCATCGCTATTTCAAAGCACTTCTTTGGCAATAATTTATTGATTGAAACACGACAATGACATTTTAATGGCATAGTATTATTTAACCGTTTTTCAATTGTCAAAACATGCATTAAGAGGAAACTACAAGCCAAAAATTTGTATATTCTTGGTATACCTTATATTGTAAGTAATAGGCATTAAAATCGCTTGACAAACGGACTCTAGAAACGTTCTATTTCAAGCGCAAAACTCATTTTTATTTATTTTGCAAATAATTTTATGAGAAAGCAAAAAAGTTAATCATGTGAAACTATCACAGATAATCTTAGCTATAATACTGTATTTTTTTAAGGTTGTTTCCGTTTTGCGTTTATACATGTCTATTGAAAAAAAAAAATTAGTAGCTTACATTTATATTTTTTATTGAGTAATTTATTTTTTTATTTGTATTCTACTCAAGCGAAACGATAGAAAAACCTTCAATTTATCTAAAGCATATTTTTTGGTATTCATAATTTACACCAATTCGTTATAAAGATTAATGAAAATTGTGATTTGGCATTAAGCTTCGCCTTAACTGAATGATGTAAGTCATATCGGTTGAACAAACACGTGAGATATACGGGTGATTGAGTTTAACCGAGGGAGACTAGTGATAAAACCATTTCTGCCGTTAGGAAGGGAAACAACACTAAACTCTAATATTAGAACAGCAGCTCTTTAAAGGTCGATTTAAAAAGTAAATAAAAAAAATAATGTGAGTACCGCACAAAAGTCCCAACTACTCCCAACCGTCTAGAGCCACTGAGACTATGGGATCCCCAATTGGGGTATGTTGTGAGGCTGAAGGTAGTGGGGAGGTAAGGTAAGGTGATGGGTAAGAGGAAGATGGGGTGCCTAGCTATTTCGATCTGGTCACCAAACACGGCTAAAACCATTTCAAGCAACGTTTTAATACTGAATTGTGGTTTAACATCAGGGCGATACTAAGAATATTTTCAACTCTGAAATATACCTTATATTATTTTCAACGTATTATTTGCGAAATAACACATGTCAATCAAACAAAATTTACTTGCGCATGCCAGGATTCGAACCCGCGACTTTAGAATTGTCAGTCGAGAACCATTCCCCTCATCCACGGAGGCCGTCGATTGGAAGGTTATTCTCCTTTTTATTTTCCTGATCATGATAAATGGATCTTGATACATGGATCCTTACATATATGGACGAAAGGTTACATACCATACTTATCGGAAAACGTGTTAAATAAATTTGAATCATTGAACTCTGCTGAACACGAGAATAATATGAAATTTTGTATCAAGTTCAGCGTTTGGTGCAAGTTGTAGGTCAAATTAAATGCTAATGAGATGAAAACAAAAACAGAAACAAAAATACATATGACCGTGAAAATCTTGAATCATAAGAAACAAAAATACTTATTTGTACGGTTAGTAGAAAAGTGAGAAGATAACGCATAACATTTTTGTACGTTTTTATTTGTTTGGAAACATGTAAAATATTATCATATCTTCAAAGTAGCTGTTGTTGCTAAAAGGAAGATCATTTTAATTTTCAAAGTTCTGTATTCGTATATTTTACTCCACATAAAACCTACTCTTAAAGTGTTCATTTACTCCTGATGACACGGACATTGTTCGAGAAACATGTAGATTGTGTATATACAAGTAAAGTTATCTAAACTAAATTATTTGTCTTTTTAATAAAATAAATAATGCCATCATAATGTGATAATCAGCAGCTACCTTTCTTCGAAAAAATTATTCGTATTTTTTTTTAACGCTAAATTTTGTACATAAGTATCTAAGTACATAATAGGTAGAAAATTCCTACAAATCGTAAAAAATAGTGTGTTTTTAAACTTTCAAAAGAGTAGATAAAAATAAAATTAATACTAACCACAAATTTTTTTTCGTCTTTACGAATCCTAAAATAAGTGATTCTGGAAAGTTTATCTGCAGAAATTTAGGGAACCTCCCGGAGTGGTTTCAATAATTTGTTAGCGTGTTGGGCAGGTGATTTGGTTAGATTAAATATTTTAGACGACGAGGGAAAATTTAATTACAGTATCCATCAGATAGTTTTCTAAGTAACCCCAATTTTATTTTATGAAGGCCAGAGTGTAATAAATGGGTTTTTCCCAACGAAATAAAAATTGGGTTTTGAAAGCCTAACCAATCCAATCTGAAGACGCAAACATAAACGACCTACATTCACGTATAGTTTAAGCACTCCGAAATAGTGCAATATGCACAATTTAATCAAATTCGGGGGTGGAATGACTTAGTTGTACACAAATATGCAGAATCCAGACAAGCAATGATGATTTGGATCGAGAATGGCAGACCGCATGAAGGTGCTATCGCGGCGGATAGGAAGATAAAGCGTGCTGCCTTAAAATAAGCAATGAAAAATTGAGTCAGTAAAATTTTGAACAGCAAAATAACATTCTGGATAAAATTGCCAGCGCGTTTGAAAATCGACATTCCAAAAATTAAAAAACCAAACAAACAAACAGTTAAATGTGCGATGTAACATTCCGAGTTACATAAATGGAGAGACGAACCTTGTAGCCTTTACTAATATCTTCAAGACGTACTTTTCTATTCCAGTACCGTTCACTTCTTCAAACGAAATACTTTCAACCACATATGAAAAGATCGATCGCACCGAGAACATGGTAATAGCGGCAATAGGCAACGTTAAAGCCGGAATATCGGCAGGACACGATGGATTGAGCATTGAGCACGTCAAACACGCTGGAGGAGCCGTTGTGCGACTACCAACTGGCAACGGTGTTTACCGTTATAATAAAAAAAAAACATTTACCTGAAGACATGACAAAAACCGTAATTATATCCAAGTCTTAAGACTTATACATACGTCTCAATTGTCACACTTTACCGTGCAAGAAAATTACCGTCCAATATCCATTGCCACAGAATTTGCTTGAATATTTGAACGCTTGATACTAGATCAGGTTGGACCCCTCCTAACAACTAGTTACAATCAAGTGCGATTTAAAAGGGAGTGATCAACAAACACAGCGATATTCTGCGTAAAAAGAACGTTGGAATACTATAAATATAGAAGAACTACAACGTGCGCGTGTTTCCTAGATCGAAGGAAAGGCATTCGACAGAGTTTTTCACCCATTATTACATACTGAACTCGAGAAAAGGGGGATGCCGTCAAAGGTCGTACACATTCTAGACACTTGGAACCGGCAGCAAGAAAAAAATGTAAAATGGAAAGAAGGCCTTTCTGAACCATTCTACTTAACAAGTGGTGTCAGACAAGGATGATGTATGTCTCCAGTACTATTTTAACGTATATATGGATGAACTCTCTCACTCAGTGCAAGGACAGGCTGCTATATCGGAGAACACTGTGTTAATAATGTAAGTTACATAGATGATATGGTGTTGATGACGCCAACTATAAGGGAGCTACAAATAATATAATTTTTTTTGTGGAGTTTGCACTAGAAACCAACATGCTATACAACCCGAAAAAAACAGCACTCTTGGTCATCAGATATGGACAGGCTTCGAAAAGCATTCCACCAGCTTTCCTGAACGGCGAGCTTATAAAAAAGGTAGAGAAAACAAAGTATTTAGGCCACATCATCAATAGTAAACTAACGGACGACGTTGAAATCGACGATGAACGATGGACATAAAGTCTAATATGCTCAGTAGAAGTTTCTGGCTTTGCAGCCCACGAATAAAAATAGTGCCATTCCTAACATTTTGTACGTCTTTTTATGCAAGCGAGCTCTGGGCCAACCTTAAGAGGAGCAGCATAGAAAGGCTACGCGTCCAGTATAACAACGCCTACCATACGATGTTTGGCCTTCACAGATACTGCACTGCTTCCAACATGCTCACTGAAGGGCGAGTACCGGGTTTAAGGGTTGTGAAGTCCAAATATTAGTACTTAGGTAATATCATATTATTATAGTAGTTTTATAATATATTGGACACAAAATGTAAAAATTTTATAGCTAAATAAAATACGAAAATATTGAAAACTGACTAATTGTAAAGCATCCTTTTTTATGATAAACTCTCTTATGCTCCTCCACTTTTCGATTTTGACCATGTCCGTTCGAAAATCACAGAGTTCAATGGAGTACCTACTTTTACTATGAATTATGGAATCTATTGCATTCCGCTACCCCTTCATCGATTATTAAGGTTATTTTAACAACTCTTTTTCCTCGAATTTAATCAGCCGAAACAATTGAAATGAAATTAATTTCGCGTTGAAAATTGGAGGTAGAATAAAATAATTCATCAATCATTCGTTTACTTTCCACAGTACAGATTGTTCCAGAATGGACTCCATGGCAACCAATATGTTGAGTGAGGTTTTCCTGTTGATTTTAATCATGTCTGATCTACCATGACTCTTCGGTCCGAAGGTATGAATCTTTTTCATTCCATCTCGTAAGCGTTAAAGACCGTTTTTTTTACAAAAATCAATTCTATCAATGATTCTTCGTAATCGCAACCCATTCATCCGGGCGTGATTGACGTAAATGTCAAAATAAAATAAATCCGCGAAAATCAAGGTTATTGAAAACGACGTTTATTTTGTAGCTCCCTTAAACTGGAGCTTGATTTGTTGACGAAATAAGATAAAAAAAATATACAAAAGGCAAAAATATATTATTCAATGTCTATCTAGTTCGTTGATTTATAATGATACTTGAGGGAAGGATGGGTGAATTCCAAAAATACAACGCGTTTATCGTTAGTGTAATATTTTTGTTGGGTTTGGAAATCTTTATATTTTTGTATTTGATATATTTGGGAATCATTTATCAAATTATTGTTAGTATGTAAAATGTGATTTTCATTCCAAATCGCGATTGGTAAAAAAATTCACTCTATAAATAATGATGTTCTACTTGTGCTTTAACCAGTGCTCTAAAATTAAAAAGAAAACATACTTTATGTAAGAACTGGTTGTTTCGGAGAATTTGAACATTTCATCAAATTTCAACGTTCATTTTCAAGTTCTGTGAAAGATATTTTCAAGTTTTGTTTTATTTCAGTTTTGTCAAGCAACTAGCCTTTAATGATTAAATAACAGAACTTGAATAGGAATAGGAAGAACCGGAAAGTGAACGTTGAAATTTGATGAATTGTTCAAATTCTCCAAAACAACCCGTCATAAATCTTTTTCTAGATAACATTTTGTCAATATTTCATTACATTTTGTGCATATTTCAATGTTGTCAATATTTCATAACATTTTATCATGCAATAAAAAAAATCGTTTAAAATCTATTGTCAAGTAAAAGTTTTTATTATTATTATATTAAATATGTTGTAACACACCGGTACTACAAAATACAAAATACATACAAGGGATTTTTGTAATTTTTATTTGCTAGATATTGTATTAGCAAGTATTATTATTGGCCTAGAGGTAAAATGGCGACACTTTAACGCGTGATAAATAGATATAGACGTAAAACTGTTTCTTTTTTGCCTTTCTCATTTGTGTATGAGGTCTTGATATCGTTATAAAGATACGTTCGACTGTGGTCCTAACCTAACAACACTCGGTCACCCCATTGAACATTGTGCATCAGTAAACTTATGTTACCGTCTAGAAAAACGGTTGAAAAAATGATATCAACTTGTTACAAATAGGGGTACTTAGAATATTCTATAATAATGCGATACTGCCAAAAACGGAAGGGCCCCTTTGAAGGCCGTAGCCACGATAGAGAGAACAAGTATAATAACTTGTCTAACTTGTTTTATCAATAATCCAACTAGTGAATATTTGGCGAAGTTTGCTAATGAACCACTGACATTATTTGTAACAATGAAAGCAATGACAGGCCAGTAATTAAACTGAGCCGCGCGACTTTGTTAAACAAATATCCGCTAAAAGTTATGCGTCCGTTGTTTGCAGGGAGAACGGCCAATATTGAAACAGACCTCTTGCAAATCAGGGTCCTATGGAAAAGTTTGCGGTGAAATCAAGCGCATGTGAGTGGCGAAGTTAAGAGATTTATGTTATCGTTGTGAATAGATAAAATAGCGAATGGTAGAATTCTACAAGTTGAACTAGATTGAATTAAAAAATATATTAAAGGTGTAGTAGATGTAGTTGAAAATGAAGAATGTGTCGTGTAATCTAAAATTAAGTTTCAATTACTCTTTTTTAATCAAGTTCGTAATGAATTCGGAACTACCAAGATGTGATAAACGAGAAGGTACTGGAAGTTAATAGTAATTTATCTAAGATCAAAAAGATTTAAACCCTAGATTTTGTTGAATGTAAATAATTTGATCGAATACCGTTATGATTTAACCCCCTTAATAATATCAGTGTTTTAAATTTCACAAAACTGATAAAAAAACCACTTACCCTAAAATGATGGTTGTTATCAGTTGTGTAAAATATAAAACACTCGATTTGGAGTTTTTGAATACAACAAAATTTTTAATTTAATTGTTCAATTTTTAAGCGGCGCTCAATTAAGTTTAAAGGTACGACTTTCGTTTGATTTATTTTCTGTCACTCAAAAAAATACAATCCTCTCTCGTAATGTATTTTTCTTTTGTACAATATTTTGAACGAGTTCTGAGAACTGTTGTTTTGGCAATAAATGCGTGTTTATGTAGTGACATTTTTAATAAAATTTATTTTTGTCGGAAGGAAACCCCATTATCCAAAAATATTTTTGCTGTTTCAGAGGGTATATAATGTATTTAAAAGAACTAGGCCTTTGCGTTCCTAGAAAAAATTGGTTGTTTAATGCTCAAACATAGCTGGGAAATTGTAATTACATATTTTCATATTCATAATACGTCTTAAAATGTGTATCGGTATATGCTTATCACAAAATTTTGCTACGATCTATATGGAAAGTAAAACATCAATTATTAAAAATGTAATGCAGAAGGTAAATACAATATGCTTCCTCTAGTAATTGAAAATAAAGGTCCCTATTGTGATTCAAATTCAAAATTTGTCAAACTCACTAGGTTATTTCATGAATTTTTACTCGCACTTCTGATAAACGAACGTCATGACCGGTAACTGACTGCATGGATGTCACATGAGATAAAGTATATCTGTTCGCCCCTAGAATTTTTGAAAAGTGCCTCTCTAACATGTCCATGTCCAGTTCATTATTAAACCCATAGGTAGTAAGGAACAAATTTAAAAAAGTCTCCACGCAGTCCCTACAAAACCAGCAACAAAACCCGGTGACAAATGGAATGTGATCCATGATCATTTCCCACTTAAATCATGAGAGTCGTTAGGGTCCCTATTCGACTATTTGGGCAAATAGTATAATGAAAGTTATCTCCTGGAGGCTTGGGAGAACCTCTCGAATGAACTGACGCCATAACTATCGATTTAGTCTCCAGCCATAGTGTATTTGACTTTAGTTTAGATAAGTTTGTTTCTTATTTTTGAGAGCTTCGTACTTGAAACTTCAGATCCAAAATACTTGAAATGATTAATTGTGCATTTTCAGTACTCGTGGGAAAAGGAACTTGAGAACTCTGGTATCCTTGTCTTTAAAGGCGGGCGTTAAATAAGATGTATTTCACGTAAGAGAGAATCTTTTATTTATTTTGAATTATAGTTGGAAAATGGTGGTTATCAAGGTTTGACAACTAAATAAAGGTAAAGAAAGCTAAATAAAGCTAAATAAAGTTTAGATTCTGAAAATTGGTTTCCCGGAAGGGGTGATATTTTCTGAGATGAATAGATAAGTACCTACTTACGTAGATACCATAAAATGTATCTCTGTAATGAGGATTCTTTAAAGAGGACTGTCATTATTCATTAAAATATATTTATTTGAGCCCATACCGCTAGTTTCATTGCTATCATGAGGCCCATCTCTTGAATTCTATTAATTCTCACCTCACTCTGTAGCGAGGTGCAAATACACAAATTTTGTATCATTTAGGAAAATGTTTATAGGTGTTACGTTTTATGCGACTCGTTTGGGCGCTGATTTTCCCAATATTTCTATATGGTGTTCAAACATGGCAAAGCGAAGAATAGTAACCCTCGATGCGCTGAACTGCTCAGTTAAAGGCCGTTATCATTAACGGCCTGTCACAAGTTCAAGTTTAATTAACGGCCTGTACAATATACCAACAAAAAACATCTGTATTGACGTCGATGTCCGCGGTTTTTCATGAAGCGCAGGGCCCATGCAGAGTGCATAGTGCAGAGTGCAGAGTGCAGAGCGGAGGAGCTCGGTTCATAACAATTGTAGTGGGGGTGACGATCAGCATTGAGGTAAGACTCAAGAACTTTGGGTATTATGGCTTTCAATACGCAATAAGGCGCTCATTTGCTGCCACAGAAGTCATCGAAATAAAAAAAGTTAAAAAAAAAACAATAAAATAAAATGAAATGATTGGGATATGATTTGAGATTTTCACGGCCAAAAGTATTATAGGAATTTATTTTTCAGGTGTTATGCCGTGTCTTCTACCAAAGTTTCGGGCAGCATTACAGTATCCATCATCGCACACATCTGCCCTGATGATGGACACTATAATGTTATCCAAAACGTTGGCTAAAGAAAGAGTTAGCGCAACACGGCATAATACCCCACAAATCAATCATTATAGTACTGCGTGGTTCTTTATCCCTGTGAAATCTGGTTCAATCAACTCAAATTCGCGTTGCTTTTAAAGCGTCATTTTAAAAATTGGAACTGATTGCTCGAAGGATTCAGAAAAGTGGTAAAGTAGGTACCTACCTACCGATGGTATAATATTTAAACGGAACATTATTTTAAATTGTATTTTTCAATTTTAATTGTTTTTTTTATTGGAATTATAGTATTCAGTGATTTGTCACGGGTCTGCGCTAGTACATAATAATGAACAAACGATGCAAATGATGTGATGATGTGATGATGTGATGATGAGATGATGAGATGATGAGATGATGTGATGATGTGATGATGTGGTGATGTGATGATGTGATGATGTGATGATGTGATGATGTGATGATGTGATGATGTGATGATGTGATGATGTGATGATGTGATGATGTGATGATGTGATGATGTGATGATGTGATGATGTGATGATGTGATGATGTGATGATGTGATGATGTGATGATGTGATGATGTGATGATGTGATGATGTGATGATATGATGATGTGATGATGTGATGATGTGATGATATGATGATGTAATGGTATGAACTTACCCGGCCTTCCTGACGGCGCCAGTGCAGTTGAAGGAGGCGGCCGCAGTGCCGGTCTGCTTTCCCTTGTACGGGGAGTTCATCACGCTCTCGGCTCCATCATCGTCATCCGACACGGCGGTCGTCAGGGACATGCGATCATCATCGCTTATCTGCAACAAAGGATAAATAATGTTATTATTACTAAAATTTTATAATTATGGGGCTTTAAAGAGGGCAATTGACAATTGAACATAGTTACGCGGAAAGCAGTCAGGCAAAAAAAAACTTCCCGCAGAAAAATGAGTACGTCTTCTTTTTAAAGATCTTCTTAAAATATTTACTGCATGACAATTTCTTAATAAAATATTATTCATTAAAAATATATCTAAATACGTGTTCACGCAGATGGCCTTGTCCGAATAAATATAATGGACGAGATGCGAAGATGTGTTCCGACTTCCTCATAACATATTTGTGCTTCACTAAAAGTTTGTTATGAAATTGTAAATTCATTCGTTATAGGCCTCCAGTCCCGCTTTGAACAGGACAGCGAATAATTTGACAACATTTTTAATAAATTAGCAATATTTCATATCAGTAATTTTTCTCCGTGTAAAACTGAGAAAAAAGGTCTTTGTCTAGTGATCGAATAATCAAATGTATTCAACACGTATAATATTTTTTACTTAAAATTATAAACAGTGTGCAGATGGTAATTTCTTATTAATCTAGATTTTTAGGTGTTTTTCAGGTCTTGCTGTTTTCTATAGAATGAAATATGAAGAATGCACATTTCATTTACTATGTGAAAAATGTATTCCGCAGAAAACAGCCTGAGCTACCAAAAACACTAAATATGAACTCGTACCTATATCTTATTATTACAAGCGCCGTGGACGTTTTCTGCAGTTGGGACGTTTTTCGAATGTTGGGTAAATTGCTAAAATCGACCAGTTGAATATGGCTTTTTTCTGGTAAATACGTTTTGAAAAATAGCAACAATAAAAGTGTTTTATGAGCCGTGGGCACTTTTTGTACATTTTTAAATGTTTTTTTCGCGATCAACAAATATTTCTGAGAGAAATTACTATGAACTTTTGCCAGAAAACGGTTTGGCTGGTTTTAGTGGAACATAGAATTCACCTTAATCCGTTGGATGTTATTTTTTTCCAAAATTATTGACTGGCTGATTCCTGCATAACTGTGTTCAATTTTCGATGAATATAATATGATTTCTCTTCTATAAGTACAAATAGGTAATATTATAAGAACTGAAAAGCATGTAACATTTATTTGTATTATATACCTGCGTGTCTACGAAGATTATTAAAATACCAATACCTATTGTAAATATTTCATGTGAGCTTGGGTTGATGGTTTGACAAACGTATCTATATAACGGTTCCATGATAACTCAATACAGTTACAATTCAACACACTTTTAAAAAGTAATATAAAGTCATTTGAAACGATGACAATTTTTTTTAACCTAACCTTTCATCACTTTCCATGACTTTATATAACTTTTTAAAGATGTGATGAATTATAATAGTGATGATTTATCCGGTCACCTTATGTAACATATTGTTGAATTTCCGAAATTTTAATACATTTAAAATAATACTATTCAAAATATTTTTATACTTCAACGAGTAAATGGAATCAACAAACCATATATTTTAAACTACCAAAAAAATAAATTGAATAGGCAATTGTTAAAAAAATAAACTATTGTATGTAATTCAACTGCTGAAAACATTAACTAAACATAGGTATGTACTAATTTCGGTTATAAGAAACTGCAAAACTTACACTCTTACTGTGAATGTAAAACAAATAAATTTTGAACAGAAGTATTTTGTTACTTTCAATATTTATTTTGAATTAAAATTGTAATAATTTATTTCATTTACTTTAAAATCACGATGGTAATTTTTTTCGGTCCTGCTTATCAAATAGTTCAGTCAGAAAATATTCCGAAAGAGCAGATCTATTCATTCTTCAGTATTTTTACCACAGTGAAAATTACAAGTCTCGTATAAAAAGCAATGTTGCGAAAATCCTATTTAACGAATGGTTCAGTGGGGTGCGTAACTTTACGATCGAGGCAACAGATATTTAAACAAGAATCCTCATAAATAAAAAAAAGATGTAAAGGCGATCGATCCGATTCATTAATATTCTGGGGCTCGCCTCACCGATTATGAAAAGAGAAAGCGAAACGAGAGCCATGTTTAAATTATATTATGACAATGCGATTATGCCCGTCACGTGTTTAGGGAAGATAGTGTCAAAATAAGCCGGAATGCCTGAATAAAATAACACGCAAGTACGGAACACGGCTAATAAACAATTATCCAGAATTATGGCTTTAGAGTAACTGTGTAAAAATATGAAATTACATTAATAAGTGTTCGTTATAATTGGTTAGGCTGGGGTATATCTGCAAAGACAAACATGTATTCCAAGAATATCAAACAATTTAATACCGTCCGTAAATCATTGACAAAGTTGAATAAACATGAACTCAAGCAAATTTTCTTTGCGTACTTACCTCCTAACCAATAAGCTCTGAGTTCTTACATAATATGTTAAACGTTTTAGGTGCTATTTCAGTTTGAATTACAATGAACATGTTAGAAATAATTAAGAAAAACAAGAGAAGTGTTTATTTTACTAAATTCTCATCGTTTTACATTCAAAATGACAATTGTTTTGCTTCATCCCCGCGGCACTTAAGTTATGAAACTCTGTACCCTTCGTCCCTCTCGTGTTGTTCTGTTCCCCTCACACTAATTTACACTTATTTGTCCTCTGGGGGTATTCTAGTTCTGTGTGAAAATCAGGCAAAATGATTTGACAAGCGGAGCTAAATAATCGACCAAACAAAATACATATTTTTAAATTGACGCAATCATTTAAAGCATCTCTGAGATTTTTGAAATACTTACTTTGAATAATAGAACTGCGATTTTGTACGATATTCGAACGGTTCGTGATAAAATTGGGAATCGGGGTTTATGCTTCTCATTCAGGGTAGAAAAAATACGAAAACGATAATGATTCTCTGTTCTACGGCGGTTAGCACAATTTATATTAACACCAAATATTCACTTCAGTTGAAATATTGAATCATTTAAAAAAGTGAAAAATCATTTCTCTTAGTTATAAAAAAATTATGTTTTTACGAATTATCATACTATTAGCATGATACTAAATTCTAAAAAATCGATCCTTAGTTTAAAAGTTACTTCGAAAATACACAAATATAGTTACTCTGTGTTTATAAAATAGAAGGAAAAATGTCAATTTTAAAAAAAACGATAAATATTAAAATATATACTGTAATAGCACAATTAATTCATACTTCGGATGGTTCATGTGAATAGTAGTGCCCTAGGGTGGTCCACTTTCCAAACGCAATAAAGTGTCCGATGAAAAATGTGAATCTGATTTCAGCAATTACCGTCGAAAAGGGTATTAAACATCGTTAGCGGTAGACAAATGGGAATGTCATGATATATTATTAGAGTGAAACATAGTTATGATATAACTGAGGGAGGATTGATTATCATGTCGCGTTTCCACTTTACCTTCTACCTGAAAGGTTACGTTATTATACCAATTAATTTGATAAACATTTGTAATTAATAAAATTTATGTTTCTACATTTAAAAAGATAATCTGAATATACACATATATATATTGGCCATTATGTAACCGAAAAGTTGCTTGAAATGACTTGAGCAATGTGTTCAATTTTAATATCTGAAAAGACGTGAACTTTTTTTTCTTATCCCTTCTTCACTTTTACAATAGCTCCACACAAGAAAAATCCACATTCCTCTTAGAGGGTGTTGTGTGGTGGGTTTTGTAGGGAAGGAAGGAGAGGAAGTTCTGGGAAGGAAAAAGATATGAGGGGTGGGTAGGAATGGGGGGCAGTTCAAAAGATCTCCCTCGACCAGTCTCTCCCTACCTTACTACAAAAACCCGGAAACCTCTGCTAAGCCACAAAACGTAGTGAACTACTTGGGGTGACCTATAGCAGAGGGGCGGTAGCCATACCCGCCTCCCAAATTGACCTCAATTTATACCAAAATATCCACTATTGTGTAACTTGCCCCGAGCAGACTTGTAATTTCCCCTAAAAACTTAACATTTAACCTTTAGGTGCCATGTAGGTTCTTTAACAAATGTAAACAATACCCTGCGTAATAAAATAAAAAAGCTACCTGCGACCTTTTAGCATGTATGTAACTAACATTCATGTTATACATTATAAGGGTTCAAGATAAACTTCGGTTTCAGGATGTCCCGACGTCCTTGTCCCGCGCCAAATAAAAGGTTTCTCGCCTTTCCACGGATTACGAGGATTTCGCGAAAGTGGACCACTTCTCATATTTCAGATACAGGATGTTGTTCTTTTACGGCAGTGAACAAAGAATCGTCCCGACTTCTAAATTACCATTCTCATACTTTTTGTAACCCAAGATTTTGAACGAAGTATCTGCGTCCATTTGAAAGGGATTATTTATTTAAGGGCCTCATTTGTAACTGATTTAAAGTGATTAAGTATAGTTTTCCAAATTAAAATATATTTACATTGCAGTTTTCTCATATTGCTTTAACTTGAATCAGAAAAACAAATGACTCTAATATTTTAAATACAAAAAGGTATCCAAGCGTTTTTAAATACGGTTTACATATTTATTCTTAAAATGTGTAATTGAATATCAAATAAAAATAACGTGTGTTGACGTGTCGGGTGTAATTGGGCTACATAAGATAAAGTTTCAAGCATTTTTTTTAATCCACAGCGCCTGAAATCAATACTTGATTAAAGCTCTTCATAAAAGTATGACGGTTGAATACGGTAGGCTTTAGAAATCAACGTCTCTCATTAGTTTCACTAAGTTTTAATTAGCATTAAAATATATATTAACATTATCTTATTCAGATTTAACATTATCGTATGTAAAAAAAATAAAAATTCTTTTCATGATCTTTACACTCTCTGAAAAAATATGTTAAATTATTATTTACACGCGTTTCTCCGCCTTTTTAACACCAGCATTTGCTCTAAAAAAATGTGTATCACGATGTACTGTAATGTATTAAAAAGAAAACAAACTTAATGTAATGTAATAACATGTAATTGTAAATTTAATATTAAATAAAGAAAAAAAAATATTGGAATAAGCTTATTTTAATTATTTGATTGGATAGAATCTTGACATCAACCTAAGTTATGCAAATAAGAATATTATGCAAGATATATGTGCCTACAATGAAATAACATTATATTTGAATTGTTATGACTTGGTGAAAGATTGAAAAATTCTAAGAACCAACGGATTTCACAAAAGTTTGTCGAATGTACCCGTTTTATGACTATTGGAAATGGAGGTATAAAAATAGTAAAATGAAATTGAATTATGGGATTTATGAGTCCCTAGGTTGTTCAGTAAAAGTTACCTCATTCACGGCAGTGTGGTAAAACTTATACGTTTGGTAACTTTATTGAACAATTCGACCGAAGTTCTCACCAAGTTGGAGAGGATAAATCAAAGTAATGTCTTAGTAGGAGTGAAAAATCATATATACTCACGTGTTTCATGATCCTTTTGTGGTTTTATAGATTTTCTCAAGTCTCGTCGAATTTATTTGAAATCAACAATGAAATATTACGTAAAAAAATAGCCACCCCAAGCAATCGGGTAGCTTCTTGATTTGCAATGCGAAATTACCTACAAGCAATATAAAATTCTAAGTTAAAGCTCGAGTTTCTTAAGAAAGTTTTCGGAATTTATTGTATTAGGTTAGCTGCAAACGTTTTTTTATCTTATTTACTGTGATACGAATAACTTTTCGCGATATACTCAGTTTTATAAATGATTTTTAGACGCATCCGTATCATTAAAGTTTGGTTTCGTATTTGTTTCACTCGATTTAGTAATATTTATTACAAAACGATGATAGAAGCACTTCCCAAAAATTGTCACACCGTAGTCTCTTGTGTTCCAGGAATTCGTTCACATCATATTTACTTATTTCAATTTTTTTCTTTATATGTATTTATCAAAACCGGAATTTCTCTGGATAATAAAAGTATAAATTCAGAGGCAGGACTAATTTATCCGAAGTGTGGGAGAAAGGATTTTACAAAGTGCAGTTCATCAGGACACCCTCGAACAGCGAATAATCTTACACCTGAAGACAATGCCAGTGTTCTGGGGATATGACAAAAATAAAATTCGCCTCCATTGTTCCATCAGGAAAAGAAAATCCCCTTTCCCGACAAGCGTCTACCTGTGTTATACATAAATCCTTGGATCCAACCTGTGTACGTATGTAATAGTTTCCTAGAACATCTGATGCCCATTTTTTTGGAATACAATTTGTCAGTCTATACCGTTAAATTTGTTTTTTTCCATAAGTTGGAATATTGAAAAATTATATTACTTGAAACTTTCTGCTTCATCGTAAAACGTTATTTACGTATGCTTATGTGGATATGGTAAATTTATTTCGCACTAAGCGGACCAAATAGAAAACATTTAAAGCTCTAATAAAAAGCTGGATACAAAACAAAATGAAAACTCAAACAGAAAACACACCCAAAATAAAGTCAAACAAACCAAAAAATCTGCAGTGAAAACATAATATTATAAAATATCAAATATATTATTGTAAAATTTAAACATGTAAATTGAATCCCCAGTACAGTATATCCAAGTAAGGACTGAGGATATCATTATATCAACTTGTTAAAAAAAGAAAGGTATTGAAATATTTTTTATTGCTACTATAATTTTAAGGATAAAAGGTGTAACGGACAAGAGTCCCAAGTGCTCCCTACCGTCTGGAGCCAGTGAGACTATGGCATCCCCAATTGGGGTACGTTGTGGGGCTAAAGGGAGTGGAGAGGGGAAGGAGATGGTAGTGAAGAGGAAGGTGGGAAAGTACCTGGCTATTTAGATCTGGTCACCAAACATGGCTTAATCCATTTCAACCAAAGTTTAGATTCTGAATGTTGATCTTTTACTAGGGCGAAACTGATAGTATCTTCCACTCTGAAACATGCAGCATATATAGGTATAGATACAGAGATTTTAACATCATATCACATTTAAACATTATCACGGATAAAAAGAGAACAGTGATATCACAAGGGAAGAATAATAACGCGTAGCATTGAGAAATATGATATAAAATCCATATTTTTCCACGCTGAAGAGAAAGGAATAATAAAGCGGTAAATATGCCGAACTTATGGAGTGGACTGGGACAAGACTTATTTCGGGGCTCTGACAGGTTAGATAAATGAAGTGATGCATGGGCTAGAAAATGGGAGACAATGGGAGGTGAACATTGCGGGGTTTTATTGTGCCGCATTCAAATTAAATTGATCATTATTATTTATCGTATCTACCTACTATAACGATCATGTTCATCAGGAGGTATATTATTTGTATATTATTTACCTCTCCTTTATTCTGACAGCTTGATAAAAAATGATTTTCGTTAAAGTAATGGTTACCGTTTAAAAAAAAATGCATTCTTTCAATAATTCCAGTTTTTTTTTTTTTTAAATATTGTGAAAATTTTTTTGCCAAATCCAAATAAACACATCCCAACACCCATAAGAATTTAGTTTTGGAGTTAAAAGTTATTTTGTAAGCAAACATTGAATAATGGAGCCTCGATTTTCAAAACTCTATATTCGCGCATTGAAGTGATTTTAGGACGAAAATATGTTCGTGTCGTTAATAGAAAATATATATTTTAGCGAACCATGTAAGCAATCGCATCGGAAACAATAGACATCTTATTGCAACGTAAATAAAATTATGTTCATTTGTTTGTATTCTATGGCGGATGTAACCAGCAATAAATACATTTTCCAGATTTTCTAAATCCGGACAAATGGCGCCAGTAGTCCGGCTATAAATTCCTTTTGTCTCTGGAAATTTAGATTTTACTAGCGATCTTTCAAATTTTCCTAACACACATTCCTGGCGGACAGAAAATATTTTGTTGTTCCCCTATTCTGTATTCCAACCAAATGGCATTATTATTGTAAGATAAGACGAATATATTCAGTAGTTGGTTTTCTAAATAGGGTTAAATTGTGATTAGATTAGTTGTAGGGAGACAGATATGATGGAAATATTGCTTTATTCAATTACTATTTGGAGACATATTTTCTCTCCTGTTAGTTTGCCTTCTAGTGAACGCAGCCGACCAACCGGTAGAGGTTTAAGTTCTGTTAGAACCCGCCGACCAATCACGGGGCATTAAAGTTTTAATCGTTAAATGAAGATTAATTGTTTCCATGTATAAATATATATATATATATATATATATATATATATATATATATATATATATATATATATAATAAAACTTATATATTCAGAATCAGCGTTGTTGACCTATACACAAATTTGTTTATTACGCCATAATATTTTTCACTCTAGTATTCCCCCCTCTTTCAAAACATAACATGCGGAAATTACTTAAAACTACACTTAAGATTTTTAAGAAGTGAATTTTTTTTACGGAGACCAGATCAACAGATTGAGGTTCGTTAGAAAGGTTACCGATATGTCGAGAGACATTAAGCCCGTACTAAAAAAATATATATCTATAAATATATATCCGTATCTACAAACCATAACCACGACAAATCATGTGTATACGGGTTTATGGGAACAAGCACACATGTGTCATTTTTATTCTCCTTTGAGCTCCCAAAAGCTCCTTTGCAGACGTCATTTGAAGGAGTCGTCAACGTAAGGCGGAATAATGTTGATGAAAACAATAGAAGCTCCACACAGAAAAGGAAGACATGTTCGATTCGCTGAAAGTTGGGCATAGATAGTAAGAATGTCCAATACTCCTGTCAACATAACGCAGTTTTTTCAAAGGAAAAATATGGTGTAGGTACTTCGACTTGACAGCTATGGTCACCAAAGGCCACAAAAGGTTAAATTTACATTTAAAACACGATAAATACTAAAAACAAAAATGAAATGTCTTCATTTGGCTTCGGTCAACTCACAAAAGTTCAAAGTTTGAGCTTCGTTATACGGTTACGAGAAGTTAGAACACTGGAACTGATGTTCTTTTGTACTTATGATTTAATATACCGTGCACCTTTATGTCAAAGCGTTTGTAGGCGTATCAATACGTAATCAAGGCGTATCAATTCGTAATCAAGGCGTAGTAATTATATAAAAGCGTTTGTAGGCGTATCAATAAGTAATCAAGGCGTAGTAATTACTATTTGTATTTCTTTTTGTGAATATTAATATAACATTATACTTTAAAAGTGAAAAAAATAAAAATGGTGCCAAACTTCACTACCGAGAGTCAAGGGAACAAAATTATAAAAGATGGAATGGGACCCGTGACATTACATATTAACGGAATCAGCCATTCTTCCCCCAAGATCCTAAAATACCCTTTACAACCACCTACTTCCATTACGATCACCTGCGCTCTGTTATGTAACAAGTATTTATAATGAAGAATATACTTTTTTTATTTTTTTAATGATAAACTAATGTTTATAAGACAAGGTTTTATGCATAACACAAAGGATACCAAATTATTATAAGCAATAATTAGTCGACTGAAATATCAATACAAATTGAAAATATCTCCCGAGTAAAAATAAATGCCACCGACGGGAATTGAACGCGCACCTTCTGATGCTGTCAAGTGTTAGTATTAGTTAATGTCACGTGCTCTGGATCACTGAGCTACGTCGGCTTATTTCCAACACGCCAAACAATTCAATATGTACTAGTAGTTCAATCAACAATTACTGCTTAAATTAATAAGCAGATTAGATAGTTAGGATTACCCACTAGTACATATAATAAAATAAGTGAAGTAATAAATTAAGTACTATTACATATAATAAAATATAATGTTCAATTCCCGTCGACAGCATTTATTTTTCATCGGGAGATATTTTCAATTTGTATTGATATTTCAGGCGACTAATTATTCCTTATAATAATTTGTTAAACTTATTTTTTAGTTCTTAACAAAAAAATGATCGTCACGTTACAATTTACAAGAAATCACATTCTCCAAACTTAACTCCACACAACTCGAAACCTTAAAACCTGATAACATCGAGTACATGTCAGCTAGTGTTGATAAATTATTATAATTTAAGAAGAAAGTACTTTGAATTCATCTACATAGAATAATAATAGAGTGTGTAATTTTATGTAAGTGGTTTTTGTATTTACACGAGATATTAAATGCCAGAATATTTAAACAAGAACCATCCATTGAAAGAAGTGCAAATTTAAATATATCCGGTCTTTACAATGACTAGGATAAACACTGAGATAATGTTCGTTAATATTATGCGGCTTTATTCCACCCGACATGGATATTCATATTTTATCAGTGATATTCTCAGAGCCCAGAGCGGCACACGGATGTGAGTGAGTGTGTATTGAGATACGAGCTAAATGGGTACTAATTTACAAATAGGGTACTTTTAAGATTGTTAAATCATGGAAATAGGTATGGACAGGTTTATGGTAGAGTGGTTTGCCCCAAGGGTCAAATTTGAAACCGCCTTTATTTATTTCGTTAGTAAAAAAATATACATAAAGTATTGCATAGTTTTTAAGGCAATATTTTGAATAAGTCTTAATTTGAATAAAACCTGTATTTGAATCACAAAATGTGTAGATTTGAAAGAAAAGAATTCTCATGAAAATGAAAGACGGGACTATCTGAGTTGTTGTCAGAACCAAAAGTATTCAAATCAATTTAATCCGTATTTCTAATAATTTGACACTTTTCTCCAATTGTATCAGTTTGCTTTCAAATTTGGCTGAAAAGAAAGCGTACGCGACAAAGCGGGATTTGCTTTGAAACAAATCGTAATACAAGTACAGAAGTAAAAGCTGACAAAATATCAATTTAAATCGTATTTCAAAGAGAATTGACACTTCATGACGATGTAATGTATCAGCTCCCATTTTTTCAAATACGCCAACGATTGAGGCGTTTGACACAAAGCTGGGCTTTAATTTATACGCATTATTGAAATTAACACGATTTAGATTGTAAATTCCGATTTGACAACTGACAATTTTTTTATCAATTATAAAACTGTTTTTTTTTCTGTAACAAAATTAACTTCATAAAAGTACTTAATTAAATGAAAATTGAATAATTTAAACGAAAATGCCAATGAGGACAACGAAAATAAAAGATTTTTTTTCCTTAATAGATTTCTTATGAAGTTTTCTATATCCAGTGACGAAAATGGTTTAAGAGGGTATAATCATTACCACGCATAAACAAGTATTTCTAGCAGAACTTCTAAAAAGCATAGATGATTCTTATGTTTTAAATAAAATTAACATTGAATTTTTATTTCTGAAATCATCTGCATTTGAGATGCTCCTCATTAAATAAACTCATAACTTTAGCAAAATTATTTTTAACCATTTACGACATGCCCAATAATTTTTTTTAGCTCTAACAAATAAGATAGATTTGAAAAAAAAAATAGATTAAAATAAAATATATAATATAACTCGAAATTAAAATAATCGCCATGTTTCAAAACCAATGGTTTCTTCGCCAGGATAATGAAAATGAATAAACATGAGAATAGACAAACAAGTATACTCTAATAAGTAGTAGATGTATGTGAAAAAGATTTAACCCTATATTAAATGACGCCTTAAAGAGATTGCTATAATTGAAGAAATAAAAAAAAAATAATTATTAAGATTTTAAACAAATCTAGTAGTTATTGGAGCGTAGAAGCAATACTTTTCGTTTAACCGTGACAGGTGAGAGTAAGCATTTGTCTATCGACAAAGAAAGCTGCAATCGTAGCAACAATAGCTCTAGGTAAGCCGGATTGACAAAGAAATTTAGAGAGAGCATTAATCTAGCTAAGAGAGAAACGCCGTCCCGGGGGAAGCGACTTGTCACGCAGAGCGGCAAATGAAAGCAATTTTGTGGCGCGGATGTCGTTTCAACTTTGTCGAACTGAACCGACGCGACGTGCTCGGCCTGAATGCAATATTGCTAGCGATTGTTACGGCGCGTGGGGGGATAAAGTTGATACATGGAATTGCCACTGGTTATATAGGTACTTTACTGGTAGGTAGGTAGTGAAATAAAAAAGATAAAGTGTCATGACGCGTTAATATGACCCCACACTATTATCAAAATATTATGCATTTTAGGAAAACATACAAAAAAGTGTTACTGCCGTGACAGGGAATTGAACGCGACGTATTCTTGTATAAGTTTGTTTTTTTAAATAAAGATTTATTTTTATTATTTATTTATAATTTTACATAATATATGGTATATAATACAGTTTTATATTTAACAGAAGGTAGTCCAGCAAAGCTGCCATATTTTCACATTTTGTCTTAATTAATAAGACAATTTTATAACACTAATCACAAGTGTAGTGTTGTGTTTCTCAATTTCCTCAAGTGCAAAGTTCTTCTTTAGTTTTTCAAAATCACTGGTACACAATATTCCAGCGATCACCATACTTCTATTAATGCCATTTTCAGATCTTTGTAGTCCGTAAAACATTTGCTGTGACTGTGCGGTACTAGTTTTAATACTATATTTTCTCCCCATTACTTGAGTATTATAGAATATCATCACATTGCGCTATGCATTTTAAAATCTTAAACTAAAACAAAATATAATGTGAAAATTTATTATCAAACAACAATAAAACTACGAGAATAATATATTATCGAAATTCAGATGACTCATGAAATTATTTGTAGAACTTGTTTATTGCATTTACTAGATAATATGAGATATAATAATGAGAATATTTTCAAGTATATTACTTATAGCAAAAACAAGATAAATATTTTTTTCTATTTAATTCATCATTTACACGCTTTTCTCTTTTTACTCCTCAACATTTAAAAAAAACCGACTGGTTTAACTTCATTAGTTGGATACTGATGTATCTATCTGGCACTACTCACAAATAAGATACTAAAAGTTTTTTTTTAAACTCGATAAATCTCTCTGGGTACCGTGATTCTGTGAAAATTGTTTGAGTACTTCAACAGTAAGGATTGTCCTCTCAATTTTGTTGCCTTTTTTACTTATGAAAAAGCTATATTTTTGGTAGTAATAGCAATATTGCTTTTCTGACTATGTGCTGATTTTGTCCGAAAGGTGATAACAATGATAAATGTCCGAAGTATTTATAGTATACTTTCATCTTTCAGCCCCAAAGCTTTAAGCATAATAATATTTCACTTTTAGAAAACATACACTGAACTTAGCATTAGCATTTTCACAAAATTGTTGATTAGATATTTAATGTAAACCTGATTATTCTGGCTCTGGTAACATTAAGAATTTCATTAAAATTATTCCTGAAAATTGTTCGTTACGTACCTATCCCTTAAAGCGGCCAAGTACGGTTATAGTAAATTAATCAATTGCTCAAATTTGAAGTAATTATTATTAAACTAAATGTTATTTAAAAGTTTTTCTTAAGTTATTAACCCTATATAACAAGTTTCTCGCAGGTTTCTCAAACTCAATGTTTCCGTGGAAAAAATCGGCCTAGTAATGTGCAGTTGTTTTTTCACAACACACAATTTTATCTGGAAAGTAATTGATCCTTCCGCGAAAAACAGTAATAATGCATGTGTGTTTTGTGTATCTCGTTCACATGTCTAGACTATTTCCGAAAGATTTGTTGAAAATGTTTCTAAATAGATCAGGTAAATTCAACATTCAATGCGCTGGGTCTAAATAGATCAGATAAATTCAACATTCAATGCGCTGTGTCTACATTCTTGGAATAACATACCATTCAGTCTGAGATCAGAAACTTGTGGTTTTGGGTAAATTAAAGACAGGTTAAATGCAAAAACAAGTGACAAGTGCATTTGAGGTAATTGATCCTCTAAAATGAGCCATATAAAGTTGATCAGTTATTATTATTATTAGAGATACTCGTAAATTGATAATTCATATATCATACCCATGTACAGAATTTTTAGTGACTCCATTATACTAAAAAAAAAAATTGCGTATTTTAAATAAGTTATTCTTTTAGTATTAGTTACTTTATTGATGAACTTTATAGTAGGTTTGATTTGATAATACCTTCGAAGAGCAAATAGACTCACGAGTAAAACAATAACCGAGAAAAATTAAATAATTTCATAAAATTTGGATAAAATAATATGTATTCAGGCAATACATTTCGAGGTTGTTCATATGTACATAGTTCATACAAATTAAATACAAAAACCATAAATTCATTTCACTTACCCACGTTTGCTTTCCACTCCATCAAAACAAATATTAGTTTTTGGAGTAAAACTTTCCATACAACTCAGAAATTGACGATTCTACTATCGTTTGAACAATATATGTTTACTAAAGAGAAGCATTATTTAACCTTCTCAGAAAACTGAAAGATGTCCGGGAATCTCTAGTAGAGATGTCAGGTGTCTTAATTCTTTCACCTAACACTATTTCAACGGATAATGATTTTAATCTTTAAAAAAATCTTAAAAGCTGTTTAAAAAATTCCAAAGAAATTTGCAAAATCTCTCCGAATATCACCGTTCATTCACTTAAGTAATTTATTATATTTTACCAGATGAAATTTCTTCAGCTAAACGTTAACTTTATATTTAATATAATTCCATTTGTGTGATAAACTTTTATATTACCTTTTGTGCTTTATATGTGTATTATAAGTGTGTTACATTTTATGTTTTGTCGGGGATTATGTGACTTATTTGTGAAATACTGTTATGAGACGATAAAACATATAAAAAAAATTATTTTGTGGATTGCGAACGCAAAGCGGTCTTAGCATGTTTGGCATGGGTCCAAGAGATTATTAAGCTTATTCTCAGATTATCTTGTTAAATCACATTAGTAAGGATTGATTTCACACTCTGGAAAATTCTAACATTTATCGTAAAACAACAAACTTTTTTTTTTAAATGCTTCTTCAACAAAATAAATATTTTTGAATTACTGTTGTTGAATAGATAATAAACTGGATGATTTTAATGTAGATTTAAATGGAAACCAATGTCGCTACTTACTCTACTGAATATTTTGGTTCTACCCCATTTAGCACGCCTTCTGTCTCTCTTCAATTTACCTAACATCGTATATCGCTATCCCATTCGATCGAAATGAAAATGTCACAATGATGATGAAACACAGTTCTGTTTTTGAAACTTGTGCCTCGCCATGCGTTGCTGTGGCTCTATCTATCTGTGTAAATAGATAATCAATAATAGTAAATAGATAATCAGCGCATGTTGCTTTTACGTCCAACCGATGGCGCTGTTTAAAAAAATTATTTTTGTCCAACAGATGGCGCTGTATTTCAAAATGTTTTATCTATCTCACGTGACTTCTATATAATATAGGTACGCTTTGTCGAATTTCAAAGCAATGGATGAAGAACTTTCGGAGATTTAAGATTTTGAACAAACGAACATTTAAATTTTTATTTATACAGATTTACGTCCGAATGGGGTGACTTTTGAATCACGAAATACGTCCACGTCGGTTTCTTGTGTTCTTCTTTTTTCCATGACGTAATCATCACCAAGAAAAGGTACAGTATGAATAAATTGGACAACCTTTGTAATTACGATGGATATACTTTTATGAGTAGTAAACATAACTATGAACTCTACCTTACATGAATTGAAAGGAATGACAGGTTACTGAGACAACGCGCGTGGTTCAACTGAACTGGGTCCAGTGGACAAACTAGTGATTTACTGCGTTTAGTATCGCACATAATCCCGTGGGACAGACAAGCTGTCACCGGCTGCCACAAACACGTCGCTCGGGGCTCTTTTTGTGAAAAAAAAAGCCTTACTGTGCTTTTGAGATGTTCACATTCTCATTCTCACACATCATTCTCGAGCAAAAATCAAATTTGATTTCATTCCATTCGCATGCACTCTAAAATCGATTATTAATTCAATAAATACTGATTTATTTATTTATTTTTTTATTTTTATTTTTTTTTTTATTTAATATTTGTATGTTTTTTACAATAATTATATACAATTTATACATATTATACAGTGTTACAAAGGTAAATAATAATAGCTTTTCCTCACCATAAAGAGACGAGGCTCTTGTGTTTGGTGAGTGAATCCTAGCTCAATTATATGGAATCATGTAAGTAAGAAAGTAATATATTTGCAAAACCAAAGGGATAAGTAAGAAATAGGCAAGATTTATCAATAATACAGTTTCAAGATTTGAAGAAAATAATAATAAGAGTAAGATATGGACTTTTATAGTAGTTTTAGGTAAATTTTTAATTTTATTTTAAATTCCTGAATATCTTCAATATTTTTTAGATATAATGGAAGGATGTTAAAATATGTTATACCTAGATAGAGATAGGTATTTTGTGTGTGCTTTGTATTAAGTTTTGGGATTTTGATAGTTTTTTGATATCTTGCTGATGAATTAAATTGTAAGTTATTTAACTGTATTTCTTTATAAATTTGTAGAATTGAATATTTTTTATATATATTGTCTATTGTGGGTACATTGAATATTGAAAAGAGAACCTCAGTAGAAAATTTTGATGGTTTTTTCAATATTACTTTAATTATCAATCTTTGAACTATTTTAAGTGGATTTAATATATTGTTATAAGTTCCTCCCCAGCCAATAATACCATATTGTAATATAGATTGTACAATTGCATAGTACACTCTTTTTAGGTTTTCTAGTCTAAGAATATTTCTAAGTCTTATAAATATATAAATACATTTTCTAATTCTTTTGACAAGTTCACAAATTTGTTTTTTCCATTTAAAATGTTGATCTATATATATACCAAGATATTTAATTTCAGAAGTTAGACTAAGTATAGAACATTCTTGATTGCAATTAGTTCTGTTACATTTAAGTTGATGTATTATAATTTTTAATTCTTGTATTAATTTAAATTTGTTGATAGAGAATGGGATACATTTTGTTTTTTCAGTATTTAATGAGAGGAGGTTTTTATCGAACCAATTTTTCAGTATATTAATATCAGTATTTGCTAAGTTATTAACATTATTCCAATCAGTACCTTCAATTATTATGACAGTGTCATCAGCATAAGATATTATTTTTCCATTTAATCTTTGATTGAATATGTCATTTACATAAATGATAAACAGTAACGGTCCCAGGACTGTACCTTGAGGTATGCCGAAGTGACTTGTTTTTTGTTGACTAAGTACATCGTTGATTTTTACGACTTGAGGGCGTTTGAAAAGGTAGCTTTTTATCCATTCTATAGCTGTACCACTTAATCCAATGTTTCTTAATTTACTTATAAGTTTGTCGTGTGATATGCTATCAAAAGCTTTTTTTAGATCTATGAAAATTCCAATGCATTTTAATGATTTATCTAATGAATTATGAACAAGACTAGTTAATTTTGCAATTGCATTCTGAGTGCTTCTACCTTCCATAAAACCGAACTGATTTTCATTAATTAATTTATTACATTTTACAAATTGGTTTATCCTTTTTTTAACTATCTTTTCAAAAATTTTTGCTATGTTCGAGATTACTGATATGGGTCGGTAATTGCTAACTTCTTCTGGGTTACCAGATTTAAATATTGGAGTAATGGTAGTTTGTTTGTAGATTGATGGAAACACTCCGCTTTGGAAACTTATATTTATTATGTGTTTTAACGGTTTAGAAATTTGATTTTTAATATTTTTTAAAATATTAACTGTTATTCCATCAAAACCCGGGGCAGAACCTCCTTGCATACCGTTTATAATTGATATTATTTCGTTCTCTGTGGTGACTTGGAATGTTGCTATATTATTGTCAGTATCAATACTACAGTCTGGAAATGTTATATTTGGGTCAGTATGAATGAGATTGGCAAGATTTTCCCCTACGTTCGCAAAGAAGGTGTTAAATATGTTTGCAGCTTTTGAGGGATTTTCTTTACAACATGTTTTCATGTTGTCATGAAATATAGTAGCGATGTCGTTATTCTTGTTTTTTTTCTTGTCAATTATTTCATTTATAACTGTCCACACTCTTTTACTATCATTTTCAGCCTGATTCAACTTTTGTTTATAATACTTTTGTTTTGTGTTTTTTATAATATATGAAAGTTTGTTTTTATATGCTTTAAAATGATTTAGTAAATTTTTATTATTTGGTTGTTGAGTAGTTAATTTGTAAAGAGCTTGCTTATGTCGTACAGATACTACTAAACCATGAGTAATCCATGGTTTTATAGGTTTCAAGTTCGACACTTTGGATTTGGTTATTATATTATTATTTGTCGAGTCATTTATGCATTTAGATATTTTTTCTTCAAACATTTTACAACGTATATTTACATCATTACATTGTAATAATTTATTCCAATTTTCTGATTCTAAGTGGTGTTTTAATGTATCCATATTAAGTATTTTTTTGAGTAATTATTTTGTTTAAATAATGGCAAAGTTGGATTGATTAATTTATAGTTAAAAATACATGAATAATGATCAGTGATAGTTGTATGAATGACAGCTGATTTTATATTTTGGATATCAGGAATATTTGTAAAAATGTGATCTAAGCATGAGGGGCGTTGACCTTTAACATTTCTAGTATAAGAATTTATGCACGATAAATAATTGAGTTCTGCTAACATATTTAGATATGTGTCTTTATCTTTACTAGAATAGTCGTTTGCAATATTTAAATTCATATCTCCAACAATAATAGTATTTTTATTTCTAAAATTTAACAGAATATTTTTTAATTCATCTATAAATTGAGGTACTATCGATGTATGCGTACGATAAATAGCAATAATGTTATAATATTTATTTACGTCTTTAAATTCTATATTTAATATGTTGACATTACTAACATTAATTATTTCTTTAATATTGAGAACATTATACTGGTTAGAAATAAATAATCCGATACCTGAGTTTTTGTTTATTTTGTTTATTGTCGCATGGTATGTGTAGCCTGGAATAGTGTAATTGATTTCGCCTGCAGAGTGTGTCTCTGTTAAGACAATCAGGCCCGGGAAAAAATTTAATTCTTTTAATGTTATAACTAATTCATCCATATTTCGTTCTAAACTTCTAATATTTACATGAAATAGGGTAAATCCTTTTTCAATGCAAATTAAGTTAAAATCTTTCATAGATTGACATAAATTTTCTTCAATATACATTTTTTTATCCAATGCGTTACATAAAAAATCATTCATTTTTAAGTTTTAGATTAGAGTTTAAAGAAATGAAATTTACCGTATTATTCATAGTCGATGCGCTCTCTAGCTAGTTGAAGCATTTTTTGCCGATAGAGACATTTCATGCTATCAACTCTGTGTTCTGTAGAATAATTCATATTAAATCTTTTGTTTTGAACACAGCAATTGTTGCATGTTGGAGGTTGTTCTTTATTTTCACATTTAGACAGAATGTGCTCCTTTGTGCAATGAGGGCAAATGGGGGGCTGCGTCCTGGCGAGACATCTTTGCGCTGTGTGGCCGAACTTAAGGCAGTGGTAGCATTGAGTAAGCGGGTTACAATCTTCTATGTATACTCTTTGGAATTTGATTTTTATTTTGTTTTTTTCTAGTAGCGTTTTTCTTAATTTACCGGTTGTTTCAATAATGTAGTTAGTGGTGTCATTTTCTTTTCCTTCATTGTATTTGTTTTTTAATTCTTTGATAAGCTTGATGTTGTTTTTGTCTTCCAGGGTTAATCCTTCATTTTGTTGTACAATCCCATCTATAATTTCCTCTTCAGTCAATTGGCATTGCAGCCTTTTCAACATTAAACAAGGTTTCTTTTTTTTTATTTCTTCGGCCAATATTTCTTTTCCAATTACCTTATTAATTTCTTCGGTTAATTTTTCTGCATCTTCTTTTTTTTGACATGAGATCAGTAATTTTTGTTCTCCGATTTTTTTGACTCCATTTACTCCAACTTTTATTTTAGTTAAATTAATGTTTTTTTGAATTTTTATTTTTATATCTTCGGCCTTCAAGGTGTTTTTAGATGTAATTATGATGGCGTGCTTCTGTTCTGGGATGTGTGCACTAGTATTCACGAAGTTTTTATTGTCACCTAATACATTTGCATATGTCCTTTTGTTATTATTATGAATTTCTTCTAGTTTCTGTGCGTAGTGATGATTGTTTTTAATATTAGTTTCTTGTAATTCTATAATCTTTTTTTGTAGGTTTATTAGTTCATGTTGAATTTTTTCTTCCAGTGATATAATGTTCTGTTCCAGTGTTAATTTTATTTTTGAGTCCTTCACTGAAGTGATCTTGTTTATTAAATCTTTAATGTTTTTAATAATTTCTTGAGTTTCCATATTGGATGGAATGGAGCGCCCAGGTGGGCGAGTTATTAATGTAAACTATATTACTTGATTTACTTGTCACTAAATTACGCGACTGTACTCCTTCGATGCGGAACGAGTGGATGCTACGAGTACGAGTGATCTATGAGTATACGAGTGGATTTAAATAATGCTTTTCGCATAAAATAAAGTGAAACAGCCAACGCAGAAACAAATAAGTGTATGAAGGACAACCTAGTGACGTTTGTTAGCCAAGAATGAGGGTGAAAGCGGCACACTAACAGGCGAGCATATTCGCGGCGAGCAGTCTGAGCAAGACGTCGATACAAAAATGCTGACACTGAGCTCCCAACTGATGTCGCTAGGAGGTAAGAGAAACGAGGGGCGTTCATAATAACATAATCGTTTCACCCGTACACATTTTCTTTGAATGGATTTCTCTTTCTAATGCGTTCTGTTCATTTAGCTATAAATGATGTTATTTGTAGCCATTTTTATTCATTCACAAAAATTCGCTGTGGCTATTCTTTTCTCGTGCGTTTCGTTATTCGATTTAAATTTAGAAATAGGAACGTGTCATATTTTTGGTTAGATTAATATGAACATAACGCGTCTTTGTATTTGTGTCAATGCATTCTTAATTGTATGCAGAACGTATGTTGGTCGGTAATTAAAGAATTATGCGACGCTAACAGTTAATTTCACAATTTACAATGGACATAAATGGTAGAACTATTAAAATGTGCTCAAAAGCGTATTTTACGGGAGAATTTCATTTATGCTTTTATTAAGTGTGCGTTGGCTTTAATATAAATATCAAAGAGTGAGTAAACTGGTATCAGCGTTTTAAAATTGCAAATTTGTAAATATTGTCAATTTATTTATCCTTATCAATATTGATTGCAACATCCATTTAATCATGATTCTTTGCCGATATGCAAAAATTAATTTTTATTAAATCATTTATTAATAATTTGCAATTAATTTTCCATTAAACTTTTATTGTTTTTTAAAAAAGAAAGACAAATATTCCTGGGTTACGAATAACCTGACAATATTTGAAAATCTCTTACTACCACCACAGTAAGCGGAAAATGATGCAGGGCTTTTTTGGATTTTTTTCTCTTCAACTCTCCACTCAAAATATTCCAGCGTTTTTTAAGATATATTATTCCGTGGTACATTATAGTGATGTGTATCTCAGCGTTGGCAATGTAGGCACCTGAAAAAATATTTTTTTTACGAAAACATTACAAAACATGGAATTATTCCTACTTTCTGAAAATATAATGCTCATGTATTATTCACATAAAAGAAGTATTCATTTTTAACAGGTTTTCCAACTTCATCTATCTTCTATATAAATAAAAATGTTTATGTTGGTTTGTTCAAAATCTTAAATGTCCGAAAGTTCTTCACAGATTGCTATGAAATTTTGTCACAACGTTGCATTCATCATGTATTTTTAAATACCTATATTATATTGATGTCACCTGCGACAGGTAAAATCATGACTTTTTTAAAAAACAGCGCAACCTGTCGGACGTAAAAGTAATACGCGTTATTTTTTTCTCTATCTGCGCAGACATATTTGACCACAGCAATGCGTGGTGGGGTACAACTAGTAATCCATATAAAACCACATCTTAATGTCAAATTCCACAAACGTTGTGCCACGGAGACCGCAATGGGATTGTATATATAATGATAGGTAAGTAAATAATATTTGCAAAAAATGTTACAATTTCTGAACTTTTGAATTTGCTTTAAATTATCGCTTTCTAAAAATAAATCAACAACAAAATCGATGAAATACATTCCATAGAATCGCGAGTTGTGGTGAACCGGGGAATAATTGAATCTCAATCTCAACCGAGACGTTCGAGGAAACCTCATTAATCAATGGGGGGCAAAAATAACATGCCCTACCACACCCTCCCCATCACTACCCGTGCCCAGCCTTCGCAACTATAATGTGGTTATATGGTCGACTTTACATAATAATGGTTAGCTCCTTATAGAATTACTACTCCGATTGCAAGGCAACTGCTATTAGTGCTTTCGGGTAATCATCATTTTGCGTTCATAGTGTATGAAATGCGAAAAAATACAACAAGAAAGGAAAATGTTTTCACAGAAAAAATATTGTAAATAATATACACTTATGAAAATATGCCATTGACCGGTATTTTTTTATTTGAAAAAGAAGTAAATATTTAGAAATTTTGAAAATAATACTTAATAATAATTACTGTTAATTCGTAGCATAGACTTCTTTACAAAGCAGTTGACTATAACTTAGGGCAGGTGTAAGGAGAGACTCCTTTCAAATGATATCCCTTCAAAAGTTACCTCGATGTTTTTAATTTTTCAAAAGAAGCAAACACATTGTGACTTGACATTTAAAATAAATGAAATGAAAATACTTGGTTTTAGGTCACTTTATTGATAAATTATTGTCTACCGGTTTCAGTACCTCCGTACCATCATCAGGGCAGTTATAATTTTTTTTTAGTTACAAAATTTTCTTTTACTTTAGTTAGTTATAATTACTAAAACCGGTAGACAATAAAGTGACCTAAAACGGAGTATTTTCATTTAATTTATTTGATGTTTTTATTTGGAGAAAAAAACATCAAGGTAACTAACACTACCAGGATCCACGAAGTAAGAGATATGCCGTGGAGAACGGTCTCCGGTCGTACAATAAAGCTATGTTGTTAATTTTCGTGGAAAGGAATAGATACATTCTGTTTTAGCTGCGGCATAGTATTTAATATTTTTATTAATGAGAATTTTTCACCAGAAGTTTAAAATAAGTCCCCTCTTAATAGAAAAAGAACTTTCAAGTAGTGGAACGTCAAATTGTGCATTACTACTGACTCCTTATTCTCGTATATTATCCAGTGATTGGGTCAATTGCGGGAAATTATGGTTAAACCTGAAACACGAAGTTATAAATTGACATGTTTGCAAAATTTTCCATCAATGTTTATTAGGTAAAAGAGAAGCGTTAATAAATAAATAAATAATAAAAATAAACGAAAATTGCTTTAAAATGAATACACATAATCAGAATTTTAAAAATAAATTTGTACATTCCATATTTGAAAAGCTGCACTTTCATACTTCGACCTAGATCGAAAGTTAATTAATCGGAACATACGAAACTGTAGTTAAATAATATCAATAACCATATTTTTCATTTTCTGCCAATTTACTGCACCGCAGAGTGATACATTAATTAATATGCGTCAATTCTTATTTTTTAAAAGCAAATTTTACAGTTCAACAATTTAATATTAAAGTGGCGAGTTTAAAAAAAAATAGGGTGACGTTTTATTGGTAAAATTCATTGAAGGAAATAGGAAAATATTATGTAATGTTCAATAATTTGAATTAATTTTACCCAATTCTTAAATTGATGTTTAAAGATTTCTAGATTGTCTACGATACAATGGCAATACACATTATTCTATTCTATTCATTATGTTTTATAATATAAATGAATTAATACACATTAAACTAAATATTTTGTCCAAATTGTTAATCAAATAAAGATACATATAATTATCTTACCTTGAGTAGAAAGATTTCGTTACACGCCTGCGCTGTACCTTTCCAATGATTGTGCCTGTATCGCACGTTTCCTAAGAGTTTGGAGCCACGCAAAATGGACACATCGTACACGATACGTCTTATGTTTAGAATGTTCGTTCTCAACTTGTATTTCTTTATTTTCCTCCGATTAATATCTCTCTCGTCCGGCTCCGAATACTCTCCCGTACTCGTTAGTCCTTCCTCCGCGGCCCAGGCGCTCAGCACGCCCTCTATAAAGCTAAATAGTTGCTGTACATTAGGTTCTAGCTTGCTTGGAAAACAAAGGTAAGGATTAACGGGAGCCTTTTTCACGAGCTGAGCACTCTTGACAGGGACCAGGGCCTTGGAAGACGACGGGTGAAGAGGGCAAGCGTGGATGCGGTGCTTCGGCTCCACCGCGTGGGCGGCCTTGGTGTGCGTCACCGCCTTGGTTGTTGTCTTCCCCTTGTCCGGCTTCTCCAGCGAGTTGGTCCCGCTGGAGTGCGACGTAGAGTGGGAGTTGCTGCGTGAGGGGCGCGGGTGGTGATGGCGGCTACGCAGCGTGGGCGGCGGCACCGTGGCCTGATGGGTGAGCACAGGCAGCGAGGACTGCGCCAGGCAGCAGTGGTGGGCCAGACAGCAGTAGCGCGCGCCCGGGGAGCGGCCTCCGCGCGGCTCGTGGCAGAAGCTCACGTCGGGTAGGCGTGCGGGCCCGATCGCAGACAGGTGGGACCTGTTGGCGCACACCTGCATCAGCAGGTTCTCCCCGAAGTGCACGGTCTTGTGTCTGCGGCGGCGGCCGTGCAGGGAGGTGCCGCCCACGGACTGCGTGGAGCCCGCCCCGCCGACAGCTGCCCCGACGCTCTGTGTCTGCGCCTTGGTCATGAGGCTACGGTGGTGCGCAGAGGCCGATGCGCGCGAACATTTCGGCAGCGAGGAGTGGTTCGACTCCACCATTATTTGGTCATCACCTTGGCATATTGATTTTCTCCCGCTGATACTAAGTCGTCGTTGACATGATATTTAAGCGTTGTATAGAATTTCATAAGAAGTACGTCGAATGTTTTTTTGCATAGTGTCCTCGATTACATTGAGCGCAAGTTGAAGGAAGATATTTAAGTATGTCTTGCCATATGATATATATAATATGTTTTCCTTTAGTCCTTTAGATAAATCTAACGATGGCGCGATAACGAGTGTCGTAATCAGTGACTTAGATTGTAGATAACAATAAGTAAATATAAATATCGTTTAATATCACAAATGGGCCTATGTTGCAATACTTAGTTTCTTGTACGACAACTTATTTGTTTCTTAAGCTCGAATGGCCGCATTTTCAATGAACACATTTTTTGATTTATTTTTATTCTTACTAGTAACACTACCGCTTCCTTCAGTCCTTCGGTGAGAAAACATTATACAAAACATATAATTCATATTTAACCGTTGAGCATTGTGAGACTTTGAAAATTTCTGAAATATTTCGTACACTGATAATTTTTACTACGAAGTTTTGTGAAATACACACTTAACCACAATTCACATATTATGGCATAAACAATAAAACGATCCCTCATAAAATTCCTGGAATATCTGCAAAAACAGCTCAGTATCCAGCACCGGAAACCACGGATTAACCGCATGGTCCGTGGCTGCTTTAGTTCATTCCAAATGTCGGAGTGTTTGTAAAATAGATACCTAACTGGAGCTATGGTAATGGGAAATGTGGAATGCTTTTACCGCAAAAACAAACTTAACGTTGGTTTGCAAAAACCCTCTTTCTGAAGCCGTTGCTTTGGCGTAATCCGGATGGATTCTTAGTAACAAATGTATCACTTTTTAACATCACAATCGCAGAATAACTGCATTCATTTATTGCTGTATTTGCCTGTAAATCTACTTCGCCTAATGCGACTGTGATCAATTAAGAAAAATTGAATAATTCATTTTAAAAAGGAATATGGAGACATTACAGTTTTATTAAAAACTAAACTGCTATTTAAATATGTATTTAAATCTACTGCGCAGTCGTTAATAGTTTTATCTCCATACGAAAAACTATCTTTCCATGCGAAGGTTTGGCATTAAAAAATCGTAATTTAATCGATGACGAAGGTAGTTTACGGGTAAACATAAAATAATTTACAATCTGCTCTTCTATAGATGGCGCTAATTTAATTATTTTAGGAATAAACACTCTACGCATGTTAAGCTATAAAATATGAATTATCTGTTTGCGCCCGTACGTACCCAGTATAAATATAAATAAATACTTTTGTCCTTCAAGAAAGGCATACAAATATAAATTTGTGTCGGTGATTCAATCGAATATTGTATTTGTATGCCTTTCTTGAAAGAATTGAGTTTGTACAGTCAAAAGTATTTATTCATATTTCTTATGTACATGCGCAAACAAATAATACATTTCAAAATTTTAAAGAATAACTTGCAAACTTTCTAAAATAATTAAATAAGCGCCGTCTATGGAAGAGATGGTTGTGAATTTTTTAAAGTTTACCCCTTAATTCTAAAATGATGTTTAACGGGCGTCATGATTTTCGCACTTTTCGTTTTGGCTTTCTAATGATAAAATAACTATTTCGAGCTCGCAATGTCAATTTGATCTTGATAGCTTCAACAAGATTTTTTTTGACAGAAAAAAGAACCCACAATGTTTTTGAAAACTGATATTTATAAGCAAAAGATTTCGATAAAATAGATATTATTCTATAGAAATCCGGAATATGGCAAATAATGCTTTCACCTCAACCTTTTGTAAAATCCCCATTTCTGAAGTTGTTAAGACGAGAAAATAACCTAAAATAAAGACGATGTAAGTGAAGCAGCCGTTTACAAATATATGCGGTGCGTGGCTCTGTTGTATTAGACAGACCTGCCGTTAAATTTGTCCTATCAAATCTCTAAAACAAAGTGGGAATCTTAACGACATAAGTAATGAAGTCGTGTAAAAACCATCATTCGGCGCTCGGCCCGGCGTAATGAACCGACCTACGGTCGACTATGCCCTAGCAGGCCTAGAAAATTGATCTCTCCGTTAAGTTTATTTTAATTATTTAAGATAAACGTATTATTAATATCTCAAATTTTTCTACAGGTATCCATCGGGAAGTTACTAGTACATGGTCTAGAAAAATAAAATCTGGTGATTTCCGCTATTTTAATAATTGAAAAACGTTTTATAAAGTCTTAAATGGTAAGGTCTAGTTTTTATCAATCTTAAATATAAATAACTTACATTCAAAGGGATCCTTTTAGAAACATTTGAGAATTTAGTAATACGTTTATCAGAAATAATTAAAACGTGAGCGTCGAACAAACCCCCGTTATTAGTCTTATGTTGCCTTAACGCAATCGAGATGTAGATATTCCAAGTATGTATAATTTTTGAAGTTGCTACGACTCGGGGCTGAGATCGGCTGCTGTAATAATAATTAATGGAAGATAAGTGCCAAAGTCAGCGACGGGAAATAACAAGGTTTCGGCAAGAACGTGTGGCTTACTCCACAGATATTATACATTTGTCATATTTGAAACAAAGAGGAGAGGGAACACTTAATTTAATCTACTTATATCCACTGTAGAGTGATAGCGGAAATAAATTTGATTGTGCGTTACACTTAATTTAATTAAGACAAAAATGCTATTACATCAAAAGGCGGAAGAGTTGCTTATTCATAGTTGAGTATGTATGGCGAAAATATGTATTCACCCGTCTAATACCAAATGTGTGAAGAATATATCTGTTCAGATATATATTTTTTTAATGTGAATACAGCAAGAGTCTCAACTGCTCCGAACAGGTGAGACTATGGCATCCCCCATTGGGGTTTGTTGTGAGACTGAAGGTATTGGGGAGAAGTAGGTGATGATGAAGAGGAAGGTGGGGGAGTGCCTGGCTATTCAGATCTGGTCACCAAACACGGTTAAAGCCATTTAAAGCAGGGTGATACTTAGAGTACATTCCACTTTGGAACGTTCCGCAAGCACACAATATATTATTTTTAATGAATAAATTGTGAAAAAACACAATTTCATCGAATAAAATTTCCTTGCGCACGACGGGATTTTAGCTCGCAACCATCGGATTGTTCGTATAGAAAACTACCCCTCGACCACGGAGGCTGTCATTTACATATTCCAAACATCGTTTAATACCAAGTAATTAATAAATGCAGTTTAAAAAATCACAATTCAAAAGAAAACCTTTTTCTGATTGAACTGTAGAAACAATAAATCGTTCCTGAAAAATATTACGACAGAATTATCTAAAAGCACAATGTTAGACCGGACGATCTGTGACATCATCGCAACCCATGCCAACAGTTATCATAACAACTGCTTTTGATATAAATTAGGATTATTTTTATAAATATTAACTGTGAGAATGTTTTGAATGCATGGTGAATACTGAATATGATATAATAATATATAATATAATATCTGGTTTTCCCCCTTTCAGTAACTTTTAAAAAGCAAATTTCTGTACGACATTCACGAAATTATTGATTCCGAAAAATGTTCCGCGGTATTCTAAATACGCGAAAAGTCATAAACCGTTTTCTTCAGAGGAAAAAATAATGA
The DNA here is from genome assembly GCA_026573805.1 of Hesperophylax magnus. Lineage (NCBI taxonomy): Eukaryota > Metazoa > Arthropoda > Insecta > Trichoptera > Limnephilidae > Hesperophylax > Hesperophylax magnus. The sequence continues at coordinate 10,523,756 of JAIUSX010000002.1, forward strand.
TTCATAAATAATATATTTTTTATAATTTATGCGCACACATCCGAGCATTTGAGCGGCGCAGGAATTTTCCCCTTTATGTGAGGGGTAGATACGTTTAAAAGTAAATACCGACTTTGAACGGAGGAGATTTACGAGCGGCAATTGCAAAATGTTACGCGGATAATTTATTACTTTATTTCCCTGTATATTTCCTCTTTTGGTGAATATTGCGTCTGTCATCAAAATGTTTGGCTGGGTGCATAATTTGAATATGGAAAAGAAAGATTTTACAGTTTTCTTCCAAAATACCCGAAATATCACTTTGTAGTAAAACTACAGCCATACAGTAATATTTTATTTTGTTTGCAATTGTGAGAATTATATGAATCTTGAGGTGGTCGTTGGCCAATCGTCGTGACATATCACATTTGAAAAATCGGTTCGATCAAAAATGGTATTTTAAGTAAATATAGATAGTTTGACAACAGTAAATAGAATTAATCCTCCCCCCCCCCACCCTCCTTTATTTTAATATTTTCTAACTAAACAAGAAATTAATTTAAGAGAACATCTCTATGACATTGTACACCTTACCATTAACTATTCATCAGTGGAAAGTTCATAATTGGCATAATCTGATATTATTAATACTCCAGCGTCTGGACGGTGTAGGCCCTGTGATTGGTCAAATTCAAATTGTGTATAAATAAGACTTTAAAGATTAAGACACGATTTCATACTGAAATAGAATCGCCACATGTAATACGATATTTATTCAAAAATATCGTTTCTGCTCATACAATTTTTGGATAATATCGAAGAAAATATGTTTTAGAAAGTTCATGATCCATTGGATTAATTACATTACAGTGAAAATTATTCACAATTACGTGATTACGTTTGACGTTTGACGAAAAAAGCACGCGTTCATTCAACATGGCCGATACGCACCGCGTCAATAGATGATAGCCGAGAGAGCGCTCCTCTGGCGGTGAAAGAACGAACCGAGGGGCTGGCGCGAATATTTAAATATGCAAAATAAAAAGATTTCTTCTGGAAGTTTATTTAAACTTTGCAATGGCATCGTTTCTAAAACAAACATTTGATTCAACTTAATGACAATAAACAACAACTCTTTGCATGTACGATTTTGAAAAATATTGATATTTAATATTATTTACGTAAATAATAATTTCGCATTATTTTGACAGAACACCGATATGATATACGCGAAAGTATAGGCACTGCCAACCCAATAAAATAACATGAAAGACAATCGGAAGATAGAAACGCTTCGTTGATTGTAAAATTAGCCAACAAATCTCTAATCTGACATGTACTTAAATGTATAATAAAACAATCATTTTGCCAGGTATAAATATTTATATAATATATATTAAGGTATTATTCGGAAACGCTGGACAAGGATAATACGAAATATTTTTAAGTAAAACCTTCGGATTTACCTTAATTAATATAGAAGGAATCTGAATGCATTCGGGAATTTTTTAATTTTAGCATTTTAATTACGTGAATTAATTAATTATTAATTATTAATTAATTAATTAATTATTTTTTATTTTTTTTACGTGATTAATCACGTAAAATTAAAATTTGCTTTCGTTGTATTGGATGACAGCCGGAATAATTTCTATTGATGACATTTTCTTTTTTTGGTATTCCTGATATGAGTGTCTAGAATTTTTACCATAATTTACTCTATGCAAATATTATTTTGGTATTTTAGTTTCTTTTACAAGTAAGGAAATATTTAAAAAAAAGTTATTATAGGTTAGGATAGGTTAGGTTGGGTTATGCTAGATTAGGTTAGATTAGGTTGGATTAGTATAGTTCAAGTTAGTTTATAGGTAAGGTTAGATTAAGTTGGATTATTATGGCTTAGGATAAGTCAGGTTATGTTAGGTTAGGTAACGTTAGCTTGGGTTATTATGGGTTAGGTTAGGTTGGGTTATTATAGGTGAGGTTGGATTTGTATAGGTTAGGTTAGGTTAGGATAGGTTAGGTTAGGATTGGTTCGGTTAGGTTAGGTTAGGCTAGATTGGATTATTATAGGTTAGGTTAGGATATAGGTTAGGTTAGGTTGGATTATTATAGGTGAGGTAAGCTTAGGTAAGGTTAGATTATTATAGGTTAGGTTGGATTATTTTAGGTTAGGTTAGGACATAGGTTAGGTTGGATTATTATAGGTTAGGCTGGATTATTATAGGTTAGGTTAGGTTATTATAGGTGAGGTTAAATAAAATAATAGTTAAATAAATCATTTGTGCTAAGTAGGCACTATTTTGCCGGAATATTGTATTACATTATATTTTTTTAATTTACGTTTTTCAATTGTCTCTAGCCGCTCATTTCAGGAATACCGACAAAAGAAAATGTTATCAACAGAAATTATTCAGGCTGTCATCCCATACAGCGAAAGCGAATTTTCATTTTACGTAATTAAAAATTAAAAAGCTAAAATTAAAATTTTCCCAAATGCTGTTCCTTTTATAGTAATTAAGGTAAATCAGAAGGTATTATTTAAAAATATTTCCTATTTTCCGTGTCCAGCGATTCCGAATATTTACCTATATTAATTTACCTTTAGCCATTTAGGCAATTATTCGGGAAAGGTAAAGTTTTACCTGAACAACTGTCATTATTATTATGCCTAAACGCCTTCCTGTTCCGTTTTTTAACAATATATACTCACCCTCTCTCTGTGTATGACCTAATATCTACCTATTAAATGTAACTGTTGTTAGTATCACTTAAACTGGGCGAAGCCCAACTAAGTGCCGCCCGCAGGGCCTAGCAGAAAAAAACCCGCGGAGCGGGTTTTTAACTGCTAGTTAATTATATTATTATTGTATCGTTGTATCTTTTTTGGCTTGACTGTATTTAACATGTATATATTTATATTTATTTTTTATGTATAAGCTGTTTGTCTCTTACCTTTACCAATAAAAAAAAAAAAAAAATAAATAAAAAAAAAAAAATAATAAAAAAAATAAATAAAAAATAATTAAACATTTGATGTCAACTTTTCCTAAAATATATAAATAAATGAATTTAAGAAAAAAACTGTATGCTCTTAGGCATTCCCAATTTCCATCGATTTTCTCGACAACTTTCTTGTTAAGTTTTTAGGTTCCAAAAAAAAACATAAATTTTGAAGAAGGAGTTAGCGCAACACGGCATAACACCCCAAAAACAAACAACAAAAATGCTTTTGGCCGTGAGAATCTAAAAACTTACCATAAATTTTGAAGATAATATCTGTACATTTGTTATGCCGAAACGTAAGTTATATGAAATTCCGTTAATTATTAAAACAAATAATTAACGTTAATTTTTGAAGTAAGCTCCGAAAATTATTTAAAACACGTTTTGTTCTGAGATTTCATGAAAAATGGCATGGAAAAATTCACAGTGGATCTTGAAATGCAACTAAAGCATTTTTCGAGAGATTTTTTTGCTCTATTTCAAAAGAGTCGTGTTTTGTTATATTTTCACGGTTTTCTTTTAATTATTATCGTTTGTTAATATTAGCGCGCTCCCTCTAACATTCGTATTTACATATCTCCCTTTCAAACCATCTTTGAACGCTCACTACGGGGCCTTAAGATTAGTGATCAAAATTAAATTGCACTTATGTAAATAAGTTAGTATACACAAATATATTTAGATTTATTTATGTGTATTTTTAAGTTAAGAAAGCGATGTATTTATATTTCTTTTAAATTAAAATAAAAAGTCGGACAAGGCCGGTTGGTAAGATATCAGTGTGTTCACGGTGCTTTTCACAAACGTAGTTTATGAAAAAATACATTTGTGATAACGTTACTACACTACTTATTACCTTACTTTTTACCTATTTTCTTAAATTTTACTAACATTTATACTGTTATTCTTCATGTTGTTGTACTATTATAAGTATGTCAATTATGTTAATGGCACATGTTGTGCCGTTTATGTGTAAATAAATAAATAAATAAATAAATAAATAAATTACTTAATTTAAAAAGTCATGTAAAAAATGCGTCGGGTTCTCATCGAGACATTTTAGGTTCAATTCTTCTGCGCCCCTAGCATTGCGCAAGCAGCATTTTTCGCTTATAATTATGCTACATAGTAATAGTTTTTATAATATTTTCATAGTTTCAATAGTTTTTATAATAGTTTATTTCATTTTTATTTGTAAAAATGAAATAAACTATTCATTTCCATCTTAGTTACCACAAAATATGTGAAAAAAATTCCACAGTAATATTTCGAAAGAAAAAAATGTAAATCCTCCTTTGCCAAATCTGAGGGCCCAAGTATTTTTTTATCGTGGTATATGCCATAAACTTTGTCAGAGGCAGTATGGTTTGGAAAAACTACGAATAAAGCAGCGCTGACCTAAAAAGCCTTTAATAAAACATCCAGAGACTCTGCTTCCAACAAACGATCGAATCTGTGTATCTGACAACGCAAAGAAGTTTTCCCGATAAGGAAAGAATTTACCAGAGATACGTGGGGCTGTTAATATTGTGGATATACGCAGTCAGCTACTGTTGTTCATAGAATTTACTAGAGATATGTGGGGCTATTATTATCGTGGATATACGAAGTCAGCTACTGCTGTACTTTTCCTAGAATTTACTAGAGAAATGTGGGGCTGTTATTGTTGTGGATATACGAAATCAGCTACTGCTGTACATTTCCTAGAATTTACTGTGGGGCTGTTATTATTGTGAAAATACGAAGTCAGCTACTGCTGTACATTTCCTAGTATTTACTAGAGATATGTGGGGCTATTATTATCGTGGAAATACGAAGTCAGCTATTGCTGTACATTTCCTAGAATTTACTAGAGAAATGTGGGGCTGTTATTATTGTGGATATACGAAGTCAGCTGCTGCTGTACATTTCCTAGAATTTACTAGAGATATGTGGGGCTGTTATTATTGTGGAAATACGAAGTCAGCTACTGCCGTACATTTCCTACAATTTTCTAGAGATATGTGGCTCTGTTATTATTGTGGATATACGAAGTCAGCTACTGCTGTACATTTCCTAGAATTTACTAAAGATATGTGAGGCTGTTATTATTGTGGTAATACGAAGTCAGCTACTGCCGTACATTTTCTAGAATTTACTAGAGATATGTGGCTCTGTTATTATTGTGGATATACGAAGTCAGCTACTGCTGTACATTTCCTATTTATTATGTAAGCGAGTAGGTTCCTACATAATATTTACTTTTGAGAGTTTAATTCTCAACGTGAACGTCTAACAAAGTTTTCTTCTAAATTAATTAACGCCAATCTTCAAGTACATTTGAAAGTAAAGGTATTGATTAAATTTTCAAGGTATCTAGGTGGTAAATCGAATAAGGAGAGGCGTAATTAGATTCCACTTATTCAAACAAGTTAAGTTTTTCAAGAAAATATGTTAATAATGATTAGCAAACCTCGGCGATACCGTGTTGAAAACATCACAAAGTTGGAAATCTGAATTTTTGATTTTAGTATTAAATTGTAATTTTTTTTTCGTTCATAAAAACCTCTCAAACAGCTCTGTCTAGCACGAAATTCGCACTATTTTTCCATCTGCATGGAATTTTAAGATCAGCGTAAATATTTTTAGTTCTTGTACACATTTCCATTAAGAACTTTGGATCTTTGATACACGCCTCTATTGTGTCTAAGGATGAAACGAGACGCCATTTTGTTTGATCTAATCTTCCAATTCAATTTTTTTCATCTCATTGAAGTGTTATTAAAAATTAACAAGGGTACTCGTGAAAATCTCGGGACGTAAAGTTCATTATGCGATATTTAATAAAAAAATCAAGAAAGCAATAATGTACAATTGTAAATTTAAAAAACATTTTGCTTTGTCAAACCAATGATCGATGGTGGCAGTTATATTATTTATTAGTTCAACCGATGATCACAGATGTCAGTTGTGTTTGTGATTTGACGTGTCCACCGGAAGTAATATGGCGACCGAATAAAGCAGATCACGTCCGGTGTTACTGACCTCGGCAACTTGCAATTGGATGACGAAACATAACAGTTATTACGAGCCGATGGCTTTTGGTGAATTGTGAATTTATGTATTATATTCATGGCAAACCGGAGCAATATCTATTATTCGAATTCTGAAATTGAGAGGTATTGAGTTGCTGGGGGTTAACCTTAGGAGATAGACATATGCCAGCATGGAATTTTCTGTAGATCTTTTTAAGATATACAATACCGTACTACATTGTTTTGATGTATTTCATAAGGTTTAGCCAGCTTTAGCAATGTAAGCGCCCGAAAAGAAATATTTTTACTCCTTGACTTTTCTCTACTTTCTACAAATATAAAATGCATGTAAATTTTAATTTCCCGATAATTACATTTTTATTTTTATATCTTATGTTTTATAAATTTAATAACTATTATATTACTTGAGTTATATTTACTATTTGTTAATTTTTAGCTACATCAATTAATGAAATTTTACATCTTATAAACCATAATGACGCCACTCCCCAACTCACACCCAAAACACGAGAAATAATTTCTCAATTGAGTTGGGCAGTTTCGTTAAAAAAAATTTTTTTTTTGGCAATCAGCCTCGAAATATGTACATTGTAAATTATTGTACTTAATGTGTTTGTGATTTATTAAAAAAAAAGTTTAACATACATAAACCTCTCGGAAGAAATTCTCTAAATGATAGTGAAAACCCTATACAAATCCGTTGCTTAGTTTAGAAGAACTAAGCGCACACGCAGACAGACGCGGATGGCAATTTTATTTTATACTATTTGAGAAATACAAAAGCAACAAAATTCTTGGGATTACGGTTCAGTCGTTTTGGTTTATGTTATTCTGTACGGATGAATTTAGAATGTATTTTGAAAATTTTTAATCTCAATAGGACGACAGAATTTAAAAAATATATTTTTTTATGTTCTAAAAACAGCCCGTCACAGCTGAAAACCATTTCATCACCATGGAAAAAATAGGTTTTCATCTGACATAGCGCTTTCCAGAAATAATGATCTCTCATTTTCGTTTAGCTACCCACACAGCTCATTATTCCTGACAGATCTGTGAATCAGATGAAATCGTGTAACATAAAGATTTACTATGTAATTGCGAATGTGCTACCAAAAATTATAAATTATTTTCTAATTTAGTATTGTATTTCAGACACTTGCCATAAAACTACAAGCTTAAACAAATCCTAAAGGAATACCATCGAAAGGTCCGTTGCAAGTTGTAACCCTTCCATTTTTCATAAATAACCCATGCACCAGTAAAATATTTACAGCAGAGTTCTCAGAGGCAGATCCATATCCTATCCAAAACAGATATTTTTAATCATAAATAATAATATAAGATTCATGAATAACCAATACATTTACATAATGGAAATGAGAAATGTTCATATATTATTCTCGTACTCAAGATACATTATTATGTACATACATACGTCATACAAGCCTGGGTTCTTCCGGAAAGCATGTTTCCCGTTTCATATTACATTCAATGTCTTCATATTGACCTATTTTTCCAAGGAACCCGTAGCCCATCACGTTTCCCATATAATCGTGAAAATTTATTCAATGGAAATTTTTCCATCAGTTCTTACCGCCTCGAATCTAAAACTGATAACGAAAAGGAAAGGGTTTTAGTAGATTCATTAAATCTTAGTGATATTCGTTATTTGGTTATAACTATGTAATAATTTTGATAGAAAAAAAATTTAATGCTGACTTTCTCCTTTAATCTAATTAAAGGACTCTTACGATAAAAAAATAAACAAAACAGCATATCGTTAGGAAAACGGTTTCGCACAATCTCAGTTAAGGCCAGGTAAATAATTATAGTTAATTTTTTTTTTTTTGTAATTAATTTACTAGCGTTAATTAGTTTTTAAATTCCGAGTAATTAACTCAAAAAATACAGAATAGATAGGTTCCTACTTCCTTTACCATCAAATCATATTACCCTTTCCCATTTTTTTCATCAACGAAAACTTACAATTTCAAGGGTGCCATAGCCCTACTGGTTTGAAGCAGTGGGTTTCTTTTACGGTATTCCAAAAAAAATACTTTTCTTACTATTTTTACATTGGCGGAAATAGAAGAAAGCCCATTTATTCCATACCATTAACCCTACTTTCGTTTCCTAATCTTGCATAACTTAATGTTTTACGCGATTAGCGGTGAAATATATTAGTAACGTAATAACGATTAGCCGTGAGCATGTTCCCTTGGTTCCAAGCAGTGGTACGGTGGGTGTGATTCCCATAATAAAAACCCACTGACCTATACTTACAAAGCTCGCTGACGAATAGAAACAGTTTCAGGTAAAAAGTTTGCCAATAAAAAATGAAATTGCCAAAGAACTAAGTGCTCCGGACTCCGAGGGTTGAGGGTTTCAGGAAGTACACGGGGTGGAAAAGGGGAGGGCATTCCAAATGTAATGAACATTTCAGGATCAACTTCACCGCAGAAGGTGTTGCCTTAAGCCCCCAACGTAAAAACCAAATTTACAAGAAATTGAGTAAAAAAAGTTGAATTAAATTTGGCGGAGCCATCTCCGAAGTTTAAATACTTCGAAAACTATATTTCTGCTTTCAAACTTGTGTAAAATTTTACACATTGGGTAGCTCACATGGTGTTTTTGCCTATATACTTAAAGTAGCACTTTTGTAAATAGGCCTATTTGTAAATGTTATTGTTTCGGTAATGTGTATTCATAAGTGTTTTAAAATAAACATGCATGTAAGAAACTGTGAATTTGAGTCTTAAGAAATACATTATGTAATATTTATAAAATTTAAGTAATTTTTGCAACGATTTTTTTCAATCTTTTCGTCCTTTAGTAATATTTGGTTGAAGGGAAAAAATTTACCGAAATTAGACTATTTTTTCAAATCTCCATAGATCATGAAAAAAATGACGCAACGTACTTAAAAACAGGTGAATTTGCCTATAAATTTAAGACGCATAAATCTTATGATACTATAACTCACCGTTTTAGCGTTTATACAAGAACAAGAAAGAATATTGCAAAAAAATTGTAACAACAAAACGCGAGACCATTTGTGTGCGGTTGCTGACAGAAGATGTGGATGGGCTATTAAATACCATCATAGAATAATTTAAATTATCACGAATTATTTAGATTCCCACAGTTTCTCTCGCAGGTAGTTATTAATGTGATCTTAATAGAGCCGGGCGCAGTGCCCTGGGGGACAATCACGGCCGGGATTTAATACCCGCCGAGTCGTTCAAGCTTTTTAAATAATGGTCTTACTTGTGGTTGTTTTAATGTGCCCACCTAAACGAGATGGACACCAAGCGTGCAAGTTATCTAGAAAAAATCTAATTAATTTTTTTTTTCAGATGAATAGTATTTATAAAAACCTGTAGACCTGCAATGCTTCTCGGGAGTCCCCGCTTTCTTTCACCATTCACGACTGAATAATAATTTTACAAAAAACTACATTACATCGAATTTAATTCGACTCCGTATCTCATTCTGGTGAAGAGATAATATAAGTATTCCTCGAGCGTCCCCGACTTCTTCAACCATTTAAATCCATTATCTAAACACTCATGGCACAAATAACAAACTTTGAAATTTTCAGTGATATCGGTCGACTACTTTTCTAGAAATTAGCAGGCTGAATTTTTATATTTATACTATTGTACCCGACGTTGCTGGTGGTTATCTCTATGAGATAGACAGTATAGTCATATACCATAGTAGACTTTTCTGTAGGCCTTGTGAAGATACACAATTTCGTAGCATATTATTTTGATGTATCTCATAAGCTTTTAAGCCAGCGTTAGCAATGTAAGCGACCGAAAATGTATTTTTTACGAATTGATTACAAAATTTAGACTTTTCTCTACTTTCTGTAAATATAATGCGCATGTATTATATACATAAAGTACAAGAATTAGTTATTCTTTATAACTCTACGTTACTGAAATAACTTGACAAAAATGCTCATTTCACAGAGAAGGTCTGCCGCATTTGAAATTGCAGCAAATTGTTCGATGCTGAATATCTCCAGAAAAAGGAGGAAATGCGGAAATTGGAGAGATTTTACAGACGAAACCCGAATTTTAGCAATTGGTTTCTTTGAATTGCCAAGCAAAATGCGTACGAGGAAGAAGTCATGCAGAAAAAATATAGTTTTTGGTGTGAGCAAATTGAGTCAGAAAAAGACCCTCTAAACTTTTAAATTCGGGCCTTTGGTGGGGTAGGATCTAGGATCGCCTTTTCTCGCAGCACCAAGTACGCTTTCTGGTAATTTCGCTAGTTTTGCAGCAGGAACGGAAGAAGATGTCATGCGTGTTGTAAACTCTTGCCTAAACAACCAATGCGCTCAAGATACCATACGTACCTACCTGGCTCTTAAAACAATGTCTTCCGAATATAGCGCCTGTAATTACCGCAATTATCCAGAAGTCACTAGTAAATTCACTTGTACCGGGCACACGATATTACTACGATACTAAAAAAACGCGATCTTGGTACTGACAGCACTGATAATTACAGGTCTATATCTAACCTACTATTCCTATCAAAACTGAGAAAATCGTTGCCAAACAATTGGTGGGGTACTCGAACTCCGCTGGTCTGTTTGCCAAAAATCAATCCCTTTTACCGACGGTTTCATTAAACGGGAACTGTTCTTTTGAGGGTAATTTCTGACTTGATCATCGGGATGGAAGCAGGTAAGTTGGGTTTGATATCTGTTCTTGATATGAGTGCGGCATTTTATAGGGTAGATCATAGGACTTTATTAAACGTGCTTGAAACCGAATTTGGCGTTCGAGATGATTTACTGCAATGGATGACATCGTACCTGTCTGGACGAGTAGCCTCAGTAACATTCAATAAATGTATATCACCTGAAAATCCCATCGAATTTGGAGTTCTCCAGGGTTTTGTGTTGGGTTCCATTCTTTTTATTTTCTATACGAATCGTCTTGAACAACTCATTCAGTCAGCTGGCTTTGAAGTACTAGGCTATGAAGAAGATCATTTAGTATTAAAGTTTTGTTCCCCGGATGAAAAAATTCTACGTTCTTAAAAACGAGGTAGTTAGCTTCATTAAAAAAGTCTCAAGATGGATGTCTGAATAAACTTAAACTTCATCCGATAGAGACAGAACTTATTTGGATAGCTTCCCCTGTAAGGCAAGCCCTCCTTGACTCCAGTCCAATCCATATTCAGGATACAGATATAATTCCTACAACAGAAATTTCTAGATTTCACTATAAACAATTGCCAGTCTCTGGAATCGCAAATTTCAAAAGCTTTGAGCTTTGTCTATTTCCATCTAAGGCAGATAAAATCAAGAAATGACTTCCCTCTGATGGAGCGAATTCACTAATAAATTCGATCTTTGTCTCACGTATGGACTATTGTAATAGTGCGTATGCCGGCATACCTCAGAAACAGTTAAAAAAATCCAGTCAGTTTTTAATGCTGCGGCGAGAAGGATTTTTGGTGAATCTACTGTCGTATAACCCTAATTCTAAGGGATCGCATTTACTGGCTTCGATGCCCTAAAAGAATAAAGTTTAATATCTGCCTTAAATGACTCATGACCTTCAAAGCATTGCAAGGAATGGCCCCAGAAACTATCGGAACTATGTGTCCGACAAAACTAAACAAAAAAACAAAATTACTCATCTGCCCTGATGATGGATACTGCAATGCTGTCCGAAACGTTGGCTAAAGAAGGAGTTAGGGCAACACGGCATAACACCCCAAAAACAAATAACAAAACTACATATTTTGTTCTAAATTGGCCAAATTCATTTTGCCAAAAAAGAAAACAATACCCGGACAGTGAGATCTTGAGATTTGGATTGTTTTTCATTCTACAGTCTAGAAATTCCAGCTAATCGCTTAGTGTAGGATAACTAATTAGGTTTTTAGCTCATGACGTAATTTCCACCTTAAATCGTGGAACCGTCAAGTATCCATTTTTTAAATTAATACAATGCGCAAGAATCTTCGTATTCATATGTTGACACTGTGATAATTAAAGTAAATCATGCGTCAGGTCGTAACCATTAGCAATCAACATATAGATCGTCATTTACTTTTTAAATATTTTTTTTATCATTGTAGAGAATCAATATTATTTGAAGATTGGTCGCCATTGGAATAGACAACATGCAATATTATGTTATGTTAATATCGCATATTAATAAATTATAATATATTGTGTATTTATTATGAACCCTTATTGCTTTATATAGAAAAATAAATAAAAAGAGACATAACTTATGGTAACAGGATTAGAAACAAAATAATTCTCTAAAAAATTGTTTCGTTGAAATGTGAATATGTTCCTGCAACAATGCGCTTGCTGAAAGTTGTTGAAATAAAATTATAAATTTGCAAATTGTAGAGACTCCGTTGCTAAAATTTCTCACGTTCCTCGGACGCAAACTAAATGTTGCATTGCAGTTCCGAATACCGAATGCCGAATACATGAATACATTAGTACATTACTGGCCGCCATCCAAGTATTCCACTGCAACTGGCCGCGATAGCTCATCCAGCCTCCCGCTCAAAGGAAGCTTCACAGGGAGTATAGCTCTCACCCCGATACCACTCTACTGTTACACCCTTCTTTACTTTCTACCACATCCATAACACTTAACACTTTATATTGTTACATTTTTCATGTCTATCGCGGTGTGATTCTAATGCCTCCCTCTCACGTCTCGAGGATTACGAAATTATTCATATTTACTAAGAATAAATAGTCGGAAACTTTGAAAGCGATTCGAAAACGTCATGAATATTTTAGGAAGTATTTCTCGTTTTTAGCTTTTCGACTGGCGAAGCCTGCAGCCCACAGCCCCCGCCACTAAACATGAACACGCTACGTGACGTGATTTTATTTCCCGAGACGTGGCCTGTACAAGTGAACACCTCACCGGCAAATCGAACTTACAAATTTTCCTTAACACATTTTCCAAATCTGAATGCTTAATATCCGAAATCGTTATCTCTCAAACACTGGTTTTTCAGGCGTTTACGATTCTGAGCATTCAGCTAAAACATTTGTAAGCCGTTTTATAGCTTCCCCGTAAGCATTTTTTAGGCGCTGAAAAAAAAGAAATATTCCACTTTTTCGCACCATCAAATAGTCATTGATCACTGATCTTAATTCCGGATTACACTCGGTTAGCGACAAAATTGGTGACAATAAGCATTGGTCTCAGTTTTACATAGAATTTATAAATGGTTGCTGTACATTTCCAATGAAAAAACATAATAATGGATTCAGAGAACGAAGAAACAAACCAATTTCATTTGTTAAAATTTGTAACCTTGTCAAGGTAATGAAGCTTTTTTCATTATATTTGCGGCTATATAATCGTTATTAACCTCATTCAAAACATAATATTTATATGATTAACATACATTTCGGCAATGTATTTGAATTTTGTAAAGGGAAAAGTTTTATCAAAATGAAATGTAGAAATATATTAATGTATTCACATCGGCTTGAAATATTTTTTATCGCGATTAAGACAGGATAATAAGTACTTACATTATTTATGTATTACTATCGTGGAAGAGCGTTACCTTGTTACATTGAAAATACTTAATTTGACGTATAATGTACTTTAAAAGCGCTTTATATAGGAAAACATTAATATTATCAGTTAATATGAATTTCAAAAAATGTTAAAAAAAATTGCTTACTTAAACTAACGAATTTTATTTTAAAAAACCTTTGCATGTCATAAAAAGCATAAATTGTTATCGTGATTAGCGGGCACCGCCACCACGATTCATAATTTATTTTAATTCAGTTGAAATTAACATTGTTAACACCTTGTACTTTACTTCCGATTCGACCTCACGGCCAATCACGTTCTGCTACAGAGAACTAACACTACACCAAGCTTCACAGAAAAGGCCTCTGGAACAGTGTTAGTGAGGATCTGGCACAGAAACCCCTTCCACTGTACCGAGACAGGCTGACAGGGTAGCTCCTTTGTAAACTCTTTCCGTTATTTATTAACATCTCTATAACGATTTCTCGTTACAGCTGAAGCCTGAATCCTGAGGTTGTTGTTAACACCGGGAGGTGTAGGTACGGAGGCACGCCGAGAGTAGATGCCTCGCGTGACCGGCGACGCCAAAGCTCGCGAGCGCCGAGCCGTTCAAGAATGCTTCTCTCGATACGTTACAGAAACTTCGAATGGGTTGTTCGTGCCAGTAATTTATGGGCTTCAGCTAGCTTCTCATTGATCAAACAGTTATATAGTTCATTTTATCTACTTTTGGACTGAGAACAAAAATGTAAGGAATAAACTGAAGGTAACAGCGAGCCAGTCAAGAGCTACCAAAATACCAGATCGGGTTACTGAAGGAGCCAGTTGTCGACTTTGAGCGCGATCAAAAGGAAATAACAGGGGATTTGGGAGTACAGATCAGTTAACCGGAGCTGTAGAGTCCCGTTACCACCAGTAGGTGCCAAACTTACCACGTACTGCCTGAACGTGGAAGCCCCCTACTTGTAGTTTTAGGACCTCGACCGACCTCCGGGAAGGACACGAAGACTACGAAGTGAAATTCGTATAGTTGCCCATGCGCGATTGTTTAGATGAATTTCTGTGTCCGTGTACAAATTGACGGAAGTAAATTCAATGCCGTTGTACAGAAACAATTTATGCAGCCATCTCTGTACAGTTTAACGAGACTCGAATCAGTGCCGTGCATAAAAGTAATTTAAACAGATGTGTAAAAGTTAACTACACTAATATCATACATCATCTGTTTTTGCAGTACGACCGCACTCAAATTAATGGCCGAATTACCGAGTGAAATGATGTAGACACCCGTAGAAAAAAAACTGCTTGTACCTTGTGGAATAGACATTAGTATTAAGACTATTTTGTAACTAGTGAATACGCACTTACCATTATTAAGGTTTTATTGGTGATACTGTATGAACAAAAAATTGGTAAATAAAAAATTCAGTAATTAAGTTACATGTTTTTCTTAACATCATTGATACCTCTCCTAATCAATGTAATCAATGTATCTCACAAAAAGTGAACTTTGACGTTATGGAAATATCTCAGTTTTCTCTTTCAATTTTTGAATTTTTAAATCGAAATGTTATTACTATATTATTTATTTTTATAAAGTTAAATTTGTAGAACGCCATTTTAATTTTGGTTTTTGTTTTATATATTCAATAGTATTATCATACAATTTCCAAAAAAAAATTAGTTGAATTATAAACAAGTTCTGCTGTTAAATTAATTTACACAACATCCCATCCCAGTCGCTTCCCAGGGACTGGATCCGACAGCGCTAACGACCCCCCCAAATGCCGATCTGGTAAGATTGATATTTATTTCGTGTATTAACTGCTGTAATGTCATCCAATTTCAGAGAAATGCGTACATGTTTGCGTGTCTACCGTGATTGCCACCAATGAAAAAAATGCATGGATATCGACAACGAGTCTATCTGCCGAGTTTCAGCTCGATCATATGGAGGGATGTGGGATTATTTCTGCGTCCAAGATTTACATTCATTCATTCCCGAAAACAAGATTGAACTTCAAATATATTTCATCAAGTTATTTAAAAATAGCTGGTTGAAACTCAAAACCGCTTATGTATATATAAAGTTATTTTTAAAATAGAACTTTTGATTTTTAAAGATAGACTAGGATTTTATTCTAATTATAAGCTCGTATACACACTGAAAAATTAAACCATAAAACATCTGTATATTAAACTACAGAATTCTATATATTATAGTGGTTGTAAGAAAAGGGTTTCTGTTTTCCGCGTCAGTTTTATTGATAACTTGTGAACATACTCCTGTATAAAAATGTAAAGGAATTAAACAAAAATGATTTTATAGTAAGAGCAAAAATATTTGCTTTATGCTGAAATGGGCTTAAGGTGTTATAAAATTCCAGTAATCCACTTTGTTCGACCGTACGTTTTCTTTGTTGTCAGTCCTTCGAAATAAAAATAAATTAAAGCCACATACAAAGCTGTCGGATGATGTTAACAATATTGAAAGCTTCTCCCGCCACTGGTGCTTTATTTCACTTTGAATTTCTTGTTTACTGGTGCTTTGTTCTCGAAAGTATGGAAATGCAAAGGCGGTACTCCTAACCAGCGATTAATCAAAGCCAGGTATATATATATATACCAGGTAGGTGAGTGGCTCGCTACTTCTGCCTGTAGGTGTCCCGTGTGCTGTGGTATTGCAGCAAAGGAGACACTTTACGAGACTGAGACTACTACACATAGAATGGCCGTCAAATTCACAGCAGCATTTCACACTTAATATAAAGAACCTTGTTTCTGCAATGTGCAATCTCTTAATGCAGTGTTTACGTAGGCATTGGTTGGTAATCTGGCAGAAGCTTTATTATGAGGAAGCTACAAGCCAAAAATGTGTATATTATTTGTATACCTTATATCGTAGGTAATAGGCATTAAAATCGCTTGAAAAACGGAGTCTAGAGACATTCGATTGCAATTTATGCGTTCACACATTTCTATTGAAAAAATATTTTATTTAGTAGTTAGCATTTATATTTTTTATTGAGTAATTTATTTTTTATTTGTATTCTACTTGAGCGAAGCGATGGGAAAACCTTCAATTTATCTAAAACATATTTTTTGGTATTCATATTCAAAGATTAATCAAAATAGTGATTTGGCATTAAGTTTCGCCTTAAATATTTCATAACATATACAAAGTTCAACACATAATATTAAATCCAAAACATATTTTTTATGTAACGAAACACAAAATCCTATTACCCGGAGCACGTGGACGTATCGCACTAAAAAAAATAGAAGATATCTAACATGCGTGACATGGGGGGTTTATTAATGGTGTTTGAACGTATTTCACCTAGATACTCGACACTTATGAAACAATTTCAAAGAAATCAGAAACCCTTAACCAGGCAGAGCACATGTTTTTTTAAACAAATAATTTTCATACAATAATAAAGAAAACCAAGTACATTTTAATTATTTTATCTAATGATTCGCCCGTTTTTGGCAACGAAAAAATGATTTGATTTGCCTGATAAACCAAACCTGGTTAAGGGAGCAACAAAGCTTGATTTTTGGAATTTCTGAAGGTTCTTATATTCTCGATTAACAATATTGCACAAAGAAACACTTGAACTAGATTTCACGGAGAGTTGTGAAAAATCACGGGTTTGATTATTAAAATGAGAAAATGCAGTCCATTTTTTATTTATTTTTGCATTTGGTTGATTCCCCAGATTTGAACCCCCAGTGGTTCGCAGGTAATTTAGCAGGGGTGCCCTGGTTCATCGGGTGAGGTGTGTTCAGGATGCTGCCCACCAGCTGCGTGGCGGGCCACATCGGTAGAGGCTGGTTAGGGAAGATCCTTTGACCTCTATAACTGGTCTCTCGACCCATTGTCTTGCGCCGCAGTGGGAGACACACTGATCCCTAGAATCCTACCCACCCCTCACACATTTTTCTTTACCTGAACTTCCTTTCCGTATAAAGACCTTCCACACAGCATCCTCAAAGATGACATAGGCCTTGAGGGAAATTATTTTCCTCAGGGCCTCTTATGTGGGGTTAATGTGGCTACCCACATTTAGGTAGTTGATTTTTATGAATTGAAATATTTTTATAAAACTTAAAAATAGGAACAATATGAACATGTTGGTGAATTCATTGGCTTTAAACCACATTAAGCAGATATGTATCCTTATTAATATTTGGAGGTATGATATTAACTAAATCGAAAACCAAAACCCGGAATTCTGCATCGCTCGATCACAAAAAAGGCTAAAATTTTATGAAAAGTTAACATTTCATGAAGCATTTGGTGATACCGTCAATCGAATTAATAATTTGCCAGTTTTAGGGTCAATTGGTGTTGAAGTGATTTCAGGTAATTTAGGTTAGTTGCTTATGCAAATCTAATGGAAATGTAAAGGACATGGCGCGAGCTCCATAAACCTGCTTGTAGGTACACATGAGTCCCCCGACGAATTAGACTTGCTTATAACAATCTCGTTTCCGTCAACTGAGGTGACGGTGTAGGCAGTTGCCTAACCCACCGGGATTGTAACCAGCTGATCGCTGAAAATTCCCTTAATTGGATCCATTTTGCCGAACTCATGTAATATATTACATTGTTGTGGAATTACAAACACAGTGCTGTGAGTGTTGTTTTTAAAATAACTAACAATTTTTTTCTCCTCTTTGTATTTTGACGTCGATCAGATAGGGACGAGAATCATTTATTTTTCTAATAAGACAAGTAGAAAATATTACGTTGACTTCAAAGTTCAAACAGTTCATTTATTTTATAGAAGAATGTCATAAAACATCATTGTAATCTAGAAATAGTTGAATTCATCAAGAATTTCAGAAAAATTATATTTATATAAATGTCATGACCTCAGAACTAGCGGATATAACTGATTTTAAGTTAAGATTACACAAAAATGGTAAAATTTTTAAAAATTTAGTAGATAGTAATTTACCCGCAGTGTGAGAGCCAGTCAACTAGAATGGATTTGTGATGCATGCCAAACAAGATAACGTAACCATCATTTATTTATTTATAATGTTTTTTTAGAAATGATCTCACTTACGTGGGAACAATACAGTTATAAAAAGTATGTGAAAGTATGATAGTTTACATATCATCTGATGCTAGTCCGTTAGGCAGATTAAGACATAGCTTCGTGGACAGCAAAAGAGAGGCTGGGAGAAGAGGTTTCTGGAAAGGAAAATCATAGAATCGTGGTAATAAAGAACTCCAGCATACTTTTTCCAATACTCTACTAAGATGTCAGTTTTTTGTTTAAATTCCTACGTTTCCTTATATTTATGGCCGATTTGAAGTGTGAAGAGCCTCATATTATGGTTTTAAACCATATAGTTGCCAATATTTCTATAATGTTCTGCATTTCGCTGTTATCGAGATTTTGTGCGATGAACTATATATGTAATACCATAAAACTTATAGTATCAACGTAAGTACTGGCAAATCATTTTAAAGAGGACACGTTTATTTGGACACACCGATATTATCGAACGTTTCAAAAAAGATTTTAGAACTAGTTTGAAACACCAACCCGCAGTCTCTTTTTCCCTCATATATGCCCAAAGATAAGGGTTGCGTACCGAAGTTTATCATTTTCCTGTGTTTTTTGTTTTTGTTTCATTCGTTAGCTTCCTAACAAAAATTCACCCACTACACCTTTACACAAGTAAGCATATCTTTAAAAATATTTATCTTATGTTTTTCTGAAAAAACATAAGATAAATATTTATTACTTCCTTATTCACACTGTATTCTCAATTAGTAAGTGAAGTAGGTTTACTGAATAGTGGCACATATTACTGAAAGAATTGACTTTAACAATACTTTTGTAAAAGACTGATAAATACTTGTGCACGAACTATAAAAAGCTACACAAAATGTTAAGGGATTATGAAGTGTTCCCAGTTTCTTGGATGTGGAATACACAAGTATATAAATGTTACTGTTTGTTCTCTAAACGAAGACGTTTGGCAGAACCGACGGGATTTGGTGTTTAATCATTTCCACACGGCTCTCAATCACACCGAAATTTCTGAAACGTCTAATACAAGTACATAAATGGAATAGTCGTGTTTCTTTGGAGAATTTCGAATTGACTGTTGGTGCATCGATAGTATGTAATACCACTACGCGCAGCTTTCTCGAGTTAGATATACATTACATTTTATTACATTTTGTGTGTTTTATGGGAATTCAATTTGTTGCTATTCTCTATTAGGTTCATTCCCCCCAAGCAGGTCAAAAAGTGTTATGGCGATTTTCATGTTAAATATTGACTATGTTATTAGCATAAGTGGTTTAAGTTGTGGCATCACTGAAGGAATAACTATGTTTAAAAATTCGTGTAAAAATTCAAAAATAATCAATATTTTGTGTTATTATTACAAAAATCACTCCTGTTGACCAAAAAAATGGATTATTTCAGAAAATATTAATCATTTTAAAATTAAACTTTCAACTTAGTTATTTACTTAGTAATGCCAAAACTTAAATCTACTTATGGTAATAATAAAGTAAATGCTTAACATGGAAACACGCCCGAACATATTAGGAATGATTATTTAGGAAGGATTACATGATTTTCGAGTATTTTATAAAGGCGTTATTTTATAGTAATGGCCTATTAAACAGAGATTTTTTTCGATTTTGTAAAGAATGAGTGTTCTATAACAAGTTAATCAAAATTACAATTCAGTCGCAAAGAGCAGCAATCAGGGAAGACAATTTAAGCCATCTACCTAAGATGTAGAGGCGACAGAATATAGAGTATTCTAAAATTCTTGTGTTAATATAAATCAAAGTGGATTTCAAAGCAACATCTGTTGTTATTTGAACCATCATCGTAAATAAAATTTAGTAGTGAATAACAAACACATGGTACGAATCTTAAATTTATAGAAGCTTAATTATCTTCAAACAGATACCTTAAGAATTTTCAAATACGTATAAAAAAAATCTGACAAAAGATTTGCGTTACACCAGTTTTACACATCAATGGCTACTCTAGGGATTTTATAAATACATTTAGCTAACTAAGTTTTGAACAAACAAAAAATCGTAATTCTGGTTGAGAAGTTGCTCTGTACGTTAATCCGTTTATTCGGGTGTGGTTCCATCATCAGAAACCCACCGAGAAAGAAAGTTGGAAAACTCTGATATTTTTCTTTCACGCTTCTCGAGGAAACCAAATAAACCCTCCAATTTTAAGTGTAATTTGGGGTGTATCTGTGTTAGCGGTTCATGCATATATTTTTTTTTTCTATTACCTAGAATACATCCAGTAGTAATGCGTTTTTTAAGAATCTGAAGCCATTAAAAAAAATCTACATTTACCCTCGGCATATTTTTATATCATATCTTTAAACGACAGCATAAACTCAAGAGTTTGTTTTCTACCATCAACACTCGGATTACCCTGGTTTAAGTGCCTGTGGGAGTAAAGAGAGGTGATTGGGTTAGGGAGGATTGTCATGCTACGCTATACTCGTTGTTGATCTTACCCATTTACAGAATTTTCGGTAACTACATATATTATACTAGTGAGGATGCATGTATATTTTTCCGACTTTTCAGAGATACAACTTTTCTGTACTATTTTTTTTTCTTTTTTAAATAACATTTTGTTTTTTTTTTTAATAAAAATGAAGCCGGAAAAAAACGCTTCAGCTTTTATCGACCGCAAAGGGGTAGAGTCATGGTCCACGCTATTGATTGTGGAGAAAGTTATGGCCACGCAAAAGTAAAATTTAAAATAAACTTTTAATTAATACAAAGGCTTTGTCCAAACTAATAATAACTGCGAATACTAATGTTGATTATAAAATTATTAAATTTATGGACAGTTCACAAATGAAGCACACAGTTGTGAAAATACATATCGCTGAACAAAATAACTTCTTAGGTGCTTTGATATAACATTTCAACGTAACAAAATCACTTAAAATTTAAAGCAACAACATTTTTTTTTAATTTCCAGATTATAGTGGTTGACATAATATTTATTCTATGGTCACAATAATCTCTAATACAAATTCTTACTTTAGATGAGTGTAGATTAATTAGGTCCTAATTTTTATATCGTCTATAAAACATAAAATTCATAAAATGTTGGATTATATGAATGGATTATGAAGACCTTTACAGGCTCACGTAGTTTAATTAGGTCACGTTGAGTTACGGAATATGGATTAACATGATCCCCAATGTCTGAGTGAGTGGGAATGATCCTATTTTCCAATTATTGCACAGTCTCTTGATATTTGATTTCCGTTTTGCCATAATCAAAGGGTTTTGAAACTTGTCATCTTCAACCTACGCAAATAGCTCTAAACACGAAATCATTAATAATATTATTAACAACGTAAATGTACATATAAGTACGCAATTCAGCTTTTATTTGAACACGTCGTGTAGGGAAATATGTAAGTGCCATTCTGAGCACGCGTTGGAAAACATGGAGTATTCTGGTACCAAAAAAGTTTATTTGTCCCGTGTCCAATTAGGATTCCTTTCAGAGATACGGCAGTTTTGAAATATCTATTTTCGTGCTTAAGTGGTTTTGCTTTCCGTGCAGGCATTTGAAATTTGATCTCTGATGTACCGCGAAAATTAAATGTAAGGGTTAGGGTGGGTTGTTTCAGAGAATTTGAACAATTTTTCAAGTTTTGTGAAGGTTCTATTTAAGTTCTGTTATTATTTAATTATTGGCCAGTTGTCTCACAAAACTAAAATAATAAGAGAACTTGAAAATCAACTTCGAAATTTGATGAATTGTTCTTCAAATTCTCTGAAACAACCCATCCTTAGAATTTAAAGAGTGGCTCATAGAATTCAATGAATGTTCATACTGTTATAAAAAAAAATGTGAATACCGCGCAAGAGTCCCAATTGCTCCCAACCGTCTGGAGCCAGTTTTACTATGTCAACCCAAATTGGCGTATATTGTGAGGCTAAAGGTAGTGGGGAAGAGGAAGGTGGGGAAGTACCTGGCTATTCAGATCTGGTCACCAAACATAGCCAAAGATATTTCTAGCAACTTTACAGTTCTGAATGGTGGTCTCACACCAGAGCGATACTCTGGAAAGTGTCGCAAATATAGTATATATTATTTTAAATAGGTAAGTTTTGAAATAAAATAAATTAATGAAATAAAATTTACTTGCGCACGCCGGGATTCAAACCCGCGAACTCCGGCTTGCGAGTCGAGAGCATTACCCCTCGACCACGGAGGCCGTCAAAATCAGTTTAAAAATCAATTGTTTTGTTCAGGTTCGTTTTGGGACAGATATTTTATCATACTGAATCCACACTCTTAGATTGACATTTTATTATATAGTTTAACGTCAAAAAGTATTTTTAAAAATATTGAAATAAATTTAAAGAAGATTTGTTCTATTTAGATGAGATTTTTAAGCAAAATATAAAGCGCCCTTGAACTGATGTTAACACTAAACGGCGTTATAAAAAAAACTATTTTACTTATATATTAAAAAATATATATTTGGTTACAATTTCCATGCGACCAAGAGAATATTTTTTATAGATAACATATAATAAAGTTGGTTATGCTGAATGAAAAAACGGAGATGTTTTTGCATATTATTTATTCCACGCACATTCGGATACCTTATGAAAAACTGTAAATCAGCAATTTTTTGTGCATACTTCAAACGCGCCGGTATTAATTCATTCAAATCTATGATTTCAATTAGGTACATGATCCGTATCACGGATACT
Source organism: Hesperophylax magnus (assembly GCA_026573805.1). Classification (NCBI taxonomy): domain Eukaryota; kingdom Metazoa; phylum Arthropoda; class Insecta; order Trichoptera; family Limnephilidae; genus Hesperophylax; species Hesperophylax magnus. Next base: position 10,547,104 of record JAIUSX010000002.1, read on the forward strand.
CTAATATACGAGAAATACAGTTAGATGATTCTAGTTTGCATACATTAAAAAATGAGAAAGAATTCTGAAGCACATCAATGAATTTAAAAAAAATAATACAGATGATGAAAACGTACTCAAATAATTAACTCTTTGAAAAATCATATTATTTATCATTCAAGAAGTGAAATTGTTCCAAAATATTTAGATGCTTAATTGAAGTCAGGCCTCAGCTTAAAATAAATCTTTTCTTTGAATTTATCGCTTATTTTAATAAGGTCGATGGTAAACAAACATTCTTACGATTACGGCTCAAAAAACGCGGCCAACCGAAGAATTAATTAAGCTCTCAAAACTTTTTTCTCCACTCCCAAAATTGTTTTAAGGTTGTCCTAATATATAAAGGTAATATAAATTTGAAGTGTTAATTTAGCAAGCAATTTGGGCCTTTGAACCGAGATAGCCACAATTTAAATCGGGAAACTTTTCATATTTTCGCATAAAAAGTAACAAATTATTTGACGCCTAGCTTTCCCGCAAAGTTTAGCCGCCGCGCCAAGGAATTGACGTTTGCCAAGTGCGTTATTTATACGGGCGGAGATAGCGAGACACAAATTTTCGTAGATACTAAAAAAGTCGTAAGCTCGTCCATGTGCTTTTTAGTTAAGCCTACCCATTCAGTGCCATAAATCTTCTCCCTTCAAAATGATTCACACAGCTGAATATTTTAACAATTGAAATAAAAGTATACTTCAACATTTCGGAATATTTAAAGAAGGTAGGGTAGATAGTTACTACCCGACATTGCGCTTGTTTTTTATCTCGCATCTATTTTGGAAACCTTTTTGCTTATTTTGCAAATGAAAAACGTGTAACCGACAGTAAATTTTACAAACTGAATTGAAAATTTTGTTCCATTGATAAAGTTTTTCTTTTCCAGAGAATTTTAAAATTATTATATTAATATTTAAAAAACTATTGATTTTTAAAAAGGAAATGTAAAAATTCTGTTTTTTACTTGCGAAATCATTTTAATTGGTCATTTAAGGGGGAGGGGTTATCATTATCATAAAAATACAAATAAAAAACTAGATGAATCCAGTTAGCATAATTATAAATTAAAATAAGCAACATATTGTGACAGTCGGAATAATTGATATTTCCGTCCATATTCTGGACCCTCCACATTAAAATGTTGGTTTCAGTTTCATTATTGAAATTTTCTTTTATAAAGACGAATAACATGTTTCGAAAATGCTATATGAAAGCATTGTATGAATTTGAATAATCTGTTTCGGTTGACTGTGGTTGCAATACCTATAGATAAACTTACTGAATAGATAAGGTAAACCTTCCACCTATACTATAAAATAGGCAACCACTGCGATATGCAAAATTATGTCACAAAAGATGTCATAGAATACGAAACAAACAAATGTTTTTGAAAACTGTTTGGATTTTATTTAAAACATTTATCACAAAAGTGCTTACACGTGTTACTCTGTTTAAGTATTGTATTGGCAAGAAGAAAGGAAGGGAAACAATTATCTTCGAAGAAAACATTCCACTGAAGTTGCTTTCCTTGCAATAAGATCGTTTGTCGATGAAGATATTGTGAAAAATGTTACACACCGAAGTTTCCCATTAAGTAGTCGAATTGACGGGGCACGACATAAAACAGTTTGTTTCAAATGACCAGTAAAATGGATAACATCGTAATAAAGTGAAAATTGTCTGTAAGTGAGATAAAAATGACAATAAAATCAGTCAGCTATAAAAATCGTTAACACGATCGCGGGGTGTGCGAAGTTAATCAGAATGTCCATAAATCTTTCACAGTTTAAGGATACATAGTTTGAGTACTCAACCATAATAATGTATCTTATCCGTTGTCTACTTAAAAAACCCGATTATTTTGTTTTAAAAGGATATAATGTTGGTGAAAATTGAATTTTTAATTCACTAGTACAATAAATATTGTAGAGATTCTGAAAATCCGATATACACTAGAAATATTTGATTAAATTTGTTTGTTAATGAAATAGGTCGTCTAGCAAAATGTTTTCAATAGTAGACAGGTCCTACGTACGTGAGTAGGTGAAAAATATAAAGAAGCACACACCATGAATAATTCAGGTGACTTATTTCACCTAGTTAACCCATCGGACAAGGAATAGTTCTCGAATATAACTATATCTAGACATAGAACCTATGGACTCACACCAATTTTACGCTGATCGTAGTGGAAAGTCCACGATCTCTATATGCTTATATGTCATTAACTCATCGCCCTCTTTGTCATCTTCGTTCGTAGGTTCATTTTCTTTTCACAGCCTCCTGCGGTGTATCTGAAGCTGTCAACCCCAGATGTTCATGTTAAATCATACACGGTTTGTAAGATCACTAGGGCGTATTCTGTGAGTTAGATTGAAGCATTTTAACAATTATTCTTTTTTTTTTATTTTTCGGAATAACTTTTATTGAGTAAAACCTCAAATTGTAATATTTAAATAATGAAGACAATATTAGTGATTTCTAAACGAAAATCTGAAACAGAAAAATCAGAAAAGGAAACGGTCACATCTGGGACTCGAACCCAGGACCCCTGTCTTTCCGGGACAGTGCTCTACCAACTGCGCTAATGGGACCCATTAGCGCAGTTGGTAGAGCACTGTCCCGGAAAGACAGGGGTCCTGGGTTCGAGTCCCAGATGTGACCGTTTCCTTTTCTGATTTTTCTGTTTCAGATTTTCGTTTAGAAATCACTAATATTGTCTTCATTATTTTAATTATTCTTTTTTTCGAAATCATGTATTTATTAAGCCTTATTTACATAGAACTTTAAACATTTAAAATCTTCGCTTCATTTACAGCAATTAAATATCGACCTGTTACCAAGGCAAGAAAATTTTAACCATTGATTCCTTTACCTATAGCATATATTAAATATTGTAGAGATATCGGAATACAAACTTCAAACTCCCTCGCCGTCAAGTTTTGATTCTGTCTATTGTCTCACCGCTGTCTTGTATGTGGAATATTTATCATTCTAATCAGTTGATGAGGGACATACATGTATTGCCTTCAGAAAATTCCTCGTGCAATCCCATCTCAAACATATAAAAGCATTTCAATGGTCCTCGAAGCATATCAGTATTGATATCTGAAATTCTCGTACTTTTAGATATTAAGTTACCTGATTGTCAGAATCTGTTCCCTTGTCACTTTGCCTTCTCTGAATTCAGATTATTCCTGGAAGAGGTTCTGTTTAAGTAATAATATCATGTATCCTGTATAAAACACTCAACACATAATATGGTGAAGGTTTTATGGAAAGAGCGCCGTGCTCTCGTTGGGGAAATTTAGTACGCGGGTTTCTTTATTTCTCACTAACAGTTTGGGAACAGGGTAACTATGATGCTCTCAAGGCGTTAAAAAAATAACAACGACTTTGGAAATATTTACATTTTATTAGGATTGTAAAAACTTATGAGGGATGGTGGAACACATAAACTCTACTCAACATAACCCAAGGAAAAACAACCTAAACTAAACTAACTGAAAACATAAGCTTGACTCAATAATCAACCTGATTTTTATGATACCTCTAATAAAAAACCGATACGCACTGGCAAAAATGTTTTAAAATTTAGTTACTTATTTACTATATGTGGGTGGGGAAAAGGAAAAATTGAAACAAAGACATAGGTTATCAAAATGCTTTTTAAATTGACCTAAATATTCAGATATTGATATTATCATCGTGGTTTTTTAATGTTTCACAGCGCATCAAATCGAGGGATCGTATGACCCATGTTTTCATGCATTTAAAAAAGCTTTTATTCGTTTAGATTCAAATTACGGTTGGTATCGAACCTTTAGTCCGTCAAGGAGAAAACTGAAATACGAGATTGAACTATTTATTGTATTGGTCCCGAGAGAGCAGTACAGACAAACGGGCTGTAAAGTTGGAACAAGCTCAAGGATTGAAATGTTTTTCTTCCAGTCCATAGTGATTGTTTTTACTGATTTAGTCGGTTTTTACGAAAACTTAGACAAGTTTGAGTTTTTTATTTAGCCATGGATCAAGCTGATAGAAAAGGATTGGAAATTCTGTCATAATTTATGAGAAATATGCTTAATTCTTACAAGCTTCTAAAAGTACTTTTTGCACTAATTTCTACATCTTACTCGTAATATTTGAGAAAATTTCTCCTACAGAAATATATTAAGAAAATAGAAATCTCAGATCACTGGGTATTAAAATCAGTTGGAAAATGAGCAAGCCTATATTCATATACGGTAGATACAGATAATCAAGAAATTCAACTTCCAAATAGTTTATCATTTATCAAAGCTTTTTGACTTTAGTTCTGTGAGATCAGCGAAGCAGTATGATGCCCCAATATACACAATACACCGGCCGTAAGTAAGCCATCGACGTTTCGTCAGGGGTAATCTATCATTTTCTTGTCAACAAAATCCTTATGAAAGGCAAACATTTTTTACTTCTGATCTAATCGATCAGGCGAGACCTTCCAGAACGAGACATCACAAGGAAATACCTTTATGATGGATTGTACGAAATGCTAACATCTATGAAATATATATTTTTAGGTTAAGTATTAGTGACTATGTGTTCATATGATTCACATGATTTTTATTTTTAACTTAACGAGGGGAGATCAATAAAAGGCTTTCGAGTCAATATTAAATGCTGATGTTTCTTGTTAGTATAATTTTTTTAAAGTAAAAATGTGGTCAGAGCGTGGCTCTGATTAAAAGGATTAAGGTTAAAATATATCAATGTGTCACATGGGCGTATGTTTATAAAAACAAAATATATTTCGAAATCAGAGCTAATACGAGGCGTGCTCGGTAAGTAGCATAGGTTCGCGTGTTTATGCGTAATTCGTGTTAGGGGTTTGTAATGACAGTGGCACTTGAATACGGCTATGATAATCACAGTACACGGTCTAAACATATTGGACATGGAATACTTTTATCAGGATTATTTATTATTATTTTATTCAAGAAAATTAACTCCCATAAGTCGTTTAAAAATATATCGAGTTTTTGTACAGAAGCAATATTCAGAATTTTTCAAAGTAGCTTAGCTTAGTTTAATAATACATTTTATGCTCAGTATTGTAGAGATTTGTTCTCCTTTGGTAAATAAGAAAGATTTCATACTGTGGTGTGGGTATAACTTACTAATGAAGCACTTTAAACAATTATTATATTATGTAAGCACGAATTTCACTAAAATTTACGTTTTTTTATAATTATGATTGAAATGTTCCATTATCGACTCAGTAAGGCCTCCTTAAAGTTCAATTAACGTAATTTACAAAACATTTCAGTTAGCTCCTGTGCTGGTATACGGTATACATAACGGCGCTTATCAATTTGTCTAGCTTTGACGTCACAATACACTTTATGATCACAACTCGTCCTATTTCGTCAAATTACACTTCACGCGGCACGCTTTATGGTTATCTTCCCAATTAAAGGCACTGTCGTTCATATAATATTGTTCTCACGGAATGAAAGCAACAAAACATTAGAAACAAGATCGAAGGGACTCGGACTGTCGGACTGAAGTCGGACTCAGATACACACGATGAGATGGCTGGGTGGGTTGTAAAACAATCGCACAGTAATATTAAACACAATATCTGATGTATATAAGGCCGTTATGTAATACCATCGGGCACGGCAACTGCCTTCAATCCGCGAGGCCTGGCTACAACTGGAACGCAGCAGGCCGCTACGTCAGGCCAGCGTAGAGGCTGCGCGCTTCGGCTCTTTCCGCCGCCGCTCGGTACCGCTCGGCAAAGCTCGTCTCTTCCTATCGTAGCATTAGTATAAACGGGACGGGTATAAGGTTTTGTCTGGGGAGCGCGCGTTACACTTTTTCTTAAACTCGGATTACGGTGATGTTTTCGCTATGAGGGATTCTGATATGAAAGAGTCAGCAATTTAATTGTGAAAGAGATTTGTCTTTTTAAACGTACTGTGAATATAACCGTAAGATTCAAAAAATCCCAGATGATTATCGCATTTCTGTGTTCTTACAAATGGCCTAAGGAATATTTTCCGACATTCAATTGTGTTTTCTAACATTTTTAAACAAGTCTTTGGTATTACTTTTTAAAGGTCCACACAGATCTGCGAGATCTAATTATTTCATCACAAAGCTTTTATTTTATTCGTTTAACTAAATATTTTTTGCAATTTATCTTCTACATTATGCATAAAGGAAGAAAGATATATTCTTTTGCACAAATTCATAACATTCAAAACAACAACGAAAAACCAATATTTAACATTTCGTGAAAATTTATTTCATTCTAGTGTTTTTGTAATTAAACGTTATTGTCAACAATTTCTATTTTTTTACGAAATTAACGCATTTCAGGCAAACATCATAAAATTTGATATGTGTCAATCAAAAAACAACATTATATGTTTGTTGATAAAACGAATAAACACTTGAAGGCAGGTATTTTTGTTTGCAAGCCACGCCCCAAGTAAGGTTATAGCAGTCCAAAAGCCACAAAGAGGAAGCCTCACGCCAGGCGTGGCCATGAGGCTATAATGTAATAATATGTGTGGGTAAGTGTTGCCACACTATTTGGTTCGGAAGGCTTGCGCTAGCTCATCGGTAATTTGGAATTACTTATTTTTAATATCGCTGATTTCTATCAAGTAAAAAAAAAATAAACCAAAATCGAGATATTATATAATGTAGAAGCACCATTTTTTATAATTAATAAGATTTATTTCTCTTCAAAATGAAAAAATCAAGTAAAAAAAGGTTTTCTGATATAAATAAATGTGTAACTTATAGGTCACGCAGAAATCTTTTGGAAATTTAGAAAAGTGAGCTTTGGCATCGAGTATTTTGCACACTTTATTTTGTTTGTAGTTTTTTGTATGGAGCGTTGAAATGTCTTTAAGCACTCTCACGATGGCTACCCAAATTTGGGTACCTGTAGATAGGTGATTTTTATGAATTGAAATGAATTCATTTTGAACATCGCGCAATCAACAAATGTGTTAAGTGGCCAGCTTGATTACGCTTCTATCAAATTACAAAACATGTCAATAATATTCCTTTCACGGAATATTCTCGACAATATTTTGAATCGTGTAGTTTGCGCGTAGACGATATTTTAAATTGTTTTCTAAAAGTGTTACTTTTTGAAACTAGCAATTTTAATGTATTATACACACATTTTCAGTAGGCTACGCACAGAAATAGTAATGCATATTCAATATTGCCCCGAATAAGAACATGGTAATTTCGGTAACCTGCAGAATTCACGCGTTTATAAATATAACTTTTTTTTTTAAAACGGTGAAATTTAGATGGATTCATTGGCTTTAAGCTACAGTAAGCAGTTTATATGTTTTAATATGTATTATTATTCAGAGGTATTTTGGAATGAACTGAACCGGATCCAAATCAAAATGCCCGGAAATCTTTATCGCTCAAGGCGTCTTTTTCAAAAATTGCGACAAGACGTCATATTATTTGTTACGCATTAATAAATTGGTCAAAAAGGTAATAGTTTTAAATAGATTACTGGTAAAATGTCGGGTAAAGCCGGGTAATAAATCTTGTTAAGTAATTAAACAAGATACCAATGAATCTCATAAATACTATAGTATTATTAGTAAATATGACAATGATTGTGTTATTTCATTAGTGTGTAGTAATTAACTACGCGTAAATTAATTAATAACGTACTCGTATGTAGACACGGACATTAATATTCCATTTGCAGATATGGTAAATGGTAACACGTGATTAATAATATCTGCTTTGTAAGTTCTCACCTACCTGAAGATTTCATGGTCCATAAATCATATCAGATGCGGGAAATAGAGGCCCAGGTGTTCTGCAAACTAGTTTAAATAAAGTTCTGCTATCTAGTAGAGATACAAGTTATCCTCTTCCAGATGAAACTGAGCACGTAAAACGTTATTTCTCAGCTTTTAAGCTTTACAGATGAATGCGTGAAGAAATATTATTGCACGCTAAAAGTTAAATTACAATATGTTTAGAGAGGCTTGATGTTTGTATCTTCGAAATATATTCCGGTTTTATTGTTTAAAAAAATAAATAAAAAAAACAACAGTACAAATAAGAACATAAGTTTGACAATAATTTTTTTTATGAAAAAGTTGTGTGAATGAAAACTTTGTATTTTCTTTTGTTCGCTAACTCCGTAAGTTTATTTTAACTTTCATAGCGAACGTAGAGACAAAGAAACATATTTTCACAAACATGTACCATATTATGTACGTTGTAAATTGGAAGGAGGTTATCTTCTCCCCGATCGGAGGGTTGGTGTAATCACGTAACAATATACATATTGAGAGGGGAATATCGGAAGCTGCATTATCATTTCTGCCGACCATCCGGGGATTCTCATTAATCCACATTACGTAAGCATTGACTTCTGGCTTCACTTGACTTGCCATCGAATATTTTATATCGTTATTTAAAGTTTTTCAAAATTCGTGGATGAAAGGAAAATATTAGTAAGTGGATTATAATAATTGTTTCTCCGTTAATCTAATGATGTTTGTAGAACGTATAAAACTTAAGACAAAATTAATTCAGTCTGATTAGATTTGCCATGAGCCACAGCGGCCTTGATTACAATGAGCCTTTAAAATTGTAACTTACCCTTATACCATTTATACGAGTTCGGCAGGTTTAAATAGCACATCTCTTTTACTTCATTCACATTCATGCATATTCTTACATATTCCGTTACGTGCATTCTTGATATGACTCAACATCAGTTTCACTTGATAGTGCCACAACTTCTGGAGTATTTCAAACTAAACAATCCCGACAATTCTCTGTCCATATACGTTCAAACAAACCAATATTCCATTTCGTAATGTTGGCTACGTATTCTTTTCGGACCTCAAAATTCGTAATACGGTCATACGTGATTTTATTTTATATTCTCCTCGGTGCGAATTCTTATACAATATAATATTAAAATTATACACTTCAGGGTATAAACGGAATACATTCTTCATAACAAATTAAAAAATCTTTTAATCTCTGCACAAGTCTGTTCAACAACAACCAAGAATGTTCGTAATATGCATTTTAACTTTTAGATAGAATTCGCTTAAAGTTGGGTTGTTTTCATTTCCAAGAGCAACCAAATGAAACTTGTTTTTAGAAGATGTTGGGTGTTGTCTTAAATTGCACAAGACATTACACCCAGCCAGGGCCGGGTCGGGTTGACTACATGTACATATATACAATATACATACAATACAAATACAATACAATATATTATTATTGACCGGTCGGTGGCCGAGTTGACATCGCGCTTGGGTCTCACTCGGGCGTAGTGTGTTCAATTCCTCGGCTGGCTAAGTCCTCCATCACAACACAAGCAACATTTTCAGCTTACTGTGGTGGTAGTAGGAGATTTTCAAATATTGTCAGGTTATTCGTAACCGGGAATGTTTGTCTTTCTTTTAAAAAATAAATAAAAAAAATATATATAGACACAGGGATATAATATATCTGGAGCATACTGGTATGGTGTTGGCGGTTTGTTAAAGAAAGCTACAGTGGACCTAATAACTGCGCATCGATCTTGTTAACGTCTAGTTATTTTAGAAGCCGTGTCATTTCAATCCCTTTCTAGTTTCTTAACTTATGAAGGAACTTGCTTGCTCTTATGTTTGTTTGCTTGAAAATCATTTTTCTCGAAGGCTTTTTCTATTATCCTGTCGATGCGATTTTTTTTGACAACTTTGACACATACGTCATTCCACATGGACTAGTCATGCATCATAAATGATGGAGGAAAACTTTATTTTATTCTTAGAAAGATGTATTGGTCAAACAATTTACCCAATCAAATAGAGATATTGGTCCGGAGGATTTCTGTAAGCATCACATAAAATAAGTTTATTTCAAATAATTATTAGAACAATTAAAATATCATTTTACAGTTGTTTACTCGATGAAATATAAACACCTTGCTTTATCTGATGAAAATATAATTTAAAAAACATAAAATCAGAGATTCGATTATATTTTGAAATCAGATATGATGTTGTGAGCTAAAAAAATTCTATGCTAATTCCGCTGGTTATTAACTGTTTATTTTAATAATATAGTATATAGTGATAATTGCAAATATTCAGCACTAAGTTTACTTACAAAATGGCGTTCTCTTACGTTAATTTGAAATATCTAGGACGATATTGCCAAGATGGGACTTGTAAAGAGCGGAACGTTGGGAGATATTTTATTTGTAATATCTTTGGGAGAAGAACGGTTTATTTAACATCGCTCAAATATACTTCAAAGCTGCAAATTTAAAATAAATTGCCAGTTCCGATAAAATATAAGTATCATGATTAAACTTTCTTCTTCACAAAGTTGGAAGTAAAAATAACAATACCTCACGTGAAATGTTACGATAATCGATTATTATTACAGAAAGCGTAATTTCCGGTGCGTTTAGAAATTTTGTATTGTACCGATTATATTTTACATTCTCCATTGAAGTTGTGAATCTTCCTAATTAGGAAAAGCATTACTTGGGGGGTAATGCCGGCGTTATAATTTATATCATTATGAACATAAAGCGCTTTATTATAATTGGATACAATATTTTAAGGAATTATAATAAAATACAGATAAAATTATAATAATTATTTGATTACAACATTCTCTTTGACAAGATTTTTGTAAATGTCTAATATGTATTGCGCCAAGTATTATTACAATTTTTTTTCGAAATTAAGTTATTTTTAATTTCGAAACACACCCTTAAATTTTGGTTCCGATTCGGTACCATGTACAAGAATAGCAAACTAGCACTCGCGCATGGGTGTGTAGACGATAGATCCGTAGTATTAGTAAGAATCTCATAAACAGGAACGCACTACATGGTAGAATAGAACGTTCCGTGAAAACGTGATAGCCTCGTAACAAACACACGGAACACTCTGCATCAATATACGTCACTTCTTTAAGTGGGCTGCTGGGGATAAAGCGGGAGCCATTTATTTTCTGCTGTCAGACACTTTTTTCAGGCACCAACATCTTTGGTGAGGCAGTCCTTCAGCGAATGTACATCACTATTATTACTAGTATTTTTACTATTGCGAATCTATGTTTTATTCAAAGTGAGTCAGAAAAACAAAAATCTGAAGCAAACTGTTTGGAAAAGAAAATATTATTTTGGTTATTTTTCTAATTTTTCCTTTATTACAATTTTAGTGCTAGGTTTCTTGTTTTTCTTAAATGCGAAGCTCTTTTTTAGTTTATTAAAAAGCACTGGTATGTATAGCGGCATAACGGCATAGCTAGTTATGCCGCTCTACATACGAGTATTAGATATTAGTGGTAGATGTTTATTTTCCGTAAATCGTGTGCTGTGTATATTTGTATATGCAACTGTGGTTTTGAAAACGAAATTTCTTCTCAGTTCATTAATATCAGGAACCATAAGAATTCTTTACCCTCAGAATAATACAATAAATCCAGCTAACCCATTGGGCGCATTTTTCACCCATGTTCTAAAATTGATTATGAAACACCCTAATATTATAAAAAAGAGGGTCCTCTTAAGGAAAGTGCGTTCGGTGGTTAATTGGTAACACATCCTCTACAGTACGTAAAGTGTGTTTAGTGGCTTGGCTAATTGGTAATACATCTTCTACAATATGTAAAGTGTGTTCAGTGGCTAATTGGTAACACATCCTCTACAGTACGTAAAGTGTGTTCAGTGGCTAGCTGGTAACACATCCTCTACAGTATGTAAAGTGTGTTCGGTGGCTAATTGGTAACACATCCTCTACAGTAATATAAAGTGTGTTCAGTGGCTAATTGGAAAAACATCCTCTACAGTAATATAAAGTGTGTTCAGTGGTTAATTGGTAACACATCCTCTACAGTACGTAAAGTGTGTTCAGTGGCTAATTGGTAACACATCCTCTATATTATGGAAACTGTGTTCAGTGGTTAATTGGTAACACATACCCTACAGTATGTAAAGTGTGTTCAGTGGCTAATTGGTAACACATCCTCTACAGTAAGATAAATTGTGTTCAGTGGTTAATTGGTAACACATCCTCTACAGTACGTAAAGTGTGTTCAGTGGCTAATTGGAAAAACATCCTTCCGACAGCCGGAAGATGCCGAGTTCGCGTCTTGGTCACACTAAAATCTTTTTACCCATTGTATGGTTTTCTAGTTCATATTGTTTGCATATTATAAATACGATTTCAATAATATAATTAATGTCACAAATGGAGCTTCTCTTCTTTATTGTTTATATAAATAAACATTTAAATGTTTGTTCAAAATCTCAAATCTCCGAAAGTTCTTCACCGATTGCGATGAAATTTTGACACATTGACATTCAATTACGCATGTGTTTTTATATACCTATATTATATAGATGTCACCTGTGGCAGGTAAAAACATGCTTAAAAAAAACAGCGCTATCTTTTGGATGCAAAAGCAAAACGCTATATTGTTTCTCTATCTGCACAGATAGACTGAGCCACTGCAAAGCGTGGCAGGGTACAGCTAGTACTAAAATAAATTCGCTATCCGCGTCTATCTATCTAAAGTTTTCACCATCACTTCGAGAGTTTCTTCCGGAATGTTTATATATAATACATGCATATTATATTTATAGAAAGTAGAGAAAAGTACACGTCAGCTAGTTAAGCTGTAAATACATAATATAAAAACATGGAAACCCGGTTTAGATTACAGAAAAGTGGTTTACAATATAAACAAGCTTAAGTAATAATGATAGGTTCACTTCCTTACAGAACAATGAGCTTACAACTGTATTGTTTGTAATATGGATTTAAAAATCTCCCATTAAATCTAGCAGGTCTCCACTTCCAGGTGATTTGTCAGTTTATGAGTTGCCTGAAGGCTCTCTTTGTGTCTGAACGGTGTTATTAAGCTGCTGCTCGACCTGACGGATCCGCACCCTAAACGAGCTTAAGGCGTTTTGTTTTGTGTGACATTTTGTATTTTACACGCAAACTTTACCCCAGATTTTTTCATAAACCATTCAAATTTAGAACAATTCCCTATTTCTTAAACATTCTTTGATAGTGTTATTAAACTATGTATATTACATAAGTCTTGTCCTATTATTTTTGAGGTTATCTATTATGATCACAAAACAAATATGGCGTACTAGTTTTATGACAAGACTTTGCTCGTTTTCAAATTTCTTAAAACACTCAAAATGGCGTTTACTCTATTTTTTATATCATGTGTTACAAAGCTCATTAGCTCATGATAGAAATAACATTGCGAGCTGAATAGTTACAGAGGATTTGGAGAGTTTAGGATGTCAGGATCAAAAGGATTTTGCTGTTTCAACAGATTTTTCTTTTCTTAGTGAAGCCATCTATGATTGAAAAAAAAACAATTTATCACTTCAAAAACATAACAATAATAATAATTGCTATTGCTTTCTTTCGTAATAAATCCGGACGTTTTCTTTTTTTGCAATACAGAAGAAGAATCTTCCATAGCTTTTCTCATAAAAATAATAGAACGATATTAAGAGTTGATGGGATGAATTCAGGATTGGTGTTTTCCAGCCAAGTCATGATTATGCCCTCCTTTATCTCCGCTGATGCTCTTTCTCCGCCTGCACCCCTTGTAATATTTGCCCACCTGTTCCCACCGGCAAACTCGGCTTACGGGAAAGGGAATGGAACTGTTGAACCGACATCACAATTATAACGTTTCATACATTTTTTTTGATAATGTTTTATCACCATTTCATCAAAAACGCTTTATATCGTGGTATTTGTAATTTAATTATTTGGAAAATAAACCGTGCTTTAAATGCTTTGTATTTTCATTTTTCATCGGGTTACTGCATTACTAGGGGTACGTAAATTTCGCAAATAAAAAATCGTGATTTCGCATTTAAAAAAACTCAAAATAGAAAATATCGCATTTATTTCGCAAAAAAAAATACAGTGTTAAAAACTCAATTAAAGGCTAGCATTGTTGTAATTTCTACATTTTCATCTTTTATTGTTTGCCTGCGATCAGTTGCGACAATGTTGTAGATACTAAAGTACCTCTCGGCATCAACACTATTGACAGGGCAATTGAGACATTGAATAGCTGCTTTTGCAAATCCAGGGTAGCAAGATTTTGATGTAACTAAAACTTGCATTACATCCACAGGAGCTTCTTGGCCGACCAATCGAAGTAATTGTCTGTGAAAATGAGAGTACCCGTCAATTAGTTCTTCTTGTGGTCACTTTTAAAAAACGGAATTTTTGCGAAGCTTTCCACTATGGAATTTGAATTGACAGAAGAAGGGGGCACATTTGCTGCTTCCGATGGACAAAATAATCTGCCAATGTGCTTGTAGCACTCATTTGTTGGATTCGGCCCCATGTGTACCAACAATTTATCCAAGCTCTTTTGAGCTGCTGTCTTCAACATCATGCTGTGATCGATAGAATTTTCGGTTGATAAAATAGCCGTCTCTGTCTGTTTTGAACAGAGTTGTAATAATTGTTAGCGCGTCTGATCAACATTTGAAAGCACGTAACGTATAAAAAGGTGCGAAAGTATTTAATTTTCAAATTTAGCTTTTATCGCAAATAAAATGCAGATTTCGCTTTTATCGCATCTATTTCGTAAAAACGAAATTTACGTACCCCTATGCATTACGTTACGTGAAGAGAAACAAAGTTTGTGTTAAAGAGAGACGACATAAAGAATCACGTTAATAAGCAAAAAAAATGAGTTGTGACAAAGAGAATATCGATAATGACCAAGAGCAGGTAATATCAACAATGTTCGTAAATTTAAATGAGAAATTTTATCGAATGTTAGGCTAATTAATCGAACAATAAGCAAGTCGGGAGACATGGCTTTGCGGATAAACCTTAACATTAAGGGATGTTAGATAATAATGCGGTCTACCTCTTGATACAAGTAGGTAGGTATTTCACTTTCCCCTCTTATATTAATATTCTAGGATACTTCGAGATACTTGGGATAATTTCAAGCACCACCAAGTGTTTGTGCTTTTAAGATTTTCAAGTTTTCACAATTCTTGTAACTATATATCCACATCCACATTTTCATAGTCTTTTATTTTAGAGTGAAATGTTTGCGAAAACCATGTTCTCTTTTAATACAAATAGCCGACTAATTTCTAAACCAAATCTCTATTATGCTACTCTGGTAGACATTCTTGACAGGTATGGAATTTATGTTCATACCAAATGAGTTTTACCCAAGCATTTGAATTTAATTTACATAGGTTCACAATTACTCTCGTGGATGTTATTTGTCAGTTGAACGGTCTGACCAAATATGAGCGTAATTTAAACCTTGTTCTGTAGAATGAAGTTATGCAAAAAAGTCATGACCATCGCAAAATTACAGAAATTACAAAATCAACAATTATTTTGAAGGATTTGAAGAAAGTGGCACTGAGAAGAAAGAGCAGATTCGAAAAAACTGTTAGTTTAATACTTCTTGATTGGATTAGAATTAATCCTGAAAACAAATGGTGAAGTTTATTCAATTCTCGGGGCAAGAATATTAATTTATTTTTATCCATTGTGGCATAATTTATTCATCCTATAAATAAAAATGATGATTTCCTTGAATATTTACCTAGATGAAGAATAGATAATATATTATCGGATGTTTCTTTTCATGATATTGCTATATGGATAAGATAATTTTGTAAACGAATTTCTCTGGGCCCGGGCACACTTAATCAACCTGATAGACTAGGCGCAATATAGGGCTATTTGTCTGAGATTAATAATTCATAGTTACCAAACCAACGCCCATTTCTTTTGAAAAATAAAAATACCGGATGATAATGGATCCTGCTCACGAGAAGGAGAAGATAGCTTCCCCTCACTATAATATTCCGATGATAAATTCGATTAACACCCGAGACGTTTTGCCGTCATTATTTTGTTAAGTGAACGAATTCTAAAAAAAATTTCCACAAAATGTATTTACTGCAGTTTTTCCTTTCTAACAAGACTTACAACGTACGAGTATAGACGATCGAATTATGATGCAGCACCCTCGACATTGCAATGGTTTCCGATAATTGGTTAGTCAAGACCAGTTACACCTCTTGTCTAAGTGGTTGGTACTCGATAGGTTATATATGAACCAGAAACCTTGTCAACTCCAGCGCATATCGCGGATTTTATTTCAGCATGTAAACAACATCGAACGTAATAAAACTCGTCAATTACAAATATGTAAGCCTAATCTACATTAGTAAGGATTTCATTTTGAACTAAAAACAAAAATTAACGATTCATCCATAACGTATCAAAATATTTCCACAATTTGCAACAAGGCAAAGAAGCAAATAAATCATCAATGTTATTTGCCAGGCCGAATGATACGAGTACATTTTATCAATATGATGAAAAGATATATTATCTTGTGTTTACTGAAATTAACTGTTTTAAATCAAAAAAATGTTGTTTCCTGCAGCAAAGGTAATTTTAAGAAACATAGAAAATAATTTCCACAGCTTACTTTGAATGTTACTAAGAACTTATCGAAATTGCTGTTTAAACGATCCCAAAATCCAACTCCAAGAATATTATCTAAACTTCGTGCAAACTTTCTAATTAGCCGCGGTATGCATGTGAATCCTCGTAATACTTTTAGGTTTCAAAAGTAAGTTACGGCACGCCCCTGAGAATCATTCCGAAGTAGGAAAACATAAATAGACAACTGCTAGGTAGTATTTTTTCGCGTTAAAGTTATATCGCCTTCTAAAGGCATTGTCGACATGACAATTAAAACAAAGAAACTTACTACTGAGGTAATACTCCACTGTGTGTATATAATATATTTGACATAAGATCGAGAATGACACACATTTTAAAACTGATATATACAATGTGGAATTTAGGGACAATACTTTTTTAAGTGCTGAAGTGACTAGCTGAAAATACCTGGTTGCTGAAATTAGAAACAAATTTACTGAATTTCATGTAGGAGAATGTTGAGATATTGTTCATTAAAGAATTTAAAATAAAGAAAAAACTGGTTGTTTATGTTAGCAGAATTTAATTGTATAGCTAAGACTTTCGATATAATCTTAGATAAACTTAACACAAAAATATCTCACTTGTAATATTTTACAAAACATTTTTAAAATTATTTACAAGCAAGATTATTGGTGATCAATTTTAATGAAGTGGACTGTAAGCGCTGATGACGTCACGGCTATATTAGCATTGCACGCGATTGGTAAATGAAGCTTTTATTTGAAGTGGGTACCGCTTCAAAATGCAATTAATTAACGGAGGTCTTTCTCTTAAAATGCATACGATATCCAAACTCTCTTTTAAATAGATTGTATCCGAATATTAAAATATTACAGAATATAAATAATAACGCGTTCTAACGAATGCAAACATAGCAATGGTATTAGTAGCACATGAGCAATCTAGATGTTCTGGTGTATAATTTACGCTTTATGTCCCCGATAAGTTCACCAGATCTAGGCAGCATAGGTTTTTTTATTTTTCCAAGACACAGAACCAATGATCATGCATTTGGAGAGAATGATTACACTGCTGAACCGAGGTAGACATTTTTCATTTAAACTTTGCTGAATTCAAGATGGCAATACATATTTTGTTTAACACAAGGACGCTTCCCTAACTGATGTTATTAATTTTAATCTGATATATTTGATATTTTAATCTAATATTTTTGTAAAATGATATTAATTTAATTGTAATTGTAATTTCGACCGGTCGGTGGCCGAGTTGACATCGCGCTTGGGTCCCACTCAGGCGTAGTGTGTTCAATTCCTCGGCTGGCTAGGTCCTCCATCACAACACAAGCAACATTTTCAGCTTCCCGTGGTGGTAGTAGGAGATTTTTAAATATTGTCAGGTTATTCGTAACCCGGGAATATTTGTCTTTCTTTTAAAAAAAAAAAAAAAATTGTTATATAAATATATTTATACCGGACAAGAGTCCCAACTGCTCCCAACTCTCTTGAGCCATTGATACTATGGCATCCCTTTAAGGGATGCCTAAGTCGAGAGGCTGAAAGTAGTGGGAAAGGAGATGGAGAATTGTGAAATAATATAAATGAATCAAATAAAATATACTTACTCAAGCCAGGATTTGAACTCAAGACTTCCGGATTCATAGCCGAAGATTTTAAACACTGAAAATAAATATTGGATTCACTGTACCTACCTACTTTTCTGAGAGTTCACTCATAATGAAGGATTTTTTTTATTCCTACATGTACCAATAAATACAGCGAAAAAACCCAAAACTATATTGTATCTAAAATATTAAATAAGCTAATGACAATTGACAATGACAATTCAAAATAAGTAATCTTTAAGAAAATGGCTTTTAAATGCATATTTAAATAAATGCCCTTGGCCCTTTTATTGCTAATTTTAATTTAGATTACGACTAATAATTTTATGTAACTATGTCTATGAATCTATTGTATTACGTATCATAAAATTACTGGGTTTGTTTTTCTATTTCTTTTTAAATAAAATATCTATTCCACACGGTTTTACTTTTGTACCTACAATGTAGCTATCTTATATTTATTGTATCCTCATATTTGCAATGTTATCTGTCATCATAAAAATAAGTTGTAACCTTGTTAATTTTTTCATCATATTAAGTAATGTGTACATATTCTTGTAAATTTGCCATCATTATATCTCTAAAAAGAGCGAGCATTAATCATGGGCGTATAAAAAGAGCGAACATTCCCCATGGGCGTAGAAAACGATCGAACACTCTCCATGGCGGTATAAAAGAGCTAATAAAAAAACACAAATAAATTACCGTTTTACAATAATTTTAAATGCACCGTGATATATAAAATAAAATGTTGTCAAAATGTACCCGATGACAAACTACAGAAGTAGTTTAGTAGATTTTAAATGTAGAAAAAGATTTTTTCAATACTTACTAGGTGCAATTATAGCATTTAATGCATAATTCTTTGGTGATTGTCATTTGCAAGATAATGCATGTTAAACATGTTAAAAATGATTTTTAAAAAAAAGATTTCATAATTCTGTGGATTCGTCTGCACGAAGCCTGCACAACGTGCCGAGCCGCTCTCAACTATCAAAGGAGCAAAATAAAGTGTACGGGTCTTCCAATCAATGTTCAAGTATTAATTAACTTACCTGCTAGCTCTTGTTGATCAGCGCGATGTGGAATTGCGTTGCGTTGGACATTGCGCGCGATGGAACTTAAAATGTGCTATTTACAATAAATATATTATGAATACACACTTGAAATCCACGTGCTTAATAAGTCTTAGAAAGATGAATAGAATGTATAAAATTAGTAAAATGAATTAACTGAAAAAAAATAATCAAATAATAAATTAATAAAATGAATATTTATAACATGGAAAAGCATTCCGTAGATACGTATTATGATTATACAGTAAGGGTTAATAAATATATTTCGTTGAGAGGTCACGTAAACCGAGTTCTTCGTTGTGCGGAAACCGCAAGAATATTATCAATGGAAAGTTTCCGCCGTTTATCATTACATTGACGGTCGTATCTTCTGTCCAATTTAATTTATAGACACTCCAGGATTTATCGGTTTATCAATTTACCGCAACGTTGAAACACCCGATTGAGAGGTCAAGCACACCCTCACTCGAAATTATTAAATACTGATTTTGGTTGTGACTCTGTCTGTGATTCCGGTTGTATGTAACATCTGATTCAGAGGCCAATTACACCCTCACCGGAAATTATTAAATACTGATTTTTGTTGTGACTCTGTCTGTGATTCCGTTTGTATGTAACATCTGATTCAGAGGTCAATTACACCTTCACCGGAAATTATTAAATACTGATTTTGGTTGTTACTCTGGATGTGATTCCGGTTGTATGTAACATCCAACTCAGAGGTCAATCACACCCCCTCCCGAAATTAAAAACCAATTATAATTTCGGTTGTGACTCTCTCTGTAATTCCGGTTGTCCGATAAATAAATTCATACCAACCTGAAAACTTTTGTCAAATATTTTTGCTTTATTGAAAAATGTACTTTATTTTAATATTATAAAATATTTGTAAACTAGTCTGTCTTGACACAGGATTTCCTAGTGAGACAGGCAAAGCCAAAAAATATATGTGAAACCTTATATAGATGCACATAATAAAAAAAGAGATCAATAACACCCTCACCCGAAATTTAAAAAAAAAACTTATTTCGGTTGCGACTCTGTCTATCACTCAGGTGGTTTGTAATACCTCAGAGGATTCAGAGTAAGACTAACGCTGTCACCTTTTTCTGAATTTAATAAGTGTTTGTTTTGAAAATTCAGATAAGCAATAAAGTACCGACAAATAATTACTTTCAAAATTAGATCTTTTCTGTCGAGAATTCACAAAGCGAAAAAATTGTTTCCACTTTTTGCCTCCCATTCTCACAATTTGACCTCAAAGGATCCCAACGCTCTAACGTCGAACGACCGGAAATCTGGTCCCCACTTACCTACTGCTACTCACTTGATAATAATGGAACAGAATGACAATGTTTGTTTTTGAAAGGTAAATATTTTTTATAAATACTTTCAGTTTCACAAATCCCGCAATTATAATATTTCGAGATTTTCTGCACCAGTTATTTAATTTCCGTAACACATTTCTAATGTACTACGCTGATATTCCTTGGGTACATAATGTGTATTAAACACTTCAGACTGCTCGTACATTTGAAGTTGTGCCATATTCATTTGTCGTTGCGCCTATCGATGACGAATATATTTTTTGCTATCTCGTTCACAATTCCGCTTTTTTATAATGAATATTATATTCCAAAAACCATTGAGCATTGACGAATGCGTTTATTCGAACTTTGCGTTTTTACATGTTAACTAAACGATCACCTTCAATATTTTGCAGAAGCATACATCCTAGATAAATGAACTATTGCTTTATGTTCATTTTTTTTAATTTTTCCAATTTAATTCGTTGTCTGTGCATTAATAAAGACTTCTTTGATTCAGTTATAAAGCTTCTATTAAATCCTTTACTTTACTTTGTGTGAATTAGAAATAATCATGTGTTTGTAAGCCGTTCATAATTGAGAGCTGAAAATTACAAAGGGCGCTAAGTGGTTTTAACAAAAAAACATAGTTATTAAATAAACGTGAAAATGTAAAAAAATGAACATATATTATGTTTTATTCATATTTTTTCTTATGACCGGGATAAATTATTACCACGATGGTGTAAATTTATTATACAGTAAAGGAGAAAAAGGCTTAAAGCATGATGCTTTAAACTTAGCGCTTTAAGCTTGGAGCTTTAAGCACTATGATTTAAGATTGGAGCTTTAAAATTTGAGCTTCAAATCTGGAGTTTTACGATTGGAGCTTTAAGATTGGAGCTTTAAGCACGGATATTTAAGATTGGAGCTTTAACCATGGAGATTTAGGCTTGGAACGGAGATTTAAATTTGAAGCTTTTAACTTAGAAACTCCTGCTTGTGCCTGTGGACAGTCCACCGGTATGAGAATTGCTTTATCCATAGGTACAATTTCTGACAACAGAACCTAAAACCAAATAAGCGTATATTGAACATGACTAAAACAGATGAAAATATGGAAATAAATACCCAATTGTAAATTAATATACCTTTCAATTATTAAAAAACTTATTTAGGTTTTAATGAAAAGTCTAGATGAATATCTACTGTATTTTTTCCGCTATCCCGCTTATTATTCCTATGAACATGGGACGGTCCGATGCTCTGTAGGGTATCCGCTTGTACAGCGCGGGTGTAAACTGTGCGCCCTAATGTTTAAGTTTAGACTTATGGAATTCAATTTCATTTGTGTGAAAGCACTATGAAACATATTACGTTGGGAGAATATTATGTAGGTACAAATGTAAATCTTACTATACCGAAACAATAATAAGGCAATGAAAATTTAACCTAGTACAATTCGTTCATATTTATACGCCATTAAAAATATCCTACACCTTTGACTTAGATCGCTTTTAAAAGTCTCTGCATCATTTTTAAGCTTTTTAATACTAGTAATGTAGTAAATATAAAAACCATGAAACTATTTTATGACTCAATAGTTCATTCATCTCTTTCCTATGGAATAATTTGCTGGGGCGGAACTTTCAACAATCATAAATACCACTAGAAATTGCACTATAATAAAACCACCAGAAATTTCCCAAAAATCAATTACTAAGATAATGTACAAAAAAACTAAATCCTATCCCTCTAAACAATTTTTCCAAGAAACTGAAATGAATGAAAATTTGGACCTTGAGCAGACCTATAGTGTTCAATGTCTTAAATTTATTTACACGCGACCAAACAACTTTATTAAAATTCAAATTGTGCCAGCCAACGACATGACGCTTGTGAATATGCTGTGCCTCACTGCAAAACCAGGTTGGCCCAAAGGTATATTAGTTTTATTGCTCCAAAAATGTATAATTCTTTATGTACAACCTTTAAAAGGGCCACGTGTGTAAACCTTCAATCTTTTAAAAACTACATCAAATCTTGGCTAAAAAAAACTGAACTAGATATTTTTGTTGTTTGTTTTTGGGGTGTTATGCCGTGTTGCGCTAACTCCTTCTTTAGCCGACGTTTCGGACAGCGTTACAGTGTCCATCATCAGGGCAGATCCGGTAGATCCGAAGATGTGATCCGGCTAAAGAAGGAGTTAGCGCAACACGGCATAACACCCCAAAAACAAACAACAAAAATGCTTTTGGCCGTGAGAATCTAAAAACTTACCTGAACTAGATATTGTTTTAGCAAGGCTATCTGTAACATTTATATCAATAGACAGATTATTTTTTTTTATTATTTCACATACATACAAAACAGCGGATATATTTTATTGTTTGTAATGCTTTGTCTGCTAATTAACTTTTTAAGATGTCTTCTTTAAAAACTACTATTTACCTTTTTTTGTGTTATTTTATAAAACTCTTATATATTTCATGCTTTAGTTTCTTGTATTGCATCTGTACAGTAACTCTTTTAAAATAACTTAAATTTATATTTGATATTGTATCTCCACTTACACCATGGAAATAAGATAAAAATATTTGTACTACCCACACTCAGGCTTCGCCTTCGTGGGATTTTTTTAATTAGGGACATTTATTACAATATTTTTTATACAGTTTTCAATATTTTATGTAACTATCCACGTATGTATAAAAAAAAATTATAATAAATAAAAAAATCAAAAATTAGAACGCGCCAAAATTTTTCGGACATTACTGTATTTTTTTAATTGAATACAACCGACACCTTTCTAAGAATATTGACTTGTGTAATAATTATTGATTTTCTAAAATATCTAATAACACAAAATGATCGTTCAATATTTTCTTGTAATGTACCCACCTATGAAAAACCTAGAAAATAAGAAAAAAAAATTTGTACAGTATTTTTCTTGTAATGTACCTACCTAAGTAAAGCATATAAAATAAGAAAGCAAAGGTATTGTAGAATATTTTCTTGTAATGTACCAACCTAAGTTAAGCCCAGAAAATAAAAAAGGCAAAGGTTTTATAGAATATTTGGCATTGGTTAAGTTTTATTATTTGTGAAAGCATTTAGTATTAAAATAATCCCTTTGTGCTTCCCTTAAAAGCAAAATAGAATTATTATTATGTTATTAGGAACTTTGACTTTTTGATAATCTTATGGTCCATCTTTTTGTATTTTTTACGCAATATATACTACTGTTTACAGTGCTTAAGACATTAATAATGGTAGAGAACTTTTATGCGTCGTGTACCAAATATTGGTATGAATTACTTTGTTCTTTTGTTTTTCCCCATATGACCATTTCAACGAAAAAATTCAACATATGTACCATTTAGTATGAGAAACTCAGTACGGATACTGTAATGTATGTGTGTGTAACTATGTACTCAAGCGAAAAGGAATGCTTGCACAGTTAATATAAATGAATGAATGCGTGTCTCAACCTCAATAACCATCTGGATAAAAAGGTATATAAGATGTATAGGGTATATAGGACATGGCCTCATTTATAATACCTCACAGATCACATCACTAGGTTTAAGAGTATATTGTATAAATATGGCCTGTTTTGATTTCAATTGAGAATTTTGCGCTTAAATTCTATCAATGGTAAGTCATTTACTATAAATAACGCTAAATTGGTCAGTCTAAAATGTTACCAGCTCTTTTAAAATATCTCCGAAGCTCGTTTTCAACCCACGGTACTCTCACCATTTTGTAAATAGGTTTTCCATCCTTACCTCATAATATGACTTCGACTTACTTATCTTATGAGAACTTGTAAGTTTTAAAATTTCTTCCAAAATATTGACAGATTTTTTGTTTTTGCCGTGAATCTATTATTATTGCATATTAGTAAACAAAAGCACGTTTTGTGTGTATTTTATTCCCTCAAATATAAAAGATAATTTATCGTTAAAATTATATTTTATGGTGATTGGTGGTTTCGACAGGTTCCAAAAGAGCCATTTGTTAATTGCACACCATTTTATTAACAGTGTGAAAAGTAGTTTTATGTTTGAAATTATTTTGTAACTACCACTGTTCGCCGCCTTTTACTCCTACGTGATTATTTTTATAATTTCACTTGAGAAAAAGCTAAAAGTTCTTTTAACCAATTATTTGATAGTCAGATCTGTATTCACTACAATGGAGTTATTATAACTATTGATAGATATGTGTCTATATTAATTACAATTAACTCAATCAATATTAAATATATTTTTCTTTCTAAACTCTAAAAAAGAAGATGTACTAAATAATACAAAATAATGATATAGTATATGTGTAAAAGTTATATAAATGTAATAGTATATGTATGCAAGTAATAAAAATGTAATAGTAGGGGAGAGTATGGTATATCGTACCGGTCGGTAAATCGTACCACCTCGATATTTTTGCTACGGGTCACTATTTTTTAATCCTGATAATATTCTGCCAACCGTTAGAAGCGTCATAGTTGTCCCGCCATTTTTATTTAGTGTTGGATCGTGCGTGCGCTTGCAGTGGAGTATTTTTGTTTTTTCATCTAATTTTTTCGGCTCCTGCGTAAGGTGATTTCGTGTTCAAAGGTAGGTATGTTAGTTTTTTCTCAAATTATGTTCACTTAGCTTGTTTGTATTCTGCAAATTACGATTGCAAAATCATATTGTCACCTGTCGTTTACATGTTTTGTTGTCATTTTTTCATAAAAACTCAGAATATGTTAAATCGTACCACAAGTGGTTTGGTAAATCGTACCGGTAAGATTTACAGTAATTTGTTAGTTGTTTTTTAAGTAAATTATTTTCTAGTTTTAAATTAAGGAGTTCAGTACAACAAACACCAGAGATCTCGTCAGAGCCTTTGTTGCGACCACCACCACCAGTGAACTCGTCAGAGTCTTCCTTTTCACCACCAGATGCAGTTCAGAAAGTTGAATTGGGGTAAACGAATTCAAACGCGTCGACATCTTTTCAACTATCAATTCTTGAGATTTCTCCAATACCAAAGAACCAAGGAAAGAAGAACACGTGCATGGCACAAAAGACTGCTGAAATAACAGCAAGTCCGTATAAAAAAGGACTAGATGTTGCTGCCGGTAGACGCTCAGCTGTCAAAATGCCCAAATCAAAAATTGAAAAAAAGAAAAATAAGATTATTAAAACTGATAAAAAGCCCATTAAGGGTAAGAAGTGTGCTCGACGAAAGAAGGCCAATTGCAGAAGTAGTTATAGTAAAGATGCTGAAAGTATTGTCGTTTTGAATGATTCGGACACGGATATTGATGATGACGATAAAGAAAACGTATGCCACCTATGCTTTGGCAATTATTTTGAAAAGGCAGGACCGAAAGAAGACTGGATCCAGTGCGTTCGTTGCCATCAATGGGTGCATGAAGCTTGCACCAGTAACCCAGACATTTGCGACACATGCATGCCTTAAAAATGTCCACGTTTTCTTCGATATAAATTGGAAAAATGGTCTAGGTACGATTTACCATACCGGTGGTACGGTACCGGTTCGTTAAATCGTACCGAAAACATTTTTTTATAAAACGTTTAATTTGAAAACATTCCAGATGCCTGTAAAATATGATTTAAATAAATATCGTACCCAATAAAATAAGTATTTATTCGAACCTAACTCCAATTCTCTAACCCATTTCGATCATACAGTATTGAGAGTTAAGTGCGAAGTGGTACGATATACCATACTCTATCCTATATGTATTCAAGTTATAAAAAATTAGACATTCGTAAATTTGGATGTACCATCTTTTGATTTCCTATATCAATATTCAACAGATTTTCAAGAGTAATCACTAAACCGACCAAAGCCATGGATCCAATTAGATAATTATTGTTAACTGATATTTGTCATAAAAAAATTGAAGTAATATTCCGTTGTAGAGTTTAGTTTACATACTAACCAGACTACAGTAGACGTTTTTCTGTAGCTCAAATGCCTATTTTGTTTATGTAACTGGCACCCCAACATTAATGCGTTATAGCCGCATTTTTGACATTTATTATTTTTTCAAAATGGTTTTACTGTCATATTTGAGGGTAGATTAAACGCTGTGTCGGAACATGTTTCCCCTGGAGGTTGATAACGTTTTATGATTAGTGCGTGAGTTCCAGGACTAATTTTGGTTAAAATGTTTGAGTGCTCAGATATAAACATTAAAGTATAAAGCGGGTACTAAATTTCTTCAGTAATGTGCACACAACATCAAAACCCTTTATATTCTGAATTACATTCCCACCCACTGTTTACAGAAGCTGATGATGTCCAACTCGTTATAATATATATTTACATTTATAGCCCATCCCCTCAGTAACTCGGTCAAGTAATAATTACATATCATTACCATTTACTGACGTAGTCAACTTAATTACGTAACTAATATCACATTTTATAAATACCCTATTGGATTATATTTTAAAGGCTTAATAATAAAGTAAAGAATTAGTGACTCTAAAGAATACAATTATTAAACGGTGAGCTTTGGTCTCTTGCAATATGAACCGCTTTTTTGATATTCTAGATTTCACGACAAAATTGTCAAAAAATAAAACAAGACATATTAATCCATATGTATAATCTACATAATATTTTTTTCACAGAAAGACAAACATTCCCGGGTTACAAATAACCTAATTATATTTGAAAACTTCTACCACAATAAGCGGAATGATGATGGTATTAAATGATTAAAGACTAAACCATCAAGTAATTGAACTCACGACGTACGTACGGTAGCCCAACACGTTGTTAAATAAAGTAAAAATATTTTCCTGTGTACCTCAGGCAAAGTCGATTAGTAACCAAACTTATCGATTAGTAATAAACTAATCATAACTTTTGTGGAAATCTATTAAAAAATATTACGATGCATACAGTGATGATATGCATACATAGATGCATGCATACATCATCCCGGGTTACGAATAACCAGACAATATCTGAAAATCTCCTACTACCACCATAGTAAGCTGAAAATGTTGCTTGTGTTGTGATGGAGGACTTAGCCAGCCTAGGAATTGAACACACTACGCCTGGGTGGGACCCAAAAACGCGATGTCAACTCGGCCACCGACCGGTGGCATTGCTATTCCACAGTGCTATTCCACACGCTTAATTATAAAACAAATGCAACATCTAATTCGCCAATTAACCGAGCTCATCATACTCTAAATAATATTTGTCTAAACTCTAACATAGATATTTTTTTCAGATTCACTGCCCAAATTCAAACGTGGCATCATATCAATAATTTAAACTGTTCAATGAGCGTACATACAGACACACACACAACACACACACACACACACACACCCTCACACACACACACACACACACACACACACCCTCACACACACACACACAAAAACACTCACATATACAATACACACACATCTATATACTACACACGTCACCTGGTAATTAAGGAATAAACCATCGGTACCACCCAGCAGACATTACAAGGAAACATATCATAGGTACCCAACATGAAGTATCTTATTCCTGTTTGTTTCTATAATATAAATAAAAATAAAAATAAAAATAAAAATAAAAATAAAAATAAAAATAAAAATAAAAATAAAAATAAAAATAAAAATAAAAATAAAAATAAAAATAAAAATAAAAATAAAAATAAAAATAAAAATAAAAATAAAAATAAAAATAAAAATAAAAATAAAAATAATAAAAATAAAAATAAAAATAAAAATAAAAATAAAAATAAAAATAAAAATAAAAATAAAAATAAACATAAAAATAAAAATAAAAATAAAAATAAAAATACAAACAAAAAAATATATAAAGATGCAAAAGTCGGTCATTTTGAATACATGTAGGATAACGAAAGATTTTTTAAATATTTATGTTGAGGGATCAGTAGAATTTATAGGCCCTGTTAGGAGTTCTACCGAGCCGAACCCTCTGATATGAAAATATCTGGAGTCGGTGAATTTTTTTTTCCCATTTGATCTCTGGTGAGTTGACGTGTTGTTGTTCTTGTATTGTTTTGTTTTTATTTTACTTATATAATGCACTTGCATAGTGTTGATTGACTAGCTGATCATTTGTGGAAAAGTGAGTGGAAGGGTTTAGTTTTTCCTATGGGGAAGATTTAACCCGGACAACAAAATCGGAAGCATAAAAAATAAAAATAAACAACCATTTAAAAACATATTAACCAGTTTTGTAAATTTGTCGATAATCGTATTCAGTTTGTTACATTCCGCCAAATTAGTTTTACTACGCTAGAACGGTTTTAATAGTTGACCGAAACTTCTTCGTATTTCATAAATCAAATATTTTGTCGAATAAATCTTAATCTACAATCTATAAACGTTAGATATTCACTCGAATTGAATTTGAGATTGTCATCAACCAATTCCACATCTAATTTTCTACTCATAGAACATTCAATTTAAAACCTCTCTCCCTCTTCTGCGGTCCTGCGATCCGGATTATGCAATAAGACGGCGCAAAAATACCCGAATTGCCAAAATTATAATATCCTAACTTTTATTACATTACGTAGTTATATTTAGATGAAGTATTTTTATGATATTATTTATACATGTGATCGAAAAATACAATTACGGACAGATTTTATTTGTTCTTTGTCCCCGTTCTACCTCGGGGTTAATTTGGTTTGGTAATTTTAGTCATGTTCCACAACAGTAGAACCGCTCGTTTAAGACTTTCATAACAACAACGCTTGTATTTGTTTGTATAAGGTCCTTAAACCGCACAGATACGAGGAAAATAGTGGAAAATATTGCCTTAGCTTCCATAAATATTTTTATTGAAATATGAATTATTTATTTATCTTTCTGGAAACTTTAAATTTTCTAATCGAGCAATATTTTTAGTGAAACCGATAAATTATACGTACATCACATTGGAATGTAATAATAAATTGTGGGTCGAAATTATTATTAAGAACAACGATGACATATTCCTCAGAGCAATATCAACTCAATCAAGTTATCATAATTTACTGGTCTGATGAAGTATTTGGCTAATCTGGAAGACGAATGGTGTAAATGCAAGTTTATATGTGTAGTTATTATCTATTTTACTAGTTATTTTATTTTTACAGTTCGAGCATTCTTTTTAGCCGTTTTGTTTGATGAAGGTGGTTCCATGATAACTCAACACAGTGACAATTCAACACACTTTTAAAAAGTGAAATAAAGTCATTAGAAACGATGATTTATTTTTTTAACCTAACCTAACCTACATAACCCAGTTAATAAAGTTTTTGTTTCATCACTTTCCATGACTTTATATAACTTTTTAAAGATGTGATGAATTATCATTGTGATGATTTATCCGGTAATCGATGAAGGTTACACAGTATCCGTGACATTCATTTATAATTTCGGAGGAGGGTAACCATTTAGTGCATAACGAACACGTCTGCCATAGATCACCCCGAGTGGTTTGCAACGTTTGGTGATTCAGTATGGGTGCTCGGGTTTATGTGGTGAGGATTGTCTAGGTCTTGGTGGCAGATACGTCTATGCATCTACTGTGGTGGGCCGGATTTGGAGAGACTGGTTGAGGGAAATCTTTTTACCTTTGCAGCAGGACTCTCTCGACGCATCGTCTTGCGCAGCAGTGGGGTGGGTTCATACGTCCGTCACTCTTGGACACATTGAACCCCAGATTCCTACCCACAACTCATACCTTTTTACTTCCCAGAATATCCTCCCTTTCTTTCCCTACAAAGACCCTCGAAACAGCATCCTCAAATTGTGTAGAGCCAATATAAAAAAGGTTCAACAGCGAATGTAAAATTTTCTGTATTTAACAATAATTTATCATTAAAGGTTTTTCAAAGTTATATTTGCATTAGTAATGGTTGATAGAGTTTTTTCTTTCCACTTGCACGAGCGTACCTTGTAATAAATATTTATTTTCATTAATAATATGTTGAAAGTTGCTATACCTACAACTATCACACGAGGAGTCTATAGCAGGGAAGTATTTTGAGACTAAATAAAGGTAACATAACCAAAGCAGAGTATTCCTGTGAGGTGAGGTATCTCGTAACAGGTAAACTTGTTGTAGGTTGTAAGCGGCTTCCAAAAAGCGTGCCAGGGCGCAGTACGAACTCATCTATTGCGCTTACGGAACTTTTCTCAGATTTATTTTTCATTCAGCCAATATAAAATATACAATGAGGTAAAAATATACCTCACAAGAAAGTTTCCATTGGAAGAAATGTTTCATTGGGTACGTTTAAATTCTTCTTTCTAGCAAAAATCCATTTCACGAACGTTTTGATATTCTTCTGCAATAGTGGAAAATCCATTTAACTTTGAAGAAAAACGTGAAAACGTTTTGAAAAACGGCAGCCATGTTTTTAAGTTAACATTTAAAATAAAATATACTATGTTGGATTATCCAATAAGCATTAAATTTACTTAATCAATTAGATATAAAGTTTTGTATTAAAAAATAAATAATTTATGGTTCAGCCCGGCTTTAAGTTTACAGAATTATAATGGTTCCTTGGGAGCAATGGGAGCGAGATATAGCTTACATTCCCGGGTGGAAAAGATTCTCTCTCTTATTTTTCAACTTATTAGATTGGAAAAAGTCCTCACCCCGCCCCGAGGAGAAGACGAACTTTATTTAGAATTTCTCCATCGTATAAATATTCACAGGGAACCCACCTTGGCCGCCCCTCCGGTGACGTCATAGAAATACTAGATATATAATACTACTCGTAACTGGGGCATGAACTTGTTATGGGGTCGATAGTAGCCAGCCATCTATGTCACATTCATAATACTCCGCGAAGGGGTGTTTAGCCACAAACCGACTTGGGAATGTTATAACCAAACGGGATCTGCTGAAGATGACCTCTCTGAATAAGGAAATAAGCGAGCAGCTGTTCTAGACTAACTGCCAGTCACGCGGGGTGGGAGTGGAAGCAGGAGGAGTCGGGAAGAAAAGTTTTGTCATTCAATTTTTTTGGATTTCAGTGCTAACTCAAAGTTTGCGTCCGTAATAAAAATTCGCCAGCGTCGTACACACTTTTACGGTCTTGGGATTTAATAAAAAAATATTGATTGGCATAATTCGTAATGTTGACACCAAAACGCTCTCCGGCTATTTTGGAATGACATGTCAATTATTGGATGGAAAAAACCTTGTAACTTATTCATTGCTGACAATTAATGAAAGACATTCGAATTTCGTGGGAAATTGAATTATTGCGGATTTTGCAAATTGATTTGAACTTAAATGATAGCCATGCGAACTGGCGCAAAGTACCACGCTGTTTGAACGATAGAAAAATTTTATCGTCGCTGGGAGAATGCTTACAAAAAGATATGGGTAAATCAGTATATTATTATAAAATATATTAGATTTTATTGTAATTGACTACTTTTGAAGAATATTTTCCATAGTTTGCGTTTGGAATGGGAATTAAGTTATTAATTAATAATGAATTCTTTTCAAATTACTATTTTTTTTAATTCATATGATTTTCAAGCTTGATAAACCGTATAAAAATATCGATAAAAGTCGGGTCGTAAAAGAAGGAATTCTGTATTGCGGCTCTGTGTATCAAAACATGAATATTCTACAAACTTATGAAGCACGAGTAGTTGTATTTTTATTTGTTGTTGAGGTTAAAAAATCCACCGCCAGGTTTCGCTGTTCGGGCGATCGATGCTGGGGGCTGACAATTCTGCCCGTCCCGTTCCAATCAAAGGGGGGAGGTTAAATGGAGAATCGCTTCGTCTCGCTCATTCTAATTTCCCCTCTCGGTGAATTCACGTCACTTTTCCTCTCGTGCTGATTGTGCTCTCATCGATACTATTTGTCTCTTTCTCCCCTGCAGAATAAGAGGGAAAATCGAGAATGAGAGTGTCACGCTGTCTTTTCCTTTACTAATTTTCCTAATATCTCTCGGCACACGATGTATCGTGGTCTCTCTTCTGCGTCAGTTAGAATCCAACGGAATGTACGGAGGAGTGATCTTTTATCCTGCTTTGGCGAGAGGAAGGACAAATCAATGGTTACTGCGTCAGTGACTAATATAATATTATAAAAAAAGAATATAATGATTTCATTTTTATTGACTTGTAGGCTTTTCATAGCGACGACGATAAATCACCTACGGTGAATTATTGAAGGTTTTTTTTTTTATGTTTCATATTATTTTTCAGTAAAATCTTGGAAGAAAATGCAGAATGCGTGATTTTTATTACAAGTGTAAATTATTTATCATATTTAACCATCCAAGGGAGAATGCAATTTAATAAATATATACGACTATTTAGACGTT
Organism: Hesperophylax magnus; assembly: GCA_026573805.1. Classification (NCBI taxonomy): domain Eukaryota; kingdom Metazoa; phylum Arthropoda; class Insecta; order Trichoptera; family Limnephilidae; genus Hesperophylax; species Hesperophylax magnus. Next base: position 10,580,007 of record JAIUSX010000002.1, read on the forward strand.
TCGTGAACTACATTCACTGCCATAAACATCAAAAGTTGAATACAGCCAAAGAAGGTTATATTTTCCGGAAGAAATCTTCACAATGTTTAATATTTTTGAGGAAAGATTAAAATACTTAACGTAGGACACGTAAAACGGCCATTAAAAGGGAGTAAAAGTTTTGTAGGTTCCCGTTAAAAAAAAAAAAACTAACGTTTGTCACTTTATTGCACGACAGCCTCGTTAACCCATTTTACACCCTTTACACACGAGATTGTCCGCAACAACAGTCTTGACCTCCAAATTGACCCCATACTTTTCTAGAACCCTGAATTTTACTACCGCTATATTTAACAAATTCTCCAATGATTGCGTTAAATGATCGGTAGGTCGTGTTTATTATATTTTTATATGTTTTGCTTTGTAGTAAAAAGGCACAAACGCTATTGTAGTATGGAGGTAAGTACCTACCGAGTCAACCCGGTTTGGAAGGAGAACAGAGGTTGCCTGGCGACCGGGAATACGAGAGGCGATGTACGGGTGAGGGCTGCGGGATGGATTCGGGGAGGGGCGGGGGAAGAGAATGGCGGTAGGCGAAGGGGGGTAGTAAAGGTGGTAGTGGGAGCTCCGAGGGGTTAGCTTCAAACATAGCGATAGGAAATGAAAACTTTAAGTTCCTGTGTAGGGATGAATTGCAACATTTGGTGGTAATTGCGATTCTATGCTGGAGAGTATAATATGTTCATCTACTGTATGTAGGCACTATCCATCCATTATGCCGCTCGTATGTGGAATGATTGATATCTTCTTCCCAATCAATCATTCTATTTTGGCTATTATATTAACACCTCCAAAATACTTTACATGAAACTAGCAGTTAATTATTCTTAAATAGCAGAAATATTAAATTAATTGCGTTGAAGTCCCATTTTCACTTCTACTAACTACTTAATTAAGGTGATGATTTATGAAACGATTCAAAGCGTACAATATTTTATTGTTAGCCTATTTGATAAAATCATAATGATTATAAATTCCTTTGAAGCTGCCTTCACGAACTCTGTTTTAATGTTGAAATTGGTTGGCAAGAGACTTATGTAGATTTATTGCTTCCATTTACCATTTCTTCCACAAATGAAGTCATAACAAGTCTTTTAAGGAGTCGCTAAATGTAAACGAGCCCATCTAAGCTAAGTGATTCGCGGTCACACAAGAAAAAGGTTCTTATTCCACCTTAAGGCGAAGCTTGATGCCAAATCACTATTTTGATTAATCGTTATAACGAATTGGTCTATATTATGAATACCAAAAAATATGCTTTATATATATTGAAGGTTTTCCTATCGCTTCGCTTGAGTAGAATACAAATAAAAAAATAAATTACTCAATAAAAAATATAAATGCAAACTACTAAAAATTTTTTTTTCAATATGAACGCCTAAAGGAAACAACTTAAAAAAATACAGTATTATAGCTAAGATTATCTGTGATAGTTTCACTTGATCAACTTTTTTGCTTTCTTATACAATTATTTAAAAAATAAATAAAAAACAGTTTTTTGCTGGAAATCGAACGTTTCTAGACTCCGTTTGTCAAGCGATTTTAATGCCTTGTCACGAAACAGATCTCATAAACACATTTTAAAAACCTCCGCGAAACTAAATTCAACGCAGAACTGGGCAGCACGGAGCGGCGCGTATCTATGCTGCGCACCAACGCGGAAGCCCAGCGGTTTTTGTGACCGACGGCCATCGCCACTGCAACTCTAGCTCTGGGCTCGACCACACGTGCGGTTTGCAACTCCAAAACCCGGCCTCGGACGCTGTGCGCCGGTCCCGGCTCCTCAACATCACCATAGCCTAGCACGCGCACGTTTTGCGCGTGTAGTCGATTGCTACCTTGGTTTCCACTCTACAATGTCTGGAAGTAACTCCTCGCTGGCCTCACAACTCCTGCATCCCCCGGGACAACTCATGTAAGCGTGCACCAAACCTTTGCCCTATTGTGTGCCTTCTTTAAATACCTGTTTAACACGTCTGCCAGACGGAGCCAATATGAAAAAGAGATTTTTTCAATTTAATCAGCCAGGAATAATTTAGGATGTATATTGTGTCCCCGTTTTGTGTTATTCTATGTGCCTGTTGACCTGTAAATACACTCATTAATCATTCCCATATAGGTGTTTCATTTGACGAGGGAGTGGAGTCTTGAATTGTTGAATGTTCCCCGTGTAAAGGCATAACCTGCCGACGCAAACCTGAGCTAGATAATTAGAGTCCCATGATTCTACCTACTGAAGCTGAAAAGCCGGCTCTGGCTCCCATCGTGGAGTCCGCAAACCCCAGTTGGTAACAGCCTATTCCTACGATATAAGGTAAACCAAGAATATACACATTTTTGGCTTGTAGCTTCCTCTTAACATCGGCTTATTTCACATAATAGAAATAACCGCCAATCGACTATGAGACAAGGCGATCTGCTATCTCCCTTGTTACATCGCCCGAGAAAGTTGTGAGAACAGTGCAACAACTGTCGAATAACATTTTTTGTTGTACCATTCTCAATTTTTTTTTTTAAATTGAAAATTTGAAACTCGTCAGCGTCCCTCAAAGAGTAAACAATGAATGCACCTACTTCAAACAATTTTCTAAGACATCATAGGTACACATAAGTAGAGAATTGTTTCCAAGAATAAACTACATTTTTTCAAAATTTATAATAATTGGCTTACGGACGAACGTATTGAACAATTGTAATTTTTTATTTGAACACGAGCCAATACCATAAAATGGTAATGAAGATTTTAAAGTAAGTCTTAAAGTGACGATCAGCATCCAAACATGGTTATTTTGATATCGTAAATCATCTTCAGAAAAACCAAATAAACCAAATAATGGCACACTCCACACCAGCGACAAAAGTGTTAAATAGTGTGAAATGTGCGATCATAACAAATAATAATTAATCGACGATTTAAGACTTTAATCCCCATAAATCAGTTTTAAAATAGGTTGTTACTTTTTTCAATTAAATTAGAAATCGGAACGTGGGGATCAAACAACTGAAAAAAAAATCAGGACAGTAAAGATGCATTCGATACAAGTTTGGCTTATTTTAAAACTATGTTTCGGTTAAATCATAGATTTCGCTTAACTTGTTAGTCACGTGGGGTAATCTTGCGTGTGGGGTAAGTATACGCATCGATGTTTGCGACAAATGAGTGCATGCTTCACCTGCTCTATCCCTCAATTCTGTATTCTGAGTTTTGGGTCGCCTTGAAGCAGGTCATGTGTACAGTGAGCCCTCCGTATAAAATTCAAAATTGATATGTGAATTAACTTTTATGTGTTTGATTGTTTCATTTGTTTCGCCTCTATTACTGAGTTTTGTTATTATGTAACCAATTGTGTCAGAACGATATGGTATGTGTTTGTAAAATAATTCAGTTTTTACGGATGCAAAGATGCAATTCTCAAATTAATATATATATATATTTTTTTTTTATGTGACACTTCACAAGTATGCGTCTGTACAATGTAAAGGCAGGGGAGCTATGTCGCCACCCGATTCGGCAACCTCAAATGTTTTTTAAACGTTTTTTTGTGTGATAGGGTTAAGTGTGCGGGGGTAAGCGTACGCGGTTTTGTACTGCTTACACTTAATTTTCTGTACATAAAAATACAAAATTTTAAATTGTACATTAAGAATAAGCTAGAAGCCAAAAATGTGTATATTTTTGATATACCTTATATCGTAGGTAATAGGCATTAAAATCGCTTGACAAACAGAGTCTAGAAACGTTCGATTTTAAGCAAAAAACTGTTTTTTATTTATTTTGTGAATAATTTTATAAGAAAGTTAAAAAGTTAATCAAGTGAAACTGTCACAGATAATCTTAGCTGTAATACTGTATTTTTTAAAAGTTGTTTCCTTTATGTTTTCATATATTTCTATTGAAAAAATATTTATTTTAGAAGTTTGCATTTATATTTTTTATTGAGTAATTTATTTTTTTATTTGTATTCTACTCAAGCGAAGCGATAGGAAAACCTTCAATTTATCTAAAGCATATTTTGTGGTATTCATAATGTACACCAATTCGTTATAAAGATTAATCAAAATAGTGATTTAGCATTAAGCTTCGCCTTCACAAGATAATTATAACCAACAATAAATATGCATTACACACAAATATATAAAAATGTGATTTGAAAAATATTCAATTTTTAATTGAAAAATATCTATGTCAGAGACAACTTATATCGATTTCTAAGGTTAGTTCTGCATCTCGAAAAAAAAGGCTTGTGCCTGAACGCGGGAACATAAGATGGGCGCCACGCATCATGGCTTGGTCTATTTTAGCACATTGCTCGCCATACACTACCAATGGGAATGTATGGCGAGCGATACGCTGTAATAAGCCAAGCCACGAACATATAGCGCGCTTATATCAATTATAATTTTTATATAAATGTATATATATATTTATTTTTTTGTATTATACCCAGAATCCAGGTATGGCCTTTCAGAAGTTTAAGTGCTGATTATTGAAGTAGTTTTCCTTCTATCTAGACAGAAGTGCTCAGGGATATAGCCAGGGATAATACCAGAATTCTCTAACATATAAATATCTTTGAAACTTCTTTCGTACTCCCTCTACACTTTGAAGCATAGTAAATATATTTCATATCCTGTTTTAATGTTTACAGTGAAATAACAGGAGAGTACCTATATGTATGTATAAAAGCATGCAGATAACTCATTTCGAACCCAACAGCAGGTTGAAAGTAGTAGTGCGTATACTTGCACTTAGCGAACGCTTACCTCGCATATGGGTCAAGTGTACGCAATCGACATGCATGTGAACTTTTTATGTAACTTTTTGATTTATGATCTATATGAGGTTTATTTACTAAGATACTAATCAACACATAAATACCTGTCACACTTAATCACAAACACGTTAACACCTCAGCACAGGTTCTCCTAGTGAGGTGTTCACGTAACATACAATATCACCCACACACAGTTTTACCTATATCAACCTATGTTCTATATTTTTTATACCTTTTTTCTGTACTTTTTTCTCTGTACTACAATATAAACCACTGTAATCATTTGTAAAATGTGTATTCAAGAATAGACATAAATAAATAAATTATTAATATAAATTATATTTATCAACATGAACAACAACAAAAAAAGGAAAGTAAAAACGTTTTAATACACAAGTCCAAATAAGTAATAAATGTTTACGGTTACCCCACGCGGCACTATATTATTTTTTTGAATACCGCACAAGAGTCCCAACTGCTACATAAAAATACAACCGTCAATCCCAACCGTTTGGAGCCAGTGATTCCGTGGCACCCCCATTGGAGTTTGTTACGAGGCTGAAAGTAGTGGGATGGAGGAGATGTATAAGAGCAGGGTTGGGGAGTACCTGGCTATTTAGAACTGGTCACCAAACACGGCTAAAGCCATTTCAATCAAAGTTTCAATTCTGAATGGTGGTCGACTTTGGCGATACTGAGAGTATCTTCCACTCTGGAACGTATCGCAATTATACTACATAGTATTTTAAATTAATAAATTGTGAAATAACACAAATTCATCACATAACATTTACTTGCGCTCGCCGAAATTTGAATTCGCGACCTTCATATATGCTAGTCGAGAGCCTTAACCCTCGACCACGGAGTCTGAGAATTGGTTTGCAAATGAGGACGGCCGTTACGATAGTTATCTAAAAAAAACTTTCGACCAGATGTAAAATACTTCAATATTATATGCTATAAATATTATTCTTCTAAAATGAATTCTGTAAAAAAAAACTAGTTTAATTTAAAAGCGAATTTGTCGCAATAATAACATAACATATGGTATAATACGTAAAGTATGCTACGTGGTTCACCATCACGAAGAGTAGCCGAAGAAACAACTCAATTATTGACCCTAATAAAAAAATAGATTGTAGCCTTTTCTTGTGAAAAATCGTTATTTGTGTTAAAAACCGTTTTTATACATCGTCATTGACAGTGTTAAAGAGATTAATCAATGACCAACTAAATAATGTAGCTAATTTTAGGTATATTATTGGGACTATAAACGAACTTGGTAAATGATGTATTGATATTGATGCTACCTAATTATTGAGTGTTCGTATTTTTATATAATTGTAAGTACGTTATAGTACTATAAATAAACTTGGTAGATAGCTGCCTCAACACAGGCTATGATAAACCTTAACACATAACTACATTAACATTTCTATTAAACTATTATTTTACAAGCAATAATTATTCGCCTGAAACACTCATCCACATTGAAAAATCTCCTGATAAAAGATACATGACGCCAACGGGACTCGAACCCGTATCCCTTCGATTTCCGGTCGACAGCTCTGACCACTGAGCTATGGCGGCTTATCTCTTATCCGCGAAATAATTCAATATATACTAGTGTTTCATTCAACAATTACTGCTTGTTACATTTTTTCACCTGGAAACAACCAACTTTATTTTATATGAGAAAGGCATTGTAAGTGCTAACTCTCTCACTAGATGGCGTCGAGACAAATTGTCTACATTTTTAGGTGAAATACTTGAACTTGTCAAATATTAATTATTATTTACATTTATTTTACCAATAGTACAAAAGAAGTCGCTATCCACGTCTGTCTGTGCGCGAAGGTTTATATATATATGCAGATTATATTTATAGAAAGTAGAGAAAAGTCGATATTTGAAATCAAGTCGTAAAAAAATATATTCGGGAACTTAGCATTCTAACGCTGGCTAAACCTTAGAAGATACGTCAAAATAATGTAGCAAGGAATTAAATATCTTAAAAAGGCCTACAGAAAAATCTACGATGGTATATATCTATCTCTTAAGGATGACCCCCAGCAACGCCGGGTACACGTCAGCTATAATAGAAAACAGTTTTGTTGAAACCTTTTTGTACTGTGGTATCATAAAGATATTATTTATATTATTTAAACAGCTGTGTTATTAACACGACTTCTTGCCATAGGTATGATATTTTATGATTTTCCAAGAAAAAACAGGTTTTCATTTATTTTATAAATATTTGCTCTGATAAAAGCAAAGTTGTGCTGAAACCGTTTGGCGTATTCTATAATAATGTTATATACACAACGACACAGTATTTTATCTGAAACGATGAAAACTCGGTAAATAGTTCTAGTGTCTTGAAATTTTAGTTCTCTGGGTTTATTAGGTGTGTGTATTTACTTTTAGCTCGCAGCGTTATTTTCATATTGATACATGGAACTTTCTAGGTAGATAAATTTCAGACTGAAAAACTATACAAATTTTATGATTTCAGAGCTTTTACTGCTTCGTATTAGTCATAAATTTATAAATTCAAAAATTAAAACAAAATTATGGTAAAATGCTTTAAGTGAAAATTAATTGGCCGGGACAAGGGCAAATTAGCGGACCGGATTCGTAATTTAACCCACCTGTTCGGAAAGTGGCTATCCGGTGCCGATCGCGGTGGAGGAAATTGCACCGGCGCGCAGCGTGCGGCAACCCGATATTATGTGAAACCCGTCTTCCCCTTACCTCCCCCATTTATCATTAATTTACTCTCAAAAATAACATAATTTAATTGTATTGACTTGTTCCGGTAACCTTCCAATTGATAAACAAACAAAAAAACACTATCATTTTCTAAAAGAGAGTTTGCTTGCTCGTCATTTTTTCTTTATTGAGCAGTTGTAATTACCTAAAGAGCAATCGTTAAATAAAATGGAGTATTGATTTCAACACTGTAAAATAACAGTGAGGAATTAAATTGCCGAAGAAGAAGCAACATTAGAGCATTCAGTAGAAATTATGTGCTGTATAACCATTTATGTCCCAAGAGAGCATTTGTCTAATGTATAAGTTTAAGAAAAGAATCGTATATATATATCAGGCACGTATAATCCATAGCATTCCTAGAGGAATGGGTTATAAATGGAGTTATGTAATACATGAAAATAAAGTATTGCAAGATTTGCATAATCTCCGGTTTCTATACTAAATCTATTTGTTGCCTCAAGTAATGCTTTGGGGTACATACGTTCGATGCGTGCAGTCGAGTCAAAACTCAAAATGATAGAAGAGTATCTATGAGTGTAAGAGGATGACGTTTGTGGCGATCTCAAGTAAAGTAGGATAGAGTCCTATATGAGAGAGGGTTTGTGAATTCGTATAGCTTCAATTTTTGCGATTCTTTTTTTAATTTTATATTTTTAATTGAAAGTTTTGATATATATTTACATAATGATCAGTAATACAAATAAAATAACAATGTAGTGTGTATCGAAAAATCCCACAAAGGCCTGTGCGTGGGTATTATAGTACTTATAATCACAATTCTATGGTAAGAATAAAACATAAATGTACGTTTTTTTTATGAAAAATAATATAAAAATTACTTATAAAAGTAGAAACAATAGATGAAATGAAAACAAAAAATATCATTATTTTTGACATTATGAGTGGAAGTTTTAAACCGGACATAAAAATAAGTACTTGCTAAAGTTTTTTCAAAATAATTGTTTTTCGGATAAAAATATCAAAATATTTTGCTATTTGTAAAATCAAAAACAAGACTGAGTTTTGATGTGTTCTTTTATAATAATTTTTCAAAAGAAGCAAACACATTGTGACTTGACATTTTGAATAAATAAAATGAAAATACTTGGTTTTAGGTCACTTTATAAACTTGATAAATTTTATTGTCTATCGGTTTTGGTACCTCCGTACCATCATCAGGACAGTTATAAAAATTATAACTGTCATAATGTAACACAATTAACGTAAGAAACCTAAAACCAAGTATTTCCATTTCATCTTTTATAATAGTTAATGTTTTGTCGTAACAATGTCTCATCAAAATTGTAATAAGTGTATTGTACATTTTAAGGGCAATAAAATGACTATGCCTTTGGGCTAATCTGGTTTTGCAATGGTTTTATTCGGAGTTTTTTTTACTTGAAAGCTTATTTTACTTAAATTGTTGTCATTTATTAAATAGAGATATCTTACGCATCGATTATTCTTGAAAGATTTCCTGCAGTGAGAAAGTGTTAAAAAGAACCTACGTATAAACTAGCATGTGAAGGAACTTTCAGCAGAGCACTCAACTGATTTTCTATTGTAAGTACCTACGCTAGTCCGAGAGGCTTACCAACTTTTCTGGTTGAAGAAAAGTTTTTTTTTCCATCGAATCGCTAACAAAAGTTTTCCACCAGAAGAAAAGAAACAATTCAAGTAAGGCAAAACAGAAAGTGATATCCGTTTATGTGGTATTTTTAAGAAAAATAATTGGATAGCACAAAATTAATTTCCTTGGGGACTCTTCCCGTTTTCCAATTAGGTAAATTTGATTTTTGTTATCTTGCGTCTCAATTATATTCGGAATGATCGCTTAATAAATTAAGCTGAGATTTGAATATTGATTTCGTCCGGAGATAAAACTCCAAATTAGTTGTGTAATTGGATTTCCTTCTCGACCACGAATCTACAATGCCAACATTGTATTATACTACAATAAATGTTTAAGATCAGTTGGTTTTTTTATCTGTTAGTCAAATAATGTAAAACTTATAGCTTGATTGAAAAAACCACTATTTCCCTTAATCTTGTCTACGTCCAGGTAAACACATTGTACGTTTCACAACATATCTTAACTTTATCAAAAGTTTTTTTAATTTATTATAATTTTAAAAGAAATAAACAAGTTAAAGAAGAGTCACAGATAATGTTAGCCATTTAAACGTTTTTTCTCAATTAAAGTTGTTTTTAAATTATGCGTTCAGACATTTCTAAAAAATTTTTTTTTGTAGTTTACGCTTACATTTATGGAAATTGACAATTTTATTGAATTGATTTCTTTTGTGTTTAATTCGTAGAAATCCATTTAATTTTTATAAAAAAATTGTAAATTAAATTTAATAATTTTATTAGTGAGTTATTTGTTCTAAGTATTTTAGTTTTTTTTAATCATTGTGACAACTTTTTCGGCGTTCAAATCCATTTAATTAAACTTTTAGTTTATCCAAAGTATATTTTTTGTATTCATCCGTGGTAATGAGTGATAGAAAATAGTGACTTAATGTGAAGCTTCACCCTAATAAAGTATGTTTATAATAATAAAAATCCGAACTCCAATTATTAAAGGGTTTTGAATAATTGGGTCAGAAATGTCGCAATGCCGAATAAATTCAAATAATTATGTTATGAATTATTTATAGGGCTATAAAATGTAAACATATAAATTATATGGGGGCTACATTAAACTTTAACTATTCTTATTATTTTAGCGGCATTTATCAACCGTTAAAAGAACCCGAACATATTATATATGGATGTAATGGCCTTAGGGGCTATTTTTATTATAAATGTAGTAAAAAAAAACAATTATCTTTGTAGTTATTTATATAACTTTTAATATACTACTAATATAGTACGAAATAAACACATAAACCAAACAATACACATTATATTTTTAAAGGTCTTTTGTTCATACAAATTGGATCCCAAAAAGCGCCGCCTGTGTGCAATTTACCAAACTAGGATGAAAACTGTTGGAACAAGTCTGGTAACGATTTTCAGCAAAGGCGCGAACCATAAATTCCCCACTGTAATTTTCTTCACCAAACAATTTAACGGTTCGGATCGTTGATAAAGTCTAGCCTTTATCGGCGTTTTATTGTGAAAAAACATTGTTTAATTATCTTAGATAAGCTTATATATTTCCCATTAAAACTTTGATAATTGCTAGATGTCTTATCCGCATTTCAAAAGTAAATTGTGAATATCATTTACATTATTAAAATTTCGTGGAAGTTGATTTCAATGCTTTTAATTGGTTTTATTATTATGGCAGCATTTAGCTATTGTGATAAATGAAAACCCCACTAAAATAAAATTATTAATTCAATTGAAAATCTAATATAAGTTTTAAGCATAATTTTCCGTGAATACTTTGGAAACTTGCCGACAGATGGACAAGTTTTACGGAGAAAAGGAATAATATCGAAAAGGTACCTACTTCTACTTCACTTCTCGTATTGCGGCTAAATAACATATTTTAAACGAAATAATTTATTTTTAAGGCTGGTCCGGAAAAAATCAAAAATTAAAATTAAAAAAATTCATATATTTATGATGCTTGGGCAAAAAGGGAAAATTTTATCCAAATTGTTTAATTATACATCGTGAACATTGCGGCAAGAAAATTTGCGTGACGAAAATAATTTATTTTTCATATGTTTTACCGCATAAACCGTGTAATGTAGTTTAAAGTTTGAATAAGACAACAATTGTTGTATCAAAATATATTCCCACGTACGCTTCCATTCCATTATGTTAAATACTGCCTGGTGTTATTTAAATTTACGTTTTTAAAACAAAATAAATATTGTTAAACTCCGTTTTTAAAAGTTATTTTGTAATAAAATTATAAATGATATATATTTATGAATGTTTTTTTTTCAATATGTATCTGCACAATGGTTTCAAATGCCCGTTAGAACAACTATAGTATATCAGGCACTGAGGATAATAATTAACCTCAGGGCTTATGTAATCTTTGGGGATGCTTTGTGGAGGGTCTTTTCATGGAAATGAAGTTCTGGGAAAGATAAGGGAATGAGGGGTGGATAGGAATCCAGTATAGGGTAGGAATCAGTGTGTCCAGTAGTGACGAACTTGTGAATCTATTCCTGCCGCTACGGTGCAAGGCGATAGGTCGAAAGACCAATTGGAGAGGTCAAAGGGTCTCCCCAAACCAGCCTTTCCGGATCTGGCACGCCACGCAGCTGGTGGGCAGGCGCACCCTGAACACACCTCACCTGATGAACCCGGGTACCCCTGCTAAATCATCAAACTTAGCCAACCACTTGGGGTGACTTATGGCAGAGGTGTTGGTTATCTAATAAATGGTTGCCGGGGCGGCAATACACCAAACCGCCTCCCAAAATGATGTCAGGCTGAATTGAAATGAGAGGAAGAAGATTAACGGGAAGATACATTATTTATACAACTGTCTATAGTGTCTATTCAGATCAGATCCCAAACCACATCTAAAGCCATTTCAAGCAATGCTTTAATTCTCAGTCGTTGTATCTCATCGGGGAGATACTTCGAGAGAAACTGTAATCTGGAATGTTTTTGTTTACTTTTTTTGAATACCCTGGCGCTTATTTTGATAAATCTTTTGTAATGATAAAATGTAGCAGAGTAATTATGGTTAGGATTATTTTTGGGCAAAAAAAAATCGTAGTTTGTTAAACTCCTTACTAGGAACTTGTAAGGCTATCAAGTGTCATATAACGCCCACAAAACGGCTCCATTTAGCCTTGTTTCTTACAGCGAGACCCGAGAAAGTTTCTTGTCAGCAGTAATTACGACCGCAAGGAAGCCGATCCTCTATCCGATTGGCATATTATATAAGTTTTATTACAACGTTAAGGGATCGAAAATTGGTATTTATGTTTTGCGAGTATACGTGTTAACGACACGAAGAGCTGAAATGGAATTCTTGTAAATTTATGGGCATTTATGTATTTAATATCAACGACACATATAAATACCTATACCAAAAACAGTAACTGAACGTCACTAATATAAAATAATTTCAAAAATAAAATGTATGGATTGAAAAGCTATGATATTATAGTCTTCTTGTACCTACCTTCTGCGAAGTTAAATAGATCCGCCAAGCTTGCGTATTTATTACTAATTTAGTGTAATATAGGTACAAAAGACTGTTTGAAATGCTCAGTCCTAGTATTGTCACATTTAAACAGGATTTTGGAAAGAGTAGCTCTCGTGAAATAAGTAGTCACATGAAATTCAATGAGGTTAGTAAAGCAGAACTGTCCATACTACCATTTAAAATATATTTAATTGGATGTAATTCTTCGATCTGCAAGTACAAATAAATTTAATGTAATTGTACAAGGGTTAATTGTACAAGGGAATTGTACAGGGTTTTCCAATAAGAGGTGTTATTTTGATTTTCAATCGTAAAAGATCAATAGTTTCGTTGCTTGTGTGGCACGTAGCGCCGTCTTGTTGAAAGTAAACGTGGTCCAAATCAATACAATCCAATTCCAGCCATAAAAAATCATTAATCATCTCTCGATAGCGCAATCCATTCACCGTAATTGTTGCTCCAGCCTCATTTTCGAAAAAGTTAGGTCCAATGACTCCGCCGGACCATAAACCGCACCAAACAGTCACACGTTGAGGAAAGAGAGGCTTTTCAACAATAACTCTTGGGTTTTCCGAGCCCCAGATGCGACAATTTTGCTTGTTGACGAAGCCACCGAGGTGGAAATGGGCCTCATCACTCAAGATGATTTGCATTTGATTCACTCAAGTGAATTTTACTATTTTAAATGCGTTGTTGAAGCGTGTATCGTTCCATTTTTATTAATGACATAGTTTTTACTTGTCAAATGTCAAAAAATAATAGCTTCAAAAGTAACATCTACCGAAATAGCGGGCTATCCAAAATAACACCTCTTATTGGAAAACGCTGTAGTTTATGCTTTCGATGGAAATCACGATTTCAAAACTAATGTGTTTTAGGAATTTTTTCGATAAGTATTTTAAGATGGGGGGACCTGATTATGATTATTAGTAATATGGGATTACGTTCAGACCCTTTCTCCTAAATTATACGAATGAAAAGAGAGAGGGACATCCAATTAACGTCTGTTATTTAATTCCCTTTGATGGGCGTGAAAATTATAATCTATTATCTCGGTGACGCCCGAGAAAGACATGGCACGACCAAATGAATCAGATACTTGAGTCGGGCTATGTCAAGAGTCAGAATAATAGAAGAGTATGTATGAAACGATGTATGAATGTGAATGAGGCAAAGAGTGTGTGTCAAGACTGAGTTGTTTGGCGGTCCGTCCTCTCTGCCTACCCCTGCGGGGAAACGGCGTGATGGTTAGTTAGTTAGTTAGTTAGTTTTTATCAAATATTTGTTATCATTACCTAAATTAATTTTAAGTAAGTATATGGGACGAGAAAAAAGCAAGAAAATAATGCTCTGTTCAAACTAAATCGGGAACGATTTTTGTTCAAGAAATAAATGACATTTTTAATTTTATAAATCTTTACTGTAAGATCTCGATTAATTGCTTGGTTAAAGATACCGGCGATTTAAATCATAACTTGATAATGAATATTATCGACGGGTACGTAATAGTTTAGTACTTAACTTACAATCGTATCAATAAACGTAAAAGAAAAAAAAAACTGCCTGTTAAAGAATAAATAGTAGAAGGATTATTTTAAAGTAATACTTTTAGGTAACTATTCCTATAAATATCGTACCAATTTACCAACTTAGTTAGGAAATTGAATTTTTAACACTTTTTAATGATCGTACGTACATTGGTGAGTCGGAGTATCAACATAAATACTATAAAATAAATCACCGATTAACATAATTCATTAAAACGCAGTGAAATACAAACGACCTCGGATTCACCTGTTTTCATACATTAACCAACCATTACAGCAGGGGAAGCTCCGGTAATTGTTCTACTAATCAGGAAGGGTGTGGCAAAGTATAAAAATTAATGGATCCTAACTGAATTAATGAAAAAATTTGCTCCCCAGTACCTAATATTATCTACAATAGTTAAAGTCCCCGTCGTTGCCTGGGTTTTACACAGTAACCTCTCTCTGCGTGGAAAATTTCATCAAATTCGGATTAAAACTGTATGTTTTTATGCAAATCAAATCTACACCCACTACAAAGGACACACTTTAGACGCTCTTCTTTATATATAAGAGAACATTAGAACTGTTTAACTAACTAACTATTCCTTATGTTTGTTTATTTTTTATATTTCTTTTTCATTTATAAATATATTGTGTACGTACAAATACTAAATCAATAACTTAACTTAATGGAACTTTATTGGTCTAGAACATAGGAATAATTACTGTTTATGTTTCAATGAACAACTATTTGTATCCTTAATAAAATTTAAAAAATAATAATAATAAAATTGTAAAAAAAAGAGAAGAATAATTCATTTTTTTGGTCAACGAACGTGTGTTTTTTGAGAATACCGCTCAAGACTGCCAACTGACCGGAGCTTGTGGGCCTATATACATCTTTATTTAGGTTATTTTATGAGGCTGAAGGTAATGACGCAGGAAACAGTGGTTGAGAAGTAGCCGGCTATTGAGATCTGGTTACCGAACAGAGGTTAAGCCATTTTAAGAAACGTTTCGATTCTGAATAGTGATCATTTACCAGGACGACACTAAGGACGGGTTGTTTCGGAGAATTTGAACAATTCATCAAATTTCAACGTTCATTTTCGGGTTCTATGAAAGACTTATTCAAGTTCTGTTTTTATATCATTGTAGGCTAGTTGCTTGACAAAACTGAAATAAAAACAGAACTTGAAAAAATCATTCACAGAACTTGAAAATGAACGCTGAAATTTGATGAATTGTTCAGATTCTCCGAAACAACCCGTCCTAACAGTATATACCAATGTAACATTATTTTAACATACATTATTTTATGCCAATTAGAGCATTTTATATTCTGATGGGATATTATATGACCTTTAGTGTGGGTGGTCCATAAACATTTTATAATACAGGGTGTATCGCCACGTACCCGACAAACTTTAACCAGCTATTCCTTAGCATATTTGGAGTAAAAAAAGTTATGGGCCCTGCTGTCCGGTAACATTTTTTTTTATAAAAAAAATTATCATTCATATGTTCACCACATGTCACCACTGTTTTATCCTTTGTCACAGTTTGATAACCCATCTGGCAATATTTTATTCGAGTTTCGTTGAATAATATACGTACGTACCTACATTGGCGCGCTTTTACAATCACAACGAAATGGCATGGCACCATTCGTCTCATTTTTAACTATTATTATTTAGTGTGTATGAAAGAGCGAAGACGCTTTTTGACACACTTGCTAATAATAGCTGTTGAACACGAGAAACAATGCCAATGACCGTGACGGAGTGTGAATTTTTTTATAATTTTTTGTTTTTAATTGAAAAAAAATGTTACCGGACAGCAAAGTGCCCATAACATTTTTTACTCCAAATGTGCTAAGGAAAAGCTGGTTAAAGTTTGTCGGGTACGTGCCGATAAACCCTGTATATATAATATCTGTGCAAAATTTTAACTTTCTCCGGCTTTCAAACACAGCCAAAACTATTACCGTTCTTGTACCACCATAAAAATAACTCATTAAAATATAGTAAGTATATGATTGGTATATTTTGAGTTGATTCTCAACTGGCCGGGAAAACATAAGTTCAATTAACAGAGTCGCCTGCCAAATTTAATTCAAGCGTACGTTCTAACAATTCAGCGCAATGGCAATTTATATATCCTGCAACAGAGCGGTCAAAAGCTCCCCTTTATGTCAAATCTCAAATATTCACGTTGCATATCGATCGTCCAGTTCATTAGTCAGAGAAATCCAATAACACCATTTCTTTCTGAAATATGCCGTTATGTGTAATTATGTATACTCTATATCGTTATTCAGATTACTCATAAAAGCCTCTAAACAATTTATAATGCAAGCAAACTTATTAAAAATTTAACAAAACAATTAGGTTGTTTGGTTCACTAGTAGGACTTTTCGAATCGTACACCTCCTAGTATTATTTTATGTTACAAAATCAGAAGGTAAACATAGACATATATTACTAAAATTTGATTTATGGTGACCATTATAATATTGCTTTTAACGTTATTATTATTATATTATCAAACTTGGGATGCTTGGTTCCTGAAACTAGAACCACATTCGATCAACGATAATTCCGGTTCATCGCTCCTAAAATAATTCATTGAGCACTGAAATAAATTCAAATAAAACTATATTTCTTTTTACTATTCGTGTTAAACATTGAATGTTTGAAATTGGACGAGCGTTTTATAAAGAATACATGCGTTCCTAATGCCGTATCGCTGTTTAAAAAAATAAAAGATTCGTACTGCATCTTTTTTTCTTATCACCAAATTCAAATGTGACCACAAACAAGTTGTACTCTTTTATATAGTTCCTACTAAGATTAACCGGCTTTAAAATGTTGTTTTTTTTGAAGTATCAGCATTTGAAGCAGATATTTTGTGATGTGACATTTCCTTGAATATGTATTTTTCTTTGTGTTTTATTATTTGTTTCCTAAAAAAATGTTTTCCTAGTTCCTGTATTAAAATTTAAATCATGCACGACTACCATAATATGGGCATAAGCCTAGTATGGTAGTTAAGAAAATCCCCGAAAATTATAATTTAAAAAAATAAATCACTGTCTCCAAACATAGTTTTTAGAGATATCAAACTAGTGAACAAGATGATCGATATATCCGGTGTATTTACGAAACTACCTACTAAATGGTATGTATAATACACCGAAATTTCCAAATAATAATCTGAATTTTTTTAATAGGCATTGTTTAGTAGAAATATTTTATGGGCCATGTTATAATTCACTCCTAACTTTTCTAATTTATTAAGAGTTATACCTACTCGGATTTAAATATTTCCATTAATTTTACGTAAAAATCCAAGATATCTCATTCTTTATACTTGTTGCAAGGGTAAATGGTTTTTAAAGTAAGTATACTTAATGGGTGTCCTTCCCGTGTATAGGTTAAGACATTTGTGTATATTAAGATATAACTGATTTAGTATTCGTTGATTATTATTTTTTTACATTGGCACCATGCAAGAGGCCCTCAGGAAAAAATCCCTCAGGACCTATGTCATCTTTTAGGATGCTGTGTGCAGAGTCTTGAGAGGAAGTTCTGGGAAGGACAAAGGTATTAGGGTGGGTAGAAATCTGGGGTCAATGTATCCGGGAGTGACGGATGTATGAATCCATCCCTCCTACTGGTACAAAGCCATGGGTTAAGAGAATCCGGCTAAAGATTTTAACAAGTCTCCCTCAACCAGCCTCTCCCGATTCGGCCTGCCACGCAGTAGGTGGACAAACGCATCCACCGCCAAGCAATAGATAAACCTCACCCCGTCAATCCGGGCACCCCTGCTTAGTCACCAAGTAAGTAGCGAACTACTTAGGGTGACCTATGGCAGGGGTGTTAGTTATCCAATAAATGATACCCGGTGGCGGTACTCATACCCGCCTTCCAAATTGAAATTGAATTGATCATCTATAAAGTTACCATATTCATGTAATTTAATTTCATCTGCATAAATCAGGAAATCTTAATGATTAACAACATGTTTGATATGATACATATAAATAGAGAACATCAGAGGCCCCAATAGGGAGCCTTGTGGTACCCCTGAGGAAATGATAATAATTTTATGACTGTAACGTGGCACTTTTGCAGCTTGCTCTGCAGTGGAAGAAAGGATTTTAACTGCGCTGGCAAGCGACAGATATTTGAAATCAAAACGTCGCTTAAAATGGCACTGGTTAAATACTCAAATCTTAATTGAGAATCCCAATCTTCCTCTGCTCTTCCTTCAGCATCACAACATTCCTTATATTGAAGATATCATAGTACCAATGGATCCGGATAGTTGAAACGCATGTGCGGTATTGCGATAAAGTTTTATCGTAGAACTTTCACTCAAACGAAGTTCGAAGATTTCAGCATATTTGCAATTCCATACGTGCAAAAGCCACGTTTAAATTTAGTAAATGGAGGCAGAGCTATTTTTTATCATTTAATTTAATCTTCGCGATGTCGTTTACACAAGATAGAGCGCTTTTCAGTTTAAACTAGCCCCGAATCATATATCTCTCGCCCATTGTTATCCAGTGCCTCGCCTAGTGATATCGGACAAGATAACCACACAATTTTGATCAGGGAACAACTTGTGGCCATTACACAACAAGATTCCATTCCAACATGGTTAGAAATTCATATGTAAAATTGCGTATAAATAAGTTTTAATATTTTTTGTAACATGTTGTCGTTGATTTTATTTCCATATTTCAAAACCATTCTTCTTCATCTTCACTAACTAAACCTAACATAAACGAATCTAATCTAACCGACATTCACTTCTCTACCCAGATTAAGAATGTGGTTTAGTGTCGTTCACTTATATTTACAAACGTATTTGAAACTTATAGTTTCTGAGACTTCGTCTTTCATGGATGTTGTCTATAAAATATTAAAAATAAATACCAGAACACCCATTTGTGCGTCGTATAATATATCGTCGCTATATATTTACTGATAGGGAAATTACTGTTTTTATCAATAGATGCCCTTGAAGTGAAAAAAAATTGTTTCTGTGGATAGTCAGTGTCTAGTAAATTTATTTATAACGTGAATTGCTATGGTTTTCACACCATCATATTGAAGTCCTCAATAGTTTTACGGTATATTTTCTACGTTGGTAGACGGATTGGAATTCCCAGACAATCAATATTTAGAGCAAATCACAGCTCCAATCCAAATTTATTTCCAGAAACTGGAGAGCACAGATTTATTACTTTGCTCATCTATTTTTAGCCATTTTCATGCCGTCCTTTTTAGGCTGATATGAATTTGATTAAAAAATGCATTATTAAAATAAAAGTCAACGTATTTATGTCAATAGCGCTAAAGCTGCCGTTAGAGAGCAGATGACACATTGATCCTTGGTACAGTAGATATGAAATACGTAGTTAGAAATTTATTTCGAAGGATTGATTGAATATTTTTAAACTATATATTTTTATTTAAAACTTAAGGTGTTGCCGGAAAATTATGAACATAGTGAGAATATGTAAAAACAAATTATTTTGTACTTTTTTAAAGCATTTTATTTGGAACCGGATCGATAACCCTGCAATGCCAAGGGCATATACTTGTGACAAGTCTGCTCAATATATTTTTTTAATTAATAAAATTATTTCTGAAAACAACGAAATGCAAAACTTTTGTGAATATCCTCAGAATTAATATAAAATTGAAATAAAAATACAGCGAAAAAACATTAATGAATTAGAAAGAACACTATGCAAATTTATTAATGGTACTTCAGCTTGTAAAAGTGTGAGAATAGTGACAGAACATTTTATCAATATTATAAATGGTGTTTTTTTCAAATTACTTCATAAATACCTAATGTTCTTGTATCTCCACGTCGATACATTATTTTCATTTTATTGCTTTTCTTCCGTCTGATAGCGGGCGGTCAAAGGTGCTGAGAAAAGTATAAAAAAACTCAAGTAGGTACGAAGGTGATGTATGTATGAACGTCTACGTGTGTTTTGTATTTTGTAGGTAACCGCCAATAACCTTTCGTACGTTGCGTATTTGCCAAAAAAAGATCGTCTAGGGAAATATAAAACAGACCCTTAACACTGAAATGAATGAAAAAACTTTATCTGAGGAATAACATCGTAAAGGGAGAATCGTTGGTCACATTTTTATCGATTGAGACCTCCGCGTTTTAATTCATAAATCTTTTTTAATGTGTTTTTACTAGAAACCAACTTTATGGATATTGATACCTAAGTTTTTTTAATGCCCAGAGTACGTCGTACACATTTTTGAGATTATTACAAAGAGAAATAACAATAAAAATGCAAAAAAATAAAAATATGTAGAACTTCCTCTCATTTGTTTAAAAAAACCAATCTCATGGATTTATGAATGGTATGTTTTTATCACATCTAAGCATTGTCAAAGATACAGACATTTTCTTCATTTTTGAAACTAGAATACTTTCCCAACTTTTATCAATTCGATGAAAAATCTTCAATCTCTATGATATGGAGCCAATCAATCTGGGGTATTTTGATCGATATTTTGTTGTTGCGCCGGAAATATCTGTGAGACTAACTGAGTGTCTAAAATCTTTTTATATCGGAATAAATTGTATGAAGAATTGCTACAACTCTCAGAAATTATCTATTTTTATTTTGGAGTAACTTAATGAGTAAAACCTCAAATCGTAATATTCAATTATTGAAGTTAAGCCATTTTTAAATGAAAATTTGAAACAAAAAAATCAGAAAAAAAATACGGTCGCATCTGGGAAAGACGTACAGCGCCCTGGCAAAGCGAAGGTCCTAGGTTCAAGTTCCAGATGGGACCTTATTATTTACTGATTATCGTTTAAAAATAGCTTCTCTTCAATAATTGAATATTTCAGTATTTTTTTATGTACACCTGGAGAAATATAAGTACTGCTAATTTATTACTAATCTCTTCAAAGTATTCGTAATCCGGTTAAAAACGGGATTGCAGTCCCTAACGAACGAATTAATAGGTTTCCTATGTGTTTATAAAAAACCTAATATTTTCGCATTTCGTCATTAGATATCGTCAAGGCAATTGCAGCTGCATGAACACTTATTCCGATAAATTAGGAATTGACTAAAAATTAGTCGGCCTGCAATCCCATTTTTAACCATTGAATTTTAAGTTTTTTTTCCGTGCAGATATTATGTATTTATATATCTCTTCTATATACTAGTATGATATTTGTGACACTTCTAAACGTGTAATTATTTCTATATTTTGTAGCTATTCACATAAATTCCACAAGGCAATAATCTTTTTCAATCAATCTAACCGGCAAATATCGACAGGAATAAACGCGACACCGGGGTAAGTCCTGGTACATTATGACGGTTCGATTAAAATGTAACTCCCTTCGTTACCGACGTATATATTTGCTGTCGGGTTGATTGGTATATGACGTATACGTTATATTCATTGGTTTACGTCTACGTCAGATGCCTGTCACCGGGCAGAGTGGACACGGTGGACCAGGGTGAACCCTAGGGAGGTGGGGTGGCTGATTTATCTTTACCGATGGTAATTGAACCATTTTTTATTCGTCGAGTAGCAAGAAATTATTGGTAGATAACTATATTTTACCATTATCGCTACAGATAAGTTGTATAATTTATTTATTCGGTGTGGTTGTTCGTAACTAGTGTTAAGTTGACGATTGTTTTACTGTAGGTAACCACAGATAAAAAATTATATTTTAAGTACATATCATTTTATATAATTGATATTTTCTTGTGACATTTTTGAGATTAATAATTATTAGATACGAACCAATATTTTTAAGAAGCTAATTTTACGCAATATTCACTTTAATAACCTTCAACCATTTAAATGTATTCACATAATTTGTAAAAACAAAACTGTTATTTACAGTTTTGTCTCTAGTTATAAAATGGTCCAGAAATAGGATAAAAAGAATGTAAGTTAACACTGAGAACGAACATTTGCATAAAAGTTTAATAGTTGTTTAAATATATATATATTTAGTTATTTAAAATAAAGAGTAACGCGTCGGACAAACTAACCACCAAAATAGTGATGCTATGTGAAAGTTTCCGTTTTTTTCACTTATTAAATCACACCACAAGTGTTTTTTCAAATGAAAAAAAAAACATTTATTTTTAAATTTAATTCCCCATAGGAAAAACTAAACCCTTCCACAAATGATCATCTAGTCAATCAAAATTATGCAAGTGCATTATATAAGCAAAATAAATACAAAACAATACAAGAACAACACGTCAACTCACCAGAGATCAAATGGGAAAATAATTCACCGAATCCAGATATTTTCATATCAGAGGGTTCGGCTCGGTAGAACTCCTAACAGGGCCTATAAATCCTACTGATCCCTCAACATAAATATTTAAAAAATCTTTCGTTATCCTACATGTATTTAAAATGACTGATTTTTGCATTTTTATATATAAATTTTTTGATAGATCTAATACGCCTAAATTTTTAATGAGAGAGCTAGGTATAATGCCAGTAGCCGAAATAACGAATGGTAATATTTTTATAGTCTGAGAATGCCAAATTGTTTTATCTCATTTCCTAAATCTGTGTATTTTCTTATTTTTTCATTAACAGATTTTTGAATATTACAGGAATTTGGAATAGCGACATCAATGATATAAGTTATTTTTTAAAATTTTATCATTTAAAACTATATCGGGCCTATTATGACTAATCGTTCGGTCTGTTAGTACAGTTTTATCATAATATATTTTATAAAATTCGTTTTCTAAAAATGAATTTGGTTCATATTCATAATATGGTATTATATTACGGCAGTCAATCAAGTTATGTTTAATTACCAAACTTTGGTGAATTATTTTTAAAACTTGATTGTGCCTAAATGTATACTCGTTCGGTGCTAATATAGAACATCCCGATATAATATGTTCTATAGTTTCCGGAAAAGCCAAAAATTTTATACATAATTCATAAATTTTTTAATAGTATTATTTTTAAGTTCTGTAACTACTTTAAGTAAGGCGAAACAAAAAAAATACTTGCAGAACTCAATAATCATATTATTGAATTTGATTTACATCAAATAAAATTAAATAAAATTAAATGAAGTTTTACGAATTAAACACAAAAACAATAAAATATGAAAACAATAATAGACGTACCTACCTTTATAAAAAGGTTAAATAAATTAATCAACTCGGCAAAATACAATATTCTGTAACAGTAATTCTGGGACAAACCACCACGTACATTCATCTATATCTCGCCGTGGAAACAAATTCACCTCAAATACCGACATGTTTATTTCACATCAGGTACATTGAAATGTTTATTATTTTGTACATAATTTTGGTTAACAACAATGGTTCCAAAAACTTTTTTTCTTACCTACTGGAGTGGTTGGTTTCATATATAAATATTTACCATATTATTTAAATAATACCATTCCTCAAAATATTAATAGAAAACATTTAAAACTGCTTACTGTGGCTTAAAGCCAATGAATCCACTTAGATTTCGCCGCGTATCCTATATTTTTTATTTTTTAAATAATATCTTGACATAAAAATATTGTTAAAGTATGTTTTAAACATCGAACTTATTACATTAAAAATGTCGATATCGTTTGTATATTCATTGGCTAAACTATGTAGGCGAGGAATTGGCGAGTTTGCTACATAATTTGTTTGTGAATGGTGACATTGAAATAGGTCCTAACGCATAGTGTATTGAGTAGGTACTCTTAAATTGGCGAGACTTGGATGATCGAACAGTCGAGCACTGAATTAAAATTTTTGAAAAAGAAGCATAGGTTGCTTATCCTACCCGATCCGTTTATATTTTAAGGTATTTAATAAAAATTGCAATTAATTAGTTGATTTGATATAAGCTTTCCAGTATTTAAGAAAGATACCTGATTGATATCTTTAAGTGTGCATAAAATAATTATTTAAGAGCATTGCAAAGGAGCGAAAGTTACATTTTTTTAAATTCCTTTTATTGTTCGGTTGTAAATAATGTATTATGAAACTATATTAATATTTGCAATTAAAAAGTGGTTTCTGATTTTTTCTTATAAATTATGTACATTTAAATGCAAGTTTAGATTTGCCATGTGTAATGTAAATAAAATTAGTTTTTTTATTTTTATTTCTGTTTTTTAAACATTGAAAAAACTCTTGTTCTCTATACAGTAATAAAGTAACATATAAAATTATATGAACGCCCATCAGGGTATTTAAAGTAAATAAAATAGGTCATATTTTCAATGAATTACATTAATTCATCGTGAAATACGATTTGTAAACATACAGCAATGCGATAAATTACAAGTTCGACTATCGCCGTATGCATATTCCCCATTCCTTTCATTAGAGTAACATGACGTACTTAATTAATCACTAATGAACATATTGTAGGTATATTTTAATTTGTTTTACCAGTCTACCGAATTAGATAATTTTCTGTTATCCCCTATGGGTATATCTAGCGATATATGTGATAGTCGCTAGTCATAAATCGAGTTTCATTTTATATTTCCTTTGAAACACAGCATTTGAGGCGATGCACCACGTTGTGTAACATTGGGAATTGGGCCGCTAACAATAACTCATATGTAGATAGCCATATTATTATAGACCGGTCGGTGGCTGAGTTAACATCGCGTTTGGGTGGCGAAGTGTTTTCAATTCCTCGGCTGGCTAAGTCCTCCATCACAAGCAACATTTTCCGCTTACTGTAGTGGTAATAGGAGATTTTCAAATACCGTCAGGTTATTCGTAACCCAGGAATGTTTGTCTTTCTTTAAAAAAATAAAACTAACTATATAACCAATAACCGAAAATTGGTTCTTAAGCGAGAGATTTTGTATTTTGACGCAATTTTATAGGCCTTATACAATATTTTTCTGGGCATATAAAAAGATATATCGAAAATGTGCTCTATTATTTCAAAGGTCATGATTTGTTCTACTTGCAATATTTAACTACAACATCTAAAATATTTGTAAGTGATCAAATTTTCAAATCAAAAACAAATATCGCGTTTCTGCGTAGTACAGCAGTAGTAGTAAATGCAACAGTTTATAAGTATAGTCCACAAACAGAGAAGCTTGGTGGTGGAATTGCAATTTGGCTAAAGGATCCAAGGACATGAGTGACAAATTCTATTTCATTTTGTCTTTTACTTAGATGCTGTTCGTCGATTACGGCTACTGTAATTGCTTCAGTATATTTAATCTAATTAATATTTTTTTGTATTATTATGAAAGTGAAATGAAAAATAAATTATTTATAAAAATGATATACACGAGGAAGTGAGCATTGTTTACAAAACATATCGGCTATTTTTAAGCAATAAAAGAAGTTTTAATTAAAATGGTCTCACAAAATCAGTTTGCTGTGTGTGAAGAATTCTATGGTGAGAGTAATATAAAAATATGAAAATCAGCAAGTTGGTCAAAAAACCAGACCAAAATTAAACACGTTCAGCCTTACTTAAAAAGGTGGTGTAAATATTCAGGGCGCGTAAGGTCAGAACAGTAAAAAAATTCACTTATTACCATGGCCTTTGTTTGGTTGAAACAGTCTTCAACCAGGCTCGACGATGACATTACCACAATAACGTTGAACGGGCGTGTAAGAATCTAATTAGTACGACGGTTAATGTGTTTTCATAATACATCAATGGTCCATCTAGATTGGTTGTCCATGGGATCCATTCTACCCTGCATAGTTGGATTGTACTTTCTCAAAGGTAGAACAATTAAAACTGTAGTTGATGGCTCTTCTTCCTCTGCGCACCAAATCAATGCGTGGGTACCACAAGGATCTGTGCTGTCGCCGACGCTGTTTTTGTAACACATCAACGATATCCCCTTCCAACCCCTTCCACTTATGATGTCCGTAAAGCTCGGGAAATTTTAAGACAAAAAGTTGACCACCACCTCGAGAAGGTTCGTGCCTGGGGTAAAGCCAACCTGTCAGTTTCAAAAACCCAAGCGTGTCTGATTTCGGCAAAGAGGGAGACTAATGACTGTCTGGTGCAATTTGATAGAAGCACCCTCCCCAACAAAGACTCCATTGAAATTCTTGGAATAAGTATATCTGATCGGCAACAAGTATCGGGGCTCTATAGAAGCCCGAGTAAATCTGGCTTCCAAGAAACTGGGGGTCTTGTATAAGAATACTAGACGCCCCTTTAAATATCTCAAGTACGCCTAATAGTTGAATTTGGGAGCCACTTCTGGGCTGGGGCTCCACAATACTTGACTAGCCAATTTGATTCCGTGCAAAAGAGGGTGACCCGTCTGATTGACAGTCCATCTCTAATGCACAGATGCTCTTGTGGACATGCTGAGTATGTTATATTGGTATTTTAATGGAGCCTGCTCTAAGGAGCTAGCAGCATCGATCCCCTGTGCACCGTGCACATGCGTGACATTCTACGTACAAGAGCGAAACACCCGTTCACAGTTGATGTTGGCTTCGTGAGAACGGGCCGCATCTTTAACTCGTTTTTTTGTCAAAACGAGTTTTCCACAGACGGCTCGTATGTGGAACGAGTTACCGGCATATGTTTTTCCTCATTCACATAATCCGGGACTCTTCAAGACCCTCATTAGATCCCTTCCTAAAGCCCCTACCTAACCCACCTCACAACTCACAACGCTGGCCAACCTGGTGGTGACATAGATCCTCTGCCTTTACACTGTACAGACAGGGGCGCTCTTGGGAGGTGTCAAATAAAAAAAATAGATTAACATTTTCGAAAACGAATATACCCAAACCATTTCTATGAAAACGTTAAAATATAATTCTGGTTACCTAAAGGTTGGTTTAAAACCCACTTTAACCGCTAAATATTTCAATATTTCAGACAAGATGATTAATTATTCATGTCCTCTCGTTTAATAAGACCTTGTGCTGAGGTACATACTAAGCTTAATTACAAAATCAATCTTTTAATCAATATGAAATTTATGAGCAACCCTTATACGACTAAAGCAGTCGATACATCTGATAATGTATGAGTGTGGAAAAGGTAGCAAGAATATACATATAGAGCAAATCTCAGCGTGACATTTAGAGCGAGAGCTTATCAATTAATCAAACGTTGTGCATCACTGAAGAAATAAACGCACAGAATTGTGTTGTGGGCGTGTCGGTGTGCCTGATTTAAGCTATTTTTTTCCAGGTGAAATTCATCATACATTTTAACGAGTTAAATATTACATTTGGTATTTCTACTTTTTCTGAATCTGTTTATCAATAATAAAATTAGATAGAGACTAGAAATTCTTAATAAATTGTAGGTACATCGCCTTTGAGGTGATTTTTCAAAAAAACGCCGCTATACAATTATCCCATTATTAATATTATTCTACATTACATACAATAGTATAGGATCCCTTAAAGAACGACCGTCACCAAGATGTTTATTTGATGAAACGTATTTTATATTTAATTTAATATGTCGATAAATATATTGCATATCGGTTGCCTAGCAAATTTTAGTCCAGGGTATGATTAATTAATAATTAAAAAAAATAATTTTTTTAAACATTTCACCGGTTTGATTATTATACAAATTCTATACCAATCGAAAGTATGACACCCATAGAATATGCAAACGTTAGGTTGCCTACTCTTTTCCGGTCACAACTCTCAGGTTGCCATGTATAAACAGGTAAATCGAAAAAGCATTTTGCACCGGTCTGATTATTGAATAAAAATTATATGAAATTCAAGATTATTTCATTATGAACACGATGGTATAAGGTTGCCTGCTAAAAATCAGTCCCGAATTCCGGTTGTCGAATTTTGAAAACTAAACCTTTTTGAAAACTTGCAGCGAATTCTCGTGTGCGACTGAGAGGTCCCAACCAACCATCCCATGCGATAGAAGAGGACAAAGCCTAAACGTTTTAAATGGGGTAAATTTAGATAGAAACATTACCTATTGCAGAAGGAGCTTATGATTTTATGATTCTCATCAGATTTCGATCAAACTTGTTTGATAAATTATTATTACCTCCGCGACCGACTCTGCGGTAAGATCCCCTAAATATATGTATTTTTCAATCAATTAATTATTTATGTGTGTATATTTTTTTATGTGACACTAGAGTATATATATACATATTTAACAAAAAAGAAGGTTATATTTTGTCTTTTAGATTAGTATTATATATGTATTTCTGCTAGACGCAGTTTAGTTGATTGTATCGAATAATTTAACAATTTTTTATTTAATAATT
Source organism: Hesperophylax magnus (assembly GCA_026573805.1). Lineage (NCBI taxonomy): Eukaryota > Metazoa > Arthropoda > Insecta > Trichoptera > Limnephilidae > Hesperophylax > Hesperophylax magnus. The sequence goes on from JAIUSX010000002.1 coordinate 10,608,539, forward strand.
TAACCGCAGAGTCGGTCGCGGAGGTAATAATAATTTATCAAACAAGTTTGATCGAAATCTGATGAGAATCATAAAATCATAAGCTCCTTCTGCAATAGGTAATGTTTCTATCTAAATTTACCCCATTTAAAACGTTTAGGCTTTGTCCTCTTCTATCGCATGGGATGGTTGGTTGGGACCTCTCAGTCGCACACGAGAATTCGCTGCAAGTTTTCAAAAAGTTTTAGTTTTCAAAATTCGACAACCGGAATTCGGGACTGATTTTTAGCAGGCAACCTTATACCATCGTGTTCATAATGAAATAATCTTTAATTTCTGTTGTAATCTTTTGTGTTTATTAAATTAAAACATATAACACTTTTTAATAACTGGTTTTATTGACGATGTACGTATTACAAGAAGGATGACAGCAGTGTACAGAGCATAGATAAAAGAAACGAAATCCAAAAGGGTTGCCATACACAAGATGTTGCCAACTTTTAAACTAACATTATTATTATAGAAAATAATGTATTACATTGTATGTTTTAACACCCCCACTCAATGTAACACATTCTTACATTATCTATATCTATAACTTTTAACCACCTATGTTATAACTGAGAGATTTTACATTAGGCCACATTGAGTAATAAATTTAAACAATAGGTTTTTGTTTAATGACTTAGTAAACATATCAGCTATTTGATCCTCAGTCTTAACATACACTAAACATATCTTACATTCCTTAATTAAATCTTTGACAAAATGATAACGTATATCAATATGTTTTAGTCTTTTAATATTATCAGTATTTGCAACCATTATGGCAGACTGGTTATCACAGTATATAGGTACAGGACAAACATTTATGTTATTAAAGTCTTTCAATAAACTTGACAGCCAACAAGATTCACTAGCCGCCATACTGACTGCAACATATTCTGCCTCGGTTGATGATAAGCTTACGGAACACTGTTTCTTAGAACACCACGATATAATACAATTGGAGAACTTGAAACAGTAGCCAGTGGTAGACTTTCTATCTCGTGTGTCACCACCCCAATCTGCATCACAATGCCCAACAAGTCCATCATCATTACATTTGAAAATCAGCTTATAATCTAGAGTATATTTTATATATCTTAAAATTCTTTTTAAATGAGTCAACAAAACATCACTTGCATTATTTTGGTACCTACTTAATATAGATACAGCTACACAGAGGTCTGGCCTAGTGCCTGAGACTGCATACATTAAACTTCCAATGATTTTCCTACAAGTATTTTCAATATCCTTGTCAGACTTACATTCTTTGGATTCTAAGATTTTTACATTAAAATTTTGATCAATAGGGGTATACATGGGTTTGCAATTATCCATGTTAAATCTTTTTAATACATTTTCTAAATAAGATCTTTGACATAATTCAGTTACACCATCTTTCAAATTCTGTTTAACACTGATACCAAGAAAATTTGAAATTAGTCCCAAATCTTTCATCTTAAACGCATTGTGTAATTTTAATTTAAGATCACTTAATTCCTGTTCATTATTACTAAACATCAAGAGGTCATCGACGTAAAGTAAGACATAAGTTTGGTTTTCTCCATTACATTTAGTAAACAAACAAGGATCATTCTTTGACTTTACATAGCCTGCTTTACTTATTACATGGTTAAATTTTTCATTCCAATATTTAGGGGATTTTTTTAGCCCATACAATGATTTATTTAGTTTTACAATATTATCACAACCATTATATGCCCCTTCCGGTAATTTAATAAACACAGTTTCCTTTATATCCCCATATAAAAAAGCCCCAGTGACATCCATCTGATGTATTGATAGTTTTAATTTTGTAGCAACTGAAACAAATAATCTAAATGTTGACAATTTGGCAACAGGTGAGTAAATTTCATATAAATCTTTTGTATCATTCTGTTCAAAACCTCTGGCAACCAATCTTGCTTTATATTGAATAATATTATCAACTTTCTTTATTTTGAATATCCACTTACTACTAATAATGTTTTGTTTTTCAGGTACAGCGCAAACTGTCCAAGTATTATTTTCTTTGAGAGTATCCAGTTCTTGTTTTACAGCTTCTTCCCACTGACAGGCATCACTCCTCTGCATAGCTTCCTTATAGGTGCCTGGTTCTGTCTCTGCAGTGTACACATTTTGGCAAGTATAGAATTGTGGCGCCTTTCTGACACGTTTGGTTTGACGAAGAGAAGCTGGCTGTAATTTACTATCACTATCGCGTTCACTATCTTCATCACTTGTTTCTTCAGGTTCATATAAGCTGTGCTGCTCATCATCTGACATCTGATTTGTAATGTTTGGATCACTCACAACATCTTCTACTAACTCTTGCTGGTTATTGTCAGTTTCATCGTTGTATTCTTCTGTTACAGACTCTAGGTTTAAGCTATTACATTTCCCAATAACAGGTTCCAGAAAAATGACATCCCTCTTTATTAGAACATCATTTTTATCAGGATAAAAAATTCTATACCCTTTCACATTTTCTCCGTACCCTACCAAGATTCCATTTTCTCCTTTAGAATCCCATTTTCTTCGTTTTTCTTTTGGAATATGAACAGCTACGGGCGTACCAAAGATATGTAGGTTACTGAGATCAAAATGTTTGTCTGTCCATAATTCATAGGGTGTTTTTCCTGGTTCATTACTTCTACTGGTTCTGTTGAGAACATAGGCTGCAGTGTTGACTGCTTCTGCCCATAATTTTTTTTGAAGGTTCTTGGCACACAGCATTGACCTTGCTGCTTCTGTTAAGGTTCTTATCTCCCGTTCCGCCTTGCCATTCTGTTGTGGCGTGTATGGTACAGAAGTTTGGTGTACTATACCCCGGTTTGAGAACAAAGTTGACACAGCCTTATTAATGAATTCCAAGCCGTTGTCACTTCTAAAAGTGATTATTTTGTTACCCGTAACATTTTCAGCTTTGTTTACAAAATCTTTAATATAATTAATCACTTCGTCCTTCTTTTTAATAAAATATACAGTTCTATAGCAAGAGTAATCATCTTTTAAAATCAAGAAGTACCTCGCCCCGCCGACAGATACTGCCTCCATCGGCCCGCAAACATCGGCATGTATCAGTTCACATGTTTTGACAGCTTTTGTCTCAGAGTTCATAAAGGGCAGCCGGTGTGATTTACCCTGTAAGCAGCCTTGACACTTCTGAAGAGAATTACTTGAGACTTTAATATTATTGTTCTCTAACACGTCTTTCACCTGCTGTATATTCTGGTGTACAAGTTTCTCATGCCACTCACTCAAACTTGATTTAACTGTAGTTACATTTGCAAAGCAGTTTTTATATTTATAACGAACATCCATAATATACATATTTTCAACACGATTTGCTACCGCACATACTTTATTATTCTTGGAAAATTTGCAAATGTTTTGATCTGTCAACATGACATAACCTTTGTCAGCCGCACAATTTACAGAGAACAAGTTTATTTTTAAGTCTGGCACACACAGTACATTATATATGGTTGTCTCGACCCACCGGTGTCCATTGAATACTTCTAGTTCCACTTGTCCGCAACCAATAACACTTATTTGAGTACCATCACCTATTATCACAGACTTTTGTGACACTTCTGGTGAAAATGTCGAAAATAGATTTTTGTCTTGACACATATGTTCGCTGGCTCCTGTGTCCACCAACCACTTAGACTGTTGATACAGTTCTTTGGGTATTTGTTGTACTACAAACGCATTTTTCTCCTTTCCTTTCTTATGCCAGCACTCACTCTTGATGTGCCCAATTTTGTTGCAATAAAAACACTTTTTTTCACTTTTGTTTGGAAAGTTACGATGGTTATTATTCACATGACTCATACACTCAGATTGATAATGTCCCATCTTATTACATTTGAAACACTTTATATTTCTTTTAATTGGAGCAGTTTTCTTTACCATAAACGCAGATGACGGCGATGCGAGTTCAGCCTTTTCCCTTACTCTCTCCTCTTCCACTAACAAACGAGCGACAAGGTTATCATAGGTTTGTTTGTTATCTGGCGCAGACTCCCATGCTGATATGAAGTGTTTGTAAATATCTGGCAATGACATCAATACCTTCGTAATTATGAATTTTTCCGAAATTTCTTCACCCATTTGTTTGAGTTGATTTTGTAACTCCTGTATTTTTGACAGGAAGACTGACATCTCCATTCCTTCTTCATATTTATATTGGAAGAATCTTTGCTGGATTATGTGAATACTTGTTTCACTTTTTTGTTCAAAAATGCTCGTTAACTTTCGCCACATCTCTGCAGCAGTAGTGCAAGATAATATATGTAACATCACTTCCTCGGTCATCCTGGTCACTAACATTGTTTGAGCCTTAGCATCTTGTGTCTCCCATGCTTTCTGTTCCTCGGAGCCTTGCCCTTTTACGCCTTCAACGACATTAATTAAATTTTGACCCCGTAACAACACCATTGTTTGAAACTTCCAAACATTCCAGTTTTTTATTCCTTCCAGTTTGATAACTGTATTATTTCCGTCCATCGTGTCTTTCGATTCCTTTCTTACTAGTATTTCCTTCCTTGCAGCCGAATGTAGCAAGTATTTTTCTCCTTCCCGGCAACTTAACCTCCAACGCCAACACGGTGTGAGGTTTATTTGCGTTTCTCCGGTAATTGTTTTCAACTAGTCACTTCACTGTACTTTTATTTTTGATAGGTATGTGGCCTGTGGTGATCTGGGCCCATAACCTGTTGTAATCTTTTGTGTTTATTAAATTAAAACATATAACACTTTTTAATAACTGGTTTTATTGACGATGTACGTATTACAAGAAGGATGACAGCAGTGTACAGAGCATAGATAAAAGAAACGAAATCCAAAAGGGTTGCCATACACAAGATGTTGCCAACTTTTAAACTAACATTATTATTATAGAAAATAATGTATTACATTGTATGTTTTAACAATTTCATATAATTTTTATTCAATAATCAGACCGGTGCAAAATGCTTTTTCGATTTACCTGTTTATACATGGCAACCTGAGAGTTGTGACCGGAAAAGAGTAGGCAACCTAACGTTTGCATATTCTATGGGTTTCATACTTTCGATTGGTATAGAATTTGTATAATAATCAAACCGGTGAAATGTTTAAAAAATGTTTTTTATTAATTATTAATTAATCATAGGAATTATTTACCCTGGACTAAAATTTGCTAGGCAACCGATATTCAATATATTTAGTGACATATTAAATTAAATATAAAATATGTTTCATCAAATAAACATCTCGGTGACGGTCGTTCTTTAAGGGATCTTAGACTACAAGCTTTTGAGTACTTCTAGCTACTGAAACAAAGGGAGAACTTCGCAATTCGTCCGCTTGGAGTTTGGAGTCAGTCTTGTATGCCTGTACGGTGACAATAGGGAATTTGAGACCATTTCAAAAAATATATTTTATCAACATCTACAATCAAATATAAATACTAGTATTTTTTAAAGTTCTTTTCGTGACATCATCAGTGCCCTGAACGTCTTGTGGTTAGTGCATTTTGTATAGAGATTTATTCTTTGGTAAGGAATTCAAGTACATTTTTTAATCGATGTTTACTGTCTAAAAAAATTAAGTGAATTTTTTAAGTATCAAAATTTCACATTGAAATTATTTTTTAACTTTAGAATTTGTGATTTTCGCCCAAAACATTACCAGAAAAAGCCCGGACACTGAATTCTACACGGTATCATCGATGTACCTACGTAGCTCATGCTGCGGCAGTACGGCGGGCTCTCGCCAGCGGGGTTATTGTCATTGCTTTTACGTACATTTGAAATGAGTTCATACTTACTCATTTTTGCAAAAGCATTAAATTGGCAACTAGGTGATTTTAGTCGCGGTCGCGCTAGTTGTTTGAGTTGCATTATTTTACCGTTTTGAATTTAATAAAACATTCTGAAATTTCAGGAGATACTACGATGTAAGTTAAAACAATCGATAAAACTGAAGAGACAAACACAAATCATTTCAAAAACTTAGATCAACATACCTAACTACACAATTCAAAACTATATAGCAACCTCTCCCTCTTATTATCAAAGTACGCATGTAATAGAAAGAGATGTTTAATTAGTACGCTGTATAAACTTAACGCGGAGTACCTTTGACATCAGATTTCGTTCGACCAATCATGGAACGTATACACAGTAGAGCTTTTAAATCATTTTTCAAGAACGATTATGAGAGTAAAAATATATAAGTATATTTAGAATCGATGTATTTGATAAATTTTATTTTTATTTTGGAAGATATTTTCAAGTTCTGTTATAATTTCAGTTCTGTACAGCATCTAGCTTATAATGATTAACAGAACTTTAACAGGACTTTCACAAATAAATTGTTCAAATATTAAATTTAACTTTCAAGTATTATGAAAGTTCTTTTTAGGTTATTATTTTAGTTCTGTCGAGTAACTGGCCTATAATGATATAATAAAAGAACTTGAATAGAACTTTCACGGAACCCGAAAATGAACGTTGAAATTTGAAGAATTGCTCAAATTCTATGAAACAACCCATCCTTAATATTTTTTACTCAAATCCCTTATTGCGGGAAGGTCGACACGGAGATTTCTCGGAAACAGTCAAATTGCGAACAAAATCTCCTTCAGACATCTTAAATACATCGTCATGATGTTTAGCTACAGCCTTTTATTAATTTAGTTTGGCTCACCAGTTTATTTTTGTTCAATCAATACGTTTTGTTCGAGCTGGCGTCCTTAGATTTAAAGATGAGACATTTTAACTTGCGTTTTTACCCACATTGGTATTTGAAGATAGATAATTCTAATCAATTACCTGTGATCTGTAAACAAACTAGTTTCTCTTCGAGACTTCTCACGCCTTGACATTCGTTTTACCATATAATTTAGAGACTTGCATACTAATTATTTTTCCATTATAAATGTTGATAACCACGTGCTCTTTCTTTTCACCACCTCATTGCCTGACAAGTTTTAATGTTTTAGCTCAGAAAGAGTTATAAAAAATTACATTTTCAAATATCCAAAGATCTCTCTTCAACAGTGACTAAATTAGCGACATCATTTTCAAATCGGTATTGATTACACTTCTTGGGATTAACTGTTCATTGCGATGCGTAATAAATAAACAATAAGATTAAAGATTGTAGATGGAAATAAAGCAAATACTTCTTGAAGATGCAGATATTTATACAAATTACTTGAGTTATGTGTATTTGATGATCCGAGAATCTATGTAATTTATACACCAAAAGCTTTTAAGGTTTCATTGCGTTACCCTTTTTTCTTTTAAACCAACAAAAAAATGTGTTGCTGCTTTAATATTTTTTTAGGATAAGAAAGGTTCTGAGAATTAAGATATGTGATATTGTATCACCATTGCCCACTTTCATAACAAACTACGAATGAAACTTATAATATTGAATAAGTCTCGAGTTACCCACTAAAGCAGGGGTGGGGAACCTTGTGGGCCATTTGGATGTTTATAGTATCACCCGCGGGCCGCACTAAGATTTTGGTGGCGGGGGGGGGGGGTGTCAAAATCCCCGATATATTATTTTATTGGTTTAGACTTAAAAGTAATTCTGCATAAGAGACCACGAGTAATAATAGTTACACGCGGAAAAAGCAAATGGTTTCACTCAGAATTTTGCAGCATACAGTGTGAAACTAGAAATTAATCTTCACTCGGAACATACTAACGGTTACATTTGCAGAAATGCGTCAGCAGATAAATCCGCAAACTGGAATTTTAACACAACATTCGGATTACAAAACGGCTTTTGACTTAAGGTTGGTTATTTATGAGAGTCTCCAGTTTTGTTTATAACATTTTACTCTTTTTTTGGTTACCAGGCCGCACCAAAAGTGCCCGCAGGCCACACCAAAAAGCCTCGCGAACCGCAGGTTCCCCACCTCTGCGCTAAAGTGTGTGCACGTATTTCCGTGTATCTAGAGTTTTATCACCAATGCTGTACGGGTAGGTTAGATTAGGTTAGGATAAATTAGGTTAGGTTAGATTAGAACATGTACAAAGCGGGAAGTGAAGTGATAAAGTGAAGTGAAATAGACAAATAGCGAGCTGGACGCAATAACGACTTTTGATGATAATTGTAGTTTTGAGTTAAATGCATTCAAAGTATATTTTTTTAATGCGTAGTATTTACTTTAACAAGTGTTGAAACTTTTGTGTGTTATTTTAGTTATTTTACCCAGATAGAGATCTGTCTGTTTGAAATAACTGTACAGAAATATTTGTTACTCAGCAGATAAAGAAAGGATTGGAGACACCAAAATGGCGATGGGATTTTATTGTATCTAGGTACTGAATTATTGTCTCAATTGACAATAATTTTATAATTTAATATTTTGCTTTTTTGGATATTTACATCGCAATCACATTTATGTTAGAAAACGTAATGTTTATTTATTATTCAAAACCTATATACTTATCTATCTGTCTCTTACCGACGAACGAATCACGTTTGAGAAGAAAAATTCCAATCAAATCCTTATGTACCGCCCAACATTAGTTAAACACGCTCATTAAAGGACATAAAAATGCATTAATAAAATAAATACCAGAATTAATAATATCATTTCCAATTACACGTGTTCCAATGATGTCCCCTGCGTGCGAACTGTTTAAAAATTTATATTTAACAGTGATAATCTCAAATGACCCCCCAGATAAGTATGGTCTAGTATCTATATTAACTGCCTGTACATAATGTAAATACACTGTAATATATGTCCATTAGCAGCATCACGTTCAATGATCAAATTCATTATACATATAGTTTTGTGTTAGTGATCGACGAAACAGTTAATGCAATCTGTTAGCCAAGAGTTGATAATAGTTTGTCTAGTTTATATTTAGTAATATGAAAGATCATTGTAAAAATATATTATATATTTTTACAGCGCCCTTGAGGTGATTTTTCACAAAAACAGCGCTATACATATCATCCAAATATTATTATTTATTTATATTTTTATGGAATTAGTAGTAGTTTTAATTAAAATAGCACTTTCAACAACACCTTCTTATGAAAATTCCTATGGACATTTCAATTTTTCTTTGGTGAAATTGTGGATTGCAGTCATGGACTATGTTTATCAGTTATTAATTTATACAAATTGCAAAAAAAGACTAAATTAGACAAACTACGAAAGATTCATAAGACGAAAACAAGTTGGATGAGCCAATGATTAGAGATCAAATTATGCAAGAGTAAGCCATACAAATAGAATCCCTGTGTCAATTTCTGTCACCTGACAGCGACGTAAATAAATTTCATACCGTTAAATCCGGATATTGCATGTTTGATGCCGTCTCCGAAGAGTAGGGAGACTGGGGGACTCGGTGTGGCATTCACATTATTTTATGAGAGCCTCAAGTGGTTTCCTGCTCGAAACAGATGTCACTTATTTTATTTCATTGCCAAAAGGAAGGTTTTCTATATTTATGTACAAAAAATGTCTATAGCGATAAAGTGTCGCCAAAATTTGAGATAATTTTATCTAAACTGTTAATCAGTTCTAACAGTGAACAGTGTTTGATGCAGTAAAAATCGTCGAACGGTGAGCTGTGGCATCATGAAATGTCAATTTTTTCAGGCCAAGTTTATATGTAAACCAAGGAATGTTGAATTTTCTATTAAACTTGTAAAAAATAAGACAAGACGCTATTTTGTTTGGTCCATTTCTACTGAAAAAAGTTTTCATTTATAAGAAAAATATCGAAAAATCGTGTTGAAATGGGAAAAAGGCCGATTTATATCTACGTGTCTTAAAATTTACCAAAGTAAGTTTCTAAGTGACGTAGCCTTAACATAGCTTAATATGTTGTATAAATACTGTCTTGTTTTGGGAAGCAAGTAGTTCGCAGGGCAATATTTATTTTCAGAATTACTTCCCTAAGAGGGTTTCCTACACGACACGAATTCCGAAAAGAACCCGGCGTTAGTTGGGCTCGAGTAGTTAGGGGCGAACGGGAAACAAAATATGTCAGATTTCTCAAGAAAATATAAATCTAGGAAAATAAACGCCACCAAAAACATTGGGCAGATAAATGACAGCTGTCAGTCGGCCGCCCGCCTCCCCCTCCTTCCCCATGCGCTTTTTTAAAATTAACTTTGCCGTACGAATCTTACACGTCCATTTTCCTGGCGCTTGTAATAAAATTACCTGCCAACCTTCCTTTATTCCAGTCTGTTATATATGACCCGCTCATAATATAAATTGTGATGTTACGTTAGACAGTTATTGTAATTGAAGTTTTCATATGATAGGTTTATCACATGAGACCTGCGAAGGATTTATATGAAATATCCCCAATTTTTTTCAGGAAATTTAGTCAATAAATCAAGTCGAAAAGGTTATCTTTTAAATATAAATAGAGCTAGCTATTAAAATGCCTTCCAGTTATAAATGCGAATTCGAATTATGTTCTTCTGAATGTTTCCTTAGTTTACATATATTTTTTTTATTGTCGTTGTTCAAAACGAAACAAAAACTGTTGCTCAGAAAAAAAACTTTCTAAAACGCAATTTTAAAGATGACTAAAAAACATTAGGCGTTGTAGAGCATTTTTGTACTGACATAAGCATGCTGACAATGATCAAGATACAGTTGACCTCTTTGCTGATTATTTCTCAACTGTCAACAACGATAACCTGATTTTGAATACACCTATATAACTGATACAATATCAAAATGTCACATTACTCTTGATGATGTAATCAAAACAACACTTTAGATTGTAAGGTGCGAAACTACAACCCTTTGGTATTCATGGATCATTTCTAAAATTGCTGAAGAGGCTTGCTGGCTTGTGTAAAATTAATAAATATTTAATGAACGTGAACATCTCTATCTACAATTTTTTCATATTGACTGTAATAATTAACGTATAAATTTTTAATATCTGTTTAAATATGATTAATATTTTTATTTTTATAATGATTAACCAAATTGTATTAGTACCATTCATAAAACACCTCGTAGTTATTTTTGACGAAAGACTTACCATTGATCACTGCGATTTCCAAAAAGGCCATGTAAATTTTGGGTTTCGTAATATGTAACACAAGGATTTTTCATAACATTGAGTCAATGAAACTCCACTACTGAGATTGCGCATATCCTGTATAGTCTTCTATTTAAACCTGCAACTTACACTGCTTGAAGGAAGCACAAAGGAGGTAAAAAGAATTTTTTATGAATAAAAACCCCTTTATAACTTTCTATTTATTAATGACGCGACCGGTTCCACCATTAATAATAATTAAACAAAGTTATAAAGTGGTTTTAATACATAAAAAAAGCAAATTTAAATTTAAAATTATAAATAATTACACATTAGATAATATGTGCAATTTAAGTTGAGACAACCTGTAAATGACATCTGTAACAAAATAATAATGTCTAACTTACAGCTACCCCGAGAATGATTAATTATTTTCTTGTCTTTATGGTGATTTATTTTTGGGGTATTATGCCGTGTTGCGCTACCTCCTTCTTTAGACGACGTTTCGGAGAGTATTACAGTGGCCATCATCAGTGCAGATGTGTAAGGATGTGTTGAAGTATGTGCTTATGTACGAGTATGTATGTAGATATGTATATAGAGTATGTATGTAGATACCTCAAATCATATCTTCTCGTCTTTATTAAATTACTAAATAACTTCATGGACTATCTTCAAATGTTAAGTGCTCTACATGTTCCTATAAATCTACCCGAATCCACCATTTTTCCATGAAGTAACCGTAATTGAATGTCTTATGGTCAGTAATGATATACAGGTTTCATACCATACTAAACATTCCTGACTCACTTTAGTTCGAACGATTTATTTATTATATCATAAATAAAACAAGCACCTTTTTATTTGTCGCACAGGCAAAGATTCATTGTGTGTTGCGGAGTGAAAATCATTGATTACAGCGGCTGGCTGTATAGTAAACTAGGTCATTTCAGGACTCGGTGTCCTTTATCCGTGCCAAGGTTGCGCAATATTCAAACCAGGACCAAGGAGCGAACTCTGAGCGATCTCGCTACTTGCTAACCTTTGGGCGATGAAATAAATTAAATTTTCTACATAATTTTATGATTCTCTCGTTTAGTTCTAACATGAGAAGAGGTAACACAAACCAGACATCACTAACTTTTTGAGTTAAAATAGAATCTGTCAAGTGTTTTACGTTATTTAAAAGCGACCCATATATTGTGAACCTTTTTTTTCAGTTAAAAAATAATGTAATCATTTTTGCATATTACCCATTCATATATAATAATATATTTTTCTCCACGCTAGGATTTCACCTGTGTTGTGGAGAACAATATAGTAGAGTATATACAGAGCAGTGGCGGCTTGTGACTTTTGGGTCTACTAAAAAGCTAATATTACAAAAATTGCATTATTGATGTTGTTGTAGCTGAAAATTGTTTTTTATGTTGTTCCGAAAATTAGTTTTTTGTAAGAAGATTTTCAGAAAATATCAGTAGAATCGTGATGTAGTACAACATCAATAATGCCATTTTTGAAACATAAGCACATTTAAAAGTCACGAGCCGCCACTGATACAGATTGTTAAGGGACGTACTTAACTAACATTAACGAGTGATTCCTGGAATTATTTAGGGCAAAAAATATGGATGAAATTCTATTCTCTCAATAGAAATATATGAACGCATAAAAGAAACAAATTAAAAAATACAATATTATAGTTAAGATTATCTGTGACAGTTTCCTTTGATTATCTTTTTGGCTTTTTTATAAAATTATTTACAAAATAAATAAAAACACTTTTGTGCTTGAAATCGAGCGTTTCTATACTCAGTTTGTCAAGCTATTTTAATGTCTATTACCTACTTATATTTCAGACGATATAAGGCATACCAAGAATATACACATTTTCGGCTTGTAACATCCTCTTAAGACCCTGTACAGATAAGAGTAAATTTTTTTCAGTATGTTGATGACTTTGTGTGAAATATTTAGAAACATTTTCTCTTTGACTTGCATGTACGAGCACACTAGAAAAAAAGTGTTTCGACGATATGTTTCAAAGTGATTGCAAAACCCTTTGAAACATGTGGTTTTCAATTTTATAAATAATGTTATGATTATTTCGGTAAGTGCAAACTTGAGAAGAAAACCTACACACATGAGATAGAGCGAAGCGATCTCACAAACAGTAAAAAATTCGTACGTATTTAATTGCCTAGATAATTTGATGATTGTTCCTGATGATTGATTTATTTTTGAAGACATGAGATTTATTCATCACAATATTACAAGTAGATACATGAGATGAAGTAAAATGATTCATACATCGCAAACCTTAGGAGTTATAACATGATGTTTTCAATCTTCTAGACAATTTCACCATTGTAACTTTTCACGTACTCTATGAAGCAAGAGAGCAAGTATGGTGGCGAGATTTAGTTTTGTCATACCTTAAGGATGTAAAAATATATTCATTTTGCACATGTTATGATTGTCGTCGCTTCACGCATATCAGATTTCAGGAAACATGCTTTTCAAAAGGGTGGCAGCCAGACGAGTGCCGTATCATGGCAATAAATCTGATAAATGACGTCTTACGTCCGTTTTCTTTAACTTTAAAAGCACGCATGTGTTGAATATTTATGTTATAAAATGTTTAATATTTTTAACTGATAACGGTCCGACCGTTTAAAAATAAACTCTTAAAAAATGGTTGTTGCGTATTTATTTTATTTTTATGTGAGTACCGCACGAGACTCATAAAAGCACCCGAACATCTGGAGCTGATGAGACTATAACGTACTCTAACGGAGTTTATTGTGAGGTCGAAGGTGTTGGATAGGGAAATGAGAAGGGAAGAGAAAGTGGTGGACGTTTCTGGCAATTCCTATGTGGTCTCCAAATACGGCTAATGCCACTTCAAGCAACGTTTCCATGCTGAATGGTGGTCATTCAACACCACGATACTAAGTAAGTATCTACCACTCTACAATAATTAGCGCAATAACTACAGTACTTATTTAAAATTAGTGATACTATGTAGGCACATTTAAAAAATCTATTAAATAATTTGATGAGAGTTTACAATAGATTACCCAACAAACATGAACAATCAAATCAATTCAACTCAGACTTATTTTAGAATGTGAACCACAGCGGTATTGAAAACCAGTACAATGGTATCTATCGTAATTTGAGCATCGTGTTATATCATGTGCAGATGTTTTAAAAACTATTTTTTTATTATATTATATACTGCCACTCGTATAGACTACATTAAAATATTGTTCTAACTAAATCACAATTGTTTTGAATGCCACTTGTGGATAATGTAAAGAACTTGGTTCGTACGTTCTTTAAAAAATTTTGATCTTTAAGACACTCAAATAGTGAACAATTGTTTAATGTCTTAACAGGTTTTAACACGTAAGTCCTTTTTTAAAATATAAAATTGTGTTGTGCAGGTAATTTTTCTATGAATATTTTGGTAAAATACCCAAAAAAATAAAATTTATTGAATATTTTATAGAGCAAAGCTCCGGCAAGACTGAGGTCATAGGTTCAATTTCTAGATGCGACCGAATCTTTTTCTGTTTTAATTGTTCCAAATTTTCGTTTGAGATTCGCTAATATTGTCTTCAATGATTACATATAATATTTTGTTGGTAAAATATTCGCTTACTTCAAGACTACATGGAAACTTATTTAAAAGGTCAAAGATTGTAATTAAAAATCATAACCGCAAAAATATTCAAAAGTCAACAAACCTAATTTTCATTGTTTCTCTTTCAAATATTTTACTGTAGACATTTCTCGGATTTATCCGACAGATTAAATTTGCTACCCACAATTTATTATTGTTAAACAAACTCAAATTCGTGAATTGAAAATATTTGCGTTGAGCTGAATGAGTATATGGCATGAATCTTCAAACGTATATTGTTAAATGGAAGGATTAAATAATCAAATTGAATTATTACTCACCCAAGTATCTCAGCACAGTCTTATTTAGACATTAATTGTTTTGCTTTATTTTGTCTTGTCTAAAAGTGTTTATTACTATTGAGCTGTGTTTTTCAAAATTATTTTAATTTTAACGACACACACAACAACAGTTATTTCTGTGACTCAAAAATCAAAAGAATCAGCACCGAAAACCAATAGTTTTCATTTATTTGCAGTAGAATCAGATGTTTAGACTCCAGAATTCGATTGTCGTGTCACTGAACGCACTAAATTCACGTTTATTCCACTTTAAACTATTTTTTTTAATAATTAAATAACACATTAAAACAGTTCATAACTAAAGATTGCAATAGCTCTAACGTTCGTCGTATAAAAGTTCAAACATAATCTACCGAAAGTGAGCAAAACGAACAATAATAAAGCTTTTTTCTGCCAAAATACACTTGAAACGAACCGCTCACAGCGAAAGAACGAAAGAAACAAAATCCAACCAACCACGATCGTAGCACTAACGGGTCTACGGTATATAGGTATACCTACATACTTAGCTACGGCGTAGAGAGCTGGTACTACGATGCTCGAAACGAACGCTCGCCGACCGCTCACAGTATAATAATGAAAGCTTCATTCTGACACGGATTTGCATTTTGTGATATGTAGCTTAATGTTTTTACACCATTATCATCGCTTTAATTTTTAAAAATGATGACTTGGATCGTGCGAACTAATTACCTGGTGATCTAAGTATTTTATCTGTAGATAAGTAAACTTATAATATTAAGATATATATTTTTTAAATAAATTTATACCAACTATTACAGTTACAAGCAATATCATTCAAAATAGAAATAGATTTATTTATAGAGTTTATTACTATGGTGGTGGGAAGATCTTTATTAAATTGTATTAGTTTAAAAAAATAAATGATTTAAAATTCAAGAATTATACTTAAAAATTGTACGCAGAGTAAACAAAAAGAAGAGCTTAATTTTCACTTTGTTCATTTATGTTTATATTTTGATGATTTTTAATACAAGGTGATAAGGCATGAGCTTATAAAGCATAATTTCGTACACTCTCGTCACACATTTATACAATAAATGGGGTACAATTTTCAGTTCAACAAATAATTCAAATGGCCAGTTGAAAGACTTCTAGTGTTCTAGTGTTGGCAGCGCTGGTATAGTGTTTGTGTATGTGTGTGTCTATGGGTGTTGGGCGTGTGAACACGAGATCACTCCGCCTGAGTGGAGGAACACATAGCGCCGTTTATTAGTTTACGTTTGACAATATTGTTCTTGATCTTTCTATGGAGTGTTTGGAAATAATTTTTATTTTAAATCGATTAAAACTTTCATTATTTTTGAAAATTAGATAACATTTTGACAAATGGATTAATCAGTAATTACACCTAGTACCTTTCTCGGTGATGGCTAAATGTTTTCTAAAATAAAATGAATGGCAAGTCACTATCCAAAACATAAGTCTTCAAAATTTTAAAACTGAAGACATTCTAATCAAAGAATTTTATCGTCGAGATCATTTTTGTATACGACCACCGTTGATCTATTCATAACAAACGTATGAACGAATTTACAGAATTTTACGGGTATTTTTTTGTGTTACAATTTTATATCATTACACCTACAAATTTTTAGTGTACATTTGATCACAACCACATTGTATTTGTCTGAGCCTTAGTCCACTCTTCATCTCATAAACAAACGGCTCATAAAATATACATCACCCAGGTTTTTCTATTTTGATATACTGAAATCTACATAAAAAAACAAAACAATTATATTATATCTAAACAGTCAATTATATATTAGTGTAATTTACTTTCGACGTTCAGATAGTAGGTAGGTATTATCCATAGTCATCCAAATCTATAGACTTGCCCTAACATGAAATCTGGGTATCATTTCTAGAAGCTGGGGGCAAACTACATATCTGAATGTTCGTTCTTTAACGAATCGCCTGGCGGAGTGATGTAAAAATTGAGTTTGGTGGGTAAATTATAAAAGAGTCTAACTAAACAGCTGGTAACAAAATATTATAATTTGAAAATAAACCCGAAATTTTGTTTACCCGATTATCAGCAATTTGAGCGCCATTATAAAAAAAGACTTGTGAATTGTAAGCAAATTTTATTTTCAAGGACCGAATGATGGACCTGTACTATATTTATTGACAAATCACCGAAAGTGCGACAGTCACGCCGCAAGTTTGTTTGTTCCCCTTTCCTTGGTTGGCTCGTCTATTAAATTGAATGTCTATGGTATTATCATAAGAAATGAGTCTCTTTCTTTCATAAAACCCTCTCTTTGGGTCTAAATTCCAAACCATCATCTAAAACCAATCGTCTAATATCGGTCTCGGGCCATTGCCATTGCTTACCTTCCTTTCTTCCCACTTCCCTCCGGATGATTCCAGAGGTGATATATTATTCTGCTTCAAAGCATCGCGATGGATATTTACATTTAATGATAAGTCTTCTGCATGCAAGCGCAGTGAGGCATGAATAAGGAAATGTGTCAAGAGAAGAGATTACCAAGAATGACTTAGGCATTAACGTAAATGACGAAAGTTAGATGGAAAATGTCTCCACTACGAGCTCATCTCATTACTGATAAAGTTTGGTTTGTTTCGAAAATTCAATTGTAAATACTGTAGTGACTCTTCCCAAGGTTATCATCATTGGTAAATTAGTTTTGCATCCGAGACGCCTGTGTCGGCGGCTTCGCGTGAAATTATCCAGGACTATTTGTGTCAGGATGTCTTGTATTCATAAGAAACCATTCAAAAGCTTATAAACCATCAGCAGTAATGCGACAACCCTCCTTGAACAAAGGCTGCAGATACTCAGCATTCCCGAAATAAATGCGTTGAAAACATCCATGGATAAAACCAAACACTTCCTCATATAGAGGTATCGTAAACATTAGTACAAAGATGGTGTCTTCTGGTGTCCCTACCAGAGATGCACTTTGGAGAATGCTGATCATGACTGTTACTAATTACTGATATATATGCAGACCTGTTAAAAACAGGTAAATATTGAACAGAAAAATATTTGACATTTACCTACTAAACCTATTGAAAATAATTAACCTAATTGAGAAAAATCTTCAGGGTTAAAATCATAAAGGGTTTGAGGAAAACTACTGTGCTTATTTTTATTTTACGTGTAACAGTTGTATATAATATATCATGTAATACGGCAGACAATGATTTCACTATCCCACCAGTACTGCTGGATTAAAAAATTAAATAAAATGTAATAAAACAATATTTTTTGTTTAGAACCCCGAATTTTTATTAATTTTAAGACCGACCGGTTTCGCTTCACTCGAGCATCGTCAGGGTACAAAATTAAATTTTGTACCCTGACGATGCTCTAGTGAAGCGAAACCGGTCGGTCTTAAAATTAATAAAAATTCGTGGTTTTAAACAAAAAATATTGTTTTATTTCATTAAAATGTTAAACCACAAAGTGATTGCTTTCTACGAAAAAATATAAATAAAATGTTGCTAAAGTCCTTTTATGTTCTACCAATCTTAGGTTTTTAAGGATTTTATGTAATTTGAACATTGTTCGCGCAATATATAGGGGATTGTTAGGTATGCATCCACAGGCTTAATGGACAAGTGTAATGTCAATACAAAATCCTGCAAATGTCCTACCTACCCTTTTACCCATCCCAAAATGTCACCATGATAAAAATATTGTTGCGACACATGTAAAATCTGACAAGTGGTGTCAGTTGCTTATCAGAGTTCGGAGTGATAATTAATATCAGACAGGGCGATTAAACATATATTTTGTGAAGTTAAATCAACAAATACTCCTGGAGACGTGTGATAGTCATCAACGGGTGAGTCCATCTTTCCTGCTTTCCAATCTGGGCTTATCTTGTGCTCCAGAAGCCCAGATTTATACCTTTGATTATTGCACTGTCCATCGGGTTTGTTGGATGCATAAATCGTCCCATAACCTATCATTCGGAGTAGTTTGGGACTGGTCCTTTGGGCGTGTGGCATATCACACCACCTCTAAAATATATAGTGGAGTCGCAGCTTCGCGACACCATTTTTGGTTCTTTCGAGCCGGATTACCAACGGGGTATTTAAAATTAACATATTTAAAGTTATAAATAAATATTATTTCCTCTTTATACTTTGTTAATTTGTATGTACTAGGTTGCATTTGTAATTATTGTTGTGTTTAAATTCCTACATACAATTAATCATGGCGACTAGCGATAGTACTCAGGATATTAAAATCAAGTTAGTAGAATCGAAGATTAATTTGATGCATAATCGTGTTAATGAATTATACGAGAAAGCGAAAAGTATTGCGGACAGGGAGACGAGAAGTTCGGAGGATTTTCTTAAACAAACGGTTAATATAGCTACATATTATGCACAATTTAACACATTTTGTGATGAATTTCATACACTTCAGTTGAAAAAGGATTCAAATTACAATATAAATTTCGATTTATGGAGTAAATTCGAAAATAAGTACTGTTTTGTAGTTTCTGTGCGCGAAAGCATTATAGCAAAGCAAGATTCATCACGTGATCGACAGAAGTTAAATAATTTACCATTAATTAAGCTCCCACCGATCGAGATGCCATCGTTCGATGGTAATCAAGAGAATTGGTCGATATTTTATGAAGCTTTTAAATTAAACATTCACTCAAATGAAAATTTGAATACGTCGCAGAAGATGCAATATCTGATAGGGAAACTCCAAGGAAAGGCGTTATCAGTTTTTGCGGGAATACTTCCGAACGAACAAAATTATTTTTTAATTTGGGAAGCTCTCGAAAAGAAATATCAGGACAAACGCGTGCTAGGTACCTTTTATCTGAACAATATTTTGAATTTAAAATTATTGGCACCTAGTAACCCAAATGAGTTAAATAATTTTATTGAACGGTTTGCGTCTTCCATAGCTGCACTCAAGGAATTAGGTATTGATGACCTAACCGATTTTATAATATTACATATTGCACTGAAAAAATTAGATATACAGTTGGTGCAAAATTTCGAAATGTCTATACGGGAGAAAGCTATACCTACATATAGCGATTTAATAGAATACATTCGGTCGCATGTCAAAATCCTAGAACGAACTGGGCAAAATGATAATAAAGTTGTTAATAATAAAAACAAAGTTACGCATTCATTCGCTGTGGTCGAACCGAAGTCAAGTAATAATAATCGTAACAGGTGCCGGAAATGTAATCATTCTGATCATGTTGAATTGTTTAAATGTGAACAATTTAACGAATTAAGACCAAATGCTCGCTTTCAGTTTGTGAAATTAAATAATTTATGTGTAAACTGCTTAAGCGATAAACATAAAACTGTGAAATGTCCATCTAAATCGGATTGTAGAATTTGTAAAAAACGACATCACACCGCTCTGCATTTTGAGAGCACGGTGAATACTGAAAGTCAATCGAAAAACGAAGCCATTACATTAATAGCGCGTAGTCATAAACATCATAATAATTTTTCTGCGGGTAATATAGCTACGAATGTACTACTGTCAACCGCGCAGTTATTTGCTTATGACAATAAAAATAATCAAGTAAGCGTAAGGTGTTTAATTGATTGCGCATCGCAACAAAATTTAATCAGTTTAAACACTTGTAATGAATTAAATCTTAAAATATTTCCTTTAAATAATTCAGTAGTTAAAAGTGTTGGTTCAGTAGAGACACCAATATTGGGACACGTTGCGTTAAAAATTAAATCCCGCGTTTCAGAAGATACTTATAAAATTAGTCTATTAGTTGTCGATAAAATAACTGATAAGCTTCCTACACAACATGTTGACACAAAGTCATGTGAGCATTTAGTGGGTTTAAACTTAGCGGATGAATCCTGGAACGTTCCATCCGATGTTGATATCTTATTAGGTGCACAGTTATTTCCATATATTCTGCTGGGGAATAAGGTTTTATCTAAACATAATACGAATGCACCACCGGCTATACAGACAGTATTCGGGTATATTGTAATGGGTGAAATACCTACGTGTACGCCGGAGGTTTCGTGGACGTTCGGCCCCATAACCAATGTAGATTTATATAATGCGTTATCCAAGTTTTGGACGATGGAAGACATGCCTATTAAGTCGTTGATGAGTGCTGAAGATGCAGAATGTGAGAAAATGTACCTCGAGTCAGTCCAACGGGATGAATCGGGAAGGTATATTGTATCTTTACCGTTTAAGATAGATCCTAATAATTTAGGTGATTCGCGCCGTGTCGCGCAGCGTCGATATGAATATTTAGAACGGAAATTTAATACTTCGCCAGAATTGCATTGCAGTTATAATGAAGTAGTTTCTGAATATCTGGAAAAGGGATATATGAGGGTTGAAGTTCCGTCTTCATCTAATATTGATGAGGGATATTTCATTCCTCATCACGCAGTAATTCGTAAAGATAAATCAACAACTAAAACTCGTGTTGTATTAGATGCAAGTACAAAGACCAGTTCAGGGTTGTCACTTAATGATACTTTGTATACAGGTCCAAATTTGCAATCTAATTTATTTACACTTTTAATTAAATTTCGCTTATTCGCTGTAGCATTAACCGCAGATGTTAAGCAAATGTATCTACGTATAATGGTAACGGAAAGCCATCGTAAATATCAAAAAATTCTTTATAGATTTCACGAAGATGAACAAATTGGAGTTTATCAATTTAATTCACTCGCGTTTGGTTTGAACTGTTCACCATTCCTAGCAATGCGAACTATACGGCAGCTAGCGAGCGATGAAAGAAATCGTTATCCGAAAGCGGCGGAAGTTGCAATTAATGATTTATATATGGACGATTTTGTATATTCTGTAAATACTATAAGTGAAGGCATCACTTTGGCTACAGATTTAATGGCGATGTTCAAGTGTGGAGGATTTGAATTAGTCAAATGGTCGAGTAATTCTCCTCATTTACTGGCCCAATTACCAGAGTCGCACCGCGCGACAATGGATTTTTCGGATAAATGTAGCATTTTAGGATTAAAATGGGATCCGATATCTGATTGTTTTCGATTTATGATATGTCCGACGGAGGAAAAAACTATATGTAAAAGATCAATTCTTTCCACAATAGCTCGTTTATTCGATGTATTAGGTTTGGTTGCTCCGGTAATTTTATATGCCAAATTACTTTTACAAGAGCTGTGGTTAGAGAAAGTAGGATGGGACGAGGAACTACCCCAAAGTATTGTTAATAGATATGTCAAATTCAAGGAAGAATTACCGATGCTTTCTAATTTAAATTTACCTCGATATTTGGGAGTAAAGGAGGACTGCACGATAAATATTATCGCCTTCGCAGATGCGAGTATGAAAGCGTACGGTTGTGTAATATACCTTCATGTAACGGATAAGGGTGGCAACACTACAATGAATTTGATATGTTCTAAATCCAAGGTGGCCCCTCTGAAAACAGTGTCGCTCGCTCGATTGGAATTATGCGCTGCGCTTATTTTATCTAGACTCGTTAGATCTATTATAGATACTTATAGAAATCGCGTTTCGATAAACGATATATTTGCTTTTTCAGATTCAAAAATAGCACTTTCTTGGATTCACTCGTCCCCGCACCGGTGGCAAACTTTTGTAGCTAATCGAGTTAGTGAAATTCAGGAAAATTTACCCGCAAAACATTTTTATCACATAGATGGCGTTACCAATCCTAGTGATTGTTTATCACGAGGACTACTGCCTGCTCAGCTGGTCGATCATTCTCTTTGGTGGCACGGTCCGCCCTGGGCTGTGAACCCAGTATCCGAGTGGCCTGTCGAAAGATTTTCCCCCTCACGAGAGGAGGAGAATACTTTGGAATTGAAAAAATCGCATACATTTACGATAACGTCAATAGAGGAAAATTCTCCGATATATAATCTCGCTTTAAAAATTTCCTCATGGCCAAAACTGCTGAGAATTGTGGTATATATTTTACGATTTATGCGAAAGTTATCACGCTCAACAGTTATAAATTCCACGGAATTAAACATTGCTGAAATGAATGTATTAAAAGCTTTACAGAATAGGTATTTTAGTGCCGATATACAATTAATACAGAGGGATAAATTATGCTCACCTTCAATCCGAAAACTAAACCCGTTCCTAGATCATAATGGCTTGTTACGTATAGGTGGTAGATTAATAAACGCGAATATACCTTTTGAAAACAAACATCCAGTACTTCTGCCAAGACAGGATCATATTGTCGATATAATTATAGACTTTCACCATCGTGTGAATTGTCATACTGGTGCACATCTCCTTATGTCAATAATTAGACAGCGTTATTGGATCTTATCGGGGAGAAATCTAATACGCAAAAGAGTACATGCTTGTAATTTCTGTTTTAAAACTGCACCTTCTAATATTGTACCGCTAATGGCAAATTTACCTACAGCTAGAGTTCAGGAAGCAAAGGCATTTACACATACGGGGGTAGATTTTGCCGGACCAATAAATATAACCCTTTCTAGGCGTCGTGGGGTAAAAAGTCAAAAGGCATATATATGTCTATTTATTTGTTTAACAACGAAGGCTATACATATGGAAGTGGTATCAGATCTAAGCACGGACAATTTTTTAAACGCATTTAAGCGTTTTCTATCCAGACGCGGACCGGTTTCGTGTATGTACAGTGACAATGCGACAAATTTCATAGGCGCAAAAAATTGTCTGGATGACTTATATAATTTTTTAGAGGCAAATTCAACAAAAGAAGTTCTTCGCAATGAATTTAACATTCGGAGAATTGAATGGAAGACGATTCCACCCCGCGCTCCTCACTTTGGAGGATTATGGGAGTCAAATATTAAATGCATTAAATCGCATCTGTATAGGGTTGTGGGTACTCAACTTTTATGTTATGAAGAGCTTCTCACAGTTCTGACACAAATAGAGGCTGTACTTAATTCACGGCCATTATGTTTATTAAGCAGTTCTCATTATCCAGAAGCTCTTACTCCGGCTCATTTTCTGATGTCTACCCCGATTCAGCATCTATCTGCTTATGATTTGACTAATGAACGCATTAGTCTACTGAAAAGGAAAGAGCTTTTGGACCACCTCGTTCAATCTTATTGGAAGAAGTGGCATATAGAGTATCTTCACTCTCTGCAGATGAGAAAAAAATGGAATAGTCCCGCGAATAACATTCTAGTAGGTACCATAGTATTGGTGCATCAAGAGGATGCGCCTCCACTTTATTGGCCGGTGGGCGTTGTTGAGGAGGTGTTCCCTGGTAAAGACGGAGTGGTTCGTGTCGCACGCGTAAGGACCCCTTCCGGGAACTTTAAACGACCAGTCGTCAAATTGTGTCCTTTGCCCACACAATAATTATTATTTCTTTATTTCATTATTTTTTTTAATTTTCGTTTAACTTTGTAATATTAATAGCGTATTGATAAGAATATTTATATTTCATCTTACTTCGTTTTACATTTAATTCTTTACTTTATTTGAAAGTACTTAAAATTTCGGAAGGTACTTTCAACGCCGGGAGAATGTTCGCGCAATATATAGGGGATTGTTAGGTATGCATCCACAGGCTTAATGGACAAGTGTAATGTCAATACAAAATCCTGCAAATGTCCTACCTACCCTTTTACCCATCCCAAAATGTCACCATGATAAAAATATTGTTGCGACACATGTAAAATCTGACAAGTGGTGTCAGTTGCTTATCAGAGTTCGGAGTGATAATTAATATCAGACAGGGCGATTAAACATATATTTTGTGAAGTTAAATCAACAAATACTCCTGGAGACGTGTGATAGTCATCAACGGGTGAGTCCATCTTTCCTGCTTTCCAATCTGGGCTTATCTTGTGCTCCAGAAGCCCAGATTTATACCTTTGATTATTGCACTGTCCATCGGGTTTGTTGGATGCATAAATCGTCCCATAACCTATCATTCGGAGTAGTTTGGGACTGGTCCTTTGGGCGTGTGGCATATCACACCACCTCTAAAATATATAGTGGAGTCGCAGCTTCGCGACACCAAACATAATAAATAATTAACGAACAAAAAATCCAATCTGCCAAAACGGGAGTAAAATTATCAACCAGTTTATTTTCTTAAAAAGTAACAATGGGGATCTTCCAATTACTTTTATTTCGATTTATAATTTGTCGAATCTTACGCTAAACAATCTTCAAGTCCAAGTATATCTCATTTTGAAAGACAAGACAAATCTAGCACATAAACTTGATAAAATTTCGATTTTCACACCTTTCCTCATTTTTTTTCCACGGAACGTGATTAAGATGAGACAAGTTTGCCTAACGAAATACCCCTACATTATCTTTTACCCATCCGATGATACTTATCGCAAGTCGTTCCTTCGCTTCTTGAGATATTCTTTTGCGAAAAACTTGGAACGTAAATGAGCTCTACGCTGTGGTATACGAAGTGTCTACTACACGGAAAAAACTTACTGCTACAAGATACTGTTCATTTATTAAAAATCTTATCAAATTATTCGTTTTACTGTTAAAAATGGGACTGGAGGCCTGTAATGAATGATTTGAAAAAATTAATAACAAACTATCAGTAATGCACGACTATTTATTTTTAAAAACATCACAACATTTATTTATATGTGATACATTTTTTTTTTTTTTTAATATTTTTTATTCTAGATAAAAGAAAATTACATTTTTCACTTATTTAACTAGAAATAACATATATATACTACACATAAATATATTACACACCGATATTATTCACTTTCATTGTTTTGCTGATTGAGCATAAAACTGAACAATTTTTTTTTAAATGTACCTATACTCTTTTCATTTTTAATTTCGTCTGGGAGGCAATTATATATGTTGCTTCCCTCGTAACCAATGGATTGCTTGCCATAATGAGTATGTATGGTGTTTAAATGTATTTTATCGTGTTGCCGTGTAAAGTGTGTGTGTACTTGGGACGTTTTAATGAGTTCTGTATTTGTATGTATGAGTTTATTATTTATTTTGTAAATAAGGAGACATGTATTATATTCATATAATTTTCTTAATTTTAATAGTTTTGTTTCTATATATAATTTTTTTGTTGATGTTCTAGGTTTGAAGTGGAATAGCTTTTTGATTACTTTGTTTTGTGTTACCTGTAGTTCGTTTATATATGTTTCACATGTATTTCCCCAGATTTCAACCAAGTAGTTTAAATGTGAGTGTACGAGGCTATAATATAGACCTCTTTTAATTTTATTTGGTAACAGATATGATATCCGGCTGAATACGCTAATTAAGGGGGTGATTTTATTTTTAATATCTTGAATATGCTGCTTAAAAGTTAGGTGTTTATCAATGCACAGCCCAAGATATTTCTCCTGTATCAGGATTTGCAGGTTGTTATTTTCAATTTTTAAGGGTACATGAGGAGGAATTATTTTACGTGTTGAGCTTAAAATCATGTATCCTGTTTTTTTAACATTCATTGTTAATATATTTGATTGGAGCCAACTGTTAATTTTGTCTAAGTCACTCTGTGCATTTTCTAGTAAGATTTTTAAATCTTTACCCCAGTAGAAAATTGCAGTATCATCTGCATACAAAAAAATATCACCGTTTAAATCTAATTGGGAGATATCATTTATATAAATTTGGAACAGAAGTGGTCCTAGTATGGATCCTTGCGGAACTCCGTAGTTTATTGGTAGGTGGTTGCTATTTTGATTATTGATGCTAACGAATTGCTTTCTGTTGCTAAGATATGATTTGAATAGATTAAGAGCAGGACCAACTACACCAATTTTCTCGAGTTTCTTGAGAAGTATGTCATGGCTTACTGTATCGAAGGCTTTTTGAAGGTCAATTAGTATAGATAAAATATAATTCCCACCATCAATGTTGCTTCTAAGTTTACTGATTAAGTCATTTATTGCCGCAAGTGTGTTTGATTTTTTCCTAAAGCCATATTGTTTTTTATATAAGAACGATTTTTTTGATAGAAAGTTGTTTAATCTATCGTAGATTACACGTTCAAAGATTTTAGATAAGATTGGTAAGATAGAAATGGGTCTGTAATTTGAGGTATCCGTTTTGGACCCACCTTTGTGAATTGGTATTACCTTAGCAATTTTGCAACTATCTGGAAAAGTTCCCTCTTTAAGACACTGATTAATTAACTTTGATAAAATAGGAACCAATTCTGTGGAGAGACTTAGAACTGTCTTACATTTGAGTGTATCGTAACCAGCGCTTGCATTTAGTTTTAAGGATTTTATTATTTTACTTATTTCTAATTCCGTGGTAGGTTGAAGATAATATAATGATTCCTTGCTATCATGCACTAATGTTATTTCATTGGCTAGATTGTGTGTGATTTTGTTGTGTATATTATTAGCTAAGGAGGAGCCAATGTTACAGAAGAAATTGTTAAAGTGGTCGCATATCTCTACGTTGTTTGTGATTATTTCGTTGTTAATGATTAATTTATTACAAAAAGTATTCAAAGTATTCGATTGGTTCTGTATGATGTTGTTTATTAACTTCCAGGTTTTTTTACTGTTATTTTCGCATTTTTTAAAAAGATCACCGTAGTGTTTTTGTTTTAAGTTTCGTTTTTTCTTAGTAATATTATTTCTTACTACTAGGAATTCTGTTTTCAATAACGTGTTGTTTGGTTGTTTTTTTAGTTTCAGGTGTAATCTGTTTCTTTTTAATACATTAAAAAGAAACAGATTACACCTGATTACATTAAATCACCTTACTAGGCGACTGCCTGTTTCATGGTGACCAATGGAATATAGTTATGTGAGGTCTAGTGTGAACATATGAACTAAATATATAAACGAGTTGAAAGTAGGAAGGATTACAGTTGAAAATTTATAACGGAAATAGAAAATAGAAAACAGAAAAACGAAAAAATATGTTTTGACTGTTATGAGGAAGTCGGAACACGTGTTCTTCAAAATAATATTATTTTTGCATCTCATCCATAACCTTTATTCGGACAATGGTACCTGCATGAACAAGTGTTCGAATATATTCTAAATGACTAATATTTAATTGGGAAAATATCATGCAGTCACATTTTAACAGAATCTTGATAAAAAGGCCGTACTCATTTGTCTCCGTATACTTTTTCTGTTAAATGTCTGTAAGTGCAATTAGGTACATTTTTTATTAAAAAAATATATAAAACAGCAGAATAATGTTGAAGTCACAGTAAATTTTAAGGTATGTTACTAGTTTACAAGTAGGTACTATCCCCTTTCCTAAAAATATATATTAATCCGTTTCGAATAGCAAGGCGTTCAGCACATTAAAGTTACACAGAGAGTTGAGGGAAGTTATAAACTTCAACCAGCGATTCCTGACCTATTCCAAAGTAATAAATTAATGTAATTGAAATTTTGGCCTCCGGTGACATGTTTTTATGTAGCTCTGCAAAGGAAAGGAAGTTATGTTGCCACCAGGTTGGGCAGCGTTGTAGGGCGGGTTAAGGTAGGGGCTACAGGAAAGGATTTATTAATGCGCGTTTTGAAGAGGCCCTGATTATATGAAGGAGTAAAATCAGATGCCGGTTTGCTTTGTAGTTTTTTCAATTTTTTTTTTTTAAATTAAACAGAAACATTGGCACCAACTACCACGCCATAAAAAACTTGTCGCTGAACATTTTTCACCTCTCTGCTATGAGTCACACAGAAAAGAATAACATCTCAGGGACATGTTTTTTAAGACAATGTCGTTGGGTACTCATAAAACTTTACACCGTGTTTTTCCAAAACGTTCCGGAACCAAATTGAAATGTGAATTACGCTTTTTTTTAAACAATTACATTAAAATAAATATTATCGTTTTGTAGCCATGTTAATGATTTATTCTATCATTTTATATCACTGACTCTTAC
Source organism: Hesperophylax magnus (assembly GCA_026573805.1). Lineage (NCBI taxonomy): Eukaryota > Metazoa > Arthropoda > Insecta > Trichoptera > Limnephilidae > Hesperophylax > Hesperophylax magnus. The sequence goes on from JAIUSX010000002.1 coordinate 10,637,469, forward strand.
CGCATACTATAAAATAATTTTGCTAAACTTTTTGGGTAGACTACCATGATGGAATATCATTTTTTTAATTGAAATTTAAAAATGGTTTATTTTTCGAAACATTAAATATGCCTGTTTCACTGAAGCGAGATTTTAAAAGGTCTCTGTTAGAATCATCGAATTCTTGCTAATAATGCCATTTTTAAACGCATTGAAATTTCTAAATTTAAATAACGACGTCTGAAAATATATTTTGCACGTTCCCTTTCCCGGGATACCACGATCTCATTTATCCAGTCCATAAAGCGATGGCCGACCCCTGTCACAATTGATTCCTATAAATTTCCAGCAAACAATACTAGCGGAAATTTGTTTTTGGAGTTAATGGGAGTGCAGTCACACGGCAGAAGTTACATTGATTCACTTTTTCAACATTTTTTTAGACAGTTGTAATATCTGGTAGTTTTTTTAACGACCGGTTAAAATTAGTAATATATTTTATTTCGAAAACATAGGTTAAAAGGTTTAATAATATTTTTTCGGATAATTAAAGATTATATTGTTTTTTTTTTGTTAGAAGGATAACCTTTTTTGTTTGTTTTTAGCAGTTTCTAGTATCATAATACTAACAAAGGCTGATTTAGCTATAAAAAATATGATTGCTAAATTATTTGATATTTAAAAAATCTTGGTAATTTCTCGTGTTCTGAGTACATAAGTGTAAAGATTAATAAACGAGATTTATTTTTTTTATTTTTTTTTAATTTTTTTTTATTTTTTATTATATAAGTACATTTTTGTTTATTTGTTACAATATATGATCAAATATTTCAAGACCCCTCTTCCATAGAAGCATTAGCTTGTGGCTGGAAGAGGAGTGTACATTGTTTTATTACAGTATCTATGTAGGTAATTAAAATAAAATGATTTTGAACTTATTTGAAGAATGGAATGTTATTTAAGGAAACTAATTGAGATGAGTTATTCTTAAGATTAATTCAGTTGGAAATATTTTTATTTTTTGTATGTTTGTCTTTAAAATATTTTTTCACAGTGTTTATTATTTGGATGTTATCATTAATGTTTCTAATTTCTTCAGGTAGTCGATTGAAAAAAATTCTTGCCCGGTAAGTGTAATAATTTTGTGCAAAGGAAGTGTTTAATTTTGGGCATGGAAAAATATATTTAAGTCGAGTACGGTTTTCAGTTAGAAAATGATACTTGTCTTTTTCTTTTATGATTTGAATTAATGCATTTTTAGTATAAAGATCTTTAAATGAAGGCACTTGAAATTCTTCGAATAATCGATCCGTTGGGTAATCGGAAGATTTTCTTGATATTATTTGATTTTATGATTTAGGATAAATTTTTGTTTTATTGTAAAAAAAACATAACTTAAAGTAGCATGGAGTATTGCTTATTAGTAAAATCTTAGATTGAAAAACCAGGTGTGTAGGACCTGCACCACCAAAGATGTATGTCAAATTCACGTCACAAGTGGCGGGTTAAGAAGTCATGATTTAATGTAGTATAAATGAGTTTGACCTGGATCGGCAGCTGTTTCATAACATACTTGATAATGGATCCTCCAGGAGTTAGCTCGGCTGCTTCTAAACTGGGTTGAACAACAGGAGACAGAGTTATATACAGTCCCGACTTCGGTGAATATTTGATCAATTCTTCGCGAGTTGGCTAATTGAAACAACGTCTCTCCATTGAGTTTTGAATAATTTGCATCGCTTTATTAATGAGAGTTTAGTCAACTTTATGGCAAAGCGGTGCAATTTTTCAACAAGTCAATATTCTAATTTTTTCTCTTGGTTTTCAGCACTTTCACAGCCCTCCGTAAATACCACTATTATTTTTCTGATATGCTTGGCTTATTTGTTGGATAATCAACACCTATGCCATTGGTCACTCCAATTTGTTCGCGACGTTTGGTTACTTAGCAGAGGTGCACTGGTTCATGTGGCGAGTTTGAAGCATCTGCCCACCAACACCAACTGCAGCTTGGCGGGCAGGATTGAGAGAGGCCAGTTGAAGGAGACCCCTCATGGCCTCGCACTGCAGTGGGATGGTTGCATTCATAAGTCTCCCACTTATGAACACATGACTTCCCGTACCTTTTCCTTTCCAGAACCTTCTCGCCTTTATTTCCTTAAAATACCCTCCACACAGCATCCCCAAAGAATATGTCATAGGCCCTGTGGGAAATTATTTTCCTCGTGACTTATTGTGTGGAGCCAATCTAAAAATGGTCAACAATCTCGACGAGATATTTATAAATTTTATCCCGGCGAGGGGAACTTCCAAACCGAAACATGTAGATTTATGAATACATTGTGATATAAGAATAATTATTTCAATTAAATTGGCGCAAAAAAGTAATTTGATGTTGAAGGAAATATGATATTTTCATTTGCTTATACATTAGAATCATAAAACTTTATTTCAACTTTTCCTGTCTTAGTCCTGTTTCTTTTTCGCAAGTTAGCCAACTTGTGAAAACAATTGAAAAAAATTGTCTCTCCATAAAGTTATGATTAAGTTGAACTGTTTAATTGTTTAAAGGATACGGTCACATTTAGGACCTAGATGTGACCGTATCCTTTTCTGATTTTCCTGTTTCAGATTTTCGTTTAATAATCGCTAATATTGTCTTTAATAATTAAATATTACAATTTGAGGTTTTACTCAATAAATTTATTCCAAAAAGTAAATAATCCTATTTGACTGTTATTGCTGTGCCTCAAAAATTTTTAATAATCATAATACCTTAATTTATTTCAACGTTAGAATTATAGAACTAATGGATATCTAATGGACTGCAAACAAAGGCCATACGTAGGCATAATTCACACAATATAAATAATCGTTCAACAAAAAATATACTTTGTCTGAAAAGAAAGTTATGAAATAATGGTATTATTAACTAACTAACTAACTAACTAACCATCACGCCGTTTCCCCGCAGGGGTAGGCAGAGAGGACGGACCGCCAAACAACTCGGTCTTGGCACACACTCCTTGCCTCATTCACATTCATACATCGTCTCATACATACTCTTCTATTGTTCTGACTCTTGACATGGCCCGACTCAAGTATCTGATTCACTTGGTCGTGCCATGTCTTCCTCGGGCGTCCCCGACTTCTGCTACCATTCACATTTGCATTGTATATTCTCCTTACACTCCTTTCTTCGCTCATTCGCTCTACATGCCCAAACCATCTAAGCGTCCCTTTCTTGATCTTACTCATTACGCTTACATCAGCCTTGCACTCTTTGCGGATATCCACATTCCTCACACGATCATACATGGTTTTACCACACATACGCCTCAGGGATCTCATTTCAACAGCATTCAATCTACTTTCATCCTTTCTTTGCCAGTTCCATGCCTCACTTCCATACATCAGGGTAGGTACCAGCACTCCATTGTGGACTGCTAACTTCGCATCTTTGGACAATTTTTTGTTAGCGCCAACTGCGTTGAGTCCTCCATTAATGGAGTTACCTGCATTTACTCTTCTTTCAATATCTCTGTCAGCCTTCCCATCTCTCGTAAACATGCTTCCTAAATACACAAATTCATCCACCTGCTCCAAGTATTCCTCATTCACAGCTATATTGCACACTGTTCTCGTACTTTCTCTTTCAAACACCATTACTTTAGACTTACTTACATTCATCATTAACTCATTCTTCACGCATACTTCGTTCATCCTAGACACGAGAGACTGCAGATCATCCATACTATTAGCAATCAGCACCGCATCATCAGCATACAACAGGCAACATACTTTCAGATTACTCAAATTCGCGCCCAATCCCACCTCTTTCAATTCTTGCATACAATTATCCATGTATAGATTGAATAACCATGGTGACATTACGCAGCCTTGTTTAACACCTTTTGTGATATCAAACCACCCCGTAAAACCACCGTTCACCCTAACACATGCAACGCTTCCCTCATATAGAGACGCAATTGCCTGAGTCAGATTCGCATTCACTCCATACTTGGACAACACCTTCCATAGCTTTTTCCTGTCGACTCGGTCGTATGCTTTTTGTAGATCTACAAAGGCACAGAAAATTTTCTGGTTTTTTGCCAGAAACTTCTGGTATTATTATGTTCTTCTATATTGTCTGTATCACATACATACCTATTATCCAGTATGGTTAAAATCTTTTTTTTAAGCTATCACAAATTGAATTATGTGGCTGGGTTTTAAAATAAACTTTTGATAAGATGAGCTTCTTGAAAACTGTGTTTTTTGATTCGGGAAATATTTAAAGGCGTTCGAAATCAGTCAAAACCTTTTGATGGTATTGACTACTTTTATTAAGATAAGTTTTCAGATAACTTAATAATGCGGTGATTGGTTAGCTAAAAGAAAATAGTTATTGTTCGGTGTTATCTTTATTATTCATATCTGATTAATATGAATAATTACAAGATGGCTAGAAAATGCGATAAGAAATTTAATTTTTTATTTAATTTATTAGTTCTCTTATTTTTTTTAATTAAATGAATAAAAATTCATTTTAATTTTCCCCTAATAAAACAGCTTAAACATCAGCCTCTGTGACCAATGGGTAAGGCTCTCGACTAGCAAGCCAGAGATCGCGGGTTCAAATCCCGGCGTGCGCAAGTAAATTTTGTTTGATGAATTTGTGTTATTTCACAATTTACACATCTAATAGAATAATTATAGTATATTTGCAGCACGTTCCAGAGTGGAAGATACACTCAGTATCGCCCTGGTGTAAGAGTTCTAAGACCACTATTCAGATATGAAACGTTTCTTGAAATGGATTTGGCCGTGTTTGACGACTAGATGTGAATAGCCAGGTACTTTCCCACTATCCTATTCCCCGTACATCCCCTCCACACTACCTTCAGTCTCACAATATGCCCCAATAGGGGATGGGATGGTCTCTCTGGCTTCAGACGATTGGGACTCTTATGCGGATTCACATAAAAAGCAATTAAATAAGTATCTTCCACCCAATTACAGAAATTTTATTAATATTTCACATTTTCATTGTTCGCTCTGCTTTGACACATGAGTAAAATAAAAAGTAGCATTCATTGAAGGCCTTCCAATTGGCGCTAAAATCTAAATGGTTTCAATTGGTTGTTAGTACGTAAGAAAAACAATGCAAAGAGTAAAAGCAAATCTACCTTTACCCTAATGGATTGCCGTGATTCACGTTATCTTCTAGTTAAATTAAATTAATTAAATTCATAGCAATTGTCTGTCACCGCACCATCATGAATTACCGCTTTGTACGACAAATTAGAAAGAAAAAACGTCAAATTAAATTGAAACGAAGTGTAACATTGTTTCACAAGGAATTAATTTTGACCTTTAGAGTTTTTAAAAGGATGTTTTTTACATAGATATTATGTAGTATTCAAGCAAAAGGCACTGAAAAGTGATAAATTTGTGTTTTTTTGTTTAATACGTGTCAGAACTTTTGAAAGTTAGAGTTTGCCCACTGTGGTAATGATGTCGAGTCCAAACAGACGGAAATTAACTTTATATTTGATTAGAAAACTAACTTCTATGCAATGAAAATTTGCAAATCCATTTTGGTCTCGAATTAAAATATTCATTCAAGCTCATATTAAAAGTATAACGTAACTTAAAACTAAACTAGACATAAACCAATTAGTAACATGTGTGTTAAATATATTGTTATCATTAGATTTTACTGCGTGTAAACATTGCATGCAATTGAAGGATCAACACATAAAAAATCTAGCCATTCTCATAAATCAATCAAGTTGTAAATCACCAATCAAGAATTTATTATCAGTAAAATGAAGAGATTTTATTAAATTAAGAAAATTAATGTGGGAGCGTGAGCTTGACTTATTTTGAATTTTCTATGGACAAGCTTAAAATATTCTAAGAAAAAAAGTTTTTCTTTTTTGAATAAACTATTGGACAAGGGTGAGTCTCTTCTTATAGAAGAATATACATATATTATGAATGATACGTATTCATGCCTCAGCTAATCTCAGTGATGGACCCAATACAGAACACAACTTCCTTTCAAGGGACACCAACAAAAGGTTTCACATTTTGGCAACCATTAGTTATTGAAAAATTTTAGATTCAGGACACAGAATTTTAAAAACCTTTTTATTTAGGAAGTGACTCTTTTTTCGATTTTATTACTTGAAAGGGTTTTAAAATTAAATGAAAACTTTGTTTGGTTTTTGAAAATATGTTTTTCTCTGGCGTTTTTCTATTAATTTATATATGTTCCTTTCGATAGATTTAAACATATTATAGGAAATATAATTACAATTTACATTCAAACAACCATCACAGAATGTTGGCAGCGGCTATATTTAATATATAATAAGACGAAAATTGTACTAATTTATTTATTTTTCGTGGTCTCCGTGGATAAAACAATTGCACACTCATTTATTACGCAGAAATTAATGCCTTAATGTCTTCAAAAAACATGTCATAAGCAGCAGCATACGAGCCTAATCAAGTTATGGTGAGTACTTCATAATAACTAACTTGACAACACCGAGATGTTTAAAATAAATTAAATTGCACGTGTAATTTAATTATTGGGTTTATATTATAACTTTTAGGTAACACACGCAATATTAACCTAATCTAGATAATTTATTATAATACGAAGAGAATAATTATTTAACGCATGCATTTAATTCAAATGTTAGGAACATGTTAAATTCTCGGTTGTATACGAATACATGAAATTTACTCAATGACAATATTTTAGAAAATTTTATCTAAACATCTTGAGGGGGTTTAATTACTCAAAGGTGATATATTAAAATTTCTCAAATATATTTGCAGCGGTAATCAAATCTGAAACCTCCTGACTGAAGATCAAACCTCTTGATTGAAGTTCTAACCTCCTGACTGAAGTTATAATCTTCTGACTGAAAATCAAACCTCCTGACTGAAGATCAAACCTCCTGACTAAAGATCAATCTTTCTGATTGAAGTTCTAACCTACTGACAGACGATCGAATCTCCTGACTGAAGGTAAAATCTCCTGACTGAAGGTCAAATGCGTAAATCCTTGCAGAGGCAGACAAGTCTACATGATATTTTCTCGACATGTTTTCCTTTCCAGAAGTAGATATCAAATATCGTGCTTAGTACATTATATCATGTTAATTTGGAACTAAAGTTCTCGAATATGAGAGTGTGTTGAAGAAAATATTGTTTACTTTGGTTGGGGTTGGTTTGAAGGGGGTGTCTATTCAACTTGCTTAAAGTTTTACACTTCTCGAACTAAACATCAACACACGTGTTATTGTGTTCCAAATGATAACATTTTTATAGTTATAAAAAAGTTTCCTTTTTTATTAATTAAATATTTTTCCTCAATCCGGGTAAGATGTCTTGTTTTAATATAATGCCATTGAAATAAAATAATACGTCTGAGAACATTTTTGATATTTCTGTTAGTGATCCTCGTTGGCCGCATCCCCTTTCCAAAAACATAGCTTTTACTATAAAAAATAATCAAATTATAAAGCCTGCGCGCGATGACGCTAACTTCCGATTGACAACATTATTGTCAAGCAATTATTGTGCAATTAATATTGCGTTAATCAGGGATAAATTTCACAAAAGCTGAATTAGTGACCAAAATTTAATGAAAAACAAATAAAATTAAAAAACACGTTTTACTTATTTAAATAAGTAATTACATAATTGTTTTCTCTTACCTTTAAACGATATCCGTGTTTAGATCTGATGGCCCCCATAAAGATTCATTTTTAATATTTATTTACTGTAAGGCGTCATCGTTTAATCACAAAGGATTGTCATAATTTACATTTTAAATTTATATAATATTAACTACTACTTGTTGGCATTGATGGAATTAATTTAAAAAAATTAACCACTTAGTTTTAAATTATGTAAATTATTATCGTTGCACCTTTTAAAATTTGTTGAATTTTGTTATTAGGCAAAACAGCATAACATTTGATTATATTGTAAGTAAATATATTTCTTCCAAATTACGATTACGCACATTTACTAGGTGTTTATTTATGTGTAACAACTAACGTTTTAAAGCAAAATTCAATTAATAAATTCTACTGTGAGTCTACAGAAAATATAGTAATGTTCATGTTTATACTAGTGGATATGTATCTAATAAATGACTTTTTTTATTAAAATATCTATTAAGTATATTTTTTAGGCTTACATTTGTTACTATATATCACAGATTTTGTGAAAGCAGGTCCGAAGGGAAGAATTACATTATGAAGATTTCACTCCTTGATTACAGAAATGTATACAGGGTTCAGGATTGTTCCACTGTCAACACAAACATGTAATGCCGGAAGAGTTCAAGATCACCAAATCCATAAACGTCACACAGTATCAGTTTCACTATCAAATTCAGTCAAAATAAAAACAGTTAACTGACGTTTTATATATTTTTCAACACACAATACCACCGGATCACGTCAAAAAAGCAAAGTGTTGAATATAGTATTACCCGGAAATTAACACACACGCCTAGTCGATTATCGGTGAAATAAACGAAACCTTTTATATCACGCGAGAATTTTAAGGGAGAAAAATTTGGTTTGTCGAAGAGAAAACATAACCCCCAAATGTTCCGTATAACCGTAGACGCTCTACGCCGGGCGTAGATTACGTTCGGTGGAGACCATTCTTGTATCAACGTGGGAAGCGCAGATGGAAGCCTTGCCTGTGGTCGTAGCATCTAAGGTTATGTTTGTTTATACGTTTTACCTTTGGATACGAGCGCTGAAACATGTATCCGAGCTGTGTGTATACGCGCGAAGCAGTGTTGGAGAGGGGGGGAGGAAACTTTATTGAAATCTGCCGTTGTATGTGTGTGGGTGAAGGTGCTGGTGTGCGGGTGTGCGACCCTTAAGCTTACATTATGGAATGTGACATTGGATGTGCGTTCGTTCGACGTATTTTTTATTCGGAATGTTCCAAAAAAGAGGTTTAAAAAAACATGTTAAATTAATTGGTTCGTGTTTTAAGGAATACGACACGGTAATAGGGTTAATATTTTAATTACTCTCTAAATCGAATTTATTTATGTTTGTACAAGTTCATTAATTAAGTTGATACTAGGCCCCAGTGAAACTTGAGTCATAGCCAACCCTTTTTGAATTTTATTAATAGATAAGGTAAAATAACGTTTCGCCTTTTATTTCAATAAAAAAAATTACTTTATTTAGTATGGAAAAAAATGTTAGGTATCGTTAGCAAAAATAGAAGCATTCCACTCACTCCACGTAGATTTGTTTGTTTGCAACAAATTTATTTTTTAAGCTTTATAATTTTTGAGAAATATAAGCGAACTCACTTACAAAAGCATATTGAACTGAATTTCGGGGGTACCACGTGACGTCACCGATCGATAAACGGAAACTTTCAGATATTTCGGCAGCGTACATCTGCAAACAATATGCATCCCTTTCCTACTGACGTGCTAATATACTCGATCTTATAATATATCCCTCTCTTCGTTTTCAGTGCGCGGAGCAAAGAACGAAGTTACCACACAAAGTGTTATTCATCCCGCTCTTTCCACAATGAAACCGCATTTTAAATACAGTTGTCTCATTTTCTATTATATCCACTTCGGGTGATTAAACGAGCTGAAACGTAATTTCATTCTTATTTATCGCATTTATAAAATCTTTTCTTTCATCTTTTTTGGCACGGAAAAGAAGAAGTTCATTTATTTCAACAATTTACAAGATCAAAAAACGAGAAAAAATACGTTACTAATATCCTTGATGAGCATTCAAGGTCCTTGGCAAACTTTAAACCTAGCGGAAACGTCCACATTTTTCTTTAAAAAAATATATATTCTTATTTAACTATTGAAGAGATATTTGTGTTTTAACGCATATTTTATGTTAATAACCATGATTTTGAAGTAACAACTGCTTTACATTTTGTTTAAGTTTTGCTTTAATAACTGTATAATTTTCATATATTTAAAAAATAGCGAATGTAATAAAAATAAAATACAACAAAATCCTTGAAATTGTTTGAGGAACGGACAAGTAAAAAAATAATTTGTTCCAGTAAATCCCTTAGCGGTGCTTTCTATTTTGTACTTGCCTTGCGTAATTTTAAGTAAGCACTGCTTAGTAAATTTGGTTTCAGATATGTTTATTTTTTCAACTAAATATAAAGCAATTTAAAAATAATAACTCTTTCATTTGTTTGTTTGTTAACCTATCATTATTATTTGTTTAGTTAACCTATTATTATTATTATTTGTTTAGTTAACCTATCATTATTATTTGTTTAGTTAACTTATCATTATTACTGATAGTTGCGCTCTTGGGGAGATTTTCTCAAGAAAACGGAGCCATACAAATAATCCAATCATTATTTTAATAATTTTTGGTAGTTTTATAAAGTTTCTGAACGTATCTCTTGTTGAATTATCTTTATTGTTGAGATACTTACTATTTATTTATTTGTTTATTATCTCGGGTAAATTGAACTCATTTCTTGACTAAATTATAACCAACGAATTCACATTTACCTTCGTTTCTTTTACTGATACCTTTATATTTATTGAAGGAATTGTCAAGATTTTGGTTTGAAAAAAATATTTATTGATCCTAACTATTTATTATTATTATATTACTTAACTATACAAATCTGTTTGTTTAATGATAACATATTTTACAAATGTTATCGTAATTTTGTGGTGATCGCCTTTAAGTTTAAAGAATCCTCGCACTTTAGCGTGTTTAAAGGGGTTACAATTATTTTACAAGCAACAATTATTCGCCTGAAACACTCATCCACATTGAAAAATCTCCTGATAAAAGATACATGACGCCAACGGAACATGAACCCGTGTCCTTTCGATTTCCGGTCGACAGCTCTGACCACTGAGCTATGGCGGCTTATCTCTTATCCGCGAAATAATTCAATATATACTAGTGTTTCGTTCAACAATTACTGCTTGTTACATTTATCATTTATCATGTATCTTTTATCAGGAAATTTTTCAATGTGGATGGGTGTTTCAGGCGAATAATTATTGCTTGTAAAATAATTGTTACCCTTTGTGCTATGCATAAAAAATCTTGTCTTAAACATTAGTTTACCAAAAAAAAAATATATTTAAAAGGGTTGTTCGTTTTATCATTATTCAGATAGTTAAAATATTATACACGTTACTTACATACCACTAACCTGGATTCCTTGTTTCACCGAGGTTCTGGATGCTGATGTGCTATACGTCAGTAATGCTGTCTTTGTGTATGTTGTGTGTGCGTGTTTTTCTGTATATTATCCTCTCGGGAGACAATTATTCTCAAATCAAAGGTTTTTGAAATCCACGTAAATTGGAAAATTGAATCGACGTTAAAAAAACTGGTTGTAATCATTAAGAAGTGAGTATTTTTTTTTAAATTCTGTAAGCACTTTTAGATCTCCATTCAATACATATCGTTTAAAACATGTATTGGAAACACGATTGAAAGGTTCGAGGAAAATAATATTTTTTGTTAGTGTCCTTTGTGCCTATTAGTGTATAAAGGAAACATAATGACAAGCAGATAAAATATTAATATATCAAATCAGATTTTCATACTCCGGTCTGTATTATTTATATAAAATATAAATGATAATAGAAATAATATATACGTTAAGCATTTGATAAAGTTTTGCTGACGTATATTAAATGGAAATCGATTCCATAGCTATGAGGAAATGCGCTGAAACCTTGCTGGTCACATGGGATTATTTACCATACGTTTTATTTACGAAAACACGCATAATTCCATAAGCTATCTATATAAGCTAGCTATCTATATTATATAGCATAAGCTATATAATTAGATAATATTAATTAAGTGTTAATCTCAAGTGACCTACCAGGTAAGTATTGTACTGTATATTTTCTCCATAAATAGTTAAGTAATAACACTGTAGAAATGTATTACAAGTTTGTACAGCGCCCTTGAGGTGTTTTTGCACAAAAACGGCGCTATAAAAGTCATCCAGGTATTATTATTATTATTACTATCTTTATAATTTCTCTCCGCATACATTATTTGCAAATCATGACCTTGGGACAACAAAGTTTTATTTGACATTTTAGCAAAAATTGACTTTTTGCACGAAGTTTTTTCGAATTGTTTTCTCTGTAAAATACAATGTGAAATATATTCAACTTCTATGTAAGTTTGCAGATAGTTATACGGTAAACGTTAAATTTAAAATAAATAATATATATTTTTTTAAATATCAATTTTCCATTTGAAAATTAATAGCAACATTTTGGAAGTATGTATAGTTATTTTTAGAACAACAAGGCTCAGTTTGCAAATTTTACATGTAACTTGATTCTATCTGCCATATATTAAATATTAAGTAACATGGTTTTATTTGCGCTTAATTTCTAGCTCATTTGCTTAGAACAACAGGTTCCATCAGCCAATTACGCGCAACTGAGAAAATGAAAGAAAGAAAAAAATTTGAAAAAAAGCGTATTTAAAACAATTAATTGAATTACCTTGAAGTTTCGAACATTGTGCACAAAAAAACTTGTTATTTTAAGCACAAAAAAAAAACATATTAAAATAATTAGATTGTTGCTCCAAGTTTAGTTTGTTTGTTTTTTTTGTGCTTAGTTTTTTGGATAAATATCACACGTTTTTGCTTAGAATTTTCGTAAATATGAAGATAATTCAATTACAGTATGTTATTCATATTTACTTTCTCGTAAATTTTAAGTGCTACCATTTTATTCAGGATTTTTAATTTGAACCTCGTTTAACATAAATGGCAGATAGAAAGAACCTTGTTGTTCCAAAGGCACGAAATTTTACAGCATGTGTAATGTTCCATAGGTTTTTGTTCTGGACTACTCTCAATGTGTACAAAACTTTAAATATTTATAAATTCAGACACCTACCTCGCTAGAAGTCAAATAGCAGAGACGAGAGTCAGTGCTCTCGATAGACGCCTGCTGGACCATCCCGTAGCGCTGGGACTCGCGGTCGCTCAGGTAGTCTGAGCGCAGACTATCCTGGCGGTCGAACATCCCTCTGTAACAAATCACAACAAGTATTATTTATCAGAGATAATATAATATGCATGTTCTTCTACAATTCGTTTATTACAGACATTGTTGGATAAAGTAACTATTTCTGGACTTAACACTTTAGACCGGGGTCTACCATTTTAAACCTCTGCGTCTTTTGAGATTGTTGATTTTGTTGAGATTGTTGTTTCATATCTGCTTTGGTCTTCATGGTGGCCTTTTTTAATTCTACTTTCCAGTTTAATCGCATACCATACTAACATTTTGCCTATAGCTTATTCTTATCTATGTTTTTTCACCTTTGTATTGATGCACTTGACGAGGAAATCGTCTCTTATCTAAGTATTTATTTTATACTAGTTTGAAAAACTTTTGATACAATCTGTGTTTAAGGTCAACAGTTTGTCGTCCAGTAGATTGAATATGTATTTTATTTAGTCACTGATCCTCCTTAACAAAAATATATGCCGAGCAAAGAATTCCCCAAAAATGTACGCCAGTCTAAACATTAATTTATCTCTCTCTCTACGATACAGAATATTGTACGAAATAATTAATTTTAAAAAATATCTGTCCATAGGTGCATTTTGGAATCCGCTCCAATGAAAGAATTTTTATGTTCAAAATGTAGTCGTATTAATTTTTGTCTTTTTCAACTTTTTTACTGTTCACTACACATATGCTCTACTGGATTCAGATAATAGTAGAAGTACCTCTGTTCCAGTGAATCTGCCCTATTGCTCTTGTAACCAGAATCGTTCAGGCTGCCCTCGTGGCGCAGGCTGGGCAGCGAGTCCCAGGGCGAACGGCGCGGCGGCGCGGGCGGCAGCGAGCCGCGCGCCCCCTGCGAGGGCGGAGCACCCCCTGCACCACCCTGGCTGGAGCCCAGCGTGGAAGACCCGGACCGCCAGCCATCGGAGTGGCGGAACCACTGGGCGCGGGCGGACTCACCGATGCAAGAGGCGCAGCGAGAATTGGACACGAAGCTGGAACCATTCATTTTTTTTAAATGTTTATTGATTTTCTCAAAGATTACCTCTTAAGATCCAAAGACGAATCAATGGCAATGTCTACTGCTAAGAATGTCTTTAAAATTCGATTGTAAAAGCACAACAGGGAGGTAATGTTTTATCTACTTTTTTATTTGCTTAACAATTTGCTTGTTAACCCTTATTGTGCCAGACTGCCTGCTATGCGTCTACTCACATTATTTTCCTTAAGTTTTTGCTAAATTATATATTTATAAAAATTGTATATTTCCCTCCTTTATGGATTTCCTAGGATATCTACTTATATTCAGATAACTGTTTTATCATATCTAATGTTATTAAAAATATTGTATAACGAGGAAATACTAAAATCTTGAATTTTATTATATTTTCCAGCCAAATGAGCGTTCTTAGCAATAAAAATAAGTCATATGAGGCTTTTAGGTAAATAAATACAGTAGCTACCAAGACTTTTGAAAACGAGGAATTATGACACTTGACACGAAATTAATATGACAAAAATCAATGTTTCCAAGTGACGAACCAACAAGCCAGAACAATGTTAAGATACATTATTTCTTTGCTGAATAGTGTTAAGATAAAATAAATAATATGCTAGAAGCTTTTTGAATTGCTGGGAGTTTCTAGTAAATATATTACAGATTCGCTCGCAATCCAAGGGTTAATCCTCATTTTAACATTTGATGCTTGCTCTCCACTCTCCACTCTCGGGGAGACTGTCCGAGCAAGTCCGAGCTTTAATGTAGTTAATGCAGTTAATTCGCAAATATTTTCTGTGTCTACTTGTTTATCCCCTGTTGTTTTTGTGACTGAATTCACGAACGCGTATCAAAAAGTCACAGTAGAGGGGGTGCTGGTAATAGGCAAACGCATCAATACCTACAAATGATATTCCAAACGTTCGAGTAAAGAACCCACTAGAAAAGTCTCTCTGCATGTTTTAGCTTTGACTACACATCTGTAGTAAGATAAGCCTTTCATTAATATGCTTGGTGTAACTCTAAGTGACGAGCTCAGGCACGGAGGCTCCATCGAACCCAGAGTCAACTTAGCCTCTGATAAACTGGGCATACAGGACCGGCAGATACTTTAAAAGTACACAACTGCTGACCCTGTACAAATCGCAAGTGCGCCCCACTATTGAATTTGGTAGCCACCTCTGGTCTGGAGCCCCGAAATACCTAAAAATCACCATTGAATCTGTCAGTTTGATAGATTCCCCTATCTTAACAAGCGGATTGTAATCTTTACAGCTCAGGCAATGGAAGGAGCTCCGAAGAACTAGCGTCATTGATTCCTTCGGCACCGGTGTATAGCCGGGAAACACGCCAAACGCGCGCCCAACATATGTACACTCTTGACATTTGTCACATGAAAAGGCTTCTACGACTTGTCCTTGAGTTCAACAGCTCGGTTGTGAAACGATTTGCCAACCTCTGTGTTTCCTCCCTCCTACAACATGGGTCTCTTCAAGACCACACCTTCCACAGCATCCCCATCGATGACATAGGCGCTGAGGGAAATTATTTTCGTCAGGGCCTCATGTGAGGAGTTATCGTGAAAAAAAAATTCTTTATAATACATTTTCTTATTTCATCGTAAGAAGTTAACATTTAATTTTTTTTAAATAAACTTTTCTTTGAATAAAATTACTGTGTTTTAAAACTGAGAAAACGATAGGTTTACTAAATCAATATTTTTGAATGCATTACCTTGAGTTGTGATCACTCATGTATCCTTGGTCGCGATCGCGAATACGTTCCCTGAAAAAATATTCAGTATGAGTATTCTATTAAAAAAAATGTGATGTATATTTGCCATTTTCGTTTTAAAAGAATACCTAGTGTTATGATCGCTTAGATATCCCCTTTCCCGCTCTCTCTCTCTTTCTCGTTCCCTTTCTCTGTCCCTCATCAGCTCATTTCGGTCACTGAAAAAAAAGCAATTTCAGCAAACACATGATTAAATCGATAGGTGATGACTTGTTATACGTCAGTTATATTTAATCTTAAGTGATTTGAAAGACACTTTCCAAAAGTTTAGTTCATTTTTCTTGTGATCACAATTACAGCGAAAAAGTTATCAAGATCAAATAAGCCGTGCCTTTGAAAATAAAAGTTGCGGAAATGATCGTGATCATTTGATATTTTTATTCGTCAGTTATATTTGAACCATCTCTATAAGAGATATTTTCATTACAGTTGATAAGAAAATAATGAAAATATTAGCTCTGTTCCCACGTATAATAATAATAGTGATTTCCACTGGTCCCTATCTGAATCAAAAAAAAAATGGTGTAAAAATAAGGCGGTAGTTTTAAAAGGGTGAGTTTTTTTATACTAAAGCATAAATCAAATGAACTGACGCTCAGTCTAAATTGCCTAAAGAAGATTATCTGGCGCTTGAAGGAGCTAAATATAAAATATATAAGAGCTAAAATACCCGAGAGAACTCTTGTCTTGGAGATCTCTCTCCGATGCCGTGGCATTGCATTATGATTTAAAGTGATTCGATTATAAAAACGATTATGATGACGAACACTATTTAATTGTTTAAATCATTTTTTTCTGTTTCATTTATTAGTTTGGAGGATTGTGATTATCGCCAATTTAAATGGATTGTTGGCTGGATGATTCTGTGGTTCTCCAATCCGCAGAACCCAAGGTTGCGTGATTACTCTCGGAGTGTAAAATCAGAATTCGAATATTTTTAAAGTTAGTTTTAATTTATAAACTCACGTTACAATAATTTTATTAACAAAACAGGTCGCGTACGTTAGAGGAGATTTAGGGCTAAACCGGCGGCTGAGACCACTGGAGAGAGAATGAAATGATTTCCGCGTGAGGTTGCAATGTTACCAGTTGAACGTGAATGTGGGGAACTGTAAATATTATTGTTATTTTCGGGAAATGTGAACTCCCTATAATTTACCCTACATAGGTTTAGGGTAAATTATATTAAATTAGGCTAGGATCGAATTTTATAGTGTTTTTAATTAATGCAGGCATGTAAATGCGCTTTCTAAATTTTATATTTTGAGAAAGATTAGTAAAATGTATCTATTTACCTGTAGTAACCATCCCTTTCAGATCGTTCACGTCCAGCACTGGGTGGCCGCTCTACACTGATACGGTGGGGCAGTGGAAGTGTAGAGGATTTCGGTCCACCCTGTTGTTGCATTTGCATCTGCATGGGGCCTATACATGAAAAAGACATTGATTGTATATCCTCAAAGATATGTTCTGTCACCGCTATTTTACCAATATATAAAAAGAAGAAAAAAAAACAATATTTAGTGTGATGAATTATGATAAGACAAGTCACTAACTAACAAATTGACAGTTTTGAAATGTGTTTTTTGTGGTTGCGTCTATAATGTCAGTATGAGTGATGATGAAGAAAAACAGATTCCGGAACTTCACAAAAACGAGTCGAGAAACGACCAGTTCTCATGAAGCCAACGTCAATTGTGAAAGTCTATTCCGGTCGCATCCGAAAAAACATTATAAATTTTTACAGAAAATTTTTATAATAGTGGTGTAAACAAACTTTGTTGTTTTCATTTCATTTAATCGATGCCACAAAGGGAATTTCCAATAATTATTGACGAAAGTTTGAATTTATGTGATAGTTTATAACTCATAGAACACATTTTACCAACTTCATTTAGCGATTTTTTGCATTATTGGTACATTGGGGTAATGGGTATTTTTATGTATGTTTAGTGATTTTTCGCATTGGTATTTGGCAGTTATTATTTCCATTTCGTCGTGGTCGTGAGTGGCGCCTTTATAAAGATACGACATGTTTAAAATTCTAAACATTAATTAATCATAATGCCATATGAAAACTACATATTTACACTTAATGAATAATAGATTAATCAAAACTAAAGATATTAGAAGAACGAGATATGCTATGTTGGCCGCCGGACCGTAGGCGGAGTACTAACTAATTAGGGTACTTTGAACGGTATCGGGACGTGTACGCACAGAAATCTGTTCTATGTATTAGTGCGGATACCTTAGCGATGCCTTAGCGTAAGCGAAGGTGTGCAGTAGTATTGGTGAACAAAACCGGCGACACTCGGCAAAGCAATTCCACACAGTATGAACTGCTCATAGCACATCTCGTTCTTCTAATATCTTTGATCAAAACAGACTATCGTCCTGACATGGAGTGCTTACGGAGTGATGTGATAAGTTCCAAGTACTATTATATAACCAGCCCATGATGAAATAATAACAAAACTCGAATAGAACAAAAGTTCTATTTGTGTTATGGGTATAAGTCACTAACAGCGCAAAATCACATATATTTTTATTTTACGAATGTCATTAAACTCTTAGATATTTATTGCGTACGTACATACTATCCGCTTCAAATTTAAACTTGATCTAATTACGAAGATAACTTCGTCATTATATTATTTTAAGTAAAAACTTAACTTGAATTTTATCTTTGAAATTTTATGAATTCTTTGAAATTCTATGAAACAACCCGTCCATATTCTGTTTAGACAGGAGATAACTTTTTGCGAAAATAGCGAGGGCGTACAATAACTAAAGCAATTAGTTGGTTTACATACTTGATAAGATTAATTGGGTTTTTTGGTAATATAATGAGCGAAAACTGTTAAAATAATATAATGACGAAGTTATCTTCGTAATTAGATCAAGTTTAAATTTGAAGCGGATAGTATGTACGTACGCAATAAATATCTAAGAGTTTAATGACATTCGTAAAATAAAAATATATGTGATTTTGCGCTGTTAGTGACTTATACCCATAACACAAATCAATTTAGGGACTTTTCATGCAAAAACTATGCACTTTGTCAAATCTAATTAATTTTAAACAAATATGCTAGTGACTTTTCGCTCCAAGGTGACGATGAATTATACGATTATAGAAATAAAACTTACGTCTGCGTGGTGGATACGGACTACGTTGATTTGATCCTGGGAGACTTTCAGCGAATTCTGTACCGACCAAAGATTGCCTTATTAGGATTTTTTTTATTTTATCATAAATGTTAAATGAAAGAAATTCGGAACGCAATGTGATTGATATTACAACCAATAAGGTAATCAATGAAGACTGTAACAGATTAAAAATTAGATCAAAACATTTTTATTAAACATCTAAAGAATGTGAAGTACTTGCAGAAGACGATGATTAAGAGAATTAAGTAAAGTAAGATTAGAATTAAATACGTTTTCGACGTACATATCATGTGATTTTAATATACTGCATTTTCAAACAACCAAAAAACTAATGATGACGGATGGGGGCAGAATCAAAAAGCCTTCAGTTCTAAGAAGCGGTCGGCCACCTTCAAAATTATGCTCGTTTGTAAGCAACGAATGAGGAGGCAAATAGAGGTTGAAAGAAGTATTTCCATAACAAAGGACGTTATGACCACAATAAAATAGATGTGGCCCGTCCGGAGAATCGATGTTTCCAATATAATAAAAAAAGAACCATCTCTTCAGAGTAGAGAAAATGAATACTCTGATAATAAGGTTATACAAATAGATAGAAAGATGACAGGATGATTTGGTAGACGATATGTCGTTTCCGTAAGAATTTTCAATTGTTTGCAACGTATTCTGATGCATAAATTTTTCAAACTTATGGTTACTGGCAACGGTATAAAAAGACAAACACAGATAAGACATTAAGTATCTGGAACATCGAAGTCCACAGTTCTGTAATTTTTTTACCAAAACATTGTAATCTTACCAAGATTTTCCATGCTCTGCGAAAGAAGAGCCTCAAAAGTATGAAGGCTATAGCTCTCCGCGTCCATTCCCTTGGCAAGCGTGTTCCTAAGATGCATCTCGTATTCAAGTAGGAGCCGGGACGTAGGAGAACCTGGAGTAGGGGTGGCGCCTGTCTGCTGCATTTGCTGCTGAAAATTATGAAATATTATAACACACAAAACGGTTGTTTTTTCACTTAAAAGCAATTTTTTAAATCATTTATCCGACAATTTTCAATATTCAATATTTACGTATCGCATTGATGCTGGTGTCAGGACAAAATTATACAGGCGTGAATTTCTCATATATTACACTCCCAGAATTATACATAGACAAAATTATACAGGCTTGAATTTCTCACATATTACACTCCCAGAATTATACATAGACAAAATTATACAGGCTTGAAATTCTCACATATTACACTCCCAGAATTATACATAGACAAAATTATACATGCGTGAATTTCTCACATATTACAACTCACAGAATTATACAGGCGTGAATTTCTCACATATTACACTCCCAAAATTATACATAGACAAAATTACACTACTTAATTTACACGTACTAAAATTAAACGAGTCATTAATCAGTTTTTTTTAAGAGGTTTAAATTTTAGAGTGTTTATGTGTATTCTAAATAAATTTCCAATTAGAAAAAAAAACAAAAGTTAGGTTAGGTTTTTTTTGTGTGTAATTCTGTCCACGTGTAATTTCGTCCATGTGTGATTCCGTTCGTGTATATTTGGATGTGAAATTCACGCCTTTGTAATTTCATCATGTTTGTAAAATGTAAAAGTAGTTTTTTTTTAATTACTCGTATTAAAAACAATATACGAAATAATGCATCTATACATAATAATTATGACGGTTAGAACAAGGATTATTTTCAAGGGGATTCACGAAAAGAGGGATCGAAAGCTTATCGGGTTCATGAAGCCGTACGAAAATTCGTCTCCCATAGCACAGAGACATGGTGATGACAAAAACACATAAAAAAGTTAACGGCATGTATTTCAGTGTAGGGAAAATAAATACAACCTTAGTGAAAATAATAAGTATAGCCTGCAATAAACCTCTTTGAATATTGATATTAAACTAAATTGACACATGTAAATACCGCACTAACGTCCAGTGGGACAAATGCATCTCCAATTGGAGTATGTTGTGAAGTTGCAGGAAGTGGGGAAGGGAAGGAGATGGGGGAAGGGAAAGATTGAGAAGTATCTGGTTGTTAATATTTGGTTACCCAACACGGCTAAAGCCATTTCAAGCAACGTTTCAAATTTGAACGGTGGTGAATGCATCAGGGCGATACTAGGCACGTTTTGTGCACTTTTATTTCTGTAATAGTGGAAGTCCCTGGCATTGCCCGAGATATACACAGAGTTTTTCGAAATTAGATGAAGACAGTAATTTTGCTCTTATTTTGAACGTAAAAATATGCAAAATTTATTCAAAATTCTACCTTAAGCGATCGTAAACGTTAATGCGGTGGTTTTTCAAAATCTCTTATAGACAATGACTTTTCTCATGTTATATTTTATATATAAATATTTGGGAAATCAATACTTGAATATAATCATTTTAAAACTTTTTGTAGCCTAGGGAATGTGGCGAACCCATCGCTCAGGGAGTGGAAACGCGACCTGCAATAGTCATCCCAAGCTAAGGTGTGAGCTACCGTGCTCAGGCTGAATGAACTGGGGAACAGTGTCACGAACGGTGCCTCCGAGAAACAGGGTTACATCTCGGAGTATTTGGACCTTACTCCAGCACTCGGGGCTCTGCTGGAATAGACCTTCTATTTCTCTAGACACCCTTGGGACGAAAGTTGGACCATTTGAAAACTCCCTCTTCCCTCGTGGGGCCTTCAGGGAACCAAGGAGGAGTGGAGAGGAGAGACGAAACCCTCTTTCATCTTGGGGCCTTTAGGGAACCAAGGAGGAGTGGAGAGCATAGAGAGACGAACTCTTCTTCCATCGTGGGGCCTTTGGGGAACCAAGGAGGAGTGAAGTGGAGCGACTAGACCCTCTTCCATTGTGGGGCCTTTAGGGAACCAAGGAGGAGTGGAGAAGAGAGACGAAGTCCTCTTCCATAGTGGGGCCTTAAAAGAACCAAGGGGAGAGGAGAGGAGAGACGAAGGCCTCTTACCTATTGGGACCTTCAGGGAACCAAAAAAGAGTGGAGAGAAGCGACGAGACCCTCTTCCCTCGCGGAGCCTTCAGGGAACCGAGGGGAACTGGACTCTTCCACCATGGGACCTTCAGAAAACCAAGGAAGAGAAGAGTTCTCCATCGTGGGGCCTTCAGGGAACCAAGGAGGAGTGGGTAGGAGTGATTAGGCCCTCTTCCCTCGTTGGGCCCTCAGGGAATCAAGGGGGAGTGGACTCTTTTGTCGTGGGGCCTTCAGGGAACCAATGTGGAGTGGAATCAAGGAGGAGTGGAGAGGAGAGATGAGGCCACCTCCGCGAACTCTTCCCTTGTGGGACCTTCACGGAACCAAAGGGGAATGGAGAGAAGAGATTTTTTATTTTTATTTTTATTGTGAAAAACAGTTTACACATATAATCAATTACATTCCACAATTTGTAGTTAATAGCTTAATTATAATAACATTATATAATATACATTAATAATGAGAGGTGCTAAAGAATACCATTATTTCGCTCTTGAAATGATTGAGATTCGAGTGAAAAATGTCAATTTCGGAAAAAAGGTTTAATAGTGAGGTCGTTCTCCCCAGAGACATGATCATTGGTAGGTTGGTCTTGCCTCTAGGAAAAATAAACAGCCTGTGTTGCCTCGCTCTGGTGAAGTTATCGGGGACATAAAGTGACAATTTTTTCAGAAAATCAGGATTGAAAATCTGCCCGTTTAGCAGCTTGTGTGCTATTAATACCATGGCAATTTTTCTCCTAACGTCAAGACGATTTAGTCTTAGCATTCTCACGAGGAAATCCGAGGGATACAACAAAGGGTAGTCCCCAAACTCTCACATGCACAGGTACGCATGACCTTTTTTGGACCGTTTCTACATCATTTGAGTAGAGGGCATCATCGGGTCCCCATATTACTGATCCACTCTCGATAATGCTGCGAACCAGAGTGAAGTAGAGCATTTTTATGACTGCTGTATTGGAAAAAGATTTGCAGATTACAAAGCCTAGCATTCGCGAGTAATAGAGTTGGACACCGAATCGATATGAGAACGGAATGTCAGGCGTGTGTCAAAAGTGATTCCTAAATCCTTCATTAGTGAAATATGTTTTGACGAGGTACCAGACATTTTATAGTTATAATATAGAGTACTCTTAGCCCTTGTATAGCACATAATTGTACACTTTCTGCTGTTAAAATAGATTTTATTTCGATTACTTCATTCTACAATACCGTCGATATCGGTTTGTAAATGAGTAGAATCCACTTTTGACTTTATATTGGTATAAAGTTTAATGTCGTCAGCAAATAACAAAAAATTTACAAATTTTATAAACAGAGCTATATCGTTTATAAACATAGAAAATAACAGAGGTCCTAAATTAGACCCTTGAGGGACCCAAAGTTTGTGAAGTAAGGTTTTGAAGCAAACTGCCCATAAACATCGTATTGTTTTCTGTTAGATAAATAATTGTGGAAGAACAGAAGCATTCTATATGAGAAACCAAAGTTTTCAAATTTTTTTAGTAATATGAGGTGATCTACTTTATCAAAAGCTTTTGCAAAATCATTATACGATACGTCTACTTGTTCGTTGTTATCCAATATATTTGCGACATAATTCGTGAAAACCATTTAGTTCATAGTTGTAGATCTGCCTTCCTTAAACCCATGCTGCTGATTTATGAGAAAAGGTTCTGCTTTACTATAGATATGTTTTTGTATAATAAGTTCAAATAATTTGGCCGGTGCCGAAAGAATCGCCACAGGTTTATAGTTCGATACATTTGATTTATCGCCGCTTTTGTGTAGGGGCGTGACCTTTGATATTTTCCAACGGTCGGAGAATTTACCAGAATTTAGAGAAATATTAAATATATGTAAGAGAGGTGACATTAACGGGTCAGCATATCCCTTCAGAAGAATTGTATTAATAAAGTCTGGTCCGACAGATTTTTTAGGTTTAAGTTTTTTTATTGCCGGTAGGAAATCATTTTTATCTACATGTACTATGTCAACATTTTGAGTTAATGAAGAGTAACCTTCGGGAGTATAGGAGTCCAATTCAGCACTTTGATCACCATATACTGACTTAAAGTATTCTGGAAATGCTTCCGGAATATCAGGCCCTGTATGTGTCTGTCCGTTCCATGATACTTGGTTTAAAATCCCGACGTCTTTCCTCTTTCCGGAAACATATTTCCAGAAGGATTTCGGATCACTTTTGACGTTGTTTTCGATATTTTTAATGTACTCCTTGTATGCAATATTAATACAACATTTGATTTTAGATCTTAGAACGCAAAACTTTTCCCGATTTCCTACCGAACCGGTGCGCTTCCAGTTTCTGTGATATTTGTCTTTCTTTTTCAAGTCCCTAAGAATCTCACCATTAAACCACTCAGGGTATTTTCTTTCCGAGCTAGGTAAACGTTTTCTTTTAAAACACATGTCCAAAAGATCATAAATTACCCTATAGAAATAATCTTCTGCTATATCTACATCTTCAAGTTCCAACAAAGGTTTCCAGTCTTGAGAATTCAAGTTGAAATAAAAATTACCACGTTCAAGGTTCCATCCACGCTTACCACAATTTCTGTCTTCGTTAACTAATGCAGGGTTTTCCAATAAGAGGTGTTATTTTGAATAGCCAGCTATTTCGGTAGATGTTACTTTTGAAGCTGTCATTTTTTGACATTTGACAAGTAGAAACTACGCCATTAATAAAAATGGAACGATACACGCTTCAACAACGCATTGAAATTATTAAAATTCACTTGAGTGAATCAAATGCAAGTCATCTTGAATGATGAGGCCCATTTCCACCTCGGTGGCTTCGTCAACAAGCAAAAATGTCGCATCTGGGGCTCGGAAAACCCAAGAGTTATTGTTGAAAAGCCTCTCTATCCTCAACGTGTGACTGTTTGGTGTGGTTTATGGTCCAGCGGAGTCATTGGACCTTACTTTTTCGAAAATGAGGCTGGAGCAACAGTTACGGTGAATGGATTGCGCTATAGAGAGATGATTAATGATTTTTTATTGCCCGAATTGGATGGTATTAATTTGGACAACGTTTACTTTCAACAAGACGGCGCTACGTGCCACACAAGCAACGAAACCATTGATCTTTTACGATTGAATATCAAAATAACACCTCTTTATTAACTTCCTTTATACATACCTCAACCTAACCGATCCCTCCTCATCCTACCCCCTCCCTATTACCCCCTAAATAACTTTTTTTCTTGAAATGTAATTTTCACTTGTATATAATACGAGTACCTATGTGGAAACCTGTAAATGGTTTATTTTCTGTAACTAAATTATTATTATGCTGTAAACTGTTGGTATCCCAAATAAAATAAAATAAAAAAAAATAAAAATAAAATAAAATCCTGTACATTCTGACAATAAGATTTACTTTCATTGAGTGCGTTTTCTATACATAAAGATGGATGGTATGAGTCTTCACTAACAAGTGAATACATAGATTTGAACACTTTTAAGTAAAAATTACTGGTAACAATTTTCAGTGTCCTGTTTGTTATATTAGTGATAAAGTTGTTCGGTTTCATTTGGAATAGTTCCATAAAATATAGTAAGTCTGTTTGAGTTGCTTTATTACTAGCACAAGAGCTTAAGTTAAGTAAAATCACCAACAATAATTTTTATGTACTAAAACTTTAAAATTAGCTATGACCTTGTTGAAAAATTCTGAGTAAATATTTATCTAAGAAGCCGGTGGTATGTATACTATACAGATGTAAATACAAACTTAATTTATTTTGGCCCCAATCCATAAATTTTCGCCGTCGCTTTCTAGAAAGGCGAGTCTCTGGTTTTGCGTGACGCGGTCGCGTCTCACGGCTAGTAGCACGCCTCCTCCCCTTGAATGACCCGAGGTCCTGTCCTTTCTGAAGACTTCATAACGTTGATCAAAGAGTTGAGAATTGTGGATGCTGTCGTTGAGCCACGTCTCCGATATTAATATAAGGTCATTGTCCTGTATAGTTATACTTTGTAAGAAATCTTCTGTTTTCGATCTCAATCCCCGCACGTTTTGATAATAAATTGTGCAAGGGGGAGGATACGCTTTTAGCCTGCCTAGTCATTCCGCATCTTTATTCAGTTTGGACTGGCTTAAATAAACCGGATTTTGTCTCGGTTTTACGTATCGGTAATGTCTTACCGGTACTCCACGAGGCCATAAATCTCATGAGGCTCTCTTCCCTTGTGGGGCCTTCAGGGAACCAAGGGGGATTGGAGAGGAGAGGTGAGACCTGGGAAGACACATTGTGGAACCAAAAGACACATATCCAATGACAACCCTGGTGAACTTTATAAAAGGGGCCGGGTGACTGTTAAAGGAATGAGGTAAAATGGGAGATAGCACAATGCGAATATGGCCTAAGTGCTCACGGGAACTATATGTAAACCGTCTCCGCTCTATAAAAAAAAATAATTTTACATTATAAAAAAATTCAACCAATCATAGATATCCTCCTTGTGTTAAGAAATGAACAGAATTGTATATGAAAGTCAAGTGTGCAAAATTTCATCAATCTCAGAATAAAACTGTAGATTTGTATAAAAATCAAATCCATGCCGCCCGCTACACACACTATTCAGTATTTAAATAGATGGACAGAACTTTAATTGATTTTAAATCCTTAGATTGTATGAGAACGCTCTACATTTCATAAGTTAAAAGTCAAGTAAAATATAATTTATTAATTTGGTCCCCTTCGTATGAAGTTCACTCTAACAATATAGAACGAGTTCAGCACACTTTTTTTAAGTACATAAATGTTAAGCTCAAAAATTCAAATGAAAAAATTAACTATGTCAATTTGATAAATCAATTGCATCTAATAACACTGTCTGATAAGAGCATAAGTAGATATTTTTCGAGTAATTTTTCGTATAACAGGTTCGTACTACACATAAATAATTATTATTGCTTTTACATATTTACTAGCTTATATTTATCATATTGTTATATGTTACTGTTATTTCCTACTACTTATAATCTTTAATTTTTTTATAAACTTTGGTCTCTTCATTAATTCTTCTCATCAACCGCGGTTTTACAATCTGCACAAGAATGCACAAACCACCCCCTCCTCCTACAAAGATAATCCGGCACTTCTGCACGCCTCAAATAAACTAACCTGATGATGGTGAGGCCGTCTCCCCTGGAAATGATGAGGCTGATCCTGGTCAGAGTTGCCGTTGGAGGAGCTGGGCGTGGTGGCATAGCACTGGTTGTCAAACATCACGTTATCCGAGGGCGGAGAGAGGTCGCGCTCTAGCTCCAGATACAGGCCCCGCCCTGGGTAGCCACCCCCGCCCCCGCCGCCCCCGCCGCCCCCGCCGCCGCCCTGGCCACTCACCGACTGCTGGCGGCCGATTTCATGAGAAGACCTGAAAAACAAAAGTATTCAAGATGTTAAATATATTTTCATGAACTTATTTTGTAAACATTTACTTCCGCGTGTCGAAAAAAGTATATGCTAATTGGTTATTGACATTTACCACCATTTTGATTTTGTAATATCTGCTTTGCTTCACATAACTCATCAAATTTTAAATATTCAAGTTCTGTTATGGGCCAGTTGTTTCACAAACCTGAAATAATCCACGAAGAAAACTTACTGATAAAAAATATTACCAATTTATAAAGAATCTTGTCAAATTATTCGTAATCCAGTTGAAAACGGGATTTCAGGACATTCAAGAATGGATTGATAGGTATACTGAAAAATTTTCAGTAAAATATCAATGTTGTATCAATGTCACGATATCGGAACACGTGTTCATAAAAGTCCAAACATTTTCACATTTCGTCATTATATATTATTAAGACAAAGGTGCACGAACACGTGTTTCTATATTATTATGAATTTTCTACAAGTTTATCAGGAAGCGGCCTGCAGTCCCGTTTTTAGCCGTATTCCCAAAAATTTCAAGAGATTTTTAATAAATCAGGAATAATAATTTTTCGTCGTGTACCAAAATTTGAATAGAACTTTTACAGAACTTTACTATTAACTTTCTAATATAATTATTTTTTATCACCTCACACGAGTGTCCCTGTATGTACAGTGTAAAGGTAGGAGAACTATGTCACCACCTGGTTGGGCAGCGTTGTGAAGCGTATGAGCTGTACGAAGGGATTTATTAATACGAGTCTTGAAAAGACCCGGAATATACGAAGAAGGAAAGCAGATAAACTGTTTAATTTTATGTAACTACTTTGATAGAATAATGTGGGGAAGTAAACAATAATTGCTGCACATTGAGGCTGTCCAAGGTTAAAATAGTGCCATAAAGTACTACTACAAATTAAAATATATTTCCTTCCCAGGAACATCTATGAAATTATTATATTCAGTGTTGTCGCTTTATAAGTGCCAACAAATCAATGTCTTGATCTGAAATTGACATATTTTAATCCACACAAACCATGAAAGTACGTAGATATAGCTTGTAGACGTGCAATTTACACCGATTTCAAAGAAAACTGGTTTCTCCAATTTGTTGAGAACGAAATTACCAAGATTAGAATTTCAAGTAAATATTACTGCCAGAATTACACCAGGACGAATTCACATTTATGGATAACATTACAGGGTTATTATCTATGTTATCCGTTAAATTCGCAGCCCAAAATTCACCTCCACAATTTAACGCGGAAAATGATATTCCATTATGATTTTTACTGAAATTAATAAGGATTGATTATAGCCAAGTATTCAAAAGAAATAACAGTTCTGTTAAGTTATGTAAGGCTAAATTAGGTTAGGTTAAGATAGGTTATGTTAAATTAATTTCGGTAAGGTAAGGTTAACTCGTTACTATTATTAATGTAATATTTACAAACAGTCCTTAGCAAAACTGAGACATTTAATTTTATCTATTACTTGAGGTGACTTTTCTGTAATTTCTACAAATATAATGTACATGTAATATGCATATATATATATAAACCTTCCGGAAGTAAATCTCGAAATTGTTGTGAAAACCCTATCAATATCCGTTTTTAGTTTAGAAGAACTAACCGCTCAAACAGACAGACTTTACTTTAGTATAACAGAGATATACCGTGAATTTATATGTAAACATTATTTATTTATTTATTTTTATTTATTTATTGGCTCGCCAACAGAATACATCACATAATTTTAACAGTAATTTACATTTATACATGGTTATAATGATGTTTCTAATTATAGGTGAGCACAACATTCATCTCAATATTATTTGTGTAATAATAATTGGTTAGTTACAGTAATAATAAATTTAATTAAAAGAGTGTATATAAAAACAATGAGGATCGAAATCAATTATTAGGAAGAAACTTACATACTTATTAATATATTATACATATATATGTATACGCATACATGCATACATCTAAATACACATATAAATACACATACATACATATATACACACATACATAGATGCGTACATACACATTTAAATACAAACACACTCATAAGTGTGTACACTGTACGCATATTGTATGCAAACATATATACACATATGCACGCACGAATCATATATAGTGGAGCTAATGCATAAGTAGGTGATTGGTAAAGAAAATGAAATCATCAGGTATAAGTATGTGTAAGTTCTTTCTGAAGGTATTAATTGAGTTTGAAAATATATCTAAATCTAGAAGATTGCAGTATCTATTATACAATCGAGTCATTCTCGATGTTGGTTTGAAAAAACTTGTATTACTACGACAAGTATCTATCCAAAAGGTTTCAGGGTTTCTTGTGGATTTCGGTCTTATATTAAGGTTAATTTGATTAATTAAAGATGAATCATATACATTGTTAATGATTTTAAACAGAGAGATTATATCTGATACGTTTCTTCTTTTGGCGAGTGAGATTTCTTTAAAGTGAGTAAGTCTTTCAGCATAGTTACTGAGATTCCGATGTACTCCAGATTTGTAAGCTAGTATTCTTAAGTATTTTTTTTGAACGGACTCCACTTTCCTGCTATGAATTGCATAATGTGGTGACCAAATCACAGAGCCGTACTCTAAGATGCTTCTTACATATGAGTAGTACAAGATTCTGAAGCTACTGGTGTTCTTAAATGATTTAGTGACTCTGGTGATGAAACCGAGCATTTTATTAGCCTGATTGACAATGTTTTGGTAATGGTTTCTGAAGGTTAGCTTCGAGTCAAGTAAGATTCCCAGATCTCTAATGGAGTCTACTCGTTTTAGGATTTCATCACAGATCGTGTAAGCGAAATCAATTTTACGGACATTTCTCGTGAACGAGATGACATTACATTTGCCAATATTTAATTCCATGTTATTATCTATACACCATTGAGACAATGTGAGGAGGTCTTTTTGCAAAGTTTTGCAGTCTTCTTGTGAATTCACGGGTTGAAAAATTTTTAAGTCATCCGCATATAGTAAACATTTACAAAAAAGTTTTGCCGTTAGATCATTTATGAATATAATAAAGAGTAGTGGTCCTAAATGGGATCCTTGAGGGACACCAGATGTGACAAGTTTGGGAGAGGACTCATAACTATTAACTTGTACATATTGACTCCTGTTAGAGATATAAGATATGATCCATCTCAGGAGGTTGCCATGGAAACCTGTTCTTTTTAGTTTTTGGATCAGAAGAGGATGACTGACTTTATCGAAAGCCTTTCGGAAATCAGTATAGACTGCATCTACTTGTGTTCTTTTGTCAAAATTGGTACATAAAAAATCTACATATTCGATTAAATTTGTGGTAGTGGATCTTTTGCATACGAATCCATGCTGAACAGAACTTAAAATATGTTTAAAATGTGTAAAAATGCTTTTATAGATTAAGGATTCGAAAATTTTCCCAAAACATGAGAGTATACTTATTGGGCGATAATTAGAGATGTCACTTTTATTCCCAGATTTGAAGATAGGAGTGATACGTGCTGTTTTCCAAAGATCAGGAAAAACACCTTCTTTAAGAGATTTACGAAATATAACATGAAGAGGATAAACAAGAGATTTAGCACAGTTTGATATAAATAATGGTGGAATGGCATCTGGACCTGGACCTTTGTTTGAGTTTAGTGATTTCATAGCGTTGAATATTTCAGTCTTTATTATCAAACCAAAACGATAGTATGGAACCTAATTCGTTTTAAGCATGTTATTTATTATAGTGTTAATATCCTTCATTTACAAATGTTCTAAATAGATAATAATAAATAATGTTTTAGTTACCTAGATCCTTGGAAACGTCCTGACTGGGCGCTCTGCCTGCCCGGGTTGTTATTGGTCGGCTGATGATGGTAAGGTCCCCCGTACCGCCTGCGACCGGCCTCCGGTGACGTCACCGGACTCTCTGTCGAAGGCATCGGTTTCAACATCCGCTTCAAGGTGCCGGAGTCTAAAGATATGCCATTTTGATTACCTATAAATACAGTTTATCACATTTGACCAGTTGCGAAGCTGCTTCACTTTAGTTACAATTAATGATGATGAGAGAGATGAAATATCATGTAAAAATTTCCGTGATTTGTCCTTGTATATATTTAATGCGGTATTTCACAACCTATGAGGAAAATGTTGAGTAACTGAGGAGTGTTTTCACGAAGAGAAATTTCTAGACAAAACGGTTTTTTTATTTATTTTTTTACTCTCCATGGAGGTGTCTCCATGGAGAGTAATTCAGTTTTTTTAAACAATATATTTACCTGCGCCAAGTGTAGGGAGATACTAGAAAATGTTAAATTTTCACAAAAAAAATATCAAAAAGTGAAATAACTTGGTAACTATGCCTTATGTAAAAGAGCCATTATTGGCAATATAATATATTATTTCAAAGTATCTGAGTAGACCCCCAGTTATATACCAAAGAATCTATATTTGTGATTCCCTATAAATTTTTTGTCTATTTAATATTTATGCAGTTTTGGTATCTATGTATTATTGTTGGGCTATTTTTTCAAATTTTCAATTAATTATTTTCATTTTATACATATTTTTTTTTATATGTAGTTAGGTACTTTGAAAGTAAAATAAAATTTACAAAAAAATTTATTAAAAATAAAAAATTCCGCAATTTTCGACTTGTTTTTAAATAAACATGGCTTTTCACAATGTATTGAGTTTTCTTATCATCATGCCTAACAAGTAGTAACCTAAAACTGTCTCAAGTTTTGTTCTCGTAAATAATTCTCTTAGTGAAAACGCTCTTACTACGAGTCATGTATTGTCATTTTGACATGGTGGTAAAAACAGATTTGTTCTTGAAATATAGTGAGTAACGATACTTATTGGATATTTGAAATCGTGGCTTTTTGTCATGTACTTTGACAGTAAAACGTATATTTCAAAGCTTATAATGTAATTTACGCTGTGACCTAAAAAACGTTGGTGTGACTTTGAAGTGGCAGACATAAAAAGCTGAGCAAATTACCTGACGACATGTCTTGCAGTTTGAGGGTTTTTGTGATTCAAACCACAGGTTTTCTGCTTTATGGTTACGATAAATGAAAAGTTCTACCTTAAAATTAAAAATTAAGGATTATATTTGATAGATAATGCTTTAAATCTCACATTATTGAAAAAGGGAACTTTTAATACTATATTAATGCTGATTTTATTTCATTATAAGTACAAACCTCCTGGTTCATCTGATTTCTGTAAACTTTAAATCATTTTAAAGTCATAGAGAAGGTACCTAAGTGGTTTAGTGGACAGTGGTATCAAAATATAATAAACATCATACCCATGTTCATGTCTTCGGTACTCTTCGATTTGTTCCTCCTTGCAGTGCTTGTATTATTGTTCATCACGTTATGGTGATGAGCCCTCATTTCGGCTTCACGAACCTGCTTAAAATCACAATATGTGTTAGCGTCTTACTCGAATTCCAGGCTTACATGACGAATTTAACTAGACGTTAATTTCATACGCCAATACCGCCAGAATTACACTTGGAAATACACATGAACAAAACTACATGTGGAGAGAATTACACCTCCTTAAATTACACCTACTAAAGTGACACTCGCCAAAAAACCCTAACCTAACATAACTGATGATTTTTTATCAAATCTGAAGTTTACTATCTTTGAACTTCTTTAAAAAACTCTAATTTGATACATAAAAAAAAAATTAAATGTTAGATAAACTTTAAAAGAATATGCGTTTTTAACATATATAAATCCAGAGGGTATTATTCTATCCATGTGTAATTTCGTCGACGTGTAATTTCGTCCAAGGGAAATTGTAATAGTGTTATTAGTATGTGAAATTCAGTACGTAATTTTGTCCTGACGTCGAATTCCAGATAATCATCGTTATTATAATTTAGAAATGTCATTAATAAGTGAAAACTGTCAATTTAATAAAATTATTAATTTCCTTTGTATCGCTTATGTGTAGATGGAAAGGCGAGTAATTTAGAAAGGAAGGTAGTTTGATGGTTTCTGTTGTCGAGGGGAAAGACTTTCGACTACTAATCCAGAATTCGCGTAATCCAACCAGGTGTGCGCAAGAAATTTTTTTTTAATTAATTTCACAATTAATTCATCATTTAAATTATTGAATTTATTGAATTAATTTCATTATTATTCCATTATTTAAATTTATTGAATTAATTTCACAATTAATTAGTTATTTCGATATATTGAATTCATTTCAGAATTGATTCAAAATTTGAATTTATTGAATCAATTTCACAATTAATTCATTATTTGAATTTATTAAATTAATTTTACAATTAATTCATTAAAAATAATAATAAATGGTAAATTTTCGGTAAGTTAGAAAGTGGACGGTACTTTCAGTATCACCCTGGTGAAAGACAGCCATTCAGAATAGAAACATTGCTTTAAATGGCTTTAACCGTTTTTGCGACCAGATCAGAATAGCCAGGTATTCTCCCACTATCCTTTTCCACATTACTTACCTTTTCTCAATACCTTCAACTTCCCAACATACCCCAATTGGGGATGCCATAGTCTCACTGGTTCAATACGGTTGGGTGTAGTTGGAACTCTTGTGTGGTATTCACATAATTTATTATTATTTATTTCTTTTTTAAAGTTTATTGTAATGTAGGAAAAGCATCTACATATACGTACCTGTCTAGAATCTTGACAGTGTGTATAAACGGCATTTTGTGATCAAACTATTTCAATGTATTAGGTACTGCATGCTTGTTTTATTACCATATCAATATCTCCATAGTCAATGCTCTTGGCCTGCGTCAGCACGTGGTGCATGTGTTCCTTGCCGGGCCTGGTGTTGGTGCTGGAGGTCTTGCTGCCGGTTATGAGGGTCCCTCCGGCCTGGACTCCTTCGGACTTGTGTTCCTGACCCCCTCCTTGACCTCCTTGGGGTCCTGCCTGAACTGTTTGAGCTTCTTCACCTGTTCCAATCTGGAAAAGCAAAGTACAGTGAGTGAAAAATAACGTAATAACTGTAATTTCTCTTAAACAATCTTCATTTCATTTTGTATTGAATGGTGGTTTTTGGCCCAGATTTACAATAGGGCTATTTTTAGGAAAGTCCGAACGACGCGCAACTCCAGCAAAAATGCGTTATGACTTTTAATCCAAAAATTAAATATAACGATAATATTTTTTTGGTGAATCAAATTTAATTTTGCTAAAAAAAACTGTTGGTAATTCATTTAAATTCATTAATTAAAGAAGAAGATAATACAAATAAACCTTAACGAAACATAAATAAGAACAATACAGAAAATAAATAACAGGTAACGATCGCAAATGGGAATCGAACCCAGGATATCCGTCTTACCGGGATAACGCCTCGATACACTCGGCAATTTTGACCTAATTTTTTTTACGTCATTTTCGTCGATTTGACTTCAAAATGAACAATATTATATAATACTAATTAAATTTATTAGCATTAACTAATTGGAGCTTATAAACCTGCATTAGCTTTAACATTGTAATATTTTTATCACAATCTAGTAGAGACGACAGACCCCAAAATACTAAAGGATTTTTTTTATATGAATACCGCACAAAAGTCACAACTGCTCCCAACCGTCTGGAGCCAGTGAGACTACTGCATCCCAAATCGGGGTATGTTGTGAGGCGAAGATTAAGAAGGTGAAGATCTGGTCACCAATCACGGCTAAAGCAATTTCAAGCAACATTTAAATTCTGAATGGTGGTCTTACACCAGGGCGATACTGAGAGTATCTTCCACTCTGGAATGTGCTGCAATTATACTATTTGTTATTTTAAATGAATTATTCGTAAACAAGACAAATTAATCAAATAAATTTACTTGCGCACGCCGGGATTTGAACCCACGACCTCCCGCTTGCTAGTCGAGAGCCTTACCCCTCGACCATGAAGGCCGCCTCCGCGTGAGATGACAATCTTCTTCGGTCACTTCAGCATAAATATGTTCGGGGTTAATTATTACGTTTGCGTGAATTCCTAAGCAGTAGATTTGTTTCCAAAGAGATTTAGAACTTACATTATTTTGTGTGCCAACAGAAGCGGTGACCGTCTTTGCCACTGTAGGGGTGCTGGCGGTCATGGTGGAAGTATCCTGGGATTTGCTAATCCTGCTGCCAGTGCCTGTCTGTCCGCCTGCATCGGTTGAGCGAGTGATGCCTTCATGCGACAAACAATAAATCAATTAGTTATTTTTATTAATAATTTTTCTTCACAGTCATCAGCGAAGACTATTCTTCGCAAGTTTCTTCTAATGTGCTAGTGATATCAGGTTCGCTTCGTAAATCTTAATTTTATATAAGACTGTGGTTAGAAAGGAAATTGTGGCTTTTTAAGAAGAATGTAGTATCTCAGAAATACTAAGCACTTTTTATAATCCAGAAATCTGGATTATAATACCGTTATATAATATTATATAATATTATTATACCGGTTGTTTTTACCGAAACATCACATTACCGGTTGTTTTTACCGAGACATCATAATACCGCTAATTTTTACCGAGATATCACGATACCGGTTGATTTTACCGAGACATCACAATACTGGTTGTGCTAATAAATTTGTCTGAATAAAATGAAGTCTAAAAAAACTGCAATGAAGAAGTACATAAGTGTAAAGAAGTTCATTATGAATATTTTTATTTTTACATAAATCGTGTACGACTACCATAATACAGGCATGAGCCTAGTATGATTTAGTTAGTATTTATAAAATAAAAAAAATATATAATATTAAAAGTACAGACGCCATTTAACAGGATTTTCGATTGAGAACAACGTAATTTTAAATGTTTTATAATAAGTAATACTAGCGCAGAGTCATGAAAAATTGTTGTCGACGAAAAACACATTTTGATTAATTAAATAAATGTATTTTTTTAAATTTATGTAAAAATTAAAAAATAAATATTAAATTTGTCACGGCCGAGAATCGAACCCCGAACAACAGCTTGGTAGGCAACTAAGCTGACCATAAACACCATCAAATATTGTGACGGCGGCATTAAATCATTATAATATATTGAAAACAAAAAGAATTATATTTTTTTGCAATTTTATAACGTAACGTACTGAACACTACTCACATCACATCAGAAATGATCATATTTTTTATATTAATTAATTATTTTTTTAACAAGAATTATCAAGTATTTAATTACTGTGATCTAAGTAGGTTCATAACAATTTAAAATTCATGTAAACTTTTTCGACTGCTCTATACAACAAGTATTGCTTAAGAGAATAGTAATAATTGTGAATTATATAATTTATCTCTACTTC
This sequence comes from Hesperophylax magnus, assembly GCA_026573805.1. Classification (NCBI taxonomy): domain Eukaryota; kingdom Metazoa; phylum Arthropoda; class Insecta; order Trichoptera; family Limnephilidae; genus Hesperophylax; species Hesperophylax magnus. The sequence goes on from JAIUSX010000002.1 coordinate 10,674,236, forward strand.
TACCCCAATATATATAACTATGCATAACTAAATAACGTAGAAAATAGTAGTTAGTAACTTACTCCCACTGAATAAAGAAGAAAACTAGAAGTGCTTCCATATAAATTTGAATGGAAAAAAATGCCACTGACTTGGTACCACTTGCCTGAAATTGTATTCGGTATCCCATTTTAATTTTGTATTCATATTTAAACACAATTTTGTATGGAAATATAAACCTAATTGGGATTTTATCGGGAACAATAAACACGCCCATAAAGCACCTCTAGGGTTATTTTTATTTTATTTTATGCTTACTACAATATGCTTCACGTAAAATTTTTGTTGGTAGAAATAAAACTTATTTCAATATCAAACCAAAATTTATACGTATCAAGAAAACATAAGTATTAGAAACAAAAATTATTGATAATACCTATTGTATAAACAAATATTTTTTTTAAATGAGAGATTTCTTACAATCGAAACGAATACTACTCAGTTTTGTCGGATCTATATATAAAACAACTGAATAAAAACATTAAAAAAAATCATTTTCTACAATAAAATAAAAATTTATACATATATATTTATGTCACTAAACGTGTGTAAGCAAGTGTATTTTTTATGGCAGATTTTGGAAGCCTAAGAAAATCTGAATTTAAACTTAGCTTCGGTGGAGTACATAATGGTAAGTGGAACCTAGTGAATTCTAAAAACTTTGTATCACAAAGCAAAAGTACCTTTAGGAGGAAGAGTATGCGCTGCATGAGCAGTAGCGGGTGCCGGCGGGGCCGCCCCGCTCACGTTGTCGTACAGGGAGGTGCTGGACGTGGCTGCGGCCACCTTGTCTCCCAGCACGGCCCCGGGGGCGGTGGCGGTCGCAGTGCCGGTTGCCCTAGCCCCCTCTGTCTCGGTAGCGCGTGTGGTCGCGCGCGGAAGGGTCGAGGAACCTGCAAAACATACCACGGTTATTCAATTTTTTTACAGTATTACACATAATTGAACTGCCTCAGTAACAATCTTTTGTATTTATTTAGTGATAAAATGAGGATGTCCACTGGCGTAATTATTTCGCTATTCTGTTATTCTCATTTTTAATATTCTGGGCAATGAGGAATACATGTGGTTGTTAGTCCCAGAATATCTGCACTGAAATAAATCCCGGCGTCTAGTATTATATAGTGGAATCCGAAATATCAATGAAAGCATTCTGGACTATCAAATAAATTATTTAAAAAAAAATATATAGAAATACCAATTTAGTGATAATCCTTCTGTCCAACAATTTAAGTTTATTCATATAATTTTTAAAAAAAATTGTGTCTTATTATATTATTTTTACGTATTATTTAACGTACTTTTTATTGCGGGTGTATTTGGAACCAGTCTTTGGACACGCCAATATCATGGTTGTTGACAAGAATGATTATGGCTTTGAATCGAGTATTAATGAGTGGGATATAATTAAAAAAATGCTTCATGTGAAATAGTGATACTGCACAAAAAAGTAGGTAAGATGGACTGAATCTAGAACACGACCAGAAAATAGGTAAAGCGAAAAGCCACTTAGACTTTTTGCTCTGTCTCCTTTTACTATGTAAAATAAAATGTTTGGAGGAGGACAGAGACAAACAGATAAAATAATGACAATCGACAAAAATTTATGGAAATGTTCCGAAAAAGATTTAATACGTCATCGCCTTAAATTCAACAGTAGACTTAAGCATCGATGACACGGGGCTAGTTTACGAGCTGCTAGTCGACGAGTCTATAAGCTAGCGAGTAAGCGAATTAGCGAGTGTCTCATGACACACAAAACTTTCAATTCGCTCAAAGCCAAAGGATCTTCGTCCTTGAACTCTCTCAATAAACGGCTGGAAGCACCATATTCATCGCGTTTTTCTATCGTTGATCTTGCCCATTTTCTTTTCTGCTTCAAGTTTTTTTTTAGTTTTCGTTCTTGATAGCATAAGCTAAGATAATTACTGCCGCGCGAACTACTTCCGTTGACATTTTTGCTGACTGCCAAAACGCAAAGATACTCGCAACTAGTTCACTAGCAGCGATGATGACACACGGCTAGTTAACTAGCTTATAAGCCAACACGCCAGCGAATGGCGAGTAAATTAGCCCGTCTTTTTATTTTACTCGCTGCTTTTTTACAATCGGATAGTCAACTAGCAGATTGTAAAAAAGCCGATGACACGGGGCCTGTTAGCCTGCTAGCGAACTCGCTGGCTTGTAGCTTGTAAACTAGCCTCGTGTTATCGATGCTTAAGGACGGCTCGTTTGACCAAATTTCAACAATTTGTTAATTTTAAAAGTTGATTTTTAAGTTTTGTGAAGGATATATTCAAGTTCTGTTATGATTTCAGTTTTTTGAAGAAACTGGCTAGTAATGATATAATAATAGAACTTGAATAGAACCTTCACAGAACTTGAAAATCAACTTTGAAACTTGATGAATTGTTCAAATTCCGTGAAACAACCCGTGCGTCGTAAGCATCATAAGTTTTTTTCAATTGAAATTTTGTCTTGTTTTCACTAGAACAATATTTTCTCTTTACGTGCAATACAGACAGATGATACATTTGCATTTATGAAAACTAATTAATCATACAGTAAAACAAACTACTTACGATATCGAGGATCTTGCGCCCTGAGACGATTGTATTGTTCTGCAGTCATACAAGTGCACTGTGGCTCCCTGGAAAATAAACAATCACGTTATTTACAAAACAAATCAAACAGGATATAGGAAATCGAAAAACTCCCTTTTTTTACGTAAATTATATGACTTCATAATAAGTTAAGCAAATAATGCCTTCATTATATGTCTTTATAATAAGTTAACTTTTTATGAAGACTTGTATAACTTACTTAACTAACTTATACGTCTTCATCATATCAAAACAAATCGAACAGGATATAGGAAATCGAGAAACTCCTTTTTTTGCTTAACTTATATGTCTTTATAATAAGTTAAGCAAAAAATTTGTTATGAAGACATATAAGTTTTTGTGCTTAACTTTATATGAAGACTTGTATAACTTACTTTACTAACTTATATGTCTTCATAATAAGTTAGTTAAGTTAACTTTTTATGAAGACTTGTATAACTTACTTAACTAACTTATATTTTTAGTTTTTTTAATTTTTTAAAAAAGAAAGAAAAACATTCCCGGATTACGAATAACCAGACAATATTTGAAAATCTCCTACTACCACCACAGTAAGCTGAAAATGTTGCTTGTGTTGTGATGGAGGACTTAGCCAGCCGAGGAATTGAACACACTACGCCTGGGTAGGACCCAAACGCGATGTCAACTCGGCCACCGACCGGTCAGTAATAATAATAATAATTATTATTATTATTAAACTATACTAACAGACCGAAAGATTAGTCATAATAGACCCGATATAGTTTTACATGACAAAATTTAAAAAAAATAACTTATATCATTGATGTCGCCTTTCCAAATTCATGTAATATTCAAAAATCTGTTAATGAAAAAATACACAGATTTAGGAAATGAGATAAAAAGAATTTGGCATTCTCAGACTATAAAAATATTACCATTCGTTATTTCGGCTACTGGAATTATACCTAGCTCTCTCATTAAAAATTTAGGCGTATTAGATCTATCAAAAAATTTCTATATAAAATTCAAAAATCAGTAATTTTAAATACATGTAGGATAACGAAAGATATTTTAAATATTTATGTTGAGGGATCAGTAGGATTTATAGGCCCTGTTAGGAGTTCTACCGAGCCGAACCCTCTGATATGAAAATATCTGGAGTCGGTGAATTATTTTTCCATTTGATCTCTGGTGAGTTGACGTATTGTTCTTGTATTGTGTTGTATTTATTTTGCTTAAATAATGCACTTGCATAATTTTGATTGAATATATGATCATTTGTGGAAAAGTGTGTGGAAGGGTTTAGTTTTTCCTATGGGGAAGATTTAACCCGGACATAAAATCGGAAAAATTAAAAGTATATACATACTAGACATTTTTTGCGATAATTTCGTCCCCTCTAAAATTTAATACAAATGCACGTGTTAAAATAAATCAAAACACGATTTTTAAAAGGCATTCTTGAAGGGATAACTCTCCGGGGACAGTAAAATTGTGAACAAACAAGAGATTTGATAAGTATTTGCAAAAAGATCTTATTATATGTAAGCTAGTACTATTATACTTATATAGTAAACAGGGTCCGGGAGTAAAGTGCACTAACTTCGGGAGGTGATTTTACATGATGGTAGAAGTAAATTTACAAATAACTTTTTTGAAATTCCATTATTTTCAAAAACAATACGTTTCAAAAAATTCATCTAGCTGGAAACAATCTTAAAACTTTGACAAATCACCTCCGAATTTAGTGCATTTTACACCGGGACATTTTCTTCTTTCAATAATTTCCTTCGTAAAGTAAGTTCCAATACATATAAAAACCAAAACCTAAGTCAATATAACATTCCAGACGAAAACGGTAATAACGTCAATAGAAATTCATTTTACCATCATTACTTACGTTTAAACTGTCATAAGTGTGAATCAATGTCAAATATATATACATACACTTTAAATAGTCAAGTGTGAACCAAAGTCAAATATATATACCTACATTTTAAATAGTCAAATGTGGACCAATTTTAAATATGTATATACCTAAATGTTAAATAGTCAAGTGTGGACAAATGTCAAATAAATTTACCTCATTTTTTTGTTACTACTTTGGTTTTACAAAAAAATTATTTTTAGTTGGTTATTTGTTAAACATATAAAACTCTAATTTCTAGAAAAACCCATATTTCTCTTCTGAACTAATTAGTTCGCTAATACGTATTAGCGTTTGCAAATCAAATTAGAACAACTATTAATAAAATCAATCTGAAGCATAGCTATGAAGGACACGCCTTTGTCCTTTAACATTAATACATCTTGCACCATTCTCATGAATATTTCAGGTGGCGTATGGAGCCCAGGTGCGGCTTATAATACACCTTAGGAACCTCCGCATAATAACACTATGCATACTAGGGAGGAAGTTAATTGGCTTTCTACGTCATTATTTAGTAGCAACTTGCGGGATGATTAAACTCCCTCTCATATTGGAAATATGCAGAGCCATTGTAATGTATTATATCGTCATATTGTACATATACCAGAAGAAAATGATGACATGTTAACCACTGAAGTTAATGTATCAACAAGAAAAAAAATTGGAACAATTATGTACCTAGGTTGTAAAAAAAAATGATATTTATATTGCGACTGTATTCATTTCATTCGTGTTCTCAAAGAATTTTAATATTTTATTAAAATCGCTTCAAGAATGCCTTACAGTAAAATTAAAAGCGTTTTACATGAAACTGATATGATCATTCATTATGCTCATTCAAAATTATAATCTTTGGATAAAAGTGAAAAAATCATGTCGTAGGAGCCACTGATAAGATATATCTAACCAATTTAACTGTAACTTACTGGTTATTGATTTTAATGAAAAACGTGTCGACTGTCTTTGAGTTATCAGTAATAATTGTAATTTGTCGTAAATATATTGGTTACCCCCAGTTTTAACACATCTTTTGGACAGAGAAATATTAAGTTCTATGCTACCAAATCAAACATAAAAAATAACGGAAATTAATATAATTAAAACAAAAGTAAAAACATGGCTGAGAGAACAAAGTGATATTCAACATGCAAACAGTATGAAGACGATGTAAAGACAACTCGAAACAAAATACAAAAATTTAAAAACTACAGAATAGGAAACCCTAGTGAGAAACAACAACAATAATTTTTGTTATTCGTTTTTGGGGTGTTATGTCGTGTTGCGCTAACTTCTTCTTTAGCCAACGTTGAAAAAAAAAATTCCACTTTAAAGATTCATTCTTTCATGAAAATAAAATAAAAATTTAAATAGATGTGCTTAAAAAAAGTTTTTTACAAATATCATTTCACCGTTGAGTTTAAAAAGGTCAGTAAGTATTTCAAGCTTCCTGATCATTTTTTTTCCGTTTTTTTGTTTTGTTTCCGTGATTTTATTTTACATACTAGAGTTTAATTTGTGTTACATAGAAAGTGAATGAATGTCACCACAAAAGAGACCGATTTAAAGATACCCCGCTTTTGAAAGGTTAAGTTAATTCAGTTCCAACGAATATTGTCTACACTGCCCTTTATTCCATATGATAAAGGGCGAGGGTGAAAATACACAGTGACATGACTATCAAAATACCACACTAAACCTAAGCCACCCATTGGGAGACACGCCTTCATTACATTAAAGTGAATATTTTCACATAACTTTATACAGATTTGTACTGATTATATAAAAATATGTATTTTTGGTAGGTACCGAACGTGTTTGAAGAAAGCATTTACTTTATTGGCTTGCCTAACTGAACGTAATGTTTATGTTTTAAAACGCATGTTGTGTTCAATCTACAAAGTTACAATCTATTCTTAGCCGACATTTTACAAAAAATAAGTAAGACCGAGTAAGTGTTTAATTTGGGCATATCGTTGTGGGTTTCACAATTATGTATAGACTGTGTAACAAAGCGGTTATTTGTAGGGGACACAATTTATTTACAGTGAGATGTATCCCAACATTTGTATTATTTACAAAATATTAGGTTATCCAAAAGTTTAAATTTATATAAAATATGCTATTTATTGTATCTTTTTGGCAAAAACCAGTATTATTTTACTGTGTAGCAAAAGGAATATTTTCTCTGGATAGTGTATTTATTCTTACGGAGATTTATCCTTTGATTTTTGTAATATTTGCATTGTAGTTACCAAAGTTACAACTCGATGGTCTAGTCGCTGAAAATTTCAAAATTTAGGTATGTGTCTTTTTACCAAAACCAGTATTTTATACGATAATAATTTGACCATTGTTGACAAAACATATGGCAGAATCCACAAAAGATATTCCCTGCTATTTTTTTTATACAAGTTCCGTCTATTTTTTTAAATTTATTTTACTCTTTCAGTCCCGAATTAAAACCGGCAGTGGTCGAATATATTTGATATTTGGTAGAGTTATTTGATTTTTTTTTCTATTTTTTTTTTTTTTTTAATTTTTATTTTTTTTTGTTAAATTGTTTAGAAGTTATTGCTAATTTTATTTCAAACAACATTAGGACCTGTTTCACATAAAATGATAAATTGTACACTGTGTTAAAAAACATAACATTTTATTAAATTTAAAAAAAAACAAAAACATCAAACACTGAAAAAATACCTTCCAAACTTACATTCGAAAAAAATTCGGTCGAGAATAACTCAAAAATATGAAAATAGCCACCACCTAAAATATTAGCTACAATCCAATTACAAAAATAGAGCGAATTGCCAGTTATACCAGTAATTGAAAAACTAAAACCGCCAATTTTTAGTGTATCTGGTTAGGAAGGAAAAAAACTTTTAAATCTACTTACTTTCAAATTTACACTCGGTCCGAAAGGGCTGAGTAATAATTGTTAAAGCATCTTAATTTATAAGATTATCTTATACTGCAATTCTAAGGGTACGTATACATTTTCGATGCGAAACGCGAACCGTACCACGAATTACGGAAAATAAATTAATCAAATTCAAGCGGCGGTGTTTCGCGCCATTTGCGGTTGATTCATTTCATTCACCGAAGTTGAGGTTTAGTTCGGCAGTTCGGCTCGCGGATGTATACGTAGCGTTAGATGGGTAAAACTGATGATTTATTTACAAAAAAAATGTAAGGCAAAACAGGGTGTATTTTGGGGTAGTTTTGTATAATATTAGTATTTGTTACCTGGCGCGATTGGGGCTCGCCGGCGTCGACACCGGCTTCCTCTTCGCCTTGGGCTTCTGCTTGCCGTTGGGCGCGTCCTTGAGACTGTAGCTGGAGCTGGCCTTGCGCGCGAACTTAAACTGCGGAGACTGCAATTCGTCACGCTGACGTTTGAATGCAACACCAATCTCTTTACATACAACAACGGCAAGGGGTGCGCTGGGCGGGGCAGTGTTCGACGGGGAAATAGGTTTTTTAGTAGGCGACGAATATTGTGATCACCGTTTTATAAAACCAGATTTAACAAATATACAAATATATATTTTTTATTGTAATTAAACATACTTATTTTGTATGTAATGTGAAATATTTCTTCGTAACGCGAACTAATATGAAGTAATAATTCTTTATTCGAAATGCCTACTTCTTTTCTTCAAATGCTTGACAGATCATTAGAATTAACAGAGTTAAGATACCTCACTGAGACAACGCGCTTGGGTTCACTGAACTAGATCCAATGGACATACAATAGCGACCCGTCCACATAAATACTATTTGAATGACTATTCTTTTCATAAGCGGTGCAAATTTTTTTGTTGGATTAGTACGAATATTACGTGTCTTGTATTATTTTAATGTCATTAGATAGATGTCGTAATTATTAAGATTACTAACATTCGATAGGTAAATTTCATCGTTAATCTTGAACATTTTTTTTTTATAAATTAATCTTTACAAATCCTATAATTATAATAATATCTTGTTATTTTAAGCGGCTTGGCATGAATGAGTGTAAGTATGAATTATATTTTGACAGAAAGGTAGGTACACATATTTAGTTGAGAGACGTTTTATACCATATTCGACATATTTACGCTATCAGAAAAGGGGAGTTCTTGAGCCTGAAAAACAAAGTTGTTTCTCCCTTTTGTATCGGGTAGTAATAAAAAAATAACGTTCACTTTAAATTGCTAATTTAGGTTCTGATTTTCTTTATTTTAGATAAAAATATTGGGAAATTAACTGTGGAAACTCTCAGTTTCAATTTTAACATTGCTTAAAATTACATCAAAAATTTTTAGTGGCAATGGGATCAGAGTATAGATGAAATACACAGAATATTAGTAGATCAATATTATTCCATCTCTTCCTCAATATTTGAGAATTTGTATTTGTTTGTTAGCATCACTAACATCCCTTACTTAGCTTCTGAAAAAGTTTAAGAATGACTTAGCGTATTCATTGTTGAATCTTTAATCCATGAAAGTATTCCGCAGTATTCTGGCTTTTTTCTAAATTTTGATTGGAATAATTAAAAGTTCGGATCAAATAACCGAAAACTGTTATGCTCGAAAGACATCGGAAGTCAATTAGGTACATGATCACAATAAACGTCACCTATAAGATGCTAACAGCACCTATTTCGATATCGAAAAAAATCTTCATTTAGTTAAAAAAATATTTTTTTTAATCAATAAAACAAGGGGGGTTAAAGGACCATGGACAATACAATGAAAATAATAAATTATATTTAACGTAATTAATTTAATCTTAAATATTCAACTTAATCTTAAATATTACTTTTTAAGCTTAATCATAATTTGTGATGGCTTGTTAAAAAAATAAAACACGACTTTAAATTTAAAAATTTCGATATTGAAATATATTAGTTTGTAGAAAACATTATAGATTGTGATGCTGTATTTAAAGTGATTTGATTGCTGTTTTGTTTGAGGTTAAAAATAAGAATATTCAACTTACACAACACTCTCGGAACTGTTTGGCGTCAATGGGGGATGTGAAGTTTAGTCCCCAAGTGTCGTTAGTCATAGGATCCTTCCAGTACACGAAGCATTCTGAGGCCTGGCCAATTCGAGTTCCTGAAATAAATAATATTTAAAGTCATAAATAATGTTGCCATTTATTATGCCTAAAAATAACAAAAATCCATGGCCGGCTCTGAGCCAAAAGGCGCCGGGCGCTAATAAAATTTTGACGCCCCTTGTCAAAACCAGTAAATGTCTAGGTATGTGATCACTGTAATCAATAATATTCGGATGATATTTATTTTTGTGTAGTGCCGTTTTTGTGAAAAATATTGTCAAAGGCAACTGTTAGGTATTATCAGCGCCTAGGCGCATCAAAAATTCGGCGCCCGGAGCAGACTGCTTCAATTGCGCCCGCATAGGGCCGGCCCTGCGAAAAACCTCAACATCAACTGTAAATTGCTTACAGTGGTGATTCCCTATATATTTTGCACCCCGTCCTATTGGTTAAAATGAATCAAATCAATTGATTATTTTCATTCTTCGGATCACCCGTTTTAAGTTGCTGTGGAAACATGAGAATGAGTAATTTCGCCGGCTTTACCTTCGGATAATGGCTTGTAAGTTTAACTGGTTGACGGCAATCATAGTCCTCTTTTTTCCAATCTATTCTTCTTTTTACAAATCCATTCTTCAGCTCTGTTTTTCTCACATCTCACATCTCTGTAACCGTCCTAGATATTATATTAATATAAAAGGAGATATAGCATGGAAGCATGCCGACTGTCGCAAATTTTCGACCAAACTGCACTGACTAACAATGCAGCGGAGCCAGTAAAAGTTACGTGTTTGGTTTTCATGTACAAAAAAAGGCAGGGCGTCGCTGTCGTCAATGTCGCATATTGTAGAAATGATATGCAGAATAGGCAAATACTTTTGTGCACGCGGTTTTATACTAATAATGTCATGGTCTATATCCTTTGCTTCTAGTATCCACATCAACAGCCGCCACAAAAAATGAGCGCTACTAACAGCAAGCTACATTCATACCTTCATACTCTGTATAGAGTCAAGCCTATAACGCATAGTTTTATCAAGAATATATATATATAGTATTCCTACAATCTACAATGATAATGAGGTGGTCTTTTATTTTATTTCCATGAAATGTATTTAATTTAAGAGTTAATAAAGACAGTAAAAGCATTTTTTTGGTATCTCTAAAAATGAGGTAGTTTCTAAGGTGAACTTGGGTAAAACGTATGCAAAGGTGTCTCTTGACGTCGCAAGAAATGGAAGTCAATGGAAGTGATGTGACAAGCTTTTCCGCTTCTTTTATATCAAAATTTTGAAGGCTAATATCTTCGACACTATTCGGTATTTTCCAATGGATCAAAAATTTCTATCTTCATTATGCTTGTAGGAGAGTATGCTTTTTCATTATGCTTCTATTTCGTTGTAGGAGATGACTTCCGTGTACAAGAAGAAATCAGTGATCCGCCTGCCTAACTTCTTCCGCCCCCTACACACTATACGGCTAGGATAAAATAAGATAGTGCCAGCAAAACTACGTAATTAAGCAGGTACTAAAAATCTACGTAACTATCACCTCATTTTTCCCAAGGGTTAGGCAAAGAGGATGGGCCGTCTCACAGCTCATTATCGTCACACCCCCCTTTCTACATTTTCATTCAAACGTCACATCACGCATAATCTTCTTTCGTGCTGACTCTCGACATGACTGGATTCCAAGTATTTGATAATTTGACATTAAGGTTCACGTTTTCCGAAGACGTCCTCGACTTATTCCTCCGTTCAACATATTCAAACCATCTAAGCGTCCCTACATTAATCATGTCAAAACACTTAAATCTTTTTTAATTAACACATTTATATGTACAGCAATTTTTTTTGGTAAATTAACACGATGGAATCAAGGAGGAATTAGTTTTTTTTATCATATTGAAATTTTTCACATTTTTAATTTCGGAAATTTAAACATTTTCTATTTGTAAACCCATTGTATTTGCGTTACAAATTTGAACCCTTTATTAATATCAAAATAATGATTTATTTCCAAAATGTCGTTGGGAAATTCGGAATAATAATAATTATTCGAATACCGTAAGACAGGGGTTCCCAACCCCGTGCCCGCGGGCAACGATTCGAATGTGCCCGCCACTATTCGACAGTGAAATAATTTTTCATAAACATTAATTAAAAATGTGAATTATTTTTATTTATTTGTTAGAGTTTTAATTTTTTCGAGTGCCTAGGTTTAATAGTTCGTACGTTTGCGATATTGTATGAATGAGTGGTTCTTTTGTTGACAGTACTTGTCGCAACTTGTCTAGCGGCGAGCCAGACTGTACTCTTCACGCTAGCCTGGAACGGGGAGTTCTATTTGCACATCACTCCTTGTACACGCAGAAAACCCGAAGTGAACGAACGCCACGAACTGAGACAATGAACGCCGAAGGCAATAAGCAGTCAGTGAAAGCAATAAGCATGGCCCCGACACACAGTGGGCTGAAAATCGCCTTTCATAGACATAGAGACTTGATCATCCTTCTATCCTTTTCAGATGGTTTTACCACATATACACCTTAAAGATCTCATTTTTTCCGTATTCAGTCTACTTTCATCCTTCATGTGCGATTATAAAAATTAATGAAATTCACAAAAAACCGAAAAAATGGTGCAGTTAAAATTCAGTTAATTCGTTTTTTTCGTGTTTGATGACCGAACTTTATAACATGTAAGTTAATCATATATTTTTTTAAATTATCGAAGAAAGCAAACACTTTGTGGCTTGACATTATACGAAATGAAAACAAACACTTAGTTTTAAACCACTTTATTTTGATGTATATTCGTCGACCGGTTTCGATTGGACTCAATCTTCATCAGGACAAAAAAATATAATACTGATAAAATATAATACAGTATTATATTTTATTGTCCTGATGAAGATTGAGTCCAATCGAAACCGGTCGACGAATATACATCAAAATAAAGTGGTTTAAAACTAAGTGTTTGTTTTAATTTTGTATATATTTTTTTAGTAAGCACAACAATACAAATCTACTGCGTTTTGGTAAAACCCTTCGAGCAACATTTTGTTGGGTGTTACTTTTCAGTTGTGTCATATAAAAGTTTTCAAAGTACAATATGGTAAATATATTTGTCCTGGTTAAGGCGTTTTTAACACTGAAAACTAAATTTATGCGAATAATTTTTTTAAAGATTATCTCAAGAAAACCGTAGATAAAACTACTCAATCCTCAAAGCTCTCATAATTGTAAAAAGAACTGCAATATTTTATATCAAAATTTTTTAAAACAAATAATCACTTTCATATAAACTTCAAGATTTTTATGTTAAAATATTTGTTTGTGTTGTCTCGTGGTAAGTCTTCATTTTGTGGCTTGAAGGATTTTACCAAACCACAGTCGAAATGTCATGAACGTAAAATTTCTTGACTTCTGTCGAAAATATTTCCACACTTATGTAATGTTCAAAATTTTTACAGAGAATTACTATTACTAAACTAACGTTGGATAGATATCCGTTTCGGCAATCAATCCCGAAAGAATGAAACTATCATAAACACTATTTACCATCTTTATTTTACAAATTTTATAAAAATCTTAACTATTATACAGTAGAAAATCTATTTGCTGAATAATAACGGAGAGTTCTGGAGGTATGAAAATTGCACAGCTTTTTTTATTCGTAATTTTAATAGTTTCTATTTGTCGATCTATCATGAGTTATGGAGCTTTTATATATCTATATTACTTACACTTTTGAATGAAATAACGATAAAACTCGAGCGAATTTGGGGAGAAACGATTATTATATCGCAACTTTTGATTTAATGGAATTTTAATAAAATACGGCCTGCTAAATATTGGCCAAATATTAAAATTAAAATTTTGAATACTTAGCTGTCTGCGAGCTTACATGCCCCTACTAATAGAATCAACAATAATATTTACAATGTTATTCTAAATTCAAATAACTGCGAAGGCAATTGAACTTACATATGTCACAGCATTTTTTTTGTTATTACAATGTATTAATTTCCAATAATATTTTTATCTCATTACATTACAATATAAAAACTAAGGGTAAACGTAACATAAGTTATAATCTACACGTTCATAAATGAATTAGTAGTTAAATTATTTTAGGAAAACACACTTTTCTCAAGTTATGCTTTAAAATAATAAGATTAATGAAAATTTACTTCAAGAAAATTATATTTTGGACCTTTGGCCAAAGTTATGGCAGTTGGGCCGATTGTAAGACCATATTAGCCCACAGGCTTATTAACTTTACTGCCCCTAAAATTTACAACTCACTACTTGCTATTTTTGAAGAGACCATATTGCGTCAAAACATTAACAGTAAAAAAAACATATTAAATCATGAATAAAATTCACTGAAAAATATGTCATCATCTATAATACATAATAATATGTTACAGTATTGTATTGTCTCCTAGACAGACTTACCTTTTTTTCTTTTTACATAAATTTTATCTCGCTTATAACTACGTTTTGTATAATTCTTCCTAGAAAACTAAGACCTCGTGTAAGACTTAATATTTTATGTATAATCTTAACATCTTAAATCATAGAACTATGTTCAAAATTATTATAATTCCCGCGTACGGGCGTTGCCTTTCTCTATTTTTTTATGAACTTATTTTTTTTAATATTTCTTTGTATTCTGTATATTTTTTGTATTTTAAATAATAATAAAAAAAATTAAATCGCAAAAGGCGGTTTTTCATAAAATAATTAAATTGGCGCCATAATAAAAATACATGTTCCGTTTACCCTTAGTATTTTTCTAGTTTGGAAAAACTTTGAAAAAAATGTTGAAATGGGATCGCATCTCCGCTAGAGATTCTATCCTAGACTACGAAATACCTCCTGCATAAGTAAACTCTGCTGACAACCGACAGAATTTACTGCTTTCCCCTTTGGGTTGATGCCTGACGGTTATAATATAAAATTCTCCTTTTCCGGACCAGATGAAACGTTTGTTACGGAAATTTTATTTGTTCGTGTTTTGGGAACATGAATATAAGCATTATTCTAGAAGTTTGTTTTACATTTGAAAATTATCATTTGACGCAAAAAGCTCTGTAAATATTATTTATCAACTCATATATTATATTGTTGGCACAGAACCGTGAAAAATAGCGGGATATTATTATTGTCTTTCAAAAGACGATTAGAAATTTACTACATAAAAATTACATTTGTCAAAAATTTTAAACTATAGAAATACACGTTTTAGATACAATATTATTGGTAGTTGAAATCATTTTGTTAACTAAATATGATTTAAGATTTTCACGTCCAAAAGTATTTTTGTTATTTGTTTTTGGGGTGTTATGCCGTGTTGGGCTAACTCCTTTAGCCAACGTTATTTAAATAACACATCTGCCCTGATGATGGACACTGCAATGCTGTCCGAAACGTTGGCTAAAAAAGGAGTTAGCGCAACACGGCATAACACCCCAAAAACAAATAGCAAAAAAAAATTTGTTAACTACTTTATCGGTTTTTTGATCGTTCTCACAATCAGTTCCAATATAGAAAATCAAAAAATACCATTCCATTCCATTGATTCGGAGTTTATAGAAACAGAGGCACATAGATACACCATCGAAATTATTATTTTTTAATTACTTTCAAATATATACTCAACTTATAGTACAGCAGTTACTAGTAACCTATCCTAACCCAAAATAAAGAAACCAGACAAGCAGCTTTTGAAGTATGTTGTAAAATGAAGAACAACAAATTAAAGGACCTATGAACACATTAATCTAATTGAGCATGAATCCAACGCAAGATTCCATAGATTCCAAAACTGAGATGGGCAGGACTCGTCGAAAGAATTCCAGATGACAGGACACCACAACCAATGTGGTCAAGTAGGTGCTTTTGTGGAAGCGACCCAGAGCCATATTGAGGAAAATATGAATAGACTGGATAGCGTGCAAGGATGAGAATTGAAGCAGGATGGGAAGGACTAGTGTCTAGAACGATCAAATTGATAACTTAAAAATATCGGACCGTTGGACTCAACCTTCGACGATTTTATAACGATATTCTTAGCACGGTTGCGCTGTTGATAGCCGAACCGATATTGACACGAAATTATTAAAGTTAGTTATACCATGGCAACACTGGTGGATCTGTCTATAGATTAGTATTCGCAAGCATCAAATGGCTACGTACATATAAAAAAAAAATAATTGATCATAAAATACTAACGTTAATATACACTGGCAGTGAGTGTACCTTTTTAAACAGAAAAGAAAGTTTATTAGTTATTGAAGTCTTTAGTCATAACTAGCGATATTTTAACAACTTTCGTTTCTCCAAGCTTGAAAAGAATATTGATCGCATATACGATTTCTTTGATTTCTAAGGGCTTAGTTAGCTCACCTCCACTAATTAATCAGTCTGTTATTTTGTATGACGAACGAAATTGTTTAAAAAATTGTGTATATTGACAGTACACGGAATTTAATCTGACATCTTGGAAGCAACGCTAAAACCGGCGACTTTTGTCTACCGACTGTCAGAATCATATGCTGACCGTGCTGGCAAATATCGACCATAGATGGTAGATTTAGTCAATATCGTTTAGATGCAGTGTCTTATCTATAGGCTGTTCTAGATACCCTGAACGAAAATAGCGACTGACTGCAGCCAGTGGATTAGTGGAGGAGATGGTGATCAATAATGATACACACTTGCATTATGTCTGAATTTAAGCTATATTCACAAACACTGAAAAGCCTTACTAAGAATCTTCTACCCTTTACTGAAGATTTCTGGATTATTTTATGTTTATTTGCAAGAAGCGCGTACATTTTGAACGCGCGAAAAATAGAGAAAATTCAACAAAAAATAAATTCTTATAAGTTACATTCCAACTTTGTTTTTGAACGATACTCAAAAATATGTTATGCAAAATAAGCACTTCAAATGATAAATTACATACGCCTCGTTACTTTTACGAAATACCTCAATAAAAACTTTCCGCAAAATATTTTTAATTTATTAAAATTAAAATTTTAAATTTCCCCAATTATATGGTATGTAGTGAGGCTGAAGGTGGTGGGGAGGTAAAGAAGATGGGGAGGAGGAAGGTGGGGGAGTACCTGGCTATTTAGATCTGGTCACTAAACACGGCGAAAGCCATTTAAATTCTGATTGGTAGTCTTAACACAAGGGCAATACTAAGAGTATCTTTCACTCTGGAACGTGCTGCAAAGATACCTTATATTATTTTTAATTATTAAATTGTGAAATAACACTAGCCAATCAAATAAAATTTACTTGCGCACGCCGGGATCTGAACCCACCTCCGGATTTCTAGTCAAGAGCCTTACCCCTCGACCAAGGAGGCCGATTCTCTTACAAGTAAGAGAGGCTGATTCGAATCAGTATCTCAGCCTTGTGATATATGTGGTTTTTGACAAATTTAACTGCTTTTCATGTTTCATATATTTAGATTTCTAACCTATGAATTGTTTATGTTTGTGTAATAGATGTAAAAGTATGATATATGTAAAATATCGTAATCTAGTATGCTCGCAGATCTTTAAAAATATAATTAATTTGTGGAAATCGTTTTAAATTAACCAAATTCACAATTTTGACAATATTCTCACTCAATTGTAAATAAGCATGTCTTATTCACTTGGGAAATGAATTGGAAAAATCCTCTCATGTTGTCTCATTCCACTCGGCCCGAATCATGCTACTCTGGGGATATCCTTTACTCTGTGGAAATAACTGTGAAATAATACATTCTGCTGAGTCAGTTGCGAGGGTAAAGTTTGACATAATCAACTTTACAGGCAGTCAAAATAGAAAATAAAAATGTCTTGTTATTTTTTAAATTCATAAAAACGCGAATAGGAGTTAGATGATTTTGATAAAGTATGGTATTTATTCTCTCTTCAAATCATTATAATCCGAACATGTAATATTATACATTAAACATTATAATGAAAACAGCTTATTGTCTTAGTAAGTACTGTCAACTACCGTATAATTCGAAATTCGAATAGAGCATCTAATTTAGTGATTAGGCCGTCAATCATTCGTAAGTGCAAGTTGCTACTTGGTGATTATCTACTATTATCTACGTGATTTTATACATATTTGTAGTCAATTGGTAGGGGTAAAATAATTAATATTTTTATTAATAATTTGATTTGTTTCTGTAATTGAGTTTTTTCATGAATAAATCAGAGTTTAATAAAATAAAACTTACAATACATGATAAATCTCAGGCAATACTAACACCAGCAGAAAAAATCAATTGACTGAAAAAATCAAAGTGGTTCGACATCTGAAGCTTCAATTTAATATTTTAAATTACGTATTGATACCTCAAGCCACCGCGTACGAAGTGCGGATCACAAATCAATTTCCGCCACTTTACTAATAGTAAATGAAACCTCAAGCAAAAACCGTATTAAATTATGATTTTCATGATTTTTAAAGAAAATTCTGCGCACCAAGACCTGATCAAATTAAACAGCTAATGGCCAGGTCACCCCCTTATAAATAAAGGGAGCTATGAATGAAGATTCACTAGGGCTCATTTTCTGGAAACTTTTTCTGGGAATTTAGTAAGACATTCATTCCAACGATCTATCTTGTATTTTTTATTGTAGTAGGGAAGATTTTTTTACGTGTTAATTCCATCTGTATCTGCCATACTAGTGGCCCAATAATAAGCGAACGAGGTCGAACCACGTAGATACAGGTGCTTCACAATACCACTTATGAATATTATTAGGGTACTGCTAATGCGTTTTGAGGATTACAACTTCCACAATTCAGGCTCTCTAACATACGAAGCCACGGTCGCGCTGGTCAGAAGAAAAGATCCACAAACTAGAGAAACAACTCTAACATTAGAGCATATATCATGAAATGTTATATTTCTATTAACAAGGAAAAGCTACGGTTCTTTTATTCACTTGTGGGACATATATTCCGTCAACACTCATTTCTACATCCACTCACCCTGTATATCAAAATAACAATAGGGTAGACCGAGGCTATTCGGATCAGGTGAGTTATTCGGATCAAGCTAAGCAATATGGATATATCTCGGCTATTGTAACCAAATGACAAAGAATTAATTTAGACATAGCTTCCCCATCTACCGGATGCCATAATAGTAAAATTACCAATATTACAGATTGCGTGGGTTGACTGCTAAAAATCGATATGTGTGAAGATCGTACAAGTTACGTCTCAAATAAATGCCTGATGTAATATTGTTCTCTGCGTTCTTAGTGTTTTTTCTGGAAAGGTAAGCTATTTAGTCATGTTCATATGTTATATATTTATCAATCAAATGCACAGTAAACAGAATTAAAGCGCAATAAATTGTATTTTGTATGATTTTGTAGTTTACTTTGAGTAAATATCATATTAATAAATGTGAGGTTAAACGGACCGACGGTGGGGGGGCTATTTGGATCATATTTTAATGCTTTTAAAATTTGATGCGTTTATTATTTCATATTTTTATTTGAAATAGATGGTGCGCAATTATGTGAAAAAGACAACTAATCAATCATGGTCGAAAATTGCAATGGATGAAGCCGTTAGGAAAGTAAAATCCGGTGAAATGGGATTACGCAGTGCTGCTGTGAGCTACGGAATCCCATACATGACATTACAAAGACATACGACTTCAATCACCGGGATCATCTCTAATCCAGGAACAAGACCTGCAATAGATATTGAATCTGAAAAACAGTTTGCGGATAGGTTGGTTTATTTATCTAAACGTGGATTCGGCATTACTCCAAAAAATGGTCAGGAAATACGCTTTTGATTATTGTAATCGTCTTGGTAATCAAGCTCAACGAAGATTTAATTCAGAAGTTGGAATGGCAGGTCAAGAATCGTTTCATCGTTACGCGTCATGCATACCTCTCCATAAGAAAACCAGAAGGACTATCTCGAGCAAAGATTAACGGAATGGATCCAGACAAAATATCAAATTTTTATGACACACTGGAAAAGGTAATAAGAGACTGTCAATTACAAGGAAGGCCAGAATGCATTTATAATATGGACGAAACCGGCATGCCCCTAAATAATCGTCCCGTATCAATGACAAGTGTCGAGCGAGGTCAAAATGTAACTGTTTTGGCTTATATGAATGCAGTTGGATCATTCATACCTCCATTTGTCCTGTATAAGGGCAAACGTAAGATGGATGAATTTATGATTGGAATGCCACCAAAAACCGCCCAAAATTACAGTTCAATGGAAAAGGTACCCCGGGACTTAAAGTTAAAAAATCTTCCATAACAGCTTCTTCATCGGCTTCAAGAAAGTGGTTTTGCATTTATTGAAATGAAGCTTTTGTACATCCTCCAAAGGAAGATTGGATTCAATGTTCTTCTTGCGAAGAATGGTGCCACAAAAAATGTTACAACAAGAAAGTTTTAATAAAGTTTTTATTTGTGCGGTGTGTAAGCCAATAAGAGTGTAATAAGTGTCATAATACTTTCATATAAGTTATGGGTTCTTAAAACCTATTTTTGGTTTTTGTTTTTTTTTCATACTTAACTATTTTTTCGGGTTTGATCCGAGTAGCCCCACCACTGATCCGAATCACCACATATATATGGGGTGATTCGGATCGGTGGAGAGGTCTACAGTAATAGTCATATGTTTTTTTAAAGTTACTTTATGTTATTATCATTAAAATTAAAACATATAAAAATGACAAATGCTTAATATTAAATAAATTTTTTTTCGAAAATGTATTAGTTTTAATTTTTTTCAAGTAAACATAAAAAATGATCCGAATAGCCTCGGTCTACCCTATGTATAACCGAAAGATTCACAAAACCAAATCTCTAATTTCATTAAATAAATGTAACACCACAATTGCATGACATCAATATATCTCGGTAAAAATACCTTATCAATAGCTTACCGGAAAACCACAGAACAATTAAGGACGGTAAATGCCTAGTAAGAGCAATTAGACAAATTCAATTAAAAAAAATTAACTGTATTAACTTGACCCAAAACCAGTTGATTTCCTTCCTTCTGATTTTCTTTTTAATTTTAAAACCATATTTATATTATCTAAAAATACGTACCTAATTATGATCAAATTATAGTAATCATCACGATTCTTACTCCTCTTCTAAACACAAGCGTTCGCGTCTATAGAGGGGGTAAAAATGAAAATTAAAAAAAAAAAAACAAGTCACTGTACATAAAAAAAACTCTACCTTAAAAAACTTGATAGCGTCTCGCATAATCCTGCATTGATGGCGTCCCGACCTAGGAAACGCATCTTACTCACTGTGCGCACTCTTAACTCACACGCACAGTAAAGTTTTTTTTTATTATATTAATTTTTGCTTTATAAAATCTTCTCATACAAATAATAATGATGAAGTGGAAATGCTCACCAGGTTGCAGCAATCGCACATCCAGAATCTTATCCACCTGCGAGTTGTAGGCCGTGATGTGGAAGACGCACTCTGGCGAGTCCTGAATGCAGGTGATGTTGACTGGCACCAGGTCTTCGGAAACCTGCTGCCACTTGACGGTGCCGGCGCCACTGGCCGACACGTGGAACACCTCGGCCCATAGTCTGGAACGGGAATTTCTATTTATTTATTTGTAAGAAGTGGTCATTTGAATGTGCGGGTGCAGCCAAATTATAAAAAGAAAAGAAACAGATGAAAATATGAATAATCTGTCAATAATTGCTAATAAATGTGCATAGTTTTCACATAAACTAACTAAAAAAGATCTTTTATGATACTACTCCAAATGGATTCTGAGAGAGTTTTATATGATCTATGTAAGTATATTAGAAATTTTGTATTAAACACAGTGAAAACAGAGTGAAAAATATCGACCCTGGACAGAGCATTGCATTGGTGCGATTTTGTATGCATGGTATTGAAGCCAAATCTAGGGTGAGGAGAAATTAAGTCTTGCATGACAAACTTTCAAAATGATTTATATGCAAAGTGGTGTATAATAAACGATTATATATTTTTGTGTTGTTAATGCAGTTATAACGGTTTATTTTTTTTCGGGGTATTTGATGAGACATGGAATGAGATATGTAATTTAATTTTTTTTTTGGCATTTTTCATACTTCTCCCTCACCCCACGGCTTCAAATTGTTCTCGAATAGCTTATAACTACATATTTTTTATGGACATTCAATAAAAATCGTGGTAAAATAGAAGATATGTCAAAAGGAACAGCACATGTAATGACGACTAATCATTACATTTATCATAATATTATAACGATATAAGTCTCCGAATTGTGTGTATTCGAACCACAATGGCGATAAAGGAAGGGCGTGTCACAAGGAAGCATTCCGGTCCCTCCTTTAAATCTTATCTTTCAATCGACTATTACGGATTGTACAATGTTTGCCGATGATATGAATGACTTGTACTATTAATACACATATGATATCGACCATTTCAATCCATAGCGAACTGGATCACTAAATACATCAACTTAAACGTAAAATCATTGTAAAGATTTATTTCTACTTGTGTTCTAAAAATTGTTCTACTTTTGGGGATTAATAATACAAATTTTAATTGGACAGAATGAAGACAGAAAATTTGTTAAAAGTTGGTTAACATCTTTTAGTTTCACTTATTTTTTGGGCACACTGAGTAATCTGTTTAGTGTAGATAGATAATCCGGTATCTATTCAATTCAATGTTAAAATATGGGATATTTTTTATATATTGTTTTTTTGTTTAATTCGTAGAACTCCGTTAATTTTTTAATAATTTAAATAAAATCAAATTTAATAATATAATTATTAAGTTCTGCGAGTATTTTTCGGTTTTTGTTATTGTTACAGCTGTTTTGGCTTTCAAGGCCATTTTCACAGTTTTGAAATGGCGTTGAAAGCCGAAACAGCGGTAACAATAACAAAAACCATAAAATAAAAATAAAATATATGGGAACACTCCAGCGAAAATTTTTTCCCGAAAGTATTATTTATCCAGAACATATGTGTTAAGAACATGAAGAATTAACGAAAACACTAATAAGCATTTTTTTGCTCCCAAAATTTACGAAACAATTTTTTCAAATGACATTATCCCAATAGCAACTTAAAAATGATAGTGTGTCTTCTTTTTAAATTATTGTACTTAATCATTTTCTATATGATTTTATGTACCCGATTATTTTTAAGTATTGAAGACGGAATAAAATTAAAAGATATATGGTAAGAACCATAATTTCAAATGTACTTGTTTTAATCACAAAGTGTTTGTCAACTGAATGAAAGCAAATAATTTATATTGTGAGCTTAAATCGTTGTGCATAGTTTTTTTTTAAATATATAATGTACAATAAAGAGATTATCAATTTGTTATAATGGAATTTGAATCGCACGTAGTATCAAAGTAACGCTTCAAATAACTGAAAAATAACAATATATTAATATTAATAACGAGGAAGAAAGCAATTATAAGTTTAGTCTTTGAATTAACTGCTTGGGATTGATTGTTTTCGGATTTATATGCGATATTAATATTATAGATAATAGGTTAAAAAATGTGGACTTTTAAACAAAAAATAAATTAAATTAAAATTCTAAATGAATTCGAAATAATAGTGATGTAATTAAAATGTTTCGTATCTCGACCTCAGCAGATGTCCATCTCTTCGTCGGGAGCCTTGGAAGGGGCCATCCTCGTAGCGGTAGGCCTTGCGGATCAACGGCGCACACGAGCACGACAGTTTGTTGCCCATCACGCCGCGCTGACCACACTCTCCGCAGGTCACTATACCACCTGCAACAGAGTTAAAACATGCTTAATATCACTTCATATATCAATCAATACCTGGACATTGAAATCGTGAATATCAAACAATCATTTTGAGGTTGATATCTTGTTTGACATTGACCATCGTAAAAACACCATCGCAATGTTTCTCCAAACTTCGAGATCATCTAGTCCTAGCATTCCATCGAGAAAACCTAAGGGATGCAATATAGGTTATTACCCAAACCCAATACCCATCGGAATGTAAAGGGATTACATGGCATCTTTAGGTCCCCATATTACAGAGCCACTGTCAAGAATGCTGCGAACCAGTGTAAAGTAAAGCATTTTTATGATTGCCGTATTAGAAGAAGATTTTGCATTGCAGATTATAAAACCTAGCATTCCCTTGGCAGAGTTGCACACTGAATCAATATGAGAACGTATTAGAAGAAGATTTTGCATTGCAAATTATAAAACTTAGCATTCCCATGGTAGAGTTGCACACCGAATCGATATGAGAACGAAAAGTCAGGTGTCAAAAGTGATTCCTAATTCCTTCGCCACTGAAATATGTTGTAACGAGATGCCACACCGAGAAAACTTACGGATATGAAATATTGTTAATTTATTAAAAATCTGGTAAATTTTTTTGTTTTTTTATTAAAAACGGGACTAGAGGCCTATGACAAATTAATTGAAAAATTTCATAACAAACTATCAGTAAAGCACGTATTTGTAATGAGGTAAAGTCGGAACACGTGATCACCGCATCTCGTTCATTATATTTATTCGAACCTGGTGAAGACCGCCTGCGTGAACACGTGATCAGATATATTATGAATGACTAATATTTCTGTGCCTCCGTGGTTGAGGGGTAAGAGTCTCGAATAGCAAGCCAACGGTCACGGGTTCAAATCCCGGCATGCGCAAGATATTTATATTTGATTAATTTGTATTATTTCACATTTTATTAATTAAAAATAAAATATAGTAAATTTGCCTCTCATTATCTCGCCCCGGTGTAAGACCACCATTCAGAATTAAAACGTTGAAATGGCTTTGGTGACCAGATCTGAATAGTGATGTACTCCCATACCTTCCTCTTCCCCATCTCCTTCCTCTCCCACTACCTTCAGCCTCACATCATAATCCGATGGTGGATGCCACAGTTTCACAGCCTCTAGACGGTTAGGAGTAGTTGAGACTCTTGTGCGGTATTCACATTATATATTTTTATTCAATTTAAAATAAAAACACCCTATTCATTTTTCTCCGCGCATCAGACATTTTATAGTTAAAATACTTCGCTTTGACCCTGTTAGCACTTAATTGTACATTTTCCGTTGTTAAAGTAAAGTTTATTTCGGTTACTTCTCTTTACTATAAACTATACCATAAACTTACTTACTGTTCTAACTAATTGCGTATAGCAATTTAATAATGGCTAATATCAAAAATATGCAAAAAAAAGAACATGCTTTTTGGCAAATTTACCAGCAGCTTTAAAAGTAAACTTACTTAAAAGTTTGTCTTTGTATTTCCCCAAAGATTTTCAAATATTTCTGATTGTAAATTAGCATCCGAGATTTGACTCGAGTAAACACGCCTAATTTGATATTACAAAATTTTTTCTGTTAGTTCGGATACTTCAATGATTATGGGTTCATGTGATGGTCTTAAACTAAGCAGAAAGATCTGTCGATGCATATTATTAGCTTGATTTCAAAAACAAAATTTAATTTCGAGTGCACTAATTATAAAGTGATAAAGCCAAAATAACACATTAATTAGAACATTATATTATCATAAAAATACCTATATTTAATATTTGTATTAAGTCTGGATTTGAAGTGTGCAAAATAGGGTGACACAAATATTTTTTGTCTTTTGGATCACATTTTCATAAACAAATCACATCCGCCTTCCATAAAAATTTGAATGGAAGCAAATGATTCATTCAACCCAATAGCCCAGCGCTCTGACTCACTTATACTATTTGAATTTCGTAAGCCCTATTTTGTATTGGAAATTTAAGCCTCGATTATGCAAATATCACGAAACACGCCCACAAGGCATTTCTTGCGTTCTTCTTCATTCTAAGGTTTGGACCTATTTCTAAAAAATATTGTGCCGCTATAAAATGCATTATTATTATGAAAAATATAATGCACTACTCTAAGTACTAATTTTTTTTAATTAAATGAAAATAGACCTAATTAATAGGCATACGTTCATATTTATTTTTTAAAAAGAAAGACTAACATTCCGGGGTTACGAATAACCTGACAATATTTGAAAATCTCCTACTACCACCAAAGTAAGCGGAAAATGTTGCTTGTGTTGTGATGGAGGACTTAGCCAGCCGAGGAATTGAACACACTACGCCTGGGTAGAATCCAAACGCTAGGTCAACTCGGCTACCGACTGGTGGCTATATATACCTATATATATCAGAAGAAAAAGCGAAAGAAACGAATCTACGAGATCGTTTGTCTATGTCGTTTTTATCAAAACTACGATTTGGTCTCAGGGTGCGAAATGTGAAAAAATCATGTTCATGAGGCGATTCAGACCATGAATTAATAAAAAATAAAGAATTCAAAGAGTCGCCTACTCGTAATTTCCTTCATACTTATATGAATTTAAAAATGTCAAAAATCATACCATATTTTATTTATTTTTTTTTTTTTTAATTCCTTTATTTTTCCCAATTTTTACATTATTTCAGCAATGGTTTAACCAAATTCGCCCCTTTCAATCAGACTAACCGTATCAGAACCATATTTGGATAACATAATAATGATAATTGATAGTTCTTTGAACAGCAGACCTCGCGTCCAAAAAACCAATTTTCTCACTTTAAATAAATCAAAACCAAAATTTCCCATGAAATCATAAGATTTGTAATTAGATGATTAATACCTACCTGCTTAAAATTAGTTAACACGACGATTCGACAATCGATCACATTTGAAAAACAATATTAACGAAACCAAATGAACCATTAGAGCAAAATGTTGGTGTGTTTAATGTGTCAGTGAATTCTATTTTGTAAAAACTTCCTTTTTTGCAAAATTATGTTTTTTTAAACTGTGCTGTCTTACCAGATAACGGATTAATATTATTTTTATAAATGTAGTACGTAATCTACCATGAGTTTTTTCCCACAAAAGTTACTTATATGAAAATAAATAAATTTTAGATAGTGTATATCGACTACTACTTTTAAACGGCACCGAAACGTAACAATTAAATTAAGAGAAGACGAAATTCGAGTTGTCCGAGTTAAAAAATGATAGTTGGATGACTTGTATCCGCCGTTTTCTTTGCGAAAATCACCTAAAGGGTGGTCTACTGTAAAAATATTATTTATAGGCTTTTATCTAGATATGTACAAACATTTCTAAAAATATGCTCGCCTGGCAGTTCATTTAAAATAAACAGTTTTATTTTTGAGAAAATACGCTTTTGCACGCACTTAGCTTACCAATAAAGTTTTTAAAATACCTGGTAACCGGCAATGAAATCTGAAACGTTCTTATTAATATATGGATGTGGTGAATACATAAAAGAAGGTATTATTTACTTGAGGTCCCGTGGTGTCACCACATCCCCTCGGCCCTGGAGAGCGAGTGGCCCCGGTTGAGGCTCTGCGAGCGCTGTGCGCCGTGCCGATGGTGGTGGTGATGCTTAGAGCCTCCGTGCTGCAACAAAGCGAACCAGACTATATAATAATATGCAATATACGTAAAGACTTACCGCCATTAGCTCCCCTGTTGTTGTTATTATATTTGTTGTTGTTATTATTGTTGTTGTTGTTACTATTTTTGTTGTTGTTATTATTGTTGTTGTTGTTATTATTGTTGTTGTTGTTATTATTGCTATTGTTCTTGTTGTTGTTGTCGTCGTCGTCATCGTCATTGTTATTTGTCATTTGTACT
Organism: Hesperophylax magnus; assembly: GCA_026573805.1. Taxonomy (NCBI): domain Eukaryota; kingdom Metazoa; phylum Arthropoda; class Insecta; order Trichoptera; family Limnephilidae; genus Hesperophylax; species Hesperophylax magnus. The sequence continues at coordinate 10,701,580 of JAIUSX010000002.1, forward strand.
TTTGTCAGTAGTTGCAGTGGTGTGTCAGCAAGTAACTTATGAATTCGCCCCAATATCTGCATCATAAACGACGCAAGCACGTAACCGGAAGAGAGGTTAAAACATACCTCTTGGTGGCAAATCAGCTCTTACACAGATTCTATATCACATATGAATGAATCAACAATTAAAATACCTTCCAACCACTGACCTGGAACTTAGCGCGTCGATTTATAACTTGATCAAATTTTTTCGCTGGTAAAAATAAAATGAATAACAACAACTAAAATAATAGAATAATATTACCAATATCTTAATTTTTAGGCTTTAAAGACATGTACAATCTGTAGAAAGATAGGTATTATTTGATAGGCATAGCTTACATTATATCGAGGTTGTGTAATTGTATAGCGTATAATGGAGGCTTATTTGTTTGTCAGGGTTATTTTATATATTTAACTCTGTTTCTTTATAGGTGAAATGGTTCGTATTTAAATAGTTAGGTACCAAAAATACCACAAATATTTGGCCGGCCCCTGAAGAAAACTAATTTAAAGTTTGCATTCGAAAAGGTAGTTTAAAGATTACCTTGCGAAAGGCATGTCCAACTAAACTACACATCCCTTTAGGTGTTTTTTTTTTTCACAAACACACGAGCTACACTAATTATTTAATTATTTTTGTTAAATATACGTAATAGGATAATTGTTTGAAATTTACTTATTTTTTCGAGAGGTCTTCCATTTCATTCATAAAATATAATGATGTATTATTTATAGGAAAAATCAATAAAAACATGCATTAGATCAATTCGATCTACTCTTTGTAAGTACCTAGTTACCAAATCTCCAATGAAAGTTTGCAGAATACGTTCTAAAATAAAGAATCAAGTGCTGAGTGTTTGTAACAAGAGCTTTAAGCTCTACGCCCAAACAAAAACTCGTGTCAGCATGGAATCAAAAGAACCTACACATGGCTATTTAAATAGATAATGATTTTGACATTAATAAACTTATTTGCCATAAAATGTCTCGAATACAACCTTTTTTGTGAGTATGATTTACATTTTAATAGACTGCTAGGCGTATAACAACAAGGTAGCCAGATATGAAAGTGATGAATTCTCAGGAGACCCAAATTTTAAGAAGAAAATAGTATTTTTAAAATTGTTCTATGATTATCATTTATATTTTAAATACTAAACAAATATTAAAAATTCTAATTTCGATTGTGTGTCTTTTAACTAAAATTCAATGAACTGTAGATATAACTCGGATTTAATTTCATTTTAAATATAATTTACCTTTGAATAAATTCAGACAAGTGATAAAATAACAACACTTAATGTAATATTTTAAAAGAAAATTATTTTAATGGTGTTGTTAAAAAAAATTAAATTATATCCTACGAATTTTCACTAGTGTACTAATTTCTGTGATTTTTTGAACGAACCACCACTGATCCTTTACCGATTTTATAAAAATTGGCACATTTGTTTAACGACTGGTATACTACATATTTACTGAGACATTAGTTAATAGAAAAAGCAAACTCTCTTGAATGGTGGGCTATTCATCACAAAATTTACGACGCTTTCTTAGGTTCTTTACCTCACAGCTTATTTAGGCACTTCTGGGTAGGAAGCGATTATGGGTGTTACAAACTAAAGGTGGTCCATCGGTTACGCCGGATTTTAATTTAACTAATTAAATGTAACTCTAAATGGAATAAGATATCGTGCTATGGATCAATTGGACGACATGGACCTCGAAGAAATGTGGTTTCAAAAGGACGTTGCCATATGCTATAATGCAAGAGAAACCATCGATTTGTTAAGACAACATTTTCCTGGTCATGTGAATTCCAGAAATTAATTTTTTTTTTTTTTTTTTTAATTTTATTGAAACATATAAACAAGGTTACAATTTTTTTTACAATATAAACACTAATATTTCAATCACTCTCCTAATAAAGCAGCTGCTTGTGTTTAGGAGAGGACAACAAAAATATTTTAACATTTTTTTAAATTAAACAAAAAATATTAGTAATAAAACAAAAAATAACAATAAAAGCAATAAAAATATAGGTTAGTTAATAAATGATTCAAAGAATTTAAAAGGCAAAAACATATTTCTAAACAATAAGTAAAGTTATGAGGTGGTACAAGAGTATTTTAATTTAATTTTTTTTTTATATTTTTCGTAGTTTTCTTCCGATCGTATATCAAGTGGTAATTTATTAAATAATTTTACACCCTTGAATATATAGTGATGTTGTGCTGTTGTGGTTCGTGCTAGTGGCACGGTTAGTCCTCCAACAGATGTTGGAGGACTCCAACCTCCAACACCTCCAACAAATGACCAACAAATGGAGACCTCCAACAAATGCTGACCTTAATTGGCCGCCCAGATCCTGTGACTTGATACGATTTTTACCTCTGCGGTTTTGTAATGTCGAAGATCTATGCAAAAATGCAAGGTCTTTCAAAAGGTCGAAGGCATATCAGCACAGGCACATTCGACCGAAATCGTATTCCATAATTAATGTCTACTTTATAAGTCAATAAAAAAATCCCAATTAAATTATAATTTGTGTGTTTCAGTTCAAAATTAAATCCTGCGCGTCGGAAGGACCACCATTTAGTTCGAAAAACTTTTTCTAAACTATCGGTGTACACAAATGCTTTAAAACGTGTCCTCTTTAAAATTATTTTCGTGTAACTTTACTTCTAGGAAAAACTCTCAAATTTTGTTTCAACACTGTCGAAGTCAGCCGCACAGACGCCCATTTCAATAACATGGAATTAAAACAATATTATGGCAAGATTTTTTATCGCTTGTCTGGATTAGACAAGATTCTTTTTAAATGCATCCATTTGAATATCATTTTCGTTTTCTTGAATGAATGGAGTGAATTGGAATTTAACCCACTATCCGACATCCGAGCTGAAATTCAGCAAATAGAATCGTTGTCGATGGCAATGCATTCCATCAACTTTTAGTGGCTGTTAGGCATACGCACGCGGACATATACGCATTTCTGAGAAATTAGATGACATTATTAAAGTTAATATATGAAATAAATATCGATCCCACCCAATTGGCATTTGGCTCAGATGTTAGCGCGGTTTACTCCAGTCCCTGGGGTGAAAGGTTAAGTCCTCAGTCTAACCAAACAAAAATATGTAGTTTTTTTTAAATACATCTTTTAATAAAAATAGATATATTACATTAAAAAAAACCTTGTTTTTCAATGAATGATTTTTTAAATTTGTTTTTTGTATTTCACGTACAAAATACGCTATAACTAAAAATTATTATTTTACGTATTTTTAAAATAAGTCTAAGAAAATGGCCCTAGTACAAATAATAGAGTATATAGTAGCCAGTGCCGGAAGTGGGTCGCAGTTAGTGTCCTATTCAAGTGTTGACCGTCTTATCCAGTGGCGTCGGTGAGAAGTGTCCGAGAATAAACCAGATTACGTAACCGGAAAGTAATTAGTTCTCGGACTTGTATAAGATCGGCCGGACTTTTGCCGGTTAGCGGAATGCCCGTATTATGCGGTCAGACGGCAAGAAACCTCAGCAGTTTTGCCGTAATGCATGAAAGTGCCTGACTAGTACCTAATTGACTTTTAACGATGCGCTCTGAATAGGGGGATGGGTGGCATTGTTTCTTTGATAGGGTTGATATAATTATGTAGCTTTATTTTCGGATTTAGTTTGCAACAGGTATATATATTGCATAATACACATAATATTATATATGTTGTTGCATTTTTGCACTATTTTCAATAAAATGATTAATAAATGTTTAATATTCAAATATTGTTTGGCAGTATATAATCTGTGCAAGGAAAGGCTGGACCTAAAGTCGACGGATTCCTACGTATTAGCGCTGGACAGGGATGCCTGGAGACGCTTTGTCAATGCGACGGGTGACCGACCCGAATAGGACAAGGAGAAGATGTATGTACTATAGGTAAAATGTCAATCAAATTACGAACAGCGAATGGCAATAAATATCATTTGAAATGAAGATTTTTTCTGAGGGTATTTTATATATATATATACGATTGACATATTACCAGGTGTGATAATCAAAAAAGGTTACTTTTTAATTGAAATTTTCTGAATTTGAACATGTTTATAAAGTGCAAGGGGTGTTAATTATAACAAATAATAAAGAGTGCCACCAAGCATTATCAATGTAACTCATTTGTCTCAGCGCGTGTAAAGCACCCAGTGAGACTAACATTATAAAACAACGCGATAAAAGTTACTATTATTATAAAAATACATAATACAATTATATACACACAAATTTTTTTTATCAGCGGCACGGTTCATCTCGCTTCTCGTGTAATGAAAATTAATCAAATTTGATTTTTTTAAACTTTTTTAAAAATGTTCAAATTATTACATATAAGTCAAAACAAGACCACAGTTAACCTAATGCTCTATTTTAAACATGTAAAAAGCTGTTTTTTTGTGAAAAATGTAATATATTGTAATATCACGGTGAATTTTTAAAATTGACGATCGCCGGTGAGAATAATCGTAGAGTAAAAACATGGTTGCAATTTGATAGATATGGCTATTGTGCAAAATGAAATCTCGACCTTCTACAACGTGATACTCCAAAGCTTTTAACCATGTCACCGACGGTATTAAATTTTTGTTAGTAAATTAATACTCTGGTGGGAATAGCCAGGTCATAGATGTGTTAGTTAAAATGCTTTGTTTCCAAACCCTACCTGTCACAAAAAGCCTTGGTTTATTTATCATAAAAATAAAACATGCAAATGGAAGTGTTGTGAATCACGCCTGTACATTAGCAAAATTATGATTGAAATTAAATTAAACTAAAATGAAAATTTGACTGCTGCCGCTGATGGAATCAGTCCGAAAACGACATAAATATTGGTTGGTCTTTATAAGTTTTATAAAATTATGATTTATTGGTAAATTGTTTTTTTTTTCAAATAGTTTGGGCTTAAAATATAACTCAACATATTCTAATAGTTAGTAAAATCTAAGCATGTTAATAATAAATTACAATTCGACATCATCTGTTATTGTCTTTATTTATTTATTTATTTATTTATTTAAACGCCCATTGGGCTTTTACATACATTGTTATTAGTGTTATTACATTAACTATGTAACATTTAAAAGTTTACGTACATATATAAATAAAATAGTTATTATATCTGTAGTACATAAATGTTTTACAAATATATATACAAAATGATTTACAAACAATACAGAATAACATTATGGAGAACAGTTTTTTTTTTTTTTTTTACCTACTTAGAAAAATAAATGGATTGAAATTAATCAGCATTTATAGGGACTTAAAATCATATTCGAATTGTTATTTAAATTACAATATTAATTTGTAAAGTTAAAACATATATATTAAAGTTAAAAGTCATAAAAGAAAAGAGTGAAAAAACAGAAGCTAAAAAATGGGTTTTTCACTATCTTTTTCTTTATGAATATTAGTTGATTGGTTAGAGACTGTTTACAAATGCGTCGGGTTTTCTCCCGGGCATTGTGGGTAGAATTCATCTTCCAGTTTGGACATCCATCATTGAACAAGCAATATCTTGCTTGTCATAATTATGGTTGTAAGAGATTCTCAAGTACTGTTAATTCCGAATATACCTGATTACGTGGTGCAGCTGCGCTTATCCTAACAATTATAAAGACGAAATAAGATTATACTAAAAATTTTATGTAACACGTGTTCCGACATCCCCATAACCGAAAGTTTGTTAGGAAACCTGTCAATTCATTAGTTAAGTGCATGCAGACCCGTTTTTAACAAGATTACGAAAAAATTTACAAAATTTTTAGTAAATTAGCAACATTTTATATCAGTGTGTTTTCTCATCAGTCTCAGGAGTCATTTTTAATTTTTTAATATCTAGGTAAATAATAATATGCTTTAAGGTGTCCTTCAATATTTTCAGCACGTATCACTTAGCCTGAATATTGCTTGATCTATCGACAGAACCTGTAAATAGACAGAACATGATGTCTGCCGTTAATGTCAAGTCGAATGATCCTATCGCACGACAGTTTCCCTGATTATTTAGTTTATTATTTAATGTTACGAGTGTCATGATCACGTGCCCAGGAAGCCAATACTCTTCATATTTTTCATCTAGGGATGGTACCGGTAAATAGACAGAACAGGGTAACATGATTTCTGCCATTAATCTTCATATTCTTGATCTATCGACAATACCTGTAAACAGACAGAACATGATGTCTGCCGTTACAATGTCAAGGCGAATTATCGTGTCGTAGTTTCTCTGATTGTAGAGTTTATTATTTAATATTACGAGTGTTATGATTCACTTGCCATGGCATCCAATAATCTTCATATTCTTGATCTATCGACAATACCTGTAAACAGACAGAACATGATGTCTGCCGTTACAATGTCAAGGCGAATGATCGTGTCGTAGGTTTTCTGATTGTAGAGTTTATTATTTAATATTACGAGTGTTATGATTCACTTGCCATGGTATCCAATAATCTTCATATTCTCGATCTATCTACAATACCTGTAAACAGACAGAACATGATGTCTGCCGTTACAATGTCAAGGCGAATGATCGTGTTGTAGTTTCTCTGATTGTAGAGTTTATTATTTAATATTACGAGTGTTATGATTCACTTGCCATGGTATCCAATAATCTTCATATTCTCGATCTATCGACAATACCTGTAAACAGATAGAAAATGATGTCTGCCGTTACAATGTCAAGGCGAATGATCGTGTTGTAGTTTCTCTGATTGTAGAGTTTATTATTTAATATTACGAGTGATATGATTCACTTGCCATGGTATCCAATAATCTTCATATTCTCGATCTATCTACAATACCTGTAAACAGACAGAACATGATGTCTGCCGTTACAATGTCAAGACGAATGATCGTGTCGTAAGGTAGTTTCTCTGATTGTTGAGTTTATTATTTTATATTACGAGTGTTATGACTCACTTGCCTAGGTATCCTATCACCATATTCTTCATATTATTGATCTATCGACAACACCTGTAAATAGACAGAACATGATGTCTGCTCTTACAATGTCAAGGCGAATGATCGTGTCGTAAGGTAGTTTCTCTGATTGTTGAGTTTATTATTTAATATTACGAGTGATATGATTCACTTGCCATGGTATCCAATAATCTTCATATTCTTGATCTATCGACAATACCTGTAAACAGACAAAACATGATGTCTGCCGTTACAATGTCAAGACGAATGATCGTGTCGTAAGGTAGTTTCTCTGATTGTTGAGTTTATTATTTTATGTTACGAGTGTTATGACTCACTTGCCTAGGTATCCTATCACCATATTCTTCATATTATTGATCTATCGACAACACCTGTAAATAGACAGAACATGATGTCTGCTGTTACAATGTCAAGGCGAATGATCGTGTCGTAAGGTAGTTTCTCTGATTGTTGAGTTTATTATTTAATATTACGAGTGTTATGACTCACGTGCCTAGGTATCCTATCATCATATTCTCCATATTCTTGATCTATCGACAACACCTGTAAATAGGCAGAACATGATGTTTGCTGTTACAATGTCAAGGCGAATGATCGTGTCGTAAGGTAGTTTCTCTGATTGTTGAGTTTATTATTTAATATTACGAGTGTTATGACTCACGTAACTAGGTATCCTATCATCATATTCTCCATATTCTTGATCTATCGACAACACCTGTAAATAGGCAGAACATGATGTTTGCTGTTACAATGTCAAGGCGAATGATCGTGTCGTAAGGTAGTTTCTCTGATTGTTGAGTATATTATTTAATATTACGAGTGTTATGACTCACGTGCCCAGGTAGTCAATACTCTTTATATTTATGTATTCCACAGGTCACGCCTACATCACATACGCTATCCTACAATAGCAGAAAATAAATATGATACGCCATATTATGATATCACTGTCTGCATGGTTACAAGTTACCTTGTTCAGTTAACAGTGTTAATATTCAAAACTGGAATTATGATTCAGACATTATCATGATTTCTTTATTGCATAGATTTTGAATACAGAAATAGGAATTAACACATGAGTGCGATCATTGCGACAGTTAAAATACTGCTTACAAAAACAAATTGACGGCCTCCGTGTGTGCCATATGGTCCAGCTGAGCAAGCTGGAGGTTGCGGGTTCTAATCCCGGCGTGCGCAAGTAAATTTTATCAGATTAATTCGTGTTAAAAACAGTATATTTACTAGAAAATACTCTCAGTATCGCCCTGGTGTAAGACCACCATTCAGTATTGAAACGTTGCTTGAAAAGGCTTTGGCCGTGTTCGGTGACCAGATCTAAATAGCCAAGTAATTCTCAACCATCCACTTTCTCATCTCCTCCCCTTCCTCGTTACTTTCAGCCTCATAACATACCCCAATTAAGGATGCCATTGTCTCGCTGGCTACAATTTAAAAAAAATGGTTTTCTCAAAAAGTAATTACTATATATCCCGCTGACGGGAATTAAAACCGCACCTTCTGACTGCCGGTCAGGTGAACCACTAAGTTACGTCGGCTTATTCTCAACACGCCAAATAATTCAATATGCACTAGTATTTCAATCAAAATATTCACATTTTTCATATTTTTTTCCTATTTCATTTTTTATAAAATTTCTGAAGATAATTTGTTATCCTTTGTGCCATGCATAAAAAACCTTGTCTTAAAAATATTAATTTATCCTTAAAATATAGTATAATTATTTGAGTGGGAACGTACATATTATTTTTAAATCTAAAACCTTAAGAATATATTTTTCTATTAATTAATTCAAATTCAAATTCAAAAAATATTTATTGCACAAAAAGAGTACAAATGGTATAGCTTATAGGTTACATCCTATTTCTTCCAGCTAACCCAACAAATAATTAATTAATTAATAATTAATCAATGTAAACAACAAAATGTGTTTTGGCTTTAGAAAGTCAAGACGTTAAGCCATAAATGTGAAAAGAAAAAGCCAATTTCAATGCTTATTACTTTAGTCCTGCAGTACGAATCGAAACCGCAACCTCAACTCATGTTTAAATCATTGCGTCACGGAGGTCGCCTTGGATGGATTCCATTCACGGAGGCTTCTATCGCGCAGGCATGTCCATACTCCATACGTGGGTTCTATCTTCGTTATTTCATTTACTTACTATTGATCATACAAAGTCATCACAATCCAGACACGTATCTCCGTCTCTTCAGAAAAGCATATACGTGAGAAAAAAAATTGTTGAAAACGAATCTCAAATCTAACCAACTGTAGGTTCTTATTTTTTTTAATTCCTTACTGTTAATACCACAAAACTGAACTCTTCAGTAAAACAAACATTATTTTAGTTCGTTTGATCTATGTAAGCACACGGAGAAAAATGATCCTATTAAAAAAGTGATAGCATTTTCCTGATAAAATATTAGTAATTCAGAATATATCGTAACACGCGTTCTTTTCCTAATAAATATCATGACAGAATGCAACAGTATCAGTATGTCTATATCAGTATCAGTATTTGTATGAACACTTGTTCCATTATTATTTTTGAGGAAAGTCATATTTTTAACAATACGTAATACTAATTACGAATAAGAAAAAGGATTTTCATATTCACTGCCAAGTATAAATAAGATCAATGTTCGGAGTCAACAAAGACTGCCCAGATATTTTGCAAAAATTCAAATGTACCATTGTCACAAAATAGCCATTCAGCGTCATTTTATTTGACAATTGAAAAGCTCTCGTTAAATGCTGATTCTATGTCCATTTCGGCTTTTGTACAAATTATGATCAGCCAAAGCTTATTACAATTTGATGGAAGTTACATTTGAATTTCTGCGAAACAACTGGGCTTAACACAACTACTTTGCCGGAATGTCTGGTGTCTGAAACTGGCAATAAGAACTTATAGAATAAGAACCCATTTTTGAGACGGCTACAATACACAATAACTTGTATAAATCGCTCTTAGAGTAATTTAATCATTAAACCTTACTTTTCAATGTAGGCAAATTATTAAAATTACTTTCAAGGTTTCATATACTATTGCAATCATTGACAGAATTGAAGTATGATTAATCCAGTTAAAGTTAAAGTTGATATGACCAACCAAGCTCCATGGAACCTAGCACTTCCCCGGCAAGGAAGAGGTCTTGGGTACAATTCTTTGATGCGACTGAATGATTAAATATCACGAAATGAAGTCTTACTCATTAAGTTATCCACCATAAAAATATAAAGAAATGCTTATGATTTTTACTAAGCTCGAAAATTACTATTATCATTTTGCGTGAAAGTGGAAAGAGTGGGCATAAAAACTAGCCCTCTGATCTCTCTGATGTCTTGTTAGGAGGAATTGGATAGCAAATAATCTATGCAAGAATGTATACTGAATTTTTCTAAAGTCAGAAGTATCACAAGTATATTTCCTATCGGAGACGTGGGCGTGCCGGGTATGTTTATAAACAAGAAAAAATATTAACGTACCTACCCATCATCATTATAAAATAGCTTGAATGGTTAAGACGCACGCACAGTAGCGGAACTTTCACTCACTTTTCATACTTGATCAATCACTTAACTTCGGCAGTAAAATCATACAGCTGCTCAAAGCTAGCAACTGGGCTTACTAGGAGCATCAAGACCTCATCAAGCTATTTTGCCATACATATATTATTATTGCAACTACCAATAATGAAACCAAATCTTTTATGTTCGACCAGCGTTTTTCTTTTTCCGCGGCACCCGAAACAAAACAAACATTCACAATATTTTGACGGACGGAAATAATCTCGCGTCGGGACGTCCACGTGTGAGCGTCGCCAGTGACGTCAGATGTCCGTGGCCACGTGACGGACTGGTGCGGGTGGTGAGATGCCGTTCCGGGCCGACACTGAGCGGGGACTTGCCTGACTAGGCCCACTAGCCAGGCGAGTCTGGTGGCTCTACTTCTATGGCAATGGTGGTGACCATGCGTCAGTGATGAGTTTGTGAATTAAAGGATTACTCAAAGTTAGAATAGAGTTTGCAGACTGATTTATTGTGCCCGAACAACTGTAAGTTTGGCCGTGAGGTTTAAATTAATTTGATTCAACGCTGTTATTTTGGGTTGTCGAAGGTACAATTAATAAAGTTCTTCTCCCGACAGCCAAACTAAATAATTTGCATGGATTATTTGAAATGTAATTTAGGAACTATAGGTAATGTACTAACATAACTATATGTACATCATAAAATATCTGTAATAAATAAACAGCAGAATTGGGTATCGGTGGGGATGGCTAAATCATATCCATATCATATATCACCTAAAATAATATCATAAGGACACATCAGACATCCTTTAAAACCTTCAATCTTCTTTCAGAATATATTTTATTGTTATCTGATTATTTTGTCTCATTCAATTTTTGTTATATTATAATTATACTTAAGCTTTAAATTTACAATTTTAATTGCGCTGCTACCCAACTCAAAGATGATAATTAAATTCTCTACTGAGATGGGTAGAAGAAGAAGGTATTGTTAAAACAAATAGCTTGTTTAACCAACCGTGTATATCTTTATAGAATCAATTATGAAAAAAGAAATATATATTTAATCATATCCTCTAAAAATATTATATCAGCTTTCGAAATATTACTAGTGTGTAGCGATGAGTCCTTGAGATAATTTCTCACGAAAAAGACGCTATATAAATTAGCCAAATATTATAGGAGTATAAGTGATTGTGTTTATTAGTACGCGTTTATTGTTGCATTTATTACGTATCCATTTCTTGTAATATTGCCAGCTCTGGCTTTGGAATTCAACAATTAAAAAAACTGTTCTACCTTATATTATTACCTACCTAATAAGTACACTTATTTTCTTACTTTTATTTCTTCTGTTTTGTAAAGTTTAATAAATATTATATTATTTAAGTTATAAATATTAACACATATATATTTAGTTAAATTTTAAGTTTGTAATTATATTTCTTGTTCTAATGATATTTGTATTTGTTATTTATTGAAGGTCTTTTTAATATTTATATTTTGTAATTATCTTTCTGTGTGGTGTTGATATTTGTATTATGTAACTGAAGTTTATAATATTCTGATTTGTATATATTAGTTAACATAATATTATGTTATTTTAATTTATCATCTACATTTATTATTTTTAGTCAATTGACTTTAAACTATGCAAACGCATTTTGAACTTTGATGGAGCCACTCCCCAATTCAAATACTAGAAATAATTTCTCAATTGAGTTGGACATTTTAGTTAAAAATATCCCCTTTTTTCGCAATTAGCCTCGAACCATCTGTATTTCTTAAATTATTGTAATATTTTTGTATATTTAATAAAAAGAACCAAAATATTCTTCAGATACCGTTTACGTATAGGGCCTTATTAATAAACATATTTTAAATTTTACACAATTGAAAAACAACTATTTACCATTATTGGTCAGTTGTATAAAATTTAAATTAGGTACGTGTTTTAGTAAGGAGGGTACTGCTTAACCCCGAAGAAGGAATGGTGGTTCCAAAACCGGTCAGATATCAAAATAAAGTGGTGTTTTACTAAGTGAATTTCTTTTAGTTTTAGCTTAATACAACAGTAATATATATATATATATATATAGCTGAAGCCGTAAACACTCTCAAACAGGGAACTCTGGCGCTATTAAATTTGCAAAACTGATCTTTATGAAATTTAAAAAAAACTTCAAAATATTTTTCGTTCGTTCAGTAAAGAAAAATCGTAAAAAGAGGGCTGTAACTATAGTCAAACTGGACGCTAACTACACATTTTTAACAATTTTATAATTTTCAACTCACTCAATCCGAAATGAACGCATTTTAACTACTTATATTATTTATATTGCGTAACTGAAATTAAATAAGAAAGGTTTCGAATCAATTTTTAGTATATTAATGTTTTTTTAAATGCAAACTTGTTACCAAAATAATGCATGGTCACAACATTTGTCCGACATAAAGTTATTTATATCCGCGCCTATGCAGTAACATACATTATCTCGGAAAACGTGTTGATTTCTTCCGATTGATTAACAGCTGTTTACCTTTAGTATAATCACTGGTGCAGAATTGACAATGAGAAATATTGCGTATCACTTGTGTTTGCTCGTGGTCTAATGCAGATCAATCCTGTTTTTTTTAATTAGATTATGTACCGTTTTCAAATATTGATCTAAAATTTTAGGTTTACTCTCCAGTTGATAGTTGATCCCCTTGACAGTTGATCCCCGGACATTTGATCCCTCGGACATTTGATCCCTTGTACATTTCATCCCTTGGACATTTCATTCCTCGGAAATTTGATCCCTCCGACATTTGATCCCCTAAAGAATTATTTCCTCTGCAGGTACGTCAACATTTTAATAGATGTCTAGTTGCTATCCACACACTTTGAAATGGACTTATTTATATGAAATTTATAGACACAGATAGTCTCTCGAATTACTTTTGCAATATTTTATCTATGCTGATTTTAGCTTTCCTATGGTCCACTTTCTATCACCAATGCTATTTAGCATTTATTTTCTCCACTGTAGGTAGATACCTACAAAGATAAGCCATATTGCATGCGCACGGAAACCTCCATAAAGCGTTGAACCTTCAAATAGTCAGCCATGGAATAAAGAATTACACAAGAAATGCAATGTGGGCGTGTTTCGTGTTCGACAAGTCTGTCTACTATTTTCTTAAATTTCAAATACAGAACTGTGTTTCATAATTATAATGAAATTTTCATTTCGAACAAACGAGATGGCGCTATGCGACGTCAAAAAAAATAAGAGAGACAGTGCTATTTAGGCTAGAACTAAGTCGTTGGAGACATTGGTTTCAGTTTGGAAGACATTTCTAGTGTTCTTCTTGATTCTGTAACTGCATAAGATATTTTTTATTGGTGGGCTACACCCACAGCGCAGCCAAAAGTATAACTTTGTTTGCAAAGGATTGAAGAAAAATGTACACAAAATTAGTTTACATATTCCAAGAAATACAATAAAACAACACTTTAAGTACAGTAGGAATTAATTTCTGTTAAATACGTAATTAAATATATTATTATGGATTTTTTTTATGTCTATTGGCAACGAGCCATAGCTCAGTAATAAAATGTTCATGAAATGTAACTGGCTAATGGAATTGAGAAATACTTTGAGTGAGTCTTCCCTTAGAGGTATTTTTTACTTAGCGTTCGCTCAGTTTTGATTGACGAGGGGCCGTTAATGTCTTAAATTAGGATGAACTTCGTATCCGATACAACTTTTTTAAGGCTTGTTATTTATGATCATCTTTCATCGTCATCAGAGTTTCGCGAGATAAGAAGAGACATCAATATAAAGAACGAGAGGCAAGACTATAACAATTTTATTTGTACGTTTACTATTAGGAAGCTTTAGGTTGGCAAGGCAGGAAGGCACAAGTCCGGGCTAATCTACGCTATATATCGCGAGCAGTCAGACCTACAATTCAACATCCCGCATGATGCGTAGACCAGCGACAGATATATCACTGGACCAAACCGAGGGAGATAAGGCGGGCCAGATCCTGCGTATTTTTCATTGAAGTACGTAATCAGCGCGTGTAACTATGCTCGGACATGTATTGGACGTGTAGCAAGGAAACAGAGTATATTTTACCAAGTAAATTGTATTTTTGTGATACATTATGAATATATGAATATGAGCAATACCAATTTTCAGATGGCGATGTAATTTTTATAATGAGTTATTCAAATGTTAATTTTTCAGTAGCAAAAATGTCCGAGATAAAAAAAAAATTTTTTGCGATAAAAGTTATTTGTCAAAATTCTCGGGCTATACCGGATCACAAAAAACATAATATACCTTTATATAAATAAAGTAATATACATACACTGATTATTTTACTTTTGATTTCATTGTTCAATTTTAATTTTTCACATTAATTTAATTAATCTTGAGTTTAATTCTATTTTTTTCAAAAATCTCAGTCAAAGGAATTTACCACGCCATATTCCCAGAGAGAGTAGGCAGCGAGGATTGGTAACCACATAACACTCAGCTCCTGTCTTGGCACACATTACATTGATACAACGAGCCATACAAACTACTCTATTATTCCGACGCTTGACATAACACATGCCCCGATAACAATGCGATTTATTCGAATAAACACGTATATCTCAGGCGTCACCAACTTCATCTACCATTCAGTTTTGCGTCACATAATTTCCTGACACTCCAGTCTGTATCAAGCATAACATGCGTGTTGTAATATAAACCCTAGAGTTTTCATTCTCATTTCTCAACTCACCCTGACACATTTTCTTAAACATTAGAAACGCGCGGTTTTATTTCATTCACACATTGCATTATATCGGAACTCGTGTTATGAAAGCTTCCTGAACTGTGTGGGCGAAAAACCGTTTCAATTTCATTAGGAAACATAACGTCATGTGTAATGCGGTAATGAGAAAATAGTACTTCCTTTACAAATTGAAGCTAACCCTTCCTTAACTATCAATTTCAATTAGGAGGCTCCCCATTGGTTTACTGCACTATAAGTCATGAGGCGAATATTGGATACTTGACACACCCTGTTTGCATTCGTTACAACGTAATGGGTGATACGAGAAATATATTATTTTTAGTAGAATATTCTACTAAAATAGACGGTCTCCGTAGTCGAGTAGTAAGGCTCTCGACTAGCAAGCGGCAGTTTACTGGTTAAAAATCGCGGCGTGCGCAAATAAATTTTATTTGATTAATTTTTTTTAATTACTCATTTAAAATTATAAATTGTATATTTGCGGCACGTTTCAGAGTGGAAGATACTCTCAGTATTGAACTGGTTGAGACTAAAATTCAGAATTGAAACGTTGCTTGAAAAGGCTTTGGCCATGTTTGGCGACCAGATCTGAATAGCCAGGTACTTCCCCACCTTCCTCCCCCCATCTTCTTCCGCCCCAGTACCTTCAGTATCACAACCACTCCAAGTGGGGATGACATAGTTTCACTTGCTCTACAAAAATCGTAAATATGATTGAAATTCATTTGAAACATATAGTTTCGGTCGCTTTTATCGTAAATTGAATTTTAAAATAATTCCCCAATTAGATGTTATTAATATGGGGATGAGATGGATACAGGAAGGTGATAAGTAACTGACTGTTGATATCTGGTCACCAAAAACGGCGGAAGCCATTGATAGTTAAGCTCAGGGAGGTTTCATGTTACTTTTAAAAAAGATCAGGGTTTTCTTCGATGAATCAGAAACCTTGTTAAATTACTTCAATGGTTAGAAAATAATTAATCTCTCTCATATCATGCCTATATAACACACGATCCGGTTTACACACACGGAGAAAAATAACCCTGTTAAAAAAGTGAAATCATGTTAAGTTCCTGATGAAACATTAGTCATTCAGAATATATCAAGAATACGTGGTCTTTTCTGAACAGTTATCATGACGGCAAGCTACAATATCAGTATTTAAGAAAATAAGAAAATAAAATGAATATTGTCTTCTTTTCTTAGTAACATATAGAGATAATGATATCTTCACTGGGATCACCCGTGCTGAGGATTTCATTTACATATTATAATTTAATTATAAGAAATTAAGATTACAACAAAGTAACATATGAATTTAATTATAAACATATATCATGCAGTATAATTTTTTTTTAAATAATTTTAAAATAAGTAAGATAGTGTATTTTTGTATAGTTCAGTTTAGTAGATTCGGTTTTAGTCTGTGTTTGATATCAGTATATTTTCTATTTCAGATCTCCCTATATTAAGTATCCAGTTTTTTATTTACATAAGCCGTCCTCATAAAACATTTGCTTTTGAATGATACTTTGTTACGAGTTCTTTCAATTCATTCCTTATAGGCCCGCAGTCCTATTTTTAACAGGAAAACAAATAATTTGAAAGATTTTTAATAAATTAACAGTATTTCATTTCAGTAAGTTTTCTCTACGCACTTTATGACGCATCGATGGGCTAAAACAATTTGTCTCCTTTTTTCTACTGTCAGAAGACAGAAATAAATATACTACATAATACCTATATGTAGATGTAGCAGGCCGCGACCTACTCACTAGGTGTTAGTACTAGTAGGCATTTTCAACTTTTATAGCCCGTACTCCGTTTAAAATTATTACCACCATATTTTCTAATACCAATAAAATAAGTCAAATGCAATGGCATTATTTTTAGGTTCGTGGCTCGACGTGGGTATAATATACTATGCACGGAATGCTGTACTAAATAAAATGAATTCACGATAGGAACCAATATTCTTTGAATAATTATTCAACTTTTTGGCTGGAAGAAATTGCCACCTGTTCGGTAGTACGCTTACCTATTTATGTCGTTTAAATAAATTAATTCAATAAATTGATGGCCTAGATGTTTCGCAGAAATTCATGTGTTACAAAGTCATCAAATGGTCACTCAGGGCCATTTTGTTTTTTTGAAATTTTAAAAGTTCCCGTTGAACGCCGATTCTAGGTGCGTTTCAATTTTCCATCAAATTGTAATAAGCTTAACACTAAGATAATTGTCCTCTTCTGCTGATCACAATTTGTTCAAAAGCTGAACTGAACTGGAACCGGACTGAAATGCAATTAATGGGAATTTTTCAACAGTAAAAAAAAATTGCACTGAATGGCTATTTGATGCACAGAGAATATTAAATATTGCTAATTTATTAAGAATATCTTCAAATTAATCGTAATCCAGTTATAAACGGGATTGCAGGCCATTTACAAATGAATTGATATGTTTCCTAGTAAACTTTTAGTAAAATACGAATGTATTATCACAATGTCTGAACACGTGTTCATAAAAATTTTATTATTTTCGCATTTCGTCAGTGTATATTATCAAAGCCGATACAGGTGCACGAACACGTGTTCCAATATTTTAGGAATTTACTAAAACTTTATCAAAAAAAATTGCATTGGATTCATTCCACTGCACTTGCACTGCATTCCCGTTATTATCCAGATTACCAATCATTTGAGGAGATTTCTAATAAAAATAGTATTTAATTGATAATCTTATTTAAATTAATTTTTTAAAAAATCGTTCCGGTTCGAAAGATTGAAGGGCTTTGAGATTAACATTGTTAATCGCAGATTTGCATTAGCTGCCAATGAAAAAGAGCCACTTGCATGATTTAAAAAATAATATTTTTGGATTGTGGAAGTATATTTATATAAATACAAAAAAATATCGTATTTAATTTCTTTCACTTCCATTGAGCATTTTCATGAAAAGTGCTATTTTTAGTCATTTGAACGACATTTAGGTAGTTATCTACATCAAAAAGAGAAGTAATTTAGGATACATATTATTTAAATGAATTTAAACAACTATTATAAAAAAAATATGATCATGAAAAAAAAATTACGTTAAAACAACGTGTACTAGATAAAATCGTCAAATTTATTATCATTTTTCAAATGGCAATAGTTTAAAAAAAAGGATGAATTTGTAATGTGACACCACGAACTAAAAACACGTACATTGACATTAAATAATATATTTTTTCTAGTATTACCGTATTCCCTTATACAAGAGACGCATTATCCCAAGAAGGAATGCTAAGCTTGTCGTTTTCCCACTGCCCACCTTACCTCTCCTAGAATGGTCAAATGGCACACTGATTGAGCAACTCTTCTCTAATGCCATAAATTATATGAATATCTACCTTCATTCTATAGCACGAAATGCATTTACTAAAAAGACATTCATTTAATACCGTCACGTTTCCAATGTACAAAATTGTTTTCTATGGAGTATCTGATAAGTATAGCATCAACGTACGGTAAAATGCTGTTTTATCTGGGATCATAAAAACAGCATAAAAATGTGGTGCGTTTTATGGTTTGTATATGTAAATTGCAGAAATTTAAATACCAATATCTACTGAACTTTGTATACAGTAAGCGAATTGAAAATAGTTACTTTTTACCCACCCAGTCTACTAGGAAAGTCAATAGAAGATTTTTTCAAAATCAAATAACGCAATGGAAATTTGAATAATTTACACCGGTTATCAAATCATTGCAGATCTACAAAGTTAAACTTTTCAATAACAGTTAACAGTTTTTTTTAATCCACTAATTTTTTGTACCATAATTAATATAATTTACAATAGCGACTGCGTAGCTAAATATGTCGATCTTTATCTGACCTAATAACCGAACCTAACATAACAAAGAGATTTGTTAATATTCATAATAATTGACAATATCGACGCCCTCGACTGCATATTATATAAATATGCCAAAATGAACCTAACCTAATAACCCAACCCAATATAAGCCAATGATTTGTTTATATCCATAATCAATAATCAACAATAACGACTCCCGACCAATATTAGTATGTCAATCTGTAATCTGTACCAAATTTTATAGGTATATGATTTTTTTTTTAGATTATTTAAAATCGCTTTGTCAAGTTAATTCAAGTCTCAAAATACATACAGCCCCCTTATTTGGTAACTTTAACATTTAATGGCATATTCCTCTTTCCGCTGGAGAATCATTATTAAGGAATTATCATTAATCAGTGTCGTTAACTAATGAAGGCGTCGCAGCATCATGTTGCTTGGATTTGTCTGGGACAGGAATAATAGCGAGTCTTTTAGGGGACGCCGGAAAAATATAACGTGGATTAGGATTGCTTTCAAATTTTGTTCAAATTTATCACCTTTCTTTTAAGAAGCCATAAAAGCTTTACGAAATAGCTCAGAAATTGATGACTTGCGTTGGGAAGTGGTTATGTTCTTTAGCTTTGGATAACTTGTGTTGGGAAGTGGTTATGTTCTTTAGCTTAAGATATCTTGTGTTGGGAAGTGGTTATGTTCTGTAGCTTAGGATAATTTGTGTAGGGAAGTGGTTATATTCTTTAGCTTTAGATAACTTGTTTTGGGAAGTGTTTATGTTCTTTAGCTTAGTTTTATTATTTATTTATTGTTTTCAAATTTAATTTGTAAAACTCCATTTTAATTTTAAGTTTTTCTTTTAAACATTCAATAATTCTTTCTGAAGACGAAACAGCTAATTATAATTACACAGCATAACTAGTTTGTAAATAAACTTTTGTATTATGAGTTAAAAATGAATAATACTATTGAATAAGTAAAAAAACTTGAAAAGCTTATTATTTAAAAAATAGTAAAATTATCAAAATGAGCTTAGTGGCAATAATTTTAAGAGTACCCATTTATTTAAATGCTTTTCGCCACTATTTATGAGATTCCAACATACTAAATCATGATGAGGCAGAAGAAAATAAAAATTATCACATTATTAATATTAATATTGGGAGTTTGCTCCTAATTAGTGATTAATTAAACACAAGCAAAAGAGACAAGCCCAGAAAACGTAGAAAATTTCATTCATAAGTGATGATCGTTAATGTAGGTACAGCTAAAATGTCAAACTGTTAAGGGAGGTTAGCAGCCAGTTACGCCCCCTTCAGCCCACACCTTCCTCCCACTACCTTCCCACACAGAACGTTTCATATTAAAATTAAAATAATAATGACGTTATTCCTGAATGTGGGGAGGTTTGTGCAATCTCACACATCCCATAAAAAAATTACAATAATATAACGGTTATATACAATAATAAGAACTAACAAAATAGCGATCATTTTGGTCTACTTTTTATCACCCTCCGCTACTCAAAATCATATTTATCTACGTAACGTAATAAAACAAATTACAGCAATGAACTCAAAATATATGTACGCTCTTCATTAATTTTCTCATCGATACAAATTATAACCGTTATGTCGACGGAAATGGCAGAACGTGCGTGAATTCAAATATATTTATTATTAACTAATCAGTTGTTGTTAAATGTTGTACGTTTTCCAAAATAAAATAAAAAATAAACAAATATGTATTGTTTGTTTAGTAAAGTACACCTTGCGAAATGGGTATATATTACTCTAACAGCGCATCGTTCCAGTCAAGTTAGTACGAGAGCTTAATTAAAGAAAATTTTTTGTGCTTCGAAAGTCCTGACACCCGTCCTTTGAGGCCCGGGAGGTTACCCAGCCCACTTGGGCGGGTGCTACTTCACTCTTACGCCACATACTCATTTACATCTTTTAAATACGCATATTAGCACACATCACCTTCGTATTAGGTACTAGCTTACTAATTATTAGTTTCAGTAAAAAAAAAGTTTGTTAAGTTTTGTGCAATTTTGTATGTCGTATAGTTTTGTAAAATACTGTACTGTCGATTTGTTTAGGTGTGAAAATCCTGTTGAGAACATTGAATAACTTACCTTTTTTACAAGACACAACATTAAAACATTTTCATCATAATTTATTATAGATTAAACAATGTGCAAGCAATATCAATTCAAACGAGCAAAATTACCTTTACCATGCAGTAAAACGTGAAAATATCAATAAATAAAATAGTGAAGTAGTGAATACAGTTAAACAAATAATATTTAATTTATGAAATGCTTTTAAAAGACCTTCACAGCTGGATAATTATTAATATTAGTAAATATCTAAATACACGAGGAAGATTAATATTAGAGAGAAGTAGAATAAAGCAGCTATAAATAGTCAATTTATGACTTAAAGCATAATATATAAGTAGATGACAGTAATTTATAACCAGTATTTTTAATTACTAAGCAACTTTACGAAATCGCAGATTTACGTGTTCGTTGAAAAAAACAAGCTTATTTAAACACTTACACAATACAGAGAAAAATAAACTAATTTAGTTCTTTTTAAATTAACAGGTGAATACGGTTTGAAGATGTGCATGAAAATATTGGAGACGTGTTTATTATGCAGACATGGTGAGGGGAGCTGTATTAGTAAATGTGAAGGATGAGGTTAAAACGGACAGAAATCACAAAACACGAACTCGTACGACGTGGAAGGAGATATAACAGAGTGATTAAGACAATATGATATACGAACCTCCAAATTATTCCAATTTTGCGCAGATATTTTGGCAGCTTCAACGCTTCCCTTAGCTCCCATTGTGAGACGGTTATTTTAAATTCGCTTTCGTGGTAGAATAATCAACTGAATTTTTTGAGACGACGAATTTATTTCACAATAATACCGAAAGCTTTAAGCAATTTGATTTTAATATAATAGTAAACACTACTCGATGAATAAATTTATTTATTTTTCTGCTTATTAAACTACTATATAAGCTGGGCTGCCGTTAAAGCTATTCGTATCCTTTTTAGGTCAACATTGAAAAGGATCAATTTAGCGAGAAGATGATAATAGAGAAAGACATAAACATTCTATAGAATACGATGAAGTATGATTTATGATAGGTACCGCGATATGAAAATTATTTAAAATCAAATTATTACAACCTTTTCTCAGGATAAACAAAAATACTTTTCAATTAAAGACTTTTCAGGATACGTACCTAATGTAATCAAAGGTGTGCCGGAACGTGGAAAGGAAAATCCAATCCTGTCCCTGTGCAATGCTTTTTTTAAATATCAATCAATCATAGAAAAATTCACCACAAGTATTTATATGAAAAGTTATTTATGTACTGAAACAGGGTGGATAAGAAATTATTAAGAATAATTTATTTTCTGTTTGTATTAGTGATACGCCAAAAGTAAGAACATAATTTATATTTATGAATCAACGACCTAGACATGTTAGAACGTCATTTTTGTTGTGAACGTTCATCTTACTTTCGAGTTCCTGAGCTAACGTTACAATTGAGAACAATAATCAATTATTATTAACTCGACATTCAAAGGAAATATCTAGAGAAAAACTCGTGGGTTTTAATGGTTTTGCCCACAAGTAGAATAAGATTTAAGCGTTAGGATATTTGGATGTACATTTGGAGTAGAGTGTAGAATGTAAAGAGCGGGGTGTACAGCGTGCGAAGCAAGGTACTGGAACCAGGCCGCAGTTAGCTCGCACCGGCCTCACAGATGCCCAGACAACTACCCCAGCCTCCTTTGGAACGAATCCGCAATTTACACTCGGCTGATCGCCAAATCACAACACGTTATACTCATTGGGATACACACATTAGGCTCTTGTTGACTGAATGTTAACTGGGCGTTGTTGATCGTCCTAACTCAAGGAAATATTTAGACTATTTTTCACATTAATTATTAATATTTTTCTATTTATTCGCAGATCACCGGATCGACCGCCTAATCAGAACTCTAATTTTCCAACGAATTTTAATTTGCGTACCCGACAAGACCTGATATTAGCAAAATAATTCGTGTTGACACGGAGCAATGAATAAATAATGCTTGGGTACGATATTTTTATCTCGACACCAGATAGCGATACTTCGTGGGAAATTATGACAGGAACACGGCTAAAACACTGAATTCCTTTAGATCACTCACAGATATTTTAAAAGGGCACGCGTAAACGGTTTTATTATAAAATTGGTAAAAGCCTCTGTGAAGCGAACACCAGTGTAGGTTGGTTTGTAATCACTACGTTCGGTAACGTCGCACCCCTGCAGAGAAGGGAGGGTGCTCTTTCGTCCCTCTCTACCGTCGGCCCAAGGGAGAAGACACTGCCTCCTGGTGGCTCTTCCTCAAACGAACCGCCTGTCAAACATGGCCGGCGGAACTCAAATCTCCAAAAGAAAAACAATTTTTCAAACACATTGCGACCGCCAGAGATATATCACATTTCATGACGTACGAAGCGTTAAATCTAAGACACTCTAATTTACTAAAACCGTTTATTCCGATGAGAGATTCACGTTTCAGACGTTTTAATAAACTAAAATATGGGCTGGTGGCTGGTGGAGATCACGGTGCGCATGTGCGACTATCCGTGGATTCGATTTTGGTCCAGAGTGTTGGAATCTGTGTTTCGCGATGCTCCAGATAGGTTTTACATTCCACAAAAAGTACTCAAACTTTTTAATAAACACGCTTCGACTCTACGGGGGTCTACGCGCTACGCACTTTACCGAGTGTCCTTTGCACTTAAGATCCACCCCTGATTTTAAAGGATACTGATAAAAAAGGGGAAAAAACGAAAAGACTTCTAAATGAGTTGTTATTATTAATTACACAAAAAGTCAAGTTTAATTCCATTCTAAACAACATTTTCATTATACAAAAACTGCGCTAAATGGAAATACGAATTGAAACAAAATAAAAGATTTACTTGCTGTAATGGAAGTGATTACTACCTAATTATTATACAATACGTAAGCTCGGCTACATAAAGCACATCGGTAAACCTTGTTAGGTTTCACACTGACGACATATTATTTTTTACACTCTACGAAAATACCATAGAAAAAATAAATGAACAAGATGTGAGAATAAGTTAATAAAAATTAGAGGTAGTTAAAATATTGAGAAAACAATTCTAATCAGCTCAGAACTTTCAAGACCAGAATTTTTGATGGTATGATTGCACCACAATGTCTAATCGTCACAAGTTCAAATTCTGAGTTGAGCGTCAGACTTGATCCTTTTACATCAAATTATTTTACTAGACTACAAGTGGTTTGAACCGAGTCTTATTTTTGCAGTTGTCAAAGAAAAAATTTCCAAAACATCGCAACGCACCGGCACCACAAATTAGTTCAGATAAATGAAAATCACTAAATAGAAAACTACCAATTAAAATCTTATTAATTTATTTTGATTGGCGTTATTTGGTTAAGCTATTTTTATTCGGGGCTCTTGTTTGGCCTGGCTGTATTCAATATTTATTTTCAGCGGTCAATCTGTATCTGAAATAGGTACAGATCTGCGCAGCCTCGTGTATCCTTTTCTGTACTAAGGCCCATTTGAACGCAGTAGGTAGGTACTCCCACACAATTCAGAGAATTAAGTGGGAAAATGAAAGAATATACTCGAATGCACGAAGCTCTAGGCAATTTGTAAAAAATAGAAGGTAAATTTATTAAATAAAAAAATATATTTCTCTTGTAAATTTTTATATAAAGATTTTATTTGCACATATCGTGAGAAAAAAATACAAATAGAACTATTTTTTTTGCATTTGAAAAATATTTTTGAAATAGTATGTACGTGATATAGGGAAATTGTCACATTTACAGGATTCAGAAGGTACGCTTTTTATTCAAGTGAAAATTTTGAGTTTTAGTACTCAAAAGCTAGCGTATGTCCGCTTTATTGATCAATGATTTATACCATTTCGATATTATTAAAGAAGTGTTTCGATAAGTAAGTGACCGGTCAGTGGCTCATCGAGTTGACATCGTGTCTGGTTCCCACCCAGGCCTCGCGGGTTAAATTCCTCAGCTGGCTCCAGTCCAAGTCCTCCATCACGATACAAGCAACATTTTGAGCTTACTGCTTATGGTAGTAGGAGATTGTCATATATTGTCGGTTATTCGTAACCCGGGAATAATTATATGTTCGGTATTGCCATACCTATTTGAATATACATCGATATAATAATATAGTATACCTACATATTTTTTTATCTTTAAATATACAAGGAAATGAAATAAAATGTATATTTATATAAATATAAAATAAGAAGCAAATTTAAGTAATGGGAACCCACTAATGCGCTGCCTGTGTGTGGATAATCTCATTATAAGCAATAATAGAACTTATTTGATTTGATCAATTATTTGAAAAAAAATACACAAAGTATAGTTAAGGTGAGCTTAGAAAAAACACAAATTACATGAACTAACGACAGGAAAAATTTCATTATGAAAATACATCGCCGAATTTCGAAACAAGAGAAAATAAATATGACATCATATTCCAGAGGTAGTTTAACCTATAACTTGAGGTCGCGGGCTCAATTCCATATGCGCAAGCAATTTTTTATTTGTGTTATTTCCCAATTTATTCATTTAAAATAATAAATCCATATTTTTGGCACGTTTCAGAATGGAAGATACAGTTACCCTGGTGTAAGACAATTAAGAATTGAAATTTTTTTATATATAGACAATAATATTTATGTATTTTTTTTCATTTTGATTTCTCAATACGCCAATATTTGGGTGATTGGTAAAACAAATTGAATAAAAATGCTTAATTCTCAATAATAAAACATACAAATCATCGAAAATATGATGCAAGATTTTGGGAAATTGAACAAGACGGAATGGAGAACAACATTTTTTATCATTCAGTTTTGTATTTTTCCGTTCTACCAACTATCAGATTATGATCAATGCTCGTATCACGAAAGTGGTACCCCCTTAAACCCAACGCATCTCTGAAACTTACGTTAAGTAATTTCTAAATATTTTTGTTTGGTGAAACAATTGGAAAAGTGAGTGAGATTGTCTTGTAAGCGTCGGAAGATGAATTTTCCATCTTGATAATCAATATTTCATGCATTATTGTATTCTATTGGAGAGCATCGACTTGAAAAGTTGCAGCTATTTAAGATTGACCTTTGACCCGTTCACTAGGCGAAAGAGCCATATTTCCCCGGATATATAACATGATGTTCCAGTTTGAAGGAAAATGCTTTTTGATTCAATTTACCTCTCTAGGAAGATTTTATTTTTCAAAGCTCCTAAGAATGTAAGATTGAAGCATTGTTTCGTTGTGATTAAGGGTCAAATGTATATATGTTGTGTGGTTTAGGTCTAGCAAGCTATCAAAGCAACTGACATTTGCCCGTAGTAGGGCGTGGCACATAACAAAAGGTGTGCAACATAAACTCCGCTCCCAATGCGTGTCGACGGCCAGGCTGATCGCGGAGGAAACTTTCGGCGCAACCACCCGCACCCCACGAGAGAGGGGCAGAAAAAGCGCGGGAAGAAACATCGGAGGGATATATTTGAAAATTGGTTCCAACAGTTCCACAGCTTCCCGCTAGAGGTGCTACAATATAATCCCCACCGCTCAAGTAATCTGACAGTAAACATTGTAATTTTATTCTCGAAAAGTAAAAGCGGCGATAATTTATTATATTCTTAACGGTTTTGCTTATATTAAACTTTTTTACAAGAGTGCTTATCTTGTTTACAGTTTCCTGGTTTCGTGCCACCTCCGTCGCGAATTCCCTCTGAATTTTTTTTGTAGCACGCTGCACTAGCGCGTAAAAATTCCATTTCATTCGATTGGATTCGAGAAAATCTGCAATTTGTGATATGCACCTTTTTGTTACGTTGCCACTTTTAGCCGACAATTAATTGATTTTGCCACCGTAGTGACGGTGGTGCCGCGGGTAAAAAAGGAAACAGGAGTTTCCCGGGAACGAGAAGCTTAGATCGGATCAGTGGAAGAGAGATGTATGAAATGAAGACAGGGGAGGGGGCAGGGGAGAAGGTAGGGGGGGTTGGTGCATCGCGCAAAGGGGCGTTGCAGCTATTCGATATTTGAATTCTTTTTGGCGTGCTGGAATTAGGGCAGCCGGGAAATGCATTCGCTGAATTCCTTACAGAATCTTGAATCTAGACATATCATGATTAGACCGCTGGCAAATCACAAACATTCCCATTTATGAAATCAATAATATATTGCCTTTCGAGAAATGTTGTCTTTTAACAGAAATAAGTTTTGTATATTTAATTTAGTAAATAGACATCATTAATGCTGCTGACACATAATTACGATTGATTCTCACTTTCCAATGTTTTTCACTAAAACCAAATTATTTGTATATTTTGTTTCATGCTCATGTTTAATTATCATATTCTCTGTTTCGCACACGTCAATAGCCACGACGATTTTTTTAAAGATTTATTTTAAATTCATTCATTAATAATGTTATTTATTTGTTTTATTGTGGGTCATTCAAAGTACTGGCAAATATGAATTAAATTACATTTGATAAATTTTAAATGTTTTTTGAATTTTACTGGGAGCTAAAATTAACTATCATATATTAATATTCCCAGCCACAAGCTAGAAATTTTTTATTTTTTATCATTTTTCCCAACGCGCTCCAATCTTTCTTGGTCAAAAGGCGTAGACCAAGGGTGGCCAACCCGCGGCCCGCTGGGAGTCTAGTTGTGGCCTGCGGAGCATATGCACACATTTTTTTCTTTTAGTGTACATTAAACCACTAAAAAAACATTCCAACATGCGTAGTTTGTATCATATCTAATATATGGAAGTATCTCGTACACTGATTCAATTATCGTGACAATTTCTTCTATGGTATAATCGTGTTAAAAACTATCACTAGGCGTGTCGACGACATTGGAAAACATACTGAAGATAATTTGAAAAATCGAGCATCCAAGTTCATATTTTATGCTCCAGCATTGGATAAAAGCACAGACCTAACAGATTTTTATCAGAGGTGTTGATGTCCATTTTAACAAAAAAGAAGATTAGCGGCACTGTATCCACTTAACGGCACTACTTGCTCGCGAGATTTGTTGGGAGCAGTTACATCGACATTGAATCGCTTTTCGTTACAACTCAACAACCTATCGGGTTTAACTACAGATGGTGCTCCAGGAATGGTTTAAATTGATTGAAAATGAGGCCTACAAAGTTGGTAAAAAAATCTTTGATGCAAAATGTTCATTGCATTATTCATTAGGAGAATTTATGTTCCGAGATCCTTAAAATGGATCATGTCATGAAGGTGGTCATCAAAACAGTGAACTTTATTATGTCGAAGGGGTTGAATCACCGCCAGTTCAGAGTTTCTCAAGTCTCTGGATTCACAGTATAATGACGTTACATTTTATGCAGAAGTAAGATGGCTGACACATGCCAAAATGTTGAAAAGAGTGTTTGATTTGAAGCAAGAAATACAATCATTCTTCGCAAGCAAGTCAAAAAGTATCCCAGAATTTGAAGACAAGGAGTGGGTTAGCGACTTTGCATTTCTGGTCGATATAGTTAGCTACCTAAATATTGTTAATACTCGTCTACAGGGAATGATCAACTAATTAATAACATGTATGATCTTATTTCTGCATTCCAAATTAAACTTGGGCTTTGGGAACAACAGTTTAGGACTAAAATCTTCACCCATTTTTCTACATCGCAGCCAAACGTCACACATGGCGGCAGATAAATACGCTTCGTTGATATCCGACTAGAACTTGGAATTTGAAAACCGATTTCACGATTTTAAAAATCGTATGCTTTTTGCTGCATTTGCAACGCCATTCCTCGTAGACGGGAATTTATTGCCAGGAATTTTACAAATGGAACATTGTGAAATGTGTTGTAATGCACAATTAAAGAAGTTCAATCAGGTTGGTTTCAAAAAGTTTTACAAAACATATTTGGACAAGGAGAAATATCCTGCATTTTACAAACATACTCCATCGATGATTCCGAAATTTGAAAAGACTTATGAAGCATATTAAATCGCAAATGAGAACACGAATCACTGATGAGCATTTGGGAAACTGTTTGCTTGGAGCAACAACATCAGTCGTTATCAACATGGATGCACTTAGTTCTGACAAACAAAATCAAACGTCTCACTAAAATTTATTATATTTTGTTTATTTTTTATTATTAATTTTTTGTATTGCCTAACTAATCTAATAAAAATGTTTGATTCTCATTCTTGCTATATCTTATAAAAAAACAATATATTTCTTGTTTGCTTTGAATAATTAATGAAATTTTGTTGTACAGCCCGGCAGGAAATCTCATTTCTAAAATCTGGATCGGCTGCTGAAAAGGTTGGCCACCCATGGCGTAGACCATTACGCTACGCCCACTTTATAAGATGTTCGTAAAAGTTAAATCAGAATTACTCAACAATACCAATATAATAATTCTCACATTAATATAAAAGCAAAACACTGTAGGGAGTTAGCAGGGAGAACATAACTTCATGTATCTGTATCTATATATCATACACTGTATCTACCGTATAGTGCCCTGATTCGAAGTTATTGCAATTATTCATTCTCCCTTTTCAAAACAAACAAAAAACAACAATTTTATCTGTTTCTACTTAATATCAAGACTTACTGTTACACCATGATAACTCAAATAAACCTATAAATATATTTTTTTATTTTTTCTACTGAGTGAGCAGTAATTGCATTCTTCATAACGTTTTCAATAACAAAGTAAAACATTCCAATAATTCATTATTTCATCCCATTAAAACATTTTTCTCCCCCTTCACCCTGATAAAATCCTCCTTCAAAGCTTTATAAAATCATTCGTGTGCATTTGCATCCCTTGACACTCTCATCTCGACAAATGAAATTGCAACTTCCTGGCCGAGTAAGGCGCGTCCAGCCCAATCACTCTCACCTTTTATTTCATCTACCTAAACGATATTTTCCATCTTCAAACGGAATGAATATTGGCATAATATTAGCCACCTTCTCCGATTTATATTAAAATTCGATTGTGCCCCGTATTTTCCACCTTTTAAAATTTATGTACTTTATTCCCCAATCGTTGGTACTTACTGTGGTCTGTATTTCGGAATTCTAGATAAATTACTTTATTTTTGTTTTTCTCTAATCCATATTAATTTTGTTATCATGTTGTATCTATAAGTATTTCCCCCTTACAACGTGTTATTGTTCTCAGTTGTAATTCAATCAAAACATGATAACCTAAACATCTTACAAATACATAATTTTATCCATTTCATTCCTCTCTTTTACTTATTGTGAATGATTAAGACCACCCTCAAAGGGTGTAAAATAAGGGGGCTAAGAAAATCAATGAAATATTGCATAAATGGTATGAATTCAAATATGTAACATTATATTCTTCTAATCCTAATCACTTACTTAAGCACTTAACCTTTCACCCTCACAAAACGCACCGCAAACGTAACCCTCTAATAAGTTCAAAACGCGCAGATACACCGTTACGAATATATGGGCTTTGTTTAGAGCAGAGAGCGAAACAAACAGTTAACGCTCCAATAAATGTATTCCTTGAGGAGAATCGCCGGGGATGCTGGAAACCACAACTTAACAGTTAATGCTCCAATAAATTTATTCATTGAGGAGAGTGGCCGGAGATACTGGGAACCACAAGTTCACGGTTAACACTCCAATAAATGTATTCTTCGAGGAAAATGGCCTGAAATACTTTCAACCACAAGTTAACAGTTAATGCTCAAATAAATGTATTCCTTAGGGATAATAGCCGGGGAAACTGGAAACCACAAGTTAACTGTTAATGCTCCAATAAATGTATTCCTTGGGGAGAATGGCCGAGGATACTGGAAACCACAAGTTAACAGTTAACGCTTCAATAAATCTATTTCTTGAGGAGAATGGCCGGGTATACTGGAAACCACAAGTTAACAGTTAACGCTCCAATAAATTTATTCATTGAGGAGAATGGCCGGAGATACTGGGAACCACAAGTTCACGGTTAACACTCCAATAAAAGTATTCATTGAGAAGAATGGCCGGGAATACTTTAAACCACAAGTTAACAGTTAATGCTCCAATAAGTGTATCCATTAGGGAGAATGGCCGGGGATACAGGAAACCACAAGTTAACAGTTAATGCTCAAATAAATGTATTCTTTTAGAAGAATGGCCGGAGAAACTGGAAACCACAATTTAACAGTTAATTCTCCAATAAATGTATTCCTTGGGGAGAATGGCCGAGGATACTGGAAACCACAAGTTAACAGTTAACGCTTCAATAAATCTATTTCTTGAGGAGAATGGCCGGGTATACTGGAAACCACAAGTTAACAGTTAACGCTCCAATAAATTTATTCATTGAGGAGAATGGCCGGAGATACTGGGAACCACAAGTTCACGGTTAACACTCCAATAAAAATATTCTTTGAGAAGAATGGCCGGAAATACTTTAAACCACAAGTTAACAGTTAATGCTCCAATAAATGTATTCCTTAGGGAGAATGGCCGGGGATACAAGAAACCACAAGTCAACAGTTAACGCTCAAATAAATGTATTCCTTCAGAAAAATGGCCCGGGAAACTGGAAACCACAATTTAACAGTTAATGCTCCCATAAATGTATTTCTTGGGGAGAATGGCCGAGGATACTGGAAACCACAAGTTAACAGTTAACGCTTCAATAAATCTATTTCTTGAGGAGAATGGTAGGGAATACTGGAAACCACAAGTTAACAGTTAACGCTCCAATAAATTTATTCCTCGAGGAGAATGGCCCGTGAAACTGGAAACCATAAGTTAACAGTTAATGCTTAATTGATGTTAGTAAGTTTATCATTTTGAAACTCAACTCATTTTTTGCTATTAGACGAACACTGAATTAAAACGTCAAATTAAATGACAAATTAATAAACGAAACTTTACTTTTTATCGTTAAAAAACACCACAATATGCTTCGTGCAGATATTATCTGGATAAAACTACTTTGACACCCTTTGTGGTCAAGAGCTAAGGCTCCCGACTATTAATCTGGAGGTCGCGGATTCCAATCCCATACAAGTTAATTAATTTGTGTTATTTCATAAATTACTAATTTAAGATAATATATAGTATATTTGCGGCACGTTCCAGAATGGAAGATACCCTCAGTATAGTCGTGATGTAAGACCACCATTCAGAATTGAAACGTTGCTTGAAACGGCTTTGGCTGTGTTTGGTGACCAGATCTGGATCTTAATATCCAGGTACTTCCCCACCTTCATCCTCCCCATCTTCTTCCCCTCCCCACTACTTTCAGCTTCACAAAATACTCCAATTGGGGACGCCATAGTCTCACTGACTCCCGACGGTTGGTAGCAGTTAGGAGTATCGTGCGGTTTCTCATTTAAAAAAATTGTATTTAAAAAATATCAAAAAAAAATGTTTTAAGCTTGGCACTCATAATATATCTTATATTGAATAACTTAGTATGACAACTTCAATTATTTGAGAACGATAAATATTGTATGAGGATCACTTATTGATCTCATTTTGCCTGTCTTATACTTTTGATGCTTCTTATGTTAGTATTTAAACAATCCACATTTTCATAACAGATCTTAATTTCTTAAAAACACTCGTAAATAAATTCTTAAGCCACGAAATTCCAAATTTAAAAAGTTTGCTTAATTAATGAGTTTGTTTCTCAGAGAAATATCAATATTTCCTTAAATATAAGGTTTGGGGGTAGCTCGTTACGATTTTATTCAAATTGAATTGGTTTCTTTCAGACTCAGAATTTCTTGATAACATTAGAGCAGTGGCTCCCAACATTTAACTGCAAACACAACCACTTGGATGGAGTTCTGAACTAATAAGAACTTGTGTAGTAAGAAGTGGATGTAGCAGATTTTCAGAAATCAAACCAATCAGTTAACTATTCAATGTTAGCTACCTAGTCAAAGTTAGCCATCTAGTCAAATTAAGGCTTGCTTGAATAATTAAGTACATTCACTTTCCCAATGACGGTACGAGAAAACTATTTGTTTACCTCATACAACTTGTCGTACAAGTAAAAATTCTATATTTTTTATATATCGAAGCTGCATTTAATTATTCTTAACCACTTACAGTTTTTTGTTAGTGTACCTACATATTTACACTCAATAACAAATATACATACAGTAAGTAGGTACATACATTTTTTTTAAATAATTCATTGACATTATCGCCGAATCTAAATAGAAACAAGAAATGTAAAAACCTTAAAATATTTTATTTAAGTTATTGTATATTGAATTACTTCATTTTACGTATATAAACGTATATTTACATGGTTAAGTTTCTTTATTTATAAAATTATATTTTTTCGGCAAACATAATTTTTTTAATACATTTATTCTTCAGACTTTTAAGCATTTCATCATACATCTTTAATACTTCATACATTAAGCAATTCTGTGATTCTGTTTTCATAAATGCAGAAATGTAATTCTATTAACATTTCTGATTTCATAATTATGAATATTTTTGCTAAAAACTATTTCATCATTGAAGTATTTAGGCATTTGGCTATTCATAATTTTATAAATAAAAAAAAAACATTATATAGTACTCTATAATTAAGTAATAACGGAACTTGAATAGGCCATTCACAGAACTCGCAAATGAACGTTGAAATTTTATGAATTGTTCAAATTCTTTGAGACAGCCCATCCTTAGTCTTCTAAGAAAGTGTGCGTTTTTTGATTTATTCTTCAGCATATATTCGAAATTTGCTATGAAATTTAGTTTTGAATTTAATATTACACCTTAATATTGTATTTTATTTGATTTTTCTATTTTTTCATCATTAGACAGATGTAATGCCAAACGTTCGAGTTAAAAGAGGACGTCACTACTCTGAGTCAATTAAGAGTGCCCCACGATAGAATGCCAAAAGTAATGATCTCAAGTGAGTGCCCTAGTGAAAGCACCCAGAGCAGAGATGGAAAGAGATGGAAAAGGATTGGAGCAGGATATAAAGGATTGAAAACAGCTAATAGCCAGGTAGGTTAACACAGAGAAAACTTACTGAAATGAAATGTTGTTGATTTATTCATAATATGGTCAAATTACTCGTTTTCCTGTTAAAAATGGGACTGGAGGCCTTTAAAGAATGATTTAACAAATTTCATAAAAAAACCATAAGTAAAACACGAATGTTTTATGAGGAAGTCGGAACACGTGTTCTTTAAAGTAATAATATTTTCGCATCTCGTCAATTATATTTATCTGGCCAAGGGCAGTTGCATGAACACGTGTTCACATATTTTCTGGGTGACTAATATTTTATTGGGAAATGATAATTAAATTAAACAGTATTTTGATTTTTAAAAAGCCTTACTGATTTTCATCCGTGTACCGCAGAATGTGGATAACATTTGTTGAAGAGGTCTAATCCCTCTCTGGGTTATAGCGCCCGTGTTGATGATGAATGATTAATTCATACTTTTGTAAAGTTGATTACGTAAAAGTGTTTTATCAGCATTACCTTAAATTTTATAGGTAGGACGCAAAACAAGTTGGAAACCACTGGATTAGGCAGTCAATTATTTCGAATTATTCCGTTTATTACTATATTTTATTAGACAACATTTGTAAAATACCTTGTATTTATTACAGAATGTGTACGAGCTGGAATTATAAATCAAAAATCAATTGTTACAATATTTCTACACAAGCAAGCCAATTTCAACTCTCTATTATTTCTTCCTATCCTGGATCAAAGTAGGTACAACCGATAGACAATTATGCTCAGCCATGTTAGTACCATTTTTTTCTTAGCGGTTCCTCAGTTTGATTTATGAAATCTAACGAGAATTGCCCATTCATACCACGGGCTTTAAATACTGCACTGTAAAAAATACACTTTTCAAGATTTTTAGGAAAATCATTTTAATAAGTTCATGTTCGAATGTATCTGTGAACATCAACAGTTGCTCAAAATGTTTAAAAACATCGGAACAAACGCCTGTAGTCCATCTTAACCCACAGTAGTCTTACAATACAGTACACTACTATACACAAAATAATCTATTTTAAACGATTCTACTGTGCCCATTTATTATGCACTGTCGCTTACGATAGGAGAAAAACCATTTTTATTATATTAAAGTAAAGAAGTTAAAAACCTGCATGTTTTATCAAAAGTAAGACACTAATGGTATGATGATGATTAAAATGGCAATTTTCAAGCGTCGAGAAACTATGAGCAGGCACTGCAATGGTTAACCTCTGAACTCCGTAGGAACTTTTATTATACCAGAGAGGTGATCATGTAAAGTAATAAATGTTCATCTCTAGAGAGGCAGTATACATTTTTACCGGGACATGGAATAAGCTCACGGGGCCGGAGGCGGGGATAGCAGGTCGGGGGTGGCGCGGGGAGGGTTGATAAGCGGAAGGCTGATAAGGTGGCAAGAGGTGGAGGGGACAGGGTGGTAGGAAATTAAACGTTGATGGGAAGAGAAATGAGCAGCGCCGTATGACGAATTAAGTCACTAACGGGGCGATAACTAGGCGGCCACTAATGTTATATTATGCATAGCTAATGAAAGGAGTATGTTGACACGTCGTTACGTGAAAGCTGTTATAAAGGCGAACGATTGAGATTTTAACTAATAGAAAGCGTATTGAAATTATACTTGGAACCATTACGTTGTTTCTCAATAGGGAAAGCAGAGATGACACGGCGCGACACAGTTCTGTGTGGCACACACTCCTTACAATATTCACATTCAGTTAAAGTATATTATAGACCAACAGTTAAAAATATCCGAATGGAAAAATTATTTCACTTGATCGCTAAGTTCGATTTTAGAGCACACAAATAATAGCTTGTGATATTTACAAACTTGTGTTATTGATTTGTGTATGAGACAAATTGAAAATAAAAATTTTAAAAACGTTTTGCCAAACTTCAAATCAATTCAAACTTTTATTAAATGAATATTACAGGAGAAAAGGTGAGATCAAAAGCTCAAACCAACATTTTGGTTTATTCGACGTCAACAGATGGGAGGGGATGGGATGCAGCAAATGTAAATAAAAATACATACTTCATGTTATGTATTTAAGCGAAAATATATCTGACGTGCAAAATACTTCGATTTTGGTAATATTCCTAGTCGGTTCTTTGTAGGCAGATACCATTATATTATTTGTGCAAGTCACTTCCCACAATTATGTTCACGTTAGAGCATCGAATGTGCTTGAATAAGGCGAACTATTTTTGAAAATCGAACTGTTTAGGTAACAAACGGTCTCAAAGGTTGATTTGAGAAGGTTATACTAACGTAAACGAAATGAGGGTAAAAATATATTTTTATCAATGATATTAAAAAAAAACTTTTAATGTAAAAGAATATTAATCAGAAATGTACAATAATCAATGGTGGAATACTTAATTCTACATTTTTTTAAATATTTGTATAGAAGTGAAATAGTCATTAATAGAACATCCCTAAAGTAACTTGAAACCAAGTGGAAGTCGGCCAAATGTTCGTAAATGTGGTGTTACAAAGTTTCAGTTTCTCAAGTGTTGATGTAACGTAATGAATTTAGAAAGACAGAATCATTAGACACAACCAAACAATAAAAACTTATTGATCTATGATCAATATAATGATTAGTCCCTTTTCTAAGTGAATTTAACTATTCAGCTATTGATTGTTAGCGCTAAATAGAGAATACACAAATGATTGTAATTAATTTCAAGTAAATAATTGAAACACACAATAGATTGCAAAAGAAACTTGCCCATTTAATTCGTTCCCAACTAATACAGTTTCAATAAAATATAGAAAACGGAATGTGAGATTACGGATGTACTTTACTAATATGATAAAAATGGAATAATAATACATCAAATACATCCCATGTACGTCTGTTTCTTCAATACAGGGTTTGAAATGACCTGTGGTCAGCTCAGCAGAATTGCGTCTTCTAACGCGTTAATAGGCCCAAGACATAAAAATAAGAAAAAACCCAAAATTTCGTAGATTTGCAAAATCGAAAGAAGTTTGGGTTTTAAAAAAAAACTATTTTTCAAAAAGAGAAAAGAGCAAGTGGAAAATTAAAACCAAAAACAGTGTGTCCGAAAAATTGTGATTTTCAGACAATTTATTACTAAGCTTCTTTTGGTTACCCAGTCCTGTTATGTATTATATTTATTTAATTATATATAGGCATAAGGCATAAGTTAAAGGCCTAATATTCTCGGTGAATTCACGAATAATCAATCATATATATATATATTAATACATATATAAATATTTTCAATGAAGGGCAAAA
Source organism: Hesperophylax magnus (assembly GCA_026573805.1). Classification (NCBI taxonomy): domain Eukaryota; kingdom Metazoa; phylum Arthropoda; class Insecta; order Trichoptera; family Limnephilidae; genus Hesperophylax; species Hesperophylax magnus. Next base: position 10,739,240 of record JAIUSX010000002.1, read on the forward strand.
AATTAGTTTTTGCTCTCAAATATATAATGAAAATAACTTTTTGATACAAATATATTTATTGCATAATATCCAGGAATCATTAAAAAATACTATTCGTAAAAAATAATGTCTACATTAATTTAGGTGTACCTCAAAAAATAACAATTCCTTGGTTAACGATATTCGGCCACGCAATCAATTACGAATGCTTTGCTTTGATGTAAAATGTCAACGTTATAGTTTAAATAGCCGATTTATGTTAGAAAATATTGAGTGGAGACGGCGCAACTGTTATGCTAATCTGAAATATAATTATGTATCGCATATTATAGGATATAGATACAATAGATAAACAATGCGTAAATTTGGACCCTAACAAAAACTAAAAACTTCCTAAGGACGGGTTGCTTCGGAGAATTTGAACAATTCATCAAATTTCAACGTTTATTTGGGTTCTGTGAAAGTCCTTTTCAAGTCCTACTGTATCATTATAGGCTAGTTGCTTGACGGAACTAAAATAATAACTGAACTTGAAAGTTAACTTTGAAATTTGAAGAATTGTTCAAATTCTCCGAAACAACCCGTCCTTACTGTAAGAATATCTACACATACTTGAGTTTCGTTGAATTAACTGGTTTTCTTTCACAAACATCTAAAAGCTGATACCTGCTAAGGAAAATAAATATAAGGTGTAAAATATAAGTCCTTCTCCAATCGCTAAATTGAATGCACCTCTGTAACTTACTCTAACTATACTTTTTAATTTGTTCCCGCGCACTTTAGGTAGTGGGTCAAGCAAAATAAAAGACCTCCCGGCCACGGTAACGCTGGCTTTAGGGTGGTTTAGATTTATACTCAATTTCCAGATATACCCACCCATAATAAAAGAAACGTAATTAAAAGTAATTTAACCAATATATATGTGTGTGTATCCCTAATTGGGCTATTTGTAAGAACTGTAGGAGGAAGGTAGGATACTACCTGGCCATTCACATCTTGTCAACAAACACGGCATTTTCGAGCAACTTTTCAATTCTTAATGGTGGTCTTTCTCTTCTCGTCAGGAAGGTGCCGCAAATAAGCTATATATTATGTTTAGTGAATTAATTGTGAAACAAAACAAACGTATTCAATTCATCTTTCATTTGCACATCGGGATTTGAACCTGAAACCTTCGTATCGCTAGTTCAGAGCCTTACCCCCTGACCCTCAGAAAATATGCAATATAATATTATTTTTCATATTAGCTGTACGCAGGAGGCCCGGAGGAAAATAATTTTCCACAAGAACTATGACATCCTTGGGGATGATGTGCGAATGGTCTTTTTGGGGAATGAAGGAGTGAACATATATCTTGAAGAGACCCACCATGTAAGAGGAAGGAAACACAGAGGCCGGCAAATCATTGAACAGCCGAGCTATTGATCTCGAGAAACCAACCGTTCTCGTGAAACAAATATCAACCGTGTACGAATATTGTCGTGTTTTTGACTACACGCCGATGCAAAGGGGATCAATGACACTAGTTCCTAGGAGCATCTTCCATCGAAATACCGGTAGAACTACAACAGCATTTTCACCTGACGTCTGTGCTCTAAATATTTAAAAATCTGCTTGTTAAGATAGTTATCTGGCCCGTTTCTACACGGGAGCACGAGTCAAGAATTTTTAAAAAGTAAACCTCAAAAAAAATTTACTAAGTCATTTTCAAAAAAATTCTTGAGAAATGTTGACTAACGACGATTATTTCTATTGTATGTTCTCCCGCAAAATAAACTTTCTAAATAAATTCTACAAACTTACATTAAATACATATATAATAATATCTCGGGTTCCAACCAATCCCCAAGTGGCATTGGGGAACATGGGTGGAAGTTATGGGTTTATTTCTTCACCGCGACACGCAGAAATACGCGAAACACCTGCCGTAAGCAAAAACCAGCAAAAGAGGGCGGTAGGGTACTTTCCTACAATCTTTGAGCGGTATCTGCTGTACGAATTTAATACATTTCGATGGGGACAATGTTGCTTCAACATTATGTGTATGTACAAATCTGTACAATTTTTGTATCATAGATTTACTGTTACTAAATCTTGTATCCCCAGCTTTTCGTTAGTGAAGAGAGAAAATTATTATTATATAGGTGCACCAATATCATATTTTTATGCCACACTAGATTCTTAACAGTCAAAACCCGGGGAGAGAAAGTATCTATAGGTACCCAGCCCTTCAGATATGGTCAGTAAATATATTTAATGGATATTTTTCGCTGATATGAATCCTCGTTAATCGGGTAATATCATTTATTTTTAATACAAATATCCACCCCATAAGGGATCGAAGAGTAATAAACTTCACAGCATCCAAAATAATAACATCGCGACACGTTAATATTGATATTTAATAACGTTTATCCACCCCGATTGTCACAAAGTCATTTTTGTCACAATATTTAATATAAATATATATTCAAAATGTATGTTGTAGGTATGTAAACCATTTAAAAAAAATTTAAGCATGTCATCAATTTAATATTTATTTTTAATAAAATTGTAAAATACTAGTATAACTTCGGGAGGGTTTTCAATGTGCATTTTCGTGTAGTTCCCTTCAAAAAATCTACCCTATTGACTATAAAACAACCGCACATACAAAAATACTAATTTCGGTTGTGTGTCTGTCTGTAACTCTAGTACTCGGATTTGAATTTAAGTATCATTTTCAAAATAAAAACTGATTGCAAAAAAAAAATCGAAGTACCTACTTACAAATAATGTTTGTTTTTTTTTCCGGATTTATTTTTCAAAATTGGAACTGATTGTGTGAAAAACTCAAGCGCTTAAGTAGGTACCTACCTATGTTAATTTTTTTACTGAAATATATCTGAAACTGCACAAGTGTCCCAACTCCTCCCAACCGTCTGGATCCAGTGAAACTGTGGCATCCACAATGGGGTATGTTGTTAAGATAAAGTTATTGGGGAGGAGAAAGGCCAAAGCCGTTTCAAGCAAAGTTTCAATTCTGAATGGTGGTCTTACACCAGGACGATACTGAGAATATCTTCCTTTCTGTAATGTGCCGCAAATATACTATTTATTATTTGAAGAGAGTAAATTTTTAAATAACACAAATTAATCAAATAAAATATACTTGCCGCGCCAGTATTGAAACCCGCGACCTCCGGTTTGCTAGTCTAGACCCTTAAACCTCAACCACGAAGGCCTTCGAATTTGTCTTTTTTTTTTTCAAACATGGAATATCAGAAATTTTATATCCCGTGATTTTTCGGTAGTTACTAATGAAAAAATCGACTTCATAGCTACTGCGTACCTACTTGTCATGCTATTAGATAAATTGGGTAAACGGGACTAACCCTCCCCCCATTATTTATTAAATTCAAAGTACCTCCGAAATATAACTAATAATCACGTAATTCACAATGCCCTAATTTTTTTTTTCAATAATTAAACCTCCGAAATATAACTAATAATCACGTAATTAACAATGCCCTAATTTTTTTTTTCAATAATTAATGCCTAAGCATAATATTTTTACCGTAAATTAAAGTGGGTTCAAATTATGCATAAATTTACTGCAATAGAGGTCATTCACATCTACAGTTTTGCCCTAGTTTGTTTTTGATCCTCTCTTTGGTGGTCCCAGTCAAAACGCTAAAAAAATGTCAAAATATACTTTCAGTACGCGCATATATTGTATTAAAATCAAAAAGCTAAGTCTATTGGTTTTTGATTTGAAAAAAAAACAATAGTAAAATGTGCGCTTATCATATTTTTCATAAGTGCAATGACAATCTGGGTTGTAAAATATGAGATCCGATTAGATGTAAATATATTTTTGAGATTCACTATTTTTTTCCTGTGGGAAAACTCGCAAATCCGTGGCGATCGCGCTTGCGCAAACTGATATCTCCTTTTTTAAGGAAGATTGTAGAAATCAAAACGCATTTCTTTTTAGGAAATATATTGATTCTGTGATACTAATTGTTTGGTGCTACAATAAGAGGTTTTTCGGCACCTATCATAAATCTGAATATATAATATTCACATTTAGTATTTGCGTAAGAATATTTATTTCCATGAAAACACACTTATAAGTATCAGCATGCATTGCGATGTGTTAGCTAAATGTTTCTAGAAAATGATAATGGTGATGAAAATGGTTCTAACATGATTGAATTAATATAGAATGATTGGCAAAAATGTTAATCGAAAAAGCCAATAATGAAAAGAGCCTTTGTCCACATCCCAGGGTTTTCCCATATATGCCTTTGCTTAGTTACCATAAGACACATATTAGTTAACCATGTGGGGTCATCTTATAATTGTGTCGTTGCTATCATAAAGCGACAATGCCTCTTGTCTAAGCAAACGCATTGTTTGTTTGAAGCTTTTCAATGATTAAACTAATAATGAACATACAATCTATACAGCGAATGATCTACTTCTAAACAACATCGTCAAAATGTCACCTTAGACTTACCCTCTACATACAAGAACACTTCCAAATTATCTTCGTCAATATTAATCACATTTTGATATAAACCATCCTGTGTTTAGATTTCAGTACCCCTTTTGCGAGGTTTAATATATACTTGATTTACTCTAATGAATGTTTGTCAATATAAGATTACTTTAAAATGAGGTAATTGATGTTATTTTGAAGATGAAAACATTTTTAAAAACTTTTTATATTCAAGTTTAGGTAGGTAGGTTTAATCTGGCACTTATTTACACCCTGTCAAAATGACAATGTTGCTTTACTAAATACTTGTTGTTATTATTTATTTTTTTGTTTTATTTATTTTATGTAGTTAGTAATTATTTATACAACATGAAAAAATTATAACAATAATGAACCGTTTTTGTTTATGGTTAGATGCAAATAATTTTATTTTTATGTTGCTGGGGTTTCAGTACTAAATATTTTATTTAACTTTTGCCCGATTTTCTACAACCCGGTTTTTGGGGCTACTCTAATGTTTCCTTGTGGGATCTTTGGAACAAAATTAATTACTCCTTTCGTTAAAGAATTTTCTCAAGCGTGGAATTATAGAAGTGTGAGGTAATCATAACAGGTGAGATAAACCTTATAAATTAAATTTGTAGTAGGTATATGAATTAGAAAACAATAAATATATTGAAGCGTTATCAAAATCGAATGTAAATAGGGAATTTTCCGCGCTTTTCCTCGAATCCTACACCACCCGGATTCTGACAAGCGGCACGGGCTCACGTGAAGGGTCGTTAGTCGCACACGGTATCCAACACACCCCTCGGATACACCGAACTCAAATCTGCGTCAGACTTTCGTCATAGAAAGATGAGAAACCTCGATATGTGGAGGAAGATGTAAAGATTATTGAGAAAAGTAGCGTTTCGGCAGTACGGAGCGATTGGCCTGCTACGCGGAACTGATCTCGACGAACTAGGGATAGTTACGTCAAAAGCTTGGGGTTAGGCATGGGGTGTGGAGGGAGGTGGGGTGTAGGGGAAGGAAGGGTACAGCCGGATCCTCAGGAACTCAGTGAGAAACGGGAGGCCGAAGGGGATGGTCGCGTCGCTTTTTTTCAGCGGTCGATTCTGACACCGCCCCAAAATATGCTACACCAGCTTACTGTCCTAGGCATAAAGATACCCCGAGATGTCACATTCATTGGCAACTTTATGGGGAGGTAGATATTGCGATGCGCAGTATCTCGTGCTCTGGGATATAAATAAATACTCATGTAAATTGCTTTCGAACTCACTACATTTTTTATTACATCTGAACTTACGAAAAATAATTCAAACAGTATTTATCATTGGTTACATATAACTTTGATTTAACTTTTCAATGAACTTATAATCAGATTATGTAGCTATAAATTTTCTATTCAAACATGTAATAATGACGATTTCAAAAGGGTTGCATTTTTTCAGGAATTAACGACATTAAAAATTTGTTATATTTACGTATTTTAATTATATCTTGCATATTAATGTACCGCCGCATCCTTTATGTAAATATACCGACAATATTATTTTCATAATAAAATAACACCTTCACGAATAATGACTTCCTGGACACCGGGTACCGGTAAGGTCGAATGGGTGTAACCGCCGCCGAAAAGAGAGGCACAATCTGAAACTACCCAGTGCGCTGGGCGAAAGGGTGGCATAATCTAAAACTACCCAGTGCGCTGGGCGAAAGGGTGGCATAACCTAAAACTACCCAGTGCGCTGGGCGAAAGGGTGGCATAACCTAAAACTACCCAGTGCGCTGGGCGAAAGGGTGGCATAACCTAAAACTACCCAGTGCGCTGGGCGAAAGGGTGGCATAACCTAAAACTACCCAGTGCGCTGGGCGAAAGGGTGGCATAACCTAAAACTACCCAGTGCGCTGGGCGAAAGGGTGGCATAACCTAAAACTACCCAGTGCGCTGGGCGAAAGGGTGGCATAACCTAAAACTACCCAGTGCGCTGGGCGAAAGGGTGGCACAACCTGAAACTTATGGCAAAAAATGTTATGGCTTGAAGGGTTTTTCCAAACCACAGTCGATATGATATCTTCTCTAATTAGTTTTACGAATTCAGATAAGTTTTTTTACCGTCTCCTATAAAGTTTTCATTTTTTGGCTTGAAGGGTTTTACCAAACCACAGTCGATATGATATATTCTTTAATTAGTTTTACGAAATCGGATAAATTCTTTTTACCGTTTCCTATAAAGTTTTCATTTCGTGGCTTGAAGGGTTTTGCTAAACCAGAGTCGATGTGATATCTTCTATTTATTTGACATTTTCAATTACCACGAGAATTACCTTAGAAATACATATTTTCATACTTGTCGTGAGCGTTTTTATTTTAGTTTGTGCAATTTTGTTTTTAATTTCATCATTTTTATTTTTCACGTTGGCTTCTTAGAGGTAAAGTCACAAGAAGGAAATCCATCATTGGTTTTATTTTTGCGGTAAAATGTAAACAGTCACATTTCTGAAAATGAATAAAATAAATATAACTATTTAGAAACAAATTTAAACAGAAATGTTAGATAGGAAATTATTCATGGGAACAAGCAAAAGTGAGCCACTTTGTAAAGGGGGTTGAATTTAATGTTGCTGCTTTTTCCATTTATTGTTCTTGCTTTGCGATTTTGATAAGTTTACGGGTTACATTAATATATAGGTTAGATGCACAGAAACATCCCCCCTCGTAAGATATGACATTCAGTAATCGATGTGGTTTTAGTACCACGACTAAAATCACCAGCAATTGTCAAGATTTTTGCACAACAAAAAACATGTTTTCTTGACAAGACGAACTGGCTCTGGTATTGCGATATTAGCTTTTAAAAGTCAACTTAACTTTTTTCAATGGTAAGCTTTGATAAAAATGCTTTTTTAAGATTCACACATTGTCTTGTAAATTTTCATTTTGATTTATAGAAAAAAAATGTTTGTAATGTAGAGGGCTGAAACTTCAATGAAGCCGTGTAGTAAGTCAATAATAAGTAATTCATTTTTATACTTATTTTTTTCCATGTGATAATACTATTGTTTTGTCAATCTAAGAAGATGCCCACACTTCGATAAAGAAAATAATTAAAGAAAAGATTATGGCATTGGTAGAGTTGGTGACATTTTGATTAAATATTACAATGCGGTTTAATTAGCTAATCCTAAAAAAATATGTATATTTTGTTCCTTCGTTAATGTGAACTCTGCATTGCAGTGACACCCAAAATGTTGAATAATTAATCTTTGAACCTTGTCAAACGAACAAAAGTTTTAGTTTGCTCGAAAGCTTAACAAAGCACCGCTGACGGTCGTATCTGATTTCAAACAACTGTGAGGATGAAACCACACAAATGTTTGACAGTCCGCGATATTTTATAGTTCTTTTCCTTCCTTCTCATTGTCTGCACTACATAACGAGTTACACAGAGACAAAACAGCCCCAAATAAGAGACAAAAAATGCCTAGACACCGTAATTGTATATTACAGAACAGAGATAAACAAGCTTTGGTACGCGTTTATTTTATCCAAGATGATATTACTTCTACCTATCGTATACAGTTCGCGCTTTATAAGTACCCAGGTTTATTCGGTATATTTATAAATCAATCTAAGTACGTAACTTTTTGCGAGTCTTTCTCGATTTAATTCTGTTACGACCATAGAAATATACAATTAAAGGCGTTATTACGTATTATTGAAATGTGTTCCACTAGCGATAATCGGTGCGCACTATGCGTAGACCGGATTTGGTAGTTTCCTGTCGGTCGGCGAGCAGTCGGTCGGTAGGGCGCGGGAGGCCAAATCGAATTAATTGGAAGGAAAAAATTGGAACCTATTTTATCACTTCGTGTCTCATCTAAATATAATCCATCAATGGATCTAACCAAAAAAGCCTCAAGATAATCTTATAAGATTCGCCCATATATGGTTGCCATAGATGCACTATATCTGGGGAGTTGGAAATCTTGTGTGGCATCAAAAATAAAATAAAATATTCGGCTAAGGACGTAGTGAAAAGGGAAGATAAATAAAAACAATTTCGTTTAAAATTCTTTTTAATTCGAATGATCCAAAAAAGTTGGTGGACGTCTGTTTTACATAACCAACAGGGCAACTTTTAGTGTGAGTATAAACATGCAGTTATTTTAAAAGCCTTTGTTGGGAATATACGAGTAACGTTAACCCATGTACTGTGGATTCATTCGCAGATTTTCTGGATTGAAATGGGACCTTGTTCACATAAAATAAATTGTGTATGGATTTTTAATCAGTCACACTAACACAATAACTATTAGAAATACAAAACAAACGTACCTTGTTTACGAAGAAAATATTCTGCAGTCGAAAACTGAGTAATTATTTAATGATAACCACTCTTGATCATATAAATTCGTACTTGATTACGACTATGTAAATTCAATACAGCGTATTCTATTTGTGTTTTTTATACGTACATCGTAACCTATGTCCTAATACAATCATTTTACTTATAATACAGGGTTTTCCAATAAGAGGTGTTATTTTCAATAACCCGCTATTTCGGTAGATGTTACTTTTGAAGCTGTCATTTTTTGACATTTGACAAGTAGAAACTACGCCATTAATAAAAATGGAACGATACACGCTTCAACAATGCATTGAAATTATTAAAATTCACAGTACTTGTTTGTCTATTCCTAAATTTGTTAATAGTGGTGTATACAAAGTTATTTATTTAAACTTTTAGAATTGCTGTCAAAGTCAAAGAATAACTTAATACAGGGTTTTCCAATAAGAGGTGTTATTTTTAATAGCCCGCTATTTCGTTAGATGTTACTTTTGAAGCAGTCATATTTTGACATTTGACAAGTAGAAACTACGTCATTAATAAAAATGGAACGATACACGCTTCAACAACGCATTGAAATTATTAATATTCACTTGAGTGAATCAAATGCAAATAATCTTGAGTGATGAGGCCCGTTTCCACCTCAGTGGCTTCGTCAACAAGTAAAATTGTCGCTTTTGGGGCTCGTAAAACCCAAGAGTTATTATTGAAAAGACTCTCTATCTTCAACGTGTGACTGTTTGGTGCGGTTTATGGTCCGGCGGAGTCATTGTAACTTACTTTTTCGAAAATGAGGCTTGAGCAACAGTTACGGTGAATGGATTGCGCTATCGAGAAATGATTAATGATTTTTTATGTCCGGAATTGGATGGTATTAATCTGGACAACGTTTACTTTCAACAAGACGGCGCTACGTGCCACACGAGCAACGAAACCATTGATGTTTTACGATTGAATATCAAAATAACAATTGGAAAACCCTGTAGTAAGAGAATGTGCTGATTGCTAAAAGTATGGATGATCTACACCAAGGCTGCCCAACCCCAGGCCCGCGGGCCACAATGTGGCCCGCGAACGAATTATAAGTGGCCCGCCTGAAACATTTTCAAAAAACCCGCCAATCTCCGCCAATTTGAAAAAGTGTCGCGGGCCCGCGGTAAAACAAACAATGCAGCTTGCGCGCGGTCACCAGTGTTGCCAACGACTGCGATTTATCGCTATTTAGGCTACTCAGAACGAGAATCAGCGACGAAAAAATTTAACCTGTCGAACTTACTTTTGAAACAAAAATACACCGGTTTTCGACATAATATCCTTTGCGTCGAAATGGAATTCTGTAGCCACCCCCCCCCCCCATGGAATTTGAAAAATTGCTGTGGGGTATCACATATGATGTTCGGGTGTGCGGAATTTTTTCTCAGCGAAGTTCTGTAACAACCCCCCCCCCCCCCATGGATTTCAAATATTTTGTGGGGAGCACTTATTTAAATTTCTTTTGTGGGGAATTATGTTTTATAGAAATTCTCTAACAACCCCCCCCCCCCCCCATGGATTTCCAAATATTTTGTGGGGAGCACTTATTTAGATTTCTTTTGTGGGGAATTATGTTTTATAGAAATTCTCTAACAACCCCTCCCCCCCATGGAAATAGGAACCGTCAGGTACTCAGTGGCCCGCCAGTGATTGAAAATCGTCAATTTGGCCCAACTGCTAAAAAGGTTGGGCAGCCTTGATCTACACTATCTACAGTCTCTCGTGTCTAGGATAAACGAAGTATGTATGAAGAATGAGTTAATGATGAATGTAAGTAAGTCTAAAGTAATGGTGTTTTAAAGAGAGAGTACGAAAACAGTGCGCAATACAGTGAATGAGGAATACTTGGAACAGGTGGATGAGATTGTGTATTTAGGAAGTATGTCTACGAGAGATGGGAAGGCTGACTGAGATATTGATAAGTAGATAACTCCAACGGAGGACTGAACGCAGTTGGCACCAACGAAAAATTGTCCAAAGAAGCGAAGTTAGCTGTCCACAATGGAGTGCTGGTACCTATGTGCTGTAGTGCTGGTATGGAAGTGAGGTATGGAACTGGCAGAGAAATTATGAAAGTAGATTGAATGCTGTAGAAATGAGATCCCTGAGGCGTATGTGTGGTAAAACTATGTATGATCGTGTGAGGAATGTGGAGATCCTTAAAGAGTGCAAGGCTGATGTAAGCGTAATGAGTAAGATTAAGAAAGGGACGCTTAGATGGTTTGGGCATGTAGAGCAAATGAGCGAAGTAAGGAGAGTAGCAGAAGTCGGGGACGCCCGAGGAAGACATGACACAATCAAGTGAATCAGATACTCGAGTCGGGCCATGTCAAGAGTCAGAATAATAGAAGAGTATGTATGAGACGATGTATGAATGTGAATAAGGCAAGAAGTGTGTGACCAGAGTTGTTTGGCGGTTCGTCCTCTCTGCCTACCCTTACGGGAAAATGACGTGATTGTTAGTTAGTTAGTTAGTTTTTTTTTTAGCATGAGAATGTTCATCGTAAATGAGAAAAGGCTTTTTTAATAACGGAAAACCATAAATAATCATGTCTACTAACACCGCAATTCTGACATGTTCGTGTGTCATGTATTTAGAAAAAACGTTAATTTAAAGAATTAAATGAACTAATCAATATAAATCACACAATTTCATTAAAATATAACAGCGAACACAGAAGTTTTCTAATTTAAGTATAACCAATAGTAATGGAGGGCAAAATAGTAGATAAATGTAAAATCATGCAATGTCGAGTGTTTGTACTATATTCTCATCAGAATAATAAAAGAGTACATCGTGAGCGTACAATCGTGTAATTTCGAGTGTTTTTACTATATTCTCATTTGGATACCAATTCGTAAACTTTATGTACATCTGATGTGAGCTGCCAGTCAAGTATGTTTTCTTGTACCTGTTTGTAAACAATAAATTCAGATAGAGCCTCGGAACTCATAATAAAGTGTCCAACGCCCTTGAGGCGATTTTTCACAAAAACTGCGCTATAAAAATTATCCAACTATTTTTATAATAATTTTCTTCAATAACTGGTCAAAAACTCTGTTAGCTGAGAGTGGTGATTTCAGATTACCCATCTTTTCCCTTATGTAGTGATAAGTGTGGAAACCCTATATTCGATATTATCAATGTTTACTTATTATTATGTACACTTACGTATTATTATTATTTGATTTGAATATTTACTTATCTTTCTTTAGTTAACGTACGTATTATGATTATCAAGTTTAAATATTTACTTATTATTATTATGTACTAAATTTACTTGTTATTATTTATTCTGTATTATTATATATTTATAATTATTTACTTATATTATGTGCTTACTAGTGGTTTTTTTAATAACTTTTTGTTATTATTTTCGTATTGTTATTTAATTATTTGCCTATCCCTATTGTTATTTTAAACTTGGTCACACTGTGATTATTGTTGATGTAAGCCACAACAGATACATTGTAATACTTATTTGGTTTACAGTGGAATATTATTAATTGTTGTCAACTATAAATAAATTTAATAATGTACTGTGCAAAATTCTATTAAATGAAAATAACAACTTTCTTTACACCACTATTTTATTTACGTGTGGGTTAGTGCACATTAATTTGTATTGTAATTTTTATTACAGCTATTTTAATACAGTTATAACAATTAATTAATTTAACGATATCAGATTTAAAAGAATGCACAATGCAAAGAGTTTTTTCTCGCGACCTGCCGAAATTACGTAAATAATTCTAATTTGTATTTCATTATGCTTGAATCTATAATGATACTAAAAAATGTAATTTGAAATCATGAACGCCTCTATGTATCTTTATGTATCTTTTTTATGTATCTTTTTTATGTATCTTTTTATGTATCTTCGTTTTAACATTCTTATTTTAGCTAGTCTTAAATCCTGTATTCGTCTAGGATAACTTGAAACTTGTTAATTTGACTGTCCTGAAACGGGAATCCTTCCTAGTTGGACAGTCAAAATCATAAAATGTAATCAATATTATATTATAAAAAATAAAAAAAATAAATCTAACACACACTTTTATATGCTTTTATTCGTTTCCTATGTTATACGAGTAAAGTCCTAGTACTCATAAGAAGTAATTTTCAATTTTGGAGATATAGGTATACCTATGTGTACCGCCGCTCTGCCGTGAGAACCATTTAGTGGACAACCAACACCTCTGACATAGGTCAACCCAGGGGGCTCGCAACGTTGCGGGAGTGCCCCAGTTCTTGGGGTGAGGCTTATCCAGGTCTTGGTGGCGCATACGTCTGCCCACCAGCTTTTTTGAGAGAGAACCTTTGACCTCTCCAGTCGAACTCTCTCGACCCGTCGCCTTGCACCACAATGGGAGGGATGGAATCATACACGCCGAGACCCCTAGGTTCCTACCCACCTGTTGAGTACCGATCGATTGGTACTCGACGAATGGACTGTAATTTTTAACGAGAAAATAAGATTAATCAATCGTATTTATCACAAGGAAAATAGGAGAGGAAAAAAGAGGCCTTTACCTTGTGAATGATCTTGCTTTAATTGGAAGTTCTGATGTTGGTCTTGAATGTTATGTGGGCACTATATTTTATAAATGTACATCTAGTATTGTTTCACAACATGAACTATAGTATTGTTTGTATCACTCACGACAATATTCAACATTTATTCAACGTAATATTACAAGGGGGGCCACAAATATGCAATTATATACAACGACGACGAAAATAACATTTAAAAACAAATGACTCTTGTTTATGGCTTCTATTTTTCAAATCTTCTTGCTTGCTTTTTTCGAAGGTATGACCTTTAGGAAATGGAATAAAAACAAGGGAGAAGGCAATTTAGGTAGGAACCGGATTGTTGGGATAACCATAAAAGTGTTTTAATATTAAACACCACCCCTAATACCTTTTCTTTCCCTCCTATCCTTCCAACGTGAAGTTAACCCATTAATGCCCAGGTTATTTTGATTATTGAAATATTTTTAGAGATTTTTTGAGATCTGGTCAGCGAAAATTTCGATTTTGAATGGTGATCATTCAACAGTGTAAAAGAATGTACCTCATTTCCTCAGAAAAACTATATTAACGAAGATTTTAGAAATGTTATGTTTTCAACAAAAGGTTTCTGGAAACCCTGTTAAAAATACGTTAGGATACGCTGTTAAAAATCTATTGAAAACCCAATGGAAGTGCACATAATGTATTGCAATGGGGAGCGCATCCATTCGAAGCCAGCAGCCGCAGGGTTGGTTACGAGACTCGTATTTGTTCATGAATCTGTAGAGCAACGGTACATGGTGCAGGGTGCAGGGTGCAGTGCAGGGTGCAGTGCAGGGTGCAGGCCACTGCTCGTACTAGCCGCGGGAACCTTTGACTCCGATTGAACCGAGGGTGTGTTGACCCACTGCCAATATACTCGTATTATGTATTCACGTGGAATCCGCAATGCAGCAGGGCTGCCAAAAAATATGAAACAAATCAATGTTTCGAACATAATAATTTCGGTTGTCTGTGTTGTACGTATGTTAGACTTACATAAAACCCGATTCAATGAACTCAAATTTGCTTTGAATTTATGTGTCCTTTTCAAAATTGGGGCTGATTGCTTGAAGAAGATTGAAGAATTCAGACAAATCATAAATTACCTACCTATATTATATTATATTTTTTAGAGAAAATCATTTTTATGTCAGACTATCCCGTCTTTTTTCAGCGATCTGCGCTAGTCAAAAATATTTCTTTATTCTGATACTGGAGGCCTTTCTTATTACCATGTAATTATTTGGTCAAACTAATTACTTCTTTCCGCGTAATTAAACACTATATTCAACCACCAAAATACAATTTTACTATAAATATACATGGTGTCCGGGGGTAAAGTGCGCAAGTAAATGGTAATGGTAAGTAAAAAAGAAAAATAACTTTTTTATAATTTCCAATGTTTATTTTCATATAAGAATATTTATTTTCCCATAAAACAATTCAACTTTCTTGTCTAAAAACTATCTTCAAACGTTAGAATTTCGATAAAAGTTTTTATTCTTTTTTACTTTCACTTTCATGTACAATCACCATCCGAAGTTAGCGCACCTATCCCCTGTACACCCTGTATATCATTAGAGAATAGACGCATTTGGCACAAACCTACCTTCCTGAAAAATAAAAGCCGTATCTTTATGTACAGCTTTTATTAAATTTGTATTTTAATAAATAAAAATATACCAACACTTTATCTACAGTGCAATGGATCTATGGCCATTTTCCTCGATAAACTTTAAGATAACTATTTATTTACAATTGTATACGCCTATGGGTTTTTTTAAATATGTTACAATTTTATTTACACGGAGGAGTAATAACTTTAGTAAACTCTTGTGTTTAGTAGCTAATTAACAGCAAGCTTTTTTTCTTTCTTGGCGTTAGTACCTATCCTAATATTAACCCACGATCGAAAACGTTCCTTAAGCCCCAGCATACCCATCTTCTACCATACTATTTATAATAAGTTTCTCGCTAGCTCTACGTTCTTAAGTTACATCTTTTAAAGATAATATCTATACATTTTTTATGCCGAAACGTTAATTATATGAAATTCCCCCGACAGAAAAAAATCGCAAAGTAAGCTACGAAAATTATTAAAAACACGTTTTGTTCTGTTATTTAATATGTTATCGGAACTAAAAAATTCCCAGAGGTTTTTGCTCTATTTCAAACGAGTCGTGTTTTATTAAATATTTTTACCATTTTTAATTCAATTATTTTCTTTTTTTAAGATTAGCGCGCTCCCTCTAACATTCGTATTTACATATCTCCCTTTCAAACCATCTTTGAACATAATTATTATAATTATTTTATAAGCAATAATTATTAGCCTGAAACACTCATCCACATTGAAAAATCTCCTGATAAAAGATACATGACGCCAACGGGACCCTTGTTACCCTTTGTGCTATGCATAAAAAATCTTGTCTTAAACATTAGTTTACCAAAAATATAATAAATAATTATTATAGTTTCCGAGAATCAATAGAGACACAAATATTGCCTACGGGCTAGTTATGCTATGAATAACGATAAATCTGCAGAATGTACCTATCGCTGGAACAATGGAGGCAAGGATTGGCAATGATCATAGATGTTTAAGATCACATTAGGAGGTGTGAGTTTACTTATTCGTATTACTTCCGAAAATATATTTTTGTTAATTTGGTCGACCCTAGGATAGTTTCCCTACAGCCACGATAACGACCGAACCAATTTCGAAATTTTGGTGTAC
Source organism: Hesperophylax magnus (assembly GCA_026573805.1). Classification (NCBI taxonomy): domain Eukaryota; kingdom Metazoa; phylum Arthropoda; class Insecta; order Trichoptera; family Limnephilidae; genus Hesperophylax; species Hesperophylax magnus. The sequence continues at coordinate 10,755,391 of JAIUSX010000002.1, forward strand.
TGACCTTTATGAGACACTCAAGCCGATGATCCACATATATAGCAAATGTATACCAAAATATGACTATTAAAAACTTACATGAAATGGACTCAATTTCTCAAACAGTTGGTGTTCGGATATTTTGTGAATAGCCATGGATGTGTCAAATGTTACGTCAGTGAGCAGCAAATTTCGAACTCGAAACACAGCGTAATCTTAAATCTAGAAAATGCCACAAGGATTTAAAATCAATACCACCTGCCAACGTGGATCAGAAAGATTTTTTTCGGGATGCGGGAAAACAGCGACTAAAATAAAATCATCACAAAATAATGAAACCTTAGGCGCTTTGATTTTATTGAGGTCTCATTTTAAGTGTCAAAATATTGAATGAGTTTTTATATTCTTATATTTATTGTTTTCGTTTTTTATTTTCTTTTGTGCAGTTACTTTTAGTGGAATTTAGGAAATGCGTTTTACCTAATCTCACCTGAAAATTAAATGAAAACATTTGTTACAACTCCAATTTTGTTAAATAATAATTTAAACATTTAAATTTGTTTTTGTCGCGCGCCGTCTGCCAATTTGTCCATATTTGCCTTTATTTTTGTACAAGGCCCACATTCGCCAGAAAGTACTATATAATATAATAATAATGTAGCACGTATATGTATGTATATTATGTTACGGGAGGTAAAGAAGTTTCACCATTAAAAGATCCTCGGGTATACGATGGTTCATATTCAACTCGCTCAAATTTCCAACAATGGGTAAAGCCATAGACTGATATCTGCCCTTGTGGTTAAGTGGTGAGAATACTTCTCCGTATCACGAATTTTTACGAATTATTAAATATTTTCTCATCACGTTCGTATGAACTGAAATTTTAATCTGGTATATGTTTTTATAACATTTCTTCACATTAGTGATAACTTTTTTTGATTTGTCTTTGCAAAAAACCACGTAAAATTATGCCATGATAACAGCCAACGGAAAAATATAACTTCGCGAACTTCCCATAGTCTTGGTCAAAATGTGACCTATTGGACCTAATGTGGCCTATTGGACAAAATGTAGCCTTTTGGACAAAATGTGGCCTTTTGGACAAAATGTGGCCTTTTGGACAAAATGTGGCCTTTTGGAAAAAATGTGGCCTTTTGGACAAAATCTGGCCTTTTGGACAAATTGTGGCCTTTTGGACAAAATGTGGCCTTTTGGTGAAAATGTGGCCTTTTGGTAAAAATGTGGACTTTTGGACAACATGTGGCCTTTTGTACAAAATTTGAACACGTGCATTGCACACGCATCGCTCACACACTTTTACGCATGGGTTTAAGGATACGGCCTCCGTAAAAGTATAAAGGGTCTTACGACGGTGAAACTACTCTACTTTATCGCTTGTCTGAATTATTCACAAAAGCACTTCCAATTTTTTTAAATTACACTTAAATTCAAATCAAATCCTAATACCAAAGTTCATTGAACCTGAGTTACGCGGGTCACTTGCACAAGCGAAATTAGTATTTTTGATGATGATAATGTCTATTCCCTACAACCTTTTAGTTTTCCAAATCTTAGTGCATTCATAAAGAACATAAAACTGATCATTTGGGTCTCCTTATATTCGTAGATATCATTTACCAGTTCTGCCACCATCTGTATGTTGTTAGATGAAGGTCCCCCGATGAAGCTTCTACTGTTTTTGACTCCACGCTGACATGCTCTGCAATGCCACGAGTTTCAACCTAACACTTATCTTGAATTATTGAGCTCTCTTTGTTCCTCTTTGGTTTTCCTACCCGTGTTTACAGTTTTCAGATACACACAACGTGTGCTCATTAGTAGGAAATCTACTAAACGCCTTATTTATTGATTTCTCTCCCCTTGTCCACTAACCCGATGGAACCATAGAAACCTTATTAAGGCCTGCAGTGTGTGTTCCCTCTTCAGTTTCGTTCCATAATTTTTTGGCTTCTCTGGGCAAACGGAATTTTTCAATGTATGTTAAAATTATTTCTTTATTAATCGATATAATCCCGCACAATAGTCCCAATTGCTCCCAACCATCTGGAGCCAGTAAGACTATGGCATCCCCAATCATTGTATGTTGTGAGGCTGAAGGTAGGGGGAGGGGGAAGGATATGGGGAAGTACCTGGCTATTTTGATATGTTCACCAAACACGGCCAAAGCCATTTCAAGAAATGTTTCAATTCTGAATGGTGGTCTTACACCAGGGAGATACTGAAAGTATCTTCCACTCTAGAACGTGCCGCAAATATACTATATATTTTTTTAAATTGTGATATTACAAAAAATAAAATATAATTGCGCACGCTGGGAATTGAACGCGCGACCTCCGGCTTGCTAGTCGAAAGCCTAACCCCTCGACCATGGAGATCGTCAAGATGCAATAGATACAAAAATCAAAGATTTTTTTGTTAATAAATACTTTGCGTTACAACATTTTTTGTTAGCTCGTGTAAAAAAGGCGGAGAAACAAAAGAAAATAAAGTTTTAATAATTACCTAAGCTTTCAGAAATTAAATTGTTTTCAACGCAGAGCAAGAGAATAAAAATATATTTCAAACAAATATAGAAAATAAAATGAAAGAGAAAAGATAAAATAATGCACTAAGTATCAGGGGCGGCCCATGACTGTAATTGCCAGCAGTGCATTTCACTTTTAAAATGTACCTAGTGTGTAATTTAGGTGGAGCAAATTAATGAATTTGGGTACCTATTCCTACTCATTCTGCCTACTTTGTTATATTTGTAAGTTAATTGATTAAATAATTCTGCTACGTCAGCGTTCCCAAAATCATCTCGAGAGTAAAGGACAAGCAATTCATCGTTGAAAATATAGCGAAACCGTTTGAATTCACCGCGCACAAGTTCCGATGTATGAAGGTCGTAGCGTTAACACTGTACATTAGTATTTCTAAGCGAATACATTCTAGACGTATTGTATTACGCATGATCAAAGTGATGCAAAATTCACTCACCGTCAAAGCACTTCGATAATGCACGGGCAAGTTGTATTTATTTTATTTTATTGATTTAGAGAGTACATGTGGTTTTTGTGATATTTCACCCTCCAAGCTAGGGATGATCCTGTGTTATGGCGGGTGAATTTTACAGTTTGCGGACATAGAATCTATACATTACTATAATATAAAAAAGAAAAATAAGAAATGATGTATAGCTAGTTTGGGTTGCAAGAAGAGGATGGAGAAGTTAGAAAATTATAAGAAGATGAAAAATTTGAGAAATTATTAGTTTATAGATCACACTAATTAATTATGTATATACTACACCGCTAAGTTAAGAAGACTGAAGACAAGCAGTGCAATGCACAAAATACATGTACCAAGTAACCGCCTCTGCTAAGGACGGGTTGTTCCGGAGAATTTGAACAATTCTTCAAACCTAAAAGTTAATTTTCAAGTTCTGTGAAAGTTTTTTCAAAGTTCTGTTATTATTTCAATTCTGTCAAGCAACTATAATGATATAATAACATAACTTGAATAGGCCTTTCACAGAACCCAAAAAGAAACATTGAAATTTGATGAATTGTTCAAATTCTCCGAAACAACCCGCCATGAGTATATCTAATATTAGTATTGAAAAAAAAATTATTGATAAAATTTTTTTAAAGAACTTTTAAATTTGAATTTCTTTTTTAGTATTAATAAACTAAATCATTCTATGTCAATACATAAAGTACAGGGTGTCCGGGGGTGAGACATTGGCATCCCCAATATTATATTGTGTGAAGTTGAAGGTAGTAGGGTGGGGAAGGAGATGGGGAAGAGGAGATGGAGAATGTTTCAATTCGGAATGGTGGTCTTACACCAGGGCGATCTGATAGTATCTTCCACTCTGGAATGTTTCGCTCTTACTAATAATAATTTTTACATTCTTCTTTATGCATGAGCGTAAATTTTGGATAGGGTCAGGGGATAGAGACTGTTGATAAGAAGAGTGTTTGTGATTTCAAAGGTTTCAGACAGCGGGATGTGTGAACCAAAGGCTAGTTCACCAATTCATTTTAATCGTGGTGTAACAATATCGTTAACATATCCTCCGCAACTAGCTCAGAATAATACTTAAATATATTGCTGTTTTATACTTACCTCTTCAGTCATCTGTTCATGTTCTGCCTTCTCGCCAATTCGTGTCGCTTAGGTGGGGACAAGATAGGTGAATTTAATTAATAACATCTATTAATTATGAGTCTATATTATAATTAGGTTTGTCAGGTGTTAATACTAAATCTAAATTATACCTACATCTATAACATAACTAGTTGTCATATGGTTCGGATTGCTTCTCCACTATTCACATTGTCATTGTTCACAGTTAGTCCCTGTCGTCACTGAGTTGGTTCTGTGCGTTGGACTAAGAAAGGCCGAAGTCCTAGGTGGCGGCTTCTGCAGTTCTGCAGCTCAGGCCTCCCGGCCGCGTCCGGTCACCGCGCATTCTTCGCCTCGCGGCCGCGTCTGGTCACCGCACTTTCTTCGTCTCCTGGCTGCATCTGGTCACCGCACTTTCTTCGCCTCACGCCCAGAATTACGTCGCCGGGCGGAGGATAACATGTCTTGAAAATCACTTTCTCTAACTCGACTGTTACTTCTTCATCCACCGCCCAACATCACATCGCTGAACGGGGAACGCGTGCTTCACCACCACTCCTGTCTTGGTCTCCTCTGCATCCCGCCTTGATCTTGACTGTTCCTTCTTGAGCTCGTAGGACCTGTCGCTCTACCCCGCACTTCTCACTTCTTTTCTTACAACCCACGTCTGTCAACACTTTCTTTGTCTTTGGGCGCATACTGCAGGACACACTCAGTTTATATTTCAAATTTATTTGTGAAGAAATTTGATTCGTCACAGTGGGTACCTATATTATTGAAAATAATGAAAAAATATTGATACAAATGGTTCATCTGACACACCCAAGTACATCATTCCCACAAAACTACAACGTATTGATCGGCTCCAAGAAGAAAATAATAAAAATGGACTGTCAGGACTTGTACATAATTTTTGAAGGCATGTTTTCAGATGTTTTCAAGTATGTAGGAAGAGATTTATTAATGTGGGCTTTGAAGAAGACGGGATTATATGAAGGAGGAAAAACAGATGTCGATAGCTCGTTCCACATAAGAGCCGATTTACACAACGAAACCAACATCAACGTGCACCAGAGATCAATGAGTAGTATTGACTAGCACTCCTTAAAGAAACCTCCATTAAAATACCTGTAGAACACCTATTTCAGGACTTTCAGCTGAAAAACAAACAAAAAAACATAAAATTGATTAATCATGTTACTGGATGCAAGCGGCTTATTCCTGAAAAAAATGTGGATTAATAATATTGCTGGACACGTGGATGACTCCGGGGATGGCGGCATCTGCATTTCCTAAAACAGACAACAGAATATTTAAAATTGATCAACCCAAATATCATGCACCCAAAACACTAACTACTTAAACTAACTACTAACAAACTACTCGACTTATTTCTTCTTTCTTCTTTAAGCTGAAAAACAAACAACAAAACATAATATTGATTAATAATTTTACTGGCTACAAGCGGCTTCTTCCTGAAAAAAATGTGGATTAATAATATTGCTGGACTGGTGGATGACTCCGGGGATGGCGGCTTCTCCATTTCCTGAAACAGACAACAGAATATAAAATTGAATCAAAACTTATCTATGAAAACTAACTACCAATTAAATAATCTTGCTGCAGGCGGCTTTAAACAGAGGACCACGGGCAAGCGGCTTCTGAAAACAGAAGAAAAAAACCGAACCAACCGACAAACGAACCAACCAACCAACGAACGAACCAACCAACGAACGAACCAACCAACAAACGAACCAACCAACGAACCAACCAACGAACCAACCAACGAACGAACCAACGAATCAACCAACGACCCAACCAGCGACCCAACCAACGACCCAACCAACGACCCAACCAACGACCCAACCAACGACCCAACCAACGACCCAACCAACGACCCAACCAACGATGAAATGAACCAATTAACGAAGAAACGAACCAACCAACGAAGAAACGAACCAACCAGCGAACCGACCAACCAAAAATGAACCAAGCAATGAATCAACCAACCTACCATCCAACCAACCTACCATCCAACCAACCTACCATACAACCAACCCACCATACAACCAACCTACCATCCAACCAACCTACCATCCAACCAACCTACGAACCTACCAACAACGAGAACAACAGAGCTGAACGACAACCTGGCAACACGACAAAGGCAGTAGGATGGACCTTGACTGTCACTGCAAACCTATCACTGAAAGAAAGGATGTTAGTTACAATTTATGCAATCATGCAAACACCACGCCCAAACAAATATCAACTCCATGCACAAAAATAACCATGCCTTCCCCCGTATAAACCATATATGTATAGACGGTGGAGGCATGATTACAAGCGGGTCTTACGGTATCACTGAAGGCGGTAGCCTGCCCATCACATGGGACGTACGGTACCAATGAAGGCGGTACCCTGCCTGTCACATGGGACGTACGGTACCACTGAAGGCGGTAGCCTGCCCGTCACATGGGACATACGGTACCACTGAAGGCTGTTGCGGAGAAGAAGGTAGGCGGGAACAGAGACATGCACTGACTCTAAATTCCCGTTCCTCAGGCCCACAGCATTAATTCATGAAGCATCCTGAAAAACACAATTACGTCACAACAAATGAGTTCCTAGATAAAAACAATACCTGGTTACTGGCTATTGAAATTCATAGGGATTTTAAGCGGGGAACCTATGCAGCTACTTACCATTCCCCAAACCAAAATTACACAAAATTCATAGATTTTTTTGAAGAATGTGACGTTAACAATTAAATACAAGAGACTTAATAATCATCTGTTTAGATTTTAATATTGATATGATGAAACCCAATGCAAAAAGTACAAGATTACAAAGCATCATTAATTGCCTTGGTTGGAAGCATTTGGTCAACAACTATACAAGAATGGGAAAAAACTCTAAAACTGTCATTGACTTGGTTATTTAAAATTACTTTTATGTTAAGTTAATGCTGCAGAAGAACTCGAAATATCGGATCACGAAACTATCATTACAAAAATTAAATATAATAGTCCGAAGCCCTAGAGAATAAGGAAGATAACATATAGGAATAAAAAAAACTATAACATGGATAAATTGTGTAAGGCTAAGGTAAATTACAAAACAAAAAGTAGATCTGTGATAACCAAGGAAATTTACACAGAAAACCGATGAACTAGTCTCTCTCTCTGGTTTCAATCCTGGGATTGGTTTGCAGCAATTTCATCTAATCTCCTCTTCCATTCTTCCCTGTCTTGTGCGGCTCTTTTGACTTCTGCATATGATAAGCAGCGCACGTCCACCAGCAGGTCCTCCAGGTACTCTCGGCGTGGGCGTCCCCTAGAGTTGGTCCCCTTGGTCATACCCTCCATTATGACATGCAAGAGGCCTTCTTGTCGTATAACATGGCCGATCCATCTTGCACGCCTTTCGGACAAGGTCCTGAGCAGGTGCCTTCCTCCTTCGATTCTTTGGAGAACCTCCTCATTTGTAATATGGTCTCTCCAGGAAATTCCTAACAGTCTTCTATAGGACCACATCTCAAAAGCCTCTAGTCTCCGTTTATCTCTTTCAGATAGGAACCATGTTTCGCAGCCGTACATCAAGATACTCCATACATAGGTCTTGATGAGGAGTATTCTCAGTTTTAGGTCTATATTATTCGATTCTATTATTTTCGACCTTTTATTGAATGCAAGCCTAGCCTGATGTATACGGCTGTCGACCTCGCTCTTAGACCGACCGTCCCATGTTATTTTGCTCCCGAGATAGACAAACTCCTTGGTGTTCTTTAGTGGAACTCCTGCCATCTCTACTCTCATCTGATGTTGCGTTCGGCCTACAGTCAGCAGCTTTGTTTTGTCTTTATTTATCTTCATGTTGTAGTTGTTTTGAAGAATGCTTTGCATGGTTGTTAAGGCCTCTTGCAGTTCTTCTTCGCTTTCAGCAACCAAAGCAATATCGTCAGCAAACCTTATCATTTCCACCTTTTGCCCGTGTATCTTTACACCTTTTCTGTGACTCATTCTCTCTCTCGAGTCATCAATCGCACTCTGTATATAAGCATTAAAAAGAACAGGTGACAGAGAGCATCCCTGTCTCACCCCTTGTCTTATACTGGCTTCTTTTGTTTCATTGTCACATCTAATTATAGCGGCCTCATTCTTGTATAGCGCCTGGATTATTCGTCTATCTCTATATTTTATATCAATTCTCTTCAGAATCTCGAAGAGTCTTTTCCATTCTACTTTGTCGAAAGCCTTCTCCAGGTCTATGAATGCGATGAATGTGTTTTGGTCTCTTTTTATTCTTTTTTCTAGTAGTATTCGTAGCGACAATATTGCTTCTCTGGTTCCTACACCTCTTCTAAAGCCATACTGGTCTCCGGAAAGGATGTTCTCTACTTTTGGTTCGATTCTTTTTAGAATGATATTAGTCAATATTTTTGAGGCATGGGATATTAGGCTAAGAGTTCTGTGTTGTTCACATTTCGTCGTGCCTACCTTCTTTGGTAATGCGACAATTAGGCATTTCTCAAAATCCTCTGGTATCTCTCCAGTCTTATACATGGTTTGTATCATTTTAAACAGGGCATCTGTGGTTCCTTTTCCTGCTGGCTTAATTAGTTCAGCCGGAACGTCATCGATTCTGGGTGCTTTTCCGTTTTTGAGATTTTTCAGTGCGAGGTCAAACTCTTCTCTAGTGATTGGATCTCCCAAATCATCTGCGTCTACCTCATTTTCTCTTTCTATCAATGTTTCGTTGTCACAATTTCCCTTTCCATTGTACAGCATTTCGAGATATCTTTTCCACCTTTCTCCTATTTGGTCATTTTCGAAGAGTATTTTACCGTCTTCTCCTTCTATTGCATTACCCTTTCCAACTCTCATCCCAAAAAAGTCTTTCACCGCAGCGTGAGCTCTTTCTACATTTCCTCTCTTGAGGTCGTCGTTTATCTCATCGCATTTATTCTGGTAGAATGTTTCTTTGGCTATTCTAGACTCTCTATTTATTTTGTTTCTCAGCACTTTATATTCCTTTTGTGATTCAGCTCTTTTATCATTTTTGAGCTCTCTTCTATCTTTTATCATATTTAGGATCTCATCGGTTATCCATTCCTTCCTTGTTTGGGGTTTTTCCTTGCCTATAGTTTCCTCTGCCGTAGTTATAATCTTCGTCTTTATCACTTTCCAGATCTCATTCACGTTCTCCTCTTCCATTAAGTTGCACTCTTGCGTCTTTTCCCTAAAACTGTCGCTGATCTCTTTTATCTTTAATACTTTTGTATCCCATTTGAAATTATTTCTCTTTTTTATTTTTTTCAGTTTTAGAAGACTTTTGGCCATTACCATATTATGGTCACTATCTATATCTGGGCCGGAATAGCTTCTACAGTCTTTTATTTGGTTTTTAAATCTATGTCTAACCATTATATAGTCTATTTGCAGTCTTTGTCTGTCTCCAGGGGATTTCCAGGTGTATCGCTGTCTTGGGTGGTGTTGGAAACAAGTGTTTGCTATAACTAATTTGTGTTTTTCGCAGAATTCTGTCAATCTGTTTCCTCTGTCGTTTCTTGCACCCAGCCCAAAGGGTCCAATGCAAGTTCCTTCACGTCCTTCTCCTACAACAGCATTCCAATCTCCTAGGAGAATCAGATTTTCACCTGCTTTTATCTCTGATATAAGTTTATCTAGCAAACTGTATACCTCCTCTACTTCTTCTTCGCTATGACTAGATGTTGGCATATATACTTGGATAATTACAGTGTCTACAGGCTTTGTTTCTATTTTGACTAGAATAATTCTTCCGCTATATTGCACGTATCCCTTAACCCGTCGTCCCCACTCCTTGCACAACACAACGCCTACTCCTCCTTGGCCAGGTTTATCCTTTATGCATCCTGTGTAGATGATTCTGTAGTGACCACTCCAGAAGTCTCCACAATTGGGCCATCTCATCTCTGCTATACTTAGGGCATTCAAATTTACGTTTTGCATCTCAGCTTTCAGATTATCCAGTTATTATATGAACTAGTAGGACATCTGAAATCAGTAGTAAATGAGCTATTACTTAAAACTAAAATTAAAAGATACAAATAAATGGTGTACCAAATCCCAACGTCTACGCAAAAACAAAGAAATACAGCTTGCCTGTAAAATACAATTTACGGAAGAAAAGTGGGAAACCTATAAGAAACAGAAACATGTTGTACAGTACAGAAATGAGACATTCCAAAAATTCTTATTTTCGGCAAAAACTAATTACCTGTGATTCAAAAAAAATGTGGGTTACACATAAAGAATTATAAGCGGGAAACAGAGAGAAAACATTTGATACAACTAAAGTAGTACTCAAATTTAACATAAACTTTGTGCTTAGTGACGAAAACTTAAATATGAGTATTCCATTAGTCACACATACAAACCAGCGGAAAGAAGAAAGAATAATAATATTTTTTGGATTAATAAAATTAACAGTGAATATTTAATGAAAAAACAAAATAAAACCAAAATCATCGCCGGATGGAATAGGATCTGTAGGAGACAGATTAGGGAATAAGGGAATTCTTGCGCAATCGTGGAAAACTTCCATTATAGCACCCGTGCCCAAAATAGTTAATGCAAAAAATTTCGAAGACTTCAGGCCAATAAATGGATTACCAAAATATGAACAACTACTAGAGTCAAAGTTAAGAAAAGACGAGTTAATATTAAGAAACAAATATTCTTGTGAAATAGCAATAAATCTTGCGATTAATGAATGGAACTGAACTGAATGAAATGAACTTTTTAACGCACTTCAGCTGGCAAAGATAGTTCTACCGATTCGATTCGATTCATTCGATTCTACCGCTCGATCGATTGATGCCTAACAGCAGAAAGGGTAGTTCTACCTTTTGCGCCGGCCTCATTTCGATGGCAGAAATGTCTATTATATGAATATTACTAGCTGACGTGTACCCGGCGTTGCTGAGGGTTATCGGTTATCGGAGGGTTATGAGGGTTATATTCGGTTTTCAAACATAGGCAATGTGTGGGTTGCCAATGTGTAAAAAAAAAATAACTACTGCTGAGCAGTGCTGACGTAATCACTATCTCGACCCCCCCATGTCATCAAAAATAAGCAAAACAAAGACCCCCTGCCCCCCTATAGTGCTTAGATAATACTTGAACGGCCCCTTAAAACCCTATCAAAATCCATAGCGCACTTTAGAAGAACTGAGTGCACAAACAGACAGACACAAAAAGCGACTTTATTTTATACTATTTATTAATATTATATACCAATCTCTTTGTGTACCAAATAAATGTACATAATTATCGAATCGTAAAGAAGTCTTTTATTTATCTTCGTGCCTTACGTTAACATCGGTATTTCAACAAAGGGATAGTATATTATATGTTATTGTAATAATTGAATTCCTGGAATTAGAGTTTTTACGACCGTGAAACCTGATTCGAATCACAATCTCTGTTCCGCCCCACTCAACTTCTATGTGCAAGCGGGCGAGAGATGTCGGGCGAATTAAAAGAAAGCAGGTATGGACAAATACAAATAGGCGGACCGGAATAAACATATTACAAGGTTTATCGAGTTTCATTTCAAATAATATTCGATTTTCGTTTAGTATGTAGAAATTTTATTTATTCTAATATTTAAATTATTTTCGAAGATATAGCGATTTAACACAAATTAAAGAAATTCATGCGGAACCATTATTTTCGCCTGGAGACAACGTAGCACCAGTGCAAAAAAATAAGCACCAGAAATGTGTTATGTAGGAAAAGGGAAAAATTAGACCCTAAAATCTAAGACAAATTTATAAACACAAAACAATATTTATTATAAAGATTTCAAAATTTAATGTTCAATGAACTGCCTTTCAATGTCGTGGAAGCCAAAAGTCTTGCAGTTTTTCATGGGTTATATCTCAATGTTGTGAAGGCCAAATATTAGTTAGTAGGTAATAGAATATTTATATTGTAGTTTTACAATACAACACTAGATATAAATTGTTGAATTTTATAACTGAATAAAATATATTTAAAAAAAATAAAAAATTTATCTTGAATTTAAATAATAAACGTGCCAAATATAAATATTTTATTTTAAACAATTAACTTAATCAGAAATCAGGTGAAAACCATTAAATTAAGGTTTTCCCTAAATAAATAGCAAATTATATTCCAAAACCGAAGAAATTATGTCTGCTGGGAATAACCAAATATTTGGAAATTCAGCTGCGAAATACAACATAGCAACGAAGATGGGAAAATCCATATAATTGTAATAAAATCATTATGTACCATTCCTGCTAACCACCACACCCCCTATCTATCTATCTATCTAAAGATGGCTATAAAAAGCTGAAACCGGTCATGGTCAAAAATAAAATAGTCGACAAAAGTTTTAAATGGTTTCAATATATCATTAACATTATGTCGAATAAATTATGACCACAAAGGGTTAAAGAAATAACTTACCAGACAAAACTCCTAACACAAGACCAGTTCTGGTATTCTTGACTTTTCTATCCCAATTCTTGCGCCTCGTCTGACGGAGCTTCCTTCTCCTTGTCTCCTTCGGCTTTGTTCTCTGAAATGTGTTAATAAGAAGGTTAGCTTTAGTGACACTATTTAAATATGCTCCAATAAAACTAGGGGAAATTACAAAAAATGTAATAATCAGATATTTTTCGCTGACACCATCTGGCAGATTTAGTTTCAAGGTTTGCTTACAAAAACAGAAATGACAAAAGATTGAAACAGTAGGTACTTCAAATAATGGTTCGGTGGCGAAATAAGTAATGCATCCGTTTTGTTTTTACAATGAATGATCTAACTGTGTTCGAATTATTAATTTGAATATGCAGAAGTGGCTAGCAAGAAACTTGAAGTGACTTCAAACCCAAACTTGTGACCGGCAATGAGACCATGAATATACTGCCCAAAATAAACGTACAGCTTTCGTACAAATAATAATATTATTGAACATACAAAAGAAAAACCTAAATATAAAAGGTTTCTTTGTAATAAGCCTGTGGGTGTCGAGACAGAAATAAGGGTGGTTAAACAGTCTGAAGACCAACACAACAACCTTGAGCACAAGGAACTGGAATGAGACAGCAGGAAGCAGGCTGGAGTGGAGATGTCAAGTCCAGCTTCAAATTGCAGTGAGTTCTAAGGTCGCATTCTTGATGGTCGACACTACATTTTCACCGTGCTACCAGTTGATTCTATTTTCGTAATAACTTTCTTATTTTTCACATAATGATATTTTTGTGAATTGTACGTGTTACCAGACAACGTGTTTGTATATTTATAAAAATGGTATAAATCCTACCATTTGCATTTTACCCAAAATAGCTAGTTATATTGAGAGAAATGTTTTTTTTTTTAAATATCCTTAACCCCTCAGGCCTTTGCCAACATTATTGTTGATATAAGGCCAAATTATTGAATTTCAAACTAAATTAATTCAGACCGTCGATCTAAAAGAACAAAAGAAAACATACGCTATGATCACCAAAGAAAACAGACCAATAATAAACGAACTACACCTTACTTATATCGGCAGAAGATATAAAAACCATCGGAAGAGATTGAAAAATGTATTTATGAATCGATATCAGCTTCAAAATTAGGGATCGGAATAAATAGCATTAAAACAAAAACCTAAATTTGAAGACTTGTATGAAGAAGGGATGCAAAAACCGATACTGGCATATTTGCCAAAAATTTTGAAAACAGAAACTTGCATGATAATCAAAGGTGTGAATGCTGTATTCAATGAAGAACCTGAAGAAAATTTCATGAACGACATTATTAGTCAATACCAAGAAATCAAAAATGTTTATATTTATAAAAATGGTATATATCCTACTACAGTGGTACCTCGACACACGAGTTTAATTCGTTCCGCAACCTTGCTCGTATCTTGAATTACTCGTATATCGATGCAAATTTCCCCATACAAAACAATTAGACTACCATTAATCTGTTCCAACCCCCAAAATGTCACCCCAGTTATTTTTGTTACGTGGTTTTGAATAATAAAAACTTAAATATTGAAGACAATATTAGTGATTTCTAAACGAAAATCTGAAACAGAAAAATCAGAAAAGGAAACGGTCACATCTGGGACTCGAACCCAGGACCCTTGTCTTTCCGTGACAGTGCTCTACCAACTGAGCTAATGGAACCCTATTCCCCTCGGTCACTTTTAACTGTATCATACTTCGAATAAGAACTACTAACATTGTCTTCATTTTTTCACCGCACATTTTTATTGGCAACTATCTTTATGTATGATCGCAAGATTCAACCCGAACTAAATGCAATCCAGACAGCGTCTTAGATAAACCTATCTTATTTTTTATTTTTAATGTGCGACATCTGTTGACTTTTCTGCAAGTCTAGAATGAATATTTATTTTTCGGAATAACTTTATTGAGTAAAACCTCAAATTGTAATATTTAAATATTGAAGACAATATTAGTGATTTCTAAACGAAAATCTGAAACAGAAAAATCAGAAAAGGAAACGGTCACATCTGGGACTCGAACCCAGGACCGTTCCGAAAAATAAATAATAAAAACGTATTTGTAACGGACGTACTGCTCCAGGCTCGGCCGCGGTCGCCCACGATAAAATCTATCTAATTATTAAATATGTTCATGTAAAATATACTTAAATATGTTATTGTAAATGTATGAAAAACTTAAATGTTATAACCCATGTATGTAAAATGATGTAAAATGTATTTGTGATCCTATAATAAATGAACGTCAGAGCTTGGCTAGAGGAACAGAGAGAGCAGAGAGTTACAGAGTGAGAGCTGGTGATAAGGTGATAAGATCATAATAGCATTTTTAATTCGGGCACGATTAAGAGAAGCGGGCCTATACGAGAGGGAACGTTCGGCCACGGCCCGAAACGAGGGGCCGTGCGCCGTCATGGCGTGCGAGATGATTTGCCGTCATAACGTTCCACAGGCACAATTCTGAGAATCGTGCCTGAACAAAGAAAGGCCGTGGTCGCGTTCGACCACGGGCCCGAAATTACCGGCCGAGAGGCGGTGGATTCCATGAATCAAAGAGAAAGTGGACCCGTGTGAGCGTCGCGCGCCCGCCGGCGGCCTATAAAACGGGCAACAGGCCCTCAGAAAGGCAGATCTCCAGAAACCATCACCAGCTCTACACCTCTCTCTCTGCTCTGCCCTCTACCTCGCTCCGACTTCTGCCTCTGCTCGCCTTCTTTTACTTCGACCCCCGCCTCACCCTGGACCACGGACTTGCCTACCCCTTCGGACCAGACCCGGGATCAGCTACAAGAACTAGCGACAAGCGATCGGACCAGCTCTACAGCGGCTTCAGAGACGACCCCGTTCTACCCCTCCACGCCACTGAAGGACGACATCTCACGCCTCCGCAGATTGGGATCACCGGCCCCATTTACAGTCTTGTGTGTCACGATTACGTATGATACAGTATTTTGCCTTTTTCGCTACATTTTTCTCGCTTTCACCTGTAGGCCGTTTAGAAAAAAACATGTCAAAGGAGGTTTGTTTCTTCCTCCCTCTCAGAATGTTCCGGAAATGAGTTAGGCAAGTGTCATTAAAAAGATCAGATACACAACCTGTTGCAACTTTTTCTGGGTGTTTCTTTTCCACGAACTGTGAAACTCTCTCCCACATTCCTAAGATCTCCTTTAACTCACATGTAGAAATAACCTCCTCCTTCTCTGACTCCTCGAAACCAATTTCTTGCATAACATCCGTATGCTGCTGTGACTGTAACTCTTGTATCTCCTCAGTCGTCAGTTCCTGGGTGTGCTCCTCGACGAGTTCGTTCACGTCTCTCTCTTCCACATCTAGACCCATGGATTTCCCCAGAGACACAATCTCCTCCTCTACTGACATACCGGGTTCCAATTCTTCGTAGATCCTTTCAGCTACAGCTTCAGGCCACAGCTTTTTCCACTACCGGCCGACCTGCCAAACCAAACTCGTATCTCGAATTTCGCACTTAACTCAAAGCAAAAAATCACTCGCTCGCCGGCTCGTATCTAGAAAAACTCTTATGTTGGGGCAAAAAATATCTAGTTATATTCAAGAAATGTTTTTTTGAAAATATCCTTAACCCCTCAGGCCTTTGGCGTATTGACCGTTATATTTCTGTCTAGAAGCTGTCAAAAGTCTGAGAATTTGTGTATATTTCCGCTTTGCAATAAAATCGAAATTAGTGCTTTATTTCTGAACATACACATATGTAACAGAGCGAGAAGAAAATATATTTGGATATAATATCGGCACAGGAGCGAACTAACGTCAAGACAGGGCAATACATTGACAATCTGCGCAATCTTCACCGACAATATAGAAACCTTGCCGGCACGAAATTGTCCAAAAAAGCAGCTTGTATATCGGAGTCCATAGGCATCAGATCTCACCGTGGTCATATCATGACTGCGGGGAAGCCAGAGAGAGATCCCAGAGGCAGCAAGCCCTGAGGCATATTATACTTTGCATTAGGCTTCCAAGGCCCTCAATACAAATAAGTTATATAGACAAACACTTCACCTTTGATAGTTTCCTTGGACATCCATTCCACCTTAAACTTATGGGGCTGGGCGACGCCACAGTGAAGAAGGTGTCACAGCAGGGCGCCGAGGCATTGTGGCGAGCATAGGCGAAAACCCTAAGGGCACTCAGCATGGAGGTCTCCTGAAGCAGCCATTGAGACAGCACCTTGGAAAGCAGTACGGGAGCTAAGAAATAAAAATGAATGAACAGTTATAATTAAAACAATCTTCATGTCCAGTTTTTAACAGGAATACGAAAAATTTGACCAGATTCTTAATGAATTAGCAATATTTTATTTCGGTAAGTTATCTCCCTTAATAACTTAATACACATATTATCGATGGCCTAGTGCACACATATGTTATGTTCAATTTATAAGAATACTCCAGGTTAATTGCAAGATGTAAATCAACAAAATTAATTTGAATATCCGCTTTTTATCCATTTTAGATGAAACAATAATAAATTTCCCACGAAACATTTATTTCTTTACAAAACACGTTTTTACTTAAAACTGCATTCAACACTTGTGTGTGCTAGGCAATCGTTATGTAAATTACACTTTGTTTCAAATTAATTACAAAAAACAACTGTTTCCATCCACAAAATAGGTTATTAGTTTAGGTTATTTAAATAATTTTTGCGGTTTGGTTGGAAACGAAACTTTCGCAAAGTTTCTCCATACTAAAAAAGAATGCAATCTTATTCTGAAACAAAAACTTTTACTCCTAAAATCAACAATTCACCATCTCTAAATAGTATAAAATAAAGTCACTATCCGCGTCTGTCTGAGCGCTTAGTTCTTATAAACTACGCCAAAGATTTGATAAGGTTTTCAAATCATTAAGTTTTTAAATCATGTAGAGAATTTCTTCCAGAAGGTTTAAATAAATATTATACATGCATATTATATATGTATAAAGAAAGTAGAGAAAATCAAAGTTTTGTCTCACATTGTTAAGAGTGATTGTATACCTGACAAAATCAACTATTTTCGACACACACGAACTCTGTTGTTCATTTCCAAAACAATATTTTTTCTAACTACAATTTATTTTAAAAACGTTTGCCTGAAAACAGTAAGATGGCGGTAGTGTAAATCTTCGTTATAAAAGTTATGAATTTCAGTTACCAGATGGCACTATTTTTTTGTATTATTTATTTAATTAGAATATAAACGAATATATACAAGGTAACATTTAATTTAATTGTATGTATTTTAATATTTTTACAGAAAGCCTGACATTTCTTTTTTTTATGCTTCCGATTTTGTTGTCCGGGTTAAATCTTCCCCATAGGAAAAACTAAACCCTTCCACTCACTTTTCCACAAATGATCATCTAGTCAATCAACATTATGTACCTGCATTATATAAGCAAAATAAATACAAAACAATACAAGAACAACACGTCAACTCACAAAAGATCAAATGGGAAAATAATTCACCGACTCCAGATATTTTCATATCAGAGGGTTCGGCTCGGTAGAACTTCTAACAGGGCCTATAAATCCTACTGATCCCTCAACATAAATATTTAAAAAATCTTTTGTTATCCTACATGTATTCAAAATGACCGACTTTTGCATCTTTATATATAATTTTTTTGAAAGATCTAATACGCCTAAATTTTTAATTAGAGAGCTAGGTTTGACGGCCGGCATAGTCCAGTGGTAACGCATTGGACTGCCATTCTGAAGGTCGCGGGTTCGAACCCGGCGTGCGCAAATAAATTTTATTTGATTAATTTGTGTTATTTCACAATTAATTAATTAAAATAATATATAGTATATTTGCGGCACGTTCCAGAGTGGAAGATACTACCAGTATCGCCCTGGTGTAAGACCACCATTCAGAATTGAAACGTTGCTCCAAATGGCTTTAGCCGTGTTTAGTGACTAGATCTGAATAGCCAGGTACTTCCCCACCTTCCTCTTTCCCTTCCCCACTTACCTTCAGCCTCACAACATCCCCCAATTGGGGATGCCATAGTCTCACTGGCTCCAGACGGGAGCAGTTGGGACTCTTGTGAGGTATTCGCTATAAAAAAAAAAAAAAAAAAAATAGGTATAATGCCAGTAGCCGGAATAACGAATGGTAATATTTTTATAGTCTGAGAATGCCAAATTCTTTTTATTTCATTTCCTAAATCTGTGTATTTTCTTATTTTTTCGCTAACAGATTTTTGAATATTACAGGAATTTGGTATAGCGACATCAATGATATAAGTTAATTTTTTTTAATTTTTTCATGTAAAACTATATCGGGTCTATTATGACTAATCGCTTATATTATTATTATTACTTCATATATCTTTAGTCCTGATTTTCCATATTATGACATGTATGATGATGTATGTGCCAATTTCTTAATTATGTATATCTCTATTAAAAACATTTTGGCATTTGGTTTTACATAGTTTTATGCACAATAATTAACACATTAAATTCAATAGATAACAATGAATTAAATGAAATAATATAAATAAATAATTTTTTAAGTACTTAAAATTTTAAATACCAAAATACTTTTAACAAAATAAAATTTTATTGATTCTGTGGTCCAGAATAAATATCTAGGTTCAGATATAAATGCTAATACTTCTTTATTTGCGTACACCGGGTTCGAACCCGCGACCTTCGGAATGGGAGTCCAAGGCCTCACCACCGGACTAGGCCGGCCGTCAGATGCACGCATTGTAAAAAATATACCTACATCTGGTCAAAAAACAGAGTACCTGTGTTCGTTCTACCTCGGTCAACAATAACCGTTATAAATAACATTATTGTTTTCTAAGGCCCACAGAAACGCCATCGGGCCCAAAATTCGCTTGTATTCAACAGTCCTTGGTGAAGCAAAACGCCAGATTTGGCAACATTCAGTTCATTTACAACGATGCCACTTAGAACTAAAAAGCGCCTTGCGCGGTTGGACATTTTTGTAAGTTGTTTTACAGTGGACGGTAAATTGATATCCCGACCTAAAAATGTCAGGTTATTTGTGTTTGGTCTTTTCATTCATGTTTTTTTAGAATAATTTACAAAAACAATAATAAATATCGAGATATGGCCCGACTCAACAGGATGACGACCTCCGTGACGTCGCGGGTTACAATCTTGGCGTGCACGAGTACCAACCTACATTTTATTTTAATAATTTGTGTTATTTCACAATGTACATAAGTATTATATTTGCGGCATTTTCCAGAGCGTTAGATACTGTCAGTATCGCCCCGATGAAAGACCACAAATCATTATTTAAATTTAGACCGCAGAACGGGTATTATTTATTGAATAAGTGAATCTACCTGGCTATTCAGATTTGGTCACCAAACACGGCTAAAGCCATTTCAAGCAACGTTTCAATTCTGAATGGTGGTCTTACACCAGGCGATACTGAGAGTATCTTTCACTATGGAACGTACCGCGCATATACCATACGTATATTAATTATTAATTCATTAATTGTGAATAACACAAATTAACCAAATAAAATTTACTTGCCCACTCCGATATTCGATCCCGCAAACTTCGAGGCGAGAGTTTTACAGTATAGTGTACAGAATAGCATAACCTAAGCCAGTGGCCGTTTAGCTTGAATAACTGAAACCGATTTATACGTTGAATATTGGCTTATGACATGGGAAGAGTCGATAGCGAACCATGATAGCGCCATCTGTTGGGATATTTAAAATAAGCTTTTAGTTCGATGTTCTACCGTATTTAAAATTTCAAATAGGCGCCAGCAGACGGCCTGTTTTAAAAGTAATTTAAAAATCTAAGTGTTCTTTCTTAAATTGTAGTATAAAAAATATTAAATTAACTTAAAAAATGGAAAAATATAATACCAATAATTTATAATATAAATATATACCAATAGTTTAGTTTTGTTAAATAAATGTATCCAAAGTTTTATAATCTGCATTTTAAAAACAATTACAATTAGAGTTTATGAAAAAATTAAACTACGAACCTATTTTATTTATTTTTTAGTTTTTTTTTTCGTACGTTTAAAGAAAACCCCTTCAGGTATTTTTTGACGATATTCAGCCTTTAATAGTATTTTTTAAAACGCACGTATTACGGTCTGAAAAAGGTCATATTTTCGATTTGATTTTGATAATTACTAAGCCTATGTTAATTTAAAAAATGTATAAAATTTTTTTACTTGTTGAAAACACTATCATAATCGATTTGCTTAATAATATAATCATTATTTTAAATTAATAAAAAACTGCACTCGGCCTTAAGGCTGGCTAAACTTTATGAGATACATCAAAATAATGTACTACAGAATTGTACATCTTAAAAAGATCTACAGAAAAGTCTGTGATGGTATATGTCTATCTTCTCAGGATAACCCCACCAGCAACCCCGGGTACACATCAGCCAGTTAAGGAATAATTAAGGATTTTGAAGAAGCAAATTACCAAATCCTCAGTTGCTAGTCTCAGCTAAACCAGTTTATGGGGGATGCTAGACACCAGTCCATCAGGAGCCCAGAGTTAATGCCCGAAGTTTAACCTAATTTTCCATTATATTTATTTATTTTCCCGCATGTTTATCCCGATTGAGAATTTGATTTTCTTAAAATTATATATTTTTTTAAACACTTAATACTTAACACTATTAATTTTGATTCAAGTGTTTACAAAAAAAAAAAAAAAAAATTTCCATTTAAAATAACAAAACCAATATTTTCTCTGAAATCATGAAGATTTGTAAATAGGAATTATACAATTGATCAAAGGAACATCATTATCTCGTTAAAAACATCATTTCATTATAGTGGAAATTCTCGAGTTAGGCAAAACATACAAAACAACCACCTCTCTACGATTACTGTAGAAACTAACCTGGACGAAACTGCGTGACGAAAATGGTGGCAACACGACATACCGAGTCTGAGGAAAATCAGTTCAGGCCATTGGCAGCGCATTTTACCTTCTGGAGTAAGACTGCTGGTGTTCTAATTCTCATGAAACATAAAACATAACAAAATATATAAAATTGAAGATTAGCAAGATGTAAGATTAGTAAGATGTAAGTGAGATTAGTAAAATATAAAATAATGTTGCTGACCACTGGACCCGGGATATGCAGTTTTCTTCATTTTCTGAAACAGATAAAAACAAACACAACAAAACACATAGAATTCAATATATAAGTTGAGTAAGAACTTCAAAAATACCAATAACATGCCCAAATTATACACCAAAAGCACCTCCACCACATATCCATCCATCCAAACCAAATTAATCATGCACAAGTAACTACAAAAAACACAACTAACTTGAGGTGATTTTGCCCAAAAATAGCACTATACAAATCATTAAAATATTATTATTATTAAGAAAACTCGTCAGGTAAAACAGAAAACTTTTACCTAACTTAAATCTAACTTAAATCTAACATAAATCTAACATAAATGTAACTTAAATCTAAAATAAGTCTAACTTAAATCTAACTTAAATCTAACTCAAATCTAACTTAAAATATGAATTATAGCTAGTCTTAAAGCTAGAGCATCCCGCTATATATTCCATCAGAAGCGTAGGCGAACCAGTTTCGCAGAAGTGCAATTAATCCAATTCCCCTGGAGTGTGGTACAAGTAGTCTGTTGGGAGTGCAGAGATGACAGGCAAAATTCAACCTGAAAAGCACAAAGAGTTATTATAATGAATTGCCCCTAGTACACATTGTCCCAATGCATCGGGCCAACGTTGTGGCACAAACCCGCCAAGTGTGAAGGCCGCTGGCAGGTTAGCACCAACGTTGGCCCAACGTGTTGGAATTTTAAATGTATATTAATATTTACGAAGTTAATATTAAATAGCACTAATTTCCCGTATACGGAAATAGTAATTTCGTTAATCTTTTTGGGTCGCTAGCCACGCTCAATATGAAGAATTTTTATTTGATTTATCAACACTTCGATTCAACCACTACTATATACTATACTATCATACTATACTATCAACAATTACTATAAAAGCCAACTATTTACATTCCATATATATATTTTTTTTTAATCTCTAAATGATAGTGACTAAAAGCCGACTATTTACATCCAGTATATATATTTTATTTTTTTTATAAATGACAGCAAACACCCTATTAAAATTCATTGCTTAGTTTAGAAGAACTAAGCGCACAAACAGACAGACAATAGCGACTTATTTTATACTATTTAGAGATAATAAAATCCCTAACATCTAACACGAGTGCTAGACACGATAATCTAAAATGCACAACAGTACAAAGACATCAACCTGGACTTGAAAGAAGGTCAATTTCTGGACACTTACAATATCGCAAGGGTTATCCCAATACATAAAGGTGGCTCAAAAACTCAATCTTCCAACTACAGGCCCATCTCTGTCCTACCGATTTTATCAAAGATATACAAAAGAAGTGTAGTGGTACGCCACTACTTGATTCGAACGGCATTCTAGAAGTTTAGGCTTTTTCCAAACAAACTTCTTGGATGTTCTTTTATTCTTTTTAATTTTGTTTTGGCAATATCTACATAGTAACCAAACGTTCGAGAAGCTTCTTCACCTTATAAAAGCGGCAGCGTGAAGGAACTCGTCAGTCAATCAGTCATCAATCCGCCGTCAGTTTACAAGGATCAACGAGTGATAATCCGCGCACCTTATTTGCGCGAAGGACAATATTCCCCAGAGGGCTCTTACATGTAGGTGGTACAATTTTAATGACAGACAGTTTTGAAACATGATAAAGAAATAATAAAAATAAAATTACATTAAAAAATAATGTATGCAAGAAACAAAATTAAAAATAACAAGAACATAAATTAAAAAATACAGCGATTTGACTGGTTTACAAAAATATAACTTCCATTTAGGAATAGTGTTGAAATAAGTCTTTTACGTGATCCACAAAATTCGCAAAGTTAATATTAAATATATCGACATCACCTAAGTATTGGTTTTCCATAGTGTGAAACCGTTCTATTGGGGAGTTTGCAATGTAATTGCGCTTATGTGTGTTGGAGTGGAATAGTGTATAATGTCATGTTGTTATTGTAGGTATTCGTAAGTTTATAAGTTGCAGAAGTTCGCAACAGTCAAATTTAGAGTTTAGAATCTTTAATAAAAAAGTTAAGTCGTTTATTTTACGCCTGTCTTCCAATGTGTGTATTTTATAAAGTTTAGTATTTATTAAAAAATGATATTGTAAGTCTTCTAGTGGGATATTTAATTTATAATTTATAAAACGTAGAAATTTTTTTGTATTCGCCTAATGTTATTAATGTGAATTTTGTAAGAGGGAGACCAAACTACTGAGTTGCATTCAATTATGCTTCTAACTAGAGATATGTATAACAGTTTAATGGCTTGTATGGAGTTAAAATTTTTAGTTGTTCTTAATACAAAGCCTAGTGTTTTCATGCCTTTGTTTACAATTTGGTGGATATGATTGGCGAAACTTAGTTTTTCATCCAAAATAATTCCGAGATCTCTCATTTCCGTGACTCTTTCTAAAGCTGTATTGTTAATGGAATATTCAAATAAAACAGCATTATCTAATATTATATGATCTGATTATGATATATCATATAAAACAGAATGTTAAGTGATTTTGTTATGTAAATTATTATTGTTGCGACATTTAAAATTATATAGCATAAATTTAGTTAGGAAGTGACACATTTGTATTTCTTGAACTATATTAATTAACTAGCTGTACCCCGCCACGCGTTGCTGTAGCTCAGTCTGTCTGTGTAGAGAAACAATAGCGCGTGTTGCTTTTACATACAACAGTTTTAAAAAAAAAAAAAACATCTATATAATATAGGTATATAAAAACACATGCGTATTCAAATGTAACTTTTATCAAAATTTCAAATTTTTCAAAAACTTTCGGAGATTAAAGATTTTGAAAAAAAAAACATTTTTATTTATGTGGATAAAATAAAATAAACGTAGAAAAAGTAGCCAAAATCTGAAAACTATGTCATGCGTCTGTATCTTTTAATGAGCTGTTTTGATATAGATAAGAAACGATATCTATCAGAAACTAGACGGAAAAGTCACACAAACAAAAGACTCTCAGAGTGAGAAAAATTAAAATTCCTGGTTATAGAATTTGCTGCCATTATCTTTCAGAAGATGTGGATATTATGGGTCTCCGTCAAATACGAACAAAATGACATTTGTGTTTACATTTTAGAGCTACATTTTGTATTACCTTGGGGGCAACTCCTATGATCCTCTCCTCCAAGATGGATGAAATCTCAGCTCCGCTCTGGGTGCATGATAGGTGAAGCTTTCTGGAAGCCACAGACACAGCTGGGATAGCGACTTAGCTGATCTGGAAAAAGCAAAACATCACTCATTAAAATATTCATCAATAAATCTAATTCATATATCATACACACTGGTCATTAGCATAATATGACTCCATAACTTAAAAGTAGCGAGTGATAAATGATGATCTACCTGATTAAAACTCATTCGTTTTCAGCTTCTCCGTGGCCAGGATAAGTTTCACTACTTGCTGCCGCAGGAGCCTGGAGCATGCTCTCAAAAATATTATAAGAAAATGTGCAAATAAGATGGTTCTTTAGTGACCCTATTTATATTATAGGCTTCAATAAACGCGAGGAAACTACCAAATAACCAGAAAATGACAAGACTATTTGTAAAAGCAGTGAAGATATTTTTCTCTATGGTAATCGGTGGATTTAGTTTTGGATTGAATCTTTTCTTACAAAATAGAGATGACAAAAGAGATTGAAAAAGTAGGTAATGCTTAAAAAACGAATCACTTCGTTGCCATAATCAACAAACAAAACCATAAATAAACCAATCTCAACTAAACCTTATACTTTTCAGTTCTTTGCGTCACCCATAGATATACCATTCACGTATCACAAACAAACAATTGCAAACAATTATTTCCCTAGTTAGAGGGAGATCCCTTACTTACATAATCGACGTTATAACAAGATCCCAACTCTTTGTTTCTGTAGGCAAATTTGATTGGAAATTGCATATTAATACATTGGACTTTCCTTTTGAAATTTTTCCTTTGAAATACGAAATATTTTACGTGCGAGTTTTGATTATTGTTATTTAGTTACATAATATCTATGGGAATGCATATTAAACCATTAATATATTGTATTATAACCAACTCATTCATCTTCATAGCAAGTCAGTCAAACACTTACCGTTTTTGTTTTTTTGGATAGAATCACCAGAAATTAAAAAGAAACGTATAATTAATATTAAACTTCGACTTTTCTCTGCTTTCTGCAAATATAATGTGCATGTATTATATATAAATTAAACTTCCACAAGAAATTTTCTAAATGATGGTGAAACCTCTATCGAAATCCGTTGCATAGTTTGAAAGAACTTAGCGCACAAACAATTGGACGCGGATAGCGACTTTCTTTTATACTATTTAAAGATGAAAGATTATTTGTTACTAATATAAATAATAATTGGTAACAGTGGCGGCTCGTGATTTTTGAGGGTGATAAGTAAAATTGGACATTAAATATTGATATTTAGTAAAAAAAAACATTTTTTGTACAAAGATTTTCAGTAAATTTCAGTTTGGCTGTGTTTTCACCGCACAGATTTCCTAAAAATCTTCATACAAAATACCGAATTTTTGGAAAAAACTTAGAATACGTTTTCAGCTAGAACAACATCAATAATGAAACTTTTTTTCCATATTAGCAAATCTAGTACACTCACGTCAATCTAGTAAGTCACGAGCCGCCACTTGTTGGTAAGGGGATTTACTTTGGGTATCTGGCTATGGCTCGATCTATCCGTATTATTTAGTAATGGTACCACTAGGCTTATGCAGAGAGCAACTTGACGGACGTAAATCTCTCAAAGCTAACATAAAATGGGCTGGTTTATTAGTTGCAACTTTTAAACAGCTTGACTTGAGAGATAATTTATGTTTGTCAAATTTTCTCCCATGGAAACACCGGCTCTATCTTTTTTGAGTACCGTTATTTTTCTTTGCTTCCTTTATATTTATTTTATTTACCAACAGTATTTATTTATAACTAACTAACCATCACGCCGTTTACCCGCAGGGGTAGGCAGAGAGGATGGACCGCCAAACAACTCGGTCTTTGCACACTTGCCTCATTCACATTTATACATCGTATCATACAAATTCTTATATTATTCTGAATCTTGACTTGGCCCGGCTCAAGTAGATGATTCATTTGATTTTGCCATGTCTTCCTCGGGCATCCCCGACTTCCGCTACCATTCGCAATTTGCGTCATTACAGTCCTTTCTTCGCTTATTCGTTCTACATGCCCAAACCATCTATGCGTCCCTTTCATAATCTTACTCACTACTCTTACATCAACTTTGCACTCTTTGACGATTTCCACATTTCTCACACGATCAGACACGGTTTTACCCCACATACACCTCGGGGATCTCAAAAGTATAAATATTATAATATCAAGTTTGTCAGGAAATAGGTACTAATCATCATTGAAAGTTTTTTTACCTACAAAAAATACCGTTTTTAATACGCATTTGTTTAAATAAACTTATGATTCAACTTAATGACAGTTATTGAAAATA
Source organism: Hesperophylax magnus (assembly GCA_026573805.1). Lineage (NCBI taxonomy): Eukaryota > Metazoa > Arthropoda > Insecta > Trichoptera > Limnephilidae > Hesperophylax > Hesperophylax magnus. The sequence goes on from JAIUSX010000002.1 coordinate 10,782,675, forward strand.
GTGTTTTTAAATATTATTTTCGTAAAATCCGTAATACGTAAAACCCTTCACATTTCACATAACATTGCGGAAGCTAATTAAAGCGACATTCAGTAGATATGTACAGCTAACCTAAAAAAAAATTGGAAAGAAAAATAATGGATTATAAAAAATCAAAACAAAACCGCGAAAAGTGCCAAAACGTAATTATCGTTTATCTATATATCTATCTATATAAATATAAATGAGATGTTCTACATAGTCCTACAGTGATACAAGGCTTATTTTTTTTTAATTTCTCTTAGAGATAACAATTTTGTTGTGCTTTTCGAAATATAATCTTGTAGAGTTTTATAAAATAATTCTAATGCTGAATTTAGGATACTGCCCCATTTTCTGAATGTTTAATGTGATGTCATTAATTTCGTTTTTTCAACAGTGTTAGTTGTTTGTTTTGAATTTGTGGTTAAGATGTTGTGTCTTTTGTGTTTGTTTTTAGAGTTGAAGATTTATTTATAACGTGTTTGTGTGTTTTGACAAATGGTAACCGGATAAATCGTCACAATGATAATTCATCACATCTTTAAAAAGTTATATAAAGTCATGGAAAGTGATGAAATAAAAACTTTATTAACTGGGTTATCTAGGTTAGGTTAGGTTAGGTTAAGTTAAAAAAAAAAAAATTTCATCATTACTAATGACTTTATATCACTTTTTAAAAGTGTGTTGAATTTTCACTGTGTTGAGTTATCATGGAACCTTGACAAATATGTGATCTAGAGTCGTGGAATTATTCAGATTATTTCTTATTGGCGAGTTAATATATGACTGATATCCTGCATATGACTAAGTATTCATTTATATATATATATATGACGATGACGATTTTTTGCTTCGCCAAAAATTTAAAAAAATCTTACAAAAAATGCATTGAACATTAGCTACCAAAGTTCCATCGAACTAAGAGTGTTCGATGGAACTCTAGTAGCTAACAAGAAGCTACAATCCCCCCCCCCCCCCCCTAATTAAAATTGAATTTTTCCTGGTTTGGTACGCTGAGTGCTATATCTGTGATTGGTACCTCTGGATATTATAATCGTGATATGTGATTGGTTTATTTATGCGTGATATGATCGTGATTGGTTAGTGAGTGGATGGTGAGTGGTTTGTTTATGGTGATTTATTTATGTTGTGATCTATATGGCCTGAAAGTTTGTTTTTTAAATGAAACATTGAAACGACAAGTCAGACAAGTTATGTAACGTTAATGTTTATAAAGCATTATTTGTGTGTGTGTTTTTTATTAAACTTGTCGAATTCTGCTGCACTCTTAATACGCAAAAAATGGCACTTGTTTTCACATTAATTACTTCAAGAAATTAGTATTTATGTGGTAGGAGATGGTAAAAGAAGCATTAAAGTTCCATTTTAAACAATAAAAGTTATGTTTGAAGGTTAGGAAATACGCATAAATTATTAAAATAACACCAACCTAACACCCTAAAAACCAATGTTGGACATTTTTACTTAAATCCCCAGCTTAAATAGTTTCGTTAGTTTAGTTAGTCGGAATTCAACAAGTTTAACCTGTTTTCTTCTCGTGACCTCTTCTATCGGAGGTTGGCTAACATCTTTGTAGGTTACATCCCGAAACAACTCTGCGGAATAGCACCTATACCAGTTACATAGAGTCATTTTTTACTTACTTATAATGTATTTATCCTGGCAAATGAATGCCACAACTCCGTCTTACAAAAGGGCCTTTGAAATACTACTGCACGGGTGGGTCCAGAATGGGGTGAGGACCCTGTTCTGTCTCTTTGAGGAGTGCAAATACAGCACCGTGTATCGGGGTGCCCTCATCTCTCACCACAAGTAACACGAGCCTGACTACTAGGTAAAGCCCTGTTCTGCTGCTTTGAGGAGTGCAACTCTAGCATCGTGTACCCGGGAGCCCTCATCTCTCACCACAAGTGACACGAGCCTGACTACTGACTACAAAGTAAGCCAGATAGCTTTGCCTATTACTCTTATTATTATCACTGACTTGTATGAATTAGGACATTTTCAAACAATAGAACATATCATAGAAGAATGTCCCCTTCCCCTACCAGTTTCCCTATAGCATATCTGTGCTGAACCAAGTGACTCTTGATGAAAACCTCAGCATCCACCATTTTTTTTTGTTTATGTTACTTAATTCTAGATACCTTGCCTCTCAACGCAAGGTCGTGCACCCGCAGACCTCCCTACAGCTGTGCTAGCACTGCTGCCCGCACTGCGCGATGACCTTCCCGCATGGCAAGACACTAGAAGCCACGGCGCTCATGTGCTCTGTTCTCTGCGGGAAGGAGCTCAGTTCCTCGGAGCATCTCAAGTTTCACAGGAGGACACCTAAAGTTAGGTCACATTTGAATTTAGTGAAATGAAAAAAATATATATATTTTAGACATTGTTAGGAACTCATTTATTTAAAAAAAAAAAAGCTCGTCCCCTTTCAAATATCCAATGTTGTACACGGATAGTAAAAAGGGATATAGAATTATTTGACTTTATACTTGTACTCAATGCATTGTATATTTTAGGAGTGATGAACCAGAATTGTCATTGACCGAATGTGGTTCTAGTTTTAGGGACCCTGCATAAAAATGTAAATGTTTGTTTGTTCATAATCTTAAATCTCCGAAAGTTCTTCCTCGATTGCTTTGAAATTTTGACACAATGTTGCATTTGAATATGTGTGTGTTTTTATGTATCTATTGTTAGCAATAATAAAACGCTTAGTAAATGGTTATGATTAAATATAATATTGTCTTCACGGTCTATTACAATAATAGTTAAATAGTTAATAACAGTTCAAAATCCCAGCCGTTGGCTATTGACAGTTTGCACCGCAGGCTGCCTCTTCCTCCGTGTCCAGCAGGTCCCTTCTGTACCGGCCGATACGCACGGCAGCTGCTGTAGTTTCCTTGTTGGCCGACAGAGCGCACCTCTGGCGGCATGAGAGCGAACCAAATGACTGGCGCTAATATTTAAATATGCAGCTAACACTATATTATATAGACGTCACCTGTGACAGCAAAAACATACTTTTTGTGAAAAACAGCACCATCTGTTGGACAAACATACTTTTTTGTAGAACAGCGCCATCTGTTGGACGTAAAAGCAACATGCTCTATTGTTTATTTATCTGCATAGATAGACTGAGCCACATCAACGCGTGGCGGGGTACAGTTGGTGTTTAAAAAAAAAGTTTATTTCTAATAATCAAATTTGAAGGCGTATTTTATACCCTTCTAAAAAAAATTATTAGTTGTGGGATACATTCAGAAATATCCCATTTATTTGGAGTTTATTGAGAAGCAGAAGTACACACAATTTCTCTGACTTTCTGACAGCATCTTTAAGAAATGTGACGGTCAATATGCCATTTAATTACGCAGAATGTACGATGTACGGATGTACATTACCCAAGGAACCTTTAACACGTTGAACGTCATTGTGGAAATGAAGAAACATTACCATTTTAAATTTGAAAAAAAAAATTCTCAGATGGCATCGGCCACCATCAAAACGTATTCCTTTTTTTTTTTGACCAAAATTTTCCAAGAAAATCAGGAAAATTAACATGTAGAGGTTGTATGTAATTAAGTGATGTAAACAAAGTTATTTATGTTTTAATAAAATAAATAATGCCATCACAAAGTGATAAGCTTCCAAAAGAAATCTTCTTATTAAACGCTTGCTAATGGTCAAGTAATTTTGCGTATTGTTAGCTGCATATTTAAATATTCGCGCCAGTCATTTGGTTCGTTCTTATACCGCCAGAGGGGCAGAGTGGTCGAATTTTGCCTGCAGACCCCCTATTCGGGATTTACCCGAAACACACGATTTGAATTCGACCAATCAGAGGGCCTAGATCGTCCAGACGCAAGCGTAATAATACTATCAGATTCTGAATTTAAAATATGAAAATGACATAATTGATGTATTATTTTTCTTTGTCTTTTCCATTTCGTGTTTTGTTTAGATTTATTAGGTATATCTTCTACTTCAATAGTATATCATAGGTTAATCTATAGCTTTTATCTCTTGTGACTAATTGTAAAATTCTGTAGGTCTCAAAGACTGGAATGAACTGTTCATTTAGAAAGGATGCCAGATGACAGGACACCTAAATCAAGGTCCAGAGGGTGACCCATTAGAAGAGACTCAGAGGCAGACTGAGAAAAAGGTGATCTGCTGATTGCACAGAAGAGGAGTGGAATGTGATTATTCGTCCCATATTCTCTCCTATCGAAGATTGCCTACCATCAGGGCAATCCTAACACAGCTGACAGCAGCAACAAATTGTACTCAGGTATTTGCCAGTCTCATAAATTTATTCCTATATCACGTGTTCATCCAATATTCTCTAAATATCCATCATCATTTTCTGTTTGGTAGGTGTATTTGCCAAATACTAATATGTATTATGTTTCTACGTGTTTTCCCTCTATCGAAAATTGCCTGCCATCAGGACTATGCAGACTGCTCCCAGAAACAACGCCAAGGATTCCTGTATTATATTTTTGGTACGTGCCTGTACTTTAGTAGTAGTTTAGTTCTTTTAGTAGAAAATTGAAGGCTATAATAAAAATATTAACAAGAGCTTCAATGTGCATTGTTTAAACATTGTACATTTGTGTACATGACCTAATTTCTATGTGCAACACTATGATTAATTCTTTTTTTCCTCCTTTTAACTCAGTAGAACGGCACTAACCATAGGTAGATACGGCTAGATTATCATGTATTAAATCAATCTTTAGATTCATCAGTTGTATATCATCAATCTTCAATTGGTGATGTTGCGTGTTACACGTAGTTCCGACAAGTTTTATCAGTTTTTAATCCGATTTTTTTGATTTCTATCAATGTGAGGCATTTCATGGACCATTACCCCTTCTGTACATAACACCTTATTCGCTTCACCGGCATAATACAACTTCAGACACCATAATACAACTGATAACCCAGAGGCATCAACCAGCAAAGTCTAGACATGGCGTGTGAATGTTAAAAGTCACACTGTAAGCAAAATTATTGATTCCAAAAATTGGGTTACAAAAACCATTGTCAAAAAGAAAGTGCCTTATTTCGTAGTTCAAAGATTGAAAGAAGCATTGCTTTTTACCTGTTGTTGGTCTGCAAGAGCCAAATTTGTCACTAAAGATATTATTTGTGAGATCCAAAATCTTAAATCTTAGAACGCTCTTCACCGATATTGCTGAAAATTTCAAAGTTTATTCTTATTAGTGCCAGGAGTGTTTAGTGTGGTTTGAATGGTAAAAGAAGTCGGGAACGCCCGTGGAATACTTAATGCCATATCTCTGCACCGGAATGATATACGGAGTCGAATTAAAGTCCATACAATGTAGTTTTCTTTAACAGTAACATTGTGGTATACAGTAGTGAATGGTGTAAGAAGTCGGAGATGCCCGAGAAAGTAAATAATACCAGTCCGCTAGTAAATAATAAATAAAAAAACATTGCACTTTTTTTCACTAAACTATTTTATTTAATTAAATTTGGTACACTGAATTGAACATTGTATAATTTAATTGGTTTTACTTTTTTAGAAGAGAAATCAGCATTTCGATATGAGTATAATTATTTTATGGCAGTTTAAACGTATTTTCTGCTTAACCTTTGAAATGCCGAGCTCCCGCGACCTAATGTAATTTGACCTCTGTAATTTGCCGAGGGTAAAAATCTCACAAACAGAAAGTATTGTTTTCAGATTATTATACGGATACACCGTCGTTCAACAAATACAAATATTTCATATCCATTGTGTACTTTTGGTGCTTGAGAAGTTACATGAATTATTTGGGATTTGGTTCTAAGGAAGTGTCAGTTTAATATAAAACCTTAACAAAAAAAAATACATAAAATTACCCTTATCAAATTAAAAATAATCAGTTGAATTATAATATTAATCTCTAAAGAAACATTGGTTTAAATAGAAAAACTAGGTAAAATTGTATAATGTAAATGTATAACTAATATTAAGACTTCTTCAAAATGAGGTAGTTTGTATAGTCTTTTCGTTATTAACTTAAAATTATTCGCCTTAGATGTAATATTATAAGATAACACCTACTTAAACATAAACATGTAATGTTCACTAATAGAACCAATGCCTTGAAGTTTGCTGTTATTTCAAAATGTTGTTAATACTAGAATGAAATCAAATGTTATTACTAGAATGAAATAAAATGTAGTTATTACTAGAATGAAATCAAATTTTTACGAAGCTTTTCATGATAACTATTCATATATACGTATATACATTCCTTTAGAAAAATTCAAGTTATATTTTGACTACAACAAAATATTTTTAAAAGATAAAAATGGAAAAGTTGTATATTCAATGAAAAGTGTATAGTTTGGCTAAAGCGACATAAGTATTCAGTGTGTGATTCTTACGTTCTTACGGTATGGTGATAAACTTCCTCAAGCCTCGGTGTCATTGTGATACAAAACTTAATCTATTTTTAGGAGGAAAAAATATGTACTATGCTAGTGTATTTTGTACTGAAATTATAATTACCATTCTGAAGTATAAAATATCATACAATATCAAACATCTACAATTTAATCTTTATATTGCATAATATTTACTTGATATGCAATCCTTACAAACACATACATGCGTACAAACAAATAATTATTTAACTCTTCTAATATATAAAATATTTTCTAAAACTAATATTTTCGCGTAGTTGCCATTTTCATTCAACATTTATGTGTGTAATTAATTTTTGAACCACCCAGAATGATATTGTTCTAAGCTTCACTAAAATAATGCTTGTTCAAAATCTCCAATAATGTATTATTCTCTCTAATGTTGCTAACATTTAAAATGTTACAAAAACAGCAAGCTTCATCTACGGAAAAATTATACTCAAATAAATTTAATTTCAATAAAGATAAGACCAGAGTGATAAACTTTAAAGCGAACGCCAAAGTAATGTTGGAATAAGGAAAAATAAACATGTTTTAAAACTTTCTATTATAATATACATACATTTAAAATTTAAAGTAACAAATTACGTACTTTATTTGAGACATTAGAATTTATCTGAAACGTAATAAATAAATTTAAATAAAATATGAAGAAGTTGTTGGATTGAGTACTCGCCAAGAAAACAAAATATAGATAGGTTATGTGATGAGAACTTCTTATCTATTATAATCCAAAAAGTAAACCCTCGTACCACGCTAATTTAAGAATCTTTAAAAACTAATCTATTTTTATAAAACTTATGAAAACCTGTAATCATCTTCTCGGGCCAATGATGGTTTTAATATTTCTCAAAATGTGTGCATTTTATGGCAACTACGAACAAAATGGCAAAAATACTTACTCACTAATTAGGACATAAAATGATTTGGCAAAAATAACCTCTATTTAGTCTATAATAAATTCAGTCTCGCCAAAGAATAGGCAAAAACTAGAATAATACATACAGGTTGAATGCAAAGGAATTAAAATAACTATGTAATAGCAGCTTACTAATCATTACATATCGATTAATAAATACTATCCTTGAACACAATAAGGTATCATAGTTCTCAAAAGCCTAAACGAATAGCTTATGAGTTAAATTATAAATAAAAAGCTTAAAACAAAAGTGACTAATATGTATGAATGAATATTAAACAACCCATACATATTACAGTATGTGTATTACATTACATAAACATGTACATAATAGTCAATCGATTAAGTGTTGATAATAATAAAAATTTAAAAGAAATACAATTACGCTTTGTCATTATTAGAAGAGAATAGGATTTCAAAATCAGGATAATAAAAGCATCTTTAAGGTTTTATATAAAGAAATATGATGATTGCCTGATACAGTTCTTCATATTATAACCCTAAAAGTATTTTTAGGTAACAAAAATGTAGGTATTGATATTTTTGGAGATAGCATAGTTTGGCACTAAGTACAAAATAATAGTAAAAGGTACGTCCCCCAACTTCCACAAATTGGAAGTGTAATTCTGAGGGTGGTTTAATCTATGTACTTGAGTCGAATTCAATGCTGTCTAGAGACAGGTTGTTGAAAACAGGAGTTGTGATTTGGTAAAGTTCATTGCAGGGATAAGATTCAAGCTGTACAAATACATTTCTCCCCTAGAAGACAGGATGAGCCTCACTCTCTCTAACTGCGAGGTTCACTTTTATGATAATTATTCTAATCAATCTCCAATCCCTAAAACTATCATTATTCAACAACATCTCGTTTTTCAACATATCTTAAAACATAAAATGATAATAATGAGGTAACTCGGGGAATGCAGGTAAAGAGTCTTTGTTGTATAACTGACTAAAGAAATATGTTTGTATTTATTTATTACTGGAACCAAACAACCACAGTCAAAGTAAGCAACAAAATGACCAAGGACATTGATATATGTACTCAGAGGAGTCGGAAATTGCGCCTACTGTCGCAGACGACGCCTTGGAAGAGCACACAGATGGTATTACTTTGAACAGCCAACTGATCAATAATATTCATTATGCTGATAAAACAATGTTGGCAGGATCAGAGAATATATTAATTTATAAAACTTGCTTGTTGAATAAGCTAGCAATGATCATGGGCATTGATCAACACATTATGTTAATTCGGACTAACAATAGTAATCAACCCACAGCATTCAAAATAGGAAATTAATGCATCGAAAGAGATTGTTTTTTTAATCTTTGGAAGTTTGGCGTACTGATCAGCAGGAAAATGCCCAGTGAATCAAAAAGTAAAAATGGCTAGAAGTGATTTTGTGCAGATAAGGAAGGTGCTCTGAAGATTATTTATATTTTCAACACTGTTGGCGAATGGTCAGATGCTCCAAGTGTTGAAAATGAAAGCATGTAGAAGGTTTTAAACTGAGTTTTCGTTGTGTGAGGAGCATTTCCTGGACAGGGCGAGTAATTAATTCAGATGACATGACAATGTCCAAAAGCAGAAAAGACAACTGGGTTCTTTAGCAGCGGGAAATGAACTATGAATTTACCGTGTTTCTTTGTACTACACATTTTCATTGTGGATGGAGTGGCATTAATGCATGGCCAATTTATTATTTCCAATCTTGCGACAGGGGCTTTTTTGACACTGCTCTGGACTATCCAAAGCATCTGGTGAAGAGAAAATTTTTTAGAGGCTTTCACCCTACCATTAGACTATAATACTTTGTCATCCATTTCACAAAATAAAACTCTAGGACACGTTATTTTCCCAGTAGGTAGAACTTTCCTCATTGTCTGTATTTTCTATTCAGAGATGATGGGTGATTTGTCAAAAATATGTACGCATCAGGTTCTAATACTAAACATTCTTTAAAAAGTCAGCATAAAAATATTCTGATCAAGCATTCCTATATTTTATTATTGTATATCATGTAATAAAATAGAAAATAATTTACTTTAATATAATATTCATCCATCTTTGTAATCAATATAATGAAAACAAGGTGGATAAAATATGAGGTAGATGTTGTATATTATTTGTACTTTCGTTACATTCATTTCAATAACTAATTTATGTTGTTTTTATATTACAACTTAACATTTTTAAACATTTAAATGTTATACACAGAAGCAAAACTATAGAATCATTACGTTAACTAGATTAAAGAATTTGACAACGGTGTAAAAAGTTGAAATATTGGAACCAAATGTATTATGTAAGTACTTTGTTATTAATATACATTAATGCGATAAATAATGAGCCAGTGGTAAAATTTTCAAAATAAATCATTCACTTAACTTTATCATTATCATAAAGGCAATGTTCAATAATAAATTAATATTTTTCTTAATTTTTGTTATATATTTTTAAAGCCGATAAAAAATTAAATGTACTGTATTGAGGTTCACTTACAAATCAGAAAACTAAAATGAAAATTTTATTGTTATTATTACTAAAAATAATAGTAATTATTGTAAACCCTGGTTACTTTTGCTGAAAATAGTCATTGTCATACCAATATCAAGACTGATATGATTTTATCCAAGAACACAACCCAATCTCTTGCCCACTACTGGTAAAATAGAAATTTCATTCTATTCTGACCGCTTGGACAGAATCTGTCACACTTTCCACTGATTGATCTCCGTTCTGCCCCGATGCTGACTGCGTTCCACTTTGCTCACTTGGAGCCTTCTTCCTTTCCACCTAAAAATAAATAAATACATGTATAAAGCGTGCTTCTTCTTCTAAGTATGATGACACCTAATTATTGAATTCAGTTTTGATGATGAGTATTTTGTGGCAATGCCATCTATCGAAATTAATACAAGGCTCGTTCAAAGTTCAAAAATAAATCTCAACATGAAACGATGTTTATGTAGTTGTATTAGTTTACTATGTCACAAGATATTATGTACATGTGTATGTATATTTTTATGTTGGTCTTCTGAACTTGTTGTGGCCTTTTTAACTCTGGTGGGTAATGCTACCGATTATAAAGGCATATAACCCATTACTGCATAGCATCCAAAATATTGGATTTTACTAATTTTGTTTTTTCTCGGGTAACAATTATCCGTTTTTTTTTAAGTTTAAATAGCTTCTAAAATCAATGGTCTTTCTGAACATTCGGAGTAGGTAATTTTTTTCATCAGAGCACTATAAGCAGAACTGTCAAAGATGATGGAGTGATAGCTGGCAATGATGCAAGTGGGATAAGAAATTTATTTAGGTGTATAGTTGTTAAAATGAATTGAATAGTATAAAACATATGTTTATATTATCAAACATATATTTTACTTCGATATTGAACTAAAATAAATAGTTGTAACACGTGATTCGCTTTGCATGCGAATTCTTTTAAATAGTATTTGTTTTTGATACTTATAATATTTTTTGCAGACTTTCAGTAAATGAAATATTGGCGGAGTTGAAAAATGACAGTGGGAACAATAACAGAAACGAAATAAATAAAGAACATGAAGCCAATTTCAATCATCTTTGGAGGCAGATGCAATCATCTCAGGGTAAATTTAGTGTAAAATACAGAGGGTGGTTGTAGATGATGAGCAGGAGTATGAAGTTCCGTCTTCGTCTCAGTGTACAAAAATGATAAGCAAATAAAAAATTCTGTGAAACAACCCGTCCTTATAATTGTTCACACAAACATAGATTCTATGCATGGCGTCTAATTTTTAGAACGGGATTTTTTTGAAAAACTGTAAAAAAAAAATATTTTTGTAAATATGTTTTAGTGGTATGAAAATCATAGATAATATGAAAATAAATATGTTACATGTAAGTTTATGCTGTAATGAGTTAAGACATAGAAAGACGATTGCTCTCTATTGTAATGTTATGCAGTATAACTTAATACTTAAGTTATACTGCATTTTAATACTGGGATGGTTCGATGATCTGGGGGCCTACTCTGTATCTTTCGAAACTTTCCTGCCGCCGGCTTAGCCACGTCACAAACGCGTATTAACCCTTCCCTTACGGTGTTCAAAAATTCCTCGTCCTCCGGTGCTATACACTCGGTAAATATTTATATATTGTAATTACTTAATTCAATACATAAATGTATTGCGTAGGAATGCCTAAAATTTGAACTCTTTGTTTAGTATATTTAGAGAAATATTTTATTAATTAGAGACGATGTTCACTCAGTTGACAGCAACCCGAAAGATACAGAGTAGGCCCCCTGTAGGGATCTCACTTGCACAGCGTGGGTGTAAACTGTGCGCCCTAAAGTTTATGTTTAGACTTAAAGAATTCAATACTTTGTTAGTGTTAAAGCACTATGAAACAATACATGATCAACATAGAAAAAATATCGTTTTTTAAATACCTTGGTGGGACAGTCCGCTATTAAGTGGTCTTCACTCTTGCAGTTGTGGCAGCGTTTTGGCTGAGGACCCATCACGCACTTAGCAGCTATGTGATTCGCAAACTCCCCGCAGTTGTAGCACCTACAATAAAAATAAAAATAAATTGCTTACATTTTCGCCAAAATTTTAAAATGCTTTTATCATTTTTACACGTTCCACACCTTAAATTTCCACCAACCACAGATAAAAAAAATTTGAAGTGAACAAATTCTGGGACTAACTACCATAATATGTACTCCTCACTGCCCAGAATGGAGGGTAATAATGGGGATTCTTCAGTGGACATCTTAAATTTATCACTTAATGAATAAAAAATATTGTTGCTGGGGCACTTCAGCTATGTTTAAAAATACCATAAAAAAGTGTTTAATAGTATCCAATTTTATAAACTATGTAAAATAAATAAATATGGTCACGGAATGCAACTAACGGATTCTTTACCAGAAATGTTAAACAAAAATATATTATGCAAGCAATTTAAGACACCATAAAATTAACCTTACATACTTACCTAAAATTGAATACGAAATCAGACGTGGTATAATTGAATGTAGAAATGGGATATGATAAAAACACACTTCCCTCTGGTCTAAATAATTTATTAAAAAGACAGGTTCGACAGCTGTAATTAACTGACTAAATTATTTGAATAAATAAATTTGCATATTAAAAATGGTGACCAGGTATCTCATCAAAATGACAGTTCAACACACCTACAAAAAGTGATATAAAGTCATGAAAAGTGATGAAACAAAAACTAGGTTACACAGGTAACTATTTAACCTAGTATTTGTTTCATCATTTTTAATGACCCTATATCACTTTTTAAAGGTGTGTTTAACTGTCATTTTGATGAAATTTCATGGAATCGTTAAAAATATATAGCTTTCCAATATTATATGATACGTAACTATGAAAAAACCAATCAAAATTATGTACATTTTTCTTAATCTTCTCCATTCGATACATATGCAATACTTATTATAGACCACAACATTATTGTTTCGTCATTTACAAAGATTATTTTGTAAAGTATTATATTATATTTCAAGTTAACCCTTAAAAATATTTGTGAATTATTACGCATGTTCCAGAATATACTTAAATATAGATTAAATTAGGTCCGTAATTTAGATTCCCCAGTAGAGATGAAATGAAAGCGTACATTTTTAATACGACTCCTAAAACCGAAGTTAAAGTCAGTATTGGGCCGTGATTTAGTGATATATTAAGTGTAAAAAATTAATGTAGTTTATTACACTATAAAAAAAAATGTTTTTAGATTTTTTTTTTTTTTTTTTTTTATTGAAAATTTTTTTGATACATATATATACAGGTACATACATAATAACAAAAAATAAAAGAGAGTAACAAAAAAATCCCACAAAGGCGAGGCCTGTGCGTGGGCATTATTATTTGTATGTGGATATTTAAAACAGTGGTTTAAATAAAAATAAAATATTGTACATGGTGATTGATTTTACCGTAATTTCAGTTACTTTTTACTAAAATTCCAAAAATATTTAAGTGCTCAATGAATATTAATTGGTACAACAAGTATTAATTGATACAACAAACACATAGCAGACTTTATTATATATCTACTCTTAAAGCTAATTAGTTGTAAGTATAATTAATGGCTTTGTTAATAACTTATAAGAAAAAAATATCTATTTTGGCTGTTTTGAGCCAAGTTTTGATATATTTTTTATATTAAAATACTTTACATTAGTTTTTCAATATCAAAACCTCACAAAACCGATAACTAACTAGCCTATCCACTAATTGTGCTGCAAATAAGAATTGAAGCCACATAGTTTTTCAATATAAAACATCACACAACAGTTAATTACCTTATCTAGTAATGGCATTGCAAATAAAAGTTGAAGCCACATTACAATAACTTAGTATATCACGCATTGACACTCCAGATACAATTTTAAGCCACACATCTTTTCAATATAAATCTTCGCAAGACATAATGTAAAAACTTCAAAAACCAATTGATTAGCCTATAAAGTAATGGTGATGCAAATCAAAATTGAAGCCACATTTTTTCAACATAAAACAACAAACCAATAAATTAGTAAATGACATTTCAAATAAAGTTATAAACCAGATAGTTTTTCAATACAAAACTTAAAATCAATAAATTAACCTAAAAGGTAATGGCACTGCAAATACAATTTGAAGCCACATTGTTTTTCAACATCAAAAACTTCACAAAACCAATAAATTAGCCTATCAAGTAAATTATATTGCAAATAAAAATCGAAGCCACATTCAACACAAATTTTTTACGTTTTTGTTTTTTATAACATCTAAATATCAATGTGTTGTTGAATAATGTTATTTTTATAGTCGACCCAGCATTTACGGAATTTCTATCGATGATTGATAGAAACAAACATAATTTTATAGGCATATCTATAAGCATGTTTATAACCTACTTATTAGACATATATTTGGTTAAGTTAACATTTTTTATACTACCTACATTAACATATTCATGTCACTAGATTTTATTTTGAGTAAATTCATAAAGCACTATGTAATATGACGTGATTTCAAGCCCATAATTTATTTTTAAATGAATAGGAGTATAATTAAATTAATTAAGGGTTAACAAAAAAACTCATTTGTAAATCATATATATACGGTAGCGCATTCGTATACATACCTACTTCGATTTGGTTGATCGAATCTGTTTATGAAATGTAGAAATAATGATAAAATAAAAAGAGTTCTAGTAAAAATAAATTGTTAGCACTTTTGGATTCAAAAGCTTCTTATTTTTTATGATAGAAATACATTTCCGACTTTTGAAAAAATATACTTTTATATCGAAAGAGCACAGATAATTTTACTAACCATTCTGAAATACAAAATTTAATTTGATGAACTATCCTTGAAATAATAGCGTGATTTTGGTATTTCGAAAATCGCCAAACGCAGCGTCTGTGCTCGCCAATGATATTGATACTGTTTTCTTCTGAAGGGGCCATTTTTAGTTCAGTCCGGAGGTCATCTTTGAAGGTGCGAGAGGGAGTCCTGGTTATTGAAGGGGTATGTCGCTCGCATCTCTGATGTGTATAATTGGAGTATCCTTATTTTTGCGGAGAAGGACGTTCCCGTTCTTCGTCCACGCGTATTGGTAACCCATCGCCTTTGTTGCTCTCGCTAGCCAGAGCAGTTGTTTATTTTGTGGCGTCAGCTTATCGTTTATGTAGATGGGTTTTTCTGAGTTGGAGTGGTTAATGTCTTTGGCGGAGAAATATCCCGCTTTCTTTTTTTGGAGAATGATCTTGTCTTTTTCTTCTTTTGTGGCCATTTTTACAGTTATAGATTTTTTTATGGAGTTGGTGTAGGAGTTTGTTATGGTGTCAAGTAAGTCTTCACATCCTATTTTTTTAAAGATGCGTTCTATTGGAATTTTAGGATTTTCGTCTTTCTTCGTGTCGATTCCATTGATTTCAAGCGATGTGACGAGAGAATTTTGTAGAGATTGGTTAACAATGTACTTTAAATTTTTATTTTCCTTTTCAACTTCCTTAATTTTTTTGTGGAATTTGTTTCTCTCCGCCTCGTAATCGTCGATTTTTTGTGAGAGAGAATCGATGGTTTTAGTGAGTTCGCTCAACTGGTTCTTGATGTTTTTGACGTCTTTCAATTCGGAATTAATTTTTTTTTCTATGATTTCTGACATTTCTATCTTTATGCTGTGGAGGTTTTTTTGGTTTTCAATATTTTGGTTTGTTATTTGGGATATTATATCTTTTTTTATAATGTCCATTTTTTTTCTAGGAACTGAATAATCTTGTCTTCACTTTCCAGAGTGGTTGTCTTGCCTCTCGTGCTTGTCATTGTCGATTTTTGAAGGTAAATTTACCGTTGAATTTGATTAACTACACACTTCGGTAATTAGCGCCTAAATGCCGCAATCCGTTGAGCACAGACGAACAATGACAACACTTTCCACCAATGGGACACTAAGTGGCGACACTTTCGACCAATGATGATCCAAATGCTTGCGTCTGCGCAGTTAGATTGTAATTGAAATTCATATAAATCATTAAATAAATAAATAATAAATCATTATAAAAAAAACTTCCGCATTCCGGAGTGCGATTAGTATAAGGATGTATTACCCATTCTATGAGTTTAATATAGTTTCCTTTCGATAAAATATTCTTCCACAAATAAAGACAAGAAGTTGAAGATGCAATCACATTTCTTTTGCAATCACATTTTTAAAATACATGTACATAGTTGGAACCCTTACAGAGGTTGATATGAAATGTTTATATAAAACTAGCTGTAATCCGCCACGCGTTGCCATGTCTCAGTCTATCTGTGCATATAGAGAAACATTAGTGTTGCTATTACGTCTAACAGATTGGCTGTTTTTTAAAAAAAACATGTTTTTCCAAAAGGTGGCACTGCTTTTCAAAAAAGCAAGTTTTTACCTGGCACAGGTGACATCTATATAATATAGGAATATAAAAACAAATGCGCATTCGAATTCAAGATTCCGTAAAAATTTCAAAGCAATCAGTAAAAAAGAACTCATAGATTTGTGTCAAATTGGAAACAACTCTATTTTGGAATAGCCCTGGATAAACCCTATATTTTCTAAGAGACATTGATGTGCCAGCTCTCTACTATGTGGAATAAGTCAATGAAAGCAAAAAACATTTGATTCCTGAATATGTGCTGAACTATATTTGCTAAAATTAGTTATTTTCCTAATTCAATTATAGCTCTTAGTAGCCTTTTGCTAAAATCAGTGGCGAATGAGGAAAGGAGTTTTTCAAAACTCAAATTAATAAAAAAAAACCTCTCTGCGCAGTTATACGAGGGGGTATCCAAAAGAAACCGAACTGATATTGAGGGGGGCTTAGATTTTGTAGTACCGGCTTCTGCCGGTAGAACTGTGTACAGCTATCATTCCTATGCAAGATATCTAGGAACAGCCCTGGGAATGAGAAAAAAGGGTTGAACAAGAAATATAACGCAAATATATCTTATGCACTAGAATCAAAAGACGAATAGGTAAGCATGTATTTCATCACCATTAGGATCCATTAAATACCAATAAGGATCTTATAATTAACCCTTACTGTGCGGCTGGCTACATTAGCAGTACAGTGAAATTATGACTACCTTGAGGTACACTGCAGTGTATAGAGCTAGGTTTTAGAAGTTTTCAATGCATTTAATTACTGTCCAAGAAAATACCAAAGTGAAAAAGTTAATTTGTAGAAGCGTTTCTATTGTTTCATATTTAATTTTCAAATACTGAATTGAGTAATAAGAGAGAGACTAACTAATTACCTAACCATACGCCTTTTCACCGCAGGGGCAGGCAGTGGATGGACCGCCAAACATCTTGGTCTTGGCACACTCCTTTCTTCATTCACATTCACACATCATCTCATGCTTACCCTTCTGTTTTTTTGATTCTTGACATAGCCCGACTCAAATGTTTGGTTCACTTTATTGTGCCATCTCTTCCTCGGGCGCGCCCGACTACTTCTACCATTCACATTTGTGTCAGATATTTTCCATTCACTTCTCTTGAGAGATACTCCTTGTGAGAGATCTGCAAATATTTATTGTAAAAAGACCTGTTTATCATGTTCGTTGGTGTCCCTTGTCAAAATCCATTAGACGCCTAGGTAGATGATCACTGTAATCAATAGTATTCGGATGATTTGTATTTTTGTGCAGTGTTATTTTTATGAAAAATAATCTCAAGGATGATGTGTTAGGACTGTTAGGTATTATTAGGACTGCTCCAATTGCTCCCGCATAGGGCCGGCCCTGTACCTACCATACAGTTGTTGTTATAAATATGCAAACCTGATTTTTCTGAACCTTTTCTTGGAGACGGGCCTCCGATGCGAGCCGTGGCAGTCCACGGCAGAGGGGCCGCTAACCCGCGTGGCCTCGAGCCCCTTCTCCGAAGCCTTACACTCGAACTCCACGGCCTCCTCGTCCCCCAGGGACCGGAACCCGGGCATCTGGATGACACTCTGAAAATAAAGATGATGGTTGACATTACAAAAGAAAATTAAACATTACAAAAACAAATACTTACATAAATCGAAATTAAAAAATTATAATTATTGCTCATGCATGATGGAAAGTTTTTAGTTTTATAATTACCTACCAAAGAATTTGGTCATCTGTACAAATTAAAAAAATATATATTTAAAAATTTATGTAAGTAGTTGTAATAATTGAACAAAAGTAGTAGAAATAATATACATATTGCGATTTTAGTCTTTGCGAACGGAAAGGACTTCTAGGACTGTAGTTTTCGGGATCTAGTAAGCATTCCCAGAAGAGGTTAATATTGAAGTCCATTGGTGTATGAACCGTGGGTCTACCTTTGATTTATTAAATTTGCCTTAAATTTGATTTATCCATTAACTTGACTATCGTAGAATACCTATATGCACACACAATGAATAAAAAGACATAACTATTTTTAGGACAGGTTTTTTCAGAGTTTGAACAATTCATCAACTTTCAAAGTAAATATTCAAGTTCTGTGAAAGACCATGTTAGAATCCAAGTACTGTGAAACAACCGGCCCGTGATGAAATAATAACATAACTTGAATGGTATTCTTACAGAACTTGAATTTTAACTTTGAAATTTATTATTTAATTTCTGTGTAATAACCCGTCTTTACGGTTCCCGACAAATCAGAACACTCGAACGGTGATATAAAGTCATTAAAAAAAACTAACCTTACATAACCATTTTGTTCAAGACATTACTTTTCATAAGTGTCCTAATTTTACCGATTACCCTTTTTAGAACGGATAAAGGTCGAAGTGACACAATATTTTAGTATTAAGATGTAATGTGTTTATCACTGCACTGACCATTCTGACAGTACGACAGAGTCAGATTACATTCAAAATATCGTATTTTGCAAGATGATTAACCTTGAAGACTTTCTCGTAATACTGTGATCAAAACATTGATCGATACACAACATATTGATAATTATTGTTAATAGCAACAACGCAAAATATACGGTTAAGTTGAAGAACCAGTGGGCCAGTTAATGTTTTCTACGATACCCCGTCACATCCGGGGGGCATAGATAAAAGTTAACTTTGATAAACTTGACTACGATTTGTGCGTTAACTAATACAAACAGCATTCATATATACGAGTAGACAACAATATCTTCGTGTCTTAATTTGATTTAACTTTTCACTTCTCCACGATTTTTTTTATACGAGTTTAAACTCCGTGGTAATCCACAAATTTACTGATAGATTTAGGTTTGGGTTAAAATGTGAATACCACACTAGATTTTCACTGCCCAAGGATAATTGGGCAGAGGATAATATTAAGGCGACTGATATCCAGATATTTTTACTAAACGTAAATAAAGTCTTTTATTTAGAATTTTCAGGACCAGCAATGATGTTGTTTTGCAAGGCTTTCTGATATACTAGCTGAGGTGTACTCAGCTTTGCTTGGAGTTGTGAATGATTTGGAGTTTAATTTGTTAGGTTGTGAATTCTAGCGTAATAAACCTTCCGGAAGAAATTCTCTAAGTGATAGGTGGAATTCTATCAAATCCTTTGCGTAGTTTAGAAGAACTA
Organism: Hesperophylax magnus; assembly: GCA_026573805.1. Taxonomy (NCBI): domain Eukaryota; kingdom Metazoa; phylum Arthropoda; class Insecta; order Trichoptera; family Limnephilidae; genus Hesperophylax; species Hesperophylax magnus. The sequence continues at coordinate 10,802,199 of JAIUSX010000002.1, forward strand.
AGCGCATAAACAGACAGACTCAGTATATTATATACATAATAGAAAAATGGTAATATATGACAAGTTCTGAAGGCATTTTCTTCCACTCTTGATTGTGCAAATGTCCTCCTATTTGTTTTTTCCTAAACGAAAAATAAACAAAAAAATGAACATTTCTATCCCGATATCACCGGACTGAACCACCGTTTGAAATGATTTTATTGTATTACTTTCAGATGAATTTTTGATATATTCTAACCCTAACTACTCTCCTTTTTTACACAAGTTCTATTTAATCCCTTTATACGAATCGCGCCATAGGATTTATTGCGTGATTGTAAGTCACCAATTTCCTTAATTCAAGTCATGCGTTTCTGTTACACGATCGGTTTGTCATGTAGCCAAATACAATATAGTTTTTTTTTAATAATCTTTAGTCCTAAAGATGGTTGCCAGTTTTTATTCGAGCTTACTAATTCAACGAAAGTGGCAACAAATTATAAAAAAGCAGCAACATTCAAAGTTGTTCAATCGGATCTAGAGTCTCGCACGAGCATTACAGTCCAGTATGGAGGTAGACTTTGAGAGAATTTTAACTAAAAAAATAGCGTCCTGTAAAGTTTACGGGCTTGGAGTCAAAATAGTGAAATCGTATAAAATTATTACCAATAATAAATCTTAACGATTTTACTATCTCTTCCAATAATAATAATTAAAGTTTTTTCGCATAACAAATACCAGAAACCTACCTGATGTACAAAAACGTCCTGGCCCCCGTCATCAGGGGTGATGAACCCCCAACCCTTGGCGACATTGAACCACTTACATCTTCCGGTCCTAGCTCCTCCCGTGCTTCCTGCACCCCCTGCAGAACCTGGAATAGAAGATAGAAAGAGGTTAAAATTATTTTAATTTATTGGGAGATCGTAAGTACAAAATTTGTATTATGTGCTGCAAAATTAATTATTTGAAAATTAGTACTTTGGACACTCTGCCTTCAAGTCATTAATATGTTGGTAAACCGACATTTTAGGTAAATCTTAACCCTAGGTCTCGGTCTCGGGTCTTAATATGGTACTGAACAGAACTAGCATCGGTAATATATACACGGTTTAAGTACGATTCCCGAAGTAAAGAAAATGCGTTATCGTGTGAACAAACCAAACCCAACAAGCTTACATATTATGTAAGTTTCATCGATATCGACCTTATCCAAAAAGCTTTTCGGTGTCAAATATATTTACATACAAATTTACATCAATTTGCTCGCCTTAGTCGAAAGTTCTTGATAAATAAATCTGAAATTCATAAGAAATTACAATGTTATTGACATCTGGGACCTTAACACATCGGTTAAGAAAGATTACAAAGAGCTTAATTTGATATCCCTTATATTTACACGCAGGGAATAAATAGAATGTAAAAAATAAACACACACACACATATATGAACTTGTTGGTGTAATAAAAATAACTAGGTAAATAGTTTATGAACGGGGCGCCAACTTTCATGGTTTGAAATATACCCACAATATGTTCACAGGAAGGACAGGAACAGTTGTTGTGACCTAGCAAGTTAGCACCTATAGGTATTATCAAAAACTCTTGATAAAATATGAACAATCGTTAAAAATAACACCATCCCCTCAATCCTCGACTCGGTGCCCTTGCCCAAAAATGCCTGACTTATTTACTATAAAAAACATGATGCCGTCATCCACATTGCTTTAGTAGAAATAGCTCCGAAAGCTAACATGGCTGAATGCAATAAATACTTATCGTCATTCCTGTTGGGGCTTTGGCCTAAACCCCAAAACCGTTTTACGTGCCTCCTTCTACGCGTAGACCCTCGCGTTTCCGTTCTTTGTCTAAAAATAATTATGCACACTAAATTGTAACCAAATTACTTCCAATCTCATTAAAAATATAAATTTAAAATGATAATGCATTCAGATATTCGTTTTTGATTGGCATTTCTCAGAATTTTGACTAAGAGGGTGCAAAATAATTACATAGCCAAACAACGGTGGGTCAACGATTCACTCCGGTAGAATTTTCATAAATTATTGCGCGACCTTTTCACATATTCTTTGTAAAATATGTTTTTTTTTCTTACTAAATGTATTCTGTATACCAGGTAGGTGGCTTAGATAGATAGAGCTATCTATGAATTTCGTTGACACAGAAATGCAATCTAATGAATCATAAGATATTCGGTTACTAGCTTTATTATTAGTTTATTTTTTACAAATTGAAAAATCTGTTTTTTCGTCATTACTACCAAAATTTTTCTTCTCACCAGCGTTAGTTATTTTTCCAGGGAGGGAATATAAGTCCTTTTATGATGTATGCATTTCTATTGTAGTCTTACTTTTTTTCATGCATCTAATAAATAGACTACCAAAGTATAAAGTTAATATATTTTCAACTGCTACATATAGCAGTTTAAAACATATAATAAAATAATATTGTAAAATAACCAAGATTATAATAAATTACAAAAAAAACAACTAGAATCGTTTTCATTCAGCTCTCGAGAATTCAAAATTCACATAATTAATTTGGTTGGCTTCTTAGGTTAGCTTGGATCTATCCAACATCGACGTATAGGTAAAAGGTAGCTATGTAACTAAGGAGCCGAAAGTTTCGTCAGAGCGGAGATAATAGAGTGTAATGGATTTTAAATGGTTTCCTTGCTAGTTGATTACTACCTAAACGTGGAATTTTTTAACAGTTAAAATTTCGGTGACTCATTGTAAATCGAAATGAGACGAATTGAATCGAAGATACTTCCCAATTTAAAAAGAAATAGAAAACGTTTACATACTTTGAGAAATTTAAAATTCAATTATTTTAATTGTATGTTGGTTGTTAAAAATATTCTAACCTACCTGAACATTGAGAGGCAACTCCTAGTACCTATTGAAGTACTTGAACCGGTTTCCGCGAGTAAAATGAGCATTGCATCTAAACGGGTAATGTCGTGGAGATTACTATCCATCCTTCTATTGAGGTCCCATATATTCAATTTTCTTTCTGAATGGGAACGCGTATAATTCGATTCTTCGAGCCGACAACAATGGCCAAACTTTCGGTCCTTCCGTGAATAAAAGTTTTCGCTGTACACAACGCCCCATTGTCGCGCAAACTTGTAAAACATCACAGGTAGATTGGGTACTTTACGGTAAGAAGAAGGTACAAGCAAAGTTAGAATGTAGCCAGTAGGTGAATAGGATTACTATCTTTGCAAGTTTTGCCCGAAGACCCATTTGGGTTTCACGATATTCTAGATTCACGTCCGAATTATTAATGAATAATTTTGTTCAAAAACATGTGTGCATGTAGGTACGTTTCATTTTTATATATTCAGTACATAATATTATCATTTAATTTATAAAAAAATAGTTCTGCAGACATTATCAAACTATGTACTTCAGTATGAGAAACAGCTGTCACGCGTAATAATAATTAAACAGCAGAACTTGTTTACAAACAAACTGTTTTTTATAAATTGACTGATAACATAATTAAATATATAAAATATGAAAATTAAATGGAGTTCTACAAATTATACTTTATAATAATAAATTTGTTCGTTTCATTTGGCTGTATAAATTGTGACTGTTTATGTCACTATGTAGGTATATATGTTTAAATTTTACTTTCTTACAAGAAAATATATTTCGGTGATTTTTTCTAAAATATGTGTTTATTTATTTGTAGGTTTTGAATATCATATCTACATAATTTTATGTAAAATTTTATAATACGCAAAAATCAAATAATATTTTCTTCAGGGCCTCCTGTGTGGAGTTAATATATAAAAAAAAAAATAAATGATGTTTCTTTTGCGAAAGTGAAAACTTAGAAACAGACAAACTTATCAAAGTAATATGTATTACTAAATTTAAGAGAGTCAATGACCCTTTTTATATATGTTGTTGGTAAGCCTTATACTTTTATTAATAATTAAATATGTAGTGGCATTACAAACACAAATCAAACTCATAATATAGAGGTAATGAGTATAATGACATCATGAGATTCCCATAGAAGTAAGTACGTTCCTCATCATCAGAACTGTAATATGATATCTATCAATTATTTTTTTATTGTTTTGATGAAACCTTATAATGGGTACTCCATGAGTAGGCTCAGTGAACACTATATAGTATTGGTATATGTGTAGATTGTTAGTACTCGATCTCATTGAACTATAAAACCTAACCATGGGATCTTTCTGATATTAGTAGGTATGAACTTCGGCATTCTCTATACACACGAAGGTAGCATTATTGTATTATGATTTATAAGAATCTTCCTCAATTTGAATGCACCGTGAGAGTTAGGAATTAAGATGCTCATAAATAGATGAACTGAATAAAAGGACGGATGATAAATATTAATAATTCTCCATAATTAAACACAAATGTTTTTTTTCCACTGCTCATAAACATACCAGCTTAATAAATAACAAGTAAGGCAACTACTGAAAGTTTTAAAAATTGCATTCACGTCTATATATTAATGTATAACACTGTGTGTACTTACCAAATCGAAATATAATCATAAAATCAAAAATTTATCATGAAAAATCCTTTATTTGCCCAGTTACTTCCGTATTCCTATCCTTTTACATCAGTTTTTACTTCTAGCCACGTTTTGACTAACTAGAAGACTTGGACTTCAATTTAAAAACACTTTTCGTGAGGCCAAAAATTAACCCCTTACAAATGAATGCTTTAATTTTGTCCACTTCTGACGCTACCCAACAACAGATTAAGTAAATTAATATGTAGAATGAGACAGTGTGACACCTGTCAATGGTAATACTAGTACAATAATAGGTAAATTTTCCTACATACTGATACCAGATAACATAACATTTCCTTAACTTAAATAATCTATGGCTATGATTTGTGATTTTCACGACAAAAAGTATTATAGTGATTTTTTTTTAGGGTAATATGCCGTGTTGCGCTATCTCCTTCTTACGCCAACCTTTCGGACAGCATTAGAGTCTCCAGCATCAAGGCAGATGTGTAATCTAAGATTATGGTGAAGTATGTGCTTATTACGAAATTATTTACGCTTGTTTGCGACCATGGTTATTACGAAGCTGTTGATCCTGCCACAGCAAAAGCTCATTCCCCGAAGCTCGTGCTAGGATTGCTTATATTCGCTGAGAGTATAACTTCGGATGATGATGATATTAATCGAAGCTTTGATTGAAGATGTCAGCTGCTGTCACGTACGGTGGTAGCATTTCATACATGTATTGTTTTTAAAGCTATCCAATATAGCTTTAATTGGATTCGCTTAAGATACATTACTATTTTGGTTCTTAAGCCAACACAACATCCGAAGATGAGTGAAAATATCTGGAAACTGCCGGTATCAGCCTCAAGCAGACCAAATGTTGTCCTTAAATCATTAAAACAAATAATAAATAACAGGGGTCCTGGCAAAGAACCCTGCGGCATTCTCGATGGGTTTCAAAGGAAGACTATTTACCTTTCTCATGAACAGGTTGGCATTGGTACAAAATACTGCAGCTTACGTAACACATCTACAATTAGCGAGGCTATTTTTACATGCTAAATAACATTATTACGTTAGCATTATATTTTATTGTTATTTTAGAAAAGTCTACACAATATTTCAAAATAAATTTCGCTTGTTGTTAAGTACCAAGCCTAAAGATTACATAGATCACAGGTTTAAAAGACTTCGATGTCATGCAGAGTAGGAACTTACTTAAAATATAATATATTTTTAACTATAGGTACATATGACTAAGATATGTGATTTTTTTTTCAGTACATAAGGAAATATTATCTGAATTTTAATGTATAAAATCTATTCACACTTTTAAAGGGTTAACAAGCATTATTCAACATGTAAATAATAAGGATGCAGTCGGTAGATATTACATCATAGAAAAAGGATTTATAAGGAAGGGCATTTCTACGATAAAAAAACCGAACCCTTGCATAATTTTATAAACGTTACGGCAATAGGGGGAAACGCTTCCCAAACCTTTATTCTGTTTGCATTAACAAATAATAATAGTGCACAATAATTGTAAGAGGGGTGCATTCTTTAGTGCTCAAAATATCTACCTGCTTTCATACATCGGATTGTATACATTTAACGTGAGAAAATAATAAATTTTCTGTTTGTAGTGAACAAACAACGTGTTCAATTTTAAGACAATGTTTCAAAAGATGCAAATTAAAGTCAGCACTTTGAAATAATATAATGTTGTAAAATAATTTAATGAACGTATCAATCATTGCATGACATACAAGAGGAAAGCTCAACTATAATACAATACGTCGTGGGTTAGATACCCATTAAATTCATAACATTTTCAGTGTTACTAAAGGAAGTACTTATTTTCAAAGGAAAATAAGTACTTCCTTTAGTAACATAACATTTTCTTAAACACCTACAACAGTTCTCCCGCCATCGGGTGATGTTTTCTCTAAGTTTGAAATTGGAAAGTGGAACGTGAATTCCACGTGCGAACGTCCAAAATAACAAGATGGCGACGGAACAGTAGGCAAAACAAATGCAGTACCTACGGAATGCGACGTTATGTCATGACGAAACAAACACAATAACCTAAATTCCTCACTTGAGCTTGTGTACAGTAAAAAACCAGACACAGGAATGCAAGGGCCAAGGTACTACGACCATTCAAAATGAACATATCAAAAGCTTCGAAACCGATGATATAAAGCAAAAACTTTGGCCCTTTTGAGAAGGTGGGTATAATTTAATTTCTTTCCACTTTAGTACTTCACAATGGCCTTAAAATACAAGTTGAATGACAAATATTTAGTAATATAAACGTTGCAGCTAAAAAGGTCACGTAAAAAGTCACCGTCATATATTTGGAGATTTGTGGAAAAGCAAATCTTTTGCTGAGTGTTCCATATGATATACAACCTTGTAAAAGGAAGTTTGGTATGTAGATCAGATATTGACAACCTTTCGAGAAGCCACGGCCAGTTGACGATCCATATTTAATTCGCGAGCCGTATGAGTTGTAAATATGTCAAGTAGTTAGGAAAAACTTACCGTAAAGAATATACCACACAGCTGGGGTTTCCAAACTGTACATCATAATTTTTCGCCTTTAGAATAAGAAATTTTAGCTGCCATTAAAGTGGGTCATTATAAAAATTAGGTTTTCTATTCACCTTTTCAATCAATATGTGCATAATTTAAATGATACAGGTACCTATAATGTCACTACATACTTAGATATTATTTTTTCATGATTTTTATCATTTGGCCCATCTTTTGTATTTTTGCTGCAAAACATAGATTTCCTACAGGGAATTTCATTGTAAAGCTATCATTAACGAAAAACCAAATCCAGATATATTTTCAATGCATGTATTTGTATAAAGATCGTGAAAATCATAACATATTACTTATAGCGTAAGTGTAGCGCATAGTAATAATATTAATATTTTGGATAATTTATATGGCGCCGTTTTCGTGAAAAATCACCTCAAGGGCGCTGTCATTAAGAGATTTTTTTTGTAAAACCGAGTTAGATAACATCACGAGTAAATGCTTGAGGAATAAATCATTAATTAAATAAAATGTAATTTAATTAAAATAGAAATCATCAGGTTACAGTGACTTTTTTTTATTTTCTGGATATTACTTAATGACTTCTTGCGCTAAACCGACGATATATTTAGTTAAGGTCATTTAGAATCACAACAAACAACAAGCGAGCATTAATTAAGCAGCCAGTTTTGGGTACCGCCACCCCGGAAAACCATTTATTGGATAACCAACACCTCTGCCATAGGTCACCCCAAGCGGTTCGAAACGTTTGGTAATTTAGCAGGGGTGACCGTGTTCATCGTAGAGATGTGTTGGCACACCAGCTGCGTGGCGTTCCAGATCCGAGAGAGGCTGGTTTGGAGAGACCCTTTCACCTATCCAACTGGTCTCCCATCGCCTTGTGCCTCAGTGGGAGGGATACATTCACATGTCCGTCAATCGTATGGATACACCGATCCATAGATTCCTTACCCAACCCTCATTCCCTTTACCTTCCCAGAACTTCCTCTTCTTCCTTTCTTTAAAAAATACCCTCCACACAGCATCCCAAAAGATAACATAAGCCCTTAGGAAAATTATTTTCCTCATTCCTCCTGTGTGGGGTTCATTTAAAAACAAAAAAAATACAAATAATATTTTTCGGGGGCTAAGTTAATTTATCTATTCTAGTAGTTTGTAGGTTGTCCATGGCTGACTTAGATGAACCCTTTAACACGTGGAGCTTGCTTCTTGCTTGAGAAAGTAAGGAATGTACAGATCTTCTGTGATATTTACCATTTAGAAGAAAAGTTCGGTAAACGATGTGCTCAGCTGAATTAATAAGTCAACGGACATTGTTGCTTTCAAAGTGTAAGCTTCTTTGGTAAACGTGCTTTGCTCTTATGAACTTTCCTTGTAAATGTCAGGTAGATTGAAATGAATGACATTCCTCGTAAAGTATCTAAAAAAAATAACTTCTTTGTGAAGGTCCCGAAGCAAAGAAATCGATATTAATTTATTTATTAAAATTCTACACGATGAAAAATGTTAAAGCAGTAAAATAGTGGTGTTTGTAGCGTTTTATCGGATTTTTGAGATTTTCCAGAGAAAAGCTGTTTACTTTACAATTAAAAAGGTTTAAAAAAAATTATAGTGATTGAATCAAAAAGCTTACTAATAATAACTAAACCACTTCCCAAGAACTAAATTTCTAACAGCTTTTTCCATACAAAAGGGTGGAATTTTAAACAAAAATACCAACTGGAAACTATTTTTATCTAGTGTCTCGAATCCGAAACAGAAGAGATATACATTAGTAAGCTTGTCACTCGTCACCGAATTCTCAACTCTTGTAATCGGACCTTCGGACGTCTGATGTACCTATTGTTGGGGACAGGGGGGGACACAGATGTTTTTTTAAACGTAATTACTTTTATTAATTTTTAAGCGTGATTAGGCAGGCCAGAAGTGAGCTGAAAAATAGAGTCTAAATAGTTTTTCCACGGAACCCTTCACGCCCTCCCCGCATTGCATCGTAAGATGACTCGTTGGCGCTGAAGCGTTAATCTGTTAATCTTTTAAATTAAAATAATGTGAGTTTAATTCATCCGGACTATTGAATGCTTGCAGACTCCAGATCTGTGTCAAAAATGACAAGGTACAATACAACAGTTTATCAAATTATACTATCACGACCAATTTCATTCGGTAATTTGCTATAATAGTCATTAATTTCACAATATAAATGGTGCAGTGTTGGTAGTGTCTATAAAATTGAATGGAAAACATTATTATAAAGGTATGTGTATTTTACAATAATGTATACTCGTATAGAAAATTGATTGACAAATATTTCTCAGGAAAAATTGAATATTTTCTGATTTAAGATCTTTTACTAGATTCTAAACTGTAGTCCCGGTTCTTTAAATAGGATAAAAATCATTGTTTTCAAAGAAATATCATAAAAGTATCGAGAAAAAGAGAATAAAGTTTTACAATAATAAGGCAAAACACAAAAAAGTTTTCTTGTTAAGTTTACTTTAAATTATAATTACGATTAGTTTTTTTTATAATTTTTGAATTAGATGTTCTTGCAAAAGCTTTACCCTTTACGGACGAATCTAGTCAGAACAGTGGATGAACAACATGTCTAGACGGGACAGTATCCAGCCTGTGCCAGTGACAGAAAACACTAAGAAATCTGGAGTAAATTCTCCTTTAATTATGATTATACCAAGTGCAAAATACCCAATTTTAATGACATATTATTTTGAAAATAAGTATTTTCCAAAAATTATTTAAATCTCATATTTTGTCTGTTGCTCAATAGTGAGAGAGTTATTAACCAGTCTATACTTGGTGTTCTACCCGGTACGTGTATCTACCTGCTCAAGGAATTAGATCACAAGTATACGGTGACCGTCCTGCATAAAGCTTGCGACAAATATTTCACAAATCTTGACAAGTTTTGGCTGATTGTGATATATATATATATACATTTTAAGTTATTCCTTATTACAGAAAAAATTAACATCGGGTGTCCGGGAATATAGTGCATTAATTTCGGGAGGCGATTTTACTTGATTGTACAGGGAAAAAAGATTTATAAAAATTTTCAAAAAAAAATCATGTAGAATCACCTCCCGGAGTTAGTGCACTTTCACCCCCGAACACCTCGTATCTAGATACAACGCCCGTCGTACGTGAGCCATCCTTTTATTTTCAAACAATCATAAAGTGGTCACCCCAAAAGCTTTGTGGCCTACATGGTGAATAAAAAGATATTACAGCAAATGCCTAAGTAAACGTGTATTAATTTAAGATTGTGGAAAAATATTACGACCAAACTAACAAAACATGTAAAATATTTATTGTCCCCAAAGGGACCCGATAATTAAATATAAGAATTTTTTTCTTCAATGAATGTCATTTATCTATTGTAGGTAAACATGCCTATTGATTACCTTCTCCTATGTTCGGGACTTTGAAAATAAAACTAATTAACAAAGAAGGGCTAGCGTTAGTTTAACTAACTTCACACACCAAGATCAATATGACTGCAGTGAAGGTTGTAACAGTACAATTAGTTATTTACAGCAGGCATAAAACGCCGAATTAAGAGTGGTTGGATGCACTATTGTACACTAATATTTATCGGATATTACGGATATATAACATGTAAAGTTACAGTAAATTAAAAAAAGTTAAAAACATACATAAAAATGCATTACATGTATATATTAATGAATTAAAACAATACTAAAGAAGAAAAAATGTATCAAACAAACATGCAAGGGGTGACATTATTGTGTTACGATAAGGTAGAAAAAATAGGTTGATAAGAAATACAGTAAAGTAGACATATAAAAAGGTTAAAGGGGCAGTTTTACCATTTTGTGACATATTTCAATAGATAGTCGGTTAACTGTAAGTGATTTTGAAAATTTCAATGGTCAATGCAGCATATTTCGATAGGCAGAAGTTCTCGCTTTCCGAGCATTAAAAAGTACTCAGAATCTCCTACGAGGATTGTTGTACTTGTTAGGAATATATGGATTACGTATAATAAGTTTGATTTAAAATATATAATTAAAAGTATACCTGCCAAGATGTTGAAAAAAAGGAACAAGGATGGATATAGGGATGGATAGTATTTACCTATTGCAACAATTAATATATACTTCAATAATACATGCGCTTGTGCATTGTTTCATTTATATTATTGTAAGAAAACTTTTGTAAATATCTCATGAGGGTCGATAATATATAATGAATATGTAATTACATACTCACATTATGTCCAAAAATACATTACTAACCATGCGCAGATATAAGCCACATAAATTTTAAACAAGTAATTTTTGAAAACCTTTCATTTTATATGAACTGCGTATTCCTGAAAATAACAATATGCTATTAACAAAATGGAGGAACGATAACTATCTACATTGGTTTTCAAAGCATCGAAGGAATTGAAAAAGTGCATTCCCAAATGATTCGAATTGACTCCTTTCATATACTCTACTATAAACTCATTAAAAGCTTCGAAAAACTCATTGCGAAAATTAAAAGTCATTTCTTTAGAACACCATCTAAGTAAAAATTTATTTTAAAAATAATTTCGATTTGACATGTATATGGACAATCATTTAAGTAAAATATCATATCCTTGATATGGAACCAAGGACCAAGATGCGAAAATCCTGATTCATAAGGTTTAATGTTTCAATAAAAATCATCAAAAAGAATCGTCACTGCTCCCACTATCACTGACAAAAACGTCGCCGGAAGCTTTTCCACTCCTAATAGAACTGTGCTTAATAACTCAATGAGTTAATAATTCAACTCAATGTCAATTGAGTTGAATATTTGTACTTAAACCCATGAAATATTATCATTTTATTTACTTCGTTCTAATGACTTATTTTAACGGAAATGTTTAGTCTTGATTAATTTAGTAGTTTATTTTTAATTCGTTCCTAGGAAAATGTAAGTTGGTACATATTAATACTAACTAACTTATTTATACTAACCACACTTTTGACTCGTTTTTACTATCGGTGTGTTTACGTTACGTTATTTATAATCAGTTGCATTCAGTATTAAGTGGAAGCAATATGAGTGTATAACAATATTCATAATATGAAATATATGTCAATATTTATAAAATTAAAACAATCCGTGTGAGAGAGGATCACGTTGACTTTTCTGAACACGAATTTAAAGAAGGAAGTTTATAACGAATTAATTGTTTTGAACCCGCATCTTTGTACAAGCTTTTAATTATTCTTACTAAGTGCTTTGTTTTGTCACCACGTTTTGCTTAGGAATGGATTTATTAAAAATTCGCTTAAAACTATATATATAACTGTACAAGTCAATAAAAAATTCTTATTAAAAAATGATACATCTGTACTGCAATAAGCATTGTATTTTATTGAAATAATACCAAACACATTGGCATTTTTGTGAATTTTGACACAATACCTTGGTGTCAAACAAAATACGATGTATTCATATTCGATATCACAAATTTAAACTTCCACATGAAACCGTCATTATGAACACCAACGTACATATTATGCTACGTATACATACGCGAGGCAAACTTCCGAACTTAACCTCAACTTATGGGAAAGGAACAAAGCAACCTCAAATGGCGCGAAACTTCGCTTGCAGTTGCTTCGTTCCTTTCCCGTAATTCGTGTCTCGGTTCGCGTTTCGGTTCGCAAATGTATACGTACCTTTATAGTGGTACGAGTACATATTAACTTAATGCGATTCGGTGAAAACCTACTCGTAATTTTTTCTTCTTCATGATATAAGTTTTTAAACATAGTTTTATTACATGATTTCGAATACCATACTAGCCACATGATTAATTAATATGGTAGTCAAAATTTGTGTGTATAAAATTATACACGATTATATGTAACACCCTGTTAATCATTGATTGTTTTTGTTATTTTCTAGCTTTGCGGTGATATTTTACAAAAATGGCACTATACAATTTATTCAAGTATTTTTTTGAAATTATTATGTTTAAATTTTTTTTTGTGTTTTCTCCATTAAAAATCCGAAATTGTAACCATCTCTCCGTATTTCCTGATGTTGGTAACATTAAAAGTTCATCGGTGGCATTATGGGCACTTACTGTACAAAACATTGTCACATAACACTCGCAGTCAATCAACGAATAAAGTGCTCGTTTCACCCGCATCAATAAAAATTAATAGAAAAATCTAATAATTCCATCAACAGAGGGACTTCCATTTGAATCATGGCCTCGAGTTGTGTCGATTTTTGTCTCTCGGTAGATATTAAATCATTACATAAATTGAGTTAACATTTTGAAAAAGCCAAATGCAACCGAATTCGAAATGTGTTACACGGCGATATGCAACTATTAATTTGTTAACATTGTAGGTACCATTCCTTGTGTTATAGAGTAAAAAACACTAATAATAATTGTTTATTTATTTCAAATAATAAGCTTTGGAATTATTTTTTTCCCGTCGTTATTGCAATTCCCGTCCACAGAGAACGAAATAATGCACGCACGAAGCGAGTCGAAATAAATAGGAATACTTACATTCTCAACCCTAGAATATACAGACTCCAGCAACAGTATGAAGTGGATTCTACGTTTCCTCCGCATCCACAAAGGACGAAAGTATTGGAATTTTGAACTTGCGTATTCAGTCCCATCTGCCTTGGTTATGTAATGTGAAATACGCATCCGACAATTGCATCCGACGTCCAAAAAATGACTAATATGTGGATATAAATCACAGAATAGCATACCCTATTACGAATCGAATTAATTGTTACTGACGGCTTAGTTTAAATGACTGCATTCGAATTATTTATGCATTGTGTTATTATATTTCTTTCGATTACTTATTTAATTTTGGATCTGTAATTTTTGATGTTTTATTAATTTATAGAACTAATTTGATATACTATTTTTGTCAGTAATTGCATCTTGTTCGTTTGCCTATAGATTTGCATATTTTGTAGTAAGTAGCTAGGTGGATTAAACGTTGATCAGCATCAATAAATAAATAAATCACTTCTACAAAAAGTTAGTTAGTTTCGTTACAAAAAAGAAAAATATTGTCCTTACGCTAAAAGTGCTTCATTATCACCCATAGAATGTTGAATAAGTTGTATTAAAGAATTATGTTTTGTATGCGAATACAGCACAAAACTGAACTGCTCCTAAATGTGCGGAACCAGTGGAATTGTGGCAGCCCTATTTGGTGGAGCTGAAGGGAGTTGAAGTGGATAGAGAGAGGTAATGGGAAGGCTGGGAAATACCCTACTCTTCAGATGATATGATCACTAAACGCGACTAAAGCCGTGTACCGATTCTGGTTTATCGAAAGGGTGATGGAGTGAGCGAATTTGCCTTTTAAGTAAGTTGTAAGTAATCGGTAAGTAATACATTATTACGTCAGTGTTCTAGAGCAATAGGCATTTCAGAAATGCAAAACTTCAAATCCATAATTTTGCATTTACTCCTTGCTCTTTTAGTTGATTGCCGCGAGGAAAGAGAGAACATATTAGTCCGCGTTTCTTGAAAGAACGACATTGTTAACTTAGGTTTCAGTAACACCCCTACGCGCACCATACAATAATACCTAAAAATGTCGTTTTTTTAGAATCATGCGTGTAACGTTAGTGCCCATTTGAAATGATTAGGTGCCGTTGCGAGCGCATGGTGGGCATTGGGCATGGGCATAGTGCACTTCTACGCGACAAAATGGTGATTTGATTAGTGTGAGTAGGTACCTATTACTCCGGTGCCAGTGCGGTAACGACAACAGGCAGCTTCAGATGGGCACATTTTGTGACCGGAATTAACCTTCAGATTAGAGTAATTTACATTGCTTAGACTTCTACAGAAGATTCATGTTCTATGAGGTAGTACCACCGTTCGTTTATTTCGTAATAAAATTATCAAAACATTTGCATAACGCAATTTAGTGAAATTTCACCACCAATCGCGTTTTACTCTCGTCAACAAAATTTGAAAATTCTATGCATTTACTAAAACCTGTCCTAGGTGATCTTACTTCATATTACTCTGTTAGTATTAAAACCAGGTGTATTTTATGTAGTAACTTCGGAATAAATTAAAATTCATTTACACATAAGTTTGAAATTTATTCCCAATGGAGAAAACTTAATGATATGAAATACTGTTAATTTATTAAAAATCTGTTCAAATCATTCGTTTTCCTGTTAAAAACAGGACTGTAGACCTTCGACGAATGAATTGACAGATGTCCTAACAAAGTATTAGTTAAAAGCGAATTCACGTGTTCATACAAATATTAATATTGACATACTGATATATAAATATTTTAACAGGAAATTGGCATGCCATCACTTTTTTAACAGAATCATTTGTCTCCGTGTAACATCATCTAATCATTTCTGGGCACGGAAAATGTACGTTAATACTTTGAAAATATCTAGTAATGTAGCTATGTATCAGGAACAAAAGCACACCATAATGCATATTATCAGTAAATCAAAACAACAGCAGAAAATAAACAAAAAACACGTCAATCATTTTTATCAGTTCGAATGCGTTTAAAATCGAAAACTTGAGGGAGAGTTTTTAACTCACCCCCGGTTGGGATATTTCTCGCTACGGCACTGCCACGAATTATTTATACACAGTAAACAGGAAGTATATATTATGCAACGTATTTACAATTCTGGTACGTTATCGTTGGCTTTCTAAAAACAAAAATGGTTGTTAATGGAAAACAATCATATTACAATACAGTATTTTAATACTTACTTGCTGAGAGATTTCCATTTCCGCCTTGTTCGCTTTCCATTTTCGTTATTTTTGCTTTTAACAATACACTGCATAATTTTCCAACATTAAATGAAAAAAGCTAAGAACATTTTCATGTCTTTTTACCGTCAACTTCTATTTAAAACCATAAACAACAGGAACGATGAACCGTACTAAACTAACTGAAAAGCGATCGGCGTTGAAACCGTGTGTCCACTGGTGGGTATAAATTGTTAATCACTAATATTATAACGCAGCAAACTACGCTGTAACAACTAACAACACGTAGGAAATACTAGCGCCGTCCTTTGGCGGAAATTTTTGACATTCCAATTCGATGCCTGACCACGTGTGAAGGTTTAGTCGTAAATTCGAAGAAAAATACAAGCGTATAATGAATGAATCACGCAAGCTTCGGCTTCCTGCGTGTAGAGTATACTATACTACAAACAAGTAGTACTACGTGGTATATTTAAACCTCACGTGGCGTTGAATGAGTACGCCCTTGCATTCAAGCAGTTGTATTTTTTTAAAACGAAAGCTGATATCTTTCTATTGAGGTTCTTTTCCATCAATAGTGAATCTACAGACCCGAAATGTGCAACGGAATATTGGAAGCAACGCACTTCCCCGTATATTAAATGATAACTTTATCGGTTAACAACGAACTGTTGAATGTATCGAGCGGCGGAGAGACACGACCGATTCTTTGGACGATTCCTCGAGTACTAAACAAACTAGCCGCCAAAAGTTTTATCTAGGAATGTGAGAATACTTTGTGGCCGTAGGCAGCCAATGGTTGCTCAACTTTAAGGGCC
Organism: Hesperophylax magnus; assembly: GCA_026573805.1. Classification (NCBI taxonomy): domain Eukaryota; kingdom Metazoa; phylum Arthropoda; class Insecta; order Trichoptera; family Limnephilidae; genus Hesperophylax; species Hesperophylax magnus. The sequence continues at coordinate 10,818,878 of JAIUSX010000002.1, forward strand.
GAATATCTTCATTACTAGTTTTATTTATTCTTGAAATCAATTTTGATGATACGGTAACATGTAATATAAATTCAGTTCAATAAAAAAGTTGGTGTGCCTAGTAATATATTTTTTCTGTAACTGTGTATTCTAAAGTTCAAGCTCCAAAACAAAATTATTATTTTATTTACCTGCAATGCACTGCGTAATTTAATATAATAATACTATATATTTACACAGTATGTACTGGATACGTGTGTATAGTACAATTAACCTAGCCTGTATTCGTTAGTTAAAACATTAAAAGCTCCAATGCTGATTTTTTAAGGAAAATGATCCATTTGTTTAAAACAATTTGACTTTGCATTTATATTCGGAAATTATTAGTATCTTATAAAACAAAACGAAAATGTGATTTCCTTTACAATATTATAATCAATTAAGCAAAACATTTAAACATTATATATGTACTACTAATTATGCTATTTATATTTATATTTACTACAAAATATATATTTACAACTAACTTAGTTAGTTATAATCCATTTCAAGATGTAAAGAGCTTTATTATTTTTAGTTAATGAAATTGCCAACATCATAGTTAATAATGAAAAAAATTCATGGTATATTGCTAATTACGATGTTCGCGTCTTAATATACTAAAAAAACACCATTCTATCTGAGGGATGCATTATAATAAAATACAATTCTTCGATTCAATATATAATATACGTACCGAATGAAGGATGTGTATGTGTATTATTAAAGTATCAATATTTTTGTTTTACATACTAACGATTTTCCTCGTAAATTAAAATAATGTTCAGCCTTCAATACTTAGTGCACGGGACATATACGTAATACGTTTTTAACACTGACACCTAAATCTTAATTAAACAGAACTTCGGATTACTTAACTCACCAAAAAGTTTAAAAAAAAAACAATTTTAGCTGTGGAATACATAATGTTTTAGCACTATTCTTTCTCTAGCAGAAATAATACAGATAACAATGGGTAACCTTGTTGTGAAAAACGGTATAAAAAAATCATAATAAATAATAATTGGATTTTTTTTTTTAAATAAAATTATATAATATATGCGTTTACAATGCTCTTATTACTAACTATATACTATACAAATGGGTCTCAAAAGCTCGGAAAAGTGTTGATTTTAAATATATATCCCCGCATTTGGAGAAGTTTTGGTGGTAATTTTTAGATGCCGATGCGACCCAGGCCCTTCCTAAACAGTTATTCGGTTCCCGAGCCCCTTCCCTCCCCCCTAGCCCCGCGTGCACTATTTATACACCGCCTGCATTTAGGCAACTGACTAGGAACCCGAGGCCGGGCACCGGGCACCGGGCACACGGGGTGAAGGCCCTGCTGACAACACGTTGTTTTACTTGGAACACGGTTTTTTTAACGGATGCTACAGCAAAAAAACACTCCCATTCTTATAGGTAAATAAATTAATGATGGGTTATCGTATTATTTTTTCGAAATTATTACTGAATCTTTCATTGTATCCATGCTTTGACTTTTTTTCATTTTTGGTTAAATAGTATGAAAGTGGACATAAACCGTATTATGTTCTTGGAATAAACTGCATTTAATAATAATAAAAAATGTAATAATGACAATTTTAATTGTCTCATTTCTCGCGTACCGGAAAAATATTGGAGTTAACTTTCACAAAGAAAACAAATATCAATATAACACGATTTAAATGTGGATTTAAGAGGCAAAAACACTCGACCTGAAAGTTCTAGAATCACGAAATTTACGTAACTTATGTCTCAAATTTTAATAAAATTATAATTATTTTCAACTCGCGGTGAAAGTTCAAATACGAGCTTTAAAGCTTTGAAACACTCAAATAATTATCAAAAAAAACCACACCGTATTATTAATTTATCTCATATATATCAATCAGACTGTAAATGCATTAATTTCACATGTGAAGTTGTAGTATGGATGTAAAACGATATATTTCACTCTTTATCTAGTACTAAAAATGTGTTCGTATAAATTATAATAGTTCGCAGAAGATATGCAGTCCTATTTAAATTCTACTCGGGCGAATATTGATATTCAATTATGAAAACAGGTTTATCGACTCGGATTGAAAATATTTTGAAGCCCTTCAACGCTCAACCGAAATATGTTGTTCACGTCATATGTATCTATGTCTAAAAGCTGTCAAATGAATCAGCCTGTTGTTTACGCCCGGTAAGAAATGTTTCCATTTTTGATACCGAACTGCAGGGTGAATTTGTTTAGCTTTCCTGAGTGGGAGTGAACTGTAAACCCGAGTTAACTATGAACCAGAGTTAACTATGAACCAGAGTTAACTATGAACCAGAGTTAACTATGAACCAGAGTTAACTATGAACCAGAGTTAACCGTGAACCAGAGTTAATTGGGAACCATAGTCAACTGTAAGCCAGAATAAACACAAGCCATAAAATATATTTTTGAATATCCCATATGAAACTATCAAACCGTGAGCTTCGCATGTTGAAATTTACATAGATTTTTCTGTTTGAGGTTATACGGTAAACATACTATTATTTTAAGCTCGCAAACGCCATTTCCATCATGAGCTTTAAACAATCTATTGAACTAAAATCAACGACAGTTCTCTAAGAAAAGTAAATATTTTTTAAAAGTAACTATCAAATCGCGAAAGAACCCAGGATTTTTCATTTTCAATCAGCATGAAAAACTAGTTATCTAATTCTTTTTTTATAGTCATTTTAAGTATACAGAAGCCATAATATAAGTAGCTTTACTCTGCCTACAAAAAATAACAACATTGTTTTTTTGTTATTTTGGCAACATCAAAAGTGTTCTGAGTTTAGGGTGGGCATTGAATTGATTTTTTGAGGAGAAAGTGGTGATAGTAACTCAGAATTTAAAAAAAAAATTTTTTGCAAAAAAATTTATTTGAAAACTTTTTTTTAATGTGAATACCGCACAAGAGTCTCAACTGCCCCCACTGTCTGGAGCCAGGGAAACTATGCCATCCCCAATTGGTACAAGTTGTGAGACTGAAGGTACTAGGGACGTGAAGGAGAGAAAGACGAAGATGGGGGAGTACCTGGATATTCAGATCTAGTCACCAAACACGGCTATAGCCATTTCACAACGTTTCTATTCTAAATGGTGGTCTTACACCAGGGCGATACTGAGATTATCTTACACTCTGGTACGTCCCGCAAGTATACCAAATATTATTTTTAATGAATAAATTGTGATAAAACACAAATTCGTCAAATAAATTTTATTTGCGCACGCCGGGATTTGAACCCGCGACCTTTGGCTTGCTAGTCGATAGCCTTACCCCTCAAACATGCAAAAAAAACTAGATATAAACTAGTATATTCCCAGAATTTAGGAACCGTGTTTTGTACATCAATGGAAAATAATTTTTTTTATCTTGAAAAATATAAAAACCGTTCAAGAATCACAACAAGAACTTCCAAAAATGAATAAAAAAATATTACGTGGATAATAATATGTATTCAAACATCTTCGATGGCAGGTGAGCGATGGCTTTTAATGTTTACATCGATAGATATCGATTTACTACGAAAAAACAGTATTATCTGTTCACGAACCTACTAACTGTACCTACTTTGATGTCATTCAATAGATATCATTCATCAATAATATTCTCATCTATATTATGTCATATTTGTAGGCCTCATAACTTCCGGGAAGATTTTTTGATGCCAAGCTTAGAACGCCACAGTCAAGTATGTAATAGAGATTGCCTAATTCAAAAGTCGCCAATAAAATAATTTAAAGAGTGCATTATATATTAATTAAATTACATGTACGGGTGTGGTACCTGTCTACAGCGAACGAAATATATTTGAAGGGTTTTATTTTAAGGAGAGAGTTTTATTTTGTAAATATGTTTTCATTTATTTTTATTTATTAATCTTAAGTTAGCTCACATCTTCGTGTGTGCTAATAGTTTTATAAACATATAAACATGTACATTGTTTGGCAAACATAATCTTTTTTTAAATATTTCAATAAAGTCACAAAAAAAGAAACATTAATAATTGAGATAGACATATTTTCTTAATTCATTTTTGAACTTATTAATATTTTCTATCACAGCAATTTCGTTCGGGATTTTGTTATAGAGTTGAACGGCCTGGTACATCAGAGATTTTTGGGTGCTTGTTTTTTTTTCTTGTTGGCAATCTAATTTGCTTAGAATTTCTCGTCCCGTGTCCGTGTATCTCGTTATTGTAATTTATTTTTCTTTTCAGTTCCTTAGACATCATCCCTAAGTTAATTTTATGTATAAAAATAAGTACATTCAAATACACAGTTTGCTTCACCGTCAAAATATTCAGCTCCTTTAACATGTCTCTTATCCGTGTGTCTATGTTGCGCTTAAGTATTATTCGCATTGCATTATTTTGCAGTATTTGATAAATAATTGATCTGCTGGCAGGCTTAGGAGATATTGAGGTTTTTTCTCAGGTCTTATTTTTATTTTATATGTGCTGCAGTGGTGCTTTAATATTTAAAATGTGATGAAATTCAGAAAATGAGGCGTCTTTGTTTGAACTTGTGGTTTGTAAAATGTTTCATAATTATTGTGGTTTTATTAGAAATAGCGTCTTAATTGTAGCATTCAGAGTTTAAATCAACTGCCTACCCGTATATTACTTGTTAGATCAACTGCCTTACCCTTATATTACTCGTTAGATCAACTGCCTTACCCTTATATTACTCGTTAGATCAACTGCCTTAACCGTATATTACTCGTTAGATCAACTGCATTAACCGTATATTACTCGTTAGATCAACTGCCTTAACCCATTGAATTTAGACTGCAAGACTTTCTTCCCTTAACAATTTCCTTATGCCTTATTAGTGACTACTGCTTTCAGTTCTGCATTGACTCAACTCTTTCAGTTGTGCATTAACTTATCTTTCAGTTCTACATTTACTTAACTCAAGCGTACCTGCAACAATTAACTATTTACTAATGACATACATAATTCCTGAAAAAATATGCTTTGCAAGTGAGGAAACGGTTCTATTGTTAATTATTTTTACTTTGTGATAAATAAATAGTGTACCTACTTAATTACTTAATAATATAGGGAAAATTTAATTGATCTTTGATATTGTCGCATGATGTGTTCATTATTAGTATTTTAATCGAAAATGAATCAGGCGTCAAATTTCCGAATTCATCTGCGATTACTAATTTAACAACAACAAAAAAATAGTGCTATAAATCTAATACATATTTTATGAATCAGGTTTAGAAGCTTTTTGTTGGTCCTCATCATTTGGTTTTGTTCATCGAATATACGCGCAAATGTATGCGTCACTCCGGAAATCGGTGACCAATAAACGAGAAATGTAAGTATATCACAACACAAGCAACATTTTCAGCTTACTGTGGTGGCAGTATGAGATTTTCAAATATTGTCAGGTTATTCATAACCCGGGAATGTTTGTCTTTCTTTTTAAAAAAAAAAGTTTTAAATTCATGGTTAAATAATGTAATTAGGAAGGAATAGAATTCCCAAATATTCACAACAAATACATTTCATTGCCTACCAATCCAATACCTTTTAGTATGTAAATTTAAATACGAGTATTTTTGCTAAAAGCTTCCAACGCATACACTTTGTTTGTTTTCTATTTTAACTATATCTAAAGTGCTTATTTTCTCCACACAAGAGGCCATAACTGTGTCATCTATGGGAATGCTTGCGGAATGTATTTTTCAGGAGAGAAAGGGTGTACAATATAACCCTGGGTCTTAAAAAAACATATGTAGTAGAACTTGAAACTACCCTTCTCTTGCGGAAAATAACAATCGCATACTTATTTATTTATTTATTAATCTTAAGTTAGCTCACACCGTCGTGTATGCTAATAGTTTTAGAAACATGTAAAAAGTAATTGGCAAACAATGGATCTTCAAATATTTAAGTGTAAGTACATATTATATGTCACAAAAAAAGCATCAATATTTGAGGAAAATATAATTTTTAAAATGGAGTTTTAATGTAAATACATATTATATGTCACAAAAAAGGATCAATATTTGAGGAAAATATAATTTTGAAAATAGAGTTTTCTCAATTCTTCTTTAAACTTAACCATATGTGCATTATGCACGCTTTTGCCATATCTTTTAGTTGTGCAACGGTGCCGAATGGATCAACTACGATAGTTGTTCAGTAGAGCACATTCTGATGAAATATCGGTATTTTAGGAATATCATTTTATTGACTATCTGTGTTCTAACTATTGCAATCCATTCGTTTGTGTGGGTTTTTTTTGAAGACTATCTACAGCTTGCCGGGTTTTTCACATAGATTTGCTTTTCCCGATTTGTACGGACTCAACAGATTGTGAGTATTGATCTGCGATCTCTGTACAATATACCGAGCAGAAAAAAATTAGAGGCTTTTATAAATTTCTTCTAGTTATATATTTTTTTGTGTAGAAATAAGTCGGTAGGAACGCAACGAGTCAGGACATCAGAAGATCGCGTGGAAGTAGGTTTAGTTTTCTAGTTAAACAACTGCTGATTAATGAATGTTGTTATATACGCCTTAGTCACTTCTGCGAGTAAACAGAAAAATAAAATGCTAGGATATTATTTTTTAAAATAAAATAAGTAGTTTCTGACCAAATTCAAAAACCCATCGAAACAAAGCGTCAGCTATTTCCAGAGTTCCAATTTCGCTTAAGTTTAAAGTGCCATGTTCCTCGAAACCCCCCAAAAATAACCAAGCATGACCGAATCCGGTTTACAGACTAAACTGAGGTGTTTGTTCCGGAAGCAAACCGTTTCTCCTCCGAATAGAGGATGAAAGCGGAAATTCTCGTATAATTTGTATTCCAATTTCTTGATTCTACAATTACTATTTTCAATTAAAATATTGAACCGAATTACGTTTATCGTCAATAGAAAATTATGCAGGTTCTTAGGGTGATTTTTAATATGTCAGTGCCTGTAATAAAGCATGGATATTTTTCACACAAGAGGATTAATTTCAAACTAGAATTTTGGTAGTGGGGTCACAAGGAAAAAAATCAGATTAACAAGTCAAAACTTATTTTAATACATTTCTTTGAACCCACCTCTCTTTTGCGTGTTAAAATTATTTAAATTTACTCGTTTTAACCGTTTTATGTCATCTAACTATTTAAGCGGATGAATTACCAACTGTTTTTTCAGTTTTGCTCAAAAAAAAAATACAATAGTTACCCAATATGTATACCTACTCATTATTTTATTGAAATGATCAATCATTCTTCTATTATAAATTTTGCTTAGTTACGAGCTTAGAACTTAAGAATTACCATACAGTGAAGTGAGTCTATTTCAGATCAGTTTATCAATATGTACCTTAGTACTTATTTTATTACGAAGGTGGGCAGATACTTATTTATTTCATCTGGTTTGGGTCTCCAAGATGGGGTGAGTAACCCCCTCGTCTTTTGACAATTCTTACCCTTACGAATTATTAGTTTGGGCTGCATCGATAGGTTTTTTGTATCCCAAAACGCCATAAGCCCAATATAAATAGATGCACTTAGTTTTTAGAAAACTGTTACAGAAGAAGAAAAAAAACGTTAGTATTTTCATTTTATCTTTATTTCTTGGCAATCAATTTGTAGAAGAAGGTCTACCTACCTAGTTCTAGAAAAGCTCTGGCTAATTAAAAAAGTAAGCCTACATAATCCTTGTTAATAGCTTACCTTTGAAATTGTTCGTAACCATTAGTTTTCGAATCATTTGTATTTTTCGTAATAAGTAGCTACTATTTGTTAGTATTAATTCTTGCCTACTTTTAATATAAGTTTAGTAACTTGTTGTATAATTCACCAAACTTCTACTGAAATTTTTACTGTAAGTCTTAATTATTGAATCATGTCTGTAATTTTATAACGGAGCTTATGCATAACAATTTATGGGAAAAGTTTGATAATTTTATTAATGATAAAAAACAGGAGGAAAAATATTAAAAATAAGATTGTCAAAAGATTCTGGGCGGTGCGTAAATATCGTTCATATGAATTGAGCTTTAAGGATAGGATATAGTCTGTGCCTTGCTTGGTGGGATGCATAGAACCTACCTACCTATTTTAGATGGGCGCCTCCAAAATTAAACCTGGGTATTATGGTCGCTACGCCGGTAGGTTCCCATTAACATAATAGATGGTAGGTCCTGTCTACCTAACTCAATTCACTTTATTTAGCGACTCAATTTTACACAATCACAAAACTGCTAATTATTATAATATTTTATCGCAAAAAATTGTTCATGTTTTCTCAAAAAAAACTGTGTGATTATTTTTTATGTAGGTATACAAAAAATTGGACGTTAACGAAACCTTATTGACCCTTTCAGAATTGCACTTTTAATTCCATATTTATCCTTTATTTTAAGCTTGATAACACCTTAAACGATTATTTGAAAAATGTTGGTATATATTTTTGTTTGCAATTTGATTTTTAATATGTTTAGGTCTCAAAGAGTTTTTTTATTAGTAAGCAGAAAAAACATATCGCATGAACAATTGTTTCATTTTAGAAACATATTAGTTTCAGTGTAACTAACCTGCATAAATATAAAGATAACAGTCCAAGCAAAACAGCCAAAACAGGATCTTGTCATTATATTTACAGTATTTTTTGCTGGAATAAAGGTTGTCTAGCATAAAAAATAGACGACAAGAGGAATATCCTACACAAGCGATACGCAAAATACGAAGTGATTTGTTTGACACAATCAAGAGATATTAATGTTTTCGTTATTGTTCCTCAGGTGGAAGCAATGGAACTACGTCTTTTTGCAGGTCGTGTTGCAAATAATAAGTTGTGGTAAGTATAGGTCCCAAAAACCATTCTAAGAAATTTTCCTCCCCCCCCCCCGCTTCTTTACTCCCTTGCAATCCCTAGATCAACCCCCTCCCCCCAATTTAAATGCTGTTGCTACGCCTTTGGTTAGTGGTAAAACAGTAAGAAATATTGGTATTTGATTGGAAAGGTAAGTCCAGGCAAATCATTTTAAAGATCGCACGTTTCAATATACTTGAGCACACCGATAGTGGTTCAAAATGGTTTGGAATACATGAATGTTTAAATAGTTTGGAAAACAACCCCAAGTCCCCTCTTACCCCGCAGTAATCCTATGATACAACACGTCACTACACAAACATGAAAGTATTGTTTATTGTTAACATCCCAAAAAAAAAATCTTTGGTAATTTATGTTTCGAGTGTTCAAGCTAAATAATTTTTTGAAAGTGTACGCAGTAGGCACCGTGTTTTAAAATAAAATAAAATAATTTATAAAACTAGGGGAATTAATTGAAATAAAAATATTTGGTTGAAAGCTCTATTATTAATTTATTTTTCCTCTACGATGTAGTGTCGACGACGGCGACAGCTACTGACAAAAGCTCACACGAAGTTAAAGCTACACTCCCCTTTTAAAAGTTCACGAAGTTTCCAATAGATGTCAGCGTAGCAATGCCTGTGAAATGAAAACCAGTTCAGAAATTCGCAGAAAAATTGATTTTTGCATTAATTTTTACAGTTTTAAACAAGTACAGATTCAGAGTTATATTAACATTCAATAGGTGGATATTTCACAAATTCGGTCGATTCAATACAACTTCTAAGTATAATCGACGAAAAAACCAACATTCAATCATTACACATGTACGGGCACATAATTTTTGCTCACTGCATTATTAATTAAAATTGGTATTGATGCAGTATTGGATTATTATTATTATTATTAACCACCTTTCATCAATTGGTATTGATGCAGTATTGGATTATTATTATTATTATTAACCACCTTTCATTAACTGGTATTGATGTGGTATTGGATTATTATTATTATTACTCACCTTTCATTAACTGGAATTGATTTGGTATTGGATTATTATTATTATTGCCCACCTTTCATAATAAGAATTCAATCAATATATTATTACAAGGAAATACATATTTTATCTATATTTGCACAAGTAAAGGTGCAAGGATTTGAGATAATTTAAAAACTGGTGCCTACGAACAATAATCCACTAAAATCTAATAAATCATAAGAATAACGTAATAAAATAATATATTTGGCAACACGTTTTAAGTGTCCACCCTGGGCAAAATTATCGCTGTAAACAAGTCAGTATCGATCATCTCTTTCCTCCCCCTACTACTTCCTCCCTTCAACTCCCCCTCCCCCCGTTCTTCAGATTCCCTTTATTCCCCCTACTCCCCCCTCCCCTGCTCTGTCATCCACTTTTTTCCTGTACCTATGATTTCGCACTGAGCAGAAGTATTCAATGTTTAAAAAAATTTACAAAACATATTAAATTTTTTTCTACATTCTGTCATATTTGTTCTTGCCTCCATTTCAACCTTATCCTCGTGAATTGAAACGCCTGAGAAACATTGACCAAGATAAAATAATTTTCGAATTTTGGTGTTTTCAATAGAACCATTTTGATTCGGTAATCATTTTGTCAAAAAACAACATTTTTTTTAATAATTTGCGACTGCTAAGAAATGATCAAATAAATATAGGGTAAGAAAACAATTTTTATTTGAGCTTTCGTTATCGAGTAAATCGAGTTAGAAGTTCATTTTTTTTTTTTTTTTTTTTTTTTTTTTTAATCAAATTCTTATAAATTATTACTGAAGATCAAAGTACCCAACTAATTAAAACTATTTGAAAGTAAAACAAATGAAGGAACTCGGATTTTAAGCATTATTTTGAAATCACCCTTCATTTAATCCGGTGTAATCATAAAATATTTCTGCTCTGCAGGGTTAAAACATCTGTTGTTCAACCCTAAACACCAGAAAAAACTTTAACCCAAAAATAGCCGAAAAATATTTTTTTTTGGTTTTTTTTTTTTTTTTGTGAAAATGCTCAAATCAAAAAACTTTATGTTTTTTTGGGTTCCCCATGTGATGTAGATTCTCCAGTTTCCCGCTTGTACTACGAGTTTCCGGACACCGTGTATTTAAGCTAAATAAAACTTATTTACCTAGTGGAATTTCTGGGTAAACTAAACAAGCCATCACTAAAGGGTTTCTAATTTAAAATAAGTATTCATATTGCTTGGTTTAGTAATTTAGTTCTTTAAAAAATAAATAAAACTTGTTTTCTGTTGATTCGTCTAAAAATATGTTATAACCGTTCGCATTGTCGGTGAAAAATATGCATATTATTACTAATTACTTAATTTACGTAATTAATTGTCTATATTACGATTGATGTTATAAGTAAACAAAGTGTGATTAAATAATCGAGTTGTTTTTAAGAGGTTAAATGGAATCTGGTGACAGCAACAGTGATATCGATCTAGATTTTTATAATTCGAAATAACTTGTTCTAGAGAGGGCCTCGAATGGAAGTCCCTGAATTTCAATCCCCACGCTCCCTCCCACGCTTACATGTATTATATAGGACGTCCCCTTACCCGATAGGTGCGTTCTCCCCCAGTCTCCCCGTTTTCACTCGCGAATAAGTGTTTCGAATTCCAGCGGGTAGGCCGGGGTCGGGGGGAGTGGGGTGATTGGGTCGACTTTCCCAATGTTTGTCCGGGGAGGGTGGGGCTGCGCGAAACTTATTAAATTTCGGTATACCAATGTTTGTGAGGAGGTACCCATTTCCAATAACATTATTAATATACAGGCAATAAGGTTTGTATTGTGCGCGGACAACAAATTTCATCGAGCTTCATCGTATTACATTTTTGGACTTTTACTGGACATTGTCTTACTTATCGTATTAAAAATCAATACGAAGTATCGAGATCTTAAGATCATAAATACGTATAGTGAAGCAGTCAAAACTTTGGCAGATGTGCTCTAGCGGCATGAAATTTGCTGTGATATCTCTTACATATGTTTTAACCCTAAATAGGTTATACATATTCAGTATTCACTTTTCTTAAGTTTAGCCATTAGTGTACTTGTTTTGTAATATTTTTTGTTTAAAACTCACACCCGGACATTTTTTTTAAATATGCTTTATTATTAAGTTTTTTTTTTAATATATATTTAATAATATTTATCCTCCAAATTAAAAAAAAAAAACAGTTTATTTATAAACGAGTTCACCTGTGTAATTATTATTACGCGTGATGGATGTTTCTCCTTCTGAATGCGTTATCAAACTGTTTAATAGTTTGACAGTTTGATAATGCATTCAGAAGGCGAAACATCTGTCATGCATAATACTAACTAACACAGCAGGGCTTGTTTGTTAATGAACTGTTTTGTTTATAAATTAGGTATTTAAATTATTGAATATATAAAATCAGTTGAAATGGGTTCTACAAATTAAACTTGATAAGAAAAATCTAAAATCTACCTTGGCTCTGGTTTTCGTTAGTACCAATTAAATGAAGCTACATTTTAGATAAAAATGAACTGCATGTTAAAACTGGTTCCATGATAACTCAACACAGTGACAATTCAACACACTTTTAAAAAGTGATATAAAGTCATTAGAAACGTTGAAAAATTTTTTTTAACCTAACCTAACCTACTTAACCCAGTTAATAAAGTTTTTGTTTCATCACTTTCCATGACTTTATATAACTTTTTAAAGATGTTATGAACTATCATTGTGATGATTTATCCGGTCAGCGTTAAAACTACGTACCTGTAAATAAGTAACTATTGGAGTAATTTTAAAGTTAGACGAGCATAAGACATAATATTTTTTTTAAATTAACACTTAAGGTTCAGAGAAAAATAAATTCCCTAATGGTCTCTGTCATCTTTGGGGATGCTGTTTGGGCCATGGAGGGTCCTTTTGAGGAAATGAATGGAAATATATTTAACTCCAAATAGGGAAAAAATATTTCTTTTTTTCCTTTTAACTCACGTAAAAAAGCAAGATAACGGAAATAATTCACTTTTTGCTTGGAATTAATTGGCAATGTACGTAATAAAAATAAATGCACGGTAAAATAGGGTAAATTCCTCATTTTCAATAGAGCAACAAATAACTTTATATTCACATTTATGTTAGAATTCCGATGATGATTTTATATAATATTGTGTATTTTACATATTATTGTATTATAATTTGAATAGCTTAGACAAGGTTTCTAATAAATGCTATAAGAAACATAAATAGTTTATAGTTAATAAGAGTTGCTCTTAAAGCATTAAAGTGAAGTATTTGAAGGGTCGTTGAAATCTTTTAAATTTTTTTTTTCATATTGTATGCGAATACCGCAAAAGAGTCCCAACTGCTCCCAACCGTCTGAAGCCAGTGTGTGAGGCTAAAGGTAGTGGGAAAGGGAGGGAGATGGGTGGAGGAAGGTGGGGAAGCACCTGGATATTCAGAGCTGGTCACCAAACACGGCTAACACCATTTCAAGCACCTTTTTAATACCGAAAGGTGGTTTTACACCAGGGTGATACTGAAAGTATCTTACACTCTGGAACTTGCCGCAAAGATACTTAATATTATTTTAAATGATCAAATGGTGTAATAACACAAATCAATCAAATTCAATTTACATGCGCACGCCGGGATTTGAACCCGCAACTTCTGGATTGCTATCGAGAGCCTTACCCCACGACCTATTAGACGTTGTACGAATATCGAATTGAACGAATATTCACTCCGTAGATTGCTGTCCGCGACACTCAACAGCACTGCAATAGTTCAAATATATTCACTCCGTAGATTGCTGTCCGCGACACTCAACAGCACTGCAATCGTGCAAATATATTCACTCCGTAGTTTGCTTTCCGCGACACTCAACAGCACTGCAATCGTGCAAATATATTCACTCCGTAGTTTGCTGTCCGCGACACTCAACAGCACTGCAATCGTGCAAATATATTCACTCCGTAGTTTACTTTCCGCGACACTCAACAGCACTGCAATCGTGCAAATATATTCACTCCGTAGATTGCTGTCCGCGACACACAACAGCACTGCAATCGTGCAAATATATTCACACCCAATTCTCATTGATTTCAGTTCGAATTAGAACCTCTACCTAAGTCTATCTTATATCTTCAGGGTATTTTGAATACGCATCTATAGGTTCTTATGATTTCTCTTTACCATGTTAATGCTTGGTTTGGTATTCTGATTTGAGAAGAGTGTTGAACCATTGCAAAAATTTCTAGAGAAGAATACAATAATAATTTTTCATTAGCCCTAGCTTATAAGAATTTATAACAATTATTGCATTTGCGGTTTCCTAATGTTGAATAAATAAACTTTTTCAGAAGGCCCTTATATTAGTAGGGAAATGTTTTCAAATTTCAATGTTAAATAGTCTAAAATAGTATTTACATGATAACAATGTAAACATTACCAACTTCCTCCCTCCATATATTATAGTTTCGGTTGAATTATGTTATCTGTATGCATGAGTGTATTCATATATGTACGTGTGAGAGAGAACCGATAAGGAATCAATATTATTGTAAACTAAGATATTTGATTCCCACGAATCACAAATATGGTTATAGCGTAAACTTCGTTAACAAGCCAGTTATCATTTAGTATTATTTCTACGAATTATAAATAATATTAAACTATGCCACACACGTTAATTACGTAGAAATTTTTAAATACGATAAACAATTACAATGTACCTATGGGTTTTCATATGCACTTTATTATTGAGTTTTTTTTCCTTAAAAATTAAAACTGTTATAACTTGAGCGAATCATCTTTAACTAATTAATGTTATCACAAGTTTTCAGGTTTAAGGTAACAGTTTTGTAAATGTGTATCAGTTTACAGGCATTAGACATAAATATTCGCACATTTCAGAAGATCGTCGTAACCTTCACTGGCTCAAGTGCGCTCAAGATTCCAGTGCAAATTTTGCTCGATGGTGTTTAAATCCATCAATGAAATGGCCCCACCCTACAATTCTGAAAAATACGTCCCAAAAACTGGTCTGAGGCAGTTAACTTTTAGATCAGCAACATCATCAGCTACAGGCAGTCTAATGGAACCTAAGCGCAAGCCAAATACTAAGTTATGAAATCGCGCTTTCTGAGTTTCTGGTCCGAAGGCTTGGAATAAACTCTCTCCGGAACTAAGATGCACAACAAGCCCAACATAATTCAGGTCCAAACTAAAAACTTACCCTTTTAGGTTCTCATACCTCTAAACTAAATATACCTGACTGAGAGTAGCATTCTTGTATTGCCTACAATATATGCTTATCACACTTTACTTATTGGATTTACATTATTCGAAGCCTATATATACTTTACAATCTGTCTCATACCAAGGGACGAATCAGATTTGGGAAGATAAATTCTAATCAAATCCTTGTACTTTTGTGCCGCCCAACACAAGAGTTGCTTTTCCTCTCCTAAACACGCTCATTAAAGAACATAAATATGCATTTATAAAATTAATACCAGAATGAATAATAGCATTTACAATGACACGTGCTCTGCGTGCAAATCGTATATAAATTTCTCTAATAGACATTGAACAGTGATTTCTCAAGTAACCTCCCAGGTAAGTATGGTCCAGTATCTGTATTATCTACCTGTACAGAATGTAAATAAATCGTAATATATGTCCATTAGCAGAATTAAGTTCGTTGATTAAATGCATTGTACATATAGTTATGTCTAAGTGATCGACGAACCGGTGGATGCAATCTTTTAGCCATAAATTGATAATAGTTTGTCTAGTCTATAGTAAAAAGAAAGATCATTGTACAAATATATTATATATTTGTACAGCGCCCTTGAGATGATTTTTCTCAAATATTATTATTATGGTTTCCCTATCGAGGTAACACTATGGTGTTTCCAAAAACATCATCTCCCTTATCGGAATTCCTTCTTATCGACGTCGAAGTCCAAATGGAAACGATTACTAGCCAATCAGAGTTCGAGTGAGTTGTAGGTAAGCACTCCTAACGATAAAGATATTTACGAACCGTTCATGCTGCTTGGTTTTGTAAAAATAATGATAATAATTGGCACTTTATACTAAACTACTAAAACATAATGACAGATCTTTTCTCGCTAACAATTTTTATAAATAACTAGTTTATCCCGCAACACTTCGCTATGGACAATGTCCTTCTCGGGCGTCTCCGACTTCTACCACCATTCACTACTGTATACCATAACGTTACTGTTAAAAAACTACATTTTATCGACTTTAATTCGTCTCCACTCCTGGCACCAATAAAATCAAGCTTTTAAATTTTCAGCGATATCTTTCGACTACTTTTAGAGTTTAGCGAGGGCAAACATATTATGCAGGTTGAATTTTTATATATTAAGAATTTTTCAGTTTTATCTACATTTCCCAATAATATTAAAGGGTAAATATTTTAAAGTAAAAAATTGATATACATTTAAGTTAAAATTTCGGATGGTTATGAACTATTATAGACATAGCAATAAAAGTATTACAACCAGTAAACCAAAAGACCTCAGATGGAACACTTTTGACAGATTTTCATATAGTATCCGCGCAATTGTTAAAATCCTAAAAATTGTCAGAAGGAAAGAAGCAATGCTAATTTTTCTATCAAATTTATAACACCTTTGGGCATATGCCTAGTTCTATAGTTCTTAAATGTGAAAAATATATTTTAATAAATTGAGGAAAAAATATTTTTTAGTAGTTCTGGAAATTACGATTTTGTGAGCTTCTTTAGTTTGGTTGTAGAAATAAATAGTAATCAATGTTATGTGCATATTTTGAACGATTTCCATACGAATCTATAATAAAATGACAGTGTGTAAATGTGAAAATATTCGTTGATATACTTGATCTAAATTTTACGAAAAAGAATATTTTGAAATGACAATATATATTACAAAAATACCAACACACAAGTATTCTAATTGTTAAACCCACCCTCAGTATACTTTAGTAGACAGCTCTTGATAATTATTCTAGAACGTATCTTACACTCTATATTATAATTGCGAAAATAAAATAAAATACCAAAAATGCTTTCATGATACCGAGTCCAACCGGGTTCAAATAATATTGTGATTAAAAAGAACAGTCATGTCTCCCCACGGCATTGGGTATTTCAGCTCATCGTTACGGCAGAAAGTTGTTGTAATATTTTTGCAAAAATACGTCCACGTATCCTCAAAGCCCCACTTCCTTTTCCGCGCCCGACCCTACCCACCCACCTCCTACCACCCACAGCCTCCCAACATCTCGCGCTATGTAAGTATATAAATTAATGCTAGATGTAAACCTTCCAAAATATAGCATGGTCCTTATTCAATAAGCAAATAGACCTTTTATGAAGACTTCGCAAAAAAACAACTTTAGTTGTTTCAATTATATATAAAAAATAAATCATTTGAAAACGTTTTCTTAAAAATAATGTAAAAGCTCTGGAACAACGAGGCCAGCTAGTAAAGGGAGTAAAAAAACTTATCCGAATTATAAATATGTGCGGAGAAGTGACATACGAAAAAAGTCCTATTTTATATATGACCAAAAGACTCATCAAATTGTTTGATTTTATTGTTCAGTACCTACTCCCGGATACAAAATATATTTTGTTAAGTTTGCCAAATTCTGGAAAAAGGTCCGAATTTCCCCTCATTTCTCTTTCCTGGTCCACAGGTCTGCTAACTTGATTTTAGTTTTTCTTCGAGGGGTGAGTGCGCAGGGGGTGGAGGCTGGTGGCGGGCCGTGATTGGCCGCCACTGCCACCCCCCTGTGGGTTGTGGGAGGGGGGTTTGAAGGCAGGGGTGTCGGCTGTAGGCTGTCGGCTATATGATAGCTATAAAATTGTGCATTGGTGTGGGCGAGCAAACCGGCGAATATGATGTTGCGATGTGATTTATATGATGGCGCTCAAAAATAATATCAAGTTTCTTAATGAAAAATGTGCGTGCGGGAAGACGTTCAAATGTTCGCACCTCAATATCAAAAAATAATAGCCAGATAGATTTAACTATTAGTAATAGGAATGTTATTTCCACGGTACAAACTATTGTTTTTTAAAGTAAAAACAAATTTTCATGAAATTATACGAATAATCAAACGGGCATTGTTATATTATAATACCCTCTGTCAGATCCGAAATAAATTTTTATGTCAATTTTATTACAAACAAGTATTTTTATTACGTGCTTAACTATAAATCATAATTGTGCTTTTTATGGCTATTTTAGCAATAACTTTCCGAAATAGTAAAATGTTATTCTCTAACGATGCAAAAGAATAATATTCTTCGGAAAGATTTCTTCGGATACTCTACTAAAGTGGGAAAGTATATAAAATAGTTTTAAACATTAAAAAAAATCCTTTTTAAAATATGTATTTCAGTTTGACTTAAGGCCCCTTAGTAAGCGTTTAAAGATGGTTTGAAAGGGAAATGTAAATTTGAATGTTAGAGGGAGCGCGATGGTGAAAATATTTAATAAAACACGACTCGTTTAAAATAGAGTTAAAACCTCTCGACAAATGCTTTAGTTGTATTTAAAGATACACTGTGAAACTTGTTATAAATCGGTAGAAATTGGGTATTCGGGTACTAAATAGCCTTGAAAACTTTTAAAAATATTTTCTTTTCGTCGAATTCCAAATATTTTTGGAACGATTTTTTTTCTCACATTATGTTTCACTAACCGAACATGTTTGTACCAACTCTTTAACATAGTAAATTCATAAAAAAACTTTAAGAAATCATAATTCTGCTTGTACAACAGAGAAGATTAAAATGTTCAAAATAAAAGGAATTATGAAAGGAATTGTAATTTTCAATAGCAAAATATGTTTTATTTATCGCACTTCAACTAAAGTAATAATAATATTTTTTATAATGGAATAACTTATTAAATAAAACCTCAAATTGTAATATTTAATCACTGAACTTAAAAAATATTATTTAATTATTGAAGACAATATTAGCGATTTCTAAACGAAAATCTGAAACAGAAAAATCAGAAAAGGATACGGTCACATCTAGGACGCGAACCCAGGACCCTTGCCAGGCAAGGCAAGGGTCCTGGGTTTTTGGATACTAGGTTCTGGGTTATTAGATACAGGCTTAGTCCTAGTGAGGTTGATTATTATGTGAAAAATTACGCTTTATATTCTGTGAGGAGCAATACATAAATAAATCAATAAAAAATCAGGATATTCGTAATCCTGGAATGTAGGTGTTTCGTAAAAATTGAAAATTACAATAATTAAAATAAATATAGGTGACGACTAAAATATTTTTCACAATAAAAGATATAAATTTGTTTTAGACCATTTTTCTTTTAATTGCACTCTACCGGTTTCGGAAGCACCCTTTCTTCGTCAGAAGAATATTAAAATATCTTAAAACCATTAAAATATTAAAAAGTTTTTAATATTCTCCTGACGAGGGAAGGGTGCTTCCGAAAAGGTAGAGTGCAATTAAAATTAAAGTGGTCTAAAACAATTTATATCTTTTATTGTAAATTATGACGAGCCACAAAGTAAATGCTTATTACAAATATAAAATATTTTTCGGTTGTTCTAAAATTTTTGTAACTATTGATTAAGGATGGGTTGTTTCATAGAACTTGAACAATTCATCAAATTTCAATGTTCATTTACGAGTTCTGTGAATGTCCTATTCAAGTTCTCTTATTATATAACAATAATTATTTCGTTAACTTTCTAATTCAAAGGCCTCATATACTACGTATCGTATGATATCATGTTACTGCTGCCACTATCTAGTATGTACTTATAAACTTTACATTTCTTTTTAACTAATTTACGTTTGTATACCTTAGAAGTAGGTATATTCTTATTTTTGTCCAACAGGTAAAATAAATTGTCCAAAGGTACAAATAATTATTGTATGCATTTACTATTTACTTGCTGTTTTAATATGTCAAATGGATATGGTTAAATGTATTATTACTGTTACTATTGTGAACTTACAATCTTCAGAATATATTTTTTTATGAACTATGTATGTAAAAGCCCAATGAGCGTATAAATAAACAAATAAATGAATATCATTTTAGGCCAGTTACAGAAGTTACAAGGCAGAACTGAAATAATAACAGAACTTGAAAATTAACTTTGAAATTTGAAGAATCGTTCAAATTCTACGAAAAAACCCATCCTATGTTTTAAAATTTAAACCTGCGTTAATAATAATAATAATAATTGGATGACTTGTATAACGCAATTGGATAGCTTGTAGTTATTACAAATCGAATTTTGTTTTCCATTAAAAAACAGTAATTCAGTCTTCCTTTGAATAATATACGGCCGGCATAGTCCAGTGGTAACGCATTGGACTGCCATTCCGAAGGTCGCGGGTTCGAACCCGGCGTGCGCAAATAAATTTTATTTGATTAATTTGTGTTATTTCACAATTAATTAATTAAAATAATATATAGTATATTTGCGGCACGTTCCAGAGTGGAAGATACTACCAGTATCGCCCTGGTGTAAGACCACCATTCAGAATTGAAACGTTGCTCCAAATGGCTTTAGCCGTGTTTAGTGACTAGATCTGAATAGCCAGGTACTTCCCCACCTTCCTCTTTCCCTTCCCCACTTACCTTCAGCCTCACAACATCCCCCAATTGGGGATGCCATAGTCTCACTGGCTCCAGACGGGAGCAGTTGGGACTCTTGTGAGGTATTCACTATAAAAAAAAAAAAAAAAAAAAAAAAAATATATATAATACAGTTTTATAATATAACAATGTAAAATAAAAAAAATAAATTAAAGACTTTCATTGACAAGTTTTGAGTGACTTTATTTATTATATGTAATTAGCGATATTAGTACTGTAATAACAACTTGCTTACTAAGAGAAAGCCACCAAAACGGGACACCTTTTTCCGTTATTTAAAGACCAATTTCAATAGCGACACACTTCCCAATGTAAACAGGTATTTTTTCACCCCTGGCTTTATAAAAAATGCATTTAGCAAGGTTTTTTTTAGTCTCATGTTTGCACCCCAAGGTTAATCGTTTAATGGGGTGGTAAATAAAGTATTTTATTATTGGTTGATATTGTTACAAGTAGGTACATAGGAAATTATTTATTTCAAAATATACAAATTATTTCCCCAACTGGCCTATAATATATATATATTTTTTTTTATGCAGACTTGATAATTTACGAAAAATAAAATAAACGAGTTAGCAGTAAAGGCGAAATTCAAACATAAATAACCAATAAAATTGAGTTTTATTTCATCCATTGAGGGGGTGATAAAATACCGTTCTTCAAAATAATGGGTTTTAGGTTAAAAAAAAGCAGGTAAGAAAAATAAGGTACCAAGGGTACAAACAGTATACGCAGAATGCAATCTCTGTTTTAAAATAGCCTAACTACTTGGAAATAAACAAAGAGTTTGCAAGTATTATGTACCTAAAATGTATATAAGAAGAAGCATTAATATTTTCAGAATAAATAAATAAATTTTTACATAAAAAGCATTAAAACAAAATTTGTAGATTCTTTGGTGGTTTTTGAGTCAATGTGGATAACTATTATAACCGCATCGCAATACCAAAAATATGGCTATTGTATGGCGGAATAAGAATAAATAATTATTGTTGCATTTCATCCGTGTTTCTATACCTACACATTATTTATCATTCATTGTTTGTAAAAAAATATATATTTGATGTATTATAATGAACTTACCATTTGCTGTCTCTTTGATGATTTGTGCGTCAACGTGGATGACTTCCCCCGTCTCTGACTCGGTGTTGTCCTCCTGAGTCACTTGACCCGCCATCTTGGTAGCTGTTGGCGCGAAAACCATGTTCCGAATAATGTGATTTTAAATTTCGAATGCCTATAAATAACATCATTAATTTAGTAAAACTATTACACTAATTATAAAGCAATATACCAAGTAATTTTATTTCATTTACAAGAATTTCTGATAACATTGTTATAATTTGTACAAATTAGGCTAAAAACCGAAAGTTTTCTCTTCTTACTGAGTAAATAAACAAAAAAAATAATAAAATAAAATTTAATTTAAAACTACTTTCATTTTTCTGGTTCATAAAATAATGTTTTTTATTAGAGATCTTTAATATTTGGACACGGGATTTACTTTTGCGAAAATTCATAAATTGAAATATTGTTTCAATAGATTTGCTAACAAAAAATATTCGATCTTAAATATTATTTAAGCTAATATATCAAATGTGTAATTTTTATAATAATGTATATTTATCAGTTTATTTTTACATCACATCACAACACCAAACATATTGAACTTCAAACACGCGTGGGACAAATATTACAGTAATTGCGGAAAATTAACGCAAGAAATACTGTTAAAATAATAAAATACTACTTCGCCAAATACAGAACTACGTTTTATAAAAGATTTCGAATCGAAGTGAAACAAATTTAAAATTATACACAAATATCAACTTATTTAGAAAATGGAATGTTTCGTACTACGTCGCACTCCTAGCGGATCGGTGATGTACTAACAAGGAAACGTGGTCTAGCATAGACTCTGATAGGGTGAATGGCTCCGTCTCTTTCCTGTTTATGTGGATTGTGATTGTCTGTCTCTTTCAAAATAAGGGTGGGCAACATGGACTGACCCCACCATAGTACTGCTGGGCGAAGGAACGCCAAATTTAAGCAGTGGTGTGGGATGATACTCGTATACGACGTGTTCAATATATATTTTTAAACGTTTAAATAATGTAGTTACTAGCCGGCTACGTTCGAGATACAATCATTTTATTTTCATTAATAATTTAAAAACATAGTAAAAAATGGTTCACTTCATGTAAATAACTGGGGTATGATTTTGATAGAAACTGTAAATTTGGACATATTGTGCATACCGCAATAATAGAATTATTGAAATTAACTTGTTAAAAAATAATACCTTTGTTAGTTCTAATTTCACTTTTGGAAATGTTTGTGAAGGTTAGTGTTCATTTCTAGCGTCTTTGAGATGTACACAAAACACTCGCCTTCAAAAAATATCCATATAACTAAACACTTATAAAAATATTTTAAATTTAAAATTCGGAACAAACATGTTGACACTTAAAAGTTCCATAAATCACGATGGAATGAAATTGCTAATCGAAAAATTGTTGTTTTGACGACAAAATCCCAACAGAAAAACCCATGGAGAAAATCCTTTTCTTATTTCATCATAAGGAACTTATTAATGGAGTTATTCATTCCAGATTTATAATTCATATTTCAAGGAATGCTAAATTTTAGAAAATATTTCATACCGCTTCAAATTCTGGCATAGCTTAAATAATAATAAACAATTATTTTAAACATTTCTATCGTTACAGTGAATTTTAAATGCTTAAAAAACATTACTATGCCAATCATACTTGTTTACACATTAATTTAATTAAAATTAAAAGGAAGAATAAATTTAAAACAAAAACTTCCTAAATAATCCCAAACTGTCTTTGTGGTTTCATTTTAACTAACTAACCATCACGCCGTTTCCCGCAGGGGTAGGCAGAGAGGACGAACCGCCAACGAACTCGGTCTTGCCACACACTCCTTGCCTCATTCACATTCATACATCGTCTCATACATACTCTTCTTTTATTTTGACTCTTGACATGGCCCGACTCAAGTATCTGATTCACTTGGTCGTGCCATGTCTTCCTCGGGCGTCCCCGACTTCTGCTACCATTCACATTTGCATCGCATATTCTCCTTACACTCCTTTCTTCGCTCATTCGCTCTACATGCCCAAACAATCTAAGCGTCCCTTTCTTGATCTTACTCATTACGCTTACATCAGCCTTGCACTCTTTGCGGATCTCCACATTCCTCACACGATCATACATGGTTTTACCACACATTCGCCTTAGGGATCTACTTTCATCATTTCTTTGCCAGTTCCATGCCTCACTTCCATACATACCTGCTCCAAGTATTCCTCATTCACAGCTATATTGCACACTGTTTTCGTACTTTCTCTTTCAAACACCATTACGTTAGACTTACTTACATTCATCATTAACTCATTCTTCACGCATACTTCGTTCATCCTAGACACGAGAGACTGCAGATCATACATACTATTACATCACCATGCATCACCTTTCTTCACACCTTGCGTCCTTAATCCACAAATCTCTCTAACAGATTCACAAAGACTCACTTTTATGTGGTTCCATGTTTCATCTATGCTTAGTCCGTCCATTTGCTTCTCATTCAATCTGTGGTTCAATCAAGTGGTTTCATTTTAATTTAATTAAAATAAATAACTCTGTATATATACAATTATTTTATATGTAGCGTAAATCTTTTTTTTTTTAATTGCCGGCAACCCGGGCGTTTATTGCAATAACATAGTCAAAATTACAAACATGAAAGTAACCCGCCTCACTAGAAGATTTCTGTTCTGAGGCGGGTACATATATATGCTTACACATACACATACATCTATACAAATATATATAAATCAATATATACATGGAGCATTCCATATATAGTTACATAAAAACAGGAATTTCGTAGGAACTTAAAATTTACATAAATGGTATCGTCTAAATCTCATAATAATAACATATCAAAAAATAGTTTAAACAACAGTATTAGGTATTGATAAACTAGGCATGCGTAAAACATAAGCAGTTTTAATAAGAAAGAGTAAATTTCTATAAATGTAAATAACACATGTATTTAAATAAAGAATAATTATTAGACTAAAAAGGGATTGCTAGTAACTTGCTGATGCATGCCCTTTTTGTGTAGTAACCATGTGTTGAAATATTTAAGGAAACTTTTTGGGTGTTTAAGAGTGTTGCAGTAAGTGGTTTCTTTTAGGGAGGTGTTGAAGATGAAAGGTGCTAGGAAGGATTCGTGCTTTTTGGCAAAGGTTGAATTAATTTTTGGCACTTGAAGTTGATTCTGTGATTTTGCCTTTGTGTTATGTGAGTGAGTTACGTGGCATGGTGAGGATTTTATGCAGTTTATTTGAATGCTCTTTTAAATGAATAGTTTCCTAATATTGATTCAAGTTTATTTATTTCTATAAAATAAAATTTAAAAAAAAAACAAAGCTTGCCATATTTTATTAAAATAAATTACGTATTTAATCTCCCACGGTAAATCACGTACCGCCTTTGCAAATCTTATGAAATAGAGCTAAAAGCTTGCATTGCCTGAACCACCCACATACCTGAACAAAAAGTAAAATCCAATGGTGATTATTTAAAAAAAAGGTTCGAATTGCAAAAAAAGCTGCCACAATTTGAAAAATTTTACGGCACCTAAAGAAACACATTTTACGAAAAAGCTTTAAACATTTAATATTTTGGCGGGTGTTCATATTTATAATAGGTATATTATAAATTAGGTTTTTTAACAATCGGTACTGTTTCTTTTAAAATACGCTTTCCACCATTATACCCTTGTTTGTAATCTACCTGCGAATTATTATTTTACCAATTTCAATTCCACGAACCTGAACCGTTGGAAGATGATAAACGAAATATCAACAAAGTGTAAACAAGAATGGAAAACTAATTTTGTATAAATGTAATGAACGCATAAAACAATTTAACAAATTTGATTTATAATGATGCTTTCCTAATTTCGCAGGCGCCTTTTTATGGAATATCGCCAGATCTATCAATGGTATAATAAAAAAAACTCTATACTTTACTCTTCGGACGCAAATGACGCTATACTAATAAAACTATTCAAAAACGTTAACTTTATTTAAATTTCCTAATTGTTATGAAATATAATTAGTTAAATTCTATCATAACATGAAACAGAACAAGACTCAGAAATCTACTTTGTTTGTGGATAAAATGAACAGATTCGCAGTTGAGGAATAGAATTTATTTACATAATACTTTACTAAATAATCCAAATAATTTTGTACAGACATGTTTGGGGGTAGGAACTAACTGCTGATATATTCATTTTACTGATACCATTTACAAAAGCAAGTTTTTATTTTTTCATTAATTAACCAGCACTTTGATGAATCCTTAAAATTATTGTAGCGTAGATAATCGAGTTTTAGTGATTTGTGTTAGAATATTATTTTAGGTTCTATTTTATTTTATGTTGCTCTTGGATGTTTTGAAAATATTTAGTTTTACATTACAGTATGCCTTAGTAATTTTAGATGACTTATTATATTTCTGTATAAAGTCCGGCTGGGCGTAAAACCAATTGAATAATATTATCAAAATGATCGAATCCCTGCTTGTCAAATAATTCTACGTCATAGCAATAACTACTAAGGATGGGTTGTTTCAGAAAATTTGAACACTCGTCAAATTTCAAAGTTTATTTTCAAGTTCTGTGAAGGTTCTATTCATGTTCTGTTATTATTTAAGTTTTGTGAAACAACTGGCCAATAATGACACAATAACACAACTTGAACAGAACCTTCACAGACCTTGAAAATTTCCTTCGAAATTTGATGAATTGTTTAAATTCTCTGAAACAACCCATACTAACCTTTAAAGCGAAGCGGAAGCAACAATTCTCATAGAATCTGTTTGCATGCTCCACTCGAAAACAACCTATTTTATTATATTTATTTTAGTACTGAAAAATACTACTAAAAATGAGATTGGTGCAATTACCCAATTCATTGTTCCATCACTTATAATAATCACGTAATTACAATAGCAAAAGTATTTATTTAATTATTGAAGACAATATTTTCATCCCATTTACATAGGTGTTATTTACACTGCTAGCTGAAATACGCAACCTGTAATATACGACGGTACTCCCGGATTATTTCTAGATTAGAATGAGACACACTAGTGAGTGAACGGTCCAGATATATTTTCCTCGAGCACGCTTTCAGCACATTCGTAAAGTATGTTAAAGTAGTTAAAGATTTTGTAGCAAACAGGTTGGATGGGTAATATATTTTTGTATACAAACATACGCGCAAGTTTTGACAAATGTAGGTATTTTTTACGTGTTATGACGTTCTCTAAGATCTGAGCTTTATAGATACAAAAAACAAATTATTCAAAACTTATTATTTACGGGTGAAAACCAATACTTCATATCAATATTCAAAATCACAACTAGTCAAAAGTGTTTTATTCGACAGTGTTGAACATAACGCCATCTATCGGTGTGAAGATTCTAATGAAGATATACATTGGATTATTTGTCCTACTATTACTTATTATTTGTACTAGTTTACACTTGAAGTTTTAGTTTTTAATGTTATTTTACTTCTTGCTGCATAGCAATCCCGATGAGTATTAAAAAAACATTTTGGAACGGGGGGAATTACCATACATAGAAGTAATACAATTTTACATATCTATTTTAAGATAAAACATTATTATAAATTTCAAACAAACAATCCAAAAGAGAGGTAAGTAATATAAACAAAGACACAAACTGAAGTAAAGTAAAAGTTCCTAAAACTTCCGAGAATAGTCTACGAAAACAATATCATTAATACGATCCAAACGATCAAATTCCACACTTTCATCCAGAAGAATCGGTCTACAATCCTGCCCTGCATATACCCAATGTTCCTGATATTATACCCAAAATACAAGCACTTGAAAATTTGGCAAAGAAAACAGCGGCTCTTGATAAAGTTAAATCAAGATTTTCTAATTAATTGTGTATCAATACTTACCAAGCCACAGTGATTTCCGACTGCTTCCCTGATCTATAGAAAAGCTTTTATCTAACACCAGTTTTTAAAAGGGCAATATTCGTGATCACAAATTCACAAATTACGGACCCATTTACACGCTCTCTGTAATCACCAAATTGTTTTAAAAACTCATGCTTGATAGAATCTTTTTACACATTAATAACACCATTGATCAACCTGGCTTTATTTCAGGCAGATCCCCAGATCCTATAAGTTGACTCTACACATACGGACTTTCTAAACGCATTTGACAAAGTGCACCATAAAATTTTTCGTAAAAAACTATTAATTATTAGAATGGATGAAGAGCTACCTCTAACCAATCGAATTATTCAACTAAAAAAATAATCTTACCTACCACACAAATTCGTGAAGTTTAGAATCACATTTTGGCCCAATACTTTTTTACTAAACCCCCGCATACCAAATTTCTACCGATTTATAACTCGATTGTTAACTCTTTAAGTTATAAAGTTTCACCAAATATACGTATATTATTTTTTAAGATAATATGTATATATTTATTATGCCGAAACGTTAATTATATGAAATACGTAAAAAAACTCGTAAAGTAAACTCCGAAATTATTTTTAAACACGTTTTGTCCTGTTATTCAATATGTTATAGGAATAAAAAAAAATTACAGCGTATCATTAAATGCAACTAAAGTATTTGTCGAAAGATTTTTGCTCTATATCACACGAGTCGAGTATTAAATATTTTCACAATTTTCGCTTCATTATTATCGTTTTTTAATATTAGCGCTCTCCCTCTAACATTCGTATTTACATATCTCCATTTCAAACCATTTTTGAACGGTTAATACGGGGCCTATGATTCACACTCAGATGAACTTAAATACATTAATATACTGGTATAACAAAATGTACCTAAACATTAGCAAATGCCAAATGATAATATTTTTCAAAATAAATCATCCTTTCAACTATCAATATAAAATTTTAAATATATCCCTTACCCCTGTTCATGAAATTAATGATCTTGGCATTAATTTAGATTACAAATTAATTTTCTTTCACACATCCAAAACAATAAATATATTCACCGAAATATCACTTGAAGAGAACGAAGTCTAATCGAAGTCTCTGGAGACTTTAAGAACATTTCAAAATTAAAAATCTTATATTCTTCTTTAGCTCGAAGTCAAGTTGAATATGTAATTCTTCCATTTTTACCCTCACTTTAAAATCCACCCTGATTTCATTTTAACACAAATTTGTAAAATGTATTAATTATAAACTCGGTGAACCTATTTTTTTATTTATTTTTGTTTCTAATCAAGCAGGACTAGGTAAATGGTGAAATTACAGTCTACCATATTACATGAGATTTTATAAACACTTATTAAAACATTTAAAGAAAAAAAAAATCTGAAACCTAATAATAAATATTATAAAAAATAAAGTTAAATATAATATTAATAAATAAAATTAAAGGATCGTCCTTTAGGGAGGGTGCGGCCTATTGAAACCATAAATTACAATTACTTAAAATTATTAAAACTCTCTCACAGTAGGTAGACTGGTTTCCGACTTAACATTTATTTATAAAATTGTTGATGGTATTTTAGACAGACCTGATTTATTTAGCCTAATTACTCAATCGAAAATTATCTTTAATTGTAAAATTGTATATTTTCAGGACTGGGTCATTTAGATACGCACTTGTTACTAAATTGCGTGCGATTGGAATACTTCCTGAATACTTCCGCAGAAATAGTACATATGTTCAACTGCACGGAATATAGATAGAAGAAGGCTATAACAGAAAATCTCTTAATTAATTTTAAATGTAAACATATTATTATTTTTTATCAGTCATTGGTTTTACATATTTAGTGATTACTGTTGCACTATATTATTATATTATCATGTTGATGTTCTTATGGGCGTACAATACGAGTGGGTATAATAAATAAATACCTATTATTTCTGCAGTAGGGTTTCATTAAATGCACAAAATATAAATTTCACATATTAAAGTAAAATCTGTATTCGTGTCCTGTCAGAAAGCTTTTATAAAGTGACCCATTTGACCGTTCTCACAAAGAAGGCTCATTTCACATAATATTTTCTCCATGTCCTCCAATTTCCCCATCGATCATTATTAAGCCGAAAAAATGGCGCACGTGCTCTTGGGAGTTTTTTATACCAAATTGATTACTCATCTCTTTTTAGGGGGAATTTCTATGTATTTTTTATGTACCCAGAGGGGAATTTACTTTATGTGAACTGCGGACACAGGGGCGCGTGTTCCATTGATCCAATCCCTGCCAATTTGGATTTGGCTTCTTATATAGATATATACCTAATGTTGTTGGTACAGAGCCAGTGGCGTGATGTTTTTTTTTTCAATTTTATCGAAACAGAGGTTGGTTCGTATACCGAATGATTTTTTTTAATCCAACATGATTTTCGGTCAAAATGCACCAATTCTCATCTCTTCGTTTTAAGAATATATTCAATAAGATCATCAAAGTATATTATTTAAAAAATATATATTAATGCAGTTTTTGTACTTTTTGGTCATGACTTTGTAATAAAGAAAACTGTAAAATTCCAGATTATTGTGACTTGAAATAGGGTTATCGTCGAAAATTGAGAAATTATCCTAAACAAAATTTGTTTAATTTATTCGTATTAAATTAATACATTATCTAAAAACTATTAATATTATGTAACACTAAGAAAAAAAATTGACTATTATTGAAAGCAATAAAATAAAGAAAATTGGAAAAATATACCTAAACGTAAGCAGATGAATGCAAGGCATAATTAGTGTTAGTGTTATACTTGGTAGCGTGGGACCTCCCCAACTTCTTATATCATGCACTTACGCGTCATATTATTTTCTCCTGGGGCAGAAGATTACATGTTTCGTCCTGATACAATACGATTAGTCCAGACTCCTGACACTATTCATTTTGTCTGTTCATCCCTTCGACGCGCTCAAAACACCGAACGTAATCATTTAAATTTATATATCGCACTAACAACCTAAAGATATAAGATAAACAAAACTTAAGTGGATACAAAACAGCGTGTTTTATGAATAACAAAAAGTTTATAATAACATATCAAAGGAAGACACAAGTCTCGACACTTTTAGTAGTATGTGTAAATATAGAAAAATAAGTATACCCATACATTTTAGTCGCTGTTTTACCAATTTAACTACATTTTATACTGCTTAGTGTATTTTTCATACTAGATACATGATTTTTTTTGCATTCATCTAAATCAAGAAGAAAAAAAACAAATAATCAAATTTCATCATTGTACACGCCATCTTCCATTGTTATACATTTCTTATATTTTATAATAAGAGATAAAACAATTTATCTATTTGTTTATGACCACGAATTTATATTTATTTAATTTTCTGTGTTGGACCGGTTTCGCTCAAACTGTTTTAAATGTTGTACCCTGAAGGTGTTTGTGAATTAAATAAATACAAGTTCGTGGTTATAAACAAACCAATTGTTTTATTTTCATTAATATGTCACACCACAAAGTGACTTCAAATATAATATACAAAATGTCAACTTAACGATTCTTAACTTGATTACTCGATTTACTGATTCCTACTTTCAAATGTATTTTCAAAAATGTTAATCCTTTTATTTCTTAGTCATTCATTAATATTTTCCCTTAGTTCACCTATCCAAACTGTTCAAAAGTTTTTGACCCTGGTTTTAAAAATATGTACCTTACCTTTACTAGTAGAGGTACACTTTCTTGAAAATGAGTCTTGGTATATAGTATACATCTACATAATGTATGTAATCTCTAGGTATTTATATTTTTAAGTTTCTTGGTAGGAATCTACAAAGACATAGTTATGAAATAGCCCGAAATAATGACCATTCTTTTATTTTGAAAATAATAGCTTCGTCTGGATGATTGTTAGTTCACATCATTTCCGGTCTACTGTGCAAAGGGAAGTACCTACCGGCCATTATTTGGAGGGGTCCTAAAAATCTGACCACCTTGTCAATCTAGTTCCCTTGACAAGCCTGCACCCTATACCCTGCACTATAGCTACCTATTCCCTTGTTTCTAGTAGACTACATATATCTAATGCTTATTGAACATGCATTTAATGAAAATATTGCAGTGCGTAGTATGTGTTAGTCGATAGTACTACGAAATAGATCCAAGTTATTTTCATTAAAGTTTTTTTAATTTTTTCCTGTTATTTATGTTTTTTTTCTGTATGTAACAGGAATTTTATGTGGAAACTTCACTGGTTAATGCAACATGTATAATGTAATTATTTATATAAAATTGTAAAACTGTTTGTTTTCCCAATACACTAAAATAAAAAAAATAAAAAATAAAATTATTTTAGCCTGGTACATAAGCAATTCTGCACCCTTCTACGCCAAATTTTACGTAGTACTTCTTAATACCATGCGAAAAACATAACTACCCTTATGTTGTTCGCCCCCTACCTTCCAGCTATACAAATGGACATCCTATTGAATCTTCATACAACCTCACCCCTTTGACTGATCTAAAATAATTAAAATTATTATTTTAGATCAGTCAAAGGGGTTTATTACGCATTACGCATACGCCTCGTGTATCTCGTTTCTACGGGATTCAATCTATTTTCGTTCTTCATTCAATATGTCATTTCCACGCCTTTCTTATATTTATTTTTAATAATATATTTATTAAAAATATTTATTATTTGTTTGTTATTTAGACACTTTAGTACATCCCACGTACTTAACTTGGTTGTGTTAATTTATAACTATAACTAAAATGTGGAGATCCGCAAAGGGTGCTAAGCTGATGTAAGCGTAATGAGTAAGATCAAGAATGAAGAATGAGCGAAGAAAGGAGTGTAAGGTGAATATATGATGCAAATGTAAATAGTAACAGAAGTCGGGGACGCCCGAGGAAGACATGGCACCACCAAGTGAAACAGATACTTGAGTCGGGCCATGTCAAGAGTCAGAATAATAGAAGAGTTCATATGAGACGATGTTTTGCGGTCTTCTCTTCCTACCCCTGCGGGAAAAGGCGTAAGTTAGTTAAGTTAAGTTAAGTTAGTTGTTCTATAAATATAAGAATTGTATTGTATTATAATTTTATAGAATTAGTTTTCATAAAAATAATACCCCAAAATAAATCACAATAAACCATTGGTTCCGAAACATGTCGATCATGTTGATTAAATAGTGCTATATATAACGTGGTTTATTCAATTTACTATATAAGTAGCAAGATTGGATTATATAAGAGCAAAAAACGCCCTTATGTAAAGAGGAACATGACGTATTTCAATTAACAGCAATGCAAAAATGACAAATCTTAATATTACGGTCACATAAATGAATGAACGATTTTTATACTTGATCTCCCTTACATGTCAATCAAGTTATGAAAGGACTGCTCCAATTATCGAACTTTACTACTCGCAATGGAGATCTGGTACCCACAGCTATATAGCTACATTCATTATTGAAATATATTATTATATAGGGGTGGGCGAAAAGGAACAGAAGAGCATCCATTATCTGCAGCCCGTATTTTGGATAAGTAAATATTGGATAAAATTACCGTCAAATAGGTTAGGAAGCTCAGCAAACCAACAGCTCTGCCATAGGTCACTCCAAGTGGTTCGCTATATTTGATTGCTCAGCAGGGGTGCCCGAATTCATGTTGTGAGGTTTGTCAGGGTCTTGGCGACGTAAGCGTCTGAAAACCAATTGCGTGGCGAGCCAAATTGAGGGGGTCTTTTGACCTCTCCAACAGGTATTTCTCCGAACATCGCCTTGCACTGCAGTGGAAGAAATGAATTCATATGTCTGTCACTCCTGGACACACTGACCTCCAGATTCCTACCCACCTCTACCTTTTCCTTTCCCAGTACTTCCTATCCTTCCATTCTTAAAAAGACCCTCCACACAGCATCCCCAAAGATAACATAGGCCCTGAGGAGAATTGTTTTCCTCAGGGCCTCCTGAATTAACCTGATGTAAAAAAATACCGGTTAGTTTCAATACCCGTATTTTGAATGCATACATTCTATATTTTCCCATATTTGGTTCAATTCACGAAAATATAGCGTCCGTAGAGAAATTTCATTAAATTCACTTGACCCTTCTCAATATCCAAGAGTGTTTTTAAATGATTATATTTACATATTTCGATCGATTAGTAACAATCCAGCCGTAATGTCGCCATGCAAAAGATTACAAAATTACAAAAATCTCCTTTTCCACAAATTAAACACGTTTTACTCAAGCGACAGGCGTCTATTGAAAAGCTGGAATCTTTATTCGCACAAACAATTCGAAAATGTCTGGAAATACACCAAGACGTTGACCGATTAATAATATTATGTAGGTATAAAAGTTGAGTAATTTTTTTTTTTTGTGGTTTCTCTTGTCATCATTCGCATATCTTTTGCACATAGCTAGAATTAAAATAGGTTGAAAAATAAAGTGTTTTTGTTATCTATATTTGTAGTTTACGTATATTTAAATAAGCCAATTATTCCTCTTCCTCGGATAAATTATCTTCTCATTTAATAATATTAGAGAGTTCTATCAGTTTGCGCACACCATTATTTTTTTTGGATCGCTATTCCAGTGGTTAAAATTCTTTTCAAAATATCTAATTTTCCCTTTTTAATTATTAGTGGTTACGATTAATTACATTGTAAAGGGGATTAATGCTACAAAACTCAAAACAAAACAAAATTACAAATAAAACTTATTAACGGGTGTTTTAACTATTTTTTCCAATCGTCAACATAATATCGATTATAGGGTAGCACATTCGAGTAACACTGTCAACAAAGCTTGTTCGAATAGTATTATATTATTTGCGAAGGGATGCTGTTATTTAATTTGGGCTGGCGCAGCACGTGGGTTAGGGGTAGTGTTATTTGCTCATGTTGGCGATAACCAGAAAGCTCTCCAAAACTTTGCAACAACTGTCGAGCGAACCGTACAAATGGTATCAGCCCATAAGCCACTTTGTTTTCAAAAATTAAGGAACCACACAGCGACATTAATCAAAGTATTTAGCGCGTCTTCCTGGTAAAATGGTACTTAGATAAAATTTGTCTAATTCAGGTACCTGTTAAAAATTAATAAAAGTTAAAAATATTTTATGACCATCTTTCCCACCCTCGTTAGTTTAATCTCGAAATAAGGACTTTTATAAGTGAGGTTTTGTGTAAATAGTATAGCGTACCTATACCTATTCCAATTCCAGTTGCAGCAATCTTCGCAAGGTGCGTGGAGATCTGCCGATGTCCATGGCATGGTGTGATTTTCTATTGCCTGTAATTTTATAATAGTATTTTTTTTATAAAGAATGTTACTGTGTGAAATACATTGCATTAAAAACTACAAATGTGTTTATTCAATACACAATGTTTTGTGGTAGATAAAATAAGGTGAATTTCATTGTTTTGACACAATCGTGCGATTAATGGCTCTACTAAAGTTAATCCATTTTAAAACCTGTCAATAGTAGTGTCTATAAAGTTATTTATTTTAATTAAATTTTCACACCACAAGGTAAATTTTCAATTATCTTAGTTTGTAACCAGCGTTTAAAATGAAGTTTTTAAGGCTGGCCGCATACATACGTTTTTCGTATTCGATTTCCGAATTCGTTTTCCGTATTCGGACATCCGAATGCACGGAATCAGTAGAAAATACATTAACTGCCGCACACGTTCGTTTTAGTTCCGAACGGAACAAATTCCTTACGCACGTTCCGAATGCGAGCCGGCGCGTTCGGAGAAACCGAATGGAAAAAACCTAATGACGTCATGTGGAACGCAGCTATTGCATACAGTTTGTTTGTTCCGACGCAAACGTACGGAAATTTCCGTTCGTAATTCAGTGTTGCCAACGGATCTTGACCTAATATCGCCGTTTCTCATACATAAGGTAGCGTAAAGTAGCCGAATTGTTTAAAATTGATGTTTTTACGTGAAAATAAAAATTTCGTGGGGGGGGGGGTGGCTAGAGAATTTCAAAAAGATAAAATTTGTCCCCAGAAAATAAAAAAAAATTCATGGGGAGGGTGGCTAGAGAATTTCAAGAAAATATAAAATTTGTCCCCAGAAAAATAAAAATTACGGGACATGTTTAAAATTGATGTTTTTGAAGTAGCTTAAGTAGCGACCAGTCGTCTTTTAGATTTTTTCGGCGCCGATTCTCGCTCTGAGTAGCCTAAATGGCGATATATCGCCCTTGTTGGCAACACTGGTACTGACGTTTATACATTCCGAATGAAGAAAAACGAATGTTTGCGCTAGTCTCACGGAATTCCGAATACGGAAAACAAATTCGGAAATCGAATACGGAAAACGTATGTATGCGGCCAGCCTAAACGCTGGTTACAAACTAAAATACTTCATTTATCAGTGACAAATACATTTTAATATATGTTAAAAGTAGCTAAAATGTTAAAGGATCTTCTGACAGCGAAACAGATGCTGATCTTGAACGCGATGATATTTATGCATAAAATAATAAACAAGCTAATATCGAAATACTATTCAAACAAAATTATGTACAACAAGGACCTCCACATACATAATACAAGGACGAGCGATGAGATCAACTACGAAAAAAAGACAAAGTCAATACGCAAAACAGTTCATTCTACAAAGGGGTGAAATTTTGTAATGCGCTGCCGAAAACCGTAAAAACTACACCAATTAATGGATTCCATATAGATTATAAGAACCACATTAAACAAAATAATATGAAAGTAATTTATATGTAAGTAAGTAACTAAGGGTGTGAGTATTTTGGAAACTTTTTTTTACAAAAGTTTCATGTTTTAACCCTTCAAGGGTGTTCTAGGCCATAATTTAAAATTACGAAGAGAGGGAACGTGAAGTTATAAAATTAATTTTGTTTAAATTAGAAAATTTCAAAATTAAATGGAGATTGGGGTCGAATTCAGACTTGTAAAGAAGATTTGTAAACATAAATGTACAAATAAC
Organism: Hesperophylax magnus; assembly: GCA_026573805.1. Classification (NCBI taxonomy): domain Eukaryota; kingdom Metazoa; phylum Arthropoda; class Insecta; order Trichoptera; family Limnephilidae; genus Hesperophylax; species Hesperophylax magnus. The sequence goes on from JAIUSX010000002.1 coordinate 10,855,516, forward strand.
TAAAATAAAATAAAAACACTACAATCCTACGTTTTATCTAAATGGCTCATGCTACATTCTGAATAGTGTGATATTTCCGTATGCATATTGTTGCAGTCATCATCTGCCGGGCAGCGGCCAGCTGCAGTGTCCGATCTATGGACCTACGGTTGTCATGGTTACTATTCGTTGCTGGTAACTACCTACTACTGCAGTGAGCAGTATATTGTGGGTATGGAGTGCCGCTAATGTGTAACCCAAATTCATCCTAGCATCTCATTCTGCGCAAATAATACGTTGACATTTTTTTAAACACTAAAACATCTTTTGGTCAAAACTCAAAATTTTCTAATTAATAATAATTTTATTTTGAATGTTTTTTAATACTTTGTTTATTTTGTAAATTCACAATTAAATTAACTGAATAATGTTAACAGTTATTTTTTAGGAATTTAAAAAGTTTTACAACTAAAAGAGTGAAGCATGCAATTAAATGTTTCCTTGTCCACATAAATGATAGTCCATAAACACATATTAAAATGTATGTATATAGCTTGAAAAGCCTCTCTTATTTTGTCAATCTTAGCCCGAGAGTTAAGTGACAAAATCTAATATACCTCTCGATAATGATTTCAACAGTTTATTTGAGTTCCAATAGAACCTGCTGTTGGGTATTTCACTTTATTAAATTTATTCACCTTAAAACTAGTACAAATGGAATCATTTTCACTACACTACACTATACAAAATACACACATAAATCATCATCATTTTTTTTAGGAAAATGGGATATAATTATTTACTTTTAGGTAAATAGTTTTTTTTTTTATTTGAGTCTGATTTCAATTTGATAATAATAACTATGGCAAAAAAAAAAAAATAAATGGAAACCAAAAATGTGCATAAAAATTATCAATCTTTATTGACAGTGGGGAAATTGCACTAAAAATGAAATACGTTTTTATAATAAGCCTGATAGATCAAAGGTTGGCACATGTCGGCAAATAAACGGGGATGCAATCATAAAAAAGCGCTTTGCAAACGGACATGTCACGCGGGGTCCAAAAATGGTAAAAAAACGTATTTTTTTTACTGACGTACGGTGATTTGGGGACAATAGATCCGTGGGGGCTGCAATTAAACTAGATTTCCGCACCCCAAATGGACCACTGGTCAGCAAAAAAACTACCATCGAATATGCAAACGGGGATTTTTATAAAACTTGCAGGATTGGTTTCCACTCAACTTTTTATCATCCTTATTTTTTAATGTATTATATACTTAAATGAGTTTTTAATATACTCGTAATAAGTTAATATGTAAAACTATATATTAACAATTAATTAAACCAGTTCGTAAATAGATGAAAAATACAAAAAACGTTTCTAAGGTATCTTTATATGAGAATGTATGGTGGGTACCCGCGATTTCGTTCTATGAAACGCGTTACGAAAGTATAAAGTTTCTAATCTAGAAGGAATGGGGCTACGGTAACAGATTTAAAAAATAATAAATAATTTTATTGACAGCCGCCAGGGTCGACATCACGACTTGCTCTGTATTCCACAAAACAGGACGCACGTTCTGACCCAGCACAAGAGGTAAGATGCTGCTAAATGAAATCTCTAGGTCTCTTGATATTTTCAACGATCAAGTAAATCAGATACTTGATTCGAGCCATGTGAGTCGGAATAACAGAGAACAGTATGTATGCGAAAATGTATGAATGTGAATAAAGCAAGAAGTGTGTGCCAAAGACCGAATTGTTTGGCGGTCCGTCTTCTCCGCCTACCCTTGCGGAGAAACGGCGTAATGGTTATTTAGTTAGATTAGGTTGTGACTATCCAATCAAACAATTTCGTCTATTCGATTAATTAATAGGTTTCACTTAGATTTTCACCATGTTTGATTGATAATATGACATTTCTCTATAATTTTCCTTGTTATTAAATTGTACCGTCAATTGAAAATTTTTGCACAAAATTACCCTTAAAGATAAAAATATATCACAAAAAATTGTTTAAATTTTATCACATCTTATAGGCCAGTGCAATTAGCGATCCGCGATCGTAATTATTTCGGTAGTTATTCAATATTTAATATGTTTTAAAGACTGTGCTAACGCCACCATTTTGAAAAAACCGGCCGAAATCGCGCCAAAATCTAGTTTATCCCGAATATATCGTTTTCAATTTAAATTTCCTATTAAGCATGTTCAAAAATTTTGTAGAAGTTTATACAACTATTTGGTGATTAATTTATATTATTTATTTTATATTAATTGTAATAAATACCCAGATATAAATATATCATCTTTCTCCTAGAGTCCAAGAAAGTAAAATGGAATAAAAGCTCTTATTAATCTCCCCCTTGAGTGCTTATACGTATTCATCACTGAAAGCCAAATCCCGCTCCTGCTTGTGGCTCGTGCCTTCCTTATAATAAGGCCTGCGACAGATAAAGGAAGGAATATGCATGGAGCGGTCCAGATTACTTTACTTTACAATTCGCTTTTTTATGAGGCAGTTCACGGTTCACGTGGGCAGCGGATGGCATTCTATGGAAGCCCGTGCTACTTATAAAGTCCATTGTTTCCGTTTGATATTGTTATTTGGGTAGTTCAAAAAAATATCAGCTTCCAACTTTTTTATATAATTTATTACGATTTTTCCGGTACCAATTTGATTTATATCATCAATCGGTTTCTGTGAAAAAAAAAACAGGCGTGAATGATGTAATCCTTTATTTTGTATTAGCTGTACCGCGCCAAGCGTTGCTGTGCGTTTTACTTTTACGTCTAACAGTCAATGCTGTTTAAAAAAATGTTTTTACCTGTCACATATGACATTTATATAATATTGGTATATAAAAACACACGCGTATTCGAATTTAACGTTTGGGTAGAAATTTCAAGTAAATCGGTGAAGAACTTTAGGAGATTTAAGATTTTGAATAAACGAACACTTACATTTTTATTTATAGAAATAATAATAATAATATTTAGCTGTGCACCGCTACACTTTGCTGTGTCTCAGTCTGTCTGCGCATATAGACAAATAATAGCGCGTTTTGCTTTTACGTCCAACAGATAGTGCTGTTTTTCAAAAAAAATGTGTCTTTTTCCTGTCACAGGTGACATCTATATAATATAAAAACACATGCGTATTCGTATGCAATGTTGTGTCAAAATTTCAACGCAATTGATAAAGAACATTCGAAGATTTATGATTTTGAACAAACGAATATTGTTATTTATTTATTATTTTATTACGGCCAGCAATGGCAATTTTTATAAAAAAACGTGTTTTTACCAATCACAGGCGACAAAAAAACCCTTTTTTTACCTGTCGCAGGTGACATCTATATAACATAATTATGCAAATAAAATCATACGCGTATTCGAATGGAACGTTCTGTCAAAATTTCAAAGCAATCGGTGAAGAACTTTTCTGAGATTTATGATTTTGAACAAACGAACATTTAATTTTTATTTATATAGATATACTCGTGTATATATGTCTATATCAGCTCAGTGCAAAAAACACGGTTATCTAACGTTATTAAAAAGCATTCGTTGTGTTAAACAAAGTGTTCATCAGTGTTCTGGAGTAGCAAAAATACTCGAACGGTGAGCTATGGGGTCTTGAAATTAGTCAAGTTCTTTCAAATCATTCATGTCATGCATTCAATCTAGGGCTTCGATGCAGTTTTCAGGTCGCACACGGAGAAATGAATATTGTTGATTTATTAAAAAATCTCTTCAAATTATTGGTAATCCGGTTAAAAAAGGGATTGCAGGCCGTTTCCTGGTATTTTTTTAGTAAGATCCTAATATATCGAAATACGTGTTCATGCAACTGCATTTGCCTTGATAATATATAATGACGAAATGCAATTTTATGAACACGTCTTCCGACATCATAATAATTCATTCTCTTTTACTAAAAGTTTAAAAAGAAACCTATCAATTCATTCGTTAAAAGCCTCCAATGCCGTTTTTAACAGGATTACGAATAATTTCACGAGATTCTGTTTATAAAGGAAGAGTATATATATGTACTCATTTTCTACGTGCATTGGAAGTAGAAAATTATTACTGTGAGCATTTGAATTATGTATATTTGAGTAAGTTTCTTCATTCTATAATGTTAGGCAAAGTAAGTATTTGAGCATATGACATGTATTAAATAATTACATGATCCTACTGAAAAGAGCGTTGAAACATATTAGTTGAAAAAAAAATCGTGCAGAAATCCGGGAAGTAAAGCTAGAATTTTATCAATGAATCATTGATACTCTGAAACTCTTAACCCCTCAGGTTAATTTGTTCGCTTTTGGGAACGGCTCATGTAGGTCTTACAGACATCATTGTGTCTCCAGTATTGTCATGGTGAGAAATATGAAATAAACAGCATTAGAGAGAGATAACTCCACGCTTTATAATCAAATCTAGAAGTTAAACAGAGAAGAATTAAAATGTAGTCCTCCATAAAAATGTTTCCGGCGGCAATTAGAAAACAATTTAAGAAACTTTGTGAATTCTTAATTTATTAATTACTATAGCGTCTAAAATACATTTGTATAATAATGTATTGGCGTGTTTTTTTCGCCATCGGTATTTTTTTAGTTTAAAAACTTAATGTGAGCCATTTTTGAAATTTTTTTTACGTTTCTTCCTTCCCATTACTTTTGCCACTAGTATTTTATTGGTAGGTATTGCTTAAAGATAACAATATTTATATATCTGTTTCAATAACATCAAACGATATTACAATCAGTCTTGTCTGTCGCAACCCACAGGTGTGACAGCATTACATTCCACGTTTCATTATGCTGTTATCCAACTACGCCCATATCAGAATTGAGTCTTCAATCAATATGTCACCGAATTATGAATAAACCCACTTTATGACTTTTGTTGCGTCATCCCCGAGGAGAAAAGAGCAGAAACGTATTATAAATATATCACATTGTGCCCCGCACTCACGGCCTGTTATTGTATGGCAAATTATACTTTCGATACCAATACAAATATTTTTTGACATTTCCAGTGTTACAATCATTGTGTGCGGGGGTTTATCGAAGCATTAAAAAAAGCGATAAGTTGGCTCCTAAGCGTAGTCATGGCGACGAGATAAACTTTAGGTAGTGTAAACTTTGAACAAAAACATAAGTCGATAATATTGTTGGTGTTCTAAAGAAAACGTTATAAATTATGATTACTCTTGTGCAAAGTCAATATTTACATGTAGATTTGTAGTTATAGAACAACTTCCGTGGATACTATGTGTAAGTAGATAGAAACTAACTAAATAACTAACCATCACGCCGTTCCCCCGCAGGGGTAGGCAGAGAGGACGGACCGCCAAACAACTCGATCTTGGCACACACTTCTTGCCTCATTCACATTCATACATCGTCTCATACATACTCTTCTATTATTCTGACTCTTGACGTGGCCCGAATCGAGTATCTGATAAACTTGATCGTGCCTTGTCTTCGTCGGGCGTCCCCGACTTCTGCTACCATTCGCACTTGCATCATATATCCTCCTTACACTCTTATCTTCGCTCATTCGCTCTACATGCCCAAAACCATCTAAGCGTCCCATTCTTAATCTTACTCATTACGCTTACATCAGCCTTGCACTCTTTGCGGATCTCCACATTCCTCACACGATCAAACATGGTTTTACCACACATACGCCTCAGGGATCTCATTTCAACAGCATTCAATCTACTTTCATCCTTTCTTTGCCAGTTCCATGCCTCACTTCCATACATCAAGGTAGGTACCAGCACTCCTCTGTGGACTGCTAACTTCGCTTTATATCTATATATACAAAAGTGAGATAATTCGTATATTATTATAAGAGTGGACTGAGTATATGAAAATAGATTTTAAACCACTAGATATTATATTGATTTGATTTTTATTTGTTTAAATTATGTAATGTTCCTAGGTACTAGGTTGATGTCCATTAAATTGGGGATTGTACCTAAGTAGTATCAACAGAAACACATTTTCCCCTTCGTAATATCTAAATAAAAATATAATATTCGTTTGTTCAAAATCATAAATCTCCGAAAGTTCTTCACCGATTGCTTTGAAATGTTGACACATCGTTACATTAAAAAGAGGTGTGTTTTTTATGTACATATATCATAATATGATATATGTACATAAAAAACACATTATTATAGTTGTCACCTATATTATAGTTGTCACCTGTAACAGGTGACAAACATGCTGTTTTTTTTAAAACAGCGCCATCTTTTGGACGTAAAAGCAACACGCGCAATGGTTTCTCAATCTGCGCGGACAGATTGAGTCACAGCAACGCCTGGCGGGGTAAAGCTAGTTTTAAATATTATACAAATGATTAACAATCATTTACGTATGGTAGGCTGTTGTAAAATTTAATTTTACAAATCGGATAATAACCATTAATGCAAAGTAAATGGTTGTTTATCAGTTGTTTTAAATTTGAATCACGTTTATTAGTAAGGCGGTATAAATCTAAATTTTGAAACAGAACATCTGTGTATATCATCTGCATTAGAAATTCATCCTCGACGAAATCTTTTTTGTTTGTCATTTTGTTAGTCAATTGTAATTATTTTTAATTTATTATAAATGAAAATATATATATACCGATTGACATTATTTGACTTACACAACTTTAAATATATATATATATAAATATATTTATTTGTAAATATATATTTTTTTATTTACATGTATTTACAAACTTTAAATCAATGATTGGGTAGACTTACCTTCCTATTTAATTATAAAAATTAAGCATATTTTCAAAAGCAATCATTTTTTGAAATTTTAGTATCCAATCCTGCGATTGATGTCATATATTCGCCGTATTATTTAATTAATACCAATCCTCAAAATATTAATATGGTAACATGTGAAACTGCTTACTGTGGTTTTTTTGAGAGAAATACAAACATCCCCACATTTACGATTAACCTGACAATATTTGAAAATTTCTTTCTACCACCACAGTAAGCGGAAAATGTTGCTAATGTTGAACTTGATTGAATTGATCACACCTAGGTGGGACCCAAACGGGATGCCACCTCAGCCAATGACCGGTTAAGATAAAACTAATGAATCCACCTGGATTTCCTCACTTACCTTATATTTTTGGGTTCTATAAATTTGGCACATTATGGTAAGCGATAGCTCAAAACGTCTTTCAAACTCGGCATAATATGCCAATAATCGCTCTAATGGTTATATAGAGTTACATGAGAGATTTATGGCTGCTTGGTTTCTTCCTTGTTAGTAATTGAAACATGTTCCAATAACACAAAAAAATCACTAGTTTCAGCGACTGAGAGCAAATACAATTTCGTAAACGATACTAGCAGGTACCTATATGAATTGTGTATAGTAAAATTATATAAGTATGCAAATATCAAGAAACATATCGTTTTTCAATTAAAGCGAAAAAATGATCCATTTATTATTTGATAAAAACCGGCTCCTCAATTTATTTTGCCTTATATACCAAACCTACACACACATATATCACTCAGGGGAAAAATACTCATATTGCCGATAAAGCGTTCAAAAAACGACAGTACCCATTGGCTGTTTTAGCTCCGTCAGTTTTTTAGCATTTAATTTACAAGGCTTTATTTATATTCGAGGGAAGTCCCCTTCGAAACTCTCAACCAATGCGGGCCCGGAGCACTGGGAAGGGGTCGCACCCTCGCAAATAATATTTTGTTTGTAAGGTCGCGGATTTTTAGTACGAGTTTGCCAAATGTTATTTTTACTACCGATATGAAGTATGAATGTTGCCAGCCTGCCTGTTATCGATTGAGAGCGGTGCACAGGAGTGGGTAGGGTACTGTTTTGGTACTATGCTCTGGCTGTTTATATGAGAATGTTTTTGACGTTTGAGAGATGAGGGTGACTCATTCGGTCATATATCTACCTAAGTGAAATAATATACTCCTTTACGCTAAAATTACATATATACATAATTTAGTATTATTTTAAATTTTCTAGATTCTCATTTTCCATCATTCAAGTGGTTGATCATTTAAATTTACTGAATTTAAAATTAATATGATTTATACAAATAAAACAGCGTCATGCGCCTCACAATTTGGTCAATTATGACTAAAATGAGGTAGGGACTATGACTTCTAGGTACCTCGGACTACCAACTACCAATGCTTTTCTCAATTTATGAATAATATGTTTTTTATCAAGAAATTCAATGGTCGTTAAGGGTAAGGAAAGGTTAAGGAAAGGGTTAGGAATCGACATAAACCGTAAGACCCTGCGCAGAAAATTCCCACAATGGCTGCGCTGTAAACCGTTGTCTCGCTTTACCGATCTTCACTTTTCTGCGTAGGGTCTTATAACACACAATTTACAACGATTCCTTAACGAACCGTGGGACAGCGGGTTAAATGTGGATGGTATTACAGATTTTTAAATGTATTTGAATTTCGATTTCATTTTCGTGAATGAATTGATGCAAACCTTGGAAGTGTAAATTAACCCACACCCCGACATCCAGTTGAGCTGAAACTAGGCAGATATACTCGTTGTCGATTAAACTCGATGTCAATCACGCATACACATGCGGAGGTGTACCTACGCATTTCTCTACAGAATTACATCAGTCAATATACGAAATAAATGTCGGTCCTACCCATTTGGGATTTGGCTCAGTTGTTAGCGCGGTTGACTCCAGTCCCCGGAAAGGAAGGTTCAATCATTAGTCAAAACAAAAAATAATTTTTTTAAAGAATATTTTAAAAGTTCATTGTAGTTACGAGTCAGTTCCTTTGGAGTCAAACGAAAAAAACACCTTTTTTACTATTCAAGTACCTGCTTAAAAATATCTACAACTTCTGCATATTGGTTACCAAAGCTACATGTGCGTTTTAATATTATATTATAAAGAAGCATTTATGTATTATTATAAAGGATTTTCATTTGTTCCTTGTATTTAATGCATAATTTTAATTACATAAATACAACGCCACACAGTCTTGGTAACGATTACTTAAACAATATAAATGTATTTGACAATAATTTGAACTTGGCAAACATTAAACGGAGTATGTGCGAACTATTTCTACATACTTTGCAAACTATTGTTATTAACTAATTTTATACCTTCTTATTATCATCATCGTTGATTTGGAGGATTTTGGCAGATTTTCTATTTTTTGTCTCATTTATTTGTACTCTATCATACCTATATTTTTTACACTCTTAGGTATATTTTATGTAACCCATATTTTGTTAAATCTGATATTTTTTATGTAACCTATATTTTGCTAACACTGATTTGTTATGTTATCCTGTATAACTGAAAAAAAAAAAGATGTATATTATTATATGTAAAAGCTCTATGGGCGTTTAAATAAAATAAATAAATACCTTTGTTAACACCACTCTTTCAACAATAGGGGTCGACGTGTTTCAAAACCAATTGTTTCTTCGTCAGGATAATCGTCAAAATAAATTAAAAATAGTCAAATTTCATTATACGTTTATCCTGACGAAGAAACCGTTGATTTTGAAACATGTCGATCCTTATTGATTAAATAGTGGTGTTGGCAAAGTTTTTAATTTTAAGACTCAAAAAAGAATTGCTGTTATCGCCATTTTGTGACAATAATGGCGTCAAGCCGTCAGAAAGTATTGCGAAATTGGCCTACGCTGTTGCCATTGGTTAAATAAAGACCAATCAAAACATTGATATTCAGTGCCACCCATATCTTATCAATAAAAAACTGAAATTGATAGTACTTAGATTCGCATGAAAAATTGTACATTGAAAGTTTCTAAGTCTAGAATGCTGGTTGGATAGTGTAAGTTGATTTTATCTGGGCGGGGAAAGCTCCTGAAAAACTCATATTCATGTTTGAGAGACCCTCAGCTATCTAGACTGGATGATAACGTGCTCCAACGATGAATGAAAACCTGATGTGTATCTGTTTTCAAAGAGGTTTTAATAATATTTCACATAAATAACGCTGGATTCGCAAATCTTCACAATTTTAACATTTTTTAATGCCAAGTAAATTGCTATTTATACATCTACACGATGTTTTATAGTGATTATGATTGTCGACAAAATTCACCCATCTTCATTGTATAATTAAGTTCTAAAACCGATATTTTAAGACAAATTTTCGGTTGTGATGTGAGAATCGCGTACATTCTAAAAATTTTGAAAAAAAAGTTAAAAAGAATTGTAGAAAAAAAAGATATATACTGCCAGTTATAAACTAGTTGAAGCTGTACGGGTCAGCATAGTTTCCTTCCAGGCTGCTGATCGGGGTTCCTTTCTCGGTCATGGCAATAATTTTATTAAATAAATTTTTTTTTGTTTCATATTTAATATCAGCTTTACAAATCCTACAGTCATTATTTTTTGTTTGCGCCAGCTTTAAATAAAATAGGTAGTTTTCTTAGTACATATATAGGTAAATCGCTCAATATTGTCCCATTAAAATAAAGTCACGTTTGACGTAGGTTAATTTGACAGAAAAGCAAGAAGTTTTTAGAGCAAATTTCAGATCGTTTGCATTAGAGCTATACTTAAGTTCTATTTGAAGCTCTGGATGTTATAGGTACGTGTTACCCAAAACGACTAAGCTAAATAATTAGAAGGACTAACGTTGGACGCCAAAAAATATCAGATTTCCGAGCCTAAACGCAAACCTTGAGAAGAAAAGAAGAGAAGTGAACGGCTAATCCTACTTAACAAGAAACCTGGCAATGGAGTGTCTTGTTTGATACTCCTGAACTCCTGACTATCCGATTACACACTGCGGCGGTAAGTAGGTACTTCCCAATCTTCTTCTTCACCATCTCCTTCCCTTGGGCTAGGATCCCACCTGATCTATTATATGATCTATTTCATAAGATTTATAAAATAGATCAATGAGAACAGTCTTTCCATGCGATAGAAATCCAAGTTCAATAGACCACAACTTTCGTTATATGGAGTAGACCATAGAATAGAAAAGTTGAACCCAGCTCACTTCAGTGCCAATACTTTTTCTCTAATTGGAAATGGACAGTTGGCAGCAATTGGTACTCTTATGACTTATACACATTCAAAAAGTGATGACAATTAATTTTCCAGATTTCCGGTAAAAACATATTAGGTACAGGAAAATCATTTTTAATGGCACACGTTTGAATGTATCTTTGTGCACAACGATGGTGGTTAATTGGTTCAAAGTAGTTTGGAACACCCGCCAACAGTCCCCTCTCACGCCGTAGTAGTCCTATGATACAGAACACCACTACATAAGCAAGAATCTCTTTAAAACGATTCTACTGTACTATAATGTTTGGTTTATTCTAGTTCTAAGTATAAGCAAAGTGTTCAGTAACCCGCGTGTAATCTAAACGTTATATATTTCATTCGTCCGAATAAACTAACCATCACGCCGTTTTCCCGCAGGAGTAGGCAGATAGGATGTCGGTCTTGGAACACACTCCTTGCCTCATTCATATTCAAACATCGTCTCATACACAGTCCTCCGTTATTCCGACTCTTCACTTTGCCCAACTCAAGTATCTGGTTCTCTGTATCGTGCCATGTCTTCCTCGGTCATCCACGATATCTTCTACCATTCCCAATCTCCGCATTTCCCTCACGATCATACACGGTTTTACCATATACCATGGTTTTACCCTCAGGGATCTCATTTATACAGCATTCATCTGCTTTCGTCCTTCCTGAGCCAGTTCCATATCTCAGTACCATACATCGGGGTAAGTACCATTACTCCATTGTAGACCAGGGTAGGACCACTTTTCTATTAGTCAGAAGTACGCCGGAATATTATTCCAACACACAGTATAAACTAATGTGGGTAGATTGGTGTAGAACGTATTCAAAAACATATTTATAAAATATCTGACCTTCAAATACATAATATTTCTACATAGAATTTTAAAACATCGACATCAACTATACCGAACCCGTGCTTAACTAACATTAACGTACGTACATTTTTGAGATATATAGCACTATTCATATACAAAATAAATGCAGCAGAAATTCACCAATTAACCGTTCTCTTTGTGCCTTCAATATTTACCTGAACTCTGACATCGACATTTTTTCGAATTCGCTGCCCATATCTAAAAAGAGTATCATGTCAAGTGCTCGATGCGCATGCGCATCGTTGCACTTCTATTATAGATCACCACTAACTTTTCCCATCTACAAACACATTCACACATAAACACACACTGACACACAATCGGTAATGTGTGTCAGTGTGTGCTGCTCAATCACAACGAGAATGATGATCACAATGCAATGTTTTTTTTTTAATATCATTAATTTTTTTCTCACTGTAACCAATGTAGGTACCAACATACTTAATAATATTGTTAATAAGGCTTATAGGAGAGCAATGTTGTTTGGTCATATCTACCCAAAATCTCCTAGATCACATGATTTAGGTGGTTTTGATCTACCGCCCATGTAGAAAGGTATTTAGGGTTTGCAAATCCCGTAGGATTTCGGGTTAGAATTTAGAAATCCCATTGGTGGAACTGTCATTGCAGCATGTTTTTGGTAGTTTTTCAATCCCGCAATGCCTCAAATCCCGCACATTAAAATTTCAAATCCAAAATGTATCCTACATTGTTTTTAAATTAAATTTGGAACCATTTTTTCCCTTTACCTAACTCGTCTGTTTTGTTTTGAATATTGCCGTGGCAGTTGATCGTCTAAGGTCATTCCACAGTATCGTTTTTATCATCATCTTCAAATATATATTTTAAAAGTGGTTGTTTTTTTGGTTATGGAGATTTTTGGACAGTCTTCGATTAAGTATTTTTGCTTTATCTTCTGGTGCGATTCTAATGTGTAATGAATGGTGTACAAGCAGACAAAAGAATGTAATGTTTTCATTTATTACCGATCAGTAGCTGAGTTGGCATCGCATTTCGGTCCCACCCAAGCGTCGCATGTTTCTCTGCTGGCAAGTCCTCCATCACGATACAAGCAATATTTTTAGCTTACTGTGGTGATAGTAGGAGATTTTCAAATATTGTCAGGTTATTCGTAAGCCAAGAATGTTTGTGTTCCTTTTAAAAAAATCCAAAATTACAATTAGGTGACACGAACAAAAACAAATCATATTTTATTTAAAATAATAATACAAATAGTTTATTATAATTTTATTAAGTCAACAAGAACGGGCTCTTTAAGAACACTGGGTGGTTTCTTCAAATTATTAAGCCAAATCGAATTCTACCAGTACAGTACGTTTGCTGTAGAGTACATGATACATGGATAATATCTAATCGTTATAAAGATTTGTATTTTTGTTAACATTTTCCTAATTGAATACGGAATAAGCATCGACCAACAAATTAATAAATAAACAATAATAAAAATAGCAATATTGTGTTTTAATATATTTAAAAAGATAGTCTGCCATCTATGGTATAGGCAATATAGTTTTATAGTAAAGACTCAAACCTTAACATATTAGGAATATTTATTATTTTGATTTCAAAGGATTGTACGTGAACGGGAAAGTAGTGTTCACTATTTCCAACAGATGGCAGCATAATTTATTTTGTTGTTCAACCGAAGATGGCGCTTTCACAAAAATCCGATACGATAAAATTCATATATCACAATCTTCAATTTTTTTAAGGTAAGTAACTAATTATTTAGCATTGGTATTAAATATTTGTATTGTTATTCAGATAATTATTATATTAGATATTTATTATAACGGAAAGTAATAATTAAGAATTTAGTTGATTATAATGTAAGAAATTGCAGAAGTCTTGATAAAATATCTTTTACCAGTTACATACTGTTGATTATTTTTTTTAATCTAGCAGTGCAGAAGGAGTAGAGTACGGGGAACTAACAAATATTTCCTTTTCACAGTGGTTCCCAATTAGTGGTTCGCGTACCCCCAGGGGTACGTTTTGTTGCTTGAAGGAGTACACGCACGCAAACATTAAAATCGCCGAAATATATTTAGGCTTCAACTCGAAGATAGGTTTTCAGAGGATTTTTCAGAGCTGTGTTTATTTTCAAAACTTAAATAACATTATTATTAGAATTATTTTGCCATTACTAAGGATTAAGATTTTAAAGTTAATAAATGTTGAAAAACTAATTTAATTTTTTATTTACCATTTTGGCTATAACGGGTACGCGAGTTTGGACTTTTTCTCGAAGGTGTACTCAGGAAAAACTAATTGGGAGCCACTACCTTATTTTATCCATATCTTCAACCTTCTCCCTGATATCCTTAAAACCGAAACCCAACTCCATACTTTAAAAACACAAATAACTCTATGGATCCTCACTTCTGCAATGCATTTCATCCACAACATCCATACTTTCTAAACTTAAACCCACTAATCTCCCTTCAAACATTTCTCACATTCCTCATTTGTCTTAAATCATTAAAAATATTGTACTTATTTTAATTAATTATTGACAAAAATGAAGTAAATCGAAATTGTATAATTAACTAAATATTATTATGCATATTATGAAAATCTTCTGACTGTAATCTTCTCCCGCCATAACACAGGGCATCACCACATCCCTACAACCCTACAACCCTACAACCCTACAACCCTACAACCCTACAACCCTACAACCCTACAACCCTACAACCCTACAACCCTACAACCATACAACCCTACAACCCTAGAACCCATGATCCCTACATCCCTACATCCCTACATCCCTACGTCCCTACATCCCTACGTCCCTACGTCTCTACATACCTACATCCCTATGTCTCTACATCCCTACATCCCTACGTCCCTACATTCCTACGTCCCTACGTTTCTACATCCCTACATCCCTATGTCTCTACATCCCTACATCCCTATATCCCTACATCCCTACATCCAGGGCCGGCCCCGAGCCAAATGGTGCCTAGTGCGAGTAGCGCTCCATGTCAAAACCAGTAGACACGTAGGTAGATCTCTCTCTCTGGTTTCAATCCTGGGATTGGTTTGCAGCAATTTCATCTAATCTCCTCTTCCATTCTTCCCTGTCTTGTGCGGCTCTTTTGACTTCTGCATATGATGAGCAGCGCACGTCCACCAGCAGGTCCTCCAGGTACTCTCGGCGTGGGCGTCCCCTAGAGTTGGTCCCCTCGGTCATAGTCTCCATTATGACATGGAAGAAGCCTTCTTGTCGTGTAACATGGCCGATCCATCTTGCACGCCTTTCGGACAAGGTCCTGAGCAGGTGCCTTCCTCCTTCGATTCTTTGGAGAACCTCCTCATTTGTAATTTGGTCTCTCCAGGAAATTCCTAACAGTCTTCTATAGGACCACATCTCAAAAGCCTCTAGTCTCCGTTTATCTCTATCGGATAGGCACCATGTTTCGCAGCCGTACATCAAGATACTCCATACATAGGTCTTGATGAGGAGTATTCTCAGTTTTAGGTCTATATGTAGGTAGATAACCATCAATAATTGTTGGATGATTTACATTCGTGTGTATTGCCGTTTTTGTCAAAATAATTTCAAGGGCGACATGTTAGGTGTGAGTTATTATCAGCACCTTGTCGCATTGGCAATAGGGCGCCCGAAACGGACTACTTCATTTACACCCGCATAGGGCCAGCCCTGTCCATATTTACAGTAGCGGCGCCCCTGTCTTCACAAATGTGTTTGAAGATTGGTGATTCGGCAAAACAACACCAAATTCGTGTTACAAATTCCTTTTGATTAACGTAATTAATTAATGAAACGGGGCGTAATAAAGCGCCTCTCAATAATTTTATGAAAACAATGTTATTTATATATTTATGCTTTCTCTCTTTCTCTGGTAAATATAATAAACTATTTCGGGTGATATTCAATGACCAAATTAACACCATTAATTCAACCACCAATCATTTATGCAAGTAATTGGTTAGTAATTCTGCCTCCGCAATGCTTTTGGAATAAACTTTCCAGACTCTGTAATTAAAAAATGTGTTTCATAAATCTAATTCCACCCTTTAAAGACTACTCAAATGAATTCTATCATAAACGAGGAACAAAAACTCCCACCCTTTCATACAAATTATACCCACGTTTTGAAATAATAGTATCTACGAAGTAAAAAAATAAAATTCGTGTTATGTAAATATCTACCCCAAAAGTAAAAAAAGATAACATTTAAATATATATTATTACTAACGTCTAATTTTTATAGCGCCGCTTTATTTCATTTTTATTAAAAAAAATGTCTTCGTTTTTTAAGTAAACAAAAAAAGCCATCAAAAAACTATGGAGCATTAAAAGACACGTAATGCAGGATGCAGTCTACTAAGGCAACAAAATTACTTAAGATAATATTACTAGATATAATAATGCTGAAATAAAATAACCTCACCTAATCTAACGTAACCTTACCTAACCTAACTCACCAAATAAAGTGTTTTGTGATTTATAAAAATTATTTTTTACCTACCTTGTATGTAAAGATATAATATATTTAAAAAAAATTAAATATATTTTTTTGATTACTTATCTTTTTTTTCAAATGTAATAAAATGTTAGTGTTAGGTAAGAACTTATAATTAATAATAACAGAATGCGTAGTTCGATTAAAATCTAGTGCGTAATCGTTATGTTTGGTGACTTATTAGGGGTGTCCGGGTTCATGAAGTGAGGATTGTCTAGGTCTTGGCGGCAAATGTGTCTGCCCAACTACAGTGTGGTGAGCCGGATTTAGGGAGACTGGTAGAGGGAGACCTTTTATAACTCTCCAGCAGGACTCTCTCGATACCCATCGCCTTGCGACGCAGGGATGGATCGATACGTCTGTCACTCCTGGATACACCAAATTCCAACCATCCCTCTTACCTTCTTCCTTCCTAGAATGACCTCTCGTTCCTTTCATTAAAAAAACCCTCAATGCAGCACCCCCAAATATGACATAGGCCTTAAAGGAAATTATTTTTATCAGAGATGCTCAAATTAAAAAAGACTTAAGGTAGTGGGGAGAATATGGAAAAATGATGGTGTGAAAGTACCTGAATGTTGATATTTTACCCGGGCGATGCTGAAAGTATCACTCTGGATGAATCTGAGCGGTACCTTCATAATATTATAAAATTGCCATCAATGTTAGTAAAATCTAGTTTTTGGATATTCGGCAGCAATTATTCCTATCTTGTCGATACCAATTCTCACACTGCCAGCGTCCATTCAAAGGCGGTTAAATGTGCTACACTTTCATTGCAAAATACGCCTTAGTGCACCGCTATATGAAGTCAACGAATGCATTCACGTTCTGCACGTAGACCCACTTCCAACATTTCGGTTTTGGAAGGCTTGCAGCAATTCGCTCGATAGTGCATTCAACTCGGGTCGAGTGCCACTAACTCACACTTCCGTTTGGACTTTTATAAAATAAATCGTCAACATTACGCAGCAGAATCAACTCTTAACTTATATAGTATCGTATAAATAACTATGTTCCCAAACTGTTTTAGTCTTTTGTTCTCGGGAATAATGACACCAAACTATAATTTTTCTCATCATTTCCAACAATCAAAATGCTAACCCAATATTCATAATCATAAAAAATATAACATAAGCAGAAAAAGCGCAGTATGAATGTGAATAAATATAATTAGGTAGATTGTGCAACTAAAAAGCAAAAGGTGTAATTTTGAAAATCATTCATAGCTAATCCACAGAGAAGTTCAAATACTCCGGAAAATTCATGAATTTCATGAAAACGTGTTAAAAATAATTACGATTCCAAGTGCACATTGCGCGTTACGATCACTCGTCGGGGCGACGAACACTGAAAACGAAACTGTTGTAGTACATACGTAGCGGAAAACGTATGTAGCACGGTCTGCTCTCTGCCGCAGTGTGCTACGGAGTCTACGCCGAATGTGCTCGTAGTACGGTGCCCTCTGCACTACATACCCACTACACCAGCCTGCCACCAGTCGGCTCTACAGCTCTACGCCCCAGTACCCCCTGCACTAGTACTGACCTATCCTGCGCTTTTTCGTTGGTTGTGGATGTTGAGAATGGGTTGATTATCGGGTATATTTGTACAGAAGATCAGCTATTTTATATTCTGTCGACGTGATTGCACTATTTTCTTACATAAGTTAAGTACTGAAGAGTAAACATTTTTACTTCTTTAATAAATGTAAAATGCTTTGTGGGGTGGAATCATGGATTCTGAAATATTTAGGTTTTCTTTTTTAAACAGGATCTTAACAATTTAAAAAAATACATTTATTCGTAAACATCACTTTTGTTTTTTAGTCTGAAACGCAATATTTTCTTGTTGAGGGCATTTAAAAATACCTTAGAAAAATAGTTCAAATAATAGTACCACGACTAGTATTATGATAATGTATAAATTCTATTTAATTTATCTGTGGTTAAATGCCATTTATTTTTTTAATTAAAGCTTAAATAAAAATTTAAGGATTAAATAAAAAAAATGTTAAATTGATATTAAAACAATAAAGTGAGGTGAATGAGAGAAAGATAAAAGTAGAGACAGAGATAATTAAGTAAAGAATAAGGATAGGCTATGGAAAGAAGCAGAAGGTTTGATATGGAATATTTGAAACTTTAATATTAAGGAAGGGTTGTTTCACAGAATCTGAACGATTCATCAAATTTCATTGTTGATTTTCAAGTTTTGTGAAGGTTTTATTCAAGTTTTGTTATTATTTCATGTTCTATTTGCCTTACTTTGCAGATTTAAATGTTGGAAACTCTTTGTAAAAAGTAAAAGGTTCTACTTATAATTGTGTTTATTTACGTTACAATCAATAGGTCTGGATTTAGCTACGCTATTCATTACCCGAGGGTTGGTAATTCCCTGCCAATCACATCTCACAAGTAATTGTTACACTCTAGCGACATCTGTCGGAATCTGGGGTAAGCTTTATGACTAGCGTCATCTATCGCTTAAATACTCAACTTTATTACCATACATCACATTTCAGTTTTGTGATATGACTGGTCCATAATAATATTGTAACAGAACTTGAATATAACCTTCACAGAACTTGAAAATCACCATTAAAATTTGATGAGTTGTTCAAATTTTTTGAAACAACCAATCCTCAATTGATTTTTAATGTTTTTTATTCCATTTAATTAACTGCATTTTTCATCACGAGTGCTTCCGGATAAATTTAAAATATCTGAATTGTCAATAATAAAATGAATTCATGGTCCATGTTCGTAAATACATTTTTTAATTTCATATATATAAATATATTTTAAAAATATATTCTATATGCATATATACTCGTACTTGCAAATATTTTTAGCTGTTTTTACACAGCTCTTAAAATATGGCTCTTACAACTTAAAATTACTCACATCTTGAAAGCCATGATTTTTTTTTGTCAATATATGTTACTCGTACGTTGAGCTTTCTTAGGATTCTAGAATATGTGCGAAATTCTCAAGATCTGAATCAAAGCAAAAAAACAAAGTCTCGGTGGCGGTAAGACATTTGTAATCGTGATTAATTGGCTAAAACTATATGTAACTGGTAATACCGACTATTGTTCTAGCAATTACAAACAAAGTGCCAAATTTTCCGAACGTAGTTCACGTAAATAGCTCACACTGTCCACAAATTATATGATAAAGACATCGACAAATTAAATTATTTTTTTTCAGTAAGTTTTTAAACTATTTATTTAATACTTAATTTATTAAGGGGGTTATTTCATCATATGTATGATAGCTGTCAAAAACACTTTTCAAAGGACAAAGTACACATATTTTCTTATTTGGTACGCGAACCTGTGGATAGTGCCTACTTATCGGAACTTATAAGTTAGCCGGGTTTTCTAACTATCGCGAGTATTAAGAGGAAGCTACATGCCAAAAATGTGTATTTTTTTGGTATGCCTTATATCGTCACAAATATAGGTAATATGCATTAAAATCGCTTGACAAACGGAGTCTAGAAACGCTCGATTTCAAGCACTAAAGTGGTTTTTATTGATTTTGTTTGCAATTTTATAAGAAAGCAAAAAGGTAGTCAAAGGAACAAATAATCTTAGATATAATATTGTATTTTTTTAAATTGTTGCTTTTATGCGTTCATTATTGAAAAAATGTTTGTTTAAGTAGTCTACATTTATATTTTTTATTGAGTAATTACCTTTTTTATTTGTATTCTACTCAAGAGAAACGATAGGAAAACTTTCAATTTATCTAAAGCTAATTTTTTGGTATTCATAATATAAACCAATTCATTATAAAGATTAATCGAAAAAAGTGATTTAGCATTAAGCTTCGTTTTAACTGACAATTTTGTTTTGTTACGTAAACCTTTAAAACTTTTTTTTTCTTCTGTATCATTCACCAAACCCGGTGAAAAAAATATGCAAAAGCCCATCAGGGCGTTGATAATTAATAAATAAATAAAGAATGGTTATGATAACAGCTTATCGAGAGAATGGTGCAATACGCCAAAAGAAATTAATTGACTGATAAAAGGGAAACATTTAAAATTATCTTATTTTCCTAAACATCACTCGGTTACCAAGAAGTATGTACAATTTTATTAAATTAGCAATTTTAAGAATTTAGGGATATTATAATTCCAATTTTTAAAATTCAATTAAAGTATTACATTTTAAAAACGTATTTAGGTACTTACTTTATCGCTCACACAATCAGTTACAATTTTGAAAATGTTACTTAAATTCAAAGAAAGGGAATAACAAAAAATGTTGATAATTTCACGCAGGAATGACGCACATCACAGAGAACCGAAATTAGTGTCAAGTTATTTAATTAGAGATTTATGTTAAAACATTCCCGCTTGCTTTTTTTTTAAACGTAGGATGGAAAACTTTTATACGCACAGAGAAAGGTTGGTGCTTTATATATATAAAACTGTAATATTTCATATATGTCCGGCCATAGTAGAAAAGAAGGTAGAGGGAGTTTTGTGAAGACACGAGGATGTGTCACTTGGTGGCAGATGTGGCACAATGTGACTCAACAATTATTGATATTTTGTGGCAAATACGTCACTACGCTAACCGAGTGGTTGTAAACATTTATCAATTGTATTGAGAGCATAATATTTAAAAGTTCTAAATTAAATGAGTTATGAATTAAAGGTGCTTATTTTGTCAAATAAATATGTTATTTAAATTAATTTTGTTTTGTGGTCATATCGATGTAGGTTAGAGAATGGGTTAAAAATTATATCATTATTTATTTGTTGCATGAATTGAAATTGTTGTATTATTGATATGTTTCTTTCATTGTCAAATTTTAAGATCTTCTCTGACTATAACCACCCACTCTTAAAAAGAGGGAACTGAATTTAGTTTTGTTTTTCTCTGAAATAAATCAATATACGCCAGCTGTTAGTGACACCAAAGCAAAATTGCATAAAATGAAGGTTTTCGATGTTGATATCCTTTTGCATTTAACTAATAGAGTTCAGAACGACTACGTTATACAGAATTTCAAAGACTAATGTTACCTTATAAATATTAATGATAATGACACACATCATTGAAAATAAATTATTTTATTTTTTATTTTTTAAAAAAGAAAGTAAAAAATTCCCGGATTACGAATAACCTGACTACAAAAGATGTTTTTTTTAAATAAGCTTAAAATGCACTGTGATCGCAATAGGCGAATCAAGAGTTGACTTTAAAAAAAATTGTGAACTTTGAAGTTGACACAACTATGGTTGGAGATGGTGAACATGGAGTAAGGAAGGAAACCGACTTACTCCTTTGATGTTCTTCAAAGATGTTGATGGTTGGTTTCACTCACAGAAGATATGATTTATTTTATGCACAAGCTTCCATAACATCCAGGTTGGATACGAAAGATACTGAGGGAACCGAATATATTCACTTCACAGGCTTCTACCCTGAGTTGATATCAATAAAAGCACTGAACACAAATAGATGTTTTATTTGTGTATTTGTGTTATTGATGGAGTCTGTTTTAACAATCAGACTCCATCAATAAGCTGCTTTGACAGTCGCTTTTATTTTTGTAAAATGTCAAAAACACACGTGAGTGTAGTCGGATAATGACAGTTACTTGTAGGTAGAATAGGATGGGAAATATTCCACGGACAATGTTAATGGAAGATTAATAGTTGCGCATGCAATTTACTAAAAACAAATTTGTTGTTGTGGTTTTATATTGTGTGCAATAAAAAATAAATAAAAGCCAGCAGAAGAATTGAACACTCTAGTCCAACACAAGTCCTCCATCATAACACAAATAACGTTTTCCGCTTACTGTGGTGGTAGTAAGAGATTTACAAATATTGTCAGGTTATTGGTAACCTGACAATGAATGTTTGTATTTATTAAACAAAAAAATATATTTATTTTATATTGTATACAATATTAAACCACAACACCAAATTTGTTTTATTTTTAAACTTTTCCTAATTTTTTTAAAACGCTAATTATTGCAAAATAAATATTTTTCGGAAAAAAAAATTACAGAAGATAAAAGCATTTATTAAATTCCTGTATGCATACATATATATATATTTTACAGACTGATTTTTTAAAATTGCGCTTAATATTATGCCCCAAATCCAAATTTTTTTCAGGTGAAGTGTATTTTAAGTTTATTCTTAAAAATTACATTCTTTTTCGGCTTGTATTTCCGGAGTTTGTTAAAACATTTAATAATTGAGTTTGTGTAATGGTGTTGTGCCGTTATTGTATTTAGCTTAGAGATTATTATTTGTCTCGTGGTTCTCGGTCTGATGTTCAATGACTCTATTATTAGCCTCTCTATTATTAATACCGCACAAGTGTTGCAACTGCTCCCAATTACCTGAAGCCATTGAGACTATATCATCCCCAATTGGGTTCTGTTGTTGAAGTTAGTGGAGAGGGGAAAGAGATGAGAAAGAGGAAGGTGATCCAGATCCGTTCACCAACCACGGTTAAAGTCATTTCGATTGGTGATCGTACATGTACCGCTTTTAAATTATTATTGCTTCATACGTATTATAAAATATGTTTGTAAAAAAGCTTCAGGTGTTCCAAAAATAAATAAGCAATATAACGTGAGGCATATACAATATTTTATATATTACTTATGATTATATGTGTTTTTTAAAACAGCGTCGGCATTGTTCCGAAATCTGACGTAAGCAACGAAATATAAGCCTTTCTTGGGACAAATCGCGAAGTAATAAATTGTGTTGTTTATTTTGAAATTTTTCTTAACTTTTTTTTTGTTATGTTATTTTTTTTTTAATTTGTTCACATCATTTTCATAGCTAAACAAATGTAGTAAGATAAAAACAATATTAAACTGGGTTCAGGCGCAAGAATATATTTATTTATTTATTCAAAAAACAGTTTTTACATAAAAAAAACATACTCTGCACATCTCACTAGGGCATTCCTGTATCGAGATGTGCAGCTTTACAATAATATCATTTAAAAAAATACATATATGTAAACTTAAAATAATAACAACATTAAATTTAAACCAAAAAAAGAAAAGTTTTATACAATACGACAGTTAATTATACTGTGTTCTTGTTTATGAAAAAAAACTATTTTTTAATTGTGTTCAGATACCATATTGGTTTTATGTTATGAATAATTGAATTTTTATTTTAAGAGTCCAAAATCAGAAAAATACGTTTATTTTTTATTATACTTATTAGATTGATAAACATGAAAGGTATCCTTCCTACCTTAAAAATGACTTTCGCAAATATCTGCCTTTTGGCTTAAGATGGCAATGTACCCCAGACATTAATTTATTTTAAGCTTTACATGGGTGTACTTATACAATAATTTAAATTTAAATCGGAACAAGAGAATCTTGTACTTACACACGTTATAATTTCTTTGCTAATTACAAAATTATTTAATATCCTCACATGTTTTCCTGCAAGCTGAAAGTTGACACGTAGTTCCCAGCCCTTCACGCGTGATGGCGAGATGGTGCAATGGTAGGTTGGTGGGATGGCATGACAACGTGTTGCATGTGCAGGGAAATTGCATAATAATGATTGTTGGTGAATCCACCAAGCGCTGAGCAGTGACCTCGAGTAACCTTGCCCGCCACGCTCGAGAGACCCGGAAACCGACGTTTCTTGTTACAATTAATCGCATTTTTAATACATTTTACCTATCCCTTTCACTGCATTTATGTTCCCGTGCTGTTCTTGGGATAAAATTATGTTTCCGTTGGATTCAATAGAATGATGTGTAATGCATGCATGACGCTGAGCCATTACTATTTTACTGATACAGTTGGGTGAAGAGCATTTTTTTTTAAATTTTAATGGGTATTTCACCATCCTCTCGATAAGCACTACCCGTGTAATAACGTATTATTATTAATTTACGATTTAACTGTTTTTTTTTAGTTTTTAAGTTCGATTTTTAATACATAATAAATACGTATTTATCATAATGGATAGTTATCGAGAGGATGGTGAAATACCCCTTAAAATTCTTCGTCTTAAAATTCGTCCTTATGCTAATACAGAGTTTTCCAATAAGAGGTGTTATTTTAAATAGGCCGCTATTTCGGTAGGTGTTACTTTTGAAGCTGTCATTTTTTGACATTTGATAAGTAGAAACTACGCCATTAATAAAAATGGAACGATACATGCTTCAACAACGCATTTAAATTATTAAAATTCACTTGAGTGAATCAAATGTAAATCATCTTGAGTGATGAGGCCCATTTCCACCTCGGTGGCTTCGTCAACAAGCAAAATTGTCGCATCTGGGGCTCGGAAAACCCAAAAATTATTGTTGAAAAGCCTCTCTATCCTCAACGTGTGACTGTTTGGTGCGGTTAATGGTCCAGCGCAGTCATTGGACTTTACTTTATCCAAAATGAGGCTGGAGCAACAGTTATGGTGAATAGATTGCGCTATCAAGAGATGATTAATGATTTTTTTATGGCCGGAATTGGATGGTATTGATCAGGAGGGCGATTCTCGTTCTTTTAGCCTTAAGCTAAATGATAGCATTCGTCAACGACTGCTATCGTTTGCGAAAGATAGCTGTCCGTCGCTTGTAACATCTTTTCTTAACTATTAAGCGATTCTCGTTCTTCTGATAGCCTTACAAGATCGATTTTTGAGAGACCTAGTAAAAAATCCTAAAGAAGCGTGGTTAAGAAATTGTTAAGAGATTATTGAAAACACAAATTGGTGAAATATAATTAAGTGACGCAAGGTTTCTAACTAAAACTTAAAAAAACAAATACTTTGTATTATAATGCATTTTAATAACTGCTTATTTTATTTATGAATGACATAAATAAGCCATTTATCGAAGATTTACGTTTTGTGAAAAGGTACTTACCTCGCTGGATAGTAATGACTTTTTTACAGATTCACCACTTCTAAAGTGACGTTTGCTGTCAAACTAACGCTGCCGAATGGCGATAACTGTCACCCAAGTTGATTTAAGAATGAAAGGGATTCTTATTTCGTTGTGGTTAACTTCAAAACCCACAATTTCGAGCGCCAGCCAGAAACTTATTATTATTTATGTAGAAATCCTCAATGGTATATGTAGTTTATTGTAAATTAAATCACTTATCTGGCTTTCGACATGTTACGTACTTTACAAACATCGCAATTACCTGATTCAATTCATTTAATAGCATTATTGTGCCACAAACAAGTCACTAATCATGTTTACAGTCAATACTTACGATAATATTAAGTTTTCTCTTATTAAAACTACGCAAATATTGCTAATTGTCAAAACGTCACAATTAAATGAAGCAAATTCTCCGCGAACGCTAGCGTTCGGCCGCCGAATGACAGGTCTAGGGGTACCCTTCGCGTAAGGCTAAAAATTTTGGCGCGCAATCGAAAATCTAAGGATTCCATCTGTCAACGAGAGAACCGGAATCGCTTCATACGAATAAACCGAGAAAAATCGTTAATTTGAATGTAAGGACGATTTTAGTGTCGTTAAGTAGAACGAGAATCGCCCTCCTGGACAACGTTTAATTTCAACAAGACGGCGCTATGTGCCACACAAGTTACGAAACCATTGATCTTTTACGATTAAATATCAAAATAACACCTCTTATTGGAAAACCCTTTATATGTTACAAATCTTAAATTTACTCAAAGTTTACACACCGTATTTATATCAAGAGAACCTTATTGAATATCAACCGATTGCTTTAGTATTGTTTGTGGCTATTATTTACGGCTAGTTGACGAGAATTTTTAGTGAGGAAAACATTAGAGCATGGATTAAACATGGTGGGGAAATACCTTGCTATTCAGATCCGGTCACCAACCGAGCTAAAAGTATTTGATAAAAAAATAAATGCTATTCACTATAAAATATCGAAAACATTTTTTTCTTGAAACTCTTACGCTTATACGCTTAAATAACGCTTATAGCCCATAATAACTTCACGGAAATCATTATTGTGATTTGTTTTTGGGGTAGTATGCCGAGTTGCGCTACCTCCTTCTTTAGCCAACGTTTCGGACAGCATTGCAGTGTCCATTATCAGGGCAGATGTGTAATCCAGATAATATTAGATGTTAAATAGGAGGTAGCGCAACGCGGCATAATACCCCAAAAACAAATCACTATAATACTTTTGGCCGTGAAAATCTCAAATCATACCTCACGGAAGTCAGTTTTCTAAAGTAAGAAGTTTTTTTTTAACCTCTTCGTTTAACTAGAACTCGTCATAACTAAAAATAACTTGAAACACAGGTGAGTAAATAAGTACAAGTTGCAACGAATTTCATCAATTTCTTGAAAATACGCCAACGTCATATTTAGTTTTGTTATTGACTAGTTAACTGTACAGTTTTAGCTGTATGACGTGTGAATATAAATTCTTTATAACTTTTCTTACATTACATAGGAAACAGAAATTTCTTTTTTACATTACATAAAAAACAAATATTTATTTTATACATTACATAGGAAACAGATATTTCTTTTTTACATTACATAGGAAACAGATATTTCTTTTTGACTTTACATAGGAAATATATATTTCTTTTTACGGATTCAGTGATTGAAATCAAACAGCGTAAGTTGCTCATTTATCTCGTGATCAGTCATCCATTTACGAATAATTATTTATTCTTATTGT
The DNA here is from genome assembly GCA_026573805.1 of Hesperophylax magnus. Classification (NCBI taxonomy): domain Eukaryota; kingdom Metazoa; phylum Arthropoda; class Insecta; order Trichoptera; family Limnephilidae; genus Hesperophylax; species Hesperophylax magnus. Next base: position 10,882,628 of record JAIUSX010000002.1, read on the forward strand.
TTTCCATATCCATTGACTGCCGCCTTATACCAAAGTTTTTGACACTCTCAATATTATACAAGTTTCGATTTTTATTAATAATTTTAACAACGAGCACCTAAAACTAATAAAGTAGAAATCCATTCGTAAATTTTTTTTTCATTTCCTCGGGAGAAACTGAGTAAGGGAGGTAGTCATAAATAAACACATTGCTTAATTATTACTGAAAAAAAAAAACAAAATAACTTTGTTCACAACAACGAATATATAATTTATTCCTACTGACCGGTTTCGCTTAACAAAAGTATCAGCAGGGTACGAATTAAATATCATCAGTTGAATTTGTATCCCTACAATCATCATGAGTTAAATTTATATCCTGATGATGTTTGTGCTAAGCGAAACCGGTTAGTCGTATTAAATTAAATAAATTCTTGGTTATAAATAGAGTTATTATTTTATTAATATGTCAAACCACGAAGTAATTTTTTTTTTTTTGTTTTTAATATTTCCAAGCAAACTGAATACAACAAAAATGCAATGCGTATTAGTACAGACAATCATTTATTGATTTCTAATTAAAAAGAGATTACATTGATAATTGATCTGATAAAAAGCTTGCACTTCGCCTTAATTTAATCGCCCGTTAAACCTAGCTTTCCGCTGCGAATGAATTTTGGCATGGTCTTTTTAAATACAAATATCGTCGTCAGTGGTTTTTTTCAATCAGATGAACGAGTATTAATAACAATTCACTTTTTCGTCCGCTGTTTCTAGGCGAGCTTCTTCCGCGATGTCGAAATCAAATTCAACAGAGTTCAGCAGAGAGCGATGACTCCGAGGGGAAATAAAAAAAACGTACTCAATACTAAAAATTGCCAAGTGAAATTAAAAAAGCTACTTGGTCGCTCTCACGAGTAGAATCACTTGCCATCGCGGAGTACTGTTATCCGAGTGCTCAAGTAAGAGTAATCCGTGGATGTCTGCTTAATTCAATTAATTATCATGTTTTATTTTTTGATTGTTGATTGCACTTTACTTTCTTCTGAACAAGTATTTTGTTTAATTTCTTGAAATTTTATGCATTTTATCAACCTTTCAACTAAAATAAGTACCTACAGAGAGTTAAAATCAGAAATATTTTTCGATATAAAAATTACAATAATACCTATTTTGTATCGTTTTTGAATGAAACTTATTCTGAAGGAAATAGTCTTTTTTTCAAATATATGTTTAAATGTAGAAATGAGAAAAATGAAGACAGTGTTGGTAGTTCTTATGCGAAGTATCATACAGTTAAAAATGACCGAAGTAGATAGGGTCCCATTAGCTCAGTGGTAGAGCGGTGTCCCGGCAAGGCAAGGGTCATGGGTTCGAGTCCTAGATGTGACCGTATCTTTTTCTGATTTTTCTGTTTCAGATTTTCGTTTAGGAATCGCTCATGTTGTCTTCAATAATTAAATATACGTTTGTTGAATAAACTTCAACAGGCGATATATTATCAGCTTAAATAAAATTAAAAGACTGAAAGCTATGGAAATGAAATCCCTAAGGCCTACGTAAAACTATACATGATAGTGTTAGATATCCTAAGTTAATGTAAATGGTAAAAGAAGTCGTGGACGCCTGAGAAAGATATGGCACGATCGAGTAAACAAATACTTGAGTCGGGCCGTGTGTATAAAGTCAAAATAACAGAAGAGTTTGCACTGACGGTGTATGAATGTGAATGAGGTAAGTAGTGTGTGCCAAAACCGAGTTGTTTGGCGATGGTTACTTAGTTATTTAATAAAATTAAAATAAATCTACTACCCTGATGAGGCTAAGGTATGAACGAATCCGGTAGACGACAAATAGTAGCTCATACAAAATAATTGTTTTATCTGAAAAAAAATGGTTGCTCATTTAAGAGCTTTTTCAGATATGTAGCTTCTGTATATCTAATCTCAAAGCTTACTTTTTTAATATTAATCATGACAGGATTTTTTGCAAAACGCCAATTTGCAAAACAACGCCTTTAGGGCGATTGCCGCTCTACGAAAGCATTTTCGCCAATAATTAAGACCACTCCATGACTTTACCGTATTTTAACTTGAACCTGCGTTCTAATTTTTGAACACCAATAAAAATAATTCAAAATAATACCGTTTATTCAAATTAGCAACAAGTCACTAGAAGGCATTAATTTAGATGGTCGTGTGACTCCTAAAATATTTGAAAGATATAAAAAGATATTAAAATCTTCTATTCAAAAATTTCATTTTATTACTGTTCATTTACAAAAATTTAAATAATCGTAATTTTTATAGACTTTATACCGACATTGTCCCCTGTGAGTAATTTATCAAGTGTCATCTTATAACGTTCAAAGTCCGCGGTTTTTTTAACAAAAAACATTTGAAAAAACATATTCATTCTTGTATATTCTTGGATTCCATTTTATGAGAGAAAGAGTCCTTCTATGTCTATATTAAAGGGAAAATAACGCTTGATTTAATATTGGCTTTCCACATTTTCAAATTAAGTTTAAGCAATTGAAAATTGTATAATTGTTGAGTCATTGAAGATGGCTAAAAATTTGATTTCTAGTCTAGTTACCACAAACTAATGTAGGAAGGATAGATCATTAGCTCAAGTGTGTTAATCAAAAACAGTTTGTTTTCCTCCAGAGAAAACCTAATACTAATTGTAATATAGTTAGAGTTATCAAATATGTACACACATTCCTAGTACCTACTCAACAAAAATAATGCTCCCACTGTATCCGAAACGATGATTAAACCGAGCTTTAATCCTGAATAATTTCCATGTAAAGAAGCTGAATCCACAATAAGACAATAAGTGATAATTTCCAGAGAATGGTGGAAGTGTTGACACGTCAAGCTCGTACGCTTGGTCTTATAGAGCAATGGTTTTGATTTCAACCGTTGAGGTCGAAGTATAACTGTACCTGAGAAGAAAGTGCGCACGTCGACGCCAAGAATGTGATACCTGGAATATTCCGAAACCCAGTGGACACTTGGAACATATGATCAAATCAAATAGCGTCCTGTTTATTTTTCAAGTTAAACGGAATAGTCAAACCATATCAGTAAATCACGATGAAAATTTCCTTTCTGAAATTACCTGCTCAAAAAGGGTCAGCACAAAGGGTGTCACTACTCTAGAGCTCACCTTTCGATCATTGTATTGTACACTATATTCCTTTTTTTGTGCAAGAACTTTCATAATATTTATCACTGCTTATTTAAATAAAATATTTAAGTGTAAATAATTATATAAACCTACCCATCTAGTAAATAGCTACTGTCAAAATACATTGTGTGTAAAATTACTTAATAGAATAGACCGGTCGGTGGCCGAGTTGACACCGCGCTTGGGTCCCACTCGGGCGTAGTGTGTTCAATTCCTCGGCTGTTTCTGGCTGATTTCCAATCACAACACAAGCAACATTTTCAGCTTAATGTGGTGGTAGCAGGAGATTTTCAAATATTGTCAGGTTATTCGTAACCCGGGAATGTTTGTCTTTCTTTTAAAAATTAAAAATTTAAAAAAATAATAATTGGTTTTCACTAATTGTAATGTAACGGAAAATTTTGGTTTGTACGAGCAGATTGCTTATTGCGTTAGGAGAATTGTTTATTGTATCACATCTTGCATGGGCAGAGTCGTGCATTCCATGTAGACACACAAGCACTGCCTTCCCCGCCTTACTCGAAAAAAATATAAATAATATTAAAATTTATAAACTTTTCTAAACGCGAAGGTTCAGATCGATATCTCAAACTAAAACCTGTCAAAAGCAGAATCTAAGCATGCCAAATGTCGAACACGTCAGACTATTAAATGTTAACTTATTCTAAGTAACATTTTTACATGTGTGATTTTTGCACATTCAAGAGATGACTCGTTTTGTGTTTTTTTATTATTGTTCTTCAAAGTACAATCCCATTAAACCGCAATTAAGCAGTTTTTCAACAGGATGTTCATGTTAAATTACAATATAACATATTTTCATAATATTATTACTTATTACAATACAACTTATACATCATATTTATCACCAACAACTGCCATAATCAAAAGTATTACTAATACAGAGTATCTCTGCTTAGTAGCCATGTTTTCAGCATATATCTGAATCTCTGAGGTAATTCGCATTTTTTTATATTGCTTGATAACATGTTGAATATTTTGGGCATGTTGTATTCCAGGGTTCGCTGTCCGTATTTATTGTTATGTTTTGGTACAAGCATTCCTTCATTTTTTGTGAACCTAGTATTATGTTCATGTTCGACTTTCCACTTATATTCAGAGTCAGATATATGCTGAATCAATATGTTGTGCCACAATAAGGCCTGTACCGGCAAGACAGTCAAGTTCCGATACAATAATGATATGTTTCGCCTCTGTGGAAATATCTTATTGTAGTGTATCTTATCTTATGTTAGTGCCTAAATAGGTTTTCAGATCAAATTGCGACGGCGAGCAAATATAACAATCAAATTTTGTTTATACTAGTACAACTTTAGGAACGAAATAATGATAATATTGGGTATATGTTGGATTTATTTCTAAATATTTTCTGTGTTTATTTAGCGAAAAATATGAACATTTTAAATGTCCAGTAAAATGCTTGTAGTATGCATAGATTTGCCATATGAAATCCCAACAAATTGTTGTAAGTTTTTTTCAGTGAATTCTTTGTTTCCTTTCTGCCCACCCCGATCCAAAACTTTATGCACGTCACTGTTCATGTCAATTCAAATAGTGTAGAAGCAATTAAGTTATAATAATCCAGAAAAACCACCTCATAACATTTGATCGAATTCTACCCATAAAATATCAAAATACGACTGGTGACATATTTATGTACTTCCTCCTCGGTGGAAATGTTTCTCATGATAAACTTCACTTTTTATGGACACTTCATTTTTAAAAGCTCGACAAGCCAACTGGGGTTCAGCCGTGGGTAATTTAAATCAAGTCACGTGCTGAAGGAGGTGGAGCGGCTATATCCGATGAGGGTCATCGTAAATCACATGCAATATTACATTCAACAAAAGCTATGCATGTCCGCTGCTCTTTAATGATTCAAATTTGCAATAAACGGCTTTGGAAATATGTAGCACGCACTTATTACCGTATTGTGCATACTCGATATCCAGTATGGACCAATAGGTTACAATTTACGAACTGATGGAATCTTGTATGATCAAGAAATTGTGGTTTAATTTTTATAAAAAGGATTCAAAGCGGGTATGAACACATGTTTTCAGTTCGGTGATATGATATTAGAAAAATGCTTAATACATTTTGTTAAAATATACGTTTCTTTGAAATAGTTCTAACGTTGGTTTAAGAACTTTAAAATTCTCTTGATGAATAAAGAAAATAACGGAACTTTAAGAAGAAACCCATGTTCACATTCTAAAAATGTTTTATCACTTCAATAAGTAACTCTTGAACATGATTACGTCTAAAACATGAATTTCGTTCGTAAATCATGCCATCTTTCTCACGCTTAAAATACCCGGTAATCAGTCAATTATATTTCGTGACATTCAATTCTGTTATCGTTAAAATGTCACTTCCTGAAATTAGATTACACGGTTTGAAGTGACATGTTACCAAAATTACACAAGCCGCATAGTTACAGCCACGGCGATTATGTACAAATGGTGGATTACAGTTATGTAAACTGTTGAATACAAAGAAAAGCTCAGAGCGGTTCTGCACGCCGTTTTGTGTTAAATGTCAAATGGTGATGGTTATCTAAGCTCGGCTATTTTGCCAACAATAATTTCACCTTTACCTTAGCCGTAGACAACGGTATAGGTAAATAAAATACCAAAAGAGTGGTTCGGTAACAATTTTTGGTCTAAACAATCAAATATGATAATTTATTTGTTATGTCGTTTAAGCTGTAAAGCGTGTATTCAAGCAGTGATTACAGTTTACAGTTATTTTTTGCAATGAAAAGTTTTGAAAATGTTAAAAACGTCCTTATTCAAATATATACTTTAAAGTACTTCTAATAAATAACGAAGGTATAAATAATACTTTTGTTCCTTATTAATATCATTTAATGGAAGAACAATTTTGCAAAAAACTTACTGTTTCATAAACTGAAAATAAAAAAATAAAATTACATAGGTAAAAATTGAAATTAATCCAAAAAATATATAATTATATGCATTACGGATGATAACGAAAAAATTCTACATTGGCATAGCCAGTGCGTGGGTATACTTGTTTTTTTTTAACAGTTAAAATTTACTTATTACGGTGTACCTAATATTACATATGGTTTAGGTACAGTACATATACGTGTATTAATATATATTTTCAATAAATTACAAATTGAGTGAATTCTTATGTTAGCCTTTTTACAGCAATAAAAGTACCTAGATATAGAGAATAATGAAAAATAAGTAAGCTTCATATTTTCGCAGGTATTTCAAGGGAAGGATTATTTTTTATTGTGATTTAATATTTGATATAATTATAATGAATTGAAAAAACAATTAAAAAATTTATCTTCAAGACAAAAAAAATATATTTTTCAGTTATAGTATTATAATCAAGGATTAAAAAATACACGGTAGGTTGCAGCTTGTAGGGTGAAGTTTTCCCTGGTGATAGCTGATAGCCAACATCCGATGAGAGAGGGCACCGAATGAAGAGGAAATAATAAGCAAAAATAAAATAGTGTGAGTATATGATAATAAATGCGACAAATGACAATATTTTCCGTCTTTTCGAGTTATATTTTTTGCTCTCCTGCTGTGCTATAAGTCAGAAAACATTAATATGAAAGATTTTTTTCAACTGTGTCTAAATCTTATTATGATTAATGAAGAATATACAACAACAACATAATCCAATTTAAGTAAAATAAAACAATTTCAGAGAGGAGCGTTATTTAAAATGAACCGACGCAGTTTAAACGTAAGAACTACATTTCCTTAGCAACGTTATTATCCAGTTCTATGAAATAATCAAAACATTATCAGCATTATTCGGTTGGCGGCAATAAAAAAAATATTTAATGATTTTCTTTGCACCATACAGAGAATTGTGTGTAGATAATTTGATTTGCATGTACACATTACTTGACGGCAACAAATTCCAACTATATTTTTAAGTATTTTGTGTTCATTTATACAATATATAACATGAATAAAAATATGTTCAGGTTATTCACAGTTTGAATACATATTTTGGATAGAAATATTAAATTTCATGCTGCGAAACTATCATAGTGATGATCAACTTGCAAAAGACAATATAAAGGCAACAAAATACTGCCGCCTCGGAACAGGAAATCCTAGTGAGAACAAGAAACCCCTTTAATATGTTTTATACATTTAACTTACTGTAATTCATCTACAAACTTTGCTTAAATAGAAATTAATTAATTAATGGGTACATGTATAATTGATACATCCATGGTAAAATGGGTACATATATAATGCGTGCGAAGTGTTTTCTCGACTTCTTTTAATAAAAATTATAAATGTAACATTTTCTGACTTATTCCCAGCCCTGCAAGCATTTCGATAGTCGCACAGTTTCAGAAGGCATATACACACACTCACACACATAGTTCGCCAGTAGAGGTAGGCTGTAAGCAGTAGGAGTAGGTACCACTGGTAATGGTACTGCCTGCCTCCTCGTGGAGCGCCTATAGTGGCGTTACTCGTGTAACGGCCGTGGGCGATGCTAACCTTACGGTTTACGGTTTATTTCATTTTCGTTACGACATTTCTCTCGCGGGTACCGTTACATCGCAAAGTGTTCGCGCACACAACGACTAGGAAATATGCAGATCATGTGTCGCTTTTTTATTTATGTTTCTACTGGACGGAACGGTGGTTGGACAAATAATGATAACGCTTCTTGGACTTTTAAACTACATGACAACTTGAAAGTATTTCTGAAATTAAGAGTTGTTGTCAGACAAGAAGATGTTCTGTTTGCCCTTGAAGCCGTATTCAATGATCTCCCAACAGCAAGATTTGGCTACTGAAAATTACTGACTAACTTCGATGCACTGGTTAAATATATAGTTTGTATAAAATTAATTTTTACTCTTCAACGAACTTATCAATTTTTGTCGAAATCACAGGCATCTGGGCGTCGGTATCCGCAGATTTAAAGTCCTCAATTGGAAGCCTGATCCTGATAATTAGAGTGGATCCTCAGCAATGAGGAATCGACACAATAAACTGGAACGGAATAAATTTATAATTTAAAATAGGAATAAGATTCTATTTCCGCCATCGTACGTATTCCAGGGGGAATGGGTTACGATTCCGATGCAGTGGAAAATTATATGTTCATATATTAATTTGATCGCTAATATTGATAAGAGATTAGTCAGAGGCGTGAAAAAAAAAATTGACAATAGTTCAATTTATTTTATAAAACAAATGATGCAAAGTTATTGTATTGTGTTTTAACTTTATTTGAGAAAATATTTAAAAAAATATACTTATTTACTGTAGACCAAATTTGCTGACCCGTCCCAAAATTTGGCTTTGCTGCGACCATCATAACACTTTACTGGTTCATCTAAAATCAATCCAACAAAAAATCATTAGTTTAATAGTTAATCTAGTGCTTGATCGAAGTTTGTTTTTTAAATACTAAACAAAAACAAAATGGCAGCCCCTGAAAATTTATTCGCAGATTTTTTTATTGTTAATAAAAATAGATGTTTTAATAAAAAAATAAAATCCTTCGATCAGGAACTAGTTTTTTACGCTTTCAATTATACTGTATTAATTACATTTTACAGTGGTCATCGACGAAAAATTAATTTCAAATAAAGTTAGAATATAATATAGTAACTTTGTATTTTTGTTTTATAAGATTTAAATTAAAGTACTGTAAATTATTATTTATTTAAAACTAACTGACTAGTACCCGGCGTTGATTGACTTTTCTCTACTTTCAATAAATATAATATCAATGTATTATATATACAAACCTTTAGGAAGAAATTTTCTAAATTATATAGTTTAAAAGAACTAACTGCACTAACAGACAGACGCGAATAGTGACTTTGTTTTATACTATTCGGAGATATTCAATCCCTAACCCCTTAATTGGAACTTTAAGCGGAACGATATTTGATCTGTTATAAGCAACATTTATAGAAAAAAAGTATAGAATATTATATTTTCATCTTGTATAACTACTCGAAAAAATAAATGCTGATAATGAAAAACTTGTTTTTAAATCATTCTTTCTTTTGGATTATGTACACAAATTCTTAAATAACAAAAAAAAATATAATAAAAGTACTGCACGAATCTCGACCACCCTGTTTATGAATCTAGGCGCTATTATAAGTAAACAACGTAATTGTATGGCAGCAAAACTTTCTTACGGGCCGAGCAGCCTACATTCTCCGGCCCGGCCGCTGCGGCCAAGTTCATCGAACTCCCGAGCTGATCATAGAGAGGCGACTCGACTATATCGATGCCAACTCCACCACCACTCTACTCTACTCAAGTCACTCCATCAAACAGATATACTATGCGCAATTTGCATATTGCTAACAATTTAGAAATATCGCTTTTGAGACTGGGAATTGGTAGTATTGACATTTCTGATGGCTTTTTTATGTTTTATGCATGCTTTTTAATCTGAATTTCTGCAGCATGAAATCAAGTCAAGTTTTCAGATTTTAATTCGTTTTTTTGTGTGTTTTGAATATTTATCTTACCCTCTTTTGTGTTAAATGTGGAGTGAAGTATACTATACAAAAAAATTGTGACATGTCACTTGACCTAAAAAAAATAACTCACTATAAAAAAATGGGTTTTTACATGTTTACAGGTCGTCACATTAGTTTGACAAGGTTATAACTGAACATTACCTTGTTTTGATGTCGATTTCTCATAACGTCTATAACAATTACTAAATTTATGGTTTGATCTAATATATAGTATTTTAGTTCATTATAAACAAGGATTACATCAAGGACACAACATTTAATTTTACAAGGTTCTAACGTTCCTTTGAACCTTGTTCAACTGACATTTTGTTCCTAACTGACAGATAGAAACAAAATTTGTTTGGATTCAAATGGTGGGTTGCTTTTTTGTTTACGGAGTTTTTTGTGTATTTATTATTATTTTGAATAACCCTTCAGGCCTCTGACATATTGACCGTTATATTTCTTGAAGATGCAGTCAGAGAGTCGAAGAATTAATGTCTACTTCCGCTTCTCAATAAAAACGAATTATAGGAGAAATCTCAACAGCATTGGCACATTACTAACTTCATTAAAACTCAAAATTATTTCGGATGAGCTAAAGAAACGGTTTCCTATTCAAAAATAATTTTGCTCCAAAATGTCAGCGACTTGGTGTTAAAGGGGAACTTATGTGATAAATGAAAATTATAATTAAAAATACAACGAAGATTCATTTTTCATAAGAAAAAAATGTACATGTGGACTTAGATATAGATACATGGTAACATAGATATTAAAAGGAGTATATGCCTGAAAACCCGAATTACGTAGTTTGCCGAATCAAAGTTCTAGCTGCTAGTTCTGACATAAAGTTTTCGATCCAATCTACTAACGTATAAAGTTATGCTGCATGTTGCTATATCTTCAGTCCTAAGGACTGACATCTCTACCTGAATTCATTTTGTCTTTTCAAGAAGTATTTCAATATAATTTCTATCTACTTTGGATGTTTTACTTCTTCATAGTGAAAATGTAACAGAAAGCTAACTTCAAGGAAAAATATATCTTTCTAGAAATGTTTTCGTACTTCCAATTATGTCAATTGCTAGTAAGTTGTATGGAGGATCTCAGTATCTAAGCAGGTACGTTAATAGAAATATGTGGGTAATGAATCTCTTTGACATTAAATGATATTTTAATTACCCAGACCTGATAATGTCTCCATGCTCCACATCTTCCTAAAAATCAGAAATATTTCAAATGTTTTTAAAAAAAAATCTCAATTTATCAATGCAAATGTGTTTAAATTTCTACGTTTTGTAGTATTGAAACAAACTATATCTTGGGCTAATTTTATTTAAGGTGTGATTTAACTGAGCTTATTAGTTAATTATTTTATTAATCTTAATTAAAGTAGAGTAATGTTTGTGCAATCACAGGCAAGCATAGTAAATGCACAAGTGTATCGGAATTGCACACGAAAGTCTGTAATCTTGAAGAAAATACAACCGAAACACAATACTCGATAAACTGGTCAAAAAGGTTCGTCGTGCCCTCTCGATGATTTCTCGTGTGAAATATAAGTAATACATTTTCTACTTGGAACCTCCTTGTGTATTGAAAGAGTCATAAGATATTTCTGCAATATTGCAGATGTATGTCATTGCGATACTTTCCAAATACACTGTACTTACTTGATTCAGACGACCAGAGTATAATAATATCTTTAAAACATCATCCCAAAGAAGGTTAAAAAAATTCTAAACGGCGTTTATAGATGAAAAACTCAGTTTTGGAAAAGTCAGAAAAAATGTACATGAGTTTTTTAAATAAAAAAATATGTTTAAAAAACATTTTGTTTCGGCTTCCTTGTTGTTAAAAGACTTTTTTTTTTTTTAATTTGCAATAATTCAAAACATTTTCTTATCAGCGATAACTAAGTAAAAAAAATAAACGTTTCTCCATATACATTAAAGACGACGAAGAACATATCTCAAGAAGGAGCCCTCAAAAATGTAATTCTTATTTATTAACTGAATTTAGGCTTGAAGCATTAAACCATCTTAGAGTATGTACAGTATATATTGTCTAATCCACCCACTACTAAATTTTCTCGTTGGATATCTTTTTCAACTTTTAAAAAATTGATGAGGTGCCATTAAATTGATACATTTTGCCAGCGTGCCTCCCGCGGATATTACAAAATCGTGCTCATGACCGCGAGTTACCTCTGGCGATCCGCACGGCAGTTCAAATATCACAGGTGGCAAGTAAAATGTGAATTTACTACAAATCCATATAAAAATTTTCACTATCTCTCAATTCCAACTCGCAAATGATAATACATTGTGACAAAGTTCCTCGTTAGTTATCACTGCATGCAGAATTAGTTTGATTTACGACCGACTTTTCGAGATAGAAAAAACTGTGACATTTAAGTGGTGACGATGAAAACATCAGATACGATATAATGAGGTGATGGAACGCGAATCTAAATGCAATATTGGAACAATCAACAATAATTACATTCTGATGTTTGCTTTTTCTCTAATTCTGACCGGTTTTTGATCCGCGATTCGCGAAATGAATCAGAGAGGTTTTAGTTGCACTAACTTTTATTAACCTTTACTAACCAATAACTTTTAAGGGAAGAAAATATCGATAATCTGGTGATTAACTAACAATCTATACCTAACTCACCTCAAAATAGAAATTAGATTATAAATATAGTTAATTGGTGTCTTGGATGCATGGAATTACTGTTAAACACTCTAGTTACACTCTGTTAGGGTTGTCGTCTACCCTCAGAGAGACAGAGCTATTCGAGAACAATTTGAAGCCACGGGGTGAGGGGAAGATGTGTGAAAAATACCTTTACCTACGAGTTCTTTTTGATGACATGTCCCGTTACCTGTCTCAAAAAATACCCCGTTATAATTGCATTAACAATATAAAAATAAACTTAAAATAGTCCATTTGTACCAATTTTAATATAAACCATTCAAAATTTGTCATGTAAGATAGCTGGATTTGGCCTCAGTGTTATTCATACAAAATCAACCTAATGCTCTGTCCAGGGCTTTATAAGTTCATGCTCTGTCCCGACAATCCATGTCTCTATATAAACATGTTTAAAGAAAAAAATCCTTTGAATATTTGAAATAAAGTATAAAGTAGGTAAGACAGCAAATACTCTTTACATGGTTTTCTAAAACCCTTAAGAGGATCGAAAAAAAAACATATTTATGTAATATATATTTTAAAAGTGAAGACGCTGTCTTATATATCAGCTGTTTTAAATCAGATGCATTTTATTAAAAACATGGCGAAACACTTGCAGGCGAAAGCGGGTAAACCTCAAAACGCAAGTGTAATGCTAATACAAATACAACATCATTATACTCGCAGATATCTTGTGGTGCGTTGTTTACCATGTGTGGGGGAATCACTAAGCGACACGCTGTGACGTAAAAAAGTACTGAATTCTGTAAAACGTGCTCTAGAAATAAAGGCATTGTCTTTAATTTAATTAGTTGCTAAGCTCGGCTGACTTCCATGATTCCTTCTTAAAAGGAAAAGAGCTGGCTGAATGAGATTCTAAATTTTATTACTGACTCGAAGAACTTATTTTCTAAGTTAACAAAGGCCGTTTATCAAAACATATTTCGGCCAATACTATACATTTTAGCCCTGTTCTTTTATTTGAAAATCCGTGAAAAGTTTTGAGTAATTATAATTTGGCTAAAATACGAAACGCCCAAGAGGCATCTGAAAACATTTGTTGATCCTTATTCCTAAAATAATGTTTGCTGTATAGGAACCTATATTAAACATTTATAAGTAAACCATAGACAAAATGCGAGAAAAAATTAACTAAAAAATCTGCCTCAACACAGGTTCGCCTAGTGAGGCAGGTTATGAACAACTTAAAATATATCTATATAACACTCTTATATACATATTTACTTTTTCTTCTATTAGAAACTGCTCTATTATTGTAACATTAGTTTTTCAACAATGTCATTGTTACTAACTTACATATAGGTATTTTACTTAAAATAAAAATAATAATAATAATATATATAAAGAACACAATTTTAAACTTTTTTCCACTTGTTTTTATTTGACCGTGACCGGTTTCAGCCTGTTAGGGCCATCTTCAGACTGGTACAATTTTTGTCTTAAACTAGGGTTTATATACATAGGCAAATTACATTGAGGGGAGGGGTTAACATAGTAGGTTGGTTTGAATTATGAGGGGTTTTTTCGTGAAACATGATATTTCCCAAATATTTGGGAAATATCATGTTTCACGAAAAAACCCCTCATAATTCAAACCAACCTACTATGTTAACCCCTCCCCTCAATGTAATTTGCCTATGTATATAAACCCTAGTTTAAGACAAAAATTGTACCAGTCTGAAGATGGCCCTAACAGGCTGAAACCGGTCACGGTCAAATAAAAACAAGTGGAAAAAAGTTTAAAATTGTGTTCTTTATATATATTTATAATGGAATTCCACCACGAAATAACAGTTTCAAATATTAAAATATTAATAATAATAATACTTGGATGACTTGTATAGCGCCGTTTTCGTGCAAAAACACCTCAAGGGCGCTTACTAATGATATATTATATACTCTGTAATTTTTTGGATGAAATAAATAAATTGTAAGCGAAAAATATTCTGCAAAGTATTTTAAATAATGACAAAAAAAATATACAGTTTAAAACATAAAACAATATCAGTCGGATCTTATGTATTGGAACCTGAAAATGTCGCATAATGCTTTGTGGATTTTTTGAGAAAAGCAATGTTATATTTCAGATGTTAGGTACACGGAGAAAAATGAGTATGGCTTATTTATTTAAATCCTGTTAAAACGTGATGGCAAGCCATTTCTTAGTAAAACATTTGTCCATTCAGAATATATCGGAACACACGTTCATGCAGCTACGCTTTTCCTGATAAATATAATGACGAACTGTGACAATTTTAGTATTTTTATGAACACGTGTTTCAACATCCTCATAACACATTTTATTTTACTAATAGTATGTTAAGAAAATCTGTCAATTCATTCGTTAAAGGCTTGCAGTCCCGCTTATAACAGGAATTTGAATAATTTGACTGATAGATTGAACATACTCTCCGTATAGATTGAAAAGCAATCAAAATTTCAAACGCCATTTTCTTAGGTCTCTATTTACGTATCATGCACCTATACGAATAAATGTTTTTTTTTATTAGTTACATAATGCAAGATCTCATTATTCAAAAACTCCAAACTATATATTTTCGTTTTGAGATTGTTTTGCTATGAACGCTGTTGAATCTGTAAATTCGTGGTTTTATAAGTGGAAATGTGATAAAACGAATATTATGGCATTCGACTTACGCTCTAGTTTATTTGTAAATACGCTGAAAGCAAAAATTTACTTTCTTGAAATTGATACCAATCTTGGGCCTCGTTGCTGCAAGCTGTAACCAGCATTTGCATGATTAGCATGTACCTACCTACCAAACTATCCTTCAACTTGAAAGAAGTAGTTTATACTTCCAATATTATGCGCACACGCTTTGTAGCAAACTGGTTTAAATAAAGGAGATACGGCAATAATACTTAATTGGAGGTATCATTATGATGAGACCTTCCGCAAAAAATTATACGCACGCTTAGTAATTATTATAATTATAATTATTATAATTTTATAATAATAATTATAATTGATCCACGTGCTTTTGCCAAATTAATAAACTTCTTCTTAACATTAATAAATGCCACATTATAAGATTTTTCAAAATAACTTAACCCTTTAACTACTAATATAAAATCAATAATGTTCCTCTCACCTCTGTCAGTGAAATTAACGCTCTTGGCGCTATTTTCGATTCAAAATTTAACTTCCTTTCACATATAAATTCAATTACCAACAAAGGATTATAAATGCTTGGTTTCATTCTACGAAAGGGCAGAGACTTTCGTAATATTTCTACATTACAAATCTCATATTCTTCTTTAGTTCGTAGTCAAGTCGAATGTAATTCTTCTATCTGGTCCCCTCACTTCAAAATCTACTCTGACTCCATTGAAAAAACTCAGCATAAATTCCTATTAACTATAAACTCGGTCCACCAATTGAAACAATAAACTACAATCTCTTGATGAAAGAACTAAACTTATTAAAACTCTCAGATATGAGACTTGTTTCCGACTTGATTTTTATTCATAAAATTGATAATGGTATTATAGACAGCCCTGATGTATTGAGTCTAATTACCTTTCATATACCTACAAGAGCTAGTCGATCTAAAATTATTTTTAATTGCAACAAAATTATCAGGACTGAGTCATTTAGATACTCGGTTGTACCTAGATTACATGCAGTTGGCAATGTTTTCTCAGAATTAGTTGATGTGTTAAATTGCACGGAATGTAATTACAGGAAGGCTATAATAACATACCTCATAAATAAATATTTGTGTTAGCTTTTGTTATATTAGTGCTAAGTTTATATAATTATATCACATGTTTGTAAAAGCCTCTATGGGCGTGTAATATAAATAAAAATTTAAAAAAAAAAAAAATCGATTCGATTTCGTTCGACTTCGATCGACTGTATATCCGAATTTAACACTTTGAAACTAAATAACTTTTTTTTTCTAAATTTATTTGTTTTTGAAGATTTTATTGCACATGTCTAAACCATCGAGATATAGATGTACACAATTAGTTGGGGGATCAAAAAAAAAAATTGTGGACAAAATCACCTTTAGGAGAGGGGTGACTTTTACATACCATTTATAAACTTATTACAATGACACGCCAATCAAAAAAAAAATCTAAAAAACGAATCACGCTTATATATATATGAAGTACATGATAATACACAACTTTAATATGTAGTGTACAACTGCTGACCCTGTACGAATCGCAAGTTACTTGAATTAGTAGTCACCTATGATCTGGGGCCCCAAAGTAATTTGGAAATCCTGACTAAATGCTGTGCAGAAATGGGTGGCCCTTTGGAAGACTAGATTTTAGATTACATGCGTCATGTGGAAATGCCATACTTGTTCTACTGGTAAGGAATTAGCATCATTAATCTCTTCGGCACCGGTGCATAGTCGGGAAACAAAACAATAATAATAAAACAATTTTATTAAAAAAATATTATTCCTTATCCAAAAGTATCATAAAATCATTGACAGCCCTGTTTTACTAAAGCCAAATTGCGATACTTGCCCAGCTATTCCAAGTAGAATTAATTTTGAAGGCAAAAATAAACTCACTACTAATTACTCTATTTTAATATTTTGCTAGATTATACATGTTAAAAAGTCACTTTTTTTATACATATTAATATTCTGTTCAAATCAAATATTCTCTGTTATTATAACATTCTAGGCCTTAGTAGAATTTATTTTATATTAATTACTATTCATTATCATAAATACCTCATACCTCGATTTATGTCAGGTCTTCCGTTGAGGTGATTTCTCACGAAAACGGCGCTATATAAATTAGCCAAATATTATTATTATTATACAAACCTAGTATTCATTCAACTATTACTACACTAGTAGATATTTCTTCTAATTGTGTATTGTTTAAATGCACTTCTATTAACAACTGTATCACTTGCAGAAATATTTTAGTGTACACATTACTTGTTCTGTAATCACTCTATTGTAAAAGCCATTTTATGGCGTTTAAATAAATAATTCAGTGCAAATATATTTTTTCTTCTGTTAACTAATTACGTCCTAAAACGCTCGATGTATTGAAGATAAAAAAATATTTCCTGCATATTGCTCGCTATTATAAAAGGTTGCGTAAAAATTCAAATTCAAATTCAAAAAATTATTTATTCCACAAAAATACAGAGTACAAAGGGAATAGCTTATAGGTTACATCCTATTTCTTCCAGCTAACCCAACAAATACACATTATATTACATAACCCAACAATTACATACTAACAAATGTATGTAAATAAAAAATAAAAAAACAGAGGTATTTAATTTGTTTGTAAACATCACTTATACGTAAATACTTAATGCCGACCGGGTTTCGCTACAACCGTAGCTTCATCAGGGCAGTATATCAGGGCAGGGCGGTATTATACTGCCCTGATGAAGCTACGGTTGTAGCGAAACCCGGTCGGCATTAAGTATTTACCTATAAGTGATGTTTACAAAGTTATTGTTTAATTTTAAATTATAATTTCACATCACAAAGTAACCGCTTCATGTGAAGAAATATTTAATTTGTGTAAGGTATTCATTTAAGGTATTTATTTAAAGCCATCACTATATCAGAGGACACTCTCATTTTTGCAAATGGCGTCTTATTTCATCACGACTTTGACATTTATGAAGTAAATAAAAGCAGAATACACGTTGAAATCCATAAATTTCTATACTCCTTAATGTGGCGGAATAATTGTGTTATAATTATTATTTTTATTCATAAACAACGTTACCTTCTTAGGAAATCGATTGAGGACTTGAATCACCTTGTGGTTACGATCATGTCAATGGTCGGAATACCAGAGTTGGATTGTAGACAACGTATGAGTGTGAATGAAGCAAAGAGTGTCTGCTATGACAGAGTTGCGTGGTCTAACGATTCGTTGGTTAGTAAGCTACTTGAACACAGAAGTTTCCTCAGCAAAATCCTGGCTTTAACTAGCCCATCACCTAAATATTATTTTAAATCAATATTAATATTAAACACTTGAGAACACATTACCATTTAATGTAGGGAAAACAGATTTCTAAATCGGATTAACCGGTATTAAATCATTTTAGACATCATAAAAAATTAAATTGGAGGGGTGGGGGTAAATAGAATCATTAATAAGTAATCTCAACGTGGCCTAACTACAGTTTGAAAATTGTTTTGAACGTCGAAACAGCTGTCACAATAATAAAAAAAGCTAAAATACTGTATAATAATATTATTATATTTGATTAACATTAAATTTAAAAAAGCCCATTATAAATTTGGGGTGGAAATCGAATTCAAACATATCGTCATAGTTTTTTACACTCTATTCTCTTCGATCTAAATATCCTTTTTGTTTTCAAAAAATTCTGTTAATTAAGCAAAAAATTTGGGTTGCAAGTAAAGGTAAATCATTTTAAAGAGACTCTTGCTTGTGTAGTGGTGAACCTATTTCATGGAAAAAGTCATTTAATTTAATTACAATTTGGTTTTTGTTTAGCAAACTGAAAAATGAATTAAAAAAAACACAAAAAGAACATTGTAGAATAGAATAAATAGCAAGTCCACATTTAAACGGAATTGATAAACTTCGTTACACATCCAGTATATTTGGGAACTTGCTAGGTAAGAGGGTGTTACAAAATATTCGAAAAAATATTTTGAAAATTTCGATACTATCGATCTGCACAAATAAATTCAAACTTGTCAATTTAAAAATAATATACCTTTACACGATCATCCCACGTGAACAGTGTAGTCTAACAGGTGTTAGATGCCTCATTGTGTGGGTGTCCAAGGGGAAGTGACCTAGAGGCAGACCGAGGAACAGTTGGTGATCAAAGATTAGATCATGAAGAGAAGACCCGGGGGAGGACTGGAAAAGAAAGGATAGGAACAAATCCCATCCTGGGATGCAGCGCCATTATGAATATGAAAGCTTTACATGTATATATATATTTTTTGAAATCAGAAAGAAGCAAATTGGGGTGTGACATTCTATATTAAATAAACAAACCAAACTTTTTATTGAATTAGAGCATTACTGTGGCTCAGTCTATCTGTGCATCTAGATAAACTATAGATTCAACACATGCCATTTTTTTCAAAAAAGCATGTCCATCATATGGTGTGGTTTTCCAAAAAAAAAACTGTCACAGGCAACACATGCGTATTCGAATGCAACGTTGAGTCACAATTTCAAAGCAATCGGTGAGGAACTTTAGGAGATTTAAGATTTTGAACCATCGAACATTTATATTTTTATCTATATAGAAAGATAGATAGATGGATAGATAATGAATAGATAGATAATGGATAGATGGATAGCCAACAAGGTTTCGCTTATCTCAAGCTTCATCAGGGCTATTATATTAACTGTTCAGCTTAATATATGTTGTCATGTATTAATTTTACTAACTGTACTACTAAGCAAAGAGTTGATATCAAATTATAGAAATAACATTTATTAAATTTAGTTATATTATGATGTAGGTACCCGTGTATTATGTCAAGAAAGTAAATTTTCCACATTTTTATATATTTCCATAAAAATAATGTGGAAATACTTAAAAAATGAAGATATCAGGGGGTTTTCCTAAATTATATTGGCCGTAATATACCTAAATAAAACCGTTCAAAAATATAAACAATCTAATGAAACAAATATTGAATGTGGTGGGCTAATTATTATTATTACCAATAGGTCACATAAATAATTTGTAGTTGCAGTTTAAAAAATAAGTGCGTGTTTTTATTTTCCGACCGAATGTTTTCCAATCCTATTTTTATATATATGATGTTTTTTTATTATTTGGTTTCGGCGTATTTTAAGAAAATCTACAAAATTTTTTTTTGAAACCTTACTTGATAACTTAACTTGAAACCTTACTCGATAACTTCTTACACAAAAATATTTAGGGTAGGTAAAACCCAAAAAAGTTCCCCAAATCTAAGAATCGGTTTTGTATGCATTTCAATGGTAGTAAGATATTTAGAACTGTTGAAAGTTATTCGTAGATTTCGTAAGAAACCCACCTTATGCGGCTCACCGTTGCATAATGTATATAACTTTATTGTGTCAGAATATTTCAAGCACACAAAGCATTTCGCGGCGAAGTTCAGGGGACATGACTCAAGAACAACAATGGCCAAACTCTTCGCTTTACTGTTCGTTATATAACTGTTAAAGGAATTACGATTGTCTCACGGTATTAAACGCCTTCTCAATCATTTTCCTTAAGGTCAGTCTCTAAACCGGTATTAAAAAGTATCACAGTAGTCAAAAGATCATTTAAAATCACAAATGGAATTAAACTATTATATATTTAGAGTTTAATACTTTTAGCGCAGTGGCTTGAAGCTGGCAAAAGATTTTATTGAATTGTAATGCAATCCTTTATTTTGTGTATCTGACCACAATGCAATGAGTAACTTGCATGCATTTTTTATTGGTTTTCAAAAAAATCATGTAAATAGTTAATACATTTTTCTGTGAATGCTTCAAAATAATTGTAAATAAAAACACTTTTGATCGCATTCCAAATTAAACAATCTGTGTTTATATCTCCTTATGTCACTATAAAAAACATACCTACCTAGACAAAATCATGTTATTAGTTTATTTATATGAATAAATCAAAACTGGTCCGGGCATTCTTAAAATACGATGAAACAAAATCATCAAGCAAGTAGTTCATTAAATGTTCTTCCACTGTTTCTTTCTCTTTCCATTGGTGTGTATTAGTTAGTGGGCACCCTGTGGTAGTACTAAAGTATGCTTCTGGAGGTGTACTGAATAACGGGCATGGGTCAACTGAACATGACTCATAATCGATGTATCAACGATCGAGTTACGGCGAAAAGGTGACTTAAACATTAAAACTAGGTTAACTGGTTCTTCCTTGGAACTGTTCTATACGATCACGTGCATATTTTATGGACTCGAGTGGAGGAAAATGGATGTGAATCAGGGTAAGGAAAACTTGGGATTCCACAAATTACATTTCAAACCATATTTTAATCATTTAAAAAAAAGTTATTAGTACACGGAGAAAAAACTTACAGATATAAAATATTACTAATTTATTAAGAATCTCTTCAAATTATTGGTAATCCTGTTAAAAACAGGATTGCAGGCCATTGACGAATGAATTGATGGCTATCCAGATAAACTTTAATTAAAATTTTGTCACGATGTCGGAACACGTGTTCATAAAAATCCCAAAAATTTCGTTATATATTTCAATATATTATTAAGAACACAGGTGCATGAACACTTGTTCCGATATTATTACTAAAACTTTATCAGGAAGCGGCCTGCAGTCCCGTTTTTAACCGGATTACCAATAATTTGTAGAGATTTTTCATAAATCAGCAATACTCATTTTTCTCCGTGTATATTTCCCAATGAAACCACTTCATTAATTATATTGCTCTTCTACATTATAACAATTATGCGCTCTCCTATTGGAGGTTAGCTATCGTAAGGATAATCCTCACGATGCACACTGCAGCCCGGAAACACTTACGAAATTGCCCTCATACCGGTCGTAAGTTTCGAATCTTCGAGGTTCTCGGTTAAAAGTTTACATCAAACTTACCTGGATTTTCAGTTGGACCTTATATTAATTATTGACACTGTTCATAGTGTGATCAAGATTACTATGACAAAAAATAGATTTGTCTTCCGTATATTTTTGTTGTTTCTAACGAAATCTTTTGAAATTCTGTTTAAAAAAGGAGACTTACAAATCACCATCAAATCGTTTCAAATAGTGTCAAAGCACATGTGTTACTACCGCTACCCTACGCAATCCTCTAAAAATTTTGTTGTTCACGATCCTACGCATTCACTAAAAGATCAAACCAATTGGTAGACAAATAAACTCCATAGCCGTAATTTCATGCCATTTCTCCATGGTGGCCTGCAATTTTTTATCTACGAAAAAAAAAATTAAAAGGTTGACAGCATTTCGTACAGCTGAAAAAAACTTGCATGACTAGTACATATTTTTTTACTCGGTGCGTTTATTTTGCTTACAGATGCCCGTCTGTTCTAATGGAATCAGGATCGCTCGATTCCTTTTTTAAAGGGTTGATTTAAGCTCCTCCAAACTCAAAACAATATTAAACATCAGGATAATATTTTTTGCTTGATGCCTTTATTTTACTTGCAGATGGCCGGCTTGTTGCGGGTTGGGGATCGCGGAAGGAGGTGGTAGATTGGCACGCCGCTATGACGTGGAGCGCCCGCAACAACGCGGTAGTAAATACAAGCGAGTTGCACAAGAAAAGTGTTACGAAACTGTGGCAATGAACTCGACTGAACCTGGGCCGCGACGGGCAGGGGCCGTTCAGCCAGGGCTGCCAAAAACCAAATAATTTTGCAAAAAAAAAAAGGTTTTTGAGTTTTTCATTCAGTTTATATTGGAAATTATTAACATTGGTTCTTTTATAAATATTTGAATTCATTTATTTATACGCCTGTAAAGGCTTTTGCATAAAAGTGATACTTGGGATGTAGAGATGCCCCTGTTTTATGGCCGGTGAGGTTTACAGATTGAATAATTCATAATTAATTAAGTAAGTATAATATTTATATGATTTAGGAAAATTGAGGAATGTGTGAAGGGAGATTAGGGGGTTAGGTATTTGAAATCATAAGTACAAAATGTAGTTACATAAGAGAATATCTGTATTAATTACCTGGAAATAACATACTTATACAATTTTACTTTGTATGTTGCAATCTTGCTTTCCGCTAAAAAATATTATTTTAATACGCGATTTACAAGGCATAAGAAGATTGACTAAAAAAAATTGCGTGTTTTGGGTAAAGATTTTTTTAACATCCTGACTTTACCATTGATTGACAAAATGTGGATAATTTTTTTAAATAATATAAATGTACATGTATGTATATTATGTATGTATATGTATAAAAAAATGTTTTTAAAGATTTTTAACAATAATCTGTGTCCGTTCTTTGGCAATATGTAATCTTGTTTTTATTAACAAACTTCAGCTAGTAGACGTTTGGCCAACTTTGGCTCCAACCCACCAACATGTGTTTGGCGCCAAGATCCTTGTGTGTGCACGAAAAACCGACAATAATCGGGTTGGCTTGCCGGCATTTACGGCCAACGTATTGGCGTACAGCGGCCAATATACGCCAAAAGGTTCTGTCAACGTTGCGCCAGCGCATTTGCCCAAAACATTTGCCCAACTAGCGGCTGTAGATTTTTTTTTTGTAATAGTGTACCTACAATAAGTGGTCCCTGAGTATTTTTGTTTCTACAATATCTTTCTACCTACATATTTTATTATCAACTACTTACTTCACTGCTGTGGCCAGTTTTTTGTACATTACCTAGCTATTTTGAACTGTTTCAACCAACTTCTTTTTTTAAGGCGAGGGTGCAAAATATAATCGATAGTTTCATTTTAACATCTTCTACTGCCTTAAACCAGGATGACTGTGTTTGAAAAATATTTTTAATGCTGTATTTTTTATTTATTACAAAATTTTCCTCTATTAAAAAAATTACACGTTTTCATTACAAAGATTTTGCAGTAATTTTATCCCCATCCAGCGTCATTGCCTCCAAAAGTTTGCGGTGTTCATAAAATAGGTATAAAAGAAAATAGATATGGATATATAGAAGTGGTAGAATTTAATCATCTACAATAGGAGAAAAAACGGTGGCAGGCAGCGCGACTGCCTTTCACAATTACCGAGAATAAACGACTCTTCCCGAGGCAAATAGGAAATTGCATTTCACTGTTTGCTCTGGTGGATACTAGCTACTAGGTACTGTGTACCAGTGAAACACAAGAACTAGATAAACTTGTCATTCTGATAATAATTCGCTTAGCCAGTTACACTTAAAGGTTTTAATCAAATTATTTTTTTTATAATTGCTAAAAATTTAAAAATAACTAATCAATAACATTAAAATGTCTTATCCATGGATCCTAATTTCTGAATTGATGGCCTCGATTTAAAGTCACTAATAAGTGCATTCGAACAAATACAATAATGAAATGATTTCAGAAAGAGCGGCTCATTTTACTATGAGTTCAAGGACTCTTAAAAAAATGTAATCGAGCTTGGACACAATATCTTGTCAATATCATTATTTGTAGGTGGCTACCTTATTAAAAATGTTAATCGAACTTGGACACAATATCTTGTCAATATCATTATTTGTGGGTAGGTACCTAATTTAAAATGTTGATCGAGCTTGGACACAATATCTTGTCAGCATCATTATTATTAGCTAGGTACCTAATTTAAAATGTTTATCGAGCTTGGACACAATATCTTATCAGTATCATTATTTTTAGGTAGGTACCTAATTTAAAATGTTAATCGAGCTTGGAAACAATATCTTGTCAATATCATTATTTGTAGGTAGGTACCTAATTTAAAATGTTAATCGAGCTTGGACACAATATCTTATCAATATCCGAATCTTTGAATAAAATCATAATATCAAACTTATCCATGATCTATAAATCGATTAATTTAATTTTTAAACATTATTTAAATTAGGTTTTATTGTAGGTAGTACCTACAAATAATAATGTAAAACATTAAACCGAATTTTATTGCAAATTGTTAGAATAATACTAATAAATCTAAACAAAATTTAATGATAATTTTTTTTTTTTTTGGTAAACTAATGTTTAAGACAAGATTTTTTATGCATAGCACAAAGGGTAACAATTATTTTACAAGCAATAATTATTCGCCTGAAACACTCATCCACATTGAAAAATCTCCTGATAAAAGATACATGACGCCAACGGGACTCGAACCCGTGTCCCTTCGATTTCCGGTCGACAGCTCTGACCACTGAGCTATGGCGGCTTATCTCTTATCCGCGAAATATCTCACCTAAAAATGTAGACAATTTGTCTCGACGCCATCTAGTGAGAGAGTTAGCACTTACAATGCCTTTCTCATATTAAATAAAGTTGGTTGTTTTCAGGTGAAAAAAATGTAACAAGCAGTAATTGTTGAATGAAACACTAGTATATATTGAATTATTTCGCGGATAAGAGATAAGCCGCCATAGCTCAGTGGTCAGAGCTGTCGACCGGAAATCGAAGGGACACGGGTTCGAGTCCCGTTGGCGTCATGTATCTTTTATCAGGAGATTTTACAATGTGGATGAGTGTTTCAGGCGAATAATTATTGCTTGTAAAATAATTGTTAAACAAAATTTGAAAAGGCACAGAAAAATAAAAAGGTAAAGGTACCAGGACAAAGACCGTAAGGCAGAAATCCTGGGTTCGATTCCCAGTTGAAACCTTTACCTTTTTATGTTTCTATGGCTTGTTCTGTTTTATTTATATTTATTAGTATTATCGTCTTCTTCAATGATATATTAAAAAAAATCACCAAGATGTATTAAAAAAAACCTAAGATTAAAATTAAATTAGTTTTTCTCATTTTCATTTACCTACATAAATTTGATATTGTACATATCGATTTTAGGGCTATAGAACGAATGAAGCTAAACACTAGTACCCTTATATTTGTACAACCTTGTTAAATTATAAAAATCACATTTCACTTATTAAGTCCCACTTTCAGGTAGAGAGAAGGTTCTCAAATTACGCGAGAATGCGAATGAGAAGAACATGGCGTCAGGAATACAGAAATTACCCTGATCTCTGTTTTACGAGCATCCACACAACATTTAGTGAAATGGTACATACCTAATGTACGTGCATATTAATTTAAATATATTCTCTATTTCCTTCAGAAATAGAAGAATTGATCCGTTTTTACATGATTTTGTTTTTAAATCTATGTATTAGATTTCATTGTCATATTTGTTCTCCTTATTGAATTTTCTCTGCTCCAAAGATCTCTTCATTGCTCCGTAAATCAACGATTTTTGATTTCAGTTTTTTGTCTAAAGGGAAGTCTAATGTGACTCGTTTTTCTCATCTTGCGGGCGTGCTTGTGCTGAAGGTTTTCAATTATTTTCCAAAATTTTGGTGATGTTAGATATGCTTCGAAAATATTTATATTATTGTACAAAAACATTTATTTAACAGGTTTTACTCACAAAGTTATTCCAAAAAATAAATATTCATCCTAGACTTGCAGAAAAGTCAATAGATGTCGCACATTAAAAATAAAAATATGATATGTTTATCTAAAGACGTTGTCTAGATTGCATTTAGTTGGGTTGAATCTTTCGACCATACATAAAGATAGATGCCAATGAAAATGTGCGCTGAGAAAAATGAAGACAATGTTGGTAGTTCTTATTTGAAGTAAGATACAGTTAAATATGACCGAAAGAGATAGGGTCCCATTAGCTCAGTTTGTAGAGCGGTGCCCCGGCAAGGCATGGGTCCTGGGTTCGAGTCCTAGATGTGATAGTATCTTTTACAGATTTTTCAGATTTTCGTTTAGGAATCGCTAATATTGTCTTGAATAATTTAATTTATTTAAGAATTAATAATAGTAAATAAAATTAATTGTCAATAACAATGTAAAGTCCTATTTAGGTAATTACTAAAAATCTTATATAAATCATTGAAGTTTGAGAAAGCGTCGGTTAACATCATCCCTCACAGAAAACTTTGTTTTGCTCATTGTTTAATTTGCTTACACCACAAATGAGATTAAATGGTTTACAATGAGAAAATATTATAGCAATTAAATTGTCCAGTATGATTGGTGAGTGTTTATAACGAATGGTGTAATTACACGTCACACTGTCAAAGAGTTATTAATTTGTAAAGTGGACCTATGCGAGGATAAAGAAGTATTCGTTTTATAAGGAAAGAGTTCAAAGGTTTTTAACAAACCATTTTTTAAATGCAAACGATTAAATTAATAATGCGTTTTTTTTCTACAATAGCAAAATCACTCTGTTACGTCAATTTAATTAGAACAAAATGAATAACTTCGTGTTCACCGCTATTTAATCAAAAACGATTGACATGTTTCAAGAGCAATGGTTTCTTCGTCAGGATAAACGAATAAAAATAATTTATTCTTACATAATTATTGAAGGTATTTATTTACACTGTCCGTTAGGTAAAGCCGTGGTAAAGCAATGGTTGCATTCGTTTTTCCTATTTTTTAAATTTTATATTGATATAATGCATGCGGAGTTATACCCATGTCGTCACGAGACACAATTCAGTACAATTTATAATTCGAATGGCAGTACTGCATGCTGCTGCATCAGATTGTTATATGAACCGTGACGTCACACGCTTCCGGCCGATAAGATTCACCTAAAATATCAACATATTTTCACGTTATTTTTAAAAAATTCATTATTTTCTGTCTTGTCTAGGACAGAAAATTTTTCTACCAATCACCCTATCATCAATAAACTTTCCATAAGTCGTTCCCCCGTTGTTCTAAGATTGTTGGCAGACATTTT
Source organism: Hesperophylax magnus (assembly GCA_026573805.1). Lineage (NCBI taxonomy): Eukaryota > Metazoa > Arthropoda > Insecta > Trichoptera > Limnephilidae > Hesperophylax > Hesperophylax magnus. The sequence continues at coordinate 10,910,467 of JAIUSX010000002.1, forward strand.
TCCGAAATTCTCCTAATACTCAAGTCAAGCGAAAGAACTCCCCACACCTAGAACACCTGTCCAGTTGTCCACGGATGAAACTTAGTCTTGAATGAAGTTGCAAAAATGCCTTACATTCTACATTCCTTTGACCTTCACACATCTTATAAAAGATTTAACGACATCAAAGAATTGTTTCATGGGATATATTAAAATGGTCAACATTAAGTTTCATATATCAAAGAAAATTTACCAGTAAGATTAGCATTTTATCCACCTGAAAACATATTGAATAATAGTATTTTGGCATATCTCCAAATACATGGAAAGCATCTCCTTCAATACGGTATATCTTATTTTTCGCGTTGTTTTGGCCTACAGAGCTGTTAAATATTAATCCTCGCTGTCTAGCCTCGGCATTAAGTTCCACGCTTCCCTTCTGGGTTCTATCTGCAATCAGGTTTTGCCGGCTCCTCATCTCTCTTCTTCTTATCACGGGTTTGCTGGTTGGTTGGCGAACTTTTGCCGCGGGAAGGAAAGTGACCGATAAGTGGGCCGCGTCGGTCATCGTGCTAGATTTCTCGGCGGCCATGTTTGCTTATGCAATTGGGCGCGTCGCGTAGTGCCGCGCCGGCGGAAGTTCCACGGATGTGACGGGAAGTCAGCGGTGGAGAAGTGGTAGAAAAGATAGGGAGGAGGTAGGGTGGCGAAGGAGGTGGTAGGAAGAGATTGGCGCTTGGAAGAAGTGGTAGGAAGATGAATGATGAACGAGATCATTAATATCGGCGCGTAAAGCTGCGTCACAGTAAATTCCTGATGACTGCGTCTACGCTGGTCAAATTGCGACTCACGATTCTGCGATGATTAAGAATTACTGTAACATCGCCATATTTATACAGAGTTTTTATTGAATGAATGTTCGTTTAAAAACGTCTGCTCTATCATGACCACTACCTATTACGTATAACAAAAAAATATTTATTTGGATGCTAGGTAGGTACTAGGGTTGATTCTTTCTTATTTATACTTACAACTACATCATCGAGATCATAATTCTTGGCTGTTTACTAGACATGATATTACTTCTGCAAGTCTACTTTTTCATCAACTCTCAAGTTTATGCGTAAGTGACCTACGAGAAATCCAATCTTTGTCTTTTTTTCCTGAACCGATATACCATCATATACATATATATATACAACACCATTATCATTACCAGAAACATCAATTATTAATTTGATGTATTTTTAAGGAAAGTAATATATTCAGGAAGAACTTTTTCCTTTTAAACTTATTTTGAAGATTATACCCACCAATGTATCCTGTGTGTTCCTGGATATTTATTTAGACCTCTAATAAAAGGTCAAGGTATCCCATATAAATAAAAAAAATGGATATGTTTATCCGATATACTATCTAGGTTACAAACCAATTTCTTTAGAAACTTTTTTTCCGTTTAAAAAAACGGTAGATGCCAAAATTATGGGAAAAAATCGCAGATAGACTAACTAACCATCGCGCCGTTTCCCCGAAGGGGTAAGTAGAGAAGACGGACCGCCAAACATCTCGATCTTGGCACACACTTCTTGGCTAATTAACATTCATACACATTCTTCTATTATTCTGACTCTTGACATGACCCGACTCGAGTAACTGATTCACTTGATCGTGCCATGTCTTCTTCTGGCATCCCCGACTTCTGCTATCATTTGCTCTACATGCCCAAACCACCTACGCGTCCCTTTCTTAATCTTACTCATTACGCTTGCATCAGCCTTGCAATCTTTGCAGATCTCCACATTGTTCACATGATCATACATGGTTTTACCACACATACGCCTCAGGGATCTCATTTAAACAGCATTCAGTCTACTTTCATCCTTTGTTTGCCAGTTCATTGTCTCACTTCCATCCATCAGGGAAGGTACCAGCACTCCATTGTGGACTGCTAACTTCGCTTCTTTTGACAATGTTGTGTTAGCGCCGACTGCGTTCAGTCCTTCATTAATGAAGTTACCTGCATTTACTCTTCTTTCAATATATCTGTCAGCCTTCCAATCTCTCGTAAACATACTTCCTAAATGGTGACTGGATAAATCATCAAAATGATAATTCATCACATCTTTAAAAAGTTATATAAAGTCATGGAAAGTGCTGAAACAAAAACTTTATTAACTGGGTTAAGTAGGTTAGGTTAGGTTAGGTTTAATTTTTATTTTTTTCATCGTTTCTAATGACTTTATATCACTTTTTAAAGGTGTGTTGAAATGTCACTGTGTTGAACTATGTTGCACACTGTTTTTGTACTCTATCTTTCAAACACCATCGGTTCAACGCGCCTAAAATATACAATGCATTGAGTACCGACTTAAAATCAAGTAATTCTATATCCATATTTACTGCCCGTGTACATCAATGGATATTTGAAAGGGGACGACCTTTCTTTAAAGATTATATGAGTTCTTAACACAAAAAAAAAATTATAAATACTTCTGTCCAACTTGTCTCATATCACGAAAATTAAAATGAAGTGTTGAACATAAACATGTTGTCTTATAGATAATACCTACGATAAATAAACATGCACACAAACAATTATATGCATTAAACAATCTATATTATTTATGTTTATATTTTAATCTTAATGTTTAATATTTTTAATTTTTATTTGTATCTTTTTAAATAAACATATACTTTTTCTTTATTTTTCAGTTTGCTATTAATTTTAATATATTTGTTTTTAGTTTTATTTCAAGTATGATTCATACTTGCATACTTATTTTTATATAAAATAGTATTTTTTAGTTCTTTTAAGTTATTTTTATTATTATTTCATGTGTAATTCATACTTGCATACTTATTTTTCTATAAAATAGTATTTGTTAGTTCTTTTAAGTTATTTTTATTATTATTTCTTGTATGATTCATACTTGCATTCTAATTTTTCTATAAAATAGTATTTTTTAGTTCCTTTATGTTATTTTTATTATTATTTCATGTATAACTACCACAACACGGGCATTAGCCTAGTATGGTAGTTAAAAAAATGTCAAAAATGTAACATGTAAACATTTATTAAATAATAAATAAAAAAATAAAAATAAAAACAAAATACATACATACATCTTGCATTCCATGTATAAATTGAATAACCACGGTGAAATTACGCAGCCTTGTTTAACACCTTTTGTGATATCAAACCACCCCATTAAACCACCGTTCACCCTAACACATTCAACGTTTCCCTAATACAGAGACGCAATTGCCAGATTCGTATTCACTCCATACTTGGACAACACCTTCCATAGCTTTTTCCTGTCTACTTGTTCATATGCTTTTTGTAGATCTACAGTAGTAAGATGATATTGTTATTTCGAAATTTGGAGATCGTGAACGAAAATATGACGCTTAATAAATAGATAGCAATGGTCGAGTGGTTTAAGACGCCAGTCCCGAAAAGACAAGAGATCCTTTGTAAGTTTTTTTAGAGACCAACTTTCCCGGATTACTAATAATCACAATAAGCGGAATATGATGGAGGACTTACTTACATTAGTCAACTAAGCAACTGTTACCGAACTATCTCCAATATTTTTATGTATATGTAACCGTACAAGACTCTCAAATGCTCTCAAATGTCTGGAGCCAGTGAGACTATGGCATCCCCAATTTGGATATATTGTAATGCTGAGGGTTGTGGGGTGAGGAAAGAGATAGGAAGAAGTAAGGTAATTGGCAAGTGGAATGTACCTGGCTATTCAGATGTGGTCACCATACACGGCCAAAGCTATTTCAAGCAACGTTTGAATTCTAAATGGTGTTCTTACAGCAGGGCGATACTGAGAGTATTTTCCACTCTGGAACGTGTCGGAGATATTGCCGAATTAAACCTATCCTAAAAAGCTTTCATTATATTATGATTGGCGTCGGTACCTTTTTCTGCCTGGTTCCTTATTTCGTCGATCTCAAAGCTGTCACTATATTATGATTGGCGTCGGTACATTTTTCTGCCTGGTTCCTTATTTCGTCGATCTCAAAGCTTTCACTATATTATGATTGGCGTCGGTACCTTTTTCTGCCTGGTTCCTTATTTCGTCGATCTCAAAGCTTTCACTATATTAAGATTGGCGTCGGTACCTTTTTCTGCCTGGTTCCTTATTTCGTCGATCTCAAAGCTGTCACTATATTATGATTGGCGTCGGTACATTTTTCTTCCTGGTTCCTTATTTCGTCGATCTCAAAGCTTTCACTATATTATGATTGGCGTCGGTACCTTTTTCTGCCTGGTTCCTTATTTCGTCGATCTCAAAGCTTTCACTATATTATGATTGGCGTCGGTACATTTTTCTGCCTGGTTCCTTATTTCATCGATCTCAAAGCTTTCACTATATTATGATTGGCGTCGGTACCTTTTTCTGCCTGATTCTTTATTTCGTCGATCTCCTTAGTACCTAGCATAAGCCGTTAGTACAAAAAAGAAATTAAAATGATGAGGCTAACCGGAAAGATGAAAATATAAATTTAAAGGAACTCCAGCGAAACACATTATGGCTTAAAAATACATGTTGATGTAGATCAATAAACGCTGATTATGAATATATAAAATTTATTTTTAATTTAACGACGGTCAACCAGTTTACGTGAGTAATATATCTATCCTCTATATTGTTTTGTCAACAGTACACATCTAAACTTTTGTTTTTTTTTTGTATTACTTCTGGAGACCCGAAAAATCAAAACAATGAAAATTAAATTAAAATTTCAACAATTAAAAAATATGTCGGTATTTAAGTTAGGTCATTATTGATAGTAAAAAAATTAAAAGGAGCTGGAGTACCTTATTACAGAGCATGTGCACAATTTAGGGTGGGTTGCTTCACAGAATTTTAAAATGTCGTCAAATTTCAAAGTTCTATTCAAGTTCTGTTCTATTTCAGTTCTTTTAAGCAACTGGCCCATAATGTTATGAAAACAGAACTTGAAAAGAACTTTTATTGAACTTTAAAATCAACTTCGCAATTTGATGAATTGTCAAAATTTTGTGAAGCAACTGGTCCTTGGGTAAGGAAAGAAATCTTCTTCCTTTATCGAAAACGTAAGTTATTCCTTCAATAATTTGAACTTTAAACTGATAATTATTATCAACGCTTATTTTTTGAGATGGTTCTATCCAATAATCAATTATTTTTTTTACTAATCAGACCCATTTCGTCTAGATCTAGAATAGCCGTTCTGAAGCGCGGGTTAATTTGGCCAAAGCTTCGGCCGGTTAGAATATTACATTAGGATGCGCATAGATTGGGTGTATTCGTTTTAATTCTTCTAAGAACAGTTCGTTATATTGGTTACTTATATCTCAGCTGTCAATTTAATAATAATTAATAATTTATTTAATAAAATTAAAAACATGAGCAGATTGCAACAAGCGACGGCATTTGGTAGCTTTGTCTGATAAAAATTTAAAAAAATAACCTAGTGTCACTAAAAAAAAATGATGACCGCGTGATTTTCAAAAAATTGTTTATTTTGTATAATATGTGAGTAGGTAATATTCAATTACTGCGTTGAATTTATTAGCAAATAAATTTCTTGATTTTTTCAATATTTAGTCATAAACTTTTGTATGGATATTATAAGTTTCCCTCTCGCCTTTAGTTGAAACCGCTATCTTTTAGTTGGATGAATTCGTTAATACCACTCTCGGCAGGAGGGTTCATCGACCTCCCAAAGTTCGCGCTCTCATTTGTTGTGTATCTCTGTTCGAATACGCCTGACCTCAGCTGGTCTAGAAATACGAAAAGTTTAAGACACTCCACCAAAAAGTCTCAATTAAACCATACATTTCAGAAATAATCTCTACCCTTTTGAAGTATAAATTTCGCTGACTTTGAACCGAAAGACAAATATTCGAAGGCCAAGGTTTTCGTCTGTGAATTTTCAATAACTTACCACAAGCCGTATTACCCACTTCAATTTTGAAAGTAGGTAGGTACCTATGATTATAATTGAAATCATATATTTTTTTATCGTTAAATTAAGCGGCTTATTAAATATATTTCGGCATAAAGCTGTACAATTAAATTAATTTATTCTTTAATCTATAAAAAGTGATAACTATTCATCTTCAATGAACTAAATAAGTCAAATAAATTACGCTTTAAAAATCTAAAAATTACCCTGATTATGAATCGTGTAGTTTTGATATTTTGATACTTAATCTATTCCATTTATTGATACCAAAGCATTTCGGTTTAAGTTTTCAAATTGGGAAACGCAAAAAGTGTTGATTTTTTGAAAAAGCCAAATACTCCACTAAATCAAGTCAACTTAGATAGTAGTAGATATTCTATTTCATACGACATCTTGCAAGAATCTAGTAAGAGCTGTTGGATTGTTATTCTCCGGTTGTTAATATTTCCTATCGCTAGATGTCTCTAGAAGCCTCCTCATGGCCTAGGTAACTTTGGTTTATTGACCTAACAAATTCAGAATCTCAGCATTTTGTACGTAGCTGGTTCGTGAGGCTGTATTTTGCTGTAATATAATTGAGCCATGGCTCATGATTTCAATTATTATGAACGTTTACCCATTACACTTTTTGGTGCGCACGAATCAATGGAGATATTAATAATACCTACGTTATGTGTTAATAAAAAAGACGATGATTATGTTTGCATAAGATAATATAATCTGCTTGGTGTTCGGCATGTTTTACCATAAGTAATATGTTGATCCCTTTAAATAACATCAAATTAATCACCAGACTAATACTATCATCTGATTGCATCATTGATCTTGAAAAGGAAGTAAAAGCATTCCACAAATGAGTTGAGCCAATAATCCAATATATACAATAGCCAATAATCTGGAAAAAAAATCTGGGTGAAAGAATAAAAAAAATACCAAATGCGATAAACATAACCTTTTTAAACACAACAAGGAGCTACTCAATAAACCTCCAATCTGGCAAGAATGAAACGCTTGTGGCATCATTGGTTAAATACCTTGGACGTATCCTTACAGAAGTTGTGAAAGATATAGAATATATGGAACGATAAAGAAGAGGAATGAATACACAAGCTGTAAAACTCTCAAGGCGGTTCTACCACTACAGCCCTATGTCAGTAAATTGCTTTTTAATACATATTGCACTGCCCTGTACACATCTGAGGTTTGGACATAATACCCAGCAGGAGGGTGAGGGTGTGCTACAACAATGCATACAGTCAACTTATGTAATTTTCAAGGTTTTGCAGTGCATCCACGATGTTCACTGTAGGGAGGGTGCAATAATTCCTCGCCTTACTTTGCCACCGACTAACCAGCTTCTCCGGCAGGACGCGGAAGACAACCAAGTTCATTGTCGTGACAGCATTTGAGTGGATCTGATGTCCACTCAATGAGCAATGGATACAGATAATGCGGCGACCTTCTTGAAGGTCCTTTAATTTTATTTATTCATACTGTGTTTTTATTGAATGTTGTCATTACTTACTTATTATATATCATGGGTGTGTTATTATTTTTTTTCTCTTTAAAGCAAGGAGTGTATGCCAAGACCGAGTTGTTTGGCCGACCTTCCTATCTGCCTACCCCTGCGGGGAAAATGCGTGATGGTTAGTCAGTAAGTTAATGTTTACATCTCACTTAATATAGTATTGCACTGTCGTCCCAGTCATAATGGATTAAAAACTGAAATTAAAAGGGACCAACGATAAATTTAATTCCTTAGAAGCATGAACCTTCTCTTCAGACCAGTTTGCTTTTCTTGTTGTATTAATATGAAAAATTCAATATTCTTTTTTAATTAATTCTAACAACAAGAGAAAAAATATTGTAAAAAGTATTGTATAGTCCACCAGAAACTAACTAATCAATCAAAATTATATTTAATGTTTTGTTATTCCTTTGTATACCGATCTACTACTCAAATCCCAAGTATTTTTAAAACGGTCGTTTTGTAATAAAAATGGTTTGTCTTTGAAAAACTAGTGCAAAAGAGTATTTCACGGAGAGATAAATATAACATTATAATTGCGTCGAGTATACATAAACACCTTTATACGTGTACTAGATAGATATGTATATCTGATTAGCCAGGTACCGCTTACACATTTCCTTCCTCTCTTCACTACCTTCAGCATCACAACACACCCCAATTCGGAAATGGGGATGCCGTAGTCTAACTGGCTCCAGAAAATTTAGAGTAATTGGAAATCTCGCTATAAATGTATGATCGAGGTATAATAATATGTGAATATACCTCGGACACATATGGCGATAAAACACATATCAGTATATTATGATGTCGGACATCTCTCTTGACCACAAACATTTTTGAATATTTGAATATTTATTATTATTTATCATCAAAAACATAATAGAATTATTAACTTACATACTATTCTAAGTAATATTATATATATAATGATAGAAAACATATATAATGGCGTAGTAATAAAGATACAATAATAGTAGGAATATTTATGTTGGATATAACCTGCCTCACTAGGCGAACCTGTATTGAGGCATAATTTTGAGCAAAATTAGTTCGAATATTGTCTATGTTTTATCAATATTATGGTTAGCCATATACAGTGTATTATGGACCCTGGACGTCAACGAAGACCATTTCTGATTCATTCAACCCACTTTGTTGTATAATTCGGCTATACTGGGTGTCCGGGGGTAAATTGGACTAACTTCGGGGGATAAATATTTTTTTCTAAATTCCAACGTTTTAAGGTATTTTTTAGGTTAAAAAGTTGAATTGTTTGTAAGGATAAAAATATATTCTTCTATGGAAAATTTTTTTAGTTTGTGAAAAAAAAGTTGCAGTTTCGAAAAAAGTCATTCAGCTTATTTACTTCTACCATCATGTAGAATCACCTCCTCATTACCCCCGGACACCCTGTATATTACGTTAAAGCTACACTCAGCATCTCTTAGTACCTGTACATGAATTTTGCAGTGCTACATGTACTATTATTTGCGGTGCCTTATGAAACTCTGCTTTGCTGCAAACAGTCGAAGCGCACAGGTTCAGGCAGGTTCAATGTCACACTTTCAGCACCTTCATTCACTCGCTGCTTTCCTTGGCCAATGAAGTAGGTACTGTTTCCACGCGATTCGAATTCACTACTGCGTTCTAGAATCTTCTATTAGCTAGCTTGTGGGTACTGGGAAATATTGTTCAGGTATTACAGTTTTAAGTATTGGGAGGCAAGCGTTGGGTATATTTAAGCTGTAGCTGGTTTGTAAACCAGGAACTGAAATGACACACAATGACACGTTTATACTAGATAGGAATTTTACAATATATTTTGAGAAAGATGTTTTCTTTTTAATTAGAGTATCGTTTTTTTATTATTTGGTTACTTTTAGTTTCTTGCATTCTAACTTAAATACCTGTATATTTTTAAATTGTTATATTTAATTTTAATAATTAAAATAATTTATAAAGCTGTATTTTTTCGGGTCTACCAAAAACGGATCACATCTGTGGAAGCGACCCGTGACGTAACCAGTCAAAAAGTCTATTTTTCAAACGGCGCTGTATTTTTTACGGGAGTCGAAACGTTTTCTATTCTTAGGATCTTTTAACCGCTTCTAACAATAAGTAAAATGTTAGCATCTCGTCACTAATGTTGTTGTATTGAATCAAAGTGCAAAAATGCATCCATGACAGCACAAAAAATTTACCGGTGTTTAAAAACCTGCATCAAACAATTTCATCGATTAAAATATGAATGTGGAACAGGATTGCCAAAGCATATGTTCTTAAATACCCCCAAGAGATAAAGAAATTTTCCAATTCCCCGCAAAATCCCTATAAGTTCCATCTCCCCCAAAACTACATTATAATGAAATTAGCATTTATTTTTTTTATTATCTAGTCATTTCCGGATTTTCTCTTTCGTTCGGGCTTTAAAAAAATCTTTTTTTTTAAATTTGCAGTGAACGATAACGAAATATCGTTCGTTCTTACAATTATTGAAAATATTATTTTTCAATAATGTAGGATAATCAAGAAATACCAGATTTCCGCATTTTCCCCACGAAAAGTTTTTCAAATAACCCAATTCTTGAAAAATCTTAGAAACTCCCCGCAATCTGGGGAATTCTCCACGAATTGACAACCTTGATGCAGAAAATTTACTTCACAGATTTTTACTAAACCATTATTAATCAGCAACCAAACGGTGTGTTTTAATGACATGTAGTTTTTCGTTTGTAAATTCTACGTATAATAAATAATATGTAATTAAACTTGTATATTCAGAATCAGCGTTTGGTGATCTATATGAATATTTATATTTTAAAGCCATAAAATGCAATTACTTAATGTTGCATTTAAAGTATTACTACTAGGTGGCGTAAAGGTCATCACCCTATTGAATGGTACTCTCATTATTGCAAATGGTGTCTTATGTCTTCACGACTTTGACATTAATTTGTGAAGTAAACAGGACCAGAATGTACATTGACAAACCATGGATCGCTGTTCTTCAGAACCGCTTATAGGTTATTCATTGCCGTTATAGGTTGAAACTGGTAACGATCTGAAATAAAAAAAAGTTTAAAATTGCTACAATATCATACTCCTCAAGAATGCGGATTAATTGTCTTATAACAATTATTATCATTTGCAAATAAAATAACTGCATTGAGGACTTTTGCACCTCTGCATGATAACATTTAGTTACTCATCATGTAATTAATAAAAAAAAAAACAAATTAACCAAAATTTTCGGTGCCCGGGTCTCGCGCTTGTCTTTGCGTTGACATTTTTTGGTACGCGCAAAATTTAACACATAAATATGCATGATTATTATACTTTTACACAAAATAATTTTTCTTTTTGAACATCTTTTAAAAATATCTGAAAGTAAAACTCTTGTTTTTAAACATGATCTCAAAAGATGAATCCAATCTTTTCAGTGCGATTAAACCTTGAGAGAAAATCGGTTAATCATTAATCATTATCATACCGAGCATTCCCGTCGCTCGCCCAGAGCAATCATCTTAGAAATTTTGGTTGGCAGCCAAAAAAATGGGTTCACTTTTAAGTAGGTAGGTACAGCGGCGCAGCCTCCGACTGGTCCAGTGAGTTTAACATAACGGGGCTTTCTTGTTTGTTCTTTTTGTTGCCTACGCCACATCTGTTCATCTGTTGTCGGCTGGGCCTTCCCAAGGCACCCGACCAAACAAATATACCAACCTTCGTCGTGTTATCCGTTTACGCCATGTCTAGAATCGTATTATTGATCTTTTAGTATTTGTAAGAAAATAGATTTTGGCAAGTTCCCGTGCTCAATGCAATATTTTATTGTAACTAGGTATTAACCAAGTAATAAATAAAGCTGATTACATCAGTGGCGGCTCATAACTATTGGGTGTAATAGAGTGCTAATATTACAAAAATGGCATTATTGATGTTGTTGTAACATAAAATAATTTTTTTTTAAATGAATTTTTTCAAAAAATCCGTGCCAAATTGAAATTTCCTAAAAATGTTCAAACAAAAAATCAAATTTTCGAAAAAATATGTTAAATCGATTTCAGGTACAACAACATCAATAATTGATTTTTTGTAATATTAGCACTCTAGTGCACCCAAGTAAATAGAAATTTTACTAAAATCAATTTTCTAACCAAATCTATTTAAAATTATTATATCCACAATAATTATTAATTTGACACGAATTTAAGTTGAAAAAACCTTCCGAGAACAAATAAATGCCGATGACGGGAATCGTACCCGCTTTAATTATTGTTTATAATATGTTATTTTTTTGCTTTGCATAAAAACCTCATCTTGTAAACATAAGTTTGTCTTTAGAAAAATGTATTAGTTTGCAATAATTTTTAATTAATTAATTAATTTTATGAAGTTAAGTACATTAAATATATCTTCTTTATACACTGTGTCCGGAAACCAGTGGTACTTGCAGGAAACTGGTGATTTTAAATCAGATAAAGAACCCAAAAAACTTATATTGTTCGATCTAAGCATTTAGATTTTTTCCCTTTTTTGGCGACCGATGCCATATAAAAGACAATAAAAAATGACAGTAGAAATTTTCTATTTCGACGTAAAAAATCGATAAATAATAAAGGATTTAGATTTTGTAACAATGAAAATTTATATAATTCTCTTGAATTTAGAGTTAAAGGATATAATCGAACATTAAGTCATTTTTAGATGTACTGTAATTTTTTTTTCGCAGTGGTTTTAAATACTTTAGTACACTTTTATCTCCGGCGTATAGAAAGACATATTATTTATATAATTTGCGCGTCGCATCTTGTAGGAATTTAGCTCATCAATTAAATGCCAAATTTTATTGAAATTTCACACCAACTGCATTATAATTACAAAAAGCATAGTTACCACACAGAGAATAATGAGATACCTATGTGGAGATAGAAGAAAGATTTTAAGCATATATAAATATAATTTTTTTTTTTTTTTTTTACAGTGAATACCTCACAAGAGTCCCAACTGCTCCCGTCTGGAGCCAGTGAGACTATGGCATCCCCAATTGGGGGATGTTGTGAGGCTGAAGGTAAGTGAGGAAGGGAAAGAGGAAGGTGGGGAAGTACCTGGCTATTCAGATCTAGTCACTAAACACGGCTAAAGCCATTTGGAGCAACGTTTCAATTCTGAATGGTGGTCTTACACCAGGGCGATACCGGTAGTATCTTCCACTCTGGAACGTGCCGCAAATATACTATATATTATTTTAATTAATTAATTGTGAAATAACACAAATTAATCAAATAAAATTTATTTGCGCACGCCGGGTTCGAACCCGCGACCTTCGGAATGGCAGTCCAATGCGTTACCACTGCGATAAATGGACTCATATCAAAATAACCGCTAGTTGTCTTCTTAATATTATAAGTATTATCTACTTAATAATCAAAGACTACGGTTCTTTTGGAAGAACATGATTTCAAGTGCAAAATCTCCAGTCCAATCTTTATACTAATGGGTCTAAGCTCAAGGTCTGCATAGAAAACGTGCAACTTAACGCAGTATTACGTCTCTTTATTGCACAATTTATGTTTTTCGTCAAAAAAGGTAATAATTTCGGTTGACCGACCACTGTCCTTGGTCTCGAAGGCATAATATAACGGTAAAACATTAAACGGGCAAAAACCTTAAGCAATACATTTCGGCACTTTTTGCACATCTTTAATGTTTTAAAGTTTTCTTAGAAACCTTTCAAACGTCTGTCATTTTTTGCAAAGATGTCCTTTCAGCCTCATTACAGCCACAATAAAAAAAATAGTGGTAAATTTAAAAAGGTCTCCTTTTATGAAACAAAGATTTTTTAATTCCTTAAATATTCAAGGTTACGTACTGAAAAATAACGTCCGATTTCTTAAATATTATTATTTTTTTTAATTTACTCAAAATATCTTCTTAACTTTAGCAAATTATCAAATGTGTTTATAGAATTGCCTGAATATTTAATCAGTGCAAATATTTGCTGGTGTGTTTGAACAAAATATTATTTTTAATACCGACATAATATTCTATTAAAATAACATTGCTCGTTGCTGGACGATCGTTTAACAAACATTTACAAATCATGTTGTTTAAAATTAAAAACATTCTTAAGGTCATTTCTTCGTAGAAAACAAAAGTGCTAATTATTTTATTACAGCCGTTCACCGTTTTTTCCTTTGAAATTCTGGATTATTTCGCAATGTTAGTTACAGACAACCTTGGCTAAGTTTAGGTTTGTGTCTGTCATTTATTACCCTTCTTTTCGGCAAAACCCTACATAATTACACAAGGACTTGCAATTTTCATTATTGCACAATAAACATTTATTTCTCTTCCAGATTTCTCATGAACACCACCTTTCGTTTATTTACTAAATTTAACGGGTTTTTTCGAGAAACTAAATTGTTATTTTAAAATTATTGTTATAACTATTTGTGAGTTTGTGCGATTATCATAATTTTTTTTAAAGACAAACATTCCCGGGCTATGAATAAACCGACTATATTTGAAAGTCTCCTACTACCCCCATAGTAAGCGGAAAATGTTGCTTGTGTTGTGATGGAGGACTAAGCCAGCCGAGGTATTGAACACACTACGCCTGGGTGGGATCCAAACGCGATGCCAACTCAGCCACCGACCGGCCTAAAATTTGAATTTCCATTTGATGGTTTATTACATAGACCTAAATATATTACAAATAAATATATTATTACGCGCCATAACTTTTGCGCGCCAGGCTTGGTAAAAAGTTATTACTGCTTCATTCTGTCTAAAAACTCGTCGACACCTACACAAAAGAAAATAAGTTTTAAAATGACTGTAATAATACCAAAGAACTTAAAAATGCAAAAAATGCCTGAACCTTGATTTTTTCGTCAGCCGTTTTGTAAAAATATTTTATCACGTGTACTGTATTTCACACAAATGGTTGAAATTTTTTTGCATAAAATAGACCAATAAAACCACCATAACAACAAGGAAGTGAACTAAATTTGAAATGCAACAAAGGTCCCACGTACCGTTATCTCTCCTAGGGATGGGAGTGCAAAGTTGCATAACAAATAAACAACATTTAACAAGGTGGACCTTGAATTCATACATAATGCATAGCGGGACCTGCACTACCTGCACCTTTTTGGGGGCGAATCCCACACTTTTTATGAGTTTTAATGTTATTCAAGGCACCCTTGGGCAAAGGGGCGCCACATCCGCATGTTATATGTGCGCGGTGCACTCGGGCGGCCGAATCTAGGGACGGCATCTTGAATATAATGTAGAATATAGGATATTAATCTTTAGGACGTAATAAAGGATGAGTTATTAATAATGTTATGTGCTACTATAACTTTTGTACGATATTAAGCAATTAGACATAACAATAAACTAGAGCTTCTGTCCAAAAAGGCGAAGTTAGCAGTCCACAATGGAGTGCTGGTACCTACCCTGATGTATGGAAGTGAGGCATGGAAATGGCAAAGAAAGGATGAAAGTAGATTGAATGCTGTTGAAATGAGATCCTCGAGGCGTACGTGTGGTAAAACCATGTATGATCGTATGAGGAATGTGAAGATCCGCAAAGAGTGCAAGGCTGATGTAAGCGTAATGAGTAAGATCAAGAAAGGGACGCTTAGATGGTTTGGGCATGTAGAGCGAATGAGCGATGAAAGGAGTGCAAGGAGAATATATGATGCAAATGCGAATGGTAGCAGAAGTCGGGGACGTCTGAGGAAGACATGGGACAATCAAGTGAATTAGATACTTGAGTCGGGCCATGTCAAGAGTCAGAATAATGGAAGAGGATGTGTGAGACGATGTATGAATGTGAATGAGGCAAGGAGTGTGTGCCAAGACCGAGTTATTTGGCGGTCCGTCCTCTCTGCCTACCTCTGCGGAGAAACGGCGTGATGGTTAGTTAGTTAATAAACTAGAAATAGGTATTATAAATATGAAAATTTGAGAGAAAATATGTGTCTGCATTCAACATATAATTTTACTGTTCATTTTCCGGGAGTATTGGTCTTTCTTTATAAAAACGTTAAGTAAAAAAAATCTAGCTAAATGGAAAACGTAGTTAAAAGAAGAAAAAAAACATTTTAATTCATTCGTTTACACTTTTCATAAAAAATTAGAGATAAAAGAAAATAAAATAAAAACATGAAAGCTTTTGGAAATATTATTTTTCAAGACAATAATAGAAATGATATCCTTCGTAGTGAGGATAAACTCTACGAAAGTAAAAATAATGCATTTTTAGGTGGTATAAAAATATACTTCGCTCAAATGGCCCGAGTGAAGTTAAAATTGATGTTAAAGATTACAACAATAATCTCACTCGTGGATGTTAATACTACCAGGATCATGTATATTCACAAACATGCGGCCGTATCACTCGCGGCGGCCCTGACACTGCCACATAGCGGGACCGCATCCCTGATTTTGAGCCGAAGGTCAGCCTTTAAAACACGGTGAGATAAAAGCCCTAACAGTTATGAAGTTACTTTCAATGCTTTGCGTCAGTGGGCTTACGGTATATTATGAATAAAAAAAAATAAAAGTGCCTGTCATTAGTGTTTTTTGAACTGGCGACTAAAAACATCGTAGGTAGATACCTACTTATTACGGTTAGATCCGCTGATATTATGTTATGATTTATTACAGGAAATCCAAAGATATTCGAATGATGTAATATTTTGCTGATATAACATAGGTAGGTAGTAGGTATACCTACATACGATATAATTTTTTAGACTTACTTGACATATCGGCAAGCTCCTTGGTTTGGTCACTTTGAATACACGATGGCCCAAGTAAAGTTTTTAATATATGTACATCTAATCTTCACGAAGTTCATTTATTGATAAATAAATCACTTCTTATCATTAATTATTTGTGTCACATATTTTTTTAATGTTGCCTACACTTTTCATGACTATTATGCAATCTGCAAAGCATTTTAAATAACTAACTAACCACAACGCCTCTTCCTTGTAGGGGTAGGCAGAGGGGATGGACCGCCAAGCCACTCGGTCTTGGCGCAAACTCCTCGCTCCGTATCAAATGAAAATCAGTTAAAAAAACGAACTTGGAACGAGGAGATAAATAAAGATAATCTGGCGCAAATAAGTAAGCAAATAAAATGGACAGAAAATCGGTTATTATGGTTCCTGATTGAATTTATTTGAAATAATATTTTTGATGTGTTTTTAAAACTCAAGCCACATAGAAATTACATTAGGTTTTCAGATGCGATTTACTGATTCTGTTTCAAACATATTCAGTGGCATCTGTTTTGTTTAAACATCATCAATCAACATTGGAGAAACGCATGATAAATGTATAACTGTATAAGCCCTTCCTGCAAGTAAAAACCTCAACTATTATATTTTTTTCATAATCTGACCATTCCTGCCGTATTCTGTGGCACTTATTTACAAACACCCACGGGAGTACAAAAGAATTCAATTTTAAATGGTTTATGGCTGAGCTTT
This sequence comes from Hesperophylax magnus, assembly GCA_026573805.1. Classification (NCBI taxonomy): domain Eukaryota; kingdom Metazoa; phylum Arthropoda; class Insecta; order Trichoptera; family Limnephilidae; genus Hesperophylax; species Hesperophylax magnus. Next base: position 10,927,453 of record JAIUSX010000002.1, read on the forward strand.
TATTTTCAATACCATGACTAATCTGAGGGCTGGTCACAATGGAAACTGGTAGCCTTTTACAGCTTTCTGCTGGAACTTTCCACCGTTAGGTGCCATAAATATTCCAGGTTTTAGATGAAAAGAAATTTTAAGAAAGTACATACCATACTGAAAAAAATAACGGTTACATTCGTACACCAAATTCCGTTAAAATTTAAAAATACAGTGTTATTTCATCCTTATGAGTATTTGACTTGTCTTTAAGGAAGTAAGAATTATTATCAATATTAGGCGCATATTTGCACTTACTTTTAAAACATATTTGATTTAGTACCTCCCTACTTTATAGCTACATAATATTACACACACATTAATGCACAACTGTATAATTAAAAAGTAACTCGTATTATGTGAATATGTTTCTGTTCGGTGTTGTGAATTTCTAGTACATTTTTAAATATTTTTGGCTTTTTGTGACAGATAATTCAACAATTAAAGTGTATTTTCTATGGTTATATTAAAAGCCTTTCTTTATGCTTAGGTACCGGTACTAAAATATTGTTTCTATTTTAATGGCAACTGTATATCGGCTAATTTATGTGAAATCATCGGTACGAAAATAGCAATCGTGAAAAGCAATTATTTTCCCCATGGGTCCCGATATTTGTAATTGGTATGGAAATAACAATCTTAAAAAACAAATATTTTCCCCATGTGTCCCGATATTTCGGATCGGTATGGAAATAAGTATTGTATAGGGGTAGGCAGAGAGGACGGACCGCCAAACAATTCGGTCTTGGCACACACTTCTTGCCTCATTCACATTCATACATCGTCTCATGCATACTCTTCTATTATTCTGACTCTTGACATGGCCCGACTCGAGAATCTGATTCACTTGATCGTGCCATGCCTTCCTCGGGCGTCCCCGACTACCATTCAAATTTGCATCATATATCCTTCTTACACTCCTTTCTTCACTCATTCGCTGTACATGCCCAAACCATCTAAGCGTCCCTTTCTTAATCTTACTCATTATGCTTACATCAGCCTTGCACTTTTTGCGGATCTCCACATTCCTCATAAGATCATACATGGTTTTACCACACATACGCTTCAGGGATCTCATTTCAACATATTATTGTATATTTTACGAATTGGTTAAGAATAACTGTTATAAATGTCACCTGCAATACTTTATGGATAAATGAATCTTTTGCTTCCAAAGAAATATTACACGAAAATAAACCTCTAAAGAATAATCATAACACCATCTTTATATGGAGTACCATCTTAGGGGGGGTTCTAATGTTATACTAGTATATTTCTCTAAAAATTGTACACCTGTCGGAAACACATTGCTTTTAGCATCAAAGGGTTCACGTCCCGTTACCTTCCATAGGCTCTACTTTATTACTACCCTAATCTAATGAATAATCTACTGAGGTTTTCACCCCCTGTCTGCTTAACCGATACGCTTGATACTTTTTATAGAGAGACAACATCTGATCATTAAAACAAGCTGCAAAAAATGGGATGACGACATGTGCGGTATTGATGGTCCGTGCCCCGCACATGACAGGAAATCCTCTAATCCAGATCACCCAACCCTTTCTTATTAATTTACAGTTATGATCGTAGCAAAGGGTTGCACAGGATGTAGCAGATTGGCTCGATACCTCTTACTGTTACTACAATGTTCCATTTCGCACAGCGGGACTTGCGACATGTGTGGGGTAAACGGAAACATCTTTAGTACATTAGTATTTGGGTGGGATGATGTCTGCTTTCTTACTTAGATAATAGTAATCATGATCGGCAAAGCTATTTATTACCTTTTACCATTTGGATCCTTTTGAACCCTTCCCATTTTACATAATCCTAAATACCTAATGATATTACCTGCCTCAGTTATAAACCAAATATTATATTATGGACGAACCTACATATACTGAAATTAAAAATACTGATGGTGGGCGGGCGGCCGCGTGGATTACGGGTGGGAACGTGGATTTGATTTTTAATCCGGACTGGTGAAATTTTGCACACGCAACCTTTAGAACAAGGGAACGGTCACTATCTTTATAACATTTCGTAAAACTACATACTGTGTGGATCAAATTCAATAATATTTTTACTGTATATTTATTTATTTCAATTGTTTATGCACTATTTACGAGTATAATTTCGTAAATATTGTTATATATATGTAAAAGCATTAATAGGCGTACAATAAATAAATAAAATAAAACTGTGTGGAAAAACAAAATTCACAACGTACAGTATAAATACCAGAGGACAGTCAAACAATGAGATAAACACCATGAGAACACATGAATGCATAGACACCAACATCTGCGATTACCCATACGCATTTTCCTGGACATGTGAAAAATATTTAAACCAAAAGTAGTGAAAACAATATATTATGCACTTTGCCAATCCATCATAGAACACGTTATAATTGCTTGGGGAGGAGCAATAAACACAACTATCGGTCATGTGGAAATTACACAGAAAACCACGATCAAGATAATTCTTAAAAAACAAAGAATGGCTGACAGTATACATATATTCAACATGTTTGACGTACAAGACAAACGTCAAAAATGCATAAAAACACTACAAAAGTACATTTTTGACCAAAAAACTTCAATTTCAATATCAGGAACCAACAATAATAGACTAATTAGACAAGCGTACAGACAAATCATAAAAAACTCCGTCGATAAACACAAGCTCTAGACAAAGACAGCACAAACACCGGGCTATTAACCCATTCAACAATCTGGCATTCGACACACAAATGAAGGAAACAAACAAAATTAAGATACGGATGAAAGAACAAAAAAGGCTTTTTTTTTTTTTTTTTTTTTTTTTTTTTTTTTTATTGTTATTAAGTTTAATTTGTAGAACTCCATTTTATTTTTTATTTTTTTATATATTCAATAATATTATTATTGGGTTTATAAAAACAGTTTATTTTTAAACAAGTTCTGCTGTGTAATTATTATTACGCGTGACAGCTGTTTCGCCCTCTGAAGGCATTATCAAACTGTGGGTAGCCCACTTACAGACGATACATTTATATTATTTCTAGGTAGGTATTTTAATTTCAATTACTGATTTCTTAATTGATTTTTGAGTAAGATATTAGAAATTATTAATGGTTATTACCCCAGCAAAGTTTCCCCAATTAGTGTAATGTTAAAAATTTGACTGAATGTCTTAATGTTAGTTATTCCCAAACGATGACTCATAGGGTTATTTTAATAGCATAATTAAGTACTTCATAGTGCACTCATATTTGAACTAGGTTTGAAGATATCTAGTAGGGGTGAACGAATTATATTTGTTTGTTCATTAATTAGAATAGCTTTCGGATTATTAGAGTTTTTGTTAATTTCTAACTGTTCTAAAAGGTTCAGTTTACGGCCTTTATTTTGTACGTGTAACGGAGTTGGTTTATTATTATCATTAAGTGAGTGATTTTCATCTAGGAGATGTTTGGCAAATTGAGATTGCATTTTATTATTATTTTTAAAAGATCTTATGTGTTCTTTGAACCTAGTGTTAAAGGACCGGCCCGTTTATGTTGGACAAACGGGCCGGTCCTTTAACACTAGGTTCAAAGAACACATAAGATCTTTTAAAAATAATAATAAAATGCAATCTCAATTTGCCAAACATCTCCTAGATGAAAATCACTCACTTAATGATAATAATAAACCAACTCCGTTACACGTACAAAATAAAGGCCGTAAACTGAACCTTTTAGAACAGTTAGAAATTAACAAAAACTCTAATAATCCGAAAGCTATTCTAATTAATGAACAAACAAATATAATTCGTTCACCCCTACTAGATATCTTCAAACCTAGTTCAAATATGAGTGCACTATGAAGTACTTAATTATGCTATTAAAATAACCCTATGAGTCATCGTTTGGGAATAACTAACATTAAGACATTCAGTCAAATTTTTAACATTACACTAATTGGGGAAACTTTGCTGGGGTAATAACCATTAATAATTTCTAATATCTTACTCAAAAATCAATTAAGAAATCAGTAATTGAAATTAAAATACCTACCTAGAAATAATATAAATGTATCGTCTGTAAGTGGGCTACCCACAGTTTGATAATGCCTTCAGAGGGCGAAACAGCTGTCACGCGTAATAATAATTACACAGCAGAACTTGTTTAAAAATAAACTGTTTTTATAAACCCAATAATAATATTATTGAATATATAAAAAAATAAAAAAAAAAAAAAAAAAAAAAAAAAAAAAAAAAAAAAAAAAAAAAAAACAAAAAAGGCTTTACTACATAATATATTTATCCTAAAAGAATAAAAAAATATACCTACATAATACATTATGTTACTTTATTTTTGGTTCACTTCTTTTTTTAAATTTTATTTCTTAATATTTTATTTTATTAATATAATATCAATACACGGTATTTTTATATACCCACATACTTTGTCACATACAATAGTGCCTCACTGGGTGCCTTATGTAAGGCAAAAATTACCAAATCATATTTCATTAAAAAATGTATTCTAATTTATTAATCATTTTTGTTTAAATCCTACAAACTATGTGGAAATGATTACGCATGTATATTTCGTATTTAAAAAAACTAATATTCAAATACCTTATTGATAATAATAGCACTGATAAGCGACCCAGTAAAAGAGAGTTTATATCGTCTGATCATCGTAAACAAATGATTTAGATATCATTTGTTTATGATGATATCAAAATACAAATAATTTAATAACAACATACTGTAAACACAATTCAAACTTTCCTGGGTTCAATGAGCCTCGCCTAACCTAAAACGCATTAAATAAAGAAAATAATCCAAACCTACCACAGGATTAAGTTGGTAAAGTAGAAAGCCTGGGTCGGCTATTGGGGGTACTTAGTGCTACGCGTGCACTTAAACGGGTAGGTTCTATGTTCCATTGCATCTGATTAAATTGATATATGGGCCTTTCTCACACAAAACGTGACTGATCTACCAGAATGTTCAATGTGTGAGTTAAGGTTTAACCTCGGATTGAATTTACCGTTACCATCATTATATTATGTATGAGAATATAGGATGGTTAAGAACACTTGACCATTGGCTACAAAAACAACTTTTAAGCATGTCTTTAAAAACAAAACAAATAAGCTTTAAGAAAATACACAAACACACACAACAGGTGACTTAAAACCAACAAACTCTTACACATACCTAAAATAAATACAAAATTTGGACAAAGAAATTTAAAATACATTGGTACTAAAATATACAACACACTGCCTGACAAAATAACACATTTAAAAAATCTAAGCAAATTAAAAACCTTGACTGGATCATCAACAAAAACCGTGCGATAATTAGTCAACTCACCCAAATCTAAATTAAAAATTCACTAATACCATTATTGTTATCAATACCAACCTGATTTAATTCTGTCAAAAATGTTTGCTTCCAATTTAAATGTACGTCTCGGTAATATAAAATATTTGTAAACCAGCTTGTCTTGACACAGGATATCCCCAGTGAGACAGGTAGAGCCATAATATGTGTAAACTCTATTTATATAGATGTAGTCATTAATAAATAAATCTATTATTTATTATAGAAAGCATCACTATTCTGATACTATTGTATATTCATTATGATAATATTTTATTTCCATTCTGATTGTATAGGGTGCGCACTGTGCAATACTTCTATAGAATAAAACTTTACCTATCAAACAAATTTCAAAATAGTTAACTTTAACATACTTTGAAGCCTCACTTATTGAAGTGGCACCAAAAACTAGATAGTGTTAACTACCTGATCATTTTAAAAGTAAATTAACAACATCTGACAACTTACTTACCAAAATGGTCACACAAATTGCATGGAACCTGTTGAAATAGTATGGTAGTGGTATAAACATGTATGGTAGGTAAGTACCTAATCGAATAGATTTCCTAAACTAATAAAAATTTCAAAGTGTAATAATTAAGACGAATTTAAATAAAGGGAAATTTGAATTAAGTGTAATAATTAAGAAGAATTCAAATTAAGAAAAAAATTAATTAAGTGTATTAAATTAATAATTAAATAAAAATACATGGATTCAAATGGGACCTACCTACCTACTAACGTACCGATACCAACATACATAAAATATGTAGGATCTGTTCATGGTCGCCTGCTGTAGATGTGAAGATCGAGTTTATATTTTTAAGGAAAGCACATCACGATCAGCCTGTTGTATGGATAATGCACCAAGAAAATAGTTATCTTGGCTGAAATATTTCACTCTTAATGATGATTAATTTTTAAACTTTCCAAATGCACCGAGCTCAAACTTTTTGAAATGTTATTTTTCATTGTGATTAATCAGTGAATGCACTACTCAGAAATGTGACCTATATTTCTTTATGAACTGACTACATCATTTTATTAAAACTTAGTAAAGGTATTAAATTGATTATCTGAATTACAGCATCAATTTAATTTTTTTAGCAATAAAAACCAAGTTAAAAGAATGGTAAAAGATATACTAGGATAAAAATAATGCAAAGCAAATTCAATATGCTAACATCCTAGTATTAATTTATAAGTTAGCGAATAAAATATTACCAGATTAAATATTAAAAAGTATTCATATTAATGGTACAGTCCATGGCTATCCTACGAGAAGCTGCAACCATTTAAGTCTTCCTAAGAGAAGTTTATCGGGAACACAAACAATATTTATTTCAAATGTTTTAAAACGTTAAAATAAATGTTAAGGAAGCTAAAAGGAAGCTTTTTCGTATGTTATGTCTCAATGTTGTGAAGTCAAATTTCATTACACAGGTAATATAATATTATTATAGTAGTTTTAGAATAGATGTACAATATACACTAGATATACAATGTTAACATTTTATATCTAAATGAAGTATAAAACAAGTATATAAATCCATTATAATCGTACCGTGGTTACAGCTTTAATATCCGTAAAGGTTATCGTACCAATTCCGAAAATTGATATTGAATGGTCACTTTTACGTGGGATATAAGGTATAATATTCATCATCATCATCACAATGCTTCATCCCACGGAGGGATTAGGCCTCCTCCACAAATATGCCCCATCCTGCTACAATTTTCTTCCACACAATTCTCTTCCTCGTTCTGTCTCTAATGGGCGTTTTACACCCACATCCTATTTTTCACACCGATTCCAATTAGGAACGTATATCGGGAACCACATGAAAATCTTTGTTTTATCAGTATTTTTAAACTGCGTTCGTTGGATAACCAACATCTCTGCCATAGGTCACCCCAAGTGGTTCGTTAAGTTTGGTGACTTACCAGGGGTGCCCGATTTCATAGAGTGAGGTTTGGTGTATTGGTATCGGGTGCATCTGCTCACCAGCCCCGTTGTGGACCCGATCTGGAGAACCGAACAGTAATATACGTTCTCAATCAGTAACATATTAAAGTATTATCTATCAATATTTTATATAAAACGAAATAAACATACAAACAGATAGATATCTAATAATGTCCGCTATCTCAAACTTTACGAAAATGGGTACCAAAACAGAACACTTTTAATCATCCCGAATCCACCTGAAAAGACAACCCATGTGAAAACTGCATGAAAAAAAGCATCGTGTAAGCTCATAAGTCGTCCACGTTAAGTTTATATATGTATGTTCTGACATTATTTCCACACGGTTAGCCCATCGCAGTCTTTTACACGCAAACTATTCTTATATTGTACTGAATTAGATGATTGAGTTAAGAGATATAATAATATTCTAATCATTTGATAAAAATACTTCTTGTTCTGGAAAATGTTAAATCTGACAAAGTAGCAAAAGTATTATTAGTTACTGGTAGTTCTGTGAATAGTAGACCCCGATTGTACAATGTACAGCTCGTAACGCTCAGGCGAAGTCTAAGCGCAGTATCCATCTCAGCAGAGTAATAATATACAAGAGACCGTACTATGCGAAATGTTGTAAGTGGTTTTGGACCAAAGATGACCAAACGGCATATGGTCTACAAACTGATGCAGGGTTGTCAAAAATTAAAACAATTAGGTATTTTGTCGTGAGTCGTAAATAATCAAATGCAATTTCTAGTATATATATTTTAATATATTACATTATAAATATGAACAATTATAAAGTTATTATCATGTGCATAAAATTATAAAATAAATTTCAGTTCCATCGAAAATTAACTTAACCCTTCAGGCCTCGACAGTATTTTTTCAGAGAGTCGAAATATTTCCGTTTAGCAAAAAATCCAAATAAGTATAATATTTCTGAATGTATCCGAAAACCAAAAACTGTTTTGGAAAGATGATAAAATACGCTTCCAAATGTTATAATTCAAAATAAACATAATTTTTTTAATATGAAAATTTTGCATGCTAACATAAAAAAGTTTTAAAAATGGCTGACATCACAGTATTTCTAATTAAAATTACTGATAATGAAAAAAAAAAAAAACACATGCATATTTTATTAGACAAATGTTTATAAACGTTATTATCACCTCAATTTTGAACCGTTTCATGTAAAAATAATTAATAAAAAATTCTCAAAAAAAAATTTTTTTTTTCAAATTGATAAACTGTCATGAACTTTGGATTCTTAAAAGTGTACATTTTATTTATTTTGCCGCTAATTTTTAGATTTGAATAAATAGCATGATGTTTCCTCCTTCTAACACAGTTAAGATTATATTTCTAACCATGATAGTAAGGGAGACACATCAATTTCTATGAGACCCATATGAGTTGTTCCTTAAAGCGAAAAAATAGACTTAAGGGGTTAAAAACAAAAGTAATGTAAAAACAAAAGTAATAAGTTATTCTCAACAGTATTTACCTACTGGTTGAGAATCAATGTTAATTTATTGAAATACTGTCTAACTAGAGTAGTCGGCCGCACAGCCGATTTGGCCAGGAAGTGGAGTCTGATATTTAAATATTTAGAAGCAACTGCCCTTATTAGGTGGACAGTGTGGTTCTCCAGTGGTGACTGGTCTAACATGTGAGAAAGTAAGATATCAAAACAATCTGTATTAACTAATATTTTTAAAACTCTACTTACTAAATGATCTAACGAAAATTGAGGGTTCATTATTTTACCGCCAGATCGGCTAAGCGCCTCTCTGAAAACCCGTTCACTATTTGTATAAATTAAAATTACGTCATCTGATGGATAAACTAATCCTCCCCGATTTTTTTGTGCAATTAAAGAATTTTCTAAAGACGACTTAAATCCTGTAAGAGCTGCAAGACATTTCTCACATTTAATTTTTTTATTTAAATATCTGACTACAAATCCAGCGATATAAATTACACAGTTTTTAACATAATTATTACATAAATATTCAGGACACATAAATTCAGGAATATCATCATCATCATCATCATCATCATTAGTATACATATTGTTTAATTTGTCCTCTATAATTATTGTGCTTTTGGGAGCGGTGACATTAATAATATTTACGGTATTTCCAGAGCTACTACAGTTCAAAATACTTATTTGGTCTAAAGGTAAGCAGTTCCCGGTTCTAGCATCTTTGATTTCTGCGTGGATAAGGAGTTTCCTATACGCGGATCTAAATTGAATGACTGATGGGTTATTATTAAAACCACCGTGAGATCGAATCGCTCCAAAAAATAACTCAATGTGGTCCTGATTAAATTTATACATTGTTAGAAATTTTAACATTGGGAACTCAGAAATTAGGTATTTATTTATTAATAATTGTAAACTTTCAATACAAATTTTAAAACCCAGGAACCCAATTTTTTTGGTAGATTTGACTATTTTAACCCCGTCTAAAAACTTTAAACTTGACAAATATATACTAACATTTCGAAGGTACTCAGAAAACTCTAAATGATTTCCGAGGTAAATAGGTCTTTTCCACTTCGGTGAAGCAATGCTTCGTGAATTAAATATATCAAACAGCTTGTTAATACATCTTATAAAAAGTATTGTTGGTTCACTATTGATAAATTGTGGCAACTTTAGTTCTTGAGCACAAAATTCTATCGCATCGGCAACAGAATCGCTTAACAACTGGGCTGCCAATCGAACCTTCATTTTTTGTCGCACATAATCTACATGTGCTCTGCGTAACTTGTTACCTAAATGAAGCCCTTCATTTTCTTGTAAAAGATTCAATTTCTCTATCAATCCAAAGTCAATTATCCCCCCGTTACTGTCTACAAATTTCATTCTGTCTCCCAATGTATTTCTAATCAATTTAAGCATATGACATGGATCAAAAAAAACCACAATTATCTCATTTTCAAAATAAAAATATGGTTTTAAATTATGCTCTTCAAAAGAACAACCCAACTGTTTAGCCATGAGAACGTTTGAAGATGCACCATCGAATGTCAAAGAAACTGTCCGAATACCGCTTTCCTTTAGCAATGTTAAACATTGGGTAACCAACATACTCTTTTGTTCCCCTGTCAAGCTTATGATCGGAAAATATCCAACAGGTATTTTCCATGATCCATTAACACAGACTATCATAAAAGCAAGTATCTGACGAGCCATGGGTATATGTTCATCTTCCATATTGGAACCAAAACTGACTTGCCCCAATTGAACTTCACCAACTCTTTCCACATGTTCACGAATGCTCATCTCGTCTAAAAGAAGCGAGCAAAGAATTGGTTCATCACTCAACTGAACTTTCAGTTTGATTGCATCGAACGATTCTTGTGTGAAACCGGGGTTACAATCAACTTGTTTATACCAATTAGCAAGTGTTTTGGGATGAGGCAAGCACGTGTTGAAAGTTTTTCTTACGTAATTGTATGCCCTAGGAGAGTAAAAATGCAAAGTAATCGCAAATATCCTTAGTTCAGGAGAGTACTTTCTTGTTAAAGGAAGTCCACTTGCCTTGGAAATTTGCCGTTTTAAAAAATCATTGTTGGGCCCGACCATTGATGATAAAATCTCAATACCTTCATTTAAAACAAAGCCCTTTTTATCCAAGTCCTGAATTATTTTTGTTAAATCATCAATTTTCCGCAATTGTCGCCGTTTCGACTGTTGTAATGTCAAGATTTTTTTTGTTAATTTGACAATTCGCGTATTACGTCGATCTAAAATCCTTCTTAAAATTATTTTTCGTGGGGTTTCAGGTATGGGGGCGCAAGTTACGGGTTCAAGGCTATGTGAATTCTCCATGATCTGTAAACATGAAATAAATAATTATTTTTTTTCTATTTATTTTCATGCTGTATTTCTATTTGTATTACACACCATATACTTACAACATCTATGCCTGCATTAAATGTAAGCGCCTGTTCTGTCACAGGTGGGGAAGACACATTTGAGTTTGGTATTATCTGAAAATATTATTATTTTTTAGTTGGTGGTAAGTAAGTAGTTTATTAGTCATAAGTCATTGCATAAAAAATGATAGTAAGAAGTGAATTTTGCACCAAATTTTGTATGGTGTTAACATACTTACAACATCTATGCTTGCATTAAATGTAAGCGCCTGTTCTGACACAGGCGGGGAGGACACATTTGAGTTTGGTATAATCTGAAAATATTCTTCTGTATTAGTTAATAGTAAGTTAGTGGTTTATTAGTCAATAGTCATTACCAAATATTTTTTTATGGTGGTGTCAAAGCGGATGAAAAAAAAAATCATAAAAACCTTTTGTGTAACCAAGGGTACTCTTAAATTAGATTGAGGCACCGCGAAATCCGTTAGACGGACCTTTGTTTTTGTTGTGACTAAGTGCTCACTTAAAAAATGTGCGGAACAGATTGCACTGTGGTATTTGGGAGTCCAATTTTCCCTATTTGTTGCACGAATCCATTTCATTAGCCTTTTTTCATCCTTTGGAAAACTGTAAATAGTTAAATATTTAATACTAAACCAATTTCAGCACAGCCCTGAATTTTTTATAACGAAAAAAAAAACAAAGACAAAAATTATTCCGTCTCTGTCCATTTACCAACAAATTAGCGTTCATATTATGAGAGAGAAAGAGACAGAGATACATTCAGATGCCGACTGAAATAGGTAAGTTGCATTATTATAATTTAGCAAAGATTTCTTGTTAGTAAAACATATTAAAAGTGCATTAAAACGCATACAAAACGGATGTTTATTATATAGATACAAATAGTGCAAGGATTGTTTAAATAATGGTGGAAGTTACTTGTGGTTTTGTAGTTAAGCATATGAAATATTTGATATCAAAGATTGAATACAGTGAAAAACATGAATTCTTTAATAAATACCTGTGAAAACTGATTTTTTTGGTTCCTTTCGAGCTTCGGTTGAAGCACCCATTCATAGCACATATAGCCATAGCGGTTTTTTTTTAAATTTCGCTCAATTAACGTAAAAATATCAATATGTTTGTACTTTCGAGCCACCGAACGTTTGACAGATAACACTGGCGTGAACTTCGCCCGCTCCAAAAAGTCGCTTCATACCGTTTACACAGTATGTTTTTAACAGAAATTGTTTGTCTCTGTTTTTTGTACGTTAATGGAACCGAGCTGAAAGGGAGAGCTTTATTTTGCGAGTATGTCAACGATTTGTACAAATATTAGTGCGGTCTCTAGTACATTATTACTCTAAGATCTCAGCTACCATCTTGATAATATTGGACGGACTCGGAACACACAAACCAATTTATCACAGCATAAAGAAGATATTAAAAGTTTTTTCCATATAAATTTGAATGGAACAAAATGTGACACTAACTTAGTACCTTTTGGTGCTAGACCAATTTTCACGCGGTCTGTCTCTCCTATGCTAGCTTTTTTATCGTAACCCAAACAACAAAATCTTTGCCTTACACGATCATTATTTCACAGATAGTTGACATTAGTGTAAAAATGATATTTTGGGACGGTACTTATGGTACTTGGTACTTGGGAATCCTTAGGAATAGAAAAACTGGATGAAAAAATGATGATGTTATACAGTTATTACTCTTGCCTGAAATTGTATATTGGTATCCCATTTGGATTTCATAAACATTGTGAAACACAATTTTGTATGAAAATATAGGCCGAAATCGGGCTTATATTTGGATCACAAAACATGCACACAGGGCAGTGCTTTGTTTTTTTTTTTATCAAAACGCTCGAGTTAAATAAGGACTTCGCTACGCTCAGTTAATTATGATTTTTTTTACAAACGAAAAGTTCGATCGCTGGACCCTAATAATAAAACAGATGCAGAGGCTGGATCTTATTTAAAAAAAGAAAATTTAACAGTTACGTTAATGAGGCCAGTAAGATAAATGACCATAATAACGAAATAAATAATAAGAACCCGTCTCCCGGGCCCTGAGCTCTTACTCTTCTAATACCCGGTGGTTATTTATCGCCCTTTCAGGCTGAGAGGAAAGGGTTCGGTAAACCTTTTAATCGATAACAAATGTTACCTTACTCATCTAACATGTGTCCTCGTCAGAATTGATTATGTAACGGGACTTAAAAAATGATATGATTATTATTTATACAAGAAAGTGAACCATATCTTGAAAGAGGTATTTTTTTGATATCGAACGTTCGGAAAAATTTATTAACCATGTACGACGTGAAAGGATAATTAACATTAGTAAAAAAACTTAAACCTGTTGCCTGTTTTTGGGGAGAATTTATTGAGTTAAATTATAATATAACGGGGGATTTTATTGAAGCAAAAGACATAGGACTCAAGTCGGAATTTCATCAATATTATTGAAATGGAAAATGACTAAATTCAAAAATTATCCATGACACAGATAAAAGTGTAAAAACAAATAAGTATTTTAAAAATTAATATTATTCTTCCACTTCTAAGCCACTGTAAAAGGGATATACACAGTGTGCGGAAACTAGTGGTAGAAAACTGGTGAATCAGATAATCCAAAAAAACATTTGTAAGAATTTCGATTTTTATTTACTTTTTTTCGTCAACTTTGAGTGCAAATGTGATGTTGATTACCAATTTCCCGCCTGTACCAGTAGTTTCCAGAAAAAAATATATTTATGATATGTATATTTACAAAATTATTATATTTTTATTAAAAAAAAGATATGTCACGTCATTTAAAAAAATGTTATATTGTTTTCCAGCAGCAATATATGTTATAATTGAATGTATTTATAGGTATGAATAAAATGATGGATGGGGGTGTGATATTTTATTATTCTTATTCGTTTATTTTTATATTATATTATTCAGTTCATATTTTCAGTGTTTGTTTTCAATGTGATATTATTTTTTATTTATATTTATCATTTTTATTATATTATTCATAAAATTATCTTTATACATTTGTAATGTTGCATGGTAGAAACATAATGATTTTATTTTTAAATAATAAACATATATGTTCTTGATATAGAAAACACTTCAATAATTAATTAAACCTTTATTTTATAATTATTGGAGAAACCCTTATGAGTTTAATTTAATACCAAACATCTTTTAAAAGCCCTATTCAAGAGACAGTACGGTTTCTATTTGGGGTAAACACATCGACTCAACTTACATAATAACTTAAACTGATTGCTAGGGAAAAGTCGACACTAAAATGTTGAATTACAAATATTGCGGTAGGTACTTGTATATTGCAAAATATTCACAGTGTAAATAAAGCAATGCACTCCAGTATTTCACGTAGGCCATATTCCATTTGTGGTGCCAGAAGTTTTGGGATTATTGGCCTGAATGTGCGAGGCGGGCAACGTGGGCATAATGCGATGATGTAAATTATACATTGATTCACCAATAAAGTTATGATGGTAGCGTTCAATACATAATGAATGCATTATGTTCAACTGTTGAATAAGCGTATTGTTCGCTTTATTGGAAAATCAAGATTTTTAAAAGTTAAATAAACAATGTTGGTAATATTTAAAATTTGGTTGCTTTTTCATTCCGTTCGAAGCGTTATGAAACAATGCAATGATTTTTTTCATAATTTTTAGCTTCTCACAGTAGGCCCTGAGGAAAAAAAATCTGATGCTGTGTGGAGGGTCTTTTCAGGAAAAGGAAGGAGGGGAAGTTGTAGGAATGAAAAAGGTATGAGAGGTGGGTAGGAATCTGGGGGTCAGTATGTCCACGGACGCATGAATCCATCCCTCCCACTGCGGTGCATGGCGATGAGTCGAGAGAGTCCGGCTGGAGAGGTCAAAAGGTCTCCCTCAATCAGACTCTACCGATCCGGGCCACCATGCAGTAGGTGGGCAAACGCATCCACTGCCAAGACTAGGTCTTGGCTTATCTCACGAATCCGTTCACCTATGGCAGAATGTTGGTTATCCAATAGATGGTTCCCGGGGCGGCGGTACCTTCCAAATGGAATATGTAATATACAAGCCACTGCCAGTCTGGGTGTTATGATATTGATTATGAAGTTTGATGACTATGATAAAAATAACTACAACACAATGAATCTATCTAATCTAATGACGCTATCGAAATAATATTCATAAAAAATATTTTGACTGGCGTAAAGAATAATGAAATTTATAAATACTTCTTTGTGAATAATTTCGTAGGATGATATTGTGGTATAATACATAAGTGGTTGAACCGTCTACCGAAGTATTAATCTATGCACTACCCTCGATGTAAAACGTTAAAGTAATACAATTTAAAACACTTTGCTCCTTGATTCGATTGTTTAAATTTTTAATTTATAAGAGTTTTGTTTTGTAAATACAATAATTTTATTTATATTATTACTTTTTCTCATATTAACTAATTAATCACCATATATTGTAATATTTTTGTCTATTTGTACTTATTTGCATATTCTTTTGAGTTCATTTTCAGTATACTTTGTATCCTGATAAATAAACCATAGATTTTGAATCATGTTAATATGTTTTTATTAAATAGTGGTATAAACAAAGTTTGTCATTTTTACTTAATTTTTAAGTAAGCCCTGAGCCAAAATATGTTCAAACATATTTGGTTTTATTTAACATTAATGCAATCGCCATGACAAGAATCGCTACTGTGAATAGTTTCCCTCACATTAAAGGCAATGTGTACGAATAATTATTGTAGTGTTTTTCAATCCCATTGCAACGTGAATTGAAGTCAACGACACTATTGCATACTGTGTACACATAATTACGTGAATGAGATCAAAGTGGAGGAAATGACTGTCATCACAATGAATTACTCACATAAGCCATAACGAATTTATGAAAAAGCAAATATTAAGAAAAGATGCATGTTAAAATAGGTTTTAGTTAGATATTAATTTATTTTAAATCCTACAAATTGAATACAAATCAGAAAATCCATGTACTTTCTGTGATCCAGTAGGTACGCCGGTTTTTAAGCTGCCAAACGGTCCCAAAAATAACACGCGACCGTTACCAATAAAATAAAATAAAAATTATGATCCTGATAAACACCATATTCACCAGAGTTCTTTCATGATACCTAAGTACATACTGCTGCATCTTGGAAGCAGGATAACCTTACTAACAGAACTTTCAACCGAAAATCAATAATTCGTAATGAATTTTCTGATCTACAAAAAAGAGCCAGTCGTCCGTTCCAGTCTTCCAAGTAGGTATGTAGCCCCAATTTTGTTTGTTCTCTATTCGTAAAAGTTTCGTTGAACAAATCTGTTCAAATCAGGAACGAATAAAAATGTATTAAAAAGCATCATAGATGGTTTAGATGATCGACTGGAATAGTAGGATATAGTTAATTATTATATAAACTAGAGAGTTGCAATTTGGCATCTAACAGAGCAGGTCATTATCCCAGTTTAGGGTTGTCTTGGGGGCAAACGCATATTTCAATATTGCAATAAGTCAATCACGTTGCAATTATTGCAAATTAAAAAGAAAGTATCCCGCACATGTCATGCTATGTGCACTTCCTCTGATCACTATTCATCTGTTCTATTATTCATCGATCTCTAACTTTTCCAGCTTCTCAAGACGCTCTGCAAATAATGTCATACAAATTCATTCAAAGAGAAACGGTAACATAACATCAAAGAAACAAAGATGGAAAGCCAATCGTTCATCATTTTCACTTTCTGCTTTCCAATCACAAATATAATGTAATGGTTAAGATACAAAACTACAAACAGTCCAAAATATCATGCCAAACCGATTAAACGCCAGATTTTGTTTTATGAACCTTTATAATATTATATGCGGCTGATAATAGTATTATTATTTCCCCGAATGCCCAGTACCTGACTTGAAAACGTAATCGGGATTATATATTTTTTTATATTGGTCCTGCACTACTTATAATGCAAACTTTCAGTTAAACCCCGTTAAGTATGAATATGAATTAACATGTATGGGATCTGATAAAGATGTCAAGCTAACTGAATAATGTGCTAAAACTGAATTGATATTATTTGATTTCCTCTGATTATTAATTGCTTCTTAGTTCATTGAACTATCATTCTCTTAACCGAGATACTACTGCGGTGATTTGTGATACAATTAATGTTATGTACTTTCCGATATGGCGTGCACGTGTCAGATGCATTTATGTATTGCCTCTCACTGTACATATATCATAATTTTTCGGATATTTTTATTTCTTATTATTTTTTTTTGGAAACTAATGTTTGAGACAAGATTTTTTATGCATAGCACAAAGGGTAACAATTATTTTACAAGCACTAATTATTCGCCTGAAACACTCATCCACATTGAAAAATTTCCTGATAAAAGATACATGACGCCAACGGGACGCGAACCCGTGTCCCTTCGATTTCCGGTCGACAGCTCTGACCACTGAGCTATGGCGGCTTATCTCTTATCCGCGAAATAATTCAATATATACTAGTGTTTCATTCAACAATGTAACAAGCAGTAAGCAGTAATTGTTGAATGAAACACTAGTATATATTGAATTATTTCGCGGATAAGAGATAAGCCGCCATAGCTCAGTGGTCAGAGCTGTCGACCGGAAATCGAAGGGACACGGGTTCGCGTCCCGTAGGCGTCATGTATCTTTTATCAGGAGATTTTTCAATGTGGATGAGTGTTTCAGGCGAATAATTATTGCTAGTAAAATAATTTTTATTTCTTATTTATAACAATGCATGTGATTGACAAAAACTCAGAAACAAGGTAGGTATTGTTTTAAACATGCCAACATCTGAGATTTGATTGGAGTATATCAGCGTCCTTTGGAAAAATTTTCACCAAAGTTTAGGTGCATAAATTATAGTTACACAAATTTTTAATTAAAAAAATTAACTGAATGTAAACAACTAAAGAAGACTGATGTCTTGACCTATTGTCCCATAGGTGAAATTTACAAAAAAATCATAAGTAACAGATAATTTAATGGTAAAGAGAACATTGAGGTATATAGATAGAGCCAGCTTTGGCATTCGAATTATGGGCCACTCATATCGGTTCATTGTCCACTGTTAGATATTACAGGCATCAGTCATCACACTGAGATATTGTACCATTCATACTGGAAAATAAAGTGACAACAATAGTTTACCCTTAAATAGGTAAGTAGGGTTTTACCATAATCACTAGTCTTGTAAATTGTTTATTACTAACGTTAAAAATTCGTGGAGCATTGGCGGGGCTGCGTGCGGCCGGCAGTCACGTTCGTTAAGTGCGTTTGCGGTCGGAAGGATTCGGGCGTCGTTGACAGCCGCCACACCCCCTTCGTACTTCCCGCATGAGAACAGTATTTTTCACTGATATTGCAAGGAATATATACAATATTTATAAATATAGTATATATTCCTTATTATATTTATATATAACTCAATGAAAGAACAATGATTAGCCACACTACGAAAAGCATTTTTAATTCAATTCTAGAAAATAACATGTTCATTTACTTAACTAGAATCCCAAAGAATGATTGAGCGATCACAAAAAATCATTGAATTCAGATTCAGTGAATGACGTAAGAAATATACCTATTATCAGGAATTTGAGAGAGAAAATCTGTACTTTACAGATGTATGTTTTGGCGCCAAAGGATTCACATGTGAGCCTTATGGATAAATGATATGTCCATTAAAAAGTAACTCATCGCCGAAAAGTGTTTCTCCGGTCCCAAAGTTAAGCATATTGTCCAGTATATCTGTTATTTTGTTCCGTGAGACCTCTGTGGCATATAGCAACGTTTGTTGGCCGGTGACCAGACTAACCAGTCGAATTCTGGGGAGAATGATGCGGGGGACGATTTCTTATGAAATGGAGAATCTTTTTAAAAAGTGCTACCGGTGTCTCCATATCGGATCCTTATGGATAGATCCGGTTTCAGGACTATTATTGTAGTACAGAGTGTGTATGTTATATCATGTGGGATCGTCATATTTAGTCACATGTACCAAGATTTAAGTTAAGAGTAGGATAAGACGAAGGACTCCAAATGATTAAAAAAGATTCATTAAAAAAATCAGAAAAGAGAATTAAATAAAAAAAAGTATCCTAAATATTATTACTACTCTTAATGTTTTATTTGCATTAAATGTGATAAAATTATTTTTTTATCACAGTACTCGGTGGTCATTTCTTTCCCATTATATATATTTATTAAATACTTATTCCACCATTAAATTCCGCGCAATACTAAATTTGTCTCTATCCTAGAAGTAAAACGATAATCATCGATAACAAAGTCACAGGTTATAAAGTAACGATAGATCGACAATTTTTTTTTTATATGAATACCGCACAAGGGTCTCACTGTATAAAGCCAGTGAGACTATGGCACAACACAAAAACACGGCTAAATCCATTTCAAGCAGCGTTTCAACTTTGAATTGTGGTCTTACACCAGGTCAATACTGAGAGTATCTTCCTCTCTGAAACGTGCTGTAGATAGAATCAGTAGAAAGATAATACTTTCTTCTTGAAGTGATGAATCAACAACCGATAAGGACACAAAAAGGATGGAACAGAGAAAAAAATCGGTGGGAACATTTTAAAGTTTCTTGTTCGTAGACAACCGCTTTCTGGAAAAAAACACTTATTTTATACTCACATTCTTCTTCAAAGCGTACCTACTTTACTTTGTAGGTACGTCAATTCACATAATCGATCTATTAATCTGCCCCTTTCTCAAAGCAGCTTCAATTAACCCGATTGGGCCGATCTCCACACAAAACATAGCCACCGCATCAAAGGTTTGTTTTCATTTATATTAATAATACTAAGCACTAAAGTTACTTTCAGACTGTTTTGCCAATTCGCGGATACTGCTCTTGAATATTGTCTCCATAATGAAAGCATTGCACTTTTCTCCGGCAGATAAGTGGAGCAAAGCACTCACCTGACCCTCAGTCGAAGGAGTTTTGCATTAAACAAGAACACACATAATAATGCGCATGCATTTATTACACAGGCACAGGTAGATTCTGATGATTATCCATTCTATGAATTGATATTATCCAAAGAGTTTAATTTACAATATTTAAAATACATTTCGTAGATTACTGCCGCCATATACCGGCAAGAGCTTTGATTCAGAATGGAAAAAAAAATAGACACTGCTTTGTTTTGCAAAAAATATATTTATTAAGTATGATTTGAGTGTTACGTATTTTACAAACAAGTGATTTATTTGAATTTTCTCTTCTTCTTACTATTCGTATTTTGTGTAGAGTGTTACAAAAAAAAAATATTTCAATTCCTAATAATAATAATGACTGCTCTTCTTACTAAGTATTTGTATTTTGTGTAAATCATCGATATATCAACTCTAGATATGGATTGTCTTACAAACTCGGTCGTATAGTTCGGCCCACCAATGGATAATTTCATCAGCAAATTCCCCATCTGGTTTCATCACCTCACTTCTAAAGCATAATATCTTTTGACAAATTTTGTCTTTGCAGACCAACAAAAGGTGAAAAGCAATGCTTCTTTTGATCTTTTCACTGTGAAATAATGCACTTTCTTCTTGATAGTGATTTTCGTAACACAATTTTTTGAGCCAATAATTTTGGTTTCGGTGTTATTTTAAACATTCACACGTACTGTCTGGACTTTGTTGGTCGATGGTGTAATTAGATTGAACCCTATCCAATCTACAAGCACAATGATGTAAAACCCACTCTGAAAGCTTGGTTAGGTAAGTTAGGTGGCACAGAGAGTAACCGGATAATCTGACTTTATTTAGTTGAACCAAAAAGGTTTTTAATTACACTATAAAACTGTTCATTATTAATATTTATTTAATTTAATTTTTAGGGTGTGTTTGTCTTTATATCATTAATTACAAGCCATTTCCCAATTAGTGCTGAAGGAGTGTTTCTACGCAAAAATCAGTACAAGGAAAATAAAAATATTGATGCTTTGTGGAGGGTATTTTTGAGAATGTGTTATCGCTGTAGTTATTTTTCCATGTGTTTATTGGTTTTAATTGATTACAAGAAAAAATATGTTTTAAAAATTGCTTTCAGGGCTCGTTACTAAAAATAACGTTCACCCCAAAAGGTTTAGAATTTAGTGTCCTCTGACGATGAAGGCTGGGGTTCAGTAATTAAGGTTCTATGCTCGAGTGAGGTTATTGACCCTTAAGGAATAACACAACTGGGAAGAAGCAGTCAATGGTAAAATCAGGCGATGGACTTTTAACTTCTACCTACAGATTGAATCTAACCTAATCTAATAGAGTACTGCATTTTTATTATTAAACACAAAAGTAGAAAAGTTTTATTATTAAACACAAACTTCTGAAAATGTAATCAGATATATTAGGTGGCTGGGTAGGTGGGTATATCTTATGTAACAATTGAACTTGAAACAAATGTAAATAAAAGTTTGGGAATATACCTAGAGAATACTCGAAAATCATTTTAAGGAAACTTGTTATTATATCAGGAAATGTTGTAAACATAGGCAGTGGTTATTTTAGTATTTGGGGATTATTTTATTCGGTTTTCCTCCACTCCAAGCTTAAGTTTTAATATAAAGTTTTCAAAACATCAACTTAAATACTATATGATGCTCACATCAATGACAAAATTAAATAAACAACACGGCGCTTTCCTTAAGATTTGTGGACTTATCAAACTTTTGCCTTTAGTCTATAAATGGTTCTTTTTAAAATATGAGAATATTTTAATTGCTTGTTATTATTGTTATAAGTCTTCTTGTGTTTATTTTTACATTACATGAAAATGGAAACATTGTTGTCCCTTAGTTGGAAAGTGAGCCAAATCGGTGGCGTGGGATCAAGCCTAGCGCGCGAGAGAGAGAGAGAGAGAGACGGGATTATGGTTGTATAATCGAAAGATTTATCGAGAATATTCCAAGTGGATCAACGAACCGATCTGACCTAGAGAGAGACAGCCTCACTCGGGAGGAAGCAAGCTCCACCACACCATCCAAGGGATATTTTCATAATCTGCTTCCAAGGTGCCATTTCACGTAATGTGGGTCGATTGCCCATAAAGCGAAAACATCGCCACAGTGCTGCCTTCATAAACTATCAAACGTGTTGACTGATCACAACTATTAACTTATAATTTTCTCATTGTTAATGCTAAAATGCAGAGTCGTCGGCCATCGACATCACGAATTTATTCAATCAACAAAATTATTAATATCAGAGAACACAATAATTATGTTTTGTGGTCTAAATTCTATTTTCTCGAAATCGCGTGAACTGGAATATCATTAATTTAATGATACATGTAAACTACCAAAAACAATAAATATATATTTATTTTTTAAATAATCATTTTCAAGGATTATAACACTCTTGTCAGTTTTTCACCGAACTTGTTCATGCTGTCGATCCTGCGGCTTTTGGCGTCCTTGGGTCCTTTCGCCCTTCAAAAATAATATTTATGTTCGAGCTTATTGTAGAATTTTTTGTTGCGACTGTTACTGTGAGTCTAGTTATTAATAAATAATTTATCCTTCGATCCAGGGATGCAAAATGTTAAAAGCAAAAATTTTTAATTTAACGACATGACAAATTTTTTTCACCCCCTTTAATAAATAGAATGAAAGTAGGTGGCATCTTGGTTACTTGTATCTAAAGAATCCAGCGCTTACCTCTTCTTGTCTCATTGCGGAGGATGCTGTAAGGCTTACTTCTTAATTTTGGAGGATTCAGGATATTTTTTTAAATACCTATAACATTAAGTTATATTGTATCAACTGAACTTAAAACCTTTCGAAGTGTGTGTTGTAAAATGAATAAGAGGATAACATTTTATTTGCATGGAATTCATAATGTTTATATAAAAAAAAAACAATGGAGAATAGATTCACAAATAATTACAGAGTTTTTTAAACATATACCCAAAAACTGTTGAAAAAAGTCATGTTGTGAATTGTTGTAATATTAATAGCAAACATTTCAGCTATTTAAGCGCTGAAACCAAAATTCGAGTGAATTAAAATTCATGATGAGTGTCACTGAATATGAACTGTTGCATATAAATATGAATATTGGTCACGCTGGTGAGGAGAGCTACCTTGTTGATAAATTGAATCCCCTTGGATGTATTGATATATTTGATTATATTTGGAATTGTTGAATTTGGCAGCCACATCCATTTGATGAATTCTCTTAACAAACGGATTGCAACCTTTAAAGCGCAGGCTTCGGGTGGAATACTGTCCTTGTTTTACCGGTATGTCAATGGAAGATGATCCGAGGAGCTAGCGCTAACTTCGGCACCGGTGCACATAGTCGAGAAACACGCCAAGCCAACATTTTTATACAGTTGTCCCATAAAAACGTGTCCTTCGAGAGTCTCTATATTTCCTCTTTCCTATAACGTGGCTCTCTTCAAAACCCAGCTTCCTTTAAATAAAAATACCTTTCACACAGCATCAAAGATGATATGCCCTGTGTGGAGTTATGTAAAAAAATATATATTTAACATCAACGAAGTTTAACCTGCTTTTAACCTGTCTTCTTGTTTTCTTACTGACATTGATTATTATTGTTTGATAAATCAGTATAATATATTTAAAAACGACAAAAATTAAAAAAAAGTAATTTTTTTAAAAGGAATAAAAAAAATAATTGAATTAAAATGATTTTCAAACATTATCGAAGAATTCTATGATCTTCTTACGGTAATCAAGTAGTTACATATGTCATTTAAATTCTTTGAAGACGCGACAGAATAGAACTGAAATTGTTAATACCTTGAAAAAAGTATACCGAGGTCAGTAATGGGCCGGACAGTGGACAGGGGGCATTGGGGACGACCAAAACTGGATTTAAGATGAGATGGCCTAAACTTGTTTATATTTAGATAGCGCATGTATTTGGATCTTACGTCGTAGTGTAAGTAATGTCCACGTGACCGTTTATGTGTTCTCTATGTGTGCCTCTTCTTGACGCTATTCATTGGAACGTCGTAAACAACATTATTTTCAATGATTGAAGACAGTATTAACGACTCTCAAATGAAAGATGTCTAACAAAAAATAGTAGGAATTGAACCCAGGACCTCTTCCTTGCCGGAAAAGTTCTCTGACCACTGAGCGAATTCTACCATATCAAATATAAAACTTCGATTGAGAGCTACCAATACTCTCTTCATTTTCTTGACGCATATTTTTGGCTGCGATGTTTATGATTAAGTGATATGGTTTAATTAGCTCAGTAGTTAGAGCACTTTTCCGGCCAGGAAGAGGTCCTGGGTTCAATTCCTAGATGCAACTGAATCTTTTTCTGTATTTTCTGTTTCACATTATTCGTTTGAGAGTCGTTATTATTGTCTTCAATGTTTAAATATTACAATTTGATGTTTCACTCATTAACTTATTCTACTATAAAAAAATATTTTCGATTGGTCACAGATTAAAACGTAGGTACTCGAATTTAAGATAATTCAATCTAAAAAGAAATTATAAAATTAAAAATTCGCAATGATTCTATTATTTTAACAACTGAACATTTAACATTTTCGTCAAATGAGGAGACAATAACATTTGTGGACGATTATTTTGCAGATATAAACGCCGAGTACTATTTGGATGGGTTAGAGAGATGGGAGCATCGCTGCGAGAAGAGTGTAGAGTTACAAGGAGACTATGTAGAAAAATAAATAAAAAACTTAGGAAAAAAAACCTTGTTTCATTGTTAGGTCGGAAACTTTTCAGACCACCCTCGTATCTTATCAAGTGACTTCTAACAGCTTTTTCTATCTCCAGTTGTTAAATTACTATACTATCACAAAAGTGGCAAAATTTTTTCGTATAGTTTTTTACAGGAACTTAATTTATCTGTACTTTTCTTTATTGAAATACTTGCCTCATTATCAACAATTATTAGAGTGTTATGTGCCACGGGAAACACAAAAGTAATATAATTTTTTTAAATCTAATGGGAAAAAATAACAACGATTTGTCTAGGGTACACTACTTTAAAACACAGATTATTTATGAATAGGTATGATATTATGGAATATGCTATGAACCAAATTCAGTAGAGCTCGTAGGCCAAGAAGCAAGATGCATCGAGAGAAGAAAGAAGCCGGTAGGAAGGTAAGAGGTAAGAAGTCGATGACTCCGCTCCCTCCACCGCGGCGGATAGTAAAGGCGAAGAAGGGGCCAACACGGGACATTGCCCCGGTGACGTCACAGCCGAAATTCCGCCTTTATCGTTGTTGTCGTATATAATCGTACGGAGAACCGTTACACCCAATAAAACGAAGACAAAACTGCTGAAAGCGATGGATTACTTTCTCGCATAACTAACGCAATTAGGAGAAGCCCCGCTGCCGTAATTAAAACGAATGTGACTTACGCTGTATGTGTTGTTTTTGCAGTTTGCAAATACAATAAGTATCTACTTTAGTGTGATGGCAAGTGCGCAAACAATTAAAACATCCGTGTTGCATAGGCGTATCTTAGAGCTGCGGCATATAACCAGTCCATTGAACTGCAGAATAACATGTAGCATTAGAGTCTATCTTCTGCATTTGGCAATTTTTTGGGGGTCCCGCCAAATCCTCAGTGCCTGCATAGTTCAAAAAAATGATAGGTGAAATGAGCTTTTTTTAGTGGTCCATCATAACGTAAAAGCATCGATCAAGTTTTATCGATTAGTAAAAGCCTACATGGTGTGAGTTAATAAATATACGAGTCGGTCTGGAAGTGGGTACTTTAGAATACATATTTTTTGGTTGTCCCTCACTAAGCAAATATCCTCTCTTCTATCAAGCCTTATCTAAAATTTCCTCCCCTCCGTTCAACATCTCATTTCTTCTAAGTCTCAATTCGACTCAAATCTTCAAAATAATTAGGATATTTGCCGATTTAAACAAAATTTATATATAAATTCACCTCCCTATCTCCATTTTTTAAATGATCACCTTGAACTAGAAGGGTGAAAGTCAGAAACATTTGAAAAAAAACTTGACTTTTCAAAGTTGAAGTAATTTGTCAAACTACGGTCTTACAATAATTTTACTTTATATCAAATAATTTACATTAAAATGAATGTTTAGACCCTTAACATTAAAAGATTTCATAAATATAAAAAAAAAAAACAATTTCACTAATTAAACTTATAAAATGTAACTAGGTATGTAGATACATAAATAATATTATTTTAACTAGCGCGATAGGTTAGAATAGGGAACCATTAGTCAACAGTCAATATAGTCTTTGACGATGCAACACATAGTTCATTTATAAAAATAGGGCTTTTTTCCCGAATGATCCGAAACTCCACAGGATTGACTACTCATTGATTGCAGAGTGAGTGCTGCAGATCGTCTACCTTATCTGGGGTGAAAAACTGAACGTCATCCCTATCGAATAATCAAGAGAAATCAAATTAAATTTTTTAATTAATTTCCAGGTATCTGAAATCCAAAGTGAACATTTACTGAGTAAATCTGAAGTCACTTTGATCGTTGATATAAAAATATTATTTTAAGTTCCGTCGGCACTTACTATTTTACTTTCTTTGCAAATAATCATTTTCGATACAAAAAACAAACATCTATTACTCTAGTAATAACTCAGGAATAAGGAACTTAAAATTTCATCGAACAAAAAAGATACTGTAAATTGTAAGTGTTGCGAAAAGAGAAATTTAAGTAAATATTAACATTTTTTCGCGAAAAGGATTAGACAAGTGAAATCACAAATTTGCTCATTTTTTCCCAAAATCATGTTTTTTGTTTACTGATCGAATATTGCCCTCAAAATACATGTATTTTGGACACCTGGTGACGTACTGTCATGGTGCAATGACCTAGGCACTCAATGCTCCTGATTTGTTTAATGTTTGTATGCTCTATGCAAGGTGCGATTCCAATGGTAAAAGCGTGTTTGGCCGAATAATTACATTAATAATTATCATATTTAGATATAAAATGTTGATTTCATAACGCATTCTGCACAACAATTGAAAGAAAGTGTTAAAAAGCATTAATAATTGCTGAATAGCCTTTTTTCATGAAGAAAAAAGTAGGTAGGTGACATGTTTAGCCTTTCAGGAAACAGAGTAGGAATAATAAAATATTAACAAATAATGACATATTACTTTTATATATAAATAACCAAAATAATATTAATATCAACAAAAGTTTGATGATTCCTTCAGAGGGCGCAACAACTGTCACGCGTAATACACAATTAACTGTTTTTTTTTAAATTTAATAATAATGTTATTGAATGTATAATATTAATATTGTTTGATATATTTCAATGAAAAATCTTCTCTCCTAGATACACAATAATTTTTTTTGTTTTTGAAAATAGCGAAATGTTCTCTAGGATGTACCTACCTAAGTAAGTAAGTAGGAACATAATATCTTAATTGTATACTAAAATTTCAAAATTTTATGTTGTAGAGCAGATTATTGAGAAAAATGCTTTGATTTTCTTTGACTTTATTGGTGATGTAAATTGATGTCTAACAATGCATCGAACGGAGGTGTGTGAACCAATAACCCGCGGTGCCACATATCACTGCATCCCCACCACAGCCAAAGCGCCATGAGCATATCCACAGAAACTGGCACCAACAACCAGCAATCAGCAACTGGCAACTGGCAATACCAACTCACTACCCACTGGGTCAGGAGAGCGCATTGTGCCACTTACCTTGCTCTTGGCGGAATGGTCTGTACGCAAGAAGTGGACGGAGGAACATGCCAACAGCGAATAGTGCAGAATCGTTGCCGATTCGTGTGGCGGTTATATTATACGGTTATGAAATTGAAGCGTCGCATGAAGTAAGCCGATTGGCCCGGCCCGGACCCGCTCCAAACTAAATGGAATTCGGTTTCGTACTGAATACTTTTACTTGATCGAAATTATCTTTGAATTGGGAGCCGTATAAATGTAAATCAACTTTTCACAGAGAGCGTCAGAATTTTCAAAAAATATTTAAAAAGGAGACTTCTCAAAAATACCTACCCTTAAATATGTATTTAGGCCATGGTTGTATTAATTTAGGCGTATTATATTAACAAAAGTTTCAAGTCAAATAATACAGGTATAGGAAGAAATAACTTATATGAAAGCCGTTACATCTGTAATTGAAACCAGTGAAATAAATAATATTGTTTTCGCAAATATTTTCAAAAATGCAATTGATTTTCAATATTAAGAGAAAGCGATCTTTAAAAACGACCCATCTAACCAATATTTAACTTGATTAGCTAAACAAACCTCCAACAGTACCTGTTTCGTTATTGTTTACAAGTCTGTAAGAGAATCAAAGCATTAGAATTCAGTACGCCCAGTTCAATGAACTTGATCTAGATAGATGAAGGTAAACACGCCATGAGCTAAAAATAGTTTATTTATAAACAATACAGTATATCTCAATCAAGTAGATATTAAAAGTTAGTTAATCAGCATCTTTTGAATAGGTATTATCCCTATTAGAACCTTTGGCAGAGATATGTTTGATTGCAGAGGAATGCTTTGAGATGTTGGTTGACTGGTTTGTTGGTTGGACGCAGTGCACTTCGCACACAGACTCGGCGTAAGGCGGCCAACTAGAGCTACTGTACGCCAACTTTCATAATAATGCTAATACGTAGTGAACTAACTCGCATTTGGCTTACTTATCTAAGAGAAAAGGCGAATGACCTGTTGGGAAATTCAAACCGCCAGAAGTTATTCCACTTTTCGCCGACAAGTCGGCGCATCCGCAAAAAGAAACTCATCATGGTTCAATAATAAATCTTTAACATAAACGAGAATAGAACATTTTTATGTTTTGTATAATTTGACTGATTTTGTTTGTTGTGTGGATGGTTAGGATGACGATTCTTGTAACTTTAAATTGTGCGTATTTTTTCAAGTGTAAGAAGGAAAAAAAACGCGCTTAATAATAAGTGATCAAAGTGCAATCTTCGCAAATAAGTGACGCCAAAGTTAAATGTTTGTGGGTAGATACTTTCTTTCAGACTTACCTATTCATTATAATAATACGCTAACCGGTATTATTTGTTTGAATAAATTGTTAATTAATTAATGTGTTATTTTGCAGTGCTAAATTTGCTAGTCTGTTGTGTGTTGATAGGCGCATAAAGTGGCAAGAAATAAACTTATTTCTTCAATCGCAAATTCACTTTGTGGCGTCATTTTAATTTATTGAAAAAAAATCATTTTGTATACACAACTATTTAATCAAAATAATCGAAATTTTTCAAAACTATTGTTTACTCCGTCAAGACATAAATATAATAAAAATAAATAAATATTAAAATAAACAAATAAGTAAAGATAAATAGTACATAAAACAAAAATATTACAATTAGACAAATGAAAAACAATTACATAAAATATATATAATTATTATAGTATTATAGTATTTGTGTACATATCTAAAGCTTTTAAAAATGAACAAAGAATCAAGTACCAAAAAAAATAATTTTACTTATAAAAAATAAATACATGTAGGATGGTTTATATGTCCAATTAGAAAAACTACCGAACAGAACCCTGTGATATGAAAATATTTGGAGTCGGTGAATTATTTTCCCATTTGATCTCTGGTGATTTGACGTGTTGTTTTTGTATTATTTTGTATTTACTATGCTTATATAATGCACTTGATAATGTGGATTGACTAGATGATCATTTGTTGAAGAGTGTGTGGAAGGGTTTAGTTATTCCTGTGGGGAAGATTTAACCCTGACAAAAAGTCGAAAAAACGATAAATTATAAATAATCTAAATAACAAAATAAACCCAATAAAATGAAACCTTAATACAAAGTATTAATTATTATCATTATAGGTAATTTATCGTAAAAAATGTTTGGGTGCTTTCATTGCTAACGTTGGCTAAACCTTATGATATATAACAAAATAATGTACTACGGAATTATATATCTTTAAAAAAATACAAAAAGTCCACCATGAAATCTCCTAAGAATAGCCCCAGCAACGCCGGGTACACGTCAGCTAGTTATTAATAAATTAACTTCTTGGAATTTATTAAATGGGTTTTTATTCACTATTTCAAAATTGTCACTTATATTTTTTTGTGTCATGATTTCAAATTAATTAAAAAAAACTAAATTGATTTATAATTTTTTTTAATAAAATAGTAAAGTTTGTATCCTGACAAGAAACCTTTGGTTTTGAAACATGTAGATATTTTTCGTTAAAATAGTGATATAAACAAAGTTGGCTATTTTTAATGTCATTATATAATGACCTGCCACCTGTTTTCCCGTTTCCGTATCCGGTGTGCGATCATATCAATTCAATTGTAACCTTAGTCATTGAACTTGGTTACGGAAAATCCATACTTCAATGGCCATAATACATATTATTATACTATAGCAATTGGGGGTTCACTCTGTAGATAAATTACATTAACAAAATTGGTTTAATTAGTTTCCGTAATTTTTTGACAAATTCATTGGGAGAAAACTTCAGATACCTTTCTAGGGTTCCTTTCTTAGTCATTTTCACCTGTATTTCTGCCACTACCTCCCCTTAGCCCCAAGTTATTCTATCAATGGAACCAAATAGCAGGTGTTCAAGGCACAATGCTTACTCAGATCGGGATGGTTTCAGCTGAAACAAGGCGAGCCTGCGTATTGCGTATCTAATATATCTCTCTAAGAGAAATAAACATTCTTACAAAAGTAATAAAAATACGTATTTTCTGTGTTTATGATCTCTTCCGTGAGAAATGCGTTCTTACTTGTCATACTTACTTTCAGGAATTGGCTGTTTACTACTTCAAACACCATGGCTCAGTTTATAATGCAATGGAAAATAAAATTTTAAAAATTCTGTATTATTAATTAATCACTTGTTTTAAACTAAACTTAAAATACAGTTTTTTATTGGTTCGAAGGAAGCACATTAAACTTTAGTTTAAACATTTTATTTACGTAGAATTGAGATAGTACCTACTCACCCACAGTGTACTTTATAAGATATTTTATAGATAATGTAAACTAAGTACCTATGTACAAAAAAATACATATTTGCATCATAAAATAATGTTCAAAGAATAAGATAAGTATCTTACCCACAGCAGGGGTAGATGGGTTGTAATTAACTATTTGAATTTTTTTCCAATATACATTTAATAATTTTCTAGGGCAAATAGAAAAGATCAGCATCTGAAAAGATATTATCGTATTTTGTGCACGTCCGTCAGAAAAATGTTGTATGTAGATAGTTTTTGAACTACGATTGAATAACCGAGTACAAGTCGCTGTAACACTTACTTCAGCTCGCTAGTCAGTCTCTGCTAAAAGTTCATTAAACTTCCCCGCTCTACGTCACCGCATTTCTTCGTTCGCCTTTTGATTGCAGCACACTCAGGAGGAATCAAGCACAAGATACCTAAACCTGTCTAGCTGTTAGCAGTTCTGCAGAGATGGGTGATAGAGTTGAATATCGTATTTGCGTTATTGCTTTTAGTTCTGAAACAGTTTTCTGTTTGTATCGCGGTTACTACCTCCCATCGGAAGAACCGTAGTGTTGACTTGTTGTTGGGAGAGTTTGAAGAAAGAAATGGGACATACGATCGGAAACTTGCTGAATTCTTAGAAATATTATTGAAATATTTCTCCTTGGGTATTTTGTTGTGCCAATGCTAATTCCGCTTCATCATCAATTCCTTTTAGTTTATAATGTAACTTGGAACTTTTGTGATGACAAATCATATTATAACAATGTGCATGAGTATTTTTTTTTCTTTTTTTCAGGTATTAGTCGGCCCTCCAGGAAAACTAAATCAATCGAAGATCTAAGCTATGTTCGCAAAAATCGAATATGCTGCCCTAATACCTATACTAAAAAAATGATTTTCATGTTTTGATATCTTTGGTAAATACATTAATCTTAACATTTTCCGATTTCCTCGGAGAAACATTGAAATCAAAGTGAAATAATACTCTGACTCTGAAGTCCTGTTTTGCCTCGATTGTTTTGCATTTTTCTGCCTGTAAATTTGTTTGTACGTTTCATTTCCGTTTCAAGATGATAATTGTTTTCAGTAAAGATTCTTTTTTCAAATGTGAAATCAGCGTGATTATTTGGACTTCCTTATTCTCATTTTTTTCCTTAATATAATGATAGTCCGAAAAATGTTTTAAAAAAATATATATTATAACGTTTCATTGGACAAATTGAATAATCCTTATTGACATTTCAAAAATGTTACATAAATTGTATAGATTAAAAATAAATATGTAGATATTTAAGCACTTACGTACAAATCTGATGATTTCAGAGGAAATTTTAGTTTTTAGTTGAAAATTAAATCTCAGAACTATTAGTTTAAAACACATAACTTTTTTTTTAACTACGCAAAAAAAATCTCTGTGGGCGAAATAAATATTTTCTCTCTTGATTTGTCATTTTTAAATCAAAATATAATTTATTATATCATTAACAAATATTAATTCTCCATATCCTTATTTCCTGCAAATTGACAGTTGATTAACTGAATCACCTGAGTGGGAAGATTGAAATAAGCTTGAAATCGAATCCAGTCAATGTGGGTGGCGATTAGTTATTATTTTCCTCTTTAATTGGTAGTTGCTCGTGTTATTAGGCTCTAAGGGTGTAAGTTAAATGCATTTGGGTTTATATTTAATGGGTTATATTTAACTTACAGTTCAACTTTATTTCAATTGCATACATGCTTTATAAAGCGCCCCGTGCAAATAAATACAACCTAGTTTGCCTGGTATTTGAGAAATGGAAACATTAATTTAAATATCTACTCATTGGGTTGCAAAATCTCTGAAACATACATTTTGATTAATGAAGGACATTTGCCTATTTGATGATATTAGATAGGTATAATTACCGCACGAAAACACAACATACTTTTTGTAAGTATTATTTACAAGCATTTTCCAATTAACTAGCATGCTGTTATAATACACATAGAAAACTTACTGATATTAATTATTGATTAATTTATTCAAAATCTTGTTAAATTATTTGTTTTTCTATTAAAAATGGGACTGGAAGACTACAACGAATGATTTTTCGAATTTCAAAACAAACTATCAGTAAAGCGCAAATATGTTATAAGGAAATCTGAATTTCTTCAAAATAATAATCGTATCGCATCTCGTCCTTTGAATTTATTCGGACAAGGGCACCTACGGGTACACGTGTTCAGATAAATTCTGAATTACTAATATTATATTAGGAAATGATCATGCAGTCACATTTTTAAAAGTATCTTGATAAAAAAAGCCGTACTCATTTTTCTCCGTGTACGCGATATAATAATTTTAGAAGAGACAAAAGTTAACGAAAGTACCTAAACTCACGACCTTAACTGATCATATTTAAATGGACAGCTTCTTTGGTCATGGTAAGCATATTGTAAGAGATGGTTGAATGCGTAACAAAGCGTCACCTGTCAAGAAAGTATTATAAATTGTGATCAAAAGTAGGGAATTTTGTTCAGTGTCAAGATTAGCGAACAGAGGTCGGCCATCGAACTCTCTCTCGCTGACTGGCTCTACCTAGATATTACTCGCCGGCCAAAGCGACCATTCTAACCTGTCACAAAGCCAGAGAGAGGGGGTTTGGTTTAATAAAACGCGTTGACGTCTAGTTTAAATCGATCGAGATTAGTGTCATAAGCCTTAAATAACCGTTGAACATGAGTCAGACGTGTTCAAGGAGGAGAATAAGGGATAGTATTAACGATTCATCATCATTAAACAATGCACGGCACTCGGACAAAAATTATAAAATATTAGTCATTCAGAATATAACGAGAATCGTTATTTTCCTAATACATATCATGGCGGAATACGACAATATCAGTGTTTGTATGATCACGTGTCCCGCCGTCCTTTTTTTAAAAAATTTGCTTTATTCATACGTCGTTAGGAACTCTTTCATTTCGTTTATTATAGGCCTGCAGTCCCATTTTAACAGGAAAATAAATATATTTTTTAAATAAATTATTAGCATTTCTTATCAGAAAGTTTTCTCAGTGCATTATCAGTATTTATTTATTTATTTACAAAGAAAAATCCAACACATTACATATTACACGAATTTAATACAAGGATCAGTTAATACAATGGGAGTTAATACAAGGAACATGGTAGCAGAAATAGGTTAGTTAGTTAATATAAGGAGATATGTTACCATTCAGGATAATTACATATTACACGAAGTTAATACATGGAGAAATGTTACAATACTGGAATTAAAAAATCAGCTTTCACAAAAAAAGGGCACACAAAAATAACTGTGGAGGGATTCTGTACTGTATTGATTCTAATGTATTTTCTTCAAACTTGTCTCAAAATAATCTATTTTTATGTCATATTCAGATTTTTGCAGAGATTATCTCACCGTTAATTTGTGAAATAGGGATTTTGATGTATTATTATTTTCATGTGAACTCTATTGACTAAAACAGATTATCCTAAAAAAAAATACTTAAAATATTATAAATTTATTCTCCTTATTTATATATTTATTGCTTCTCATAGAACATAAAGGCTATTTTTTACGTAACTGAGACTAATAGCTGGTATCGAGGTTAACAATTTACACATTTGAGTGAAGCAATATAAAATAATCAATACATGTACACAGTTTTTTTTTATTACGGCGAGTAGCTACTTACTATTATTCTCTTGTCTATGATAGTTATCTCAATTTTTTCACATTATATACCTAAGTCAATGTAACACTTCGAGTGCTCATAATTCTATCATTTAAAAGATTATAACGCTATAAAAATGAAGGGAAACTTTGCAAACTAGTACGTTGATGGGGTGGCCTAGATTGTAATAAGATCACAAGATGGAAAAGTGCACCTAACATGCAATCGCTCGTTCATTCAACTTGTCATCGGATAACACATTAATGGCGTCACTAATACAACAACATGGGAAAATATTGTCTAATGAAAACATTCTTAATACTAACCAAAACCACTTAAGGAAATCCACGGATTGATGACTTGATTTGGCATTGGGTCAGGCATTCGAACGCATCAGTAAATACCAACTAAAGAAAAAGTTGCAGGTTACTATTGCACGTCCTCGAGATCGGAAGAATCCCTATTTTCAATATATTCCAACATCCCATTCCTCATATTTTCAACCTCGATTTCCCTTACTCATAAATAGGGTATTTTCACTGTTTTTTTTTTGTTTTTATAAAAAAGTTAAGAAGATGAAGTTTTTTAAATTTTATTTTTGTGTTGACGTATAAATTTTCTATAACGATAATGATATAATGCTGGGCGACGTTGGTGTTATCTTATCAGACATTAATGGTTTTTCTGTCATAATGATGCTGTAGCTAGTTGGAACTGTTTGGGAATGTGTGGTTTTAGATAGTTATTGAAATCAATAAGTATGAATGAAAATATTTAAATTACGTATTTTTAGTACGATATTCACAATCAGAAAAATGAACCTTCAATCATCCGCAATTTTTTAACAGAATTGATAGTTTATGAAAATATCCCGTTCTAAGTAGCAACATCCACCGCAATATTTTATCAATTTTAATTGTTTTGTTAAATACGTTCATATAAAGTCATCAATCCGTCCTTAAAAATACGTAAATATTTAAAAAATATCTTCGTATTATTTTTCTAGGTAATTTCATTAGTATTAACGTTTTATACTGGTAAAAAATCGTGTATTTCTTATTATTTTGAAATATCTATTATTTTACAATAAACGTTCCTAATTTAAAAAGCATGCGAAAATGTAGCGGTTAAACAAAAAATCAAGTACCAATCTAATTGAATATTTTGAAAATGTTTCCAAAGCAGGAAGTACAAATACACTTGTTGATAAATCTCATGATTTAGGACGGGTTTTTTCACAGAATTTGAACAATTCATCAAAATTCAAAATTAAATTTCAAGGCTATATTCAAGTTCTGTTATTATATCATTATTGGCCAGTTGCGTCACAGAACTGAAGTAATAACAGAACTTGAATTAAACCTTCCCTTTTTTTCATTTTGTGAAACAACCCGCCCTTAGATACTGACAGTTGCTTATTTACCGGTATATAGTAGGTAGATGGAGACAGAATGCCGCTGACGCGCGATATACGCGACCAATCAATCCCTCCCTCAATGGCCGATATATCAAAACCGCCTCGCAGTATGCACAATTATCATCAGAACCTTCCTTTTCTGAGCTTTAAGCACGCGATGTCTGAAAAAGGTAATTAGTATGCTATCAATTTGTGCCAAGAAGAAAATGGCTGAGAACAGATTTCTATTCTGCAGTCTAGTGCACAGAGAATTGCAATTAAAAAATATGTTCTTGTAGCATTACTCCCTTTATCACCTGACTGTAATCAAGTGTTACTACCCGGCTCATCCAGATTCAACACTTATTTAGTTTACTGAATATACATATCGAACAATGTCTCATTTGAGAAATAATAACGATGTTACAAACTCAAATTTTTGACATTGACCTAGAAAGTCCTGGTTGATAAATCTGTGCAAATTTTACTGAGCCAAAGCTCACCGTTCCGGAGTTTTTTTGACGCTTCAGACCATTGATTTTCCTTAGTGATTGGTGTTAATATTATCTAACCTAAATAACTTTTTGAAACACCAACGACTAAAAAATGCTCAAACTCATAAAAGGTAAATTAAGTACCCAATGCATTTCCAATAAGTAATATATGTGAAAAATAAATAAGAAAAATCAAAAATGGCGAAATGGCTTCATTCTTAATTTGTAATCAATTATTATAAATGTCTTTAATATTCTGCTACTAAACAACTGAATAAACGCTGTTTTTTGTTCTTATTTTTTTTTTTTATTATATTTAATTGTGTGCCGTATTGCGATACTTTTATAATTCTTTATTTTTACTGTGTGTTAATTTGTATACCTACTAACTATAGGAAAGGAGTGAAATTGCACCATCCTCTCCACATCCTGGAATGTAATATTTGATGTAGTTAATTTGTATACCTACTAACTATAGAAGAGGAGTGAAATTGCACCAACCTCTCCACATCCTGGAATATAATATTTGATGTAGTTAATTTGTACACCTACTAACTATAGAAGAGGAGTGAAATTGCACCAACCTCCCCACATCCTGGAATAAAATATTTTATTTATTAATTTGTATACGTACTAACTATATGAGAGGAGTGAAATTGCACCAATCTCCCACATCCTGGAATATAATATTTTATTTATTATTTTGTATACGTACTAACTATAGGAGAAGAATGAAATTGCACCAACCTCCCCACATCCTGGAATATAATATTTTATTTATTAATTTGTATACGTACTAACTATAGAAGAGGAGTTAAATTGCACCAACCTCCCCACATCCTGAAATATAAAATGTTATATAGTTAATATGTATACCTACTAACTATATGAGAGGAGTGAGATTGCACTAAGCTCCCCACTTTCTGAAGTATAAAATGTTATATAGTTACAATGTATACCTCTCATATAGTTATATGAGAGGTGTGAGATTGCACCAACCTCCCCACATCCTGGAATATAATATTTTATTTATTAATTTTTATATGTACTAACTATATGAGAGGAGTGAGATTGCACCAACCTCCCCACATCCTGGGATATAGAATGTTATATATTTACTCTTAATATGTATGCCTACTAACTACTGTCTGTAGTGTGTAGGCACGAGTCGTTCTGTTGGTTCTATAATTTTATGGTAAATAA
Organism: Hesperophylax magnus; assembly: GCA_026573805.1. Lineage (NCBI taxonomy): Eukaryota > Metazoa > Arthropoda > Insecta > Trichoptera > Limnephilidae > Hesperophylax > Hesperophylax magnus. The sequence goes on from JAIUSX010000002.1 coordinate 10,965,569, forward strand.
CTTAACGTAAAAATAAAATTATAGTTAAAATTAAGGTTTGATAAATGAAAAATATTGAGCATTCACGAAACTTTAGGCATATATCTTGGTATTACAAAGGAAGATCTGTTTTTTTATTAGAATAATTGTTATTTTCATGTTTCTTTACTAAAAACTGTCTTATCTCAACAAAATTATTACAATTGACTTGGGAGTGATCTCTTTTGATTCAGCACGAATGAAAATATGGTAAACGATACCTCACTAAACCTAGTTTGTAAACATGTATTTTCTAAAATTCACTCCCTCTTTCTTCCCCTGGAGGGGTGTTCCAACCACTTTATTTTAGGCGGAAACGTCGTGATTGCACAACATTTTATTCATTTTGTAGATTTTGGAACGATTTTACCTGCACTAAAACTGGTTGAACATAAATCACAAAAGTTTTACACGAATCAAATTAAATTTTCAATAAGCGCCCGGGTAAGTAATTAATTATTTTTTGCCAAAATCGCATGTGAAAAATATTAATACCGACGTAATTATATATGGTATAAGAACTTGGTATCAAAATAATCAATTCTTTATGTTGAATAAATGTGTGTGCGGTTATTGAAGAGCAGGTATCGGGACTACTTCTTGTCTTGGTCGTAGCAGCGGGAGGTTATTGGCCTCACTCTGTAACATACATTCTGCATGGAAAAATTGAAATCGTTCCACATTCGCTAGGAATTAGAGGCGCACCAATGCTCTTATAATGTCGCTGGCCGGGGCTAGTTTTATTCTATCGCTAAACTTATGTATTGTTGTACACTAAACTGCTGCTTAATTAGTTTCGTGTTCTACACAAATCATTGTGATTAATATACTTTAATTACGCATTGTTTTATACTGAATTCACTTAAGTCTATTAGGATTTTTATAACTTTAGTATGCTTTGCAAAGTTAGAAATTGAAAAGTAAAATTGTAATATGGACCTTAGCACGGGTAAAGCACCTAGTGAGGCCCAAATGAAGAAATAATATTTTTAAATTATTTGTATCAAAAAAAAAAAAAACAAATTAGTTGAATTATATTCAAGATAGCATTTTGCTTTTCGAAGGTATAAATTCAACAAATTGTTATATTAACTTTGAGATTAACTTAGATTATCTTCTCAAAGTGTTATAAAATAATGAAAAAAACTTGATTCTACATATACATACATAATATAGATACATCGCGGGATGTGAAAAAGTTCAGATTGGAGAGTTAATCTGTCAAGAATATAGATATCTAAAAAAATTGATGGGTATCATAAATACGTAATCTCTATTTCAATTAACACCTTTGTTTCCTATGAAATTTAGTTATCAAACATACATAAGAAACGAATCTTCAAACATTCATAGATTAATATTATTACTATGCCACTGCAAATTTTACATAATTCCTGCACGTATTAGTACCTATTTCCCATATATCTCCAGGTACAGATCCCCTAATAAATCATGTTTGAATGCTTTTATAAAATTAAAATATTTATTTAATAGGAATCTTCTGGGCAAAAAACTTTACATATTGTAAGTATTTGTTTCTAGTACTAATGTATACCATGAAGGTAGACTCGTAAAAACAGTAAAACTTATTAGTACAGGAAATCAATTCTGAAGGTGGAAAAATATTTTTTAAATATTGGAACTCATTTTCATGTTTATCGTTATTAATATGTACGACCGTTTTATCTCACTAAATTACCATATTTAACTTATTTTTTAGCTGTCACCGCAAAAGTACTGTCCTGTGACGACGTATATAAAAAAATAATTCTTGGAGTGAAATACATTCCTTTGATTTTTATGGTCGTCAATCGTACCGAATAAGTTTCTTAAAATGTCGACAGCTTACATCATTATTCTTCCTGATGACTAGATAAATACTTGAGCAATTAATAATCCGCGCAGACTCCGGACTCGTGTTGGGGTCAAGGAGACATTGAACACAATATTAAAATATGTACATATGCGATTCTAAGGAGTTCATTAATTGTTTCCATTTTGGTAATTGGTCTGCATGGATAGGGAGAGATGATAGACTTCACAAAGAGCTCTGTCTTGTCACCATTCCTTGCTACATTCTAATTCGTTAAACGAAGCATTTTAAGTAAAATTGAGGTTATTTTATTTTACAATATAATAATTACATTGTTTATGGGTTTTTTTTCTTAAAATAATAAAATAAACTAAGTACTCTTCTCTTGTACCGACTCTTTACATGACTAGACTAAATCATTTGATTCACTTGATCGTGCCATTTGCTTACGTGTCATATGTTTTTCTGAAGCTCAATTTTGTAGAAACCATCTAAGCCTCCCTTTCTTATTGTTCATAAGGCTTACGTCAGCCTTGCATTATTTTCGAATCTGTAAATTCGTAGTACGACCGTCGGATGTCAACAAAAATCAGATTCTCATTTTGACTTCCCACATTCAACTTTTTTCCTTCTCTGCCAGCTCTTTTTATCAATAGTTTGAATATATGACCAAATTTTTAATCTTTACTTTGGTTATACATTTTTTCTGACTTAGAAATGATGAGGTAACAGTAGTAAATTAGAAGCATTATGATTTATTTTTTTGCAGATTTCCTTATAGCCAGATAATATAAAAATATGATTATTTATTTAAGTATCGAAAACTTTCAATTCAAATATTATTCACACCTATCAACAAACAAAATGTTTAAAACAAATCAATAACAAAATGTGAAAATGAGTAAAAGTACAAACTGAAGTAATGACTCAGACCGGAACAAACATTTAATTGTATACAGTAAAACAGCATCAGCATCAACATGTTTATTTGGGGCAAGAGAACCATGAACCTGAACTCCTCTGTATACCGAAAACAGTAGCGCATTAGTTTTGAAATAAGATTTACAACTCCCTTTAATAAAGTACAAAAGAAAGACCCACCAGTGCTACCTCCGGGTATGTTGGAAGGGTTCGAACAACTTCGTATTCTGAAGAAATTGATGAAATTTCTAATTTCCTTTCAGGACCTTTCAGCTGAAACAAACAAAGAGCAGGTTATAAAGTTTTATTGACGTTGGTTTTGGTACTTTAAACTACTGTTGTAAATTATCACATTTTGAACACATAAATCATCCCTGAAGAGAGTGTGGGAAACAGAATTTACAGTTTGTAAGAGAAACGTACATGTCTTATGAAATCACTTTATTAAATTCAAATTAAAACAATTACAAAATTTTAAAACTTTTACTAAAATGCTGTGTTTGATTCACATTAGTTCCTCAATTTGAGATAAAATAACAATGACACGTAAGATGAACACATATATTTTGTAAGCGATTCAATAATTTTATATAAACATTTCCCATAATCTGCTCTATGTATAAAGGCTACGGGTTTCTAATAAAGCATCAAATTTATCTCCTCCACATGTTCGAAAAATGTAGTTCATCCGTAACTAAAGGATCTATTTAAGGTTTCCTGTGTTCCGTACCTACTTATTCATTCCAACCTTTAAGGCCAAGTATAATAGGTACCCTGTTCAGAACGAAACTACAACAATGCCCCCCAGCGGAGAAACTAGGTTTTACTAGCCATTTAAAGACAGTTCTGTACTAAAAATGTTCTGTTGAAATTCGTAAGATGTCACTAATTATAACTGACTTATATTGTATGTCAATATTTGATTTTTTAAAACACTTTCCCACTGCAGAAGGCTCCGCGCTGACATAAAAAATACAATAGGTAGGTACCTAGGTAGGTACATCAATGTGCTCTGACCGTAATAAAAAAACGTGCTTGAAGACTATTCAAGAGTAAAAAATGCATGTTTTGAAGGATAACAAAAAAAACATGCTTTTTGTAAGCTTTTTTTAATAAGGATCATAGAAGAAAACAACGGTGCCTAAGTAAATAATATGTAATGCATTATTAAAAACAATGTCATGACACAAGTAAAAATAAATTACTACTAAATTGCTACTTATAAATTCACATATTTATAAGTAGCATGTGATAAAAAAAAATTAAAAATTATAAAAATATGGGATTCGAACCCGGGTCCTGCATAACGAGTGTCGAACACTCTGCCTCTAGACCGCAAAGAGAGGTATCTTGCGCGACGAGAACCGCGTATACGACATGTACTCCTCAATTGTCTTGTCCCGCGCAATTTTAAATTTTGAAAAACTCACTTACGGCTGTTTTTTTACTAAAAAAACTTGTCACGCACATCTGCGAGGGTAATTAGTCGCGTTATCGGCCTTGAGTCACTTGACGGTCATGAGTCGGTTTTACTCCGGTCCTTGAAAATGCATAACGCGCGTAAAGAAGTTTCACTTCAATATATAAAAATCGTATGTAAAGTACATTAAATTTGAAATAAAAATTATGAACGTATATAGCATGTACCAAATAAGAATCAGCTAAGCACACCTCACAATAAATGTAATATTATTTTACTTATACAATAAAATGTTGTGAAGACGAATCGTATCAACCTAACTCGATGAACATCTCTGATGCCTGTCCTCAAAATCAATGACAAAACATATTTACATAATATACACAAGTGTGTGTGAGCATGTCCACGTCGAAAACTAACACATGTATAAACACGTGCACAGCAAGACCGTTTGTCAATTTATAAAAAAATACTGGCAAACTTCGTATATACAAGTAGGTATTATATTCGCTGACTGATGACACGAAAGATTTTGTTGAAAATTCCAAGTGTCGTTCCGTGATTAACGCCATCTGTTGACATATTTAAAAATAAGCCTTCAGTTCTAATTTCTGCCGTTGTAGCTGAATTAATGTCGCCACTTTACGGCAAAATAATTTATTATTTTAATAAACTCGAAACTCTTAAACAAATGGTAATTTAAAAATGTGAAAATAATTTTAAAAAGTGGACAAAAATAATAGAAACTATTCCTCGTTCCTTTTTTTAGAATAAATTTAACCAAAGTTTAGTAAACCGCATTTCCAAAAACATTAAAGATAGTGCCTAGGAAATAATTATACCACAACCTTATTCTTTTTTTTTTTTTAAATTTCTGAACGAAGTCTTGAAGAAAAACCTTCAAGGTATTTTTTGATATATTCAAAATTTAAAAATATTTTTTGAACAATACGAAAGGACGGCCATAAAAAGGTCATATTTCTGATTTAATTTTGATAAATGCTAAGTCTTTATAAATAATAAAAATTTATAATATTTTTTTTTCCGGCTAAGAACATCATATTTACCGTATTGCGTAATAATATGTTCATTATTTCGAATTGATAAATTACTAGACACCGCCTTAAAACCCTTTCACAAACAGGAAGATTGCGCAACATGTGTCGTAAATTATTACAGTAAACTCAGACAGTCGCATTTTTTGACGCGAACAGTTATGTCTTAGAAAAGTTTTCTAAAGAACATGTGTTCGTTTGTTGAATTTTTAAAGAGACTTGGTTACCGTTATGTCATTTATTGCAACGGTTCATTTTAAAAGTGTTTGTTACTTCATGTTCGCAGATTTAAAAAGATAACAGAAATTTGGCAAGTAAATTTGCAAATGGGTAAATACGCTTTTGAAACTTGATGTATATGATCATTTTAACAAGGTGGAAATTTTGATAGAATTACATCGCATGCGAAAATTTGACATGCAAAAAAAACAACTCTGACCGGTAATAGCGTAGGCGATGTTGACGAATTTGTGACTCAACCAAGTTTAGAACGCTACAAAGAAATTGTGAAAGTGATTTTACGCGAATTTGTCTATTTGTTTACATGGAATTAGAATGATTCTGAGTCTGAGTCAATGCGGAGAGACGATCATCATTGGAATAATTTCCTACCGATTAATGCACTTTGAATCACGAATGTTTTATCCCATGTTTCCGTTCCAAGAATAGTTTAGGAATTACACGAGTCATAAGATATTGATATATGATACATGGTACCTACCGGTAGTAAACCTATAAATTTTTTTTTAAGATACCTATCTTCAAGTACCAAAGAGATCATATAAAAGAAAATATCTCCCGTCGGCGGCATTTATTTTTGCTCGGAAGATATTTTCAATTTGTGTGTATTTCAGGCGAGTAATTATTGCTTATAATATTTTGTTATTCTTTGTGCCATGCATAAAAAACCTTGTCTTATGAACATTAGTTTATCGTTAAAAAATAGTAAAAGGAAGCTTCTGGTAAAAATACATTAAAAAAAATGACATACGCATTTATACTAGTAGGCATAATCATGCTGTCTCTTTCATAAATATTTAGTCATGCACTCATTACAATAATGTTCTATAAAATATTACTAACGCATCAATAATTTTAAAAAAGAAACACGGTTTCCAGAAAGCTATACGAGATAAAGCATTGAGAAGGGACAGTTGAAGATTTAGAAGATACTAACTATTTGAATCTGTCACTAAACATAGCTAAAGCCATTTCATGCAATCCTTCGATTGTGTATGGTGGTAGGTCTCAGTGCGACGCTGAAAGTAATTGAAAAGCATATGAAAACATGTATTTACTATTAATAATATTATGGTGGTAGACATAACCTAACTAATAACTCGAAATTAAATACACGTTAAAAATTATCAAAACACGCCACCCTTATTATATTGTTAGCAGTTGAAAAATTAATAGAATACATAAAAATAATTACCAATAACAAACGGTTACCTGGAGATATAACAGGTTATAAAAATTACAAGTAACTTCAGTAATTACTCCCACTGTTACTGGTTGTAAACTATTCGGAGGTACCTACTGGTGAAGTACTGAATAAATGTGAGGTCACAAAGAAAAAAGTACTTAAATTGTCAATTTACAAGTGTGATGATAAAGATAAAGTTTTTATTATTTCAATTATTATTCATGGCAAGACCGAATAAAGAGAAGATGTCTCCTATTCTTCCCACAACAATCACAGGACTAGCAAAAATGTCAAGGTTGGTCATCATCAACTACCTTCTTACATAATTATTTCACGCTGGTAGGAGGCCACACATAGAAAATATCAAAACCATAATGAAGACACTGTAATTCATATCCTCCCTCGCTACGTCGTGTTCCAAAATTGCCAAATTACCCCTGTTCAGTTGAATCCATATTCCTCGAGATTTCCGGGCAACAAAAAAGCTTTGGTTTTAAGCTCAGACAAGATGCTGAGCTTCAGAGTGAATGAACCTCCGAATGCGGCCTGAAAAACCATGGCCACTTAATCATTATAGCTCGTATATCCGCGCTTTATTCCCGGGAGCGTATAAAGACAGAAGAGGGAGCAAGAGCGTCAAACTTAATCTTGCAAATGTGTTTTACAGACAAGAGCAAAAAGGATTAAAAGCTAATTCAATTCTTTTAAACTATCTATGAAGGTACCAAGATTATTTCGGATGTACTTGCGACCAGTAAAACCCTTAAAAAAAGTGCCTAGATTTTATGATGTGTCTAGGTTAAAGAAAAATAAACTTCTTTAAAACTTATATTTTTGATATTTACGGAAATTCCAAATAAACAACCTATGAATGACACCAAAGCCTACACTTCGAGAGCTTTTGCTACCAATTTTGAGAAGAATCAACAAATTTGAACAATATATTTAACATCAAAATCAAAATAAGTATTAGTTTTAGACAAGTTCAAATGCATTAAGTTTTAATACAATTAACATTTTCTGTTTAGACGTACTCGTACATACTACTCCCGTAACCCTTTAATCTTAATAGAAGTTCGTCATTATATCGTAGAACTACATACAACCAATGATTTAATCAAGGTGAGTCTTCATAAAAAACCTAACTTATTCTTTTTTTGTTCTTGCTGTCAAACAAAAATGTTTATGTAATAAGTAATGTCACGCTTATGAGGATTGTATTTCAGTTGAAATTTCCATTGTTATTCCGAGGCGTTGACTTGTCTGATCTTAGGCGGGGGCTGCTCCGACACGAGCCTTCATGCATTCGCAGTTCACGGAGAACCACCGACATAATTTCGTTTGTATTTCTACAGTCTTTTTACTTAGCAAGTGAATAGTAAAACTTATGCTTAATATAGCTAAAGTTGGTACATACTTACTCAAAAGTATTCACGCGGAAGAACGTTAATTCCGTGAAAAGTACTAGCAATATTTAAAAAAAATATTCGTCTAATATGATATTCGAATTTTAAGGGCTCAGATCGAAGAAATTTTTCTGATTTTCTATTTCCCGAATTCGACAATTTTGGCATCGTCATAGTTTGTGATGCAGTTAACAAAAAATAATATTTAAGCTGTCAACTATTTAACAATATATGAAGTTTTTAGCTCTATTTTTATGAAATATAATCTCACGGGCGCTATTGTCAAGATTAAAGCTACGCGAAGGGAACGGGTTGTATTTTTACTGTAAAAATCACCATTTGAGAAATATCCCATCAAGGGCTTTGACCAAAAAAAAATTTTTTTTTTGCTTAAAATCAATTATCTCTGACTAACATCAGGACGTGTGGATGATGCGTCATTCAATAATGCTCAAGATAAAATCATCAACAACAAGACGCTAAGTACATTGATCTTGTGAGATCATAATATTAAAGTATCTTCCATAAATAATTACGTAATCTGCCGTTCCTGCCCACGTATAATTTACAGATGTTCTAACACAATGGCGAATAAAAAAATATATTTAAATTGTGCTTTATGATCTCACGAACAAGCGAAATCTCTGCAAAATAATTAATAAAGAATTGAAGAAAAAACTAAAAGGTTACTGATGCAAATAATACAATTTTATTAAATTGCACCTACGCGTCCACACTGTATTACTGTCACATATTAGCAGTAGGTAGTCAAGATTTTTATTAAACTTATTTGACTCTTCACTCTTATCATTTCTCTTATCATCCTTGAGTCTTAAGGCTACGAAAGGGTGAGGAGGTGTCCAATGTATTCGAGGTAATATTCTTCCAAAGTTTTCAGTTGGGTTGGTTGTTCTTGCTCGCGGATTTCGTCGGCAATTCACTGACCCCTTATTCATTTTTTACAGTGCCAAGAATAGTCAAGGCCAGCTCTGCGTACATTGATCTTCAAGGAAAGATGAGACCCGCCATCATTATTTTAAAGAAACTAAAAGTTTGCATCGATACATTCAGTTATTTATTGCTTAAAAACATGTTATATTTTTGCAACTATTTTTTTTATTAAACATGCATATTGCAGTGCATTTTCGAACATTTTATTTTTATTTTCTAATGGGATAAATTATTAAAAAATGAATAGTTTTGAGAAATATTGAGCAGAAATATTTATTCTAAAGCATCTTTGTTAACTCTTTTGGACATATGTGTAGGACGAGTATATTATGTATTACACGATTATTACCTTAAATATATATTTTTTCAGATATTATGTTTGATACGAGTACTATCTTTGATAGATATTGTTACAGATATGATTTATGATACGAGTATTATCTTAAATAGATATAGTTACAAATTTTATGTATGGTACGAGTATTACATTAAATAGATTTATTTAAAGATATTATGTATGATACGAGTTTTGTATTAAATAGATATAGTTACAGATGTTAGTAACATTTTGTTTCCTTATGGTTCACATATTATGATAGATATTAATATATCATAAAATTCAAAAAACATATATGTGTTAATATTGAAATAATTAAATAAGGAATCAAGGTGTTACGAGAAGAAAAGAGAAGAACAATATTATATCAGGCCGTTTAAAAAAAAAAGATCATGATAGATGGAGTGTGTGGGGTTGGGTTTGTTTGTATCAAAAATCTGAGAAATAACATAGGTAAGTTTTAAAGTTAACGTTAGCCCGTAGTCAGAAGTTGAACTTACATATTGGTTAAATATTTAATAGGAGCTGTCAGTCAAAAATACTGATGATGGAGACAATTAGTTGAGTATTATATATACGACGCGAATGTGAATGGTAGAAGTCGAGGGCGCCCGAGAAAGACATGGCATGACCAGGTGAATCAAATGCTTGAGTCGGACCATGGCCAAAGTCAGAATAACGACGATGTACGAATATAAACGAAGTAAGGAATGTGTGCCAAAACCGAAAATTGAAAACGGTGTGTTGGTGAGTTAGGTAGTTCGTAATTTTTCTTTCAGTGCCTATTTGATTATTATTATTCTGTATACCTACATTGCAGCTTATGTATTTGTAATTTGCTAAATTGAGCAAAATCAAACATATTTATTAATTATAAATTAAAAATAAAACTATTTTAGTGTAGTTCGACGCAGATATATTTGAGGCTGTCGTATTATCTGTGATGATAATAATGTCGCCATCCAGAGGCTACTTACTACATCACGTGTACGACCGCGGCCTTCTATTATTAACAAAACATTGTTATTTATGTAATTATGTAGGTGCTTCGTGTACTTTGGTTGTGTTGTACAGTATTTTAGTAAATTGACAAAGGAGAGCTTGGAGTGGCCAAATATTTGTATGGAAATGATATCGGGGGTGAGGCAAGCATGAAACCCAAATGCGGAAATCAAAATATATAGTTACCTGAAGGTAAAATCACGTACGTACCGAGGGGAGATCACAAGAGTCCCCCATATATATATATACTATCTACCGTTTTAACAAGATATTGCCCATCTTCGCCGAGCAGTAAATCATTAAGGCGATGCCATACGTAGTAATGCAAAATCATGTGTTTTTGGTTTGAAAATTTGGTCGTATAGAAATGTTTCAGATGCTTTAATTAAATACTGCGAGTAGAATACATCTTGACCTTTGAAATAATTGAGTGTTTTTTTATATAAGTCTTTTTATAAGCCCAGAAAAAAATAATGTATAAGGCCTATGAAAAATGCTTTAAAGTTCAAAATCTCCTACTTACGAACCCATTTTCGGTTATGATTTTGTTGTATAATGTGGCAAATTAAGTTATTTATAAAATTATGGAATAAAAAAAATATTTATGCCTGAACATGCACAAAATAAAATAAAAGGCACTTTTTGGCCATGTTTTTTTCTTGCATAAATCAAAACAGGCGGATGGTGTAAAGCGGAAATTTAAACCTTAAATTTAAAATACTTTACGACGTAGTGCATCGCCTTAAATAAGCAATACAAAATGGTAAGAGATATTATACAAAATCAAGCGTGACTCAAATATGTACATAATGTTTCCTGTTGTATCCCTTTCCAGTTAAATGCTCCTTTTATAACAACATTTAAAAAAAATTAAACGTGATTCGTGGGAGGAGAAAGTCAGAATTTGATATCTTTATAATTAGTTAAAGGGATTATTTCCCTCAAAAAATATATTAAATATCGCACAAAACTCTCGTTTGCGGAAAGGGAAATACCCATTCCTTTTTTTATTCGTGTTATACATAAAATGTAAAAAAATCTTAGCTTGATGGTGGTAATAATTAAATGGAAAAGGATGAAGAATTTTTTTTGATTCTTTTTAAACGCTTAGAAAATTTTGCATATGCATACAAACCATATTATAGTAAAATATTACCAGAATTTTTTTTTATAAAAGTTTTAAAATAATTTAATGGATTCTAATACTTTGTTCTACTTTTCCCATCTAGGTATTACAAACAGTAAGCCTATTATAGCACTTTATGGTCGAGCTGATATTTTCAACGACTAGCTTACATAATTTTATATTAATTTCGTGTCTTTGCCGAAACACAAATTTTATAAGCAAAGATTATTGAAATACATCTATCACCATCTCCTCATAAAATAGACGAAATAAATTTGTCGTGGGCCGCATATCACTGATTTATTAGCGACGAAAAACAAATTCGAGGATTAAAAAAATTACTGTGAGATGCGGAAATATGATGTTAATTTGTATGTATATCTATAATATTACTTAACATGTATTTGATCTACATGTTCATCTCCAAAAATTCCATATGTTAAATTTTTTTACGTTTGATTGGATTTTCTCAAAAAAAATTTTTGAGTTTCATCTCCTTTAGGATGAAAGATTCTCTCACTATCGCCAGTCAGGTAGGTCAAACACACATAATTCCTAACCCTTGTAACTATTATTAATTTTGCAATGTTTAGTGACCTAACGTGAAAAGCTTAAACTTCCCCATCTGCTTTTCCTTTACTTTCTTTCGGCTTCGCAACACCCCCACTTTGGGGATGATATTTTATAATTCCACAGAATTCAGTCAGTTGTGAAGAATTTCGACGTCATCGGCATTTTGTAAAGCAGAAAATGTATGATTGGTATTAAAAATTTCACAAAATACATTCCGCTTCGACAATAATCTTTTGAATAATTCACCTACCAACTTTATAGATAACTTAGTATTGCATAGTTTTAGCAAAAATAATTTACGGAAAATACGTACGACCCATGAAAATAAGTAATGTTGTCGAACGATTAGCGGCAACGGTAATTTTTGTAACTCAAAAACCGAAAACTTGGTCTCACAATAAGAGGTTTGGCAGGTTCTTTCTTCGATCCAAATAAAAGCTTTCCCGTTATATCTCACTGGCCTGCGCAGGTAGCTCATATTATGTTATCTAGAGGCCCGTTGGTACCTAAGGGACCTCAGGTAGTTTGGCGAAGGGACCTTTCCGCCTTTGACAGATTTATGGCACTTTTGCGGTATTTCATAATACACACTCTTGCTTTTTAAGTAGTCAACGTAATAAAATAAATAATTTCCCAATAATCGGCTCGGTTTATTTTCAATCGAAAGGGGCGTGATGATTTTTTGAAGTAACCTGTAGCTATAATAAGTCATGGGATTTTACCATAATAATAATATAATACTTTTAAGACCTGCATGTTCGTTGAACTATTGAATCATGTGTATAATTCTGTTGAGCCTTGTATTTTTAAGTAAATTTATTAATTTAGTGAAATGCACTTGAATTATAAAAGTCGAAATCTTAAATTTGAATATAAATATAAATACTAAAATGCCATATCAACCATTAATGAACTAGGTATATCCACAGATGCAAAATCAGATCTAGAAGCTTTTAGACGCAAACGCAAAATTATGGTTAATTTTTCAATGTCTTTAATTCTTCTTCGCATAACTAAAACCATTAAATAAATGTCATTGTTATTTAGGCACGTCAAAACTAGAGTCAATGATATTAGATTTTTTTTTAAATGTTGGTATTGAAATTTTGTTGGTAAACGCTAAAAATAATATTGTTGGCATCTTTATAAAATATTGATTCATAATATAAATCAAATAGATCCTACTTTCCATTGCCATTTCATTAATTTAGCAATTTGATATGGAAAATGGAAAATACTTCTTTGTGTAAGTATTTCACCTGTTCTATGTGTAATCAGAACGATCCCAATAAAATAAAAGAAAGTCACTTTATACCAAAACATCACTCGTTCATGCAATATATCTCCACGCGTTCTACTTAATCTATTGCAATTTTTTTATCCGAATAGTGCATTTAACTAATATATGTGGGTACGGGGCGGAAACACTGTATTCCATCTCTCTCTGTACCTGCATTGAGCAATGCTCTTCTCCGCTGTTCACTGCCAAGGCAAAACAGTCTCTCCGCAAAGGCGCTGGAGGTGGTTTAATTGCAGCAGCCATGCTAGTGTCTACTGAGTGTTTGACCGTAACCGTGAATATTATCCACGGCTGCACTGCGCACTCGATGCGGTTGTCAAACTGTTTGATTTTTCAGAACTCAGTGGTGTATGGGATTCTGTTTCCTGTGCGTATTTGAAATTTTATGTAAAATAATTCATAGAATTCTTTGTCCTATATGAGTTCAATAACTTTTAATTAGATGTATAATATACCTTCCAAATAACAATTTAACAAAAAAATACTAACAACTTCTTAATAAAAAATGCAAATTTCAATAACTGGGAAGTTATTTTTAAATTCTTTGAACCATCTGCGTAATGATTTAAATATTTTTTTAGTAAATAAAAATTACGTGCTTTTTTAATAAGGTTATCGTGTTGAATCATAAATTGATTGAAACTAAACATTTTTCAAAAAATGAATTAAAAATATTTTGAATGATTTTTTAAGATATTCTACAATATCTATTGTACACATTGCATAAAAAGTGGACATGCATTGTTTGTTGAATTGCGTGACTTATTAGAATAATACAGGACAGTAACTGAGTTCGCATCGCGTTTGAGTCCCACCCAGGTGTTCAATTCCGCGGCTGGATCCATCACGACACAAGTAAAATTTTTCACTTACTGGGGTGGTAGTAGGAGATTTTTAAATATATTCAGGTTATTCGTAACGCGGAAATGTTTAACTTTCTTTACAAATAAATTATTTACAGTATTTTAATAGAATTCTTTAAATAATTGATACAAATTAACATGAAGAATTTATTATAGAATAATACATACATCACGGTATGTATTATTTAGTAATATGAAGACAAGACAGTATTTTTAATTGCGTCTTTACTAGCGTCCTTGAGGTTATTTTTAACAAAAACAGTGCTATTTAAGCTGTCATATCCTTAAATTAAATATACCATTTCTAAGAGAAAGTCCAGTTATATTCAATTTTCCAATTATGTCCTAAATCCTGTATTTAAATTTCGCTAATAAACAATTAGATAATGTTAATTAAGCGTTAATCTCAAGTGACCTACCAGGTAAGTATTTTACTGTATATTATCTCCATAAATAGTTAGTAATAATAAAGATCACTCTAGAAATGTATTATAAATTTGTACAACGCCCTTGAGGTGATTTTGCACAAAAACGGCGCTATACAAGTGATCCAAGTATTATTATTATAAATTAGCCAAATATTATACAGATTGACGTTCAACGGAATGTGAGGGTCACAAAATTTAAAATTACATAATTATATTGAGGCAACCAAACTTTTTAGTAATTTTCCACTTTTTTGAAATGTGTACCTTTTATTGGGCCCAACCGTAGTTGGATTAAAATCGCAAAAATAAAATATGTAATAATTTTCCATTAATTAACTTTTTCTTGCAGGTTAGAAACAATTTTTTTTAAAAATAAATACAAAAATTCCTGGTTTACAAAAAACCTGAAAATATTTAAAATCTCCTACTACCATCACACTGAGCTGAAATTTTGCTTGTAAAGTGAACGAAAGTTGGTTTGTGAATTGAATTTCTAAAAAATATTTTTTACGTGTACCTCGCCTGACTGCCTACTGGAACGTTACTGCGATATTTGTATAAATCTGAAAGTCTTAATCGGTTGCGACAACTTTTTGTTTGGTTTAAAAACTTTGTTTAATTTAGTATAATAAATAAAGTACCTTCCACTTCTACAATGGCTTAGTATTTTGATGTATCTTTAAACATATATTTATTGATTCTCTTTGTGCAGCTCCTTCCGTAAAATGATTATTTGTTTCGGGCATACCTGCGCGTCTCACAGATCGAGGGGCGCACCGCACAGGGACGTAACGGGTCCTCCTCGGGCCCCGTAACAGCAGACGTAACGCCGCTGCCCGGTTCGTTCACCCGGGCCCATTGAGCCTCCCCCCGGCTGTAGCCCGGGCCCTGCCACAGTGTGGACTCGAGCCCCGACCAGGCAACATCCCACCGCGCTACTCCCAGGCCACGCCACTGCGCACTTCGCTCTATTGCCGGAAGATAGCGAACTCACCGGCAGTCGTTGAACTTGAACTCTCCGCATTGCCGCGCCGCACCGAATGACGGTTGTGAATAATCCCGCATAAGTGACAACAGTGGTGACAGTTCCAAAAACATAGTGAAATCTAATTTAAAAATTGAACGAAAATTGTGACAGTTCAAAACAAAAGTGGAATAATGTATTGTGTAAAGTGAATAAATTTAATGTGTTAAAATTCTTGTGACCTTGTACTTTGAATTAAATTGTCAGTGGGATCGCTGAAAAATAAACATAGCAGTGTGATTGATGATTGTTATTGCGAAGTTATGAAAAAATAGTTTTGTACGTGATGGTTGAATAAAAACATTGTGATTGAAAAGTTATTGGATTATTTCTGGAGATGGATTACTCCGAATAGAAGAACATAACAGTAGCGTGTTCTTGCCGACCGATTAAATCATAGAAAGAGGTAAGAAGTCACTAAATTAATTATTATTTTATTTTGTCATAACTACTTTTCTTTCTTTTTTTACATTAACCCCACAGAGTCTGCATGTTGATCATTGATAAAGATATCTTATTTTGAAGAAGAGCCTAATTTGATCAATGTTCGACGAGAATCAACAGGATGGTAAGCAAGAAACCCAAAACACCAAAAACACCAAATGCCAGTTGTCTTTTTGAGCAATTTGTTTTTATTCTGTTATGCCTGTAATATTAATGTTGTACTGCTTTCCATAAACTTATTTACAAATACGTATCTATAATCATCGAAACCAATATATAAATTAATATACTACAAATTTCGAGGACCACTTAAAAGTAAGAGATGCTAAAAGGGTGTAATGTTTTACGCAATAAGAGAAAAATGTTTTTTATTCTGAATACCGCACAAGAGTACCAACTGCTCCCAACCGCCTGGAGCCAGTGAGATTATGGCATCCCCAATTGGTGTATGTTGTTAGGCTGATGGTAGTGGGGAGTGGAAGTAAATGAGGCAGAGGAAGGTGGCGGAGTACCTGGCTAGTCATATCTAGTCACCAAACAAGGCTAAAGCCTTTTCAAATAACGTTTCAATTCTGAATGGTTCCAGGGCGATACTGAGAGTATTTTCCACTTTATTTTATTTTAAATGAATAAATTATGAAATAACACAAATTAAAGAAATAAAATTTATTGCGCGCGCCGAGATTTGAACCCGCGACCTTCGGAGGCCGTCGTAATGTTTTTGTTGTGTCAAGGAAAACTAAGAAGGATAGTATATACCTGTATGATTTGTTTTCAATACATATACTTAATTTAATCGTATGTCAATGTGACAGTCTAGAATAAGGCAATGAGCGTTCAGTTTCAAAGCCAAGTTCACCGAGTTCAAGGCAGTATTGCACGAAGCCAATTAACCGAACATACATAATTTGTTGGGCATTTATTTCCATTGTGCCTGTGTATCTATATGCCCATATTTCGCGAGGCTTCAGCGCTCATTAGCATATTCCTCCCGAAATAACTTCCCAAGGACGCGTGACTGCGATTCATTTTCAGGTCACGTTTAAACAGCTCCTGAATAATTATTTATTTCGGAAGTCAGGCACCATCTTAATCCTTTCTCTTGTACACTAAACGATTACCTATATTATTAATAATAATTTATTCATCGTTTTTAAAAATTATGTAAATGAACAAAATATGTTTTATTTTATTTTCTGTCAGTAATAATGGTCGTAAAACTAGGAACTGATTTGACGTTTAAATGAAGAGAATACGATATATTCGTTCGTATGAAGTCCAAAATGGATTATATTTCAAATGAATATAATGATAATTTAACCGCGTAAAAAAATTCCAAGCAAATTTGACACTGATGATTTGTATTACGACAATGGAATTACAAGGTAGTTTGCTAGTACCCGTAGATCGATTTTCGCTTACCATGTTGAAGATGTATTTTTGGCAATGACATCGAGCCGGTGTGATATAACAATATTTGGGGCCGTCAAACTCATGAAAAGTCGGTCGTTGAACCTCGCACGGAGCGCGTCAAGCGAGGCTGCCAAGCGAAAGTAGACTTAATATCCTCTCTCTTATGGCTTATATTATCGTGCCTGAATGAGACAAAGTGATGATAAATAAAAATAATGTTCGTACTTCCGAAACAGAATGATTATATTTTTTCACGAAGCGAAGTTTTTATGTTGCGTTTCTTCGTTTTTATTTTAAGCTCAGAATAATTCACACTTTGAAAGGATTTTATGAACTTTTTATTTCATCAAACATATCAAAGATATTTTCAATGGAAAAAAGTTTTTTTTGAAAATCGATTAAGATGCATATCTTTTTGGAAACCCCTCAAAAAATAAGAACTATGAAACTCTGTTAATATTTTTCGTTTCTTTGCTATAGCTGTCTACCTATAATCTACATACAACTAGGTTTACCTAAATTTGAAATAAAAAAACTACTTCAATTAGCTTAGTTTTATTATTATATTGTGTAATTAGTGTACCATCAGGATGTTTTTTTTGCGGAAAAATGGAAATTAAAGTAGTTTTTAAAATTTCGAATATAATTGAATAATAATTTTCCGGCACAGTGTGAATAATATTTTTTTACACCCATAATTAAAGGTCTTAACTAATCCGATCTTTTATTTTACTACTTATAATCATAGGTCAGATAATATAATGCACGCATTCCCATGCATCTAAAATCACTAAGCGAACAAGATATCAAATATATTATACATTTTATCTCTAACTAATTACCCACATTGAAATGGAATTGAAAATAACCACTAAATACTAATGTCAATGGGCGTCACGAGGCGTCACGAGGCGTCACAAGCCGTCACAGAGCATCGCGGCGCGCACTTGTCAGGCGGCCGCGGCCGATCGAACGCCCGCAGCCGTCCATAGAACCAGTTGTGAGCCCAAACAACGGTGCTTCTACACTCTACCTCTACAGTCACCATCTCAACCTCTTCCTCGTTCTGTACACCACGCCTGGTTAAATAGCTCAGGATGTGAAATAGAATCTCGCGTGTGATTTAACGGAAAATATGTCAACCTTGAGATAATTCTGAAATGGCGAATTCGGAGAAGTTATGTTTATGATTTGGAGGCTATTTCAAATAACTGTTTTATAAAAGTATCACTTTAGACTATGAACCAGACGATTCGAATCGTGGACAGAATATTAATGAGTTAACTATTACGTATTTCAGTGAATAAATAAGTACACTTACGGATGATTCTCTATGCTGGAAGGCTTAGTTTATAAAAAAAACCTATTTTTGTAGTGGTAATGTTTAGAAATTTAAATAGAAAGTAATTAAAAAATGATTTCAATTTTCTTCAGGAATATAAAAAATATTGTTATAATCCAGCAGCCAATAAAAGTGTTGTTTCACAGAATTTGAACAATTCATCAAATTTCAATTATCAAGTTCTGTGAAAGTTTTTTTATCATTTCAGTTATTTAAAACAACTGGCCAACAGATGAATTGTTCAAATTCAAGTGGCCCTGAATGTAAGTAATAGTTTTCCACCATCCTCGTGAACTACGCATAAAAATTTGTGTTGACGTATGACGATTTATATTTATTCACATATTTACGACACAAGAAAGTCAATGGATAGTATTATAACATTGATTGCGATTCACTTTGTTAGTAAGATTCTCACATTAATAAGATGCTGGAATGCAGAGTAAAGATTACTCCACCTCCTCCTCCCGCGGTGGGAGTGGAGGAGAGGGAGGATAGATGTGGGAGGGAGAGAGGCTGCGGAGGGGGGGGGGGAGCGATCTTCCCGCTTTACTCGTTTTCGGTGGTCAAAGGCCGTTGAACTCGAGTGGACTCAATACATTCACTAAGCGCATAGAATCGCACGAATTTGCTTCAGCAATGAAATTGCAAATTACCGCAAGAAGTGAGGAAGATAAGCATCCTTCAAATAAGATATAAGTACAATTTTATAAGTCTTTTATTCAACGCTTTATTCTTTAAGAGAAGTTCTATTTTTAGTAACCGACTAAATTGGTAGACTAAAAGAAACAAACGACTAAAAGAAACAAACTAATAGCCTGTACTAAAAATGTTCTGAAAATGCATATACATATTTTACAGTCCTGTTGTCCTTCAGTAGCTTTGCCCTTATTCTTTCATATAGATCATAAAGAATTGTTATCATCGGTGTATGTTTTTTAATCAGAATACAGGAAGAGAAATATCGATTCAGGATTACAAAAAATGATACAGTTAGGTTGGTTTAAATATTCCACGGCCGTTCAATAATGCGTATCCCAACACAAAAAAATGCACCCACGTCCCAAAACACAAAATACCGAAATCAGATCTCAGTCAGACACAACAATAAAGCGGTTCTGGGTCTCCAGAATGCAGTCAATGCAGCCTTATGCAACCATCCATAAAGCATATAATCCCCCGTGAGATCAGTGCATAAGATGCTTTATGCATTTCAAATGGTGCACGGGGCCATTTTTTGTTGAAGCGACCTAACGGTATACTATTTATATTTAAAATAAATGAGAAATATATTTTTTCCTGCTGAGGGAAAAGGTGTTTATTTGATATGCGTTATTATAAAAGATAAGAAAATAAATGTATTTAAAAATGAACTTCATTATCGCGGTTATTAGGTATCTTACACCGCTATCATTATTATTTTTTTCTCCTTAATATCAGTGTTTTCTAAAACACAGAACAAAGTTTTACAAACTAGTCTGTAACTGAAATAAAGTAAAATTAAAAGCACTTAAATTAAATTATGACTAGTCGAGGTTTTATGAAAATAATGAAAAATGTCACTTGTTGCATTGTTGTAAACTTTGCACCAAATAACAAAAATTATTAAATATTTGTTTGGCTCGCGTCTGCTTACGTTTTTTACCTCCATGTTCTTCATACAGTTGCTTGTTCAAACATTAAATTGACGAAAGGGCATTTAATAAAAATATTTATAATGTGTGTATCATAGATCTAAACGGTTTAATTATTATTTGTGTACGTGACACGGTGTTCAAAGAATCCTGTACGGGGCGTACACTCACAATGGGTACACTCAATCAATCACCTGGTTATTTTCAAGGTGCAACAACATAAATCAGTTGGATATTAGCGTACAATATCGGAAACAGATGGCGTACTTAAAGTTGAATAGTTATATCTAGGTCAAATATGTCTGTAACGGGTACATATTTTTTAAGGGTTTGAGTAAATAAGGGATGAAAGGATTGAGGATGTAAATATGTATTTAAACTAAAATTCTGACACTTTCTTATGGCGCGTGGTGGAGTCTATTGCAACTGTCGATGGGATCGATTTAATATATTATTTATAATATTTTCTAGCAAGAAATTTATTTATTAAACTTAGAATTTTTTCAAAACATTTTCTTGTGTACAGAAGGTATTCAAGTCTGCTCAGTCAAGCCTTTACACGAAAATACCTGCCTCTAATGTAGGTTCTTTGGGCGAGCTTATAAGCTTTTCACATGTAAAAATGTATTATTATTTCATGGGCAAAAAAGCATTTACTTACAATAACAATTATTCCAGTCACTTACGAGAATACAACTGAGCAAAAGATAACACTTGCGGGCCACATTGGGTGCTTTACCCGTGCTGAGGACCCCACAATGGTATGTGAGTTTGAAAATATATAATCAGAAACATGTGAACCGACCCTTTAAAAAATAATTTTATTAATGCTTTGTTTCTTACTCGTGCATCAAAAGAAACTTTAGTATTTCGAATGACCGGTGGACATTTCCAATGAAAGCAATTGGATGCGTGTTTAAAACGGTAAAATCACCACAACATAAATTTTAAAATGCGTAACTACTGATCTGTGTCCTTTTGATAATGGCCATAATGGGCAACCATTGTGCGCCGCGCTGACAATACCAAACACCTGAATGCAGTTCAACCACTTTTAACTTCACGAACGAACGCCACTTTAATATTATCCCGGCGAGTAACACTCAAACTCGTCAAAAAATCCCGACAACACAGCCGAACAGAAAACGATCACGGTACTAGTTATCTATCACTTTCTACTCGTAATCAGCATTTGAAATGCTAGTTTTCAAGACGACGGTAGTTGTATATTTGTGCCTATTGTGGTGAAGCAGGAAGGTAAAGTGTACCGTTATAATGCTTTTACCTGTCTTGTTCTACCTGGTCGTTAATCCGTGGTTACTTTGTACAATATAGAGTGCGCGATTAGAAATGTATCTAGCAATATTACCCTTCGCTTTCATAGAAGAAGCATTGAGTACGGTTCTTTTGCGAGTTTTTATGTTGCTTTGCATTGTTTGAATATTACTCAAGATTGTTTCTAACATCAGTATTCCTTGGTTTGCATCGAAATCGGCGAGGTGAAACGAATAAACATCTTGCCTCTAGACATCCATGATTTTTAAACGTAATAAATTTATGCGTGATTCCTTTGCGAGTTTCAACTTAAGTTTTTAGTATACACAATAGATTTTTTTTTAAACCCATAGTACTGAAAGTATTAGGTATTAGGTAGAATACAAATATCATATCTATGGCGATTTTTCTTATTCTTCTTAAAATCCTCAGAAACGGGTAGAAGACTTTACGTTTAAGGCTTTATACCACAATAAATCCTTTCGATTGATGTAAATTCTTCTTTATTACACATAGAAAGTGGACAACAATACATTCAAAGGATCATTCATCATGCTGCATGTCCACAATGTCCAAAACGCCTAAGCTCCTTTGCTCATTTAGAATGGTGCTTTCAAAAAGCAACGACCGACGCTCTGCTTCTAAGAACTTAAACATCTGCCTCTCTGGCGCGCTGCCATTTTTAAGTTCAAGACAAATAATAATATTCCGAAGTGCATTTAACCGTTTCATATTTTTTTGCCTCTTTTCAAATAATAATATGAAATGAAATCATTGAAAGTTTGCGAATCCTTTTGATTTCTTCCGTTTACCGAACTGTTTTGTGAATTTCAAAAATGTGTCAGTACTCAACTAAATTTAAAAAAATACAAAAAAAAACAACAATAAAAATGGAAATGTTTTGTAAACATTTTGAAATTTGATTTTTGATATTATTGTTCAACTAATCTTCCAAAAATAATGGAAAATACTATTTGGAACCAGACTATTTGGAACAGGAGGATTGGTAAAAAAATGTTTGATGCTTTAAAACTTTAAAGACCAACCTACCAAATAAGCAACGAAGAAATGCAAATAAAAAAATTTCTACATTTTTTCCTATAGTCGTATGCGACTTTAATTGAAAAACAATGTACATGAACACAATGATTACTACTGAAAGCATTTTTAAGGCAAAAGTTCTAATTTCTACCCCTTGGGGCTCGGGAACAGAGAAACCGGAGAAAGCGCCACTCCCTTTCATTTTCCGCAGTGCGATGCACAAGTTTTTCAATCCGTACACAAGTAGAAGTATCTCCAGTTCCATACCCACACAAACAACTTCACCAAGTCAGTCTGCCCTAGCCATAGCTGTAGCCTGTCTGTAGCTCCCTAAGCTAGTCGCTCGTAGCGCCGTACTACTCTTTACAGTTTACAGCCGTAGAGCCGTAGAGCCGTAGAACCGTGCCAGTGTTGGTGCGGTCGTAGCGTGTACTCGGTAGGTCATGTGGGGGGGTTGCTACAGCAGCCGACTGGGTGTGTAGCTGGGGTCATTGACCGACGTAGGGCTCTCTACGATTGAATACAGGAGGCAAGAAGTACTGCACCCACTTCATTTCAAGTTGCGAGAAAATTCATTTAATTTCTGTATGGTTTCTGATTGAAGTTCTTGTGTTGTTGTTGAAAGGAAATGTATTTTCGTTTTCTATTATTAATTATTATTATTTTCGATAAATATGTAAGTTTAAGTTAAGAAGTTGATTTATCTTTATATGAGCAGATTTATTTATTCGTTGATATATATATAAGTGAACACCTTCAAAGTATTTATTTATTTTTTACTATATAAACATATATTAAACATAAAAATCTAGTTTTAGAAGCATTTGATTAGATAAGTGCCTTATTTGTAATATTTATATTTTTTCTAAAGCCAACTGTCTGGTTGATTAAACTTGTTATTATTACGATAGACAAATTAAAATGAAGGCGTATTTGAAATTACTTTCGTGAAGACAAAATAAACCAAAAACGATAACTTGTAAAAACACAAATACTGGAAATTATCTTTTAGTAGTTATGGATTGTGGTAACTTTGAACAGAGAATTAATTACAAGATATTATCACAAAATTTAGGCAGAAGAAATAATATATCCATCAACAAAATTTGTATTTTCTTAATTCGTCTGTCATCTAGAAAATTAAAGATCCTTTTACTTTATTTTAATCCAAAATTTTAATATTTTAAAAGTAAGTTTTTCTGTCATATCAATGATATTTCACAACAAATGAACTATAGATATCTTCATTTCATCTCAATTCGTACAGTAAAATAATTAATTAAAAACAAATTATCTTTTTAGAGGCCTGAAAAAAATTGTGTCCGTCCTTCAAAAAGTTCGATCGAAACTCCAAAATTACATAAGGCCTCCCCGATAAAGTTGGTAATACACATTACGTGGGGTGCACCCGCAAGCCTCCAACCAGACAGCGTTGGGATAGGACCGAGGACAATAACCTTACGCAAAATTCGTCGCAGTGGGGCAGGCTCTCGGGCGGGTGGTAGGGGGACATTTATTACGTAGAAGGGGTTGAGAAAATGGGATAAGCCTTTGTACGAAGCTCGATAATCTCTAACAGAGCGAGCGCGCTTTTAATGGGAAGACTGCCTTATACTTATCGTGGTAGAGTTTAATGTCAGATACATTTTAAAGTTTTTTATATTGTTTTGTTGGCTGTCTGGACATTGCAGAGCGTTGACTTGTACCTACTTCTTGCTGAGCATTTATGACATTTGACAAGTATTCAAAATTATACAAACTCAGTACTTAAATTATTCTTATTACAGAAAACCGATTCCATCAAATGCAACAATTTTATCTCTTTGTCAGTGATAACTCAGATCAAATATATCTTTCTGTTATATCCGTCATTATTTATAAGAAATAATTAGACGTTACAAAATTTTTTCATCAATATGGATACAATGTTTTGAAATTGTTTGTGAAACGTGTATTTAAAGAAATAATTTAACACGTTTATAAAATGTATAATTAGTCGAGGAATAGATGCAAAAATCAGGTCGTATGTAATAAAAGTGATTCATGAATGGGCCAATTGGGGGAGGGGGTTGGGTACAATGGCTGAGGGAGGCTTGTCGGGTGGCTAGGGAAGGCTTGTGGGTGGTTGGGGGCCGTCTGGGTCGGGATTGTGCTAGGTTCAGGGAATTATACAGGGGTTGTAATGTGGTAGGTTATGGCGCGCCTGCATTTGGCAGCTTTTCTCTTATCGATAATATTGTTAACAGGCGCTCACGACAAATAACTGTAGAAAGCACGTAATCTGCAGTGCTCTTGGAAGTTTTAGGCAGTGTGATGCACGGAAATATGTTTATATCAAAATAATTGCAGAATTTTAAATGGTTAGACTGTTAATTCATTTGACTTTAAAGTTTGTCAACGACCCCACCTAAACATGCCGAGTAGCAATTTTAGCGAGCTTTTAAAATAAAGCCATCATGTGAAATTGCTGTTGTGACAGATATCGTAGTATAGTTTAAGTGTAAGGTTAAAGCTAAGTACATATATAAAAAATTTAAAGTGTAAAGTTTTTAATTTTTTAAAGAAGTTAATGACAAATTTTAAAACAGATTTATTGGATAAATATAGATTTCCCAGTACTCAGCGGTCAATTATGATTGAACTATTTATTTCGGTGTCAATGCTTTCTTACGCGTCGAAGAACGCGGCTAGTATGAAAAGTAGACCTAGACGGTTGCTCGCGATTTCTAGTAGGCAAGTTTCAAAGAAATAGGCAACCGACTGCGTTCTACTCTTTTCGTCGCGTGAGTGGGACCGCGTTAGCGGGCTTGTCTCACGTTAGAAAGAGGTAGACGCATCAGACGAAAAGGGAACAAATACCGTCGGCGGACAATGACCCCGAACAGATTCTATGTTTTTATGATCGATGTGTTTATTACATTCAATTAATACTAGTCGTCCATTATTACACTATAATATTAGACTATGCTATTATACTATTAGTACATAAAATTTCATTTTGTTAATTTTTTCTTACGAAATCAATTGTTTTCAGGTAAAAACATTTTTTTTATCAATCGGTTCTGGATTTTTTTGTTATTAAATTTGAAAATTTTTTTTTCATAATTTTTTTCTAAGGAAAGTATTTCTTCTCCCTCGCCCGTTTAGCTGCCTCTCATTCTCTGGCGCGTCCTTGCCGATGTAGCGGTAAATTAGAAAGTACAGCGTCAAAAGGTCACAAGCGACACGCGGAAATGCTGAGACATGCTGATATGGCTCCGATAAATCGATATGGACATAATTTATATAAAACGGTACTTATTTTAAAAATTAAAATTGGTGCAAAAAAAAAATCTTTCAAATACATATTTTTTTTTAGTTTGTACAGAATAATTACAATTTCGAAAGAAAAATATAATTTGAAAACGATTTTTGACTTAAGTTACTTATTTTTAAATCAGTACAAAATAATTTACAATTTTAATTTAAAATTTCAAATTTAAAATTTTTCTTGAATATTGAAGACAATATTAGTGATTTCTAAACGAAAATCTGAAACAGAAAAATCAGAAAAGGAAACGGTCACATCTGGGACAAAAAACTTAAAATAACTATTTTTATCTGGTACCGTTTAAAGTACGCACACTAAGACGTTTTTTATGGGTAAAAAGTAGGTTATGACATTTGTATTGAAAAGTAAATGTGTAGGTACCTATCTAAAACTTCAGAGGTTAATGCACTGTCAAAGTTAAGACGAGAACACAATGCGTCAGTTCAAAAAAATAAACATAATAATATACTCGCTCACAAACAGCAGTAACGGATTAAAGCTTTTATTTTACTTTACCCACCGTATTTTATTTTACCCGACGTGCTGATAGAAAGGGCCTTACTTAAGAATTATTACTTTAATTTTAGTTAGTTCATAAACATCGATTGAAACATTTAAAAAATAACAATTAATCATTTTTTATTTTTTTAAATTTACCGAATTTAACCCATTTTTATTAGATGAATGAACGGTTACAATCAACATCAAAACATCCAGACTAATGCAGAGCCCACGCTAGTACTTGAATCGAATGAAAACATAAACATGCGTAAAACAATAAACGAAACATAAATGGAAATTACGCAGTCAACTAAGCTATGGAGATCGTGTGTTTTGGTTAAAACATATTTAATAACAAACTCATAGTTTTTCTTCTTGTTGCTTTGAACTAAAATTCACTTGATTCTTTGACTTACTTTCGTTTGTAATGATCCATGTTGTTTACTAGTATTTTGATAGGTACAATAGAATACCGGTAAATTTGATTTTTATTTTTTTTATTTATTCATCAATATAATGTTTTATTACATAAAATTTTCGACATCTGTCTCACTAGGGTACACCTGTGTCGAGACAGACGTATTCAGGTACTTAAAGATTACTTACAAAGGGGCTATTATAAAATTATTGAATATATTATTGTATTTTGTTTGTGAATTGTTGTTACTGTTTACGTGTAATTTGGTTTACATATGTTTGTGATAGTGGAACGCCCAATATTAGTTATCCATTTCTTTATTTCATGTTTAAATTTGGTCATTGACTCTGTTCGTCTAATAGTGGCTGGTAGTATATTGTATAGTTTGCAAGCTATGTATTTGAAATGTCTTTGCCCAAAGGTGGTTTTAGCAAAAGAAGTTTGGAGAATTGGAAATTGAAGCGTAGTATTTAAAATACAAAAAGTACTCAATAACTAAAGGCTCAATATGTCAGATATCTATCTACCCTTATTGTGTTCTTTAGGGAAATGTCAGCAAACCCTCCCTTAACTGACATAATACCTCGTCCTTGCATCTTGCATTACCAGTTGCCACTGGTCAGGATTCGGGTGGATATTTGAAGTGCAGCCAAGTATCGACCAAACCATCGGCGCCCACACTTCCCCTGCCCGTGGGGGTGGGGTGGGTGGATGGGGTTTCCCAGTAAGGAGTACCCGAGCCTCCAAAAGCATTTATTGCACCGAAAAGCCTCCATTCTGGCAGGCCTCCCATTTGGTGCTCTCGGGTCGATACCGGGAAATGCACGAGCTTTGCGTGATCTGCTTTGTGAATCATATTCGATATAATATAAGTAATTAATATTGATTAATAATCTCAGAAGGCTTTTATGCATGTTATAGTTTATGTTTGTACAAAATATCAAATATTTCATAAATACGATTCTAGAAATTCTGAAGTACATAATGAATAAGTGCATATTTATTTTTACTGACTTTTTACAGACAATCTCACTTACGTGAGAACAATCCAGTTATAAAAACTCAGTTAATACACACATATTGTTGTACAACAAATACAAAAATCTACTCAGACATAAGATACCTACATTAATTTTCATACATCTAAAAAAAGATTCAAATAAAAAAGAAAAATAAAAAATTTTCTCTCATATAATTGTATGAAGACAAATAGTACAAAAAGTAGGAGACACACATAAAGACGCAAGTAAAACATAATATAATCAGCGAAACATATTTTTTCGAAATAGCAGAACATTTTTTTCTGATTCTATGTAAATGTTCTACGTAAATATATACTTCAGCACCCTCTATATTATCATATAGTCTACACATTTGGGTCAGAGGGCGAAAATAGGCTACATTATTTTTTTATGTATTCAGGTGAAACATGCTATGGCGTCTTAAAAAATGGGAATTGGAAACATTTATGCATATTTTGGCATATAGGCCAGCATTATATATAGAATATTGTGTATAATTTGAATCATCACTATTTCGAACATGAACTAAATCATGAACCAATTCGATCTGCTACCAGATAATGAAATAAACTTTATATATTTATACGATGTTGACCATAAATCAAAATAGTAATAAGTGCAAACTGAAAAGATTTTAATGAATATTGCGGGGGTTCCTCATGGAAAGTTTGTGATGTAAGTCTGTAATGCAGAGTGGGGTAGTCCCACCACTGGAAGCAGTCTACGGTCTAAGGCTCTACGATTCGTGTAGGGGTAGGTCGCGGCCAGACACAGAATTAGGCAGTTTCTGTATCGTCTCTCCGGTAGTAAAGTGTATTGTAAGCCGATAATAATAGATTAGGAGAAAACAGAATAACTCTAACGAGAATTACAGAGAAAACCAGTTTTTAGTACTGAAGTGATTCTCTTACATAATATGTTACATATAATTACATTTAGTATCAAATTGTTACATGAGATTTCTGTCACGCCCCTCACGGCCAATGGAATTTATAGAAAAATGTAAGTAGTGCAGGATAATAATTAAAAGTGAAAATAAAAATGTCGGTTCCAATGTGAATCACGAAGCTATTTTTAATGCGTTAGCATAAAAATAGCTATTATAGCTATTCCTATTTCAGTTTCCTGAAGGCAGTATGACTGTGGCATCCCTCAATTATAACTTTGAGAAAGATGGAAGGCTGAAGGGGTAGAAGAGGTTAAGAATGGGAGGAGGAAATTTGGAAGAACTAGGATTCTCAGATCTGGCAATTAAACATAACCCAAGCCATTTCACATAACCTTTGTATTATAAATAGTAGTCTGTCACCGGGCCGATATTATGAGTATCACTTGTTCACATTCCACTATCATAAGGTTATGTTAAATTAATACACATAAATCAATATTGGATAACATTAAACTAAAGACAAAGTGTTCAAACTTTTCTAAAAAAATTGCAACTTTATAATATCATAAAAGCCACAAAGGAGTTGAAAAAGCTTTAGAAACATCGTGTTTTCTGTGCAACCCTTTATGCAGTGCAAAACACATCGGTGGTAGTGCGACTGGGTCCGTGCCGGGGTTGATGACCGCCCTTACCACCCCCGCCCTGCTTCCCTCCCGCTGGGCGACGCCTTTCACTCTCTCTTTCTAAACTCCGGCAAATACCAAGGTACGAATATCTGACGGTTGAAAATTTGGCGAACCTCTGAGCTTTTAATTTTACCCCAGACTTCCAGCGTTAAATAAAAAGGGTTAAGTCAAATCAAAACCACCTGCATCAAATACGTAACTGAAAAGTGTTCTTATTTATTTTGTTTGCGATCAAATCACTTTATTTTCTGTAGTTTTTTTTTTACAAATTTCTTTGAATAAAGGTCAGCACATCTCTTCATCATTTTAGATGGTCCTTGCTGTGTAGGGAACCCACTCGTGGGTGTAAACATTGGCGGCCCTAAAGTTAATATTTGGAATAAAATTTACTTCTTTTGTGAAATAATTATTATATACTTTAAAATAGTACAAAATTAATTTCATTACTTTTCAGAAGTAGAATGAAAAGATTTCTACTATATCTCTCTAAAATTACTTATCTCTATGGTGAATTTCAATGCACTATCATTAAATCTCTAATGTCATGAATTTTTCAAAACCACGGATATTTAAATCATATCCGCTCAATATAATAATAATATAATGATATAATGATAATTGGAAAATACATTAATGAAACTTAAATAATCCTCTTAATTGTTTTTAGTCAGGATTGTATTGAAATTGAATATATGCCTATCTTTGGTTGCCGCAATGAACTTATATCATGTTTCATCTAATTGCGTATATGCAGTAGATATTTCACATTATGTTAATGAAATTAAGGGTTGTTTGAACTTAATAAATTTTCATGATGAATAATCTTTCATAGTATCTTATGCTAAGCTTGCAGAGGCGGAAGTCATTGCATATTACGGAATAGAATCGTGACATCGACAGCAGTATAGGCGTAGTCTGCCACGAGCGGTCGTCGGACCAGAAATAATGAACTTGAATGTTACCTAGTTTTGCGCAATAAGTGAACATCGACTCTCGAATACTGTGTAATCAATTTTAGTAAAATGTCCCGGAAGAAAAGGAGTTTTCCCATGGGAGTTCAGTAAAGAGTGCGTAGAAATCTTCGATGCCTTTTGTCCCCGAGTCGTTATTTTCATAATCTGACTTCTTGTCGT
The DNA here is from genome assembly GCA_026573805.1 of Hesperophylax magnus. Lineage (NCBI taxonomy): Eukaryota > Metazoa > Arthropoda > Insecta > Trichoptera > Limnephilidae > Hesperophylax > Hesperophylax magnus. Next base: position 10,996,340 of record JAIUSX010000002.1, read on the forward strand.
CTCGTGTCTGCATTTAAAGCGCCAGCAGAGTGCAGTATCACCGCACTATTCTCGCGCTTGATATTTTCCCCACCGGCGGAGCGAGACGTACTGACCTGCGCAAAAATGCACTCGCGGGAGAGCGATCGTCTCACTTCCTACATCCGCGTAGCAGCAGTCAGAGAAGGACGGAAGAGGTCGCAGTCGGTTGCATCGAGTGCATGTAGGTCGGTCGGTAAAGGCGGGCAACTGCTTTATCCACATTTTAGGTTTAGTTACGATTTCGCTCGCCTTCAGTGATAATACGTTAGGAAAGGTCAGTGGCTGACACAGCCTCGCCGCACTCCGCACTCCAGCTCCCACAACCCATAACCCGAACCACTACCCTGGCGGGAAAGTCACTCACTTGCCGATTTCCGAATTTCAAAATGAGTGTGCACTCCGGTGCGTCGGCCCAAAGCCTGCATTTCATGGGACTCGGCTTTTCAGGAGGCCAAGTGTTTTGCCAATAGTTCACAGGACACCGATCACCGGTGTCGGTGTTTCAGTCGCTCAGAGTGTCGCGAGAACATCGCCGGGGAGGTCGTCACTGTCTTGTTTACATACAATGTGAGCCGCAATTTATTACTGTTTTCGCTGTTAAATAAGCTACCCTTTTTTAAGCGGTTCTTTATAAAACAATATGATAAAATGATAACAAATCGAAGTTTACATTACATAATATAATTACAGATTTAAAAGTTCATACACCGTGATATTTCTCTTATGAATAATAGAGAACAATATTATTTCTGTTTAAAATAAATAACAATCATTGAAATTATTTTACGCTATGAAAAAATAATTTCTTAAAATAAGTGATTTTCCGTCAATCTATGCCGAGTTCACGCTCTTGTGACATCTTTGATTTCAGTAAGACCTTGAAATAAAATTTTGCAGCTACAATTTTCCAATACACTCACCGGAAAATTTACATCGCTCAATACCATCACACCGGAAAATTCAAAATGGCGCCCAACACTACCCAAAACAGCGCAGTTTAAATATTTTGTAAGAACTAAGAAGTTTCCGTACATTTTAAAGAATCGGATTTGTGGAAAGGACTCTAGTCAACCGCTGAAAGCTTTGACATAACATATGTGAAACTGTCATAACATGGTTCTTAAAATTGGCTGAGAATATCTGTTGGTTTAGTGATATTAAAATTGACTTTTTCTTGGAAACCATGCATCCAGAAAACAGATCGATTACCGAAATTTTAAAATCGTAAGTAATTAGTAATAAAATTTTTCACTTCCTGGTGTTACAAATATTGATATGATGTTTATTTGATGATTGGTAACAAATGATTTGAAAAAAGCTTTTACCGCCCTCAAAGTAAATTACACCACTTATATAGCCTTGCGAAAAGCTCTTCTTCTACGGCGTAGAAGATAAGTGATGGAAAATGAGAATTATTTTTAGTGTTCATTTCATTTTTTTATCGAGATCCGACTAACGAATTGAAAACGCGTTCGAAGCAGATTTTTTTATCTTAAAAATGATTTTTTCACCAATTGTAATGATTTACCTCAATTATGTATGTGTACTAAATACGAAGCATAAAATATTTATATTATTCTAAGCAAGCTAAGTTTGTGTCTCTATATTTTAAAGGTCTCGCGTATACTCGTGACAGTCGCACCAGGAAGTAAAAGAAAGCATGTATCGTGACCAACCGATAGTAAACAACAATAAATGTAAAAAGTTACGTACATTAAATCCTTCGACGTATAATTAATTCATTGTTTTTGACCATAACACTAATTTTTGGCCCAATCAAACAAAATATTCTATTATAAGTATAATTTAAATTGAAAAATCCACTATGCGCCGAAATAGAATCCGACATAGAACTCTTGACAGCATTTACCAAAATTTTATGGAGGTCGTAGAAAATTTTCAAAAAGTTTTTTTTAAAAGCGTAATAATCGTAAATCCATAAGTTTCTCTCAAGAAATATTCGCAGGTGACATTTAACTCTGTTATTTTAAATTTGGTTTTTACATCCCGTTTCATGAAAGAGCGGCTCAAATACAGAGTCTCGCAGGGGTAGGCAGAGAGGATAGACCGCCAAATAACTCGGTCTTAGCACGCACTCCTTGTATTCATATATCGTACATCGTTTCATATATACCTCTATGAGTTAGTGTTAAAAAACACTTCCTGTGTTCATTACCGATGTCAGGTAATACAGATAAGTGCCCCTAGCTAATCTCTCAGAGGCTAAGCTATGAACATCTGCGTTAGAGTACACATAATGTACATTAGCATCGCTTTTCCGAGTTATAATTAGGTTCCAAGGTTATGCTGGGCTATCTATCCCCCTTTGACCAGTGTACTTCTGATGCAGATGACGATCGCTTGTCCCTCTCTCAGCACTGACCTTGCGACTATTTGGCTAAGATTCGATAGGGTAAATTTAGTTTGAAGAATTTTCCTATCAGATGCAGCGGCATGGCTGTGTGTGTGTATTTATGTATGTTGAGATGCACACGCAGCCGTGTGTAATGTGCACTGTGCAATGTGCATTGATGCACACTCACACCCACGTCCAGCTCTCCGCTGTAATCATTGCACTTGACATTGCAAACGATAAATTGTGATGAAACAAGCGCTGCACTAATAAAACTAAACACTCGGTACGTGCATCGCAATGCGCGTACAGAAATACTCTTCAAACACTGATTTCATTTTCTGGCAGTTTTTACTCAATTTATTGAATACACACTCTTAAGACCCGACTTTTCCCTGGAGTAGTTTTCATCATCTTTAAGCGCAATTTTGTCATTTTTGTATTACTTAAAAATTCGGAACAAACAACAAGATATCTGGACTGGATACAGTCTTGTTTTAAATGTGTACTTCACTTCTCGATAACTCATGATGACGTTATAAACTGAACATTAATTCGTTTGCCTAAACATTATTTTCAAAAATGCGTACTTGATAAAACATATCAATCGGTAATTTCTGATCTTTTTTTCTTTTATATATTCAATAAACAAGTTCTGTTGTGTTAGTCAAATTTATACATTACAATAAGTGGGGATACTTTAAAGGGTAATTAATTACCATTTATAATTTCCGACATTTTAGTCAGAAATCAATAATGGCATAGCTAATAAAAATAAAAGCAATTTGCTTTTCTTTATAAGTACCTATATGGAAATAATATAAATACATCGTTTTTAAATGGATTCACTACTGTTTGAAAATGCCCATGGAAAGCGAAACAGCTGACACGCGTATAACTTCACACCAGAACTTGTTTATTAAATTGAAATCAAGGTCTACAAATTAAACTTGTTATCAATAAATAATGCCGATTTTTTTCATCCTGGATTTTTTCAGCTTCGTGCGACGTTGATTATACAGATGTGTTCCTACTTCAATAATAATTATTATGTTGTTTATGCAAAGTCGAGTAGAAAAATATTAAATGTAGGTATAGTGAATCAACTTGACCTTCCAATGTCATTCTTTACCAATAACTACTAAGTACGGACAAATTACGTCTACGGCAATTGGCGGATCCTACGTTCATAACACTACCACATTATATGTAGGTATAATATTCATTTGAGAATGATTATGGTTAATTAAAAAAAATTACGAATAATTCATTTTTCCACATAGTTCATCCATACATCATTCTTATTTTTGATGTCCTTATAAATATATATTTGTTTGTAATAATCTGACTCTTGTAAATATTATTTTACGATCGAACTTAAAAGAGGTAAAGGGCTACGGGTTTGATAACCGTCGTGAGCAAAATATTTTAATTTTGTATATTTATACATTATTTTAAAGCAACTTATTTTTTTTCCTAATTCGGTCAGCAATGATGTTCAAGGTAAGGTATTCAGGTAAATATAAATTATAAATGAAAACATGGATATCGAGAGAAAGGTGTACATGTCAGAAAGAAGGGGTGAATTTTCGATGTATTTACGCTCTGTAGTTGTTCTCAGAATTTTAGATTTTGCAATCCTAGTGAGATCGTTAAGAAATAAAATTAATAACTGTCAGTAAATAGGTATGTATTTAATCTGGGGTTACGTAACGTAATGTAAAATCTTATACATATATATTTAGCAGTGCAAATTTAGCACCAAGTTCAATGTGTCACTTTGCATTTCAGTGTTTTATATACAATCTAAGGTCAATAGTTTTAACTGCATATCACGTTGCACATTTACAATACGGTTATAAAATGAATATTGCATATTGCTATTTATATTGTTATGTTATTGATCAAACTCATATAAAGATGTTTGACATTGGGAATTATGTCATTTGACATCAGCGTTTAAAACAGATTGAGTTTGTCGATAGTAATATTTTAACTGGAGAAACCATTTATTTATCTAGCAAAATAATTCTCCAGCCGAAATGCGGGATTTACAGAATTCTGAAAATGCGGAGAGAAGGTTATGGCGTTTATAATAAAATTATAATGCATCCGTCGCTATAAACGTGACACAGCAAGAAGGAAGTAAACGGAAAGTGCTCTTTAATTTGTTACAGTCTTATCGACATTAATAAACTATTGATATTATTATGAGTAATGAATCGAAAAAACTTATACAGCAAACTTTGTGACACTTTTAAAATATTTTATATCTATAGCTATTTCCGGTATCACCAAACTACCGATATTGATTTTGGCAACTTTGTAAAATAATTACTAAACTAAAAAGCTGAAATGTTTAGTTTGAAAAATGTTGAGGTTATTTTTGCATTTATACAGTATTGGATTCCGCAATCACTCTGTATAAATAATCCTTTAGTGGTTATGATTAGCGTCCTATACATTTTATAGATTTCGGTGGATTATCTTTTGAGGTATTGAACCGTTGTGTTCTCCTTCTCGAACCAACGTTTCGAACAGACTTGCAGTGTCCACCACCAGGGAAAATGCTCAAGAAGAATTAAGAAAGTAAAAAACCTAATATTATTATGGTTTTGTTTTTCACTAAGCCTCATCTTAATAAAACGGCACATCTGTTATCTAGGTCCGATAATTGCGCACTTGCATTGCTGCACTGCTGCTTGCTAGTACATAATTATATCAGTGCACGTTTAAAACACTTGCAATTAATGCTGATAACGGTACAGAAATGAAATAGGGTAGCTACATATGAGAAGTGTTTTTGCTGAGATGCACATTTTAAAATCGAAAGTTGATTGCTTTAGTTCCTTAAGTGCACGATAAAATTCTTCGGTGTGAGAAATTAAGTTCAATTAGTAGATTATTTCATCATAGTACATATCAGTATTGACCTGATGAAAATCAATATTCAATCTCAAACATTCCTTTAAATTGTTTTAGATGTGCTACGTAATTGGTTCTTAGGAGACCTTAAGAGATCTTAGGAGATCTTAAGACCTTACATAATATTATGTAGGACTTACATCCGCGCATCTTTTTTTTTTGCTATCATTCTTTTATTAACAATTTGCAACAAATAATGACCGAAGGAGCACTAATAAGGATGATGAGATAGCTTGAACGGACTTATACATCGTATGTTTAGATTATAAAGTTTTCTGATAAAACCATTTTTAAAATTCCAGAAAAGCGATTTATCGACACATTATAATATTATATCAAAGGTAGACTTACTGAAAGTTGGCCGCTTATGTGATTTAGGGAAAAAAATTATCACTCCTCTTTATCTTTATCGTAATATAACAATTTATTATTTGAATTATTACTTGAAATTCAAAAACGTAATAAAGTAAAATGTAAATATAATAACTAGTTTCTCATCTACAATGTTAGAATAACTTGTTCGTCGTTAATTGTAGACACAATAAAATACATAAGTTAAACAACCCAGCTTCGTGAACATGTTTATCATAAACAATATGCATTGTGTAAACACTGATAGGGATAACTGATAACTTGAGAAGAAAATTTTCTCCCATGACATTGACATAGAACCGGTTTTTTGTATAATGCGTACTTTCAACATTGTCTAGATCAATTATTATCGTAGATTACGAATGATGCAATATAATATCATAGTTTTCAAGACAATATTTTGAGCAATACCTCCATATAAAATTGGGAAGCGGGTATGGGTACTACCGCTCCGCAAATCATTTATTAGATAATCATCGTCTTTGCTATATATAGGTCACCCAAAGTAGTTCGCTACGTTTGGTGACTGAGTCGGGGTTTCTCGGGTTCATGTTGTGAGACTTTGTAACTGCGCGGAAGTGCAGATCGCGAGAGACTGGTTGAAGAAGGCCTTTTTACCTCCCCAGCAGGACTCTCTCGGAATATCGCCTTGCACCGCAGTGGGAGGGATGGATTCATACGTACATCATTCCTGTACACACTGACCCCAGATTTCACCCACTCCTCATGTATTTTTCCTTCTCTGATCTTCCTTACCTAAACAGACCCTCCACACGCATCTGCAAAGATGACATAGGCCCTCAGAGGAATTATTTTTCTCAGGGCCTCATGTGTGGAGCTTATGAAAAAATTAAAATGAAATGGCCATACCACCACTTTGTTGAACACTTTAAATATATTTCGGCGTTCTAAAACTACTTACGAATAAAAAAATCTCACAAAAGTAACAAAAAAAAAAATTTCTTCAAGTTTGATGGACATTTAATATCTCCGTAATTTGCCTCACACAGATCTCAATCATGTTACATAATTTACGAGTAATTATTGCAATCTCTAAATTTATTAAATGAATACTAAATTGTTTTCATCCGCACTAGCGATAATATTGTATTGTTTATTATACAATTTGAAAATATGATAAAATTATTAAATAAATAAACACAGTAGATATCTGAACATCTGATCTCGTAGTAACCTCCAGATGCAATATAAACCAGATATTGCTTCTTGCACGTTGCAAACATGCGCCATCAATTCATTTGAAGGACACTATGCCAAGTACAAATATGTAGATCAACACTTGCAAACAAAACATTAAACATTGAATAATTAAATCTACGACCGTCACTAGACAGAGTTTTAAAGAAATCGAGTATTACAAAACAATATAATAACTAAAAAAAAATCGTTAATTCGGTGCTTTACTTTTCCCCTTTCAGCTGTAGACAAGACACAGCAAGCATTTAACTTGCGATTTTCTAGACTCGTCTACCTCCTGCGCATGTATTACCTGTATGTTTAAATTAATGTTTCTCACATAATGTTGGGAGACTAGGAAGACTAGACATTAAAACGTATCTGGCCATTTTCCAAAACAATGATTCCAATTTGTTGATTTTCCAAAATTCCCCAAATGAAGGTCATATTTTACTGAATATGCTAGAAGGAAAAAAATACTTCATACTTCAACACTTCATTAGGTTTTATCCAATATTTTATAATTATATATATTAATTATTGTAATTATCACGTTATTTACTGAAATGGTAAGCGATTTACGGCATTCGTCGTTAAACTTCCATTTCACTATTCCCACTTCCTTGACTTTGATATAGCTCACCACCAACTCTTGCCAAATGGCAATGGATCAAACATCGGCGTCTTAAAGAGAAACTAACCGTCAACGATTATTTGAAAAGGGTCAAATAAATTCGATAAAATATATACGTTGTAAAAATATCTCATTTATTCGTCGACTATATAAAATCGAGGTTTTTGAGTCTTTCAATGAATAATCAGGAACAATTCAAGAAATTAATTTTCATTTCTATTTGTTACAGTTGGTCTAAGCAGCAGTAATGAGACGGATTGAAGAACATAAACTTCACTGAGAAACTTTTAACATCGAAGAAAGCATGCGATTGGTAAGCCTTTACTTTTTCTAGTCAAAATACATACTCCATAATCAATAAACTGATCCTATTCAGAAGTTTTATGTAATGCCTTCTACATTCGAAATACATGATACTCATAAAGAACCAAGAAATATGATAAAAAACGTTTCTAGATTTCGTTGCAATCGTTGAATTCGTTCGTGTATTGTGTTTTTATGGAGTAGAGATCGTCTATGATCTACGCGATGCAGTCATTAGTTAGAAGAGATGCATCTCACTGACACAAACAAGAATAGAGTACATGTATACGTAATAGGTACCTACTCTACAAGTCCGCAGTCAGAGTCAGTCAGAGTCATGGCTGAGCCGTGACGTATTCCTTGGATGCACCTGACCTTTGTTCGAATCCATTACCGATGCTCACGTAACAACTGGCGGTGCAAAACTCGGTGAAACTTGCCGCTGATAATATTACGTCTCCGGTTTTTAGGTATTTTAGTAGTACTTACTTGAGTGTACGATAAAAGAAAACTACGTTTAATTACTACGATAGGTCACCAGTTATCGTGTTGAATGGGTAATAAAATCAAGCTCTTTATTAACTTTGTAAAAGTCATGAGCAAAGGCCCGCAAACCGTTTATTTCTCTTTATTTGTAAGGTTTGAATGATCAAACTATTTTAAATGGTTCTTACGCAATATTTCAGAGGAACAGCTTTGACTTGTTTACGCATAGACGACATCATAGTTGAAGATTTCAAATTTTAAAGAATTTTAAAACAAATAATGCGCAATGTGGTAAGTACCGACAAAAAACGTACCTGCTTATAGATTTAAATAATATTTCGAATATCCTATGCATACCTACAAGATAATATGACCAACTTTCTCTGTTATGGAAAATAAAGTTCCTGCATGCAACTTATTTTTTCACTTTGGGAATTGTCGTAATATAATCAGTTTATCAAGTTGTGTAATACAATCAAATTACGACACAAAAATATCTAACTATTTTAGTAAGAGATTTAAGCACTGACTGTTCTTAAAAACACCTTGCGTTTTTCCTTTCATTGAATAAAGCAAACTTCCAAATCAACACCTTCTCAGTGCGCAGAACTAGCGGTGTCCTATAGATTAGACTATATTACTATATGTAATACAATGTGAAACGATAAGATACACGTGCCGGCAAGGCTGACTTTTACAGTAATTGCTCTTCAGATGGTAAACTGCCTAGGTACATATCGCAGCATCTAGGTGTGGTGCGATATACTGCTGTGTTCATGGAATTTATCGAACATCCGAACTGAAATACTTCGATGTATTTCAGTTTTTTCATGTATTATCCTTGACAAATATTTTTTTTGAAACGAATGTATTTGAAAAATATAGATTTTTTTATTATAAATAAATAACATGTCAAATATATACTACTAGTCGATTTAACTCCAACCTTCTTCCCATCCATAGGCATGACAAAACAGTGCCCTCTGGTGCATCGGTCGCACCGAGATAGGAGTGCTCCTGGCGGGGGTGGTACATTGGTACATTGGCCGGCATAGTCCAGTGGCAACGCATTGGACTGCCATTCCGAATGTCGCGGGTTCGAACCCGGCGTGCGCAAATAAATTTTATTTGATTAATTTGTGTTATTTCACAAATAATTAATTAAAATAATATATAGTATATTTGCGGCACGTTCCAGAGTGGAAGATACTACCAGTATCGCCCTGGTGTAAGACCACCATTCAGAATTGAAACGTTGCTCCAAATGGCTTTAGCCGTGTTTAGTGACTAGATCTGAATAGCCAGGTACTTCCCCACCTTCCTCTTTCCCTTCCCCACTTACCTTCAGCCTCACAACATCCCCCAATTGGGGATGCCATAGTCTCACTGGCTCCAGACGGGAGCAGTTGGGACTCTTGGGAGGTATTCACTATAAAAAAAAAATTTAAAAAAAAGTATCATATCGTTTCACATATCGAATACATACTAATAAAAAGTAACAGAACCAGACGGACAGCTTTCCCTCTTCCTAATTTTAGTATTTTTCAAAAATAAATATGATCTAAGACCATTGACATAAGTTTATTGGAAAAGAGCTTCCATGGTAACTGGTCTTCTAGCAGCGGAAGGGAAAAAAACATTTACCCCGCTAACATCGGAGCTTTTCCGGAAATATCTGCGTGAACGTTAACACTTATACACACTTGTATGTGTGTAATTCTTATCCTCGCATTATACATCCTACGCCGCTTTCTTATGCGCAGAATGCAGCGCGCACTGGAACTAAAGTGGGTCACTGGTGTGAGTTACCGCCCCTTTTATCGACCGACATTCACTACAGCCTCCAAGACACAAAGAATCTCTTGCGAACAACGACAGTCTCACAAAATAAGGCGATAGATGCGTTAATTGTTTGCTAAAACCTTGCGGTAAAGATGATCTGCATTGCACATACTATGCAGTATATATTCATTGTAAAAACACGCTAATGTAGCCATAAAAATGTATGGCGACAATCAAGTTTCATTTAACTACGGTGGTAAATTACAAATAAACCTGGCGAAAAAACATTTTCTTTTTAATTTTGAGATGAAAGGATATGCATTTCTATTATTTCCATAAGTGTGAAGGATCTGACAAGTATGTATATCAACTTCCTTAACCGCGTGCATATATATTTGAATTTTATTTAATTTGCAGTATATTAGATAACAACCAACCGAATCCATATAAAAGATAAACGGTAAAGTAACATCCGTTCGAAGAGTCAAAAGTAACATCATCCGTTAGAGTCGGGACGATCTCGCCTTCGCGTATTCAATCAATAGCAGAATTAGCCTTGTGGAATTTTCCACAACAACTTGTGTCTCTGACAGTGGTGCCCCCGTGTCGGGGATTTGACGCACTGATAGGGTGGCTGGCGCGCGCCCCATCGCCCCACCGCCCCACCGCCCCCCCCACAGTGGCTCGTGGCTGCTGTCGGTCAAGGCTGCTGCAACCCCCAGCAGGAAAAAGGTTAAGGCGAGGACCGTGTTCACTTTACCCCGTACATTGTACACTGTACACTTTACTGCGCTGTGCACAACGCCACGGGATGATTCGATGACATTGAGATAATAATATGGTTTCACTGGTAAACACTTACAGTGTTGCAGTGACATGACTAGACTTGAGATATAAAATTGACAGTTCTCTCGGAAAATTCGCCATGCATTAGGAAATATTGACTTGACCTATCCTTGACTCGTGTTTTATCTAGGACATTAGAGGAATTTGATATTGCCAATTGAATTCTAGGAAGTAACAATTTGTATTACGACACACATAGATAACGCGCATGCCACTTGAAATGACCTTGAATCGTTATCAAACGGAAAAAAATAAATTCATTTCCAATACGGCACGTACACAACCGTCATGCTGGATAAAATTAGCATTTTATTCAATTTTCTAGATACAACTATTTATCATATTTCACGGTCGTTATTGCAGTATATCTGATATATTTATGTATAGTTGAGTTCTGGAGTTAATGAAAATTGTTGATTAAGATTAAAAGCTAAATAATGTGTTTTGTTTGTTTCCAGTCCAATATGGACCGCAGCCAACAGCAGCAGGTGGAGCACGAGGCGTGCACGCTGCGCGAGGAGGATTACGAGCGGCTCGCCGTGTACATCGTGCCCGATGTGCCCTGCGTGCCCGGCACGAAGGACCGTGCCGAGAAGACCCTCCCCAGGAGTCTCACCCTCAAGCCGTCCGTAGTGCTCTCCACACCTAACACGCCGGTAAGCATTCGGAACCGGAACCCAGCACCCAGAACCCAGAACCCAGAACCCGCAGCGAAATAATATTATATAAAATACTTTGTTTAATAACCACTTCATTTTTTATTAATTTTCACATCTACCGGTTTCGCTTCAGTTAAGCTTCATCAGGATGTTAATTAAAAGCTTACAATTTGAAGATGATGCTCAACTGAAGCTAAACCGGTATTTAAACCAAGTATTTTATTTAATTATAGAATGTCTAATCACAAAGTAATTGCTTCCTAAGAAAAAAAAAATTATCTTTATTATTTTTTTGGTAAACTAATTTTTAAGACAAGATTTTTTATGCATAGCACAAAGGGTAGCAATTATTTATAAGCAATAATTATTAGCCTGAAACACTCATCCACATTGAAAAATCTCCTGATAAAAGATACATGACGCCAACGGGACATGAAAAAATGTGATAAAAGTAAAGTGTGAAAAAATGTAACAAGCAGTAATTGTTGAATGAAACACTACTATATATTGAATTATTTCGCGGATAAGAGATAAGCCGCCATAGCTCAGTGGTCAGAGCTGTCGACCGGAAATCGAAAGGACACGGTTTCATGTCCCGTTGGCGTCATGTATCTTTTATCAGGAGATTTTTCAATGTGGATGAGTGTTTCAGGCTAATAATTATTGCTTATAAATAATATTATCTTTAATTGACCAACCATACGACCACTATTATCAATAATGCATTTCGAACTTTTCACTCTCTAGTATTTTTACTGCATGTCAAGTTATTTTCTGAAAGCTTTTTTTAACCTTTGCCTTCCTATTGCATTTTCAATTCATAAAAACTTAAAATTATGCAGCAAAAAACGAGAAAATTATTTATATTAACTTATTAATGTTTCCAGACCGAGGGCGTTTGGAGTACGGGGGTGATACCTAAAGGAACCCGGTTCGGCCCCTTTGAAGGTTCGAGAACTCCCAATTCTCCGGACAACAAAGTATCATGGAGATACTATTGGAGGGTGAGATTCAGTTTTATATCCGTACGCTCCTTGTGAATATTCTCAACAACGTAATGTTACTGTGGTGTTGGCAAAAACCTTTCATAAATTAATTAACAAATTATTATAACATTTCTGTAACTCATTATTAATTCGAATCATAGTTATAGTGCGTTTTTTATAAAATTTACATTAATAATCCAAGCTTTAAATATTTTGAGTGTGGTAAATTAATATGTCTTGAAAGATTATAGTTTTTTTTGCCACTTGTTAACTGAGGTCAATCAGCTCAGAAATCATTTGTTTTTTTTTTCACCAACATGAATTAATAAAATATTTTTATTATTTTATTAATCTATATAATGTTTCTTAAAACCTTATGCTTTTCGCTAGCTTCCCTTTACAAACGCGTTTCCCGGACGCATTTCACCTTATACTTATTAGTATTTATTTGTAGTCTACCTGTAAGCCTTTAAACATTAAACAAACGTAGTGGTTTCCAAGTTATAAAAGTAGAATTTATGATGCTTTAACCCCGGGTATTTCAACGGAATCTCTGCACTTAATACAAGTAATACACCGGCTAGTTCGCTGGATCCTGATAAAAAGATGATTCGGTTTGCATCGTAACCACAACGTGTTATTGATGAAGTAAAACGTTTGTAACAAAGACACTACTAACATATTATAAAAGCTACTCCACTGGTTGTTGGAACTTAAAACTCTCATTCTTTCTTTTGTAAACACAATTTTCTTCTATTTCTTGAAATTTACAATTCTTCCTTCTCCTCTTTTAATCAGGTGCAGGAAACCGTGAGACATCACACATACGGAAACATCAAGGTAAGAGATGTAGTCAGCACACATATTTATTGATTAAGTACCTACCTAAATCCCCGCTTTGCTATTCCTGCGACTAATACCCCATTATTGTAGTTACTTACATTACATACCTGCACTATGATAATCCCGCACCGTATGTTTTGTCCTGTATTCAATGCTTTCCGCTTTTAGAATACTCAGATACATGTTGGTTCTACTAAAGAATACTCATTTTTTACATTATCATTTCTACTTACGAATATTGTGTAAACGTCTAAAAATGATTAGGGTGATTAAATATAACCCCTACCATTACATTATTATGTATATTTATTATTTTGTTGTGTATTTAGATTTTTAAAGACAACGACTACTACTACCTGGATGGCTCCGATACCAGCATGGCCAACTGGATGCGGTATGTCGCCTCTGCGTACTCCTTCACCGTTATGAACTTAGCGGCTTGCCAACACGGAGAGCACATCTATTTCTATACTATAAGGTAAACAAATAACACACAAACAATACTCAAATATCAAGATTCTGCTTATTCTACAAAACACATACTCGTACAGTGAATGTAGTGGTTTAAAATATTTGTTTTCTAATTTTTATTTTTTTTCAGAGATATAATGCCAAATGAAGAGCTGATGGTCTGGTACTGCAAAGACTTTGCCACAAGACTTGGATATGACGTTGATCCAGAAAGAGCCACTTACTCGATTTGTAAGTTGAAACCACTTATTTAAAAAAAAAATTAAATCGTTTTTTAGAAAACCCACACAAGTACCCACATTTTCACCCTACAAATTAACCTTCGTACCGCATCATGTAAAATATGTTATCTCTTCGTTATAGGTAAAGAGGAGACCATCAAAAAGGCATACGGATTACCACCGGCGCCTGTTCACCCTGAAATAGCTTTCAACCACATGAAATATGTTCTGGGCCTCTCTACACCTAAGGATCTACTAAGAGCTGACTCACCACCCGCCCTCCGCATGGCTACTACTTCCAACAACTCTTCAGCACCTGCCCTAGAAGCCCCTCAATCCATTCAAGCGGTGAGGGTCATCAGCCGCCGTTCTCCACCATTGCCAAGGAATTCTTCCCCAGTTTTAGTCTATAAAGCTGATCAATCGAGTATGGTTGTTGACAGACGGGACTCTTCTCCGAGTGTAATTCATTCGAGACAAGTGTCTCCGCTAACAATTCACCATAGGGAAAACTCCACTATCATTGTACCGCAGCAAAAGAATAGTCCTCCACACGGAGTTAGAGTTGGAGAAGCCAGATCTCCTGCAGCGCCCGCCCCCGCCCCGTACGATCACCACCAGCTGACACCGGCCGATGGATCAGTGCGTTCTGATGAGGGATACCACAGTAATGGCTACCATGATGATGGATTCACTCCTCCTGAAGATTCTAGCGATTCTGATTCTGAAAACAATTACGTACTTGACTGCTCCAAAAAAGCAAATGCTCCGAAGGAGACAACGGTTATTGTTCAGAAGAATGTTGACATGGCTGATATACATAGAAATGAATTTAGAAAAGTCAAAATTAAGATGTCGAGAGCTTATCAGTATCAAAATAATAAAGACGCTGATTGCGACAGTGAGAAGGAATTGATTATTGCTGAAGACCCAGTGGAAGAAATGCCCCTTACTTCCCCGTCTCCTCCTAGGAGAGATCCAGCTACCTCTACTGTCATTGTTCTGGAGTCATCGCAACACGACATGGTCACTATGAATAAAGCATACTACGAAGCAGAAACAAACTCGCCTACCCCGCCCGCCGCTTTCATCCGCTATACGCCTCCGAGCTCTAGCATATTAGAAACTATTCTCACGGGAAATCGCTTGGACACAAATAACAACGATTCTAACAGAAGGCAACCAAATGCAACCCCACCTCCAACATCACCTACGGAAATGGCGTACTCTTACAAGAAAAGTCAAAGATACGGTAACGCGTGCAGCCCTGATTCCAGCTCCAACTTACCGAGTCCTGTCCATAACCTGATGCCGGTTGGACCTCAAATCATCATCCCCCGCAATAATCACCAAATTCCTTCACCACAACCCCCTGCCCTTATGTACGCTTCACCGCCCCATCAAATGGTGCCACACACGACTGAAATTAGAGAAATAAGAGAAATCCGAGAAAAAAGAGACATGAGATATGAGAGTCATTCTTCGCCGAACTACCCGTACAGCATGTATTCTCCTCCTTACCCTTCGATGATTACTATACTGAGTGGCTCTCCGCCAAGCATGCATTCACCCCCAATATCTTCCAGCCATCAATTTGAAAGGAATGGCCACCAATCTCAATACCCCTCATCCTCCAGCGTAATAACCCTGAAAAATTGCTCTCAGATGAACATGTTACAGGGTTCAAACATGAGCCATCACCTTCTGCAGCCTTTACCTCCTCTACAACACCTCTCACCATCACGGAACTCTCCGCCTGGAAGCCTCAGTCCCGATGGTGGATCCTACACGAGGAGTTGCAGCCCTCTCAGTCCTGGTTCGCAAAGTTCAAGAGGTTACAGAAGTTTACCTTATCCTTTGAAGAAAAAGGACGGGAAAATGCATTACGAGTGCAATGTGTGCTGTAAAACATTTGGTCAGCTATCTAACTTGAAAGTTCACCTTAGAACTCATTCGGGAGAGCGGCCGTTCAAATGCAACGTTTGCACTAAGTCATTCACCCAGCTGGCGCATTTACAGAAACATCACTTGGTGCACACAGGGGAGAAACCCCACCAATGTGACATCTGCAAAAAGCGTTTCTCTTCCACTTCTAATCTTAAAACTCACCTGAGGCTCCACTCGGGTCAGAAGCCGTATGCTTGCGATCTCTGCATGCAGAAGTTCACCCAGTTTGTGCATCTTAAACTGCATAAGCGGCTGCACACAAACGATAGACCCTACGTCTGCCAAGGCTGTGACAAAAAGTACATAAGTGCATCTGGACTGCGAACCCACTGGAAGACCACCAGCTGCAAGCCCAACAACATCGAGGAAGAGCTAGCGATGGCAAATGCGGCAAATACGGAATACTTAGGTAAATATTTCACCATTGTATTGATCTTCACGCTCACTCTTTGTCACAAAATATATTTAACATTCACTTTCACATGATTTCCACCAATTAACCATATTTTGAATGAAAAACAATTTGATGTTTTTCAAAGCGGGACACTTCACACATTATTTCACAAATTTTCATTGCATTTGAATTTAGTAAAGTAGAATTTGCCTTCCTCACCGAGTGCATTATTGAACCGACCACAGCGTGAGCGCGAGACCTCGGTACTGGCACTTTCACTTCACTTCCACCAAGGCAGGTCGCGCGGAGTGACTTTCCAATAATCTCCACCACTCCTGCACAGTGCACAACCATAGGTTGAACAACCGATTCTGCACTCTCTTAACTTTCTGACTATGGCAATGCCCTCAAGTCTGTCAATGAACTCAACCACAAAAGCATAGTTTATTGACCTCTCATAAAGATAAAATAACATAAAAAAGTTTTTGCTTCGTAAATTTAACCGATTTAATTTATTATTTTCTACTTTAAGATTAATAAGAAATTTATTTGTCAGGTCCTAACGACAAGGAGTGTCCCGAAGAATCCTTCGACATGCGCCCTCTTCCGAGGCTGCTGGGTCCAGGGGGGTTCCTGCAACTGGCGCCCTCCATCCTGCCTCAGCATATGGACTACCAGCACCAGCCGCCGCACCCTCACCAGACCATGGGCCACCAGGGCCACCAGGGCCACCAAGACCACCAGAGTCACCAGGACCACCAGGACCACCTAGACCACCGCGGTGACCACAGTGGACTCAGCCATCAGCAGATCCCTCAGAGCCGGTTACAAGAGCAGCAGCACTTGAATGGTTCCCATCAAGTAACGCAACCCTCCGACAGACATTACATCCCCCCGAGGCCGAGTGATGAAACAAGACCAAGTGTTATTGAGTCAAACCAACCCCTCATCATAGAGTGTACATAATCTGCTCTACATTATGTTAAGCTACAAACTGCATTAGAGTATCAAAAAGGATAACGCAACACCTAGGAATATATTGCGAACTATAATATTATATTATTAGATTTATGCGTTTCAATGTACCTAACTTCCTAAATAAAACTCTCTTACATCTCGCTTTCAGTTATATTATAAACAAGTAGATGTTTAAAATTGTCAAAAATGCGCTAATTTGTCGTTAGAAACTAGTCTTCTAAGCTTCATTCATTATTGGAAAATATCTGTGCTACATCCTTTTTTTCTTATTATAGAAACGAAGAAGTAAAATACCTTCTTTTCACAAAATTTTTGAAATTTCTAAATTTATCTACCTACCTTTTTGAAATTATTAAGCACGTATAT
Source organism: Hesperophylax magnus (assembly GCA_026573805.1). Lineage (NCBI taxonomy): Eukaryota > Metazoa > Arthropoda > Insecta > Trichoptera > Limnephilidae > Hesperophylax > Hesperophylax magnus. The sequence continues at coordinate 11,014,124 of JAIUSX010000002.1, forward strand.
TATTTGTATAAAATAAATTCCTCGATGTTCGATACTCTAAAAGTAAATAACTTCGTTTTGTATGCTATCAAACCATATCTTGTATTGTCAAACTGTACTCCCTTCTCACTCCAGTTATAAGGCTGTATTTAGGATTAGTTTAAATTATTTATTTTTAATAATACAAATTTTTTATTTATTTAAATACTATTAGAAAATATGTATGATCGAAGTAAACAGGTTGTTTAATTGTGATTTTTGTTCATGTATATTTTAGATTTTATATTTTTACACACTATAAATTGTAAATAAATTTCCTTTAATCATAGTTTTCTCCAGTGAAACCAAATACTATTATTTTCCAAAGATACGCTCATGTCGAGGTATGCTTGAATATATTAATGTAATGGGGAGCTTTTCTTGTAAAGTACTATAGAAAAAAAATGACTGGATCAAATTATTTATTTGTATAAACAATATTGGGTAACTCGCGTATTACAATAGTTTACTGCATTGATACTCATACTCGTACCTTGGTTAATGCAATTAATGCACAATTTTAAATAAAATGTTTATAAAAGTACGGTTTAATTATAAAGAAAACCTTTCTAGTATTACTTAAGCATAGAAATGTTTGCCAAATGAGTCGGCTGATAAATTGCTTTGCTCTTTGTACATACCTACATATCTAAATACTTTTTATTGTAAGATGTATTTTTTCAACGCATACCTTCATCGTGCAAAAGGTAATATGTAAACGAGAAGATATAAAAAATCAATGAGTTATTGGGCGTATGAATTTTAGATAATTATTACATAAAATGCATTTCCATAATAATCTAAACAATGAATGACTCCCCTGTCGAGTGAAAGAATGGTGCTTGAGATAATTAATTCTAAGCTTTTAATGTTATTTTTTTTCTTTAAAGAATTACAAAATTTATCGACCAAAAAATACTTTGTACTGAACTCGATTTTTATTTAAACACATATTATTGTGAAAATACACTCGTTCCTACATTTTAGGAAACAATATTTTCACATTGCAACAATTAATGCTATTTTTTATGATTTAATAAATTTAATTTAAATTCTTGCTTTTAGAAAACTTTTTTTTGGTCGACGAAATTAAGTAGCCAATGAATGAATTAATTTTGGCGTTTTACTAAAAATAATAAATAATATTTGACTCAATATGTGAAAATGATGTGGTAAATTTAACCCCCAAACTTTTGAAATTATTAATTACGCATGCAATCGGATGTAACTGTAAATCTCCCACCGAAAAAATGGTTGAATTTTATTTTCATAAATGTAAGAACCTAGGTATACTCGTATTATGTGTAATGGATAGTAAAACAATATATAACTTTAAACCTGAATTTGTTTTTCCACCTATTAGAGTCGGAAAAATGCATTGATGAAGTGAAATGTACGAATGCAAAATTAATTTACCCATCAAACTCACTACTCTCCCTCGAAAATTGTGAAAATATAATCCGCAGGTCTCTGTCAGAAAGTGAAATGAGAAGTTCACTAATATAACCAATAGTTAATATCTCGATTGATTGATTTGAATGTTCCTCGTAGATAATATTATGCATGCAGCTAGGTACAAGTTTTCCAGATTTCTTGAAAGCTATTATTGTTCATTTAGGTTAAAGAATAAGAAGGTGGAACTGTAAATATTCCCGTAATTTAAAATCTAATTTTTTCAAGGAAGCCTACTCATCCATAAAATAACCACAATAAATGTTAATTACAGAATTGTATTTTTGTATTTTATTATCTTTTTATTATGTGGAAGTCGGTTATGAAATATAATTTGGCATCTAAATCAGAATGTAAATAAATAATTATATGCTTTGCCGAATTTGTTTTGAACATAACCTAAATTGCTAATTTCTTCGTGTGTTTGTACAAAATAATATTATCTACATACATGTATATAATGTTTAAATGATACATAATTTGTTGTGAGCAGAATATATGGTGCCTTGTACAAAATAATAGAAACCTAACCTTTATGTATTATGTCTAAATAAGAGGAATTCGTTATTGACTGAAGATGTAAAGATTTTTCAATGGAAAATGTAGATTTTTTAGAAAATTCATTTTTGTACGTTTTTATTATTAAGAATGAAGAATGTTTTTTATCTGAATTTTTATATATCCTCACTAAGATCACTTTATCCTACTCAACTTTACAAACTCCTTTCAAATGGCAGCAGGTTAATCTCGTTCTCTCTTTCAACATTTTGATGAGAGCCAATATTTTTTAGAAAAGGTCATATATTATTTTTGTGGTGGGAATTTCAGATATATTATTGCCGCTTTGAAAATTGAATAAATATTTCTCTACAAAACCGAGCGATATTTTTTCTTCCATTGATATTATAATATATATATACAGTTTACAAATTGTTAAATCTTTTTGTGACGGTTTTCTTCATTAGTCGTCAAATTTAGTTAATGATTAAACAAAACAATATTTGAACATTTGGATATCTTCCTTCAATACATACATAAATGTATTTGTAAAAAAGAGGCATGCTAGAGATGTAAATTATGGATAAGATGTCTACCTAATTATAATCCTTGTAAAAACAAATGTATGCGTCTGTAAAGTTTATTTATCGTTTTATTTTAAGATGACTGTTATAATATTTCGATTAAATCTTTTATTGAAATTAATTTTCCTAATATTATAAATTATTGTACGTGATGGATGGTTTGAACTTGGTTATTAATCCTATAATGTTATGTACGTTCGTGTGAAGTACCTAATCGAAGTAATGTATGGTGTTATCAAGATCTGTGTAATGCATGTAAAAATCTCAACTTTAGACCAAATTAAGAAAAATAAACATCTTAATGAAATTAAACAGCACTATTTATTTTGTTCACCCACAACAGGTTCCTTGGCAATATTCAATTGTCATTCGAATGGCCGAATAAGCCAATAAGAAGTGTGCAACTCCGCTAAATGATGACGTTTTCGATTCGCGTTTTTTTTAAGAATACGTTGAAATAATATCTAAATGACGATGAAATATTCAAAAGTTTATCACTATTAAAGGATAGCAATAAATTCCAAAACAAAAAAACGCATATAATAATAATCCATATAGCTACATTTATCATATTCTTAAAAACTTTTTTTTTTAAATTTCGCAACTTCAAGAAAAAAAAACTTTTTTTTTTAAAACGGAAATGGGTCGCAATGGATAGAAAACTCAGCTAACTAATATATACAAAGGGTGTAAAGGTACTTTCCTGACATTATTTAGAGTGTTACATGTTAGCGAAATTTTCGTCTACGGTAACTTTTTACGTTTTTTTATTTTTTATTTTTCAAACGAACATCAAAATACATCTCATCTTTGGCCACTCAAGTAAATTCAAGTAACTGCTGAACCCCCGATTATCGATACCCGACTCTTAACTGTCCAATACCTACTATTTTGTATGGTGTTAATTGAAAACAAACAAAAAAAACTTTCATTAAATTTACATTTTTTACACCGTATAATGTCAGGAATCGCTACTTAGGAGGAACGGGTGAACGGCCTGTTTCATACAAAACGTAAATTTGAATTTGAGGCCAAAATACTTAACCAAAGTGTAATTTTCTTAATCCAAATATATAGCCAATATCCACTACGGATATATACTACTTATTTGTATTTCAAATTATAAAATATAGGCCAATAAAGGAGTCGAGTTTTCATAATTTTTTGTGGCAATTTCGGTAATTATTTCGAATATAATAAAAATTAATATTGTCCTATCTTCTTTGCAAATATAATGAAATATAAATAAAAAATTATAAAAAGCATTTTGATGGGTTAAATTTAAATTACAAATGATGGATTTATGCAAGAACACAAAGTTTTTGAACATACATTTCTAAATATGAACTAAAAAAAGATTTTTATGTTGTATAGGTTGGGTAAGATTACTTGATCAAAAATACCACTAACTCACAAATGTCACAAATGCCTCTAAAATAATGCGAAAATTATTTTTTTATTATTTATAACACAAATAAGTAAAGTAGCACATTTATGATTGAAAAAATATATTATTCAGTTTCGTTGGGTATTTTGGCCTCACTTCCAAAAATAACAAATGTTCCTCCCCTTTATAGCCACTCATAAGTTCGAGTATCAAATGCTACTCGGACTTTATTTCAGAGTGCTTATAGCTATCGAGCGACATTGAAATTGAGAACAGACGTTATCCTATGAATATTACTTTTGACAGCTTATCTGGAGCATTAGTGAAATACTTCTGGGTGCAAAATTATATTTTAAAATTAAATTTTCTCTTGTTAATCGGCGACATCTGTTGAAAATAACACAAATATATTTAAGCAAAGAAGCATGCACCGGGGAAAAGGTTATAAAAACCACCACCACCTTGTTGTGATGAAGAGAACTACAATTTTTGAAAACTTTTAAAACCTATTCATAGATGGTACGGATCAGCTGAAATAATAGTAAATAATAGGAAAAAAGTCAACGTAAACTAACGTCAACGTAAACCTCGTTTCTCCGCAAGGGTAGGCGGAGAGTATAGACAGCCAAACAAATCGATCACCTTCACATTCCTTGCTTCGTTCACATTCACATCGCCTCATACATACACTTCTTTCATCTATTATTCTGACCTTTGACATGGCTCGACTCAAGTATTTCGTTCACTTGATTGTGCCAATGTCTTCATCGGGCGTATCCGACTTCTTGTTTCATTGACATTCGCGTCATAGGTATTATAGAATATACTATATACTCACACTATACCACTACAATATTACGCGTATGAGCTTGGTAAGGGTAGTTGAGAAAATCACCAAATATTGTAATGTATAAAATTTATAAATGATTTTTTTTTTAAATCTGATTTCTTTGATCATCCGCTCTCCATGCCCAATACATCCAAAGCCTAAAGCAAGTTTTCCCAACCGGTCAACCATGAGAACCGTTTGAACTGAGTAATCCCCCCATTGTGAAGGGTTTCCCACTATTGGATATTTGTGTAATGCATTTATTTAAGCCAAATCCTTGTTTGAAATAAGAAAATATCTGAAATTTATGTTCCAGTCGGGATCGGGAATTTTACGGTAGAAATTAATAGCAATTTGGAAATATTAAGACGAATCATTAATATCCACTTGGAAAAATTATCACAAATCATTAACCAGATTAGTAAAAATATTGATACATATTTTTTCAAATTATTTAAAATCATTGAATGTTATCCAGAACGAATAGGTTTCATCGCGAATACTAAATTCGTTTGTGACTGTCAGTGCAACTCTCGTTCAATGAAACTAGATTTACTAATATTGGAACTAATTATGTGAAGAATTCACACAATATTGATTTAATAAACATTTAATAATTTCCCACAAAAAGTACAAATATTTTTTGTCAACATGGTTTTATGCCGGGTAGATCTAAAACGTCTATCTTATTGCTTTACGAAAATTGTATTTCCAATGCTCTGTAAATGATAATATTTCTCATCTCGTCTCAATGGAAAAATTACAACGTCTGGAAATAAGCGGTAACTTTCTCGAATGGCTATTTGTAAAAATTTCGTCCACATCTTCTTACACTTTTGTGCCTTAAGTGGGGTCCCGCAAGGTTCCTGGGACCAATTCTATTTTTACTATATTTAAATAAATAAAAATATTTTCGGTTTTATTAAATTTCTTCTATTCGCCGACAATCTAAAAATATTTAAATCGATAGTATTTTTTTCCGATTATGTGACTCTGCAAATGCACTTAAATAAACTTTATAAATGGTGTCTCGTAAACAAATGAAAACTAAATGTAGATAATTTCCAAACGATCAGTTTCCACAGGTCGAAAGCCTCTTATTATTCGACTACTCAATTAATAATATTAATCTTTAAAGAATCTATGAAATCAACGACCTTGACGTTATTTTTTACTCAAAATTACGTTGCTCCAATAATATTACAATTATTACCAGTAAAGGATTACAAATGCTGGGATTTATTTTCAGAATCGCGAAGACTTTAATAACCTAAAAACCATAATATTATTATAGGTTTCTCTGGTTAGAAGTCAAGTAGAATATGCACTTGGTGTCCTCATTTTAACACTCATTACTCACGAATCGCAAAAAAATAGAAAAATATTATGCTTTATTAATTTCCAAATTTATATTCCTGTAGATTAATTATGTAAAATTACGGAGTAAACTCAATTTATCTTAATTATCAGCAAGGCGAAAAATATTCGATCTTTTTTGTATAAAATTGTTAATTCAAGGTTTGACTGCACAAACGTTCAAAGCTTTTTGTCACTACATGCACCTTCGAAACATACTACATGAAATATTTTATTTCACCACACTAACTTTATTTATACATATCCAATCCTTCGTAGTAAGCGTTCAAAGATGGTTTGAAAGGGAGATATGTAAATACGAATGTTAGACGGAGCGCGCTAATATTAAAAAACGATAATGAGCAAAAATTGTGAAAATATTTAATAAAACACGATTCGTTTGAAATAGAGCAAAAATCTCTCGACAAATGCTTTAGTTGCATGTGTGAATTTTTGTTGCCTGTAACATATTAAGAAACACAAAATTAAATAACATAACAAAACGTGTTTTTAATTGTTTTCGGGACTTACTTTGCCATTTTTTTCCATCGAGGGAATTTCACATAATTAACGTTTCGGCATAACAAATATATAGATTTTATCTTACAAAAATAACATATATGTTTTTTGTTTAACTTAAAAACTTAAAGGGTTAGAGAGAAACTTGATATAAATCTGTGGAAATTGGGAATGCGGGGGCTTAATTATTCACATCTATTATAATTTATTTATCTTTTTTATTACACCATATAAATCTCAAGAGTTTTTCTAAGTTAGAATGATAATAACTAAAAAGTTTATCGTTTTTTTGCTTTATTTTTTAAATCTTTTTTATTTATGGTATACTGTTGTTTTAAATTTATTTAAGAGCCCAGTAGGGCGTTAATAAATAAATTAATACATATTGGTTTCTAAATTATTGTTGCTTTGTTTAAACTCCTCAGCACAGATATTACAGATATAAATACATTATATTACGTTACTTAACCTCCAGTGTGCTAAGAAATCCACCGTAGATGGTACCAATCACTCTGATAATTAATATGATACTAAAATATATATTATTCGCTTTGAAGGGAAATAGTAAATCTTAATATTATTCTAATTTATCCTCCTGTGAAAAAGCACGTCGCTAAATTCCATGTCAAGTGTCATGATTCCGATTAAAAGTAACTTAAGTTCAATTACTTAATTGTATTGTGAAAAACACATATTTAGCTGAAAAATTTAATAAAACTTAAAATAATCTTCGTATGTGTTCAACATACTTTTTTATAACATTAAAGAGATAAAAAAATCATTTCTCTGAATGCAAGGAGCTATCTACATTTCCTAGAGAGAAACTACATAGTAAAGATATATATACAAATAATATTAATTTGTAAACACGTTATCCGGTAAAAGGGTACAATTTACCAAAACATGATTTTGCAAAAAAGAAGTAAGTTGTCACGAAAATAAGTCAGCCATCGTACGGCGGGTGATTGGCATTTTACCCCTGATACACTAAGGGCCAGTTGTTTTGAATTTCTGTAAAAGTTATATCCAAGTTCTGTTACTATTTCAGCTATGTAGAACTTGAAAATAACTTTGAAATTTTATGAATTGTTCAAATTTTATGAAGAACCAGCGGTAAGTATGTAAGGAGTTCTAGGTCGCGGAAAGAGGCATTCCAAGGGTTAATTCACAATTATTTTCAAAGGATTCGAGCAGGAATAATAGGTACCTATATCTAAATCGATGATCATCAAAAACAAAACAAAAATGTATTTCATCTAAAAGCGTTCGCTTCGATTGCCTCGATCAATCTACAAGGTGTCCAAATATTCATATAGGATATTAATAATGGGTTCTCAATCACCGATAAATCAGAAACTGGAGCTTATCGGAGGATTTATAATACTTTTTCAAAGTATTATTTTAATATACATCGTGTGTCGAAAATATTATGAACCGAAAAGTTCAAAATATGAAAAACGGTGTTCTGACTACGTCTATGGTGCTGACCAGAATTGAATATTTGTTAGCTTCAACGAAAAAAATATCTATGAATATAATAATATTCATTTTTCTGTAACTACACAATCGGATTTATCTACATTATTGTGTAACTGTAATCAAAATTCTTCTTTAAGGGATGGGAAAATGGAATGGGGTGGTTTTTCGAAATATCACGTAGACATTAACTTTCCTATTGTATTTAATGTCAAGTTTGCAAAATTTCATCAACCTCGAAATAAAACTGTTGATTTTAATAAATAAATAAAAACCATGCCACCCGCCACAGACAACATTAATTAAATTGTGTATATAGATAGACAGACAATTAATAAGTTATTAATTTCAGTAGGCTAAGAATAAAACAACCTGGTACCTGCTTGACTTTGCTTTAGAGCTACTTCGAAGAATCTAACGGACCAACAAAAGTCAATATCAACACACAATATCCCAAACAGTCGATGACGCTATATTACTGGAAAACTATTAAATAACCGAAACTGGTTGGTTTTATACATTGAAAATATATGCAATAAAGTGGTATTAAAAACAAAGTTATTTTATTCTAATTATTATGATTAAATATCTAACTCAATACGATTTATACATCTGCTCTGATGATGCACACTAAATCTGTCCGAAACATTGTCTCAGAAGGAGTAGAACAAAATGTCAAAACTCAGATCTGATTGCAATCCGTCAGATTCGAAGTTAACGCCAAAAAGCTGTTTAATAATTACATAATTATATTAGGCAATTTATTTTTTTTTTTAACGAAGAGTTACAAATTGAACCTAGATAAACAGACTACAGAAGAATTAAAAGAAAATGCAAAAGTATTCCAGCATCAAACACCGTGTATGTAAAAGTCAATAAAAACAACAGGGTATCATTAATTCATAATCGAGATTAAAGCCTACACTGTACCGTGCATGTTAATTTGATAATAAATGACATTGCTCAATAAAACACTAGTATCGTGCGAACCTCAGAAGGGGCGGTAGACTGGACTGGTCGATCCTTGATCAAGTGGCATTTGCTTGACATACACATAAATATTTTATTTGGCGGATACGTGCGTTGTACATTATTTTAAATGTCAAAATCTGGTTCACATTTGCAAGATCACTTTCGTTGGCCAATCCGCCAAACCCATTGCCCGATCGTTAAGTTTTACGACCCATTAAATGAACCTGATTTCAGATTACTTTTATTTATGCCATTTTTAATGAATTAAATTGATTTAGAGATATCTAAATTCGTTTATATAACATTTATACGTGTATTTATGCGGGCATTGATTTGAATATGCGAGATGAGTCCATAGCAAGCTGAAGATATAGTCAATGCTATCATCTGCGGGTTTAAAAGGTTTCGAGAAATTTTCACAAATTTGCTTAACTTTTGGAGACCTCTTGTTAAACGTCTTCATCAAAAATAAACTTGCATTTTCCATAATAATGTTCGTGTTGTATGTAACTATGTATGTAATACATCAGTTGGATGGTTCCAAAAAGAATTGTTTGTATCTATTTATTAGAAGTTCTTCCTGGATACCGGTTGTCACAGACATTGAATGCCACCACTAGGAAGACCACATTTAACTGCTTCTTCTGTCATGTGATCGTCGTGGGTTTTGGATCTGCAGACCAAAACTTTTACAGGCAGTTAGTGTGTCAAATACCGTGAGATCTTTCAATCTTCGACCACTTATGTGGTGAAACATATTATTAAATATTCGATTATAGTGTTTAATTATGACATCGATTTTGCCGTATATCAGCATCAACATTACGTATGTGATACAAATAAACAGTCGGTATTGTCTATTCGTTGGCCAGACTGATATTTAAGTATTGGTGGATACCGCCAGCCCAACCAAGTTTATTTTATGTCAATGTTTTATGATCACTTGGCAAATCATTGATATCCGTTTTATGAAATAACTATGAGTTTACCTTTTATCCATTTAGCGAATTGCACAACCTTATTTCACTCACCTATCTTGCATCTTACTAAACATATACTTAGCGAATAAATTACCACTTTTATCTGATATATTTGACACATTTAAATCGTTGATAAGCTATTTATTCCGTCCATGGTACACGAATAATAATTAATTGTAATAGAAGGCACAATGGTGTGTCATCATTTGTGTGAACCAACGCTTTTTTAGGCAGATTTGATAAATACATTTTTAATGCAAGAGATTTTTAAATATAGCATAAATTAAGTTGATATTTGGTGCTGCGTAGATATTTTCCCTTTCCATGGTGAAAAAAATTATGCCTAATAAACTTTAATGCTGTACTGTTTAGATTGAAAGTAGGTAGTAATTAAAATGATTTAATTATTGAACACAATATTAGCGATTTTCAAAAATCAGAAAAATTTGCGACGATGTATTTATTTAAAATTAAATTTACCCAGTACATTTAATTTTTACTGCATGTTGCTACCAATTTTAATTAAAGCAGCATAACATGTTACTGTTTAACTTACACAGGAGGGCGAGGAAAATATTAATTAAGCCAGTTATATTTTGGGATGCTGTGTGGAGGGTATTTTGATTCTTCTGGAGGAAAAGCATCAAGAAGAAGTTCTGGGAAGGTAAAATGTATGAGGGTTGGGTAGGAATCTAGGGATCAGTGTGTCCAGGAGTGACGGACATATGAATATATCCCTCCCAGTGCGACACGATGCGTTGGGTCGAGAGACCATTTGGAGAGGTCAAAAGGTCTCCCCAAACCAGCCTCTCTCGATCTGGCAGGCCAAGCAGCTGGTGGGCAGGCGCATCCTGAACACACCTCAAAAGATGAACCCGGGTACCCCTGCTAAATCACCAAACGTAGAGATCCACTTGGGGTGACCTGTGGCAGAGATGTTGGTTATCCAATAAATGGTTTTTGGGGGCGGCGGTACCCAAGCCCGCCTCCCAATTTGGAAATTCAAAATTTCATGTATTGTACATCAAAATAAAGAGAATCTCCAAACTATTCTGTCATCATTTGACATTAAGTCGATGAGTTAAGGGTTTGATCTGATGATGAAGGTTTAATATAACTTCAATATAATGCTGTATAATAATAATATAAATCTGAGAAGAGTATAATTAGAAAGTACTTTACTATCGAGCTTTAAGAGTTTTTTTTCTTATTTTGCCAAGAAATTATCTTCACACAAACATAAAGCCATGATAGCGCTCTTTAAAATTCTGGCATGATTGTAAGTAAGAAGGAATTCTCAAGAGTCGAGAGAAAAAAATAAATCTTCCGAGCTTCTTGCGAAGTTATCTTAATGTTATGAAGAGTGGACTTATGTGGCATTCCCGATACTGATTCTTCAAGGGTCTTTTGTATCAGATTGACATTTGCACAAGGACGGGCAGAATCACGTACCAAACTTGCTTTAAAGTTGATTTATTCGCAGTGGAAAGCATTTTTATGAGAATGAGTACATGTTTTATCTTCTCTTTGTTAAGCCTACTTAGGTATAAAGGTACTTTCGATAAAGTTCGCGAAACAATATTTTATACGTTCAACTGATAGCAACAAATGCATTGTCGCAGTAGGTACGCTACCTTTTTCTTTTACGCTGCTTAATAATTGTTTTGTGAAAAACGTAATTGCTATTAAAGTCTTGCGTATACTGTTGGTATCTATTACCTATGAACGATATTATTTGATTTAATGTTTAAAAAAATATGGAACAAGATTCGAGTATGTTCGAAAGATTTTTTAGCTTCCATATTCGAGACATTATGAAACCAGCGATGAAATTAGAGATGAAATCTGCAATGAACTTAGTAATGAAACCCATGATGAAATCAATGATGAAACACGTGATGAAACATACGATGAAACGAGACGAAGTGAGTGATGAAACCAAAACCGACCGAATTGCTCCCAACCGTCTAGAGCCAGTGAGACTATTGCATCCCCGATTGGGGTATGTTGTAAGGCTGTAGTTAATTGGAATGGGAAGAAGATGGTGAAAAGGTAGGCGGAGATGAAAAGAGGGATGAAACTTGCAATGAAATCACCGTTGAAACCAGCTATGAAATCAGCCATGAAACATGCGATGAAAACAGTGATGAAATATGAAATAAAATTACATATGAAACCAGCAATGAAGGCACTGTTGAAACCTGTGATGAAACTAAGGAATAATTTAATTACAAAACAAGCAATAAAATAAGCAGTGAAACCAGTGATGAAATCAGTGATCAAACATACTATGAAAACAGCGATGAAATTAAATATGAGACTTGTGATGAAATCAGCGATGAAAGCAGCAAACGAAATATGCATGAAATCAAAGATCAAACCTGTGATGAAACGTGGAGTGAATTCTATGATGAAACCAGACGGCCGGCATAGTCCAGTGGTAACGCATTGGACTGCCATTCCGAAGGTCGCGGGTTCGAACCCGGCGTGCGCAAATAAATTTTATTTGATTAATTTGTGTTATTTCACAATTAATTAATTAAAATAATATATAGTATATTTGCGGCACGTTCCAGAGTGGAAGATACTACCAGTATCGCCCTGGTGTAAGACCACCATTCAGAATTGAAACGTTGCTCCAAATGGCTTTAGCCGTGTTTAGTGACTAGATCTGAATAGCCAGGTACTTCCCCACCTTCCTCTTTCCCTTCCCCACTTACCTTCAGCCTCACAACATCCCCCAATTGGGGATGCCATAGTCTCACTGGCTCCAGACGGGAGCAGTTGGGACTCTTGTGAGGTATTCACTATAAAAAAAAAAAGTTATGAAATTAGTCACAAAATCGTGATGAAACCAGCGATGAAATAAGAAATGAAACCTGGGATGAAATGAGTGATGAAACCTGTGATGAATTCACCGATAAAACCTGTGATCAAACCAGTGACAAAATCAGGTAAAAAAATAAGGTAAATATCATCAAACAATTAAATCACAACCAAAAACCTAAATTATTATGAACGGCTTCCGTTTACGCCCGATCTAATTAAAACTCGCTTCGTAATCATCGTCCACATTTTTTATAGAGCTGATGAAATTGGGTCTTTTAAAAATGTGGTAAATGTTACAATGATTTTGCATGTTCGCGATCTTATTGTAAAATGTAGGTATGCCCTTGGCATCTTTGACCGGTTAGTGGCTGAGTTGGCAATTGCATATCGTTGGTGGGTTTAATTCCCTGCTTGCTAAATACTCCATCATTGCACAAGTAATATCTTTCGCATATAATAATGTGATTTTTAAATATTGGTTCGTTATTCGTAACCAGAAAATTTTTGTCTCTCTTTTTAAGACCTACTAGGGCGCATGTGGAGAATATCTATAATTTATATATATATATATATATATATATATATATATATATATATATCCCCTAGGTAATATAAAGTTTGCCAACATTATATTACCTAGGGGAAAAGTTAATTCCATGTTGAATACTCTGAATTTCTTTTCTTAATTTCGTTCAATGTTCCTGGTATAACAGTAATATGACAGTACCTAGTAAATATTGTAATAAGATTTCTATAATAATTTGTATTTTTTAAATTCTTCTTTTACCATAACATGTCCCTTTCGCTTATTCTTTATTATTTGTTTTACAAAATGTTATTTTCTTATTCTTACATAATCATGTACGACTACCATAATACGGGCATGAACCTAGTCGGGTAGGTGAGAAAATCTCCAAAATTATAAGATTTTAAAATTTATAATATTAACATTAAATAAAAAAATATTTTTCAACGTCGCAATATTATACCCCGATGATGTTGGTGTACTTAGTACATCAACATTGAACACAAGCTGACGGTGTTTTTTCATCTTGTAAAGCTGATTTATTTAGTGAAACTGTTTAGCTCTGGATGTGCAAAAGAGCGAGAGTTCGATGACTGAAGGTATCAAATTGTATTTGATATTTATCTTTATCTTCCTGCTGTGTACCTATAAAATTTTGTTTTTCTCACTTGCATAATGTTTTAAATATTTTTTTTATATCAGTCATACTTATCTACTGCACTGTTTATGAGTATATTGTATAAACTATGTAAATGTATAACAGGTATAAATAAATATATGTTATTTTGACAAATGAGTCAACGCTCACATAATTGATTTTTTTTTTTTTTATTCTATATAACGAAAATTACATTTTCAATTATTTAACTAGAAATAACTAATACATTACACATAATCACATTACATAACGATATTATTCACTTACATGGTTTTTTTGATTGAACATAAAAGTGAACAATTTTTTTTTAAATGTACCAAATGATATTATTCACTTTCATTGTTTTTTTGATTGAGCATAAAAGTGATCATTTTTTTAAATGTATCTAATGATATTATTCACTTTAATTGTTTTGTTGATTGAGCATAAAAGTGAGCATTTTTTTTTAAATGTACCAAATGCTTCACTTTCATTGTTTTGTTGATTGAGCTTAAAAGTGAACAATTTTTTTTTAAATGTACCTACACTTTTTTTCATTTTTAATTTTGTCTGGGAGGCAATTATATATGTTGCTTCCCTCGTAACCAATGGATTGCTTGCCATAATGAGTATGTATGGTGTTTAAATGTATTTTATCGTTTTGCCGTGTAAAGTGTGTGTGTACTTGTACGTTTTAATGAGTTCTGTATTTGTATGTATGATTTTATTATTTATTTTGTATATAAGGAGACGTGTATTATATTTATATAATTTTCTTAATGTTAATAGTTTTGTTTCCATATATAATTTTTTTGTGGATGTTCTAGCTTTGAAGTGAAATAGTTTTTTGATTACTTTGTCTCGTGTTACCTGTAGTTCATTTATATATGTATCAATTGCATTTCCCCAGATTTCAATCAAGTACAGGGTTTTCCAATAAGAGGTGTTATTTTGAATAGCCCGCTATTTCGGTAGACGTTACTTTTGAAGCTTGCTTACTTTTACTTTTTTAACATTTCACAAGTAGAAACTACGCCATTAATAAAAATGGAACGATACACGCTTCAACAACGCATTGAAATTATTAAAATTCACTTGAGTGAATCAAATGCAAATCATCTTGAGTGATGAGGCCCATTTCCACCTCGGTGGCTTCGTCAACAAGCAAAATTGTCGCATCTGGGGCTCGGAAAACCCAAGAGTTATTGTTGAAAAGCCTCTCTATCTTCAACGTATTACTGTTTGGTGCGGTTTATGTTCCGGCGGAGTATTTGGACCTAATTTTTTCGAAAATGAGGCTGGAGCATCAGTTACGGTGAATGGATTGCGCTATCGAGAGATTATTAATGATTTTTTATGGCCGGAATTGGATGGTATTGATCTGGACAATGTTTACTTTCAACAAGACGGCGCTACGTGCCACACAAGCAACGAAACCATTGATATTTTACGATTGAATATCGAAATAGTACCTCTTATTGGAAAACCCTGTAGTTTAAATATGAATGTAAGAGGCTATAATATAGACCTTTTTAATTTTATTTGGTAACAGATATGATATCCGGCTAAATACGCTAATTAAGGGGGTGATTTTATCTTTAATATCTTGAATATGCTGTTTAAAAGTTAGGTGTTTATCAATGCACAGCCCGAGATAAAAATATAACTAAAGATATTATCAAATAAGTTATTTAGAAACCCAGTCTTCATAATATCAATGAATAATTACAAATAATCGTGGTCAAAACAAACAATTAGCATACATAACGGCTTCCGGGTTTCGTGATGTAAAATCAACCAACGAAGATTGAAGCGAACAGCGCCATTCTGATTTATAACTTTAACATTTATGAGCCAATTATTAAGTCCCTCATCTGGTTCAACTTGACATTCAAAACAGGCTGACTACCTTCATACAGATCATCGGGGAACACACCAGGCTTCATACTACCTATACCTGCAATCTGCAAATTACAAATTCATGAAAATTATAGACCTTTTTTATCTGGACTGGAAAGGTCAATAAAACTTTTTTTAGCTCCCATCGGTATACATTGTGCTTGTAAACACCCATTTAACTGGTCCAATTAAAATGACATATATTTTTTTTTTTTTTTTAAATTCGGGCGACTGATTTTGACCACCTGCTATACATTTTCATAGGCTTCAATGAGTGATTTATAACGTCATAAAATAGCTTTTTGTCTTTAAAAATCTTGATTGAATCATTATAATTTTGTAGTTAATAAGAGGTTGTAATAAAATACTTTCACAGTATCACGATACACACAAAACTACACTTCGGTAAAAACGCCATAAATACGCCATAACCCCTCACAGACTTTCCACGTGCGTCTTAATTTATGGTTATTACAAATCTGGCATAAAGAAGGTTCTATTAAATTTTGTTTCATTGAAAATACTCACAATTTAATCTTTATAGCAATTTTCGACATTAGATCATATTTTCTAATAAATCTAAATTGGTTACTTTAATCAAAATATTTATTTCATCAATTATAATAAAGAAATAAATTATTAGCTTGTAATTATAAGCAATAATTAGTCATCCGAAATACTATTACAAATTTAAAATATCTCCCGAGTAAAAATAAATGCCGCCAACGGGAATTGAACCCGTGCCTTCTGATGTCCGGTCAGGTGCTCTGTATCCACTGAGCTATGTCGGCTTATTTCCAACCCGCCAAATGCTTCAATATGTACTAGTACCTCAATCAACCATTACTGCTTATTATATTTTTTTTATCAATAAAAAAAATAACAATAATTTTAGCTTGTATTTATTTTTAGTCATTTGCACCTATAGGAATTTATAGGTAAACATCCTGGAAATAGATCAATTCCTTCAGAAAATGTCAGATGATGAAAAATAAAACATATTTATATAGTCGGGAAAAGTGAAGTAAGAAGCAATGTGATGCACTAAAGAAAAAAACCTAGAACCAGTAAGCGGGAAACAGGAAACGGGAAGCAAGAAGCAGCGGACGTGGAGAAATGGGAAACGCAAAGGAAGAAGCAGAGGGAAACTGGAAGCCTGTAGCGGAAATCATACAATAACGGGAAGCTGTAAACGCGAGCCAATAAGCAGCGAGAAGCAACAAACGGGCAACAAGACGCTGGAAGTAGGAGAAACGGGAAGCAGAAATCGAGAAACGAATACCAAAGCTCAATCAATTCCTTTATTCTTGCCCACTCTACATTCCAATATTGGCTTTTTAGGTTGCCATATATACCGATAAATCACCGTATAGGTACTAGGTACCATAATATTGAAAAAATGCAAATAAGAAAGTCTAAATAAACACGACGATTTCACATTTAAAAAAAATATTTAAAGAACCCTTAAAACGGCCACATCTTGAACTGGAAACGGATTATACCTACGCACAAACTTACAGACAGACGAAATGTAAACTTTGCTGCGCTCAATAAGATAATCATTGAACATAAAATATGTGGTTTATAATTAAGTAGGCAGGTATTTTAGTACCTACTTACAAATCTTATGATTCCAATGAAATTTTGTTTTCGATTTATTAAATTAGAAACATACTTTTTGGAAGCTATGTTTACTGTTCACAGAATTACAATGGTAGTCATGAGAATGAATTACATCTAAAAGCTTTAACATTTTATCCATCCCGGTTGCAGCAAGACAGAATTCAATTTACAAGAAACCTTTACACCGTCCAATATTTCTGTCCACATTTCGGGTATACAAGTTGACATCTACGGGCGATTGGTGCCGGCACCAGGAGCGCCACATTCTGTCCTGCAGTGGCGCACGCGGGCGGCCTACCCTTGGTGTTGATCTCTCGTGTCTAATGCGTAGTTCATTTAAGATCATCTCTACAGTTATTTTTGTATTTTCAAATGAAAAGGGTTACCATTTTTAACGCTTTTTATGTTTTTTTCCTTATCTATGATACAATACAGCATAATACAATGGTGATATTCTTGTTCAAAAATAATCATATTTAAAGAATTGTTCTCTTTGATGTTATTTTTATATCTTGTAAGCATTTTTTATTTCATCTCGTGGCGGTATTTTGAGCTTCCTTGTAAAATAAATCAGTATAGTATAGCACAATTTATCTATTTCTTACTATTAAAATACTTTACCCAAGATTCAACCTACTAATCAAAGATTGGTAAAGAGATAAAAAGACATCGTCTTTGCAAAGTTTGACACCTCATTTCTCAGAACAAAGTGAAGTTAGAATCCTATCTAACCAAGGTGAAGATTTTTATAAAAAAACCTGATGAGATTAACTTTTTCGAATAGCAGAATATGTGTAGATTCGAAACCCGATGAAATTTGCACCTTCCAAAATTAACATAAATATTTTTATTTTCTCGTACACTATATAAAACTTCGGCAGCATTTTCGACCAAACCAAAATCTCTAAATGCGGCCCTGCCGGCACCTTAAGGAGAATTAATCGATGGTCTCGACCTTGCAATAAGGTTAAGGAAATTAAGATAAGGAGATCTGATTAAGCTGAAGTGCACTACTTGTATTTGGCATTTACAATGGAACTGGTAAACTTTGTAAGCACAGAAAACGTCATTGCTATTCTCATTTACTTCGAGTGTAAATTTCTGTTAATAGAATTACGGGGATCGGAATTCAAATCAAGGCTACTGAGACAACCTTATGTAACAAAATATGTACTTGATTAGTAAAACGTTGACACTGACCTGCCGTAACTATATTTTCAGCCGAAACCGAGTTTCGGCTTCTGTTATGGTTTCGCCCGAAACCGAAACTTATTTAAATAAATTAAAAATAAATTAGTTAACTTACAAGAGTACACAATTCACAATTAAATAACAGGCGTCCACAATTGGTGAATTGGTTTACCTACTTCTGGCACTTTTCTGTTCGTCGTTATGTAACGGTTCTAATATACATTACCCCAGGGCCGGCCCTGCGCAAGCGCAATTGGAGAAATCCGCTTCGAGTGCTAACTTGCCAATGCGGCAAGTATGAAAAGAGCCAAGGCGCTGATAATAAGGCCTAATACAGCGCTAGGCGCCGTTTAGCTAATGGCTGGCCTTGGTTTACCCACATGTACTTTAACTTTAGGAATCAACGAAAAAACTGAATAGGCTGAAACTAGCTGAACCGAAACCTCGGCCGGTCGTCGATCACTATAATTTGCTTCAAGAAGAAATCTTTACCGTCGCTTGTTAATATTTTATTTATTATGATCGTATGAAAACAATAAGACATTTAAAATTATATATCAGTTGTCAACCGCCAGCAAGAGACGCATGGCTGATGTGGTTAATACTTTGAAATATTGGTGCTAGCAAATGTTTGTCTTTAGTATGATAACCGGACAGAATTTATTAAAACATGATGTTGTAGGTAGAAACGCATATTTATAATTTGTATTGACAGTTACAATCTCAACAGCTGTCACGTTCATCAAGTTATGACAGTTAGTGCCGTGGCCAAATCAATCAAAACTAACTAAGATTATTATAGATTAAGCGAGTATGTAAAAATGCTCTAAGATTCCACATTAGTCTAAATTAGATAATACAATATTCTACAGCAGCACACATAAGCGTAACTACATTGCCCACTCTCCGATACAACGACTTCACACCATGCGAAATCATTACTTGGGTGATGTTGACATATTCAATACCAACTTGGCAAGTTTTGTGGATCATTTAAAACATTTATTTCAACAATACTCCTAAACACATCATGTAAACCTACAAATAGCTGTAATTTTCTGTTTTAGTTTCTTGTGTTTGTATGACTTGTTGCATAGCTTTTATCAAATGTAATTTTATTCTTATTTTTTATATTTCAAAATATCTGTCAAATTAAAATTATACTACCAACCATGTAAAACCCCTCTGGGCGTTAAATAAATAAATTAAAATAAATGTTGGAAATAAAAACAGGGAATTCGATTAAGGAGGTTTTCAAGAATAAAATTCGCTAAAGCGCATTGTTCGAATAAAATCCAAAACATTAACTAATCAAAATTGCTACTCTTGAAAAAAATAATTTAGGTATATTTAAATTTAAATTTTCTCGACGGAAATTCGTCTACGAGAACATTTACCGACAGTGGAAATAAAATTATAAATGTTGGGAAGCCTCCAGAGAATCTAGCAACAAACTTTAATTATTATGGTGTCACAAAATAAATTAATGGTTTATTTATATTATAAGACTTTAATAATAACAACCTTTAATATTATATAATAACTATCCCATAGAAAGTTAGGAGTTATAAACGTACGTAAATATTGGAAAATAATAAATCTATAATTATTTTGAATATCATAATTAATTAATATAACACTTGCACCGTGTTGAATTTCATATCAGTTAATACATAATACTATGTTTTAACTGAATTTCGTATCAGTTAAAACATAATACTATGCACCTATTTACTTACCTACTACATATTAAGCCCTCCATAACGACCTTTAGGTTCGATGTGTCAGATTTGGTCAAGAATCACGAATATCATTTTAAGTTAGAAGCAATTCACTTTAATTTAACAAGAAAAAATACAAAAATATTTTCAGCGGAAAGAGCGTCATATACGCACACCTTCTAATTAAATAATTCATTGGTAATGAAGACGTTATGTTCCTTATTTGGAAATAATTCAATAATGATATAATGAACATTCCTTACAACCGTAATGCATGTTCGTCATTAGAGCATTAGAATAATAATAATACTAGTAGTTATGAACCGGCGGAAGCTGTTTGCTTAGGCCCTGCGGGCGGCTATTTGCCCTAAATATATATTATTGGATGCTTCGCGACTTACATCACAAAAAGTCGCACGATATAAGTGTAATTACATTTCCCACGACATAGATAGATTTAAACATTTTAATAAAAACGTTAATAAGGTACCTACGTGATGGAATAATCAATTCTCTAAATAGATAAACTTTAATTATACTAAAAACATGTACGCTATTGATATTGGATTTCAATACAGATTCTCTTCATACCAACTTGCCAAAATTTAACGAAACTTGCGGAATCGAATTTAATGGTCATATAAGTTTATCTACGATACTAAAATGGTTCGTATGAGTATGTGGGTATTTAAGGTTGTTCAAAAACCGACAGGAGCTTTATTGTTTGTTCACGATGTATACTTAATAATAGCATAATATGTGCTGTAAAATTTGATAGTATAAGCTGGGATGTGTTGAAAATAAAAGATAATAATACACTTTCCGCTTCGTGTCTTCTCCCCTATCATTTTAACACGTCATACTGTTCGCACAAAGTGAAGTCACGCGTAAATTATAATAAGCCTCACGACCAACCAGCACGCGAATTTAACTTACCGTTTACCTGCATAAATTTTAATTTGCTGCCACCAAATAATTTGCAATTCTGCAAAACAGTCCAGTTTATTGAAAAGTATTCTGATCCAAACAACGAGCTTTTATTTAATCTGCCGAAAGTCGCTTATTTTGTCAACATGTTATTAAGAAGAGTATTTTGAATTTGAGTCCTGATAAATATAAAAACCATAATCGTTATAATAAAATACTAGTTTGTGAATAATATACCTTCACTTGTAAATTACGATCGGAATTCCGGTAAAAAATTATAGCAGACTGCAGACTTAATTCGAACCCCTGCTAAAAATTACAACAATCTGCTTGTATGCACAGTACAGTTAAGTAGTTGAGCATGTTCTGGCACCAAAGTAATCACATGGTCCGTGGACTCAACTTCGCGTGGAGTAAGCTTCGTGAATATATACCTAGTTACGGTGACCGGATAAATCATCAAATTGATAATTCATCACATCTTTAAAAAGTTATATAAAGTCATGGAGAGTGATGAAACAAAAACTTTATTAACTGGGTTAAGTAGGTTTAGTTAGGTTAATTTTTTTATTTTTTTTCATCGTTTTTAATGACTTTATATCACTTTTTAAAGGTGTGTTGAATAGTCACTGTGTTGAGTTAGCATGGAACCCCTAGTTACATGCGTATTTATGATATAATCTGGGTATCACTCGACTAGTTCAGAAATGATTCAAAATGACGGCCTCCGTGGTGGAGGGGTGAGGCTCTCGATTAGCAATCCGAAGGTCGCGCATTCAAATCACAAAATATTTTTATAAAATAAAAATATTGATATAAAAAATAAAGTTGGTTGTTTTCAGGTGAAAAAAATGTAACAAGCAGTAATTGTTGAATGAAACACTAGTATATATTGAATTATTTCGCGGATAAGAGATAACCCGCCATAGCTCAGTGGTCAGAGCTGTCGACCGGAAATCGAAAGGACACGAGTTTATGTCCCGTTGGCGTCATGTATCTTTTATCAGGAGATTTTTCAATGTGGATGAGTGTTTCAGGCTAATAATAATTGCTTATAAAATAATTGTTACAAAATATTTGTGTTATTTCATAATGTGATCATTTAAAATCGCCCTAGTGCAAGACCACCAGTCAGAATTGAAACGTTGCTCGAAATAGCTTTAGCCGTGTTTAGTGACCAGATCTGAATAGCCAGGTACTCCCCCTCCATCCTCTTCCCCATCTCCACATTACCTTCCGCCTCACAACATACCCAAGTTAGGGATGCCATAGTCTCACTGGCTCCAGATGGTGGTTCACTCTTGTGGGATGTTCACATTAAAAAACCTACAAATTTCACTGAAACTGACAACTCACGAATTCAACAGAATATTACAATGTTGAATTTGGTTTTTCATATTGTACGAGGGAAGGTGGTTAATATTTCTTTGAGAATGTTGCTAACCATTTTTTTGTTATCTTCTTCCCGTATAACTTAACAGATTTGACAACATTACGTATTAATAAAATACTATATAGTGTAATTTTCTTATAAGAAAAAAGTGTAGACTCGTTATTAAAAAAATGTCATTTCTCAATACATATCCTTTTCAAAAGTCAAATATATAAAAAAAACTTTGTTTGGAAAATACACTAAGCCCAAGCGGGCAATCAAATATATATGTAGGTATATTTATTTATTTCGGTGGTAGGTTCTTTAGAAAACAAAAAAAAAACCACAGTAGATTTTCCCGTACCGGGAATCGAACCCGAGCCTGCTGGGTGAAAGCCAGCTATCCTAGCCACTAGACCATACGGGATATTGGGTAGATGTCAGAAAATGTTATATTTATTATAAAGAGGTCGCTTTAAAAATTTATATATTTAAAAAATCATAGTAAAAATGTATTATGTGTATATATTAAATTAATTATTTATTAACCATGTACATACAAATACGTTTTTATTGGTATAAACCACCTCACAGTAATAAATGTATTTTAAAAATAGTTACCTACGCTACCAGATTATTATTTTGTGTTTAAATTTGATTCTCATGGGATGTTAAAAAATACAGTAATTAATATTGTTTTAAAGAACATTTATAAAAAATAAAAACAAAACAAAAAAGTTGACGGCGTGATATCGCTATGACGCAAGGCCCCGACGTTAAAAAACCTACCCTTTTGAAACCAACCTCCAACCAATAAAAAAGCTTCACATAAAATAAATTTAATTAAATTTCCATAAAACCAGAAATATATTGATTGCCCAAAAATTATTGAACGTCTTTGTAAGCGCTAGCATACAGTTTTTATATTACCTATTGCATTTTTGACCATAATAATGCAATTCACGTACACGTACAATTTCTAAGATAAATGTATGTTTCCAATCTTCGCATTACACGAAGAAAAGGATTTTTCTAAACTGAACTATTGCTCATATGTCATTTTGATCAACAAGAATTCCTTAGCCATAGCTGGTGTCATGAAATAAATTTCTTCCCTTGATTATATTTTTACATATCTTTTGACTCTACCGCTATCCTCGACCTTTATTGGTGGTAACTTCATACACTTACAATGAATATAACATTTAACATTCTATTCCGTTTCCAAGAACACCTGTTTTTTTTTGTTTTTCTAAAAATCTCTCTTCATTATGTACACGATGTCGTAATGGTTTATATTTTCAATGTGTTCCAATATTATTTTTATCATAGAAAATTTGAATAAATAAAAAAGCATTTGTTAGCATAAATAATAATTTAATCAAAATTAAATAAACATTTATGAATTAAAAATACACAATTAGGGAGCTGGGAATATCTTATCAGAAAACATAAATATTATATTATTCACCGCTACATAGGTGCAGAAAAAGCTTTTATGCAGATTCTCAAACAAACATAACTTTTCTTCATTCTCACCGCAAAAGCGATTTTTATTTCTTTATTTGCTTTGACGATTTATCTGTATAATTAGAATTTGTTTAAATATGCAAACGAAAAAAGCAGATCATTTTACATAGAATAAAATAACTTACGTTAAGAATTTACTCCTGTATTCTGAGATTGCACGGATGTAAATATTGTATAAGGTTACATAATATAACGATATATTATTTTTAAGGTACAAAAATATTGCAAATTATGTGTATAAATAATTAACCTCTTTTCTAAACTTCTAAATTTAAATGTAAAAAAGGCCTTAAAATAAACCGATTAGAATAATCATTATTTTTAAATAGAGCTAAATTTTATTATCACAGACAAATATAATTTACAAAACAAAGAATAATTTCAAAATAATATTCAAATCAGTTTTAATTTTTACATAATATTTTACGTCACAAAATTCATCACTTTTATTTGTTCATAAAAATTAAACAGTTAAACAGATTTTGTATATTTACATTTATTTATGTAGGTTATGAAATAATTTACTGTCGGTAGTTAAATTCCTCCTCAATTATATTTTCGTACATTTTTTTTTCATGTTTCATTTTTAATTTCCATCAGTTTAATCGAATAATAACCGGAACTCAGTTTTCTTATGCACATGGCTGGTGCATCAAAAATTCCCATCGCCCAGCGCCCTGGGAGGTACAAAGAAAAATTAAATAATACAGTGCAAAGATGCTCATTATATAAATACCTGTCATCAGTTGAAACCTTAATTCACACTTTCGCAGCCCCCTGGGGTATCATCACTATGACAGGGAAGTCATGAATTCGACCCAATTCGTTACCAAGAACGCTGAAAGGTACACTTTATTCCTTTTTAAATTCAATCTTATCTCTCCTCGTTGAAGAATTATTATAGCCAATTATTATTAACCTGATTGATGAGCTTCCTACTTAATTTAACATATAAACAAGAACTTAGTACTTAGCAGATTATTTTCTCATCAAAAATCTTTGCTTAATATTATTTCAATCTAATAATATTGAATGGAAAAGTAATGGCAGCACAGCATTGAATTAAAATGTGTATCACAAGCATCTTACAAATATTTACATTATCTACAAATTATTAAATATATTTTACGAAAATAAATATGAATGCAATAAGTATACAATAATAATAATAAAAATTATTATTGTATACTTATTGCATTCATATTTATTTTCGTAAAATATATTTACGAAAATAAATATGAATGCAATAAGTATACAATAATAATTTTTATTATTATTATTATTGTATACTTATTGCATTCATATTTATTTTCGTAAAATATATTTTACGAAATATTATTATTTTTCATAAATATACAATATGTGTGAGAATTATTATTACTTTAGAGGATAAGTACATAATATGTTGGAAAAGAAGTTTTTTATTTTTTATTTAAAAGAAAAATAACTTAGTTTTATTTCTTTATTTTTACAGACACAATCTACAAGGTTCGCGGATAATGTTCGATTAATCAGAAGTAAATGTATAAAATGATGTTAACTAAGTAATTTGTCTTTTTAATAAAATAAATAATTCCATCTCAAAGTGTTAACCGATTAGAAGAACTTTTCTTCGAAAAATCAATTTAAGGTTAAATCCTTTACGCATGGTATCCCCCACGAGTTGAGACGAAGAGCATGCATTAAGGTGAAGCTATAAGTGAAATCACTATTAAGATTAATCTTTAATACAAATTGGTATAGGTTATCAATACCAAAAATATACTATGGATACATTGCAGCTTGTTCTATCGCTTGGCTTGATCAGAATTAAAATAAAATTGATAATTACGTCACGAAAAATATAAGCGTAAACTACTAAATAGATTTCTTTTTCAGGAGTTTACTTTGAACTCGTATAAGAAACAACTTTTAAAAAATACTTTTATATGGCTATGTTTATTTGCTACCACTTGACTTGATTAACATTTTTTCCGTTTTTATTTTATTTTACGTAGGTAATAATTTTTGAGTGAAAAATTGTACTCAATTCTAGAATTTCGTCAGAAGACCGCGAAGCGCGGCAACCGACAGACGTCAGATGTGTGCCAGTTTTTTAAACGGTTTTTTCCGAGTTTAAATAACTTTCGCTCGCAGCATTTTTAGTTCTCAAACTGTGAGAGTGTAAGCTTGTCTTTTTCCGATATTATTATTTTTCATGACCAAAATATTATACCGTCTCAATACATCTTTTTGAAATTCACTTTCGTTTTCTTGAAAGAATGTATTAATGAAGTGGATTCTTGGAAGTGGAAATTAACCCACTACCCGACATCCGATCGAGCTGAAACTCGGCAGATAGACTCGTTGTCGAAAATAATGCATTTTTGTGGCACATAAGTGGACATATACGCATTCATCTGAAATTGGATGACATTACAACAGTTAATATACGCAATAAATGTCGGTCCTACCAAATTGGGATTTAGCTCAGTTGTTATCGTGGTTGACTCCAGTCCCCTTGGAGGAATGTTTACTCTTCGATAAAACAGTTATTTTGTAATTTGGAATCTTGGAAGTGGAAATTAACCCACTAGCCGACACCCAATCAAGCTGAAACTCGTTGATAATACATTTTAGTGGCAATACACACACGTGGACATGTACGCATTTATTTGACATTGTATGACATTACAACATTAATATAAGAAATAAATGTCGGTCCTTCCAAATTGGGATCTGGGTCAGTTGTCAGCGCGGTTGACTCCAGTCTCCGGGGAGGAAGGTTTAATCCTCATTAAAACCATTTTTTAAACTTTTTTATTAATAAAAACAGATGTATTAGGGAGAAAAAAACTTTTTTTGTTTTTCACAGTTTAATTTTTTAAATCTCAAAATACTACTTGTTAATCGATGATTTTATTCCGTATTTACCTGAATTAATGATTTATGTCTCATGGAAAAAATGCTTTCCATTTGTATTTATAATGACTAATATTTCATTTTTATAGCTCCATCGATAATTTCTAATACTGAGGTTTGTTAGATTAAATTGTTTTTTAAATTGCATTTGTAAAATGGTTTTTATGATCATTCTAGTGGGCCGAGGCAGACATTGTTCTGCCACAGACCGCTTTTATGAAGGGAAGTTAAATTTTGGGTTTGTATGTATTTTTGGATGAGAAATCAGAAAAATTAAATTGTCGTTGAAAAAATATTTTTAGATCTCGACAACAGCGCCACATATTCAACAAGGGTTCCAACTTCCAACTATATGTATATGCATTTAATGAATTTGAACCAACTCTTCAAGTTCTTGTCTTTTGTGTGTAAAAATATTTTATCAAAAGGAAACTGTGTATAAACCCGTAAAACGGGTAAGACGTCCTTCCACCGGAAATGCTGAAGTTTTTGTTTATTTTGTAATGATTTGTGCATGAAAAAAAAATAGGAAATACATACATTTTTTTACAAATAAAACATCACTAAATGACTAAAAATTGACTTACACATATTACGTGTTAATAAAGCTCCTGTTATTTTTAATAATTATAAATACATTAAAACATATCTAAAAAAAAAATTAAATGAGTATTTAAAAAAAAAACTGTGTATTTATATTAATCAGTATCTCTAAAGTTGGAGAATTATTGGCTGTTTACAAAAGTTGTTGAGTTGTCAACAAAACTCCGGTAGTATGCGTCCACCAGATGAAAAGGGTTTTAGCAAGCGTGCGGAAGCGTCAACGGAACAAGATCTTTCCGGGCGCTTCTTACCTATTGCAGATTTGCCGCGCACGGCAAAAGTATTATTTAACAATTCCTTGCCTCGCGCAGACAAGACATACAATCTGAGTTTCTTGGTTATTATTATGGAAGGGGTAAGAACAAAAATACTTTTGGCTTTGATATTCCTCTTAATCGGTGAAACATGCCTCGTTCTAGTATATAATACAAAACACTTAATAGTAATGGCACAGTCAAATACGTCTCGGATGGAAAGCGTGCCGGAGTTCGCAATCGGTACATTAACTTATTTATTCTAAGTGAATACCTACAAAATTGATGGTAGATGTAAAAGCTCACCATATCCAGATCGATTCCAGGTGGAAAAATATATTTCGTCGCGATTTGAATATGATACAGCTTTTATAATCAGGGAAAAGTGTGTAAAATTCATGCAAACATTGTTAATTATGCTTATGTACATCGTACTTGCGTCATTTTCGGATCTTCTCAGTCGTTATGCGGGGACTTCATACATGTGTATGCATGTCGTTAGATGAGAAATTATATGAACTGAGTAATATCAAATCCGGAATCAATTATTAAGGTTAAACGCGACGTTCGTTATAATCTACGTGTATAAACACTTATCTATAAAGATGGCGTTAATTTAATTATTTTATTAAAATATTATTTTTGTTATGCTTTACAATATAAAGACTTGAATTATAAACACTAAATTCTCTCAAGAAAGGCATACAAATACAATATTGCAACGATGATTCAATCCAATATTGTATTTGTTTGCCTTCCTTGAAAGAGTATAGTGTTTACACGGACACAACTATTAATTCATATTCATATAAGGTATAAACATAACAATTTTTTTTTAAACTTAATTAATCTATGAACACGTAGATTATAACGAACATCGGTTCAAACCGAAGTAACGGTCGTTGCGTAGACGAAAAATCAAGATGACTCCTTTGATTCGGGCGCCCGTGTGCGCAGCACATATGGCATTTAAGAATGTAACGCCCCCGTCTAAAGCCCTCATACCAGTACTTATCACCAATCTTAAAAAACGCGATGATGTAGATGGCGTCAGGGACAAATTGGTCTAGTTAAGCGATTCACGTGAATACACAGTATTGTCAGCTATCTACGGGGAAGCTGATATCTGCCCGACATCAATATCTTGCCCATTCGCCAGCAGTTTTTCCCCAGGATCAGGAGCCACGCACTTCTTCATGTGGGTGCGCATGTTGCTGCTCTGGCTGAAGGTGAGGCCGCACTTGCAGCAGGAGTAGGGCTTGTTGCCCGTGTGGTAGTTGAGATGTGTCTTCAGGTGGTGCTTCTTGGTGAAGGACTTCGGGCAGAGGGTGCACGAGAATGGTTTGACCCCTGGGAAAGTAAAACAAAACACTTTGCGTCATAATCTTATCAATATTAGGTAGGTGCCATGGCCGCCCGCAGAAAATTTTCTAGGGGGGGGGGCATCTGATCATCTGATGGGGCATGTATTATTACGCTAGCGTCTGGACGATCTAGCCCCTCTGATTGGTCGAATTCATATCGTATGTTTCGGGTAAATCCCGAATAGGGGGTCGGCAGGCAAAATTCGACTACTCTGCCCCTCTGGCGGAATAAGAACGAAGCAAATGACTGGCGCGAATATTTAAATATGCAGCTAACAATACGCATAGTTACGCAAAATTACTTGACCATTAACAAGCGTTTAATAAGAAGATTTCTTCTGGAAGCTTATCACTTTGTGATGGCATTATTTATTTTATTAAAACATAAATAACTTTATTACACAAATGAAAGAATATCTTTGTTTTAAACCACTTTATTAACATGAATTATGAATAAAGTGGTTGAAAACAAAGATATTCTTTCATTTGTGTAATAATGTCAAGCCACAAAGTGTTTGCTTCCTTCGGTAATTTAATAAATAACTTTGTTTACATCACTTAATTACACACAACCTCTACATGTTTCATGAACGAAGTTCACCTCATCAGCAGTAAGTATACATTGAAGTCAAAAATTAAATATAGATTACAATTGGAAAAAAGAAGTGGAAGAGTGGGTGGAGTTTATCAGAATTAGAAATTACAATATCGTTTGACTGGAAAGACCAGTTGAGTGGGAAAATATTTAAAAGAGGGTTTATATTTTTTTTTTTTTGCTTATTAATTATATCTGATTTTATATTGACATGTTTTCTTATTTCTAAAATTTCAAAATTATTTATTTGCCATGCTTTATATCCTGTTTGAAGTATTTTCAGACCAGAATTTTTATTAAAAGTGTGATCATTATTCAAAAGATGATCAAAGTCAGATTCTCTATTTCCATTTAGAACTCCGAGATGTTTTTTAGTTCTGACTTCAAAGTTTCTATTGGTTCTACCTTTGTTAAAGAAATTACAATCATCACAATTGAGTTTATAAACTCCCGATTTTTGTATTTGATTATCGCTATCTTTATTATTAAGAATATATTTCTTCATTTTGTTATTAGTGTAAAACGCCGGTTTAATAGTACCAGGAATGTTTTTATTTATAATTTTGGAAGTATCGTTATCCACAAATAAAATTCTGCGCCATTGTTTATTTCTATCTTTAGAAATAGGGTAAATATACCATTTGAAGAGATTATGTTTATTTTTTTTTATTTAGTATTTCAACTATCAATTTATTAGAATAACCGTTATTAAATGCTATTTGTTTTATGGTTATAAACTATTATGTTTTTTCGGGTCTTAAAATACTTCACACAGGATATAAAGCATCGCAAATAAATAATTTATATTTTTAGAAATTAGAAAACATGGCGATATACAAGCAGATATAATTAACAAGATATTGTAATTCCTAATTCTGATAAACCCCGCCTACTCTAACCCCTCCCCCCTCTTTTCACTTCTTCTTTCCAATTGTAATCTATATTTCTTACTCCTGATGAGGTGAACTTCGTTCATAAAACATATAGAGGTTGTATATAATAAAGTGATGTAAACAAAGTTATGTAATAAGGTCATGTACTTCGACGGGAGAAGTATCACTTGCTCCAGTTAATATTGAAAGGCAAGATAGAGGGTCGCAGAGGGCCGGGTAGGAGACAAATGTCTTGGCTGCGAAATATACGAGAGTGGACCGGCATTAGAAGTGTGGAGGAGCTATTCCGGGCAGCGCAAGACAAAGATACATTTTCTAGAGTGATCGCCAACGTCGGGGGGACCTGATACGGCACATAAAGAAGAAGAAACAAAGTTATTTGTGTTTTAATGAAATAAAGTTTATTAAGATTACATTATTTTATCTATTTCCGTTGTATATCAATGCACATGTACGCAATAAAATGTTAACATTATATTTATTTATTTATTGGACAATTTGTATAATGCCGCTTTTGTGAGATATCACCTCAGGGGCGCTATATTGTAATAATCTATTTACAGTATATACTCACCCTCTCTCTGTGAATGACCTAATATCTACCTATTAAATGTAACTGTTGTTAGTATCACTTAAATTGGGCAAAGCCCAACCAAGTGCCGCCCGCAGGGCCTAGCAGCAAAAAACCCGCGAAGAGGGTTTTTAACTGCTAGTTTCCCCCCCCCCCCCCCCCACCCCACCCCTGCGGGCACCCATGGTAGGTGCTGTGGCTACGTATTTAGCGATGACAATTTAAATCCCGCCTTCAATTTTTATAAGACATTTGCAGTAGTTAGCTTACCTGAATGTAGCCTCATGTGCAGGGTCATGTTGGAGCGGTCAGCGAAGCGCTTCCCGCACGCCGCGCAGGAGTACGGCTTCTCCCCGCTGTGTGTCCGTGCGTGCTGCTTCAGGAGCATCTTTCGCGAGAATGCCTTTCCGCAAGCCTCGCACTGGTGTGGTTTTACGCCTGGGAAACAACATTACCTACATTAGATATCGACCATAGAACCAGTCTAAGCTTACAAGTCAGAATCTCAGCTTCGATGTACTTGGTGGAATCCAACCTTAGTTTCGATAACATACACGGAGAAAACATAAATTGACATAGTTCCTAACAAAGCATCAGTTAAAAACAAACATAGGGACAGCGGAACACGTGTTCATATTACTGATATTGTTGCATTCCTTCATCACATTTATTAGGCAAATAACACGTTCTGTTCTCGATGTATTATGAATGACATTTTATTAGGAAGTTGGTAGGCTATGAATTTTTTCACAGAATCACTTATCTCAGTGTATATAGTCGGTAGAATGATAAGATATTTTCTTAAATAACTGCGCCAGTTCTTCGGGCTATCATACATCCTTCTTTCGAAACAAGTCTTCATTCTGTTAAAATCGTTAGAAAATCACAGCACGTTAACGATCAAACGTTACAAACATCTCAATAACTTCGTCCATACTCCAATAGAAGTGCGAACAAGTGTCAAGCAATAGTTGAGCACTAATGGAAATGTCCGAAAATATTATTATCGTCACAAATGATTTAACACACTTTACTTTGCCTTTTCGAAGATTTTGAAAATTATTTTTGATATAACTTAGTGACTAAAACCTCAAGTTGTAATATATAATTATTTAAAACAATATTAGAAATACTGAAACGAAAATTTGAAACAGAAAAAGATACGGTTGCATCTAGGATTTGAACCCAGGACCATCGCCTTACTTGGGCGAAGAAATGTGCGGTGAGAAAATGAAGATAATGTTGGTAGTTCTTATTCGAAGCTACAAGCCAAAAATGTGTATATTCTTGGTATACCTTATATTGTAGGTAATAGGCATTAAAATCGCTCGACTAACGGAGTCTAGAAACGTTCGATTTCAAGCACAAAACCGGTTTTTAGTTATTTTGTAAATAATTTTATAAGAAAGCAAAAAAGTTAATCAAGTGAAACTGTCAGAGATAATCTTAGCTATAATACTGAATTTTTTAAAGTTGTTTCCTTTATGCGTTCACACATTTCTATTGAAAAAAAATTTTTAGAAGTTTACATTTATATTTTTTATTGTAATTTATTTTTTTATTTGTATTCTACTCAAGCAAAACGATAGGAAAACCATCAATTTATCTAAAGCATATTTTTTGGTATTCATAATGTAAACCAATTCGTAATAAAGATTAATCAAAATAATGATTTGGCATTAAGCTTCGCTTTAAATATGACCGAAGGAGCTAGGGTCCCATTAGCTCAGTTGGGAGAGTGGCGCCCCGGCAAATTATTTATCTACTAGATGGGAATGTGTTGTGTGGACTTCTGAACAAAGATAACGAAATCAGTAAGTATGTACGGGGTTATAAGTAAAACATTTTACTGTAGAAGTATTAATAGCTATTATACGGTAAAATTTTACCAGAACCCTTCATACCCAACTGTTAAATGATTTGTACATTTTATCTGATCAATCTAACTGACATGATAATACAAAAGTATAGTAACTGGATATCGTGAGCTTGCTTTGCCATGAGTCATGACGGAACTATCAATTATACCGACGGCGGCGCAGGCCGAATGATGGATCTTAAAGCAATGGACGCTCCTTATTACAGTTACCAATTTTATGCACGATGGACTCCGAAAATAAAATGGCAAAACGAATTTAAGAAAGTGGCATAAAAATAGACTAATTAATCGATGTTCACAGTCTGAGAATTCAGTACATGTAATTACTTTTTTTCTGAATGTGCGCAAATTTTATTTTGAATGATGATTTGACGGTGTTAAAAAAACTAGGTGACAATGTTTATCATCCATCATAGAAAGTGTGCTGATCTTGTTATGTTATTCCTTTTGTGTGTATGTCATTCTCTTCGAAACAGCTTTAAATACAATTATTTTTAATAAACCGTTGTGTTCATGAAAGATTTTCCACAAAACAAAAAAGATCTTAGAGAAAGATAGATGAAACATGGGTATATGTGTGACGATTGCCGACTTGGAGTGATGTTTTACCGTACAAATTAAACGGAAAAGTGGTCGTTTCTGTGACATTTTACAGTCATTCTCTCAGATTATATCTCTAATTCCTTCCTACATATCATCGTTCAGTATCTCGCGAATAACTGCATATCTTTTAATCTCTTAAGTCACAGAAAACGTAATTTATAAACCCGTGTTTATTATGGTGTGAAGGGACTTAATCGACTTAATAGCAATCGTGTTCCAGATAAAAAGCCCACATATAAAACGTCAAAAGCTTACAGCCTTTGCGATTAGCATTTTCTAGATATTGTAAAGAGTTAGTTTCTCACGTTCACATTTCTATTACTATAATTATCTGGTTATGATTATATGCGATTGTCATAATTTATAATAACTTAGTTGACCGGTGTGATGCTCAGAATCAAAGACAATCTGTGAAAATATTACAACAATGGTGATTATATTATCTGATCACTATGTTATTTATACCGGGATTATAGACCAGCGGCCGTTTTAAATTGGACACTGGTATTTCGCCTACTATGCGTTGTTTCCAATGATGCACCTTGTACCCACTTACTGTAGAAGTGAATTATGTATTTATAATAAGTAATTTATTATAATATATGTTATTAAAAATAACACCGTTAACCTACCGGTATGAATACGAACGTGCATGTTGTAGGCAACTCTCTGGTTGAAGGATTTCGGACAGTGTGGACATTGATACTCCTTGCGATTTCTGAAAAGAGACGTAGATTAAATATAAATGCAAAAAATTCACAACGTGAGAGTTACAAACATATTTAAACTCGAATTGACATTCCGTACCTATTGAGAAGCGCACATAACTAAAACAAGTGGGCATGTCCCAACTAGCAAGAGTAATATAAAGTAGATAACAGTAAAAGGAAACGTGAGAGATATTAAGTTGATGATATATAATTATATAGGTTAATGTACAGAGCGGAACATATACTTCTTCAGGTGCAATTGCATTTTGGCAGGACATTTCGATTGTGGTAATGGCATTCTTTTTTAACACAATATATTGCTTTAAGTGCTGTTTGGCACTCGGCTCACTCAGGTGTTAACAAATCAAAATAAAGCGCAACTTTTATATTCTATCCGATTTCAACCGAATCTCTTCGTTGATTTTGTTTTGTTGTTAATTTAATTTTTGCACATTTTTATTGTGTACGAGAATTATCTGCGTCGTTTTATTGCCATAACAACCACCCTTTTGTGTTTCATTCAAAATACTCCTACCTGCAATGCTTCAAAGAGTGTTAATTTGACCATACCTTTAAATACAATATTATATTTAATGCTGATAATTAATCAACTCACCGGTGTATCTTCATGTGGCTGCTCAGGTAACCCCGATCGTTGAAATATTTTCCGCAAACGTTGCACGTGGCCGCGAATTCCTTGGTGCCCTTGTGTACTGACACGTGGTACTTGTAGTTCCGCAGCTGGGAGAAGCACTTGTCGCACTGCTCGCACTTATAACGGGCACGAGCCTCGTGGGTGCTGGCGTGCAGGGTCAGCGTGGCACGCGAGGTGAACATCTTTAAGCACACCTCGCACTTCAGGGCGCACAGGTCCTCGGAAAATATCGTAGATTCAACTTTGACGGCGGTCAAAATCAACTCATCACTAAGGAAGCTTTCACCAGAAATCGGACTAACATAAGATGATAGTTCATCAGGCATTACTGTATCTGGTTTGGTTCCATTTAAAATCTTAGTTAATTCAAAGTCACCACCTTTACATGGCTGAATCGTTTTCATCTTTTTATTCGCTTTTTGAACAGTTGTGGAATTTGACTCAACCGTTCGATGAAGAGCTTCCGACGTATGCTCGCGGATTGATTCAGTTTCATAATCGTTGTAATTTGGTTGTTGAACATTTGTGTTGCTAGTACTAAAGTTGTTATTGCTGTCGTTCGATCTGTCAGCTTGATAACGCTGAATACTCAATCCGGAAGAGATTTCATCTGAGTCGGTGGGCTTCGCAGTACTTTCTGGAGCATAACAAATGCTTGGCGGATTGTAGTCGGGATTCTGCAACAGAAATTCAATTCCGAATCTTGAAAAAACTACCAACTACTGAGCACTCATTCTTATGTAGATGAAAGCTAATAGTACTATGTTCGTGATTAATTTATTATATTTTGTTAAAGAAAATAATTTCTGTCACATATATTTTAATTTCATATTTATTTATTAGATTTTCTGTGAAAACAGTGAATCCAATAACATTTTTAAAAACACGTGTATTATATACATACATAATATCTAGAATTATCAAATATTTAGGTAGTCATGTTCAAATATATGTCAGCACAGAAATGAGTTTTTTGATAAAGATCTTTTGTTAGTTCGACCACCGAGAGCTCACGAGCGGGGAAATCATGAACTTGTGTTAATTTGGTGCTAAAAACTATTAAAAATTTAAAAACGTACGTTGGCATAACTTAGTTCCTGTTTTCACCATCTGCGAGCTCTCAGAGGCCAGAGTGTACATATGCTGCAGGCTATTGTATGCGCCGTGTAATTTATTACCCGCTCTGTTTGCAATGCATTACCATTATCGTATTGAATGTGTGCGCTGAGGCGCTGAGTGACTGATGTAAGCATGCTAATATTGATTTTCCCCAATATGTCACCTCTTAAAGGCCTTATTTTCATATATTGGTAAAAAGGTAATATTACTATTTAACGCCAAGTTCGAAATGTATATGTTACCTGAATGTTTGGTTGAAAGTCTATAGAATCGTTTCTCCTCTCTTGTCTCCGATAGTAAACAGGACACCGCCCGCTCCAGGGACTGGCCAAAACTTTGTTATGAAGAATTATTTTTCTTGGTTTAAAAACTTCATTTGTATTTGAACAACTCATTGATGTATTTGCACTTGCTACTGATTTTCTTCTGAAATTAACTGAATTATCTGACGCACTACAATCACCATCTGCTGCATGCTCCGTAACACTAAAACCCAATCTTAAAGATTTTTGATTGTGTAAATAGTTTGATTGATTTCTTGACAAACCACCTTTGGCTGTTGGTAAACTCCCTGGATCATGTATTACACTTGTCCATTTATTATTAACTTCATCGAAAGCACTTTTGGAGTTCCTAACTAAATGAACACTTCTGACAGTTGTGAGATCCAATATGGCTGGTGGTTCATTATGCAATTGTCGCACTTTTCTGAAATCTGCCCCGGACTGGATGCCTTGTATTGGCATCAGGGAAGGAATAGGGCGAACCAGTTTATCGTTCCTCGGACTCAGTCCTTGATTTAGTCTATTGCATGGAGATTTTTCACTTTCTAACCCATTCCATGGTGCTTTGCAGGTGGCAGAAAGATGTCCACTTAAATTGGATGGCAGTTTTTTAGAAACATTTCTTTGATTATTTACTAAATCTAGTGGAGGAGAATTTCTTGTACCGGTAGTAAAGTTATTTGAAAAATAGTTGAGACCTCCATTGCCCCCTTGGTGATTTTTGGTGTGTACTGGAAAATTCGAGCGACATAATTGCTCAGATTTATTTTCACATTTTTCTTCAATGGAATCGTCTAAAATCTCGCACGAGGAGTTACTGTAGTTATCCTCATTTTGATTATTTTGTAAGTTTCTCAGATTATTTTTAAACAAGTTTCCATGATTTGTAAAAGCTTGAACACTTTTGTAAGATGCTTTTCTAGAAAGATGACTATCGTCAAATAATTGCATTTCCGTTTCCTTCGCTAATTTAATATCTTCGTAAGCACCGTTTCTTCCATATAATTTTCCTTTACTCACTAAAATATTCTTAAGAAAACAGTTCCGATACGTTTGAAATGTAATATCATCGCAGCCTTGTGTCTGCCCCAAACCGTTTCTTATTTGAGGTAAGATAATATCAGAACTTTTAGCTATCTTATCACTTTTTATTAAAACTTCGACATCCATGTTTTTCTGACAACTTTCAGATTTGATATCGCAATAATCCATTTCTTTTGTTAGTGACAGGCACTTTGTTTGACATTCGTTATCACCCGCTTCGCAATTTATAAAATTATCTCTTGTGGCACTGTTATCACTGATGGCATCTGCTGTTACAAGGAAGTCTGTTGAGATCAGTTCGTATTTTTTGCGACTACTGTTCTTCATTAACTCTTGATAAGAATCTCGTAGGCTATCCAGATGTTTTTTGTCTATGTGAACTTGTAAAGCCGTCGCCAGAGCGATGAATCCGCCGAGATGGTCCGGGGCGAGCCTGACTTCTCCACTATACACGTACTGTAATAAGGCTTCAACGGTTTCTGAGGAAAAGTCTGCGAGGACAATCGTTGTCGGGACATCTTCATTCGACCGAGACAGCAGCAACCTCTGTAAGAGAAACGGTACATTTAGAATAAAACATTTCATTGTGTATATTATCACAGTCTTTCATCACCGCCGAAGGTAGGGTACGCCCTAATAAAGCTGTATAAGCTTTGCTGTTTGTAAAGAGTTGTAATGAAATTAGAGGCGGTTGTTGAAAAATAGTGACATGTGACATTTCAATTAATACGCCGATCTTTTTACCGTTGTGCTGTTGACTATATAACTATTTCGTGTTGAACGTTTGTTTAAACGCGCAGTGGAGTCAGGTCAAATGGTCTAGGTACCTGATAAGCGATATCTTATTTAAATGTAGTCACAAGGCGGACACAATAATGAATAATGAATAAAACTTTATAACAATTCCTTTTGGATTCTAGTTCCAAAGTTTGCGTTGCCACTAGTCTTTCCACGTAGGTCATAAGAGATCTTTCTTATATAATTCGTAAAAGGTATTTTTTATAAAACATAAAAGATCTTTCTAATATAATTCAAGAAAGGTATTTCTAATATAAGTCATAAAAATAAAACTCCTATATGTGACTAGAATAAAGAATCTTATTAAAATGCAGCTTACCCTTATGAATGGACTTGCGCAGGAAAGCACGACCCGATGCGCCCTGTACTCGCGCCCCGACGCCTGGAGAGTGACGTCATACCAGTGACGTGTTAGCGCAGCCTCCGCCAGCCAGCGCCCTAGAGCGCAATCTTGGACCATACTGAGCATACCACTCTGCGAAAGAAAAATATGTTAGAGTCTTAAATAAAACCAGTTAATAATAAAACTAGAACATTTATAAAGGTTCAAGATGTCAAGACCTTTTTTGTTAATAAAATAAGAAACATACAAAAATTTCAATTTTTTTACAATTTATGACTAATTACTCGTAGACATTAGAAAACCAGAAGTGTATTTTAAAAACTGTAGGTTATAATTTTTCAAACAGCACAATTTGTTCTACCTCGTGGCAGAACAGATGTTCTAGCACAACATAGCATGATACGCGAAAATACACACAAATGCTTCAACTTTCTGACAGCATCTTTAAGAATTATAAAGGTCAATATGCCAAAGGCCTGAAGGATAATGGTGTTTTTATTTTTCTTCTTATCTAATACTAGCTTACATGTATCCGGCGTTGCTCGTGGTTGCGAATTATTTGGAGTACAGTTTTGAGGTTTTGAATTCTGTGATAAACATGGACTTTTCTCTACATTTTAAAAATATAATATGTAATTATTATATATTCTCTAAATGAGTGAAAACCGTGGCGAAATCCGTTTCGTAGACTAGAAGAACTAATCGCATAAACAGACAGACGCAGACCTTTTAAGATAAACAATTCCGTAGTACTTAATTTTGATGAATCTCATAAGGTTTAGCAAGCGTTAGCAATGTACTGCCCAAAAAAATATTTTTATGACTTGATTATAAAACATAAACTTTTCTCTACTTTATATATGCATTTATCATATATGTAAACCTTTCAGAAGATTTTCCCTAAATGATAATGAAAACCCCATCAAAATGTGGTTTAGAAGAACTAAACGCACAAAAAATACAAATCGCACAAAAGCACCCGGATTTCACGTTAAGGCACTCTATGCTATCAATTTGGATGTCTAAAAAAAACTTGGTCAATTTAGTTTTACGGTGCTGTCATCAAACCAGCAACCTCAACTCAAAAGTCAAATGCGAAGGTGTTGCTAACTATGGCACTGCCACTGAGAGCTCCGTTTTATTTTCTCTTTCTGCATGGAACGTCGTTTATGAGAAAGTAGACGTTGTAAGACGTTGCAACGACTTTATCAGTGGTACGCCCAAAGTAACTTGTCTCACATTAAATGGATAAATTATTGTTATTTTGAATCACGTATCTACGCACGATAAATTGGAGGAGGAACCCACGTGATACTTCTTGTTTGTATATTCCTATACGAACGAATATAATATTTATTAATTTGCTTCGGTATGAAGAATTCCGACATAACACATAATGATTTATGAATACCTTAAAAGTGGGTGGGAGGATTGTTTTTTTTTCTATATAGGTACAAATTGATATTGATATTAACAGTAGGTAAAATTTAAGTGCGTCTTAAATAAAATTTGTTGATTTTATCTTTGTATTGTGTTAACGAATTGTGAATACCCATCGTAAGATAACCAGTAGGTACTCGTATAATTTTTTTTTTTTAAACTGTGAATTATTTTTCCTAATTGATTGTTTGTCTGTAAGGCTTAGCACTGTTTTGTATAATGTGATTATTTCTTAACAATATTAATTTATGGGCGATTTTTGATTTTCTTGGTACAATGAATGTACCAAGTAAACGTAAAAAGGTGTTAAAAAAAACTTTTGCGTGCAATGTGCGTTCGAAATATCCTAATAACTCAGAGGTTTACACATATTACATACATTTTGGATGTGACTATGGGTACCGTACCGCTGCCCCTAGAACCATTTAATAGATAGCCAACACCGCTGCCATAGGTTGGCCCAAGTTGTTTGCTATGGTTGGTAGCTTGCGGGGTGCCTGGGTTCATGAGATGAGGTTTTTCTAGGTCTTGGCGGCGAATGCGTCTGCCTACTTACTGACGCGATCCCAGTCCCCTTCCGTCCTGCCTCCGGTGACCTGAGGCTCACTTCATTCCCTAGGGTGTTTCGGAGTATCTCCTCCCCCCCGCATTTACATTTCTTCGAGGGTACTCTTGGAAAACTGGCTAAGTGACGCGGGTGCTTTGGCTCGTTGTGGCTCGGTGTGGCCGCTCGCCCCGCTCATTCTTGCCGGGACTGCCTCGTGATAGTGGGATAAACTGCCCTCGATACGCGGCTTGTATATTTTTATGTTTCGATCACACTTCCACTTTTAAATATTATTTTCCTTCTTTATTATTTAATTTTAGATGACAAACCACCAGGCGAACACATCTCTGATATGTGTTCTTAATTTGTGTGACAATTAATGTAAGTATGCATACATTATTTCGTACTAACAATCATGCAC
This sequence comes from Hesperophylax magnus, assembly GCA_026573805.1. Classification (NCBI taxonomy): domain Eukaryota; kingdom Metazoa; phylum Arthropoda; class Insecta; order Trichoptera; family Limnephilidae; genus Hesperophylax; species Hesperophylax magnus. Next base: position 11,055,474 of record JAIUSX010000002.1, read on the forward strand.
GCAGGGATATTGAAGGGTCTAGAATCGTTTTAAAATAAATGTAGCTTCTTTTTACAAAAAAAATTAGAGTCCTGACGTGTGCGGCTAAGGAGGTTAAACAATCAGTTTCCTCATACAGCCGCTGGGAAAGGGTGGGTCCCCTCCAATGCCTACTTACTGCGTGGCGGGCCGGATCGGGACAGACTGGTTGAAAGAGACCATTTGACCTCTCCAGCAAGACTCTCTCGACCCATTGCCTTGTACCGCAGTGGGAGGGATGGATTCATACATCCGTCACTCCTGGACAAACTGACCTCCCAGATTCCTACACACCCCTCATACATTTATCCTTCCTTCAACTATCTCTCCTACCTTTCCTTGAAAAGACCCTCCCCACAGCATTCCCAAGGATGACATAGGCCTTGAGAGAATTTTTTCCTCGAGACCTCCTGTGTAGAGCTTGTGTAAAATAATAAAATATAAAATGCATATATATATTCCGCATTGCCAATCTGTTATTAATTCTTATTGTTATTATTTGTCTGTTATTTTAAAATATGGAATGCATTGCATTGCACTACCCCTGCATACATTCTAGAATAAACTCTTATTATATATTAAATACGAAAAATGAACTAACGAATTAATGTTTAATTGAAGTAGATGAAATTAATTAAGTAGAATGTATTAAATTTATTTAGAAGTTTACCGCAACATTTTTAATTGGGTAACCTAGCCTCTATTAGTTTACCTAGATTCGATTATTTTTCATTGGTTTAAGGAAATACGATCTCAGATTAATTAGGTATACTTCACGAGTAAAAAAATAGAGAAAATTTTATAACGATTATAATATACAATCAGCCTAATTGAATATGCAAACTATTTAAATATCAGGTCTCATGCCACTAAACTGATGATGATGGCTTGTCGCTATTGGCAGTAAATAACATACCGCTGTGACAGATTAACATGCATTAGTATGATAATTTCTGATATATAAAAAATATATATGTGATATATATATATTTTTTAATTGGACATAATATATCATTTTTAGGTCTACATAATTCACATCTCGTGAGGTTACTGCCACGATTTATGCATCACATAGATTTGCTCTCCGAAACGCACTACGAAAGTCTCCAATCTAGGAGAAATGGGACCCTTCAAGTAACAGCTTTTAAAATCATGAACTATTTCATTGACAGCCCATACCTCTTGGAATGCTATAAATTGTTTGTACCGAACAACTACCGTCAGGGTTGTCTCCACGACTTGCGCTATATTCCACACGGAATAAAGGACGTTGTGGCCCAGCATAGCATGACAAGAGGTATGGTGCTGCTAAATGATACCTCTAGGTCTCTTCAAAAGTCATTTTAGGAAAGAACTCTAAAATATCGATTATTGTAAAATATTTCATTTAAAGCTTTGTAAATTTTTGATATATTTTTGTTATATTTTGAATATTTTTGTTATTTCATGTGTATTGTAATAGGATTGCATCAATCTGTAATGCACAAAAAAAAAGTTGGTAACTACATTTTTTGGTTTTATGAGTTAGCGGTGATTTTAATTGTTATGTATTAAAATTTATGTCTGGAATAAGTTTGGGTTAAGTAGGTTTTTCGCAAGTTCATTTTATTAAATTAATATACAAGGAAAATATTGAAAATACAACACTCTAATAATTATTTCAAAATTAACATTAATATTACGTTTCCCAAAATCCTTACTTTATAATTGAACATCAAACTTTAAAATTGATGTTTTTGTAATTTACCAAATTTTAGCAGTAAACCCTCGATATGTAGAACACATTGGAATTTTTAACTAACTTTAAAAAAATAACCTTAGATAGTTATTCTTTATTCTATGGGCATAAGTGAATCAGTAAGTGTGTCTTTGAGGGACTTTATTGCTTACCACCTCTCCGTAGCTTTTCAACTTATCATCCGTACACATTCACAACACCTCTCCAGGCCACCGTACTAATCTATTAACTATCAGAACAGTTACAATGCGTACTTTATTTTCAAGGCTCTCCGTGCACTGAGGCATAATCTCAAGCTGAAATACTCGCATTGAATATATATTGAACTCTTGATGGAAGAAATGTAATCACAGCGTAATTCAAAAGAATATCACGATTCAAAACACCTACACGCAGAACGTTCATTAGGCTACGTGCGTAAATCTAAATTTCAAAGCAATTTTTAAACATCTTGCGTCTAAAAAACGGACAACCGTACCCGGCATTTTATGAAAAGCAAATTAAAAATGACTTTCCACTTTGACAAAATATTTTTAAAATCTTTTCTAGTTAGGCTTATAGTGTGCGATTTGGGAAAACAGTTATATTAGGACTCATGACTCCTTTAGATCGACTCGTTACGATTAATTCTTTCATAATATGAAGTTGCTCCGAGGAACCAGCGACATAGATCCCTTCCGCACCGGTGCGTAGTCGGGAAATATGCCAAACGCGCACCTTCATCTGTAGACGGCTGACATTGGTAACATGAGAACGAGTCGTTTCTGCGATTCGTTCTTGAGATCAATAGCTCGGCTGCGAAACGATTTTCCGTCTTCTGTGTTTCCTGCCTCCTACAATATTTGAAGAAGAAGAAAATATTAACAAATCTCAATATTATACGAAACAAAAAAATAAGCAGAAAATAAAAAGGTAACGGTCGCAACTGGGAATTGAACCCAGATCTTTTGTCTTACCGAGAAAACACTCTCCCAATTGAGCTACTGAGACATAATTATATTCGGTCATTTTTAACGATCGCATATTTCATTTTAAGAATTACTTACTAGTAATTTTTAAATTGAAAAGTACTGTACGGATTTATTTGCAACCGAGATGGTGTCACGAATTGAGAACTAAAGAGTTTTATAAAGATCTAGAATAAATATTTAATTTATTTTAATAATTTTTTAATTGCTTATTCAATCAATTTTTCAATTATTAAATATCACATTGAAATGCATAAGCTTCAAAAGTGATTCCAATTAATTGAAAATTACATTGTTTAAAACTACTTTATTTTCAGTAGCTTACCGACAGGTTTCATCATTATTACATTTTAACCAAATTATGGAGAGTTGTTTAACTCTCACATTTTGTTGTTTATTTACAATATAATCTATCGAATCTATCGAACTGATTGATGGTTTGATTAAATCAAATTTTAATTACATAGCTATATAAAACTTTCTTCCTTAGGTTGCTTAAATAATAAGCACCACCAATGGAGTAAAATAATATAAGTATAGAATACCTAGCACCTAAATGTTTAGTTTAATATTAATTAAGTAAAATTTTAATAAATTACAGTGAAATTGAGTTCAAATTAGTATATAAATTAACCGACAAAAATTGTATTAATTGTTTTTATTATAACCCTGAATTGAAGATTGATGGAACATACTTTTATTATGATGGACTAATGATGACTTTGATTTTAATGATTTGTTGAACACAGCCTACAAAAAAAGAAAACAAAAATCGCTTCACTCATATCCCTGCTGTCCGTCCATTATTAGCAGTAACGGAAAACGGAACATTTCCAAATTCTCTCCACGCATCAAGAGTAGATGTAGCGTTAGATATATCTCCTCGTCAAATGGTTGCCGACTTAGATTTATATCTCCAAATCTTCTGTTGTAGAAACAAAAACATTGAAACATTAACCACTTTTCTTCACAATCGAAAAATGTAGAACAGATAATATGGCGTCATTTTTAAATTTGTTTATAGTTATATGAATATTTTAAACTTATGTTGCCAAACATTTGCGAATGCGTCGTGAACTTGAAATTTTAATACATCGACCTAGAAAGTCTTGACAAAAAAATTATGCACATTTTATGATATCAGTTCATCCCGCTTGAAATTTTTTGCTGCTTTATGTTATTTGTGAAACAATGTATGCAAAAACCATAACTTCAATTATGTCTCCGGGGCACAGACAAACAGTGGCACGCAGAAATATTTTCTACAGCCATGAAATCATTTCATTCTAGGCCGTGCGTGTGCTTATTATTAGCCATCAAACAGAAATGTAACCAGCCTCCTCCCATTGCTGTCATCTTAGCCGTATTCCAGAAACACTAAAACAAAACAGACAACAAACAGAGCTGTAACCAGCCTCCTCCCATTGCTGTCATCTTAGCGGTATTCCAGAAACACTTAAACAAAACAGACAACAAACAGAGCTATAACCCTTAGTGGTATATCAGAAACACTTAAAGAAAATAGACAACAAATAGAGCTGTAACCAGCCTCCTCCCATTGCTGTCATCTTAGCGGTATTCCAGAAACACTTAAACAAAACAGACAACAAACAGAGCTGTAACCCTTAGTGGTAAATCAGAAACACTTAAACAAAATAGACAACAAATAGAGCTGTAACCAGCCTCCTTCCATTGCTGTCATCTTAGCGGTATTTCAGAAATACCTAAACAAAGCAGACAACAAATAGAGCTGTGACCAGCCTCCTCTCATGGCTGTCATCTTAGCGGTATTCCAGAAACACTTAAATAAAACAGGCAACAAACAGAGTTGTAACCAGCTTCCTCCCATTGCTGTCATCTTAGTGGCAATCCAGAAACCCATTGATATTCATAAACTCCTCAAAAGATAAATATTCGCTTACCATCAAGGTATGTAATGTATGTAAAGTAAAATATTATAACAATATCCTTAAAGCTAAAATAAATAACCAATTAGAATAAAATAACCTTGTTATTACAATAACTGTCCATAATAAATTTTTTTTCAAATTAATATCTTGTTTTTAAGAAATTTGTGATTCACTACTTCCCATTGCTAAAATGCCATGTGATTATTTCTTCGAAGATAATCAATACCTATCTTCTTCTTCTGTGTATAAAGAAGAGTGACTGTGGCGGGGGGGGGGCGGCCTAGTGTTTAATACAAATCTATAGTTTTATTCGTAGATTGATGAAAACTTTGCACACTTGACCTTCAAAACAAGAGGAAGGATGCTGTCTACATGAGATTTTTAAAAACCACCCCGCCCTTTTTCGCACAACTAAATCAATTAATTAAGTTGAATTTCAATACTTCTAGATGAAATTTTACACACTTGACTTTCAAAATTAGAGGAAAATTACTATCCACATCTGATTTCGAAAAACTCTGTGTAACGCCCGGGCAACGCCAACGCCGAGAATTTCAGCCGGTACATTATATTTAATCTGCAATTACTTTTTAGATCATCGTTAAATTATTATTAATGAATCAAAAATCGACCAGGATATGAGATCAACTTTTTTTATAAAAACAACCATCAGATCTATTTGTCGGCATGCACAAACATATATATTAATCACCATCAAGCACCGACCACACAAAAAGCTTTCAGTAGGTAACTGATTATTGTATAATTTTGATTAATTAAAAAATCTATGATTTTTTATCACAATCATTTACTAGTAACGATTAACCTACGCTGACAATATTTGAATTCCTCCTTCTTCTATTCTTAAAATTGTAACAAATTAGCAGAAAAAATAAAATTATTATTTCGTACGCAAAAATATAATTAAACTATTAACTACAGTCTGCTTTGTTATGTTACCCGATCGGGCTCTCAGAAGTCAAAGGTGATAAAGATAATGTAATATTATTAATCTTAGCACCATTTCACATTCACCACACTAAAGACGAGGTATTTCCCAAATTTGAACAACCATCAAAAATCAAAGTAACTTTCCCAGTTCTCTGAAAATTCTATTCAAGTTCTTTTATTATATCACTATGGGCAAGTTATTTTACTAAAATAATAACATAACTTGAATCGAACTTTCACAGAACTTGAAAAGTAACTTGTGAATTTGATGAATTGTTAAAATTCTGAAACTAGTGGTGCTTGCTGCCATCTTGCTGCTTTCTTGCTTATTTAACGTTAGAACACTTGAATATATTTTGGGCGTATAATATATTATACAACACTAACAGCATGTAAACAAGATTGCCTTTGCTAGTTCACTATAACAAAGCCACTATGTATTAAACAATACACTTCCCATCGCCTAAGTAGACACTGAAGTTCAAAAAATTTCGAATAAATTGTCATTATTTATTTTAAAACAAGCTTGTAGCTTTTGTAACTTTTGATCGAATTCCCGTAATTTTATTGATATGTACGGAGAAAGAAAAGAGGTATCTGGAGAACATACATATTTGGAAACATGTACCTAAAGAGATACGCTCCCTTTACGACTATTCATAAAAATATGTCGGCACATTTTACTGAAGAATCACGGAATCACTTAAAAAAATGATGGCATATAATTGTGCTGTAAATGTAACTATACTGTGTTATATATCTCTAATATCATAGCGGTTCATTCAAATTAATTTAAAATACAACAACATCGTCTCACGACGTCTTTTGGCGACCTGCGTATAGCCGAGTAGAAATATACTTGGCTCTAGAATCGATATGTGGGTTAAAAGTCTGGCTAAATGCATTTAATTAATAGACATGTGTTCTTATATGTAGATAACTACGTACGTATTCGTGCATATAATTTTTATCGTTGGTGTTAGGTCACAGTTCAAAATAGAAACGTTAGACACAGGTTTATAATTATTTCAAAATATAAACCTGTGGGTTTGGTAATTTAAACCATAATAAGTCACAATTCAACCATGTTTATATTTATTTAAACCACAATAGGTCACAATTGAACCATGTTTATATTTATTTAAACCACAATAGTTCACAATTAAACCATGTTTATATTTATTTAAACCACAATAGGTCACAATTCAACCATGTTTATATTTATTTCTCAGATCTAAATCCTTCCGAGTTCTCTATAAAGACCCGAATGCGTTTTATCTTAGTAATTTATAGTGAGAAATTAACTTTCTTAAAAAAATAAATTTAACACAAATTAAATATTGTTAATTTATTTAAAATCTGGTCAAATTATTCGTTTTCTTATTAAAAACGGGATTGGTGGCCTGTAACGAATGATTATACGAATTTCATAACAAACTATCAGTAAAGCACGAATATATTATTTATTTATTTGGGAAAACAACATTTTTTTTACATCCTTAAATAATAAACAATATGAATTAGATCCAATGACAGATTTTCACATAAACATGAAATTATAACAAATAATGTGGTGCGGTGCAGACCACCGAACATGTGGTAAACGAATGCCCGCTCCATTCACTCCCCGGCGGGATTTGTGAGGTTCACGTGGCGACAACTGAGGCCCTAGAATGGCTTGCAGACCTAGATGTCACCCTCTGACCCCCCACCATACGAAAGAAGAAGAATAACAAAAAAATTAAGGGTCCAGTTGGCCGTTGGCTAAAATATTTACAATAATTCAAAATTGTCAATAATAAATAAATAATATATAATAACTTTAATAAATGACAATATGTAAATAAAATACAAACAAATTATCTTCACTACACTAACAGCAATAACCACTAATATATACCTACAATTAAACTGAACAAATGCTTTTAAAACGAACCGTATGCAACTGAACAGGATTCATAGCAACAACATGATAATTTGCAGTATGTTATTAAAAAAATTAAATTATTCAACGTTGGCTAGGATATATTTTTTAAATATTCATGAATTACACGAAAATATGTTAATATCATTTAAATTCTAATTTAGAAATTTACGAGGAAGTCGGAACATGTGTTCTTAATAATAATAATATTTACGCATCTTGACCATTGTATTTATTCGTACAAGGTCGCCTGCGTGAACACATGTTCAGATATATTCCGAATGACTAAAAATTTTCTAGGATATGGGCATGCAGTCACAATTTTAAAAGTTTCTTGATAAAAAAAATCCGTACTCATTTTTCTCCGTGTAAAAGCAGATGAATATCATTATTATACCACTGTACTTACTTACTTGTTCAGGTAAGTACACAAACGTACGCAGCTAACAAGTCATGTTAGTTGCGTATGTTTCACTCATAGTTTAAAACAACAATTCACTTGTGCCAGTTACGAAAAACATTTTGAACAAAAAAGAGGTCTATAATAGAGGTAGGTATTATAATTTTTTACACCTCGGATGAAAGGAGTGTTTAATAAAGTTTTTCGTGTAATATCGTCATCATCAGAAATCAAATAATAGTACTTACTTTATTTATTCACGGTTAAATATAAGTATGACTATGTTTGCTGAGACATTTATCGGTGTTTATCACGTCAAACTACACAGATCAATATTAAAATTATTATGGTTTTTGGAACTGTGATAAATGTGTAACAAAAAACGTTCAGCCTCTAATTCCATGTAGAAATATGGAGATGCTTTCTTAACTTTTTATTAGTTGGCCTTCTAAGTTGTCCCTATCAATCGTTCCTTCTACCCCCACCAAGTATCTACATAAACACATTAACTTATTCCTAGAATCAACCGATCAATACATTAGTAATGATACATTAGTATTGATCGGTTGATTCTAAGAATCAGATAATGTGTTTATGTAGATACTTGGTAGGGGTAGAAGGAACGATTGATAGGGACAACTTAGAAGGTTATTCTAAACAAAAGTTAAGAAAGCATCTCCATATTTCTACATGGAATTAGAGGCTGATCGTTTTTTGTTACACATTTATCACAGTTTCAAAAACCATATATAGGCATTGCGTTGTCTATAACCATAGATATATCCCATGTTTTTACTCGAGAAATTTCCATTCATTTTCCATCCAGCTATACAACACTCTCCCTCTCGAACTAACATTGCCAACTATATAGGCATTGCGTTGTCTATAACCATAGATATATCCCATATTTTTACTCTAAGTTACTCTTTTTACTTTAATTTTCATTAATTATCCATCCAGTTATTCAACACTCTCCCTCTCGAACTAACATTGCCAATTAACCGGATTAAAAAATGTATGGGTAAAAGATATGAATTATTTAGATAGGAAGAACTAACATTGAAGCCAAGCTAAAAATCATCCACAGTTCAAATTGCTCTTCCTTAGTCTTCATCTGACCTTTTAACCTGACAATATTTTAAAATCTCTAACTACCACCACAGTACGCGGAAATGTTGCTTGTGTCATGATGGAGGACGATAGAGCCAGCCGAGGAATTGAACGCATGACGTCTGGGTGGGACCCAAACGTGATGCCAACTCAGCCACTAACCGGTCATTCTATAATAAATATTTAAATATACATGTGCTTTAAAGAAAATAAATAACTTTGCATACACCCACAATTTAAACAAAATAATTTACTTGTATCGAAACTAATGGTTTCTTCGTCAGGGTAAAAATATAATTAAAATTAAATAAATGATGAAAAATTCCATTATTTTGATTAAATATTGGTGTATACAAAATTATTTATTTTTTTAAATTAAAATGATACCACAAATTGAATTTGCAATTATTGAAGAAGTACTAATTACATATACTCTAGGGCTACATTTAATTTTCTTTCCTTATTGTAAATCTGTAAGCCAAAAAAAAAGATTTTTTTGAAGGAAGCAAATACTTTGGGGTGTGACGAGACACCTTTTCTAATCCACCTTTTTTTTATTGAATTAATAACTGACAGCCAACCAGGGTTCGCTTACCTCAAGCTTCATCAGTGATGTTATATTAAGTGTCATAATATAATAGCCCTGATGAAGCTTGAAATAAGTGAAACCTGGTGGCTGTCAGTTATCAATTTAATAAAAAGTGGTGTATTACAAAGTCTGTTTTTTCATTTAATAAATAAATATGAGTTGCATCTTTATGGAAATTGATATTTTATTGTTTATACACGCAAGTACTTTTCACCTTGTGCTTTGTGTATTTCTAATTAATTTTCACTAGGCTGCTGCCATACTTTAATAATATTATTATTCTTTAAATAATTCAGTCAAATCTAAGCAATGCCATCTTAGAATAATGCTCAAACGTAACGCCTGTATGCATTTTCATGGAGCAGTCATTAAGCAGCTGCAGGTACCCAATAAACTTGCATTATGTCTGATAGGAATAATCCAAGCTGTACAGAGGAAGTTTCTTATAACTTCCAATGGACGTATTAACTTGTCACATTCATTTTAAAAACAATGCTGTCATACGACTTGCATGTCAGATTTAATATAGGCCCGGGGCATTACATACGCAATTACAGTAGATCAATAAAAACCTGCTTTTAACCTATGATCCTAAGCACCTATGTTAGCATTATACCTGTAATCCTAGATAATAATCATCATGATCATAAGATAATAGAATAAACTGCCTACACAGTTTGCTTGTTATACGTCCACTCAAACTGTATTCAAACTGCTTTTACCTGTTTTTTAATATGTTTAATTTAATATATTCATTCATACAGTGACAAAATTTTCTTATAATATTATATTTCTGGGGAAAACAATTTTACGTTATTTTATTGATGCTATATTAAGTTATTTTTAATATGAATACACAAGTATCTGTGTCACGTCTACATGTGTCGCAAAACAATTTTTATTGGAGATCAAAATAAATTGTTTTTTTTATGTTTGTCTGTTATAAAGTATATTAAAAGTAGTTTTGCATGAATTTACTTTGTTCAAATACTTATTACTGTTACTTACTACTGTTTCGTTTTCGTATGTCGATGTGTCATTGTTTGTAAGATCAAGATATTCTATTGTGTGAGCTGATTGATGATTCATATGTGATTTCTTTTTTGTGAGTATAGAGGAGTGTGGTTTTAGAAGTGATTCCCTGGGAAGTATCTGAATGTGGCGAGGTGGTACTGATTAAAATTTCAATATATTGGTTTTCATGGTGATATTTTGAAGTCTGATTAGAAAATTCAGATACTTTAAGTAATAATATACGGGTTTTCCTATAAGGGGTGTTATTTTGATATTCAATCGTAAGAGATCAATGGTTTCGTTGCTTGTGTGGCACGTAACGCCGTCTTGTTGAAATTAAATGTTGTCCAGATCAATACCATCCAATTCCAGCCATAAAAAATCATTAATCATCTCTCGATAGCGCAATCCATTCACCGTAACTGTTGCTCCAGCCTCATTTTTGCAAAAGTAAGGTCCAATGACTCCGCCGGACCATAAACCGCACCAAACAGTCACACGTTGAGGATACAGAGGCTTTTCAACAATAACTCTTGGGTTTTCCGAGCCCCAGATGCGACAATTTTGCTTGTTTACGAAGCCACCGAGGTGGAAATGGGCCTCATCACTCAAGATGATTTGCATTTGATTCACTCAAGTGAATTTTAATAATTTCAATGCGTTGTTGAAGCGTGTATCGTTCCATTTTTATTAATGGCGTAGTTTTTACTTGTCAAATGTCAAAAAATGACAGCTTCAAAAGTAACATCTACCGAAATACCGGGCTATTCAAAATAACACCTCTTATTGGAAAACCCTGTATATAAAATTTGAAAAACGAATGGTATGAGTCAATTTACAGAACTCTTCACATCGATGCACTTCCATCTATTCAAAAAGTTACTAGTGCGTTTCACTAAATTATTTATTCTACTGACGCTCTTCAATCATTTTACTAACGAATATATCAAATATTTTACTGCAAAACTTCCGTTAAACATCTAACTACAAAATTTGACAAAAATCTTAAAATACTAATCTATGATAATTTATTCAAAACGGTAGATTAATGGTTGAGTAGAAATCAATAAAAAAGCCTATTAAAAGAGAATAAATAATACCCTGTTACATGTTACACATTACTACCGCGTAGCATTCGATAGGAAATAAATGTATAAAATACCATAAATTTAAAGTTTACGTTGACTGTTTAACACAAATCAGAAAAAAATAAAATGTAACACTACAGTGTTAGCTGGCGTTTACGACGTTTTGCGAATAGTACGTGGATGCTTAGAGGCGGAATGAAGCTATCATCTAAAGCACTAAACAACGTTAAATACAAAGCATTTTTTGGTAGTGTTTGCTCTAACTGTTAGATGTTGATTTTCACCTCAGCGATGCCAGCACAGTTCGGACAAACAAACGTACGCAAGTCCCAGATCGTGGAGCCACACACCGCACTGCACGACACATGCCGTCGGGTCATCCGCTCAATACTACACACTGTACAGCAGTGGTCTTCAACATCGGTCCACAAAGAAATATTATTTTCTGTTAAACTATATTTGAAATACTATTACTTCTGAAGAAGATGATCTTGAGAAGGTAACATTGGATTAATAATCCCTTCTTCGAAGGTATCACGCAAACTTAAACCACGTGAAAGAGAAAACCAACTTGTTATCTCCCTCGTATCCAATATAAAATAAATTAACACATATCTTTCTAGGTACATTTTAAATTTTACTAAGAATTAAGTTATACACTTGGATTCCTTTGTACAGTCAACAATTATTTGTTTTTGTTTTATTAATTTTTTTAGTCTGATGTATTATTTCTGTCTTGTATGGTGTGTATGGAACTCTTTATTGTATTGTAGTTTGTCTCTAAATTAAGTTGATAGTAAATTGTTAAAAATTTTGTATTGTATTGTACTTTGTCTCTAAAGTAAGTTGGGAGGAAATTGTTATAATCTTTGTATTGTATTGTAGTGTGTTCCTAAAGTAAGTTGGTAGTAAATTGTTAAAAACTTTTTAATTTAGTTTGTCCCTAAATTAAGTTGGTAGTTATATGTTAAAAACTTTGTATTGTAGTTTTTCCCTAAAATAAGTTGGTAGTAAATTATTAAAAAATTTAAACGTTATGGAAATTTCTTTGTTTAACACTCATATCTAATTCCTTAAGAATTTTCTGAATCTGCATTAATTTATATTTATTACACTTAAAAACTTGTCTCATTGCTGTATTCTGGAATATTTCAGTTTTTTTAAGCTTCCTACATTACTAAGACAGAGAATACTAGAACAGTAGTCTATACGTGGTGCAACAATTGTTTTACAAATAAGTATATTTGTTTTTTCATCGAAATTTTCCCTAATTCGAAGAAATGACATTCATTTTTATTAAATAAATCGGCATTTTCTTCAAAAGATTATCTTTGAGTCTAGAATTACTCTTGATTACTTTATCTTATTTACCTTTTTTTTAGTTTTCACGGTAACAATAATGATAATAATGTGTTATAAAAAAATTACACAATGCGCAAATATTCATTATATTTTCAAGTTCATGGTTGAAGAACACTGCCGTAGTGTAGACTGCTGTACGTTTCGTATTAGGCTCTGTTTACACAGGGTTTTCTAGGATGAGCGAATAGTTGATACACTCATAAATCATTAAGTACCTGTCAGAGATGACAGGACCATAATTATGATTTGAACTGTCTTGTTCATTGAACAATATTGCATTGTATGACCGAGAGTTTAAAATCTTAAAGCACCTTTGTACCTAAATTAGAAACGTCTTAAAAAGAAAATGTCTGGGTTACGAGGAACGCCATGATCCATAACGGAATATCATGTGGGCTTGACAGATGCGTTATAGTGAAGTTGTATCATTATTGTCATTGAACGTACCTACGTAGGTACCTACCTACCAAATAAGCAACACACCTGTCTACATTTTTTTCAATTAATTACGTTCATTTTTATAGTTAAAAGCCGTTAGTTACTACCAGTAAATTAATTTCAAGATTATCCTAAACACAATTAATGGGGGCTGGTACCATGAGCTGATAGACTATTACTAGCCTCTTTTAATAATAAAGGTGAAAAACGTGTGAAAGAAAACAGTTCAACGATAATTAATCAATGTCCATGTTCCCGACATTTATTACCATTTACCGGGACACCGACTTATCGAAATTTCCCGATCCGATACTTGACAGTAATGGGGAAATAAATATTCTGATCTGAGAAATATATTTAATAGTAATTGAGTTGTTTAATAAATATAGACCTATGTACAGGGCTGGCCCTATGCGGGTGCAATTAGAGCAGTCCGCTCCGGGCGCCGAATTGCCACATCGCTCTTGAGATTATTTTTTTATAACGGCACTACAAAAAATACAAATCACCCGAATATTATTGATTACAGTGATCACCTACCTCGGCGTCTACTGGTTTTGGCAAGTGGCGCTAAAATTTTATAGGCCCTGCCTATGTGTATGATATAGTATATATCTTATATTAGTTTGTTATATTGAACATCAGAACCGGTGAGTTATAGAGTAAATCAAAATTCGCGTTGTTTATGTGAGGGGTGATATACGTCGGCGTGATCGGTGGTTTTATGTTCATTCTTGGTTTTTGTTCACATTTTTGCCAATGTATTTTATTTATAGTATGGAACTATGAAATCACCAAATTTTTAAGGAATTTTATCAGACTGAAAAAATTCAGAAAGTAGAAGGTGTAGCAGCATCTAAGAAATCAGATCTGGTCACCAAACAAAACGTAAACGCTTCTATTAGGAATGGCGATCTCTCAATGACTGCAAGTATTACATGTGTAAGAAGGTGGATAAATAATAAATATTTTATTTTAATTTTAAATCTGAATTTAAAATGAATTTATTTTATCTAGTTTAAGAAATGAATGAAATATAACTTTTCGACTCTCCCTCGAGAATACAAACGGAACTCTTCAATCAGTGAGAAAAGCAAACAAATGTCAGCGACCTAAAAAAATCGTGGGTATCATCATCAGTATTCAAGTGGCGTTGAAGAAACTTTTTAGTGCTTTATTACAGGTATGCTTTGATTGCGGAATTTTCAAGTAGGTACCGCCAGTAATGATATACCACATACCTGGTACCTAGTACTACAGCCAAACTCCGTAGCACAATCGTATGCGTGTTCCTCCCGATGCCAAATTTGGCGTAAATGGCGTGCTGTGTATTGTGGTAAAACGAAAAAAACCCGATAAAAAACTTTAATCTGTTTGATGGGTTGATTAGTGAGTCGTTGGTACTATGGCGTTGGAATGTGCACTTTAAAATGAGGCCACCATTGATTTTTAAACTCAATAGTTTTAGCGGTGCCAAATGTGATATTTACATTCCAAGTAGTATAAAATCAATCTAACAGTTAGTTATCATTATGAAAATGTCGATACATTTTAGTACTGTCATAAATTGATTTCATTTTGAGAGAGCCATGAAACACGGAGATGGATTATTCATCAACTACTCGGTCTGAGATATTTATTGTTAAGATTGATGGATCTTACGAAAATAGTCATGTAGCTGTCCTATCAAAAGTTTATTAATTTAAATCAAACCTTTTACTTCAGTTCCCTTGGTGTGTATAAGCATAATCTGAAAATACAATGAAGAACATAACCATACATCTTCAAAATCACAATTAAAATTATTGTTTACAACATGTCAATTTTGTTCACAGATCGGACGTTTTTTAAGTACAATGAGACGACAAGGTACACGCATATAGAAGACAAAAACACTAATGTAGCAAATAACTCACAGATTACTCGCGCAATCACAACTTAAACCAACAGCGATAAATTGCTGCCATGAACTGAACTTGAATTAAATTGTCAAAGAATTCTGTGAAACAGTCTTTAGACATTTTTTATGATTTTTCACTAACACACAAAACTATTTTTTTTGGCTTGATATAATATTTTTTAAACTACTTACATCTAATTTGTCATTATACTTTTATTATAAGTGAATTGAAATTTGTGAGCTTCATGTACTTCTTGATTCATCTCTCCGCACATTTTCTTCCTATTATAGTATATTTTGTTATTACCACTCATACCTACAACATTAGTAAGGATTAAGAACAATTTTCATGCCAGACGAATTTACGCAGATATTGTATTGGACATACGTAATAGGTATCATAAATAGTAGTAAAATGTACTGTGTAAGTACCTACTGATATCGAATCAAAGTTTGAATAAAGTCATGGAATTCTACATTTTACAGCGTATCATTTTCGACATGCACAGCCATACACAAATAGTAACAATTGTTTTACAAACAATGCAAAATGAAAGTAAACATGGAGGTAGGTAAAGTAAGGGGTATTTTTTGCGATCTGTTCAGCGATTTAATTTTTATTTTCATAAACCGCTATAAAAACGTTTTACAATTTAATATTTAATTATTGACGAAATAGATTGTCGAAACATCAAATCTTTTTTTTTTCACTTTTTTTAGATTAGTTGATCATTAACGTCCACTAGTTCTCAAAGTGAACAAACACGTTTACTCGATCAAAAGCTCGGGCTTTAGCTCTAAGTGCGTATAAATTTGTAGGTATGATTAACCATCTGTGCAAATAAAAAGCGTATGTTAGTAAGTTCATCATCAATTTACAGCTCGAGATGCGTGTAGAATGTATCAAGACACTCGATAATAATTAATATATATGATTATAGCGAAATCAGAGATCATGACGAAAAGAGGTCAAATAGGTGGCGATAAGAAATACGTATATAGAAACCTTTTATTTTTAATTCAAAGTGAGCTGAGTATTGATGGTCAGTCGAAAATCGAGAGGTTCTTGACAAAATTCGTGCCTTGGAATCTTTGATTACTATTTTACCGTTAAGTCAACTAAATGTTCAAGTATCTAATGGAAAAACTTGATGAATGTAAATACATTTTTTGTCAAAACATCCGCTTACATTCGTCTTCATTTCGGTCGAATCGTAAAATCTTTAATGTCATTTGAATATGAATGTTTTCATAGACCCACTTGGCGGGTAGCAAGTCTTGTAATATAAAGTAATTCAAATTCAAACTCACTAATTCAAATACAAATATACATCTGGGCAGAATTTAGGAAAAACGATTCCTAAAATTTTAATTTTTTTAAATCGTATTTGTACCTACACGATGCACACAAATAATATAATATGTATAACGAAGTTTTTTTAAAAAGCCAAATTCATCATAATGTATTTATTTTTTTAAATTGATGTATTTAAAAATAAAATTGTTAATTAAAAAGTTAATTCTTTAAAATGTTACATTATTAATATTGAGTTATTTACTTCAATGTGGTCAATAACGATAAAATCACTGTTGGATCCGAACAAATCACTCTCAGTGGGTAAAATAAAGTACATCAAACATAGTTTTTATTAATAATGTACTACCACAAAGTTACTATTTAAATATATATATATATATATACTACCAGTAAATTAATACATTTTCGTGGAGTGAGTTTAACCTTCCTATGTACTAACTTTTTTTCTCGCCTGAACAATGTATTGACAAAGATAATTATCGTCTCGTTCAATAGTATGGAAGTTTGCCATGCACCGACGGTAAACAGATGCAAATACGTAGAAAACATGTACCACCTTAAATTCCAGACGGTACAAGTTGAACTTATCGTTGAACCGAAAAGCATATTATGGAGAAATTTACTAAGTAAACATCAGCCTACAGTCCCATAGACCAATTATTAAAGTCAAAGCATTAAACAAAACTAAAAGAAAATAATATGGGTAGGTACCTACTACCTGCTTTAAATTTTAAAAGATGTTTTTTACGGACCACAAACTGGCGACAAAAACCATAAATACAGCACCCATGACAAACTGATAACAAAAATGAAAAATTAATGAAAGTGATGTATAGGTGAGTAACAGGTAGTGATTAGTGGCAGACCACCATTTAGGATCTAAACATTTGTTGATGACTTAAGCCATGTTTAGTGACCAGATGTGACTAATCAAGCCTATCTATTTTTCCTCTTCTCCATCTCCTATCTCTCCTCAGGTCCACGAGGGATACCCTTCCCACGTCCTTCAACTTTTCATTCCAAACTTTCCCCAAATTGGTGGCATAGTATCTCTGTCTCTATGCCGTTCAGAGCGTGATAAGAAAAAACCTTTTAAAAAATTCAAAAAAAACAATAACTTGAATAGAAAACAAAAATAACTTGACAGCTTCATATTCAAGACGGTATCTTAACACGTGTTAAATAGTAAAAATAGTTTTACCGAGAAAATGTACGATGCATACAACTGAATAAGTATCGGATTTCAATAACAATGGGCTATCGTATTAGCTCTCTTATCACGTATTCTTGTTACGTTGTTACCCACTACTGGGTCAGCCAAGACCATACCTAGAATACAAAGCTCTCGATTGCCGGCGCTGGACACATTCTGTCAACCGGTGATCAACATCCCGATGGACATGTGTGGCCTAAAGCGAACGCTGTTGTCGTAGGTAAATCTAAATATTGTGGGTAAATAATACGGACTAGGTAAATGGAACAGTGTTGATTTCCCTGTTTTAATGTGACACTATACAAAAGTCACACTGCTTGAAACTAGTAGGACTAGTGGGCACCCCAATTGAAAGGGTTTTAAAAATAGAATTGAATTAATTCCGTTGTCTCTCTGTGTTTGATTATCATTGCTCCCGATGGTTGATGCATAAAAACGCATGTTGGTAGGAAGCGCGATTAATTAAAAAATCGCCAATCACCATTCTGGATTCCCAATAATGTTAGCGGTAAACTTGTCGAATTCCGCTGCAGGCAAAGGCTCTTTAAAAAAGTAAATATTTAATCGAGACATCTCTTTAAATTTGGGGTTTAAGAAAACATGGAAAAAATATTCTTTTAGGGTATCAGTTTGAGTTACGTTAATAATGTAAACTAGCAGTTAAAAACCCGCTCCGCGGGTTTTTTTCTGCTAGGCCCTGCGGGCGGCACTTAGTTGGGCTTCGCCCAGTTTAAGTGATACTAACAACAGTTACATTTAATAGGTAGATATTAGGTCATACACAGAGAGAGGGTGAGTATATATTGTTAAAAAACGGAACAGGAAGGCGTTTAGGCATAATAATAATGACAGTTGTTCAGGTAAAACTTTACCTTTCCCGAATAATTGCCTAAATGGCTAAAGGTAAATTAATATAGGTAAATATTCGGAATCGCTGGACACGGAAAATAGGAAATATTTTTAAATAATACCTTCTGATTTACCTTAATTACTATAAAAGGAATCGAACAGCATTTGGGAAAATTTTAATTTTAGCTTTTTAATTTTTAATTACGTAAAATGAAAATTCGCTTTCGCTGTATGGGATGACAGCCTGAATAATTTCAGTTGATAACATTTTCTTTTGTCGGTATTCCTGAAATGAGCGGCTAGAGACAATTGAAAAACGTAAATTAAAAAAATATAATGTAATACAATATTCCGGCAAAATAGTGCCTACTTAGCACAAATGATTTATTTAACTATTATTTTATTTAACCTCACCTATAATAACCTAACCTAACCTATAATAATCCAGCCTAACCTATAATAATCCAACCTAACCTATGTCCTAACCTAACCTAAAATAATCCAACCTAACCTATAATAATCTAACCTTACCTAAGCTTACCTCACCTATAATAATCCAACCTAACCTAACCTATATCCTAACCTAACCTATAATAATCCAATCTAGCCTAACCTAACCTAACCGAACCAATCCTAACCTAACCTATCCTAACCTAACCTAACCTATACAAATCCAACCTAACCTATAATAACCCAACCTAACCTAACCCATAATAACCCAAGCTAACGTTACCTAACCTAACATAACCTGACTTATCCTAAGCCATAATAATCCAACTTAATCTAACCTTACCTATAAACTAACTTGAACTATACTAATCCAACCTAATCTAACCTAATCTAGCATAACCCAACCTAACCTATCCTAACCTATAATAACTTTTTTTTAAATATTTCCTTACTTGTAAAAGAAACCAAAATACCAAAATAATATTTGCATAGAGTAAATTATGGTAAAAATTCTAGACACTCATATCAGGAATACCAAAAAAAGAAAATGTCATCAATAGAAATTATTCCGGCTGTCATCCAATACAACGAAAGCAAATTTTAATTTTACGTGATTAATCACGTAAAAAAAATAAAAAATAATTAATTAATTAATTAATAATTAATAATTAATTAATTCACGTAATTAAAATGCTAAAATTAAAAAATTCCCGAATGCATTCAGATTCCTTCTATATTAATTAAGGTAAATCCGAAGGTTTTACTTAAAAATATTTCGTATTATCCTTGTCCAGCGTTTCCGAATAATACCTTAATATATATTATATAAATATTTATACCTGGCAAAATGATTGTTTTACTATACATTTAAGTACATGTCAGATTAGAGATTTGTTGGCTAATTTTACAATCAACGAAGCGTTTCTATCTTCCGATTGTCTTTCATGTTATTTTATTGGGTTGGCAGTGCCTATACTTTCGCGTATATCATATCGGTGTTCTGTCAAAATAATGCGAAATTATTATTTACGTAAATAATATTAAATATCAATATTTTTCAAAATCGTACATGCAAAGAGTTGTTGTTTATTGTCATTAAGTTGAATCAAATGTTTGTTTTAGAAACGATGCCATTGCAAAGTTTAAATAAACTTCCAGAAGAAATCTTTTTATTTTGCATATTTAAATATTCGCGCCAGCCCCTCGGTTTGTTCTTTCACCGCCAGAGGAGCGCTCTGTCGGCTATCTTTGACGCGGTGCGTATCGGCCATGTTGAATGAACGCGTGCTTTTTTCGTCAAACGTCAAACGTAATCACGTAATTGTGGATAATTTTCACTGTAATATAATTAATCCAATGGATCATGAACTTTCTAAAACATATTTTCTTCGATATTATCCAAAAATTGTATGAGCAGAAACGATATTTTTGAATAAATATCGTATTACATGTGGCGATTCTATTTCAGTATGAAATCGTGTCTTAATCTTTAAAGTCTTATTTATACACAATTTGAATTTGACCAATCACAGGGCCTACACCGTCCAGACGCTGGAGTATTAATAATATCAGATTATTATTGTTAAATTAATTTCTTAAATAATAAGATTTTATCTAAGTCCCATTTACTAAAAACTGAATGTCACCCTATCTGTCTTTATTATCTACTTTGCTTCTTCTTTTGAATAATGATTAGTTATGGTTCAAATATTGTTACAATATTCTGTCAAATTACCCATCTGGTAACCATCTAATACTTATTTTTTCTTTAATTTTGAAATATTTTTTGTTTGTATGTAGAATTACTTTATGTTTGTGATTACTCTTATGTTTGCTTCACTCAAATGTAAATTGTTAACCTCGATACAGGCTTAGTCCTAGTGAGGTTGATTTTTATGTGAAAAAATAAGTGTTTTATGTATAGTGAGATGCAATAAATAAATAAAATGTATTTGTATTTCCTAACCTTCGAAAACAAAAAGAAAAAAAATGGAAATTTAATGCATTTTTTACAATTTTCCCGATATAAATAGTTATTTCTTGTAGTAATTAAGTTGAAACCATGTTCTATTTATATTTTTTTGGGTATTAAGCGTGCAGTACCACTTTGGCAAAGCTGCGCAGTGCATTAAGAACCAAGCACATTCTTTAGTTTGCGAAGCCTTGCCATAAAATTCCTAACTGTCCAAAGCCAGTTGATTACTGACTCCCAATTCACGGAATTCTGTGTGACTTATGAAAATGAGGGAAAGGAAGAATATTCTCGCTACTCACTAAAAACATATAAAGCAATTACAAGCAACCTTTTAATTCTGATCAATAATGTCAAACCAGGTGAAATTGAGAGAATATTATTCTCTGAAACAGGGTACAAATATATTAGGTATCTACACGGAATAGAAATATCTTCAACAACCAGGTAAAATCAAAATAACCTCAATAAAATCTATATCGAAACAGCATTAAAAATATGTTGATCGACATGCTTTATAAAAACACATTGCAGAGGAAAAGAATCACTTGTATTCGAGCTCTTCATTATTGTTTTAATGCGCCCACATTTGGTTTCGAACACGCGTAATATAAAAAATAAATAACATTTCGCGAAAGATTAAAATATAATTTATTTTGCGAAATTATTCAAGCACTCTTCACTAAACGACGCCATTCCTATTATTATAGGCCTATTTGCTCATACATGTGTACATTTTACTGTGTGCAAAGGTGGTTAATTACAATTTACTACGTACTAAATTAGATATCTGCAAGAATATGGTATCATAATAATATGGGTCGAAAAATGGAGTAAGTAATTGGCCGGCCAAACACGTTGTTAGGCAGTATGACAAACCACGTAGGTCCGTATACCTAAATGGCTGTTTACTGTCCATGTGACAAAGTAAAAGTAAAAGTCACCCAGCCGCCCTAAGCTTTCAATACTGGATTATTCATAAGAATTTATTACGACAAGCATATGTGCTGCACATTACTGCACATTGCATAACAATATAATAGCTATACCAACCTGCATCCGTAAAACTAGGCGTAACGTTATTAATATACGCAACCTTTACTTATATGAAACACAAGAAAGGCGAGACAGCTGTCACACTAAAATATCGGATAGTAGTTAAAATGATGACCTAAATGGGTTATACGTCACCTATTCACACATTCCATTTTATCTTGCTTTTGATTTGCTCACGATCATTTGCTCTGGACAACTTAGAACCATTACTGACTGTCAATTGTATTGTTTAATTGTTTCATGGTGAATCAATGTTTGGATGACGTTTTACCAATTTTAACATCAATAATTTTCTTCTTTTGAACTCTAAAAGAATGCGATGTAAAGGTACTTTATGGCATCATAAAGATTTCACTTCAATTAGATACTCTAACGTGTTACTTCTGCCTGATAAATGTTTGTTTAGCAAACTATACAATTTTTAAAACACCTGAAAAGAAATGGATGCTGCCACTTAATTATTTCTTTCATCTTCACTGAATAGAAAAAGTGTCGTAAAATAATAAAATGATGGATTTGATGAAGGGGACCACCCAAAATCTTTAAATTATCTTACTTGTATTCAACGTTATGTACTCAATTTCCGTAGAAAAAATGCTTAAAGTAAACTTGGTTTTTTTCACAATAAAAACGAGTTTTTTTCCAGCACTTTCAAAAGTGTTAAGATTCATAAGGATCAAGATACTTCTAGTAGATCTAGTAGGAACTCTAGTGCATATTATTTGACTAGTCATTATTTTTGTCGAAATTGTTTGTCAATCAATTAATCGTTCACCTGCAGGTTAGTACGTCTTCTAGTTTAATCTGACATTTATATTTCAACTATTTTATTAAAAGTGTTTTGTTTCTTTATTCGGTATCGGAAATTTAGGACAATTTAATTCGGAAACTTATGACCACCAATACAAACATAATGCAAACAAGGCATAACTTCACCCCAGAGTTATGATAAGAATAAATTCTAAAATTAGAACCTTCGATTATCTCTCCTGTGGTTCGAGTTCGAACCTATTCAAATTCATCAACGACATGACACGACCAAACAATAAAATGTAAAACTGTAAAAAGACCCAGTCAGACCAAAACATTAAACCAAGTCAAAAAAATTAAATATCTTGGCATATCAAAGCGCAATTCCCATTCGAATTTAAATTCCTCGTGTCCACTCGTATTATTTTATGTCAAATCATATAAAATAGGTTTCGCATCTTTCGTCAAATCTAAAACACACGTTGCGTTGGTCGACCATTTTACCAGTTATAAACAGCGATCCCTAGGGCGCTCTGTTTTAAAACCTTTCACGGCAAATCAACCTACCAAGCCCTCATTTTATACGTAGGAACCGTTGTATCGTATAACAAATACAAAACTGCCTCGTGTTCAATCATTAATTTCAATCATATTCAATATATTTAAATACACCTCGAGTAAAATTTTAAATAAACAAGGCTCGTTCGTAGCTTTAGTAAGATCACAATTGTTGACACCCGATATGTCAGGTTCGGTCCAGCGAGCCAGTGACGTGACTTTACATACAGTTAAATATTATTATAGGCATATGTCAAGTGTCCAGGGCATTCACCGCACTCACCGACTTGGCTAAATTATGGCTCATGTAGCCGGGAGACATTAACTCATACTGTTTAATTGAACCAAGCAACTGACAAAGTATTGGAACAAACAAGTCATTTATAGCGTAGGTATCAAAAGCTCAACTTTACATTCAACCTCGTGATATTTCTTCTGAACGTACCAGCTTATTCCAACAGTTCAAAATCATATTTAGATAGCAATTTAATCATGTTTAGTCACAGGAATTCATTTTCAGAAATTCTGTGTTTATCCATATACGGAGAAAAATGATTATTGCTAATTTATTAAGAATCTCTCCAAATTATTGGTAATCGATAATAATTGTTTAATATATCATGATAAGACTTGTGCTGCGACATTGTGATAATAAATTAGTAATTTAATAAAAGTTTATCAGGAAACCTGTTAATTCATTCGTAAGGGAAATAATTTCAAGAGATTCGTAATAAATTGGAAATACTCATTTTTCTCCGTGTATGTTGCTCTATTTTACTGCAACCCGAGTATCAACACTTGTTCAAAATATTTTTCTTCTGATTTAAAATTGATAAATGTGAATCAAACAATACAGTATTTGGCTTTTTTTTACCGATAACTTGATAAAATGTAAATCAATAATATAAGAAGATAGTTGGAAATTCTGAAAAATATTAAGAAGACAGAGTGACTTTTTAGTTGAATGAACAGATTTTTTCTTTCATATTTAAGATAGTATTTATGCATTTTTTCAACGTGATAGACCGATCTGACCCCCTTCACTGATTTAGTAATAAAGATAAGAACATAATGCCAACACACGCATCACAAGCAAATTTATGGTATTCCTACATTTCCCAGACCTACGGACAAAAACTCTTTAAGCACGCATTTTCAAAATGATTTAAGTACCACTACCCAACAGTTATTTACAGCGCTTCTAAAAACATGTTATTTGAATACGAAATATGCAAGCTTTTATTCAAATTAGTATAAATAAATCCATAAAGATAAAATTAAAGATAAAATTAAAAGCTCACGCATTCGTGGTAGCCTGGGTGTCACTGACATAAACAGTAAGCTAGAGGAACGACAGTTAAGATGGTATGGGCACATAAGACGGAGACCACCAGACCACACAGTGAAGCAGGCAATGTCTATAGAGCTTCAAAGACAGTCATCCAGAGGTAGACCAAAGAACTCCTGGATGACCCAATGCTCCAAAATCCTACAAAGAAACGGCCTAGATGAAAGCGACACTCAGAACCGAAGAAGCTACAACCTGAGAACGAGAAGAGCCGACCCCAACAGCCTACCTAGGCAATGAGTTGGGATAGTGCTAGGAAGAAGAAGAAGAAGTATAAATAAATCCATGAAAATTATATTTTACCTCTGAAGAACTCATATAAATACGTTCTATTGCTAGAGACAAGTAAGGTCTACTCAAAAATCGAAATGAAAAAAAAAATAACAAGAAAAATATTTTGAATAAGTGTTGATACTCGTTGAAAAAATGCATAAATACTTTCTTAAGTATAGTATTTATGATTTTTTTACTAAATCAGAGGTAAAAGATAATTTTCATGAATTTATCTTTTACCTCTGATTTAGTAAAAAATCAGAGGTAAAAGATAATTTTTTTATCTTTTACCTCTGAAGATAAAAAAAAAGAATTTTTTTTTATCTTCAGATAAAAAATTATCTTTTACCTCTGAAGAACTTATATAAATATTGCTAGAGACATGTAAGGTCTACTCAAAAATCGAAATGAAAAAAAAACAAGGAAATCCATACTTTTAAAGGTTGACATTTGAAGTAATTAAATATGTATCTCTTAGATTTGACTTGAACGTTAGATTAATATCTTTCTTTAAACTTCTATAGCCAATAGTATATTTACTACTACCAAACAAAAATTTAAATTGGTAATTAACTCTCATTGATAAATTTATTGACAAACAATATAATTTCCTCATATATAACGCTAAAAAATAATTTTTTTTTATTATCTTTAGTAAATACGGGGTATTAAGGGCCGTACTTGACTTACGTTAACCTGTGATTCCTGACTTTATTTTGCGTAAAAAATTAAAATTTAATTTTTTTCCCCGATGAGATTTTTGATTTTTTTTTCAAAACTTATCAAAAAAAATCTTATATCTACTGGTCACTCAGCTGAGTAACCGCTTAACTCCTCACCTCGACCCTAACTGTCCAATACCTACTGATTTTTTTATGTTAGACCAAAATTTTATTTACGTTTTTTACTCCAGAGAAATCACTGGTTTAAGTAAGTAACACCCTGTACTAAAATAGTTGGTGGTATAATAAATTTTCATCGCAGTTGCCTTCCAAGCAATTGATTCGGTTCGATTCTCGGCGGCAGCAATTTTTTGAAAATTTTTAATCACTTTTATTTTTGATTTAAACTTTACTAAAAAAAACATACTGATTTTTTCATGGGTCTGTGCTAGTAGTAAGATAAATATCCAATATAGTTCGATTATGTGCTAGTAGTAAGATAAATATCCAATATAGTTCGATTATGTGCTAGTAGTAAGATAAATATCCAATATAGTTCGATTATGTGCTAGTAGTAAGATAAATATCCAATATACTTCGATTATGGTTGGTTCAAAGCCTTTTACCCTTAAAAAACTGAAAATCTTACAAGAGACGACAAAAATGAATATTTACAAATTTGAAAAACTAATTTTAAAGTTTATATGAAAGAGGGTATTTGTTTTTCGAAATGTCGATGTAACATTTTGAAATTATAATTATAATTATGATAGATTTGAGGGATGAGTAACTTCATCTTCGGTTTTCTCGAAATTTAAATGGCTTGGTCGGAAAAAAAATTGTTACCATGATGTACTTTAAAGACTATTGCACTATTAATATTTGAAATCAGTGAAAAGTAACATTCTTAAAAAATGTGGCTTGAAGGATTTTACCAAAACACAGCCGAGGTAATGTTTTTTTATCCGGTTAATGTGTTTGTAATTTTACATAATTTTTGGGAGTATGTTTTTTTTTAACATTCCCTTAGAATAGTAGAAATGATTATAGTCAAGATCACAGAAATAGATATAAAAATACGAGTCTTATTTGCACGATATCAACGAATTAGAATGTAAAGTTGGCCTACCAATTATAATATATAATAATAGGTAGGGATAATCTTGTGACGCGTTTCGTTTCGTTTCGACGAAGTCAGGTTCTTTGCTCGCTACAATTATTGGGTGACGAGACGTCTAGCACCTATAAAATCAACACCCCCAATAGAAAAACAAAAAACAAAAGTCACTTTTTTGCATGCGGGACCAATTATTCTCATGATCGTGATTGATGAAGGTGCGTTGTAATATTTTTGATAGAGTACACTTGAAAATGTCTAGATATTCTATTCGGACGTTGATTTACATCAGTATGAATGTATGACACCAATGTAAAAAAATTACTGCCGGCGTTGGTATATGCTAACATAATATCACCATAAGCATCCTATTATTGGATCGTTAAAAGCATTGTGCTTTTGCTTGTTAAATATTACCGGTGAAAATGAAGACGAGTCGTGAAAAAAATGTGTTCGTTGAGTTGGTTATAGCTTCCAATCGCCACTCAGTTTTTTGTAGTATTTTCTAATAAATCTATTAAAATCGTAACTAAATAAAAACACACTCCGTCTTGTATTATTTGCGGGAAAGGTATGAGACCTGCAAGGAATCTATAAACTGAATTCAGTGTCTCGGAGTAAGTATTTCGGCTGTCGACAGATTATTCTTTCGTTAGCCCCTAACGTGGTTATAAAATGTGACGCAAAAGTACTCACTCGATTTCTTAAGACAGTAACTTTGTTTAAAATTAAAATAGAATTAGTTTGACAAAATTATTCCGCTAACTTGAGAATTACAGCGACCCATGGTTTTCAACGTGTATTCTGCTTCCGCTTACTTCTAGATGTCTAAATCGTGATGACATGACGAAATTTGCAAAAATGAGAGCATCTTTTGATAGGGTGATTGCTTTTCCACACCTGTTATATTACATCAACTCCCATTATTTTATGGTTAATAAAATATTCGTTTGAATACAAACAAATTATATACACGATATAATATATCGATGTATGTAATACATAAAAGTGGAGGCCACTGGCGGAAAAAACATAATTATGACAATATTAAGTATTTTAAAGTGGGTAGGTACCCACCTACGTAGGTACATATAATTTATTCACTGTAAGTCTTAAAATAAACCCGATAACTTATTGGTTTGGCGTTCTTTAGTGGTCAGTGGAAACGGAGATTAAATTCCGGCCGCAGTAATGATCTTTTCATCTTGTGATTTTATAAAACGAATGATTTGATAATTAATAGAAACTGTTTCAATATTTAAATATCAAACTTATTTCCACTTTAGATAAATCTATTTGGAAGAAATTCCCACAAAACAGTAAACCTACCTGTATAGTTACTAAATTGCATATAAAGTGCTAATTAATACAAGACGTTAATACTAAAATACAGTTATGCCAGAAAGTGGGTACCTGTGATAGTAGGAAATTAGGTACCTGTGAAACAAAGCAAAAATAAAATAGTTCTTATGGTTTTGTTTGTAAAGTTTTTTTGTCTGGTAGGTAATTAAAAAATGTTTTCATATCATGACTAAAATGTGATTTTTTTGTAAATTGAAGGTTTGGAACTACCTACAGAAATTTGCAATTTAAAGTTTAGTTCTAACAACGTGTTAATTTCTAGTTTCAGATTATTATGCAAATATTATTTAAACATTCATCCTTGCAGGTTTATTTATCTGTTAAGAAAACAAATTTGCCAGTAGATAGACGATGTTTTCACTTAAAAAAACTAAAAACCATTTTCGATTTATTCTGGTGTTTCAAAAAATATTTAACCTTATGATTATTTGGAAAAAAAACGCACTTTCCTAATTCATTCCACACGTTTATAACAATATTCAAATTTTAAAATGCCGTTCGTCATTTGAATTTGATGTGTGCTACATGGAAAAATAGACAGGTTATTAATAATTATTTTACAAGCAATAATTGTTCGCCTGAAACACTCATCCACATTGAAAAATCTCCTGATAAAAGATACATGACGCCAACGGGACTCGAACCCGTGTCCCTTCGATTTCCGGTCGACAGCTCTGACCACTGAGCTATGGCGGCTTATCTCTTACCCTCGAAATTATTCAATATATACTAGTGTTTCATTCAACAATTACTGCTTGTTACATTTTTCACCTGAAAACAACCAACTTTATTTTTATATGAGAAAGGCATTGTAAGTGCTAACTCTCTCACTAGATGGCGTCGAGACAAATTGTCTACATTTTTAGGTGAAATACTTGAACTTGTCAAATATTAATTATTATTTTTTTAGTAAACTTTAATGTTGTCAGGTGAAAAATGTAACAAGCAGTAATTGTTGAATGAAACACTAGTATATATTGAATAATTTCGCGGGTAAGAGATAAGCCGCCATAGCTCAGTGGTCAGAGCTGTCGACCGGAAATCGAAGGGACACGGGTTCGAGTCCCGTTGGCGTCATGTATCTTTTATCAGGAGATTTTTCAATGTGGATGAGTGTTTCAGGCGAACAATTATTGCTTGTAAAATAATTGTTACCCTTTGTGCTATGCATAAAAATCTTGTCTCAAAAACATTAAAGTTTACTAAAAAAATAATAGGTTATTAATATATTACAATGACAAGAATTAATGTTGGCATGCCACATCAAGTATCCACACAAAAGAAAATTACATTGTTTTCAAAAACATATTAATAACTCTGCAAAAATTATAGTATATTTCCATCAATATAACTAACATCCTTTTAATTTATGTATTATTTTAGTTTTTGGTCGTTGATTACTTAGAATTTCTTTACAATGGAATGTATAACTTGATTTTTACTGTAGTTAATTAATGCACAAGCAGTGGTTATTTTGAATTGAAACGTAAAAACATAAAAAATATTAATTACGTAAAATACGTTTGAAGCATTAATTGAAAACGTTAAAGGATGATGGCTAATATGTAAAATACATTGTGATCTAAAATAGAGCTCCGTTGACCTACAAACTCGAAACAGAACGTTCCGTAAAAATATCATACCACCAGAGAATTCTATTCACGAGTGTTTAATGATGCCGACAAATAATCAGTAAGATAGACAAACGTCGAAAGTCACTGTATAGATCTGACACTATTTACTCACGCATTCTGTCTTTAGAAACGCCGAGGGTGTTGCATAGTAAAAGCCCTATATTGAAAACCCGCAACCGCCCATAACGTGTGAGACCACTCAGCCGGATATAAATTACACTTGCTACTACGTACGGTAAGAGTATAACGTATGAGCATGTTCGATAAGAGATATTATCCGCTGGAGGTGCTACGGGCCCTCCCCCAGGCTGGCCGCTTGTCACGGAACAGAGTCTACTAGACTTGAATAAACACGACATCAGTAGACTCGCATTTATAGTCCATGCCAATTATCCCACACTGGAAACTTCTACTGAAGTGAAGGGACATTTTGAACTACACTAAGCTGAGAAAATTACTTACACCTTAGGAAAATATCAATCGATACTTATTAATAATTATTATTGAAATTTCACACTCATTATTCAGATAAGTAACATACTAGCCACTGTTAAAATAGTTCAATCAGTAACTACAACTGGACACTGTATATAATATAGTTCCAGGAAAACAGTGCCAGCTGGGACAAGAGTGGTACGAAAAGTAACAAATCCTAAGGCATATGCACGAGCAACAAACCTCTCTGCATACAAAAGCACTCGCAGATGCATCCACAAATATATCTGAGCGGTTGGATGCATCGCTATTGTACATTTGTACCCAAACTTCGAAATAATGAAAAAGAAAGGTATTTTCCATGTTAGTGCCATGTTTTCAAATGGATTTTTAAATGCTATATACCCACAGATCATGGTTTTTTTTTACATCAGCTCCACGCAAGAGGCGAGTGGAGATGTTGGTTATTCAATGAATGGTTCCCGAGGCAGCGGTACCCTAACCCCCTCCCAATAAAGCCGCATACCTTTTTATCTATAATATGCGTAGTTCATTCAAAAAGTGAACTTTGTCTCGTCATTTTTTTATAAATAAGAAATATCCTAGAAATAAGCAAGACGTTCGCAAATTTCCAGAACAAAAAAAATGTATTAATTTATTCATAACTGAAGAAGAGATTTTTCTTGTAAAAAAAACTAATCGCCTTACCGCGTTACCTTTACCTGCGTTGCCTGCCTTTCGATACTAATAATAATAATGGTAATTTCGATCTTTTCGACAATTTAAACAAACATCAATTATTGGTTATTCCGGAAAATCTAAAAAAAATTATGGCCGCGCCACTTTTAGCCTGAGGAGGAAAGGCTTATTTAATATTTTTAATTCGTTTACTTTTCGCCATAAAACGTTCTCTCTTAATGTTTCGAAGCTGTAAACTTGATATTAAATCAAAAACTAAATACATTAAAACTGCGAACTAGTTATTAATGCAAGCCATTATATAGCGATTTATAAAAATAACTCATTAGGGGTCATAGGGAATTCAAATTTTTTTGAATGTATGATTTATTATGAGAGGATGGACGTTTATAATGAAATTTTTTAACAAATTAGTCGTGTCATAATAAATCATTTATTCATCTTCACATACGTAATTAGAGATTATTATATCTGTAACCACTATTATTAGTTATTGAGCGAGAGTTTTTACACCTCAAATAATAAATCTACACATGTCATAAATACCCTATAATTACGACAAAAATTTCCGTTGGATATCTTCAATAAGTTTTAAATTGGAAATTAAACTTTCTGTGAACCGCTAATTATTAAATGTAAAATTTGCTACCAATATTATAATAAAAAATGTCGTCCACAGTCTACCATTATGATTTATCACGACAGTTAGTATTACGACATATATGTATAACAAATGATAAATTACACCTACATACATAAATTTTCAATTTACTCTGTAAAAGCCCGATAAGGCGTTAATGAATAATAAATAAATAAATAAAAAAATCACAATAAAAAAACTTTTCTTATGTAGGACAAGCGACAAAAAATAAGAAATATTTATTTTTGTAGTTCTAATCGTTCAATTCAATATTGATATTTAACGCTGTAATAGTATATTATTTGCAAGGATCTAATTGAATTTAATTGTCGATAAGTGAATATTTAAATGGTTACAAATTGATTTGACATGATGCTAGCATTGTAGTTCCAAAAAAACGTGTTAATGGAGATGCAACCAAAATTATCAACAATACTCAAAGCCAGGTTTTATATTGAAGTGATTAATTCTCACTATTCAACGACTGGTGAACTAGACAAGGTGTTAATGATGAGCTACTGAATCTCCATCAAATCAATAAATCAGTTTATTCGCCTCATCTTCTGAAATGATCTGACTCGAAAAATAACAAAATAAATTAAATGTGCAATTAAAATATCTGACGTCATTGGTGAGGTGGGGTTTAAGAAACCCCATCACTAATTTCTACTTAAAAAGTAAATGTAACCTTTCCGTAAATATTATTCATCTCTTCTAATTATCTCTTATCTTCTCTTCTCTTCTCTTATCTCTTCGAAAAGTGTTCCACTATTATCACGTGAGTAGCAGTGCGCGGGGACCGGATTTAATAGTTTCCGGTCGTTT
Organism: Hesperophylax magnus; assembly: GCA_026573805.1. NCBI lineage: Eukaryota > Metazoa > Arthropoda > Insecta > Trichoptera > Limnephilidae > Hesperophylax > Hesperophylax magnus. Next base: position 11,088,045 of record JAIUSX010000002.1, read on the forward strand.
GGCGTCCGACCGTTGATAGTTTTAAAGGTCAAATTGGAAATTAAAAAGGTAGAACCAATTTCTTACCAAAATGGGATAATCTGATTTCACCACAAATCGGTTTCAATTTTGAAACTGGCAGTTTAAGTAGTTTTCTGTTCTAAACATTATATTGTAATAGTTAAGTAGTTTAGTGATTTCTCCAAACAAATCTTCCAATTTTTTAAATTATTAAATTAAGAGCTAAAGTTGTAGAGTTCATTGAACCGGAGTTACATTCAGAGGCACAACCGAAATTAATATTTTTGATTATAGTTTTAAATAGTTTGGGTTAAAAATAAAAATTTAAATTTAAATAAGCATAAAATTTTCATATGTCGGTGAAAAGTATAAGATCGCACAAAAACATTAAAAATCATCTATCATATATTTGTAAAACATTTGGTTGGGGTTTGTCACACCCCACATTACTAACGCTGGGTTAACTACTCCTATTTTTCGCTTCTCTTCTTTAACGATATTTATCACACTTATTGAATGCCATAAAGTTGTCGGACCAAGCTGTTATTTTTCCCATACTTACCGTCGATTACTATATCGTGAATTGGTTTCTTAAATGCTAACTCGATTACATAAGCTTAGTTCAGTAATGTTAAACATTTCCGATTCTTACATTGCAGAATTTAACGACATCCGTTAAAATGAGGGAAACCAGAATATATAAACATTCGATTTTAAAAAAACAGAACAAATGCTGGGTACCTACTCACATACGCCATGCAAACGATCATTTGATTATGCACCTGGATTGAAAGAAAATATGTGCAACATGATTACTGCAGATTTGTTTTTCATTACGAGTATAACGGGGTATTTTCGCAAACTACGAATACCGTTAAAAATGTGTGGATTATAAAATAATTATTTTTCTTATTCCACCATACTAAAAATATGTAATTTTAATATTTCCATTCACAATTATTGGTCTGAAAACCGCACATTGTTTTGGCGACAAGTCGAAAAAGTTATAGAAAATTTATTCGTCATCATAAATATAATATAAAAATACCTTCATTTTTGCATTTTTTTAGAGATTAAAAAAACAGTAAAAATACCCTATTCTCATTAGATAAAAATAAAACAATACAGACATTTTCAAAACACAGACTTAAATTTATGTAAACGTACATGATTAAAAATACGGACTTATTACATAGCTATTGATAAATTCACCAGTCTACAAAAGTAAGACATGTGTCAAGTAAGCGCTAACGGTCATTCTCTTCCTGCTCCTGGGTGTGGACTCCTATGTGGTACAATATATTAACCTTTATGTAACTAATGTGCATTTAAACCACTCTCGGGCGGGTCGCAGAGAGAGTTATCTGTTGAAATCGAGTCACATATGACCGCGAGCGTTTTGTCCAGTTGCTGTGTGCAGTTAGTATCGAGTATGTAATATTTTACATTCAGCGAGAAGTCAAATGCCCCGAAACCATTCCGTTAACGTTAACCTACGGCATACGATTAGGTACAACCATTTTCTTATGTAGGTGTAGCCTTGGGCGTTTTACATAATCCTTTTTTTCATCCAGTTTGTCTGTCCTAAGGATTTGGGATGAAAAAATGATGTGCTCTATTTTAATACCGATTTTCGTACAATTAAAAATGGCGGACATTATTTGACATCTGTCATCTCTTATTGTTTTACGTAACTATATATCGTGAACTTGTTGCATGTTTATCTCGTTTTATATCTTCTCTTCATTCGTTTGTTCAAAATCTTAAATTTCCGAAAGTTCTCCACTGGATTGCTTTGAAATTTTGACACAACGTTGCATTCGAATACGCGTGTGTTTTTATATATCTATACTATCGACGTCAAAGCAATTTATTGTTTCTGTATCTGCACAGATGGACTGAGCCAAAGAAACGCTATACCAAAATAAAATAAAAAGATTTCAAAATGTATTTATTACTGATCGTGAACGTATTGTTAAGTATTGTAAAATTCGCGTGTATATTTGATGATTTGTCATTTTGTTTTGAGGAATTAATACACGAGAACTTTACATAAGTAACTCATAGAATAAGGAATATATATATTTTGGATTTACTTCAAATCGTAGCATATTTTTATTAATTAATGGATAGAGACAGGATTGTGACAGCTATTACTTTTGGCATTTGGATTTGGTGGTTTCACATCATATTAACGAATATAGCATCGATCAAGATACGGTGATCAGGAAGGTAATTTTGCCAAGGCATAGGTACCTACCTATAAAAAAATATTATGATGATGGTTCAAACAATATCGATTAAAGAACGATCAAACACGAGACATAACACGCCAATGCCAGAGCCAAATGCTTTCATGATTGTGATCTATGTCTAAGGTGTTGCCATTTTTTGACGATTTAGTGCCGTCACAAAATATTATTTCTTCTCTAATGGCAACCATCTGAATGAAATCGTGTAAAGCGAAGATTTTTTGTTTGGGTCCCGATATGGGGATCGGTATCAAAAAATGATAGTGTAAAACTAGCTTTAGTATTTTATCTCAGTTATATCGATGCGTGGGTAGTTCGCAAACCCGGAAACTAAAAACGCATTTTGTAAATTCCGAAATATTTATTATAAAATAACATAGAAAATAAAATTATTATTTATAATTTAGAAACAGTTAATTCATGGTGTAATTCCATAGTAATTTTTTTTTTTACTAAAAAACTTTAATTAACCGAACCGGTTTCACCTTACAAAGGGGATTAGTACAAAATAAAATTAAGTGAAAGTGTTAGTGTAAATTCAATATAATAAAAATACCTACTGGTTCAACATAAAAGGGTACACTGAATAGAAACTTTGTTGCTTTAGAAAAGCGTGTTTCAAAAAATGTTATTTTAGATTTCACTTATATTTTAACAAAACCCTTTTAAAGCGGCTAAAAATAAATTTATTTGCTTATTATTTAAATACATTGTGAGAGGGGGAGTTGGAATGATGTACCCGAATAATGATGTATTTAGATTACAAGAATATCATGTCCACATGGATACATATATTTCAAGCAACATAAAGTTTGGTCGTGATGAATGTATCTTCTGCTCTCATCAACAATAAGAATTATCAATGTACCTACAGCATACTCTTGAACCACTTTTTTATACATGAATAACAATCGGCCATCGATCTTATTTTGACATTACATTACTCTTCCTAGCGAATATACATAGCTATATCAACATTTCTACTACCATATCCTTTGTCTTTCTTGCTACGCACATTCTAAAATACCAGGTACAATTAATTTTCACTTAACTTTTTAACTATGTTTACATAATTTCGGCGTCGGGTATGGGTACCTCCGCTCAGGGGTTAACCATTTATTCTATAACCAACCTCTCTGCCATAGGTCACCTCAAGTAGTTGGCTACGTTTAGTGACTTCTAAGAGGTATCCGGGTTTATGGGTGAGATTTATTCAGGTCTTGGCGGTTTGATGCACCTGCCCACTAGCTGCGTCAGACCGGATCGGGAAGGGTTCGTTAAGGAAGACCCTTTTACCTTCTAGCTGGACTCTCTCGACCCATCGCCTTGCATGGCTGCGGGGGGGATGGATTCATGCGTCCGTAATTTCTGGACGAAATAACCCCTAGATTGATATCAACTACTAATATTTTTTCCCAGAACTTCCTCAAAAATACCAACTATACAGCATCCCCAAAGATGTAATATGCCTTGAGGGAAATTATTTTCCTCATATATTCCTTTATTGTATTAATTTAAAAAAATGAACATTCATATCTTCTCCCCGTCTTTTATCCTATAATCTCAGACATCGTGAAAATATATTCTAAATTACTAAAAGTTTTCATTTGTTAAATGTCTGCAATCCAGTTTTTACTGAGATTCGCAGTACTCACTTTTCTCCGTGTAGCAAAATGTCTGTTGGAAATCACTGATTAATATAGGTTTGAAATTAAGGCGATGCCATACGTAGTAATGCAAAATCATGTGTTTTTGGTTTGATAATTTGGTCGCCTAGAAATGTTTCAGATGCTTTGATTAAATACTGCGAGTAGAATACATCTTGTCCTTTGAAACAATCGAGTATTTTTTAGATAAGTCTTTTTATAAGCCCAGAAAAAAATAATGTATTAGGCCTTTGAAAACTGCTTTAAATTTCAAAATCTCCTACTTACGAACCAATTTTCGGTTATAGTTTTATTGTATAGTGTGGAAAATTAAGTTATTTATAAAATGATCGAAAAAAAATTAAATATTTATGCCTGAACATCCACAAAATAAAATAAAAAGCACTTATTGGCCATGTTTTTTTCTTGCATAAATCAAAACAAGCGGATGGTGTTAAGCGGGAATTTAAACCTTATCGCCATCTACGTAAGGGTTGTTATTGATAGCGGCTCAATTTAAAATATTACGCGACGTAGTGCATCGCCTTAACTCGACTTCTTATTAATCACGATTCATTTGCTTATATATTGTTTTAGGCGCATACTACTGAAATACTGTGTGTGGATATAATTACAAAGAGTAATAATAATTTAGACGTTGGTTTCTAAACCAAATATCAAACAAGTTTCAAAGGAGTAATAACAGTCTCCGACAAATTCTGTCAAACATTTAACAACATCGTCGAGTCGGGTAGTCATTAAAAAAAACATGCCAGGACGTCTTATGTCTGATGCTCTGTTATTTAAATAAATTATTGAATATTTTGCCGCACCGAAGGCAAATATTTCCAGCTGTTGATCATCTTTCTTAAAGAACGATCGTAGAGACAACATAATTATTAATTGTGAAGTTTTTTACACGACATACACCTTAGATTTTCTCAAACCTGCCAATGACAGATTCTCCGCGGGTGAAAGTTATTTAAAATAGTTAAAAAAAACTAAAGCTAAGTCCAACCATCAACTTGTCGAAAAAAAATGTTATCGTTGATGCTCTGTTGATAAGAAACATTTGGTATAAACAAAACGTGAATTCGATCTTGAAATCTTATCTGCGCATATAATAAGTGAAATAAAGAATAATAGAATATCGGTTATCATAGTACATGACAAATACATTAGTGATGAGATAAGATATGTATGAATTATAAATTATTCATCCTTCTGCTATTTTTTCTCGATAAGAGATCTAAACGAGATTTTTTAAAATTATTTGGCTCTCGATTGAAAAATTGAATATTCTTTGGTTTTTATGCCCATCAATCCTTTTATTTTGCAACCACAAAAGGTATAACTGTAAATTTATCAGGCTGAAATATTATTATACTTTTCTAACAATCGAGCAACAACCTAAAAATGTGTCAAGTGACGGACTAAAGCGTGTCAGCGAGTTCACGCATCTATTATACACGCATCTCCGGCTCTGGGTCTGGCCGGTCCCTCCGACTGTATATCATTATTTTATTTGTCGGACATCATCACAAATCAAATGACTTTCGGATACGAAGAATATTATATATTAAATTGGTAAAACGTATTCAAATTTCTGATTATGTTACCTGTCGAAACTGTCTTCGTACGTCAACGTAATATTAATTATTATCCATTCTGCCCTACTTGAAACTACTTTAAAAGAAATAATTTAGTAGAAACCATGCAAAAAAGATGATCGAAAATATTGTGCGTTAATCATGCGTCACTTTTCTTATTGGCTTGGTTTTATTAATGGCCTCGTAGAATGAAATAGCTGTAAGTTGAACATTGTAAAAAAACCGTTAACTGAGTGTTTTATGAGCAATAGATATGCCAAAAACTTGATTATAACGCTAATTCAAAGATTGCAATCTCGAGTCGTTAAGCGTAGTATCAACCAGGTCGACAATAGCAACGAGTGTTGAACAATATATCAAAACAGTGCTCACGTTTCATATGCACTGCTTATATAGTGTGTGATTATCAGACAATAATAATATCTTTGATACCAATATTTTAATAAAGCATATCTCATAACAACTACAGGGCGGCGTAATAATTCATAAGTGAATATTTTAGATATCCCTGTCGTATTAAACTGTCTAAAACCTGTAATGCAAAGCACGGCCTCCCCTAGAAACCAGATACCTATATATAATGATTAGTTAGGTATTTTTTAAGGCATTCGACATCAGAATATTTTTTATAAGTATCAATGTATCGTAGAACACGATTTTTTTTAAAGAGCATCAAACTACATAAATGCTCTACATCACAACTCACAGACCTGGCGTCGCCCGTATATGATAAATATTATTCAATGGTTTTACGACAATTTGATGAGAGCATTCCAAAGGAAGAAAACGCTTGAAGTATATTAAATCCTTCATCCTTAGGGTTGCTTAGAAATAAGATACTAGGTAAATTAAATAATTGGACAGGCCAAATATTTAAAAATAATTACGCCAGTTTTATTCTGACTTTGAGCTTCGACGCATCTGCATATTTTAATGATATAATTAATACAGATAATATCCTGAACAAATAAATTATATTGAAATAAACATATACCAACATATTTCACAACTTTTTACCATTTTACAATTTTTATCAGAAGTTCGAAACGAAAAATGAATTTTCGAACCGTTCACTACGAAATTTCACTAATCTCGAGTGTAAAAGCTCCCCAAGACAATCGGCGCATGTTTTAAGTTAAAACATGCAACACTTTTAACCAATAATTGGTTGGTATCGTCCCTTCATCTCTCTCTTGTAGTCCCATTTTGCCCACCCAATCTCACATTTTCCTCCTCACTTTAACTATTTTTAACTTCGTATTATGCAGACATATTTGGTTACCAAGAAGTTTTTTTTAAAGTTCAAAGATTATTATGATTTTTGGTCTTTGACTTCAAAATCTATTCAACTGAATACTGTGATCTGACATCAGAAGCTCTTGACTGTTGACAGAGTATCTAGATTTTCTATGGAGCCAAAAAGTCTTTGTGGTTCAAGACGTCTCCATTCACTGGTGAAATTTGATAACATTTTTACCAGAGGATTTTTTATGAATTATGCCAACTCACTAAAATCTCAAGTGGTATTACAACCATAAAGATTGAGATAGCAATGGGATACATTCGTATTGTATTATATTCATCACATTGGAAATGTACAAGATTCAGAAGAGTCTTGATCTATCCAAAAAAATGGTTCGTTTCGTAATGAATGTATGCATACAACAATATCCGCGTTCTTACTATACAAATATAAAAAACGCAAAGCACATCACGAACCAATTCGCATTAAAGCACTTTTTTGTACTACCAAGCCATCCAAACAATAACCGATTCAGTCATAAGATTTACATACATCGGACGTGTGACAATCACATTTCTCATAAATTATGTATGAAAACATTCGGAGTGACTTTGAGAATTATTATTATTGATAGCAACGCCTTCGTTCACCCCTACAGCCCTACATTCCTGTTCAAACAATGTATTGTAAATGGTGTTCCGTAATTTATTTAGTCGAGTATTCTACACGTTTCAAAGTGTTTGACGCGATATTGACTGCAATTACCAGAGAAGTGAGTTACTGCGATACAGCCACCCACTAAAAGCTTAATACAAGTTTTCCAGCCTACGAAGCTTGGCGTAGCTAATCAATTTGGCTGTGACATCTGAGTTCAAAGAAAAAACTATATTTTCTTTCATAATTTTTTAAATTTATTTTTTTATTTTTTTTATTTCTTCCTAAAGCAATCCCGTTGAGTTACAAAACTCATTGTGCGAGTTAATAGGTACAATTTTAGATTGGTATATTGATATCAAAATTATAAGTTTCACATACGAAACAGTACAAAAATAGAAAAATATCACAATTATAAGTGTCAAATACAAAACAGTACACAAATAGGTCAAGTAGAACAAACGAAAAAGGCATAGAAAAGGAGAGAGAAAAAAACAAAACGAAGGACAACACGACAAGAATAAAGTATTTTCGTTTTTATATGTTTTTAAAAAGTATTCTTTTAAAACCTTACTTCGAATTTTCGGAGTATGCTGGCTGTTTTATACATATCTAGAAGAGAGTTATAGAGTATGTAGGCAATATAGTTAAGAGATTTTATTCCATACCGTGTTAGAAGTATGCGGATTTTATTGTTATTCCGAGTATTGGGGTTGTGGATGTCTTGATAGTAAAGTAGTTTGATGTTAGTGTAGGATGATTGTTGGGTAATTCGTAGGGTTCAAGTAATAAGTAGCCTACCAATCTTAACTATAAATAAGATTCGTTTTCTGAAGCCGCAAACATTCTTGAACTGTGAACTCAGGCAACATGAAAAATACACGTGTTGTGTTCTCTTAAATTCTTGGTCAAACCAACTTTTACCAGCTTTTACAATCATTTCCATTATGAGCTATGGAGATTTCAAAAACTATTAACTATAAATAAATAAAAAATGTGATATATTATTTATTTATATCTTTTTAAAAAACAATATTGTTTGTATTTTATTTATCCATAAGTAAAATCTAATATGGCGTCTCTGCGGATGTGAAACATTTCCGTTAACATCGATTTCGGCTATTTTTTCTTTAATGTGAACGTGAATTCACAATATATTCAATCACAAATTTATTCAAAATTTATCTTAATATTACGACAAAACATAAATGTCGTGTATTAAATGGCCCATCACCATCATTATCTGCCGATCTCGGTGTTTAGACGTTTTAGTGAATGCGCGTAAACCTCCAGATGATATTAAATTATTTCACGTTTTACAAATAAACCTACTTTGAGGATAGGCACAAATTTACTAATTGAATTATACCTACAGTCAGAATCCCCACAGAGAATCCATTAATGCATATGCATATTGGGCGTAGTTATAATTTGTTAAACTGCCCACTTAAATAACTTCGAAAAAAAAAATTTACGATGTGAAATCTAGTTTTACATTGACATAAAAATTTAAAACCACTTTACTATTTACTTATATATTATATTCACTAGTATCTTCTTGTTTAGACAGTAAACTGTCATAATAATACCTAGGTTCAGTGAAAACTAGTTGGCAATGTTTGTAATAAAGTACAAAGTTTTATTATTTTAGTGATTTCAATATTAAAATACTGCTTTACAAAAAGCACTTTGCGTAACTTGAGGACTTTGCTTAAATAAAAAGTAATTAAATTAGCCGATACTATTAAATACATTTTTGGCGGTCAATATTTGAGCTTTGAAATATGAATTTTTAAATTTATATTTTTAAATTAGGGGGAACGGAAGGGGAGTTAAATGATCCATGAAAACGGATTCAATTAATTACTTAGTTGAGTCTAGAAAAAGTTGAATATAAATAAACATGGCTAAATTATGTAGTAGGACAGTCAGAACGTATCAATAATTTAAAATGCTTCAACAAAATATTTGACAAGTATGTAATTGTAAACAACAGGACTTTGCCAGCGGTGGAGTCTCCATTATATTTGGTGACGTTCCAGCGTCATTTCATTTAAAAGTCAAATTATTAATTGTCACTCCGTTTACGCCCATACCTGAGGGACTCGGCTTAATAAGCAGTTACGGGTATAGACAACATTAGCAAGGTGTGTGCGCCTTATACACACGGAGTCGATTGTATTGTAATGAGGCGACCTCTCCCACACCGCTGGGCGACCTTAGAAGGACGTCTGACTTCAAATAATGTCTCGATCTTTCGTGTCCCGTGTTTTGTCGTGTCACTCCGGATTCGTTGTCGTTCTATGTACCAGTCGAATTATGCGTTTTTATAATAATAATTTAATAATGGTATTACACAACATGACTTCAAATTCTGTACGGCTTACTGAACATGCTTAATCAAATAAACTTACTGAACTACATTGACATTAATATTTCCATTATTATTGTTGCACTTATAATTTTACGATTTTAAGAATTAATGTTAAAAATAATACCAAATTTACCGTTGGGTACAAGCAACCCATTCACTAATAGTAAGAAGTTTGGACTTTATTAGGATAAAGTATTTTGTATGTTGCGACCGTTGCTTGTGAGTTTGTGGTTTCAAGTACCTACTGCATATCAACAATGTATTTAACTCTACCAAATATATACCTCCACCGTTTAAAAGTCTATCACAGTTGACTCATCCTACCAATAAGAGTTTTACCTTTAGGTATTTTCATCAAGCCATGTGTGAATTATTACAGTTTAAATTGCCATTCAAGTACATGTGGAAGGTTGGAGCTGCCACAATAACTAGCTTTGGGTGAATATTAAACCGAATTATTCACTCTTAAAGCTAGCGAATGCCGAAAGGAATTACTGTTGATAAACATGATGGCAAAGATTTCATGAAAAGAAATATTATGTTCACGCATTCCCCTGATTGCAATGGTCGCCAGCTGGCTAGGGACAGCTGGGCACTGAGCTCTGGGCATTGGGCAAGCCTGGGCACTGCTGGGCACTGCTGGGCACTGCTGGGCACTGCTGGGCACTGCTGGGCACTGCTGGGCACTACTCAGGGAGCCCGGGTACTGGACCCAATATTACGTCTGAACAAAAAGGTGAACCAGGGCCGGCCCTGAGCCAAACGGCACCTGGCGCTAATAATATTTTGACGCTCCTTGTCAGAGCCAGTAGTCGCCTAGGTAGGTGATCACAGTAATTAATAATACTCGGATGATTTGTATCTTTGTGTAGCGCCATTTTCACGAAAAATAATCTAAAGAATGACTTGTTAGGACTGTTAGGTATTATCAGCGCCTTGGCAATTCGGCGTCAGGAGCGGAGTGCTCCAATTGCGCCCGCAAAGGGCGGCCCTGAGGTGACCTACCTAAGTCTAAATGGATGCTTGATAGATTGACAGCTGATGGAAGCTGTCTCGCATTAGGGAACCTTGGCTCAAACACGTGCAGTTGTGATATAAAAATAAATATTATTTTTTCGAAAGTACCTACGTAGATACACTTAAAAATGTAGAAGACTAGGGTACTATTATGGATCCAAAAAATATTTCAAATAAGACGTGTGTTAGATATTTATAACTAAAGAAAAAACTTATAATATTCGTCCATACAAATAAATTCCAGGTGTTGTATATTTTAATAATGTTGTGTAGAAAAATATTTTATCTTTTATAAAACCAGGAGATTTCTATCAAAAGGGACCTTTTCATCAAAAGGGTGACAACCAAATCGGTTTTGAAAATTAACAGCCTTTAAACTAACATCAGTCAGATTTGGGAAATGGAGTATTTCAAATTAAAAGAGTTGCATTCCGCAATCTGGTATTGATCATTAATAGAACCTTCTTTTAAAATAAGCGTAAATTTGAAAAACGCACCGCATGATCACAACTCCCATCATTAGCTCGTCGTTGGGGGCAGCGTAGACCATGAATGGACCAATCAAATAAACGTCAAGAAATCATAAAGAAATTTCACTTCGCAATCTTTTATCGTTTCAATGGATCTTTAATTAAAACGGTTAGATCGTGAACTTCTTCGTTAAAGAAATTTATCTGACCATTCCTAGAAATGGATTTCCGTTCCACTAATCTCTGCTGTATTTTATATCCGAAAAAAACACGCGCAGAAAGCCGAAATAATCAACCATACAGTTATTTTATTGCCGATGAAAAAATGTAATCTTTGCCGTATATTCACTGTGGTAATTCAACTATGTGAATCATTAGGGTAAATTATGATACAAAAAAGTGCTGCCTACCATAAGCAGTTCAATTAGCAACCGATCTATCTACTTACTTATATTGTAATGTTATGGTATAAAGCGAAGAACCAAGTCATCAGTATGATCCGGAAAAATATCACAAATAAGCCGCAAATCGCATTGTCAAAAAATGTGTGTCATCCCACTAGAAGTCGGTACATACACGACATGACCCATAAGTACATCTGTAGTGGTCCGTCATTAGTCAACACAAATTATGTCCAAAATATGTTTTTGTTAAAGTGACATAGAAACAAGTGACGGTGGACAAAAAGTATTTAACAAGCGTTCTACTTTCTGAATAGGAAGAATTTCAGGGAGACACTATACATCGCAATGAACTGTGTTTTCTTATAACTATCATTTTTATATTGTGCTCATAAATATTAATTATAACGCATATTCGCGACGGGACAACCCTGTGATAGTGATTTAGCTGTCCTTGCAATATTATTATTATTTTACGTGCATATAAATGTATTCATAAACTTTTTTCTTTTTGTTTCTCTTTAGACCGACAATAACGAGGAGAAATTATTTCAAATTGTTTTTTTTATCTACTGTACATTTAGATCAAACACAAGTGTATACATATACAGTGTGTACAAATGTACACACTGTACTAAAAAACGTTGTATGCAGGGACACTGGAAGGTGCGTCCATAATAATTAAATGTAGTTTCGTCTAATTTTATAAAATAGAGTCTGGACATGTACGACAAGGAGGTAAATAATCAGTTTCCTTATGCCGTTGCTGGGACCCTTCTAATGTGTTTAAAGTCTATTAAAATAGCAGTTTGCACTAGTATTAAAATTCTTTTCTACGGGTGTGTTTTTTTTTTGCTGGTTTCATTTAATTAAATTACCATTTTTGGAAACTTAATTCCACTTTGAATGCATTACTAACTACAGAATTCAAGTGAAAGTTGCGGATATGTTTTTTTCTGTTAATTACATTTATTTTTTGGTAGATTTTTCAAAATTATTTGTCAATTAAAATAATAATCCTTTTGTCCGGAAAATTGTGAAAAATGTATAAAAAACCACGAGACCGCGATGCTATGTAGTTGGGATGTAATATAATATCTACTTATCCGGGTAAGGTGAAGGCCCGAGAATGGACAGTCGACCCGGTAGCGGCGAAATAAAATAGGCTGGCTTAGACTAATGTAGGTATCTAAATAGGAATTCGGTGCAGGCCATCAATTTAGTGTTGGCATCGCTTAATGGATACAATAAGTAGAGACTAAAAATTTCATAATTTAGTAGGGTTTTAATGTACTCCTAGAAAGAGAGGATTTGCCGATAGTCGTGTCGCTCCGTCAAAGCTTTGAAAAGCTCGAGTTTAGTCCGCCGGATGTTATGACTTTGCTTTTTTAAAAGAGACCGTGATACTCTTTGTTTTGAAATTGAGCTACACCCACAATAACCGCTGTACGGTTGTTTTCTATCAGTAGTATTAATTTTAAATTCATTACATCCATACCTAGCAATCAAAATGCATTAACCATTTATTTGTAAAAAAAAAAAAAATAATTAAATCATTTATCTTAGTCTCTATAAATGAAGGTCAGATTCATCGATTGTCTCCATTGTAAATGAGTTAATCGAATTAGTATTTGATTCAACGGCATCACATGATGTTGATTTGTGCTTTGCTTTAATCTTAATTCGGTATGCTCAATAATGTGGGGCATATTTTAATTAGGGCTCCGAAATAGCAATTTCTCTGCGCTGTCAACTGACACTAGTTCAACAAAAGAAGTTAATTAGAGATGAACTATTGAAGCATTCTGCGTCTAAGAACAACAGCAATACATAATAAATACTAATCTAGAGCAGCTGCCAGGGGGACAATTGAAAAGAAAGCATTCCTAGATTTTTCGAATGCGTTTAAATAATAATATAATCTATTAAATGAAAAAAACACACTTTGTAATACGCCACTTTTTATTTGAATTAATAATGACAGCAAACTGGGTTTCGCTTATCTCAAGCTTCGTCAGGGCTTGATAATGATAATTTTTACCTTATGATAATTACATACAAAGACATTTGATGATTATATATATATATATATATATATATATATAGGTATATATATCAAATAAAACAACGAGTGATATTTTCTTACATATATAAGAAAATAAAACAACGAGTGAAAGAGATTCAAATAGAAAAGAATGCACCTTATTGGTGGCAGAAAGAGATAGAAATAGAATAGAGAGAGAGAGACAAGAATATTATAGAGGATGGAATAGAGGGACACAAAATATTATAGGAAGGGTAAGAAAATTTAAAAAAATCGTTAATAATTTTTTAATAATACCTAACTTAATAATGCACCAATGAATGTTAGAAAAAATAAGAGGATGCAATAAAACATGAATAAATTGTAACATTTTACAACAAACCTAAGCACTTGTGATGAGGAACATCTATTGGTGAGATGATATCACATTTTGTTGTTCGTGAGTATTATACATGTATACTTAAGAGGACGGCCTTTAACATACAAACTTAAATTTTGATTTGAGGTCAAAATACTTGACTGAATCAAAGAATTCTATTTTTAATCAAAAGTTTAAACAAACATCCAATACGGATTTGTGCTACTTTATTAATATGTGTTTTAAATTTTAAAAATATAGAATAATAAACATTTTAATATTTCGAGATTTTTTTTTTAACTTCGTAATTTTTTTTTAAGTTGAATATAATTATTAAAAATATAATCTTACCCAACTTTCTATGTGAATATAATAAAACAAGATATAAAAAAAGCGTTTTTTCGGCTGAAATTTTTAATTAACATGATAGATAAAATTGTCTTTAAACGTAAATCAATCATTTGTATTTTTAATTTAAGTCCATCAAAATTCTTTTTGAATTTTATATTTCGCTGCATTTGCGTAGTAGGTAAAATAAAATAATCTATTTAGAAAATTATCACGAATAATTGCCAAAGTTGGATCTAAAATCGTGAAAAAACGAATTTTTAATGTTCTATATTTTATAATTTGAAATACAAATAAATAAAGTAGCACTAGATTTTTGTTACATATTTTGATTAAAAAATATTATTCAGTTTGGTTTAGTGATGTGATTTTCTCACGAAAACGGCGCTATATAAATAATCCAATAATTATTATTACTTCTCGTTCCTCACGCCTTACTTACTTTGGCTGGCAAAACGTTTTACGTACATTAAATTCAGAAATCTACACTATGAATCCTCACAAAATAAAATAAAAAGTTTCTGAGTTCATTCCACAACCGCCTGTGAAATTTGTGTGGCAGTTAAAAACATATCCCATTACTAAGATTACATTGTGAGATTGCGCGTAGAAAATGGTTGATGTTAGAATACTAATTTTACAAAGATTTTTGTAAGTATCATCTTTGACTTTGTGAATATTTTTGTATTGTTCGTACAACAGTTTGGGTCACCAATAAATAATTTAAGGGACACAAGTGTCCTACGCATCTATCCACTTAAAGGTAGAAATCAATTAAGATGTAAATTAATACAAAATTTAAAGTTCTTAGTTCTGTTGTGCGGCTGTAACTCTAGTTCAATGAATTCTAGAACTCCAAAACTACCAAAAATATAATATTTTAAACAGAAAATTGTTTGAATATTTATTTTTAGAATTGGAAATGATTTGTCTAGAACTCAGAATATCCATGATTTTTCACAGGTCTGCGCTAGTATATTATAAAAAATAACAGTTAGATAATACTTATATTATCACATTCTTTTTAATTCCATTATTGGAAGTGATTAGCACAGAACTGGTTAAGTTGAGTGAATTCATAATACTTCGCATTAGAGCTTTTGGTTTTAACAATCACTAAACGTAATATACCTTTGTACATTGTGCAATGTATAGCATGAATTGCGTTATGGTGTGAGGGCGTAAATAATTTTAATAAACGCCAGTGACCGATGTCTTTGCAATCTCTATTAGTACGGTCTGCTTGTCTGTTCTGGTCCACTCTGGTCTGTCTGTCGTATTATGATTTCCAAATCAATAAAGAAGCCGCACTTAAACCGGTAAATTCTGTGCCATTTTCGGAGAATAATGAGATGAGAATCGTGCTGGCTGCCTGTCTTTCTATAAATCTCCCCAATCAATAAATAAATACTTGCATGTTGTTATAATGATAATGAAATACATAAAAATGCACAATTTCACCAGAAATAGACGGACCCAATCTCGCCAGTAAATTTAACAAATACTTTATAAGGAGTATGGAAGAAATTAATGAGAGCATTCCATATATAAATTCTAAAAACGCAGATTTTAAATTATTACGGCAATAAACGAATTGCGTCTTCAAAAGAATATTAAAAACCGAAAAGCTCAATCTAACTAACTTGCAATATTACACAAGATTCAGCCCATTATTGGAAATCTATTTTTGAGCATTATTAAAGTTGTCATTTAAAACAAGAGAAATCCCTCAATCATGAAAACATTGACACTAATACCAATTTCCAAAAAAAAGTACACAAAAATGTGAAGAATTTAGACCCATTAATATGTTACCTAAATGTGAAAAAATACTGGAAATTGTTGCAAAAGAGAAATTAACTAGATATTTAGAAAATAATACATTTTGTAATGTACAATAATGTGTTTCGACTATCTTTGAAAATAAAACCTGTGAAAAATCACGGGAATTATAATTGTAGGATTTGTGAAGCTGGAAGTATTTATAATAAAAATATCATAAAATGCAAGACACGTTGTATTCATACTAATCGATCATAAAATTAAGCACAGTTTTTGAAAATGATAGCCATTCAAAGAATATGTTTATGAACGACCCGCTAAAGTATATCCACTAGACCCAGTTCAGTGAACCACGCGCGTTGTTTCGGTAATGTATCTTCACTCTATTGATTTATCTAAGCATCTACCAACCATTTAAGCAAAACAAATAGGCATTTTGAATAAAGAATTGAATGAGAATTGAAAATTATTTTTGTACCTCTTTTATCGCTTGTCTAATAATGATAAGTAGTTGTAACTTTTAAAATTAAAAGTTTTTCGAGCTTGAATAATGTTATGTATTATGCTAAAATATTTCACATCACTTTCTTACACATACACCAGTAACCGTAATTAGAATGTATAATTTAATAATAGAGCTTAATATGGTTGGTCAATCCTCAACCATCTCATGTGGTAGGTACTGCAGGATGCACAGAACACGTTTAAAAACCTATTTTTAATTTATATTCTTCATACACATTAAAACTAAACAATAAACTATTATACATAGATTTTTATTTAAAAAGAAAGACAAACATTCCCGGGTTACGAATAACCTGACAATATTTGAAAATCTCCTACTACCACCACAGAAAGCTGAAAATGTTGCTCGGGTTGTGATGGAGGACTTAGCCAGCCGAGGAATTGAACACACTACGCCTGGGTGGGACCCAAACTCGATGTCAACTCGGCCACCGACCGGTAGATGTTTATTTTAAATAAATAATATTTTGTATTAGAGGGTAAAGAAAATTATTTACCTCCTGAAGACACAAACATCCATCACAAGTTTCAGTAAGTACCTACACTTAACAATCAACACTATCCTATTATACGTGTCACCAACTCAAAGTTCAAATCACAATTGCGGCCGATTACGGCGACACTGCGGTGATGCCGTTTTTACGCGATTTCGATTTTTACATATTTTTTAACATTTAAATAATCCTTCAGTTTTTTCAATGATCCCTATCGTAGATTTTTTTTAATCTCCACTATTCCATAATGATGTCCTAGATTTGAATAATCAATCACTGCGCGATGCAAAGAATTTATACTATTCAGCCATTTTACAATTGCTAAGAAACGTCTTTAAATCAAATTTGTTAATGAAGTAAAGAAAATCAGACTTTTAAAAAGACATAATTTATGAGGTACTAATATGTATTTAATATTTATTTATTTATTTATATATATAATTTGTACATTTATTTATAACAATTACAGGTAATAAAGCCTAAGACGTAATAATATACGAGTACTTATATGATTACCTGCTTGCTTTATTGCTCGGCTTCGTCAGAGTTTCAATACACTTTTTCCTTGTTTAAAAATCCTTTTTTAACATTCCATAGAACAGACACGGTGGCGCCTCTTCTTATTTGTCGCTGTTGTGAGATATTTTAATCATTTAACATAGAGTTAACGTTCTTTACTCTTAAAACTGCCTTGAAGTATATGTCTTTAATAGTATGACAGATTGCCGTACGAATAGGATCCATAAAAAACACTTTTTTATTCATCTCATATTCAAGTGTAATAAATAAAAATAAAATTCTTAATTGATAGTTGATAAAAATTAAATGTTATAAATGAGGAAAATATAGATTGATTCTTATGTCTAAACAATAGAGTTTTTTTAAATTACAGTAATGAACTTTAATTTAATGTAGTGCGTTTTGGTAAACATTTTTTTTGTCAATTCGTCCTTTGCCAATATGAATAGATAAAGCTTACACAACATAAAAATGAATTACTACCCTTTTTTATAATAAAAAATCTTTAAAATCGCATTAAAAAATATTGAATGGGTTTTGTGTATTTCTGAATGATAAAGCTGAAAAAAACTTAATTTCAACCAAAGACATAAAGAGAAAAATAAAGAGAAATTTTTATATTTTTTTGACTCAGAAATACTGTATCACAGAATTTATTAAAAACTATTTTCTATTTATTAGAGGTTAATTAAGCCCATTCAAAATTACAACACGAAATCATTGGCGGGGGGAGGCTGTCTTATAAATCATCATTATTACTCAACACTTGAAACAATACGAAGAATAATTAATAATAACAAATAGCAATACTAATAAATATTATACTTTAAAAACCATACTACTCCCCAACAAAAAATATTTTCAATCTCTTCTCAATCCCACCGCTATCAAAAATATTATTTATTTATTAAATAATTAATCACTTTACAAAGTATAATCGTTTTATGTTAATTAAAAGAATTCTTAAAATTTTTTAAAGATTTTATTTTATGTTTCTCTTCCATAGAAGCTGGCGTTTGTGTTTAAAAGAGTGATGAGCATCAAGTTGAAGAATATTTAGTGTTTGTAATTAATTGTGATTTAAGGAAATATGATTATTCAAAAAATATATTTAAATATTAAGAATATAGTGTCATCATTTTAATATTTTCACCTCAGTAACAATATATGCTCAGAAATAAATACTAGTGTTATAAATAACACCATAGGAGGACTAACTCTACCATGTTAACGTACAACAGCAGCCCAACATCATTGTGTGTGAAAAGGAATAAAAATATTAAATTATCTTTCCCCGTACCTACGAGCAGAAAAACATTGGGAAATTTTCAGGAAAAAGTAAAAATATTTTTTAAACACCCAGCCAAATTCATTCCATCAATTTACAATTTCTTATTCTTGCGTTTAAGCCCCCGTATTCCCGTATTCTCGATTTCTACTAAATTATAACATTTTTCTCTTTCATTTTTTAAGTTCTTAAAAAAATGTTTTTCTTGAAGACAATATCTATACATTTGTTATGCCGAAATGGTAATTATATGTAATTCTCTCGATAGAAACAAATCACAAATTAAGCTCCGAAAATTATTAAAAACACGTTTTATTCTGTTATTCAATACGTTATGGGTACCAAAAACATCACAGTGTATCTTAAAATGCAACTAAAACATTTGTCGAGAGATTTTTACTCTATTTCAAACGAGTCGTGTTTTACAACATATTTTCACCATTTTCGATCAGTTATTATCGTTTTTTTAATATTAGCGCGCTCCCTCTAACATTCGTATTTACATTTCTCCCTTTAAAACCATATTTTAATGCTTACTGCGGAGCCTTAAATTATATACTAAATTTACACAATACTTTGTTGAAATATGAGAAATACATTTTTAGCTTATTTTTTATTGTTATTAAATATGATTAATTATATCTCATACACCAATGAAATATAATGCAAGCGAAATTTATTTTGAGATATTGTATCGCGCATACAAATAGTGAATAATTACATTTATTTTTGTAATTTTTAAAAAATTATTATTCATGTCTATGTATACTTCCTTTGTTTAAAAAATTTAATATTTAATGACCTTTATATACTTTGTTACCACTGTAAGTACAGTTTTTTTCTAATATTAACTTGCATTCATTTTCTAAAACACAGGCGCCAGCTTACATTAGGAAAGAATATAATAATACACAAAATTATACAATGCAAAATCGTGTAATACTATGTAAATAAAAAATAATACTACCTGATAAAGAAAAAAATATATACATATGTGTGTATACATCAAAGTTCAAGTCTTATCATGCCTTGTGCTTGCTTATAAGATGCTAATGCAATGTGGTTTAATATAATATGAAAATCATAATAAGGGAGTACATTCTACAGAAAAAACCCAGATATAGCTGACTCAGCAAAACGAATCATTACTTACGAACGCGCATCTATTATTTAGTTTAAATCAATCACGAATAGACCTGCGAACCTTCATGTTAACGGGACCCAAATATTGATAACTTAATAGAAAAGAATTCTAGAATTCTCTTATACGCAAAGTGACTTGCAAAATTAAAAAAAAAATCACAATCCAATTAAAAGGTATGATTAAAAATTATAATTATTGTGCATCTCCCAGGTGGCTATCTAATATGATATTCCGTTTTAGAAAGTTAGGGTTTTGTCTTCATTACAGATTCATTAAAATATATTTTATAAACATGATAATCGCATGCAGATATCCACTTATATTGACATTCGAATTAAATATTTCAACAGCAGGTTTGGTACTGTAGATATTAAAAAAAACTTTCGAATTGTTAACATCGATGTCATAAAATTTAAACATATTTTTTCGAGTTGGATTTCTATACAATGCAACTCTTTTCAGTTCGTCAGTTTCTTCCATCCAACATGAGGCGTGGAGCCTTTAAATATCAAAAATACATATTTAAAAGTGGCTTATTATCTTATTTTCTACTTTAAAATAATAACAGTAAAAAAATTAGATCAGATGCCATACTGTATAAAATATATATTTTTTAATTTATTATATTAAAAAAAAAAAAAAGAAAAACAAACATTCCCAGGTTACGAATAACCTAAAAATATTTGGAAATATCCTACTACCATCACAGTAAGCGGAAAATCTTGCTTGTGTCGCGATGGAGGACTTAGCCAGCCAAGGAATTGAACACACTATGCCAGGGTGGGACCCAAACGCGATGCCAACTCAGCCACCGACCGGTCAAATTATTAAAACGCAACTATTTCTAAATCGTCAGTTTCTTTCGTTAAACATGAGGTGTTTAGTTGTGTTAATTTCTAATATTTATTTTTAAATGGCGACATATCTTATTAGCCTGTTAAGCTCGGTTGGCAAGCTGTATAGTAGAGAACAGAGGATAAAATATGAGATGTTCAAGGTGCTTTTATGAGTGGATGGGGGTGCATGGACCAGATCTTCTCATTTCGTATGCTCACTGAAAAGTTTCTTGCCAAAAAACAGAAACTTTTCTGTGCATTTGTAGATCGACAAAGACCGAGTCGACAGCAAAAATCTATGGAAGGTGTTTTCCAAGTATGTAGTGAATACGATTCTCACTCAGACAATTGCGTCTCTGTATGAGGTAAGCGTTGCACGTGTAAGGGTGAACTGTGGTTTTACGGGGTGGTTTGATATCACAAAAGGTGTTAAACAAGGCTGCGTAATTTCACCGTGGTTATTCAATCTATACATGGATAATTGTATGCAAGAATTGAAAGAGGTGGGATTGGGCGCGAATTTGAGTAATCTGAAAGATTTTTAAAATAAATACAGACGCCATATTATCAACCTGTCCCATACTATTCAATAGTTAATAAGAAGAGAGATTTCGAAAAAAGGTTCGACGCTACTATTATACATTGACATCCATGACATGGTATTATTTTTCTAAGATATACTATGAAGAACATCGGTTTATATTGGGCCTTACAAAAGCGTGTTTAAAGTTTTACACAACTGATAAAAACCAATAATGCATGGTAAATGGTTTTTTATCAGTTGTGTGAAATTTAAAACACGTTTATTAGTAAGGGGATTATATATAAATCAAGTTTAATATGATGTCCTTATTATGTAAATCCCACTAACTTAGAGTTCATTGTTATTAAATTTAAAATGTTGTTTGAGAAGTGTACTTAATGGCCAAGTGGACCTCGTTATACTAAACTAAATACAAGTTATTATGCATATTGCCTCCATTGTTTTAAAATGAGACAATTAAATTATATAATCTCAGGTGATTAAGTTGCATAAACCGCCATGTTACATGCATTTCTTCAATTAATGCTAAATAAGTCAATAAAGGTGTATTCAATAGGTAAGTGGGCGGTTATTAATGGATTTATCGAGTTATTAGTTGGGTCTGCGAATTTCGATACTAAGGTCTGCGATACTTATTGTATATATTGTAATTTATACCTTAAATAAGTATAATGGGAGTGTACTCGAACATGATGTAATAACAGTTATTCAACGACTGTATTTTTTACCGAAGCCGAATTCTCACGTAAATAGTATGTGAGTTAGGATGCTTTACTTTATCCATTTCCACTTCAAAAATCTTTATTGTTTTTTTTAATATTCTCATCCGGGAATGTCTCCACTTCCTACTTCCTACTTCCTAGCGTTTCACAAAAATACATATTCTTGATGTTTTGTGTTATTTCTAATTTGATCGAAATACTAAAATTAAATAACAGCTATTGTAAGTAACTCGGGATGATACTTGGTACTTGATTGCTTTAGTAAAATGTTTTATTATCATTCACGAAGGTCAGTTAATGATCAATGTAATCTGTAAAGTTCACGTGACGAAACCGGCAATATTAGTAACTATAGATAGGCAGCATTGAGCCGATCAATTAAGCATCTCGAGACAATGCACGCTTTCGCAACTATCCCACTTACCTTGACTGAATTTTCGCAGGGCGTCTGGAAAATTATGGAAAATGTATTAATAATAAGTCGTTAATTGATTCAGATTGTGGCAACAACACGCCTTGAGAACGCGACCCCCCTACACAGTTTATCTTCTTGCGTTACATCAATTCTCATTATAGAAATTATTCATTTTCTTTTCTATAATCTCGTTAATTACGCCCGCAGCTTATGTCTCTATTAAATTTAGAATTCCACCTCCTATTCAGTGATATCTAAGTACCTAAATCTCTGCATATATCTCTCGTTTATCTAGGCTGGCAGGGCCCACTCCAACCACAATTAAAAGTGACGTAAATTAATCGCAGCAAAGTCGCACAGCATTGTTCGTACTTTGTACATAATAATTATGCAGACTGTACCTGTTCGATTGCCCGTTTGTCATACGGTTTATCATCTTGTATTGCAATTAATTTTCGATTTGCATAATAAATCTCAGAATGTTTGCTGAAAACAGTCTACACTAGTTTTGGAAATTTATTTTTTTATTTTACAAGCAATAATTATTCGCCTAAAACACTGATCCACATTGAAAAATATCCTGATAAAAGATACATGACGCCATGACGCCAACATGGATGAGTGTTTTAGGCGAATAATTATTGCTTGTAAAATAATTGTTACCCTTTGTGCTATGCATAAAAAATCTTGTCTTAAACATTAGTTTACCAAAAAAAATAAATTATAATTAATATTTGACAAGTTCAAGTATTTCACCTAAAAATGTAGACAATTTGTCTCGACGCCATCTAGTGAGAGAGTTAGCACTTACAATGCCTTTCTCATATAAAATAAAGTTGGTTGTTTTCAGGTGAAAAAATGTAACAAGCAGTAATTGTTGAATGAAACACTAGTATATATTGAATTATTTCGCGGATAAGAGATAAGCCACCATAGCTCAGTGGTCAGAGCTGTCGACCGGAAATCGAAGGGACACGGGTTCGAGTCCCGTTGGCGTCATGTATCTTTTATCAGGAGATTTTTCAATGTGGATGATGAGTGTTTTAGGCGAATAATTATTGCTTGTAAAATAATTGTTACCCTTTGTGCTATGCATAAAAAATCTTGTCTTAAACATTAGTTTACCACAAAAAAAATAATAATAATTTAATTTTTTAGTTCGAATAAATTATTTTGTTTTAATCGATCGGAAAATTACTCCAAAATTTTTATTTTTTATTTTATCTTTAACATAGACTACCCAACGTAAACATGAATTATCTGATAGTATTATTACGCCAGCGTCTGGACGATCTAGGCCCTCTGATTGGTCGAATTAAAATTGTCTGTTTCGGGTAAATTCAGCTAACTTGAAAATTAAGACACGATTTCATACTAAAAAAGGATCGCCTCATAATAATACGAGATTCTTCAAAAGCATCGTTTCTGCTCATATAATTTTTGGATAATATCGAAGAAAATATGTTTTAGAAAGTTCATAATCCATTGGATTAATTACATTACAATGAAAATTATCCACAGTTACGTGATTATGTTTGACGTTTATAAAAAATCACGCCTTCCTTTTTCAGCATGGCCGATAAGCACGGCTAGAGATGGCCGACAGAGCGCACCTCTGGCGATTTAAAAACGAACCAAATGCATGGCGCGAATATTTAAATATGCAGCTCACAATATTTGACTACTTACGATTAACAAGCATTTAATAAGAAGATTTCTTCTGGAATATCACTTTGTAATGGCATTTTTCATTATTATTTTTTTTTTTTTTGCTTATTAATTATATCTGATTTTATATTGACATGTTTTCTAATTTGTAAAATTTCAAAATTATTTATTTGCGATGCTTTATATCCTGAGTGATTTTAAGACCTGAATTTTTATCGAAAGTGTGATCATTATTCAAAAGATGATTTGCAAACTCAAATTCACTATTTCCATTTAGAGCCCTGCGATATCCTTTAGTTCTGACTTCAAAGTTTCTATTGGTTCTACCTTTGTAAAAGAAATTACAATCATCCCAATTGAGTTTTTAAACTCCTGATTTTTTTGTTTGAATTTTACTATCTTTATTATTAAGAATATATTTCTTCATTGTTATTAGTGTAAAACGCCAGTTGAATAGTACCAGAATTGTTTTTATATATAATTTTAGAAGTATCGTTATCCACAAGCAGAATTCTACGCCATTGTTTATTTCTATCTTTAGAAAGACCGTTTGAAGAGAATATGTTTAATTTTTTTTATTTAGTATTTCAACTATCAATTTATTAGAATAACCGTTATTAAATGCTATTTGTCTTATGAATATATTGTTTTATGGTTTTATTCTATTTGTATTATTCAGGTCATAAAATACTTCACTCTAAATAATTTTGAAATTTTAGAAAAGAGCAAACATGTTAATATAAAAGCAGATATAATTAACAAGAATTTTTTTATAAACTCTCTTTTAAATATTTTCCCACTTAACTGGTCTTTCCCGTCTAACGATATTGTAATTCCTAATTATTATAAACCCAGCCTACTCTTACCCCTCCCCCCTCCTTCCACTTCTTCTTTCCCAATTGCAATCTATATTTAATTTTTGACTTCGGTGTATACACAATATGTAAACGTAAATAAATGTAAACATTATATTTATTTATTAATTGGACAATTTGCATAGCGCCGCTTTTGTGAGATATCACCTCAGGGGCGCTATATTGTAATAATCTACCTTTATATATAGATTTTTACTCTCCTGATGAAGGTGTGTATATAATCTAACTTTAAACTTTATTAGATACAGTAACAGTTGTAGGTAAAGAATTACCACCAGTTGGAGTAAAATTAACACCTTTTAATTAAACCGACTGCTAATCTCATCGCACAATTACCCTCCTTTTATTCATAAACACGGGTACAATTAATCAATACGTAATAATCTATTATTTAAGTCAACTTTGTTGTAACTATCTTTAATTGTAACAAACTAAACAATATTGATTCAACTTATAGACATTGACGGTTGTAACACATATTTAAGCACTGCAAGTCTCCTATGAGCTAATTATATTAGGTACGATAACAGTTAATATCAGTTGTAGACATGTAGTCAATAATAGTGTTTCATTTGAAATAATCCATCACAAATACGTAAAATTTCATTTATTCAAACAACTGTCATTCTTATTATGCGTAAATTTAGCATGTTATTATTAATTAACTCCTTCCTGTTCCGTGTTTTAACAATATATATCTCACCCTCTCTCTGTGAATGTCCTAATATCTATCTATTAAATGTAACTGTTGTTAATATCACTTAAAATGGGCGAAGCCCAACTAAGAGCCGCCCGCAGGGCCTAGCGGTTAAAAACCTGCTCCGCGGGTTTTTAACTGCTAGTCTAAAATATTATTATGCGATCGTCTGGACGGTCTGGGCCATCTGATTGGTCGAATTCAAATAATTTGTTTTGGTTAAATTCCGCTAACTTGAAAATTAAGACCCAATTTCATACTAAGATTTCTTCAAAAAAATCGTTTCTGCTAATATAATTTTTGGATAATATCGAAGAAAATATGTTTTAGAAAGTTCACAATCCATTGGCTTAATTACGTCACAGTAAAAATTATCCACATTTACATTTTATATATTTGAAGAATCAAACATTCCAAGGTTCCTTAAAAGTGTCAATCCCTCCTTTACCGGCCGCTGGGGTAGTTTCTCTATTGGCCGACAGAGCGTATAAGAGCGATATATACAAATACTTACAACTTCATTTATTCAAACAACGGTAATTATTTACATGAAACTACCGTTTTAATACGCATTTACAAATAAAACAAACATTTGATTCAACTTAATGACAATAAACAACAACTCTTTGCATGTACGATTTTGAAAAATATTGATATTTAATATTATTTACGTAAATAATAATTTCGCATTATTTTGACAGAACACCGATATGATATACGCGAAAGTATAGGCACTGCCAACCCAATAAAATAACATGAAAGACAATCGGAAGATAGAAACGCTTCGTTGATTGTAAAATTAGCCAACAAATCTCTAATCTGACATGTACTTAAATGTATAATAAAACAATCATTTTGCCAGGTATAAATATTTATATAATATATATTAAGGTTTTATTCGGAAACGCTGGACAAGGATAATACGAAATATTTTTAAGTAAAACCTTCGGATTAACCTTAATTAATATAGAAGGAATCTGAATGCATTCGGGAATATTTTAATTTTAGCATTTTAATTTTTAATTACGTAAAATTAAAATTTGCTTTCGTTGTATTGGATGACAGCCGGAATAATTTCTATTGATGACATTTTCTTTTTTTGGTATTCCTGATATGAGTGTCTAGAATTTTTACCATAATTTACTCTATGCAAATATTATTTTGGTATTTTGGTTTCTTTTACAAGTAAGGAAATATTTAAAAAAAGGTTATTATAGGTTAGGATAGGTTAGGTTGGGTTATGCTAGATTAGGTTAGATTAGGTTGGATTAGTATAGTTCAAGTTAGTTTATAGGTAAGGTTAGATTAAGTTGGATTAGTATAGGTTAGGATAAGTCAGGTTATGTTAGGTTAGGTAACGTTAGTTTGGGTTATTATGGGTTAGGTTAGGTTGGGTTATTATAGGTTAGGTTGGATTTGTATAGGTTAGGTTAAGTTAGGATAGGTTAGGTTAGGATTGGTTCGGTTAGGTTAGGTTAGGTTAGGCTAGATTGGATTATTATGGGTTAGGTTAGGATATAGGTTAGGTTAGGTTGGATTATTATAGGTGAGGTCAGGTTAGGTTATTAGGTCAGGTTAGATTATTATAGGTTAGGATAGGATATAGGTTAGTTTGGATTATTTTAGGTTAGGTTAGGACATAGGTTAGGTTGGATTATTATAGGTTAGGCTGGATTATTATAGGTTAGGTTAGGTTATTATAGGTGAGGTTAAATAAAATAATAGTCAAATAAATCATTTGTGCTAAGTAGGCCCTATTTTGCCGGAATATTGTATTACATTATATTTTTTTAATTTACGTTTTTCAATTGTCTCTAGCCGCTCATTTCAGGAATACCGACAAAAGAAAATGTTATCAACAGAAATTATTCAGGCTGTCATCCCATACAGCGACAGCGAATTTTCATTTTACGTAATTAAAAATTAAAGAGCTAAAATTAAAATTTTCCCAAATGCTGTTCGATTCCTTTTATAGTAATTAAGGTAAATCAGAAGGTATTATTTAAAAATATTTCCTATTTTCCGTGTCCAGCGATTCCGAATATTTACCTATATTAATTTACCTTTAGCCATTTAGGCAATTATTCGGGAAAGGTAAAGTTTTACCCGAACAACTGTCATTCTTATTATGCCTAAACGCCTTCCTGTTCCGTGTTTTAACAATATATAATCACCCTCTCTCTGTGAATGACCTAATATCTACGTATTAAATGTAACTGTTGATAGTATCACTTAAACTGGGCGAAGCCCAACTAAGTGCCGCCCGCAGGGCCTAGCAGAAAAAAACCCGCGGAGCGGGTTTTTAACTGCTAGTTAGTATTCTTACTCGTTAATCTGAACGAGATAATAATTTTCTACTTGTTACATTTTCTTTGAATTACAGTTTTATTTTTTCTATAGTTTGACATAAGTGCATTTTAAACTCCTCAATAATATTACACGGAGAAAAATGAGTATGGCTTTTCATCAAGATACTGTTAAAAATATGAATGCATGACAATTTTCTAATAAAATGTTAGTCATTCAGAATATATCTGAAAACGTGCTCACGCAGGTAGCCTTGTCCGAATAAATATAATGGGTGAGATGCAAAAATATTATTATTTTTGGCTTCCTCATAACATATTCGTAGTAAAGCAAGAATATGTTATGGTTTGTTATGAAATTTGTCAAATCATTCATGATAGGTCTCCAGTCCCGTTTTTAACAGGTAAACTAATATTTTTTAGATTTTCAATAACTTAACAATATTTCAAATCAGTAATTTTCTCCATGTACAAATTTAGAACAAGATAGGTGCAGCTCGAGCTTTTCTGCCCGATTTCGCCCGATATTTCCACACTCTTTTTCATTGAAGAAGAATTCATGAATACAAGTATTGTCGCAAACAGTTTTATTATATTTTTTTGGCAATTAAATTAACATTTCAAAGCTACGATGAAAAATAAAAATTCAGAAAAAAATCGCGGTCATTATTTTAGTGTTTTAGCTAATTTAAATGAAGAGAAGGATTTTCCATTTATATTTTATTTCTACTTAAGTTTTTAATCCAGCATTACTGGGAGGACAGTGTATTCCCAGTCTGCCATATTGCATGAGATATATACAACTGTGAAGGAATTTAAGAATGCATTACATTTATAATAAAAAATAACATAATAGGTAGGTACCTAAAGATAACATAGAATAAAAACATTGTACCAATAAGTAAAAATAAAATTAAAATCTAATTTAATTCAATTTTTAAAAAATCTAATTTAATTCAATTTAAAAAAAATCTAATTTAATTTAAATGAAAGCATCGTCCAGCCCAGGTCTAAAGAAAATGTTATTTATAGTTTTAAAAATGTTTTAAATCACAATATATTTGAACATGCTCAGATTTAACACATATAACGACAATAACGTATCAATTTTTTTAAACATCATAAAGTATTATCTTTAGAAACCGGCGTTAAGAGTAACTAACTGCTCAGAATTAGTTCATACTTTATCGAATTAACTACTACCAACTGGCTATGTAGATAGATACATATCGTGATATAGGTGTAGTGAAAAAAATCTTGGAAACTGGACTATCGCCCGAGGAACTAATACCCGTTTGAAGCCGCATATTCGCACGGAGCCGACTCTACTTGTATAGGTACATCTTAGTGTGCAAACTTTCATTATTGATATTTCACTAAAGATATTATTAGATCTAACCGACCACCCAAATAATTGATGTGTAATTATTTAAATTGATGTGTAACGTACAGCTTAACATAGATAACATTACAGTAAATGTAGTCGCGTCGTCGCCGTAGATGTTGGGGATATCGGTGCAACATAAAGCTCTGACAGCAAGCTTTATTTGGAACAAATAATTATTATCTAAATATGTTATATAATTTTTATATAACATATTTATATAAAAAATTATTAAGTACGATGGTTCTTCATTTAATTAAGTTTAAACAATCGGTATCATATTCATTTATATTTTTTTTAGAATTAGAAGTTAGAAACCAATAAACAATGAAACTCTTTTCGTGGGTTCATTATTTTACCAAAATTATTAAAACCTAAAAACCAAATTATAAAAAACAGATCACCTCTGTCTAACCTTAACCCTCACCTTAAAAATAGATTCATAGCTAGATAGGTGAGAGGAAAAACGATCATTACACACATTCTTACGGATTACCTCTTTAGTATTAAGTTCAAATAATTGTTCATATCTTGCTATTAAGTTAAGTTTACATGCATTTTTTAAATTTATCATAATTTTAAAACTGCACATCTTGACACAGGATTTTTTTTAAATTTTCTTTATCTTTATTTTACATGTTTTTGAGATTCACTATTTTTTTAATAAATACTCATATATAAATACAGTTATAAATATCACTTCAGTTGGAGTTCGTTGGTTAAGCCGGGAATTATGCAAAATGCGTTTTATTTAACACCTTCTGGGCAATTATGTCATTATAATTAAATGATTTTCCGCTAGTACTCTTAATTAGACATCAAAGCTTCATTAAATACATAATAGATAACTAAATTGCAAGCGTGTGATGAGTAGCGCTTGACAGATCGGTGGGAAGAACGCGCGCCTACCAACTCCAACACCTTCATGTCATTGAGATTCAACATTTTCAACAAAATTCTTTAAGTCGGATTGAGATCCGGATAAGAATTCATAAGAAACTTTAGAGTAAAAGTATGAAAAAAGGCTTCGTCATTGTCGAAAGGAGAGTGGATAGCTAAATGAAGACGACCTCCGGGTCTGAACAGTAAACTCGTTGGCACAGAAGGGTTCAAAGGGTCGAAAACGGAATGTTGGAAGTACCTATTAAAAACGGATTAGTGAACTACTTTTCGAAAGTGAAAGTTTTTATTTGTCATTCTGGCAAAATATGCAAATATCCTTTTTCTACGTGTGGAAAAGTCTTTACGGTTTTTTTTTGCTCACTTCAGGTTTTTGAACCTTACATCACCAGACACAACCCGGGAACTTGCCGCTCTGTAGGAAGTAAGAACCATTCCAAATGACCCCTAAAAACGAAATGCTTGCTTTTACATCACAAGTGCACTGCGATAATATAATTTGTCATTTTGCTTAACGTAACTCGATGCAACATACGCAATGTATCAATTTCAAGTGATGGGTGAAGACTCACAACCGTGAATAAACTGGTTGAACATAAAATTTTATTTAATATGAATTTTAATTATTCAATCTTTTACTTTAATACAATTCAATCCATACCAAAAGCTTGTTACATATTTTGGGTGAATTAGCTTGGACATAAATTAAATAATTCAATTGCGATTATATTTCGGACGCCAATTATTATTTAACACATAGCACGCACATTAACCATAAATGTGCAAATATTGCTCTTAAGTAGTTCTTTAAAATTCAATTCAATTATAATATGCTCAAAAAATTTTTTAACGTGTCACAAAGATTCTACGAGTTAGATTTTTACTAACTAACATCTGCGTTTCATATACTAACAGAGGGATTTATTAAATAATACCAAATAGGCAAATACTTAATTATAAGAAATTTTCATTATTTATATTTCCATATGAAATGTTCAACATGGTGCAAAGTAACATAAAAAATTGTAAATTCCCAAATAAGTTCAGATATATGCTGAAAACATGGCTCCTAAGTAGAAATACTTAATACTAATCATCAATCAATAGTGGTAATTTATTGGCATTTAGATTTAGTGTTATTTTAGATTATTTATTTATTTATTATTACACGCCCTAATGGGCTTTTACACACTACAAAGTTTAATAGTAGAGTATCAAAGTTATTATAAATTCTACAAAATTAAAACAATAAAGGAAACATAATACAACGAAAAATGAAAAATATTAAATGTTACAACAAAAGCATTTAATAAAATAAGATACATTAGTAAAAATGATAAGAAGTCTCACATACTCGTAAATAGATATTCAAAATAAAAATAAAAATATATATATTGCGGAAATTATAGATGTCTATTTGTGTCTCGATGTATAAAAGTATTTAAATAAACAATATTTAGGTATATTGATTATTTTTAAGATGAAATATATCTCCCAGATCAGAGTATTTAATTCCGAGACTGTGAAGTCTTGGAATCGGGGAATTTTGATAAGACGTGTCCTGGTATTGTAAAAATAAAAGGGTAGTAAATTTCGGCAAGATCTTTTGGGTATGTGGATGCTGATTAATTGGAGTAACTCAGGACAGTCAATTTTGTAATGAAGTATTTTATGTAGCGCTATTAAATCTGTGTTTATTCTTCTTTCTGAAAGTTTAATAGGGACAATTTATCTAGTAAGTAGTTATAATCAATGTTTTCTACAAGAATATGCAATTTATAGTTTATATACTTCAGGAACTAATGTTGAATCTTTTCAATGTTATCGGAATGAATATTGTAAAAGGGAGACCATAACGTAGAGTTATACTCTAGCTGGCATCTAACAAGGGTTTTGTACAACATGATAAATGTGCCTAAATTATTGAATTCTTTTGAAACTCTCAAAACAAATCCAAGAGTCTTAAGAGCCTTATTGACAATGTTATTAATATGATACACAAAAGTTAGTTTGCTATCGAACAATATACCTAGGTCAATAATTTCACTGACGCAATTTAAGTTTTTATCATTTAATGTATATTGAAAAAATATTGGATTATTTATTCTGTAAAAATTAATGAACTGACATTTCTTTATGTTCAATGCAAGTTTCTTGATAGAGCACCATTCAAAAAGATTTCTCATGTTAGTTTGTAATATAATGCAATCATTTATGTTATTAATCTCTTTATAAAGTTTCAAATCATCAGCAAAAAGTAATACTTTTATGTTAGTAAATATATCAACAATGTCATTTATGAATTTAATAAACAAAATGGGACCTAAATGAGAGCCTTGTGGCACTCCACTTGTGGCAATAAATGTGTAAGAATTTGTGCCATTTATTTTCACACTAAGACTTCTTTTGGACAAATAACTAATAAACCAATTTAATAAACTACCATAAACTCCAAGTGTGGCTAATTTATTAATTAATATTTTGTGACACACCTTATCAAAGGCCTTGCTAAAGTCAGTGTATAATGAGTCAACCTGGCATCTGTTTGCTAAAGAATTGGATATGAAGTTTTCGTATATTAGTAAATTAGTTAAAGTAGATTTATTTGAACAAAAACCATGTTGGTAGGAAGTTATAATTTTTTGTATGTTGGAAGATATTTTAGAGAGTACAATTTTTTCAAAAAGTTTGGGTATCGCTGACTGGATACATATCGGTCTATAATTTGTAATGTCCGTTTTGTCCCCTTTTTTAAAAATGGGTTTACACCCATTTTAAAAAAAAACGAAAACTGTGTTTCCATGTATCAGGGAAACAATCTGTTTCTAGAGACTGATTAAAAATTAGGAAAAGAGGAACAGTTAGGCCATTTAAACATTCCTTAATTAACACCTGTGGAATATTATCAGGTCCAGCATTTTTTCGAACATCTAACAAATTTACATGCTTTTTAATATCATTAATTTCTATGCGTATTTCAGATAAGATTTGATGAGAATTTGGGAATTTCGTTGCTAGGTATATCCTCTTCATATACCGACTTAAAATAATCGGCGAATAAGTTTACAATGTTTTCATCATTACAACCAATTTTCCCATTGAAGTTCATACAAGGAGGAATACCCAAGTTATTATTTTTTTGAGAATTAGTGTAATTCTAAAAATGTTTTATGTTTCCACGAATATCATTTTCAATTTTATCAATATAATTTTTATAGCACAATTTTGAGATTTTACAACACTCCTTTCTTAACAATTGAATTTTTTTGTAATCACTTGACATTCTGGATCGCTTGTAATTTTTATGAGCAATTTTCTTTTTTATATGTTAATGTGATCAATTCGGGGCTAAACCAGTTTGGAAAATGAGAAATTTTATTATGTCGAATGGGCACAAAATTTGCAATGGCATCATTAAGAATGGAATAAAATGTATTGACATTATCGTTAATATCTGTGTTTTCCAGAAAAGACCAGTCTGTTGAATTTAAGAAATCGGAAATTTTAGGAAAATTTGCTTTATAAAAAATATAAGGCGACTTGACATTTTTAAGATAAGTGTTGTTAATAAATGGAATAGTTATATCAAGAGGAGGATGGTACAGGTCTACAGGCAATAGTTCATCCAAGGATCAACATACGGTAGCAGTGGGCTCACTGCAAAACACTAGATCAAGAAGACGACTATTTATATTAGTGATAGTGTTTAATTGTGGGATTGATAAGTAATTCGACATACCCAGAATCTCTCTCTCGCTGAGATTTGTAGTTGACAAATTAACACCAGATAATTCGGGGTCGTCGCAAGTTATAATCACCTATTATTATAAGTTTAGCACTAGGATATTTAAACCTTAAAATTTCTACATCTTCAACGTGATTCTTATAAAGCTGTGAATTAGAAGATGGCGGGAAATATACACATCCTAATAACTTGCCAGCATTTTTATTTTCGAGCAACACGAATATTTGTTCAACATTACTATTTTTAATTATGTATGCCAATAATAATAATCTGAATATCTTATAATTAGTAATTATAATATTTATTCATATTTACATAGTAATTGAACATGTACATCCGGTTGACAAACTACTTAATTGTAGTTTAACGGGATAATACTTGAAAGAACAATCAATAAATAAATATAATAATTAAGTATACCCACAAAGTGTTTGCTACAAGTGAAAAATTAATATATAAATATCTTTAATTAAAATGACGCTACAAAGTAATAGTGCAATTATTGAAGAATAAATACTTAACTGATTCCGAAAATAAACACAGTAAAGTAACTTCACAACTAAACGAGCTACATTTTCGCATTGCACTCATTGTATTCAATGCAGAAATTGTATTTTAATATGGCACTAACTATAATGTAAATATATTTGAGAAAATTTTTTTCAGAAAAAGTGTAAAAACTTCCGAGTTTAATTTTAGACAGCAAATGTATCTAAGGATTTTAAATAATATCGGTTATTTCAAAATATTTTGAATAACCTTCTGAATTAATCGATATTATTTAAAAGATTAATAATAATCTTCATTTAAAAATAATTCAAGTAGACAAAGCATAGAATAGAAATAAAACTTTCCTTAGAATGTTGAATAATTTTCTGTGACAATTTACCTCATCCACAATAGGCAGATAGTTTCACAATTCGATGCATTTACAAACACCTTCCATGAACCACTAATTGCAATTATTTTTTCGAATCACTTATGTGCACGAGCCCGAATTAATCTCCTCAAATTAAAACTGAAAAGAATTTCTTATTAAGTTTTCATCCGCATTCACACCAA
The DNA here is from genome assembly GCA_026573805.1 of Hesperophylax magnus. Classification (NCBI taxonomy): domain Eukaryota; kingdom Metazoa; phylum Arthropoda; class Insecta; order Trichoptera; family Limnephilidae; genus Hesperophylax; species Hesperophylax magnus. Next base: position 11,123,368 of record JAIUSX010000002.1, read on the forward strand.
CAAAGATAAAAAAATAAGCATCGTGCGGCAATTTAACGGCTGAAAAAAACCAACTATGAACGTTTAAACGCGTCGATTTAGTCTTCAATTAGATAAAGGTAGAAAGGGGGTTTATGCTAAGTGATTAGTTCTATTTACCTTTATCTTTTCATTTTTTTTTCATTGATGTCTCAACGGCATAGTTAGATTGATGGCAACATGAAACCCAAATATATAGAAGAGCGTACACATACAATAGAGACTAGTGGATCCCCCGCAATCTTCTTCCACCATTCACTACTGTACACCACAATGTTACTGTTAAAACTACATTACATCGACTTTAATTCGACTCCGTATCTCATTCCGGTGCAGAGATATTGTTAAGTATTCTTCAGGCGTCCCCGACTTATTCAACCATTTAAACAATTTGTAAACACTCTTGGCACTAAAACAAAAAACTATTAAATATTCAACGGTATCGGTCGACTGCTTTCGAGCTTTACGAGCATAAATATCCTCAGGCTGAATTTTTATATGTATATTAAGATTAGAAACCAGTTAGAATTTAACTCAACCATTTGGAATACATTTTATAATATAGGACGTTGTCATGAAGTAGACCGCCTTCTTTGTAGGGAAGTTAAAATGTGTGATTGTATGTATTTTTGGATGAGAAATCTAAAAAAAAAAAAAATTGTAGTCCAAATATTTATCCTATATTTCAAGCTGAAACCAACCATATAAAAAATTTCATTGAAATTAGTTGGGCGGTTTCGGAGATTAGCGTGTACGAACACAGTGACTCGTGATGTTTATATATTATAAGATAATATAGGTTCTAGGCAAAACTAATGTTATCGCCATGTTAGGATCCAATTTTATGAAGAAATTTTCATAGTAAAAATGTATATATATTTAAAGTAAAAAAATATATAATTCAATTTGTGTTAAAATTATTTTTGCATCCAAATCCCCTGGTTGCAATTTCACTCTATTAAGCATAAGTTTGAAAACGGTATTTAATTACAGTGAAAGAACTAGTTATATATTTTTTAAAGAATTAAAAAAAACTGCCATTTTTATTTTACCCTCGAGTCGTTAGGTTAATAGACCAATTTGGTGATCTGCATTAGTATTTGGTAGTAGTTAATCAAAAAGAAAAGAATCTAGATCGCGAATAAGCTCACTTAATCATTTTTTTCCAGTTTTGTCCCACTTAAATCTAGTTTTACAACTAATATTAAACAAGTAGCGAATATTGATTTTACACTGAAAAGAAACTTCTTTCGTTGGGAACGAAAACGCATATTAAAGAATCCGTTATAAACCAATAACAATTTCTTTTGCACGGAAGTTAATTTTTATGCATGTCGGCTATCGGCAATCGGTTTGACAGGCGTAAAAATAATTAAATATAAATAATAGTTATACTAAATAATGGATTGATCCTCCTTCGTTATAATTATTGTAATCATATTTTTGTGCGAAAAGAAAGGATGAGAAGAGTTAAATATCGAGTTTAGAGTTAAATGTGCAAAGTCGTATTTATTTTATTTATTAATCTTAAGTTAGCTCACATCTTCGTGTGTGCTAATAGTTTTATAAACATATAAACATGTACATTGTTTGGCAAACATAATCTTTCTTTAAATATTTCAATAAAGTCACAAAAAAAGAAACATTAATAATTGAGATAGACATATTTTCTTAATTCATTTTTGAACTTATTAATATTTTCTATCACAGCAATTTCCTTCGGGATTTTGTTATGGAGTTGAACGGCCTGGTACATCAGAGATTTTTGGGTGCTTGTTTTTTTTCTTGTTGGCAATCTAATTTGGCAATCTAATTAAGAATTTCTCGTCCCGTGTCCGTGTATCTCGTTATTGTAATTTATTTTTCTCTTCAGTTCCTTAGACATCATCCCTAAGTTAATTTTATGTATAAAAATAAGTACATTCAAATACACAGTTTGCTTCACCGTCAAAATATTCAGCTCCTTTAACATGTCTCTTATCCGTGTGTATATTTTGCGCTTATGTATTATTCGCATTGCTTTATTTTGCAGTATTTGCATTTTTTTCATTTTCTCTTTATTGGAGAGAAAAAGAATACTTGAACAGTAATTAAAGTGTGGTGATATAATTGTATTGTATATTATCTGGCATGTTTCTTTATTTACTTTGTTTCTGATTCTACCAAGAAATGATATTTTTTTTGCAATTTTTTTAATTGTATGGTCTGCATTTTTTGAGAAGTTCAATTTTGAGTCTATAATAACACCTAGATATTTAATTTCTTCCACTTTTTTTGTCATTTCTCCATTTATAGAAACCTTCGGTTCCTCATGCGTATTTGTTCTGCCTATATGCATGTATTTTGTCTTATTTACATTTAGTTTTAATTTATTTAGTTTGAGCCATTTTGACAATGTTTCTAAGTCACTATTTATCTTTTTGATTGCTTTCTCATAATTATCTTCTGCAATATAAATTAGTGCGTCGTCTGCAAACAGTCTTATTTTGCAATGTTTTAATATTTGTACCATATCATTTATGTAGAGTATAAACAATATCGGACCCAATACAGATCCTTGCGGTACACCCAGCTTATTTTCAATCGGATTTGATATATTGTTTCTTATCTTTGTTGTTTGTTGTCTGTTGCTTAAGTAGTTTTTAAACCATTCCAGTTCTTTCCCTTTTATTCCATATTTTTTTAATTTTTTAATAACTCTTTTTCTATCTATTGTTTCAAAAGCTCTCTAAAAGTATGTGAATATGAAATATATTATGTCTAGAAAGGAACGTCTAATCGAATCGATTCCTTCCCAACTCTTTAATTCTAGTAAAATATGCTGATAAGACATGGACCGTAATATATAAGTCCATACCCACAGTCTGCAATGAATCTTCAACTTCAAATCCTCCATCCACAAATTATAGGAACCAGAAATGTATAACTTTTCGCAGCTCGAAAATAATAAGCGTCCTTGTGATATTTCTGTAAATCTTGCGTGTGCCTTCTTTACAAAATTACAACCTAATTTATCTATCTGACAGTTAAAAAAAATTGTAAAAGCTAAATTTAATGACATGGTTTTCTCTAAATTCCTCGTGAGATAGAATTCCCATATAAAGATAAGACTTAGCCAGCAACCGATAACAGAACAATAAATGAGGTGATTGGCACTTACGTTCAATAGAATAGAATAAAGAATATTAATTTATTTAATGTTTTAGATTTTTCAATGAGGATGAGTGTTTCAGGCTAATAATTATTGCTTATAAAAATAATTGTTACCCTTGGCATAAAAATTTTGTCTTAAACATTAGTTTACCAAAAAAATAATAATTAATATTTGACAAGTTCAAGTATCTTCACCAAAAAATGTAGACAATTTGTCTCGACGCCATCTAGTGAGAGAGTTAGCACTTACAATGCCTTTCTCACATAAAATAAAGTTGTTTGTTTTTAGGTGAAAAAATGTAATAAGCAGTAATTGTTGAATGAATCACTAGTATATATTGAATTATTTCGCGGGTAAGAGATAAGCCGCCGTAGCTCAGTGGTCAGAGCTGTCGACCGGAAATCGAAAGGACACGGGTTCATGTCCCGTTGGCGTCATGTATCTTTTATCAGGAGATTTTTCAATGTGGATGAGTGTTTCAGGCTAATAATTATTGCTTATAAAAATAATTGTTACCCTTTGTGCTATGCATAAAAATCTTGTCTTAAACATTAGTTTCCCAAAAAAATAATAACATATATTTGTTTTTAAACACTTTCATACTTTTGATTGTAGCAAACCACAATTATACGCTTGTTATTATTCTAAATACTCGTACATCGAAATACAGGTACCTACCTAAATAAGACAAAAGTATTTTTTTTTATTTTAATAATTTAATATCTAGCTAAAGTATAACCTGCAATTATACCCAAAGTGCCATGATTTACAGAAAAAAAAAAAAACTTTTTTCACTTAGTTAACTAGAATTATAATTCTATTACATTGTGCTACAGTACGATGTTATTCACTTTCAATGTGTGTTATAGTATATGTCTTATTTTTGAATGTGTGTTATCTGTGTGCTATATTGTCTTGTACTTTTGAATGTATGTTATCGTATTGTCATTCAAAGTGTTAGTGTACTTGGGACGCTTTAGTGAGTTCTATGATTGTATGTAAGAGTCTGTTATTTATTTTATATAACAGGAGACTTATATTGTATTATAATTGTATATTGAGATAGAACCTGCAGACAAGCAGCCATGGGGCAGCTTCGTGGGACTATCCATACATTGTCTAAAAAAAAAAAAAAAGTAAAATTTTCAGTCAATAAAGAATAAAAATTAAAAAAAAAATTGGTCCAGTTAAAACAGGGCGGTAAAAAATAAACTGTAGTTATAGTAAGCAATGTTAAATATCTCAATACTTATTAAATAAGAATAATGATGTTTTATATTTTTTTAATGAATTATACTTCAAACGAGTTAATTTATATTTGTTACTAGCAGTACCCCGCCACGCATTGATATGGCTCAGTCTGTCTGTGCGCATAGAGAAACACTAGTGCGTGGTGCTTTTACGTCCAACAGATGGCGCTTTTTTTTAAGCATGTTTTTACCTGTCACATGTGACTTCTACATAATATAAATATGTAAAAACACACGCGTATTCGAATGCAACTTATGTCAAAATTTCAAAGCAATCGGTGAAGAACTTTCGCAGATTTAAAATTTTGAACAAACGAAGATTTACGTTTTTATTTATATAGATTTTTGTATCCATCTCTCGAACAGGATTTGTTACAGAGATAGGTTACATCGGGACGTTATTGTGCTTACACTTTTTCTACTTGTATGATGACACGTGTTGTTCTGTATATGCGAAAATAATAAAGTTTGGTAACGATTAAAAAAAACAATTTAAAACCATGTTTATAAGTGAGAAGCTTTTTTTTAAATTTATTCGAACCAACATTCGGAGAAGAATTATGTGATTCATTTTTTTTTCATTAAAAATATGAAAAAGATAAATCGACTCGCTTCTGTTTTTTTTCCAAACGATTTAGAATTTGTATTCCTATTTCAAATAATGTTAATTTAATTTATGCATCAGAATACAATGTAAAATTACGTTTTGTTCAGATATCAAATCCAACAGTCTCTAATTAATCTTAATGATAAATCTGTTTGCATTTACTATTCGCATTATGCTCTTTCATGTATAATGAGCATAGACACTTCTTACTGCCTTACAGGTGAAATTTATAGCTACCAACTGATTGATTAACATGTAAAAGATTTATTTAATATCACAAAATACATTTAAGTGTTCCGGTGTGGGAGATGTAAAATAATAAGTATTGCTTTAATCCACGGTCCAGGTAATAAATTGTGACATTTTGTTTTACGAGCTCAACAGATTCACATGGTCTAGTTTTACAAACTGATTCAAGTTTCAAGAGAGAAAAAAATATTAGATAATGTAACTGATGCAACAATTCTAGAATCTACAATTATTAAATTAGAAACACAAATGATCTTAGGCGACATCAATTAACCAACAACTTCTAAATTCACTCGAAAGTTCTTAAATTTCGATCTAAAAATGTATCATTACACGAACACAAAAAAATTGTAAGGATTTACATAAAAAAATTATTATCGAGATTCCTCACAGTAGACTTGACTTCCATAAAGCTTTTTTTTTAAATCGGCTACTACAATTGTTAATACTATGTACATCAGATTCATATTCGTTCCATCACTGCTAAATATCAATGTGTCAGATCATAGCCGGTCAGACGGCAATGGTCAGATGTACAAAACGTTTGTATGAAAAAAAAAAAAACACAAATGAAAAGAAAAAACTTAAAATGTCACGAGTATGTTTGATTGAAAAAAATTGTATGTCAGATTTTCTTATAATGTTTATTGCGAATAAAAAGTTTTCTATTGCATATTGAAATAAAATTAAATAAAGACTTTAAGTGTGTGTAAAAATAGAGCTACAACACATAAACCGACAGTAAACGAGTTGACACTTCCATGGTCGACAAGTGAACTTAAACCAGAGCACGCAAACACAATGGTGGTTTCTGAAACCTCTTGTAATTATACGAGATCTTGATCATCGTCTCGTCCGCCGTGAAGGTCGTAAGGTTTTATTTCAGCTAAACAAGATCTATCAATTTGTTCCCACTGACGATAAATCACTTTGGCTGATCGAAAAATAACCACTTTTGCTTTCTGATTGAGAACCTACCTTGGCACTCGTAGGACGAGTTTTTTTAGTGAAAAAATAGGTTGCAAAAATGACATACATTTGATGACAAGATTAATTTCGTGTTGCGTAATTTTGTGATATCTCACCTTTCGTTTTCTTTTGTTGAATTTGGGAACTATGGAGGTAGTCTTAGACACTGTTGGTTGAGACTACTTATATCTCTAAATGACAAATATTCAGATTTTCCAATGATCTTAAATTACAACATAAATGACATTAATAATAATATTTGATAATCTGTATAGCACCATATATATATATATATATATGGCGCTATACAGATTTCTATTCGGTTGTCCCAAATGCGTTAAACATGTGATAATGTGAATATATGAGGAATACTGAAGTACTTGCTATTCTGTGGTTCCCACGTGCATTATAGATGTGAGGATGTGAAGAAATGAGGAATACTGAATTATTTGCTATTCTGTGGTCCCACATGCGTTATAAATGTGAGGATGTGAAGAAATGAGGAATACTGAATTACTTGCTATTCTGTGGTCCCACATGCGTATATTATATATATTTGTAAAAAATCGCCACAAGGGTCTGTGCATTAACACAAATTAAAGAGTAATGCATCAATTTGGGAGTCGGGTATGGGTACCGAGGCCCCGGGAACCATTCATTGGATAACCAACACCATTCCTGCCATAGGTCAGGGATATCAGGGATTCCCGGGTTCATGGGGTGAGGGTTCTCTAGGTCTTTACGGGCTAGATTTGGAGAGACTGGTTGAAGAAGATATTTTTACCTCTCCAGCTGGACTTATCGACCCATCGCCTTTCACAGCAGTGGGAGGAAAGAATTCAAACATCTGTCACTACTGACACACTGACCCTCAGATTCCTACCCACCCCTTTCATCCCAGATTCTTTCCAGATCTTCATTTCCTTCCTTTCCTTAAAAAAACCCTATACACAGCATCCCCAAAAACGACATAGACCCTGAGGGAAATATTTTTCTAGTCAGGAAATAATTTTGTTCAGAATTGCTTGCATTGTTAAGCTTTTGGATTCCACTACGTAATAATAAATGCCGGGATTTGTTTCAGTTCAGAAATTCTGGGACTAACTACCGTATGTATTGCTCATTTCCAAAAATAATTAAGGAAGGAAATAATTTTACCGAGTGAATCTCCAATTTATCACTAAATAAATACAAACGATTTGGGCTGAGGCAGTTCAGTTATTTATAAAAAGAAGAAAAAAACTGTATCTAATACTTTAATACTTTATGTAAATGCCCCTGAAAAAGGCATTAATATAATCAATTAAATAAATCATCTGTTTTCCTACTCATCGATGATAACGCCCAAATTTTAAACTGAAACAACTCGTTCAACTAACCGTATTAATACTGTATATAGTAGTGTTGAGAACCCCATACAATATATTTATTCCAACTCTTTTTTATATGAATTACTGCAAAAGGTTTTGCATCAATAAAAATATAATATTATTAATACAAACAATTTATATTAAGGTGGTGAGGTTTTGCATCATCCTCACCTCACACTTCACACCTCACAGCTCACCTCATTTGAGGTGGGATACCTCAACACATCATTTCAGTATGTAAGTACCTGATACAAACATATTCTGAAACCGTGTCCTACCTACACTAGTACATTAATCTACAACGTCTATACATAATGCGGCACAAATGAGGCGGTCATCTCATTTCTTCGCCGTGCACTTCCTGCAAAATTGATTTGTAGATTTGATCATTCCCAACAATGCAATGATAAAATGCATCGTGTTCTTGGCACCTGGCCGCATGTTTAATGATAAAACCTCATCACAAATGCACCACTTTGATATTTCCAAACAATGCACAAGCGACTGACAAATGAAAGCCGGTTAAATGCCGGCCAGCTGCGGGCATCTAATAGAAGCTAAGTGCTTTATAGTTTCCATCAGATTGATTGGAATGTCCCAGTGATTAACAAGTCCGAGTAATTAATAACCCCGCAACGGTATTGTTTGAACCATATGAATTATGGTGATGCGCATAGTGATTTGCGATTATTCATTAACTTTCATGGTGAAATCTTGTAATCAACTACATATTTTATTTAGCACAAAGTCAGAACCACGAATATTCAAAACCGGAAAGATCTAAGATACACCAAAATCAATCATTTAAAATAATTTGTTTTCGAGAATATGTTGATAACAATACACAATATCGTCGCCAAGCCCGTAAAACCAAAACTGAATAACTTTGGTAATATGTTTTGTTTGTGTTCCTAGTGACCTTACGCCTGACCGCTAAAAGACATTTAATGATATCGTTGACTAATGTTAGGAGTATTGTTTTGAATTATAAATGGATAAGTACATATATTAATTTGCTTTTTAAAACGTAACCGTAAAAAGATTCCGAATAGAAAATTTTATTACTGAATTAAACTATTTTTACTATTAACATCAACTCCCTAGGATGTGTTTAAGGAATATGAAAGCCAAAGATATTGGAAAAAATGAATTGACGATAAAGTTAAGTAATTCACAAATGGAAGTATGAGGTTGATAAAATTGACGAAATTTAAAGAGGTGGCTCATTTGGTAGAGACGTCAGGTAATACTAGGAACCAGAGGATTTGAACCTGAAGGAAACTTCTATGCCATAAATTGAGATAGGTGAACCTGGGTTTTGAAGCTGATCGACAAGAAGTGATTCCAGAGTTTAGTTATTAGTAAACTGGGAATGATTGTCTTTTTTTTGAGGAAAAGATAAGAAATAAATGAAAATAGTTTTCAGAGTTACAAGCTTTAGACAATAAGTAAAAAATCGTTCTAATGTTCTCTCGCATGTTCGATCTAAATAAAGTCTAGTGACTTTTTCTGTTGAAGTAAACTTGAATTTCATTCTGTCCACTTTTCGAGGCACTCGGAGCCATTTGTAAATAATTATCTGACCTTTTAAGTCTTGTCAAAACGGCTTATAACAATATTATATTATTGTTTATGTTTTAAATCATTTGTGAGTATATTTGCATGTTGCGCCCGAAAGGGTCTTGACATTTTAAAATCGAATAACTGGTCCACCACGACGAGAGTGACACTACTCCAACATAAAGTTCGTACAAGTAATCACGGAGTGTATAGTTACATTTAACGGACCAGTAAGATTCAATGTATTGCAGTGGTACTTATCTCGCGATATGTGTTCGCGGTGAGAGCCTCTTCATGTGGGATAATTGGCAGGTCGGTATGGGGAGCTTTACACCGTATAATTAATATTCACGTCAGAAACGGAGGCAGCATTTCTTCGGTAGCCGAAACCTACCATTTGGTAATGCCGAGTAACGAGTAACCTTTACGGGTGGTGGTTACACATTATACAGGCAGTAAATTGAGGCTGTCGCTGAAGCGTAATATGGTATAAACAGTCATATTATTAGTTTTTTTACAGGTGATTAGTGAAGTAGAATTAATAGCATTCAACAGTTTTGAAACTTTCAGTTGTTGGATTTCAATTTAAGTGGATTTGTGGAATATTAATTAATTGTCAATTTTTGTAATTCATAGTGGCAATAAAGAGGAAGACATGTTCAAAATATCTCCTAATACTTTTTATAATTTTTTTTATAATAATAATAATACGGACCTGAGAATGGTGCTACGCAGAAAAATATACAGAAATACTGAAATACTTGCTATTCGGTAGTCCCACAAGCGTTAAAGATGTGAGTGTTTGAAGATATGTGAAATACTAAAGTACTTGTTTTCTATGGTTCCCACAGGTGTTAAAGCTGGGGGATGTGAAGATATGAAAAATACTTGCTATTCTGTGGTCCCAAATTCGTTAAAAGTATGAGGATGTGAAGATATGAAAAATACTTGCTATTCTGTGGTCCCAAATTCGTTAAAAGTATGAGGATGTGAAGATATGAAGAATACTAAAATACTTTCTATTCGGTAGTTCCACAGCCGCAGGAATACTGAAGTACTTGCTATTTTGTGGTTCTCACGTGCGTTATAGATGTGAGGATGTGAAGAAATGAGGAATATTGAATTACTTGCTATTCTGTGGTCCCACATGCGTTAAAGATATGAAGAATTAGACGAGCTGTCTTTATTATGATTGACGGGCCTCCATATATACCGACACGTGAATTTAATAAAATTCGTTAGTCGGCATCCTATAGATGAGTAAAAACGTCAAATGAAGACATTAATAATTGATTTTAAACTCGGCACAAAAAAGTATTTTCCATAATTAGTTAATATTTTAGTATTTTCATTTTAAGTTGTGGCAGATAGATTATTACCATGGAAGTCATGGTACTTACCTGATCGGAAACAACGTAAGAGATCAGGGAGTACGGAACTAATATTATAATACCTAACAGCACATAGATCTTACGGCCATGAAGATATTAGCTTGATAATAGACATAATAGAAGAATTCATTCTGAAAATATCAATCAGTTCTCAACTTACTCTGGCACACAAATGCCTCTTTATCTTAGGACATTTTATTTTTAGGTGAGGAAAATTATTTAGGAGATGTAGAAGTGTAAACAGTGTTACGGGATATCTTTGACAGTAACGAAATTGAGTGAAAAATATTTTTTCCTAAAAAAATGTATACATAAAATAAATCAACAAACGCTGATTCTGAATATATAAGTTTAATTATTTAAAATTACACTAAGAATTAATACAAAACGTCTTTTAAAAACGATAATTTCACGAAAGTATTATAGTGATAGCCAATTAACTTGTACGAGTATGTAGTAAATGCCAATTTGAATATTTCAAAATCCTGTGCTGGTTCACAATAATTGAAAAATTCAAATTCTGTCAAAACTTCCGAGACACGTACGGTGTTTCATTATAATTCCGTCAAAAAAAAGTATCATATAATACAAATAATAAATAGTTATCTGTGAATGCGATATTTAAATATTGCTATTTGGTAGATGTATATGTATATATAAAAAACTATAATACCAATTTCAAATCTTTGAGATTTTTTAGCAGAAAACACCTTTTTTCTATCCTAGTCCTAATTTTAAATTTCTGTTGAAAACCGTGCAATCGTATTGAAGAAAGTCTAATACGCGACTTGCAGATATTGTGAACTACCCAGAGCCATACCAAAACCAGTTAAAAATTATTATTATTTACTGTTTATTTACAGATTATTACAAATTATTTACAGTTGCCAAATTGTGAAAAAAAAAGTGTAATGTGGGCTAGTATCAATTTAAAATAAAAGTGCACAGACGGTGCGTTCTTCGCAAGTGTGCGAGCATTTTTTTCTCCGATTATCAATAATAATTTTTTGGCAACCGTTCCATACTATATTTATATGTAACCAATGGAATCCACATTTCTCTATACATATTAACGATTTTACATAATGCGACTTGATTGTGGTCATTTGAATTCAAATCTTTGAAACGGAAATTAACCCACTTCCCGACATCCGATAGCGCTGAAACTCGGCAGATAGACTCGATGTCGATGAAATTTTTTGGCACATTTGTGTTTTTTGTGCATTTCTCTGAAATAAATGTCAGTCCTACCCGATCGGCATTTGGCGATGTAAGCGATCTTTTAGCGCGCTTAACGCGAAGTCCCTGGAATGGAAGGTACAATCCTCAGTCTAACCGGCAAAAAATTAAGTTTAGGTGACATTTAAAAATAGATGCTAAATAGTAAAATAAACTTTCTTACGGGTTGATTTATCAAACAGTAAAATAGTAAGATCGTGCCGAACCCGTGTTTTGATGTTCCATTTTGTTCTGTGAATACCTAAACAATATCACAACTGCCCGGAACCAAGGTTGAGAAGTACTAGACTATTCGGATCTTAGTACGGCTAAAGTAAATTCAAGCAACGTTTCGGTTCTAAATGGTGATACTAGGACTACAGATGACACTGAGAATATCTTCCATTCTAGTTTTATTATCTGCGATTCCACACTACAGGCACTCGTGAATGATGAGGGATTACTGTATTCACGGCAGTCGGCAATTAATAATTCTAGTCACAATACTAACATTGACCTCTGAGAATCACAATGACTTCTTTTCCGCACCATCTCATTATTTATTGTCAGCATTTTATGCTGTTATGGCTAGTGTATAAAAGTAGGTTTTAAAATATAAATTTGCGTTAAAAAGAGAAACGTGCCTTTTAAGCGTTTGACTTGAGATATAGGTACATACACAATACACCATAAAACATCTGTAACTTGATAGGTACATAGGTGTTTGAACCCGGTAAGTGGAAACTTTATCAGCAGAATCCTATTTACGTGGGCACGGTCAAAATTTTCATACCCCACCCACACACCGAGGCGTAAAAATTTATTCTGTTTTTCAAGTTTTGACGTTTTTAAGTTTGTTGACCAAATTTCTAATAGCAAAGTTGGTCAAAAGCAAAGTTTTAATTTGGATGGGTGGTGTCTGATCAGGACGATTCAGAGATTATTTCCCATTTGAGAACAAGTAACCTGCAAACGTATACCGAGTGCTTATAAATTAGCAAAGTTATTTAGTATAAGAAATTAAAGAGCCAATAATTGCTGCTAGCCAATGATGTACCTATTTGAATATCAACAGCACGTACCAGTACAACGGGCACAAACGTCGACTCGTTGCGTGCTGTAGGTACTCAGCACAGTCGACGCACTTCTATGACCGTGAAATAAAGAAGTAGTTAAAAAGTAACAAAACCGGTTCATTGTTAAATAGGGGTATCGAAAATTAATTGTCATTTTTTTATATAAACTCCAACCAATTATTGGTAATCGGGTAGATATGTCGCCATTTTGCAAAGTGGTAGATACAGCCAAGCTTTTGAGCACAGCAATAAGTTTTGAAATCAACCCGTTCTCATGCAGGTAACGTAAACGGTGTACAAATTATAAACACGCGTTTGGCATGACGGCTTGCATAGCACCGGTTCCTAAATGTTTAATTACTCTAATTCTTCTTCCCTTGAAATATAATATAACATTTTACATTAATCACATTTAGCATTTCCACCCAGCTTCCAACATGTTTTCAAGAAACTGATATCCATTTATTAAGACAGGTGTGTTTTTTCTAGTCCGGCCTTTGCCCATTATCTGCCCCTGTTGCCCTTTATCATATTGTACGTGATAATATTATGTAGGTTAAGAATTTAATGTAAATATTGATTTCGTAAATATCTATACCCGAAAACATCCAAATTTTTCCTTGATTTAAAAACTTCTTATTATAATAAACGTGTTGGCCAGTAGGGACCTACACCCAATCAAAACGTACCTTATTTTAAAACAGACATTAATTCTCAATTTATGATGACTGTTACATGCCGCTAATAATATCTGTACAATCCACCGTAAGAAAACTTGGCCATAGTTTCTGATCAAATGAAATAGTCTCTTCGATTAATTTAAAAGGGCCATTATTTTAGACAGAATAATTATGAGATTCTAGATCGAATAACGACACATATAATCGAACATAAAATGATACTAGGTACCTGTTTTACGGACCTGATGTTTTGAATCTAATCAAGTAATAAAATTTGTATGCATGATAGCAAGTTCTAGGGCACGAAAATAAAATTTGACCATGAAAAACATATACTCGTTTATATGCAAAAATTCCAAATATGTGACTTATTTATTTAACGATTGGTCAACGGCAAAACCATTTTTAGTTTTGAGAGTAGGACAAAGGTTTGGATCGGCCATAATATTAGAATAATAACAGTATTTGAGCAAACGGGCAGGGCGCGCTCATCCATTATTTTTTTATGTGGAAACTTCTCTGGTTTATGCAACCCTGTAAATATGTTATTTTACATGAGACTATCGCAGGGCCGTGAAAAATCACGGGATATTATAATTGAAGGATTTAATGTATTTAAAAAACAAATATTTGAATCAGTAATAAAAGTAAATACTACACTTGTCTTTCAAAAGAAGAAAACTTAGTTTCGAATATTAAACTTTAAAAATTACGACATATATATATATATATAATGAAATTATAAAAACAAGAGACATTATATTGATACTAATCGAACAAAAAAATCAACACCGCTAATGAAAAGGATAAAATGTGTGTACGGATGAAATAGCTCTATGAACGGCCGCTAAAGTATGTCCACTGGAAAAAATGTAATTAATTAATTTAAATTAATTTCAGTGAAATTACACGCCTTGTTTCAGCAGGACATCTTCACTATATTAATCAATATCAGCATCTGTCAAATATTTTAACAAAACAAATACACATTTCGAATAAAGCATTTTTAATTAATTAAATTATGTTGATCCCCACTTTATCGTTTGTCTGATATGATTTATGTACTTATCAGTTATATAATTAAAAATTAAAAGTTCATTTAACTTGATTAATTTACGCATTACGCAGGAATATTATTACATCACCCGTGAACAACGCGCCCACACATCCACGAAATTAGTATAGGTATGTATTATGTATATAGAAATGATTGTTTCTCAAATAAAGTAAAATTTAAAAAATAGGCAAGTAACGCCTCAGGCACATTGTTTATTATCTATTTACAGTTTGAAGTTCCCGTCGTAATTCATATAGGTATGTGTACCTACGATGGGTCACGAACTAAACGAATATTCAACATCAATGAAACAAAAGTCAGTATTCAAATAATTTTACTATCTATCATCAAAGTTATTTAATATTTTTCACGTACTTTCAAACTATTGAACCAGAATTTGCACCAGAAAATTTATTCTTGGACCTCTACATATAATACTCAATTATATAACTAAATGTGGCATCTCGCTAAAACTTCAACTTTACGCTGATGATACTGTGATTTACTATAATTGTAAAAATCTGAAGGAAGTTGAAGCTCTAATGAATAAAGATCTCGCAAAGTTGGCTAAATGGCTGCGATCAAACAAATTAAGTAAGTAAGCGCCATAAATTTTTGCAATTTTGATAACATTCCTACGCATTCAGTGATTTATTTAGTCATTGGTTCCTGGGGGAGAACGCAGTCTTCGGCCTGGTGATGGGAGAGGAGCACGCGGTCAGCGGAACCTGAACGCTCGGTTCTTGGATTCTTTTCGCCGTGAACAAAGCGCTTTCTGTGTTAAATAACTTTATAAACATAACGATTCCTTTAAGATTGTTTCGTGAACACTTTTAATTACACAATTTAAATTAGTCTCCCAGTGAAAATTTCAAGTTCAAGTTCGTTGATCAAGAAGTTAGAGGAGACCGGTTCAATCATAAATGAGAAAAAAACTGGACGGTCGTGGTACAGGAGGAGCTTGGTTAGACTGCTTTGACGATACCCCATCGACAACATATCGACACCGGAAAGGCAAAAGGGCGTAAGCGACAATTTTACGAAAAATGAGTTAATTATACAATTTTGATTAGACAAAAAACTAATCAAAACTGTATAATTAACTAATTTTTTACTAAATTCTCGCTTACGCCATTTTACCTTTCCGGTGGTGATTAAATATCGATGCGATACACAGATCAACTTTCCGTTGAATTTACAACAACATGACTTGGATGCAGCAAAATGGGGTAACCTGCCATCTGTCATACATTGAATTTGACCGTATCGCCCGCTGGTGAAGGATGAAGGACATGTTTCCTAATAAGCTGATATCGCGAAGAGGCTCTCGCGCAGCCCAGACTTGACACCACCTAACATATATTTTTCAAAAATGGCTATCTCAAAAGTCGGGTATACTTTAATAAAGCAGCCACCATGTCCTCACCAGCCAAATATTGCTCAAGAGATCATCCGACATCCCGCTCGATTCATTCAAAGAGTTTTTCAATATCTCGGTGCCAGTAGGTATTTTTCTGACATAATTTAAAAAAAATAAATTTCCTCTTGTGTATTTTTATTAAATTAATATTCATTTCCCTACAAATTGTAGTATTGGTAGTACTTGTCATTTTCATAAAGCTTGTAGTTTTATTTTTATAGAGTTTTCAAAGGTGCGAAAACATATGTGACGTACTTACCCTATTTTATAAGATTATAAGGTCTATCGGTGGGTAATAGATAAATTGTATTATAATAGTAACAGTATGTAATATACTCGTACATAGCTACAGAATTACATTAAAATAAAAGCTTATGTATTTTGTGATACATACCACACATGAGTCCCAACTGTCCGGAGCCAGTATTACTATGGAATCTCATTAGCTAATCCTATCACTCTGCCCATAACCTCAGAAAATTGGGAGGCGGAAGAAAGTAGTGAAGGAAAATGAAGGTAGAAGGTGGGAGTGCCTGGCTAGTCTAATTTGCTCACCAAACCTAAAGATAATATATACGACCATATATACACACATACAACCTGACAGCTTTTTTTTACATGCATTAAAAATATATTAAAGCGGCCATTATGATTGTTTAAAAAGGTAATAAAATACATCTTCAAATCTGGAACGATGGACAAATATACATTTAAGTACAATATATTTTAGGTTTAGCATCAAAGGGACCTATCTACAAAAACATAATTTGAGAAAAACGCAGATAAAATTGTCCAACTCTAGACCCAACTGTATCTCTTGAACGGCTGTATGTACGAGATAGAGCATCGTGTCACTAATAAATATGATTATGGCATTATCTAAACTAAGCTTAACTCAAAACATGAGTTTTTGTACGTGATCCTAAGCCCCGTATTAATAAGCGTAAATTTGGAATTAAGCTACGTTTACCTAAATTAAGCGAATAATATTACAGTCATATTGAACACAATTAGTACCAATCGTGTATTAAAAATGTCGAGTAAACAAAAGCCAGAGTAGATACGTCCCTGCAAACACGCTCGGGGAAATATGATACACGAAAATACATTCCCGCATTGAGATATTTAGTGGCTTATTAATATGTATAAATAAGTACTAAGTGATACTCTGTAATTTAAAAATCGCCTGACCTTAAAAGCTAACCCGAGAAAACTAGTTTGTACATAAATTCCCATTCGATGTTTACGGCCCTCGGCGGAAACAATCGCGTCGTTTGGTACTCCATTCCTCTACTACCGGTGAGCGCGTTTCATTCAAATTCCTCGGGATGCGGATAACAGTACTGTGAGTTGGTCCATTCACGCTCCATGGAAGAATGATACAATCAATGAAAAATTAAATTCAATCGGTATTTTATGTGTGGGGTAATACTCGTGTATTATTGGGGCCCTTCTATCTTCGTCAAACGATTCCAGTGTTAATTTTTAAATCTTGTCAATAATATAGCTATTATATATATATTGTATTTAGTTTAAAAAATAAACCTTTCTTTACTTAACTACATAGGTATTATTATTTCCTAACTAACAGATTGTTTCCTATTTTACATAATACTATACCAAATACCCTATAATATTAATAATACTTCCAACTTCTGATGTTTCCCATACATTCTGATGGCAACACGCTACACTAGCGCCTCCTAGCGGCAACAGCTGTGCGCCTTGGTTTTCTCTCAATAATTTTAATGGATTTTAATGGACCTTTAAAAAGTGATACAGAGTCAGTAAAACTGATGATACAAAAATTTTAATAGTTACTTATGTAACATATTAAACCTAATTTTTGTTACCTTATTAAACCTATCACTTTTAATGACTTTATATCACTTTTTGGAGGTGTTTTGAATTGTCATTTTGATGACATACCCGGTCACCTGATATTATACAGAAAATCAAAACACATACGAAATTCTGTTTTTTCTGCTTCTTATGATCCGGGCCTCTTCAAGACCCACATTAATAAATCCTTTCCTATAGCCCCTACCTTAACCCCCCATAAGGCTGCCCAACCGGGTGGCAACGTAGATCTAGACTTGTGAGGTGGCACATAAAAAATTACAAAAGTGTGTTTTTAACATCAACATTGACGATGATTTATAACATCAACATGAACACAAAATGCTACCTGGAACTAGCACAACTTTGCTTAATTAACCTTAAAATTTCAAATATATATATTTTCATTTTCAATTTGGGAAGCGTGTTTGGGTACCGCCGCCCCGGGAACCAAATGTTGGATAACCAACACCTCTGCCATAGGTCGCTCCAAGTGGCTCGCAATGTTTGGTTATTTAACAGGGTTGCCCGGGTTCATCAGGTGAGGTGTGTTCACGATATGCCTGCCCGCCACCTGCGGGACGTGCCAGATCGGGAGAGGCTGGTTTGGGGATACCCTTTGACCCCTCCAACTGGTCTCTCGACCCATCGCTTTGTGCCGCAGTAGGAGGAATATATGCATTCGTCCGTGACTGCTAGACATACTGATCTCTATATTCCTACCCAGAACTTCCTCTCCTTCCTTTAATTAAAAGAACCCTTCACACAGCATCCCCAAAGATGACATAAGCCCTAAGGGAAATTATTTTCCTGTGGAGTTAAGGTAAAAATTTATAAAATGTGTTATCCACGTTTAACGTAATCAGGAGCATTTTATTTAATAGAATTTAACGAAATCATTTCACCAACTCACTATATAACCTGTCAACGTTTTTTGGCATCTTGAAAAACGACTTGGGAGTGTTTTTGTTATTTGTTCGGAAACTTAAACGTGGAACCTGCTTGTTGGAACATATTTATTTTTATTTTGTATCAATTTTGATATAAATCAAAGCGCAAAACACCACCATCAAGTACTAAACAAATTCGATTTGCCGCCATTGAAAGGAACGTCGAAGTCAACATGCTACACTAACTCCCTCTAGCGGCTAGAGTTGTTGATATTGTCACTATTTTACTGGAGTTGTACGTATTATTAATATTATAACGTATTTGATTTTACTATGTACATACCTACATTGTAATTTTGCTAATATCATACATATTACACCTTTAAAAAGTGATATAAAGTCATTAAAAACGATGAAAAAAAAATTAAACCTAACCTAACCTAACCCAACCTAACCTACTTAACCCAGTTAATAAAGTTTTTGTTTCATCACTTTCCATGACTTTATATAACTTTTTAAAGATTTGATGAATTACCATTTTGATGATTTATCCGGTCACCATATTATATATGTATCAAATAAGGAATTGTATAATTTGGCCAAATGCAATTCTACTTTCAAAGTTTCTTCAGGCAAATAGATACATTGTAGATCATATATTATAATATCAAACAAGGAATTGTATAATTTGGCCAAATGCATAGACATATGAATATTAGTATGTCTGTGGCCAAATGCAATTCTATTTTCAAAGTTTCTTCAGGCAAATAGATACATTGTAGATCATATATTATACAATTCCTTGTTTGATACTATTACACATAGTATCAAACAAGGAATTGTATAATTTGGCCAAATGCATAGACATATGAATATTAGTATGTCTGTGGCCAAATGCAATTCTATTTTCAAAGTTTCTTCAGGCAAATAGATACATTGTAGATCATATATTATACAATTCCTTGTTTGATACTATTACACATAGTATCAAACAAGGAATTGTATAATTTGGCCAAATACAATTCTATTTTTAAACTTTCTTCAGGCAGATAGATACCATCTTACTACCATTTGTTCAATATGCGGTTAAGAAAGTTCAAATAAACACGAATATTTCACATGGAAACTTTTGTAAAATAATCTTTGCTGAACTATTAAAACGGCCACCATCTTGAACCAGAAACGAAACTAACAAACAAATTTACAGAGAGACGTAATGCAAAACGGTCGAGTTAAAACAGAACTTTGCTACGTTCAGTGAGTAAACATTTTTTTCTTTTTGAACTATGAATGATGAAATAAATAAAGTAGTAATTTTTTAACAGGTAATTTGGTATAAGGATCTTTTAAAGTTCTGTAGCTAATTATGGAAATTATTTTAAGAAATAAATGCGCTATCATGAATTTCCAGATAGAGCCCACAGGCCAAACAGATTTTTAGTATTTGTTATATTCTTCTAAATAGTACCGATGTCCTTGCGTAAATTGACACGGTTAACAAATAAAGTTTGCTTTTATTTGGCTTCTGATCGAAAGTATTGAATATGAACGCGAATTTTAAAAAAAAACTCGATTCGAGCAGAAAAATGCGGTCTAGCGAAATTAGTATTTTTTTAACGATTTCGAAATATTTTGGTATGGTTCGTAATTATAAATTGGTAATTACTTTTTTGTTCCAATGAGTAGATTTACTGATATAGTGGAACTGGTCATGTCTGATACTAAAGAAGAAATATCAAAAATTTATAAAGAACGAATAGTTTAATTAAAAAATAATACGTGGTGTTTCATTTTGCGTTAGATTGACCTAGAAAACGTATGTCAGATTTTTTTATTTCCGCTTTATCTTAACCACGTATTAGCAAAAATAAAGTGAGCAGCGAAGCGCTTGGAATAAATTTAAATATGAATGATTAAATGTGAAAAGAAATGTAAACGTGATAATACGCATCATTCATCACTTTTCTGATCAAGGTGGTAAAATAAAAATATTAAAACAGTTTTAAGAAATCAACCCTACTCTTCATGACATGCCACGGTCGTGCTGTACATTATAAATTAGGTACGTGATAAAGCAAGAGAATATAAAACCTTTTTTCTATTTTAAGGAAAATTAGAAGAAATTTTGTTACAATATATCAGAAATATAAATGGCACCTTTTCCACTTCACTGAATATGCAACAGAAAAAGCCGTTAAATGTGAGATGGCTGGAGATTAGTAAGAGTTTTCGTAGATCACCGCTGGACTAGAGAATGGTGGATTGGCGGTGTCCGATAATCCACGGCTTCAGTTCCGTATATAAACTTCCGTTTATAATACTTAAGTGCTACAAATTATATATTCGGAATGCGAAAAGGCGTACCAAATCGCTTACAAAACTGTGGCGTTGGATGAGCCTCGTGCGAGATGTTTTTATTCATTTTAGTGAGGATTTCTAAAGCGTTTAGAATTTTAAACATTTTGATGTGAAACATCTTGTGGCAAGCTTGGCAAGACGGGACAACGCTCTTGCATGGAACGACGCTTCATTCGGCAAGCCTCGTGACTCGTCGGCTCTTTCCGCCCAGCCGCCAAAACTCTACGCGGTATATTTGCTGCTATTCTCATTAAAATTGGCTATGTGTCTATTCTAAACTTGTATTATAATGTTGATGAATTTGTATTTTGTAATGCATTTATTTTCTTTATATATATTTTAATAGTAAAGGAATCGTTTTATTATTAAAAATATGATCACTTATTTTCACTTTCTTCAGAAAAATTAATTTCGAAGTTTCATATCCGCCAGACGTCCCGTGGGGGCTATTTTTGTATTTTCAAAACCACAGCGATTTTTGAGACTGTAACTGAAATCGAGTACATTTTTTTGATATTTAAATTCAACCAACTATCGTGGGGTTCTTTATTGTGTAAATAAATAAACATTGGTTAACAATTTCATTAAAACAAACTTGCGCAAACTAAATTCAATGCCATTGTAAAATTACCCTCTTCCAAAAATGATCGTTTTCATTGCC
Source organism: Hesperophylax magnus (assembly GCA_026573805.1). Taxonomy (NCBI): domain Eukaryota; kingdom Metazoa; phylum Arthropoda; class Insecta; order Trichoptera; family Limnephilidae; genus Hesperophylax; species Hesperophylax magnus. The sequence goes on from JAIUSX010000002.1 coordinate 11,145,135, forward strand.
AGTTTCGTTTTCGTTTTCATTGTAGCATTTCTGTGTTCTCAGTACAAATATCAATCGAAATATTTGTTTTCTTAAGCAATTGAAAAACCACCCATGAGGCTTATTGAGACAATTTCACAGAAATAAGCGTCGGATTTTAACTAATAGAAACAAATTAATGTAACGTACAACGAGAAAAGATGAACAAATCTCGAAACAGACAATCGGTAAGATCCGGTATAGTTCTTTTTATGACGGATATCTTAGAATCATGACTTTAAAAAAAACAGTCCCATATATCCATTGTAACCTTTATTTCCTACATGTATGCGTCGTTTACGCAAAAGAGGTATCGGCGGTATTACTATATCACCAAATACAGTGTTTCTGTACAGCCCATCGGGGAGCAATTTGAATGTTTTGGGGGCAATGCGCAAACCATTAATTACCAATATCTCTTTTCCCGCCTCACAACGCTGCCCAACCAGGTGGCGACATTGTATCTCCTTACCTTTACACTGTAGATTTAGGGGCGCTCTTGTGAGGTATCACATAAAAATAAAAATAAACTGAAATGCAGATTTTTTCTTCTGGGGCACTATGTGTTTCGTAAATTGTAGAAATTTTTATTTTTTTGTAATATAAAAATTTTCCCAGTAAAATATTTCTTGGTAGGTACTTAACTCTCTAAATTATAAAATTCGACAATCTTTATCGGTTACACCTTGAACCGAACATAATTTTCACCAGTAACGCCCAATTCCTACATCTTCAACACATATCTCCATTTTGGGATGTCATAGTCACACTAACTTCGGAACAAATCAAGGCGAATAAAATATTCACAAAAAAGCTAACTGCGAAATTAATAAATCATCATTTTTTCTTTAATCTAATTTAGGAAGGGGGAGCAGAAAAAATGTATTATGAAATTACGCAATAAAATGTTTGGGATGGAATTGGGGTTTCGCCAACGTTCAAGCAGCTCTTTAGGGTCGTGTTCGACAAATTTCGGGAAGCACCGGTTCAGACTAAGAGATTTTTTAAATTTGAAGCAAATAAATGCAAGCCGATTTGCCTTGATAATATATCATGTTGAAATGCAAAATGTTAGAATTATCATAAACACGTGTTCCGACAACATGGTGATATATTCGTAATTTACTAAAAGTTTATCAGAAAACCTATTAATTCATTCGTAATGCCTGAAATTCCGTTTTAACAGGAATGACAAATAATTTTAAGAGATTCTTAATAAATTAGCAATAGTTAATTTTTCGTTTACAAACCTGAATGTTATTTTTTTGCTCGGGAATTCAACCAATTTTGACATAGAAAATACGCGTCTCTAAAATATGTATTAACGTACTAACAAAATATAATTAAAATTGAATTGATTGAGATACACCACGCGAGTTCACGTCGTGAACATAACATCTAAAACTCAACAAATAAAGCGGTCAATTTGCATGTACGGAATATAATTAATTATTAATATCTATACATCTTTTGTAAGCAGGTGAAAGATCATATCGGCTCTGAGGTTTCCACGGTAATTTATATCTCACTACCTCCTAAGTTTTTCTCTACGCCTGTGATTGACACCTAGTAGTTACCTGTATTTCAAGACCAAGTAAAGCAGGTCACCCAGCCTTCCGAAATTCCATCCCAGACATATTTAGGGTTACCGCACGGTATCCAAAGGGGAGAAAGGGAAATGTACTCCTTTTCCACTTAAAATAATGTCCTCCACACATTTTAGAATCGGGCCTCCTTTATTTAATAATCCAATTAGTCAATGATTGTCAATAATAATATAGTCCGCAGCTGTTTAACATACCGTCTGTAACCATCGAGTTCGATCCGACCGACTGCTAGTCGAGCATCCTACCTGCCGGGAGGACTATCGGATAACAATATATCATGTAGATACGCCGGTGCTCAAATGCACAAAGTTTTCGTATCCAATGGGTACTTTCACGCTTGAGAAGTAAATATACATTTATTTTCACTTCGGTTTGTCCTCCTTTTGTAATTTTTCACCTGCGGAACTCTAATCTCATAGTGCTTTCGGCGGTTATAAATAATGCATGCCTAGTAGTAGTAAGTAAATTATATATCTATATCAAGAATTTGATAAATTCTGGTAAAATAATTGATGAGATTAATCATGACATACATATGTTCGCTGCCAGCATCTCTTTGACAACTATATTTGAATTTAATGGCCGAGGTACGCCTTCCCTTTTAGCGGTGCCGGAAATTGTTCAGCAAACCTCACGATTGACCGCCGAAAAGTTAAAGGGGCTCGAGAACTTGCTAGACGTGTTGATTAGTGTTTTAGAAACTAGTACAGGTAAACATGACTTACATTCGAGGCGCATGTTCATATGATTGTGAAGAAAGCCCTTAGAATGTTAGGACTCTTATTCCGTATTGGAAAAGAATTCAACAATATTCAAACACTTAAAATATTGTATTTTTCTTATGTTCGAAGTCATCTGAAATTTGCTTCTCCCATATGGAATCCTCAATATAATATTTATCTAAAGCGCATTGAAGCCATCCAAAAAAAAATTGTCAATCATTTAAATTTTAAGATGAATATTGGTAACCACGATATCAACAGCTCGATGGAATATTATGGACTAAAGCCATTAAAAACTAGAAGAGACCCGCAGATATAAGATATGTCCATAAAATTATCAATGGTCTTATTAATTGTTCGCCCCTTTTCTCTGAGATTAATTTTAGAGTCCCGAGCTTTAGAACTAGAGAATTTTAATGATATTGATATATTTTCGTGTAGTTTAAGAACATTTAAAAATATACCTTAGCTATTATTAAATAATTATTAATAACATACTGCAAGTTATCATGTTGTTGAAACGAACCCTGTTCAGTTGCATTTAATTCATTTTTATAAACATTTGTTCAGTTTAGTTGTAGGTATATACATATATTAGTGATTATTGGTGTTGAGTGAGGATAAAATTAAAATATTGTAATTTATTTGTGTTCTTATATCCGATGTTATTTTTATTTTATTTAATATTTTGTAAATATTTGTTGCCCACTGGACCCTTATTTTGCTATCATAATTTTATGTTTAAGTGAAAACCTATCATTAGATATTATTTGTATTATTTATAAGTTGATTATTAAAGAATGTAAAAAATCTGTAAAATTTCCCAAATAAATAAAATAAAACAAATGAAAATGTATTAAAAATATTTATGTAGGGGAATAAAAGCTACACGATCGGTCGGGTCGAAATTCTAAATTACAAACAGCTAATTTATAATGAATATTTGAAGAAAAATAAAAACCTAATTCTACTCTTTTATACCGTTTCATTTCGTTTAACAGTTTCAAAAGTTGAATGAAAAATGTATGTTCTAACTTAAATTTACCAACTAAATGCTTCTATTTAAACTATTTTAATTAATATTACGATTGTTTTCTTATAATTTCCATTTAGTCAAATACCAATTTTATATTACATTTTTAATTTTATTTTATGTTATATTTTATAAAAACAAAACCAACTACAGTGCCTACTTGGTTTATACTAACATTTTGTTTGTAAAAAGATCATACCATTTGGTTGGGTATTTTATCTGTAAATAAAAAAAAAGTTTATATGAAACAGAAAAATGAGAGTGAAAAAAAATCTATATTAATTTATTTTCTTAGATTTTCGTGAATAATCTGTAATCACCTCTACATACTCTTCACGGTATGAGTGTGAAATCAAAACCACCAGTGAAATTCGGTGTGTGTGTGTGTGACTTTTCAATGTACCTACTGGTTCAAAACAAATAATTATGCAATTTAGTCCGCTTGCTTCCGCACAATAAAGCACGTTACACGAGGGATAGTATTAAGTATAAATATCTACGTGATATTGACCACGTCCACGTTATATTCCTCGTCTGTAACAAGATTTATAGGTATTTGCAAAAGCATTAACTTTATGGCTCGTCATAATTTACAGTAAAAACACATAAATTAGTTATTGACCACTTTAATTATATTTACACTCTACCGGTTTCGGAAGAACCCTACGTTCATCATTAGAATATTAAAAAATGATGTAATATTTACTGATTTATATTTAATATTCTCTTGATGAAGGAAGGGTTCTTCCGAAACAGGTAGAGTATAAATAAAATTAAAGTGGTCAACAATGGTATGTGTTTTATTGTAGATTTATAGGTACTATTATGGTGTATATTTATTATCTACATATGCTTTAAACAAACAAAAAATGTTTTTATAAATTCCTACTATGGGTTTATGCTTATATTATATTATTGTACCTGTTTTATATACTTTTTTTCTCATTGCAGTTTTTCTACTAAATTTCTATATTTTATTTACAATAATATTTTTTTATTCACATATGTTGGACAGTGGTTTTATCATAACATGTCAATATAAAACTTTACAAAATAAATTTGTTTTAAACCACTGTATTTGATACTTCTCTGCCGGTTGTAATAAAATCAAGTGGTTTAAAATAAAATGTATGTGTTAAAATATACTTAAATTAAGTGCGTAACTATATTTTAAGTGTGGCAAGCCACGGAGTAAATAAAGCTTTTTACCAATACGTAAACTTTTGCATTGGGTGAATAAAAATCTCGAGACTCATTAAAATTATTACTTACATGACAGTAAACCGCCATTTCGATGAGAACATAATTACACATCTTGTACTCGTATCATGTCGAGAACAAGCCCCTACTTAAGTTCCTGATTTCACCATTTAAATTTACCTAAGAAGTGAATTTTAAGTTAATCATTTAATTCATAAAAAACGAAGCAAAAACGTGGGTACATTTCGACGTGATTAACTTTGAAAGCGGTCAAAAGAGGAACTGAAAACTTGACCGTTTAGTGGCTGGGTGGAGAAATGCGTCCGTTTCCCACCCAGGCGTCGCGTCGTGGGTTCAATTAGTCTGCTAGCTAAATACTCTATCAAGCAAGCAACATCTTCGATTTATTATGATGGTAGTGGGAGTTTTTCAAATGTAGTCACGTTTTTCTTAAACTTGGAATATTACAAATAAAACGTTAAGAGCAACGGCTGCGCGGCCTTTTTCATACAAAACTTAAATTTGGATTTGAGGTCAAAATACCCAATCAAACAGAATAATAATATTGTCTCTGTAATTTTAATGGCCTATATATTACAATTTAAAACAAAAAAATGAATTAGCACAACGCACACTACAAAACGGTTAGGTAAAAAATAAATAAAAAGATTCCAACTTAAATAAGTATCAATCAAACTAAATAAGTATAAATAAAACTAAAAAATAAAAGGAAAACGTCCGAAAAGTGAAAATGTAAAATACGCGTCACACGGCTGCAGAAGAATTTAAAAATGGACTGAAGGTAACTGTAAATCATTTGTAACAATAATGTTTGGAGAAATTGGTCGAAAATGAATGTAGGAGGAAACATGGAATGGGAGGAAAAAGAAAATGAAGCATTTAACACGAGAACACCTACCGGAGGAATATATTCGGGTACAGAAACACAATCACAATACCTACACTTTTATAAGTTTATGGTTTTAATTATTTAAAAACCCCACAATAGTCTAGAGAAGTTATCGCCAAATTAGTGATCCGCGAACCACCGGTATTCCTAGCTAAGTGCAGTTAGCTGCATTACACATTCTTTTTCTTACTATGTCTGCAAATACTATCAAGCGCAGAGTAACAGATGCTGCCAAAAAAACAGTTTGTTTGTGTTTTGCTCTGCTTTTCGATATAAATTCTGACAAGACCTGTTAATATTAGGATAAGTTAAATATGTCAACAACATCCTTATGTTAATTGCCCAAATGTAATATACGGCGAACGGGAGTATACAATTGTGATTCCGTGTTGGTGTCACAATAAAACGGTAGATATTGCCTCGATGTTGGTTTGCGATGAATGTGGAAAAAAACATAATTGAGACATTCCCTTATAATACCCATTCTGAAGTCAATAAATCTCAAAAAAATATTTAGAATTCTTCCTATTTTGAGTGAATGGATAGCATAATTTGATGCCGACACTGTTGAGTTATACGCGATTTGAGTTCAAACTAATGACATGTACAATTTTTTTATGGGTTGAATATTTTTTTAATTGGCTGCATATTCTTAATACAAAACCCAACATTTTCGAAGCTTTATTTGATTTAATTTCGACAAAAATAATAAAATTTTGTTTTTGATCAAAGTTTACACCCAAATCATTTACCTCGGTTACAGTTGTCAGCACTATATCGTTGATGGAGTAATCATATTTTAATGGATTATTTTATTCTTTCTAATCTCATAATTAGACATTCGCTTACATTTAGTTGTAAATTGTTCTCTTGGCACCAAACAGTAAGTTAAAACAAGGTATTTAACAATGTTTAACAGTCATTAATATTTCTTATAGCTTTGTATATTTTCATATCATCCTCAAACGTTAAAACTTGGACATCGTTCAAGACAGTAAGAACATCATTCACAAATAGCGAAAATAAAATTGGTCCCAAATGGGACTCTAGGGGAACACTGCTGGCAGCCATGAATTTATATGCAAATCATCAATTTTAACAGCCAATAATGTTTCTGTACTATGAGTTCCAGGTCCCCCTCACTGCGGGGGGGCTGGGCTCCTGTCCCCTGCCCTTAGTGTAAAGAAGAAACTATACACCAATAGGTTATATGTTATGACCTCAGTTTTGGCTTTCCATAAAAACTGAATACCCTTTGCTTAGTGCTTCGTGAAAAGGCGATGATAATTCTGATTCAATTATCCACAACTTATTTATACTAGCAATCAAAACACTATTCCGATCTCGGTTTGAAGTAAATACAACTCGCGTCGTGCAGTACTATAATTGGAGCCATCATCCATAATCTTATTTCAAGCAAACCGGAACATCCAACCCACTAAAAATATATACAGGTGTCCGGGGGTATAATGCGCCAACTTCGGGTGGTTATTGTACATTATTTTAGAAGTAAGAAAGTTTCAAAAAACTTTTTTCGAAATTCTAAGGTTTTAGTTAGTTTTTAGGTAAAAAAGATGAATTTTTTGCATGGGAAAATAAATATTCTTCTATGGTAAAATATTTTTGTATGGGAAAATGAACATTGGATTTTCGAAAAAAAATTGTTTTTTACTTCTACAACATGTAGAATCACCTCCCGAAGTTAGCTCACTTTACCCCCGGACACCCTGTATAAGCATGTATAACGCCAGGGTCGACACCGTGACCTGTTATGTATTCTACATAGCAGAACGGACGTGCTGGCCCAGCATAGCATGACAATAGGTGTGGTGCTGCTAAATGATATCTCTAGGACTCTTGACATATTCAACATTGGCCCTGAAGTCCTGAAGGTTTCAAGAGTCATTTTAGGTAAGTAATGTCAAATATATTATTGATAATTTCATGTTTACTATAATCAAACCATATTTCAATTGCTTTGTTTTTACATTTTTTTGTGAAGCTGTCTTAATTTGGTTACAATTACTATTTGAATTTAATTAACTGGGTGCATTTTATGTGTTATTTGATCTTTTTTAAATAAATTTAACACTGTAAAAATCCTGTTAGTGGTCCGTGGTATTTAAAATGATGCATTTAATGGTCCGCGGGGTCCTAAAGTTTGGCGACCGCTGATTAAAGCACGCCACTAAAGGTAATCAAAGACGAACAACTAATTTAATTTCAAAACAATATTTCCACGACAAAAGAACGTCCAAAACAATCATTTTTCTTTCTTCAGGCCAAAAACATAAAGCAACTACTGAACTCGATTTTCAATCACATTATTTCTTCTGTTGTTTCAAATGTGATGGTTAGGTTAGGTCAGGTTAGGTTAGACGGGTAGGTACACAGGATGACAGAAATGACGGTAGGAACTCAACATATTTTTTAACATGGGAGATTTTGTATCGAATTTAATTACATTGCTATTGGTATTGTATATATTTATATATTATATACATAATACATTAGTTTATGGCTATGCCTACCGGTGATGTGCAATTATTAATAAATTTATGAATTCTTATTTTTTTTTATATCTAATCATTATTTTGAAAACACTAACTTAATAATTATAATGCTCAACACCCCTACGCCTGGGGATTTATCTTGCACTGGCATCATGGCACTGGTATCTAAGGTGGTTTTACAAGGAAATCCGTACTTACGTACACAAGCAGTGTGATGTTTTCAAAATTCGAATGTTTAAGAAAATTAAAAAGAATCTTTTCAAAACCAGCGAAAAAGTACCTACCTATAAAATGTTTTACCGGACGAGCACTTTTTTTAAATATGCGTTCTTATGGCTAACTGTTTCACGCCATTTATAATTTGATCTAATTTACACACAATTTTTTTTAAATTTTCTTTCTCCATCGTGACAAGTCATGTTACACCCCGTGATTATTCATGGTAAAAAAATCTTATAAATGAAGAATGAACAGAGAAAATGATCAAAAACCTTTGAAACCTTAATATCTACGATTTATTTCTTGAGAAAAATTCTTTTAAATTCTACAGTGGGTATAATATTATACATACATTAATTTACAGTTTATAAGCATAACTAAATTCAATTATCATCGGTAGTCAGTGGTGACACAATAAAAACTAACCACATATTATTTCGTTGTTCGCAATTATGTTGAAAGGTTTTTTTGTTAGTTTTCATTGAATATTGATAAAAACAAATCATTTAAAAAAAACTCACCTTGTCATATCATCTTGTCATAGATTATTCTCAGATGTTATATTTGTTGCATGATTCCAAAAACATCACTTGTATAACAATATTCACACAATAAGTCTGTCGGTGTCTAGCACTTATTATTCAAAATAGGGTTCTGTTCACTTAACATTATTAGAGCTTAGTATCCGCGCTTTTTTAAAGACTATATTATTTAATAATTAATAAGTGTGGGACAGCAGAATATTGAAGGATAGGCGTTATTTGCTTTTTTATTTTAGTATTTATTTATTAATCACTAACGAAGTAAATAAGTCCCGAGATTTTGTTATACGCAGTACCTACTTATTTTATGTAGCAAGAAATATAAAAAATAACTTCCTCAAAGGAATCATTTTATTCCCCAGCATTTACTAAGTGAATATAAAAATATATCGGCTTTAAATACGGTAAGGTTTGATCTGTTACGTGATTAAAACATAAACGATTAATGTCACTTTTGAAAAATGATTGTCAAACAATCTGTAATAGTAGAATAAAAAAGAAATAGTAGAAACCGCGTGCGGGCGACTGATTAAGTGAGGAGTTGCATTGATTTGAGATTTCGCGGCACAATGTTTACGACAAAACCCGCGCGTTTTGTCTCGGCACGTCTCTAGCGGCAAAACGATGAACCTATGTTATAAACGGCTCAACTCACAGCGAAGCATTCCAATAAATCACGTATCAGCGCAACATTATTGGGTTAAAAATATTTCAGACAACAGATATAATTATTACTAACAAGAAAAATAAACTTATTCTACAAAGTTAAAAATACAAGGATTCTGATTTTCCACATGGTCGAAAACTATTTGATGTGTGGATGTTCACATTTCAATTACGTTTGTTTATGGTAAATTGCCACGTTTGTCTCTGCTTTGCTTACTGTCATTTTAATTTTGACATTTGACGCAGAGTTCACGTGTTTGACAATTTGAATTAGTTTTTTTATTAATGCACATTAGAAAAGTAAACAAGAATATACAATGGACAAAATGAAAACAGATATTTCCTCTCTTTTTACGACGGCAAGGAATGAAAATACTTTTTTGAAAGTGTGTGCCCCCATGGTGCGATATAGCAAAGTTCAATTTAGAACTCTAGTTAAAAGGTATTCAAAACGTCCCACCGTTTTTCTTTCTTACATTTATATGTTATATTTTAATTTTATTTTATATTTTACATGTACCTACCTGGAATTATGTACACGCAACCTGCCAATTTGACTGTCCTAAAACGGGAAACTTCCTAGTTGGACAGTCAAAGCTTCCTTTTATATTTGTATATCTTGTATGTAATAAATGTAATAATAATAAATAAATAAATAAATTATCTTTCTAGTATTTGAATATACGCTTTGGTTTTTTTATAATATATGTGTTCCTTCTTTTGATATTTTTAGGAATGGTGTAGACCTCTGCTTCACTCCGATGATTCTCGCCGATTCCTTTTGCCAAAGTTCAAAAGCCCGGTCAAGTGAATTTGCTACAAATATAACGGATACACCCCTGATTGCACAGTTTGCTGCTAAAACCGTTCACGACTTTATCGGAGCCTCTGAACTGGTGTATCCATATGTGGATGGCGTAGATTTAAATTGTGGCTGTCCACAGAGATGGGCAATCAAGGATGGCTACGGTTGTGGTCTCTTAACTGAACCCGAAATCATTCATTCACTAGTACGCAATTTCAAAAACCATTTACCAGATTCATATACCATATCTGTAAAGATAAGGCTTCTGAAAGATCTCAGAAGTACAATAGAACTCTGCAGGAGTTTGGAGAACTGTGGAGTCAATTTTCTAACTGTTCACGGCAGAAAAGCCTGGCACAAGACTTGTGATCCGGTAGATATCTCAGCATTAAAGGAGATTAAACAATCACTGAGAATTCCTCTCATAGCTAATGGAAATGTTAAAAGTTTAGAAAACGCAGAGGCTGTTTATGCAGAGACTGGGTGTGACGGGGTCATGAGCGCGCAGGGAATGTTGAACAACCCGGCCATGTTCACAGGAGCGCCCGCAACACCAATAAGCTGCGTCCAGGATTGGATTAACATTTGCGAATATCAAAAGCCTATTACATTTCAGTGTTTTCATCACCATCTTGTGTTCATGTTAGAAAAAGTATTGACTAAGAGTCAAAAGAAGATTTTTAATTTTTTAACATCCTACGAAGGTATATTTAATTTCTTGTACCAAACATACGGAATAAAGCCAGATATTTCTGATGACATTGTATCTGATAATATGGATTGTGCTTTTAACAGTGTTGATTATTTAGAGTTAAAAAATATTTACAGCCAAACCGATGATGTAAAAGATGTATCTTCGGGTGATAAAATTTATGATTCTTCTTTGTCCGATGGAAAATATTTTAATACTGCCATTTGTCAAGAAAATTATGATGATCTGGATTATACAGATGGATGGTCAATGTTCAATGAAAATTGAAATAAAATACACTTGATGAAATATACTGTGGATATTTTTTTTATTAATTGTTATTTATGCATATCCTTACATTTATTCGTTCATAAACTTTTTCACTTCAAATTTTTTGTCTCTTTAATAAGAATATGTAATATATATTATAATGTACTTACATCAAAATGTCTGCGTTACATATTTGAATAAGAACAATAATAGGTATATGATAATGTAGATGTTGGTTCCAATGCCAACAACACGACTTAATGAGAGACATAATTCCATGTCTTAATACTATTTGGAAGAATCCATTGTCAGTAATAGAATGTTCAATTTGTACTTCAAACTGATGGACAGTTTAAAAAAACTTTAATGTATGTCGCGTAAATAGTTTAACATTGATTAACTTCAAAAGAAGTTGCTTGATAAAATGTGATGAATCATAAAATAATTTTGTTAAAATCGTGGTAAATTTCCATAAAAATCACTTCAATTGATAATTATCAAATAATAGAGAATCACATAATTATGGAGAAATTTGGCAAAAGCTCCTAAATACTAATACATATGTACATAATTGAAATATGCAATAAACTTGTCATAATACAAAGTGGTGATATGTAAATAAAATCAATATCAATATGAAGACTAGTATTCATAATAAATAACTATATAAATAACAATGATTGTAATAAATATATTAAATAAATGTTTAGATTAAAAAAGTTAATTTTGATTTGAATAATTCATGTCCACATTAATAAATATAATGTAGTGTAGAGGAATACATAATAGTATTACACAGGGAAAATGTAAATACATACTGCATAATAATATAGGTAAGTCAAATTATACTTGTAAAAATATTGAAATTATATATCACTTTTAACATGGAACAAAGAGAGGAAAATAAAAATAAGTTCTGTCAGCAACAAAACAAATAATACTGAAAAGTTGATATTGGGGAAAAATTAGGCTTAAAAATTAAAACCCTGAATTTATGCTCATCTTTAAAATTCACTGCCGATTCAATCTCCCAACACATCTCCGCACTTCATAATAAAAATTAAATAAACAATTATGTCCAAAGCAATATTGTACTCTGAAAAAGCAGTCTTTCAATTACCAATCTATAAAATATTATATTAACTATAGGTTCCTACAGAATTTCCAACACTTGCATGCTTCACTCCCTGTTATAAGCTGTGCGGGGAAAACATTACAAGCCTCACTGATAAGTCTGTTTTAAATTTTACACAACTGAAGAACAAACATTTAAGTGTTAAAAACAGTTGTTTAATTGTAACTTTTTTTTAAGTCATATTTGTACAATCCCCCATGAAGGATTTTTCACAAAAACAGAGCTATACAAATGATCCAATTATTATTAAAATGTGGGGGGTTTTCAAACAAGGGTGTTCAGTCCCATCTTCGAGACAGGGAGTGAAACAAAAAGTTACCTAATATCCAAGAAAATTCACAAGATTCAAATCTTAATTTGTAAATATTCATTTATAAAAATTGCTACATACAAAAATATTATCAAATGTACATAACATCTATCACAATACTTCTAAAAGCAATTTCCGATTTGTGTTTTGTCAATTTAACAATTTTAATCATAATAATATTATTCTTACTCATTTTATTAGAAACACTAAAGATTAGTGATATTAGTTGGTTCTGATTTGTGTACAGGGTGTATCTCACATAACAGATATTCTATTCTATTCTATTTGCACAGAAATGTGTGGTGATTTGAAGATAGTATGCATGATAAGACTACAGACTAAAACTACCACAGAGCGTTATTAAACTAATAGACATACTCATTACTTTCTACAGCACCAAAATCATCTTCTTCTGCATAACACTCACAATACTTAACTTAAGGCAACCTAATGTTCGGTAACTGACTTTGAATAAATACATAAATATGTAATGAAATACAGAATATGGACGTTTTTAAAAGGATCACATAATTAAAAGATTTTCATCTCGCAAATGCAAAAAAAAACCACATGTACATCAACAGCTCCGTCTGTGCAACTTGCAGTCAGGGCATGAGGCATTCCCATTTAGCAAATGTCTAAATAGTATAAAACAAAGTCACTATCCACGTACGCTTAGTTCTTCTAAACTATGCAACGGAGTTTGATAGGGTTTTCACAATCATTTAGAGAATTTCTTCCGGAAGGTTTATACAGTCGAACTTGGTTATAACGGTTATGGTAATAGTGAGTTCACGGCTATAATGAGCAATTACAAAACCATATTTTAGTTCAGGCTTATCTTCATATAATTGTTTATTTATTTATTTATTTATTTTATTTATTGATTTATTGTGAAAAACAGTATAAGCCATTTACATTTCACAAATAACAGTTTATAAATTACAGTTTATAAGAAGTAGGTACATACATTTATTTGCATGGGTAAGTACATCAATACTATCTGATTAACCAGATTTGTTAAATAGTATGCTTATTGCCGTCTTAAATTCTCTTTGGTTCAAATTGAAAATGTCAATCACAGAAGAAATGTGATTTAACAAAGTAGTTATTCTCCCCAAAGGCATGATCATTGGTAGGTTGGTCCTGCCCCTTGGAAAAATAAATAATCTGTGCTGTCTAGCTCTGATGAAATTATCAGGGACATAAAAAGAAATTCGTTCCAGAATATCTGGATTGCAAATGTGCCCATTTAGCAGCTTGTGCGCCACTAACACCATTGCAATATTTCTCCTAACGTCTAGACGTTCTATCCCCAGCATTCCGGCAAGAAAATCAGAGGGATACAATAAAGGATAATATCCGAACTCTCGCATGTAGAGGTATCGCATAAACTTTTTTTGCACCTTTTCTACATCATTTGAGTAAAGGGCATCTTCGGGTCCCCATATTATCGATCCACTCTCAAGAATGCTGCGAACCAGAGTAAAATAAAGCATTTTTATGACTGCCGTATTCGTAAAAGATTTCGAATTACATATAACAAAACCCAGCATTCGCATTGCAGAGTTGCACACCGAATCGATATGAGTTCGAAAAGTCAAACGCGTGTCAAAAGTGATACCTAAATCCTTCGTTATCGAAATATGTTTTAGAGAGGTACCAGACATTTTATAGTTAAAATATAAAGTACGCTTTGCCCTTGTAATGCACATAATTGAACACTTACTACTGTTAAAATGAAGTTTATTTTGATGACTCCACTCTACTATACCGTCGATATCGATTTGTAGACGAATGGAGTCTTCATTTGTCGTTATACAGGTGTATAGTTTAATGTCATCCGCAAATAATAAAAATTTTACAAATCTTATAAACATCCCTATGTCATTAATAAACAATAAAAATAATAATGGTCCTAAATTAGACCCTTGAGGGACCCCAGAATTTGTGGCGTAGAGTTTCGATGTGAACTGCCCGTAAACAACGTATTGTTTTCTATTAGACAAATAATAATGTTGACTGTTATAACAAGGTCGATTCCCTAATATACCGAGCAAATAATTTCTGAATATGTGAATGGGTCGCTGGGTCGGAAAAGTAGTTGGAATTTATTCAAGAATTATTCTCTAAGTAAGTAGTAACAAACAAAGAGGCGGGAATTTCCTATCCCGTTAGGGAGGATTCATATTTTTTATGGCACTACCTGTGTAAGATTATCGGCTATGTGAACCATTGCTGTCCATCGGGCAAAATGCAAAATTGTCATAAAATCTGCAAAATTTATTCCCTTTTTACATCTTCTTTTGTATTACCTGCATCCCTGCACGGGGTAAATTTGTGCCAGTGATGCACAACCTTTTCAGCAGAGGGGCCGCTTTGTCTATTTTTCAAACAGGTCGCGACCTTACAGGCCCATTTTTTTTTTTTTTGGTTGAGGGGGAGGGGGTTGAGACCCTAATTCAAAAGTTAAGGTTTCTGTTGAATTTGTGTTATACAGACCGGTTCTCCAAATTGGGTTCCATTTAGAAAATGCAGCGTAAATTAACCAAAACTCTAAAAAAATGTTCTCAACCAGGGTTTTCGAAAATTACCCCAAACAGTTAGATTTTTCTCTATGGCCAATTGGGCCGTATGAAATTGACATGCGGGCCATAAGAATGGGGTTGTGGGTTGTGCATCACTGGTTTGTGTTGGTTAGTTTTACAAGCAGTAGGTAGTAGGTACAGCACGCACAAACTAGTGATAAAAATATACACAATTTAATCAAAATTTTCTTGGAAGCCTTGAACCAGGTGATGATAGTTGTAATATGCGTTGATTGTTTTGAAGAGGAAATTGAGAAGCATGAGTGCAAAATCTTTAAAAAAAATCATTGAAAATAAATTTGAGTAATATAAGTGTATTTTTCAAATTAATTTTGTTAATAGGTAATACATACCTACTCATATTTTAAAAATATACTGCACATTTGCGAATATATTGATAGTAGAGGCATTTAGGTAGGTACAGACGACTTTTAAAAATCCGATTTGGATATAACGATTAACGACTAGAAGGAGCAAATGTAGTTGGTCCTCTCGTGCTCGTTATAACCAAGTTTGACTGTATATATATATATATATATATATAATACATGCATATTATATTTATAAAAAGGAGAAAAAAGTCAAGGCAGTGCCGGCCGGGTACACGTCAGCTAGTAATATTATGTACCAGCTGAAGTGTACCCGGCGATGCACGACTTTTATCTATTTTCAATAAATATAATCTCCACGTATTATATATTTAAACCTTACTGAAGAAATTCTCTAAATGACAGTAAAAACCCTATCAAAATTCTTTGCGTAGTTTAGAAGAACTAAGTGCACAGACAGACGGACATGAATAGCGACTTTGTTTTATACAACCAACGGAGCAAGAAAGACAAACTTTCCCGAGTTGTGAATAACATTACAGTATTTAAATTTCCTCCTACTACCATCATTATAAGTTGGAGGATTTGCTTGTGCAATGATGGAGGACTCAGCTAGGAGAAATTGAACCCGCAACGCCTGGTTTAGAACCAGTCCCATTTGTCAACTCAGCCATAACATATTTGGGCCTTTCCATTAATGTTCAACTATTAATTAACTTATTTGATAGTTGGAAATACCTTATGCACTATCCTGAGTTTGGACGAAGCTAATAATATTTGGGTCAATCTTCTAATGTTAATAAATAAACAGGTTTATAAATGCTTCAAAAATTATGATTATTCGGAAACAAAATAAATTATAAAATCAGTCTAAATAAAATAAAATGCTTCTATATGATCAAATCAAAAATTATGATTGACATGTAAGCAATATTGTAGGCATACGGTGAAACTCTCTTATAAGCGTTTTCAATAGACCAACAACAAAAAACTTTCCCATTTTAAGGGTAAATGTAACATACTATATAATCTGTGCGTTCATAGATAAACAAATAATTCATCTTAATATTTTAAAGTATAACTTGCAAAACGTGTATTTTCATAAAATAATTAAATTTACGCCATCTATGAACACATAGATTATTACGTATGTTACATTTGCCCTTACCACTGAATATTATGTGCCACAAAGTACATCATAATATATTTAAATTTGGATTTTATTGAAATAATTACTTTAGAAACATGTATTTTGTATTGTAAATAGTTGGAATTATGTACGAAAAGACATTGTATTAAAAAAATCTAAATGATTAAGTCCTATCAGAATGTTAAACCTTACGAAACACGTTTAATTTTGTAAATATCTCTAGTCAAATTTAATATTGAAACTTAGATTTGAAATAATAAGACACAATTCTACAAAACCAATTTTTTAACTTTGGAATTTTCATGGACAGTAACGAAATGCATTAAGAACCTAGCTCAACACTGCACACTGCAGTTTCACTGGACTGCAAATGTAGCCAGTTGCACAATAGGGGGGTTAAAGAATTGGCAAATTGTGATAATTTTCCAACCAAATGTATTAAAATCAAACTGATTGCTCAGTTTTGTAAGATTTAAGAAGCAGTATTGCGACAAAACATTTTGTTGGCAAAACCTTGTGTTTTTTGTATTTAAATTCAATACACAGAAATAGAAGCTTCTTGCAGTTTGAAAACACCTTACATGCGAGTTTCACTTTATATGTAGTTTAAAAACATGACCTCCTTTATTTTGAATATCATCAACACTAGAATATTAAATTATTTTTTTGAACTACGGAAACTTTCTGATCAATGATTTCAGGTATCACTGCTTTTTTAAAACATTATCACACATCACAATAATGTAAAGTTTATGATAACTCCATTAATTTTGAATATAATCCGTGTTGGACATAAAGACACATACATAATATTATATCTTACCTATTTCTAGCAACTATATATAAACATATCTGTCATTTTATCTCTTCCAACCCAACTTCTTCTGTTTGTATTGTAGAAGTTAACGTGATCTCATTATGGCAATCGTATAAATATACATATTACTATTGGAAGTTTTTCCTACATATAGCAACAAAAGAAATTGTCTCAAAAAGAAATGTTGATGGCTACATCATTTTTACACATATTTATATGTAGGTAAATAGGGTGTTGAGGGACTCAATTGGCTTACTTTAATCAGTGATTCCTGACATTAGTTGTACTAAAGTATTGGAGGTAGGAATCACTAGTTAAAGTAAATCAAGTAACACCCTGTATAACTGAGTCGCTCAGTCTTTACATCGCAGTATGTATCTCTATAAAACAAGAACGCCGAATTTCATTTCAGTCAGATGTGCTCTGCTTCGTTTTCGGCTCAAGTATTTTATTAAGTGGCATCCGATAATCCAGACTTCCAATCACACATTATCTTTCCGTGGACAAAAATGATTATTATGTACATCATGTGTAAAAATGTGAATAAAGTGCCCATTAGGCCTTTTCAAAACAATCTATCCCACCGCACAACACGTTTTGTTTTTTAGTGAAACTTCATGGATCACATACGCAACATCCGTGTACGGGGATAGCCGCCGATGGATCACATATGCAACATGCCCATAGATTAGGTTAAGGAGCATAATTGTGTGGTGTAGATTAGCACCTTTGTTTGCTCAGTATAGGTTTATCTTGCTGGTGATATCCTGGCGGCACATGTGGCAGGTGGAGAGAGTGGCAGCGCACTTGGAGCAAGCGCCATGTCCGCATAGAAAGGCCACAGTCCTGCGTCTCTCCAAGCAGATGGGACAGCAGTGAGCCTCCTCGATCTCCTGGATCTTGCACTCCAAATAGCGAAGATGCTCGGCTGATGGTTGACGACTACGGCAGGGGATTATGCGGCCGTCTGTCGTCAGTCGACGCTCTGAAAAATACAACAACATTAAACACATCTCACCTCAAAAAACTCACAAAGAACCATAATAGAGGCTAATGCGTTTTAATTCCAGAAGAGCAATGTATGTTTTGTTTAATGTTACCTCCATGGCACATCTACAAATAAATTTATGATATAAAAAAACATTTTTATAGATTTTAAATTTAAAGATCAACTTGTCTTCTACATAATTATTGTACACAACATTTACTACTATAATATTGTTTGTTCACTTGCAAAATTTGTAGACTTGCTGAACATTTATTTATGACCGGTCAGTGGTTGAGTTGACATCGCATTTGGGTCCCACCCAGGCATTGTGTGTTTAATTCCTCGGCTGGCTAAGTCCTCCATCACAACACAAGCAACATTTTCCCCTAACTGTGGTGGTAGTAGGAGATTTTCAAATATTACCAGATAATTCATAATCCGGGAATGTTTGTCTTTCATTTTATTAAAAAATGAAAAAAAAACTAGCTCCATCCAACCCCATCCTCAGTATTCATAAAAAAAAAAAAGTTTATTTCGTATTACTGTTCAAGAAATACCTATGATGATTCCGCAAATGAGGCATTTCTTCATCCGAGCCGAGCAATCCTCACATGCAGGACGATGACCGCATGGCTCCAGGAGAGAATTCGCCTCAGACAGTTCACAGCAAACCACACATTCGGTGGGCTTTGTTCGGGGTGGTGTACCTAAAAACAATAACCATACCAAATTAGGTGTAGGGAACAACCTACGCATGTACCATATAATGTGTACAGCATTGCATGGTTAGATATAGTTTGGGTGGAGTAATTCTGCTGGGGTAGTAAAGTTACCTGGGTTGGACGGTGGAGAGGCAGACTTCTTGTGGCGAGAAGGCCTGACGGGATGTTGTGGGCTGCAAGTGTTGTTGGTTTTACCTGGAGTGCCCCGATTCATCATGTTACCGTAGTGCACTGGACTGCTGTTACTACTGCTACATTCACCTGCTGATGACGGAGTATTAAAAAGCAATTATGTATTATTGTTAAAATTCATTCGATGCCAGGTTGATTTTTCAGCATTAGTAGAAATCTTTAGAATCCATGTTAAAATATCCTACAACGAGATTGAAATCAGAGTTTTTTTTTTGTGTAATATGATATTGGTTTGTCATAAACAATACAAATAATATTTTTGTAAATTTGAAATGAATCAAAAAAATAATAAAGACTTGTATCAGATAAACATACCTAAATCTGCATAATTAAGAAGATTATAATAGTTTCTCTTGGAGGGTGAAGCATTTACGTTGATTCCTACATTGGCACCACCAAATGCTCCTTCTTGGCTACTGTTCGGCATTTCAGGGACGACCACACCAGGGGAAGAAGTCGTGGCTCTTGCAGTGTCACTTGCACTGTCCGAGCTGATAGTCACATTGGCCAGGTGGTGGTTGGCCAACTCCAGCAAGTCCACTGCGGTCTCGCTTGAAGGCACCATACTAGTACTCTCTTCGCCCTCACTTGGTGAAAGGAAACTTGGTAACAGTTCTTCTAACTGGAATAAGAAAGTTATTTCAAGAATGATAAATCAAGTCCAATTGCCACATGATAGCATTTCACAAGGATAACAATAAATCTACAAACTAACCTTTTTCCCGCCAGCAGCTGAAGTGCCTATTAAATCAAAGACACATTTTCCTTCGTTGTTCTTTGCTTTCGGATCACAGCCTTTTTGTATTAAAAATATAATTATGGAAAATGTAACTCTATTGGCTCCTACATCATTTGGGGATAACTTGTCATAGATTGCAAATATCCCCGGACAATCCTGCAACAGAAACCCAATTATTATTGTTAGAATTTGCTAAATCTAGGAAAGTCCGAAAATCTAGGAGGTACATAAATGGTTTTAAGGGGCTTATTGTTTTACGTCGTTGTGGCATAATACATACCTTATTATTTGGCTTCTGAGCCTCTGAAGACTGAGCATTGAGCCTTTTCATATGCGCTATGTGTAAAGCTGTATTGCCATCTTCATCAAAAGCTGTCACCAGGCATCCCAGGTTTATCAGTTGTTCTAGAACGATGCAATGCCCTGTGAAAGATTATAAGATTAGAGTCATGATAGTTACAAAAGCAAAAAAAAAGCAACAATGAATCATCTTTAAAATAAATCAATGGCTTACCTTGAGAAATTGACAACAATAAAGGCGATTGATGTCTATTGTTCCTAAGATTTAGGTCAGCTCGTCCAATGGTAACCTATAATTTATTAATAAATACATAAAGCAATTATTACAAAAGTTACTGTATATCATCTGCATCAAATTAGTAACCTCCATGATATTATTATCCTCCGTGGTTTCAAAGGTTTACAATACAATTACAACCTGTCATATCATTATCCTCTGTGGTTTCAAAGGTTTACAATACAATTACAACCTGTCATATCATTATATCATATCATTATCCTCTGTGGTTTCAAAGGTTTACAATACAATTACAACCTGTCATATCATTATATCATATCATTATCCTCTGTGGTTTCAAAGGTTCACAATACAATTTCAATTTCCGTCATATCATTATCCTCTGTGGTTTCAAAGGTTCACAATACAATTTCAATTTCCGTCATATCATTATCCTCAGTGGTTTCAAAGGTTTACAATACAATTACAACCTGTCATATCATTATATCATATCATTATCCTCTGTGGTTTCAAAGGTTTACAATACAATTACAACCTGTCATATCATTATATCATATCATTATCCTCTGTGGTTTCAAAGGTTCACAATACAATTTCAATTTCCGTCATATCATTATCCTCTGTGGTTTCAAAGGTTCACAATACAATTTCAATTTCCGTCATATCATTATCCTCTGTGGTTTCAAAGGTTCACAATACAATTTCAATTTCCGTCATATCATTATCCTCCGTGGTTTCAAAGGTTTACAATACAATTACAACCTGTCATATCATTATATCATATCATTATCCTCTGTGGTTTCAAAGGTTTACAATACAATTACAACCTGTCATATCATTATATCATATCATTATCCTCTGTGGTTTCAAAGCTTTACAATACAATTACAACCTGTCATATCATTATATCATATCATTATCCTCTGTGGTTTCAAAGGTTCACAATACAATTTCAATTTCCGTCATATCATTATCCTCTGTGGTTTCAAAGGTTCACAATACAATTTCAATTTCCGTCATATCATTATCCTCCGTGGTTTCAAAGGTTTACAATACAATTACAACCTGTCATATCATTATCCTCTGTGGTTTCAAAGGTTTACAATACAATTACAACCTGTCATATCATTATCCTCTGTGGTTTCAAAGGTTCACAATACAATTTCAATTTCCGTCATATCATTATCCTCTGTGGTTTCAAAGGTTCACAATACAATTTCAATTTCTGTCATATCATTATCCTCTGTGGTTTCAAAGGTTCACAATACAATTTCAATTTCCGTCATATCATTATCCTCCGTGGTTTCAAAGGTTTACAATACAATTACAACCTGTCATATCATTATATCATATCATTATCCTCTGTGGTTTCAAAGGTTTACAATACAATTACAACCTGTCATATCATTATATCATATCATTATCCTCTGTGGTTTCAAAGCTTTACAATACAATTACAACCTGTCATATCATTATATCATATCATTATCCTCTGTGGTTTCAAAGGTTCACAATACAATTTCAATTTCCGTCATATCATTATCCTCTGTGGTTTCAAAGGTTCACAATACAATTTCAATTTCCGTCATATCATTATCCTCCGTGGTTTCAAAGGTTTACGATGCAATTGCAACCTCCGTCATATCGTTATCCTCCGTGATTTCAAAGGTTTACAATACAATTGCAACTTCCATCATATCACTATCCTCCGTAGTTTCAAAGGTTTACAATACAATTAAAAAATATTTCTCGCTTTGCAAAAAATTGTGCGTACATAAATAAAGTTTGTCTCATGATCGGGATAAACCGAAAACTTAAGTACTCATATCTTGTCTTACCAGAGCGCTGACGGCCTGAGCATGACCATTCAGGGCAGCCAAATGCAGGGCTGAGAAACCATCATCCTTGGGCCGGTCCACCAGGCTGGGGGCCCTGCGGCAGATGGCAGCACAGGCGAAGGCATTGCCCTTGAGAGCGGCATGCTGCAAAGCATTAAAACCGCGCTTGTTGGCCAGGGAGAAATTAGTATCTGGAATTAAATAATTTTATGGTTTCAAAAATGTGACTAGTAAAAATGCATGTTGCCGAGTGTTACAGGCTGTAGCATGCAGGGTGAAGATTGCCCTAATGATAGCCAACCTCCGATAAGACGGGGCCCCAGATAATTTTAAAGAAACCTATAATTAAGAGTATACTTAAAAGAATTCATAATCTGCTCTTGCTTCTAATGCAGTGGTTCTTAACCTGGGTTCGATCGAACCCCAGGGGTTCGGTGAGTCAGTCTCGGGGGTTCGGTGGAGGTCAAGACCCCCGACTATTATATGAAAATGAAATGAGAGTGGCACTTGCCAAGGTAAAGCCGCGAATTTCTGAATTGGTTTCTGACAGGCAACAGCAGAAGTCACACTGATTTAAAGTAAATAATAATTAAAATGTAATTGTAAAAAGCATTCACTTTGTGGCTCATCATAATTTATAATAAAAACACATAAATTTGTTTTTGACCACGATAGTTTTATTTTCACTCTACCGGTTTCGGAAGATCTCTTCCTTCGTCAGGAGAATATTTAAAACTAATCTACTACACAAAATATTGACACATAAATACAAAAATGTTAAGTGTTTGAGGGAGATGTCGACAAAGTGGAAGGGGTAATTACGGGAATTCCAGGAAGAACAGAGCGGTTAACTGGAAATATGTCAAGAATAGGACTATAAGACAGATTAATTTGGTTATTTATTATACTGGAGTTATTATTGATGGATTTTCTGATTTCAAGTGCTTCTAAATTATCTAATTTTTTGCCTTTATTACTACGGTGAAGAATTTTAACCCCTGTATCTTTATTAAAAGTATGATCGGTGGAAATGAGATGATTGGCAAACTCCGAAAAATTATTGTTATTTAAACATCTTAAATGTTCGGTGATTCTAATATTTATATTTCTAGTTGTCTTACCTATGTAGAACGATTGACAATCATTGCAACATAGTTGGTAAGTGCCTGAGTGGCTAAATTTGTGATCTTTATCTTTAGTATTTTTAAGTAATTTTCCCAGGTTGTTATCAGTATAGAACGCGGGTTTAATGTGGGTAGGCAAATTTTTTGTACTAAGTGAAGAAAAATTGGATATGTATAAGATTTTACGCCATTGAAAGGGATTTATGATTTTATTATTAGTTTCAGGTGTACCAAATAAAAATGTATTCGTCGAAATGAGTTTAAGTTTCTTATTCAGGATTTTATCAATTAAATGTGTCGAGTAACCATTATTTAGAGCAATTTGTTTTATTTTTGACAGTTCAATTTCGAAATTAACAGCTGATAGTGGGATTTTTACTAAGCGGTGTACCATTGAATGATAGGCAGAATGTTTGTGTGATATCGGGTGGTTTGACGTGTTATGTATAGTTATATCCGTGAATGTCGGTTTACGATAGATGTTAAATTCAATTGTATTATTTATTGAAGTTAGTGTTAAATCTAGAAAATTAATCGATGCATTACTGCCTACCTCTACAGTGAATTGAATTTTTTTATGAAATGAATTTATAAGAAGAAGGAATTTAGTTAGTTGTATAATTAAAATGTTTCATGTTTTGATTTAACCATTAAAATTTAATGTTTTGATCTTTGTTTTTTTTTTTCATTTTGTACACCTATATATATAAATATATACCATGTTTTGAATTTGTAAAAATCTAATTTTATTTTTCAAATTAGGAGGGGTTCGGTGAATGCGCATATGTAACTGGTGGGGTTCAGTACCTCCAAAAAGGTTAAGAACCACTGTTCTAATGCCTTCTCTACACCAAAATGAATGAATTCTATGAACATAAAAGCAATCAACATTTTTTGCAGAATCATAATACAAAAATTTATTCCGGATTATAAATCAGCCCTATCTATGAAAGACCACATTATGAATTCTTTTGTATACCCTTAAAAATTTTCTTTAAACAGGAACTTTTGTAAACCCACACTAGGTTTTAATTTATTGAAATATGAAACTCACCAGGATAATCGCACAGCATTTGAATAATTCTCATGGAACCGGACAAGGGAGGTGCCAAGGGGGTGGTGGGCTGGCCAGCCGGAGCTACTTGACCTGCACCTCCCGCTCCACCACTGCTACTGCTGATGGTGCTACTGCACTGATTGTTGATGGCGTCATGTAGAGCCGTGTCACCGTAGGTGTCCTTAAAACATATTTATGTTCAATTAGGTACAGGGTTATCATAAGTAGCTATCATTTTTTAGTAGATCTCTCATTGGTCTGTTAACAAGCTCCACTGCTCAAAATCAATTTCATTTAAATTAAAATTAAATCATGAATTATTATAAATACCTGTAAGTTAACATTGGGTTTGTGCTGCAGTAGAACCCAAACACAGTGAGGTAAACATTTGTGTGCGGCAATATGCAATGCCGTACAGCAGCTCCTGTTCACTGCATTAATGTCCACGTCTTTATCAGACAGTAGAATTTCTAAAATCTGTATTAAAAAAAAGGAGTATTTAATAAATCAGGTCTGCCTTGATAAGCATAAGAATCAAAAATAAGAAATATGGTTGAGGAAATAAATAGTAACCTCTGGCTGGTTTCCAAAAGCTGCATCATGCAGGACAGAGTCTCCATCATCATCAACAGCGGTAGGCTTAGCTCCCTTGGACAGGAGAAACTGCACCAAGGGTCGGTGACCTTGATAGGCTGCTACCTGGAGGAGTGTCTTGCCACAATACGGACTATCAATCTGTGAAGCATCAATACAAGATTCTTTAATAAATGAAAACATTCAGAAAACAATCTTAAACAGAGGCACCTCACATTCAAGTGTGATGCCTCAGACAGACTGAATGAACCCTCGTTGATGATGTGAAAATTGGGGACATAGCTTTCAACATACCTACTGGGTCCACATTCTATTTATTCACTACCATTTAGTTTAAGGTCAGAAACTAGCTTTGAAATTTTTATGATAAATTTTAAACCCTTAGGAGCCGGAGCCCTGCAATTAAAGTGTTGAAGAATTGTGCCCATGCATGTCACGGTGCACTGCAATCGCAGTGTTGACCTTATACATTCATTTTGCCTTTGAATATTACGGGTTTCTTAAACACAAAAATCTGTATGGTATTGTCTTCATGTTGGCCTTACAAAAATGTATTTTTATTTGTTGAATATTCCGGCTCCTGCGAGTTAAAACATACCTCTTTATGTGAATACCGCACAAGAGTCTGAACTGTTCCCAACCTTCAGGAGTCAGTGAGACCGTGGAATCCCCTATTGGGGTATGTTGTGAATCTGAAGATAGTGGGGAGGGTAAGGAGATGTGGAAGAAAAGGTTGGGGAAGTATAGTGAGCGCCAAACTTTAAAGCCAACCTAAAGTTCTTACAGAAATCGTCGCAATAGGCAATTTTTAGGTCTGAAAGGCGGCAGGCGGAGTGCACGGAGGGGGAGGGCAGCATTCGTCTATGCCTTTCTCTGTCATACATATGTTTTACGCACCTTTCTCTATCACTTACGGTCATTGTAATGTCGACGCAAAGGAGTTTACAAACATTTTATAAAATCAACTAGCTGATGTGTACCCGGCGTTGCTCAACATTTATCTACTTTATATAAATATAATATATTTTTTTATTTTATTTTTTTTTTTATTATATAAGTACATTTTTGTTTATTTGTTACAATATATGATCAAATATTTCAAGACCCCTCTTCCATAGAAGCATTAGCTTGTGGCTGGAAATGGAGTGTACATGGTTTTATTACAGTATGTAGGTAATTAAAAATAAAATGATTTTAAACTTATTTGAAGAATGGAATGTTACTTAAGGAAACTAATTGAGATGAGTTATTCTTAAGATTAATTCAATTGGAAACATTTTTATTTTTTGTAAGTTTGTCTTTAAAATATTTTTTCACAGTGTTTATTATTTGGATGTTATCATTAATGTTTCTAATTTCTTCAGGTAGTCGATTGAAAAAAATTCTTGCCCGGTAAGTGTAATAATTTTGTGCAAAGGAAGTATTTAATTTTGGGCATGGAAAAATATATTTAAGTCGAGTACGGTTTTCAGTTAGAAATTGATACTTGTCTTTTTCTTTAATGATTTGAATTAATGCATTTTTAGTATAAAGATCTTTAAATGAAGGCACTTGAAATTCTTCGAATAATCGATCCGTTGGGTAATCAGAAGGTTTTCTTAATATTATTTTAATTATTAACCTTTGTACCACTTCTATTGGAGTAAGGTTAGTTTTGTATGTGGATCCCCAACTAATGATATGAATATGAATGTATTATACACATATAAACTGGAAAAATCTGTAAACATAGTGAAAACCCTATCAAAATCCGTTGCATAGTTTAGAAGAACTAAGCGCACAAACAGACAGACGCGGATAGCGACTTTCTTTTATATTATTTAGAGATAGCGGAATTGTTCAATTTAGAGAAAAGAGGGACACAGTACATTTTATTTTAAATTAGGTGAGATACAACTTTTTCAGTAACTGAAATTGGTAAATAATAATTGGTAATGATAATTTGACGTCTTTTCTTACCATCACATCAACAAGAATGGCCACCAAGTGAATTTTAATGAAATAACTACTAAAATGCATTAATTTCCATTCGATCCGGCCATAGACTCCCTAACAGATGAGTTTGTTATATGAGAAGGCGGTTCTGAATCCGATTCATCAATTAGCTTCAGTAATTCCTTCGATAATCTTCAACAGCTTGAGTCATGGAAGGGATTTCAACACTGGGCTAAACGACAGAATTTTATTTTACAAAATTTTTCGTAATAAACTAATTGATTTGCTCTGCGATAATCTTAGTGTTTGACTGTACCTGCACGAAAATGGGTCATATCAAATTCAGGTCAGCTTTAAAGTTTGGCGCGTACTATACCTGGCTATTCAGATCTGGTCATCAAACCAAAAGCCATTTCAAGCAATGTTTCAATTCTGATTGGTGTTCTTACACCAGGGCTACACTGGGAGTATCTTCCACTCTGGAGCGTGCCGCAAGTATTCTATATATTATTTTAAATGAATAAATTGTGAAATAACACAATTCAATCAAATAAAATTTACTTGTGCATGCCGGGATTTGAACCTGCGACCTTCTGCTTGTTAGCGGAGAGCCTTCCCCCTCAACAACCAGGGCTGTCAATAAATATTATGATATTTATCAGGTAAGTTCAATATTATTAAAAAAATCTAAAACATGATATGCTTACAATGCTCTTATCCGTGTCATAGAGCTCCTTTACATACTCCAAGTTTCCTTGAGCAACCTTGCTCATGAGCAGTCTCATCTCCGGTCTATCAGGGCTGGTGCTCGGCGGGCCCGGGGGCTGTACTGGGGGCTGGCCTGGGGGCTGGCCCGGGGGCTGGCCCAGAGGCTGTCCTGGAGGCTGTCCCTGCACACTGGGGCCGGGCTGGCTAGGACTGGGACTGGATCTGGGCGCGGCTACCGGAGGACTTGGAACTTGGTTAAGGGGCACCTGAGCATTGGGCACCGATGACTTAAACACCGGGGCATTAGCATCCGAAACCGGTAGGGGCACAACACTTTGATCAGGATTTGGACATCTTTGAACAAGGTTCACACACTGAGGATTGAGTGTCCACATTTTGTTGATGTTATCATCGAGTATCTGTATTCGAAGGTCTCCGTCACAATAGACATTCATTACGCGCCCAGTTTTGCCTAAAGCCTGTATAAAATAAAAACAACAAAATAATTTCATAGATATCATCACTAAAAAAAAAATTATTCTATTTAATAAATTTAAGAATGTTACAGAGATAAAATATTACAAATCCATCAAAGATATTGTAGGCGAGGTAATACCGTTTCCATTGCTGGGACCCACTCCCCGTGTTGCCTCTGCAATTGTCGGACTTGCGCTAACTCCGATATAACTCGAACAATATCTCCTGCCCTGTACCACGCCACAGCTACAAGAGTTGCCGGATGAAAGGTCCAACGGTTTGGACAACCTGAAAAAATATAAAAATTAATTCAATTAGTAAGGGTAAAATTATTATTTAGACAAATAAATTAAAACTATCATAGAATGAGTGTTGTACCTTCATGCTGGACCCTGATGTCTCCTCTTTCGGTTACTCTGTGGACCACGCCCACTTTCCCAATGTACTGAAATATTAATTAAAAGTTGTTTCACATTTTCAAGTCACTATCAGCGTGAATAAAAAGTAGGTAGGGAAATTGAAAATCTTGTTCATTAATTAAAATTCTCATTTCAAATTTATAAAGTGGATGATGAAATTCCAACTCACGTCAGCCATTCGAGGGTTCCAACCCCCATGCCCCTGCTGCAGGTGGCGCAGCGTATCAGCATCCAGGGCCACCCTCACCCGGTCCCCGGGACACAAACGGGGCGCCGCCTCTCCTACAGGGACCCCACTCTCTACTGGAATCACACGACTTACCGTTGCCTCAGGGATTTTACCTACAATTATTGAAACAATATTAGAAATTGAGCAAATGAAACAAACACTGTACAAAATTCTCGTTTGTCAGTGTGTTGCCAGAAGTAATCAACATAAATACATAATTTGTTCCAGGAAAACCAGGCCTTTGATATGATATAAAAACTTACCCAAAACAGGAAGGTGACTAGTGAAGTAACTCCCTGCAGCCGCTGGACTTATGTATTTTAAATCCATTATTCCTTTGTGTCCAACCCTTTATAAAATAAGAAAATATGTAACTACACACTAGGTAATAGTTGAAATATGGGAGTTTTTTTTAACCCTTTCAGACCGGAATTAAAACCGGCAGTGATAGTTTATTATATATTGTGTTATGTAATTAATTTATACTAGTTTAATGTTAGAGCCTGACGGGCGTAAATGAATAAATAAAAATTGGTAGAGTTATTTGAAAAAAAAATTGTGTTTTTTGTTTTTTTTCAATAGTTCAGAACTTATTGCTAATTTCATTTAAAAGAACATTAGGTCTCAGAGGGCCTCTTTCACATAACATGACAATCATACACTGTGTCCAAAAATATAACATTTTATTCATTTTTTTATGTAATAAATAAATATATAAAAATACCTTCTAAACTTACATTTCAAAATATAAAAATGTATACCACCTAAGCTATTAACCAAAATCTTAAAAAAATAATAGCACCCGTAACCAGTTATAACAGCAATTGAAAAGCTAAAACTGTAAATTATTATTCTCTTCTTATTGAGGGAGAAAAAGTTCTTAAATCCATGTATTTTCAAATATACACACGGTCCGAAAGGGTTAAAATGTCATTATCTAAGCATACAAATAACTACCTCAAGGTTCTGATAAAAATATATTTACCGGTAGTCATTTTTAGTACCATCTCTCCATTTCACACAAGCCACAGATCTGCTTGATTCATTACCCCAACAACAGATGTCAGTCACAGCACCCGTCGAACCTGTATAATTTATAAGATCTCTTCTTAGACCAAACAAATAAACGCAGATTAAGAATACATATATTTATTAGAATGAGAGAGATTAACATACCTTCGCCACCATCTTGGTTCGCCCACTTCCAATCGTGACCTCTTTGGACTGTTGCTCCGATAAATATACCCCTAACTGGTAATTTACTCTCATTTAATCTAGCTGTTAGTTTTACCCTGAAATCAAACAATTTGTATTTATCAGCTGTATAACCTTTTTATGATTCCATTATAACTCAACACAGTGACAATTCAACACACTTTTAAAAAGTGATAAGAAACGATGAAAAAATGATTTTTTTTAACCTAACCTACTTAACCCAGTTAATAAAGTTTTTGTTTCATCACTTTCCATGAATTTATATATCTTTTTAAAGATGTGACGATTTATCCGGTCACCCCTTTTTATAGGTTTCATAAACTAAACAATAAACATCCCATAGATTAATGTTATTGACTACAAATTAATCAATTGGCTAGTGAGAGTCACCAACATTTTTAAGCACGCAGAAACAAAAATATATTTATTTTAAACAATGGTTATAAATACGTAACTTACCCAGAAGAAATAGGGCTATCATATCTAAGAAATGGATGCTCTAGGTTGTGTATATCTGCGTGGTAACATGGAGTACAGAGATCATAATCGTAGCAAATAGTGCATTTATAACGCATGCCCACGATCCCATTCTGTTTGCAGGAATCGCATTCGATATTGGGATGTCGAACACCTGAAAAGGCAAAACATGTTCTTTGTTAAATAAATATTATTTAAAAGCACAACATTAAAAATAATCTTAGCTCCGAGTCGCAATTATGTTTCTAATAAGTAAGCTGCTTAGCATGGTGAATGAATGACCACGCCTAGTGGATTAAACAAACAAACTAAAAAAAACTAAAGAATAATTCAATAATTAAATCAATGAGTTCCAGTAAACTAATTTTGCCCGCAAGTATCCTGAAGACTTAACTCAGGTGAGGCAGTGAGAGAGAATAAATCAAATCTTAAAAGCATTGTACCCAATCCACTTGAAGATTTTAGTACACTCGTCTGAATTATGCCTCGACCATCGATATAATAACTCAATTAAATATCACTTTAAATTTAGACATCATATCAAATTAAATGTGAAGGACACCATCACTCATAACCAATTAAATATTTAAATGGAGGAAGTTTGGAATACTCCAGGAAAGAATGGCATGATCAAGTGAATTATAAACTTGAGTCAGTCTTATCAAGAATCAATATAACAGAAGAGCTTGCATGAAGGTGAAGGAGTGAGAGTTATTAATCCACTCTGCCCACCCCTGCGATGGCTGTGAAACTTAGTTAGCTAGTGATGTACCCACCGCACTGCGCATTGTCAATCACGGTGAGATCAAACTGGCCCTGGTAGCCGGTGCGGTAGTTGGAGCGCAGGCCGCAGTCCCAGCACACCACCACCGTCTTGTCGGGGGAGCGCTTGCTGCCCGGCTGTCCAAGCTCACACACCGTTCCCGAGGAACCCAGCCCACCATCTGGAGACAATTAATTACATATTATCAGTTATTTTCTGATATATGGACCAACACGGGCAGGAAAAATATCATGAGTTATTTGCCGACATACAGACCAACTTGGAAGGGAAAAATACCATCAGTTATTTGCCGACATATGGACCAATTAAGGTGGGAAACATATCATCAGTTATTTGCTGACATATGGACCAACTTGGGCGGGAAACATACTATCATCAGTTATAGCTAGGGGTAAGGCCCTCAAATAGCAATCCAAAGGTAGCGGGGTTCAAATCCCTGCATGCACAAGCAAATATTATTTGATTGAATTGTGTTATTTAATTCAATCATTTAAAATAATATAAGGTACATTTGCGGCACGTTCCAAAGTGGAAGATACTCTCAGTAACGCCCTGGTGTTAGACCACTATTCAGAATTGAAACATTGCTTGAAATGGTTTTAGCCGTGTTTGGTGACTGGATCTGAATAACCAGGTACTTCCCCACCTTCCTCTTCCCCATCTCCGTCCCCTCCCCACTACCTTCAGCCTCATAACATACCCCAATTGGTATGCCATAGTCTTACTGGCTCCAGGCAGTTGGGACTCTTTCTTGTGCGGTTTTCACATTTAAAAAAAAAATCATTTGCTGCTATATGGACCAACTTTTCCAGGAAATGTACCAGCAAAAGTTCAGTTTAACTTATCTAAGCGATCACAATGGCCGATACACTTTATAAGCTAATTTTCGGTAAGAAGGCTTACCGACAAAGGTTTTCGACATTACCGCTGACTTCGACAACTGATCTGTCAATTGTAAAAATTCTAGAATTATCATAAAATCTGTTTATTTTCCTCGATTTTTATAAGTGTGTCATGGGTTAAAAACATTTAAAAAGCGCCAAATAAAATTACGAATGCCACAAAATGATTTGCGTGTAACGGGAAATCTCCATAAAGTATTGACATCTAATAAAGCTGTCATATGACAATACAAAACATCTTTTTATTTATGTTTTACCTAGTTTTATTATTTAATAATATTGTTTATAACCTACCCCTGTGGGAAACGGCATGATGGTTAGTTAGTTTGTTAGTTTTGGGCAATGAACGCTGGACTACATGATAACTAAATGCTTAACTGTATTACCTGCTGAAATTTTAAAAATGTACACATTTCAAACAAATATTATGTTGAAGACTTGGCTCGCTAAAAGAAATAGTTTGTATAGTAACTATCACCATTCTAATCGATAATGTACATTAAACTATTATCTCTAATACAAACTAATTCTAAATGCATGTATATTTTTATAATTTCTATATTATGTTACATCTCTTTGGGCTATACCTTATGCATGTATATATAGTTTTTATTGTTGTTAGATACTATCACTGTTGACCTCAACGTGGTTGATATTTAAAATGTTTTAATTTTTGTTATCTCTGTGTTGATATTATTATTTTATAATGTGCAAGCGTGTATGCCGTTATGTATTTTTATAAATTGCATAATGTGTATGTACATTTAAATGCAAGTTATATATATATACATAAATGTACATATCTCACTTAAACTAAGTAAAATAAGTTTTTTCTTTTAAACCTTGAAAGCATCTACTGACAAACTACTAAAAAGTACTTTATTGGGACTTTATTTCTTTCCTGTATTATTATTTTTCCTTAATTGTATTTTTTTTAAATAATAATAATTTATCATATATTTGCCAGAATACTTAACAGAAAATCTGCCACTTTAGCTACTATTCGTTAATTAATGTATTGTGTTCAAGAACTGTAACTCTCATACTTACTGTACCAGAGTGATATAATTTTTGTTAAATCATAACCTTCAACCTTGAATTCACTATGGCTGATCTGGTTTTCAGGTTCCTTACAAAAGTGCACATAAATCGATTCAGAAACAAAATGGACAAAATAAATCTGATTAGAACAGAACTGTACAAGTGAATTATACAAGTGAAGGGTGAAAACCTATTTTCGTGTCAGCATTTTGCTGTTTTTAAACAGTTTTAAATTTATTCCAATAATAAATAATTTATCAATCCTGCAGCCTCTGTTAGCATTAGTCATAGGGACATCTACAAAAAACAAACCAAAAATAATAGCTTGTGTCACCCCATCCAATACTTTTATACAACTGTAGACACATTGGATAACAAATCCTACCAAAGCGCGGTGAGTTATAATAGCAAGCAATGAGGATAAATCAGAAGTTAAAACTTGTGCTCACGGGAGGACTTGAATAGAAATACATATCATCTTGATAATAATTAATAAAAGGAAAAACAGGCAAACAAATCAAAGTGTATGTTTTTTTATGAGCATATCTCATCAAATGGAATATTTAAGCCATAAAAAAGTGTTAGCATATGGACAAAGTGTGTCAAATGTGTTAACTGAAAGCAGCTGGTCACTAGAATGTCTCAGGGTGAATCAGGCATCATTGTGTAAAATGGAATGAATAGAAGCCAAAAGAAAGTATTAATTATTATAATAAATAATCTAAATCTTAAGAAGCATTAATTTTTTTTAGTAAGGATTAAGTTTAAAGATATGAGCATTATTATGAGGCAGATAACAAAACTGGTTAGAGTCCCAGATATAACGCCTGCCGTACAGCCAGAACAGAAATACTAACAATTGACAAATTATATGGTAGAGCGACATAAAGAATTTGCAGCTCTCAAAATGTTTCCATTCGAATATATTATATAAGGTGCCTTTCTCCTCGAGATGAGCGGCTAAATCCCACAGTGGTTGCTTGATTGGTGCCACAGGAAATCGGTGATGAAATTCACATTGAACCAAAATCATCAACCAATTATTTATTAAAAACATTGACACAATTATTCCAAATTCTTGAGCAGTACAGCGATCCATGGTATGTCAAAGTGTACACTGCTTTTGTTTACTTCACAAATGTCCAAAGTTGAGACGACATAAGACGCCATTTACAAAAATGAGAGTATATCCTGGTAGGTGGAGTATCTAGTATTTAAAAATTTATTTAATTATCATCACCTGTGTCAACATGTAAACCCTGTCAATCCAATAATTTATTATCAACATCTCCCATTCAATTTAAACATTAAAAATTCACTTTTTAGATTTATGAATGTATTAAATTAATTTTAGATAATCTTAGTCGCTATTCGTTCCCAAGTAAAATCAGCATAAAGACACCCTAATTAATAATAAGTTACTTACAATAAAATAAATTTTAAGTACATTCTTAAAAATCTAGGCAAAATATAAGATTCACAAAACAAATAATTAAACACATACCTAAAAGTATATAGTTTGAAATAATAACCTAGCAACCAGAATAATGAAAGATTAAAAATATGTATAAATAACCATGCACGCCCCTCTAACTCTAAACAGGAGATGTCTGAGAGAAGTCTAAAAATAATCACAGGAAATACCTCTCCCTACAGAAGCATTACTCACTTTATATACATTTTGGCTACAGGAAGAGGAGGTGTTCGTTTTTTATGTTTTTCAAGGTGTTAAACTTCAGGGATGTGTCGTACTTTATTTTTCTTTCATTATATTTTTTCCATTCTCAATTTTTTTTTCTTTTTTTTCTTATAATCCAAGACTTTTTTAAACAATTATATAAATTTAAGCTACTTGTAGCTTAGCGAGAATACATTATCAATTGTGGTAGAATTTCAAATAAACAATGCTTATGTTTAGATAATTCTAAAAATTTATGAGAAATGGAAATCAATTTATTACACCTAATGTTAAAACAACACAACGCAAAACCATTACATTTACTAAGCCTCAAAAAATTACATCTCCCTTCTGAATTGCGCTGTTATAAAAAATGCAAATAATAAAAAATAAAAAAACATTTTTCAAACTAACTTATATTAAAAAAAATAAATAAATGATATTTAATACATAACACATTATAATATACAACCAAAGTAAAAATCGTGTAATACTTATACCTTACAATACTTTAACGGACCATGTTCAATTTCAACACATTACGTATGACACAAACTTAATGCAAGGAGAAAAGTTACAATACAGGATAATTAAAAAAATTACAGCTATGATAAAAATAGGGAAAAACAAGAACAAGGTTTTGATGGAGTTCACGACTTTTGCCACATCAATATAAAATATTACTTGCGTAATGACTGGCAAAAATCATTAAGGCTTACACCAAAAAATTCAAGGTCCTGACTTGGGTTGACAAGTCTTGCCATTCTGGACATTGGCGAATGGTATCCATAATTTTTGAAGTGTTGATTGAGGAAAAGCAAATCATTATTTCTGAACCTACGGGAAGGGATATAGAAAGGGATGGGTTGCAACAAAGTAGGTCAGTCAATCACACTGTTAATAATTTTGACAATGCAGATGAGATCAAAATCCTTCCTATGTTTTTCTAAAGAAGAAAGATTTAATTTTACTTCAAGTTCATCGTATGAGTAATCGCCTCTTTCCAGCCTTAACCTCCAAGCAATTCCCCTTAAGAAGCGATGCTTTACAGATCCAATATGAATAATGTGAACATCATAGAATGAAGACCGAATAACGAAAGCATATTCTAAATTAGGGCGAACCAAAGAACAGTAAAGAGTTTTTATAATCTTAAAGGGTAATTATATTATTGAATGGTAAAATTTGTTTCTCTGGGTATAATTCTATTGATGAAGCCAAGTAGCTTAAGAGATTTACTAACCCCATTATTATTGTGTTCGCGAAAAGACAGCTTGTAATCCAAAGTGACACCAAGGTCCTTGATAGATTATATGGGTACTAATAATATTTAAAAATAGAAGCAAATATCATATATAGCTCACAATAAAAATTTCATAATTATTTTATATAAAATAAAGGTTTCGATAAACTTGTTAAATTTCGCCTCACACTTAATGCGCAAAAACATTATAAATAGCACATGGTTTCAACTTCATTACTACAAGAAATGACTAGTTATGTCAGGGGAGATAAAGTTTGAAGGTTAGGAAATACACATAAATTATTGAAATAACCTAAACTAACAACCTAAAAACCTATTTTGTGCATGTACATTACATCTCCCCCCACGTAAATATTTTTTCCATTAGTAATTAAATTGAAATCAAGATTTCTTTTAATCTGTGCCTTGAGGCAGAATTCAACAACTTTACCATCTACATATTATTATGTAGTTTAAAAAATTGCCACACAAACCTTCTGACATTGATTAAAACTATGTAGTACATGTAATACAATCATACAATACATTTTAAGATTAAAAAAATCATTCGATTCGTTGCAGAACATTTAAACGAGATAAAAAAATATCAATAATAAAACGAACGAGATACGAGATGAGTGACAACGTTGGAAAAACCATTAGCACAAAACCTAAATTAAGAAGAAAATACAAAAGAAGTCAGCGTAACAAATAAAACTTCAATTTACAATTCTAAACATATACAGCTTTTCTTATTTGATAGTTAAGTAAATCTACACGATAAATAAAGAGAAAACATAAATAGCATGGAGGAAACCAAATTTTCAGAGTACGTGCGTATTAAATTATGGACATTACCTTGGTCACCCCATATCCAATCTTGACCCCTGATAACTCTGACTCCGGGAGTGTACATGGTTTGCTCAAAATTAAATTGAGCTTGAGTTAGTGATGCAAAACATGTTTATTTTCTTCAGCCCCTAATGTAAAATGGTCACTTTTGTTGCAATGGTGTGGCTTTCACAGTTATTTGTGGAACAGCTCATCTTAGCTAAAGTACGCACATTAGATGGGTTATTGGGAGCAGTAAAATAAAAATAAGATCACTAAGAGAGTAATCCCAATGAATCTTAATTAACTTGCATAAACGAAATAAAGAAAAACTGACACTTCAACACAACTTTTCATTTTCATCGAATGATTCAGCTTGAACATAGGCGGCGTACGTCATGTTAACCAATCGCAGCGACTGCTGGTGTCGCTGGTGTATTGTCAAAGTTTTTACGAGAAGCTAGATACCGCGCGAAGCATAAAAAGATTTTTTTTATTCGTGGCTTTTCCAATCTTCCTAGAATAATTTATAACGAATAAAGAGTCTTTTAAAAACATTTCGATAATCTACCCATAATTTTATCTCGATTACCCCCAAACGAGAGTGGTTTATTTATGCCCCAAACTCTCGTCGTCTAGCTGCTGAGCATGTCCGGTCCAGAGGAGAGTGGTATATTTATGGTCCATGTTCCAGAGTAATAGTTGCAAACATATATACGTATTGGAAATTTGAAGCACATGGAGCACATGCGCAGACAATTTGTTGTTTTCAAGAAGTGTCATTTTTGACAATTTTTTATATTCCTTAATTCCATTTCCAGGAGTGGTTTATTTGTGATTGCCAGTAAATTCAAGATTTGAAGGCACCGATTGAAGCTATACTTATTATAATATAGTAACCCAAAACATGGCATCTAAAGGTGGACAAATTGACATCGGATTTGTTGAAGAGTGTGAAGATTGGAAGTTACACTCACGTTTCTTCCCTAGCAAAGTTGGTGGAAAACCAGCATGGCTTAACTTAAAAGACTTGCCAAAACCGAGTGACGTTCTTTGCGGAAAATGCAGTGAGCCGTGTATTTTTCTTTGTCAAGTAGGTTTCTATTAATTTACTCATGGAATAGCTTGATCTTGTTGAAACGTAGTAATTATAAGCAACAGATATATATAACTAGTGCCGATATTGATACTGGTAATCTTTAGGATCGCTGGCCACGCTATACGAATATTTTTTTAAATAACACTTTGATTCAACCTAATTACTATAAGAACCAACTATCTACATCGAGGAAATGGAAAATACTGCATTTAAAATTACAATTACTTGAAATGAACATTTGCCAATACCAAAATGTCAATACGGCGGTCATCCCATTCAAAACCAAATTTTCATTTCACTTAATTTTAATGCAGTATTTTCCATTCCTGGAATGTAAATAGTTGGCTTTTAGGTATTTTTTTTAATAACACTTTGATTCAACTTAACTAACTAACCATCACGCCGTTTACGCAGGTGTAATCAGAGAGGAAGGACCGCCAAACTACTCTGTCTTGGCACACACTT
This sequence comes from Hesperophylax magnus, assembly GCA_026573805.1. Classification (NCBI taxonomy): domain Eukaryota; kingdom Metazoa; phylum Arthropoda; class Insecta; order Trichoptera; family Limnephilidae; genus Hesperophylax; species Hesperophylax magnus. Next base: position 11,183,955 of record JAIUSX010000002.1, read on the forward strand.
CTTGCCTCATTCACATTAATACATACTCTTCTATTATTCTAACTCTTGAAATGGCTCGACTCAAGTATCTGATTCACTTGATCGTGCCATGTCTTCCTTGGGCGTCCCCGACTTCTGCCACCATTCACATTCGCATCATATATTCTCCTTACACTCCTTTCTTCGCTCATTCGCTCTACATGCCCAAACCATCTAAGTGTCCCTTTTTTAATCTTACTTATTATGCTTACATCAGCGTTGCACTCTTTGCGGATCACATTTCTCACAATTCAACTTAATTACTATAAAATACAACTATTTGCTTCTGGGAAGATGAAAAATACTGTATTAAAGTTCTATTATTTGTCAATCAAAGTTTCAAAATTTAATACATTTTGACCATTGAATAGAGAGTAAACAGTTTTATTTAGTCATTGGTTTAGGCAGTTCAACCATGTTTTTGTTTAATGTATTCGTATTGAGCGTGTCCTGCGATCTAAAAGTTTGCATTGATACTTTGAACACAGTAATTCAATGAATGTGTTTGATTTGTTTCTAGATTTATGCTCCCGTTGATGATAAACCAGATGCATTTCACCGTTCCCTTTTCGTTTTTACATGCAAGAATGGATTGTGTTGTCGAACCAACAATGCAGATAATTTCATAGTTTTTCGCTGCCAATTGAAAAGGGATAATGAATATTATCCATTTGAACCTCCGGTTGAAAATAAAGATGAGGTAAATTTTTATTACAATATTTTAAATTACATGATATTCATACCATTGTCTCTACAAAACTTTGATAAACTTGTCAAATTCCACCTAATGCTTAGATTAGAACCAGTTGTTTCACAGAATTTGAACAATTCATCAAATTTCAAAGTTAATTTTCAAGTTATGTAAAGGTTCCATTCAAGTTCTGTTATTACTCAACATTGGCCACTTGTTTCACATAACTGAAATGATAACAGAACTTGAAAATTAACTTTTCGAGTTCTGTTATTGTGATCAATTGTCAATATTCTGTGAAACAATTGGCCATAAATAATAAAAAAAAATTATAATTAGCACTTGGTTTAAACTTAATTACAACACGAAACAACTATTTATGTCGGGGGAGATGCTAAAAGATGCATTTAAGTTACATTTTTCTCAGAGTTAAAATGTTATTAAAGCTTAAGGCGAAGCTTAATGCTAAATCTAAAACTTTATAACGAATTGGTGTACATTATGAATACCAAAAAATATGCTTTAGATAAATTGAAGGTTTTCCTATCGTTTCGCTTGAGTAGAATACAAATAAAAAATAAAAATTACTCAATAAAAAATATAAATGTAAACTACCAAAACAAATATATTTTCAATAGAAATGTATGAACGCGTAAAGGAAACAACTTAAATATACAGTATTATAGCTAAGATTATCTGTGACAGTTTCACTTATTAACTTTTTTGCTTTCTTATAAAATGATTTACAAAATAAATAAAAACCAGTTTTGTGCTTGAAATCGAATATTTCTAGACTCCATTTGTCTAACGATTTCAGTGCCTATTACCTACAATATAAGGTATACCAAGAATATACACATTTTTGGCTTGTAGCTTCCTCTTAAAAAATATGCATAAATTATTAAAATTAAAAACCCTTTTTGTGCATGTTTACATCTCCCCTGACTTAAATAGTTGTTTCCATTAGTAAAATTGTTGAAATCAAGTGTTATTCTTTTTTATAAATCCTTATGAACCAATTCTGTTTTTAGGTGTTTAAAGACACAAAATGGGTGGCTTTATGTAACATATGTGGGGCTAAGGGTCCTAACCATTGTGCAAAATGCAAGAGAGTAAACTACTGCAGCAGAACACATCAAATAATCGATTGGAAGAATGGCCACAAGGAGCAGTGTAGCAATGTAAGTTATTTGTTATTTTAACTCTTTCATTTCACCATGATCTCTCAAAAAGGTAAGCAGTAATTATGTACGGGGTCCAACATCTCATTTTCTATGCCACTGTACAGTGAAACTCCCACTTAAGAAGTTTTGTTTTTCGGTCCCTTAAAATCCAATACAAAAACATGTTTTTTCTCGTATAAGAAGTTTTGAAAGTTAAAGTTAATCCATCATAAACAAAAACTAATGGCGAAATATACCTGAAAATGTAAGTTTTTTCTGAAAGTCATAAAATTTATCACTTTGTCTCATTTAAGTGTACGTATAAACAAGACAAAATTTCCATGAGCCAAGCCACGAATTAGGAAAGGACCAAAGCAACAGCAAGCAGAGCAGGTTAAAAGGTTTTAGAAGATCGGCAGTAGAAAAATCATAAACCGAAACTAGTGTCACAACATAGGTACCTGAAATGAACCTTTTTTCAACTGTCATAAAATGTACAACTTTGTTAAAGCAAATTACGCTAGTTACACATATACATATCGAGATTTTTGCATTTGCTATGATAAAAAAATAAAAAAGTATTGGTATTGTTGTAGCCGGAAACAATAAAATATGTTTAATTCCTTTTATCTATGAAATTTAAAAAATACACAATACTAATAACTGTGTGTACAATACTAAAAACAAATCTTCATTCAAAAAATTGTCAAATTTGGATTCCATTTGAGAAGTTTTTGTCGGGTCCCTTGGAAAACTTCTTAACCCTTTCACACTCACATTATTGTTTCCACGTATAGAAAATATGAAAAGCTTGATAATACCTCAGAAAATTAATTGAAATTTTTTGGTCTGAGAAAATTTTTTGGTATACAAATTTTGTTTTCATACATAGTTTAGAAAAATAGACGTTAATTTGGATTAACATTGGACGTCAGGGGGTATTTTTTAAATAGTAAGGTAAAATAAACAATAACACACAAATAACTGTTCAATTTTAAAAATACACAACTACAATGTAAGATTATCTATAAGTATAACAATTTAACGCATATTAGACCTATCATGATAGTCGGAGAAGCAGTTTCTAGTAGGTGCGAAGCTCAAATGTACCAGACACCGTTCGCATTTGAATTTGGTGATGCCTTGGATACAGTGCTTGGACCTCAACTGCTTTTTAGTATATCGGGGAAAATGCCCCCAGCCGTCAAAGCTTACATCATGAAGAGGTTCCTCCAGAGCGAGTACTTCAGCATTCTAAAAAACGATGAATAGATACATTATTTTTTGAAATACTGAAAAAGTTGTTATTTTAACAAACTACTACGTATCAACGATTTTTGTTTCCAAAATAAACATTGAATAGATTCAATGAATAGTAACACATAACAGTTGTACAGATATGAAATAAAATTCCACTAAACAGTCTAAGTAATACTTACTAGGAACTCAATCCGCAGGCCAACTACTTCTTCGTGGGCTGGTTGGTCTAGATCAGGGGTTCCCAACCCCGATTCATATGTGCCCGCCACTATTCAACATTGAAATAATTTTTTCAAAAACATTAATTAAAAATGTGAAGTATTTTTATTTATTTGTTAGAGTTTTAATTTTTTTGATTGCCTAGGTTTATTAAATACGTTCGTATGTTTGCGATATTGTATGTATGAGTGGTTCTTTTGCTGACAGTACTTGTCGCAACCTGTCTAGCGGCGAGCCAGACTGCACTCTTCACGCTAGCCTGGAACGGAGAGTTCTCTTTGCACATCACTCCTTGTACGCGCAGAAAACCCAAAGTGAACAAACGCCACGAACTGAGCCGATAAACGCCGAAGGCGACAAAACACATGGCACATGACTCTGCCAGCTCTGTCTGTCAGTGAAAGTGAAGACAGAGCTGGCAGAGTCATGTGCCATGTGTTTTGTCGCCTTCGGGTTTATCGGCTCAGTTCGTGGCGTTTGCTTCACTTCGGCTTTTCTGCGCGTACAAGGAGTGATGTGCAAATAGCATTCCCCGCCTGGAACCGCGTTGTTGTCATTTTGATTGGGATTGCTGCCGCGAGTTTTTCGATTAAAAATAGGTGGTGCCCGCCACCCTACCGATATTTTAGAATGTGCTCTAGAGTACAAAAAGGTTGGGAACCCCCTTGTCTAGATGATGGTTATCATATAAGATCACATCAGATAAGAAAACAAAAACCCCACTTTTCTAAATCGCTACAGTTAAAAAATCACAAATTTCGTGTTAATTTGATTTAACCCTGGGTTGAAAGGGTTAAGAGGGTTTCACTGTATTACTCACATAATGGGTTGTTTAACCTTTGCGGACCGTGTGTATGTTTGAAAATACATAGATTTATGTTTTTTTTTTTTTATTTGGTAGTTTTCATTATTCATTTGCCAGTATAACTGGGCTTTGCACGCTATCATTTTTTTATTGGATTGTAACCAGTAGTTTAGGCGGTAGCCGTATTTATATTTTGAAATGTGATTTTTGTAAATGTATTTTATCAAATTTTAATATTTATCTATTTGTTTAAATTGAATTAAAAAAAAAAAAATGTACATGGTACGATTTGCAATTTCATGTGAAACACCCCTCTAAGACCTAATGTTCTTTCAAGTGAAATTAGCAATAACTTCCAAACCATTGAGAGAAAAAAATTCAAATTCAATTGTTATCAAGCATCAAATATGTTCTACCACTACCAGTTTTAATTCAGGTCTGAAAGGGTTAACTCAGTGGTAAGAGGCAAGGAGGAATGTTGTAAGTTTTCACTATTCCACATCTTTCAAATATAACAATGAACACCGCAACCTAAGACTTGCAATACCAACCTTATTTAAAATTTTAAAAATCTGTATTTTTTCACTGCGGCAAAAATTAATCCTGACTGAAAGTCAAATGCCTAAAGAAGTGTGCTACAAAAACAGTATAATGTCTCATAATTATAGAATACCGTTAATAGTTGTACATCTTCACTCATTAATTTTATTTTATTCTAAATTTCAGGAAGAAGCCGTTACTCCCGCTGAAGTAAGAGCGAATTTGCTGTTCCCGCAATGGGAGCTTGTAATAGATGAAGAGGGGGAAGTAAGAGTTTTTTTTATCATTTGACAAATTATTTTTGATGTTACCCATTAGAGCGTCACCTACCCAAATTTGGGTACCAAGGTGACAGCAAGTTTTTTCTACCCAAATTTGGCTAGCTGTAGGTAGGGTAGGTAGGTGAATTAAAATGAATATATGTTGCTTCTCGCACTCCGCTTATATTTTTGGTTGTTAGCTTGATAAAGCTTCGATAGACTACCAAAAGATGCCACTGCATAATGTTCCTCCTGTGGAATGTTCCAGATAATATATATTAACGTGGAGTCGGCATTTTAAATTCTGGTTTAAACCGTATTTGTGCTCCTTTATATCGGTGTCATGAAATGCATATTTTTAATGTAGCTGTGAATTTCCAGTAGACCATAGACAAAATTTGATATTACCTCAAATGAGGTACAACATAGGGCAATTTCTGGTAACTAACATACAGAATTCATGTTTTAATGAATTAATGAATTTTTTTAAATTTATTAAACCTAAAAATTTGGGATAAATGTTGACATTTAGGTGGACTCATTGGCTTGAACTCATGAATATAATCTACCGTAAGTATTGTTCCCAGAATAGCTCAGAGAAATGATTTTTTGATTGTGTCAATTGGATATGGCAGCACACAAGAGGTTAAACTACAGTAAGCAGTTTATAAAGTTTTCATATTGACATTTTTTTGGAGGTATGTTTTCTGGAATGAGCGCCAGAGATTCACAAACCAGGCGCTCGGAAATCCCTCACGCTTAAGACATTTTTTTTAAATGTTGACCCTCGAGTGATTAATGTTGTTAATAAAATCATGATTTTTATGATTGCACCGTTTTGTGAAAAAAAAAATCCCGAAGCATCTCTCATAATATATATTTTTTAATTGAATTAAAACATTGAAACTCATAATTTGTCTGTTTTAATTCAAATGAAGCTTGTAAGATACATCTGACCAAAAATACAAAACTAACTTGCTAACCAAATCAAAGCTAAGTTTTAACCCATATGCTGCCCGAATAAAAACTAGCCTACACCAAGCGAATTCGAGTGAGTTTTTTAAACTTGTCAGTTGAAATAATCTTTATAGCTTTCCGCTTGCCTTTTTATTAGTGATATCTAAAACACATACTTGATAAATATTTGAATCCTGAAGTATACTCCATAATTTCTTTTTGACATAAATAGTAAACACCTTCAGAATACCGGAAAGCGGCCCTCCATCGTTCACTAATACAAATAAACAATGATAATATATAATTATAAGCAATAATTAGTCACCTGAAATATCAATAGAAATTGAAAATATCTCCCGAGTAAAAATAAATGCCGCCAACGTGAATTGAACCCGTGCCTTCTGATGTCCGGTCAGGTGCTCTGAAACCACTGAGCCATGTCGGCTTATTTCCAACCCGCGAAGTAATTCAATATGTACTAGTACCTCAATCAACAATTACTGCTTATTATATTTTTTCCACCGGGTAACAACCAACTTTATTTTTGTAGGAAAGGCTTTGTTAGTGCTAAATTTCTCCCTAGATGGCGTCGAGACATTTCAGGAGATATTTCAGGCGACTAATTATTGCTTATAATTATTTGTTATCCTTTATGCCATGCATAAAACCTTGTCTTATAAACATTAGTTTATCATAAAAAAATAATGAGAATATGGTAATACGCACATCTCACATTACATCTATGGGTTTCTGCAATGATTCTCTAACATTTTTTTCATTTTAGATGAAAAAATGTACTGCTTTGATTTTAAATCACATTTAACGATTTTTAACTAATATTCTGTTTTCTTGTGGTATGTTGTTAAGCACTCCGAAATACAATGGCGCATTACATCCACCATAATATAATAAATATATAATTGGGTAATTTTCTTGTACTTAGTCAAGTTTTCTGTTTGGACAAACAAAAAAGTTTTTATTCCCAGTATTTTATCAAATTCCGTTAAGATTGAGAATGAATTATCTGATATCTTTTTCACTTAAATTAATTAGATCAACGATTTAGGGCTATTAAAAATAATATTTCTTTATTAAAAATAATAATTCACACAGCATCTCCAAAGATGACGTAGTCTGGATGGAGTTAATATACAACACGCAAAAGAGAGATACGTAACGAATTGGATACAGATTAATTAAATGTGAAATAACATCATAAAACAATAAGTTAATGTTTGATTTGAGTGAAAAAAAAAACACCATTTCCATCTAAACAAAAAAAAAAACTTTTAGAATTACACTAAATACAATGTACAAGAAGACACTAATTGACACACTAACACGGCTGCAGGCGCGCCGGAATTTCGAACTACTGAGCTGGGAATTATGGTAGTCTTCGCTTTGACAAAGTTTTTCATAACACAAACCAAGTCATTTGGTACATCTGTTTAGATATGTCGCTAGATAAAGTTAAAATTAATTTTTCAGCTTGAGTTTTGCGCCATCTGTGTGGAGTGGAGATATCGTAAAACTAATTTGAAATCAAGTATGCTTGCGCGTAGCAGTGACGGCTCGGAATCTGTATGTGCGCACGGCAGGCGAAGGGTTAAAGTTTTCATATTGTGATTTAACAAAAAGAAGGCTAACTGATTTACAAACTTGTGTACAAAATCATTTTCCAAAGATTATGCTAATATCAATATTTAATATGACGCAGGAATTGCCCAGCAAAACATCTGAGGAGGAAGAATTGAAATATCTGAACCAGCTAATCGCAGAAAAACAGGCAGGATCACTGATGGACGAAAACGAAACAGAATTAGAGCAGTATGCAAACAAAGCTGTGGAAGATAAAACATTTCAGAAATTCAAAGACCGAATAAACAGGGACCCCGGTCAGGTACTGCGATATAACAGAGGAGGGGCCCCACTTTGGATAGCGGCACAGCCCATCCCTACAGAAGAGGAGATACCCAATTGTCCGGACTGCAATTCCAAAAGGCAATTTGAATGCCAGGTAAATATTACGTCTCTGTATTATAACATAAGAACTGTTTTAATTAATACCAAGTCATTTTTGGCCACCAAAAGGCATAATTAATTGGATACTAAAAATAATGAATGTGCCATGAGATTAATAAAAATGCATTTGATAATCTAAAATAACTTCAGAGCACAAATTAATTTATTTTTTCGAATAACTTAGAGAGTAAAACCTCAAATTGTAATATTTAATTATTGAAGACAATGAGATAGGGTCTCATTAGCTCAGTTGGTAGAACTGTGCCCCGGCAAGGCAAGGGTCCTGGGTTCGTTTCCTAGATGTGACCGTATCTTTTTTTGATTTTTCCGTTTCAGATTTTCGTTTAAGAATCGCTAAAATTGTCTTCAATAATTAAATATTACAAATTTATTTATTAATGATCAAGGTTACCACTAATAGATTAGAACCTAATAAAAATTATAACCTTATAGTATATTAGTGAAGTGGAGTTGCAAAACCCGCTTTGGGGCGTAATTCTCCATGAGCGACAAAAGTTATTCACTATGCGCCATCTATGAATGAAAAATTACCAGTCGTCTCGACGAAATTTGTCAAATGTTACATTTAAACATATTCTTGAAAATCGAAAGGTTGAAGATATGATTATATTGGCGGCCCTGTAAATATTGTTTATGTTTCTGAAGTTTTTGATGTTTCTATAGTGGTATTGGTGATAATTTGTCAGTTGTCAAAAACAAAACGTCACCGAGTCATTTTTGTGCTAACCTTATTTTTGAAATCTAGAGCTGAAGATAGGGTTTTAAGGACAGAGATACAATGACTACCAATCGACGTACTAAGGCGTTGTTAAGCCTAAAATTCCTGACGAAGTCTTCGTCTGTCAAATTAGTGAAAGAATTGAGCTTTTGATGGAACGGTCTTGTTGGTCTCAAAGCAGCTGCTTCAGTTTGTTCTACATTACGAGTCACATTCTGATGCACTTTTTATTTAATATGTGGAAGGTCTCGAATATACAATTGTGATCTCTACATTTTCCTAGCTACCTTTTTGCTTATGACAGATATACTGGTGCTCATACTTTGTTGCTAGAATACGATTTCTGACCATAACTTGATATAGATAATAACAATACTTATTTGGATACGTTTCACGCACCATTCATTCCTTCTTCAAAAGAAAGTAAACCTCGCCACTCCATTATTACCTGTCATCATTTTATTAATTTATTTGATACACAAATAGTTCCGTCTTATCGATATGTGATAGTTTTCTTTGTGAATTTTCGAATGTTAAATTTTATCTCTAATATTAATAACTCTTTCAGATTATGCCGCAACTACTAAATTATCTCAATTTGGACCTTGGAGTCAACTGTCTGGACTGGGGAGTCGTTGCAATATACACTTGCAGCAAGAACTGTACCGAGGGCGCTGCGTATAAAAAGGAATTCTTGTTTAAACAGGATGTCTCTCAAAGTATTGCATCAAGTTAAATGAAATAATGCTTATATATTATTACATATATATAAATAAATTATTATCTTATAAAAATAAAATAAATAATAGCAGTCTCATAATTCGAACTTTTCATTTCTATAAATTAAATGACATTTCTTATAAAACTAAATAAGGAGGTATACATAGTATCATTCATAAATTAAAATGGTAATTTCAGGTTAACTTATAGTATGTAGGATATTCCACAACAAAAATTCCATAGCATAATGAGCATTTTCTGGCAGAACATTGTAAGAACAAAACATTAATCAAACTTGGGAACTGCGTTTTTCCCAAAAATACTTAAAAGTGTAGAAAGAATTTTAAAGAATGATCGTTCCCACACTTATGAGCACTTTTCATTAATGTGATCCACTTGGTATCATGAACGTTAACTTTGTTAGCCTTGATTAATCCCTCAGGCCTCTGGCATATTCTGTCAGAAGGTCAGAGTACTTCTGCTTTGCAATAAAATCCAAATAAATGGCATAATTCTAAATGTATCCAAATACTGTTTTTAAAAGGTAAAGAAATACGCTTTCAATTTTTATAATTACAAATAAACATATATGTACTACATACTTAAAATATTTAAATTTTTACCACCAACATAAAATTCAACAAAAAAAAAAAGAATGGCTCACCTTACGTTTTTTCGTCTAAAAACGGAACTAACATTACTGATAACGAAAGAAACGCACATTCTATTAGATGAATGTATTATGAATATTATTGTAACCTTATTTTTTTTCATTTCATATAAAAATAATTAATAAAAAATTCATGAAGTTTCATAAAATTTTTGCTCAATTGCAAATTGCCAGAACCTTTAGTGTCATAGAGGTGTACATTTTATCTCTTCTGTGGTTAACTACTAGATTCGATTATAAAGCTAGGTGTTTTCTCTTTCTAACATCCTTTAGATCATATTTCTAACCATGGCAGCAAAGGAGACGATTATTATGAGACCATATGAGCTGTTCCCAAAAGTGAACAAATTACCCTGAGGGTTAATAAGTACATATTCACAATTCTTGATATCAATGTTTTCTTCAAGCCTTAGACACATTACGCTATATTATGCGCGCATAATTTGGGCGTGACTTATACGTATTATATGTTGGAGTGCCACACTACGCTACAATCTTACTCAGGAGAGAGGGTAACATCAATTATCGAATATCATTTCTTTGTATGGGATCTGTCACTTTGACAGAAAACAGCCGCGTAATTATGGCACTCCGTAAATTGTTCTGACCCCTTCTCTGCCATACTGCCATAGGCGGGAGAATTTTCAAATTTAGCCTGGCTAGCAGATCACAGCGCATATCATCGCCACGCCCATACTTATAACACATCATCTTTTTAGGTGTGACAGGTCTGTATGTGATTGTATGGCGAGCAATATGGAGTTATGTAAAACGCTTTGAACTTGTAGCGTAATCTGTCACCCCCTTCATAGACATACTTAAGATTCAAACACAAAATTTCAGGTTCAACACTACTAGAAGTATGTTGTGAGGTCATGTTTTATGTGGTATCATTATTTACGTATTCAAAAACTTACTTATATGTTCTACCAAGAAAGGCTCGATACTGAAATTATATTGTAAATATTATTTTACCAATAATGACTGCAATTCATTGTGGAAAGTCCTATGTTATAAGATGACTTCAAATAATATTTTGGAGTACTATCTATCAAGAGATTTGGTTTCTTCTTTGCTCTTTCCATAATCAGTAGCCAGGTAGGAAAGTAGATCATTTATGCCTGTAAACTCTGTTCTTGACTGCGGAGGATTATTTTTAGGAATCTTTGGTAGAATTTGACCCATTCTCTTTCCAAAGTCCTTCAGCTGAAATCAACGGCATAATTTAAGTTGGAAGAACAATGAGTTTTTAGATAATCGCTGCTACATTTAATACATATCTGTTTATAAATGTTTTATTTGCAATTCAGCTTTTATGAGGTGAAGAAATTTTTTTTTAAATTTTGAAGAATAGGATGTAACCTATAAGCTATACCCTTTGTACTCTTTTGTGCAATAAATATTTTTTGAATTTGTTATTTGCATATGATCTTATTAATAGCCTTTTGAATGAGTTAATGCCTTAATTCGTTCTTCCATTCAAAGACTACAAATGAGTGAGGGTATGAAATTTCTTTACCAAAACCAAGGGATTATAAGAAATGTGTTCACCATTCATCTTCTTTTTCACTATACAGCTGAATCAAATTGATGATTAATAAATTCTTATGAGAAATTCAGACTTAACGAGCGGCAATCTGATGAATGAAAGTGAGATAAGAATAGCGATAATGGCGGCAACAGTGGGGATTGTTTATATCTGTAATAAACATGTTTAAGTGTATGGTAAATTTAAATCACGTTTATTAGTAAGGGGGTTGATATGCATTTGCCGGATAAACAACCTAAATGAGGTTAAGTTGTTCTTCCACCTGTGTCCCCAATTTTTATGGAAAAATATTTTTATGAATCATAATTTAAAATGTTGATTCAAGTCGAGCTTAGTTAGTATCTGGGACATAAATCTTTTTAGTAAAGTTTTTTGTACATATATATATATATATATATATATATATATATATATATATATATATATATATGTCAATATTTTGTATCGTAGATTAGTTTTTAATATTCTCCTGATGAAGGAAGGGTTCTTCCAAAAAACTCTACCGGGTTTAAATAAAATTAAAGTGGTCTTTTATTTGGAAGAATATTCTATCAAAAGGACACTACGTGTATAATATAGAACCTGAAGACGGTGTAATAAATTCTTACACTTGTGTCACGGGAGATGCAGAAATTGTTTTTAATGATATGAGCCAAGTGAAAATGATAATTATTTATAATTTAATAAAATACTAACATTTCTACGCATAAAACATTACTAAATGACCCATTCAGTTTCTCAAGGCGGGACAGTTGTTTTCATCTGCTTGAATTGTGCCAACATTGTTTTACTTTAATCTTTTCAACAAAACAAACTAGTAAATATTTCTTACGCTTTCAGCTCCAGATAGTTTGTATATGCCGTAGCAAAATAGAGATGTTCCTCCGATAGCGTACAGGCTTCCCCAACCCAGAGCTCGCAAGGCAAGAAGAGCCCCAGAATCCGCCATCTCCGTAGTGATGGCCACTCCTAGATAAATAACATAATATTATGTGGGTCAGTTGCTGTATAGACTTAGCCCATCAGTAGGTACTAAGATTAAATTATTATTTGTTTAAAATCGTACAGATCAAAACATAATACATCTTAAACACTTGTGTAATTATTTACCTAACTGCTGCACTTTCAGGCACAGATTTTGGAAATTAAACTTTGTTTCAACAATTACTACAAGAAACCACTATTTCCAGCCACAAAATAGGTTATTAGGTTCTTAGTTCGGGTAAATTAAGTAATATATGCATATTTAGATTGAAACAAAACTTTCATAAATGTCAAATCCATATAAAAAAAATCCAAAATGACGGCAAAGGGATCGAAAATGAAGGGAAATTTTGAACTTTGAATGAAAATGAGATTTTCTTTAATCTTTGACTATTACTCCCGATGTAAATAGTTGTTTCTTGTAGTAAATAAGTGAAACTAAGTGTAATTTCTGCCTATTAAATGTGCGACGGTTAGGTAAATATTAACCAAAAATATATTTTTATGTACCTACTGAAAGATCACACTATCTAAAATAATATATCTATACCTACATCGTACTGATATAATTATTAACCATCATAATTACTGCTGAGCACTTCTTTTAATTGATTACATATAACACACGGCATTTAATTAATCATTTTATCCGAAAGATGTATATTAACCCTTTACGGCGCCGAATTGCAGATCTGCATCATACCATTCGAACTCCTTCAATTGTTCAAAGAAACAAAAAAATACCATTTGGCGCAGCGTTGCATATCCACAGCAAAGCTATCTTACGAATTAGTTAGTTTTATTTTTACTAAATGGTGTACTTTACATTTTGTGGTCATTTGAATATAAAAACTTGTCATAACCGGTTCGTGTAGTTTGCACGCGTGTTCAATTGTTTGTTTTTATTACTGATATTGAAAATTTCGCCGTGAAATTGTGCTGAAGTAACAGTAAGTCCTTCTTTTTCATAAATTTAATGTACTTTCAATGAATTTTACTATATTTACAGGGATACGCAGGATATGCTACACTTTTGTTATGATGCAGTAATGCATCATTGCGCTAAACGATCATAATCCATTAGTTTGTTTCTAGAAAGAATGTTTTTTTTCTTTCAGTCTCATTATGAGTTCGAGGCTTTCACGTTTAGGTGCCAAAGTTCCATCTTTGACGACTCAAGAATCGGAAGACATTCTGGGCCATTGGCAAGATGGTGATGATGGCTTAGACTACTCAGATGACGAAGACATAGCTGATCATCGTACATATTGGAATGAAATGGGCAGAATTTACGCGAAGATTCGGATGAGGAACCAGAAATACCAGATCCAGAAGAACAGGACAACAACATCTTGTCACCAAACTTGGAGGACAATATCAACACTACAGTCACGCAATATGAGACACCGCCTGGTATTCCAATACCGAGTACCAGTTCAACTACTACTTCAAGAAGTTCACGTGCTCCTAAGACAAATATTTTATGGAAAAATAAAAACTTAGGGTTTAGCGAAGACCAGATGAAGTTTCGGGGATCTTCTATCTTACCCAATGAAATATTAGAGCTGCAGACACCTTATCAGGTATTTTCATATTTATTTACTGACGACTTTATCGATCTTATTAGAGAGGAAACAAACCTGTATAGCGTGCAAGAAGATACCAGTAAGTCTATAAATGTTACAAGCCACGAAATAAGACAGTTCATAGGAGTTATATTCTTCAGGTCCATAATTCATATGCCTAATGTGCGAATCTACTGGTCAGAGAAATATGGTTACGCCCATATACGCGAGACCATGACGGTAAAACGGTTCGAGTTTTTGAGACAGTCGCTACATTTCAATGATAACGCCAAAATGACACCATATGGTTAGCCAAATTCTGATCAATTGTATAAAATCAGACCTATGATTGAGAAATTAAACCATAATTTTGCTAGAGTGCCTTTTGAACAACATTTGTCTGTTGATGAACAAATGTGTTCCACCAAAGCGTGAAGTGCCCTAAAGCAATATTTGCCAGATAAACCTCACAAATGGGGCTTCAAGCTGTTTGTGATTTGTGGTTTATCTGGATATGGCTACAAGTTAGAAGTCAACAGTGGCCAAGAGAACATATGCGCAGATGGTGAGCCTCAGTTAGGTGCGTTATCTAACGTAGTGGTCCGACTTGCCAGAGACATTCCTGACAACCAAAACTATCGATTGTTTTTTGACAACTAGTAAAGACGAGAGGTTAGTAAAATATAAAAAACGAACCGGCTCAAACGTACCAGTGATGTAGAATCACTGATTCAGGATAAAAGAAGAAAGGACCATGCCAGTACATACCACCAAAAGAGGTCAGATTGGACCAGGTAGGGCACTGGCTTATATGGACTGAAAAGAGGCTGAGATGCAAACTTGCAGGATGTAAAGGAACAGCATAAACAATGTCAAAAATGTGGTGTGGCCTTATGTTTTAACAAGAATAATAACTGTTTTCAAATGTTTCATATTTACTAACTTTTGGTATGTTTTGACACCATGATGCACTTCTGCATCACAATGTTTTTTTTCAAAAAAAAATAAAAAAATTTACATAGGATTTTTTTTATTATTTTTCCCATTATGTATAGTTGTTGTTTTACCTGGAGGTATTAAAATAAATATAAAAAAGGTTCTTGCGCCGTAAAGGGTTAAAAGTTATATTAAGAAACAGTTATGGTGTATTTTAAATAATAATAACTTTAACCTTTACTGAAGAATACGGGATCCTTTCTTCTGGCAATTGCTATGGTCGCTCCAAAGCCAAAAATTGCAGAGAATCCAGCAACAGATGTCAAAAAGGCTCCGGCTAGGGGTGTTCAAATATGAAGTTATTATACGAGATTCAGTAAAATATTGCATTTCAGTGTTAGGTTAGGAGTTTAATTGTATCTATAATATTTCATTTTAATAAATGATCCACCTTTCACCCTGTGTAATTTCTCCTCTTTTAGCCTTGTTTTTACCTCGACAGAGGCTGATATATCATTCATTTTAGTTTATTTACTTTAAAAACTGCTTAAATTGCACATTTCCGTATTTTTCTAAATTGTGACAGCTACATACAGTGATGCCATATCCCAAAAAAACATATTTCAGGGGTAAGAAAACAATGTTTTACCATATTTTGAAGGATAAAAAACTTTGTTTTTCAATAAGAAAATATAGTACATAAGTCAATTATCTAGAATGCTTTATTAAAACAATCATTTTGTAATTTTCCTTTCAATAATAGGAAAAAAATAATATCTAAAAAGTTTTTTTTACTCCCATCAAGTTTTATTCCAAGAAATCTATTTTATATTACATAATCATATTCAAATAAAGTTTAAAAAAAACATGCACTGTGAAAATTAAGATAATTTGTAGCTTTCAGTCATTGGTAGTTTTGACGCCCCTTTTAAAAATCAGTATACGCCTTGGTTGATGATCACTGTAATCAATAATAATCGAATGATTTGTGTAGCGCTCAAAATAATCTCGAGGGCGATGTGTTAGAACAATCTACGGACCGCCTTACTTACGCCGCTGTCATCTGAAAAGTGAAATGATATTCCGCGGCAGTCCCCCAATTGATCTGATCCCCTCTCCTGAGGAAAATTATAGCGTAGTATCGCGTAGTATGTCAGCAAAATATATAATACGTACATGCCACGCCCAATTTATGCGCGTATAATATAGCGTAATATGTCTAAGGCCTAAAACGCTTTGAACTTATAGCGTAATCTGTCACCTCCTAAGACCTAGGTCCATAAATAAACCACTCACTAAATCGTTATAACTGCGTTAACAAAACAAAATAAAATAATGATAGTTCATTATTCACCACTTTGAATACAAATCAGTTCAAACGTCAGTCGTACAAGATAGCTGCTAGGCAATTTCCCCTCACCCTAGATTTGGCTTCTATGCCCTTCATATAAAATCGCACTAATGCTCTGTCCAGGGCTTTTTAGGTCCATGGCAATCGTGAGGTTACTGATGGGTTACTGCCTAAATTTGGTAACTACAGTTTTTGAGTTAGTGATGATTTTATTGTTTGTGTATTATAATATATGTTTGGGTATCCTCTTATGTCGGTAAGTAAGTTTGTAGCTAATGCTTTTTTATAAAACTTTGTAACTTCATTTTTTAATAATTAATAGACAAGAAAAATATTATAAAAGCACAAAAATAAGCATTTTTTTATTTTTAAATAGATTTTTTATTTAATTAAAATTAACTTTATTTCCAAAAATCCTGATTTTTAATGAAGATCAAACTAAAAAAATGATTTTAATACAAAACATGTTTTGTAAGTTACCAACTTAGGCAGTAACCCCACGATATACAATATTATAGGGTATTTGTTTATATTTACAGCCTGGTGAGTGATAAATCTGAGCAGTGATGTGATGTCTAGAGATATTTCGTAACAAAGTTAGCTCATCCAAGGGTTAGAGCAGTGATTGGCTAGAAAGTCGTGACGTAGCTAGAAGCCCATTTCTACTGGGAGATTTGAATTTATTATAATAAAAGTCAAGCGATTCAGAAAGCATTTGCAATGATTTACATATTTATAATGCGTTGGTAATATTATACTAGGTATTAAATTGAAAATAATGTTCCAAATAAAAAGGAAAATCCCTCTAATATTGATTATGTAGAGTCGAGGTTATTTATTAGCGCCTTGAACATAATGTCTTTGAAGACATTCAAATTTTCAAATTGAAAACCTCATTTAGCAAAACATGACAGGGGGCGGGGGCACTTGCCACCCTTGGATTGGTTGATTATGAATATTTTTTGTTGTATACATATATTGTGTTAATAAAAAAATTGTTGCTACAGTATTCCCTTCATTACTACAGTGTTCTGTCCGTTCGTTCACCATACAAATATGCTACAGTAAATTAAAACTACATTAAAACATTACTACAAATATTTTGCCCCCCCCTAGAAAATTTTCTGCGTGCGCCCATGCTCCTAGCATCGCCTTGCTGAAAGTCGTGAAAGATCACCATTCGGAATCGAAGCTTTGATTGAAATGGTTTTAGCCGTATTTGGTGAATATATGTAAACAGCCAGGTACATCCCCACCTTTTTCTTCCCAATTTCCTTCCCCTACCCATACCGAAACAGCTTAAACTATTTTAATCACAGTCAAATGAAATAATATTATTTATTCATGATGAACCATAATTATACCGAAATAAGCCAAATTTAAACAATTTTTTAACATCAGCCCCACATAGGAGGCACCAAAAAAATAAATTCATCAGGGCCTATGTCATCTTAGAGGATGCTGTGCGGAGGGTCTTTTTGAGAAGATAAGGTTGTGAAAATGGGTCTTGAAGAGACCCATATTGTAGGAGGGAGGAAACACGAAAATCTTTCCACACACAATCTGTTGTACTCAACAACGAGTCGTAGAAACGACCCGTTCTCATGAGATAAATAATGTCAACCTGAAGGTCAACTAAAGTCAAGGGTTTTTTTTAGTCAAGTATTTTGGGGCTCTAGACCAGAGGTGGCTGCCAAATTCAACAGTGGTTAAAAGGATGTAACGGAGATGTATTCAAAGTATGCTGTGGTATATGCAAATCAACATAAGTGTGTGGAAAGATATACTAAAATTATTTTTTAATAGCTGACGTGTACCCGACGTTGCTCAGGGTTATGAATGGTTTGTAGTTAAGTTTTGCGGTTGTGAATTCTAGTACAGGTTTTTTTAAAGTATTTTTTTTACTTGATCGCTCCATGTTTTCTTCGGGTATCCCAGACTTTTTTTACTGTACACAGTTGTACAACATATTGTTACTACTAAAAATATACATTATATCGACTTTAATTCGACTCCGTACGTCATTCCGGTGCAGAGATAATGCGTGAAGTCTTCCTCGGGCGTTCCCGACTTTTTCTACCATTCAATACTCTATACCACATTGTTATCTAGTGTTAAAAAACAACATTATATTATATATACAAATAAAAGGGTGAGAAAATTAACTCAGATTTACACAAAAATAATATTATATACCTTAAGAAAAGTGAAAGAGGTCGTTCCTTTCTGACTCCAACTGGACTTCGACTACGTCACGAGCGGCCCGATTCCTTTTTTTTCCGAAAAGTGCCTGTGTGAGTCTACCTTGTTAAATACATGTTCTACGAACCTTGGATGCAGGGGGGAAAAATATTTTTATGGAAAAGGGAAAAGCACAAAATATTTATGAATCATGTAATGCTTCCAGTACATGTTGGACCAATGCGCTGTTAATAAATTGGCCGTTATACACGTTGGCCGCCAACGTTGACTAGCCAACCCGATTATTGTCAGTTTTTCATGCACACACCAAAAGAACTTGGCGTAAACCCACCAGCAGCGTTCACATGTTGGCGGGTTAGCGTCAGCATTGGCCCAAAGTGTACTAGGGGCTTAATAATTCAAAAGTAAGTTCTGTCAAATACCTTTAGTCCAAAGCTTTAAAGCCCAGCTACACTACTCGCGAAGTTGATCGAAGTTGACCGAATACGATAGTGTGGGCACGAACTTCACTTCGCTTCGGGCAACTTCGCTTCGCTTCGCCCGACTTCCGATTGTTGTCGGTAAATGCGCCCAAGTCAAAGGACTCGAAGCGTTACTCGCGAAGTTGCACTAGTGTGTGGGCACGCACTTCGAACTTCGGCTAACTTCGTCGAGGACTTCGTCGAAGCGTCGAAGCGAGTAGTGTAGCTGACACTTTAGAATAAACCGATTTCATACCTACCTTTGAAGATATTTTAATTTTATTTTTTTATTGAACGCCTGAATTAGTAGAGCTTTTACATAATGCAGAAATATAATGTATATCAATACATATCAGTAGGTATAATAAATACTTATCATGTTACAAACATAATGCAGAAATACGTATTCATAGGAATGTCTCGATGTCATGCCGTGATGGCACCATATATCATAATGGTATCTATCACACCGCAGTGAACTCACATTTATTATTTTATACACTACTAGCTGTACCCCTCAATAATAAATTTGTGGTTAAAAATAAAGTTTTTTTGTTTTATTTCATTAATTATGACAAACCACAAAGTGACCGCATTCTACCAAAATGCTTGATTATTAATCAATTCACACTCAAGCAATGCTGCACTCACTTACTGGATTGTCCCAAATAACATGCTCGATTTCAACTCACACTCAAGCAATGCTGCACTCACTTATTGGATTGTCCCAAATAATATGCTCGATTATAGATGGCCAAAATCAATTTCATTTGTATTTTGTAGAGAAAAAGACAGATAAAGATTTAAAAATAATTTATTTTGCATATTTTATATAATAAAAAGGTTTCAAAGCACCAACAAGAGTAACAGTATATTTTATTTGTCAAATAACAAGCATTTATTTATTAATAAGACTAATAATTGAACATAATATACATAATTATTGAAGTGCAATCCAACTTTATTTTTATTGCAACCGCCATAAGTGCAGTGTGTTGCAAAGTTATGGAAAAATAACTTCACATGTTTGTCACACATGCTTTTTTTTTCAATAATTATATTTTTTTTACTTTACATATTTTTTCTTGAAAAATTCCTTTTTTTTTCAAGAACACACAGTAAAGGGCTAGGTTTAAAATAAAAATATAAAATACATTGACATATTCAAATTTATCAAATTTGACAAAAGAGATATACAAGAAAACAAAATTATTAACCAATAACTTTTGATATTGTTTGTAATCATTTACTTGGGGTCAATTTCAACCCGATGGAGTTTGTATGCTTCACTATCTGAAGCGTGATAGTTATATGTAAAATCAATTGTGTATTTATTGCGATTCTGGTTCGCTTCCTTCAAAAATTTAATCCTTTTGTCAAAATAATGCTAATAATGCTTGGTGGTGGGACAAGCATTTTTGAACCATACAAAAAATGCTTGTCCCACCACCCAATCTCCATTTGCTTAATTTAAATACAAACATAAAGTACAAGAAAAAAAAAAAAAATTATTTATTGTTTCATGTTTAATTCGCAGATCTCCATTTTAATTTTCAGTTAATTTTTAATTAAAAATAAAAACTGTTGTGTATTAATGAAAAAAAAGTTTTGCTAGGTAGCTATTATTATGCACGACAGCTGTTTCGCTTTCCGAAGGCACTATCAAACTGTCAACTGAAGCCACTGAAGATCATCTGTAAGATATGATAACATATAATATGTATTAAGTAAACAGGACTAGAGCTCTCAAATAAATGTTAGTGTTTTAATTAAAATAATGTTGAATGTCAAAGAACTTTTGCCTTTATGAAGGTTACCTATTAATCTTGACATTGCAATCAATCAATGGACGTGTGGTTGGAAAATATTGTGCAAAGCACACTGCAGTGTGAAGCGCTAAGAATTTCACAATAATTATTACAAATTTTTCTAAAACACCAAAGTAAAAAAGTTTTGTGGTTGGCTTTAATTTAAAAATTGAATTGTGAATTTAGGAAATATTGTTTTTTACGAGTCCATAAAATTTGCAAAATTACTATGTATGTGATATTCTATCATTATAAGACGCACATGAATACATACTACATAATTAATATTTTCAACATGCACAATGTGATGCTTTAAAGGCAGTGTTCTTATCAATTAAAATGGAAGTCTTAAGTAGTTTTATATAGATGTGTACGTTTGCATGCCAAATTTCTGAGCATTGAATAAAGATTTTTTGAACAAATTAAATTAATTTGATCTACCCATTTACTTATTCAAGATCCTCAATCAGGCCACTATGAAACAGGCCTAATAAAGTAACATAAAAAGCCTTGGGCAAGATGCAGTATTACAACATTTCGTCATTAAAATAAAAATTAATTACAAATACATGGATATGAAATCGTTTTAATGCCTATTCTACACTCTCGGTGAGACTACCCAATGGGGCACGAGCTCGAGACAGCAGTGGACGTGCTTGCGATAGAGTAGACATAAACAGTACCTGGTAAACAATGCTTAAAAAATTTATGTAAATAATGATTGTTTGTAAAACACGTTCAATACAAATTTTAACAAGAATATTTTTTTAAGGTGTTAGGAATGACCAACAGACCAAGAGGAATACATATTATCAAAAAGCTTGCAAAATGAAAGTGATGTTTTTTTATAGACAGACACATCCCCATGGAATATAAAATAATATGTAAAAAAAAAAAAAAAAACAGAATAACTGAATGCCATTTGTAGATGGTTATTTCTTTTTCTTTAGTTCCTCGAATCTCCGGGTCAAATCGTCAAAGTCAATATCGTCTTTGGGGGCCGTGGGCATGTTGTTACTGCCGCTGTTGGATGGGACGTTGGGGAAGAGATTATCCGAAGGCACGTTTGGAAGGTCCGGCAAGTCGGGGAAGTGTACGTTGGAGTATGTATTATTTGCAGGAAACTTTGATCGCGGCTGAGGCTTAGGAGCATTTGACTTCTGGAAAAAAAACAATGTGAAATAGAGGTTAGTTACGCTTTCGCAAAATATTCATACTTTAAAAAAGGTGAGAAAACCCCAAATACCACATAAAAAATATTTAAATAAATACCTACACTTTAAACGAAATTTTATTAAAATATATATTTAATCTGTGGTTTTGACTTATAACTCTGTGTGTAATGTTTAAGTAGTAAATAATTCCAAAAATGTCGATAAGCCATTCATTGTAAATTAGACAATAAGTATCGGGCCCCTGTGATCCTAAGCCCCCGTTATGTTCTAAACAAATTTAAATTACTACTCGGGATGGGAAACCCGTCGACAAACTGCTATTCGGCTTTTTAACGGGACTTCATTGAAATTATGTAACATCAATAAATAAATAAAAAAAACCTAAAATATACAATTAATATATATCATCTGCATTCAGCAAACATTAAAATTATATAAACTCTTTGTAAAATCAACCACAATCAATGTAACCCACATTATATAATTTTGAACAATAAAGCCATTCTGGGTCACATCTGGGACTCGAACCCAGGACCCCAACCTGGGTTCGAGTCCCAGATGTGACCGTTTCCTTTTCTGATTTTTCTGTTTCAGATTTTCATTTAGAAATCACTAATATTGTCTTCAATATTTAAATATTACAATTTGAGGTTTTACTCAATAAAGTTATTCCGAAAAATAAATATTCATTCTAGACTTGCAGAAAAGTCAACAGATGTCGCACATTAAATAAAAAAATAAGATAGGTTTATCTAAAAAGACGCTGTCTGGATTGCATTTAGTTCGGGTTGAATCTTGCGATCATACATAAAGATAGTTGCCAATAAAAATGTGCGGTGAAAAAAAAGAAAAAAAAAATGAAGACAATGTTAGTAGTTCTTATTCGAAGTATGATACAGTTAAAAGTGACCGAGGAGAATAGGGTCCCATTAGCGCAGTTGGTAGAGCACTGTCCCGGAAAGACAGGGGTCCTGGGTTCGAGTCCCAGATGTGACCGTTTCCTTTTCTGATTTTTCTGTTTCAGATTTTCGTTTAGAAATCACTAATATTGTCTTCAATATTTAAATATTTACAATAGCATATGTTTGAATGTTAATTACAACATAAATATGCTGTGACCGCCCTGGCTTGAGCGCGGGACCACTGTGCATTGTTGTTGTAGTTGAAAATGATTTATTTTTTGCATGAAGATTTTCAGGAATTGTTCAATTAGTGGTGTCGGTTGATCTACCTAATGCCGGGATCACACGACGAGAGTACAATACTGTTTTGTTCCAGCTCTGGACAGTAGTTTGGAAGAGAGGACAGTGAACCAAAACACTTTCCCAGAGATAGACGGGCAAGCTATCTCCGCAGGATAGTGTCTTACCCCCACCGCATTACCTAAATACATTTTGACAAGACAGTAGGACAATAGCAAATCGCTCCGCGCGTGCGTATCTCGGCTTGATTCTCGTATTTCGGCTTAAAAATGTAACTTAAATGGAACTCTACAATACATCTTGGTATAAAAGACCGATGTAAAGAAAAAAATTTTCTGAAGTCGCTCATAACGCATGTTGTCAGGTATCCATTTTGACAGTGTTCCGCCTTTGAACGATAGAATTGTTTTATTGTCCCATTGTCCTGCCCTGCACCGTCGAGGCTATTCATGAAGCAGGAACAGAACACTATTGTATTGTCTTCTGTATTGTCTTCGTGTAATCTTTAGTGATATTGAAAAAAAAAAACCTTTTCGACTACAACATCAATAATGTAGTTTTTCAATCTTTGCATTTTGGCACACTAAAAAGTCACAGGCCAACCCTTAATAGACCTTGTAAGTTTGACAAAAATTAAAAATAAATGGCAGAAAAAACATCTTCAAAATGTTCATTTGAAAGAGAGAAATACCAAGTAAGTATATCCGTACTATAAGGAGAAAAAAAATTTCAAAAGAAGCAAAAACTTAGGGTGACATTATAACGCTGATGCTCAGGCAAAAGTCACCAACTCATATGCACAATTTTTGAGATACATAACTGAATTTGAATATTGTAGGAATAATCTTATTGAATGTTTTTCTATTATTATGGGGTAGACAAAACTTGGAAATTTCCTTTACATAACTACATATAACTTATAACTTTAAAACCGTATTTTAAAGTTTATACAACATATTTTAGCTTTTAAATTTTCAGTATCTGTGATTGGTGTGTAGTGGTTTGGTGACTTTGCCTGAATGGCAATGATTACATATATTAAATAATAAACACACTTTGTAATACACCACTTTATTGAATTTAATATACAGACAGCTGACCGAATTTTGCTTAGCTCAAGTTTCGTCAGGGCTGATACATCATGTTGATATACATGTAAGTCATGAGGGGCTTATATATCAACTTGATGTACATATAAGCTTGTACATCAAGTTGTTATCCAAAAGGGCTTTTATATCAAGTTGATATACATATAAGCCATGACAAAGCTCGAATGTCTTTATATTAAATTCAATAAAGTAGTGTATTACAAAGTGTGTTTTACATTTTAGTAGAGAAAATGATAATTTAGTAACTATTTTTTCAAACAGATTTACGAGGTGTTAATAAATAGTAAGGTGCAGTATTTTTTTTCTCAATAATTGTAATATAAGATTCAATGAAGTCATTCCATAATTAAATTGGATAGTTAAAACCAACCATTAGATTATCATCAGGGCTCAAACTATCATAGGCTGGTGGGAGATTGTTCATTTCATCCTGAAAATAAATAAGACAATGATGAAGAAATAAATAATAACAGTTTGTATTTAAAATGATTAAAATAACACATTTGTGAATAGTTGAAGATTATTTTTATAATGTAAAAGATGAATAAAGAGGTGAAGTTTAGCAATGTTATCGTCAGTAGTTGCAGTTTTTGGACGTCCCGAACGTTTATCGTCTCCCAAGCTCCTACGGCCACGTTTAAATTCAGCTGCCCAAAATTTCACTGTGGTAAATGATGGTGCAGAGTCCCCATACGCAGAGTCCAACTCATCTTTGATTTGCGTAGGCGTATTGCCTTTCAAAAACAAAAATTTAATAACAGCTCTATACTCAATTTTTCCATTTTCACAAAAACACACACATCGACTCACTCAAACGACTGTCATCTAAAAAATGTGCGTCCAAAATGACCGAAACTTTGGTGAGTAACTGTCAAAAGATGCACAACTATATTCACTAGCTTTTATTGACGAGTACCGCCATCTTTGCGTTGAGGTCGGAAACTTTTCAGACAACCCTGGTATATAGGGACAGTCGGACAGATAGCTATGGCTCACATCTAACCGGCGTTCATAATCCATGATCTATTGATAACATTACTCTTGAGACATTAACACAAAAGACATAACTTTTCAACCAAATCTTTTCCACATAACGGAAATCTCTAACAAGGGCTTACAAATGTTGAGATTTATAACTAGATTAACTAGGTTCGCGAGCGGCTTCCACAAGTCGGGCGACCACCGCATCACGGTCGCCGACAAGAAAGAGCTCGCCGTGTAAATTTGAATATGACTATGTAAACCTATATAATTATAATTTATTTATTATAATTTTTACCTGCATAAACTGAGTATTGAGATCCTTGTTTTCAGTTCCTGGTGGAATGTTGTAAGTCATTGGAGGAAACTGGTTGGAAGTATCGGGAGGGGGCATCATAAAACCACCCGGCTGTTTCTCAAAATGAGGCAAATTCTGAAAATCAGGCATTAGTATTTATTAATAAAACATGAGTTCCATCTGCCCAGTGTCATTGGGACTATAGCGCTACCGTATTTAAATGAGGTTGTGTCCTATTTTTTTTATTTTGATAAATATATATTATACTGAAAAAGTTACACATTAACGACAGTAAAATTAGTTTTTCAATATCTCCAAAAATGATGAAGTTATGAGCTTTCAAAATTAACCTTGGTAAAATGTATGCAATAATGTCTCGTGAAGTCACACGCAGTACAATTCATAATTCCAATGGCAGTGTTGCAGTACCGCCACGCAAGTCCTGTGAAGTCACCCGCTTTTCAGTCGGCGGCAAATATCGACATTTTTCATC
This sequence comes from Hesperophylax magnus, assembly GCA_026573805.1. Taxonomy (NCBI): domain Eukaryota; kingdom Metazoa; phylum Arthropoda; class Insecta; order Trichoptera; family Limnephilidae; genus Hesperophylax; species Hesperophylax magnus. The sequence continues at coordinate 11,210,133 of JAIUSX010000002.1, forward strand.
AAAAATTTATGTCCTCAGTGTGCTCTAATTAATATGATACATTTGTAAAAAACATGAAATTTCATCGTAGGAGAGGATCTAATTGTTAAATTCAATTATAATTATTCATATTTAATGAAATCAGTTGTGATTATGAGAGTGTAGACTTAACATTTGTTGCTCAACTTGGTGATTGCTTTATTTATTGGAAACTAGCTGTACCCCGCCACACGATGCTGTGCCTCAGTCTGTCTGTACAGATAGAGAAATCATAGCGCGTGTTGCTTTTACGCGAACATGAAACATTTTCAAAAAGAGCATGTTTATCCGACAGATGGTGTTGTTTTTAAAAAAAGCATATTTTTACCTGTCACAGGTGACATCTATTTAATATAGGTATATAAAAACATATGCGTATTCGAATGCAACGTTGTGTCAAAATTTCAAAGCAATCGGTGAAGAACTTTTGGAGCTTAAGATTTTGAACAATATATTGCATTGCACTACCCCTGCATACATTCTTGAATAAACTCTATTTTTTTTTTTTAATTTTCCGATTTTGTGTCCGGGTTAAATCTTCCCCATAGGAAAAACTAAACCCTTCCACACACTTTTCCACAAATGATCATCTAGTCAATCAACATTGTGCAAGTGCATTATATAAGCAAAATAAATACAAAACAATACGAGAACAACACGTCAACTCACCAGAGATCATGAGAAAATAATTCACCGACTCCAGATATTTTCATATCAGAGGGTTCGGCTAGGTAGAACTTCTAACAGGGCCTATAAATCCTACTGATCCCTCAACATAAATATTTAAAAAATCTTTCGTTATCCTACATGTATTTAATGTGTGTATTTAATTTTAAAATGACTAATTTTTGCATTTCTATTTATAAATTTTTTGATATATCTAATACGCCTAAAATTTTAATGGGAGAGCTAGGTATAATGCCAGTAGCCGAAATAACGAATGGTAATATTTTTATAGTCTGAGAATGCCAAATTCTTTTTATCTCATTTCCTAAATCTGTGTATTTTCTTATTTTTTCATTAATAGATTTTTGAATATTACAGGAATTTGGAATAGCGATATCAATGATATAAGTTATTTTTTTAATTTTGTCATGTAAAACTATATCGGGTCTATTATGAATTATGACTAATCGTTCGGTCTGTTAGTATAGTTTTATCATAATATATTTTATAAAATTCATTTTCTAAAAATGAATTTGGTTCGTATTCATAATATGGTATTATATTACGGCAATCAATCAAGTTGTTTAATTACCAAACTTTGGTGAATTATTTTTAAAACTTGATTGTGCCTAAATGTATACTCGGACGGTGCTAATATAGAACATCCCGATATAATATGTTCTATAGTTTCCGGAAAAGCCAAAAACATTTTCTACATAAATCATCAATTTGGTTTGTATCTTAGATTATATGCTTCCTATAATTTTTAGTATTAATGACTCTATCCTGAATGGCAAGCATAAATCCTTCTATTTCTGCGCTCAACTCTCCAATACTCAACGATTTGTTTGACGAAAATTTGTCAACATACGTTTGGTTGAGATAATTGAAGTGTTTTGCATGTAAAATTTTATTTGACCAGGAATCTAATAATTCCTGTTTGGGGTTTATAAAAATGTTGGCATTCTCGTTATTATCTCATTATTATTATTATTATTTATATTTAATATTTATATAGATATTGCTACTTTTTTTTTTTAAAGTCGTAGGCGGTTTACTTACGGTCCCCGCGAGCACTTAGGCCATAGGCCCATTGTACTATCTCCCATTTTACCTCATTCCCTTGCCAGTAACCCGGTCCCTTTTATGAAGTTCACCAGGGCTGTCATTGCTACTTAAACCACTGGTCAAAAAATGACCAAGTTTACACTAATTGATAGGCAAAAATTAATTTAAAAATAAAAATAATAAAAATACAAAAGGATTAAAAAAAAGTCTCTTGAAAGGGACAAGTAAATTAAAACCACATAGAAAGCAATATTTATGTATTTTTGTTAGAGTGCTAAAATCAAAATGTTGGATCTGAAGCAAGAAATTAAACCCATTCAAAATAATAATCATAAAAAGAAAACTGTACTAACGGGGTAGCTGAAAGGCTGCTGTGGGGGTTGATGGGGTAAATTGCATGAGGATTGGGGCATCTGAGGCATCTGTGGCATGTTGGGGGGCTGAGGGAAGTCCACAAAGCCAGGAGGTCGGGGACCAAGATTTTGAGGTCCCAAATCAATCAGTAAGGAATCGAGACCTGAAAATACATTACATTTTTTTAGCAGCGTCTAGGAATCAAAATTTAGAGGTTGGCTCTCTTATAAACCTTCATAATTGATGGTTTGGTTTGGATTTTTGCTATTTAGTTCTAATTGTGAAACCGAAACACGCTGAAGGACTGAATGAAAAACAACCCATTAGAAAGGTATACAGTATTCTAATGCATATTATATTATTATATATCCAGAGAAATCTATTTTGACAATACATGCCATCTAGATCAGATGATAGACATAATCTACGGCCCAATGGACACATTGAATTTATTCTTTTGTATTTAAAAAAAATTCCCAATCAATAAGGGTTAACTTCTCGGGCCTCTGCTATATATTTATTATATAAGGTCGGAGTATTTCCGCTTTGCAATAAAATCCAAATATATGGAATATTTCTGAACATATCCAAAAACTAAACACCGCTTTTGAAAGATGATAAAATATGCTTTCAAATTTTATTATCATAAACAAAAAAAATATTTTTGATACATTAAAGTTTTTAATGCGAACATTTTTTTTTTTAATGAACGTTACTGTCACCTCACTTTTTGTTATTACATACAAAAATAATGAATAAAAAATTTAATAATTTTTTCTTTAAATTGTGTTGGGAACTTTTAGTTTCATAAAGGTGCACATTTTAATTATTTTGTGGTTAAATTCTAGAATTGAATATAAAGTGTGGTGTTTTCTCTTTCTAACAACATTTTAATCATATTTCTCACCATGACAGTAAGGGAGATACAACGATTTCTCTGAAACCATATGAGTTGTTCTTAAAATCGAACAAATTAGCCACGAGGGTTAAAACAGATGCAATTCTATTAGGTACTTATAAAGAAAATAGTTAACTACCTGTTGAAGGCAAGTTTTCATTCATAACTTGTGGATCAGGCTCATAGTTGACATTGTAGTTTTTGGCTATTTCTATGAGATACTTCTCGATCAGTATCTTTGGGGGACTCTGCACTGACAATTTATGTTTGAGTTTTTCACTTATGGTGTCAACGCTCTCCTTCTTACATGCTTCAGCATAGAGCTTTCCGTATTTCACCGTTAATAGCTCACATACGACCTTCAGTTCCTGTAACACAAGATCATACTTTATGCTGAATGTACATTCAATTACTGTTTAGACAATACATGGGCAGGACTACTACTACTGGGAATCAGTTAGCTTCAGTTGCCGGATAGGTGCTAACATTAATTTACAGACCCAGGTTGCAGTGGGGAAAACATAATGTCACAATGATAAAGAGCTGGTCATTTTAAATGGAGTTTCAGAGGATAGCAGTCCACAGAATCGAAATCAATGAAGCATCATAAAAAATGGTAAAATTCTAGAATTTCCCTTCACACTTATTCCTCACAAATTATTAAAATAACACTTTGATTCAACTTAATTACTACAAGAAACAACTATCTACATCGGGGGGGGGGGTGGTAAAAGGTGCATTAAAGTTCCAATTATTTCAAATAATTTCCCTTGTTTGTTCCAGTTTCAACGCCATTTTTTCTTTTTATTAGTATGAAGTGACGTTCGATGAAAGGTTCAGCTGCAATCTAAATACGCACAAATTATTTAAATAACCCAAACTAAGAACCTAATAACCTGTTTTGTGCATATTTTTCCATCTCCCCCAAAGTAAATAATTCTTTCTTGTAGTAATTAAGTTAAAACTAATTGTTATTTCAATAATATTATATTATTTATAGCGCAGTGGAATTATTTATAGCGCAGTAGTATTATTTATAGTGCAGTGGAATTTATAGCGAAGCGGAATTCTAGAATTTGACTAAAAAAATGGTATTTCATGTCTATACTAACCAATGTTATAATGTATGGTAATCTTTTAGGATCGCGGGCCACACTTAATGTTAAAATGTATGGTAATCTTTTAGGATCGCGGGCCACACTTAATGTTAAAATGTATGGTAATCTTTTAGGATCGCGGGCCACACTTAATGTTAAAATGTATGGTAATCTTTTAGGATCGCAGGCCACACTTAATGTTAAAATGTATGGTAATCTTTTAGGATCGCGGGCCACACTTAATGTTAAAATGTATGGTAATCTTTTAGGATCGCGGGCCACACTTAATACAAATATTTTTTTGAAATATCACTTTGATTCAACTTAATTACTATAAAAGCCAACTACAGTCAAACTTGGTTATAACGAGTACGAGGGGACCGACAAAATTTACTCCTTATAGCCATTAATCGTTACATCCCAAATAGGTTTTTTAAAAGTTGTATGTACCTACCTACCTGCCTCTACTATCAGTATATTGGCAAAAGTAGAGAATATTTTCAAAATACAAGTAGGTATTACCTATTACAAAATAAATGAGATAAATTCACTTATATTACTCAAATTTATTATCAACGATTGTTTTAAAGATTTCGCTTTTATGCTTCTCAATTTCCTCTTCAAAACAATCAACGCATTATAACTATCATCACCTGGTTCAAGGCTTCCAAGAAAAATGTCACTAAATTGTCTATCTTTTTATCACTAGCTTGTGCCTACCGCTTGTACAATGGCACTTGTCATAAATAACTAGCTTGCGGGATTGTTTTGGTTTTCGGCTGTAAAAATTTACTTGTCACAAACCAGTGATACACAACCTACGGCCCGATTCTTGCAGCCGGCATGTCAATTTCATACGGCAGAGAATAATCTAAATGTTTGGGGTAATTCTTGAAAACCCCGGATGAGAACATTTTTTTATTGAGTTTTGGTTAATTTACACTGCATTTCCTTAATGGAACCAAATTTGAAGAACCGGTTTGCAATAACACAAAATTCAACAGAAACTTTAACTCTTGAATTTCGCTTTCAAACCCCTTCCCCTCAATGAAAATTTTTAAAAATCCGCTTGTAGGTCGCGACCTGTTTGAAAAATAGTCAAAGCGGCCCCTCTGCTGAAAAAGTTGTGCATCACTATCATAAAAATACCCTGTACAGGGATGTAGGTACTCGTGACAAGGTACCTTTGTAAACATATTCATTGGTTTTTTAAACCAAATTGACCATGAGAGTACAAAAGAAGACATAAAAGGGAACAAATTTCGCATGACTTTCGCAGATTTTATGACAATTTTACATTGTGCCTGATGGATAGCAATGGTTAACATAGCCAACAATCTTACACAGGTAGTGCCATAGAAATGTGAATCTGCCCCAAACGGGATAGGAAATTCCCGGCCCTTTGTTTGTTACTACTTACTTTGAGAATAATTCCCAACTATTTTTTCAAACCCAACGACCCATTCATGTATTGAGAAATTGTGTTGACAAAATTATTATTTACAACCGAGGGAATGGAAAATAATACAATTACATTACAGTAATGTTCCATTTTTCGTCAATTACAGTTTTAAAATTTTATGCGATTTGACAGTTCGGTCATGTTTTTTTTTTCGGTAAATATTCGGGATCGCTAGCCATACGCTTAATACGATTCTTTTTTTTAATAAAACCTACCTTAATTACTATAAAAGGCAACAATCTGCACTCAGGAAATTTTAATTTTTTATTACATAAAATACTAACTTATATTAACCTAACCTAACCTATACCAATCTAGCCTATAATAACCTAACCATTAAAAAAATATTTTTTATTTAAAAAAAAAACTCCTAGATATACCTTTATTTAATTTAATTATATTTCCAAGTTCCGCCAAAATAGTACCCACCTAGTTTGCAGAGTAAATGGTAATAACATCTCTTCTAGCCACTCGTATAGTAACAGGAATACTAACATAAGAAAATGTCACCAACAGAAATTATTTGGGCTTAATATTCTTTTAAGTAATTAAAAATTAGAATGCTAAATTTAAAAATTTCCCAAATACAGATGGTTACGTTCTATAGTAATTAGTGTGAATCAAAAGGTTTTATTTAAAAAAAATAGTATTATGCGTGGCCAGCGATCCCGAATAATTACTTCAGAGTTTATAATATAATGTCAATAAGCGAACAGCTAACACAATGATTTTAAGCAAGCAAAATATTGTGATATAGTCATAGTCAACAAGAACCAAATGAATGTTTGTACCTGAATATCAGTCTGCATTCTTGGTGCGACCCATATCAAACTTGAAATGGCTTCAGCAAGCCCCTCATCTAGTTCCGTCATCTGAGTCACAAGTCCAAAACGCGCCAACAGCAAATCACAGTACATCTCCACTATTTCCATGGCCTCCACCATATAGTCCTCCCTGTATAAAAATACTATATTCATAATTGGTTACAAAAAACATTGTTCATGATCATTGGAAAATTACGCCAATTTAATTTTCGCCTACTACGAAACATGCATGAGTAATTTTTGTTGCCAGGTATGTAATCTACAGGTCACAATCAAGTTCATTGTTTTGAATTGAATAAAAACACATCGCAAAGAAAATTAATATCATGAAAACTAACAATAATTTCTAAAAAAAATCAAAACTGTACCTGATAATATGTTCAACGCGAATTTTTGCCCGTTCAACTTTTTCGCCTTGAATGTAATCCGCTATTTCTTTTCTAGATTTTTGCGTCAACTCAGTTTTCTTCTTTTCAATTAACTTGAGGCGATTTATAGCCAACCTGAGATGGGTTTTAAGCTTCGTGTAATTAGGTCCACTGGAAAACATCTCGGCTATTTCGTTTACGGTCAACTGAATGAAATATTGTGTGGATTTTCGTAGGTTCCAATGAGTCACAATTCACAATAATAAAATTATTTATGAAAGACACTCCTTTCTCTTATTTGACAGCTTGCTCACCATAGATAATACCACTTACAGAATAATATAGGAAATATCATAGACAAGCTGGATCCTTTTATCATAGGAATTGGAGATCGCTAGTTATGCGCAGGAAATTTTTTTGGCTACGTTTATACAGTTGTAGTCAGTAAACGCACCCGTAAACGGACCGTGTAGCCTACCAGCCTCGAAATGTTATCAAGCTGTATGAGAATTTTGAATATAGCGCCAATTTCGACATTTTTATGTACAGATGGCGCAGTTTTACATACACGCCATAATGTAATGAGTGTGAACTGCTATTTTTTATAAGTTTTTTGTAATTAAGCGGTATTAACGTGTCTAGAAATCAACAAAACTTTGTTAAATAATGAACTTAGTATTTAAAGGTACGTAAATAAAAGATTTTCATTGTATACTGTTAAGTATTTCGTCGTGTACGGTCGGTTTTAAAAATGTCAATGTAGGTTGCATAGGCAAATTTAGGGCAGGTTGTTATGATGAAAGAAGGAATACAGTTAGTTTCACTTTGTTTAAGCATATTTTCTTTCATTATTATGGTTTTTTTTGAACGAAGGTCGGGATTTCGACAAATTCATTACTTTAGACATGGGTCCTAATATTGAAGTTGTTGGATACGTTGCTTGATCGGATGTCTCGCGCTCGGATGACATCGGACAATTCTTGATGCAATAGTGTAAAATAGATTATTCCAGTTAATACGAAACTAAACATTGTATGGATATTTTGCTTTCATTCTTAGACGTAATTAGTCGACATGAGAAGAAACCTGGTCCAATACGAGAATGTGTCATTACGAATTGAACTACGAGTTGTCGTATTTTTTCTTTCGTTTTGTTTGAAAGTAGTAATTTTTCCTTTTGTTTTACATCAATCTATTGCTTAATTTTGTCTTAAATTATAAACTTTTGATATTATATTATGGTTGTCCGATTTGTCGTCGAAATTAATCAATTGGACAATACCAATCAATTGAAGTGGTCTGACATGTCAGTATTTGTGCCTTCCGACAGTCCAATAGTTCCTCTTATTTGTTGAATGCATCTTATTATGTTTATAAACTCAATCATTGAACAAACGCATATTCGACAGAATAGCGCCAAAACAACCATATCGGCATTTTTCACACTTTAAAAAATATGCTTCATCAGAATATTGTGATGCTGAAGCTTTGTTCTCAGTAAGCTGAAATAAAATCTGGTAAAAGTTAATTTCATCAAAAGTTATCAAACCATTTTTCCCTTCGTGTTTACATTAAAATCATGTAGTACAGATAATTGTGTTGACATTAATAGTTAACCCTTTGGTACCCGGAGTTTTTACTTTAGTAGTTTGCAATCTTGGTTAAAAAGTATTGAGCTTTTGAAAAGTCTTTTGTTTAACTTTAACAAATGCAATCAAAATCCACTAATTCAATACTAAGTACATATACTGTTATTATTATTAAATGCACCTCCCCGTATTATGTTTTTGCAGATGCAACGCATTAATAATTTTAGTTTATTGGATGGCTGTTCTGTACTGTGCCATACAGTAGTTATACCATCACACTATCCCAGAAAGAGTCAAGCAGCGTAAAATCATTTGCATTATTTCACACAGCCTTACGACTTCCAGATAATTATCTATCTTTTGATAGCCAATCACTAAACTTCCCCGCGAAGCATTCCCATAAATGCATTTGTCCTATATCTGTATCTGTAAACATTATAGCTATAAAAACCACCTGATATATTACCAGATTAATGATCTGAATCGAGATGGCGCAGTATTACCAGATTGTGCCCAATCAGATGACGCTTGAAGACCTGCAGAGGTTCTACCCGAATCTCTGTGTAGATGGAGGGACCATCCAGTACGTCATCAATCCTGAGGACCAGCAGTTTGGCCAGCAACAGGTAAAATTCTAACTGAAAGCTAAACTAAAAACCCCTTTTGTAACTTGCCTAAAAATATGAACTTTGGAATATATTATTCTTTAGACGTATACTAGGACTACAATATTTTGCTAACGGCCCAATGCCGATTGGTATGAAACCGATTAAGATACTTAGGGGCCTGGTTTATTTATTTATTTACATTTTTAATCCAGCTGGACCGGGTAACTATCCCAGGCCCACGTGTTTGTCGCTGTGCTACTGCATTTTGAATAATGATAATATTAAAAACGTGTTGTGATGTATAGACTAAGAACAGAATTTGAACAATTCATCAAATTTAAAGTTAAAATTCAAGTTTTATGAAAGTTTTATTCATGTTCTGTTATTATTTCATAATAGGTTGGATGTTTCACAATACTTGGTTAGTAACAGAACTTGAATATTAAATTTGAAATTTGACGAATTGTTCAAATTCTGTGAAAAACCCATCCTTAACAACGACAGGTTATATTCATACTAATTAATTTTATGATTCAAAGCTAAAACTAAATGAATAAGAAGAGTATGACAATTCAGATAATATGTGTGCGGATGAAATAGCTATACAACGGCGCGCACTTCTCTTAATTTTAGTCGCAAGCTAAAAACAAAATTCATAAGAAAAGGATAGCAATTCAAAGAATATATGTGGTATATTTGCGGCCCTGTTTGTTTGTTATTTGCAAGCATGTCCACGGCAAGCATGCCGTTGCCATATCCACCTTAACTGTTGTGTTCCTCGAAACTAACCAATGTATCAACCTTATTGGCAAACTATAGATTCGGTTGTTACCAGTGTAAATAAAGTCTTTTTTAGCCCCCTAAAAATTTTGACAACCAATTTTGACTCCAAACTAAGTTGTTTTTTTTGTACATCTTATTTAGCTTCTGCGGTGTTGTTGTTCTCATTTACTTTATCTCTTGGTGGAGTTCTTTGTAATACTTAAATACTCAGATTATCATTTTTTATTTGCATGAGTATTGCAAAATTATTCAAAAAAGTTAATGAAAAATATATATTTTTTTAATAAATTCTGGTCAGATGTAGTAATTGATAATATTTATGTAGGTTATTCTGGCTGGCGAGCAGGCCCATGGCATAATGGTTGGTGCCCCTCTGGAGGCAGAAGGCGAGGGCTATGCCCCCGCGGCACCCCGCGCGCAGTACATAGTTCAGCAGCGGGAACCGCCCCCTCCACCGCCCCCCCAGCAAACCTACGTCCTCCAGCCGAGGGAGCCTCCTCCCCAGCCTGGGCCCCCGCAATCCCAGTACCTGCTGGCTCGGGAGCCCCCGCCCCCTCCCAGCCAGCCGTACGTGGTGCAGCGGGAGCCCCCGCCGCCACCGCCCCCCGCCCCACAGGCTCACTATGTGGTGCAGAGGGAGCAGCCCCCTCCCCCGCAAGCTCCCCCACCACAGCCCCCGCCACCACCACCACCCCAACAGTCACAGCAACAGGTAAATTAATGATAAAATAGGATTGAGATTCTCGTGGCCGGTACTAGCAGGAGGAAGTTCAATACCCTCATTATAAATATTAAATAGCTTTGATTTTTTTCATTTGCGAAACTTTTAGATATTAAGGTCTAATCTTAAAAATGTTAACAAAATTCATTAAAAAAAAATTTTTTTTTTCAAACAAAGGACAATATTTTTAAACCGTTGATTTTCAATGATTTTCACTTCACTTAAATAAATACATTAAGGAAGGATTGTTTTGGAGAATTTGAACAATTCATAACATTTTAACGTTTCTGTGAAAGTCCTATTCAAGTTCTGTTATTATATCATTACTTATAGGCTAGTTGCTTGACAACTGAAATAATAACAACTTGAAAAAATCATTCACAGAACTTCAAAATTCAAAAATTTGAAGAATTGTTCAAATTCTCCGAAACAACCCGTCCTAAATAAAAGTTTAACCTTTGAGGCTAATTTGTTCGCTTTTGGAACAACTCATATGTGTCTTCCTTAGTTGTGGTGAGAAATATGATCTAAAAGGTGTTAGAAAGAGAAAACATCATTCTTTGTATTAAAATCTTGAAGAATTAAAATGTGCACCTACGTGAATCCGAAAGTAACGACTGTAATTTTAAAAAAATCTTATGAGACTTCGTAAATTTTTTATTAAATATTTTTATATAAAACTTTAAAAGTGAGGTATAGGTAATAAATACATTTGTCCAATAAAATGCGTGTGTTATCAGTATATATATATGTTCGTTATCAGTAACTTTAGTTTTAAAAAAACGTAAAGGGAGCCATATTAATTTTTTTTAATGTTTGCATTAAATATTTCATTTAATATATCTTTATTTAAAATAATAAAATATGAGAGCATATTTCAACACCTTTCAAAACCTTTCGAAAACAGATTTTAGTGTTCGGATACATTCAGAAAAATTCAATTTATTAGAATTTTATTGCAAAGGGAAATACTCCGATCGTCTGACAGAATATGGCTGAGGTCTGAGGAGTTAGCTGAGAAATGTGGTATACCTAGAAATCTCGTAATTCAATGTAAAAATTTAATATTCTACACATAAAGTACAAATTGTACTTGTAAAAAGAAGATTCAAAATCTTTACAAATATGTATTGGAAAATATTTCACACTGTTTTTTTGGACATTGCCAAACTTTGAAAAAGCTGCCCTGGGTATTAATGTTTTTGGCTTATACTCATAAATATAACAAGATAAATGGGAATAATGTAATGCATAAAAAATACTGGTTTCTAAAAACTACAATTTTCTGAAATATTTCATATTATGTTAACATTCTTTGATTGCCCTTTTTGTAGGTCTGTTACGAACATACATTCTAAGTTTTCCTCATCCCAACAATTGTCAACATTCCACATCATCTTGGAGAGAAGTCACCAATTTATTCATATTTTATTGGACAATAAAATAATTATTATTTTGAAAATAATGAACTGTAGAATGAATAGCTGGGAGGATGTGATCTTAGATTGTGTTCACAAAACACCTGAAAAATATACCAAAAGTTTTCTGCTCTGAACTAATTATTTCCGAATTGGGTTTATTTTTACGCCCTGACACCTAGTGATGATAATTCATTAATATAATGTTTTTTTAACAAAATAATTATGTGCATAACTCTTAGTATTTATTATAGTCATGTCTTGCCTCATCCACTCTTTATTATTTTCTTTATAACCAAACTTTCCATACAATAAACAAATTATTGACGAGCTTTGTGTTATAAATATTTAGTATCTAATGTTGGCAACCCTAGAATCAATTTTTCAATCGTTAACCTTTTCAAAGCTATACCTTTCAAAATCAATTACCACATATTCCACAATCCGATAATTTGGTGATTCGTCTATGTGCAGACACAGTTTTTCAATGATTAACTTTTCAACCTAAATAAAATCTAAACCTTTCTACAATGTATACTGCAATTTTTTATTTTTTTAACAAACAATTTAAAAAAAAAATTCTATCACATGTCGACACTGGTCACTCAGACGAGTAACCGCCCAACCACTCCATCACAAAAAAAAGTCACTGGAGGACCAAAATTTCATTTACATTTTAACTTGAAATAATGTTATGAATCCTGGTTTAAGTACGTCACTTAACACCCTGTATATGATGCAGCCCGGGAAAGGTTTAAACTCATTGTTAATTGATACTTTCATATATATCTTTCTTAATTTTAAACCTTTTTTTTTTTAATTTACTCTTTTCATTAATTAAACACATGACGTTCCTAGCCTTTGAACGACTATTTATTTATTTGAACTAAAAGTCTTGAAGTTTAATCAATAATGATTTAAAACACTTAGGACGGATTGTTTCGGAGAATTTGAACATTTCATCAAATTTCAACGTTAATTTTCGGGTTCTGTGAAAGTCCCATTCAAATTCTGTTATTATATCATTATAGGCTAGTTGCTTTACAGAACTGAAATAATAACAGAACTTGAAAAAATCTTTCAAAGAAATTGAATATTAACTTTGAAATTTGAAAAATTGTTCAGAGTCTCCTAAACAACCTGTCCTTAATCTTCCAGCGGGCGCGCTGTCGTAAAATTTACGACAGACGCGCCTTATCGCTTCCCCCACTCTTTCCACTTAGTTGTAAGCATCGAGCTTCGAGCTATGCTAGAGTCAAATCAAATGTCAAACATTTACCGCAAGATATAAATGTTTTTCTCAAAGTGAGTTACGGTAGGGCAATTGAACCGATGACAGAAGAAGAAAACATAAGCTTTCCAAAACTCGGTGTTTGTCGGTTATGTGCACTGGATAAGAAAAGATCCTCAGCATCAATGAAGTGTTGCCGTTGCCAGTCCTTTACATGCAGGAACCATTCTTCAGTTGAGGTGGTTTGTAACAATTGTAAGGATGGGAATATTGATTCTGACTAAATAGATCGATAACAAATTTTGTTTTGAAATATTAAAATGATAAATATAAATTCAAATTTATTTTTTTAAGTACTGCTTATTATCATTCTTCATATCCTTAAAAAAATTCCCTAACATTTGTATAAAGAAAACACCACTTACCTGGAGAAAACTTGATGACGTAAAATTCACGACAAGCGCCCGCTCAAGGGAAATTTCTCAACGCGCCCGCTGGAAGGTTAAATAATTTATCAATAAAAATAACTTTTCTTGACTGAATTGGTTTTTTTAATGCAGTGATTTAACTCTTTTTCCCTTCGTTTAAAACTCGCAGTTTAATTATTTATGTTATTAAATAGTCCAATAATGTATTGGTGCGTTGTCATCAAATAAGATTTTGCATTTACCAAATACCACTAACACATACCTGTCTCTAAGAAACCGACTTTCTGATTAAAAAAACATTAATATTTTATTCCTTTGGGTTTAGTAAATTCTTAGAAATCTACCTTTCGATCATTACAACCCAAACTCCATAGCCTACCATTTTAGTTTGCTTGTTAATTTTTTTCCTGCTCGCTAACTTATCATGCTTGCACGGGGCATCATCATCTCCAGCGCTTGATGTGTATTTTTCTTTCCTAGATGTGTATAGAACCTCCTTTAATGTGTGTACCACCTTCATTGATGCTTATATCACCTCTGGATGTGTCTGTCACCTCCTTTGATGTGTTTACCATCTCTCTGAATGTGTATAGCACCTCCCTTAATGTTTATACCACCTCCATTGCTGCACATATCATCAAAGCTTGATGTTATCACCTTCCTTCATCTGAAAAGGCTTGCATCATGATGTTTCTATGACTAAGTTGGCTGATTTAGCCGCTAGCGTCTGGTTAGTAAGATGAAGTAATATGAATGTCCAGGTGTACTACACTGGAGATCTGCCAGTGGAAGGACAGGTGGTGCTGCAGCAACCGCAACAATTAATTGATCCTTCTCACATGAACCACCAACCTCATCAAATACAGCAGCATGTAAGTTCCCTATGAATAAATATCTGAAGGGCAAAAATTCCATGAGGGAAACAAAAATACAATGCAATATTTTTTATCATTCACAAAATGGTTAGGCTCTTCGATTGGTAGCTCTTTATTATTCTTAAAAATACTGATTGCTTTTGAATATTTTAATGTTGTCTGACACTCGGTACTTATGATGTAGGTTCTGGTAAATTTTTGTACTTTCACAATGTCTTTTGAAACTCTGTTCAGCTTTCAGGTAGTGTTCTTTGTATTTTGTTCAATGTATTGTAACCCAGGAATTTCTATTTTTAATCACTGTAAAATCTTCATCGATGCACATAATAATAACTGTTTGGTATTTCTAGCATCCGCAGGTATCAGTAGGACAACAGACGATACACCACTCCCCACATTCTCTAGTGCACATGCCACAACCACAACCCACCATAATACAACATCCATCTAATCTGCAGTATGTAGATCAGAGAAACATTAATCCTCAAATTGTGCAACAACAACAACATCACCAACATCAGCTCCAACAACAGCATCAACTCCAACATCAACATCAGCAACAACAACAACAACTGCAGCAACAGAGACAACAGTTACAACAGCAACAATTGCAGCAACAGCAGCTCCAACAGCAACAACAATTACAGCTGCAACAACAGCAGCAGATGCAGCAACAACAACACCAACTTCAGCACATGCAGAGGCAACCTCCTCTGCCACAACAGCAGCAGCAGCATAACATTCAACAACAAAGTCCAGGCATGCAAGGACAACCTCGTCTTCTTAATCACCACTTGGGGATGTTAAACTCTCCACGCTTGGCTTCTCCCCAGGCAACTGTACGACCCCCACGACCTCCCCGTGCCCGCCCCAACTCCCGCACTCCCTCTACGCCGCGAGCCCCACGCCCTGCCCTTCCTCCCTCGGGCACCTCCACTGCATCCCCCTCTCCGCGCCTCTTAAGACCCCCGCCCCCGCTGGTAGCTCATCCCTCGCCCCCTCCCGTGCCCCAGCAGCAGCAATTGCAGCAGCAACAACAGCAGCAACAACAGCAGCAACAACAGCAACAACAGCAGCAGCAGCAGCACGCTAAAGTTATCACCCAGCAGAGATTCATTGTGCAACAGGCACCTAACGTCACTAAAAAAATAATAAACCACAATAATTCCGATGATAATGGGGACTTGGAGGAGAGCATTCAGGCAGTTGTGCTCCAGAAAAATCCAACCACGGAAGTGCCAACTGAAATGAGACAAAATTTCCAGAGGCAGCAAGTTCTGCAACAACAACCAAGCAACATGCCAGTACAACAGCAGCAACAACAAGTGAGGCAGAGCCTTCCCCAAAACCATAATATGGTGCAACAGCAAATTGTTAACCAGCAACAACAACACGGCTTTCAACAACAGCAATTTAATAATAACCAACAGTATCAGTCGCAGCTTCAGCATCAACCCCCGGGACACCCTAACCAACAACATGTGTACTCTGGAGAAATGTTCATAGATCAGCAAGGCCATCAACAGCAAGCTGTATACGAAAGCCAACAGCAGCAGGGAAACATATATGACAATCCTAATCAGGAGATAAACGATGAGGAAATGAGATACGTTGCACAAGCTAACGGCCAAAAGGTTACCATGGCGGAGTTCAGAAGTCTTCAGCTGATGAAGAATAATGGACAACCGCCCCCTTCACCTATCAGGTATGCTACTGCAGAAATTTATTTATTTATAACTGCAATAAACCATATATTTTTTCACAAAGTAAAATAAACACTAATATTGTTCTGTTAAATTTTCGTCCTTTGGCACTACAGACCAAATCAATTTTCATTGCAAGGTTTCTTGTGGAACCGTTTTCTAGTTGGAAGAGCCTTGGCAGGTTTTTTTTTTTTGATCTTGTCAGCCCACCTAAAAGGGCAATCTATTGTGGTTACGTGTATTAATTCTTTTGTTGTGTATTTTGTTCACAGAGGAGCTATGCGAGGTGGCCGTGGAGGAAGTGCAGCACCTGCCGGCCGTCACTCAACTCTGGTTCCGAGAAAGCAAGATCTCCCAGTTCAGGTCGTTTCGCCCTTCAGACCTCATCAAGGTAATTCTTTCAACTTAACATTCATTATATTTCCTAACTGATGCTTTGCAGAATATACCATTGTGCTTTTTAAAAATGTCAACATTTTATGTTAGGGAGAAACTTTTAAACTGTTTGCATTATTTGTGAATTGTCTAGTATCTTCTTAAAAATCATTACTTGTTGGCAGATGAGTATAGGCTTATTACTTGCTGTACAATATAAAAAAATCTTTATTTCACAAAAGTTGCATAAAAATGAAATTGCATTTTCTAATAATTCTAACTTCTTTGTGGTAAAGTTTGATGTGTTGCTATTTAGAAATACAAGACAGGCCCAGAACAACTGTATCAATTAAACATATTGCACACTGCTGATAATAATATGTTAGTTAGATAGCAAAACGGAGAGCATTTGAATAAGCCTGGATAGATTTATGAATAATTCCACAAAGTTATTATATTTTTGTTTAAATAAACATGGATGGATTAAAATATTTATGGAGAGGAAGTCCAAATTTCATAAAATGAATTTTATTATTCCAGTTGACATTTACAACAGATTTCTATTTCAAGGTTTTTAAAATTTCACCATATTTAGCATTTCTATTTTAAGGCTCTTAAAATTTCTACATAGTTACTTAAGACTTCTATTGTTTTTTTTTCAAAAATGGTGAGTCACACTCTCATTTCGGTAGTTTGCTTAGTTTAGTATCTTTCTAGTGCTGTTGATAGCCAATAGTGAGTTCTGTGTCTAATAGTTCAGACTGTTAACCCAGTAGATAAACTTGTGAAAGAGAGGGGAATGAGAATCCTAACTACATCTCCCGTATGAATCCAGGATCGAGCATTGAGGAGCGCTGGAGAAAGATGTTGGCCCCCCATAATTGAAACCCCCTCGAACCGCTCTAATAAAAACCAAGGTTTAAGGGAGATCACAAACAACCCTGAAAACGTCCTTATCATGGAATCCCGACTGAGTCCAGACTCAAGCATCGCAGCGCACTGGAGAATATTGTTGGCCCTGTAAATCTAATGCTTAACGTCTTCTCTTGATGTTGTTCTTTTTATTGTAAAACAAATATTAATGTATATATTTTATGGGATATGTGGGATTGCACAAACCTCCTCACATTCCGGAATAAACTATTATTATTATTATTATAACATTATAAATGCGGAAGTGTGTTTGTTTGTGCTTTTTTCAAACGCAACGGAGCGACCGATCAACATGATATTTTGCATAAAGATAGTTGGAGGACTGGGATGTGACGTAGGCTACTTTTCATCCCGGAAAAACATTTCATTCCTGTGGTAAAATTCTTTGTACAGTAATTTCTCCCTAATACCATGTGATGGTAAAAGGTAGTTCTCAATATAGCTAATAGTACCCCCGATATAGTTATACACACTGAAGAGATAAACCGTTAACTGTAGAAGTGTGTTTGTGGGCGTATCTGTGTACAATAAGTAAGCTCAATGTTTCCTTACTTCTGATGAAAAACACTTGTAGGATATTTCTGTTGACTTATACCGTATTTGATGATTTGGCTTGAATTGCTTGGTGCAGTTGAGCAGCAAGAGCCTCTGAATACTCTGGAGAGTGGCAGTGGTGCGGTGGCGGCCGAGCCCCAGAGTGCGCGCATGCTGATCCTGTTGCAGAATGGAGAGCAGCGTCTCATCACCTTCACCTTGCCCAAGGAGAGCTGCACCGTTCAGGAGTTGCTAGAGCAGGTTAGTCATCGCCACATATATGCATACAAAATGTCTAAAATCTGATGTGGCAAGCAAATACGAGAGCAAAAAACAAGAGCTCGCCATGGCGACATGACAAACAATCAGTTATCTTAGAATCAGCACTCATCATGGTCTGAGCAAAAAGAATGGGGATGATTCCCATTAGGATAGATCAGACCTTCATGAGTGCTGCTGAAATTCCTTCTTCTGGTTGTTGTGTCGCCTTTTCTTTTAGCTCTTGTTTCCTGTTCTCCTATTGGTAAGCCAAGGTGTATTTTTGTTCAAATTTTTGAGTGTACAGATTTTTGTGTAATATATGACGTGTATTGAAATTTCTAGCATTTTCAAATAATTTATGTTTTGATGTGCAATTTATAAAAACATTCAAATCAACTGTTTTTCTAAGAAATATAAGTTGACTGAATTATTCCACAATACTGGCTATAAAGCATTTTAAATTTGTTAACCAAGCATTTGATTGGAATTATTTTTTTCTTATTACAGGTTAATGTGCCCTTCACAGCAGACACACAGATTAAATGCATCTCTAATACGGGATGTGATATAGATTACTTTGTGTCCGTGGGCTCCCCAAACAAAGTTGACGAGGTAAAAACTTTATACATAGGAACATATACCTTACTTATAAACGTGGTGTAAATAATATATGGCGCGATGGTCAGTAGAGTGAAACACTGGACTTATAAACACACTTTTTCTTAATTGCTGATCTAACCTGTTTCCCAGATGATGGAGTCCATGCCTGCTGTTTGTGCGGAGAGCCCTCTGGGTGGCAGCAGCAGTGCCGAGGCGTCTCCCGAGAAGGCCCTGCCCTCGCCCGCGCCACCCCCTCCGCAGCCCCCGCAGCCCCCGCCCACGCCACCCTCCCCGCCCCCGCGCTACGTGGAGGGCATGCTCGCCCTCTGCAAGTTCTGCGGCTACACCGGCTTTGACTTCACCAAGTGCCAGAGGTAAGAGACTCAGACTGAAGAATAATTGTATTAAATCACTTAACTCTACTTTATAGTAACCTTCCTACCTAGCTGCAGTAGGCAGGGCTTGAAAGGGTACGTATCTCGGTTCTGAGATCGAAATGATAGTCTATTCCTGCCTTTGGCATGATTGAGTGAAAATGTTAATTACATTTTGAATCAATTTTGACTTATGATATAACATACAGCCTGTAAATCTTATATTATGTATACACTTTGTTTTTTAACTTATTCAATAATTATCTATTGCAGGTGTAAACGCAGATTCCCTGAAGAGCCCAAAGCAATTCCTATCGCCACCAACAAAAAACCTGAGAAAAAGGAACCAATCAAATCTCCATTACAAATGTCTGTCAAAGAAACTCTTAGGTATAACGTCAAGCATACTTGTTATAAAGTGGAATCCACTTTTAAATCATCATTAAATACAAGTGTTTCTCTAAACTTGTGTTTTTCAATCTGTTGGTCGCGACCCCTGGGGAAGCCTTCCTCGGGGGGTCGCCGGCAAAAGGAAAAAGGCGAGGTTCTAACTTCAATAAAAACACTATTTCAGTGAGAAGGATGATCTTTTTTATTTTTCAAATCGTTGTGCTATTTTTGATATGTTAATAATCAAATCATTTTCTAAGTTTAGTCTCTTTTTAGTTTTAATGTCCACCATTGAAGACAATGTTAGTTCACATAATTATGAAGTGGCAAATAGCACTAATAATTTTAGAGCTTCCCTTGCCAGCCATAGATACTCTTCTTTTGTTTTCATCCAAAACACCCAACACTTTGGGGCGTCCAAGTCAAAGTCGCACACAGCCTTACCAACTTACCTCGTATTTAATTTCAAAGCTCTCGCGGCTTCCTTGCAGAGTGTTGGCCGTAATGATGAATATAGGTACCAATATAGAGAAAATAAATAACGTATTTAAATTACTAACTTTTTGTCTGTATCTATGGCCAAATGGGGCCGCCAGAATTTTTCAAACTGTAAAGGGGTTGCTTATTCAAAAAGATTGAAAAACACTGCTCTAAAAGATAATATGGTCAATTTTGTTTTTACACGGTCAACATAATGTAATAGAAATATCCGTTCTTATTAGAATTCTCCCATTTTCCAATACATTATGTACTGTTTTTTTTAACGGTATTCTGTGGAACATATCCCCCTTGTAAAAACAGAATTAGGTGTATTATATCTATGATTATGACCATGTGATGTATAAATTAATTTTATTCTTATTTTGATTTTTCAGTATTCCAATTGAACCCGTGAAATTAAATTTATTGAAACCTTCTCTCAAGGTTGTCAAAGCTTTAAATGTGAGTATTACAACATGTTTATTTATTATAAAGTTATTCTACTTTTTAGGCCAGCTTTTTCATAATGGCATCTGATTAGGTGTGATTTTGTGCATGTGTTATTATTTTTTCTTATACTGTTATAAATGTCAAAATAATCAATTCTCATAATTATACATATTACCTGTCCTGAAAAGGAACGTTTTTATAAAAACTAGTTGGCATTAACCTTAAATATTGTAGTGTATCTCTAAACAGTATAAAACAAAGGCACTATCCGCATCTGTCTGTTTGCGCACTTAGTTCTTCTAAACTACGCATCGGATTTTGATAGGGTTTTTACTATTATTTATTTACTTTCTTCCGGAAGGTTTATATATATAATACATGCATATTATATTTATTAAAAGTAGGAAATAGTCTAGCAATGCCGGCTACACGTCAGCTTTTTTATCTTATTCCTCTTATATTTATTACTAGCTGAAGTGTACCCGGCGTTGCTGGGGATTATCCTTAGGAGATAGATGTATACTAGTACTGTATCAAAATATAATTAGCCGTTGGAAACAATAGTTATATTGTTGATAATAGTTACCGCCAATAGTTGAAATATAATACCTACGAATATTATTCAACGCCGTCAACGATTCAACTGCCTAATAAATAAAAAGGTTAAGAGTTTGCACTTCGTGAACAACATTACTCGATGTTTCAAATGGTCTTTTGGTTATGTAACACCTGCTAGACGTTTTTCTTTTATTTTTCCATCCAATACGGCCGATACGCAGCGCCAAGGGACAATCAAATTTATCAACGACAAGCAAAAACTAACATATTGAAATTATCAATGTCGGCCGCCTAACAGCTACGTTTTGTACCTATTGTTTTCAACAGTGTTGGCCTGTTAAATCAAAAGGGTCAAGAGATCACACTTTGTGAACGATATTATTATTATATATTACGAGGGAGATACCATGCACTCCTATATGCTCCGAAAGCGAGGACTTCTGCCTATCAGAACGCGCCAATAAACAGAGCGACTCAACTGCTTAACGATTCTGCATTAGCCATCGACATTTTCAATGTCACCTACAGTCAATTCAGTAAATATCTTTTAACATATGTCACAAAATAGTAAAACTGCCTCTGTAAACTTTTTAATTTGTAATCTTCTCCATGATATATTGGTGTATAACCGTTTTATGGAGAACATGAAAAAAAAAAAAAAAATTATGCCTAATTTTAAATAGTATTTTGGTAGTGTACATACTACACGTTTTTTTGGATTTTCCCATCTGACACGGCCGATACGTAGCGCCAAGCAACAAGCGAATTTATCGGTGACAAGCAAAGTATATCTTCAATGTCTTTAATATTTCAACAGGTTAATGTTTTCAACACCGAAACCAACGTCTTCCAACAGTTTCAACTTTCAACTTTATTATAGGATTGTTATTACGTGTGTGGGGCATAGAGATAATAATAATACATCAATGCTTCGGGGAACCACCCGTTAAAAGGGATTCCCTTTTTGTTATTATCGTGACGATCTCCCATACGTTTAGTTTGATTGTACTGGCTTGTCGCGCGTCATTCGTGTCTATTAGCATCGAAATTCGAAATACTTGGACCGTAATTTTTTATAACGTTTAATGCTTTATGATAATATGTTTGATAATTTGAAACATATGTGATGAATGAGGTTTCATCGAGTATGGAGAATTAAGCACTAAAAACAGACCTGAGTTAATAAATCACTAGAAATAATCAATTATAGTTGCGTCAACGTCGGTGTTATTTTCAACAGTTGAAAATCGCCAACGATAACGACGTTGGCGTTGGATGGAATTATCGTCAACACCCAGTACTAATGTACACATACCATCGTGGACTTTTCTGTAGGTCTGTTCAAGATATACAATTCCGCAGTACATTATTTTGATGTATATTCATAAGGTTTAGCCGGCTTTAGCAATGTGAGCGCCCGAAAATATATTTTTACGACGATTACAAAACATTGACTTTCTCTACTTTTTATAAATATAATTTACATGTGTTATATATATAAACCTTCCGTAAGAAATTCCCTAAATAATAATATAAACTCCATCAAAATCCGTTACGTAGTTTAAAAGAACTAAGCGCACAAACAAACAGTCACGGATAGCAACTTTATTTTATACTATTTAGATATTTTGTAATTTATTTCCGAGGGTTGATTTCATAAAGTCATATTGCTCTTACAGGATAAAAAGGTCAAAGGGCGAAAAGGAAGATTGAAGCAACTAGATCCAGATCCTGTCATATTAACTCTGAGTTCAGATGAAGAAGACTCCAATAGTTCTGCACAAAATTTCCAGGTAAATATTGACTTCCCGTGGTTTTCAAAAAAATTCAATACATTATTTTAATCATAGACATACAAATCAATAGACAGGAACTTAAGGGTGAGGGGAACAAATCATATTGCGAGAAGCGCATGGAGCGACATGGGCGTCACCCTTTCAATACTGGTCAATAAATGATTCCGATAGTTTCCTCGCATTCTATCCTCATTATTAAGACTTTGAAAATAAAATCTACTTACGAATTACTGGTCCTTTTTATGTTAGAGCGCGAATTACTAGCAGAAGTAAAAAACGTTATTGCAAAATTCCAAATCCCGCGAAAAAGTTCAGCTTGTTTCATAAATCGAATATTGTGTTAGGGTGGGTTTACACTTGCAAGTAAAATTTACGACTTTCTTAAATTTTTGATAAGTTACTCACAGGAGCGCTTACATATGCATCCAATGATGTTAAAGCTTTCTATGCATTCTCGGCAAATGACGACAAGTAAACAAGTCCCGAAGAGCAACGGCAGAAGACCGAATCTTACTGTCGGTGTTGCAGATTTCTGTTTTACTATCCCAACAGTGACGTCAAAACTTACTGTGAGCATCTCAACTTATCAATCTGTTTTGATAAGCTGTGAGAGAGCCGTAAATTCCCGCATGAGCGATTAGACCTGTCAAAAACTTACGTAAGAAAAACTTCTGTAACTTGGTATAAATTACGGTAAGTGACTTATGGTGTTGTTTACATTGGTAAATTTGTCATAAGTCGCTTACGTGAGCAACCTACAGGAAAAAACTTACAAGTATAAAGGCAGCCTTACAGTATTATGTTAGACACTTTTAAAAATGAGTTATAGATTTTTTACCGCAATAAAGAAACACTTGCACCCAAGTGAACGCCTATGGTAAATATAGGTAGAGTTGTCACAAAAGCTCGTACCATAAAATAATACAATTAACTCTTTTCATTTTTGTTGCGAGTTCAAATCCCGGCGTGCGCAAGTAAATTTCATTGGATTAATTTGTGTTGTTTCACAATTTATTAATTAAAAATAATATATAGTATACTCGCAGCACGTTCCAGAGTGGAAGATACTCTCAGTATCACCCTGGTGTAAGACCACTATTCAGAATTGAAATGTTGCTTGAAATGGCTTTAGCCATGTTTGGTGACCAGATCTGAATAGCCAGGTACTCCCCTACCTTCCTGTTGCATATCTCCTTCCCCTCCCCACTACCTTCAGACTCGCAACATATCCCAATTGGGGATACCATAGTCTCACTGGCTCCAGACAGTTAGGACTCTTACGAGCCGCCACTGTTCACATTCAAAAAATAAATTATTTCACTCATAATAATGTCTACAATAATACATAGCAGTTACATTATTTTTTTGCGCCTGGTTGTAGTAGATACCCTTATTATCGCTCGGGTTGCTTGAATTAGCTTTAGTCCTGTTTAGTGACCAGATTTGCTTAGCCAGGTAGATACTTGTCACCACTACTTCCAGTCACACAACATAGCTGGGAGTGGGGATGCCATAGTCCGTAATCTCTTAAATATAATAAAAATTTTTGAATTATTTCATGCATAATATTAAAATTAAAATTATGAATTTAAGATTGAAATTAAGTATTAAAATTAAGTATTAAAATTAAGTATTAAAATTAAGTATTGAAATTAAGCTACATAAAATATATAATTCCACAGTGGAATGCATAACATTACGAAAGCAAAAGAAACAATTATTATTAAACTGTAGAAAATTTATTAATATGTATGTTATTTTATATTGTTACACAAACCGATGTGACAGTATTAGTCGGCTCTGTTAGCAAAATGCGAACTCAGACCTTGCGTAGAAAAGTCCCAAAACAAGTTGCGCTGCAAAACATTACCATACTTTAGCGAACCTTACTTTTCTGTGGAAGGTCTCGTTACTTTGGTGTTTGTCTGCCGGCGGTCAATGCACAAAAGATGTCGACCTTTGTTAAAGCCAAGTCTATCTCAAGTCTCCGGCTCCAAAATGAACGTCAGGTGGTTTGGTTCCTGGTTCCAGAGGTTAGGGCAAGTCTATCTCTTCTGACGTCAATGATTTTAATGCTAAATCTTTAGGCACATTGAAAAATTTTATTTGGCGAGAGATTAAAAACTGAGTTTGGTAATTCAATAGTATGATGTGAGGCTGCTAAATCTGCCTTCTCAGCTGCTCCAAGAGACATTGTTAGATTAATCTAATATCCACGATTGATGAAACTTTGAACACTTGACCTTCAAAAAAAGATTATGGCCACTTTTTTTTTTTTTTTGTTAACTCCACACAGGGGGCCCTGAGGTAAATAATTATTAATCATTATGAAAAAGAAGGAAGCGACACATTTTCATGTGAAAAATATCAACCGTGTACATACATTGTGCGCATGTTTCCTGATTAGAGAAGAAGGACAGCATAAATACCTGATGCCTGTGCTCTAAAGATTGCAATCCGCTTATTAAGATACGGGAATTTATCAAACGGATTGCCCGCCTCTGCACATAGTCGACGGTTTTTCTTATCTACTCTATCTTAGGTACTCTCATCCGCGTAACAATGAATTGGTTCACACAACAAAAGGTCATTGATGTGCAACAAAAACAAAGTCTCAACCGATCCCTGTGAGACGCGTTGAGCTTGAGAAAGAGGTGAAAACATCAGCAACTGTCTGAATCAACCTTTCCCTCAAAAAGTTGGCAATCCACGTACACAAGGATGCGGGAAGTCTGTAAGATGGCAGTTTGTTGACAAGTCCTCGGTGCGCAACCCTGTCAAAGGCCCAGGAAATATCCAGTGCAACTATTTGGGTCTCACCATAACAAAAGATACTTTTACATAAGATTTCAAAAACCACCCCATCCCCTTCCCCCCCTATAGCAGAATGTTGATACATCATGATGAAATTTTACACACTTGACATTCAAAATAAGAGGTTCAATACTGTCTCGCTGTCTCCATCTGAATTCGAATAACTTCTTCTTTTGAAAAGGATTATTTTTCTCTATCTAGGTATCTACGAATGGCTATTTCGGATTCTCAAAAATCAATTTATTTACCTGCTTTGTATAATAGAATAAGATATAATAAGAATTGGATGACTGACCACATTTTGAACTTAATGGATGAGAGACATAAACACAAACATAATGAGACACAATATAAAAACTTATAAAGAACGATTAGACGTGAAATTAAAAAAGCCAAAGAAGAATGGATGAAGTCACAGTGTGAAGAACTAGAGTCGTACAGTCGTAGTCACAATGCATTCAAACTTCACAAAAAATTAAAGGAAATTACAGGCACTTCTAGAAGAATTACTCCATCATGTTTAGTTGACGATTCCAATAAATTAATATTGGATGAAAAAGATATTTTTCAAACATGGGAAAAGTATATTCATGATACATTCAAAGATATTAGACCTGACACTAATATTCCCAATGATCAATTGCATGGACCATCGATTTTAAAATCAGAAATTCCTCATGCGATAAAGACTTCAGACAATAGAAAAGCGTGCGGACCAGACGATATTCCAGTTGAGGTTTTGAAGCTCTTTAATGATGAAAATGTTGACTACCTGTTGAGGCTATTTAATTCTATATACGACACAGGGAATATACCCCAAGATTGGATAAAATCCACCTTCGTGACATTGCCTAAAAAACAATACCCTAAGAAGTGCAGTGACTATCGATTAATAAGCCTGATGAGTCATGTCCTTAAATTATTCCTTAAAATAATACATGCCAGGATACGCAATAAGTGTGAGCAGGACTTGGATGACACTCAGTTTGGCTTCAGAAATGCGTTTGGGACGCGTGAGGCATTATTGTCTATCGATGTACTATTGCAAAAGTGTCGTGACCAAAGAAAGGAAGTTTTTGCCTGTTTTATTGACTACGAAAAGGCATTTGACAGGGTAAAACATGCTGACCTAATGAAAATGCTTGCGGATTGTAACGTTGACACCAAAGACCAGAATTTCATAAAAAACCTGTATTGGTTCCAAACAGCAGAAATAAGACATGGGAATGAGAGATCTAATGCAATTGCCATTAACCTCTTGAAAGTGGGGCAGATTTCGGAAACAGCGCGAAAATTACCTTGATGAGTTTTTTCTCAAATTTCGGAAAAAAAACTAAGTATTTGCTTTTTTTTTTATTGTTTTCTGTTTACCAGATAATGTAGCTAATTATTCATATATAGTTCATGATTATATCGTAAGACGTTTTCCCAGAATAGCTAACTTTATCTGAAAAATTAATAAAAAATTCCCCCGTTCGGGAAACAATTGTCAAAAAAATTATGTTTATGAATATAAACGGATTTTATTATTTCCACACAAACCTGAATAAATAGCCTATATGAAAAAAAACAAACCAAAGGTGTTTTCAAAGAAATAATGGCATTTACGTTGTTTTGAAAATGTAAAATATTTTAGGCTTTTCAAAAAAAAATCTCACGCCAAGCGTGCACTTTAGAATTTTTTTGTGTCGTATTGTATAAAGTTATGAAAGCAATTCTTTCAGTTTCTGGTAGTTCATACTATTGTTGTTACTAATAATATTTTTTTATACTAGAAACCTGTAAATAAATAATGCTAAAAATATATTTATGCACTATGATGTAAATTTTCTAACATTTTTGCCGTCACTTTACCAGCCTGATTTTTGACACAATTATATTGCGAAATATTGTAAAAATTACATCAAAATAAACTAGATAGAATTACCTTTCTAATGGTACCTAACACCTATTATTTCGATAATGAATTTATATCCAAAACAATGCTAATATGTAGAATATTTACCTCAGACAGTTCACCAATTTGAAGTCTATTTCAATATCTGGAATTCCAAAATGGCCGCCATTCTTGTATACACATTACAATCGAAATACAGAGTGGTTCAAAGAATCATGATTCAAGGAGAATAAAAATAAATTTTAGTGATATTTTTTTTCATAATATTTATTTCAATTTTATATAACATAAAATGCATTTTTTCAATTTCAAGTACTGGGTGGTTCAATAAAAATAAAAGTCGGAGATTTATGTTTCATCATATTTATTTCATTTTATATTATATGAAACACGTGTTTTTCAAACTTTGGTCCAGAGGCCAGGCTCTCGACTACGAAAAATATTATTTTACTACTAATACACAACATACCGTGATTGCTAGAGGCGCTGCCTCTTCGGTGCTTCTGCCGCCTCTTCTGTCGGCTCCAGGAACCTGAAAAAATAAACATTTATTGTTACACTAATGTCTTTCAATTCTGGAAAAAATTAAGCAGTTTCCAGAGTGGAAGATACTACCAGTATCGCCCTGGTGTAAGACCACCATTCAGAATTGAAACTTTGCTCCAAATGGCTTTAGCCGTGTTCAGTGACTAGATCTGAATAGCCAGGTACTTCCCCACCTTCCTCTTTCCCTTCCCCACTTACCTTCAGCCTCACAACATCCCCCAATTGGGGATGCCATAGTCTCACTGGCTCCAGACGGGAGCAGTTGGGACTCTTGTGAGGTATTCACTATAAAAAAAAAAAAAAGCAAACAACCAACCTAATATAACTACTACTAATACACAAATAATAACAATAAAAAACATACCAACGTTCCGTCCGGCGCTGCCTCTCCGTCCGGCGCTGCCTCACCAGTCCTTCTACCGCGTACCTCTCCAGTATTAGTCTCCATTCTATAATAATAGGAACAATCAGACATATACTAGTATTTATAAATTTTGTATATATAATAATAAACAAAAAATATTTTTCTTATTATTTTTTGGGACACCCTATACAACTGTGATATTTACTAATACTGTGACTTTTGTGATATTTATTACTATTTTTCATAATAAATAATAAATACCAATAAAAATATTTCCGTAAACAATAGTTTACATTTTCTTGGACCTGCTTGTACAATCTACGCGAATTGCTTGATAACACAACTTTTAAAATCTGCCGCTAGCAGTAAAAAAAGTGGCGCTGTCGGTTGAAACACTAACACATGTAAAGTAATCTCGATGTATTTGTGTGAAACGGTAGAGATGCACAACTTATTTTTTTTAAATATTTTCACTAAATATCGACTATATAATGGCTTTGTTACATAATCTCAATTGTTTTCCCTGCATAATGACATTCGAATAACTCAAAATAACATAATGATCACGTAAATATTCCCATCTAAAAATCAAATATTTACGCGCAGCTATTTTTTTGACACATGACATGACATGTCATTTTTTTTTAAAATAATCACGAAGTATTGACAAAAAGGGGGCTTCGATATATAATAACAATTGTTTTTTCCATACAATGATACACGAATAACTCCAAATAATGTAATATATCATGTACATAACTCCATCCAAAAAGTAAAAATTGTTCCTGCAAAATTTTTGCGAACTTTTACGTCATCTTTTATAAATTTACAATATCAAAAATGATTTATATTTATCAAAACACATTACTTGGTCAATGAACTATGTATAAAAACACAATTACTTACGTTTATTTGTTGAATTAACTGATTAATCTCGTTTTTAGCTAACGCTCACTCAGAAACCGACCGTTGGAAAGAAACTCATAAAAACAAGCAACGCCACTTTACCATAGATAATTTATATTTACACGTACAGGGCTCGTAGCCTCATCAAACAAAAAGCTAATTCTAGTCCGAACTTGGCGCAAGCGATTCTGACCTTTTACTTCATACAAATTCTTTATACATAAGGGTTAAAATCGCATTTTAAAAAAAAAAAACCGCCGAATTTCAAAAAAGCCCGCCGGCGGTCGAGCCACAGTTGACTGGTTAAACGTGGAGTACGACAAGGCTGTATCCTGTCGCCACTATTGTTTAATCTCTATTCCAACTATGTCTTTAAAAGAGCCCTAAGTAATACTGAGAAGGGTCTTAAGATCAACGGAGTTGTCATTAATAACATAAGATACGCAGATGATACTGTATTACTAGCTGACTGTATCGATGACCTCCAAATCCTATTAAATCTTGTTAATAATGCTGGTGAGCAACTGGGCCTAACAATCAACGTCAATAAAACAAAATGGATGACATTTGGACGACTAGATCACTCTGAATCAGTGATACAGTTAAATGGTTGCAATGTCGAAAAGGTCGAAAGATTTACATACCTCGGCAGTATTCTCACGGAGACTCTTGACCCAGATGTAGAGGTTAGGTGCAGAATTGAAGCAGCAAGAACTGCGTTCATTAAAATGAAATCCCTCTTCTGCAATGATAATATCAGCTTAAAACTAAGGCAGAGAATTCTAAAATGTTATGTGTGGTCGGTCTTGTTGTATGGATGTGAAACATGAACCTTGAAAGTAAATACCATGAACAGGTTAGAGGCTTTTGAAATGTGGCTTCACCGGAGAATACTCAAAGTCCCATGGACCGACATGATCACCAACACAGAAATTCTCAGGCGGGCTAGAGCAGAGAGAGAACTGCTTAGATTAATAAAAATCAGGAAAATTTCATATCTGGGTCATGTACTTCGAGGGGAGAAGTATCACTTGCTCCAGTTAATATTGAAAGGCAAGATAGAGGGTCGCAGAGGGCCTGGTAGGAGACAAATGTCTTGGCTGCGAAATATACGAGAGTGGACCGGCATTAGAAGTGTGGAGGAGCTATTCCGGGCAGCGCAAGACAAAGAGACATTTTCTAGAGTGATCGCCAACGTCGGGGGGACCTGATACGGCACATAAAGAAGAAGTATAATAGAAAATTCAACATTTTCACTAAGTGAAAAATCTACTTACCTCTATATAAAAGTGAAATAACTAGGTACGTATATAATGTAAAAGAGCCATTATTATCTTATTCCAATGTATCTGAGTAGGCCCCCAGTTATATAAAAATATATCTTTTAGATTGATTCCCTATCAAAATTTTTGCCTAGGTATTCTTATGCATTTTTGTTCGGACGTATCAACGGTAGGTGTTATATTTAAAAAAATAATTTTTTTGGCGCAATTAGGTGCTTTCAGAAATAAAGCGAACATACATTTTTGTTTTTATTGGAAACAATCATTCTATTGTAGAACTAAAATGTATTGATATTTCCCTGTGAAAACTTTTTTCAAGCACCTATGTAGGTATTTGTCTTTTGCCGTTTTTGCAATTTTCGGCTTCTTTTTAAATAAGGATGAGTTTTCTTATTATTCATCATGTCCAACTGTTAATTGAACTTGAATTTAAAGATTTTCATAAAATATTTACCCCAGTGATTGATTATTCATTTAAATGTTTTGTCCATATTTATTTCTCTTTGTGAAAACGCTCCTCATTTTTAAATTAATTTATTACCATATTTTATATAATCATTCATTACTTATTATTTTTAATTTTTTTAAATATATTTCTTGAAATGTAATAGTGCATAATTTTTTGCATCTAATATGACATAATGGGACTGCACCGTTCGTTTAGCTGATAAGGCAATTGAATTAGGAAGTGGATGGTAGAAAAATTTGGGAACGCCTGAGGAAAATATGGCACAATCAAGTGAATGGAATAATTATGTTTAGTACAATAAGGTGTATGTGATGAACTAAGGAAGGGGTGTAAGCAGAACGTATGTCATGGAAGTGAATGGTACTTTAAATTTAAACTTATTATAAATAGGTACTTATCTTTGGTAAAGTGAGGCATGTATATATGGCTGATGTATGCGAAATGGATAAGAGTAAGAAAGGGATGCTTATATTGTTTGGGCATAGAGAGCGGTTGAACAAAGTGAGGAGTGTTGTGAGATTATATGACGTGGAAGTCAATGATGGATGAAGTCGGGGATGACCAAGGAAGAAATGACACGATGAAGTGAATCAAATACCTACAAAAATGAACTTCTTCAATTATTGACTATTACATTATTATTATTTCCATCTTAAAACACACCCAGTTTACTAATTCACAACCCCAAAACTTTACTCCAAACCATTAATAACCCTGAGCAACGCCGGGTTCACTTCAGCTATTGTCTATGGCGGCCGGCGTTTGTTAAGTTTTTATAAAAATCTACAGTTTTATTCCAATATTGATGAAATTTTGCACAGTTGACCTTCAAAACAAGAAGAACGTCACTGTCTAAGTGTGATTTTGAAAAACTCTGCGTGAAGCCCGAGCAACGCAAGGGAGTTCAGCTAGCAATATATAAATAAACTGTAGTTTAAGGACCAATTTAAAAACCACTACAAACATCTGGTTTGCCCGGTGCACTGGGCAAAATGAGTTGTGTTTAGGCAAGTTCCTGGCCCAGAAAAAGCGTGGCTACAGGAAAGGAGAACGGATCGCTGGGCCATCTAGACCTAGTATTCATGGCCAAAACTAAGCGTGTGGAAGCAATCATTTGCCAGGCCAGCTGTGTGGCCGACAGTGAAAATGTATAAATCGTCATTCTACTTTTTTACTTGGCAACACTACTTTTCAATCCGCTGAGTCAAGCCATCTTGCAGTTTGGAATGTGCAAGTCCATGTTATATTTTTTTCCAAATACTATACCCGTATTATATAAACGAAGGTTTTTATTTGCTAAAATATGATATTATTACATAAACATTACAATATGGTTAAAGTAAAAAGTTAGGCTAGGCACTTGCTTTTACTGTGGTAGTCGAAATTTCATTCAAATATGATTATTTCTCTAACATTTAAATTTAGATATCTCAAAACTTCTGCATGTGAGTCGGTGACTGTTGCCTGAACGGCAACTATATAATATAATATTGGTACTTAATTTTTTTTAATATTTAAAAATATGTTGTGCAGAGGGGGGAGGGGTGATTTGTCTGTTAGAGTGTGAAGTTTGGTTGTCACGGTGTTGTTGAGCCTAGAACACAGTGATGCCATTCCTACTGAAAATTCTGTAGATCTACCGATATTCGTAGAAAATCTACTGAAATTTGTAAATTTATGAAAATCAACCGAAAGTTTTTGAAAAACTACCGGTGCGAGTGAACACACAGCTCTTAATTCAATAGTTTTCTTAGGGGATCAGTTTCCAGGCAGCCCTATCTCCAGATATGGAAATATTTACTAGCCTCTTCGCTCCCCTGTTCTAAGCTTATTTGACTTCTTTTTGTGAGGATATCTCAAGTTTCGAGTATATATGTTGACAAGCCAGACTGCCTTAAAGATCTCAAGATGAAAATCCAGGCGGAAATCGTTCAAATTCCACGTCAGTTGTTAATTGACGCTTCTCAAAGTATTCGGGACAGACTACAAAAGTAAATGGCCAACATCTGAGCAACGGGGACGTGATCTTCAGAACATAAACTGCCAACGAAAAATTCCCAATATACACTATGTTTTGTCGTACAAAAATATTTTTTAAGCAAAGCTGGCCAAGTACATCTTATTTGAAAACCATGCAATTCCTGTGACGGCCCATGTTTTTGTATTAATAGCACACAACGATGATGTGAGCTAACTCAAAATTGATAAAAATAACAATTTAAAACCCCCAATCGAGCAAATGACAACTAAACCAGATGTTCTTTTTTTGTCAGCGCGATGCCAAGCTTTTGTTTTGGGAGGCATTGTGCTTGCACTACAACCGACATTCATATGTCTACTTCTAGCAGCGCCAGCTGGGAGCGCGCTGGTGTAATCCACCATGTGGAGGCAATACACAATTTGTGGCAAGCTGCCTAACTATGTACTGGGCAAACCACTCCTCTGTAGGGGACTTAATGATTGTGTTATAAACTTATTTAGGGACCAAGTGATTTGATGCCCATGATGACTAACCCCATGATAACCATGGCTGCCACCATGAAGGAGCCAACCCTTCAGGATCTGGAGACCACACCCGGTAGTGCACTCAACAACACGCATCAGGACACGGGACTCTTCCAAGGTAACAAATACATTATTCTTATAATATAAACACACTTTTAAACCACTTACTAATATGTATATTGTTTTTCTTTTACTTGTGAAAATTGTTTCCGATTATCACTATTATGATTTACATGAATGGGTTCAGTATAAAAAAGAGCTAAAATATCTGAAAAAGGATTAGAAAACATTAAGAAATAACTTTTTTTGGAGGTAATATCCTTAAAGGAGCTGAGTTGGCAACACTGATATCAATTGCTAAAAAAATACCAACTGTAAAAAAAATTCGGAAGTGATTTCTTTCTCCAATAATTATTTATTTTTATGTCCTTTTTTATTTAATTAAATTTCGGAATATATTCGGTAGATTTTAGCTGAGATCAATAGATTTACAAAATTTTTGGTAGGATTGGCATTACTGGCCAGATGTGCTTAGCACAAGACAGTGAAAATTAGGCCTGGGCCTAACCTATTCGAATCAGTTCAAATGTTATGATACTCCCATAAACCAAATATATCGATACTGAATCCACAGATATCAAAGTTGCGATATATTCGATATTCAGGGCACCCGGAAAACGTAACACTTTTTACTCATTCCAAAACGTAAGCATTTTATGATATCGATTGTAGGTATCGCCGTATCTTGCCAAGTTTCTCACGTCTGTTTGCGCGCCATGCGTGAGATCTGATTTAGCTGTTTATTATTTTAGCTGTCATTATTTTTTTTGGTCTACTTTAATAGACTAGAACTAAGATAGCCTAGAGTCTTATATTACATCTAAAAACAATTATATTTATTCAGTGCAAAAAATCATTAAATTCACAAATGCGTGAAATTTGTATGTTTGTTAACAGAAATCGTTGTACTTATTGCAGGATATTTATGAACATTAACTAGAATTTATTTTTTTTATGTTTTTATTTAGTTATAAAAACTTAC
The DNA here is from genome assembly GCA_026573805.1 of Hesperophylax magnus. Lineage (NCBI taxonomy): Eukaryota > Metazoa > Arthropoda > Insecta > Trichoptera > Limnephilidae > Hesperophylax > Hesperophylax magnus. Next base: position 11,244,821 of record JAIUSX010000002.1, read on the forward strand.
TTTAGGCACACTTTAAACTACATCTAGCCTGTTAGCATTTAGGCATAACCCACGAAAAGCAGCAAGGCTTTTAGCTTCTTAACATCTGTCAGTAGTAGTTCATTGAAAATCATAAATCCCTTAAAATAGAGATTATTTTGGATTTCCGACAAATTTGTTTTCGGAAGTCTCAAATCTCCACAGTTTCTCGTGAGGTAGCCATGTAATTCGAAATTATAATTTACATTTTTAAACATTGACATATCATTTTTGAAATGTAATTAATCAGACTAAAATTTATCCTAGAATAATAAAAAAATATATATCTTTTTCTTTGTTATGAATCACTCTATCTGAATTAATATTTAAATCTGCAAACATTATGATATTACACTAAGGATTATAATAATAATACTTACGCTGCTCCTTAACAGCGATTCTCTGACAGGTGCAAACAAAACTACACCTTCCCACCTTATTTTTAATTCCAGGACTTTGAACAAATTAATATTTAATACATACAGAATTTGCCTAAAACAAACAGCCACAGGATATTTAAACGCAACCATCGCACCGCCACAAATAAAATAACTAACTATTGACATTGCTACTGTTTTTAATTCTATGGTTATTTTCATTGGAAACGGATTAGTGCCATCTCTTGATTAATGGAGAAAGCATACTGTCCGCTTGCATCTGACCAACATAACGAGTTGCGGGAAGGTTAAAATACAACGAGTGTGAAAGCTATCAACCCACTTTTAGCGGATTTCGGCGTTTCAATTTTAGTTGTTCCACTCTCTGTTAAATGACACTTGAAAGCTTATCGACAAGTGTGAATCTTTTTTCAACGAAGTTTTTAATTAAACAACTAAATTTGAAAGTCTACCTACTTTTGTTATTAAAGTATGAGTCTCGTTCGAGTTCTACACCGAATCGGCGTGTAAATAGATATATCAACTCGCTTGCGATTTTTAGTTTCTTGTGGGCGAAACTAAAAGATAGACATATCTAAACCATCATGACATCTTCTTCAATAAAAAATGTCAAATGTAAAATGAAAACATTATCAGGTTGGATAGCTTTTTCGAACAAAACTGTGTCCCTGGAGTGAGCACCTTTGAAGTACACGAATAAAAAATCAAAAAATGCAAAACCATAGTTTTCTCAAAATCTAGCTATAAAATTATTATTTATTCAATCATAATAATCAAAGACGTTATAGTACGGCCCTACTCCTTGGGGAGTATTTTGTTCTGACCGTAATAGTACGGCCATACGCGCCGAGAGGTTAACCTATACCGAAGCCATCCCTGTCTTTGGGATCAAAGGCAAGAATGGAAATACCCGTCACAATGCTTTCAATAATATTATTTTCAAAATGGTGTTGCGGTATTAACTGCAGTGGACATAAAAAAAAATTAAAACAATCAGAACCATGTACAAGAAGGAATAAGGATAAGTAATGAAATCAAAAAAGAGTGGAAATTAATCTGCTATTGCCAGATATCTGAATGTTATTTGTAATTTTATTTTTGCCAATATCTGCTTGCATAACTATATCCTGTTTTTGAAATTTATCTTGAATTTTAGATAACAGGTTCTTTCGAAATTCGTAAATTATATAGTTAAATAATAATATTGCACCTAATTCAATTATTCTTGGAACCCATTTTCTACCCCTAACACGACATTTTTGTGCTTTTTCAACAACATATTCTTAGGTTCGTTCTGCAAAATATCATATATATAATTTCAGTTACCGCTGTCTTGATTTACAATATCACGAAATCTTGTAAAATTTTAGTCATTCAATAAAAGTTGATCAACTAAAACTGAATTTTTGAACGAGTCGTTTGTGGGCGCCTAGCACTCCAGTGGCTAATAATTTTGAAGATGATAAAATTAAAGATGCTGTCAGAAAATCGGACAATTGGTGTGTATTTCCACTTGGCAATAAAATCCAAATAAATGGGATATTTCTGAACATATCCGAAAACTAAAAACTGTTTTTTGAAAGGTGGATTACGCTCTCAAATTTTATTATTAGAAATAAATGTTAAAATTTTGAAATCAAACATAAAAAGTTTTAAAGATGGCTTTCTAACCATGATAGTAAGGAAGACAACAAACAGCTTTTAACTTAAATTCTCCTGATAGGTTAGGTGTCTAGTTCCAAGCGTCAACGAAATGTGGCGCCACTTCCGTCCGCGGAATATATTATCCTAAGGCTGGGTTTACACTTGTAAGTAAAATTTACGACTTTCGTAAATTTTTGATAAGTTACTCACAGGAGCGATTACATATCGTCCCTTAGCTAACAACACCGCATAAGTCATTTTTACCAACTTTACAGGAGACAAAAAAAACTGTTTATTTTAAAAAATCAGTGGATTTTTTTCTGTTATTACTTAATAAATACCCTAGTTAGCGGTTAAGAAATAATTATTTATACTTACTTTGACAATTTACTTTATTTTAACTTTTATTTTATGACTTGAGTTGTGTTGACTGATATTTTATTTGATTTAGGCGGTTAGGTTTGCGGAAATGTTAGGGAATAAGGTATTAAAAGATGATTTACAAAGAAAAGTTTTTATTAAGAAATATTTCAAGAATAATTAACAATCGTTATAAATAGGTATTTATAACCTAAATCTTAAGAATAACATTGTTGAGATCAATTGCTTAAAGTTATTTGGTGACACACGAACCTTTAGAGCGTACCTAAGTGCAATTTTTATTATTTTTTTTTATTTTAACAGGAAAATATTTAAAACATAGACCGGTCAGTGGTTGAGTGGGCATAGCGCTTGGGTCTCACCCGAGCGTCGCGTGTTCGATTCCTCGGCTGGCTAAGTCCTCCATCACAACACAAGCAACATTTTCGGCTTTCTGTGGTGGTAGTAGGAGATTTTCAAACATTGTTGGGTTATTCGTAACCCGGGAATGTTTGTCTTTCTTTTTAAAAAAATTAAAAAAAAAAAAAAAAAAAATACTCTTTAATAAACTCCAACTAAACAAGATATAATAGAAATAAAATTATAAAAATAAAAAAAATACTCGAAATCTCTAGTCTAATAGTTAGTTGCAGTCTTTAGCGATTGCTGTGCGGAAGGTCATCATAAAAAGAGTGGCAACTAGATGGTAATACACTTTTTAGGTCTTGCAAATCTTAATACTTCCGATTTGTAATTGGTATTCTAGCTGCATACAATTTCTGCAGGTGATTTATTTGTTTAATGCTGTTAATTGGCGTGGGACGATGTGGTAACGGCTGAAGCTCGCCATCAAAACCAATTTTATACCAAATTGTGCTATTTGGTCTGTATTCTAGCATACGTACATCTGTGACGACTGGATCACCTGCTTTTTTACCAGGCTGTATAGATTTATAAATTAATTCTTTCGAAAAGTCGGTAAAAAAGGTATAGTCCAAATAACGAGCTTCGTAAGGCATAGGATCACTCATAGCAGTTTTAGTAATAGCCATGTATTGTTGTGGAAGGTAAATTTATTTATCTTTTAATTTACACTCTATTGCACTGTGTACGGAATCACATTCCATGTGGGTATGGCCTTTTACCAGGTACTTTTGAGTAATCACAATATTTTTTTCAATAGCTAAACGTAATAAAGCATTGCTTAAGGTAATATTGCGATTTTGAGCACAACAGCCATCGGAATATAAAATCACAGGCAATAATTTCTGGCTCAAAACTTTCTCTAGATAGTCTACTAAGCATGAAGCAAAAACAGAGGCTTCAAGTGTGCTATTTGACTCATCGAACCAATAACACATTACTTCTTTAGTTGCTAAATTGTATAATGTAAAATTGTGGATGCATAAATTAGTTTTATAATAAATTGCATTAGCTTGAAGATACGGAGCCAATTTTACCGATTCAACATCCTGTGTGAATACATGACAAGCTCCGGACTGTGCAATATCTTTGTCAGTATCTTTCTCTCTCCTGGCTCGATCTTTCTTCAAAACATGTTGTGCGTATTCTTCATCCGTAATGTTTCCAGTTTTATGACTGCAACAATCGTCACATTGATCTTTCTTCGGGTAGAATAGGCTCAGATTGATTTTCAAAAATAATTTACGACCAAGGCATTCTCTTAACTCACAATTCTCTTGATATGTGTGGTAGAGCTGTGTCATGTTCGAGATAATTGGTTCTAAGTATTCTCGTGATGTTTTAGCACGACAGTAATGCGACGGCATCTTTGGAAGACCTGCTAAAAACTTTTCAACATATTTGTGGTCTTCAATTTTCTCTGATTTCTGCGGTTACTGGTTGAAGTAGACAAATCTGGAGGCATGGCACAGTCTGTTTTTGTCAGCCAATATCTTATAAACCAATCTTTAATGCCAAGAGTGGCCAAGAACATTTATTTACAGACTTGGTGACGTACATTATCAATCGTGAAAACGTAAGTTTGACTATCAGTTCTTTTGGATGATTCTGGATTTTTTGTAATTTTCTTTGGCACTTTATTAACATGAGAAGTTATAAATGATCTTTGCTGCTCCCAGTTCATGTTCTTCCAGAAATTTTCAAACAAATATTGCCGCTTTTGTTCGTTTATGTTGTCACATGATCTGAGTTTCGATTTATTGCAAAACACCATCATCACCTGAACTCCATGAATCAATTTCTTCTCCATCCATAGTGTATTTCAATTATTGAGCTTCCTCAAAGAAATAAAATACATTTTGAAACACCGCCCAAGTTAAAAAAGCTGGTTAGTAAACACCGCTTAAGTAAATGAAGATATTCAATAATGATATCTTTCTATATGAATATTATGCGATAAACAATAAACATTACTGTATTATATAGCTTACCTCTTAATCTTCTATTAAAAAATCTTGCATAGACCTTTCAACGATAAAACTCACATAAAAATATAATAATCACGGAGCGCGAAGTACTTTTACGAGAAATGTATGACAGACTAACGACTTGTGCGGTGTTGAGAGGCTAACCGACTTGCGCGCTGTCACTACTTTTTTAATTAAGGCTTCTAATTGACTGAAATCTATATCATGTGACCAATGGTTAGACGCGCAATGAGCAGCTCCATCCATCGGCATTAAAATGTGAAAACCGCCAATTTTCGACTTGAGCGGTGTTGTAAGCTAAGGGACGATATGCATCCAACTTATCGTAAATAATGCTCACGGAAGTTGTTTGGAAGTTTAACTTACGAACTTCTCACAGAGACCGCTACACCAGTAATTCTATTTTTGGTAAGATGGCTTCCTGACAACAACGCGTTGCCGCCGACTTTGACAGCTGTCAGTTAGTAATATTTGATAAGGCATTTGTTTATTTACGGTTAGATCATGGATCCCCAAATAGTACCCATTTCCGCACATAACGGATTGCCGCTGCGATAATATGCACAATTTTTTCAAACAAAAACGTAAGGGCCCGCAGAGTGTTGGATTAGGAGTTGGCTTCGAAGAAAAAGTACTGATGGGGATTTCGTTCGAATTAAGAATTGAGGATCAACGAAAATTCTTTAATTTTATCCAAATTAGAGCAACTGACTTCTAATACATATTGGAAATGGTTGTACCGCTAATTAAAAAGAATGATACTCGTTTTCGGAATGCTATTTCACCAGCTGAAAAATTAATGAGATTCCTGAGGCGTATGTGTGAACACCATGTACGATCGTGTGAGAAATGCGGAGATCCGCAAAGAGTACAAGGCTGATGTAAGCGTAATGAGTAAGATCAAGAAAGGGACGCTTAGATGGTTTGGGCATGTAGAGCGAATGAGCGAAGAAAGGAGTGTAAGGAGAATATACGATGCAAATGTGAATGGTAGCAGAAGTCGGGGACGCCCGAGGAAGACATGGCACGACCAAGTGAATCAGATACTTGAGTCGGGCCATGTCAAGAGTCAGAATAATAAAAGAGTACCTATGTATTAGACGATGTATGAATGTGACAAGAAATGTGTGCCAAGACCGAGTTGTTTGGCGGTCCGTCCTCTCAGCCTACCCCTGCGGGGAAACGGCGTGATGGTTAGTTAGTTAGAAAAAATAATGGTGACTCTTCGATTTTTGGCGTCAGGTAATGTTTCCTATGTATTCTTGTATTGCATTTTTGTATGCATTCATTGGAGATATTAATTTGTTGTGAAGTTTGATAGCTGATCCATCAGTTTGTGAAGTCGAATACTAGAATCATTATCACACATTTACACAGGCATTTTTTAAACATGACATTGTGTTAATGATAAATAATGTTATGTTAGTCTTCATAGATTATTGAAGTGTATTATTTCATAAAGCTGTTCATGGCGACAAATAAACAAGTCCCGAGGAGCAACGGCAGAAAGACCTGTCAGTGTTGCAGATTTCTGTTTTACCATCCCGACAGCATAAATATACCACTCTCTAGATCGATATCTTCGGGCTTTTTGTATGTAACGGAATTATACAATACTTAACCACAGATATACAAGCAGCATACAAGCAGTACCTACCGTGCGGAGCAGAGCAGTAGACAAGGTAGAGGAAACTCAAGGCCATTTAAAAAAAGATGCGACCATAGACAACATAATTGCTCTCAGCCTACTCTGTTCATTCACTAGCCCAAAAAAACTATTATAAAAATAAAAATGTCCTTGAAGCAGAAAAATGTAGAAATGTTTTCCAAGGGCAAGGTTCATCTGACTAAGAAAATAAACTTTTACAGTGCATTTCCTTAAGATGAAACTTGTTAATTTGAGAAGAAGAAACCCAAAATGACAAGAAATTTGCAAAAACACTGAAGAAAATTTCCAAAACATGTTTGTCCGACAGTACGACGAAGAATTCCGACATTTTTCAGCCTCACGAACTCATGGTTACATATGTTTAAAAATCTTTAATTTCACCAAAACAATAAGATAATACAGGCTAACACTAATCAATAACATGAATAAGTTTATCGATATAATAAATAACATTTATACGTTGTGGAGGAAGACATATGCCAAGTATGAAGCATTGTTCAAAAAACCGAACGAATAACCTAAAAAACTGTCAATTCACTTTAAACTTGAACTTACGTAGGTAGGTTGAATATATGTTTGTAACTCGCTAACACTATACTGGCTTATATTGTATTTTTATCACGAACAACTTTAACACGCAATATTTTCGACGGAAATGATAGTATTTCGGCAGCAAATGACAACCCGCGTGTATAAATAAACCATTCTCATCTTGTTTGAATGATTTGAAACTGTCAAACGGCAAAATTCCGTCATCTCTTTCTGTTACACGAGTCATTATGGTAGAGAGCGAGAGATCAAACCAATCCTTCTTTTTCTCACCAATGAGATCTGAGCTTTTAGCCATATTATTCGTTTTCTATAAGAATTTTGAGGTGGGCGTGGCGGTTTCAAATGAGTTTCAAGGCCAAAGCTTAGTTAAATGCCCCTGCCCGACAGTGACGTCAAAACTTACGGTAAGCGTCTCAACTTATCAATCTGTTTTGATAAGCTGTGAGAGAGCCGTAAATTCCCGCGTGAGCGATTAGACCTGTCAAAAACTTACGTAAAAAAAACTTCTGTAACTTGGTATAAATTACGGTAAGTGACTTATGGTGTCGTTTACATTGGTAAATTTGTCGTAAGTCGCTTACGTGAGCAACTTACAGGAAAAAACTTACAAGTGTAAAGGCAGCCTAATATCTGGGAACCGTGAATATAATATCGTAATACCGACAGATGTATCTTAATACATCAGTATTGGGCAAGAAAACAACTTAACCCTGGGTATCTATTCCAGAGTCTCTACCACGAATTACTATGGAGTTAATTTGAAATGTCAAAAACAAAACGTTGCCGCGTCGTTCTGTCCAGTGTTGCCAACGAAGGCGATTTATCGCCATTTAGGCTACTCAGAACGAGAATCGGCGACGTAAAAATTTAATCGTTCTTCCACACCAACGCCAACCTTCCAACTCCGAACTTAGTTCGGAGTTGGAAGGTTGGCCGATCGTGTGGTGGCCACCTAGAAAAACTGCTGCCAACCCGAGCGACAATATTAAATCGTTACTCTACTCTGCCATTATGTGTTAACGGATTGGCGCGAAAAAGATAATACGTAAACGTCACACGCAAATGTCACTTTTGTTATGATTGCCTGCCGTTCGCAGAGATGTGTGGACAGCTCGGACGGCCGGTTCGTGCGGGTTGGCCGTAGCGATCGCCTCGAAGGCGATCCCAGGCCAACTCAAACACCAACCTTCCAACCCGAACTTCCAACGCACGAACTACCCCTCCACACGATCGTCCAAACGTTTGAATTGGAAGGTTGGCTTCGGTGTGGACCACAGACATAGGAATTAATAGACGAGAAGATAATGGCGAGGGGTAAAATCAACTGTAGAAGAACGAAGGGCGTAAGGCTGACTGTGATTCGTCAATAAATCAATCTGACAGTAAATAGGCATCTCGCATTATAATATCACCATTTACTTCTTAAAAGTAAAATCTGCTTTTGAATGAATAGACATTTTTACATGGGAGCGCAAATTACTCGCCACGTTATGAACAAATTTGCGAAGTCCAAATTCGGCAAAAAAATTCGGTTCTATTTTCAGAGTCGAATATTTCGTTTAAGTATTTAGTTAAGACACTTTTATAAATGTTCATAATTTACTTCCCAGCAACCAACCAGCTTTGTGTTTCGCGTCCAGACGTTTCTCGATGTGATAGTATATGTTTCTAAAACTGATCTATATTATACGATGTGAATATGCTTAAAATAAAGTAAAATAATGCTTATATATGGAATGTAATACGACAATTGGGTTTATTCTCTTTTTCACATCTATTTTTACAAGTTTTCATAGTACAAGTCAACATTTTGCCGTGTTATTTCGTAAAATGAACCGATGATGCCTCGACCATAGTTCGCACAAGAATGATGTCGTCACGTTTTCAAATTTCACTTGAGGCCATACGCGAGCCCAGCCGGCTCCAATGGAACCGGTATGGGGAGTGGGGATAATACGCTTTTAATCACTTAGGGCAGGTCTACTAATATTCATATGTCTATGGTGTGGACCAAGCATAAAAGGCGACTGGTCGCCGATTAGGCTACCTCAAATTTTGGAAAAATGTGAGGAATTTTTCGAAATGGAATTCCGTAGTCACCCCCCCCCCCCCCCCCATGGATTTCAAAATTTGTTATGGGGAATCATACAATGTTTTTGGCTGTGCGGAATTTTTTTTCAGCGAAGTTCTGTAACAACCCCCCCCCCCCATGGATTTAAAATATTTTGTGGGAGTATTTATTTTGAAACATTTTTGTGGGGAATTATGTTTTACAGAAATTCTCTAACTGGGCAGAATTACTGCAACTGAAATTCGGCTACATTAGGCTACTAAATGTTTGAAAAACGGCGACATTAGGCCAAGATCCGTTGGCAACACTGGTTCTGTCAACGTTTTTATTTGCTACCGCACTTTTTCTGAAATGAATGGCTGTGGTAGATACATATCGAAATGCCAGAAAAATGGTTAAAACAACTTTGCAGAACTAAACGAATCCGATACCAACTTCGAAAAGCGCGCGGGAAACGATTTTTTTTTGTATAAGGCAATTCACCAGGATGCAATGAGATTTTGACAGTTTTGCCGATCTCTACTGCTTCGACCCACTCGTTGTTTATGTCGAATGAATTTTGACGTATGGCGTGTAGTATGTAATTTCGGTGAGACTCAAGAATAACAAACTCTACCAGTGTATGTACTTTCGGCGGAAATTGCGAGCGATCGAGACTGGGGAATAGATACCCTGGTCTAGTAAAAACAACTCGACTTTTCTCTCTCTGCTCGAATCTCACAGGCCGGCCGTGGAGGTAAAATGCCGTAAATTTTCGATTTACGAGGTTATATATTATCTTAAAACACGTTCACGGGCAGTGAGTCACCCTACTTTGGCACTATTTTTTGTATTAGATTTTTGCGATTGCTCTAGCATTTCCGTCATGATACGTACCAACCAACACCATCAAGTGCGACGCGAATGCTCTAGCAGACGCCTTCTTAAGCATTTGTGTCATATCCCATCACAAATATTGTGATATTATGTGACGCGAATGCTATAGCAGACGAATGCTCAAGCATTCGTGCCACAAACTATCACATATTTTGTGATACTATATGGCGCGAATGCTATAGCATAAGACTGTTAAAGCATTCGCGTCGTACTACATCACCTAGAGAGGTATGCAGTGTGGCAAATATCATAGCAGACGACTAATTTAAAGATGTTTATTGAACCAGCGTAACGTTATCTTAAATATAAAATAAAAGACAGGTACTGAAAGTTTTGTAGTTTTATTTTCATCTTTAAGAAATATGTTTTTTGACAAAGGTCAATTAAACGCTTTAACTGTAGCAGCTATAGGGTTTTTTTAAACTAAAACTAACCATTATCTATATATCTCTTGAAACAAATACTTACACAATTTTTAGTGTCAAAATCAGGTTTAGGTTATAATTAAGTACTTAGTTCAGAACAATTATAGAACAATTTTATCCTTCTGTCTCTTCTGCGAAGCTTAGATCCAAGTGCCATGTCTCAAAGCATCCTGGGCAAAGAGGAGGATGATCATGGCATCCCTTGCAACGGTAGCTAGTCTGCTTTGTGGTCTTGTTTTTAGTACAAACGCGACATTTTAAGAAGACTTATGAACGTTTTGTTGTTTCAGAAACAGGTATAAGTTCAGGCCAATGCCCAAATTGATTATTGGCAGCTGACCTCCCGGCTCTCGGACCACGTCTGTTTGATTTTGTTTTTATTTTGCCAAGAAAGGTTTTCACCTCGTTCAATGTGGAACTTTTTACTTGTAAAAAGGATCTTATGACTCTTTCTCGGAAGTTCAATAGGCTTGAATTTGGGTTACAATATTTTCTGAATAAATAGAATGCGTTCCAAACCATCATGTCGAACAAATGGAAGAACACTTTCTTGTACCAGCGGATCGTTTTCTTCGGTGACGAGTAGTACGACATCATCTGACCAGATTTGTCAACCCCTGACATGTGGTTATTGTAGTCGACGACTTCTACAGGTTTTGTTTTTGCCTGCCCATATCTATTTCGGGAAACGACCAGACGCGTATGGTGTTTTGTGGTGATCATGTGTACGACCCGTTTGTCTTTCCATATAGATGCGTACACACGACCCTTCCGCTGCCAGAAATGCTGACCTTTTAAAACATTTTTAGCGAACAGTCGTTTCGGATTTTCTTTGCGATCTTTCCGTGAAGTTCCTGTAGTGTGCGTCTTTCGCTGCAGCAGTTTCTGAGATAGGGATAAACTATTATAATATTTATCCATATAGATTATGCCCTTTGTCTAGGTAGGGGTTCATAAGGGACATAACCAAGTGCTCCAACTTAGATGTAGGTACACCACTGTTTTCGGAAGCGGTCGGAAGCAGTTGTTTCCCTTCGTATATTTTATAGTTCAAAATATACCCATCGGCTGTTGTCAGTACATAGAACTTTATGCCGTACCTTGCCTTTTTTGATTTAATATACTGCCTGAAAGACAGTCTTCCACGGAATGCTAACAAAGATTCGTCTAAAGACAGCTCTTGGCCAGGCTTGTTCACATTTTTAAAGTTGATTTTTACTGCTCTTGCAAAATCTCTGACTTTATCCATACCTTTGGAATTTAATTCTGATATGCATAAACAACGCAACAGCTGATCAAATCGTCTGCATGACATAATGAATGGAAAGATGGGATGAAAGTAAAGCGGATCCGTTTGCGTAAAAAGACTTCTGATATGTGGCGCATCAATTTGGCCCTGTAACATGCACAATGCCAGGAACTTTTTCAGTTCTGTTGAGTCTGTTGGTTTGAATGAAAGTCGACGAGATCCTCGTGTATGTGGCCTATTTGAGTTACACAAAGATTCAGCGTATGCATTCATGCACGTCACCATATGCTGCACCAGTTCATCAGTAAAGAACAGATTAAATAGACTTACTGGCGTTGTATTTTCGTCAAGGTGAACTGTTGCTCCTGCATTCGCTTCGTCAAACTAGAATCGCGAAATTGGTGCAGTGTCATTTTGGTGATCTGTTTTGCCTATTGCTTGATAAATTTGATGATGGTTTGTCTGGTCCTGGTGGCAAAGGTGCCGTTGTGGTTGACACAGGTTGTAGGGTAACAATTTCATTGATCGACTCTAAGGATCGTGGGGAAGCTGATGCTATACCTTTTGATGACGATGAAGAATCAGACAGCATTCCTTCATCTTCAGCAGGGTTGTAGTTACCATCGGACCCAAATTCTCCGTCATCATCACTGTAGGGATCATGTTCTTCTTCAGATGACGGTAGAAGATCTTTTGCTATACCTTGAGGTCTTCTTTTGCTTCCCTCTCGTTCTTCAGATGACGGTAGAAGATCTTTTGCTATACCTTGAGGTCTTCTTTGGCTTCCCTCTCGTTCATCAGAGGAGTTTTCAGATTCTTCAATGCTGGGAGCCGAAGAATCATCTGAAATTTCTTCAAACAACCTCATGATTCGCTCTGATTCTGAAATTTTGATAGCTCGAGGACGTATTTTGGGTGGCATCTGTGAATGTAAATAATGCGAATTAGGTATTTGTTTCGACTTATCTAGCATTATTACCTAGTTAGTCTAACGTCAAACTAATGAAATACATTGTAAATAGCATCATAATAACGAAAGAAATCATGAAAATAATTGTACTTACGATGTTTGTAATATGTTGGCATGAAACGAAAATGCACAACGCACTGATGACCACTACGTGCGGCAGTGACCGCTACACTGAATAGATCTCAATACATTTGACGCATGCTATAGCATACGCCACCACGCGGGGTACGCCGGGCGAGCTGTAGGGGAAGGGGTAAACACTGTTTTATCTTTGTGTGCAGAAAAGGTCTCATGTGACAGTAAGCGATCTGTGGTTGTGTCAGCAGTGACAGTAAGAAATAGACTACCTATATTTTATAAGGATAAAAGCAACTGCTCAAGCATATCTGACAAAAAACTCAATAAACTTCGAATGCTATAGCATCCGCGACATAATAAGGAAGTTGAGTGAAAAATATTTTGACTTCTTTGAAATATGTTCATGTAGATCAAAAAATATCAATTCTAAATATATAAATATATTTCTATATTATTATTCTTAGAATTAGTTAAACGTTCTTGAAAAAGCATTCAATAGCAATAGACTGTATACGCTCCACGATTGGTCGAAAGAATTCTGACGTCACATGTGTCGTGACTTGTACGTACAACGGATCACCTATGGTGCATCTCTTTCTATTACATGAGAGATGGTCGGTTAAGATGAGAGAGGTGTATAGGCCAAACGTTTATTTGGGCCAAATCACAGCCGGTCGTGGAGTTAAAGCTTCCAAATAAGTATATCAAATTATTAATTGTGTTCATTTGTACGTTACGATAAATATAATACATTTTTATAGTATAATAATCATTGCGTATCTACCCATCTGACATTTCGCCATAACCACTAGTTTTGTGCAGGTATATTTATTGATTTCGCATGACATGATAATTATTCTCTACTCATTATAATATATATTATAATGTGGTGATGGCTTTTAAATATTTCATCTTTTGTTTAACATATAATAAGGCACTGCTGAAAACCAGCTGCATTCCCGGAGAAACCCCTTTGTCAATAGGATCTATGTGAAAAAAATAGCTATAGCATGCTCGTTTTTCATAATCCTAAATGCAAAAAGTTGTTGTTTATTGTCATTAAGATGAATCAAATGATTGTTTATTTTTAAATGCGTGTAAAAAACGGTAGTCGTAGGTAAATAATTACCTAAAAGGAAACTGACTGCATTTGGGAAATTTTTAATTTAAGCATTTTTATTTTTAATTACTTAAAATTAAAATTCGTTTTTATTGTATGGGATGACAGCCATTTCAAATATTTTCTGTCAATTTGTATTCCTCCTGATTCTATATAAGTGGCTAGAAAACGAACGGCTATAAAAATTGAATAACGTAAATTAAAAAAATATGTAATGTAATTTAATATTCCGACAAAATAGTGCCTACCTAAAAAGCAAAAATTATTTATTTAAGTATTTAGCGTGGCCAGCAATCCCGAATATTTACCTAATCCACTTCCGGATATCTGATCCAGCTGAAACTCGAATGATAGACTCGCTGTCGATGACAATGCATTCTATCAACTTTTGGCGGCAATCACGTACACACGCGGACGTATACGCATTTAATAATAATAATATTTGGATGATTTGTATTGCGCCGTTTTTGTGCAAAATCACCTCAAGGATTTCTCTGAAATCATGACACGAAAGGATGACATTACAGCAGAAAATCTTAAAATTTATGCTGCTTTGGGGATAAATGTTGGTTACGTTGTTTTTCCCGGCTATTTAGTGATACAATTGTTAATATTTGTCTCTTAGAATGTTTTGCATATCATACAAAAAGTACTTATAATAATAATATTATGCATATAGTAAAAATCGTCTCATGTAAAATTTTGTTTTTATCGGTTGTGAACTTTTGGCGATCATGAGATACGTCGGCGTTTAACGAGTACAAATTTTTCGTGTCCGTAAAGTGTCAGCTACACTACTGGCTTCGACGCTTCGACGAAGTCCTCGACGAAGTTAGCCGAAGTTCGAAGTGCGTGCCCACACACTCGTGCAACTTCGCGAGTAACGCTTCGAGTCCTTTGACTCGGGCGCATTTACCGACAACAATCGGAAGTCGGGCGAAGCGAAGCGAAGTTGCCCGAAGCGAAGTGAAGTTCGTGCCCACACTATCGTATTCGGTCAACTTCGATCAACTTCGCGAGTAGTGTAGCTGGGCTTTTAGGTTATTCCAGCGAACAAGCGATTACATTTTTTGTTAATGCTGCAAATTCTGAAACTTAAAAAATATATATTGAAACATAATTTTCTTATTTTCAAATTTCGGAAATTTTTATATTGTTTTCTTACAGTAAGAAAAGTAACGAAGTGTTCTTTTTCGTAATTACTATGTAAGCAAAGAACTGTGAACGATATTAAATAATTACTATGATTCATTTGTTTTCTTTTTCATTATTTGGAACAACCTTCCCCTGATTATTGAAGTAAGGAAAAAAATATTTCGCCATATAACTGGCTGGCAACATTTCTGTGGTTTCTAGTTTTTCGTCCGCCATCTTTGTTTTCCATGACATTCGAGCGCTTTTGCGATGTCTGTTGCCTCAAAATTATCCAAAACGAAAGGTTTTTACCTATTTGTTTATGTCCAATTATTTTTCCTAAATTACATTATAATTAAATGTCCTATGTGCTAATTTTGTCATTTAAACATCTTCTCTGTATTTTCCGTGTCTTGTTTTTCGGAACTGTCAGTTTCGTGTGGTGGATTTTTACTTTTTCGCACGTGGGTTAGACTTCGACAATAAATTGAATGAAACATTTCAAACTTACCATTAGTCTTGCATTAATGCTAATAATGAGTGTTTATTCCGGTATTTAACAGGATTTTATTTGTCATTGTTATCTGTATGTCACGTGAATGCACCGGTAGAAGATTTCACAATAAATGAACTAATCATAATGTTATCTTTTTAAGATGAGGATCGTGAAGACATCAAAGAGGATACTATCAACCAGCCGGAGACATTGTGTACCGCTCTGGACTGTAGGACAGTGAGGATCGGTTCCCACAGATTTACTCCAAATGAAAAGGTAAACATACTTGAAAGAATCGAACAGGTGATAAGTGCATACCTTCGACAATCTTTCATGATTCGATAAAACAAATTAATTATATTGACTGTCTGTTTTCCTTCTCTGAAAATGGTATCACATATGTCTGCAATTTCGTAATTTATGTTTGTAACGAGATTATTAATCAAATGTTTGTTCAGATCCTGATCAGCACGAAGGGTGTACGCATAGTGGCTCCGAGGGTGGACGACCCCACAGTGCTGGTGCCGCTTCAGCTGCAGATGAAGGAGGTGGTCAAAGTGCTCATTCACTCAGGCAAGGGCATGCCCGTGCTGTTCCTGTACACCGTGCAGTGGTGTGCGTCTTATATACGCAAGGCCCTGAACATGATAGACGTCAATGGTATTTACTTAATTTTATTTTTTCTTTCATCATTCACCCTCTTGTCGTTGTGGAGACTGAGAATCTGTAATAGAGTTATAACGATACTAATTTTAACTAGAGGTCTGAAACAAAATCAATGTTTTATTAAGGAAGTGTATATTAAAGATCTGCATGCCAGTTTGGCATGATGCAACCGAGTTTTAACGCATATGTCATTGAAAGCAAGGATGCGCACTGCTAAACTGCTGATACCATCGATTACATTGTTTCTAGCATATCAGTTCAACAGAGGACAATTATTGAAGTTGTTGAAATTTCTGCCGACGGTCAAATCTTGCCATATGTTTTACTATGCTTTTTATTTTTCAGGACCATTTTACAACTCTGTAGCTAAAGAGGAGCAGTTTAAACGTATTACTCTTCTGCCCAATGTCATCAGTGAAGAAACCAAAAATGCCTTGAAGCAGATTTTTGGAGCCTGCATTGAAGAACTGACCTCCCAAGAGGCCAACGACATATTAATTAGAACATGCCCCAAGGAAGTGCAGCAAACGGCTAAAATGATGACCACTAGATCTAATAGCATTCAAATAGCCACAGCTATTGGAAACAAAAGGTACATATCAACCCAAGTTCTTAAATACATTCAATACATACAGTCATTGCACAATTCATTAATACATATAATATATTTATTATATTCCTCTATTTTATTATTCTTTCTTGAAACATCTCATTTGTGCATGTTCATTACATTTCAAAAAGTTTTATTCTCAGCTTAAATCCCACGGAGATCCGACAGATCCTGATATACCCTCCTGGGAAGGGAGGTATATCTATCAATACGGAGGATTACATGTGCTTGGCACAAGATCAGTTCCTTAACGATGTCATCATAGACTTCTACCTCAAGTATTTGTGCCATGACGTTTTCACACCCCAGCAGAGAGAGAAGACTCATGTCTTCAGTACCTTCTTCTACAAGAGACTGACCACCAAGCCCACTAAAGCCAACAGGTATTATCCTATATTAGTCCGTGTACATAACTGCTTACTTACTGACTTACCGGCGTACTGATGCCTGGATAAAGTTATGATATTTAAATATGCACTTAATAAATGACCAAACTGTTCTCTTACAAATAGGAACTAAAATTGGTATGTATAACTTAAGATACATAAAAACCTTATTTGTTTCTAGTAGGAAATAGTAGCAGCAGGTAACATTTTTGTGCTAATAATACCTTGCTTATTTCTTTCTATAATATTTACGATCTTTTCTGATTGTTTGCTTTATTCCTAGAAGATCCAACCCCCACGAATGGGACTCCTCACTGACCCCCGCCCAAAAGAGACATGCGCGGGTCAAGTCATGGACCAAAAACGTGAACATCTTCCAGCGGGACTATGTTATAGTTCCCATCAATGAGAATTGTCATTGGTTCCTCGCCATCATCTGCTTCCCGGGGCTGGACGGCTGTCGATCTATGATTGGGGACCGTCTTGTCTCACCTCAGGAGATGAAGAAGAGAGGTAAGATTGAGAAATTGTCTACTTATTCCTCTGGACACTGAAGGTACTGTCAAACTAAAATAATTTTTCTTCATATAATTATTTTTTTAATATTGTTAGCATACATGTTAAAGTCCTTGTTTTTTGCAGACGTTTTTGTTTAAAATTTTGCAAATTAGAATATTTTTTACTATAACTGTATATTGTTCCACATAGTTTGCCAACGGACAGGGATTTTGACTAGGCCGCTTTTCACTGTTTGCTCACAATATATTGTGAATTTTATTTGCAGATCGGAAAACACTTCAAATAGGCGACACTCTACTGTCACCAATTCTGAAACAAGAACAAATGGGACTCAACTGTGACGGAGATAATCTCAGTGAAAGGGATGAAGCAGAGGCGGAGGTAGCTAGCTTGTGGATAAGCTCCTTTATGATGTTCACATATTTTGCAATACATTTAACTACGTACACAATATACATAATAATATATTATATTAACTAAATGTTTTTCTTTATTTGATTCCAGGAGAGTGATTTAGACATGCTGGGCAGTGAATCTGACAATGAAGAAAATGACCCCAAGTCTAGCACCTCAGATAGGAAACCTGTGGAAAATAATGAAAAGCCTAAAGATGAAGCAATTAAACAGTAAGCATTCCCTTTATCTTCTCACTCTTTAGCTGCATTTCTGTGTAGCTTCCTCCATTTCTATCTGTTCTCGGTGAATACCACATTTTACCTAATTAGTATTTACCCATAATTCATAATATGTACATTATTTGCAAGCTTTTTTTTCAAAAGTTGCCATAAGTGTTTTACAAAATTGGTGCTAAACAAATTAGCCAATTATGACTGCAATAACATTGTGGGCCTTACTATTAAACATGTTTTAAATTTGACATAACAACCAATATAATGTGAGATATATGTATCAGTGGTGTAAAATTTAAAACATATTTATTAGTAAAGAGAGTATGTGTGTAGAGATTTAGTAAATTTAGGTTTATTTATTTCAGGCCGTGTATTTTAATATTTGACTCCCTGGCCGGGGCCTCCAGATCCCGAGTTGTTGCAACCCTGAGGGATTACCTCACTTGTGAATATCACGCCAAGGTAATTCATTTACTTTAATGTTATTATTAATAAATTAAGTGACGTGTTTGTAGGTGAACATAATATTTGTAAGGAACAATACATTAATACAGTAGAACCTCGTTAATTCAAAATCTACGGGACATCAAATTTCGAATTAACAAATTCCCACGTAATTCGAAATTTAAGGAGAAAAAAAAATTGATGGCGAAAATTCAAATTCGGGTAGTATCTTAGGAGTAAATTTGTATTAATACGAATTATTCCCATGTAAATCGAATTTTTGCAGCCGATTACCCGATTACCCCCGCGGTCGGCCCTTCAAGTTCAGTTATTCAAAGTAAATTCGTAAAAATACCACACATTTCCGTGTCGAATCAAATTTTCGCATCCGGCCTTTTAAATTAAAAAATATGAGGTATTTCCGCGTGAATCGTAATTTCACAGCCGAGTTCCGTCGCGGCCTACCCTTTAAATTCAGATATTTGGTGTAAATTTGTAAAACTACGACGTATTTCTGCATAAAACGAATTTTCTCAAATATATTCGAAATAAATTGGTAAAAATGCGACATTCCAGTGTGAATCGATTCAGATTTACAATATAACAATACTAATTAGGACGATGCATAACCACGTAAAAATATATTTTTTGGCGTTTTACCGCCACGGCTGTCTTTTAGATTCAGATTTATGAAATTTTTGCAAAAATCGAATATTTTCGAATTATGTGAACAAATTTTCGTGGGCGGACAAAAATAAATTTCGAATTACGAATTAACGAGTTTCTAATTAAAAAACCATTTAGTATGAAAAAAAATTTTTTTGGCGAAAATTTCGAATTACGCGTTTTTTTTTCGAATTAACGGGGTTCTACTGTACATAATTTTATGCTAGTCTCATACAAGTGCAATACTCTCATCATATATGTGGGAATTTATGTCGAACAATGTTTTGAAACAGGCCGAGCCTACATATACATATTATGAGAGTATAGTGTTTGTGTGAGACTAGCTTAATGCTCCATTTGTTTCTTTCCTTCTGTTGAAGATTTGCAATTTGATAGTGATTATATATACTTAGGAATCAAACAGTTAATATGATAATTACATTGTGAAATATGCCAATTAAGTATCACTAATTAAGCAGTTTCTTCATGCTATGTATGTACATTACAAACTTCTCTTATTTCTGCCAAAGAGAGTTGCCAAAAATAACAAAGTTGTATTTTTATTTTGATTTCTTTTAGGTGTCTACAGAAAAAACCTTTACCAAGGATAACATCAAGGGCTCTTGTCCGAAGATACCCCAACAGAACAATTTTACTGACTGTGGTCTTTATCTACTGCAATATGTAGAGCACTTCTTCAGGGTGTGTACATAATTTTGTGTAATATAATAAACTATTAGAAGTGAAGAATATAGATATTAATGTCCTTTTGTTTTTATTATTTTAGCAACCTGTGGTCGACTACCATCTCCCAATAAAACAATTGGTCAATTGGTTTGAGGAAATAGTGGTCACAAGAAAGCGTGAAGAAATATCTAATTTATTGAAAAGACTTATGCAGCAGCGTAATGCCGAAATAGACTTTCTTCCCGAGATTCCCTTCCCAACCCTAAATGGTATGTTTATTATAACATTAACTATAGGTTTGTTGATTACGTATAATTATGTACAACGTTTTAACAACTAAATCAGAATGTCTGGAAATAAATAGCTCAATATCAAAAATTGTAAAAAAATGTGCATTTAATTATCATTCTTCATTTTTTATACAAGTTATTTCTAATGCAATATGTAATGTATCCCCTGTGTATTTTGCCATTGTGATTACTTATACTGTAGTGTATTATTGTAAGTGAGACGATTTTGATCTTGCAGGTAAACTTACGGAAACAAGCGAAGCAGAAAATGGAGAGTCAAGTGAACCTCAGTCTAGTGAATCAGGAGAATCTGTCCCCTTATCAGGCTCGCAGTCCATCAAAGGCAAGGACACCAGCAGCAGCAGCAGCACCATGGGCGTATTGACTCCGCGCTCCGCATCCATGTCCAGCGACACTCCTGGCAGTGGAACGACCCCCTCCACAAATCTGCGCACGCTGCGCCTGTCCACCGACCCCAGCCTCGGGGAGCCCCGCCTCAACATGAAGCATAGTGATC
The DNA here is from genome assembly GCA_026573805.1 of Hesperophylax magnus. Classification (NCBI taxonomy): domain Eukaryota; kingdom Metazoa; phylum Arthropoda; class Insecta; order Trichoptera; family Limnephilidae; genus Hesperophylax; species Hesperophylax magnus. The sequence continues at coordinate 11,265,706 of JAIUSX010000002.1, forward strand.
TAGTGAATGATATTCAAAACTCTCTAATCAATAACAAAATGAACAATGATAAAGGACAAAAGTGTCTCAATATAACTGTTAAACAAAGCGGTGATAGCACTACAGATACACCCAAAAGTGATATAAATCCTCTCAAAACTAGGCGAATTGTTAAAAGTGACAGTGGTGCTATAGAAAGCAAGAGATTAAAATTGAGTGAATTCAACTGACTTGCAAATTATATTTTATACAATTTCACACATTCTAAGTGGGTAAAATAATTTGAAATACATGTAAAATTCCTCTCCACATATTTAATAATATTTTACATAGATGCAATAGTATTACTATTTTACTGAAATAGTATTACTATTATTACTATTTTACTGAAATGACTTGTAAATAATATTATGCCTTTTGACCATAACAATGATGTTTTTTTTTAACCATCGAGAGTCTCGTTATTGCATCCCAACGCTGGCCAATGGTTAGTTACACACCTAGTTGGCGATAAGTACCTATTTATAAATATAAATCATGATAATTTGTACTGAAAAATGAACTTCATATTTATTTCAAATGATTTATCGTAGTCTGAGTGGCAAAGTGACTCTATTTAATAGTCTGAGTGGCAAAGTGACCCTATTTAACCCATTTTCTTTTACAGGAGAAAAAAATACTTTTTGTTGCTGTTTTAGTTTATTGAATAAACAATTCTAGATTTTACCATTTACATTTGTAATCATCAGCATTGTTAGCAAATATTTAAAGTTACAAACTTTTCTTTTTGTTACATTGACATGGTTGATAACTACATTTATTTTGTATGCATATGAATATGTCCGGAATAAGTTTGGGTCCTCTCTTATGTCATTAAGTAGGTTTTCAGCCTCTGCTTTTTTTATAGAACTTTGTAACTTAATTTTTTTTTTTAATTATTAGACAAGAAAAATATTGTAAAGTACTCATAAAAATAAGCATGTTTTAAAAAACAACACTAGTGATTTTTTTAAATTAACAATAACATTATTTATTTCCCAAAACCCTGACTTTATAATGAAGATCAAACTTCAAAGTTCGGTTTACTCTAAAACAAGTTTTTGTAGGTTCACAACTTTTGGCAGTAACCCCACAATATATTAATTCTCTACAAGAGATTGGAAATCATTTTAATATGACCTGTAGCAGGGTTTACATGAATTTTGTTTTTGGATAAATGAATTTTTTTTTGTTACGTAACAAAATACGATAACAAATGGTAAGTCACGTGCTGCTTAGATTACAATACCTATATTAATCATCATTTCAATATTCTTGTAGAATGCTTAAAAAGATCTGTGAATAAATCTAATACTGAAAGAAGTTGATAATCACTAATGTGTTAACTACATAATATACTTAATTCTGAACATAACAATGCATAAAGTGAAACTCTCTTCTAAGGTTTTCCAATGGACTGGAAAAAAACTTTGTAGGATGAATTAGGCCTTTTTTTCATGCTTCAAGAAATCGAACTCGTTATGTATGAATTTGTTATGTGGGTTTCCCTGTATATTTGGTTCCATAATCACTGCAGGTGCAGAATTCTGAATCTGCTTTTTTGAACATGACTCGAATGGTGTATATTTTGATCTAAATAAATTATTGTAAGACATAACTAACAGTATTCACTAAACTTGGAACTGGAGTTTTATTTATCCTTTATTTCATATTCGTATTGGGGTTTGATATCCCTGTTAAGTAATTGTAGAACATTTAAAGTCGCATTCAGGCAGGAGTGAAAGGGTAGACTGGAATCTTTTCCACCAATTCCTGGCTGCTTTTTTACTTGTGTTGGAATGCGCCTCTACAGAATTGTTTGTAATAAATTAGATCCTGTAGGTTAATGTGTAAATAAATATATATGCCTAATGTATATTAAATGCAATTATTAAGAAAAAAATACTATGTTTTTATTATTTTCCCACCATCATATTCTTAAGGCCTAGATTTTAGAATTCTGCACACGCTCTTTGTCTGCGCAGTTTATCTACCGCTACTGCAAGAATATGTTGATTTTACGCATTGCCTACTAAATATTAACCGCTCAACAGTTCTTTAAGATGGAATTTGCAGAAACAACTTTCAATTCAACTTCAGTTTTGCTAGGTTGGTGGTATATTCTATCAACCTTACTAAAGAATGTGGCCTAAATATCATGCGGTGTGTAAGGTCAGAACAGTGAAAATGACTTATTACCACCGCGTTTGTTTGGTATAAACGGTCTTAAACCAGACTCGAGGCCGGCTTTGCCACACCAATGGTGAGAATTGTCGAATCTAATAAGTAAGACGGTTAGAATATTGTCAAGTTTTACAAACTTTATACATTCAGGGTATTACACTTTATACATAGCTGCTTTATATTGGCAGGGATAACCAAATAATTTTTCGTTTATTTGTGATACGAGGGAAGACATGAATCCCAAATAATTGTAGATTCATATAGGTAATTTCGAGAAATCTGCATTCTGTAGAAAAGCAGCATTGTTGCAAAGGGTACAGATGCAGTAGCTGCAAATGCATGCTTACCACAGACATATGAATATTCATATGTCTATGATGCTTACACTCCCGTCAAAGTGCAACAAATGTGTGGCTGTTTTCTACCAAAAGTCACGAGTTATCACTGCAGTTTGCTTCAGGCCTTACTTTAAGACACATTCAAAACAGAATTATTAGTAGATGCTGCTGAGTCATATTCCTAGAAAATGAAAGGTAAAAACGTTAATTTTCACAGATCATTTAATAGTAATTAAATATTATAAATATATAAATTAAATACTTTGTTTAAATCACTTATTAATATAAAAAATAATTATTTAATTTAAAAAGTGGTGTAAACAAAGTATTTCATTTATATATAACCAAAATGACGCCACAAAGAATTTTTTATAAATATTGAAGAAAAAATTAAATATGTTTTATGTATGGTTTGGGTTCAATTTAAAGGAACTCTTTAATAAATTAAACCAAGTTTTCAATATTCTTATCCTCGTTTTTTTTTTCTGACAGCCGTTTCGCCTTCGAAGACGATAGAAATTATTAAGGTTGGTATAGCATAATTTTCGAAACATCGTTTTACATGTGTTTATTCTGTAGATATATAGTCCCAGAGAGAGGTCGTACGTGACATCGACAATCGGCCTGAAATGCTTACATAAAAAAAATTCTTCTCACATGTCTTGTATGAAAACGAAAAAGTCAGATGATACTAGAATGATGACACACACACAACCTCTCTGAGATTAATATTATAGGACAGCACACTAGAAATTAGATTATATATTAAATCTAGATTATACAAACATAAAAATTGTTTATAAGAAAACATTTTATTTCATGAAAATTCATGGTAAAAAATATGCACCACAAAAACCCATAAAGAAAACCATTTGTGATTTTTAATAATTAATTCTATCAGGTTTGCAAAGTGTTAATATTTTGCTTTTAGGTTATGTTGTTATTTGAACTGTCAGAATATTGAGGTTATGTTGCGTCACGTGGGATTTGTTATGACATACTATACGTCAACAATCCGTTAAATCGAAAAAATGTTATGTTCGCACATGTAGTTTTACCCCTTATACTACACCTATAAGCATTCAAAGTAGCGCGTTCAAACAATAATCTGCAATAACAAGTTTTCAATTCACCTTTTTTTCAACTATAATATAAATAAAAATATTTTACTAGAAAAAATATTTCTTTTAACCATAACCTCACTTATATCCGTTAAATTTGACCTTGAAAATTTTTGAATTTCCCGCCATAATCAAGTGTCGTTTAAATTTTAGCAGGTAATGTTTTGTCTTTCTCGCTTGCTCTCACACAAACAGGTGCGGCTAAATCTCGCAGGATTTTTAATTCAGCATATTTGGTTTGAACGGAACGCAGGCGAACGGTCCGTTAAGAAATTTTTTAGGAAATTAAAAACCGTCGGAAATTTAATTTCAGAAATTCTGACACTGTTCATAGACAATACGGGTATAGAAATGTTGAGTTTTGCTTCTGCAAGGGACAAGAAAAATACATAACATGGTCATCGCGAAAATGGTCCATAAGATTTTTTAAAATGTCTACGCGGTAGCTCACTTTTTTCTTATTGCGATTTTAGATGTACCGTCGATAATTAAGCCATTGTTAGAATTTTTAATACAAATACTCATTGTAGAGCACAATAAATGATATTTAGTTTAATCTGTGAATGAATAGAATATTATTTATTACACCGGGGTGGTTTAAATAAATGTCAAAAATTTGTTCCCACTAATATCGAAATAATGGATGGAAATACTGTCCAACCCGGTAAGTAACTGTTTCTCTTTTTTGAAATCAATAAAATAACATTTTGTATTACACGTAATCTGCTTTTTCCTCCTTCAAATGGTGTAGATACAAACTTAATTCGTTCATGCAAGGATGTCATCGATGACATTTTGTAGGTTACTTGAAAAATTCAGCACAATTTTATATTTTAGTTGTTTGTGTCCATTTCCTTGGATGCATTTTCGTCGAGAAGTACCTTTTCCCTTACGAATTTTTATTTTTCTGCTGCTTGTTTGCTATTTATCAATTTGGAAAATGTGTTGTACTTGCCTTTTTCGACAAGAAAAACCCGAAATGCGAATGCTTCTGAACGTTACTGATATTATGCTTCATTCCTTCCATATAAATTGAATGGTCTCAGTACATTGCCCGTACTGCCCGGTGGTTCTTGTCATGTATAGCTTACATTGTTTTCTTCAGAATTATACAATTAAATTATTACATCTTATATGGTGCTAGTAGGTGTGTGGAAAAGCAAGGAGTTAACCGTCCAATTCAACTCTAGATATTAATTTACTGGGCTTATTATCTTAAGTTTTTTGTAAACAATTTATAGTTTCTAATTTCTAGGGCTAAAACAAAAATGATAATTAATTCATTTAGATTTTTTAAAAATATTTATTAACAAAATAATGTTACATAATTTACAGAATATATACTAGTAATTATTTCACCTAATTTTATACATAAGCTAGGCTTGTGTGTACGGGGATGTGTTATTTTGGGTGACCGGGTATCTCGTCAAAGTTCAACACACCTACAAAAAGTGATATAAAGTCATGAAAAGTGATGAAACAAAAACTAGCTTAAATAGGTTACATAGGTAACTATTTAAACTTGTTTTTGTTTCATCTCTTAATGACTCTATATCACTTTTTAAAGATGTGTTTAATTATCATTTTGATGAAATATCATGGAACCATGTGTGTTAATATTATACAGCGCCCTTGAGGTGATTTCTCACGAAAACGGCTCTATATAAATTAGCCAATTATAGCTTATATTTAGTTAAAAAGTGAAATATTTCTATTTCTTTAATTATAATAAAATAAAATTAAAACTCATTTGATATAGCAGTGTGTTATGTTGTAGCTTAGCACACGGTGAGTCAAATGAATTTGTGCAAGCATATTATTCACCATTGAATTCGATAAGAATGTTTTGGTTTATTTTTGAAGTTTACTTCTATTCTTCTTTGTATTCGGAAAATCCATTTTTTTGCACTTGAAAATGAAAATCAATCTCAAAACAAATCTTTTTGCTATTTTAGATCAACTCTCTTAGTTCTAGAACACTCACAAAATATATGTTTATCTATCAATGAATTAATGAAACCAATGAAATGTGGCAAGTAACAAACACGATTATTTATTAATATTCTTCATAAAACGATTATGCACCAATATATTACGGAGAAGATTACAAATTTGAGGTATATGTAAGTGAGTCGCTCTGTTGATTGGCGAGTTCTGATAGGCAGATTGTTTCCAGTCAATTCTTAATTTAAATGTTGTTCTTATATGACAAAAATGGACATTCAAAGAATATGTATGTATGAGATCAGGCCACATTTTCATATTTAAAAGTTGTGGCATATAGTTTATTCTACATCACGGGTGTGATTGAGATGACAAGATAAAATTACTCGCTCCCACTAAGAATAACAAATTATTATAAGCAATAATTAGTCGCTTCAAAAATTCATACAAATTGAAAATATCTCCCGAGTAAAAATAAATGCCGCTGACGTGAATTGAACTCGCGCTTTCTGATGTCCGGTCAGGTGCTCTGAGACCACTTAGCTACGTCGGCTTATTTCCAACACGCCAAATATTTCAATATGTACTAGTACTTCAATCAACAATTGCTGCTTATTATATTTTTTCACCTATAAACAATCAACTTTATTTTGTACCAACAAAGTCTTTCCCACAATATAAAGTTGGATTCAATTTTTATGAATATTTCAAGCGACTAATTAGTGCTTATAATTATTTGTTATCCTTTGTGTTATCCATAAAAAACCATGTCTTATAAACATTAGTTTATCATTAAAAAAAAAATATTTGTCGCTTTCACTAAGTTGAATACAGAATGCTATTTGAGATGACTTACTACCAGTAGGTTGTCCTTCTCATACTTATGTGTTGCTACGTTCGCTATCTCACTTTCTCTTAAAATTACATTGGCACCAATCGGAAATAATTGTATTATCTATAATAATAAGTAATTTGTGTGTATTTACAAATGAAATGTTATTCTTCGGTTTTTATTAGTTTTTTAAGTTTAAGTGTGGAGACACGCTATACGCATCATGGCTTGGCCTATTTCAGCTTATCGCTCACCATACACTACCAAAGGGAATGCATTCTGAGCGATATACTGAAATAGGCCAAGCCACGAGAATATAGCGTGGTCTATCACAGACTTAATAGAAATACTTTCTCATCACACACAAGGACATTTTGGCACTCACTTATGCAATTTGGTTAGAGTTAACACACAACCTCACGTGACGCATGACAGTTTAGTATAGAGGTTCCCAAAGTGGTCTATATGGACCCCCAGGGGTCGATATCGGCTTGCTGGGGGTCTATGTCAGCAAGAAAAAAATTTGGGGTCCACGAGATTCAAATGGGGGTATATATGAGCGGACCCCCTTTTAACTCAACTCAATATTTAGGAGTTTTGTAAATGACACAATACACCTAACACAAATAACACAGTTTACGTAATACTAATAATAGACTGAGAAATTACTTATTTGATATTTGTATGTTTATATATCGTAAAGTTGTTTATTGAGGTATATAAATAGAGTCTACGTTCCTTTTCTCGTCAGAATTAATATATTGAACCAAAACATTGCACATTCGAAGCCGAGAATTTTCCTAGTTCCCCAACTTGTTTTTGAAAAACGTCCAGGGTAACAATGATGTTCAACATTTAGATGTACTTCACACAGACTTCAAAACTAAGTTTGAGGACATTTTGACTGTGGAAATGGAATGTTGAAAAATCGGATATCATATGACAAGAAGAACTGATCTGAATAAGCGCTAACAAAGAACTTAAGGGGCAGTTCTGTAGGGCCAGCTACAGAAAGAAATTCCCGTTGCTTATCCTGCTCCATTTTCATTTGGTGTAATACCTCACAAAGACGCCCCTGTCTGCACAATGCAAAAACAGAGGAACTATATCGCCACCCGGTTGTAGGGCAGGCAAGGGAAGGGAATCTTCTTACGAAAAAGAGAAATGATTATCACATGGGACGTTAATAGTTTTAGGAAAATTCAATATTTCCGGGTCTACGGAAAAATAAAAATTTGGCAACTGGTCTACGGGGCAAAAAAGTTTGGGAACCTCTGGTTTAGTACTAAAACCACTAAGTTGAAAACACAACAATTACCGTGTCTTTCACTTGCCACTTTTGAGATCTCTACAGCATGTCTATAGTTTGTAATGTCATTGGTCCTTGCGGGAAAAAAATAATTAAACTAAAAAGTATTAGTAAATGTTTGCTTTTTGAAGTAACACTTTGTAGAATTAAGGAAGGGTTCTGTGACCGTGAAAAACCATTTTTAGTTTTATTGATATTTTAAAATTATCAGTTTGTGAAAATAAAAGTAATTATTCATAGAATATAGGTGCATTGCATACAACATTATTCCAGGCAAGGGTTCAAATATAAATAAAAGTCCTCTCAGGCTGGAAATCCACATGGGGAAGCGATGCAGCACCTTGCTGGTGCCGCCCGCATCTCATCTTTCATGCAACAGCAGTTGCCGGAGTCAGCAGCAATGTGTGCTCAGTATGAGTTTTGTATGAAATATTGGGGTACGCCGAGATGCGACTGCCAAAGGCATATTCCCAACCTTATTTCTCATTCCTTTGTTTTTTCCACTAGTCTTTGGCCACTTATAAATATAATTGTAATATTTCATGCAAGAGCAGTTGCCGGGGTCAGTAGCAATGTGTGCTCAGTCATAATAAGCACATATTTTGTATGAAATATTGCAGTATGCCGAGATGCGACTACCGATGGCATATTCCAAACTTTATTTCTCATTCCTTTGTTTTTCCACTAGTCTTTGGCCACTTATAAATATAATTGTAATATTTCTCTTAGACCCGAGTAAGATGGCAGATTCTGCATCTGAGAGTGACTCTAACTCCCTGGAAGGAGGAGCCATCATGCTTCCGCCCAGTCCTGTCTCCAGGGACCAGCTTCAGAAGAGGATAGACTCGCTTCAACAGCAAAATAGGTAACCACGCTTTTCTTACAAGCAATTACTAAACCTCCTACAGAGATGCGCTGTATGTTCCACATTGGGTGTATTTTCCCAATTTTTTACTATTACATTTATGCAATAATAATGTTATAATTAATTCTTGTTTTTTTATTATTTGAAAATACAGGGTGTTGAAGGTAGAACTAGAAACATACAAGATTAGAGTTAAATCTTTACAAGAAGAAAACCGAACGCTGAGGCAGGCATCAGTCAGTATCGTAAGTTGGCTTTTATATTTTGTTGAATGTTATGTACTGAAATTCACATCCTTATTCGTCCTAGTAATATATTTTTTTATGTTGTGGAAATGTTTAATTGATTACCTATATTTTTTTTATTGAGACAACTATATAACAGCTACCTACTCTATCAATATCTTGGAGATTACCCTGTCTTTTCGTTCCAATTTTCGATTGCAGTTATACCCTCCTGCATCAGTATGGTAAAGCAGGAATAATATATTGTTTTCACAATATCAATGTAATCACTACTGTCAAATCATGTACTACAGTTTATTTGGAATTAAAATATGTTGAATTTTTAAAAATGAATAAGGCACTTGTGGGTTCCAGGTTTAACCTGGTGTAATCTCTGGGTGATGACGCTACATGCGACCATATACTATGAACAGAGTTATGACACGTTTATTGTTTACAGCAAGCTAAAGCAGAACAGGAGGAGGAATATATTTCAAACACGCTTTTGAAGAAAATTCAAGCTTTGAAACAAGAAAAGGAAACTCTCGCTCATCATTATGAAAGAGAAGAAGAATGTCTAACCAATGATTTATCACGGAAACTTAACCAGGTTTGGAAACTTATAATTGTTTTTTTATATTCACATGTATGTTAATTGTGTTTTTGGCAACTAATATTCTCTGAACAGGATTAAGATTTGCAGGAAGCGGCTTCAAACAAGAGATTCTGATGACATTATTTCCAGAGAACAATTTGTTATGCCTTATTACAGTTTTTTTATCTGGTAAATTGAAAGTCAAACATCCTCGCATTTTACCAATTATTGCATTCTATGACAAAAAAAAAACAGAAAAGTGAAACAAATAAAAACATCTAATCTAACCTAATTGATAATTTGATCATGTTCTGTTTTATCCGGTTACCCAATTATTGATCTCACTTAATTCTTAAATCAATGGTTTACAGCTGCGCCAAGAGAAATGTTTTATCCGGTTACCCAATTATTGATCTCACATAATTCTTAAATCAATTGGTTTACAGCTGCGCCAAGAGAAATGCCGACTGGAGCAGACATTGGAGCAGGAGCAAGAGTGCCTGGTGAACAAATTGATGAGGAAAATAGAGAAGTTGGAGGCAGAAACTCTGGCCAAGCAGACTAACTTGGAGCAGCTACGCAGAGAGAAGGTAATTCTTATTACTTACTACATACTTTCTTACACCTTCCTCCATAATTCTTTTGTCAACCTGCCAACTAACTACCGGCAATTCATTTTTATGTTTTTTGGTCTGATAACATTTCTAGTCTTTATATTATATTCTTGCAAAAAAGCAATGAACCCGATAATATAATTAATCCAACTTACCTTGAAACGTCATAATAATAATAATAATAATAATAATTTATTTTCCAGGATGTGGGGAGGTTAGTGCAATCCCACACGTCCCATATAGATATACATTTTTTTTGTACAATAGATACAATAAATTATCAAATAATAATAAATAAATTTTATTTGATTAATTTGTGTTATTTCACAATTAATTAATTAAAATAATATATAGTATATTTGCGGCACGTTCCAGAGTGGAAGATACTACCAGTATCGCCCTGGTGTAAGACCACCATTCAGAATTGAAACGTTGCTCCAAATGGCTTTAGCCGTGTTTAGTGACTAGATCTGAATAGCCAGGTACTTCCCCACCTTCCTCTTTCCCTTCCCCACTTACCTTCAGCCTCACAACATCCCCCAATTGGGGATGCCATAGTCTCACTGGCTCCAGACGGGAGCAGTTGGGACTCTTGTGAGGTATTCGCTATAAAAAAAAAAAAAAAAAAATAAGGACAACTATGCAGGGTGTGGTCTTGAGTGTGCTTGGGCCCAGCGCTCACTCAGGAGTGGCGCTTGGTGCTGGTAGGCTGCGGTCACCAACGTGTTGGCGGAGGCCATTAGCCGCATCCTGGCTCCAGTGACCCGGTGTCTCATCAGGCCGGCAAATCCACACAGCATCCCCAAAGATGACATAGGCCCTGAGGGAAATTATTTTCTTCAGGGTCTCCTGTGTGGAGTTAATATAAAAAAAAATAACTTAATAATAATAATAACCTTCCTTTTATTATGGTGGTACATCTTATATATAACATTATGTAAAATGATTACTATGTACATTTTAACATATTTTCTGATTTTTTTTTAATAAACATATAAAAATTAAAAAAATTGTGTAGTGCAGTTTTGTGTTATTTCACTTCAAGTGCTCTTTGCGATGTTACTAGTGAAATGCAGTACCCACTTTAAACTACCTTAGTTATCCATCATGAAAAAATTATAGGTACAGTGAAATCTCGACCTTGAATAGGGTTAATAAGAACCTGTTGACAAATTGACATTTAACCATTTAACGGACCTTATTGTAATTATGAAACATTAATAAATAACTACTTAAAATGAAACTGCAATTTATTACATTCAGCTTTTAACTACTTGCACTTTTTATAGATAATCACCGCTAACACATATATAAGCAATTGCTTTGCTTCAAATTTATGGAATTAAAGTTAAATGCGACATTCATTATAATCTGCACGTTCATAGATGGCGCTAATTTAATTATTTAATTAAAATATGTCTTTTGCAAGTTATGCTTTACAATATTAAGATGGATTATTTGTTTGCGAAATAATAATATGAAAAAATAGTCCGTATAAAAACTCAATTTCTTCAAGAAAGGCATACAAATACAATTTTGTATCCGTGATTCAATCCAACATTGTATTTGTATGCCTTTCTTGAAAGAATTGAGTTTTTATATGGACAAAACTATTTATTTATATTCATAAAAATCTAAAGTTTTTTTTAGCTCAAGCTGTGCTGATTTGGTTTTTCATACATCTGTCGAAGCGTTAAGGTCAAAAACACATCGCAAATTATTCTAAAAATGAAAATATTAGAATGCTAGCATGTTCTCCAGAGACCCATCAGCATTCCACTGGTTAATATTGTAAATCATAACTTGCAAAACGTGTATTTTAATAAAATAATTAAATTAACACCACCTATGAACACATAGATTATAAGGAATGTCGTGTTTAACCTTAAGAGGAACTTTTGCACTGCCCTTTTCACACAAAACTTAATTTTGGATTTAAGGCAAAAACACTTGACCATACTCAATAATTCTTTTTTTATTCAAAAGATATTACAAATATCTAAAACTATGTGTGTGCTACATTAATTATTTTATTTTAAATTATAGAATGTAGACCACTAAAGAATACAATTGGAGACAAGTTACACAATTTTTAAGAATTAATGATGATGCCATTCCTCTTAAATCAAACATTTATAAATTTAATTCAACTAAATTTCTTTTGAGAATGCTACTACATAGTTAGAAATAAACAAACATTGAAGCTCAAATTTTATTAAATGAATAGCGTAATAATCATTCTTCTGGCTACATACATACTTAACATATTTGAGAAGAGTAGATTAACTGGCTTGTTTTCTGTTGGCGACCTAGACAACTAGACAACCCTTGCGAGTAGTACTAATAGTATAAACATTCTTCAGGTGGAACTAGAGAACACGTTGGAACAGGAGCAAGAGGCGCTGGTCAACCGCCTGTGGAAGAGGATGGATAAGTTGGAGGCTGAGAAGAGATCTCTGCAGATCAGGCTGGACCAACCAGTCACTGATCCCACTCTGCCCAGGTTTGTGCTATTCACTTCAATTTATCAACAATTCATAGTTCTAAGCCCCCCACATAAAGCACTATATTTGATTCTCTGTCCTGCTACTTTATGCTGCAAGCATACTCTGGCCAGAGCATTGGCCCAACGTGTACCGGACCACTTGGCTTATATTGGCTGTCGCATGCGATGGCCAGCCAACCTGATTATTGTCGATTTTTCGTACACACATCAAAGGATATTAGCGCCAACCCCCCAACAGCATTCACACTCTGGCGGGTTGGTGCCAATGTTGGCCCAATGCGTTGACCCAACCCCAAACCCTTGACTCTGTGCAGAAAAGGGCGGTCCGTTTGATAGATTCCCCAATCTTAACAAACGGACTGCAATCTTTAGAGCACAGGCGTCAGGTAGGTATGCTGTCCTTGTTCTATCGGTATTACAATGGAAGATGCTCTGAGGAACTAGCGTCATTGATCCCTTCGGCACCGGTGCGTAGTCGGGATACACGCCAAACGCGCGCCCAACATTTGTACACGGTTGACATTTGTCACATGAGAACGGGTCGCTTCTACGATTCGTTCTTAAGTTCAACAGCTCGGCTGTGGAACGAGCTGCCGGCCTCTGTGTTTCCTCCCTCCTACAACATGGGACTCTTCAAGACCCATGTTCACTCCTTCCTCTCCACAAAAAGACCCTCCACACAGCATCCCCAAAGATGACATAGGCCCTGAGGGAAATTATTTTCTTCAGGGCCTCCTGTGTGGAGTTAATATAAAAATAAAAAAAATACCATCTTTGAAGTTCTTTTTATTGTAATTTTGTCGTGAGTATTCTCTGCATCTGTTTTTACAATATTTTTTCAGAATAATGTATTAGGGTGAAAAATTTACATGCCTTTATTTCAATACATTGCTACTTCTTAATATATTATATCACTGTCTGGCACCTATCTGAACATCTATAAAGGGAAGTGGCTAAAAGGTTTAAAATATTTTCTTTTATATTTTCAGTGATATCAGCAATGGAGATACAGCATCTAACTTGAGCAATCACATTCAAACTCTGCGCTCCGAAGTGGTCAAACTGAGGTGAGTCTGCTTTACCTCTGGGATATTTCATTCATTATTTTTAATACCTGTTTTTGATTACATAATGATAATTTATTATTGCTCTTATCTCAACTTCTTAATGTTAAAATTTTCATTTCTAGGAATCAACTGACAGTTTCTCAAAATGAGAGCAAAGAGAAAATGCAGCGTTATGCAATGGAGGAAAAAAGTATCCGTGAAGAAAATATACGTCTACAGAGGAAACTGCAACTAGAGGTACATATTGATACTTGCTGTGTAATTTAATCCTATTGTTAACGTGAAACAGAGATGGCACTGAGCACAGTGATAGTGATGGTCCTGTTTGCTTACCCAATAATTTGTGCATTTGCGAATAATCAGTGGCGGTTTTCTCTAAAGTGCGTTTGTGCTGTGAACCCCCATTAAAAAGATGAGAAAATAAAACAAACTTGCATTATAATAATATTAGCACATTATAAACAGCATTCCATTCTGCCTTTAATATCAGCGCCACTAAAAAATACAGTCAAATAACAACTCGAAATCCCATGCTGTGGGTTAAAGAATCAGCATAAAATACTTTGTACAAAAAACACCAAAACGATACAATCCTCCTGACGATGAATTGTATAACCTACGCCAAAACAAGACGATCTTTGTGCGCCGCGAAACAAAATGTTTGGTGCCACCTTCCGGAATTTGACGAATGTCACTGAGATTGTCCGAACCATGACCGCCCGCGCGGCTTCTGAACTTTGCTATATAGATGCATTTTAAATGTTATTTTTCTTTAGTAGTTCATGGTATATTTTTTATTTTATTGTTCCTGTATTTCTCCAACCGTTTGCTTTGTAATGGCATTTGTAAATCCACTAGTAAACAGATTTTGTCTTAATTATCTTAAGTCGTTAGTAATTTATTGATTTTTTCCAGTTATGCTTGTTAGTTATACCTAATATTGTACAATAGCAAAATATAGTGTTGTTTACATTAAAGTTATTCTTGTTAGTTAAACCTAGTATTGTACAATAGCGAAATATAGTGTTGTTTTCATTAAAATTATTCTTGTTAGTTATACCTAGTATTGTACAATAGCGAAATATAGTGTTGTTTTCATTAAAGTTATTCTTGTTAGTTATACCTAGTATTGTACAATAGCGAAATATAGTGTTGTTTTCATTAAAGTTATTCTTGTTAGTTATACCTAGTATTGTACAATAGCGAAATATACAGTGTTGACTATTGATGGATTTCAAAATATTTGTAAATTCATCAATACGAGCGGTTATGCTCAATACTAAAAGAATGAAAACATTAAGATTTATATTAAGATCCATTTAAAACTTTGAATCGTTACAAATCATAAAACTCTTGTACATATCCCTAGTTAGAAGCTTAATAAAACATAATTCCATAGCTTGGTCGCCCTTCTATAAAATTTGTATTCACAATGTAGAAAGAATCTCTAGGCATCGTAAGTTTGAATCTTAACATTCCTTTAGATTACATAAATAAGCACATACCTGTCTTTAATGAATATTTAAAATATTTCAGCATTAGAAATCAGATGAAAATTAAACTTCTGCATCTAATAAATGTACATATACCTATACGAACAACTAGACAAACAATAAAATTTTATATACATCTCATTCCATATTTAGTTAACATTCCCCAATACAACGTTTTTATAGCTTTGGTAACAAATATTCAAATCATATGGATGAATTTGGCAAACTTCCAACGCTGTATGTGTGAACTATTTCTAACTAGTAAAAAGTATTGTTAACATGAATTTTATACATTTTTATCAATATTATCATTGATTAGAAGGGTTCATATTGGCAGATTATCTATTTTTTATGTTATTTATTCATACTTGTTAACTACCTATATTTTTACTAACTTATATTTTATGTTACATATATTTTGTTAACTGTTATATTCTATGTTATGTACTTATATTTTCTTATAACTATCATGTTATATTTTCATTGTAATTTTTCATAAAATTGCACTTCATTGCATGTAAAAGCTCTTTGGGTGTTTAAAATAAAATAACAACTATCTGTGCCAAATGCCAGTTGTTTGTTATATACGCTAGTGAATAATATATTTAACACAATTACGAATCTTGAAAGATCGATATAAGGCAGTTGCTTAATTAAATAAGTTCATAGTTTAGTATTATTTTATGATGATGCATACATAATAAGCTATTTGTATTTACAATTGTTTTTTCCCTATAATATTGTTGTGTACCTCTTGAAATTTTGCAAATGTTGTCAGCTCTGTACTTTCAATGAACTATTGACGTGTACCCGGCGTTGCTGGGGGTTATCCTTAGGAGATAGACATATACCATTGAAAGTACAGAGCTGACAACAATTTTGCAAATGTTGTCAGCTCTGTACTTTCAATGAACTATTGACATGTACCCGGCGTTGCTGGGGGTTATCCTTAGGAGATAGACATATACCATTGAAAGTACAGAGCTGACAACAATTTTGCAAATGTTGTCAGCTCTGTACTTTCAATGAACTATTGACATGTACCCGGCGTTGCTGGGGGTTATCTTTAGGAGATAGACATATACCATTGAAAGTACAGAGCTGACAACAATTTTGCAAATGTTGTCAGCTCTGTACTTTCAATGAACTACTGACGTGTACCCGGCGTTGCTGGGGGTTATCCTTAAGAGATAGACATATACAGGGTGGCCACAGACCTGGAAAACCGGGAATTATCAGGGAATTTTACCGAACCGGGAATTATCAGGGAAATGTCAGGAAATTTTAAAATATTCTTAAAATATCAGGGAATTCCAAAAATAAAACAAAATTCGTTATTTACGATTTGTGAAGTCCCAAAGTTGTGTTTTATTACTTTTAGTTGTGTAACAAAAGATATGCCGACAAAGACAAACTAGATAAGTAGGTATTTTTTTATTATTATTTTCGTAAATAGCCCTTGCAACACAATCATGTCGTAAACCACCCGGTTTTTCCCCTATACTATGTAGGTGCGAAATCTGTAAAGAAAAAGCTAGCAAGTTACAACAAAGTGTCAAAAGGGTCGGACACCCAGTACGGTCGTAATAAAATTTAAAGATCATCATTATCAACATTTTTACAAAGTGTCAATACAGTAGAACCTCGTTAATTCGAAATCCACGGGACATCAAAAATCAAATTTCGAATTAACGAATTCCCACGTAATTGGAATTTTTATGAAAAAAAAAAAAAAATACGCCGAAAATCGATTTTCTCGGCCGCCTCTTCAAATCCGGGTGGTATTTTAGTTGTAAATTCGTATTAATACCAATTATTTCTTTATTTTCGCTGCCGATTACCGTAGCGGCGGGCCCTTTAAATTCAGATATTCGCAATAAATTCGTAAAAATGCTATATATTTACGCGTAAATCGAGATTTCGCTGCCGATTTCGGTCGCGGCCTACCCTTTAAATTGAGATATTCGTAAAAATACGATATATTTCCGCGTAAATCGAGATTTCGCGGTAATTTTCCGTCGCAGCCGGCCCATTATTTCAAATATCTGAATTTAAATTCGTAAAAATACGATATATTTCCGCGTTAAACGAGAATTCGCGGCCGTATTCCGTCGCGGCCGGCTCTTAAAATTCAAATTCGAAAAAAATTCGCAAAAATACGATATATTTCCGTGTAAATTGAGAATGCGCGGCCGATTTACGTCGCCGCCGACCCTTTAAATTAAGCTATTTGATGTAAATTCGTAAAAATATGAAATATTTCCGCGTAAGTGGAATTTTATCGGCAGTTTTTCGTCGCGGCCGGCCTTTTAAGTTCAGATATTTGAAGTAAATTCGTAAAAATATGTCATATTTCGGCGTGAATCGAAATTTTTCGGCCGATTTCCGTCGCGCCGTATTTTTTAACTCGGATATTCGAAGTAAAGTTAGTAAAAATACGATATATTTCCGCGTAAATTGAAATTTCGCGTCCGATTTCCGTCGCGGCGGGCCCTTTAAAATTCAGATATTCGAATTAAATTCGTAAAAATACGATATATTTACGCGTAAATCGAGATTTCGCGGCCGATTTCCGTCGCAGCGGGCCATTTAAATTCAAATATTCGAAATAAATTCGTAAATATACGATACATTTACGCGTAAATCGAAATTTCGCGGCCGAGTTTCGTCGCGGCCGACCCTTTAAATACAGATATTTGGTGTAAACTCGTAAAACTACGACATATATCCGCGTAAAACGTATTTTCTCGGCCCTTCAAACTCGGATATTCGAAATAAATTTGAAAAAATACAACATTCCCGTGTAAATCGATTCAGATTTACAAAATAATAATACTAATTAGGACGATGTATAACCACGTAAAAAGACATTTTTCGGCGTTTTACCGCCACGGCTGACTTTTAGATTCAGATTTACGAAATATTATGATTTATTTTCGCAAAAATCAAATTTTTTCGAAATTCACGAACAAATTTTCGTGCGCGGACAAAAATAAATTTCGAATTACAAATTAACGAATTTCGAAATAAAAAAATTTTTGTATAAAAAAATTTTTCTGCGGAAATTTTTTTGGCGAAAATTTCGAATTACGCGTTTTTTCGAATTATCGGGGTTCTACTGTACTTACTTTTGTTTATTTGTCTATTTTTGTCTGGTCTTTTCATTTGTACACAAATTGTCTTCAGGCGAAATATCATAAATTTGTAATAAGTGTATTTTGTTTTGAATAGATCATTGTGGTGCAAGGAAATAATAAATGCTTTAGATGACGGAATTCCCTTTATTTTCTGGCGTAGATGAAAATCGTGTTTCAAAAATAAAATTTTAAACGATATGTCCTTATACCAAATAAAACATATCAGGGAAAAATATAGAAACTGCCCTGGAAAACCTGGAATTATCAGGGAATTTTGAAATCCGTTTTTTGTGGCCACCCTGATATACCATTGCGAACTTTTCTGTACGTCTTTTTAAGATATACAATTCCGTAGTTCGATGTATCTCATTAGGTTTAGTCAGCTTTACCAATGTAAGCAAGCGATTTTTTTTACGACTTATAACAAAACATCGATTTTCTTTAAATATAATACGCATGTTTTATATATACATATAACCTTCCGGAAGAAATTCTCTAAATGATAGAGAAAACCCTATCAAAATCCGTTGCCTAGTTTAGAAGAACTAAGCGCACAAACAGACAGACACGGATGGAGACTTTACTTTATACTACTTAGAGAAGATTGTCAATTTGACTGTCCTGTGTGATATGTGAATTTCCTAGTTGGACAGTCAACATTTCAATATTCTGTAAAATAACTTGTTAGTATATATAATATGGAGTATGAACATGTCATGTTTACAGGTGGAGCGTCGTGAAGCTCTGTGCCGTCATCTTTCTGAAAGTGAATCCTCTCTAGAGATGGAAGAGGAAAGGCAATTTAATGAATGTTTGCAAAATGTAAGTACATTTATATTATATTTCTATCAATTAAATAATGATCATGATACTGTAAAGAGATCATTAATTTAAATATTTTTATTTTCAAGAAGTCAAATTGTTTCTATCCCTTCTATCTAATTTTTAAACGGTTTTATGGTTTTGTTATATATAATTCTGTTCCGGCAATTCTGTTAATTTCTTAACACAGGGAGGAAATCTATAATTGGTTCTATTTTAGGTATAATGTAAAAATTATAATATTCAACTGTTGATTTCCCAAAGATTAATAAATAAATGGTTTATGCATATTTTTGTTATTTGTTTTTGGGGTGTTATGCCGTGTTGCGCTAACTCCTTCTTTAGCCAACATTTCGTTTGTCACATCTGCCCTGATGATGGACACTGTAACGTTGTCCGAAACGTTGGCTAAAGAAGGAGTTAGCGCAATACGGCATAACACCCCAAAAACAAATAACAAAAATACTTTTGGCCGTGAAAATCTTAAATCGGTTTATGCATAGTATAAATCACTTATTGGTTTGGGCATGTACGATGTACGAAGAAAGGTTTTTATGGAGAATATATGATCAAGTGAACCAAACACTTGGGTCGGGCCATGTAAAGAGTCAGAATAACAAAAGGGTGTGAATGTAGCAATAAGTGTGTGCCTCTCTACCTACCACTGCGGGAAACGGCGTGCTGGTTTGTTAGTTGGTTAAATCAATATTTAAAAATGACTAGCAGAGAAAGTAAGGAGTATGTGATGATTGTTGCAGGCCAACAGGGTGCGGGGCTCTCCAGGTGCCTCCCGGCCCCTGTCTCCTCAGCCCCCTGGGCCCCCGCATCTTCCCCATCGCTGCTACCATCCTCCTCAGGTATTGTTTACTTTACTAAATCCATTTTTAATTCCTGGGATTGTATTCATTGTACAATATACATATTCACAGCTAAAACACAAATATGGCTCTGAAAAGTCTAATCATGCCACTCCTGTGCAAGGACAGCCAGTGCTGAGGTGCAATTGTGCAATGCACTCTCAAATCATGCCACTCCTGTGCAGGGACAACCCGTGCTAAGTACAATTGAGTCAATTGGTATCAAAACTGGTCAACTCCACTTTAGGTGAATTTTCAGGAAACACCAAAGCAAGTGCTGGATTTGACTATTTTTGATACCACAGCCACTTTTTAAACCGGTTTCTCTTACAAAATATGCGGATATGACTGCTTTTGAAAAATAAGAACTGTTCTTTTGTTAATAATGAACACAGTTCAATACTTAGTTTATTTTTTTTTAATTTTGGATCTGACCAGTTTTGATACCAAACAACTCAATTGTGCAGTGCTCTCTCAAATATTTTAAAGACCATTGGCTATTCAATAAAAACTGAAAAAAAAAATCTCCCTCACAAGGTCATAATTACATCTGTGTCTAGTAAGCTCGGACTCAAAAACATACCCCGAGTTGTGCACAGCTGCAATCTGGTTGCTATATAATGTGTTTTTGGAGGGTGCATTTCACCTTTCGTTGGAATAGAGGTAATTTTGTATTGAAATACAGGGAGACATAGAAAAAAAACTGAACCTCGAAAATACTTCATCAAGTTTCTATACAAAAGAATACAAAATTTGGTTCCATGGCAACTCAGAACAGTTGCAATTCAACACACAAGTCAACGTAAAGTAACCTATTTTTTTCCTTTACTTTTCAAAAGTGTTTTGAATATCCACCGTCCTAAGTTGTCCACTTACCCAAAATTGTCTTCATTTTGGCCAATGCACTGACACCGGGTCATTTCTCAGAATTCACCTGAATTCGAAAAAGGGAGGTGGGTAGGTATGACTTCGGTTGTGGGTGAACTTCAAAAACGTAAAGAAACTTCAAGTTCATAAAATAGTTTTAAGGAACAAAATGTTTTAAAAAAGACAAAAAATCTCTACAACTCTGTAGTATAGTTAAGCGCTGTGTGGCACATTAATGCCGTTTGGAATCTTTAAGGCATCTTTAAGTCGACTTTTAGAACCGTATCGTAATATGTATTATAGGTACGATACGATCGTGGGATCGATTTTGTCTAAATATGTACCCTAAAACGTAGATCATCGGCCGCCATTGTATAAACTAAAAAACAACAACTTTTACTGTATAATCTCGCTTGTAACGAGGTATAAAGCTTTTTTGATGGTTTTAGATAAAATTATGTGATGGCTACATATCACTTATTACTTACTCATCAGCTATAAAGCATCTATTAATTTGTGTACATTATTTTGATTTCGAAAGCATCACGGAGGACAGTGCTGCGCAGTGCTGGCCGGAGTGTTCCACCCGATGGCGGCTTCTACACCTCCCATCGCACATCTACCAGTGAGTATTGCTCTCAATTAATTATTTAAGAACTAGCTCTTTGGCGATAGTACATAGCCGAATTCGTGGTCAACATTTCGTTCCTGTGCTCAATAGCTGGGCTGTGGAATGACTTGACCTCCATCATGAAACATGAATCTCTTCAACACCCAGGTTCACTCCTTTCTCTCCTTAAAACTAACTACCTTTCACTTTAATAAATGTGAACTATATCAATCCGTTTTTATAAAATATAATATACTTACTTAGTTATTCAGCAATAATCATTTAATAATTGTTTTAAAATTTATTTATTGTCCAATTGATTGTTTTAGCATGTCAGCTGTATTCGCCGACCCACGGACCGGTTTGTGAAGCCGGCCGTGCCATCGACAGGAGGCTCCGTCCCCTCGGCAGCCCCTTTGGCCACTCCCCACGTCCCCCTGGCGCCCCTGGCCCCGTTGGCCCCCTTGGCCGCCCCGGCCTCCCCTGCCCAGCCTCCCTCCCCGCAGCCCGCCAGCCCCATGGACACCTCTACCAAGGAATAGTGCCCCCCACCAACAATTTATTAGCTGCCGATGCTTTGAAACTTCCGTGTTTCATTCAGCCTTTGCATTCTTTATTTCGTTTGAGACAAACGCTTAATGAGGTGATATATTTCCTGGTCTTAAATAAGTTGTTGCTAATTTTGATATTCTTGTTTCCTGAAGTATTGTGAAGTTATTATTATTCTCGATCTTATCTGACCAACTAACCGGGGTTCCTTAAATGGTTTATATGTTAAATATTACTCTCCTGATGCCTACATCATTAAATGGTTCACATTTTAATTTAGGGTTTGGATGAAATAATTTGATTAAATAAAATTATTTGTAGTATTTTCATATTATGATAATACAGATCCCGTTAGTACAACCAATATGGTTGAGCCCATTGATTGTTTGTTTGGTTTATAATAAGCGTTAAGTTAATAGCTCTCAAAAATTAATCTCTACTTAATGGCTGATATAGAATTAGAAGTTATATTTACACATATTATGTAAAAGAATATTCAAATGAAGTGGACTTCAAAATTTACCAAAGTTTGTCACTTCAATGCACTTGATTATATTGTTTATTGCACATTTTCTTTAATAATTTTTATTTATGATTATAACATCTTTACGTTCACGCTTGATTTGGTAAAAAGGTAGGTTTATTTTTTTAAGTTTATGTTTGAGATTTTATAAACATTTTTTATGTTACATAATTACGTACTTTATGTTGAAGGTCTGTGTCGGCCATCCGTATCACTGGCAATCTCTGCTGAAACTATTTATTTATTTCATCCTATTCGTCTGAAAAATTAATTATATCTTTCCTACCGAAGGCTTCTCTTCACTGAGAATATTTTCTATTTGTCTAAATATCTTGGCATAACAATCCAAAATTTAACATTCCTTAAATACCATTGTCCAATGTTGAAAATAGCATATTGCTTCAATGTATTGGAAGAAGTGAGCAATTCTGAAAATGGGTGAGATGTGTGGTTACATTATTTACAATTCTCAATTTAGATAACTCCCAAATAAAGTTAAATACCTAATGTGCACTTCTTCTTGCTTAACGCTAAAAAATGTTTAATGCATTTCATATCTTCAGTGTTTTGTAGTAAGTACAAATAAGCCATTTTTGAAAAATGATCCTTCACAGATAATGCAATATACATACATTTATTTTGTTTGTACGGCAAGTAACTCATTGGTGAAGATGTGTAATCAACTCGCACTAGTATGTACTGAGAAGAGTTTGGCATATTTAACTTTTTACAAAACACCCACAACTTTGTCAGCTGTGAAAGCGGTACAGTGTATGTGAAACTGCCTTTGGAGGAATATGTAAAGAAGACTCTGCTAGTTGATTCCCTCCCATTACATATTACTTGATAACTTGACCGTACCCTCTGAATGTCTGTTAACCACAACTGGTTGGTGTGTTTCACTATTAGTTAACTAGCACTAATCGGTGTATTCATTAAAACACTAGTTTCCATAGAATAAGAATTGTCTCTCAATTTTGCCATCTCTTAATAATAATAATAATAAGTGTTGCTCAAGAGTTTACTCTTAAAATATGAAACTTTCTATAAACAAACAAATTATGGTCAATTATTGGAATATCTTTATGACTCTTTAACATTTATTTTTGATCAATGATAGAAAGGTTGTGATAGTAAAAAGGCTTTTTTAATAGGTTGCTCCAAAAGGAAGATTCACATTTAGATCAACGAACATATTATTATAAAAAATAGAAACAGAAAATGGAAAAAAAAACTATGTACTTTATTGAAGCTTAGCATGTCAACAATTATTGTACAATTCTTATAGTTAACAATAAGATCTTTCATTTTGCTAATAAGCAATTTATTTTTTAAAACAATTTTTGTCAGTAACACTGCATTTATATAGCAATATAAAATGTATCATTATAGATATGTATTTCATAATTTCACATAAATTATATGATTATGGCCACACTTATTATCCTCCAATTATAAGAAGCTTCATTGATATAGTTTTATTCTGTATAACAGTTGCTTAATATTATAATAAATATCTAAAAATTGTATTGAATAGCATTAAATTGTTTTGACTTTATTGGAAATTAAATAAAATATATTTTATTTCAGATTCTAATTCATGTTTCGAAGTTTGTTTGTACACAAAAATACAACCCTTCAAGCCAGGTTCTTTATGAAAATCCTAATACAGGGTGTCCAGGGATAAAGTGCACTAACTTCGGAAGATGATTTTACATGATGGTAGGAGTAAAAAATATAAACAACTTTTTCCGAAATTTATTTTTTTTTCATTACAAAAAGGCATACCTATTAAAAATCGTTAGTGTGAGATACAAACATACCCGATAAATTCGCTGTGAGCTTGCCGAGAACGAGTGTGGCAATGTTGCATATTTGTGATTGGCCCATATCCATGGAAACTGCATGTAAACAATAACATAAGACCGAAAATTTGACATTTACAATAGTTACAAAATTGTATGTTTTAAATAAACTAAAATAAAAATGTAGGTACACTTTTTATTCTCTCATGCAGCGCGTACGTTTCCATCATGTACATAGCCCATAAACATAGTGAATGACAGACAGGCAGTTCGGTAATTAAATAAAAAAGTTACACTCAAAAGGAAAACAATTTTAACATAGGTAAGTCTGCAACTAAATAAACACAATGTTAAAAGTAAGTCTTTGGAGAAAACAGGCACTTTAAAGATGTTCTATTAATTAATTCGTAATAAAAACACATTCAAGTTTTCAACACAGTTTTCACAGCAATCAAGTTTTTAAAGTCAACCAGTGATTAAATCAAGTACATTAAATTATCAGATCTTACTTTGCAAATGAAATAAAAGTTATTGACACGACGCAAGGCAAGTGAAGTTGCATTCAAATTCAACACTGACTGAAGCAGGACGGTAGATTTGGCAATCAAAATAATAATGCCTGCCGCACACGGCGGATCAATTTTACCTTTTTACTTGAAGAGTGAAACTAAAAGTAGGAATTTCAAAAAATTTATTTATCTTTTTTTTTGTACTACCATATAGAATCACCTCCCGAGGTTAGTGCACTTTACCCCCGGACACCCTGTATTTATGTAAAGCTATCTGATTTCCCTTTAAAATGTGCAATGCCAATATAAAACCGGTTAGTGGCTGAGTTGGCATTAAGTCTGGGTCCCACCCAATCGTCGTGAGTTCAATTCCTCGACTGACTAAGTCCTCCATCATGAAATGAGCAACATTTTCCGCTTACTGTGTTGTAGGAAATTTTCAAATGATTGTCAGGTTATTCGTAACTCAAGAATGTTTAATTTTTAAATTAAAAAAAAAAATTACGGATAAATGATTTTGCAAGAGGAAAATCACCAGGGTAAAAGAACACCTTGAACATCCCATAGTTTTATACCAGGCCAAGTCATGTTCGCCGTGTGAAGAAACTGCTACATAATATTATCCCATGAATATCCCGCAGTCTTATACAAATGTTTGCCATATGAACCGGCTACATAATATTATGTATACACTTCATCGCCAGCAAGATGTCCTGTAAACATAACTGCAAGCCAAATGTTTATATCATTATATCCTAGGTCAGGCTAACCCCTATTACCTACATTAGCATTCTCAAGGGTGGCTCGGTAATATGACAATGACCTATACTCAAATGATGTGGAAAGGTGCAAATAAAGTTTATGCAATGATACCTTTAGTGGCACTATCCTCTGTTGTATCCCTCGGATTTTCTCGCTAGATTGCTAGGACTAGATCCTCCAGACATTAGGGGAAAAATTGCAATGGGTTAGTAGCACATAAACTGCTCAATGGGCAATTTGTAGTCCTGATGTTCTGGAACGTATTTCGCTTTATGTCCCGATAACTTCACCAGAGGCAAGACCAGCCTACCAATGATCATGCCTTTGGGGAGAATGACTACACTTTTAAAGCACCTTTCTTTTAAGGTAGACATTTTTCAGTTTTTTTTTTTTTTTTTTTTTTTACAGTAATACCGCACAAGAGTCCCAACTGCTCCCGTCTGGAGCCAGTGAGACTATGGCATCCCCAATTGGGGTATGTTGTGAGGCTGAGGGTATTGGGGAGGGGAAGGAGATGGGGAGGAGGAAGGTGGGGAAGTACCTGGCTATTCAGATCTGGTCACCAAACACGGCTAAAGCCATTTCAAGCAACGTTTCAATTCTGAATGGTGGTCTTACACCAGGGCGATACTGAGAGTATCTTCCACTCTGGAACGTGCCGCAAATATACTATATATTATTTTAAATTAATTAATTGTGAAATAACACAAATTAATCAAATAAAATTTATTTGCGCACGCCGGGTTCGAACCCGCGACCTTCGGATCTGTAGTCAAAAGCGTATACCACTAGACCACGCCGGCCGTCGAAGTTAAACTTCGATAAAGTCAAGATTGCAATAAATATATTTTTTAACACACTGCGTCTCAACCGATGTTATTAAACTGGATTGCATTGCATTATGAGGTTTTCCCTCACCAAAATTTTACTGTCCGGCACGTGAAGAACGAGTGATAATGTTGCTTCCGACCCCCATGTACCTTCTGACCGCTGCTGTGGGATGTTAATGTGACTTTAAGCAACACCATTAGTACTCAAGCGACATGCAAGAAAAGTTATAACAGGGAAAGCTTGTGTTGTCGCTTTGCCAATTGTTTTTTTCTCACTACGGAGCGCCATCTACGCGTGCCTCGCAGCTGTAAGCAATTCCCACATTGAAGTATTGACAACGCAAGTAACTTCTTACGGTACATTTAAAAATTATCAATTTTTATATTCAGATAATATTGTTAATGTAATTCATTTTTTCCGAGATGTTTTTAAATATTTTATGATTTTTACCTGTTTTTTTTATATGAATCAGGATTCGCAGCCATCAACATCGCGACAGACGGTCAACATGGCAAATTTAGAAAATACAGAAGCCATTATCGCTTCATGACTGAAAAAGATGATATTCACTTGGACGATTCCATCAGTGACAGACTGAGTGAACATTCAGAGCATGAGACCAATATGGAGCAGTCATCTGATGACGATGAAGGACCTGAAGCCGCTGCTGAACGTATAGGTTTCCGAGGTTGGAATTTTGCATACTTTGGTAGAGGCAGACTTACAAAATGGAATATTCATCATAATAATTTTCACATTGAATTAATTTTTAATTAAATTAGTTAATTTTTTTTTTTAATTTACAAAAAAACATTTTACCTTATTGCAGGGTCTCTTGCGACCGTTTCCACAAACATTGGCGCAAACATTTTTGTTTTTTGTCCACATTCCGTCTCCTCCCTTTGTTGAAACATTGTTGGGTGTGGTCTTAGACATTTTATCATTATTTTGTAGATGTCTGATTAGGAAGACGTCTGTGCTCTCAGTTTTTCACTGTCAACTGTCAAGATGAGTTTTGACGAGGAAGACGTTCTTCTAGTTTTAGTGATTGCAAAATTATTGCACCAGAGAGGAAACACAAACAATATGGAGTTTTCCATTGAGCCCGGTCTCTAATGGAGTGGAAGTAGATGGTCTACTTCGAGTCTTTTTGTACTCACCCACTAATACAGGGGTGTCAAACTGGATATTCTTAAGGGCCGTTTATAACATTTGGCGTGTGTAAGCGGGCCGGACTCAATATTTAAAAAATAAAACCCATACTTAATTGTTAAAATCTTTATTTAGTTAGATACCTATTTATTATAAATTCAGTAAGTTAAAAAGAAGGGTAACAAGGTAAATTATCTTGAGCCGGACACCTGACTTCTCTTGTTTTTGACAAGTTCATTGATATCGGGTGTCATATTCGTCGTAGTTACTTTTAGAATCGATTGGAGATTTTCATCCGTAAGCCGTGAGCGATGTTTGTTTTTATTTATTTTCATAACGGAAAACATCTGCTCGCATAAATACGTACTACCAAACATACACAGGAATACGTGCCGCATGATTTCTTATACTTGGATAGTTATTCAAACTCTTGAAATATTGTGTATAAAATGTAGTAACATTAACTTCCTTAAATTTATCCTTTACAATGCTGTCGCATTGGAGATCTATCAATTCCATTTGCAAATGAATTGGTGCCAGTGCAGCATCAAAAGTAAATGGATTGTTGAAAAGTGGGAATTCCATTTTATGCATTTTGCGAAAATCTTCAAAACGACTGTTAAATTCTGTGATCAGATTCAGCAATAGTTGAGAATACTCATCCAATTTTGTCTGGTTCACTGTGCCAAATGATTTCACGTGACGGAAATGATCGAGTGTTTGGTTTTTTATGTGAATTTCCCACAGTCTTAATTTTGTTTCGAAGGCTTGTAAATGCGAATACATTTGAGTGACGATCAAGTCTTTACCCTGTAACTTTATATTGAGGTCATTCATGTGTTTTGTCATATCTACCAAAAATGCACAATCAAGCCACCAGTCGTTGTCATAATCAATTGGCTTGCCTTTTTCTAACATGAAAGCTTGAACAGGGTCACGTAACTCAAAAAATCTTTCCAAAACTGCCCCTCGACTGAGCCAACGAACTTCCGTGAAATAAGGTACATCGGAATACTTTTCGTCCAAATCTTGTAAAAATTGCCTGAACTGCCTGTGATTTAGACCTCTGCTCCTTATAAAATTTACTATTTTAATTACCGGTTGCATGACATGGTCCATTTTTAAATATTTGGATGCGAGTGATTCCTGGTGAATGATGCAGTGAATTCCCACAAAATTTTCTGATATTTTCTGTTTTAATTTAGTCACAACACCCGAATGTTTGCCAACCATGGCAGGAGCGCCATCCGTAGTTATGCTGCAAAATTTATTCCAGCCGAGTTCATATTCTACTATTAAATGCTCAATAGCAGAATAAATATCATTTGCTGTAAATATCATTAGTGGTGCCTGTCAATGGAAAGCACTTCTATAGTTCTTCACATATTTCAAAGTTACTATTAATACCTCGTATAAAGACAGCAAGTTGAGCAGTATCAATAATATCAGTGCTCTCGTCAATAGCCAGCGAAAAGTGTGTAAATTCCTTAATTTTTTCCTTCAGCTGGGAATCCAAATTTTGAGATAAATCACTTATTCTTGAAGCAACAGTGTTTCTTGACAGCGGAATATTTTGAATGGTTGATTTTTGTGATGGGAATGAAACATCAGCCACTTTTAACATACATTCTTTAATAAAATCACCATCAGTGAAAGGTTTTGATCTCTTGGCGATTTCTAATGCAATAATGAAACTGGATTTTAAGGCGTCTTCGCTTTCAGTTTTAGCTTTAGTGAATATCGACTGTTGGCCGTGAAGGTTAGATTTTAAAGATAATAGTTTGTCCATTCTTATCTTTTCACTGTAACCTTCAAATTTTCCTTTATGATTCGAATCATATTGTCTCTTTAAATTAAACTCCTTACAAACAGCAATTGTTTGATTGCAAATCAAACAAAGTGATTTACCTTTCCATTCCATGAAAAAATATGCAATTTCCCATTTTGTCTGAAAAACTCTGCACTCACTATCAACTTTACGTTTTTGCGACATTATGCCACGTACCAATATTAGAACTTGAATGAACAACAAACTATGAGTACGCAAGTAATATAAACACTCGACGCGACCGCTCGATGCTAAGGCTTAAATCTGACTGCGCCAGCGTTGCCAGGTCCAGATTGCAATATTTCCCTAGATTGAGAGTCGAAATTTCCCTAGATTTCCCTAGATTCCGGGGGTACCACCTTGGCAAGTTAAAAACGTCTGTCCGGGGGGGGGGGAGCTTTGAAAAAAAGTACTAGGTTTTTGTTGATAACTTTCATATATTATTTGTAGTAATAAAAATACACGAATACCCAAATACGCCACATATACACCAGTACGTAGTCACTGTTTTTTTTTTATTCTCCTTCTTATATGGCAATTATTTTTCTTATATGGCAACAGTGGCCGACAGTGGCAACACTGATACAACAAATTTGACATTGACATTTCAAATGATAATTATAAAATACTTATCATTTCAAATGATGATTATAAAATACATAACATTTACATGATATTTACAAAGATCAGGTAATTATGGACTATTCCGACACACAAAATACCTACTATTTAACATGCATTTATTAATTATCCCATTCACATATTCATTATTTCTTAATTCAATTGAATCGAAGTATTGTTTTCGATAAGTGTGACGGAATAGGCAATATTTACGAAAATACATGTGCATGGACTAAATTGTTAAGGTCAAATAATAGCAATACATAACATAGCGATGCCTTAATCTGCCAGCCTTTAAAAACCTCTTCGCTCTCCCATTTCTACTGGTACTTCTGCGCGTACATATTTTTAGGCCTTTTGGCCGAAGTTGAATTATCCTCATCCGGAAGGTTCCTCCTTGCGCCAGAAGTCGAAGGTATATCCATCGTGTTGACCTATAATAAATACTATATTATAAATTCAGGGTGTACTTATACCAAACACATAATAGTATAAGCTGTGTTAAACTAAACACTGAATATATTGGAAAGTAGCTTATAAAAAATTTAAACTTAGTAGCTGAACGCTGAACTTTGTGTTACACTAACCCTGTTTTACATGTTAATTAATTGGAAAGAGATAATAATAATTTCAAAGTACTTACCACAGAATTCAAAACAGAAATCTTAATAAAAATCACTGTAAACCAACCGAAATTGCCGAAAGTGGAAAGCCAAAAGTGAAAAGCTGAGAGAAGATAATTTCTAATTGTAATGATCATAGACAAAGTCGTAAAATGAAACTTTTAAGAAGTCCCGGTTTTAATATTTTTAGGAACATAAATATAATTTTGATTTGTCAGTGTTAAAAATAACATTGCTTCATTTATGTACATCAACATTATTTAAGATTCCTGGAAATCCCAAAAATAAAAAATGAAAATACATTTATGTTCACTGGCAATCCCAATAATATTGTCATGTAAAAAATTTTTTTTGCCAAAAAGTACGAAATTTCCCTAGATTTGTGCTGATTTCGTGAAAATTTCCCTTTTCCCTAGAATTTTTTTTTCTCCCCTAGATCTAGGGAAATTTCCCTAGACCTGGAAACGCTGGACTGCGCCGGCGACCGGCAACTGCGACCCTTGTGGTGCGGGGTCGGGGGGGAGGGGGCGTCGTGAGTACGAGTCGTGCACCAGACCAGCGCCACCAGCCGGCGTAAGAGAAAAGGTTAAGAGAAAAGGGCCGCATGCGGCCCGCGGGCCGTATCTTTGACACCCCTGCACTAATTGATCTACTCAAATATTGATAATTTTCAAATGGCTCAATGGTTTTTTGTTGTTATCTTTTTAATAAATTTATATAAAATGTATGAGTTAGTGG
Source organism: Hesperophylax magnus (assembly GCA_026573805.1). NCBI lineage: Eukaryota > Metazoa > Arthropoda > Insecta > Trichoptera > Limnephilidae > Hesperophylax > Hesperophylax magnus. The sequence continues at coordinate 11,297,050 of JAIUSX010000002.1, forward strand.
AACATATCTTGATACCCTTGAGGTGATTTCTCACGAAAACGGCGCTATATAAATTAGCCAAATATTATTAAATATTATCTCCATCCCCCAAAAAAAGAGTTTACGCCACCATTTTAGCGATTTTTTTAAGATATGCATACGATGATGCATACTGATCACCATAATCAACCCCACCCATTGATTTAGTAAAATCGATGATAAAATTTGTTTTAATCCTTAATGATGACGCCACCACCCTTTGTCATCCTTCTAATGGATGTGGATAATTCTTTGATTGCAATTTTGTCCTGGCGTTAATGTTGGATTCTTTGACAAATTCATTGGCAAGCTCGAAGGTAAAAAACAATTAAAAAAATTGAATAGGTTCTGAGATTGAAGCAGGAACCTGTGGACCTGTTTTTTGTGAGCCAATATCAAAGGTCGTCCTCTTCGTTCATATTGTGTAGATTATCTATGTCTGAAATACTTGAACTTCTACTGATGTCCAAAACACACGATTGTTTTCATCTATGTCCTATGAAATCACTGCTCACTGCTTGAACTTATAATAGCATTATTACTATCTATCGAAGTTTCATCGGTAAAGTCACTTTGCACTTCGAAAACAAACTCGTCTTCACTACCACTGAATTCCTAATTCTCCTCCATATTTATTGCACAGTATTTATTTTTTTTCATAGAGCGGAGACCCTAATGGCGATATCTATCTTTTGTGCAGTAAAAATTATTCCGATAAAATGAATGCCTAGTTATTGTTATGAATGAAAAACGCCAGTGGGTACTTTATAAAACTGAATAGACATCATGTATACCTCTAAAAGGATCCTTTTATTTTTTAAACAATAAAATGTATACCTAGTCGCCGCTGCGGCTCCATCAGAGTTATTAGAATGTTTTCTATGTCACCGTGGCAGCGACAACGGAGTACAAAAGGTTAAAATATTATTTAAAGGTGAGTTCATGACAAAAATAATCATCCATTACTACATTATTTATTATTAAGCTCGCTCATTGCACATAACCTCAAAAAACTCATATGATTTATGCTCCGTGACAGACCGTACCGCTCAGTGGTTGTAAAAAAATTAAATAATCCCCTCCCATGCCTTCCCCGTTTCGAATGCGCGAAGAATGTTTTCCATCGGCCACGGAAAACACAAAAATTGCATTTAAAACAAAAATGTGGTTGGGAAGGCCCCTTTTCGAATGTTTTAATTAATATTTGTGGAAAAGGTTGCAGGAGACGCCGCTTAATAATATTTTTTATGCTTTTATTTTAATTTGGCTAAAAGAAGTTTTAATTTATGATGAAGAAGTGTTTAGTTTAGCATGCATTAAACAATAATTAATAAAATAAACAATTGTAACAAAGTTATGTCCAATTTAAAAAGCATGAAAGAAAAGCAGATACCCCAACAAAGGGTGTATTTTGTGTGATACACCACTGTTCAATGAACATGTTAAGCTTAACATGTTTCGAGAGTCATTCTTGCAGAACTAGGCAATTAACAGTTTTCTATTTTTTTCGTATTTTGAATTAGTTATTAGTTTTTATTAGAAAAAAATATTTATTTCTTTTTTGTATACTTTTCTTGTAATTTTGCTAATAAACATAATGATTTATAACGAAGGAATGTTTAATTTATAATACCTAAAAAAAAAATATTTTTTTTAAGTTATGTCCAATTTAAGAAGCACGAGGGAAAAAACTAAGCAACTGGTTCTATTTTCTTAATTGTCTTAACAGATAATGTGTTTGTATATTTATAAAAATAGAATACAATTTATCATAAATATTTTCCCGAGAACACACTTACGAGTATATTCAGAGAAATATTTTGTTTTTCTCGTATTATAAAATTTTTTTTTTAAAGAAATACGAAAATATTCTTGAAGTTTTATTATGTTGACCTAAAATAAGCATTATAAGTAACAATAAAAAATAAAGAAAACACAAAACTACACGAACTGCATGTTAGGCGGGCGCGTTGAAGAATGAGGCTCTAGTAACTTTGTTATTATTTTTAAATGGCTGCTCTTTACAAAACAAAAAGCACGAACTCTTATCTCATTGTTTATTTTGTTACCAATCCAATAAGATATTTTAGTAAGCTACACAAATTTTTTACAATGCATAATCTCATGAAAAGAAACTGTTTTGAATGTACCTATTGGCCACGACGGCATTCAACAGGTAATTTTTTATGTGATCATTCTGCAACGCATCGGTTGGATTAATATAAGATTTTTTCAATGTAAAGTAGTCCTTCAACTAAAATAGTATCACAGTACATCTCATATAAAATCATAGCCTATCTCATTTATTGCACAGGACGCTCAGTGTGGCAACAAGTTAGTTTGCTAATTATGTACAACGGTTTTGTTGAAATGTTTATGGTTGAAAGTCTTACTAAAGGTATGTAAGATGAGATTAAGTAATTATCTATTGCAAACATTGTTTTGTGCACTTGGTAGATGTTATTATTCATCATTATTGATACACTTCGTAGTGTTTCGTCCCATTGTATGGGAAAACATGAGATACGCGAAGATTCATTATTTTTTCATTTGAGCGTTTTATTTAACAATTTAAAGAATTCTTATTAAGAGAGAAGAAAGGATTAACTTATTTTATTTATTTATTTACTAACGGTCCATGTCCAATTACAACACAATTAGCAACAACATTAGTCAGAACTTGCCGTATTTTACTGAACATCAAAAATGAAAAATAATTTTTTTAAAAGGATAACAAATTAAATTAAAGGCGACTAATTATTGCTTATAATAATTTGTTATCCTTTGTGCTTTGCATAAGAAACCTTGTCTTATATACATTAGTTTATCATTTTAAAAAAGTAATGATATTAATTGAGTTATCTCATTCCGGTGCAAGGATATTGCGTTAAGTTTCCTCGGGTGTCCCCGACTACTTCTACCATTAAGACCACTCCATAACACTACTGGTACTAATTAAAATACTCTTTAAAATTTTCAGCAATGTCAGTGAAGAACTTTCGGAGGTTTAAGATTTTGAACAAACGAACATTTTTGTAATATTATTATTTATACAGAAGATTTCTGGTTAAAAATGAACATTTAAATATGTTATTAAAAATGGTTTGCCGCAATTTCGATGTAAATATGTTAAGAAATAAGGTTTTTGTCTCCTGAAAAGTGGCCAAATATGATTTATATGGTGATGGATAGCCGTCGACGATATAGTTTTATGCTATTGACTGATAAGCTGGTGGACACAATATGTTTGCCTCAACTTAAGTTATCATGATAGATTGTCTATAATTAGTAGAGAAATAGGATAGAGTTTTGGATAACGTTTTTACAGAATTATTAGGTTGTACGATTAGGATCGTTGATAATTATTTTTTGTTATGTTGTGTCGTGTAAATCTCCTACACATTTAGTTTGATTGTACTGACTTTTCGTGCATTTATTTAATCTGTTTTTGTTAGTTTAATTGTTTTACTTCAAAAGTGCAAAAATATAGAGTACATACTACCTACCCGCCAATTTGAAAAAGTGTCGCTGGCCCGCGGTAAAACAAACAATGCAGCTTGCGCGCTGTCACCAGTGTTGCCAACGAAGGCGATTTATAGCTATTTAGGCTACTCAGAACGAGAATCAGCGACGAAAAAATCTAACCTGTTGAACTTACTTTTTAAACAAAAATACACCGGTTTTTGATATAATATTTTTTGCGTCCGAAATGGAATCCTGTAGCCACCCCCCCCCCCCCCCATGGAATTCGAAAAATTGTTGTGGGGAATCACACATGATGTTTTTCACATGGGTGCGCGGAATTTTATTTTTTCTCAGCGAAGTTCTGTAACAACCCCCCCCCCATGGATTTCAAATATTTTCTGGGGAGCACTCATTTTGAATTTTTTTTGTGGGGAATTATTTTTTATAGAAATTCTCTAACAACCCCCTCCCCCCCCCATGGAAATAGGAACCGTCAGGTATTCAGTGGCCCGCCAGTGATTCAAAATCGTCAATTTCGCCCAACTGTTAAAAAGGTTGGGCAGCCTTGCTCTAGCCCATTCAATAATACAGTATGGTATCGTTGCATGGGGGGAGCTTACAAATCATCATTTTTACCGCTGGAAATCACTCTAATCACTCAAAGGCTGTTAATAAAAAAACCATCAGACTACCCAACCTCACAACTTTTCCAAGACTTTCAAGTCCCACCACTAAAAAATACATATACAAAAAATACGCTGCTTCAAATCCACGATGATCTGTATAAGAAGTCACACCATGTCATGGTTCGTGTTGAGAGCAATAGGCAAAATACAATGGGTCGCTTATGCACTCCATTAATGCACAACACTATTACACGTACACTGGAGTGGTGTGGTTTAATCAACTAACGACAGAGATAAGGTTAGAACCGGACTATAATAAATTTACAAATAAAATAAACTTCACTACCTTAAATAATTTAGCGAATTAGAATGACGATGACATACTACTTTATATATAATTATATAAAAAAAACAAAAATCTCTTCATTTTATGTTTTTGTTTTCTTCTATTTATATATCTATGTTAAGTTTTTATTTTTTTCCCTTTACACATGAGTTTTTGACTCTTGTAAAGGAAAACATGTTAACTTTTATTTGAAATATGTTCTTACTATGTAAATTTAAATAAAAAAAAATAAGAAAGTGATCCGTTAAAACAATATAATCTGAAACAGTTGTGAGACTCATCTAGTGCTCACTACCTAAATTTTGTTCATTGAAGTGAGATTATTCAATTTAATTTCAAATAATTGACATCTCAAAATAGCGACAGTGAAATTGACATATAACTAAGCTAAGAACGGGTTGGTTTGGAGAATTTCAATTCAAATCGTTCATTTTCGGGTTCTGTGAAAGTTCTATTCAAGTTCTGTTATGATATAATTTTAGGCTAGTTGCTTGACAGAACTGAAATAAAAACAGAACTTGAAAAAATCTTTCACCTTACTTGAAAATGAACGTTGAAATATGATTAAGTGAAGCTCTTGTGATTGGCCAACACCAAGCCATCTTTCCAACACCAAACATTCAGTGCTTCGGCTTGCTTGCTCGCAGGAGAAACAGAAAGTGCTTGCTGTCGAACAAACAATCTACTGCCAGGGTGACCATGAGTTTGAGTAAAAAAAACGGCTCTCAACAGCAAGATAATCTAAACACAATGACAAGGTCCAAAAACAAAATGAATACTGCACCTGAAGACATTAACGCAGAAGATATTTTTTCATTTTTTGCGTCTTACTTAGATTTAAAACTAGATCAAATAAAAACCCTAATAGAAAATGTTGGAATGTATTAAAATCACAGGAATTGAGGAAAAGGCCGATGAACATCCCAAAACAACTGCCATAAAACTAATAGAAAATGCTAATCTCAAAATCTAATCTCAAGAAGTCCAGGTCATCTGTAAAAAAATCTCTTAAAAATTAGAAATCAAGAAACAAGAGTAAAATTTTTAACAAACAAGGTGATTTCAAACTGAGAGAAAATGATATTCCTAGGAGAATCATTACCTCCTTATTTTAAGGTGAAGCAAAAAGTGAAATCACTATTTAAGATTAATCTTTACTATAAATCGGTATAGGCTATCAATACCAAAAATATACTATGGATACATTGAAGCTTGTTCTATCGCTTGGCTTGATCAGAATTAAAATAAAATTGTTAATTACATCATGAAAAATATAAGCGTAAACTACTAAATAGATTTATTTTTCATGAAATATGAAATATTGAACTTGTGAATATCTATGAACTCGTATAAGGAACAACTTTTTAAAAATACTGCTTAACCTGTTAACCGGGGAGTTCAGTTTTGAATTACGCAGCATATAACGGGCTCGAACTCCTTCACTAGGACATATCAATACGTCACGCCCGGTGGACGTAATTTTATATTTTTTTATTTATGCATCAAAAAAAGTGAAAACATCGAATTAAAAAAATAGAATATTTACAAATAATTATAAAGATTACAAAAAATATAAAAAAAGTTATAATTACAGAACAATAAATAAAAGCACACAGATAAAAGAGAAACATTGAATTTAAAAAATTAAAATATTTAAAAATTAAAAACTCAATTTCCGTGTGATATGCTCGGAAATATACGTCCCGCTCGTTCCAGGGCGCAACATATATTTCAAGGACGTATTCATACGTTCTACCCGTACCCGATACTGTTTACGATTGACGTATTTATACGTCCCGCCCGGTTAACAGGTTAATGGCCAAGTTTATTTGCTACCACTTGACTTGATTAAGTTATTTTCGTTACTATTTAATTATTCACAAAATAAATAAAAACCAATTTGAAACTCGGCAATAAATGTCGGTCCTACCAAATTTGGCTCAGTTGTTAGCGTGGTTTACTCCAGTCCCCGGGGAGAAAGGTTTAATCCTCGGTAAAACAGTTATTTTGTAATTAGGAATCTTGGAAGTGGAAATTAACCCACTACCCCACACCCAATCGAGCTGAAACACGGCAGATAAACTCGTTGTCGATAATACTTTTGTTTTGATTCTATTGACAATGCCAGTGAGTCTTCGGTTTCCTTGGTGACACTTAAGATGTTTTCTGCAAGCTTAGACCCAACCATCGTAAAGTATTGGTTTGTGTGGCACGCAATTATGTCCGAATCAATGATGGATGTATTCCCAATTTGTAATTCGTTAATATTGAGTTCAGTTTTATGTTTAGTGTATGTAATTTGTTTAACGATTTTCCACATATTTTTGCTAGATGTATCTCGGTCGAGTTGTTGCTTATAGTACCGTTCTTTAGCGTTACGCATAACATTTTTACAAATGTTACGGTACCTACGGTAAATCTGTTGTTTGAGAGTATTCTGTGGGTCTTTTGTCGCCAGTCTGTGTAAGTGATTTCTTTTGTGTATGGCTTTTACAATACCCCTGCTGATCCAAGGAGTAAGTTGTTTTTTTTTATGTGCAGTGAGATTATTTGTTGAATTTTTAGTTATGTACTTGTCGATTTTGCTAATAAATTGAATGCACTGTTAACTTCAGTCACTTCACACAAATCTTGCCATGTTTCACCATTCAGATCTTTAATTAGTCCCTCATAACAGATAGTTGATATACAGTGGTTAGTTTTTACTTGGTTTTTATGGGATGTGTCCGGAATGCTTATTGCGGTTGTGTAGTGATCGGTTATTGTATTGTGGATAATAAATGCGGTGGAGTCCGTAATATTTCTGGTATTTATGTGGTCTAAACATGACCTGCTATTACCTTGAATCCTGGTAGGAGCTTTAATATTTAATGCGTTGTTTTCTGTCATGGCGCATTGGTAATCGTGACATTGTCTGTGTATATTTCCGTAGGTGTTGATGTTTATATCCCCCATTACTATTTGTTGTTTGAATTCACTACATTTTTTAAGTTCAGATACGAGATTATCCAGAAATTCCTGAATGTTAGTGAATGATGGTGATCTGTAAATGGCTAAAATACATAGATGTCCATTAATTACTATTTTTAGACAGTTTGATTGACTGATATGAATTTCTTGAACTTGAGAGTGAATATCATCGCTAATGTAGGCTACCACTCCACTGTTTTGATTCAAATGTTGTGTTGTGTGGTATTCATGATAACCTGTAATTTGTTTTGCGAGATATGAATCATTCAATCTGCATTCCGACAGTATTATTATGTGAAATCTCACAGTCATCTTAGTATCTAAGATCATTATCTAAGAATAGAAGAAAATCGTCAAGATTTTCCATTGTGCAGATATTCTGATGTACAATATTAAATTTATTATTTCTCCAGTTAAATTCTTTGAGTTCATCAGTACCTTCTAGGATAATTTCAGTATTTGGGTCCCCAATATTATCTAACTCCGAGTAAGCGTTTAAGATCATTTTAATTTAGATTTATTAGGAGGTGCTGTCATAAGATCACTGAGTATTAGGCCTGTATTTATACTTGCATGGCGGGAGTTTGAGCATATTATAAAACAAACATTAGTGTAAATACTTGAGAGATGAGAGAAGAATAAATTATATCTAGTGTACAATATCATGGTGGTGGTAAGACTCATAGAACAAAAAGAAGAAACAGTCGATCTAAATAATAATGATAAGTAGAGAGAGAGTACATTATTTTGAGTTTGTGTTATCTTGTCGAAAGTTAATAAGTCGAAAGTAGCCAATAGGGAAAGTAAGAATACATATTGAGTGTTATAAAATAACGGATAAAAGCATATTATAAAGTAAACATTACTGTAAATAGTTGATAGATGAGAGGAGAATAATTTATATCTCATATATTATTTAACAATTCCTTGCCTCGCGCAGACAAGACATACAATCTGAGTTTCGTGATTATTATTATGGAAGGGGTAAGAACAAAAATACTTTTGGCTTTCACATTCCTCTTAAGCAACTACTTTGGAAAGCCATTACAAAGGGAAAAGAATTAAAGTATGAATATATTTGGTTTAAAAACGGATCCATTCTAATAAAAAAAGATGAAGGCAAAAAAATCGGAGAAATAAATCATGAAGATAACCTGAATAGAATATTCTAGAAGTTGAATAGTAAAAGGCACCGAAAATATTTACAGCATTAAAAATGTATATTGATTTAAGAAAAAAATAAAATATTGGAAAATGAAAAAACAATACAGAACCTAATTTAACTATTAAAGATTCAATAACTTGTAAAAAGTTTTTAAAATGAACATTTAAAAAGAACAAAGAACTTTGAACAAAGCTTTCTTTGCTTAGAAGTTTAAAAAAACTTTTTTAAAACCTCCCTCCCAGGTTTACACAGATAATCTCCTTGATTCACTGAGTGCATTGCTTGACTCTACATCTTTAAAAAATTAGGAAGTCATTTTATGTGGGGACATAAATATTAATACTTTGGATTTAAAGAAAAAATTAATAGTCAAAAATACATCTCACATTTTGCTTTTCATGGTTTGAAGCCAATCATAATTTCACCTACAAGAATTATATTATGAAAATCTAAATTTGAACCACAGGGGAGCTAGCTGTCTTCACTACTGATATAACAGATCATGGTGCAATATTCCCGAGATCTATGAGCTTCAGACTAAAGAAAATAGCCAATGATAATGAAAAAATAAAAACCATCATAGATAACGATTAAGGTCAAAAATTAAAGGAGGAAAATGTTAATTCTATTCTAAAATTTTTATAAAATGTATAAAAATGCATGTGGAAAGTTGTTGGTGGTATGTATTGTGCATATATATATTTTTTCTCATCCTTTAAATATTCAAATTAATTGCATTTTTTTCTTCTACTTTTCATCTTTGTTCTAATAAATTAGTAGCAAATATGTTATTTCTCATGGTCACCCTACATGTTTACTACATAGGTTCCTTCGGCTCAGTAGGTTTCTTTATACTGGACATCAACCTGTTTTTCAGCATAAAGAAAAAAAAATAGGTTTGTTGAAAAAATGGGGATAGAAAAAAACTCATTCAAGAAGTGTGAATCATTTATTTCAATGACAAAAATAAAAATAAATTACAAACATGATGTAAAAAAATCACACTATCTTAAAATGAAGGATTTATAAAAATTTAAAAAAAAACTTATATCGAAGAAAATGCCCTCTGTGGGACATGTAAAATTTATTCTTTTAGAAATTGAAAATGAAATTTAAAAAAAAACATATATTTGGACAACCTTATTTCCACCATCAAATGTACAGATTATTTACATACACATTTGACAAGTCAGGGTTTTTAAAATTTATATTGCCAGTTTTCTTGCCTTTTTGATACATTTGACAAGTCAGGGTTTTTAACATTTATATTGGCAGTTTTCTTGCCTTTTTTGTCAGCCCATGATCTGCAGCTAAGAAAGTTACAAATAATGTAAGAAAGGTTTTAGGTGGTACGCCTGCTTTTTTGAATGTGTAAGAGCGAGATGACAGATAGAGGTATAAAAGATGACGGATGCATCTGCTCGCTCTCTTTTCCAAACCGACAGCTCAGAAGATAGAAGTAGTCAATCCGTACTAAATTGTTAATAAACATTATATCCGAACACGCGTTCTATTATTGAGTACCACCAAGTCTGTAAATAACAAATAATTTAACATATTAGCAACAAATCAAAAACATGAAGATCTCCAAATATTGGTTTATACAATAGACATCAAGGAAAGGGGAACAAACCAAGTTGGAGGGTGCGTTACGGTCTCCTTTTTTACAAATTGTCAATAAATGAATCTGACAGTAAGCGGGCAACTAGTATTGTAATATCACCTATTTAGTTTGCGAAAATAAAATCTGCTTACAAATTACTAGTCCTTTTTACAATAGCGCGCAAATTGCTGGCTGCATAAAAACTTAACTACAAATCCCAAATCGGGTGAACAAAAGTTCGGGCTTGTTTCCAAAACTGAATATTTTCTTACACTTTTACAACCTGATTTAAGCTAGTTCGGTTTATTTAACCTTTTTTACGAACATTCCGATCCTGCGCAGAAAAGTCCCAAACCATTGCCCTGCTTTAGCGAACTTTTCTTTTCTATGTAAGGTCTGGTTATTTCAATGTGTGCTCTTTGGCATTCAACGTACAACTGATGCCGTAGATTATCCAAAGCATTCTCGAAACCCTCTTGGTGTCAAAAATATGGTCACGTGGTTTGTCTCCAGCTTGTCAAAATGATATCCGGATTTCATGTTAGGGCAAGTTTATCAATTTGGATATTTACGATTTATACATAATTAAAAAAAAAAACATAACAAAAAAATTGAAATTTTCTTGTAGAGATCATAGATAATTAAATGGAAAAATAATATATTTGAGTAGTTAACCAATGTTTTATTTATTTATTTCAGCCAGATTTTGCCTTAAGTCTGGTGAAGTTCAGGCAATTAAGTAACATCTAATCATTTTTTTTTGTTATCAGTCACGGGAATTTTACCTGTCTTTGACCCCTGAATGATAACTTCATAACTGTAGTCGCTGTTTCATTTTTATCAGTTATAGAATTAAGTTCATTAGGACTTTTATTGTGATTAATTTTTGGGGTATTATGCCGTGTTGGGTTTTGTCCTCCTTTAGCCAATGTTTCAGACACTGAAAGGCTGGCTAAAGAAGGAGGAATCTTACAGCTGCCCTGATGGTGGGATACTGTAAGGCTGTCCAAAACGTTGGCTAAAGGAGGAGGAATCTTACAGCCGCCCTGATGATGGGAAACTGTAAGGCTGTCCAAAATGTTGGCTAAAGGAGGAGGAATCTTACAGCTGCCCTGATGATGGGAAACTGTAAGGCTGTCAAAAACGTTGGCTAAAGGAGGAGGAATCTTACAGCTGCCCTGATGATGGGAAACTGTAAGGCTGTCAAAAACGTTGGCTAAAGGAGGAGGAATCTTACAGCTGCCCTGATGATGGGAAACTGTAAGGCTGTCAAAAACGTTGGCTAAAGGAAGAGGAAGCTTACAGCTGCCCTGATGATGGGATACTGTAATACTCTTGGCCCTCGAAATCTCAAATCATACCTTTGTAGGACTAATGAAAATTATGTTATTGTTATCAGCTTCGGTACTCTGGGATATTTTGATTGGTTTATCTTTGCTGACAGATTTTATTGTATATTTACTTGATCTGCATTTATAGGGGGTTCATATTACCAATACTTTAAGTTTGTTGTTCATAATTTCTCACAATGCCTGGCGGTGATGCAATTCATTTAGTTTTTGGAGATTTTATTCGACTGGCATCCGTTGGGGTCATTTTCTCTATTCGTTTTGTTTTGTATAGATGTGGATGTTCTAACACAACTTTGTCACATGATTTCTTTCAAATTAAAGGGTCTACTTCAGTTAATTGGTCATTCACACTATCGTGCAGTTTGGACGTTGTTTTCTTTTTGGCTACAGATTTTGTTTTCCTTCCAGCTTTCACAGGATTTATTTGATTAGCACTTTCCAAATAATTTTCTCCGTTCTTTCTTATTTTATCAACACAAGAAACTCTAGCTTTAGCTTTTAGAAGGCTAACTGGACTAGTGCTGATAATATTTCCATTTTTCCCGTGTGATACAACTTTATCTATGCTTTCAACAATATTACCATTTGTCTTTCGTTTCTTATTTCCAACCTTACTGCCCGAATCACAGATGCGTTTTCTTTTAGCAGAGACATTTATTATTTCACTATCACTATCACTTGTATTCAAATCTTCCATGGATTTAGTAACTGCGGAACCTTTTTTTGAACCATTTCTATAATTAATGTTTTTCCCTGCTTTACTTATTTGTGAAATGTTGCCTGGATTAAAAATACTTCGGCTAGTCATTTTTTTACCTGCATTTTTATCGAAGTTATTATCTTTACATGAAATTTTGGCATCATTATTTTTCTCAAATATATTTGTTTTGATTAGTGGAGGAATATTAGAAAGGTTTGCAGGCCACGTAAATAGGATTTCAAATCGACTTCTCCAAATGTCGAAATTTGGTTCTTCTTTGCTTCTTAATTGATAATCTGTAAATTCTTCCTGAAATAAATCACCAAGTGAAAACTTTTGAAGCATTACTGTTCTGAATGCTGACACATTACTCAGACTCGGAGGCAACACATGACTAAACTGTTTACTGGCAGCACATGACTTCTGTAGTTGGCAGGAACCCGCACTTTCCTCCCAGATGCTGGGTGTGTGGGTTTGGATAAGAGTATTACAAGTATTCGGAAGATTAACCACCTTTTTTCTAGAATAGGTTTTAATGCCTTTGAATTGAGATGAAATATTGGCAGTATTATTTTCACTATTTAGAAGACTATCTGCTATTTTCTTTAGTTCCGGATGCTTTAAAATGAATGAATCGCAATTCACAAGATTTTTATCTAATTTTGCCCCTAAAAGCAGTAAAACTGTTTTTAATTCGGGTATATTGACTTCTGCCAATGGGACACTCTCTTCGGGAGGAGCGATGCAGTTGGCCTCAGTACTTTTGAAATAATCAACAAATTGTGAGTAGAGGGCACGCGGACTTAAGGAGGGCGTTTTTTTCTTCACTGTTTGTTTTCTCATAGATTTTTTATTAGTTTTTAATTGCTCGAGGGCTTCAGCTAAACTGATACCTAAATTGAGGTTTTGACGAACGGATACTTTCCTGCGTGGAGCTCTAGAGAGACCCCGATAAGGATTGTTTAATAGCCAGGCCTCCAGTGTTCGAAATCGACTTCGAACTGATTGAGCAGTTTTACACAAGAACTGTTGTGATAAGGCGGTAAAGTCAATAGTGTCAGAAGAATAGCGCGATTGAGTAACCAGATTCAGGAGAAGTCGATCTTCGGCAAAAGTCCATTGAATATTGGATTGATTTCTGTAGCTCTCTAGCGTTCGATAGCGAACTTTCACCTGAATAGTCGAGCGGCCCGGAAGCAACCCCGCAATACGATTGAAACAGAGCCCGTGCTCACGAATAGCTGCCATCATCACATTATCTTCTTCCTCAGAAAAACGTCCACGGCGATTTACACACAGTTGATGCACCCAGCGATTGTAAATCTGTTCTTTAGTACGGTTTTCTACATGATAAGCCACCTTGGCCCAAGGAATGAAGTTCCCGATGCGGCAACTCTCCACAACACTCTTCAGGTATTGGTCCTCTTCCGGGGTCCAGGAACCACTACTGGAAGAGCGTGAGAGGCGTGAGCGGTAGAAGAGGAAACACTGGTACGGAGAGCGCCTGGTGTCGAGGCAGCGGGCAACTGAGTCCCAGTCCTGGTTTTGGTGCTGCTTCACGAGTGCGGTCAGCTGGCGCTCTTCCCGGTGGTTCCACGACGCCTTGTTGATCTGCGGGTGCAAGAACAGCCTCCACATGCTGCGGCACTCGCGGGCCTTGTGACGGATGACTTCCCTGATCCCAATCCCATTCTCCATGTAGCTCCAGTCAAACTCCTCATTACAGTCCAAGGGTTTCACTAGCTCCGCCAAAGGACAATGTTTTATTCTAATCATTTCTTCAGAAGCTTCCCTCAGATTTTCATGGAGAACAGTTAGAATGCTTGAATTTTCTGTTTCTTCAGATTCAATATTATGTATTTCTTTTTCTATTTTTTTAATTTTAAATGAACATTCAGTAAGGCGTTTATCTCTTGCTTGTTTTGTAATTTCAGTTACCAAAACTTTTTTTTCATTTGATGTCCAAATATTCCGCGTGCTATTATGAAAGCAATTTGCTATTCCGGCTAATTTCATATTTTGAACATCTGCATTCGGTGGAGCAGGATATAAATTACGATCTTTAAAAAACGGAATTCCACATTTATAATAAGTGAAGTAAACATTTTTCATAGAATCAGGTGGATTTCTTTCGCAGGTGTTTATTAAATATTGAACTCTCTTAAGTTTTTTTGTACAAACGTTTAGTCTTTCCAGTAACTTGGACTCTAATTCACTTAACAAATTGTCGGCTTTCTTATTAAATGACGATGCTTCTTTGTATGATGTTGTTGGTTTGTCTTCTGAATAGGCTCCATCTTTAGCAGATGAAAGTTCCATTTTCGATTCTCCATCGGAAAGAAGGCCTCGAGTATCGTTTGCAAAATGTGTGCTTGCCATTTTTAAAACAAAAATATATGCAGGCACAAGTTTGTAAATACTATCAATAATAAATATAAATAATTTTAACCGTATGTATAATTATTTACACGTATAAAATTGGACGCAGTAATTCACATAAAACATCTGCCATCCGGTAAGCCAAAATTTGACATATCATATGATTTAAAAATCATAGATATATCGCTCGTACATAAATAAGCCACTAGTGATGGGCAGGATCGAAACATTTACATTTCCTAAATATTTTGATGAAAACATCAAACGAATCGAGTGATTGATCGATTTAATCGCTCGGAGTTCAGCGGGTTCAATTTATGTTTATTAATAACCTTCTTAGTAGATTAGGTAGTGCGTAGCACAACGTACCACGGGAATATTTTTTTCATACAAACCAAGATATTTTTGACGTTTCTCGGAGTTGGGAATCGATTTACGTTTTTATATGAATACCAATGACATGACGGCTGTGGTTTTGAATAATTTTCAAACCAATTTTTTGACAGAATCGATTCCTTGTTCGACGACCTTTCAAAACGATTGTCTCGGTCTGTATCAATGATATATAACACCCATAGTGGACTAGATCGCCAATCACCCTACCTCCCGTATAGCAGCGCCCGTAGTGATTTTAAAAGCCGACCCGCCATCTTGTAAAGGTCAGCCAGCGTGATTTGCCTGCTTGTGTACAATGGAGAATTGGTTTATCAAGTTTAATTAAATGTTTAGGATTGGAGACCTGTTGTCAAGCGGACCACCATGTTGCCGGCAAAGCTGGACCAGATGTGTCGTCGACAGCCGCAAACATCGGTGTCGGTCAAGAAGCGCCTAGTGCCTAGGTGCTGGCCGCAAAGCCGCCTTTGATTTTATTCAAATGTTTTTATTTTGAAAATTGTCTGCTCTGAACAAGTCTTTATGAAGCAAATGTAGGTCTATGTGCAAATTCACTTTTTTAATATAATCAGGTTCCAATTGCTTAGGTAATATTGCCTACAATTTTTTATCTACATTGATTTGTTTATATTTATAAGATATATATGTACTGTATAATGTTTTATTTACATTAATTTTAGGCAAAGACTTGACATAGGCCTACCGGTATTCCAATATTTAATGTGAGCGGTAACTTATGTTTGCCTTCGAAAGTCACTCCCTATCAATTATTACAATACATCTGTAAATCCTGATTTATTTACGTTACCAGTCTTAAACCTGTAACTATATGACTATGACTAGGCCTATGTCTTATGTGACTATATACGTTATTGCAGCATATTGTCTTATCCCATTGTAAACTTTCTAAGTACAACGTAAAAGCAGAAATCATTCAAAACAGTATTTTTTTTTGGTAAACTAATGTTTGACAAGATTTTTTATGCATAGCACAAAGGGTAACAATTATTTTATAAGCAATAATTATTAGCCTGAAACACTCATCCACATTGAAAAATCTCCTGATAAAAGATACATGACACCAACGCAACAAATAAAATAAAGTTGGTTGTTTTCAGGTGAAAAAATTTAACAAGCAGTAATTGTTGAATGAAACACTAGTATATATTGAATTATTATTTTTTTTCTTTTAATAAAAGAAAGACAAACATTCCCGGGTTACGAATAACCTGACAATATTTGAAAATCTCCTACTACCACCACAGTAAGCTGAAAATGTTGCTTGTGTTGTGAGGGAGGACTTAGCCAGCCGAGGAATTGAACACACTACGCCCGAGTGAGACCCGAGCGCAATGTCAACTCGGCCACCGACCGGTCAAATTTCGCGGATAAGAGATAAGCCGCCATAGCTCAGTGGTCAGAGCTGTCGACCGGAAATCGAAAGGACACGTGTCCCGTTGGCGTCATGTATCTTTTATCAGGTGATTTTTCAATGTGGATGAGTGTTTCAGGCTAATAATTATTGCTTATAAAATAATTGTTACCATTCAAAACAGTGTTTGTTATGCTTAGTTGTGTTGCTTTGAAAAATGAGTGTACATATTCTAGTTTCTAATAAAAACCCAGGAGCCAATCCTATAATACGTAATTTTTTCTCTTTTCCCAATTCCCAATCAAACTTTTGTCAAATCCAGTCCTTTTTCTTTTACAATAACTTATTTTAATATATTTGGCAAAGGTTGAGTCCTAAAATGATGGTGCGGTATGTATTAAAACCATAATTAGAAAAGCCTTTTGTCACACATTCCGTGAGTCGGTTAATAATCCATTTTTTTATTTACTAATCATTTACTCAATATTTAATTAGAAATATAGTATACATTTCATAAAGAGATGTTTAAACAAATATGTTCTTAATGTACGATAGAATGCATGTATTTTGAATTCCCGCCGTGATCTGACTCTTACAAGATAGCTTCAAATTCCTACGGCAATGGCCGCCAGGTTGGCTATCTAGTCCACTATGGGTGTTATATATCATTGGTCTGTATGATGATTTTATACACAATCGATTCCTTGTTCGATGACCTTTCAAAACGATTGTCTCGGACAGTGATGATTTTTGTCAGAATCGATTTGTCCATAACAATGAATCAAAATATTTCGATGGCCAAAAAGATCTAGTAAATCATCGACTGTGCCCATCGCTAAGCCAAAGAAGAAAAAACGCACGGGCCTTGTCGTACGGCGTATCTTTGTAATTATTTATAAAACCTTATAAACTGTTTACTACTCAATTTTATCTACGTACTCTTTGTTTTTAAAATAATAATAAGAAACAAACAAAAACAATTGATCGCATTCTCTAAATGCTAGAATTAAAAAGTTTTGATTTACCTTATTCCCGCTTACCAAAAATACATTCGTTGGATTTAATTATTTTATTAAAAAAAGTTTTTTATAAATAAATAATAAATATAAATAAAAAAATATAATTTCGAGACAATTATTCAGAAATAGAAATAGAAATCTGTCCTGCTGAAATAAATAACATTTATCTCCCTCTAGAATCTACCCCTCTGAGGAAATTGTCTTTGTTTTTTTTTAAACATTGTTTCAGGCTATTTTGGCTTGAATTTTATTAAATCGTAGTTAGCTTACAGTCTCCCGTCCAGTGAAAAGTTTCTTTTAGTTGGTCAAACTGGTGGTCTTGTGATCCTAAAGGTTTTCGCCTGTCCTTATTGACGTTTAGTGTCATCGAGCAAGTAAAACTTGGTGAGAAAGAATATTATTTATCAAAATGGGGCTCCGCTACTGCTTGGGATACACCTTAATTACATCTAGTTCGATAATTATATCGATTCTAGTACTGTACCATCTTTTGACCGGCCAAGGAGAGAGGGTTAGCGTTGGGTGGTTCTTGGAAGAGACATCCCCATACTTATGGGCCTCCTTGGGTATTGCACTCTCAGTGGCCCTCTCCGTCGTGGGGGCAGCAGCAGGAATCCACACAGTAGGCGTCAGCATCATCGGAGGAGGTGTGAAAGCGCCCCGCATCAAGACCAAAAACTTGATTTCAGTCATCTTCTGCGAAGCCGTAGCTATCTACGGTCTCATCACAGCCATTGTGCTGTCTGGATTACTAGAAGAGTTCACCCCCACGGATATATCTGATACAGTGAAGGCTTCCAACTGGATGGCTGGCTACTTGATGTTCGGCTCTGGCTTGGCAGTCGGCCTTGTGAATCTGTTCTGCGGAATGGCTGTTGGCATTGTGGGATCCGGAGCCGCTCTCTCCGACGCTGCTAATCCTGCTCTGTTTGTCAAAATCCTTATCGTGGAAATCTTCGGCTCTGCTATTGGATTATTTGGGTTGATCGTGGGAGTCTATATGACTTCCAAAGTTAAGATGGGAAATAAAATTTAAGTTGTATGTTCAAACTGCAAATATCTTTCTTTGCTTAGAGGATTTCGGTTCTTACGAACTGTTTGTGGTTTCCATATAAAAAAAATATGATATCAATTCATCCAGTATTTGAATAAAAAATAAATGTTTTAGAAATAATGGAATTTTCAATCACATTTTGTGTCTGTTTCCATAGTTTATTTGTATAATATTTTGTTTTTAATAGGTTATTTAAGTTATTCTTGTTGTATATAATAGTATGACTAATGAACAATATTAATTAATACTGCTTTTATCTTACCAATAATTGAAACGGACATCTTTGTCCTTTGAGATGTCACGCTCATATCAATTTAGAGCTGTATGCAATAACAACTTAAACGCGCACAAGCTGTTTCTGCTCCCATTGCCTCTTTTGTATCTCCAATCCCTTATTTATCTGCTGTGTAAATATTACTTCTGTAGGTTGTACGCAGATAGAGCTACATGCAAAATTTAAACATTATAGTTGCTAGTGAATATAAAAACTTTGAACGCGTTTTACTAAAAACTACAATAAATTTTCATCATAATTGTTTTTGCATCTAGCTCCTTATTTATGAAAAAAAATATGTGGAAGACGTAGACTTAAATTTGTCGCATTTTAATAATATATTTTGTTCACATCTTTAAATTGTGTCAATAATTTGAAAACTACGTTGAAATAGTTTCTTTGCAACATATTCCTTTACTAGCAGATTTATAATGTAAATAAAAAGTTAAGAAATACTCTGTATAAATTACATTCCCAAAATATATATTCTATCCCTTTTATTTGTTAGCTTTTAAGTCTTTGACTGGTTGTTCACTGTATTAGATTTACTTTATGTTTTCAGTCAATAATATTATTGAGTAAACTTAAACCAGTAACGCATTGGTCACAGATTTATCATTGAATGTATGTATTATGTTAATAAATTAATATGATTATTGTTGAAAATATATGTTACTTTATTTAAATCCTGCAACGATCCACACAACACTTTTTGAAAGTAATTGCCTATAACATTATTTATCATCTTGCTGGTTATCTGACGAAAGATAGACATTTCATACAATGCAATTTATGGCAGTGTTCTTCTACGTGATGCAATATGTTCTTTTCTTTTCACCATGCAAAAGGCCTCATTTGAGGGTATTTTATATACCCAAATGATGAATTGCGTGTGCAGTCAACAGAGGTGAGTCCTGAAGCTCTGAATGCCGAAGTGACCATATGTGCTGTTTTCAGTACTCTTTCTTCAGTGTCCTCAAGAAAGGCTTCAGAAAGCCAACTCACACATTGATGTAATTACAAAAAAACATCAATATAATAAATCATTGAAGAAGATAAAATTTAAAAGACGTTTATTAGTAACGCTTTTTCTTCACACAATTACATTACTAGATTCGTTCTGAAGCATAAAAAATAATGTCACATGCTGATACACCCTTATATATGTAGTATGTGCAACACGGTTCATAACTCGACCCTACACCTTTCAGAAAGCGTGCATATGCAATGTCAAATCGAGATCGTCTCTAGTATTAGTTAGGATGCCAAATTGATTGGCAGGCTAAACTCCTGAAGCCAACATTGGTTTAAATTTAGCATCACTATTTAATTTTAACCTTTGCAATACCCCCATAGTGCGCCAAGAGTAAAAGTCTCACAAACATAATGTTTTAACGCCAGATTACCACATGGATACACCGGTGCTCAGCTGACTACCTTTTTTAGCCATACTTTGTATAATTCCAATGGCAAATTTCCACCTCATCTTTTCTATGAAATAAACCCAATAAAAATAGAAACCCAATGTTGAATCACCGTTCAATCGTTCTATTCTATACAGAATCGACCATAGAATAGAGTGAGTGTGTATTTCAAACGGTTTGTTCTATGAAATTGATCAGGTGGGATCCCAGCTTAACAGAGAGCGGCACCAATCTATAGCTCTTCTTAATGGAACTCATGAGTCATCTTGTGCTAGTAATATCTTCCGCCAAGTAAGTTTAGCAATCATCAATGAGTTTAGTTAAATTTAACTCGGGTCTCGAGCAACCGAATGTTTCAAAAAATTGGGTCGGGTCACAACATTTTTTGTTCTCCATCGGCCACAGAAAACAAAAACATTATGGCCTTGCCCCAAAGTTTCATGTTTGCCCAAACATTTGGATCAATGTTTTTGGTAATATTGTCGCTGGAGACGTGGCTTTACACAAAGATTTTGTGTCAACCCATATGAACACTCACATTATTAAATAACCTGTGAAAAGTATTTGAAGAAAAAAATGTGAACAGATTCTGACATTACAGGTGTAATGACAGCATGTTGTGGTCAAAATTAGGATTATTACATATTATAAAATAAAAAATCTCACTATATTGCGAATATTCATTTTATGAGTCGCAGTTTACTATTAAATGTTAGTATTATAATAACTTAATATTGTGGTAGGGAAGTATATAAAAATTAAATATATATAAAATTATAATATTTGGAGAATTTGTTGGGCACATGTCATCACCTTTTGCCTGTTGGCATCAGCGTTAGTTTCAAGCAAGGCATTTTTCTTCAGTTGAAGCATAAACGATGAATCGGACACAATTGTACTTGTAACACGGATCTTGGAGGGGGATTCTGTCACTAGTGTTCCCAGGCCAACAAGTCCCCTATAAAAAACATTAAATAGGCATTAATTTTCTACACAACCCACATATTTTAAACATTGTCAACTATGGGTAATTTAGGTTTACTAAGGACGGGTTGTTTCGGAGGATTTGAACAATTCTTCAAATTTAAAAGTTAATTATTAAGGACGGGTTGTTTCGGAGAATTTGAACAATTCATCAAATTTCAACGTTCATTTTCGGGTTCTGTGAAAGTCTTATTCAAGTTCTGTTATTATATCATTGTAGGCTAGTTGCTTGAAAAAACTGAAATAAAAACAGAACTTGAAAAAATCTTTCACAGAACTTGAAAATGAACGTTGAAATTTGATGAATTGTTCAAATTCTCCGAAACAACCCGTCCTAAGTCTTGTGAAAGATTTTTTTCAAGTTCTGTTATTATTTCAGTTCTGTCAAGCAACTAGCCTATAATGATATAATAACAGAACTTCAATAGGACTTTCACAGAACCCGAAAATGAACGTTGAAATTGGATGAATTGTTCAAATTCTCCGAAACAACCCGTCCTTAGTAGTGAACACCTAAAACATTATCAAAAGTATGAAAAGTAAAAGAAACTCGAGGTTTTTAATTAATTTTAAAATAAAAGATTACATAGCATGAACATTACCTAAAGTAGGCTTCACTGTCAGAAAATTTGGACATCATTCTCATGACACAATTGCATATCTGTGTTGTGTCGTCCAGCTGACCGAGGGCTACGCACAAATTAAGAAGGAGCGTGGAAGCGGCAATCTGCAAAATATTATAATTAAAAAGGATTAGTTCCAGGAATTAGAATCATGATGTAAAATCAATTGGGTAAAATCAGAAAGATACATACTTGCATATTTTTGTTCAGTTCTGAAATACATATTAAAGCATGTAAGACTTCTTCGTGCTTTTCCAACACAATCATTTCTCCTTCGAGATGGGCAAACGCATTTGTAAGAGCTCTGAGCGATAGTAGCTGATTGGCAGCTAGGCGACCTAAAAAAATAACAATATTATGTAAATGTTGACTCTGTTATATAAAAATGAGGTCACCTGACCATGTAGTCACTAGTTATCAAATTTACTGACCAGGTAATAGATTGTCAATGAGTAATGTCAGAAGGTGATGCCCAAAAGCTTCCTTATTGAACAAGTCAGCGTTGGTATTGGCATTTCTTATTGCCAGTCTCGTAACATCCAATACAGGGAACAGGAACTCTAGAAAAATATGTATAATTAAAGATATTTGAACATTATACATATATACTTATGTAAGGTAAAAAGGTAAGAACAAAACTCTAGAAATTACCTTGTGGCCATTCTAAAATTTGTTTCAATTTATTGACGGCACCAGCACTGTAATCCGATTTCTAGAATGAAAAGAAAAATTTTCATAAGAGAACAGAAAAGCTTATATTTTCTTTATAAAAGAGCTGGTAAAAGCAAACTTACGATATCAGCTAATTTCACAACTTCTTCTAAGTCAGCATTGGTGATTGTAGCAGACCCGGATTTCACATTAAATTCTTTCAATTTATCAAAAATTAGAGAAGCATTTCCTTGGTCAAACCTGGAAGGAAGGCCATTTTATTATTTTGGGTAGAAATTTTTGACATTGTAAAATTTTGTTATAGTTTTATCATGACAATGATTGAAGCAATCCTATAACATTTTTGATTATATTATGTTAGCACAATAACAAAAAAAAACTATGATGGGAATAAAATACCTTAAATAAGTCTTTTGCGGGAATAGAGTAGGGGCAGTAGTCTGTCCTTTTCCAGAAGAAGTGGAATAGCTGGAAGCTCCAGTGAAAGGGTCGGCATTCTTCCCTGCCACTCCAGGGCCCGCCACTCCGGTTCCCGGGACATAGCGAGAACCTCCGGTGAAGGGATCCATAAAGTCACTGAAATAAAAGATCAGTATTCATTACTACATATTAATTCTACAGCGATAATAATATTATCATATATAAATAATAATATTTTATTACTTACTTGGTTGGGGGGTTCAGAGTGCTGGCGTCTTGTCCGGAATTTTTTAATATGAAATTAGCTACTTGTTCCAAATACACTTGAGGTAAATTATTTCTGAAAATAAAAATATAAATAAGAAACAAGGTTTTTGATAAAATCATTTTACAACATAAATTCAAATCTACACATAATTATGACATGGAAAGAAGATATACAAAATAAATTAAAATATTCATAATGATTACAGGAAAATAAAAACTACAACAGTAAAGCAATGGAAGCCTCAGCACGGGTAAGCCACCCAGTGAGGCCAACATTACTAAATTGTAATAAGAAATGTACCAGAAAAATTAATGAAAAATGTAGAAATATTGTAGCAAAATAAAAATGAACATACTTATGGATAAATGCTTGTGACGATGCCCAAGGGTCCTCTCCCATATTGTAGGGTAATTTTATAGGTGGCTTACCATCTTCAACATCTACGCTAAATACAAAATCATATTCCTGAAAACAAATAAAATTGTACAATATATAACCAAGCTTTCTAGAAACAAGGTATTACAAATGGTATTTCATAAAACATCTTGTTTTCTTACTTTTCCTTCATACATAGTCTTTCCTTCTGTGGCCCCAGCGGCCCCCATTACGTCTCCCACCTCACTCCAAGTTTGGGTGGCGGCACTCCATGAGAAACACTTGACACTGGTGCCCTTCCGCACCAGCTTTGTCTGGCCGTCAGCCTTGCCAGGTTCAAATAACACCTCCGGACCGGGCAGGCTGCAATACATATATATTATCTCTAATTCAATGCGCTTTATTTAAGTTTGCAAATGGTTTTTGCCAGTTGACAAATGTGGAAATAATTACATGGTCAAAAACTTGAAGAAATGCCTTACTCTGTGACTTTGACACCTCCAATTTCCTGCATAGATGCTTCCTGTCGCTTGATAACTTCTTGGTCAAAAGTGACCAAAGATTCACCATCTGCGTAGCGAGTGGGGTCTGCACTGAACACCCTCACCAATCCATCGCTCGACCCTTGAAACAGTAATTTCCTATTGTATTCAAAATGCCATTACTGTTATAGATAATGTTGGCGAGAATAACACTAATTGATATTCTTACGAGATTCCAGTTTCACAAGACAATTTAGTTTGATTCTTTTTGAACGGAGGCAGGATTTACGTAGCTGTGCTCGAAACATAGTACCCAAGCAATATTAAGGACGGGTTGTTTCGCAGAATTTGAATAATTCATCAAATTTCAAAGTTGATTTTCAAGTTCTGTGAAGGTTCTATTCAAGTTTTGTTATTATATCATTATTGGCCAGTTTTTTCACAAATCTGAAATGATGAAAGAACTTGAATAGAACCTTCACAGAACTTGAAAATCAACTTTAAAATTTGATAAATTGTTCAAACTCTGTGAAGCAACCCGTCCTAAGTATCAAATCATTGTGTCATCAACACAGATGTCAATAATAAAAGGTTTATGTACTTGTATATTGTACCTTTTACCCATTTAACTTGTTTGTCATTTAATTTTGAATTAACCAATAAATATTGTTGTTTAACCACTTGCTTGCCCCAAACCACAATACTGGGGCTCGATCTCCATTAGCGATCAAGAGTTATTCGTTATGCGCCATAAACAAATGAAAAATTATCAGTCATATCGACGAAATTTGTTGAATATTTTATTTATACATATTCTTGAATGTCGAAGGGTTGAAGAGATGATGACGGCTCTTCGAATATTGTTTATGTTTCTGATGTTTTTGACATTTCCATTGTTACATTGGTGATAATCTGTCAACTTCGCGAAAGAATAGAGCCTCTGGCGGAATGTTCTTGTTGGTCTCAAAGCGGCTGCTTCAGACTGCTCTACATTATGTATTGCAGCCAACATCGCCGGTAAATCAGCTATTATATATTATACTTAAAAGAAATTTGTAAAAATTTATGATGCCGGTCCTTCAAAGGGCGCATGGGAAATGATCTTAGGTTAGGATACAATAGATTAGATTTTGACAGCCATCGAAGACAAGTCAGTGTCCACTGGTTCAACCCACTCGTTCGAATGACCGTTTTTGTTAAAATGTGAGGCAAGTGAGTGGTTAATAGTTTAATATACCTGCTGATTATGTCTTAAACAGTCATTTTGAGACATAATCAATTTAAGTTTTAGGCACCACACCTGTTTTATATACCAAAATACAATAAATAAATAATAAAGGACAGTAAATCCGGAAGATGAATGAGAGCAAAAGGGAAAAAGAATAAATTACTTTTTTAAATTCCAACATTTTAAGGTAGTTTTCAAGTAAAAATATAATTTAATTATTGTTAAGGTAAAGTTTTCAAATTTCGTCTCACGCTCAATACGCAAAAAATAGCTCTCGGTTTCAACTACTTAATTACTACAAGAAACAACTATAAGACACAAATATTAAAAATATGCATTTAAAGTTCCATTTTTCTCAATCAAAGTTAAGTTTGAAGGTCAGGAAAAATGCATAAATTATTAAAATAACCCAAACTAATAACCTAAAGACATATTTTGCGCATGTCTCTCCCAACTCAAATAGTTGTTTCCATTACTAAATAATTTGAAAAAAATAAAAATTATGGCATGCGTGAGGCGGAATTCAGCAATTTTATCATTAAATAAGTTATTTCTCAATGGAAAAAATATTTTTGTATGAGTATAAAAAAAATGGAATTTCAAAAAAGGTATTTTTACTTGCTCTATCAAGTAGAATCCCCCTTCGAAGTTACTGCACTTTAAAACAGTACTGTTTAAAAATAAATATAATATTAGTTTTAATGCAAATTTTACAGTTTGTAATTAATTTTTTTTTTTAAATGTGTAAGCGGAAATGATGTGGAAGAAAATTGAGGAAAAGATTATAAAAAACTTTTGTAAACTAATTAACAATAATGTAAAACACATACCAGCTACAATATCGCCATTACCAAGGCATGCAACACTCCACACGGATTGTGCTGGAAGCGTGATGGTGCAGACATTATCTCCCGCAAGCCAGACACGAACTGTCGAGTCTTCACCACATGTTACGAAACAGGAATCTCTCAGCGAAGGGTTGACACATATACTGAAATACATAAATTTACATTGCGGTAACGGATTAAATAATCAAGAAGCTGTTTTTATGTCTTAATAAATAAATATAGTTATATTAAATATTATTAATTATTAAATATCAGCACTGTCGCACGCTTCCATATTATTACAGATTGCTAGGTATATCTTCTAAGGTAACTCTATATTAAATACTAGATGTGATGTGTACCATGCATAAGGGCAAATAAGCACTGCTCACCCTAGATACTCGCATAAAAATATAATTATTGAAGTTTATAGAATAATTGCAAGAAATCAATCTATACTTTAAAATGTATATAATGCAGTGTAAATATTATGCGACGGGAAAGGTCGGGATAGTGAAAATCTTGACTTATTATCACGGTAGATATAGTTAATCCTGCCTGAAACCGAGCTTAAGGCTGTCATAAATAAACTATTACATATAATGAATACTTCTTTCTTCCTTCTGAAATTCAGAATTTATTTTTCACAGATCTCTCTAGAATGTTATTCTTTATGCTTGCATTCAGAACTTGGAAATGGTTTCTTTGCAGAGCTCATAACAAAGTGATGCTTTACAGATAATTAATAATTGTATTCGAAACATGGGAATGATTAATCTCTCAACAGCATCGAGCAATTTTACTGTAAAATTTTTGATTTTCAAGCTGATACATTGAAAAGAAATGAAATACATTAAGAATGGGTTGTTTCACATAATTTGAACAAATCATCCAATTTCAACGTCAATTTTCAAGTTCTGTTATTATGATTATGGGCTAGTTGCTACACAAAACTGATATAATAACAGAATTTTCACAGAACTAGAAAATTAAGTGAGTTGTTCAAATTCTGTGAAACAACCCGTCCTAAATAATTCTTTATTCAGAACATGGGCATGTTTTTTTCACAGATCTTGCCAGAATTGAATTCAATGAAAACATTAATAACTACACTCAGAAGACATTTTTTTCCGGTTATTTGAAAAAACAAAAAAGTTGTTTCTGTGAGTTGGAACGTTAGCTGCAGCCAGAACAACATAATAAATTTCTCCGCATGATTATTAAAGCGTAAATCTGATTTTCATGAACATGAATACATATTAGTCCGAATACAGACAACAAGCTATGAATACGGACTTGTAATAAACAACAATAAAAATCCCATGCATAATATATTTATTAGAAAAAATTAAATAAAGCTAGGAACGTGAATCTTATGTAAATCGACAAGTTTGGAAAATGATTTAAAACAGATTTTTCAAAAATCGATGGATATTTTCATAGATCTTTGAAAAAAATATCAGATCCCAAATTACCGCACTGGTAAAGCCAGTATGTATCTTAGAAGTCAGCCGGTCTATGAAATAATAACTCAAATTTTTGCCAGTCCCCAGGTATTAAAATAAATGTTTTTAACCTTGTCGAACCATCTCTTGGGCCAATTCAATTATCTTTTTGACCGAGGATCGAACTCCAAGGACTGCAGTCAACCGTGCTAACAACTGTAGGAAACCGACATTTATTTTGTATATTAACTGCTGTAATGTCATCCAATTTCAGAGTAATGTCTATGTCCACGTGTGTGTGCATGATTGCCTCCAAAAGTAGGTAGAATGCATCAGCATCACATCATCGACAAGTCTAAGCTCAGATGAGGGGAAGTGGTTTAATTTACACTTCCAAGATTTGCATTCATTCATTCACGAAAACAAAATGAAAATTCAAAAAGGTTCAAAAACGCTAACCTAAAAGAAATGTTTGTGAATATGACTTTGTTGCCATCACACCGGCCAACATTGGTGACAGCCATCTTACCAGCCAGTAACGTCCTCTACATCATAATTACGTTGTAGCCAGTTCGAATTGTTTAGGAATGTGAGGTTTTAGATCATTTTTAAATAATGTCATTACACATTTTTATCACGATGGATCAGAATCAGAAAAATAAATTTTAAATCTTCCACATATTTTTAACAGTATCCCTATTTTATGAAAATTTGAGATGTAACGTACTTCTGCTACGGCTTCCGCAAACGCGAGAGTTCTGCATACTTTTCACTTCCGCCTTTCGCAAAATTCTAACAGAAATTTCTTGGATAAGTTCCTTAGTAAGTAGCTAGTCGCGTGCGCATGCGAGTATGGGCGTGGAGCGGGTCACGGGGCAACGTGACTTGTTTTGTTTTCAGATTAGTAATTAAGTAACTTCCCTTAGTGAACGTCGTATTGAGATTTTTTTTTCTCGCTTGCCACCAATTAGAAGGTGAAAAAGCGGCAAAATTACTTTTTGTTAAATACAATTTACCATTAATAAATTTTGAATATTGAAATTAAAATACATCTAATGCACTTCATCCATCGAAAGTGATTAATGATATCCATTCTACCCATCCTCGTTGAATTTATAATACCAATTAGTATTCGCTTCCGCATCTGCATCCGCTAAATAGAAAAAATAACATTCATTTCTGATTCCATTACGTCTCTAGTGAGAATACCGTACTGTTCGTCCGGTGGAAAAATACGGAAATTTTATATATCCAGTAATTGGCTTGCAATATGCATAAATGAAGCTTTTAGTTGGATATTAATCCAGAATCGAAAGTCAGCAGCTTAACCATTCTTGGCAAAAACTTAAGTTTTATAATATCAATTAATTTGCACTTTTTCCCACTGCCTACCCTGATTAAAAAATCTGCAATGTTGTAGAAAGTCAAAGGTCCATCACTTCAATGTGAGATAAGACAGCTGTAAAATATTTAATGTAGTTTTTTGTAAGACAAATAAAAAATGTCAACCTGTAAATATAATTGGAATGACCAAAGTAGGTGTTGAGGCATTCTCCCTTATTGGACCAGAGTCGAACGCTGGCATCGTTTCCACAGCTGAAGAAGGAATCTTCATTGGCCACAGCCAACGCTCGGACGCAGTCCGTATGACCTGAAGATAATATATATGTTAATAAGGATAGCATGCATATAAATATAATTGATTAAGTATAAAAATGTAGAAGGAAATGTATTTTAGTTAGTTTTAGAAAAATCAATTGTTTTCCTCAAGTCAAAATATTTAGTTAAACGGTTTTCCTAGATGACAAGGCAAGCAAACAATTTAAAAATAGCCATTCCAGTAGTAAATAGAGATTTATCACTTGATCAAAAAAAGAGCAGAATTTCAGCAAATAATTACTATGTTCCACTTTTATGTAGCAATTAAATTGCCTCTTCTGATGAAACAAATTACACAACAACCAAAATGAATACTCACCAGTCAAACATTGAATTTTTTCCCCGTCATTATTCCAAATAATAATGGTTTTGTCAGCGGAAGCTGTCGCAATGTTCTGACCGCCGCCGAGTTCTATGATGGCCCAAACAGCCGCTGCGTGCCCTTTGAGGATTAATACGGCTGAATCCAAAATACTCACAGACCATACCCGTCCCGTATTATCCCAACTTGCACTGTAATGACATGAGGAAATTGTTTATAATGAAATATTTAGGGATGAATCAATTTATATGTTCGAAATATAGATTCAAATAACACAAAGTGGCTCTAACCTTAAAATACTACCAGGTATCTTGCCAGGAGATACATTACAGACAACATTTTCATGACCCTTAAATATAATGACAGGGTCTGGATCCTGTACATTATAAGCACATATCGTTGTGTCATTACTAGCAGTCACGACTAACCCATCGGGGTGAGCCTCACAGGGTGGAAGAAAACAGACTGAAGACACAAAGTTACTGTGTCCTTTGTAGGTTACAACTGTGGCAAAATCTTTGACTCTGAAATTAGAAAAAAAAATCATAATGAGCAGAGAAACAAGAACGGAGAAGCAAGTTTTTATTTTTTAAATGCAAAACAGCGTCTTCTTACCCTTCGGGATGCCACAGTTTCGCAGTTCTGTCCCTAGACGAAGACAGAATGCATTCATCTTTAGTTACCGACACGCATCTTACATCTAATGAATGACCGTGGAGGACTGTACTCAACTTATAATCTGGCATTGCCATTTTGAATAAGTTTTTAGCAAAGGGTATAAAATATAATTTTTATAACCACCGGCGAATATCTAAACAAAGTTCTCGTACGAAACCAGACAGCTAGAAACAGAAACACAAAACTTCTTATCATGCTATGTGAAGTTAGGAAAAGAACAAATTGTCAAACGTATATTCCATTTCATTTTTCAGGGTAATAAATTCTTAGGCAAAACGAGAGAGCAATACATAGACGTGAAGTTAGTTGTAAGTTATTTATTCCGTCTCCCGTCCTAACAGTCTGCCAACATAATAAAAGTACACGATTCAAGTAATTTCTTGCACAATATAAAAGATACTCTGATGTAGATAAGATTAGATCAAAAAAACATTTTAAGAATTTTGATAACGGAAAATTTTATCTTAATCCGTATATAGTGCACGCGTGCTGTGAGATGGATTTGTAACTTTTTTAATCTTTTTACAGTGGTTACCCTGGTCTTTCAGTATATTTTGAAGATGGCGTCGAGTGTCTGTGCTTCGAGGTGCAAAATGTTAATAAAACTAGATTTAAGCCGTGTATACAATTTGTCACCATTTATAAGTGGACCAAGAAATAGTAGGGTAAGTTGTCTCTGTAATATTTTTTTTCCGTAAAGCTTTGTTTTCTCCTAATTTGTTATTCTATCAATATGCACAGGTAGAACTGTCAAAGAAAGCACAATAATCTTCGCCCTCGTGTTGGTTTTTCTAATTGCAACAGTTTTACAGATTCAATATAATTAACAAAAACTAAAGATGCAAAATAAGGGAAATTAAGAAATATTTTTTCAAATCTTGTTTTTCTTCCACCAATACTCTTTGATTAACATAGAGATGCCGGTGAGATAAATTTAATGAAATTGGAATTTTTAAATAAACATCTACATTATGTTCATTTTCGGGATCAAAATAATATAATATTTGTTATTTACAAACTGTCGAATGTAAAAGGCTTTGAGCGTCAATTCCCCAGAACACTCAAAAACACCCGGGAAGTATGTTTTGTCTTAAGA
This sequence comes from Hesperophylax magnus, assembly GCA_026573805.1. Lineage (NCBI taxonomy): Eukaryota > Metazoa > Arthropoda > Insecta > Trichoptera > Limnephilidae > Hesperophylax > Hesperophylax magnus. Next base: position 11,328,289 of record JAIUSX010000002.1, read on the forward strand.
TTTTGTTTATGCGTTTGATTTTATCTCGGATCATCACGGAATTGTTATTGGAGCAAGAGTAGGTACAACAATGACATTATAAATAATCCAGATGGTTATCCGGATTCTAGTTTGAATTCAATAAGTAGTCATATATTATTAAATTGTCTGCAAAGGATCGTTAATAGAATATATGCATCAGAATCATCGCACAGTTACCGACCGATAAGACTCGTATTGGAATGATAGGCAATGAGGTATATATCTCAATGTAGGTACACTAAATGGTGTGGCTTGGAATAATATTTATAAAATCTAACTTTCATTTACACAGTGCGTAAGTTGTGGAATTCGTTAAATATATATTTTTTAATTACTCGAGCGTTCTGCTGAATATTGTCATACTAAAATTATGAATATTGATACCTACACCACCAAGTAATGATATTATTACGGTAAGGTATAACCGCACATTTAACTTTTTGTATAAAATAAATTGTCAGGTTATCGTAGTATTTCTGAAGGTTACCGAAATTTTATTTCTGATAATGATTCATCTGTTTTTTCGGATCTGCTCGTTATTGCTGGTTTACAACATAAGTTATTGTGCAAACAATATTCGAGTAATAATGTAAACTATTATCATTCCATATTTTGAACTATGTGAAAATAATAATTTTGGTATAGCATTTTAAACAAGAATAAATAAAGTACTACGTAAAAAGTCGAATGTTATGAACAAACTCTGGGTACTTGCTTTGCTATAAGTTATAATTTATAATAATCGCGAATTATTCATACGGGTATGGCTAGTTGTATAGTATTATTACTACCACATATTTATTAGCTTGTTGCCGGAATGATCTTTGTATTTTTATTTTGGATTTTTAGAATTATTATAATTACGTGGTCTGATTTTTATGAATGGTGAAATTTACATGTTGTAACCGGAACACAGAAGAGCTGTTTTATTTGTATACAAATTAATCATGGCGAAAAGGGTGTTAAAAATAATTCTATTTTAAAACCATCGTTATTTATCATTAAAAATACCGCAGAATAGCAAGCATTACAATTGTTAAATTCGTCGAATTCCGCTGCATGCAAAGGCTCTTTAAAAAACCACATTCGATTTCAACTAAAATTATATCTACCTAATGGAGACAGACAGCCATTGGTTAATTATAATACATCAATGGAGACAGCCATTTAAGTTGGGGGTTTAAGTCGCACATGCACAAAATAGATTTTTAGGGTTTAGTTTAGGTTATTTTAATAATTTATGCGTATTTCATAAATTTAAAACTTAACTTTGATTGAGAAAAAATGGAACTTTAATGGATCTTTTACCATCATGAATAGTTATTTTTATTAGTAATTACGCTAACACCAAGTGCCAAGTATACATTTGCGTACTAATCGTGCTGCGGAGTTCGAGCTTTTTTTCGAGCGCGAAGTTTATCTCAAAATTTCATCAATATGTAATGCGTAAATGAAAAGGAATGTATATAAATCCAAGCTTTGTGCTTTTAATTAGCAAGCAAGCCAATGTAACCTACCACACCCACTGACAGCGGTAAGAATTTATTATTGTGAAAGCGCGCCAAAATATCTGGGCATTCGAAGAAAATAATTTCTCCTTTGGTTGGAAGGTGCCTTCTTGTATTTTAAGGTAGGTGCCAACTACCAACGTTCGGTAGGTTTCGGTGTTCGAATGCCTTTTATTTCTACCATTTATCAATAAAAAATGTTTTCTCTGAAGCAGTCACTCCAAACTAAGCGCAGGAGATATATTTTTTATTAAAAAAAGGGAAAGTGAGAATCGGACACAATGATTTTAATCTAAATGAATTTGAAATAAATTACGAGTAAATCTTGAAAAAAATACTTTGTGCTGTTATTTTGTTACCCATGTAGGTAAGTGTACTTGTGTCAAGGCAGGTAGGTACTTTACCCGATAGGGGTACAAGTCAAGTTGTACAGTTCAACATTGTTATGTTCTGATGTTTAATTTGTTGAGGCTTATTTTAGCAACGTGCGTGTGATGTACGGTATCTTGTGCCTGGGATGAACGAAGTATGTATACATAATGATTTAATAATGAATGTAAGCAAATCAAACGTCGTGGTATTTGGAAGAAAGCATACGTAAACAATGTGTATTATGGTCATTAACGGTGAATTCTTGATGCAATTGGATGAGTTTCTGTACTAAAGGAAGTATGCTCACGAGAGACGAAATGCTAATGGAAGGTAATGAATGGCAGAAGGATGATTGCAAAATTTTTAATTATTGGGGGACTGAACGCAGCAGTCGCTAATTTGTCAATGGAATTCGAGGCTATAAGTTCACAACTGAATTCTGACAACAATCCCATTGTATGATAGTAATAGAGCAAGACCCAGATGTCACCATCAGGGCGGAAAAGATGCAAAATGTATGAATGTGGATGGAGCAAGAAATGTGTGCCAGCACAGAGCTGTGTGGCGTTCACATCAACTTTGCCTGCCATCGCAATACCCTGCTTGAGAAATAACACGTTCGTTAGTTAGCTATTATTTTGATTATTAATTTTCACCGTATAAGTTTTAATATCATCCATTTTTATTAACAGTCTTAGCAGTATTCTTCCGCATGCGTTGGGGAATAAAGAACTGAATTAAAGTAGGTACATGCCTATTTAAATGCATTTGGAATTCTCTTCGGTCAATATCTCTAGGCGTCTATTTACCAACTTTGCTTCAATAATTATGCTTTGAAATATTGGTGAACTCGTATTGTCTCTTGACCCGAGTCAACTCCTCCCACCTCAATATCTCTCGGGTTTTATGTAGAGCATTTTCTCTTGAACAAAATGACGTTACGATGAATCATTACGTCTTCAAGGAACAGGTGTAATAAAGTCATGACAGGTGTAATGATGACCCCCCGTAAATAGATATATTGACTCATTTTTTACTTCCTGCTTCATAGGAATCTTCTTGTAAACATAATATAGTATATCTACTAAGTAATCTAATCTCTTATGCTTGTTTGTGCAATATTTAAAAACTGATAAAGGGAATAAATACTACCAGGAAGTTTTTGGTTGTGTTGCACAATACACATGTGCTTATTTTTTACTAAACATAAAATGATAATTTTTTTTTGTCGAAGCCGAGACTCGTGATACACTATAGGCCGGTTGAATATTCCATACCACGATCCGACTTCATGATGCTCACAGGATAGGCTTTTAAGATAAGATCGTTAATTCAACTCCTGTGGACCAACCGAAAGATGATAATATCCCAAGTTAATGTGATTCTGTGAACAGTTACAGCTTGAAGATTTATTCACTAAGTTTACAGCCGAACGTAAAACCGTCGATAATAAACTATCTAGAGTTACAGGGTGGCCGTAGACCTGGAAATTTAGGAAACCACTGTTGATTTAGGAATTATCAGGGCGATGTCGGAGAACCCACTGTTGATTATCAATTTTTCGAATAAAATTTCTTCTGAAAGCTTATCACTTTGTGATGTCATTATTTATTATATTAAAACACAAATAACTTTGTTTACATTACTTTAATATAAAGTAATGTAAACAAAGTTATTTGTTTTTGTTGTTTGTTTTTGGGGTGTTATGCCGTGTTGCGCTAACTCCTTCTTTAGCCGACGTTTCAACGCTGTCCGAAACGTCGGCTAAAGAAGGAGTTAGCGCAACACGGCATAACACTCCAAAAACAAACAACAAAAATGCTTTTGGCCGTGAGAATCTAAAAACTTACCAAAGTTATTTGTGTTTTAATATAATAGTTGATTATCAGGGTGTTATCACTGTTAATTATCAGGGTGATGTCGGAGAACCCACTGTTGATATATGAATTATCAGGGTGATGTCGGAGAACCCACTGTTGATTTAGGAATTATCAGGGTGATGTCGAGAACCCACTGTTGATTTAGGAATTATCAGGGTGATGTCGGAGACCCACTGTTGATTTAGGAATTATCAGGGTGATGTCGGAGAACCCACTGTTGATATATGAATTATCAGGGTGATGTCGGAGAACCCACTGTTGATATATGAATTATCAGGGTGATGTCGGAGAACCCACTGTTGATTTAGGAATTATCAGGGTGATGTCGAGAACCCACTGTTGATTTAGGAATTATCAGGGTGATGTCGGAGACCCACTGTTGATTTAGGAATTATCAGGGTGATGTCGGAGAACCCACTGTTGATATATGAATTATCAGGGTGATGTCGGAGAACCCACTGTTGATATATGAATTATCAGGGTGATGTCGGAGAACCCACTGTTGATTTAGGAATTATCAGGGTGATGTCGAGAACCCACTGTTGATTTAGGAATTATCAGGGTGTTGTCGGAGAACCCACTGTTGATTTAGGAATTATCAGGGTGATGTCGGAGACCCACCGTTGATTTAGGAATTATCAGGATGTGATGATTTTTCTTTTAAAGGAAAGGCTGGCTAAATCGTTGAAGCCCGGGAATATTCACTAAAATGTCAGAGAACTTTTAAGGATAGAGATATAATTTTGTCCCACGGTACAGTAAAGTTTTTTTTTCAAAGATTCAAATATATTTCGCAATTAATATAAAGTTTTTTTCAGAAAGACGGGTACATTAACCGGAAAATGGCACTTATTTCTTTAAGTGGTTGAAACAGAATGTTGGTATACAATTCACGCCCCTTGATAGAGAGTAAAAATACTAGGGTAAAGGTTAAAAACCGCTCTGAAAAACCTGGAATTTTTAATCAGTTTCTGTGGTTTCCCTGAGTTTCTCTAATGTTATGTGTAGTTAAAAGATTAAAGTTTGCGTAGAGATAACGGTTCTTTGACCTTCAACTATTCATTACTCCAAAACCTCTGATTCCGACTTTTATTACGAAGAGTGGTTTGGGTTTGTACGCTGCCAACGCGAACCGTTTTGAATGGTAAATGAAAATGTATGTTTATCTATATATCGTATTTTACGAAAAAATTCTGCGAAAATAAGATAATATTAAAAAAAATTGGTCAATATTAATTATTATTAATTTTGATGGAATACTTCTTCGTAGTTCCTCGAGATTCGAAGTCCAGCGAAAATATCGCTCGATGGTCAAGAAAATGAAATGTTTCCTTTCAGTAATAATAGACGGAGAAAAATTACTAATATTGAATATTTCTAATTTATTAAGAATCTCTTTACATTATTCGTAGTCCGGCAAAAAACGGATTGCAGGCTCTTAACAAACGAATTGATAGGTTTCCTAATATTTTTTTTTAGTAAAATATGATTGTATTCATTGTATATCACGATGTCGGAACACGTGTTCATAAAAATTCTTATATTTTCGTATTTCGTCATTGTATATTAACCACTCAGAACATTAGAACGTCAAAAGACGTAAATATGATAATAGCGGTCAAGACATTAGAACGTCTTTTCACGTAAACGCGCGAGATTTTACAAAAATCGATTGATTTCCATCACTAGTATACGGATTGCCATGATTTAAAAAACAGAGTATCAATAATGAATAACGCTACGCGTCTGTATTCAAGAATATCTATGGAACGTAGAGTTGCATTATCTAAGCCGATTGTATCTGTCATCTTGTTCGTTCATAATTTATTGCGTTTTTAAATAATTTATAAAAAATATTTTAGTTTGAACGGTTAATATTTTGAGGTGACTAATAGTTTTTAATTATATTTCTTCAATATATAAAGTGTTATTTCTTTATGATACTCAGAAAAAAGTACATTTTTCAAGGCTTTGAAATAATTGTAAGCGATTTTGACATATTTTTGACGTTTCCATAAAATGTATATTTAGAAACGCAAATATTTACGTATTACAACACAATACGATAGTGAATTTTATAATCTTTCCAAAACATTTTTTAGAATGAGGCTACGTTTCCAAAAACGTGAGTTATGAAGCTTTTAGCAAAACTCGTAAATAACACAAAAATTATCACGTTTTGACAGTTCACAAAGGGACACATAGTAGATTAAAGTGTTTGTCTGAGAGGTTATCAAGGCAAATGCAGGTTCATGAACACGTGTGCCGATATATTAAGAATTTACTGAAACTTTATTAGGAAACGGCATGCAATCACGTTTTTAACCGGATTACCAATTTTTTTTAATAAATTAGCAATACTCACTTTTCTCCATGTATATTTATATCGATAGAATAAATTTGTGATTTCTTATTGTCTGTGGAGGGAATTTCTTTTACTTTTATATATTAACTCCACACAGGAGGCCCTGAAGAAAATAATTTCCCTCAGGGCCTATGTCATCTTTGGGGATGCTGTGTGGAGGGTCTTTTTGTGGAGAGGAAGGAGTGAACATGGGTCTTGAAGAGTCCCATGTTGTAGGAGGGAGGAAACACAGATGCCGGTAGCTCGTTCCACAGCCGAGCTGTTGAACTTAAGAACGAATCGTAGAAGCGACCCGTTCTCATGTGACGAATGTCAAACGTGTACAAATGTTGGGCGCGCGTTTGGCGTGTATCCCGACTACGCACCGGTGCCGAAGGGATCAATGACGCTAGTTCCTCAGAGCATCTTCCATTGTAATACCGATAGAACAAGGACAGCATACCTACCTGACGCCTGTGCTCTAAAGATTGTCCGTTTGTTAAGATTGGGGAATCTATCAAACGGACCGCCCGTTTCAAAGTAAAATTTTAGTAAAATTTTAAATTTTAAGTTTTTACTTAAAGTAAAAGCCTGGAAAACTTGTTCTTGCCATTCCTTTGTTTTTCCGCGAGGGTCCCCTTTGTTTTAGCCTACAACAATTGTGAATGTAAATTATTTTTTCATTTATCATGTTTTATGAGCACTGTAAATCCATTTTTGTAAGCTTCATAAGACTAAACAAGCAACATCACAACAAAGATGTCATTTCGAAACGGCGTACAAATCTTCATAATAATTGTGTTAAATTTAAATCACGTTTTTTAGTAATAGTTTAACTAATAATAATATTTGGAAGATTTGTATAGCGCCGTTTTTGTGCAAAATCACCTCAGGGGCGCTGTACAAATATATAATACATTTCTATAATGATCTATTTTATTACTACCTATATATAGAGATAATATACAGTGCCATACTTACCTGGTAGGTCACTTAAGATTAACACTTAATTAACATTAACTAATTATTTATTAGCGAAATTTATATACAGGATTTAGGACATAATTAATCCATAACTCTGTTAAATGTTCACAATAAAAATAAATAAAATATTATAATTTTTATTCCATAATTTAAATAATTTGGTAGTTAAACAGGGAACGCCGACGCAAATACCGTCGAAAATGCCGCAACAATATTTGTGATTTTCCTATTATTTTTTAATGAAAACGTTCGAGTGTATCTTATTTTAAGCATTGATGAACTTTGATATTCGGTAATAAATTATTATATTTGTCTAGACTAAATTATTATACCTACTCTTGTTGTGGCTTCTCAAATAATCTCCCACTTAAATCTGAATAAATTAATCACCAATCATCAATCTGCATATAGGAGGTTCCACTCAACAGAAACCGGATTACTTCGTGTCCTGTCAGATATAACCCTTGCCATAAAGTCAGGTAAGTTAGCACTTATTTCACTTTTGGATATGAGCGCTGCATTTGATACCATTGACCACGACTTTCTCATTAAGAGACTAGAAGTAAAGTTTGGTTTAAATTCTAAAATCAAATATTGGCTAGAATCTTATCTATCCAATCGCTCGCAAGCAGTAAAGGTTGGAAATAAACAGTCCTACTTCACAAAACTCTCTTCCGGGGTACCCCAGGGATCCGTTTTGGGTCCACTTCTCTTCATTCTTTTTACAAATGACGTCGCAAAAATTATCGAGTCATTTGGTCTTTTATCTCACTGTTATGCTGACGATCAGCAAATATACTTTTACTGCTCACCAAATGAGATCGACGGCCTGAAAATTCGCACAGCTGAGTGTCTAGAAGCAATCAATCTCTGGATGTCCTCAAATAAACTTAAGCTAAATCCTTCAAAAACGGAGTTTCTCTGGGCAGCCACACATAGACGCCAACATTTAATAGAAAACTCACCAATCGCTATTTCCGGCAACGACGTAACTGCTAAAACAACCGTCAAACTTCTGGGAGTTTATCTGGATTCAGACCTTTCTTTAAAAAGTCAGGTAAATAAGACCGTTAGCACGGGGTTCTTCTACCTTAGACAACTTAAGTCAGTTCGTAGGAACCTTTCAACAGAGGCAACTAAATTACTTGTGTGTTTTTATAGTATCACGTCTTGACTATTGCAACGGCATTTTTGCAAAGCTTCCTAAATGCGAAACTGATAAACTAAAATCAGTGTTCAACGCCGCAGCAATGCTTATCACCGGGGTACCCAAGTTTTCGCACATTCCTTTCATCTCCGAAATCTTCACTGGCTGAAGGGCCCACTATTCGAATTTCATCCAATTTCCGACATACTTTCCTTAAAATTTTGAAGTTTTTAAGCTCTTAAAAAAATATATGTTATTCTTTAAGATAGTATCTATTTGTTCCAAAAGCCGAAACGGTAATTATTTGAAATTCCCTCGATAGAAATAAATCGCAAAGTATGCTCCGAAAAATATTATTAACACGTTTATTTCTGTTATTTTACAAGTTATATGTATGAAAAAAATCACAATGCTTCTTTTAATGCTACTCAATAGACCCCATAAGTAATTTTTGCTATTTTTGAAATACGCCGTGATTTATTAAACATTTTCACAACTGTCGCTTACGCCTATTGCTTTTAAATCATATTTATTATAGCGCGCTCGCTCCGACTTGCAGATTAAACTATCTTTCTTTGAGAAGTTCATTCGCCAACTCGAGGGCTTTGGGGGCAGACGTGTCGTTCATCGTTCTATGATCTACAGACGTGCGATTACGTGCAAATATTTGAATTTATAAAGATAATTTTTACGCGTGTAAAGTTTATGAGTTAATAAATATTGTTTTTTCAAAGATGGGAAATACACGAAAGATATCCCGTATTTCAAAAAAAAAATGTTATCTCATAAAATTATATCCTATCTAATAGGTGAGAAGAAAAAAATACAATTTTTGATTTATAAGCTTATATTTATTATAAACGATAATTTACTATAAAAATTAATAATTCATATTTTTATTTATGTATTGTGTAGTAAAAAGTTATTATTTTTTTTTCAGAATAGGTACTTTGGGAAATAAAACTAATTCCAATGCATTAGAAATTACGGGGTAAATTTTTATTAATTTAATTTTCTTGTTGTCTTGTCTCTTTTCTTGTTCCTATACGATCGTGATTTATTTGCGAATTAACTTTCTACGTACACAAATACACACGTCACTTTACATCTGCTCCTTAGAGTAATATTACTCTAAGATCTGCTCTAATGATTCACAATGCAACGATGTCCGAAATATAATATAATATGTAATAATAATATGGGCCACCTGTTTCAAATAACAATACTCGAACTTGGAATCCAGAAAAATAATGAACGGGCCAGCGAAAAAAGCTATCGAAAGTTCTGAAACTGTGGGGAATATAATTAAATAAAATAAAATACTTTTTTGTTTTAAAACCACGATATTTATTAATTTAAGAACCGACCGGTTTCGCTTTACTTAAGCATCATCAGGGTACAAATTAATACTAAACAAAAAGTACATAATGTGTGCATATATATAACAAAATATAGAGGGAGACAACATGATACAAATATAAGCAACACAAAGACGGTCATAAAATACATTAACATAAGTGCACAAGTAATGGAAAAACCGCTAGATAATTATGTAGACTAATGGGTTATACGAATAAATCGGGAGAAACAAAACATCAACTGGCAAGGTGGTAAGGAGGTAAGGAGAACTGGGAATTTTTTATGGGTTTATTGGAAACAGACTTAATATTGGACTACTTGATATGTCTAATTGATTATTAAGTATCTGACTTTTGGTTTTTACAGCTTTTTTAATTTCTAGTGCCTCTAAATTGTTTAGTCTGTTACCATGCCCGTTTTTATGTAAGATGTTAGCACCGGTTCTATGACAGAATGTATGATCTTTATCGATCAAATGATTTGCAAATTCGGAAAAACCGTTATTATTGAGGTTTTATTGATGTTTTGTTTTTCCCGATTTATTCGTATAACCCATTAGTCTACATAATTATCTAGCGGTTTTCCATTACTTGTACACTTATGTTAATGTATTTTATGACCGTCTTTGTGTTGCTTATATTTGTATCATGTTGTCTCCCTCTATAATATATTTGTATCATGTTGTCTCCCTCTATATTTTGTTATATATATGCACACATTATGTACTTCTTGTTTAGTATTAATTTGTACCCTGATGATGCTTAAGTAAAGCGAAACCGGTCGGTTCTTAAATTAATAAATATCGTGGTTTTAAAACAAAAAAGTATTTTATTTTATTAAATATGTCAAACCACAAAGTGATTGCTTTCTACAATAATATAATTTAGTTCAGTGATGTTATTTTTTATGTCGGAAGGAGGCCCTGAAGAAAATAATTTCTCTCAGAGCCTGTGTCATCTTTGAGAATGCTGTATAGAGGGTCTTTTTTGAGGAGGAGGGAGTGAACCTGTCCTGAATGTCAACTGTACAATTTCTTCCCAGAATTAACTTTATTGTACGTTTTTTGACTAACCGTACCTTGGTGTTCTATTTTCAATAAACTCTTTAATTATGTTTCAGATGTGAAATCTATACTCTGCTACAGAATGTTTTGCCCAAGTCTTGTAAAGATGCAAAGGCACGGACGTAACAATAAAATCATTTGAGCCCTTTACTGTTATTTAAAAGGTCACTTGAAGTGCAGTTATAATCAATGATTTTATTTTTTTTCTAGCTTCCACGAATAATTTGAAAAGGCATTATCTAAGGATTATACTCTTAAGGAGAATATAGAAAATGTAGAAAGGTGAAACGGATTTAAGATTTTCGATGAAATTATTGTGTTGTGAAATATTTATTTTGTTATTTATTACTTTATTTTTTTTTACAGTTTTACCGTACGCGGCCTTGTTGTAGAGTGGTATATCTAACTGTCATGGAAAGTTTTTTTCTGAGCTTTAAGAGAAAGGTTTCTTAAAGATACTGGAGTTATTCTAGGGCTATGTTAGATTTTTAACATCGATCACCGTAATGCTTGCCTTCCTGAATAAATCTAATTTTATTTAATCATTTACGGCCAAGATGTTTTTGACAATGGTGTGTTTTTATCTTTCTGTATTCCAATCATTTAGCTTGGCTTCTAGGGTTGTGCCCCAGTATTGCTTTTTGGAGACTGTAAACGGATCTCTCGGCATTTAATGAAACTGCAGCAGAACAAAGGCTGTTGCTATATTGACGTTCATGGTATGTTTTGCTCAGATTGACGATAAGGTTTCCAGATCCGCATTTCGCTCGAAGCATGTTTAGGGCAATAAGTTCATAGTTTAGGGTTCTTTCACCGTATTTATGGGAACATTTCAGAACCACCAATCTTTCATTTTGAGTGAATCTTGTGTTTGTGATTAAATTATATTTGACAATTTAAACAAATAATATTTAGAGAAGTTAAAAATAAAATTGAAAGTTCACTGAAAGCTTAAACTATTAAAAGTAGTAATTTCATAAAAATGTAAATAAATAGAGCCCCTTTCACATTTTAGAATGTAATTTTATGTTGCTTACATGTTTTATTACTCTTTATAATTATTGAATTGTTTAAATGAATAAATAAATAATTACAAAAAAGTCTTCTGATTTGTAAGTCCTCAGGAAGCACTAAGGATCTTTCTATCTATCTTTATAATATAATAAATTTGATGAGCATAAAAATGTAAACGTGTATATAATTTATATAAATGTACAAAAGTAGATATTACACTTGTATAAATATTATATTGCGCATATTATACAAGATGTCGGGGGTAAAGTGCACAAACTTCGGGAGGTGATTCTAATTGATAGTACAAGTAAAAAAGAAAAAAAAACTTTTTTTGGAATTCCAACGTTTTAAGATAGTTTTCGAGTAAAAAAGTTTAAAACCTTATTGATGTAAAAATATATTTATTGATTTTATAAAAGTTATAAATTACTTTTATAAAAGTGAGAATAGTATTTTAGTAAAGTAAAGTAATTTTTATACCTATACAAATAACTTTCGTAAATGTTTTTTGTAAAATTAAAAAAAAAAATTTAATTAAATCCGTAATAAAACCCATATTTTGAGAACCATCTTCATATCGACTTCGTTCTCATTTGGTCGGTGCATTATTACTCTAAGGTCGGTGCTAACTAAAAATGGTTCTGTTTTTCTAAAATTGCAATAGATGTCGGTAATTTAATTTCATAATCCCCAAAATTATTCCTAATACGAATTCAGACACCTCTGTCGGATTCTTTTAACACTAAATTTTGTAGGTGTTGCCCAAATCTAAATTCTTTACGCGGAAAGCGGGCCCTTAAGTGTCCTGAAAGGATCCAGTACAAGCTATGCTGGATGGTGTTTAAAGCTATCAACGAAATGGCGCCACCGTATATTACTGAGCTATGCATTCCGGAAAATACTGGTCTAAGGCAGTCAACTCTTAGATCAGGACATCATCTGCAATTGGAAGGTTGAAAGAGCCTAAGCGAAATCCGAACACTAAGTTTGTTGATCGTGCATTCGGAGTATCCGGCCCTAAGGCTTGGAATAAACTTCCTATGGAATTGAGATGTACCTATAACCAGCCCAACAGAATTTAGATCCAAACTAAAAACTCACTTTTTCAGACACTCATTTCCATAAATCCGTCATTCTATCCAAATATTTCTTTTTTTTCATTTTTTTTATACCGTAATTGTTACATTATCTAGCGATTCCGTTCATTCAATTTTGCTATTTGACTTGCCTACCAATGGGCAATGGACAATATCAGCGGGAACACAACACGTCAATCGGTTTAATCGTTGGCATATGAATCATCTAGATGCGTTTAAGATTGACGATTGGTTTTATTCATTAATTTCATTCATTTAACATATATATCCAGCTAACAATAAAAATACCCTGATATAATAGAACTTCCTCCTTCTTCTGGCGTTAGTAAGATTAGATTGTTAATATTAATTTTAGTTGTAAGTTGCTAAATATGTAAATACTCGTATATATGTCGTTAAGATAGTAGTTATAGGCCTTAGTCGTAAGTCACTACATATAAGTCTCAGAGATAAGTCAGTAGTTCTAGTATTAACTATTTAAGAAATATATTTGTACAGCGCCCTTGAGGTGATTTCTCACGAAAACGGCGCTACAAATATTATTATTATTATTAGACCAGTGGTTCCCGACCAAGGCAATATCGCCTACCAGTAGGCGATTTAAGTAGCTTGGGGCTATTTTATACGATTTGGTGGGCGCTAGGTGTACTTTGTGCACTTACTTTATTATAAAAAATGTTGATATTCAGCGCTTTTTTGTTGAGGTATACGTTTGATGTAATGTAATGGTTCCCGTTTCGTACAATTCCAAAAGATTTCGTGACAATTTTTTTCTTTGGAATACGATTTCCGAACGATAATAATCAACAGCATTAATTGGGTTGGCGCTGAAGAAAAATAAACTTGAAAAGTGGACAGTGTGCCCAAAAAGGTTTAAAACCTCTGGATCGTGCCTTCACTGGAACGCATCATGTAGTTTGGATTTCTTTTGAAGTAAGCCATCTTACCCACCTTCCTCTTCCCCATCTTCTTCCCCTCCCCTCTACATTCATCCTCACAACATACCCCAATTGTGGATGCTATAGTCTCACTGGCTCCAGACGGTTGGGAGCAGTTGGGACTCTTGTGCGGTTTCACATTTAAAAGTAACTAAGATGCTAAGTAGTACTTTGTTCCTTGATATATCAAATAGAACCGCTTTGAGAGGCCGCCAGCGGACAGCCGTGGAAATTAGTAACGCAAGCATGTAAGGACACGGATATTTGAGACAAATCTCATCTGGCATTTTGCCTGGACGCAGAATGCCCGCAGATCAGTTGAACGCGCCAAATGTTCATTAAAATGGAGGTGATAATACTTTATGATAGCGAAATTCTACTTTGTTTGTCAAGAATTTGTGTCACATTATTTATCCATAATGTTGTTTTGGTGTTTACCATGCACGAAATAAACTTTTTTAGAATAATAATAATAAAAAAGTATAGTTATATTTGATGGGTAGCCGGACAATTCAGGACAGTGACAAATCGTCACACTTTATTTATTTTATTGATACATGTGGTTTTTTGTGATATTTCACGGATCCATTTCGTAATTTGTTTTTTAAAGGAATGGGGTTGACTCACGGTTTTTAGGTTTTCAGGGATAAGGTTAAAGATTTTAGGAGCTAGGAAGAAAAATTGTCTTTGAGCTGACGTTGTATGTAGTGAAGGTACTTTGTAGTGACCGTTGGTTATTGTTCTGGTGGTGTAGTTGTGTTGTAAGAGAGTTTGGTTTTTATATTTGAGCAGAAAATGTATTAGCGAAAATTTTAGGTGGAGTTGTCGTATGTTTAAGACCTTATACTCTATGAGGAGTCGAGTGGAGGGGTATCTTGTCGGTCGCTTGACACGTATTACCATTTTTTGGGCTTTTAGAAGAGGTTCGATGGTAGATTGTGCACAGCCACCCCAGATTATAATGCCGTAAGCTAATAGGGATTGGCAGAGAGCGTAGTATACAGTTTTAAGAATTGAGGTGGTAAGGATATTTCTTAGATTTCGAAAAGCATAAGAGAGCTTGCGGATGCGTGGGGTTAGACTGGCCAAGTGCTGATCCCAGCGAAGATGTTGGTCAATGATGACCCCCAGGTATTTTATGTGGGTAACTTGTTCCAGAATTGGGCATTAACAGGAAGAGCAAGTTCTCAGACAGGAGTGAATTATTATATTCTTATTATTTAGAAAGATAGCCATAAAAAGTGATTAAAAAACTAGGTTAAAGAGGTGTTAGGTTAGGTTTACAGGCTAGTTTTTCTCATCACTTTGGTAACTTTGTATCACTTTTCAAAAGCGTGTTGATTTGTCCTGTGGGTAACCGGGCCAATCAGGGCTGTGGCTATTCAACACACTTAAAAAAGTGATAAGTCGTGAAAAAACTAGGTTTAATAGGTTACGTTAGGTGAGGTTTATAAGCCCTTTTTTTTCTTCACCTTTAATGACTACATAACTTTTCAAAAGTGTGTTGTATTGCCACTGTCCTGAGTTATCATGGAACCACAAGTGCATAAGTAAATGTATAACATTATTTATTCTCTAACAATTCACACGTGAATGAACTTAAACATACTCACTTTATGATAAGACCTTTATAAATGCCTCTATGTCATCACAGATTAAATAATAAGTTTTGTGTGAAGCGATAATACTTTAGAAAAATATTGGACCATTAAACATTCACCTTAGATAAGGTTAGGTACCCGTAAACTAAGATTGTGGTTCTGTACTAATTAAGCCTTAGACACATTACGCATAACGCATAATTTGGGCGCGGCCTACACGTATTTAATGCTGAGGTGTCATACTACGCTATTATCTTCCTCAGGAGAGGGGGCCAGATCAATTGGGGAAATGCCACGGAATATAATTTATTTGTTTGGGATCTGTCACCTTGACAGATGACAGCCGCGTAATTACGGCTCTCCGTAAATTGTTCTGACCCTGCCTACGCCCTGCCTACGGTAGGAGAGGGGGTCGCATAATTTTCAAATATCGCTTGGCTAGCAAATCACGGCGCATCATCGTCGCCACGCCCACACTTATAACACATCAACTTTGGTGTGACAGGTCTGTATGGGATTGTATGGCGAGCAATATGGAGTTATATCGAACGCTTGGAGCTCATTGCGTAATCGGTCACCCCCATTAGAGTTGAAAAAACCGAAAACATTTTTTATCAACAATTTTCACTACATACAGGGTGTAAAAGCACGCACCCGAAAGATTTTAACCAGCGATTCCTGAGCATATTTTGAATTAAAAAAAATTGTTGTCCGTTGATATATTTTTTCAATCCAAAACAACAACAAAAAATGTTTCTATCGCACGGCCTACACGACGTGTGATGGAAAAATATTTTTATTGTTGTAAATTGAAAAAAAAATCATCGGAAAGCAAAATGACATTTACATTTTTTACTCCAAATATCGTAATCGCTGAATAAAATCCTGCGAGTAGGTGCTGTTACACCCTTTATGAATAATAATTTAACAACATAAAAAATACACATTTCTGTAGAGAACCTGACCTAGGTCGGGCATTCATTAAAGTTCAACCCATTCTGTACTGGCCTGTATACGTGTGAGACATGGTGTCACTACCGAACTTGCTCGGTGGAACGACTCCGAATTCAATATAATGTTGCCTGTAGAATCATATTTGGATACCGAAGATACAGCAGCGCATCGACAATGTTCACGAAACTAGGACTGAATGGATTTCCCTGCCTGATGAGACACCGGGTCACTGGAGTCAGGATGCGGCTAATGGCCTCCGCCAACACGTTGGTGACCGCAGCCTACCAGCACCAAGCGCCACTTCTGAGTGAGCGCTGGGCCCAAGCGCACTCAAGACCACACCCTGCATAGTTGTCCTTATTTGTTAATTTATTATATCTATTATACAAAAAAAAATAAAAAATGTATATCTATATGGGACGTGTGGGATTGCACTAACCTCCCCACATTCTGGAATAAAATTATTATTATTATTATAATGAAATATTTTAGGTAGGTACTTACTTTTGAATTTTTAGAATAGGTACCTACATCAAAAATGAAACAAACAAAGCACAACTCGCTCAAAGTTGCGGTGGTCAACAGTTCCTCTAATATAACATAATCTAATACAGTTTGTGAAACTTTTCTCTGATCAGTGATAATTTTCCAGCTTTAAACAAATTACCCGAAAGGCGCTTAAAAAGACGAAAGTTTGAACAACCCACTCAAATTGAATTAAGTTCTGACATCGTTAATTTTATTTTGTTGCTGCTAATTAGCCTCCCTAACCCTGTTTACTGTTTTACACCGATTGAGAACTTCGCCGCTCTCCGACATTTTAAATGCGTTAAAGTTAATTAAAATGGTCGGCGGATAAGACATACATTCCACAGTTCAAAATATAGAATTAGACACGTACAGGATATATGTGAAAATATCGCTTTCAAGATAAGATACTTTTAAGTGTTTGAATTGGAGAACAATATCACAAAGTAATTAATTCATAGAGGTAAATTTGAAATTTGTGCTTACCGATTAAAAGTAAGTTTTTTATGCTTACGCCATCTGCTTGGTCTATGGCATCCCCAATTTGGGTAATGTTGTGCGGCCGAAGGAAGTGACAAGGGGATGGGAGGTAAGATGAAGATTGAAAAGTATCTTACTTTTCATGTCTGTTCACTAACTAGATAGATATTATTATAAGTTTTTATTATAAGCCATAATAAAAACCAGGTCATCAACAAATAAAACACTGAACATTCCGATAACACACACCACACACGGACAAAGACACTTTCAATACTACGCAATCAAACTTTTTAACAGTATGCCATTACTTTGAAACAATTAATGACTACAAATACATCTACAAACTTTGTCAAAAAACATATCGTAGCCTGGATAAAAAATCATGATATTCACTTTATTCAAAAGATTATAATTCCAAACCAAACATAACCAAAATATAATAAGTAAAATTAAATATTATACACGTTCTTCAAGAATTATCCAAAAATACATACACTCACATATAAATGTGTGTTTTCATGTTTCAATATATGTCGGTGAAAAAAAAAAAAAAAAAACTTTCTACTACAACACATAAATACCTGTCACACTTAATCACAAACACGTTAAAACCTCAGCACAGGTTCTCCTAGTGAGGTGTTCACGTAACATACAATATCACCCACACACAGTTTTACCTATATCAACCTATGTTCTTTATTTTTTACACCTTTTTTCTGTAATTTTTTCTCTGTACTACAATATAAACCACTGTAATCATTTGTAAAATGTGTATTCAAGAATAGACATAAATAAAATAAATTATTATGTGATATTCATTTCAGTACTTGGCTATTTATATGAGTATTAATTATGTTAACCCTTCCGTTGTATTCGCCATTTGTTCCTAATGTCAGATTTATCTCAAACATGGTCGAGAGGTTTGGCGATGTCAAATTCAGCAGGCAATTCGCCAACTGTCGTATAGCATGTGTGCCTCGAGCTTTCAATATGTGGGCAAGTTAATTTGGGCACCGCGCGCCGGCTGAAAAGATAGAGCGCTAAAACCATCTCAACACGCCCCGTTAACGTTGACTTGCTGGCATATGAGCTTTCGTCCATTTTCGTGGTAAAAGAAAATAATTTAGTAATTTAAGTATCGTTATTAAAGTCTTATTTTTTCTTTCTATTTGAATCCACACCAGATTTCTAACTTCCGTGAGCCTGTGGAACTATTTATTTTAGTAATTAACTAACAATCATATTTATTTTTATGAGGAAAAGAGAAGAGAAGAGTTTCTTATTCAGATCAAGAATCAAGGCTAAAGCCATTTCGACCAACGTTTTGATTTTGAACTAAGGTCTTTCAACGGTGCGATTCTGAGATTATCTTCCACTTCTGTGACGAAGTGTTCGTTTATTTGTTGACGCTGAATTTAAAACCCTTGACCTCTGGCTTCAGAGCAAAAAATGCCTCACAAGAGTGCCAATTGCTTCCTGCCAAACGGAGCCAGTAGCTATGGCATCTCCAGTTGGGGTAGGAATTTCGTATGGCTTAGGGCTGTGGGGAGGGGAAGGTGATGGAAAAGAGGAAGGTGGGTAAGTACCTGGCTATTCAGATCTGGTCATCAAACATGTCTAAAGCCACGAAAGTACCTACCACTCTGAGAACTTGAAGCTGTGTCACGAATGTTCACTTATTACCCATTATCTTAAAATTGTTTTTTTTATGACATTTTCGAAACAATGATAATTTGAAACATTGGCATTTATGGCATGTGGCCAAATCTATTCAGTTGACAGCTGTACAGGGCCGTTCTATGCGCCCTAACTTGATGGTCATTGATTTCATGCTCATGCCATCTAAAATATTTTATTGTTAAATGATAGACATCGGACTTTTTTTTACTAATAAATTAAAATATAACATAAAAAAATAGTTTTTAAAATTTTAATTTAAAATTATTAAATGCTTATAAAATCCAAAAAAGTGTTTAAAAACCACCGGTCGAGACCAAGTAAAATCTAAATAATATTAAATACTACTGATCCCCCACAATGCTTCTCTTTTTCTAATGTCTTTTCCAGGCGCCTCCGAATTTTTCCACCATAGCTGCTGAATACCACATTGTTAATGTCAAAAAACTACATTACATCGACTTTAAATCGACTCCTATCTCATTAATATCCAAAAATATTAATTTAATTATTCCTGAATCTTCCATGACTTCTTCTACCATTCAAACATCTCTAAACACTCCTGGCACTAATAACAACAAACTTTGAAATTTCAAGCGATATCGGTCGACTAGTTTTTGAGTTTTGCGAGCACAAACATACGCAGGCTGAATTTTTATTAAGATTAGAAACCAGTTAGGATTAAACTGAACCATTTGAAATACATTTTATGATATAAGACGTTGTCCTGCCACCGCCTTCTATGCAGGGAATTTGTTAATAATTTTAAGATGAGAAATTTGAAAAAAAAAATCTGGTCTAAAACTATTCTATATTTCATGTTGGAACCAACCGTACACATTCACACAATTTCATTGAAATCGGTCTATCCATTTGATATTTTTCGATGAAACTTTCCGTGTTTTACTTTAAAAATATGTCTCTATCTATTTACTTAGCAATGTATGTGTATTTCCTTTTTTTTATGAACAAAAACTTTCTACTTTCTTGGGAATCATAGAAAAAACAGTATTTCACAATCGAAACATATCGAAATTTATTCATACAAAATTATTTAGAAATTTTCAATACATATAAAAAAACTATAACCTAATAGTGCTTCAATGTGTGATAGCGTTCGAAACACTTTCCTTTATGCAGGGGCACATTGCAAAACTTGCACATGTACCGCGTTTCACTGCGTAGTTTGTGAGCGGAACATACGCGACAACGATTTTATTTTTTTGTTGTGTTTCAAACTCATTGTATTGACAGGTAGATAGATCGGGTACCGCCGACAATAGAAAACACATGACCCCGCACCCATTTAGAACCCCTTGTTTACAAGTTTCCCGCTCCTTACCGCTTTGCGCAACAAAACGAGTAAACTCGTCTACCGCGTCTTACTGTAAAAAGGCGTATGACGAGTTTTCTCTTTTCCCGCAAAGAATGTGTTAAGATTTTGAACAAACGAACATTTACATTTTTATTTATATAGAAGATGTGAAGTCAGACAAATGCACGTGCAAAAATATTCTTCTTCATTTGCCAAGTTTTAAAATTTCTAACTATCTAATTAGCATTTCTGTACTGCAATGTATTTTGTTTTTTTTACAATTTTTCATCTTGTACAATTACACAAAGTAAACTAAGGACGGGTTGTTTAAAAGAATTTGAACAATTCATCGAATTTCAAAGTTGATTTGCAAGTTCTGTGAAGGTTCTATTCATGTTCTGTAATGATTTCAGTTTAGTGAATCAACTGGCAAATAATGATATAATAACTTGAATAGAACTTTCACAGTCCCCCAGATTCCTAACCAACCCTCAAACCTTTTTCCTTCCAGATCTTCCTCACCTTTCTTTCCTAAAAAGACCCTCCGCAGAGCATCCCGAAAGATGTCGTGGACTCTGAGGGTAATCATTTTCCTCAGGGCATCCTTTGTGAAGCTAATGTAAAAAAAATGTATGTCAATGTTTTTTCGTTTGAGAAATATGTTTAATGCTATTTTTATCCATATTATCAAGATTAAAACGGTGAAACAGAATCGTAAATGGAATGAGACGAGTCGATTAACTACAATTTTAAAGATTTTTTTTCTTTCGAACTAACTAACCGAACATAATTTATAGCGGGCTTTTGTGAATTACATTATTTTCCATCTACATGTTAAATGCTCCGTAGTAAGCGTTCAAAAAGAAGATGTACTTGGAAAGGGAGATATGTAAATACGGATGTTAGTGGGCGTGCTAATATAAATAAAACTATTATAATTAATAGACGTAAGCGAAAATATCTAATAAAGCATGACCTATTTAAAATAGGGCAAATATTGCGAGCGATAAATGTCCAATCATTATTATTATTTATATTTCAGCAGATGACACTGTTTTTTCTTCTCTTTTGTCTTATGTATGTCTAGTTGTCTTGTATTAATTTGAATTTGAATCATCAGAATCTAAATTCGTTCCTGTCATCTGGAAAATGCTTCAGACCTTTGGCATGTCTGTCCACCTTTATGTCATCCATTCACATTCCACACTGTCTCCCTCATAATCTAGAGTCTAGAGATCTTCACTTTCAAAATTAATCTGAAAATTTTGTATTATTGTAGAAAGCAATCACTTTGTGGTTTGACATATTTAATAAAATAAAATACTTTTTTGTTTTAAAACCACGATATTTATCGTGGTTTTAAAACAAAAAAGTATTTTATTTTATTGAAAATTTTGTATTTATAGTCTCTTTGTAAATATCAATTACTACAAATAAGAAATGTAAAAATCCCCCATTATTAGGCCTACAGTGATTTCACCTTCTCTACCATCGATTTTTATTCCTGATTTATTTATAAACGCAACAATTATTCCTGGATCCTTGGTAGACATAATTGTATCATACGTATCCAGACCTCCAGAATCTTTCAGAGGAATTCATATTTACGTAAAAATTACAAAAACACTCAAACCCCGAAACCGCTCGATACCGTGTCGCCGACACAATTGGAAATCTTCAAATCATAATTACTTAATCAAATTATGTGCTGTATGTGATTAATCAAGACAATTACATAGAAATATAACAGCAGAATCTGAAATACATCTGAAAATAACCATCAAGCACCTCACTCGGAGCCTCCAACCCACGGAATGAACCACTCTAAGAAAGCGACCCAGTATTTACGTGACCCCCCCTCCATACTACCCGGAAGGAATTCCATGATGGCCGCCGAGTTTTCAACCAATCACAGCTCAACATACTCCATTGACGAGCCACCAATCCACGGAATGAACCTCTCTAAGGGGGCGACCCAGTATTTACGTGAACCCCCCTCCATACTACCCGGAAGGAATTCCATGATGGCCGCCGAGTTTTCAACCAATCACAGCTCCGCATACTCCATTGAAGCTCTTATCAAATACTGATAACGAAAATTGATGCAACCACCTATGATGACATCAGACCCAATTTACAGGAAAATATCAGAAGATATGACCACAGAATAAATATCAACATCAAGAAATGATTATATACTAACACAATAACTTAAAGAATTGTACCTAAATATGTTTTTTATTCTTTGGGAAATGTTCAAACCAAGGATATTTTGCTTCAACCCCAATATGAAACTTTGTATAATTTATTATAAAATAAATAAACGGGACTGAAGGAGGTGGTTTGGGTAAATTGAACTGACCTGGTAAAAGGTATAATATTAAAATATAACTTTCCTCTAAACAAATTAATTGTAAAGAGGAAAAATACCTAACCAACTCACCCTTCACGAAAGGGGTGAAAGCTCCCTCGATAGGGTTCGATTTGAAAACGTTCTATAAATAGAGAACCGAATTCCATACAAAGTCAGTTCAAAAACTACCCCTGAAGAGAAACTTCTCTCCTGAAGAAACCATCTCCAAAGTCTACAAATCTCAAGAAAATATTTTCAAGTGTTTTTAATTCAGTATTAAATTCAGTTTTTTCCAGTCTTAAATTCCTTTCGTCGACTCAGACTTGGGAATCAATCCCTCTCTGATCTTGACATTAAATTCTATCCACCAAGACTGAAACACTAATAAAGGTGTACCCAGCTACCTACGCATTTACAGTATTGTACGGACGGAATATTGTTTCGTACAATAATCATTACGTAAATTCAATTTATAATATAATCACTAGCTTCATTCCTCGCTGATGTATCCATGGTATGGTAACTAGATACATATGTTCTCCTCGCAAACTGGAAGTGAGTTCTCTGAGACACTTTTACTTCCAATGCACTGTTTACCTCCAATGCGCTTTTCACAGTCGAGCTGCGGTCGTCCTCGACCTACCCCCTGTGAAGTCCAACTTCAAAACATACAAGAACCCGGCCAACTTGCCTGAGCGGTCTGAAGTCTGAGCACACTCTGACACGGTCTGTTAGTCTGTTCACTTGTTTGTCTTTTTGACTTTCCTTTCTTTTTGCAAGGCGTGTATTTGCGAGGGCCGAGGAACCGTCAAGTCATCTAATAAATTTAATTTGCGTTTAGTATAAGGATGCTTTGAAACTATCTGTCACATTATTTTGTTATCAATACAAGTTTGGCATGGCTCATCTTATAGACAATGTAGACCATAAATCTATGCTTACTAATAATTTATTATTCTTGTACACATGGATTACCATTATATAAATAAGTTATCAATTTGCTTTGAAAGTAGCTTGATTTTAAAACGACGTATGTCATCGATTCTGTGAAAACTACTCAATGCAGATATTTTCGGTTAATATTTAATAAATTATTATCTCTACTAAGTATTGATATATATGGATTTTCACAGAGTTTGTGAAGTCCGTTGATACAGTTAGGCAGCCCGCAGACGAGAGACTTAAGTTTCGGTAACTATTTCTTCATAGTCGCCGTCTGCGCACACGAGAGACTTGAGTTGGCGCAACTATTTCGTCATGTATTGGAGTATTGGAGAAGATTTGAAAAAATGAACAATGTTTCTATTAGTATTATTAGTAAGTACTGTGTAAGTGTTAACTTGTATGGCTAGTGAGTACTTGGAGGAAATGTGGTATATGTAAAATTTGAATTAGGAACAGTCTCCGAAGACTTAGATATAATCGTTCAGCCGCGGAGAATGTTGCGGTTGTCGGTAGCCGCAACTAAAAAGTATCTCGTGTGCGCACCTCCATGACAACTCCATATACCGCAATGGATTTTTATGCCCGCAACTAAAGTCTCTCTTCTGCGGGCGTCCTTAATCTAGCTGAGAGCTTCCAATGTGCTAATTTTGTATGCATCGTAATAAACTGTAAAGCATATATCTATAAATTAAAAAAAAAAACAATTTATATTATTTTGTTATTGGGATACGTGCGAAATCCAAATCATAGACTCAAATACTATGTTATTGTAAAAACATAATCCTATCACGTGGCACATTCCACTTTGCATGAGGGTGACGAGTAGCCCAATAGCCCATTTACCCAAAATGAGAGATTTCTAAATTATGATTAAATTTTCATAATGTTAGGTTTTCATACTACTTTTGCAATTTAAGCTGTTTTCTTTATTAAAATCTAAAATAAATAACACGATTGATATCTGTTTTCTGAAGCAGCAAAACCATCAAACTGTGAACTCTGGTTTAACGAAATTTACAGTTCTAAAAGTCATTTCCATCGTGAGTTTAGAACTTTTAAATATCTTTATAAACATATTTAAATACGAGGCGTATCCAGAAAGTAAGTGTACTGAGGCTCTCACGTCCGAATAAATTTTATTTTCGACATGTTGGCTACACTTACGTGTAGCCTGACTCTTCCCCTCTGCAACGAGACCAGTTCAAGGTCAGTACATTGAGAAGTGTCGACGCGACAACACGTTTTGTGAAAAATGTCAATCCAATCTCCCGCCAAGTGCGAAATACGCAGCGTCATCCGTTATCTCGTTTGGAAGGGAAAACCTCGGTTTGAGGTTTATAATGAGGTGAAAACTGCATATGGTGATAAAACTATGAATCGTGGTATCGCGAGTTTAAAAACGGTCGTACATCTGTGAATGATGATCAGAGGAGCGGAAGACCTTCAATTGTGACACAATTTCAGCCAAGAAAATCTTGGCATCCGTGTTTTGGGACTGTCAAGGCATAATTTTGATTGAATATCTGCCTCAAAGGGAGACCATCAACTCTGCAAGATACTGTGAGACCCTAAAAAAATTGCGAAAGGCGATTCAAAACAAGAGGAGAAGCACATGCTGACAAAGGGAGTCAGCCTGCTGCTCGACAATGCAAGATCACACACGGCCAACGCCACGAAGGAACTGCTTGCCTCGTTTAAATGGGATGTCTTGAACCACCCCGCGCATTCCCCTGACCTAGCACCTTCAGATTATTATCTCTTTACCTCCCTGAAGCTGTACATGGTGGAAAAAGGTTTTCAACCTACGAGGAGGTAAAGGAGGAGGTGGAGAAGTGGACGAAGGGGTTGGCGGGAAACTACTTCGAGGAAGGCATCAAAAAGTTGATACCCCGCTTCACCACCTGCATTGAGAGGAATGGCGACTATATCGAAAAATAGCTTACATATGTAAACGGTAACCATGTAATTTTTTTGTTTCAATAAAAAAATTTGTAACCTACAAAAAATTCAGTACACTTACTTTCTGGATACGCCTCGTATGTCAAAAAATACGACAACGCCATATTACATTGTTAGTTTGTTCCTTATTTTTCAATTGTTCAATAATAACAAAAGGTTTCGCGAAAATAGCGTTGAAACTCAGGAAGCAGGGTAATAACTACTAGTTACGTATATAACAGTCATAAATTACTATTTTTACTATTACTAGTTATTACTATTACTAGTTATTAGTTATTATTATCACTATTACTATTTTTTTCGTATTTTTTTTCATAATTTTTTCAATATCACCCTTTTTACATTAACCCCACATGCTAATAATTACACTAACTGCTCACTACTACATTCTATAATATACTTACTCACTTTAATTGATAATAATAGTATGTTGTGCTTTGCTAAGCCCAGTGGATTCATGACTAATAACATAACTCTAGAATATAATATTCTTCAAATATATTCTACAGAAACCGAACATAATAATTTAATTACCGAAAATTCGCAATGCATGATTCATTAATAATTTTTTATCAAAATTCAAGAGGTTTGCGCTCGAAAACACAGGAATTTCATCAAAATATACTGCTCAATAATTATGACTTGATCTTCATTACCGAAAGTTGGTTGGTTGATAGTATCCGAGACGAGGAATTATTTGATAATCGCTATTCTGTTTACAGAAATGATAGGGATATACACCGCACTAGTAAATCAACTGGCGGAGGCGTACTCATAGGAATTAAAAAAGAATTTTTTGTTACCCCTCGCTCTTGGAAATCAGACGCTGAGGATATCTGGATAACTGTCAATACATCAAAATCGAATCGTCATTGTTATAATATTCATATGTGCTGCGTGTATTTACCTAGCGTCGGTCCAAAATTAACATCATCAGAAAGATTAGCATTATTTACTAGTCATACCAATACTATTTCTGACTTAACAATCCGTTTTCCCAATGACAAGTTTTTAATCATTGGCGACTATAACATGCCCAATATCGAATGGAATAATCAACAAATGCCAAGTAATAGAGATCAATGCGCACTGGCGTTACTTAACTGCTTATCTTTTGCAAATTTAACCCAATTTAACCATTTACCTAACAAATTCGGTCGAATTCTGGACCTCGTCTTCTGTAACACTTCAGTTAATGTGTCGCTTGCCGACCACCCATTAGTTAAAGAAGATGCTCATCATAAATCATTGATTGTAGAACTAGAATTTCCATCCACTATTGCAACCCTCTCAACTCCTCGAACAATAAAATTATTCCATAAAGCAGATTATGCAGAAATCAATGAGAGACTGAAAGAAACCGACTGGTCAACCGTTATAAATGCACCGGATGTAAATACAGCGTTAAATTCGTTTTATGTTATAATTGAACAGATTATCGAAGCGTTTATTCCTAAGAAAGTTGTGAAATCTGGAAAATACCCACTATGGTACACGGCAGCCTTAATAAAAATAACAAACGAAAAATTAAAATTCTTTAGAAAATGGAAGCGCCATCGGAACCCCCTTGATTATCTTTCATTTTCATTGCTTCGCAAAAGGCAAAAAACAGTCGCTTCAGCAGCTTACAAAACCTACATTTCTACGATAGAATCCGGTATACAGCATAATGTTAAAAAAATATGGTCCTACGTCAATTCTCAAAGAAAATCTCCTGCCATCCCTGATCATATGATTTACGGTGAAAAAACTGCTAATGACAGTAGAGGAGTAGCCAACTTATTTTCTGAGTATTTTGGATCTGTATTTTCGAATGCTCAACCTGCACATACAAGCAATGCCAGTCTTTGCTCTAATTCAAATAGCATAATCAACTCAATCGAGATCAATGAAGACATCACATTCAAATACCTTAAGTCCATTGATATAAAAAAGGGACCAGGGGATGATCAACTTCCAGGGATCTTCATAAATTATTGTAGTAAACAATTGACACCCCCCATTTTTGCTATTTTCAAACTATCGTTATCTGAAGGAACATTTCCCGACAAGTGGAAAACAGCCTTGATTACCCCAATATATAAAAATGGCAGCAAAAATGATGTCTCGAACTATCGACCTATATCCAAATTACCGATACTAGGTAAAGTATTGGAAAAAATTGTTTATGATCAATTATATTCTACTATCTCACCCTCACTCTTAAATAATCAACACGGCTTCATGAAAAATCGCTCTACAACTTCAAATCTTGCATTTTTTACCAATTTTCTTCATGCTCAAATGGATATGCGATGCCAGGTAGATGCCATTTATACGGATTATTCTAAAGCATTTGACCGTGTTAATCATTATATTCTTTTACAAAAGTTATTAGGTCTAGGAATTCACGGTGACCTCTATAGATGGATCGCATCATACGTCAATAATCGGCACCAAATCACGGTTGTCAATGGTTTTGCATCTTGCTTAACGGAAATCGTCTCAGGTGTGCCCCAGGGGTCGCATCTTGGACCACTCTTATTTAATATTTTGCTAACTTATGGATAAACCGGGACTCGAACCTGGTTATTAAATTGGCTAAGCTCAGATAAAATGGTAGAGCAGGCGACTCGTGTACAATCAGGGGTGGGCAGTTCTTTGATCAGCAGCTCGTCCATCGGTCAGGAGGTTGGAAAAGGACATCACAATAATAACACATAAGTAAAAGGCACAAGGTATATTAAATGTCTCGAGAAATACAGGTTAACATGGATCTCCCTACTAACTCTCTCTACTAATTTATGACGACCAGATAAAGCGTGGATTCTACATGAAATTTACGAGAATTGAACACAAGAAAAAGGGGAAGGTTGAAAGCTTACGAATCGTCTCGATGAGGTAAGGGGCCTCATGTTGAGCCAGAGGTACCCGCGCTCACAGGCGGCGGGTCAGTTGAGGCGGTGAAGTGCACTCGGGATTTTTCACGGGAACGGGACTCCATTGAGTAAGCCCGAACCGTAATAATAAACATGATTGTAAGTTTGATGGCGAAATGCATCTAGTAGGAAACTGGCACGAGATCGCGTCTGTTTCTATTATTACGTAATTCCGCGCGCTCGAACATTGTGAGCGTTTGTGGTTCGCTCTGCGAGAAACACACTGTTGCCATGACCGAGGTCCGCTCTCGACTGGCGGGGCTCGGCGGTGGCGGGCAGTGTTGAGCCGAGAACGCTCCCTGGGAGGTCTGTGCCATCACGCGGCGGCTAGCTGCGTTTTGTCACGTACGCCACGATCGTTTGCATGGGGAAAGCGAGGCTAAATTATGCATCTTTTTTATAGGGTGACTTGTATTACGTAACACATTCCCCCTCCGCCAGTAAAAGGCGACGTGGTAATGAAGCTTTAGGCGCTAAAAATCCTCTTCACCTTGTCGTGAGGGAAGTAGAGAGAGAAGAAAAAACAGTGTTGATTTACAAAAAAAACAAAAAAAAAAAATACATGGTTATGCAATGGTGAAAAGACAACATACAAGGTTATGCAGTGATGACAAGAACAACATACAAGGTTATGCAGTGATGACAAGAACAACATACAAGGTTATGCAGTGATGACAAGAACAACATACAAGGTTATGCAGTGATGACAAGAACAACCTACAAGGTTATGCAGTGATGAAAAGAACAAACATACAAGGTTATGCAGTGATGAAAAGAACAACATACAAGGTTATGCAGTGATGAAAAGAACAAACATACAAGGTTATGCAGTGATGAAAAGAACAAAAAGGACTCTAAAATTTCATTGGTCTGTAAGCTAAGTTTGAAGAGCGTAGTGTTTTCGTAGAGTACCAAGTAGACGTAATTTCACTGAAGTTATAAAGTTACATTTTCACTGTAACTTGACCCATTTGAGATTGCACTCAAGTATCACTAGGGCCATAGAAATTGAACTGTGCTTCTTGGTTGTGGTTGAGGGATGGTGATGCGGAGGGCCAGAAGTATCCGGGTTTTTGTTGTTGTACCAGCGTGAATTCCATTATGCTGATGCGGTGGAGCAGTGGTTGTCAAGGTGAAATGAAGTTGGTAATAACATGGAGTAATAACAATAAGTTGATTGATGGTTGATGCGTGTAATGGTTATTATGTTGAGTTTGCGCATCGGCAAGTGGTTGGTTTGTACAAATGGCAAGTGGTTGATTTGTATGACTGCCAGTAGTTGATTTCCACAAACGGCAAGTGGTTGATTGCACAACGGCAAGTGGTTGATTGCACAAACGGCAAGTGGTTGATTTGCACAAACGGCAGGTGGTTGATTTGCACAAACGGCAAGTGGTTGATTTGCACAAACGGCAAGTGGTTGATTTGCACAAACGGCAAGTGGTTGATTGCAGGAACATAATTAACCTTGAGCTGGCATGCTCTGAGGTTGGTTCTTTTGAATGTGGTTTGAATGATGAGACAACTTGATTTGCAACTGCACGCACGACTCACACCTAATTTGGGTGCGGTCGGGTGTTTTTGGTACGCAGAGATTGGAGGGATGTGAGTGATGGAAGTGAAGGCGGCAAAGAAGAGAAGCTCAGCTTGCAGGTGATGAGAAGGGCTGCTGGTCTTCTTTTTAATCCAGGGACAGGTTATTATTAGAGCCAAAATTCTTGAAGTTTACCTGCCTAGTAGACCAATGATGCAAAACGTTTGGAGAGAAACAAATTGTGTTCAAGAGAAAAGACAAAAAGACAAAAAAACGTCGTTGGTTAGAGAGAGTAGAGAGAGAGTAGAGAGAGATGCAATATGCTGACTATACCATGAGTATCCCGAGATTGGGGAGACAAAAAACTATCACGACTGGCGTGAGGTTACCTATTTGATATACAAGGTATAGGTAGGTGGTTGTACAGTAGTAACACCAAGTTTCTGAAAGAAGTTGGCCTTCCATGGCCGGTGTTAGCGCTTGAGCGATAACAACTTACGACTTTCAAAATTACAAGAAATGTGTTGATTACCTAGGTATGGGGTGAAAAGGAGAGATTTGAAGCAAATTTCATGGATAAAGATTGTCTTATAGACAGACGATACGCTATGTGCGTAGGGTACACCTTCCAGATTCATGAAATTAACCTCAAGGATAATGAGGGATGAGAAAAAAAATGGCGATGAGCGAGAAGGTCTGCTGGTGATGGAGCTGATTCTCCGTTCGATCTCTTTCAGAGAACGAAATGTGGTCAACCAGCAGATTTCCTAACTTTTACAAATGTACAAGAGTTTGATGGAAGGGTGAAGGATGGAGGATTGAGTAGCGAAAATTGATAGTGACTGAGCTAATTCCCAATTCGATCTCTATGTGAGGACGAAATATATCAACCAGCAAATTTCCTAACTCTTTACACAAATATGCATGAATTTGATGAAAAGGTGAAGGAGAATACACAGTAATAACAATCTAATCTTTCACGTGTATTTGGTGAAAGATTAGGGGTCGTATTTAATCTTCTACAGTTTGTGAGAACAAGACAGACCCTTGCTCAAGCTTCACAAACCTGGGAGTTTTTCTTATTCGTCTCCCAGACAACGAGTTAGGTGGTTTTGTGTCACTGTCTCAATTAACTCCCACGACACGATACCTCATAACCAACAGTGAAGCTGATGGCTAGTCCATGGTCAATGGATAGTGGATGGTTCTTGGGTCCGTTTGACAAGAAGTCCACAGGTATCAGTTAGCGTAAAAAAATTGCTGAATGCACAGCTTCATGTTTGTTTGAAGAGAACAAAAAAAATTCTCACTACAGTGAAGGACATTTCCCTCAGTGTCATGAGTAATACAAAAGGGTCCCAATTAAGGGCGACAAGTCAGGGTAAAATGATCTACGTCCGGTAGAACAAGTACATAGTGTCAACTTATTTAAAGAAGACAACAACAAGATATTGTATCGTTCGCACGAATCATGGTAAGTATTATAACGTCTCCACGTCTCATGTAGAAATTGAACGAATTACGAAAGAACCCTAGTATTGAAAGGAAAGGTACAACATAGATATTTATAACCATTTAATGGAACAAATTATCTCTTTGGCCACAGTGTATGTAAGCCAGTAAAAAAAGTACTTATAACGAACTTCTCGTATCATGGTAGATATTATAACATTCTCATGTATAGTGTTAGATTTTATAACGATCCCTCGTCTCATGGTGGATATTGTAACATTCTCATGTATAGTGTTAGATTTTATAACGATCCCTCGTCTCATGGTGGATATTGTAACATTCTCATGTATCATGAAAATAATATATCAACGTTCAATAATAAAAAAGTACCATTTCAATACCGGAAAAAAGATACATACACAATGTCAAAAACAATCAAGTAGTGGCTATTGGTATTATCAAAAAATGACAACGGCATAACCTTTGGTTGGGTTTATGCGTTAAGTTGGCAATAATACAAAACATATGCCTACAAGGATGTCTTAAACAAGACACAAATATAGCAAAAGAGACCTATTTGGTTTTACTAACTCTTTGCTTACAAAATGTTGTGATGGCATAACCTTTGGTTGGGTTTATGCGTTAAGTTGGCAATAATACAAGACATATGCCAACAAGGATGTCTTAAACAAGACACACATATAGCAAAAGAGACCTAATCGGTTTTACTTACTCTTTGCTTACAAAAAAGGTTTGTAGTGGTTTATTTAAGACCTGATTGGGTTTTACTTACTTAAAATGACCAAACAAAAACAAGGAAACACACTTAGTGTTGCCAAAATTGCCACAAACACGAATGTTGTGAACTTTATGTTACAAATTTGATACAAAAGGCACCTAGAGACACAGGATGACTTAATATGAGTGACCTGGCTCGGTGTATTTGACAAGGCAAATTAATGCTTATTTAAGTCAAAATATAGTACATAATATAACAAATTGGGGTCAGGAAGTTGAGATCTTAAGATTTTACATACTCAATGTGACCGAAAGGTGTTATGTATGTAACATTGTTATTGATGAGGAGGACAAATCGGTGTTTGTTCTCCTTTACAACAACCTTTTTCAGAATTGACGTGTCAATATCAAATTCTGAAAAAACAACAAATAGAGCAAATGGGAATGTTGAGCGCCATTCAATTTTTTAGAAAAAACTGAAAAAACTTTAAAACAAAGTTAATTGTAACTTTTTATTTGTTACACCTATGTAAACTTGAATCAAATGACGATACCAAACTGGAATTTACACACGCATTATGATTACAAGTTACAGGGGTAGAATATTCACCTCAATTGGGTGTATGTTGCAAAGGGGCCATTGTTTTATGTACGATGGAACCCATTGGAACAAATGTGAAGAACAAATGTGAAAGAACAATGTAAAGAACAATGTGAAGAACAAAGTGAAAGAACAATGTAAAGAACAATGTGAAGAACAAAGTGAAAGAACAATGTGAAGAACAAAGAACATAAAAAATATTTACAAAACAATGTTGTACGTGACTTTTTGTGGTATTTATGACAAAAAATAGTTATGTATTTAGTGTCGTAAGTGTCAGAATGGTAACGACTAACAAATGATGTCCAGGGTCGACTCCGGGAGCATAAATTGTTCGGGAAGTGGAAAAAGTCTCTTGACTAGAATGATCAGTTCTAGAGAAGATACGTACAAAATATTAGTACAATTATAAACATTACACGGTGAGGTGTGACAAAGAAACAAAAATAACAAAGGGTTTATACAAAAGAGCATAATAGTACAAGTATTGGTGAGAAATGATTTAAAACCACAGTTGACACTTCTGTGTTTTTAGAAAAAAAGGTTACCTTGCAGAGGTCGAAAAAAAGCGAGTTTTTATATGAAACTAACGCATTAAGACATGCTATTTGTCTGCACGAGGGCCAAGTCTCGTGGGACAAAGGTAGAGCCAAAAGTTTGTTAGTTATGTGAGTGTGACCTAGTGAAGGTGGTGTCTATTGTGTCCACACTTCCTAGTTTGACAATATCTTTTACGTGATAGTTGCCGATGTGTTTCCCAGAGGCATCCGATAGGGTGTACACTACATCGGAGATTTTTCTCAGGACTTTTGCTTTAACAAAGCGAGGAGCTAGTTTTGCAGAGAAATACAGAGCACCTTGTGAGAGTGTGTTGTTGCGTCTCCAAACTATGTCGTTTTCCTTAAAGGTAACATGTTTCCCGCGTAAATTGTGTCTGTTTGTGACAGAGATTATACTGCCGGGTTGAAATTGCAGCCCTTTTATGTATTTCCTGTTGTAAAATGTTGCGTGTTTGATCAGGACGTTTTTGGTTTTGTTGAAAGGAGAAATATTCCTGTCTTTCAATTCCTTTTCTAAACTTTGCGTACTTCGAGAGCAGATGTTGGCTATTATGCCTAAGGTGTTGTTTCGAGGATTCATTTTGTGGCTAGTTGAGTTAGACATTGTGAAAAGAAAAAAGAATTGTCAGAGTGTTGTGGCTGGTTGTTTTTCAAAAAAAACCAGGGGTTTACTTGTGATGGTAGGTGAAGAATTTTGTGAAATTTTTGAAGTCCCAGTATGGAAAAAAAAATGGCCAGCGGTCTCCTTGTGTTTTTAATGGGAAGGTCCCTGAGATTGTGCGTTTTGAAAAAAGAATTTCGAAAAATTTCAAAGTCCTAGATGAGTGAAGGAAATTTTTGAAAAATTTCCAAGTCTTTGATTTGAAAAAAAAAACGGCCAGGGGTCTCCTTGCAATTTTAGTGGAAAAGTCCCTGAGATTGTGCGTTTTGAAAAAAATTTTCGAAAAATTTCAAAGTCCTAGATGAGTGAAGGAAATTTTTGAAAAATTTCCAAGTCTTTGATTTGAAAAAAAAAACGGCCAGGGGTCTCCTTGCAATTTTAGTGGAAAAGTCCCTGAGATTGTGCGTTTTGAAAAAAATTTTCGAAAAATTTCAAAGTCCTAGATGAGTGAAGGAAATTTTTGAAAAATTTCCAAGTCTTTGATTTGAAAAAAAACGGCCAGGGGTTGTCCTGGGATTTTGATGGAAAAGTCCCTGAGGTGTGCGTTTTGAAAAAAAAATTTCCAAAAAACAGATTTCCGAAAAAATTAAAATTTCCGAAAAAATTTCAAAGTCCTTGATTTTTGAAAAAAAACGGCCAGGGGTTGTCCTGGGATTTTGATGGAAAAGTCCCTGAGATTGTGCGTTTTTGAAAAATTTCCGAAAAAACCAAATTTCCGAAAAAAAATTTCAAAATTCCGAAAAATTTCCGAATACAGATTTCGAGGAAGTATTGTTTTTTCTTTCAACAATTAATGGAGGGTTGTTTGTGATTCGTGACCAATTGTCTGAATTTAGGCAGAACCAGCTTTTGGTTATTTGCACGCAAGCATCCCTTTCCCTGGACACGACAGGCTCGAGGCGGAGAAGGGCCGAGAGTCGGGGATTTACGTCAATCGCGAATCTCAATTATATGTAAAGGGTAAGTCGGCTTTCAAGACTTTTCTTTCAAAAAGGATACTCTACCCACCTTTATTACATATAAAGCGAAATTATCAGATGACAGAAGGGCGTTAATTTTCCTTGTCTATGAATTTTGCAGAACGATGCTGGCTTATGGCTCCACTAACAAGGAATTTATTTTGTATCATGTACAAGATTTGAAATTGTTGAATTGTAGTTTAATGTAGCTCGTTTCCTCTAATAGTTGTACTCGGAAAGTAAACCTTCATGGTTAAAGATCACTATGTGATGTTTGAGATGTCCGAAAAGAAGTAAATGTTGGTTGCGCACCTTGTGATAGAATACCGGTAATTAAATTTTGTCGAGTGACGATTCGTAGAACTTGTAATTTAACACAGAATAGTTTTAATGTGACACGGTTGTTTTAGATTTGACGCGATGGTTTGTAGAACAGCTATGATTTATTGGAAGAAAACATAGTTATACAATGGTTAATACAAAACAAAGCATGAAAAACAGTGAAAGGGTTCAAGATTATTTCCAATTTGACCTCCCGATGGACGATTAATAATCAGAGAAAAAACCACGTTTGCGCCAGTGCTAACTTAATAAACACAATACATAACACAATAAAGGCACAAGGTATATTAAATGTCTCGAGAAATACAGGTTAACATGGATCTCCCTACTAACTCTCTCTACTAATTTATGACGACCAGATAAAGCGTGGATTCTACATGAAATTTACGAGAATTGAACACAAGAAAAAGGGGAAGGTTGAAAGCTTACGAATCGTCTCGATGAGGTAAGGGGCCTCATGTTGAGCCAGAGGTACCCGCGCTCACAGGCGGCGGGTCAGTTGAGGCGGTGAAGTGCACTCGGGATTTTTCACGGGAACGGGACTCCATTGAGTAAGCCCGAACCGTAATAATAAACATGATTGTAAGTTTGATGGCGAAATGCATCTAGTAGGAAACTGGCACGAGATCGCGTCTGTTTCTATTATTACGTAATTCCGCGCGCTCGAACATTGTGAGCGTTTGTGGTTCGCTCTGCGAGAAACACACTGTTGCCATGACCGAGGTCCGCTCTCGACTGGCGGGGCTCGGCGGTGGCGGGCAGTGTTGAGCCGAGAACGCTCCCTGGGAGGTCTGTGCCATCACGCGGCGGCTAGCTGCGTTTTGTCACGTACGCCACGATCGTTTGCATGGGGAAAGCGAGGCTAAATTATGCATCTTTTTTATAGGGTGACTTGTATTACGTAACAATTTATATAAATGACATTTACGTATGCTTTAAAAATAGTTACTTTGTTTTATACGCGGATGACATGAAAATTTATAAAGCTATACAGTGTTTACCCGATTGTATGGAATTGCAAAGCGATCTTGATAATTTGTGCGTATATTGTGAATCAAATGTATTGTCCTTAAACATATCTAAGTGTCACTCGATTACATTTACTAGAAATAAAAACAAAATCATCTATCCATACAACTTGAATAACAAACCTTTACAACCTATGTCTACGTGTAAAGATCTAGGTGTTTACTTAGATAGCAAATTAATTTTTGACAAGCACATTGAACACATTATTTCAAAATCCTACAGAATGCTAGGTTTCTTATTAAGAATATGCAAAGTTTTCAAAAGTGCTAAGACTCTGAAAATTTTGTTTTGTTCATTGGTCAGAAGTCCACTGGAGTATGCTTCCACAGTATGGAATCCTCAATATAAGGTATACATAGATTTAGTAGAAAGTATACAGAATAAATTTTCGAAACATTTACTCAAGAAATACAACAAAACTACAAATAATATGTTAACTTTACAAAAAAGACGCACATTGTCAGACCTGTTGTTTCTACATAATCTGCTAAATAATAAAATAGATAGTCCCGAATTGCTATCCGTCATTGGTTTAAATGTTCCAACGAGGCGTACTAGGCACACTACACTATTTCACATTGAAGCCAACAATACCAATGCAGCAAACAACTCAGTAATTACTCGAGCAATCACAACATACACCCATTACGAAAAATTACTACATTTAGACATCTTTCATGATTCCTTTCTAACATACAAAACTAACTTATTAAATTTCTTAGCATGACATATTT
This sequence comes from Hesperophylax magnus, assembly GCA_026573805.1. Classification (NCBI taxonomy): domain Eukaryota; kingdom Metazoa; phylum Arthropoda; class Insecta; order Trichoptera; family Limnephilidae; genus Hesperophylax; species Hesperophylax magnus. The sequence goes on from JAIUSX010000002.1 coordinate 11,365,359, forward strand.
CAAAAATAATTTCACATCATTTTTCAAAACTCCTATGTATTAACAGTCGATTACAATTCGTGAGCTTATTATAATTCTTGTTTTCAATTCATTTATTATTATCTATCCATACACTTCCTTTCTTTTATAACAATCTCAGGCGAAATTACGTAATGATATTTTATGGACATACGTAATAGGTACTACAACTATGTAATAACTAAAAATATCTAACTGTATCTTATTGTACTGTGTATGTCTTAACAAATAAATAAATAAATAAATAAAAAAATGTTGATGAAAATTCGCCGTGATGTGAAAAATGCCTGCAATAAAAATGAAATTGGAATTGGTTCTGTAGTAGGAAGTTTGAAGTGTTGACAGATGGGGATGAAATGAAGATTGATTATATCCTTTATCGTACTCTCCATCCACTACTCTTATATGGGTAGATTTCTATTCAAATGCATCGCCTCTCGCCCCTCCGTTATCCGATTCAAAACTCTCCCATATTGCATATCGCGTTGCGTTAAATGTTGCAAAGTAGACGGCCATTAGCGTTTGAACGATGATTGTAGTTAATACATTAATGTTGACAAGTTGTATGCGGTTTGTATTTTTGTTATTTGCTGCCATATTACTATATCCCATATTTAAATTATTGTTTTCACCTTAAACTGGGTTAAATCGCATTAAAAACACAAAAACGACGAATAGGTGCGTGTAAAGAAAAAAAACTCCTACGGTATCGGCGAGTTGAATAAGTTTTCGTGGTAGTTTTTGTCGGATTTTTCCTACAATAATTTATTGGTAACATGTCTTCATTCCATAAAACCAAGCGATTTTCCGTTAAAGCTTCATTTGACTTCAGATTTTTTTTTGACTTCTACACCGTTCCTCATTTCACGTTAATGTTTATCTTGGTACTCTGAGAATAGCGACATTACTTGTTAATAATTTTTTTACGTCATGAACTAAAACAATTGAATAAGAAAAAGTAAATCTCTTGAAACCGGCATGACCCGCAAGAGGTAGGTTGAGTTTGTGCTTTTCTTTTCGCTAGCACGCGATATATTAAATAATAAACTTCCTAGAAAGTGGCAGCTTTATGGGAAGTGAACTTTTTTCATATTTCCTTGAAAAGAAAAAGATCCTTTAAAAATAATACAACGATAAGCTAAGTAGGTACTAGGAGCGTATGGAACACGGATTTCTTTCAAGATATACGAGTACATACCTAGCAAAACTATATTAAAAGCGCCTATATATCAGATTTAGAATCACAAAATCATTTTTTTTGGTGTGATAATATAATGAAATCTTGAAGACGTTTTGCGAACAATCATGTATGAGTGAATTTTGAACAGCTTTTTCGTAAATTCCTTTTCAACGGTTATTATTTAATGTTTTACTTTTTTATTTAGTACAGCTTATATACATTTGAAACATGTTTTGTCTGTCCAATTAGGAGAAAATCCCGTTTTAGTTAAAATTTAAATAAACTGAAATACCTATTTTGTACAACTAAGGATTAAAAAAGGGAAGAAAGATTTTAAAAAATTACCTCATGTTTTATTGTTTGATTACTAGACTTATTAAAATAATAATAGTAATAAAATAAAATATACATTTACTTAATAATGAAGGGTTAAAACATAAAGATTGGTAACTGTTGGTTGCATTACAGATTATTTAACTACATATTTGGTAGAACAAAATTAGTCCTACATTCAGATATTGTAAGAGGAAGAATATTTGACATCAAAACATAATTTTTTTATTTGTTATGTGGTGCTACATACATATTTTGCTTATAAAATAAAAAAGGCGAGATAAGGGAAATAATAAAATAAAATAATTAAGTAGATAATAGAGTTAACTGTTGTTTGTTCAGCATACTTGTTGAAATTAATAGGTTGGTATATATACTAAAGGATTGAAACATGCAACATTTTAAAACGTAAGGGTATTTAAAAAAAAAGTTTGTATTTGATTTTAATTTTTGAAAAGTGAGAGTTCACTGTCCTTCCTTTCTAATTTATGTATCCAAAAAGTGATTAATTTACGAAGAACATCTGTTTTCCTTTTTCCAAGTATCAGGCATGAAGTTGTATAGTTTTGGCCCTTAGAATGACAGGTGTCTTTGAGCGGTGGACGTTTTGGTTGCGAGTGATACAATTGGTTCTCTTCGTGAGTGTCGGACGTCGTGAGAGTGTTCAATAGATGGGTGAAGATGAAGGCATTGTTTATGAGTGAAATTATTTTATTTATTTATTTATAATGTATTACAAAAAACATGGTAAGTAACACATTATTCCCAATGAGTTGAGATAAAACTCATTACGGGAAGTACAGACACATAAAATACATTTTACAAGGATATTACACTTTTTAAAAAAATATTGAAAAGGAAAAGAAAAATAAATGAAAAAGGAAAAATACATTGTTAAGAATAGAGATTTTAGAAATACTGAGAGACATCTATACACATGAAACATAGTAAGCCAACATATGAAAGCGAGCGAAAATTCACTGGTTTAAAAACATTTTCAGGAAATAATCTTTAAGCGTTTTAACTAATATTTTTTTGTTAGTTACTGATTGCTTTATTTCATTAGGTAATGCATTGTATTGTCTATATGCAATATATTGTAATGAGTTAATACCAAATTTTGTTGTGTGGGTAGACGATGCTAGGTGTATTAGATTTTGGGACCGTGTTTTGTGCTGGTGTATGTCTGAATTAAATGCTGGTTTGATGTTAGTGTGTGAGGATCTATGTATGATTTGTAATATTGTACAAGTGATATTGTATTTAGGTAGAACCGTAAAAGGAAGTATGTTTGTCTTTAAATATATATCTTTGATATGTGTATCCCACGGTAGACGGTAGATATTCCTTATTGCTCGATTTTGAATCACTTGTATTTCTGATATTTGTTTTTTAGTAATAGTGCCCCAGATACTAACTAAATAACTCAGATGGGAGTGAATCATCGCATAGTATGTGGCCCGTAGTAGAGATGTAGATAGAAGACCTTGGAGTCGGTACAGTACGCCGGTTATTGGGGATATTTTAGATTTCACATGCTCAACATGGGAATTCCACGAAAGTTTAGAGTCTATTAATAGCCCTAAATATTTCGTGACTTCTATATTTTGGAGCTTCTCAGTTCCAAGTGCGATATTCATGGGCACATAATCCTTATTACCGAAAGTTAGGTAGTGCGTTTTTTTTTATATTGAGGCTCAATTTATTAATACGCAGCCAATTAGCTAGAATTGAGACATCTACATTCATTTGAGACTCCAGGTCACTCAGGCTTGTACTGTGATAATAGATTACAGTGTCATCCGCATAAAGTTGGAGGTTTCCAGAGATACCACATTTAGTTATGTCATTGACATATAGCAAGAAAAGCAGAGGCCCAAGAATTGATCCCTGTGGCACTCCACATGTGATTTTACCTAAGCCACTCGAGATACCATTGACTTCAACAAGACAAAATCTATCATCTAAATAGCTTCGGAGGAGATTTAGGGGCTTCCCAACAATCCCCAAATATTCCAATTTCTTTAAGAGTATTTCATGATCGACCGTATCAAAGGCTTTTTTGAGATCTATAAATATGGCTGCCACATATTCACCCTGGTCTATATACTGTTGAAGGTTGGAGATAAAATCAAAGGCGGCACATTGAGTACTAGAATTTTTCCGAAAGCCATATTGTTGTGGTGTAAGGATATTATTCGCAGATATGTATTTTAGGAGTCTATCTTTGATTATGGTCTCAAATACTTTTGAAAAAACCGATAGAAGTGATATAGGACGGTAGTTAGAGATACATGTTTTACAGTCTCCTTTGTGTATAGGTATTATCTTCGCTAACTTTAATTCATTTGGAAACTTTCCCGAGGACAGTGACCAATTAAAAAGTTCTGTAAGGTGACCCGCTAATTCTTCTTTACAAGTCTTAAGAACTGATGGTGTTACTCCATCGAGTCCCGGTGCTGCTTTCAGCTTAGTTTTAGAGATGATCCTCAGTACTTCATCTTTGTTTGTCCTAGCCATGTACAAGGATTGGCAAGCCTTCGGTTCCACAAATACGGTATTACAGTCATCCGGGAATGACGGAATGGTAGCTGCTAGCTTTTTTCCTATTGAGAGAAAAAACTCATTAAATGCGGATGCTATTTGGCTCGGATCCTTAATTACGCAGTCATTTACCACAAGGGATTCTATTTCGTTAGTTGGTTTATGTGTTCGGTTTGATAGAATAGAGTTTATGATTTTCCAGGTTTTAGTGGGGTTATTTTGGTTTTGTTGAAAGCTGTTCGCATAATATTTGTGTTTTAGATTTCGCCTATAATTAGTTATGGTATTTCTCAATCTCTTTTTAAGTGTTACAAGAGTAAGATTACCAGGGTCTTGTTTCCACTGCTTGTGAATATGGTTTCGTTCTATAATTAATGTATTTAATTTGGAATCAAACCACGGAGTATTCAGTTGTACCCGACTTCTTAATCCCGTTTTTGGTGTAGTTGTACCTGATTCTATTGCCTTTTTAATGTGATAATTGAAACTTTTAAAAGGGTCTTCTGAGTTGCTTAAGTTGATCGTGAAATTGTTATCAAGAAGATAGGATTTTACTGACATACTGTTGATGATAGGTCTCGTAATCCGGGATTTGGTTCTATTATTAAAACATTTTTTTAAGTTGTTCTTATAATCAACAATAAGTATATTATGGTCACTAAGTGGATCATCAATATTCGATATAGTAGTCTGAATGTTTTGCCTATTTGATAAGATGTGATCTATTAAGGTGCAGCTTGTATCAGTGACTCTCGTGGGAAATGTTTTGTTATGTATTGAAAAATTGTAAGATTGTAAGATGTTGCAAAAATTTAATGAAGAGTGTTTGGATATGGATATGTCAATGTTAAAGTCTCCGAATATTAATGTATCTTGTCTACTTTCGTTCAGTATTTTTTCTAGGTGTATTAGAAAATCCTGCATATTTGTGTTGGGTTTTCGATAGATAGCATAGATGTTAACTGGTTTCCTATCACTGCTACTAAGCGTTATACCTAAAAAGGAATTTTCATTTGAGAAATTTTCAATAATTGCACACTTCATAGTATCAATCACATATATTGCTACGCCGCCTCCTCCTTCGTTGGGGCGAGAAGCAAAAACACTTTTGTAACCATTCAGGGAGTAAAACTTTTCCTCTCCAATCTTAAGCCACGTTTCCGTAATGACGAGCACGTGTACAATGTACCGCGAACTTCTTACTTTTTCTTCGATCTCATCAAACTTATTACGGATACTTCTCGCGTTCATATACATTATTCGTAGACAGTTCGTCACGGGATTATAATTCTCGATGGTGAGGCACTTATGCTCATGTATGTTACACTCCATAATCTATAGTTGCAAGGTCGTTCTTGAGTGCAGCGATGTAGGCCGGGCAGTTATCCCTATCTCCAGTTGAGTGATCAGCAGGCTTACCAAATCTGGTGCATGTCGCGCAAACTGGTTTGATGGTAGAATTTGGGCAGGACTCACCAGTATGATTCTGTTGAGCACAATGTCCACATGTGGGTTTGGTCTCTCTGCAATACTTGTATGAGTGACCAATCATGTGGCATTTGGTGCAGACAGTAAGGCCAATAAAATCTCGGACGCGGCAAATAGTCCAGCTTATAAATACTTTCTCTTGCTCGACTAGAAATTTACGTACGGTAGCGGGTACTGCGTAGATACGGTGACAAGCGTTACCTGTGCGAGCACCAGCCAGGTGACTTAGTTTACAGCCTGCAATAGTTTCTTCAATGTCTTCAACGTTGGGAATACCAGTGAGAGCCATCCTTAAAAAATCTTCGTCGGTCAGGTCCCGGGGAACATTAAAGAATATCAGTCTCGGTAGACGCTTTGACGGTAGTCGGGCCTTCAGTTTGCTCGAGTTGTCGAAGCAAGGTGCATTTAATAGCTTTTGTTGTTCGCCCGTGGTTGCCGTATTGATCAAGATACCTTTATTTCTTATTTTTTTTATTCCCGTGACCCGAACGCCTAGTTCAGATGGCCGAATTGTATCTTCAATCATTTTTTTCGTACCGTCACTGTCCTTTGTGGCGTTCGCATCCGTTGGAAAGATGCAAACGGCAGGTCTTGGTGGTCCGACGCGATGTCTTTGTTGAGTGATTGGTGGGGGTTGGTGAGCATCATATGGCTGTTTTCGGGCGATGTCAGCAAAAGACAGGGTAGCCTCCGTTGCCATTGCCACTCTCTGCATTACAGGCCCGAGATCAGACTCTAATTGTATGATTTTTTGCTCAAGGTGCCTTTTTTCCCTCTTCTCGTGGCGTATTTTTATTTCTGCCATTCTAAGTTGTGCTGTAACTGTAGCTAAATCCGCACGCATCGTCTCGCGCTCCAACAACAGCTGAGATACGGATCTGAAAACTTCCGATACGTTTCTAGCGATCCTCAGCTGCTGGTCTTTTGAGACCTTAGATTGCTTCTCTGCTAACACAAGTTGAAGAGCTGTCAAATGTGCTTGGGTTTCATTGAGCACATCTACTCCTGAAGCGCAAGGATATTCCGCTTCGGTGACGTCCGAGCCTTTGGATGACGTAACCGAGCTGTTTTCATCCGCATCCTCAATCGTGACGCACTTTCCTCCTATATCCTCTGGACTAGGAGACATCATGGTGCTTATGTGTCGTTTTTTAGGACGATTCATTATTAAACACTACTTTATAAGGACACATAAAAATTGAAACAAAGTATTAGTTCTGTTCAGCTTTGCGCCTGAAAATTCGTAGGTGGGCAAACGGTCTAGCTCTATGTAAATCAAAACAAAAGTCGCCGTATCGAGTTTTTATATCACGATTTTTTTTATATTTGCACTAATTGAGCACAAATAACTTTAAACAGTTTATCACTATTAATGTATCTATGAAATCCACTATCGGTTTTACCGAAAAGTTTCTGTTTTATTCACGAAATTATCGGATATGTTTTTTTGTAGGTTTTGGATAATTTTATTTTAAAGAAAAAATACCCAAATGTATTAAAAAGTATTTTGCGAGATGAGAGTAATCTCTTTCGACGCACAATTGTCACTTTAAAAGGATTTAATACAGAGAATTTAGATAGTTTCGATTGTAAACAAGGGGTATCACAAATTCACCATTAATTTCCTCATATACAATTGTCTAACATCCAGAACTCGTAACTCTTCAAATAGTACATACCTGTGATACCCAAATGGTTTTTTGAGGATGACCCTTAGTAATGATTTTCGAGCTTTTGCTAAATGGTCCAAAACAGTTTTTGCACATCCACCACAAGGCCCAAGAATGCATAGTCTAGTAGTGACCCCACACATAGCATCGTAAATGAGTTTCATTTCTGTTTTACGTATGATATATTTATAATTTGCATAAACATGTGCGTATGCTTTCTAACCTTTGTGGTGACTAAATCTATTTGTCCGTCCTATTTCGTGTATTTGTCAATTATAAAACCCCGATATTTTATACTGTTCACGCATTCTAATTTATAACAATTACAGGTAGCTGAGTCTATAAAAATATTATAAAGTTCCTTAGGTTGGTCCGCTTCCGTCGTATAAATTTCGTTTTTCCCAAGGTAAGAGTCAACAGATTATAGTCTAACCAATATTTTAGCCGTTTTATATCAACTTCTGCTTTGAAGTGTACGAGCACGTCATTCTAGGTTCCTCCTTCAAATATTTTATTTTTTTTATTTGGTACAATATTTTTTACATTTCAAAGTTTTCCAGTAATGTTGGCCTCACTGGGTGGCTTGCCCGTGCTGAGGCCTTCCTTTTATAATATGAAAATATAATCTACATAACACATTTAAAGAGAAAATAATACATTTAAAATATAATCTTGTGTGTTTGTGAGTGATGTGTGTTAATATTGGTTTTGTGTGTTACGTGTAGGTTTTATTTTTATTTTATGCCATGACATTTTGGTAATATTGTCTTTTTTGTTCTTTAATCCATTTTGTAATTTTGTGTGTGAATTTATTTTTATTTTCCTCAATTTTTATTTCAAGTTTTACACTGTTGAAAGCTTTTATAGCATGATATTGGTAGTGTCTTTGTCCAAAGCTTGAATTTACTGTCGGAGTTTTTATGTTTTCTTTGTACGCTTGTCTAACTGGTCTCTTAGTGTTATTTTGTGTATGTTGAAATTTTTTTTTTTTGTCAAAAATGTAGCTTAGTAGTGTTTTAACTTATAATTGGCGTATATCTAGTACGTCACAGCTGTTGAATATTTGGTCTGTATCAGTCAGTCTATGTTTTTTTAGTATTACCTGATCGTTTTCTGTGCGGTTTCTATGTAATTGATAGCCGAGTTTGTTGCTCCTCCCCAAGCAATAACTCCGTATTCTATTATTGATTGGCAAAGTGCAAAATATATTGTTTTCAATTGTTTTATTTTAAATATGTTTCTTATGTTTACGAAAATGTGTATTGTTTTGAGAAGTTTATTTGTGATTTGTTTGATGTGAGGTATCCATCTAAGAAGGTTATGGTCAATTACGATCCTTAGATACTTTATTTATTAAGATAGTATCATGTACAAATATTATAGTGTGATTGGAAAAATTGCTGTTACACAGATCATTTATATAAATACTGAACAAAAAAGATCCTAAGGTACTCCCTTGGGGTGCACCAAATTCTACAAGGGCAGAATCGCTAGCAGTGTAATTTATTTTAACTTTTGTTATCTGTTAGCCAAGTAACTATCCATCCATTATATCCATATAGTTGTCTCTGAATACCTATGGCGTGTAGTATTTTATGGGAGATGGTATCGAAGGCTTTGGCAAGATCTAAGAAAAGAGCGATGGATTTATTTCCCCGGTCAATATTATTGGAAATAGTATCAATCAGCTTAGCTTAGAATTTTCTGTTCCTAGACCTGGTCGAAAACGGAACTGGTTTTTTGATAGATCTTATGACTTTGTAGGTAGATTTGTCTCTGGGTATACAAAGTTGGTGAAATTGATGCTTAGGTTTCTTTACCTATTTATGCCTGAATATTTGTTATTTTCAAATAATGTTTATTCATAATGGTGCTGCGCAGATTGTCTTTATAAAATAAAAATATTTCAGAAACGGAAGAATTAACGCGATACTGACGTAGAACTGGATTAATCAGTGATTTAATAAAAATGGCTTTAAACAAGGCTGCGTAATGTCACCGTGGTTATTCAATCTATACATGTATGCAAGAATTGAAAGAGGTGGGATTGGGGCGGGGAAGGGACGCTTAGATGGTTTGGGCATGTAGAGCGAATGACCGAAGGAAGGTTTGTAAGGAGAATATATGACGCAAATGTGAATGGTAGCAGAAGTCGTGGACGTCCGAGAAAGACATGGCACGACCAAGTGAATCATATACTTGAGTCGGGCCATGTCAAGAGTCAGAATAATAGAAGAGTACCTAAGTATGAGACGATGTATAAATGTGAATGAGGCAAAAAGTGTATGTGTGTGTTGAAACCGAGTTGTTTGGCGGTCCGTCCTCTCTGCCTATCCCTACGGGGAAACGGCGTGATAGTTAGTTAGTTAATAAAAACAGGAATACATAAATAATAACTGTTTATGTTAAAAGCGCTTCACTCTATTTCCTTACGATAACTTACGGTTACCATCCAGCCCTACATAATGTATTTCCAGCTGATGTAAGGTTGGTCGGGTCATCTCGAGCTAGAAAGCGGTTAGAGTTTTCCATAAATAGTGTATCTCAGTATCGAAGCCAGCTCTAAACATCGTTATCTAAGCTTTACACTTTTCTCTAAGCTCTAAAGTTTGTTAGGCAAAACCAACTGTGTCCCTCAGATCTATTCGCCGTTACCAGGCGTTTTCATTACGTAAAATAGCCTTACCTCATTCCACGGAGTAAAGGAAATCCTCAGAGGAACAAATAAGCATGTATATTAGGATTTGAGGAATGGGCAACCTGAAAAAAGGGAGATTAATTAGGCCATGAATAACCCACCACTCATCTATGCTATAAAATAATTTATATCATAGTTTAGGGTTGGCCTGCCTCTTCGGTAAAAAATATTTACTCTTCGGTAGTGAAAATGGAAGTGAACAAGATGTTTCTGAATTATTCTGTTGTACCTCTTAATCTGATGAAATTCAAAACCGAGAATTAAATTTCAAACATCGTAAGAAAGTCAGATTTTTATATATTTTTCTCATTAATTCCACATGGATGGAGCAACAGTAGTTGTTGTTGTCGTTAACAACTTTCCTTTTTTTTTAGTACCTACCTATTAAAACTTTTAGTTTTTGAAACATTATTTGTCTCCCTACATCCAGGTCTAATAGTGACAAATTTAGAACAGAACCTTTACGTTTTTAGTACGTAAAATTGTGTTACATGTTTAACTAAATTAATAACCGTTAATAATTTCAGTCAATTTTCTCGGAAATCAATAAGGGCATCTTCTTCTATGTCTGTGGCGGACAGCGGGAGGGCGGCTTATAATTGATTTTTATACAAATCTACAGTTTTATTCCGAGGTTGATGAAAATTTGCACATTTGACCTTCAAAACAAGATGAAGGTCACTGTCTACGTCTAATGTCGAAAAACTCTGTGTAAAGCCCGGGCAACTCCGGGGACTTGAGATAGTTGGTAATTAAATTAGAGAAATTTGATTTGCATTATAAGTATCTACTTATTTATAAGTAATATAAATAGATCGGTTGGTTATAAATAGATTGTGCTATAAGTGTTTAACTACGGTTTGATAATACATTCGAGAGGCGAATCAACTGTCTCGCGCACTAAAAATTACACAGCAGAACTTGTTTATAAACTTTTTTTAAATAACGACGGAGATCCAAAAATTAAACCTGTCAACAATAAATTATAAAACAACTACTAATAATTATTTATTGTGAAAACCATATGAGCGTCAAATTCGGATTAACCATTGCGAATGTAAATCCATTTTCACCTAAGTAATGATAACAGGAACTTTACTGAATTCAGCATAGTAAAGTACATACTTAGTACCTTGATCGTGTACGTGAACACTTTCTGAATTTCAGTATGCTCGTAAACCAGTGGCGTGCGGTGACGTAGTAGATAAGAAACATATAATATATAAGATAAAATTTATTGTATTATTTCCCTGCTTTGATGTCAATTATTATTATTATTTACAAATAACCTCTGCACATTGTGCATGGAGAAAATATACTGAATTTTGTCTTGATTTCAAGTAAGAATACTCGGAATCGTAACACTATTCCATACTATACTCGGTTTGTTTTCAACCTGAACGTGGAAAAATGAAATCCTCTTCCCAAATTTCAAATGAAATCACATAACTCGTCCCATAATTCTAATAATACATTTTTTCCAATATGGCCACCAAGTTGTCAAAAAGTGCAAAGAAAATAATAATATGAACTTCTCATTCACCCGAGTAGTGTGAAACGAATAAAGTAGGTGCATTTCTCACCTCTTAAAACGGCGGATGAAACAGTCGTCATACACTATTCGACTGCAAGCCAATGGATTACACTTAGCTGATTTATCGTGTTTCCATTAGTGAAATGAGTTCCTGGGAACCCCGCAAAACATAATATAAGGGACGCTAGGAGTTAGAATAATATATATATTCATTTATATCATATTGACACATCTAATAAAGTGATTTGATCAAATCGCCCTCTTCCAAAATGATTTTTACACAACCTTTACAAAGTTTTAAAGTAGGTACCACGATCATGCGAACTCTGGTGGGATAAAAATATTGTATCCAACACGGCACTCATCTTGAACCAGAACTTAACAAACACATTTACAGACGGGTGAAATGCCAAATGTTGAAGTTAAAACATGACTTCGCTAAGCTCAGTTAATAAAGAATTGGACCACCAAATAATTTATTTGGTGGTCCAGTTTGCAAGGGCTAGATTATTGACGTGAGTAATGCATCCATTATTTTCATTGGTCCGTGCTTCTAAAATTACCTCGTAAAACATTTTGCATTATTTAAATATTTATTTTTTTTTGGCGTGAGCACTCGCCGGCGCTTACTCGTGAGTGGGACGCTGGTTTTTTTTAGTGAAAATGATTTTTTTTCGTGGATTCAGGGATATTGCTTGCATAAAGAAAACCGTCATGGAAAGCCATGTTCGAGATGTTCTACGTCAAAGCTCTTAGTTATTTTGTGGGGTTGGTGAGACCCCTTGCCTACGGATTAGGCCGAAGTTTGTTGTGATGCTTATGGCACTACGGTAGAATTTCAACTCGTAACATCTAGAAAAATACACAAATAACTTTGTGTACATCACTTTAATATATACGTATAACCTCTACATGTTTCATGAACAATGTTCACATTATCAGGAGCAAGTATATACAGTATTATTCTAATAAATAATGACATCACAAAGTGATAAGCTTTCACAAGAAATTTTCTACGAAAAATTAAAAAAAAAAAAAAAAAATTATCTAGAAAAAAGCTACTCCGCGGTATTTGAATTAATGATTTCGTTCATATGTATTTAAAATTTTATTCAAATTATGTTTAAAGTTCGTGTTCCGGTGACACCAACACTTTTTATATTTACTTTATGTACATTTATTCTCAATGACTAATTATTCTCTATTCAATGAATAATTTATTATGTATTATGGATTTAGGATTATGGCTGCTGACCCAAGCCTGTCACAGCAGTCAAAGGCGAGGCTATCGCAAAACCACTCTAATTAGCTGATTGCTATTGCGTCTGCTTAAACCAAGTACCTAACTACGCAAAAGCAAATAATTATTGTACTTCATAACCAATTTGAAACAATCCCTAGAAATTCGCTAATTAATATTTTTGTGACGATTTCACGAACAAATAATCAAATTACACGAAACTTTATTTATCTTAAAAATACTCGTATATATTATTAGCTGACATGTACCCGGTGTTGCTGGACCTTTTTCTACTTTTAATAAATGAAATATCCATGTACCTTCCGGAAGAAATTCTCTAAAAGATGGTAAAAACCCTATCAAACTCCTTTGCATAGTTCGGAAGAACTAAGCACACAAACAGACGTACGCGGATAGTAAATTTGTTTTATACCATTTACAGATTATCACCTATACGAGTACATGTATGTGTTCTTTTCACTTAACGATTTCGCCGAAACTATAATATTTTTACGACGAAATAACTACGTATTCGTCTTCTTTAAAGAAATGATTGAGTAACGATTTTAATTGTTCTGTAAATACTTGAAACCTACAAATTTAATTGGAGTCATTCGTTTTACAGAGTCAATATTGTTTGAAAGTTAACTCGATGAACTTGTTTGTAAATTGAATTGCCTGAACCATTCATAAAGCCACAAAGCTCCGTTCACAAGAAGTGAGCAAAATGCTCGGGGCCTCGCCGGGATGTTTGGCGTAGAGTGGCCGCTTTGCCATTCACACGAGCTACTCATGTTTCTTGTTGCTACATAGGGGCTGTCAGCTGTCACTTGACAGACAGATATATATACATTTTGAGTATTATTAGACGCGAAGCTTTTATCATGATTTTCCAGCAGATTTTATTAGCCTTTCAAACGAAACACTAATAGATTTTAATAATGACGTTGGAACTGAAGTTGCATAATCTATAAGTAACTTCGGTCTCTACCATTTGTAGTACCAACAGTTTGCTAAAAGTTTATCGGAAAATTGAAGGACTATGTCTCCTGTGACACTTCTACTATCAAATTTCAGTACAAAATCTCAGCAAGTAGCATACCTCGTAGGCACCTATTTGCTGAATTACATGGAACAGAGGTTAGAAATTCTCCCTGAATGGCAAAATAACCGCACCAACAAAACAATGTAAATAGTTAAACTTTTGTATACCGCTAAGTACTCCAGAGTTAAGTCGGGTATTCTATTTTTTGGAAACCACAGAATAAAGGTGGAAGCTTAAAATAAGTTACCTAGAAACTGGTCGTTTTCAATACAATAGCTTTAAACCTGTAATTATCGTAAGGCTTGGTCTAAAAACTGTCGAATGAAGAAAATCTTAGTTTAGTAATTCTCTATTAATGATGATTTTTAATATTGGAGAATTATTTTAAATGCACAACCTTTGAAAAGGAAGAGTTTTCTTTTGGAAAAACGGCTTGATCGTTGACTCATCTCAATTCCCTATTTATTATTTCGGTTTTTCTGACAGCAGCATCGCTACTCAGAAATCCAACTTTCCGCCTGATTCATTTTGTGTCCTAAGCTCTGATTTCGTAGGATTTGCTTTAAACCACCTTTTCGCCGCCCAATCAAAATTGGTTTAATCTTTAATAAGTGTAAGTGAGACCTAACAGTGATTTCACCCCTTAACTCTGGTAACCAACAGAATAATATTTAAGAACGTCTTTTTCTTTTAACTTATTTTGAAGGCTATATCCTATCATTGAAGAAGAAGGTAATACTAATAAAGCTAAACGAAACATGATACAGTACAAGGACACAGAAAAATAAAAAGATAACGGTTACAATAGGGAATGGGAACAGGATCTCTTGTCTAACCGGGACAGGCGTCTTAACCAACTTGACTATTGGGACCTATTTATAAAACCGCTATCTTTTTTTAATTGGTCTGTGTCTTGTACTGTTTCATGTTTGATTTTGATTTATTAGTATTATCTTCTTCAATGAAAATAATATTTGCATTCGAATATGCGTATTTTTATATAGCAACTAACTGATGTGTACCCGGCGTTACTCGACTTTTCTATTATTTAAATAAATTAATATCAAGTACCAACAGATGGCCCTGTTTAAAAAAAACATGTTTTTACAAAACATGTTATGACCTCTATATAATGGTAACCGGATAAATCATCACAATGATAATTCATCACATCTTTAAAAAGTTATATAAAGTCATGGAAAGTGATGAAACAAAATAGGTTAAAAAAAATAATTTCATCGTTTCTAATGACTTTATATCACTTTTTAAAAGTGTGTTGAATTGTCACTGTGTTGAGTTATCATGGAACCCTATATAATATAGCTATAAATAGTATAAAACAAAGTCACTATCCGCGTCTATCTGTTTGTGCGCTTAGGTCTTCTAAACTGTGCAACAGTTTGATAAGGTTCTCACTATCATTTACAGAATTTATTCCTGATGGTTTATATATATATATAATACATGGATATTATATGTAGAGAAAAGTCGAGCAACGCCGGGTACACGTCAGCAAGTAAAAAAATAAAAATTAAATGATGAGTGAAAACTTTTTTTTTTTAAATTTCCTCAAAAGTATAGCCGTAGACCGTTTTCGGTGCGCTCGTTATTCATCGAATACTCTAGCAATCGAAGGCCTCAAATAGTCATACCCAGAATACCGTGTGATAAATTATAGCTATTGTCTCCAAAACGTTAGCCTGAACTGGTATTATGAGATTTTTAAAACTTGCTGAATATTTCAACCTGAATCATCCCTTACGAGTTTCCACTGGCGTCGTTGGCCGTGTAATTCTGTTACCCGGATTACCTGCAATTTATTGGCTCTATCACAAGCATATAGTGCAGGATTCTGCAAGCTGCGCGGCACTTCCACTCTTTACAACGGTCTGGCAGTATGAACACCCGCGGGAATATTCAAAGACATACTACAATCGCTGAAATATCGACTGGTACTTTAAGCCTAAATAAGCAGGATTTACTGAACATGCTGAAACGTGCAACTTCAGTTCTCAACTATTTTAATATCTGGTATACACAGGCATATAGTATAATATTCTTTTGGTTGAGGTTAAACATGAACTTTTTTTCTACATTCTTTGGTCGTATCTATTCCGTAATTATTTCATTTGGGTCGTTTAGTCACTTCTAAAAAAAAGCCGCTTCATTCTTTTTAACTCATTTTATTGGCAAGTGTTGGGATCTTTTTTCCTACTCATATTCAATAGATGTTTTCTCCTGTTTGGCAGCGCTAAAGCACCCACCCACGAGACGATTTGGGATACCATATTGATTCATTAGTAGTGGTTACCTATTTCTATTTTAACAACTTGGATATGTTCCCGTTACCAACTTATGGCCTTTACACTTTCCTTTTCTCTTTTGAATGTGGTTCTTTAAAAATATTAATTAATAATCGTTATGTGTGTCTTGTAAGTTTAGTATATCGAACAAAATATATGTAACGTGAATTTAATAACGCTTTAGTTATCCTGATCTTAACGAACGCCCAAAAGTTAATATTACCATTCGAATGATAGATTTATTTTATAAAATTGTCGTAAAATATAATTATTATATTAGTAATTATAACAGTAATGTGCATATTATTCTTAGCTTAAGGCGATGCCATACGTAGTAATGCAAAATCATGTGTTTTTGGTTTAAAAATTTGGTCGCCTAGAAATGTTTCAGATGCTTTAATTAAATACTGCGAGTAGAATACATCTTGGCCACAGACATAGGAATTAATAGACGAGAAGATAATGGACAGGGGTAAAATCAACTGTTGAAGAACGAAGGGAGTAAGGCTGACTGTGATTCGTCAATAAATCAATCTGACAGTAAATAGGCATCTCGCATTATTTACTTCTTAAAAGTAAAATCTGCTTTTGAATGAATAGACATTTTTACATGGGAGCGCAAATTACTCGCCACGTTATGAACAAATTTGCGAAGTCCAAATTCGGCAAAAAAATTCGGTTTTATTTTCAGAGTCGAATATTTCGTTTAA
Organism: Hesperophylax magnus; assembly: GCA_026573805.1. Taxonomy (NCBI): domain Eukaryota; kingdom Metazoa; phylum Arthropoda; class Insecta; order Trichoptera; family Limnephilidae; genus Hesperophylax; species Hesperophylax magnus. The sequence goes on from JAIUSX010000002.1 coordinate 11,382,122, forward strand.
GTATTTAGTTAAGACACTTTTATAAATGTTCATAATTTACTTCCCAGCAACCAACCAGCTTTGTATTTTTCGTCCAGACGTTTCTCGATGTGATAGTACCTATATGTTTCTAAAACTGATCTATATTATACGATGTGAATATGCTTAAAATAAAGTAAAATAATGCTTATATATGGAATGTAATACGACAATTGGGTTTATTCTCTTTTTCACATCTATTTTTACAAGTTTTCATAGTACAAGTCAACATTTTGCCGTTTTATTTCGTAAAATGAACCGATGATGCCTCGACCATAGTTCGCACAAGAATGATGACGTCACGTTTTCAAATTTCACTTGAGGCCATACGCGAGCACAGCCGGCTCCAATGGAACCGGTATGGGGAGTGGGGATAATACGCTTTTAATCACTTAGGGCAGGTCTACTAATATTCATATGTCTATGATCTTGGCCTTTGAAATAATCGTGTATTTTTTTAGATAATTCTTTTTATAAGCCCAGAAAAAAATAATGTAAAGGCCTATGAAAACTGCTTTAATGTTCAAAATCTCCTACTTACGAACCCATTTTCGGTCATGATTTTTATTGTATAATGTGGCAAATTAAGTTATTTATAAAATGATCGAAAAAAATTAAATATTTATGCCTGAACATCCACAAAATAAAATAAAAGGCACTTTTTGGCCATGTTTTTTTCTTGCATAAATCAAAACAGGCGGATGGTGTTAAGCGGGAATTTAAAACTTATCGCCATCTACGTGAGGGTTGTTATTGATAGCGGCTCAATTTAAAATATTACATGACGTAGTGCATCGCCCTAACTTTGATTCAAATCGGATAACACAAACTTGACACAGTGCTCGCTTATCTAATAAAAACTCAACTGCTAATGTCAAAAGTTCTGGGTGAGTTATTCTTCTTTGAGCTTATTATGTGATAACGGAGGTAGTTGACAGGCCTACTGAGAGACTTGCTTATCTCTGATATGATTGATTGATTGACAGGTGTTTATCGATTACTGTCGTGCAGTGGCGGTTTTATATAAGGTGCGTTGAATCCAGCGACTTTATGTTCTGAGAAATAGTTCATATACCTAAAACTTACTAGTGGCGCCAGAGCAGTAGACATGCAAACCTTGGGTTTTTACTAGGATAGGTGATCGTGAGCGCAGCGATTAAGAGATTGTTACACCAAATTTGTAAGGAATAATATTTTGCAAGATTCAATACGCTTTTTCTGGGATTATCGTGTTTTATGTAGATATTAAAATATGTTTATTTTTTTATTCATGCAAAACATTTTATGTTCTAAGAAATAGTTCATATAAAACTTACTACTGGCTCCAGAGAAGTAGACATGCAAACCTTGGGTTTTTACTAGGTGATCGTGAGCCCAGCAATTAAGAGATTGTTTCAACACCAATTTGTAAGGAATAATATTTTTCAAGATTCAATAGGCTTTTTCTGCGATTATCGTGTTTTATGTAGATATTAAAATAAGTTTATTTTTTTTATTCATTCAAAACAATTTGTACATTATTTAGTTTTATTTCATCCGCCGTGTTAGGGACTTTTCTGTGTTAGAGCGCGTATAAACAGGAGAAAATTTCCGCCAGCCGAGCCACGATTTACGGAAAAGGAACAAAGCAATCGCAAGCGGCATTTCGCGGCGTTTTCGGTTGCTTCGTTCCTTTCCCATAATCGGCGGCTTGGCTCACGGAAATTTTGCCTGTTTATACGCAGCATTATGGCTGGTGAAGTTTATAGATTTAATTTATTCATATGCTTAATGATAATAATTATTTTATGTATTAAACAATTCATTTATAAATATAAATATTTATTATAATAATTAAATTAACTAAATTTAATGTGAGACATGTATGAAGAGTATTTAAGTGGATAGAGGGTAGGAATGTATAGGTAAAATTAAAATTGCTGAATATGTTACTTTTATATATTTTTATTTTATTTTTCTGTTGTGAATTGTGATTCTCGTATTTAAAACTATTTTACTGTTACCTACGACATTGCATTATTTAGCAACAGTCGATATAATGAATTGCCGAATTGTATTTTGTTCCTAGGTCGCTAATCTCTGGTGCATTGATGTGATGAGATTCATTCAGATCTAGGGAAAAATATACAAATAATATCCAAGAGACCAACGTATGTTTTTCATATATCTGATGAAATTTTAATCTTTTATTTTGCACGTTCTTGTTGTGTTCGTTTTTCGTGTATTTATGAGTACCTGGATATTTACAACTGTCGACGTAAACCAATGACTCGAATAAGTAATATTTATTACTTTATTATTCCAGCAATTTAACTGTGTTTCACGAGCGTAAGTGAAGTGTTCTGGTTCAAAGTCGAACCTCTAAAGTTTCCCTAGGTTTTAAGTTAAGAGGAAGCAAGAAGCCAAAAATGTGAATATCCTTACCACCAGGAATATAGGTAATAGACATAAAAAAGTCTAGAATTGCTCAAGTGTGGCGCAAAGTGTTTTAAAAAAAAATATTTTGTAAGAAAAAAAGTTAATCAAGGGATAACAGATAATATTTTATCTTATAACGCGTGCATACATTTCTAATGAAAATAATACGTTTTTAATAGCTTACGCTTTTATGTTTTTTTATAAAGTATTTCCAATGTTTATTTTTATTCTACTCAAGGGAAACGATAATTTTTTTTTCAATTTATCCAAACATTGTGGTCAGTGGCTGAGATGGCATCGCGTTTGGGTCCCACCCTGGCGTAGTATGTTCCATTCCTCGGCTGGCTAAGTCCCCCATCGCAACACAAACAATATTTTTCACTTACTGTGGTGGTAGTAGGAGATTTTCAAATATGGTCAGGTTATTTGTATTCCGGGAATGTTGTCTTTCTTTAAAAAATTATTTTTATTTTTTGGTCTTCGTAATGAATCGATTCCTAGTAAAGATTAATCGCAAATAGTTATTTTAGCATTAAGCTTCCTCTTAACTTTCTTTTTATTATTAAAAATGGCTTCTTTTAATTAGTGTTTATTTAAATTTATTCAAAGCGATGATAATTTTAGGCATTTTTCGGAAAAGAGCTTGTGTTATTGGTGCCGTGTCCTTAACATATTCGTCCAGTTAAATTCTCCGCATGCCGCCCGCCTAGGACCTCTGGTGCACGCGACTTTCCTTTGTAGAATCTACATAAATATTATGTGTAAGATATTCCACATTCTGCCGGCATGGAAAAGTGTGAAGTTGGGAATGATTTATTCATCGAACGCTCCGAGGTGCCCACCCTCGTGCGGTCACCCTCGTGTGGTCACCCCCGGCGTGAAAATACCAAATGTTGACCTTGCCGAGTATTATTACCGCTACGTTTGTTTTAATAAACCGCCATTTTATGACAAATTCTTTTCAAGCTTTTTTATACCCGGATGTCGTGTTAATTTATACCCTTATTAAAGATTTTCCTCGGCATATTTTTTCTTTTGGGCTTAAGTTCAGCACAACTAACGCTACTGTGTTATAAAGATATATTTTGTTCATTCATTTCATTAACGATTAAATTATTAAAAAAATATATTAAGTCATTGCTTTATAAAATATATATATTTAAAGAATTTTACGCCTGAATCTAAATATAGGCCAAATTTTACCATAAAGTATGGAAATACGACATTTTTAATAGTTTATTTTATTTATTTTGTTTTACGCCCATCTAGGTGGGGTGGGTCTTTATATTCACACCAACATTTCAAAACTTCTTTAAACATACAGGGAGAAAAAATAGTATTGCTGATTTATTAAAATCCGGTTAGAAACGGGATTGCAGGTTAAACTTTTAGTACATTCCTAATTTATCGGAACACATGTTCATGCACTTGCATTTGCCCTGATAATTTATAATGAAGAAATGTGAAAATATTATGATTTTTATGAACACGTGAAAGACATCGAAATCACACATTCCTCTTTTACTAAAAGTTTAACAAGAAACCTATTAATTCATTCGTAAGGCTCCGTAGCAAGCGTTCAAAGATGGGTCGAAAGAGAGATATGTAAATATGAATGTTAGAGGGAGCGCGTAAATATAAAACGAAAATATTTAATAATACACGACTCGTTTGAAATAGAACAAAAATCTCTCGACAAATGCCTAATTTGCATTACACTAGATACACTGTGATTTTTTTCATTTACATAAAACATTAATAACATGACAAAATGTGTTCTTATAATTTTCGAATCTTACTTTGCAATTTATTTATCGATTGAATTTCATACAATTACCATTTCCGCATTACAAATGTATAGGTATTATCTTAAAATATAACATACATTTTTTTAGGAACTTAAAAACTAAAAGTGTTAAAGAGAACTTTCTTATACATCGGTAGAAATTGGGATTGCGGGGCTTAAGTGCCCGCAGTCCCGTTTTTAATCAGATAATAAATATTTTGAAGAGATTCTTAATAAATTAGCAATATTTTATATCAGTAAGTTTTCTCCGTGTAACTACGAATCTGCGAAGCCTGAATCGAGATTTGTATCAACATTGTTAACGGAAGAAGATTACGATCATTCATGCTTCAATCCGAATCGAAGTTTACTCATTTCACAGAATAACCTGAGCTGGATTAAATCTTGCATCCCCTGAAATACAGCTAAATCACTAAGATGTGAATCCTAAAAGCTCTCGCCATTCATGTCAATTCTTTTCAGGAAAGTAAACCTACAAAACTATCTACTATTTCAATTGCCGTTTCTTCTTGGTCTCCTGGAAAGGTATCCCGAGATTGGAAGACCTTTTGGAGAAGTGTTGAATAATTCACGATATCTTTCACGTCTTCCATTCCTGAATTGACAAGTGAAAAAAACCCAGACTGATATTACGCCATTTCGTAACTTGTCAAAACATGAATACATATTTATTTACATAACTTTTTATAGGAAGTCATATTATTTAGGTGAAAATTTAATAAGATTTTACTTTACTCTGATGTAATAAGACAATTATGTATTCAAATTGCTTTGAGAGAGGAACACACGGACATGTACGACAGATGGTGAGTATTGCACAATTTTATTTATTTCTTATAATATCCACACGCATGCGGCGCCCACCTTCCCGACAACCGACCAACTTAGCAAACATTCCTTTGCAAAGCCTGTAATAGTGTCCAATACGTATGCAAAGCTTCGTTAAAACGGAGTGGTTTTTAGACAGCTGAGCAGATAGTATAAGTGTCCTAACTTTATTTGATAGACATTTTCCAATTGAATTAAATTTGCTCACTAATGCAATTGAAAAGTAAAGTCACACTAACTCCCTTCGTTCGTATTGACGTTGAATTAAATTGCCTTGAAAATTCACAAAAATAGGCTACCTATGACGGGAGTGTTTACACAGCCGACGAAAACGCTCGTGGGTACAATCCTGCCAGATTCCAAACAACATAAGGATGACGGAAATGTCACAGTGCTGAAAATATGTGAATAGGGTTTAATTCTCGCAGCTATGTTTTCCGTCGGGTCTCTCTTGCATATTTTACTGCATGTTACAGGAAGTGTATTTCTCGTAAAAAGATGTCTTTTATAAATTGAATGGAGTGTCTCGGAGAATTTTCACACTTTTTTAGTATGCGTCTTTAAAAAGGTAGTTTGCGGTTTGACTGATTTAAGTCTATCTCTATATTTCATGGAGGCCAAAGTTGCAGTTGGGAACGGTTTTGGTTATTGGCGTCGCGCTACGGTAAATATTTGATCCTTTCATTCAACCGGATCAACCCTCCTCTATCCTCCTCCAAAGCAAGTGTGGCCTGCATGTTTGTATCTATTTAATTTAACGCTAATCTATTCTGTCTACACGAGTAGATTCTTAATTAACTAATTAGATTATCATCCTGGATTGCACTATAAACGTGTAGAGACCCTTCCTCGGGTGACATTATTAAGGACCTGAAAATTTCCTTATTTTTTGGTATTTTAAGCGTTTTTTTATCGAAAAAAAATGGCAATACGCAGCGTTTTCGACCTGAAGTTGTTAGCGGCGTCAAGAAATGGCTGTTCAAGCTTGTCAAAACCATTGAACAAGAGATATTTAGAACGTAGATTATTAGGTATTCTCTATCTTATTTTAAAATACCGCAATGTCGCGTTAAAATACGAAAATTCTCGTTATTTACCCGAAAATTTCAATTCGTGTTATTCTCGTCAAAATGGTAGAATTTGAATTTTTCGCGTAAAAATGTCGAAATACGCGTTGCGATAACGCGAATAATTCATGTCTCACATTATACATAACATGTCCCGTGATGCGTTTTCACTTTCTGTTTACCTGTATTTTTTAAGCAATGGTTACAATATAAATATTTAATTTTATTTTGCCTTTTTAAAAATAGTTTTTTTTTACAAAATTAACACCTCTTTGTTACTATAGAATCACCCTTGAGGTGAAGTTCCATGGCAAAACAGAACAGTGACGAAACACAACATTGAAGAAAAGTGAAGGAGATACATTTTTTTTTTGATACTGCAAATTCGTGGAATTTCATTAACAATTTAAAATTTTTCCACTTTTAGTAATAACCAAATAATTAAAAATTCAGTTGTGGAACACAAAAAAGCACCTAAAAATGGAAAACCGTGTAATTTTAATAAAATCATTCTTCACCACCTCTGCTACCCCTCTCTCCAAATGTTGTGTATATATTATATATACCATAGTTTAAGGAAAAAATGTAGTAGTCTAAAGATGACCGTTATAGGCTGAAACCGGTAACTGTCAGAAATATACAAAGTGGTAAAAAGTTTAAAATTTTCAATATATTCAATATAAACTCTTATTTTATCGTTTTCTTTTTTGTCACTGTTCAATTTTAACCGGTTACCAATTGATAATTATGGCGCTCCATAGATTAGCCTAGAATTGCTTCCTAGCTATAGCGTACTCTAATCGTGAAAGTCATCTAAGTTAAGTGACAATTAAATACGCTGGTATAACCGATAATGCAGTTTGCACATAGTATGTCGGATTTTTAAAAATATGTATTCGTTACTATTATTATTTAAATAGGTTGGCATTTTTATTAATAATTCTTTTCAAATTCTACCCCTCGTTTGGAAATTCGACATATTTTCTTCAGAAATATCGAAATAAGTATGGCTCTACGCTGCAGACGATTACTTATTGTTTCTACCATTTTGTAAACACATTCCGCCACTTGGCCCATAGTGAAATTATTCTGGAGCACTCCTTTATTCAACCTGTTTCCTTTGCATAGGTACCCACCCTTTTTTTTCGGGTTTCTACTTTATTTTCTTATCCACTGGAAGCCCCCCGCATTATATAATGGCGCCCTGAAGAACCTCTATTCACCAAATCAGCCAATTCATTTTGAGCTTCGTAGTAGTCCTATGTAATTTATCGTGGATTTGGATAGCATTATTTGTACGGTGTTATTAACCAGACTTTATCCAGACCCTACTAGATTTTGTATTTTACTAGTGGCACTTCACTCTTTGCTTTACTCAATACGTGCCATACCCTATCAATGCACCCTCAAAACTTTTATTCTAGATTCATTAAAAAATAGCCCTTCCTAAGAGAGCTTGCCTTCCTAAGGGAGTCACTGAGATAGCCTCTTGTTATTTGGCAAATGAAAAAATAATTTTATGTACAGCTGGGACCAAAACCACCACGCTACAATAGTAATAACATTGTTTCTGTAAGCACACATCGAATTGTAACGTAATCTATTGCATTCTATTTTTATTGCAAAATGTATGGTTTGGATAAGCTTTTATTTCAATTTACAGTCCAAGGATACAGTTTTATTACTAGGGTTTTTTATACGCCCGATAGAATGAATCCAGAGATTCAGGATAACTGACAATAAATTGCCATAAGGGTTTCATTTCCCAGGTGGTTCAGCGCTAAAAATAGTATTTTAAGGGCTTAACGTTAATAGTGTTTTCCTATTTTTAGATAACTTTATTATTCATTGTTATCTCCAATTTTGTGTTGCTGGATCTATTTCTAATGTCTTACGACGAATTTCTTAAGACGGGTTGTTTCACAGAATTTGAACAGTTCATCAAATTTCAAAGTTAAAATTCAAGTTCTGTGAAAGTTCTGTTATTATTTCATCATGGTTGTTTCACAATAACTCGATTAAAATAAAACTTGAATAGGACTTTCACAGAACTCGAATATTAAGTACGGGTTGTTTCACAGAATTTGAACAATTCATCATATTTCAAAAGTAATGTTCAAGTTCTTGGAAGTTCAAGTTCTGTTATTATTTCAGTTCTGTGAAGCAACTGACCCGTACTGATATAATAACAGAACTTCAATAGGACTTTCACAGAACTTGAAAATTAACGTCAAAATTTGATGAATTGTTAAAATTCTACGAAACAACCTGTCTTTACTTTGAAATTTGATGAATTATTCAAATTATGTGAAACAACCCATCTTTAATGTTTTTACATTATATTTTTGCATTCAAAATCTGGGAACAAATCTATTTATTCAAAGTCTAATATTAACCTATACGTTTTGGTCCGCGCGACGAATAAACAATGAAATCGCTTTTGAAGGAAAACAAAACGTATACATTTTAAACGGTACAAGAAAGTTTTCCAATTAAATATTAATGAGATTTATCGACGCGTCAGATCCGTTTTCCGCTGTGGTTAATTTGAATTCGTAGGTATCTCCCAAGTCTTATTAATTAAAAAAAATCCTTTAGGTTTCTCATGCGTCAATTAATATCATTACTAATCCGGAAAGTACCATTTAAAAAAAATCCTTTAGTATTTTCATACGTCAATTAATATCACTAATAATCCAGAAAGTACCATTCGTTGCCCCTTCCGCTTTACTTAACATTCTACACTCGCCTCGAGATACATAAAATGGGTAATGTTGCTTGAAAAATATACGGATATTATGCCTCAATTTAAAGTTTTTTTCTCTTCATGGCATCTTTTCCGCCCCTTTCTCCTTTCTAATATTATTATCTATCTCGACGTTTTGTATGGTTCATTTTCAACGGTAATTAACGGAAAATCAATTTGCCTAAGAATATTTATCTGCCGCGATAAACGGAAAAAAATGGTACCTGACGTATTAAAATTCAATTCATGATGAGTACGATTGCGCAATTAGTTTATCCAACATATAAAACAACGCATCAGTCGCTACGTACCTAAAGTAATAGAATAAAGAGTAACACAAAAAGTGCCTTGCGGAGATCTACGATGTCAGGCGAGTGTGAGTGAGGCGGAGCGCTTGGCTATTGGGCTAAATGGAACATTTGTTTCCATTAATTTTTTTATGTAAGGCACTTCTGATTTTCTTCTTTATTCTATGCCTATTTTCAATTCAAATCTAAAGTTTATTATTTCTTTTCGTGAAGCATAAAGAAATCAATATCTTTTTACAACGTAAATGGCAATGGTGATTATTTTCTGTTTACCCTGTTCTTTTACGATTGTTTATGTAGCTGTTATTTTCGTATATTTTGGCTTGTGATGAACTTCTTAGTATATTCCTTTACGAACTAATTCGGTAAACCTGTTAAAGTTTATTTTCGGCTCTCAAAGGCTTTTCGAGATGCCTCAAAAAACACTACTCGTGAAATTTGTTTGAAACTTTTCATAACTTTATAATATTGGGATCCTGAAAAGCTATTCCTGAAACATATAAGAATCGTGTCTTTATGTGATGTAAAAAGTTTTGGTTTGATACAATAACAACGATTTTCTTTTTGGTTTGCGGAATTTTGAAGAATAGCTAGTATTTAAAAAAAAGTTGAAACGGCAGTCTTATTCTACCCGCCGTTTTAATTAGACTCCGCCTATTTCGCCAAGCAATCGACTTCTTTTTTTTTGATACACACAATAACTTAATGTGATGTGAGGCCCACCTCGTTGGGTGATTCAACCGTGCAGAGGCCCCATTTTTATTATGAGTACGTGATATAAAAACAACTTTAATATCGCACAAAACTCTCGTTTGGAAGAAAGTCTACTCCCACCCTCCGGTGCGAGAGGGTTAAAGACGTTTTTTGCTGCTTTTCTTAATTTTTTTCGAAAGCGTGATAATGTTATTTAAAAACCTTTAATGAGAGAAAAGTCATCACCACACCGTTTTTTTCGTTGAAATAATTGTTTTCAACTCTGTAATTTAAAACTGTTCTAATTTTGTTATTTTTTCTTACAATAGCTAACATTCGCTAAAAACATTTCCACGGCACGCCCATGTTATTTTTTGAACAGAAACCCTTTCTTTCAGAACTCTAGCAAATCCTCGCTGAAATGCTTGCCTCGTTTTAAATGTTTTCGTTTTTCTTTTGTGCAGGAATCATGGTGTCGTCGGTGGCGGGCGGTAGGGACCCGCAGGATGTGCACAGGTGCAGACCAGCACCTGCCAACAGATGCCCTCAATCACGGTAAGGAGTTCACCGAGACCATAAGGCGCGCTGCATGCTGCATGCTGGACCCATTCACTAACTGCTCTTTAGATACTGAAGTAGCCGAGTCCGCAAATATTTCAACCGTAATGTTTTACATTTTGGAGAGACCTATTTGAAAGCTGCAAAGTCGTTCAATCTCTTTATTTTATGTCTGCTGCGAATAATCTCAAAAAATGTACGTCTTATGAGGATTTGAAAGAAAATATAGTAAATGTAATGGTAAAATTAAATATATTATTACAGTTTAGGTATATTCAACGAGCATTTTAATTGGTTCCATGACAACTCAACACAGTGACAATTCAACACTTTAATAAGTGATGTAAAGTCACTAATAATAATAATAAGAATTTATTCCACTAAAAGCGATGAAGAAAAACTAACATCTGAATCTAACCTTTGCAACCTATTTAATATCGGTATAAAAATAAAAAATAAGTTTTGACGCAGCTATTAAATATATAAAATAATTTTTACTTTACACACGTATTGTAGTTTTAAGAATAATTTCAAATAATAACCAATAAAAAAAATAACGGAGATATGAGCCACCAAGTAGGACCCTTTTTTCAAAATCCTTGCTGATGGTGTACCTATTTTTTCTGTCAGGAATCGTCCGGAAAATAAAAATTATGTTTTTTTTTTCGAATTTTTTTTTGTACAATATGATTTGAAAAAAAAAAAAGATTTTTATAGAATTTTCGAGTTTTAAAAATTCATTGATTTGAAAAAAAAAAAAGATTTTTATAGAATTTTCGAGTTTTAAAAATTCATAACTTATGAACGTGACATGCAATCACAAAATTAATCGTACGCTACATCTTAGATAATACAGGGTTTTACAATAAGAGGTGTTATTTTGAATAGCCCGCTATTTCGGTAGATTTTACTTTTGAACCTGTCATTTTTTGATATTTGCCAAGTAGAAACTACGCCATTAATAATAATGGAACGATACACGCTTCAAAAACGCATTGAAATTATTAAAATTCACTTGAGTGAATCAAATGCAAATCATCTTGAGTGATGAGGTCCATTTCCACCTCGGTGGCTTCGTCAACAAGCAAAATTGTCGCATCTGGGGCTCGGAAAACCCAAGAGTTATTGTTGAAAAGCCTCTCTATCCTCAACGTGTGACTGTTTGGTGCGGTTTATGGTCCGGCGGAGTCATTGGACCTTACTTTTTCGAAAATGAGGCTAGAGCAAGAGTTAAGGTGAATGGATTGCGCTATCGAGAGATAATTAATGATTTTTTATGGCCGGAATTGGATGGTATTGATCTGGACAACGTTTACTTTCAACAAGACGGCGCTACGTGCCACACAAGCAACGAAACCATTGATCTTTTACGATTGAATATCAAAATAACACTTCTTATTGGAAAACCCTGTATTATAAAGAATATGTGTTTTAAATTTTAACAAAAGATATTATCTTGGGATATCTTGTACACCAATATGAAAAAAGTAGTTTTAAATAAATCGCAAAAGAAAAAACTGTACGGCGTCAGCGTCTTAAAACCAAATATTTTTTTAAATTACCTTCTGCGATTCCTGGACCGTACATGAGGTCTTCCATTGTTGCCGCGATGTCCTCCTACTCCTTAAGAGAAGCTCTTTTCAATTTTATGGCCTCTTTAGTCTCCTGTTGGCTATAGATATTCGTTCGATCGCTACCTGCGATTCGGGACGACTCTGCTACGCTCACTGGTAATTGATATAACTTCGGAAATAGTCTAAATTTTAAAATGTTTAAACGTTTAAAATATTCTTAAAAGTAAAAAAAATCGGTGTAACCCCTTGACCTAGTTTTGTTTATCAATATTCACTTTTAAAAAGCTGTGTTGAGTTATCCGGTTATCCTTTACCATAGAGTAGTTTACTATTTCACCTAAGTTAGCCTAACGTGTTCCTATCATTTATTCATGACCACTGAAGATAATAAAAGCCTTTAGAATAGAGTACTTTACTATCTCACCTAAGTAGTTGCCTAACGTATTCCTATCATCTATTCATGACCACTGAAGATTATAAAAGCCTTTAGAATAGAGTAGATTACTATCTCACCTAAGTAGTTGCCTAACGTATTCCTATCATCTATTCATGACCACTGAAGATTATAAAAGCCTTTAGAATAGAGTAGATTACTATCTCACCTAAGTAGTTGCCTAACGTATTCCTATCATCTATTCATGACCACTGAAGATTATAAAAGCCTTTAGAATAGAGTAGATTACTATCTCACCTAAGTAGTTGCCTAACGTATTCCTATCATCTATTCATGACCACTGAAGATTATAAAAGCCTTTAGAATAGAGTAGATTACTATCTCACCTAAGTAGTTGCCTAACGTATTCCTATCATCTATTCATGGCCACTGAATATTATAAAAGCCTGTAGAATAGAGTAGTTTACTATATCACTCATGTTAGTAGCCTAACATGTTCCTATCATCTATTCATGACCACTAAAGATTATAAAAGCCTTTAAAATAGAGTAGTTTACTATTTCACCTAAGTTAGCCTAACGTGTTCCTATCATTTATTCATGACCACTGAAGATAATAAAAGCCTTTAGAATAGAGTACTTTACTATCTCACCTAAGTAGTTGCCTAACGTATTCCTATCATCTATTCATGACCACTGAAGATTATAAAAGCCTTTAGAATAGAGTAGATTACTATCTCACCTAAGTAGTTGCCTAACGTATTCCTATCATCTATTCATGACCACTGAAGATTATAAAAGCCTTTAGAATAGAGTAGATTACTATCTCACCTAAGTAGTTGCCTAACGTATTCCTATCATCTATTCATGGCCACTGAATATTATAAAAGCCTTTAGAATAGAGTAGTTTACTATATCACCTAAGTAGTTGCCTAACGTATTCCTATCATCTATTCATGACCGCTGAAGATTATAAAAGCCTTTAAAATAGAGTAGTTTTCTCGGTAGCCTAACATGTTCCTATCATCTATTCATGACCACTAAAGATTATAAAAGCCTTTAAAATAGAGTAGTTTTCTCGGTAGCCTAACATGTTCAAATCATCTATTTATGAGTAATGAATACTCGATTGGCAACCATCTCGCTAAATCGTTATTTTACATTTCTTATAATGCCTCGAATTTTATATACTGAAGTTTAAAACATCGCAAAAATAATATATTTTATTCTTAATAATTTTATGTATCTTACAACTTTAGTGAAGTGTCTGATAGTTTCGAGTAGTGGACGTAATCGAGATATCTAGTTCATAAAAGTTAAATGAAATTAAAGCATTTCTATTTTCTATTTAAAATAGGCGCACTGTTTTTAGGAAGTTGCGGTCGATGTGATTCGATTATGACGATGTTTTTTTAAACGAATAACGTCCCGTATTAAGGAGATTATCTCTTCCAGTTGATAAAAGTATACCAAAACTGTGAGAATTTTAAGGGTAGTAAGCTTAAAATCTTATCTAAATTAAGTACCTATGTAATAATATAATCTCAGTGAATCCAAACAAATGTAGATAACATTATGTAATTTATTGGAATAACTTGGGTTACACTTTAAATTATCGTAATACGAGAGAACTGTTTCAACTGAAAGTAATGTAGGTTTTTTATCCCTGATTTTGATCCCAAGGTTTCATCTCTATCATGACAATTATTAATGAATTCGAAGAATGTATTTTATTTTGTGTTTCTGTTTAATTTGTAGAACTACACTAAATCACGATAAGCACAATATACACGGTGTCCGGAAACTCGTAGTACAAACGGGAAACCGGGGAATCCTCATTACGTTTGGAGTCGATTTTGTGGAATAACTTTTTTTTATTTGAGCTTTCGTTTTCGAGTAAAGTTTTCGTTTTAGGTTGGAATTTTTAGGTTAAATTTACTTTATGTTAAAAATCGCTTGGTAGGGGGTTATCAGCTGTTTATTGTATTTTATAATCCGTCGAAGCGCTTATCTTACCTCCAAACGATTTTTAACCGTCTAGTTTCCGAAAAGAAGGGAAAAATGAAGAAAAAAAGTGGGTGTGTCAAGCCTACGCAAGACAGAAGTGAAACTTCTAGTATTCCTCTCTCTCTATTTTCATTTCATCATCTCTATTTTCTCTCTTAGGTTAGTTTGAAAATTAGAGGTTAAAATGAAATTCTGTACCAAACCGTATGAACCACAATCAATTACGTATTTCACTCGTATTACACTCACGACGCAGTATACTAACCAAGCAGCTGATGCTTGGCGTGGCGCAGTTCGCTGGTGTCTGAGAGAGAGGAAAGAAGAGAAGAGAGAGAACGTTCGTGAGCGGCTCCCCCACCTCAACAAGCGCATATGGTGAGAGAGGGACAGTGAACGGTGAGCGGTGGTGGGGGTACCCGCATTTTCGTGTCGATCCTGACTCGGTTTTACTCCGTCCCCGAAAATCCATTACGCGCCTAAAGAAGTTTCACTTCAATAAATCGAAATGCTCAGATTTAACAAAAAACTGCTTTCTTTGGGTTCTCTATTTAGATTCACCAGTTTTCCGCTTGTACTACGAGTTTTCGGACACCGTGTATAAGCAATATCCCACCTTCTATGATCTGAGTTCCTACTATTCTGAATTTAATTTAAACATTTTTTTAAAAATATTTAGTTCTCCTTGGTCTTTATTATTTTTAACATAAACCAAGTAGGATTTCATAATAACGATTAAGTTATAAGTAACATTAGTGAACGAATACTCCTCTATTGTGCGCGGCTAAACGACGAAATTAATTCGCAAACTTATACACCCGAGAGGCAGTCCAAATTAAATTGCGGGTACTTATAGAGCGCGGCTATATGATTATATGAATAGGAACTACGTAGAAACGGGCCAATTTTCAAAGTAGCAATTATTTCTGAAACATGTGCGGAGTCATTTCGTTGTTATTTACTCGAAACGTACTGCCGGAATTGGCTCGTAAACCTCTCTTGTTCTAGTCATGGGATTCTCTCTTTTATAGGAAAGGTATAAAAATGATCTCACAAAATTAGGGTAATACAATTCAAATTAATTGGATCCGACACATCTGGTTTGCGATTTATTTAAAGCTTTGTTAGTGCGTTAGACTCAAACATCTACCCCAAAGGGAAAGAGATAGCTATAGCTCTCTCTCATCAGGACGAGACTGAGAATATCCCTCACTCTGGAAAGAGGTGCATGCATTTGTAGAGCATGTAATTATTTGTTTCGCTAGAAAATGAGTTGTCAGTCGACCCACGTGAACTCGCGAAATAGCGCTCGTTTGGTCTCAGCCTGAAGGCGACTAAAGACTGATAGCGGGGGTTATTCCGACGAATTCGTATCTGTAATATCCTTTTTTTCAGACCGATACTTAAGGGTGTAAGGTATCTATGTTTATGATAATAAAAACAATACCCTACCTTTGAAATATTTTACGTAAAACGGTTTGAAAAATTTATAAATAACGGTGAGTACCAAATTTTATTTTTCTAGACGATGAATTGGTAACTTTCTCGATATTCAATTAAAAAACACTTGGAATTTTAATAATACGTTTATCAGAAGTAATTAAAATAAACCGCGCGGAAAGATCAATTTCCTACACCTGCTAGGGTAAATTAGACCGTAGGTCCGTCCAATATGCCGGACCGCTCACCGAATATTTTTGTACACGGGTTCTTAACTTACGCCGTTAAGATTCCGACTTTATTTTACAGTATTGTGTCGTCTTAATATTTAGGTTTTTATAATCTCAGCCCTCTAGAACGATTAAATTCAACAACAACCGCCTATGATTTGTAATGTTTTCCTTTGATTATTTAAAAAAAATAATTATAAATATACCAATATGCCAATAATGCCGATGTTTTAACGGAATATTACGATTTTATAACGGGCTTTGTTCTTTTATCGTACAAAATATTACCGATAAGTGAAACAATAAATTGCCATCGCTCATTTTGTCTATTTCATAATAATTGTCAATTTCCACGCGTAGATAATTTGTTTTCCAATAATTGCGCATCAGCATTTTGAATTATTTATTTAACACACTAATGACATTTTAACATAATTTTGTTTTATAAGATTCCAACTTAAATTAATGTCTGTTCATCAAACGTTTCAATTTACCGTAATTATTTTTTTAATGCTAAAAATACATCACATCTTTGCGAAGAAAACTTCGGAATTATTTCTGGGAAGAACGAGACCTTTGAATGTAATAAGACAGCTTCTTGCGTGAGTGGGTATTAAGACAATGTTTGTGTTTCTTGTTAGAGAACAACTTATCTCCGCCATCATAGACTATAGACACACACACACAATTTTGTCATCATCATGTTGATAATATCGTGATGGTTTTATTATACGAAGGCACATTCTGACTTTATGAATAACGATGTTGATAATATTTTTTCTTGACTAATTGTAAGTCATGAATTGTAATTAAATTTGAAATATTGTTTTGTCTATTTTGGTCTTGTCTAATGTCTTGAGGCATGGGACCACAAAACAGACAAAAATTTAAGTTGGAATCTAAAATTTTTGTGTGTCTATAGTCTATGATGGCGGAGATAAGTTGTTCTCTAACAAGAAACAACTTATCTCCGCCATCATAGACTATTTTGGTCTGTTTTGTGGTCCCATGCCTCAAGACAGATAATGTTAACCCCCCAAAAAACACAATTGTTGCGTGCAGGTAACATTATGTGTCAACAAGTATATTGTCAGTGATAATTTTTTCTTTATATATACGATAATTTGATAGTGTGGTCGGAAGGCGAAACAGCTGTCACGCGTAAAAATAATTACAGAGCAGAACTTGATTATGCATAAATTTTTTTTTATGAATTAGATAATATTATTGAATTCATACATAAAAGATAAACTTACAAATTAAAAGAGTTCTTCTAATTAAAGTTGAAAACAATAAATAGACAAATAAAATGATGATTATTTTCTCTTTAAGCCTCTCATTGTAAGATCGTCACAAATTATTTGTTTTTGTATTATGTAACTTTATTGAGTAGATCTTTGTATTTTATAAAATCCTTCCGTTCCATTGAAATCGTTCCTAAATTCATATAAAATTTGTTTTGGTTGAGTACACCCTAGTATATTGTTTTTGCCAGATTTTCGCCAGATCAGAAACTCAGAAGTGCGTCAGTTAAGTTGTGTATTTTTCTATAGCCTTTATTGGAAAACATGTCTCCTAATAATTCTGGGTCGTGTTTTTTATTACGTCCGTACTAAAAATAGACGCAAAGAAAATGGGCTGCTCACATCGGCAAATTTGTCACGCAACATAAATACCATGTGACGTCAGATGAAAACCCTATTTTAACCCTAGCAAAATAATGATTAATTCATTGAAAGCTATTGGATTCACTGGTCAATGTGATATCAGTTTTATTTTCATTAAAATATAATTTAATTAAAGTAGGACACTGTCCGGTTTACCAAAGCCTAATTTTTATTTTATTTATTACTATTTTTAAATTATAATTATGGAACTACAGCCTTTAAAAAAGCTTTAATGAAAAATTTCTACATTGAAATCCAGCTTGCGGAAAACGAATAATCTGTATTATAATTATCATTGGCAGGTCTCACAAATTCACCTAATAAAGCTAAGATGAATTAAATAGTGAAGATATGTTACTGAGACAACGCACTTGGTTTTAGTGAACTTGGTCCAGTGGACATACTTGAAATTTACTGCGTTTAGTATCGCACATAAATTCGTTCGTCAGTCAAGCTGCCACACACACGTCGCACTAGACTATTTTTTTGTGAAAAAAATGCCTTCATATGCTTTTGAGAGGTACACAAATCATTAACGAGCAAAAAACAGACCTCATAGAGTTGCTTTCCATTAGTATATACGCACAATAATTTTTTGAGATATAAAATAATTTATTTCAACAAATGCGGATTATTCACAAGGTTTTTAACTACCCAAAAACTGTAAATGTCGAAATGAAATAAAGTGCGATAGCGAACTTAGCTACAGTTGAGAATAAAAAGGACAACCATTACTGGCAGTGAAACGTCGCCTACAGTGTGCTGAATTCGTATCATGTCAGTCACACCTGTGATATAAAATTAAAGTTTTTTTTTTGTAGTATTTCGTCTTAACTTTTAAGTACGTAAAATCTGTCGGTCCTGTACCTATTTCGTTCATACACAATTTTTATTTTTTCTAGGAGTGTTTGTTACTTGCCACATTTTGAGTCAATTTTGTCAGACAATAACTTGCCTATTTGTATTTTTTTTTATATTAACTCCACACAGGAGGCCCTGAAGAAAGTAATTTCCCTCAGGGCCTATGTCATCTTTGGGGATGCTGTGTGGAGGGTATGTATTGTAATGTCGTTGGAATAAAGCCGTAGAACACCCACGATAGATATTCAGCTATTATATAATTTTTCTAATTTTAAAAACGTTCACATTCCTGGTGGAATACCATTTTAATTATGATCTTTTTTTTTAAACATATTTTTAACTTTCTTCCACTTGTTTATTGTTCAGTTAATATACAAATGGAAGAATGTTATAAAGGTGTTTTATTAAAAAAAAGTCATATTATATTCTATTACAGGATATGCGCACTGTCTGATGGATGCTGAAAATTATTGCCTACCTTTACTATAGTTAAGTTTACTAAACGCAACCACTACACTGAAGCCGCTGCACAGTGGAGTATTTTATCTCGAAAGTTGGCTAAAACTATTCAGTGAGTTGATTCATAATAAATGATTTGTTAGAGGCATGTTTTTATATTTTTTCACTAATCCTAAATATATATATATACATATAATTTAATATAATATATTTTTTAAGAATTTGTTAAAAAAACTGCGAATGCCTTCCTTTTGCCAAGGTAGATCACTAGACGGAAGGGTTAAGTGTTATTTAAAAGAAATATTCAATTTTTCTCTTGCTAGCTGTCCATTTCTTTTTGAAATTAAACTTAAATGATTAAGTGATTTTTATGCAACTCTTTATCACTCACTTTCTGGGCATTATCAGCCTTACTAAAAAACGTTGTGTTAATATTACGCGGCGCGTAAGTTCAGAACAGTGAAAAACTTAACTTGACCATGGAGTTTGTTTAGTTAAAACTGTCTTAAACTAGGCTCAAGGTCTGCTTTACCACACCAACGTTAAATGGGCGTGTAAGAATTTGTTAGTAAACAAATAAACTCTAATTTGTAAGCCCGTAAGTGATTTGTTGAAGCCTATGTTCCAAAAACGTGCACATTTTATCAATATTTCATTGCTTCTTAAGGTCGTAAATGGATTTTTAAGAAAACCTTATCGTCTCCGGAATTTGTAACAAAGATTTTATGAAAATCAATGGTAAACAAAGTGATAATAAATAAAGTGTTTTTAAAAATCTTAAACGGAATAAACAAATTTTAAGGTACCATCAAAATTTTAAGTGTTAACTCAACGAAACCTACTTACTTAAATGCTTGTAATGATGATCCTTACGAAAACAATTTTTTTACACTTAAATGCATATGATTTCGAATGTAAGTATATCGACTATAATATTAAAACTAAATATTATAAAATAAAGTGCCTACTTTCTACTTATATGTCCAAAAATATTTTTTTATAAGTCTATTGATAACATTCTCAAAACGTTAATGTAAAACAACACAAACGACGTGAACAAACAAAAGAGATTTTGTTTGTTCACGTCGCAACCGCTGCGATAAGACTGTTTGCTGGTCATGTGGAATTATCATAAAAGGGCCGCTATATGATGTGATGACTATCGAGCTTTCAGAATATATCATATTTTGGGGTTTTAAGTTTTAACAAAGTAAATGTTTCCGACATATGGCCAGCGCGCTCCAAAGAGATACTCGTCTGTGCGGTGTGAGGTCAGTGGCGACTGTAATATTATCATTCTGTAGCTTGTATATAAGATGTCATCATCAGTTTCGCCTTTGTATTCTAAGCCCTTCATTAGCCGACTATTTAATGGGGGTGGGCGGATATAACTGTATTAGTAAGTCACATTGATACTGCTAACATACGCTAACATACGCTAACATACGCTAACATATGGGTAAACCGGGACTCGAACCTGGTTAAACATTGGCTAAGCTCAGTAGAAAGGTAAAGCAGATGACTCGTGTACGATCAGGGGTGGGCAGTTCTTTGATCAGCAGCTCGTCCATCGGTCAGGAGGTTGGAAAAGGGCATCACAATAATAACACATAAGTAAGGGCACAAGATATATTAATCATCTTCTAAAGAAACACAGGTATACATTGGATCTCTACTCTCTACACTCTCTGTGTCGACCGGATGAAACGAGGATTTTTACAAGGAGTTACAAGAATTGAACACAAGAAAGGGGATAGGTTGAAAGCTTACGATTCGCCTTGATGGGGTATGGAAGATCATGTTGACCAGGTTTCCCGCGCTCAAAAGCGGCGGTACTGTTGATGAGGTGATATTCACTCGGGACTTTACACGGAAACGGGACTCTACTGAGTTTAGTTCGAACCAAGATTAATAGACATGATTGGCAATTGATAGCGAAATGCATCTAGTAGGAAACTGGCACGAGATCGCGTCTGTTTCTATTATTACGTAACTCCGCGCGCTCGAACATTGTGAGCGTTTGTGGTTCGCTCTGCGAGAAACACACTGTTGCAATGACCGAGGTCCGCTCTCGACTGGCGCAGAGCGGGAAGCGACCGACCGGGGCAAGCGGAGGTCGGGGACTGCGGAGCTCGGCGGTGGCGGGCAGTATTGAGCCGAGAACGCTCTGGGTGGTCCGTGCCGATCACACGGCGGCTAGCTGCGTTTTGTCACGTACGCCACGACCTTCTGGCATGGGGAAAGCGAGGCTAAAGTGTGCAACTTTTTTATAGGGTGACTTGTATTACGTAACACATTCCCCCTCCGCCAGTAAAAGGCGACGTGGTAATGAAGCTTTAGGCGCTAAAAATCCTCTTCACCTTGTCGTGAGGGAAGTAGAGAGAGAAGAAAAAACAGTGTTGATTTACAAAAAAAACAAAGAAAAAATACATGGTTATGCAATGGTGAAAAGACAACATACAAGGTTATGCAGTGATGACAAGAACAACATACAAGTTTATGCAGTGATGAAAAGAACAACACACAAGGTTATGCAGTGATGAAAAGATAACATACAAGGTTATGCAGTGATGAAAAGAACAACATACAAGGTTATGCAGTGATGAAAAGAACAACATACAAGGTTATGCAGTGATGAAAAGAACAAAAAGAAGGGACTCTAAAATTTCATTGGTCTGTAAGCTAAGTTTGAAGAGCGTAGTGTTTTCGTAGAGTACCAAGTAGACGTAATTTCACTGAAGTTATAAAGTTACATTTTCACTGTAACTTGACCCATTTGAGATTGCACTCAAGTATCACTAGGGCCATAGAAATTGAACTGTGCTTCTTGGTTGTGGTTGAGAGATGGTGATGCGGAGGGCCAGAAGTATCCGGGTTTTGTTGTTGTACCAGCGTGAATTCCATTATGTTGATGCGGTGGAGCAGTGGTTGTCAAGGTGAAATGGAGTTGGTAATAACATGGAGTAATACCAATAAGTTGATTGATGGTTGATGCGTGTAATGGTTATTATGTTGAGTTTGCGCATCGGCAAGTGGTTGATTTGTACAAATGGCAAGTGGTTGATTTGTACGATGGCCAGTAGTTGATTTGCACAAACGGCAAGTGGTTGATTGCACAACGGCAAGTGGTTGATTGCACAACGGCAAGTGGTTGATTTGCACAAACGGCAAGTGGTTGATTTGCACAAACGGCAGGTGGTTGATTTGCACAACGGCAAGTGGTTGATTTGCACATACGGCAAGTGGTTGATTGCACAAACGGCAGGTGGTTGATTTGCACAACGGCAAGTGGTTGATTGCAGGAACATAATTAACCTTGAGCTGGCATGCTCTGAGGTTGGTTCTTTTGAATGTGGTTTGAATGATGAGACAACTTGATTTGCAACTGCACGCACGACTCACACCTAATTTGGGTGCGGTCGGGTGTTTTTGGTACGCAGAGATTGGAGAGATGTGAGTGATGGAAGTGAAGGCGGCAAAGAAGAGAAGCTCAGCTTGCAGGTGATGAGAAGGGCTGCTGGTCTTCTTTTTAATCCAGGGACAGGTTATTATTAGAGCCAAAATTCTTGAAGTTTACCTGCCTAGTAGACCAATGATGTAAAACGTTTGGAGAGAAACAAATTGTGTTCAAGAGAAAAGACAAAAAGACAAAAAAACGTCGTTGGTTAGAGAGAGTAGAGAGAGATCCAATATGCTGACTACACCATGAGTATCCCGAGATTGGGGAGACAAAAAACTATCACGACTGGCGTGAGGTTACCTATTTGATATACAAGGTATAGGTAGGTGGTTGTACAGTAGTAACACCAAGTTTCTGAAAGAAGTTGGCCTTCCATGGCCGGTGTTAGCGCTTGAGCGATAACAACTTACGACTTTCAAAATTACAAGAAATGTGTTGATTACCTAGGTATGGGGTGAAAAGGAGAGATTTGAAGCAAATTTCATGGATAAAGATTGTCTTATAGACAGACGATACGCTATGTGCGTAGGGTACACCTTCCAGATTCATGAAATTAACCTCAAGGATAATGAGGGATGAGAAAAAAAATGGCGATGAGCGAGAAGGTCTGCTGGTGATGGAGCTGATTCTCCGTTCGATCTCTTTCAGAGAACGAAATGTGGTCAACCAGCAGATTTCCTAACTTTTACAAATGTACAAGAGTTTGATGGAAGGGTGAAGGATGGAGGATTGAGTAGCGAAAATTGATAGTGACTGAGCTAATTCCCAATTCGATCTCTATGTGAGGACGAAATATATCAACCAGCAAATTTCCTAACTCTTTACACAAATATACATGAATTTGATGGAAAGGTGAAGGATGGAGGATTGAGTAGCGAAAATTGATAGTGACTGAGCTAATTCCCAATTCGATCTCTATGTGAGGACGAAATATATCAACCAGCAAATTTCCTAACTCTTTACACAAATATACATGAATTTGATGAAAAGGTGAAGGAGAATACACAGTAATAACAATCTAATCTTTCACGTGTATTTGGTGAAAGATTAGGGGTCGTATTTAATCCTCTACAGTTTGTGAGAACAAGACAGACCCTTGCTCAAGTTTCACAAACCTGGGAGTTTTTCTTATTCGTCTCCCAGACAACGAGTTAGGTGGTTTTGTGTCACTGTCTCAATTAACTCCCACGACACGATACCTCATAACCAACAGTGAAGCTGATGGCTAGTCCATGGTCAATGGATAGTGGATGGTTCTTGGGTCCGCTGACAAGAAGTCCACAGGTATCAGTTAGCGTAAAAAATTGCTGAATGCACAGCTTCATGTTTGTTTGAAGAGAACAAAAAAAATTCTCACTACAGTGAAGGACATTTCCCTCAGTGTCATGAGTTATACAAAAAAAGGGCCCCCAAATTAAGGGCGACAAGTCAGGGTAAAATGATCTACGTCCGGTAGAACAAGTACATAGTGTCAACTTATTTAAAGAAAACAACAACAAGATATTGTATCGTTCGCACGAATCATGGTAAGTATTATAACGTCTCCACGTCTCATGTAGAACAAGTACATAGTGTCAACTTATTTAAAGAAAACAACAACAAGATATTGTATCGTTCGCACGAATCATGGTAAGTATTATAACGTCTTCACGTCTCATGTAGAAATTGAACGAATTACGAAAGAACCCTAGTATTGAAAGGAAAGGTACAACATAGATATTTATAACCATTTAATGGAACAAATTATCTCTTTGGCCACAGTGTATGTAAGCCAGTAAAAAGTAATTATAACGAACTTCTCGTATCATGGTAGATATTATAACATTCTCATGTATAGTGTTAGATTTTATAACGATCCCTCGTCTCATGGTGGATATTGTAACATTCTCATGTATCATGAAAATAACATATCAACGTTCAATAATAAAAAAAAGTACCATTTCAATACCGGAAAAAAGATACATACACAATGTCAACAACAATCAAGTAGTGGCTATTGGTATTATCAAAAAAAATGACGACGGCATAACCTTTGGTTGGGTTTATGCGTTAAGTTGGCAATAATACAAGACATATGCCAACAAGGATGTCTTAAACAAGACACAAATATAGCAAAAGAGACCTATTTGGTTTTACTAACTCTTTGCTTACAAAATGTTGTGATGGCATAACCTTTGGTTGGGTTTATGCTTTAAGTTGGCAATAATACAAAACATATGCCTACAAGGATGTCTTAAACAAGACACACATATAGCAAAAGAGACCTAATCGGTTTTACTTACTCTTTGCTTACAAAAAAGGTTTGTAGTGGTTTATTTAAGACCTGATTGGGTTTTACTTACTTAAAATGACCAAACAAAAACAAGGAAACACACTTGGTGTTACCAAAATTGCCACAAACACGAATGTTGTGAACTTTATGTTACAAATTTGATACAGAAGGCACCTAGAGACACAGGATGACTTAATATGAGTGACCTGGCTCGGTGTATTTGACAAGGCAAATTAATGCTTATTTAAGTCAAAATACAGTACATAATATAACAAATTGGGGTCAGGAAGTTGAGATCTTAAGATTTTACATACTCAATGTGACCGAAAGGTGTTATGTATGTAACATTGTTATTGATGAGGAGGACAAATCGGCGTTTGTTCTCCTTTACAACAACCTTTTTCAGAATTGACGTGTCAATATCAAATTCTGAAAAAACAACAAATTAGAGCAAATGGGAATGTTGAGCGCCATTCAATTTTTTAGAAAAAACTGAAAAAACTTTAAAACAAAGTAATTGTAACTTTTTATTTGTTACACCTATGTAAACTTGAATCAAATGACGATACCAAACTGGAATTTACACACGCATTATGATTACAAGTTACAGGGGTAGAATATTCACCTCAATTGGGTGTATGTTGCAAAGGGGCCATTGTTTTATGTACGATGGAACCCATTGGAACAAATGTGAAGAACAAATGTGAAAGAACAATGTAAAGAACAATGTGAAGAACAAAGTGAAAGAACAATGTGAAGAACAAAGAACAGAAAAAATATTTACAAAACAATGTTGTACGTGACTTTTGTGGTATTTATGACAAAAAATAGTTATGTATTTAGTGTCGTAAGTGTCAGAATGGTAATGACTAACAAATGATGTCCAGGGTCATGACTCCGGGAGCATAAATTGTTCGGGAAGTGGAAAAAGTCTCTTGACTAGAATGATCAGTTCTAGAGAAGATACGTACAAAATATTAGTACAATTTATAAACATTACACGGTGAGGTGTGACAAAGAAACAAAAATAACAAAGGGTTTATACAAAAGAGCATAGTAGTACATGTATTGGTGAGAAATGATTTAAAAAAACACAGTTGACACTTCTGTGTTTTTAGAAAAAAAGGTTACCTTGCAGAGGTCGAAAAAAGCGAGTTTTTATATGAAACTAACGCGTTAAGACATGCTATTTGTCTGCACGAGGGCCAAGTCTCGTGGGATAAAGGTAGAGCCAAAAGTTTGTTAGTTATGTGAGTGTGACCTAGTGAAGGTGGTGTCTGTTGTGTCCACACTTCCTAGTTTGACAATATCTTTCACGTGATAGTTGCCGATGTGTTTCCCAGAGGCATCCGATAGGGTGTACACTACATCGGAGATTTTTCTCAGGACTTTTGCTTTAACAAAGCGAGGAGCTAGTTTTGCAGAGAAATACAGAGCACCTTGTGAGAGTGTGTTGTTGCGTCTCCAAACTATGTCGTTTTCCTTAAAGGTAACATGTTTCCTGCGTAAATTGTATCTGTTTGCACTCTTTTTGTGAGCAAGTATCAACGCATCTGTGACTTCGCTGTAGATAGCGGAAAGTTCCTCAAGACGGTGAGCATAATTCTCTGATGGGTTATCAGTAGAAGGAGGAAAAGATGATGGGAGGCTAGCGTCCCAATGCAAGGAGCCATGGACAATTTGTTCCATACCATGTTTGAGGAAGAAAGGAGTGTACCCAGTAGTGAGGTTCACTGTATTGTTTAGTGCAGCTTGAATTTTTTCTAGATTTTTGCACCATGTTCGTTGATCTTTGTCAACCAGGATTGCCAGAGCTGTGTTGATGGTCTGGTTGTAACGCTCTACCGTATTATTTTGAGGCGTGTAAAGGGTATTATAGAAAATATCTTTTATGCCATATTTGGCCAGAAATTCCTTGAATTCCAGAGCTATGAATTGTTTTCCATTGTCGCAAATGACGGTGCGAGGAGTGCCATAGGGGATAAAAATGTTTTTTTCTAACAAGTTTATGATTGCAGAGGCTGTGGCTCTTTTTAATGGGAAGATCCAACAGAACTTTGTGAATACATCCACTATGCTAAGTATATGCATGTTTCCGGCGTAGCTTCTGGGAAAAGGGCCGATGAGATCCATAGAGAATGATTGTAATGGCCTGTCTGCTCGTTTGGGGTTATTCATGAGACCAGATGGGGGTGCAGTACTATGTTTGTATGCTTTGCAAATGTCGCACTTAGAGATGTAGTTGCGAACTTGTTTAAACAGGCCTGGCCAGTAATACCTTAAGGCTATCTTCTTATAGGTTTTGAAAGTTCCTGGGTGTATGGATCCGGGGGCGCTGTGATTGTCAATGATAATTTTTTGTGTGTCCTCTGAGGGAATGACTAACTTCCAAGCATAGTCCTCGAGTATAGACAGTGGTGGTTTGCAGTTACGATATAACCGACCTTCTTTTATAATAAAGTTGGGAAATTTTTGCGGGTTGTTCCTGCATTCCTCGTAGGTTTTTAAATACCAAGTGTCTTTGGTGGTAGGAGTTGGTGTTGCTTCTTCGGAGGTCAGAGTGGCGAGTTCTATTCTTGAGAGGGCGTCTGGGACGATATTGTCTGCGCCTTTACGATGGATGACATCAAAGGTGTATTGTGATAGGCGAGACGACCAGCGGGCCAATCTACCAGATGGGTTGCTTAATGATACCAACCATTTTAGGCTACTGTGATCGGTGATGACTGAGAACTTACTGCCTTCGATATAGCCGCGGAAATGTTGGATAGAGTCCATGACTGCGAGTAGTTCCTTTTCAGTTATCCCATAGTTTTTTTCGTGTTTGTTTAGACTACGAGAGAAGTATGCCACTGGGTGTTCGCCGTCGGGGAATTCTTGTGTTAGAACTCCGCCGATTCCAACATTGGAGGCGTCTGTATGCAGGGTGAAAGGCAGATTGAAATCTGGACAGTTTAGTACCGGTGCAGATTGCAGTGCTGTTTTTAGAGAGGTGAAAGCCTTTTCAGTTTCGGCAGACCAAGCGAAGTTACTGACACCTTTACGGGTACCCGTAATTTTATTAAGGGGGGCCGCTATTGTGGAGAAATCCCTTATGAATCTTCTGTAGTATCCGGCGAGACCAAGGAAACCTTTAACTTCTTTAGCATTCTTTGGCCTGGGAAAGTTTGTCATAGCTTCGACTTTGGCAGGGTCGGTCCTTAGACCTTTTTCGTCTATTACAAAGCCGAGGTAGCGTAGGCGTGATTTGCAAAATTCGGATTTCTTTAGGTTGATTGTTAATCCGGCAAACTTGAGTTGTTGGAATACTCTTTCTAAGGTGGCGATGTGTTTTTCAAACGTGTCGCTGATGATTATTAGGTCGTCCAAGTAGCAGAACAAATTATTGTCGGATTCGGGGCCGAACAGTCTGTCCATCAGTCTTTGTAGCTCAGCAGGGCTGTTTTTTAAACCGAAAGGGAGTCTCTTAAAGTGGAACATTCCTCTGCCGGGCACTACAAATGCTGTTTTTTCACATGAAACTTCATCCAAAGGTATCTGCCAGAATGCTTTGGACAGATCTATTGAAGAGATGAATTTTGCGTTGCGTAGTTTATCCAGGATTGCGTGTACAAGCGGAAGTGGGTACGCGTCAGCCTCAGTGCAGGCATTAAGTCTTCTACTGTCGAGGCAGAATCGGGCGGAACCGTCTTTTTTGGATACCAAGAGTGTGGGGTTGGTCCAGGGGCTTCTGCTGGGAACCACGATGCCCATATTTAACATATCATCGAGTTCCTTCTCCAACAGTTTTAGTTTCTGGGGAGCCAAATTGTAGTATCTTTGTTTGATAGGTGGTCCATTTGTCTTGATGTGATGTTTGACTAAATTTGTCAAACCAAGTCCACACTTTTCGAACGAGATTGATTCAAATTTCTTGATCATGCCTTCCAGTTGTTCGGCCTGTGGTGGGTGAAGGTTCTCGTACGGAATTATTGTACGGATTTCGTTGATTGAGGTGGTGGGTGTGGTGTTGTTGCATGGGTTGAAAACCTGGGGTGCAATGTTGAATGCTTTCCAAAAATCAACTCCAAGAATAAATTTCTGGGTGATGGTTGGTACAATTAGAAAATTTATTGGAATTGATTTACTTCCACACTTGACAGGTAGGACAATTGCTCCTGTGACTTTTTGAGTGTTGTTGTCTGCAGTGGTGACGAAAGCGGGGTGTTTGTTGATTGTGAATCCATTGTTGACAAAGGGGATGTGGGCGTTACCGCCGAGGCAGCTAACTGAAGCTCCACTATCCAGTAGTCCAGAGAAGACGACGTCATTAACAGAAAATTGCGCGTATGGGCGACCATCTTTAGCTTGAGTGCAGCTCACTGTAGAAAGCTGTAAGGCCTCTTTGAAATATGCAATGTGTTTCAACCACTCGGTCCATTCAGTAGGCCTAGATATTGAATGAACTTCCGAGGGGTTGAGTCTTAGTTTTTTGGAGTTCTCTTGGACCAATTTGGCGGAGGTTTGGAGAAATCTGTAGGTGGTCTTGCAATTAAGTTGTTAGAAGGATGTAATCTTTCAAGGTTATTTCTTGATCTCTTGAAGATTTCCCTCAAGTTGTCATGTTGAGGAGAATGGTCACGGGGGCGCTTTTGGTGGCCCCTGTTATCTTGGGTATACGAAAGTTTAGCTTTTTTGTAGCAAGATGATTGTGAGTGTCCGGTTCTTTTGCAAAAGGTGCAAAACTTCTTCTCGTTAAACTCTGGTTTAATTTGATTGGATGACCGAGAGGCGAGGCTTGGTAGAAGGGGCTCGTTAGAAGTCTTGGTGTTTCTTCTTTTATCTTGATAGTTTTCCAATAGAAGACAGACATCTTTGAGTTGTTCTACTGAGGATATTTTTTGAGAGGTTATTATGTTCTCATATCTTGCTAGGAGGCCATCAGTCAAGATAGGGACTAGCTCTGTTTCAGGAACTGGAGTTGTCAGTTTGATGTTTAGAAGATCTGCTCTCTGGGCGTATTGTGCTACTGTTTCGTTGGAGAATTGTTTGATGGAAAACAGAGTAGACTTAATCCTATGCTGTGTTTCTTTTGGTGCGAAACTTTTCAGGAGAGCAGCTTTGAGTTCGGGCCAGGAGCTTACTTTTTTCTTGTGAATTCTATGCCAGGAGAGTAGCTCGTGCGAGATGAGATCTATGAAGTTACGGTGTAGTATTTCAGTAGGAATGTTGCGTATCGCGGCTGTTTCTTCAATTCGGTCGATGAAATCTTCTACGTTAGTATTGCCGTTGTACTTAATTTTCCATCCAGTTAGATCGAAGGGTTTTGTGGTTTCCTTGATGGGTGTAATTGGTGGTTTAATTTCTGTGCAAGTAGGTATGCTTGTGTCAGAGATTGTTATACTGCCGGGTTGAAATTCCAGTCTCCTAATATATTTCCTGTTATAATATGTTGCGTACTTGATCAGGACGTTTTTGGTTTTGTTGAAAGGAGAAATATTCCTGTCTTTCAATTCCTTTTCTAAACTTTGAGTACTTCGAGAGCAGATGTTGGCTATTATGCCTAAGGTGTTGTTTCGAGGATTCAATTTGTGGCTAGTTGAGTTAGACATTGTGAAAAGAAAAAAGAATTGTCAGAGTGTTGTGGCTGGTTGTTTTTCAAAAAAAAACACCAGGGGTTTACTTGTGATGGTAGGTGAAGAATTTTGTGAAATTTTTGAAGTCCCAGTATGGAAAAAAAAAATGGCCAGCGGTCTCCTTGTGTTTTTAATGGGAAGGTCCCTGAGATTGTGCGTTTTGAAAAAAGAATTTCGAAAAATTTCAAAGTCCTAGATGAGTGAAGGAAATTTTTTGAAAAATTTCCAAGTCTTTGATTTGAAAAAAAAAAACGGCCAGGGGTCTCCTTGCAATTTTAGTGGAAAAGTCCCTGAGATTGTGCGTTTTGAAAAAAATTTTCGAAAAATTTCAAAGTCCTAGATGAGTGAAGGAAATTTTTGAAAAATTTCCAAGTCTTTGATTTGAGAAAAAAACGGCCAGGGGTCTCCTTGCAATTTTAGTGGAAAAGTCCCTGAGATTGTGCGTTTTGAAAAAAATTTTCGAAAAATTTCAAAGTCCTAGATGAGTGAAGGAAATTTTTGAAAAATTTCCAAGTCTTTGATTTGAAAAAAAAAAACGGCCAGGGGTCTCCTTGCAATTTTAGTGGAAAAGTCCCTGAGATTGTGCGTTTTGAAAAAAATTTTCGAAAAATTTCAAAGTCCTAGATGAGTGAAGGAAATTTTTGAAAAATTTCCAAGTCTTTGATTTGAGAAAAAAACGGCCAGGGGTCTCCTTGCAATTTTAGTGGAAAAGTCCCTGAGATTGTGCGTTTTGAAAAAAATTTTCGAAAAATTTCAAAGTCCTAGATGAGTGAAGGAAATTTTTGAAAAATTTCCAAGTCTTTGATTTGAAAAAAAAACGGCCAGGGATTGTCCTGGGATTTTGATGGAAAAGTCCCTGAGGTGTGCGTTTTGAAAAAAAAATTTCCAAAAAACAGATTTCCGAAAAAATTAAAATTTCCGAAAAATTTTCAAAGTCCTTGATTTTTGAAAAAAACGGCCAGGGGTTGTCCTGGGATTTTGATGGAAAAGTCCCTGAGATTGTGCGTTTTTGAAAAATTTCCGAAAAAACCAAATTTCCGAAAAATTAAAATTTCCGAAAAATTTCGAAGTCCTTGATTTTTGAAAAAAATGGCCAGGGGTTACCCTGGGATTTTGATGGAAAAGTCCCTGAGATTGTGCGTTTTTGAAAAATTTCCGAAAAAACCAAATTTCCGAAAAAATTTTCAAAATTCCGAAAAATTTCCGAATACAGATTTCGAGGAAGTATTGTTTTTTCTTTCAACAATTAATGGAGGGTTGTTTGTGATTCGTGACCAATTGTCTGAATTTAGGCAGAACCAGCTTTTGGTTATTTATACGCAAGCATCCCTTTCCCTGGACACGACAGGCTCGAGGCGGAGAAGGGCCGAGAGTCGGGGATTTACGTCAATCGCGAATCTCAATTATATGTAAAGGGTAAGTCGGCTTTCAAGACTTTTCTTTCAAAAAGGATACTCTACCCACCTTTATTACATATAAAGCGAAATTATCAGATGACAGAAGGGCGTTAGTTTTCCTTGTCTATGAATTTTGCAGAACGATGCTGGCTTATGGCTCCACTAACAAGGAATTTATTTTGTATCATGTACAAGATTTGAAATTGTTGAATTGTAGTTTAATGTAGCTCGTTTCCTCTAATAGTTGTACTCGGAAAGTAAACCTTCATGGTTAAAGATCACTATGTGATGTTTGAGATGTCCGAAAAGAAGTAAATGTTGGTTGCGCACCTTGTGATAGAATACCGGTAATTAAATTTTGTCGAGTGACGATTCGTAGAACTTGTAATTTAACACAGAATAGTTTTAATGTGACACGGTTGTTTTAGATTTGACGCGATGGTTTGTAGAACAGCTATGATTTATTGGAAGAAAACATAGTTATCAAGACATAAAACACAGTGAAAGAGTTCAAGATTATTTCCAATTTGACCTCCCGATGGACGATTAATAATCAGAGAAAAAACCACGTTTGCGCCAGTGCTAACATACGCTAACATACGCTAACATACGCTAACATACGCTAACATATGGGTAAACCGGGACTCGAACCTGGTTAAACATTGGCTAAGCTCAGTAGAAAGGTAAAGCAGATGACTCGTGTACGATCAGGGGTGGGCAGTTCTTTGATCAGCAGCTCGTCCATCGGTCAGGAGGTTGGAAAAGGGCATCACAATAATAACACATAAGTAAGGGCACAAGATATATTAATCATCTTCTAAAGAAACACAGGTATACATTGGATCTCTACTCTCTACACTCTCTGTGTCGACCGGATGAAACGAGGATTTTTACAAGGAGTTACAAGAATTGAACACAAGAAAGGGGATAGGTTGAAAGCTTACGATTCGCCTTGATGGGGTATGGAAGATCATGTTGACCAGGTTTCCCGCGCTCAAAAGCGGCGGTACTGTTGATGAGGTGATATTCACTCGGGACTTTACACGGAAACGGGACTCTACTGAGTTTAGTTCGAACCAAGATTAATAGACATGATTGGCAATTGATAGCGAAATGCATCTAGTAGGAAACTGGCACGAGATCGCGTCTGTTTCTATTATTACGTAACTCCGCGCGCTCGAACATTGTGAGCGTTTGTGGTTCGCTCTGCGAGAAACACACTGTTGCAATGACCGAGGTCCGCTCTCGACTGGCGCAGAGCGGGAAGCGACCGACCGGGGCAAGCGGAGGTCGGGGACTGCGGAGCTCGGCGGTGGCGGGCAGTATTGAGCCGAGAACGCTCTGGGTGGTCCGTGCCGATCACACGGCGGCTAGCTGCGTTTTGTCACGTACGCCACGACCAAAGAGTATGGATACTAAAGAGACAGCATGTGAAGTGTGCCCGCGCGCTCCAAGTGTGAATTTTGTGGAATTTTACGGAGACGGCTGACATTAGCTTTTACACCTCGGTCGCGTATTGAGCTCCTAGTAAAACGTTGATAAAACATAGAAAAATGGTCAACTGCGCCGTAAAATTGTGTAAAAGCAATTCTGTGAAGAAAATTAAGAAGAAAGACGGTCTTACCTTTCACATGTAAGTATTTAAACACCGCTCAATTAGACATTTTATAGTTAATTTTTGACGAGTTCATTTCAACCGCCATCACGTCAAGCACGGCCAGCTCGGAATCACGCCGTGGACGAATGTCAATGGGCCGAATCAGTCAACTTATTTTATAATAATTAAAAATTACCAACAAACCTTTATTTTTTATTAATTATAACATACGTTTATAATGAGTTGTCTTGTATGGTGACCTGATAAATCAACAGATCGACGATTCAACACGAATTTTAAAAGTGGTATTTTTATGAATTTTTTTAGGTATGAGAATAGGTCGTAAAGTATATTTCTTACCAATAAGTGATTAGGTGTCCCTATTCATAAAAAATAGGGTGTCCCTATCTAAAAATAATTTATATGGCAGAACAACGTTTCCGGGTCAGCTAGTATTTATATAGTTGATACACTGTAAAACTGTAAAGTTATTTAATTTGACTTTTATGTCGTTTTTATTAGAGTTTTTTCATCGAACTCTTTCAGCCAGATTTTTATTTTTGATTTGTATTCATGAAACTTTTCAAATATTTTTTTTTATCTGGAGGAAGGATGTTGTCAATTTTTGTTACAAAATAAATTAAGTTTCTTCATCGCAATATGAGTTTATAACTTGCAATGTTTTCTGTCTTTTTGATTCGTCTAGTGTGATGGATAAGTTTTAAGTTTTTTCTTATATTATTAACGACAACTCCTTTCCTAAAAGTCAAGCACCAGCTTACATTAGGAAAGAATATAATAATGTACAAAATTGTACTCTGCAAATCTGTTGATTATTTAAAATAATTCTAACTAATAAAGAAAAAAAAATCTATTCAAACTGATGAATTGTGCAATGTTAGCACCAAGGAATGGCGCTGCGAGTTTTAGCAAGTTCATAACATTAGTTTATTACCCAATTGCACTTGTTAGATACATTCCCTGAAGATTGATACCGATTTATCGATTGATCTTGATTTGGCAAAAAAAGAGTTACGTGAAATCAGATTTAGGTAATTTACAATAACATGTATGGTACAATAAATAAATAAACAATATGTATGTCTTTTGTTACTTCCCTTTCCGCACTAGTTAATTTTATATTTTTACCACCATTCTTTGTTTGGCAAATAATGCGTAATGCGCTGTATGCCCAAAATGTGATAAAAAATTACGGATGTTTTTTTAATAAAAAATAAATAAAATAATGTGCAGCCCGTTCACAGTTCGGCCCTTATCTCTGACCCATGACCCCCTCCGCGCCCGCTTACCGCTCTTCCCCGTCTCTATCCCCTCCCACAAGGGCGTTGACAAACATGGGAGCTTCATTGGTTTTACGTATTCTAATACATCTCGACAAATTATGCCGCTTCCATGAATCCTAGTTCCATGGCCACGACCTTCTGGCATGGGGAAAGCGAGGCTAAAGTGTGCAACTTTTTTATAGGGTGACTTGTATTACGTAACAATACCTACCGTAGAACGCAGTCATTCCATCCTTCAAATAGTACTTTCATTACAAAATTTATCACGTTACGGGATGAACCAAATAAAGTAGCAGCCTTTATTTGGTAAAAAAAACTCATAATAAAATGTCCTTATATTCAGGATGCCATGGTTTCACTGGCTCCAGACTCAGCTACACTACGAAGCTTTTCGAACGACATTTTAATACTAGTAGATATTACATCTACAACCAATGTCTTTCTCACGTCGACTGTGGTTTGGTAATACCCTTCAAGCCACAACATGAAATTTTTACAAAATACGATAAAAACGAATATTTACAAATTCCAAAACTAACTAAATATCGCGAAGTTGATATGAAAGTGGTTATATATTGTTCAAAATTTTGATGTAAAATATTTCAAGTCTATTAATAATTCTTAGATTTTTACTAAGTAACCTAAAAAAATGTATGGATACATTTTGGGTTTTAGTATAAAAAATTCCGTAATTAGTAAAAATTACTTTACCATATTGTACTTTGAAGACTATTGTATATGAAACCGCTGAAAAGAAAATTCGCATAAAATTTGACTTGAAAGGTTTCATCAAAACGCAGTCGACATGTTTAGTAATTAAAGTGTTATCGTTCACTTCATCACCAGCGATTCAAGATTAGGTACTAATCGTGATTCTCCGTATTAGGATTCTGACCTCATGATGTTTGTAATACATACACGATTTTTATTTATGAAACCAATTTTTATTTTCCTATGTTAAGGGTACAACGGGGTTATTAAAGCGTGCTTTTGTAAACCTTTTAAAAAGTAACAATTATTTTACAAGCAATAATTATTCGCCTGAAACACTCATCCACATTGAAAAATCTCCTGATAAAAGATACATGACGCCAACGGGACTCGAACCCGTGTCCCTTCGATTTCCGGTCGACAGCTCTGACCACTGAGCTATGGCGGCTTATCTCTTATCCGCGAAATAATTCAATATATACTAGTGTTTCATTCAAAAATTACTGCTTGTTACATTTTTTCACCTGAAAACAACCAACTTTATTTTATATGAGAAAGGCATTGTAAGTGCTAACTCTCTCACTAGATGGCGTCGAGACAAATTGTCTACATTTTTAGGTGAAATACTTGAA
The DNA here is from genome assembly GCA_026573805.1 of Hesperophylax magnus. NCBI lineage: Eukaryota > Metazoa > Arthropoda > Insecta > Trichoptera > Limnephilidae > Hesperophylax > Hesperophylax magnus. Next base: position 11,418,181 of record JAIUSX010000002.1, read on the forward strand.
CTTGTCAAATATTAATTATTATTTTATTGGTAAACTAACGTTTAAGACAAGATTTTTTATGCATAGCACAAAGGGTAACAATTGTTACCCTTTGTGCTATGCATAAAAAATCTTGTCTTAAACGTTAGTTTACCAATAAAATAATAACTTTTAAAAAGTACTGCAAAATTTATCACTGTTTCAACTGAAACAATTTTTTTGGCTATTTATTTATTTGTAAGAAACAAACAGCTTTTACATAATATACAATCATAGATATAAATATACAAGTTAACTGAAGTCCAGCCACAGAAGTTTCTTATGCTAAAGTTCATTGGAAATGAAGTTTTAATATCTTAAAATTATTTTTTTGTTAAAGGAAGGGGAGAGGAAGAGGATAGGAGATGCTCCCGATACATTCCATACTCTCATATTAATAATCGATCGTACGCATTACTTTATATCGATATTTCTTTAGGTTATTACCAAAAATGTCAATGCTGTAAAATTTTGTATTATATTGTGCACATATACAAGGAATTGGGGATTTTTTTCGAATGTTTGTTCTACACGAGGGTATATATAATGACACTGTTATAAAATACTTTAATTTATTGTGTTGTTAAACCAACTGTTCATAACGACTTCGATCTGATACATTTATACCCCTTACTCACCATCCGATTTGCAGGACAGCACAACTGCCAACCGAATTATGATTATTCCAACAAAGGTAATAATAATTCTGCTGGCGGTTTTGCCTACTCACCAACCGATTTGCAAAACCCCGCATGCTGTCCTACAAGTTGTACTGCAAATCGGATGGTGAGTAGAGGCTAACCACGAAAATAGAAATTAAACGTCGAATTGGTGAAATAGTGTAGTGATGGGAATTAAATAAAGTAACCAGTCTTCGACATATTTGATTTATTCCCTTCCGTGAGTATGAAGGCAGACTTACTGTGTTCACGCCCCGAACGCCGGCAGTTTTTGGTACTTACTAAAGACTTACACCCTCGTGTTACACTCACCCTTTCATCGCCTTTCCGTACGCCTTCGTAACAAATTTCGGTTTCAAAGATACTCGCCTGACCCATCAAGCCCCTTGGCTAAACTAGCCCCGCTATAACCTCTTTATATTTAGCACCTTTTAAATAAATGACTTTATCATCCACCCTATTCAGATTGAGAGACTTCCTTTGCCAATGAAGCGTGTGATGGCGCGTTACACATCGGGCTGTGGCTTCACGCTTCTTGCGTTGGTTGAATTTTCCTTCGAAAATTTGCAACATTGTTTTAAAGTGTAACATTGTGTCCATCTGGTCCAGGAAAATATGCCTTGTTTTTGGTTCTTGATAGTTATTAAAAGGTTCTGAAAGTTATACCTTATAGAACGTGCTCATAAGTTGCTTTTGATTTTAGTTTCTGAAATATTAATCAAATTCACGAGTTCATTTTACGCACTACTTTTAACTCATTTTTAACTCAATCTCGTTTTTCCGATTCTCATACAACCCTAATACAAAATTAACTATTTTTCAACAACAAACAATTGCTTCTTCTTACTCACATTTCTAACTACTAAATAAAAATACCCCTTGGGGACAGTATTTTAAGAAGGAAGTCTCCTATAGCCATTATACAGTCACTCGGGAGACGAATAAAAATATTTATTAATATAAGGCATTTTGGACCGCCGCCCCGGGAACCATTTATCGGATAACTAATACCTCTGCCATAGGTCACCTCAAGTGGTTCGCTACGTTTGGTGACTTGGTAGGAGTGACCGGGTTCATAAGGGGTGAGGTTTGTCTAGTTATTGGCGTCGAAAGCGTCTACCCACCTATTGCGTGGCGGATCGGAGCGGAAGAGACTGGTTTAAGGAGACCTTTTGACCTCCAGAAGGACTCTCGACCCATCCTTCAGATTCCTATCCACTCATCATACCTTTTTCCTTTTCAGAACTTCCTTTCCTTAAAAAACCCCTCCACACAGCACTCCCAATGATGATGATATAGGCCCTGAGTATTATTGGAGCTAATTCTTCTACGTCTTATTCCAACACCCCTAGAATATTTCATGCACAATTAATTATTTTCTTAATAAATAAATTTGAAAATATTTAATCGCTGTTGTAGGTATTCGGTTGTATAATGTGTAAATCTTAAAAAATATATTCTGACGTACCGTCATAAAAAAATTGACAGATTTAAAATAAAAAATAACCCCCTCTGTTGATATATTTAAATATCTAGGTACTGTCCTTAATCTCTTTTATAAAGCATTTGTTTTGTTTCCAGTTTTTATTTTTGTTTTTATGTGATTTTTACTGTCCTTAATCTCTTTTATAAAGCATCTGTTTTGGGTTCAGATTTTCCACTTGTTTTATGATATTTTTCAAAGTACGATAAAGGGTAACATGCAAATAAAACACAGTTAAATATTTCCGCCATCAGTTATTAAATATTCCGATTGATTTTATTACCCCTGAAATGAATTTTCCGATTTTATTTCACAAATATTTCACACAAATAAACGAGAATGAATTTCACGTCCAATTGTTGGAAATTCTGTTCGGGAGTTGTGTATCGCGATTTTGATGAAAACTGCTGACGTTTCTGAAAGCGCACACTGTTTTAATACTATTACTAGCTGACGTGTACCCGACTTTGCTGGGGTTATCATCATTAGACACATACCATCGCGGACTTTTCTGTGGGCCTTTTTGAGATATATAATTCCGTAGTACATTATTTTGATGTATCTCATGAGGTTTAGCCAGCGTTAGAAATGTAGTGCCCGAAAATATATTTTTACGACTTGATTATAAATCATCGACTTTTCCCTACTTTTTATAAATATAATATGCATGTATCATAAACCTTCCGGAAGAAATTCTCCAAATGATAGTGAAAACCCTATCAAAATCCGTTGCTTAGTTTAGAAGAACTAAGCGCACAAACAGACAGACGCGGATAGCGACTATATTTTATACTATTTAGAGATCGGAAATAACATTCGATATATTTTGTTACTTAATATTAGCTAGTTACATAGTAGGCTTTTATTGAACCCATTCTACTTTTTTTGGCAATTAGAACTCCAAGGGTTCGAAGCGCGCACTTCAACTTGATTTTTTTCACGAGTGCTACCTTTTTCTGGCTCCTTCGGCACAAAAGGCAATAGTCGACTGACTCTTAGGTCTTTGTCGATTTCGGGCTCAATTGAATCCGCAAAATTGATTCCCTTAATGAGAAAAGTTGGTCGTCTGTTCGTTAGGCTGCAAGATGAACTCGACCGTGCCAGTTTGGAACATCTTTTCATTATTAATTTTGTCCTTTATGGACAATTTATTGAACTTCTTCGTCGTCATCTCATGTATTTTTTAAAAAACTTGGTCCAACCACAATTTTTTAAAAATCTTTTTGTATTCTTCGATAGGTCTATTGGCGTGAACTCCCTATTAGACTATGTGAAGTCCCCGGCGTTGCCCGGGCCTTACGCAGGTATAAAGTAGACAGTGACCCTCCTCTTGTTTTGAAGATCAAGAGAATAAAACTGTAGATGTGTATAAAATCACATCCACCTCGGGTGTCGGCCACGCGGTATGCCGCCACATGCACACTTATATTAATAGATATTTCTGTCGATTACTTTGCTATTTTCATAGCTCTGTGATAGAGGGTGGGTGTAAGTTCTGTGCCAAGATGTACAGGATTTATTATCAAACTTTGTTTTGGCACGACATTCGTATCAAAAGCCATATTCGAATTAAAAATTCCATAGGACTAAATCTATCTTAAAACTTCTCTAACCTCCAGCTACTGTTTTAGGTCGGGTTATTTCTCACTTAAAGCCTTATATTTAGTCAAACTGTTACATTTTTAACTCTAAACCCGGCCTTGGCCTAAAAAACAGTTATTTCTATATATGGTATTATCTATTTCTGGAATAAATATGTTATCTCTAACATTAAATGTACATTATCGATAGTGCGTATTAATACAATAACGTTCGCTTACAAATAAACTAGATGGAATTGTATGTATTTTCCCGAAAATGCTGCCGTCTCGTAACGAATGTACCCGTATGCCTGTACCAGCCCACCACCGGTTTTCGTTTCTGTTCTGAACATAAAATTTTATGCTTCGCTACGTTCCTGTGAGGGTCTCCCGAGTAGTAAATTTATCAGGCACTTGAGTAAGTAGATGGAAGTGCGACCTATTGTAGGGTGTAACGGGATTAATTATTCACTGTAGATCTTCTCTACGTCATTCTCGTAGCTACAAGCTCGTGATGGATGAGGTTTATGAGATGGACTCGTTTTACAACCTATCTAAGTGCTAATTATTGGTTTCAATTTTGGAATACTTTGTCTGGAGTTTCTGTAATTTAATGGTCCTTACTTCCTACTAAAGCCTATATATAGTTATAAACACTCTCTCTCTCTATTTTTGAGGTTATTAGAAGAACAATAAATTATTTTCAATAATAACACTTTTATAGGTATAAAGAACCCACATAACTACAACAATTTAATATTTTCCTTTCTTAATTTATAAATTTTAATATTTGTTGCTTCTTGTACATTTTAACATTTACGTACACATGTCTGATGTCTGTCTGTATTAAATCTTTGATTTTTGTTGCATGGTTTGACTTAATAATAATAACATACATCGATGTAAGTTAGGTTGTTTATACTATGTAAACAAACACCTCGGTGAGAGTTATTTTAGTTTGCTACTCGAAAAGTTTAAATCGACTATTGATGTTAAAATAATTAGTTGATTGATGTCTTCTGCAAATGTTTCAGTTCGGTGTACCTGTTTGATATTAAATAAACAACGATTAAAGTTTGATTGAGTTTTACTGAACTCCCTCAATCAATATGAAAGTCAGCAAATCTACTCGAAAACTATTAAATCGTCCCTATGCGACCTCCAGAAAGACTAAACGGTCGAGTTATGGAAGACAATGCTGTATTGCTCCAGGGATAGTCGGCTGACAGTAGGACTCAATGTGCCGCATAATATTGTATTTTATTCCCAGTTGGAAGTCCGCACGTGTCGGTTGCGTCCGTACGGATACGACCACTCCACTATTATAACCAGTTTAAGGGTGGAAAGATAGAACTCAGACACTAACATCTTGTTTCCTAAAGGAATTCTAATAAACACACAGTGTGGGCTGACGATTATCTCCTCGTTTAGTTTGTCGACATTTTGAATGGGTTACAAGTACAAGTTCAAATTTGTATGGAGAATTTTTGCTTTTTATAACAAGAATGGTCGTGCTTTTTTGTTGGTTTTAATGTGTAATTTTGATGTGGGAATTCGTGTGGCGTAAAATTATATTAACCTTTTTCAAAATTCACCTGATCGATCGTTTTTATAATATCATACATTCCGCAGGCCACACGACATACGTCATAAGACGTATGCGCTAAGATTTGGATTTAATTAAATTGAGAAATTTCTAATTTAAAATACGTTCCATTTTTGCTATTTCGTATCAAAATTATAAATTGGTCTTGGTAGCCTTCATAATTAGTTGGCGCCTTCCAATATTATGTTATGGCCAGGTACGAATTTCCTCCAATTCATTTTATTTTTATTACTTAAGTTTCCCCACACCATTGAAAGTTTGTGTATGATGAGCGATCCTGGGAAGAATGTTTTTTGTCAAATTCAATAGATTATTTTATCTCTCCAAGGATTAATGGACCGGTCGTAGATGAAGCGATTTTTATACACGATCTTTTTACTCACTTCGTATAAACTGTGCCTACGTGCATAAAATGATTAAGTGTCTTTATAATGGATTAGAAGACGAAACTTCTTTGTTTCTGTGGTTTCTTAAGCATGTTTTTATTTTTTTTATTTTTATTCATACTCTCAAAATGAACATAAAAATACGGAATACTGTTTGTTTTACGTGCACGATAGGCAAAACAAGGAACATTAAAAACACCAAATATGTTGATAGGATCTCTTAGAAAAGTTTCATAAACCGTGTAACATGTGTCTGAACTTACGAGGGAGAACTTAATAGAACTGCTTGAAAGAGAAGGAACAAAGATAGGTTAAAAGGAATGAACGGGAGTCGTAGTGTTAGTTCTATTCCATTCAAGTACCTAGTGAACCACTATAAACATTGTACTAAATATGTTTTATATTATTCCACCTTAAATATAAATAAAAGCATATTCTTATAAAGTAAAAATTACAGACATTGTATATTTTCTCCTTTCACAAGGCATCAACATTCACAAGCCGCAGGTAAATATTACTCATACCGAAATTCTACTGATTTATAACAAGTTTCTCGTTTACTTTTAAAGTTTTTAACTTTAAAAAAAATTGTTGTTTTAAAGATAATATCTATGCATTTGTTATGCCGCTCCAAAAATAATTTAAAACACATGTTTTCTGTTATTTAATATGTTATAGGCATGAAAATTCACAATGTATCTTTAAATGCAACTAAAGCATTTGTCGAGAGATTTTTGCTCTATTTCAAACGAGACGTGTTTTATTAAATATTTTCACCATTTTCGCTAAATTATTATCGTTTTTTCCTCTAACATTCGTATTTACGTATATCTTTCAAACCATCTTGTACGTTTACTACGGGGCACAGTGGGCTGAAAATCGCCTTTCATAGACATAGAGACTTGAATTTTCAAGGGTTTTTTTTTGGCTAGAAATGGATTCTGCTGATCATTACTATGCTATAAAATTTCGTACGAAGCAATTGCGTGTACAAATGAAGGAGTTATCATTTTTTTAAGAAAAATTTGTATGGCACTGACATTAAAAATGAGGCTATCTCTGGAATCACAAGGTTGGCCATTCTATCCTTACACACAGATATACTACTATTTATTTGTATTTTTTTGACATACTTCGTATTGTCAAGTCAAACTGAATGTTCCCGACTATGCTATAACATTTCGTACGAAGCAATTGCGTGTACAAATGAAGGAGTTATCATTTTTTTAAGAAAAATTTGTATGGCACTGACATTAAAAATGGGGCTATCTCTGGAATCACAAGGTTGGCCATTCTATCCTTACACACAGATATACTACTATTTATTTGTATTTTTTTGACATACTTCGTATTGTCAAGTCAAACTGAATGTTCCCGAATATCCTGTTGCACCAATTTCCATATTTATGTTTGAAGAAAGAACGAGCACTAAAGTAAACCAATCTCACGTAAAATCTTTTAATATCGTAGTTTGTAAAACCTCCATGGACAGAGAAGTATTAAATGCAATGCCATTAGGCTATTCAATTCCCTATATTTTACTTGTCAAATGTCAAAAAATGACAGCTTCAAAAGAAACATCTACCGAAATAGCGGGCTATTCAAAATAACACCTCTTATTGGAAAACCCTGTAGAATATGCAAGCCAAAAGTTCAAGGAAGATCATTGATATCTTTCAATAAACCTATCTATTATCAAGAGCAGTTCATATTTAATAATGTGTAAGAAAAACCATACGAAAGAAGAAGAATAATGTGTATATTATTTATGCATATTTAGGCATGTACCGACGTTTTGCGTGTATTATATTTATATACGTTTTTTCAAGTATTATATTTATATACACGTATTCTTCTTTGTTTTTATTCGACTGCATTGCTAACATTGTTTTTTTTGTCTAACTTATATTCATCTGGTTCAAAAATCTTTTCAATAGTTAAAATTGTTATATTGGTTTAATTAAAATAAAAAATGTGCATATGCAGCTTGTTTTCTATCTATCTGTCATATTTTTATTTCATTGAGAGTTAATTTTATTAAGAGTGAGATAGGTAATAGGTTTATAAATATGTAGTTATAATTAATACATTTAAAAAAAAAGTTGAAAAGTTGACGGATTATGACATTTATTTTTTAACCTTTAAAAAAATGTCGTCTTTTTCACCTCAAGTAGTTACAAAGTAATGAATTCCTTTGTCTCCTGTTTTTCGCAAAATTTTACTTGTTTTTAAGCTGAATAACGTTTTAGGAAATTGTCTTCCTTTTCGAGTGACTGCTTAATTTAGGGCCTCTAGTTTGTGCGAAATAACAGTCTAAAAGCCTTTGCAAAGAGCGTGCCATGTTAGCAGAATGAAATGAGCACGCCAGGTCTTACGCCAAATGTAAGGAATTCTGCATTCAATCAACAGTATGTGGGTTCCGTTACGTTTTTCGGCACCGAAAAGTAAGAAAATACTATGTACATATGTTAGAGTTCTCTTTATCCATTTACTATAATTTTATATTTATTTTTTGTGAATTTAAAAAATCAGTAATACAGTCAGGCGATTTGGACATTTTGTTATAGATTAGGTACTGAATAAAAAATGTTCTCAGTATTTGTGGTGTTTTTTTCTTTACTTCCTGTAAGGCCCCTTTTACCCGAACATATGTTTTTTTTTTCTGGTGCCCTTTCCTAATGGAGGTTAGCTATCATCAGAGCAATCTGCACCCGAATCCCGATGCAGCTCGGAAATCACATTGAGAAAAAATACTCTTATTTCAGTGCCAGTGATCATTTAAATACATATATTAATTTTATTAAACCTCGGCACGTTGAAAGAAGATTCAACAATAGTGATATTTACAAAATATCTTTTTTGTATAACATCATGTTCCTGAAAATTTTATTAGGCCGCATAGGCTAAAGTTGTTCAATCCACGTTGGGCGCCATTTTGTAACATGTTATCGTGGATGGGTGATGAAAGGATAATTGTATTAATTAATGATGGGTCTTTCGATTGTGACATTAATTGGTAAAATTACCGAATACAATTATCTAGTCAACCACGCACACGCAATAATTCAAAGTAGGTAGGTAGTAAAGAGAACTGATAAGGATGATAAAAAAATAGAATACTTTAAATATCAACATACGCTAATTTATTAAAACAATAAATAAAATGTTTAATCAAATAAATAAACATGAGACTCTATCAAATAATTGAACTCAGAGCGTGACAAGAATGTACGTGTAAATAACGCCATCTTGATAAAATTTTGACTAAAGAACATGTGACATTAATGAATTTAAAACACTTAATCTTGTAAAGAATGTCTGAGCGGGCGCCAGCGAGTTATAAAATAACTACGCAAGAAGTTAAAATGAGTAATCCCTATTTAAATTATAAGTACATTGTTAAAAGATATAAGTGAAAAAGACCTTCCGTAGTTTGCACAGTAGACCCTCATTGTTCCAGCGTTGTCCGAACACACCGTAATCCCACGAGTCCAGCAAGCAACTGAAGTCGATGAAGTGACGCTCCGCACTCATAGCTCGAAACAGTCGTGCCAATTGAAGAATGTTGACCAATGATTATCTTAATCGGGTAGGAACTGCCCGTCCAGAAGTACGCACTGCTACAAACTGAACTTAACTCCGATGCCTCTTGGGAAGAATAATTACTGAACTAGATGAGCAGCCTCCGGATATAGACACTTTCCACCCGAGTGAAATATAATTATGATTTCGTTAATAGAGAAATGTAATTGAAAGATTGTTTTGAAAATTAATTTATTAATCGAAACATTCACGACTCCAAAATGTTATACGTTAAAATGGATTACATGGGTATTTGATTTCTCTCATTATATTTTACCGAAATCTATTCAAATTACAAAATTTTCTTTATGTAATTATGTACATGTACTTATAGTACTGATTGCTACAATGAAGCATTCTTGGGCCTCTCCTCTTCCTTGTGTTGTGTTAATGTTCAATGTTTGCTGATGACACTGGTCTGTTATTTGAATGTACTGGAGACGTTGACGAGTTTAATAAACATGTTAACGCGACTTGTCAATCAATAGCAAACTGGCTGTTATCACAAAATCTGTCGCTTAACGCAAACAAAACTGAACTTCTAAAATTTTGTCCAGTACAAGCTACACCTATAAACATAAATGTTAATTTTAATAACAATCATATCGAACCTTCCCAAACTTGTGCACTGCTGGGAATCCAACTAGATGCAAATATAAACTGGAAAGAACATGTATCTAAAGTTGTAGCAAAAATCAGTAGCTTTTCTTTTGTTCTAGGCACCCTTAAAAATATCTTAAACATCGAGTCAGTTTTCACCGCATACTATGGATACGTATACTCAATGATAAAATATGCAATAGTTTTTTGGGGAAACTCAGTAAAAGCCAAAGATGTTTTTATCATCCAAAAGAGGTACCTACGAAAAATTACAAACTCTGATCACCTGGATTCATGTAGACCAATTTTTAAAAATCTCAAACTTCTGACGGACATATATATAATGGAGTTATGCCTGTTAGTTCGATCATCTCCAGAAAAGTTCCCACAAAAAACTCAACACATAAACACGCCTACAAGGTTCACAGAAAACTTATTAATCCCAAAAGCAAACAAAACTATATTTCAAAAAGGACCACAAAAATGGCCATCAAAGTATATAACAACCTTCCGCGTAGCATCAAACAAATAACCGACATACTCAAATTTTAATCATCACTAAAAACATTTCTTTTTATCAAATGTCACTACACTTTAAATGAATACCTTACATAAATTAAATACCTCTGTTTTTTTATTATTTATTTACATTCGTTTGTTAACATGTAATTGTTGGGTTATGTAATATAATGTGTATTTGTTGGGTTATCTAGAAGAAATAGGATGTAACCTATAATACCCTTCGTACTCTGTATTTTTGTGCAATAAATGTTTTTAGAATTTCGATTGAGGGTATTGGGGGGAAATTCAATAGTAGATGTTCTTATCACTAAACCAAGTGTAAATGGATTCTTCTTTTCAATAAAACTGACAAGTAAGTTGTCTGCCAAAATGTATTTAATGTTTCTAATACTCGGTACAATATAAATAATGTCTTAAATAACCCTTTGCCTTTAAAGCTAAATATATTATTTATTTTTTATTTCACTAAAATAAATTAAAGTTAATGCTATATATGGATTTATACAGATATATTCATAAAAGGTAAATATTTGTGATCGACGTAAAGCCTTACGCCATCGTCAATTTTAATTTTTGATAATAAATAAATTGTTAATGTTAATAAGATTAAATAGCTGATATCGGAGTAAACTCTCATTGAAAATGTCCTGAGTTACATATTTGGTTCCAGTACTTCGAATTCTTCAAAAACCATTTCTCCAAATTTACAATTACTCTTTTTGTCCTTTGTTTTTGTATTGTCTGAATTGACATAATAAAATTTCTTCTCATAATTTATAGGATCATTGAAAGATTTGATCGTATCCGCAACAGATTTTTGATCACTCGGAATATTGTCAGAATCTCCACCTCCTTGAATAGATACGTTGTCGTGATTCTCCTTTGTGTTATGTGAAATTTCTTCAGTAGAACCTTTGGAATAAGTATTTTTACAAGCCAAATCTACGTTCCTATTTCTCGAAACTTTACTCTTCTCTATAACTGTGACATCCACTACGGTAATCGGATCCTTCATATTATTTTTTTGTATGTTATTATTCTTTTCGAGGGTTTGAGACTGTCGATCAATGTAACTCCCCGTTGAGTAATCGAAATGACCATCGCATTTTTCATGATTTTCTTCCTTTACCAAATCACTGAACGGTGAAGCTACCATTCCTTTCCTGTAACTTTCAATCCTGCATATTTTGGTTTTGACAGAATGCTCAGTATCATAAATGAGTGGCGGGTCATCGTATTTTTGGTTGTTCTTGGATTTATAAAAACGCCTTATACTTTGATCTTCTCCTGTCCCAGCAAGCTCCAAGCGACTGCTACAACTATTGGATTTGACTAGCTTAAACTTAAATCCTAAGTAATTTTCTCCATTAACGCTCCCATTAGTATGCTCTATTCTTTCTCGCAGATCATTCTTCTCTGTGATCTCGCTACACGAGCAGCACTTACTGAACCTGTCTGCTTCATTGACGGACGCTGTTTCGCTTTTATCTATTAAGATTGGAGCGTTTTCCAGACATGCACACTTCCCTTCTGTACATTTACTTTGGCAAAGAGTACAGTCTCTACAACAATTTCTCTGAAGACCTCTGATCTCATCCATTATAGCTTTTGTCATAGGGCTTACAGTCGGACCTCTGCGTTCATTTAGAACCTTGCCTCCATAGTAAGTTATTGACGTTCCGCATTCTCTTATTTTCTGTAAAATGTCTTGACTAACATATTGACTTTCATAACACAAGCTAGGATTGAGAGATTCACACAAATATTCTTCACTTGAAGAACAGTAAATATTATCGTTGTTTACCTTGGTGGACTGAAATGGGCTCAACGCATCGGTATCATAATCGTGATCATTGTTTGAACTCAAGTCTCCACTCGAAACGCCACTTGATAAACTGGCGGAGTCCCATTTTTTTTGTCCGTATGATGTATCAATGGTTAAGAATCTCATCACCTTTTTACGAGTTCCAGATTTGTCCAACTTTGAATCCACGGAAAGATTTTTGTGAGAGGTAGATTTTTTTGATATGCTGCTAGTTGAGTCACTTAAAAGACATGATTCCGAAGTCTCTTTAGGCCGTCTCATCCTCAGAGTCCCTTCGAACAGGTCACGAACAGTTTTTACGGTATCTGGGTTTGGAAGTTCTTCTTCAATTATTTCCTTGTTTACACGAATTGGGTGATAGAAGAAGTGCCTTTTTAGTCCAGATGGCTTTGTTTTCCTTTGTTTATTTTCTTTGTCTTCGGTTTTGTTGCTCTCGTTTTGTTTTGAAGTGGCTCCAGTAATGCGACAATTATTAGATTTTTTATAAGCAGTGTTATTTCCATTGGATTCAATTTTTGTTCTTACTGGTTCTATGATGACAATATTATTATTGACCAGAAGTTCCTGGAAACTATAATCTTGCAAATATTGCAGTAAGCCATCGAATTGTGCTTCTTTTTTATAGTTTGCTATCATGGTTTTCCGAAATACATCTGATTTCATCACTTTATATCGGACGTGGTCAAAATCTTCACAATCCTGACTGTAACTCTTTGATTTTATTAAGGTTGCATGTTTAATATCATCACCTTGGTGATCTTTCTTAATCCCACCAAGTTCAACGATTTCTATATCCGGTGAAAAGCTCTTGTATTCGGGTTCTGATACTTGTTTAATTAATAAAGTATCATGCGTCTGTGAATTGGCCGAGGCCAAAGTTAGTGTTTCTTGAAGTGTGTCGCAAGCCTTTTCTATAAATTTACTTGAATCACTTAAAATTCGCTTAAACGAACTTTCCTCAATAATTGATTCAGCCTTTTCTTTTTCTGGACCAACCTCTTTTTTCCACACATCGGTTTCTGATTCAGATGGCGCCTTTTTTATGCTATCGACAATTTTGACTGTTTCTATTGATTTAATTATGTCTTCCACTGAAGTAACTTGGTTATCGTGAACATCATCTGGTAGGCATTCCCTCAAATTTTCAATGTTTTCATACGTATTTTCTTCAGGTTCGTGTTCTTCGCCGGGCTTGTTTTCTATTAATTTTGACCAATAACTTTTGACAGAGTGAATTTTTTCTTGGTATTCCATGTCTGTTTTGACGACTTTTTCAACTTTTTCTGTTACATTAAAAATATTAGTTTTATGTACGTTACCCCCATTGGTTTTGTTATATTCTCTTTTATTTGTTGAATTAAGGTGTTGGGCTGGATTAATTTCTTTATCATTCTCCGTTTCGTGTGAACTGTTTTTCATTTTTAAGAATCTATTCGTCTCAGTATCAGACTTTCCACTTCGGTTGTCCTTTATCGTCAATACTTGTGGTCGAGACATTTCGGATTTTTTGTCACTTAGTATTTTCTTATCCTTGATTATGAGACGCGTCGGCGGTCTTTCAAATTTATTTTGTACCGCAGCTATTTTAATACTGCGTTCTTTTTTTACTTTCGGTATATGACGTAATTTTGACTTATCTGCTTCTATTGAAGAATAGCTGTATTCACTTTCGACCTTTTTGGGTATGGGATCAAACTTAATTTCTTCGTGAGGCTCTAATTCTTGGTTAGGTTCGTTCAAGAAAGCTTCAAGGGCTGACAAGTTGTCGGGTGGTACTGCACCACTTAGTCTAAGATAATTATTTTCGTTCGTTAACGGTGGCTCTACAATGATCGTTTGATGACCACTTAATGGAAGAATGGTAATATTTGTCCCTTCTTTCGCTTTGCAATTCAAAATATGTACTTCTTTCGTCTTAAAACTGTTCAACCGTTGGATTTGTTGCTTTTGACTACATCCGCCGTTGTAAATTTCCGATGAGAGGTATGATAAATTTCTTGTGTTTGATGATGATTGTTGATTCGATGTTAAATTAGGTGCTTTTATCTCGTTCGATGATATTTTTTCGTTAGGCGGACTAGGGGGAGCAAATATATCCGGAGATCGTAGACCAGGTTTAGGTTCTCTTTGTCTTAAGGAATAATGTTTTGTTACTTGGTTGCGCTTTTTATCCTTTGTTGTGTTAGGTTTAAGAGTCTCTTCTATAATTGAATCCGAGTTCTTCTCACTTTTAGAATATTTATAATTATCAGGAATATCGGGCAAATCAGAAATTATATTATTTTGTTTTTCATTTGCTAGTTCTTGTGATTCGTTAACAAATAGTTTTATCAAATTATTAACAGACAAGTTTTCGCTAAGATTATTGGGACGTAAAGACAAAGTTGGATTCTTTTCTATGATCGATGTATAATTTTTATCGCTTTCGACCTCTATAATCGATCCATCGACCGTTACAACCGTGCAATTATTTGAAGATATCAATTTATCGTAAGATTGTATCTCGATATTATTGATTGATACGTTTCCAAGTGATTTGTACGTATCCCGTTCTACGATGAATGTATTATCCTCTTCGTTAAGACTATCTTTTTCATTTGTAAGGTTTAAACTGTCGTCGCAAAAGTCGTTTTCCTCCAATCCGAATACATTTATTTCTGTAGAATTGTCTTCTCTTGTCTCAGGATAAGTGTTAACTTTATTTCTCTCCGATTCATCTGATAACTTCAGCCGTTTATTTTGGACTGTTTTTAAACTTTCGTCGTCTTGCTGTCTTAATTTGGCATCAATTTTTTCCGATCGCTTTAAACCTTTGCTGATATTAATATCCGGCAATGAGAAGTATTGATTTTCTATTAGCGTTGTTACGAAGGGTTCGGTAGTTATATTTTTTGACGAACTGCTTTGTCGATATAAGGATCTTGTTTTAAATTCTTCGTAATGTCGTTTGTTTGTTGAATTACTATCGTTCGACTGATATTGTTTTTGATATCTTTCCAATGTGTTTTTATATTTAGTTTTTTGTTCGATGTTTTTGTTTTTCGATTTGATTTTGTTGACTTGGGTGTAAATTGATTTTAAATCGTCAAAAGATTTACTATTAAAGCTATTTCCTGCACTTTGCAAATTTAATGGAATTTCTATGAAGTTTTCACTGTATTTGGATTCACAATATTCATCTATTTTTTCAGCCAGAGAAACAGCCAAGTTTTCGAGTCTTCGAGGTGGGCTCTCTGGAGACGACGAAGATAATGTTATATATGACGTCACACTGATATTGTCTTTGTCAGGGGGTGTTGTTATTCTTTCCACAGATTGGCTCAATTCTTCTTCAGAATTTATAAAGCCTTTGGTCCTTTGTTTCTTGGCTGCAACTTTTGTTATTGTTTTCGAATCAATTTCATTCGTTGATCTGTCACTTTTATTTATAGATGTCTCATCAAACGAGTCTGGATCGTCAGCGTCGCTTTCAAGTACGTGAAAGTTCGTTTGCGACTTCTTTGCATGTGAACCTTCTACACTGCTGTTTGATGATCTTAAGCTGTCCGATTTCACGTCTTCGGCGTATTCGGGCAAATAGTAGTCACTAGGGATATCTTTATTCGTATAATTATTTTCCGTCCGAATGAACAGTTGTTTATTTCTTAGAGGAACTGCGTAAGAATGTATGTCGTGGTCAGTTGTTTCAGGAGAAGATTCTTTAAAACCTGCGTGGTTACCATCGAAATTATAGTTTTTGTGAATGTAATTAGAATCCAAACTATCGATTTCACTTGGGTTACGAGAGTAGGTGATTTCTTCCGACGGTTGTAGGTCCAGCTGGACTCCTTCAGTAGAAGTTGGCCAACCGTTTGTCTGCCGTTTATTTCTGCTCTTATATATCTGGGCGTCTTCATACAAACCTTCAGCCGCAGTGAGATTGGGTTCGTCGGGCGGATGATTTGGATTGTCGGAGATATCGCCGTAGCAGGAACTGTTGGATTTATTGTAGATTCTTTCGAGCGCTTCTTCCTTCGTCTGGTACTTGGATCGCGAAGGCGCCCTGAAACATACGGTATTAGTTCTATGATCACTTTATTACTACGAACGGAATGAATTCATCACATTAACCTCAACTCACATGCATGTCGTGCGTAATGTCGAATATTTATTAATGTCTGGCACGCTCAACGCCAGTAATTTAACATCGCTAATAGGGCTCAACAAGTGAAAATATTATAACACAAACAAAATATTGATTGTATTCCGAATTCCGAAACGTTGGTTGATGGGGTTGATTGGTCCTGGTTGATAATCTTCAAAAATGTGAAATGGGTTGACCGAATAAGGAAAGGACTATTACCTCTCCTTGTAAAGTGGTCTGTCGGCAAGTCTCGCTCTAGGAATGAGCGGTCCCGTGCAGGTCTCCTCCCTGATGACGGCCAGCGACCTGGAGCGACGTAGGCCAGGCCCGGGCCCGTGGCCGGCGGGGGCGGGCGCGGTGCCGAGGGGCGGGGGTACCGGTGCGGAGTTCTGCCACCAGCGCTCCTGCTGGCTGCGTGCTGTTAGGTGTCTGGAATGTTACCAACTCATATAATAACCTGGAAAAGATGAGGAATTTTACACAATATAAACAAAATTTTACAATTTTTAATACTTGACAGCGGCGTGTATCTACATTTTATGCGATTATGTTTATAAAAGGTTAGGCATTTTTCCGCGGTAGGTGGTCAAAAAAAATAAGTATGCCATACCTAAAATATTTTTAATTGATTTGGTTTATAGAATGTAGGTGCAATAAACCAATATTTAAACAATAAATTTCTTGTATAGCACGTAAAAATCGGTTCGATTTATCACCCAGACACAAAAAACATATAAATTATAGGTACCTGAACTACCTACGTACGTTAACATTCCTTTTTTGTATTTCCGTTAGAAATTGAGTTCCGAAAATAAATTGGAGTTGTCATTCAGTAGTTCGCATGTTACTCGTATGTAAACATGAACGTTATAGATTGTGTCTGTAACAGGTTACACTTAGACTAAGGAATGATTGATAATCGACACGCACCTCGGATGAGGGTGGAATTACGGTGAACGAGACCATCCCGATATTCCACGGTTTCCCTCACCTGTTATTTTATTGATGGTTGAATAAAGGAGTGCCCTTATAAAATATACCCGGCAAATTGATTAATTATCTCTATAAGATAGATCGAAGGGTTGAATTTGGTTAGCTATCGGGGGATGTAACTAAGTGTGAAGTTGTTATTAAAGCTTCTGCGGATATTTTATTACTTATTACTGTTAATTTTTTTGATTTTTTTTTCTACAAACTTTTCTAAATTAATAAGACGCTAAAGTTAGTAGGTAGGTACCCTCCATTTGAAAGTTGACTCTGTTTTGATCAACTTTAGGCTGAAACTGTGGCAGTTATTTCATCAAATAAATATAAATATTATGGATGAGTGATCGTAAGCGTGCATAAAACGTTTACTTACTTTCTTTCATGTTGCTTGAGTGATTTGGAAAATTTACTTGGAAATGATATGATGGAACAGATTTCAGTTTTTCTCTCCAGAATCTGTAATATATTTACGAAGAAAATAAATTTAACGGTAATTTCGCGGTGTTATTCCGTGTCTGATTAACATTAGGTGAAATAAATATAATTCCTCCAAGGATTTACATGATGCCATGTTCTAATGCCATAGCGTTCGACACGTCAAGGGTTTCGCTCTGAAGAGCTAATTAGTGGTCGTCTTAATTTATGGGTTGGTGTTAAGGGTGTGTCGGGTGAAAACAGCCGCAAAACTTGTACGAAAATGATATATTCGGTTAATAATACTTCATAGTTTTTGATAAATATTCCCCCAAGGAAGCTTAAAAGCTAACAAGTCTTAATTAAAGTACATTAAAAAATTCGTACCTATATTTATATCGAGCTGTGAAAAGTTTTTTTTTTTTTAATAAACTGTCAACAAGAAAATTCATTTGTAATTGTATAATAATTCGTGTTCATGTATTTTTTAATTGGCATTGAAATCTACCGAATCAATGTTTGGATTCTGGTTTAGTGTAATATTTGTCAATAAACAATTTTTATTTAATATACCAACGTAATAGTCGTGTACCTAGCTACTAGAAACTAAGTACGTAGCACAGGAATTGGGTAGTATCCTTGCTTTGCGATAGAACTATGGGCCAGATATTATATTATGTATCAAATCAAGTTCTTGTTAAACCGATTACGGCCATGGTAAACGTACCAAATTAATTACAAAGCGAACGGAACCTATATTATATCACCCTTAAGATGATTGTGCCTGTTTGTCGTGAATGTGACCAGATTAAGGGATTTCCACTTGGTTCAATCCATTCTACAAATGCCTTACTTATATTGGATCTAAACTTTGAATATCTTCCGGCACAGTTCTTCGAAAATGAAGGCTCTCGGTGAGTGCCTATTAATAGTTTTATTGTATTTTTATATGACACCTGACAAGAACTTTCTCTGTCTGTACTGTATACAACCAAAACAGGGTGAACATTTTGGATGACGATGTGATGCAGTTCAAGAGTTTTGTTTCATGCTGGTCTTAAATAGGCCCGCATTAAATGTCAAGAGTAACGACAAAAGTCGAAAAAACATCTTATGCTACCCAAATGAACTCTGGGCGCCGAGTTTCTCGTTGGTTAACCGCGGATCAATTTTGCTTTCCTCGGGTACAATTTATTTATTTTTTATTATTTTCGTAACAAACGGTACATAAAAAAATTGTGTAAATGTGTCTGATTGTTGGTGCCTTGTGAGTGCCCATTGAAGTTATTTTATTTAGCAGTAATTTTTAAATTTAATTTCTTAAATGACTACAGAGTCAAAAGAGTCAAGTTGTGGCACAGATTATTGAATGTTTGGAAAACAGTATAATGAATAATTTACCTATAATATTCGTCGTCGACCCTCGGCCTGGGCGGGCGTTGCTGCAGCCGCTTATTGGCAAACTCGAGGTTCTCGGCCGGGTTGTCCAGGTACTCGAGGTCCTGCGAGCGGGGCGGCGCGGGCGGCGGCTGCGGGGGCGGCGGGGGCGCCGGGGCGCGCGGCCGGTACGCGAGCTCGAGGTCCGACACGGAGCGCTGCTGCTGGTAGCGCAGGCGCGGCGGCCAGCGGATGCGGTCCGCGTGCAGCTGGCTGCGCAGCGATACGGCCGAATCGACGGAGTGTCTGGAAATCATAATCATTCGTCTTTATTAGGATATTTTGCATTCCCTAGAACGGTGATGCACATTGCACAACCTCTTTTACATTAAGGCAATTGATCCATTTTCAAATTAAGTGCCCGCAATTTATTTATTATAAAAATGATGGATTAATCTAGTGCAAGGCTGCCCAACCCCAGGCCCGCGTGAACCATTTTCAAAATACCCGCCAATTTGAAAATTACTTGGATCGAAAAATATTTTCGTATCATTGCATCATCCACCAGGAGGCGTTGTGTGCAAAGGACATAAAGTTGAATGATATAATGGAGCCGGTAGTACGCTGCATAAATCACAAACGTTCAAAAGCTCTTCACAGACATCAATTCAGAGTTTTATTTGAAGAAGAAATCAGCGAATTTGGGGAGTTACAACTGTTTTGCACTGTGCAATGGCTTTCAAGGGGCAACATGTTAAAACATTTCTTCATTTTGAGAGAGCAGGTGTTGGAATTTTTAAAAGATAAAGGGGCGTTACCTTTGGAAAGCGATTTAAGAATAGGTACTGGTTGAGTGATCTTGCATTTCTTGTTGACATCACCAATTATCTCAAATTACAAGGCAAAGATTGTTCACTTCCGACTATGTTTAGCCAACGAAAATATTAACCCTTTTCCCATACTCAAAGATTTGAAAGAGAAGCTCAATATTGCCACCATAAAGTACGAAGCTAAAATTAGATGCGGGCCTGGGGTTGGGCAGCCTTGGGCTAGAGCAAGGCTGCCCAACCTTTTTAACAGTTGGGCCAAATTGACGATCTTGAATCACTGGCGGGCCACTGAATACCTGACGCTTCCTATTTCCATGGGGGGGGGTTGTTAGAGAATTTCTATAAAAACATAATTCCCCACAAAATAATTCAAAATGAGTGTTCCCACAAAATATTTGAAATCCATGGGGGGGGGGGGGGGGGTTGTTAGAGAATTCAAACAAAAAAATTCAAAATTTTGAAATCCATGGGGGGGGGGGGTTGTTACGAAACTTCACTGAGAAAAAATTCCGCGCACCCAAAGACATCATATGTGATTCCCCACAGCAATTTTCCATGGAGGGGGGGGTGGCTACAAGATTCCATTTCGGACGCAAAAAATATTATATCAAAAACCGGTGTATTTTTGTTTAAAAAGTGAGTTCAACAGGTTGGATTTTTTTCGTCGCTGATTCTCGTTCTGAGTAGCCTAAATAGCGATAAATCGCCCAAGCTGCATTGTTTTTTTCCCTCGGGCCCGCGACACTTTTTCAAATTGGCGGGTTTTTTGAAAATGGTTCACGCGGGCCACTTATAATTCGTTCGCGGGCCACATTGTGGCCCGCGGGCCTGGGGTTGGGCAGCCTTGGGCTAGAGCGTAGTAAATATTTGTAAGAATTTTTAAGTATATTCCTTATAAATGAGTTTTCTTAATCTATTTATGATATTGTTTATGTGAGTTTTCCACTTAAGATTACTATCTATTATTACACCTCAATATTTAATTTCATTTTTATTTGCTATGCATAAACGGTCATTATTTTGGCAAGTAAATTTTTTTTAATGTATTTTAATATTTAAGGTAATAAAAGGGGTTTTTTTTTGCTTATACTAAAAATGATATAATATGTTTTTTAAATATTTAATGTTAATAAGTTTTTATCAAACCATTCTTTTAACGTATTGATATCATTGTTAGCAATTATTTCAAGTTCATTCGATAGTTATATGTCCGATGAAAGTTTGAAAACAGAATTGTTATTGAGGTAGAGATGGTTCTTTGGACAAATTGTATACTTCCTTATTTGAAATAAGAAAAAGTTACTTATAATATATGATTTATTAAATAAGAGAAAATCACAAATCCCCCCTTACTAGTAAACGTGTTTTAAAATAACTACACAATTAATGAACAACCAATTATGTATGGTGAACGTTTTTTAATCAGTTGCGCAAAAATTTTAAAACACGTTTTTTAGTAAGGTCCATACTTTATTGAACGCGAGGTCCTGTACTAGTCATGCTACTTACGGTTCATAGGCCGATGGGTACAAGCTTTGACACTGTGAAACACTATATGAATAATAAACAATAATGGTATTTATTGTTTATTATTCATATATCTTATCTTAAATGTTTAAATATCTTATCTTTAATACCTGTTCACCTAGTGATGGTCCAATTTATAAGTTTTCCAATTTGTTCACTCGCAAGTTGTAAGATAGTGACAAATGATTTAAGTTCCTATTTATCAGGTTAATTTTGAATTCACCTAGTAAAGTGATGCACAATCCTTTTGGCAATGGATCTGTTTATCCATTTATTATGTTAAATATTGTTCACAGGCCGCGAGGGTTACGTGTTTAATTTTGCTTCAATGACACTGCTATAATCAGCGTCCGCCGAGAACTAATATAACGAAACTAAACAATTTTCTAAACTTATACTTTAATGTTAAGCTTCTCAACATTTTTTTTCGTTTTTGAGAAATTTGGACGGTCTATCAAAACAGTATGTGGGTTGTGCGTCGCTGACAGAACTGGGAGAGTTTATAGGGCAATGAAAATGTCCCATCACGAAGCGTCATCGTTTTTTGACGTGAAACTTCTTTTGGCGCGCCTAGGGGGTAAAACCGACCCTTGCGTAGCGTGGCAAGACGGGACGACGTTATTGTGTGGAAAATGGACGACACTCTTGCACGGAACGACGATTCACTCGGTCAGGCTCGTGACTCGTTGGCTCTTTCCGCCCGGCCGCGAAAACTCTGCGTTATATTTGCTTCTATTCTCACTAAAATTTGCAATGGATCTATACGTTGATGAATTTTTAATTTGTAATAGGTATATTTACTTATGTTAACTTAAATAATATAGATACTAAATAATAAAGACTTGTTTACTTTCATTTTCACATCCCTCAATAAAAATCAATTTCGATATTTCACATCTGCCATCTGACGGCTATTCTATATCGTCTATATTCAAGACCAACAGGTACGAAGTAACAATACGAAGCCACAATACTGGTAGATAAAGAACATTCTTTATTTTATAAAAGTAGAATAATAATGGAGCAAGTCTGTGTAAAAAAACAATACGATTGGTTATTGTTTATAAAAGCTTAAAAAATATTATATCAAGAATATGTTATCATAATAATATATAGGTTCCAATATTATTTGTAGTTGTTGTCTGGAATACAATGCATTTATAATTTGAATGGATTTCCAAAGATTTAGTTTGAGATTAATTGGCCGCCTTCGACATGATGTAAAAACTTTGGACGTATTATATAATTTAAAATATTACTATTTTTATAAACAAACATGAATAATATTATCTGAATTACATGTAATAAACATATTTTATAAAAGCATTGCATTAATTAATTTATCTACCGACGCGACGTTCAATGCATTTTTCTATTTCAATGA
This sequence comes from Hesperophylax magnus, assembly GCA_026573805.1. NCBI lineage: Eukaryota > Metazoa > Arthropoda > Insecta > Trichoptera > Limnephilidae > Hesperophylax > Hesperophylax magnus. The sequence continues at coordinate 11,441,105 of JAIUSX010000002.1, forward strand.
AAACGTTTGGTAACCGATTTGTTATTAATGAAGCAAAACAAAAAATCAAGAATTACAATTAATGACGAGCCAACCAAAAAAGACGTCTTCCTAATGATGACTTTTACCCGTAGAAATCAATTAAAGCAAACTTTCACATTTATTGTATTGTATTTTAGTTCCTTAAACTATTTATCCGAAATCGAGTAGTCTTAAACATTTTCAATTATTAGGCCTGGCCTCCACTTGCAATTTCTAGTCCCACTATTGTTGTTCACTCGTAAAAATAAAACTCATTGGTTCAAAAACAAGTGCACACACTTGTGACTAAATAAATGCAGCGATTAAAAAATTGCAAGCTGTCCTATTTTCAGTGCGACTGGACTGTCGCTCTACCACAATTAATCGCACAGACAGGTATGTATATGAACCCACTTGTGATAGTTTAGTCGCAGTTCTGAAGCAGTCTTATTTTGGTCTCTGTGTAAAGTACTACAAACACTTGTTTAAAATGTCTGACAATGGATTTTCCGACGGTGATGATGGACGAATATTAAACACTAATTGATACTGAGTTACTTATTAAAGAAATGGAAAAGAGACCAACTCTTTATAATTAACATAACAAGAAGAAGGAAAAGCTTTGCAGGATGCTCACATAAATCTTTAAATAACTTGAAATCTACCCTTTAAATAATCTCTGACTTATTATTGGTTGTACCCAGCGACGACGCTTCGAAATGAACGATCACACTAGTAGTTTTAATGATATCCATTGGAAAACGGTTAAAATTCAACGATTTATTTATTGAAGTGTGTACACCCTGTAGATTTTCTGCGGCAGTAATTTTTTGGTCTTCGCGACTACAATCGCAAGTGGGGGCCAGGCCTTCTTATTGTTGCTTTTTTAATTGTACCTAACCAGCCTATCCTAATTATTTGTCTTTTAATATTATATAACTTAAATATGATTTTAAATGTGTATTGTTTCATCTTGTTCTAAAAACTACCTACGTTATCAAACTTTAATAACTAATCTGAACAAACTCACTTGTCACTAGTCACTAACTTAGAATTATTGATTATTTATTTAAAAAAAATATATCTTTACATATGTCAATAAAGTCTTATCTTTATGTAAGCCACTTATTCATAAGGTGAACATAAAAATAAGTTTTTTTTATAAAATGTCATAAGCTACTGGTAATTTTAATACTATGTTTTTATCTATGTAAAATAAGAGTGTTAAAAAAATATATATGCGTATTTAAAGATTATATTTTTTTAAGAATATGTATTTCCGATATCAAATCATCTTGATCGTCGACGATGATAGTCATATGGATATACTCGTATTGTACGTAAGCACTTTCGCCCAATTAATCACGTGTCATGAAAGCAACACGTGGCCCTTAGGAAAATCTATGTTAACAAACCTCCCTCATAAAAACTTCAACCTCTTGAATTTACATTTTAGCTAATATAACGTCAGGGCGCGCTAAGTGAAATTCATGCAATAATTTGTAGTATTTTCTTTCAGGTTGTTTGCTTGATTATACAAATAGATCTGCAATGATACATTGCGTGCGTTAAAGAAAATAACCCTCTTATGTATCAAAATGGAAAACGATAAGGTAAATTCTCACTGCATGTTGAGAATTTGCGAGTATGGTATTTACTTGGGGTGTACATAAAACTTAGTTATGTATGCTACGCAGCTATAGGTATGTACGTGGTTTCCAGAACCCGGAACGGTTTATTTATTTCCCTGATTCCGAGGATCCAGAGTGAGTAATTCTTGACACGGGTCAAGGTGTGCCTATCGAGTAACACGTAAAACACGTATCTAGTGTACTGTGTACTTGTACAGTGTCGATCGGGAAAGTGAATTCCGGGAAGAGGGAACGTTCGCAAGTCGTCACATGCGCCGTCTTTGATACGTGCTTCTGGCCGTGTCATTTTTTCACGAACGTGACTTCCTCGGTTTTCAAAATACCCGTATTGTGCATTCATAAACAGAAGTTATTCTTGTTGTCGCCACAATTCGAAATACTTCATATTAAGCTTGTCACGTTTGGATAACGCGGTGTTTTGAATTACCATGATTATCAATGAGGTACTATATTTTTTTTCCTGTTTTACCTAAAGTCTCTTTCATCCCTTTTCGGAGAAAGTTATTTACGAAGAATGGTTCCAGATATAAAGAATATTGAATGAAAAATTTTTATAATATTATTATTTACTATAAATTATTATTTTTTTGGTAAACTAATGTTTAAGACAAGATTTTTTATGCATAGCACAAAGGGTAACAATTATTTTACAAGCAATAATTATTCGCCTGAAACACTCACGTGTAACAAGCAGTAATTGTTGAATGAAACACTAGTATATATTGAATTATTTCGCGGATAAGAGATAAGCCGCCATAGCTCAGTGGTCAGAGCTGTCGACCGCAAATCGAAGGGACACGGGTTCGAGTCCCGTTGGCGTCATGTATCTTTTATCAGGAGATTTTTCAATGTGGATGAGTGTTTCAGGCGAATACTTATTGCTTGTAAAATAATTATTTACTATATTTTATTACTTATTTGATTTTATCATTTTGGCTTGAATTCCCTCACCAAAAACACTTTATTGTGAGGAAGGGCTATTATTATTTTTCTTTATAATAATACACTGTGTAACATCTAAAAATAATTTGTGTATTAATTGTAACTGTAAATTGTTAATTGTAAATTGGGCCACGTGTTGCTTTTTTAATTGTAAAAGATACTTAAATAATATTTTTAAAAAATCTCTGTTGGTTACTTTACGATGGGAAATTGTTTTTACGTTGAAAATATTATAATGCAAATATCATCAACAGGTGAGTCTTTTAATTTCTGTATCGCCGGGGAATATTTGAATGTATTCAGTAGTCCGGTTAATTGCTCAGTGGCAAACCGAATAAGCCAATATCACAAGACGTTAGCCGAGAGCAGAGAGCATCTAGAGCAATGTTACTCAACCTTTTTTTCTTCGGGCCACATACATATATTTGTAACGTAACGCGGGCCGCATCACTATGAACCCCCCTCCTATATTATAAACTAAAACAGAATACTAATCGTACATATCTGTTCGTCAAAAATTACAATAGTGAAAAAAAGTAAAATTCAAAAGTAATGTGGTATCCAAGCATTTATTTAAAAATTAATATGATTTTTGACATCGATATAAATTTTCAACAATTTTCGACAAATCGGGTTTATAATTGCTGCATGCTACCCTCAATACGTCATTAACGTGAGAATCAGTTAGTCGATTCCTGTATACGTGTTTTTTGCATATTTCATTTTGGAATACGATGATTCACAAAGATATGTTGATGCAAAAAATGTGAGGAGAAGGAAGGCACAATTTTGTACAGTCTTGTATTTTTCAGGAACTAATCCTCTTCGGGTGTCACTATCTCTGCGTCAACGTCGAAACGAATCTCAAGATATACGAAATTTAGAATGCCAGATTTTTGAAAATCATGTTCCTAATAATAAATGTGTTTAGGGCCGCACATAAAAGCTTGGCGGGCCGCTGGTTGAGTATGGTTGATCTAGAGCCTTGGTCTAGTGGTCCGACCTCGACTTACTCAAGTCCAGTGTTTTGCTGTTCACGTCTCACTTACACTGATCAAAGACTTTAGCTGATTCGACATGAATCACCGGCATTGATATTGATTTAGCAAAGGTTACGTCTCCGGGCAATGAATTTTGCCTGTCACCGTCTCACTCGGTTAAATCCACCGATAGCTGGAAATCGATATTGAAATAATCGTTTTGCAAGTTTTTAAAACCCGAATGGTAGATAATGGATAATATCTATTTCATTTTATCGCGACGGTCGAGAAAAAAAGTAACTTATCACAGCCAGTCCCTCGGGAAATTAAAAAATAAGATACGTACATAGATAAATAGCAATCGAGAATGCTGATATATAATATTATCGTATAATAGTTTTTCCCTTTGGGATGCATTGTGGTAACTAATAATTCAACTATATTTCTTACTCTTCGCTGTTACAATCCAAGTAATACAATTTTAAAAAATGATTGTGTTGTTTCGCAAGAAAATCATAATTTCATATTTTTTACCCAATAAAGACATCACAGTAATGGAGAAAATCAACTAATGGCTTCTTCGGGATTATTGAGAAATTGTAAATGCAGCCGCGGACTGTGTTTCTTCATGAAGATAAAAAATCTGCATTCTCCACGCATTCCGATTTCTTTGTAACAATTTATATGGACCGGCAAATTTAATGCCACACGCTCAGCATCTTGTGTTATTTAGAAAATCGTTTCACCCCATTTACATACAAACTTTTTCATGTAGGCTTTAAAGTGTTTTGTTTACGTTGGTCGCTTATTGTGTTCTTGGATGTTTATTGATTGCATTTTGTTCATGGCTCATTAAAACGAGAAAGTAAAGGTTTTGATGTGATTTTAAATTCACGTATTTCAATTCTAAGAGTCATTGAATAGAGTATAAATTTATTGGTCACGTGTAACGTAACATCTCTCGCATATCGGAATCTGTTTCTCAATTCTCGAATCTCACGAGTCTTATCTGTACAACAACAATTTATGTCATAATCAAAATAGTCATTTAAAATGTCAAAACGTCGGAGAACACAGATTCATGTTCGAATGGATTACAGTAATAATGCGCTTTGTCACATTATTGCCTGCATTTGGAGTTGTTGAAAATACAACTACTTCGGGTGTAAATTATTTTTTTTCATAATATCTCTTTCAATCATCTTTTTTCGCTGCAATATATAATATAAGATCATAACTCTCACGAAGCTTTCTTTTGAGTTATATTTTTGATGAAAGCCTATCAATATTTCTCAGAAGGCATAATTTTATAAAAAGACCACGCTTTGGCTCTATGATTTATCTTATTTTATTATGCCAACCTTTGCTCTCGGCGCCTAGCCCGTTTTTACTTAGAAAGTAACTTAAAATGGGTTGAGCCCCGTAATTCTCTACTAAATTATATGCCTATAGGTACATAGTTCTCCTGTCGCTTTATTATTATTATGTAAAATAGAGGCTCCAGCCGTAGATTTTGTCATGCAAAATATATGAACAATTTTTATAACTCTGTTCTTTGCGTCACAGTCACATGCTCAAACAGAAACATACTCAGCTATAGTGTAGGTTTCAAACAACAGAATCTGTGTCCATTGATTTTCATTAAAGTATCTACTGATTTAATCCATTTCAGTAATCTTATGATTATATTGATTTACCAAAAGAGACAAACCATTTTAAAACATCGCAGCAATTAAATGAGGTTTAGGATTAATTTTATTTAAATGTATAGTTACATATACGATATTATTAAGTTGCTGGCTCGTTTTAAATATAGAATTTACTTTTCTCAGATGTATCTTTAATGCTTCCAATAGGACTAAATGTAACAGACTGCCAATTGTTTGCGTCACGAGGATCGAACATAAGTAAGAAACTATGATCTCTAAAAATAACAATATACATATAACTGGTACAAAAATGACATTCCATGTTTTAATCAAAGATGCTGCAAAACAATAATTTCCCATTGAGATTATAATTTTCGATTAATAAAACCATTGCGTTCATTACAATTCTGGCCAGATTAAAGGGAAGCGATATGAAATTTCAATTTCCTAGGAAACCGGCTTCATTTTTGTGTTTACTCGGTAAACTCCTTTTCTTATTTAGGCATTTTTTGCGATTCCGCATAAAAGCGGCTTTTTTTCGAATGCGTTTTATTTTCAGATTTGTTTTGTCCTCATAGAGCGAAATTCAGAATTTCATTTTGAAGCAGAATAATGTAAGTCTTACCCTTGGTCGTAATATATCTTTTATTATTATTTTTTTATAATGTTAAACTAATGTTTATACCACAAGGTTTTATGCATAGCATAAAGGATAACAAATAATTAGTCGCCTGAAATATCAATACAAATTGAAAATATCTCAAATGTAGATATAATATATCTCGACGCTATCTAGTGAAAGCCGTCTCGAAGCCGCCTTAGCTTAGTGGTTCAGAGCACCTGACCGGACGGCAGAAGGTACGGGTTCAATTCCCGTTGGCGGCATTTATTTTTACTTGGTTTTTTAATTTGTATTGATATTTGAGGCGACTAATTATTGCTTATAATTATTTGTTATCCTTTATGCTGTGCATAAAACCTTGTCTTATAAACATTAGTTTATCATTATAAAAAATAATTATATTTTACCATCAAAAATATTTCACCAACAAATGTAGATATAATATGTCTCGACGCCATCTAGTGGGAAATTTATCACCAACAAAGACTTTCCTACAATAATAAAGTTGGTTGTTTACAGGGGAAAAAAATAATAAGCAGTAATTGTTGATTGAGTTACTAGTACATATTGAATTATTTAGCCGGTTGGAAATAAGCCGACATAGCTCAGTGGTTCAGAGCACCTGACCGGACATCAGAAGATACGGTAAGGAAATTATTGCTTATAATTAGATCTTTTATTCTATTGTCTAATGTCTTTGAATACAATACATAAAATGTCAAACAATTTGCATGTTATATGTGTTTTTAAAATTTATATAACTTTATTAATTTTACACGCGTGCTTTTCTGTATACTATATCGCGTTTCCCTCAAATGGAAATAATAATAATAATGTTCGGAAATAAATTAAAATTTAAACCTTATCTTTCTAAACCTTGAACTCCGAAATTTTGTTCTCGGAAAACAAATAAATAAAAAAAACCGAATGCATTGTTATTTTTTCATTTAAAAATCGAGTATTGTTATCGCGTCGGAAAAACCTGCGGTCTCCGCTTTTTGTGATTTTATTTTACACCAAAACAAAGCCAACCGAAATTCCTGCTACCTACATATAATACATACATACGCCTACGGGGCGTGAATTTTCATTACTTCCTATTCACATCTGCTGCCCTAGTTTTAGATGGGGTCTTGCATTGCAGTCACGTGGGCATTCTTTCGCTTATATACCGTGTTAGGGTCAGAGATGTGCTTTATTTCAAATAAATCCATTTCAAATGGAAATGCAAAATGGGTATTTTACATTTTAAATGCTTTTCTGAAAACCATTTTGCATTTTGAATTTTAAATGCTTTTCTCAAAGCATTTTCCATTTTAAATGCTTTTTTGCAACATTCTTCCTACTATCTCCACTCATTTTTTTTTCATAATCCCCAAATATCAGTCGGTCCTCAACCTCGCTATGAGAGATAATTTACATTGGTCAAGTTGCTCCCTGGTAGGAGCCCTGGCAATTGAGTGATACCATTACAAAAAATACTGATTCAAATACTGAACATGGGGCCAAGACACTATAATATTAAATGTTAGTTAGCAGTTTCTATGTTTTTACGTTGGCAACATTAGTCCTGCGCAATTTTTTTGTGGTTTCATAATCTGTAGTCGTGGAGTTTTTGTCTTTACCATCATGTAATATATTTTTTCTACATTGATGTCCATTATTAAATGACAAAATTGTTTAAAAATTCTATTATTATTTTAATTGTTTGACCTGAGGAACCATTTTGCATTTTCAATGCATTTTGAAAATAGGTATTTTGCATTTGAAATGCTTTTCTAAAAACCATTTTGCATTTTCAAATGGAAAAGTTTTGACCCATTTCCATTTTGCATTTCAAATGGTTTTGGGTACCCATTTTGCACATCTCTGGTTAGGGTCGAGTTTCGGGTGGGATCTGGCTTGGGAATTGGTATGGTGGTGTCGTAGAATTGACTTGGGGCTATTATTTTATTATAGCGATCTTTATTTACCTCATTTATATTTATCAAAATGATTTTCATTTATATGGGTTTCTAATAATTAAACGTTGTTTGTTATTCTAAATGGTTAGTACCTATTTCAATAAATTTCCCCCCACTTTTTTTATTCGACAGATATGCGATATGCGATGAATATGGGAAAATTTGCTGTCACATTTAAAACTTTGACGTGTTTTTTATAGGGTAATCCATAATATAACATAATTATACACGATGCTCATCTTGCGGCGACCGGTGGCACTGTTTTACGTTGTATTGTTGCACTTTGAGTGGCCATTCATCATAATGTTCTTTGGCCCGACTATCTCGCCTTGCCTTCTCCGGGCCCCGTGAGCGGCACGTGACCGCAACTAAATTGAAAGACGTTTATGCAATATGCTGCTCACGACATGCATTACGGCTGAATATTATTAGCGGCTTTTTTATATCGCGTGACGTTTGCTGAAAACCTCTTATTGCGACCGTTTTTATTCCACACTCAAATATATCGTATCTCCGGACAATTCATATCGTAGTTAAATGTAGGAAAACGTAGTTTATATTTATAATACTAGCTGTACCCCGCCACGCATTGCTGTGGCTCAGTGTGTCAGTGCGGATAGATAAACAATAGCGCGTGTTATTTTTACTTACAAAAGATGGCGCTGTTTCTCAAAAAGAGTATATCTGTCCAAAAGATTGCACAATTTTTGACATCTATAGTTATAATATAGGTAATTAAAAATAAACGAATATTCCAATGCTGCGCATTTTGCTGTGTCTAAATTTCAAAACAATCGGTGCTTTTTCGGAACTTTTGGTGATTTAAGATTTTGAACAAACGATAATTTACATTATTATTTATATAGATATACCGAGCATTGATTCTAGAAATCATACTTGCTTTATTTTAATTAGTCATTGTTTAGTTTATGTTATTTTTTTAAAAATTTATATATATCGCCCACCCTTATGTGAGTTTAAAGCCTACACTAGTTGCGAAACACATTATTTAAACAACGTATTCGTATTTTTGCGTAAAATAAAAGATAAGGCGTGATTTCTATTGATTCGATTGTGTTGAAAATGATTGTAAATGTAAAAAATAATAATGCGGGTGCTGTAATCATAAAATAAACACCGTTGCAAATTTATATTGCAAATGTTATTGGAAAACCTCGGTTCTAAGCTATTATGTAAGTTAGCGAGTTATCGGATATCTCTTTTAAGAGTTTTTTTACATTTCTAACGTACCTATATAGAAGCAAACCGCAAGGTCACATCTTTAATGTGCGGTGGAAATAACCGTTTTTCTCAAACAATTGCTCTTAATGCTTGTGTGAACTATATACTTACATTTATGTTATTTCTTCATTTACGTTCTATGGGGAACGAGAATGACAATGTTTAGCAAACACGTGAAATAAATAACGGTTAACTTCGTGACGAGTGTCCTACTCGTACTGTATACCTATGATTATTATTAATTCTACCGAAATGACGAAATCTATTTTGATGTGCGCATTCAAATTTGATACGGTAGTGTACCTACATCGATTATCTTCACGCGAAGATGCCACCGAAATCTTTTGGTCATATTCAGTCTAACATAATTTTTGATACCTCCGGGCATGGGAAGGACAACTTTACTGTAATAAATTCAATCGCACATACGTAAAGGCTAGGAAAGCAAAAGGGACAGAAAAAGTACGGTAAAATAATGGGTGAAACGTAGATGTATGACAGGTGAATAAATTGGCGTCACTTTAAGGATGAACAACACCGCTTCAATTCTGACCTTCTACTCGTACCATCAGGCGGAGATCACGATCCTTGACACACGGCTACGGCTATCGCGAAGGTTGTTCCCATATTCCATACAAATGTTTGAACCACCTCGAAAAATTACTCATTGTTTTGGCAAAGTTATTATCCCATGATGGAACACTTGTTTCCGCGTATGATGATAATTATTTTCTTATGTGCGTAATTAGCGCCTTTCAAACGCTGTTTGCGTTTCCTATATTAATCTTGATGACTCACTGTTCGAGATGTTACAATTTTGAATATTAAATGAGAAAGATATTATGGAGCATCGATATAAAAACTCTACGATAATTCAAAACAAGGCTTACGGCAACAACAAGACAATTAAGAGTCGTCTTTTCTGAATTCAACTCGTAATCTTGAGGTGTTGTTCGGGACATAAAATAGAGTTATCTATTCCATACAAACAAGATAAAACCACTCATTGTAAGTTTGGCTTAGCCAACGACAATCCTTTGATGAAAAAACGCAAGTTATTCGATAAACGGGGCTTTTACAATAAATAGTTCAAGTGTACTTTATAAAAAAGTTTTTTTAGTGAAGAAACCTTATCTCAATCTATTGTCACATTTACGTGCAAATATAAGCGCAATATATTTTTTTTTGTACTCCGTGTCGTGAAATTACGGTTAGTGTATTTTTTTTTTGCCTTTTTTGATTAAATGTTTTGTCCTAAATGCATTTTCAAAACTAACACTTCGTGAATATGTTAACGCAAGAACACATAATGTATGGTTTTCGTAAGGATAGTTTCTATTTGCATTACAAAAAAATAAAAATATTCCAATATATCTTATGTTAGTTACTTACTCGAGTTTCATTCCTTTTGCGGTAAAAACCCAACCTCGTTGTGTGAACATAACACGATTATTTGTCTGACCTCACCGAACTCTCTCGAACATAATATATTTGTGTTCTTACTTCATACTTTATTAAGGCTACGGGTGACGTTTTCAGGAGCTTTTTTTATTTTCTTTTTTATCAGCCGAACTCAATCCACCACTCGTGAAGGCCTTCCCAGACATCATCCACCTTCGTTCATGTAGCAGATTTGGACTAATACAGGCGCGTTGGTGTATGTGTGTGTGTCACTATCCCCACATCAAAATACTTATTTGAATATTTTTTAGTTTATCTAAGCCTCTTACGGTCTTACGTATAACTAATATTATTTTGCTGTCGAAAATCAATGAAAATGATAAAGTGTGTGCCCAAAGAACACTAAGCCGGCCAATGTGTGTCCAGCTAATCAGGCCACCGTTTTGCGTAATATTTTCCACATACATACAATGTTCCCATGAGTTTACTAGCCAGTTTAAAATGTGTTTGATTTGCTACGGTTTGCTAACATGGACATCACGACTTTACGTGATCCAATCTTCGTGAAAATCATCTACGGATTAATTACTAACCGATAAAATACATTTAATAATTAAGTAGTATTTTCTTTGATTCGCCTTATTTGAATATCGTTTAATGAGACGTTTGGAGACGTGTATTAAGTGTTAATCATAATGCAATTTGCTCGTTTTTACGGCTGATTACGTTTCGTTTTTATGGTAGTTTTAGCAGCTAAGTAAATGAATTTTGAATTAATGCAGGAAGTGAACCGGATAAATATTTGTCGACTGTATAATTATTTCAATTGAATTTCATTTTATCGTTCATCTTGCATGTTATTGTGTATTGGCAAAAAAAAATTGTGTTTAATAAAATTCGTTAATGTGAATAACCATAGACAGATCTTCAATTTTTCATATCTAACGGTAGTAACAAAGCTTGTTTATCTTATGACCTACTACATACATTAATAGATAATTGATTCATAATATTTTCTTGAAGACAGCAAAGCATATTTAAATTTATGTGAGTACTATACGTTTTTTGTTAGCCTGTGGAATCAGTACAAATATAATTTTTAATATATCAACATGTTTACTGACTGCATATACGAATAATTCGTGGAAGTTAAAACGTTTTTATACTTTGCTTTTAAGGAATATTAAATCATTGCATTGCGGTATGATATATGACTTCCCATTATTTATATAAATATATATATAAGCTGCCGCAAGTACATATAGAGCTGGTACTCATACCTACTCGCACAGATAAACGAAGGTCACGTCGGAGACATACAAGGTGATTATCTCATTATTGAGCCTCACAGTTGTTATTTCGCGACCTTTTTGTTTTGTAATGTCACGTCGTCGTCAACGACTTAAACTTGAAGCATGTTAGTAGACGGATTTGGTATAACTTTACAAAATACATAAATTCGATGAAATTATCGAAATGATAAAGTAATTTTTACGTGTAGTTAAGCCGATCTATTGAAGTGTCACATAGATGATGATGCTGCAATTTATCATATTCGGTTAAATTTGTTTTGCTCTTTGGCAATAATAAGAACAGATTTTATCTGCTTTTCTCTATTTAGTGATAACGCCTTGAAACCGTAATTCAATGTGACCGTGAAAATTACTAAAGAGGGCATTTATGAAAATATGTTTTCTACGATACATAATAAGTATATATTAATATTTTTCCTTATTCAGACTATTTCTTATGTTAAGATATTTTTTATACTTCTGTAATGCAATTTTATCACAATCGATTATTTTTTTAACCGAAATACTCCCAGAAACAGTTTTCGTTTCATATTACATATCTGTATAAATTTATATGAACCCGTAAGGTTCCCCAACTATATATTCTTGGAGAGTTTCCAATATATCTTATTTGTGATCTGTTATCTTTTAGATGTTATCAGCTATCTCTATAGTAAAATAACCTTCGTTTGAATAATGGTAGGATTCTGTGAGAGAAAATGGAAAACAATAAAACAACTATGCACATTTTTTATCGTATTTCGTTCGGGAAACAGAATACATTCAGTTTTATTTAGTCATATAGCACGCAACAAAACACGCCAGGTGTGACTGTTGTAAGTTTCACCTGCGTTTGTCCCTACTGCATATTTCTGGTTGATAGATTCAACGGTCGTGTGATCGTGATTAATTGTAAATTTACATAATTCATATTATATGCCTGTTGGTAAGTTAAATAATTTATTTTTATAGTGATTGACCAAACCTACATTTAAGTAGTACTAGTTTACGATTAGTTTTATACCCATACCAAATTATCTTTCTTCTCAGTAGTGCATTTAGCCATTATAAGCTTCAAGTACTGTGACAAGTGTACAATTCAATAATCTAAGGTTTCACAAAATTTTAACAATTCGTAAAATTTAAAAGTTGATTTTTAAGTACTATGAAGGTTCTATTAAAGTTCTGTTACTATATCATTATTGGCTAGTTGTTTCACAAAACTGAAATAATATACAGCTTGAATAGAACCTTTACAGAACTTGGAAATCAGCTTTGAAATTTGATGAATTTTGTTCAAATTCTGTGACACAACTACTATATTTTTTAAAACTCGCGACACATTGAAAATATCGCACTTCAAAAAGGTTTTTTTTTAAATAATTTCTGAATTATCACAAATCCCTTACCAGTAAACAAATTTTGTACTCGAGCTTGAATCAGTTATCAATGATTGAATTTACTATACTTTTTAGTTATAATATTATGAATAAAAGCATCTTATTAAATAATACATAATATTTCTTCCGAACATGACTAATTTCTGATAAAACAAAAACAGAACGTTTTGTTTGGTAAATAATAAATTAGACTTGATTCCCACCTTATTTATGTGCCGGTCCTTGCTTATATTTATGTCGGTTATCACTGAACGCACTTAATCACATTTGTCACTGGAATATAAATTCTCGCTCTTGCTCCAGAGCACCCTGCTGTTATCAAGCGCACGAGTGAAGGTGGCCGCTATTATTAGTCTTCGATCCATAGATCACTGAATCTTCGGCGGTAGGTGAGATGGGTTTGCGCGCGCAGATGCGACTGGCGCATGCGCGGTGGCGGGTCGCGTGACGGTGCGCGCGCACTCAACCGAAGCCTCCGCTGGACATGGACACAATGTAGTTAGGTACCTGGTACACACACCAATATAGCTTGTTTGTGTCCATGGTCCATACCTATACCTCCTGATGCATGCACTCACTCGTGTAACCGTGCTACATTCACGTTTGCCATTTGAAATGCAGTATTTATTGTGACTGGTGAAGAGGTAAAATTTGTTCGGTACAATTATAGGGGATTTTCCTATTCAGTTTCAGGAATTTTCTTGAGTCGCACTGCGCAGACGGTATCAATGCATGTATTTAAACCATGGAAAAGTTTCAAAATGAACCCAATATACATATTGCTAAGTGGCACTATTAATACCCGGCATTGCCCGTGTTACTGTAGCAAACCCTAGTTGTCACATACTAAATAAAGTAAAAACCCACAAAATAAAACTAAACCAAGCCTTCTACCGATTGCGCAGCTGCAGGGTAACGAGTTGACGGTGAAACGTTATTTACATTTTAGTATCAAAATGTTTTCAAATATACAGGGGAAGATAAACCTATATCGCGTAACATACCAAGGGAACAGCGTGTTTTTTAATCACCTTCCATCGTCATGTATCCAAATTAGTTTTCTTCATTTACAAAATCATGTTTTTGGGGGCACAGTTGTGAAGCATTCATGTAAGTTAAGTAATAAATATAATTTTTGTAAAAAAGATAATTTCAATATTCTTATTTTTATGTCCTTGCTTTGGAATTTTCTCAGAAATCTGAACCAAAAGTAAATCCGAACAATTTGTGTAAAATAATTTTTAAAAGATTTTGGTAAGCGATTTAGGGGCTTGCGAAGCCTACATCTTTTTACTACATTAATGTGATTAGGCATAGCAATCCCTTTTTGTCCACATTAGAATAGAATTAATGCCTACTCTAAGGATGGGTTGTTTCGTAGAATTTGAACAATTCATCAAATTTCAACGTTCGCATGCGAGTTCTGTGAATGCCCTATTGTATTTCTATTATTATATCATTATAGGCCAGTTACTTGACAAAACTGAAATAATAACTGAACTTGTAAAGAACTTTCACAGAACTTGAAAATTAACTTTGAAATTTGAAGAATTGTTCAAATTCTCCGAAACAACCCATCCTTAATCTTCAAACCTATTTTGAAAAATTGTAAATTTTGTGCTGTATACATTGTGGGATATAAAAATTATTATTATTACGTAATGTATTGTTTTGTAAGCCTTCGTGCGCAAAAAAGGATTTTATATATATATTTTTAAATATATTATTTTTATATATTTTTCTATCTATCACAGTTGATAAAGGAACAATACAGTGTGTTCTAAATGTGAACTATTAAAGAATTCACGTTTTCGCTTTTCTACTCTAACATTTTTACACCTAAAGTTGAATAATTCAGTAAATTTCTATGTTAACAAATCGCTTCTCAAAGACTTGAAAGCAATTCCGATCAAGAAGAAAATGGCTTGCTTGCAATGTTGTGACCCTTATGCTTTTATAAAAATAATTTAAATTTAAATTAACGGATTAAACTTAAAATTCTTGGATTGGATTCCTGTCACGAGGAAGGGAAGCTTGTGATTATATTATTAGTTTCAAATTATAAGCTTAAATACATTCCTTGATGAGGTACCTACCTACCTTAGAATTTCGACAATATTAGCTCACTTAATTAGATTGTTTATTATAATATGTGATTATTATAGTGATATAAATTAGTCGAGAACATTCTGTTTAGTTTAAATTTATTTTTCTATTATATTTTTTTAATGATAAACTAATGTTTTTAAGACAAGGTTTTTTATGCATGGCACAATATAATAAGCAGTAATTTTTTTATTGAAATACTAGTACATATTGAATTATTTGGTGGGTTGGGAATAAGCCGACGTAGCTTAGTGGTTCAGAACACCTGACCGGCAATCAGAAGGTACGGGTTCAATTCCCATCTATTTATATTTCACGCGAGTAATTATTGCTTATAATAATGAATATTTTATTTTTGCACACCATGTAAAACGTTTTTTAGTGTTTACGTGAACATCGTAATTTTATTTATTTATATTGTTTATCATTGTTTGCATTAACTAATAACTATTTTCATGTACCGACATTTCGGTTATAACAAAAAGTTATAATTATCCTGTAACATACTTTCGTCCGTGACAATATGATTGTACTTCGAACTTCGAATCCTTCAAATGAATAAATTGTGATTCTTACACTCTACAAGATAAATAACTCGGATATACACTCTTCTCGTCACTTTATAAAAGTTCCGAACTGAAAATAGTTAGTTAGACCTTGTAGTAAAATGAAAGATAAATTGTGGATTCCAGTTGCGAGTTTGCGAAGCGATAAAATACTTAGGACCGGTTGTTTCACAAAATTTGAACAATCATCTAATTTCAACGTTGATTTTCAAGTTCTGTGAAGGTTCTATTCAAGTTCTGTTATTATATCATTATTGGCCAGTTGTTTCACAAAATTGAAATAGTGACAGAACTTGAATAGAACCTTCACAGAACTTGAAAATCAACTTTGAAATTTGATGAATTGTTCAAATTTTGTGAAACAACCGGTCCTAAGAGAACCTCTAAAAATAGTTAATCAAAGTAGTATCGCTGCTGAAAGTCTTCCAGAATATATTAAATGATTCGATGATTTATTCCGGCATTGCACAGTGAAAAGTTTCATTACGAACATTTGTATACAGATAGACTTGAAACCTTTCCGAGCACAGAGCCGCCCGCATCGTAATAACTGTCTCTGTGACAATTACTTGGCGAAATGTACGACATGGAACACGGGAGAGTTAAAAGAGTTTTAATCGTCTTGTACTGCTCGGAAATAACCTCACTATTTGTACTACGGAACGGATATGGCCCGTTTTAGGGTTCCTGTTGTTTAATTGTCTACGCATCAACGTAATCTCCTTAATGTAGTTTTCTGCTATTAGAGGACCTTAACGGCAAATCGTTTTAGTTGAACCATATTTGTAATGTTCTAAACTGTTACAAAAGTTGGTCCTATTTCTTTTTTACGGAGTGCATCCGCATTTGAAAAAAAAAATAAAGCTGAGAGTTTCTGATAAGGAAGACACCAATCTCACTCCAAATGGATTCCAGCATGAAAATTGAATTATTATGAATAGGATAATTGAAAAGTCGTTAACTACCAAAACAAAATCTTTATGCAGGTAGGTTAATTAAAAAGTGGGTATCTACCAAAACAAAATCTTTATGCAGGTAGGTTAATTAAAAAGTGGGTATCTACCAAAACAAAATCTTTATGCAGGTAGGTTTATTGAAAAGTCGGTATCTACCAAAACAAAATCTTTATGCAGGTAGGTTAATTGAAAAGTCGGTATCTACCAAGACAAAATCTTTATGCAGGTATGTTAATTGAAAAGTGGGTATCTACCAAAACAAAATCTTTATTCTGGTAGGTTAATTGAAAAGTCGGTATCTACCAAAACAAAATCTTTATTCTGGTAGGTTAATTGAAAAGTCGGTATCTACCAAAACAAAATCTTTATGCAGGTAGGTTAATTGAAAAGTCGGTTACCAAAGCAAAATCGATTAATGATGATAAATTTATAATGAAATGATATCCAATTCTGTACTCCGTTCCCTATTAATAATGAAAAATTGATAATGAAATGATATCCACTTTTGTACTCCGTTCCATATCCACTACGGGCTTTCCACAACAAATATTTATCAGTTTCTTCTTCAATAATTACAAAATGTGAAGGATATATTTCATTATACGTTTATGTATGGCGAATACAAAGTTATTTGTTTTATTTAAATTTGTCAGTATGTTTGCAAATATAAATGGTTTTCGGTTTTACTATGCTAACATAAAAAATTGTGATAATATTTTCATGCAGGCGTTAACCTCTAGGAAGTAAATTACTTTCTCGCTTTCCTGTTTTAATTAAAAATATGAGTTTCCGTCAGAAATGAATTACGTCATTAACACTGACAGGTTTTAGTTATTTAACGGATTCATTATTAATGTATTATTCAATGAATTGAAAAAAATCTCGTGTTTTTTTGTGAAGACCATTACACACCCATCTGACAAGCTAACAAGTATAAAATAGTATGCGTGTCAAAATATCGCACGTCAACATTTCTATGGAGCCAATTTTTCACTTACACTTTTCGTAATCCATTTATTTTGTCTGCAAATCTGACCAAAGAAAAGGGTAGACTTAAGGCAGAGTAAACCAAATCCTTTGTCCCATTCTTGGAACATAATATATTTTCCTCCGAGGTCCTATCTCAGCAAATAAGCTGGTGTCAAGTAGGTTCCGCTGGGATAAAAGAACGTCTACCAATATTTTGACGCTGTCTGAGTATTTCGACAGAATAAGAAGTATCATGGGAAATTACAAAACAAAGAATTATGAACACTATTTTTACGTACCAAAGATAAGTTTACTCAATTGTCTTCTTAATAGTAATTCTTAAATGCATTCTTGAGTCGCTGTTATTTTTTTCCATCAAGCTAGGTATAAAGAGTATAAGTAAAATAAATATATATTGATTATTGATATCTTCACGTCGTATCAAAATAAAAAAATTATATTCCAATTAAAAATAGGCATTTGTTACATAATCACCCAATAAAAGTAATCACAGTTTAATAAACTTGAAATCGCTATCCTGAAAAGTTGTTTGTTATTTTTTAATTGTATGTTTTTATTTAGTTATAAAAAATAAAAATTTTATATCTTGTATGAACCTTTTAACAACTTATTTCTATGACATTAAGGACACTTATAATACATCTAAAACCTATTATTTGTAGTATTTAGGCGTAACCCACTAAAAGCAGCAAGTCTTTTAGCTTCTTTAACATCTGTCGGTAGTTCATTAAAAATTTTAAGAGATTATTGTGGGTTCCCGACAAATTTGTTTTTGACTTGTACTCTACGGTTAGCTTGATAGATTTAATAAAATATTAAAATTTTTAAATGAATCTTTGTTTTCAGGTTCATGTTTGTCTTAATTCTCGCATTGATTTTTTTCAAGAGGAATTTTGACAATAAACGTAAGTTAAAATTGGCAGTTTAAAAGTAACTTTTTTTTGTGCAAAAATGCCCCTGGCTCTTGGATGCATGTTTCCACCGAGTTCTGGCTGGGGTCACTCCTCATCCCTCCCATGTTGCCTCCTTTTCCTCTCAACCTAATCCACACTTATGTATTGGCTCCTTTGGGGGTAGTTTTTACTCTGGTCGTGTGTAATTTTTATTATGGATTTCGTACTGTTGCGTTCATTTCTGGTGTCGGTTGAAGCATTGTAATGTCGACAATATATTATTACATGGTAAGAAGTGAAAATGGGGTGGATTGTTTCTGGAATTTCAGACCGGACTGCGAAACAATCACGTGATGAATTGAGTGTACTTAATATTTCTCAGAACTTCCGTTTTTGGTTGTCTTTTTAACACCCTGCCAACGAGCTCCGCTAATCGAGGTTGTAATAAATGTAATAATAAGGTTTTACTACCAAACCTAGTGATTGTGATCGCCCACAAAGGCGCGGAGTTTATTTAGTATCTTTTGACGGCTTTTCTGTTTGATATTATAACCCTTTTTATGACTGTCATTCAATTTACTGCAAACATAATATAAAAACGTTCACAGTATCGCAAGCATTAATAACCACACAACCATCAAATTTAACGGTTGTCAACATCCATCACAAAATATACAAAACCATCATTTGAAAAACTTTTTTGTTTCGATATTATTATGATTAAATTAATTTGAGAGTTTCCCCTGCAGTGTCAAGCGAAATAATATTAAGTATTTGAATGTAATTTATTTCTGATTTGATTATTTTATATTTGACCAGGATATTAAATACTTAACTATCTACAATACCTATATTTAGGTCTGCATTATTGCAATTGGTTCGCCAGTTTTTACCGATGCAGGGGTAGAACGGTCACTAATGCGGAACGGCACCTGGATGCTAATGCTTTGAGCTCAGTGCTCAATGCTCAATGCACGCCTCACGTGCTGCAGGTGCTGTGCTCGTAATATGGGATACGAAGCTCAGTGTACTTCGGTCGTAAACTACCATCAGCGTGTATACTTCACGGCTTTACCGGTGAAGGAAAGCTACGTGGCTCAACACCCCAAAAGTTCTACAACTTATGTGTATTTATCAATGTTTCTTACTACAGCTGTAAAGTCTGTAAATTTTATTCTATATTCTATGTATTTTACGGATTAAACCGGAAAATCTAAATACCCACATCTGGCGAAAGAATTTAAAATCACATCTATCATAAACGTATTTCCACGAGGGGTTAAAGAAGTCACGGCATTAAAAATAATACTATTATTATATATTGGAGTTATTAATTCTTAATGTATAATTTGAGAGGCGGGTCATGGGTACCGCCGCCCTAGGACCATTTATTGGATTATCAACACCCCTGCCTTAGGTCACTCCAAGTGGTTTGCTACGTTTGGTGACATAGCAGGAGTGCCCGGGTTGGTGGGATGATGTTTGTCACGGTCTTGACGGCGGATGTTTTTGCTCACCTACTGCGTGGTGAGCTGGATCAGGAGAGATTCGTTGAGGGAGACCTTTTGACCTCTCCAGCCAAACTCTCTCAGACCCAAGGCACCACATTGGGAGGGACGGATTCATACGTTACTCCTGGATACATTGACCCCCAGATTCCTACCCACCTCTCATACCCTTTCCTTCCCAGAACCTCCTCTCCTTCCTTTCCCTAAAATGACTTTCCACACAACATCCCCAAAGATTAAATAGACTCTGGGGGATTTTTTTTCCACATGGCCACCTGTGTGGAGCTGATGTAAAAAAATCCACCCCTTACGAATAAGTATCGAATGAAATAGGGTGCGCCAATTACTCTACTTCACTTCAGCAAACAATTAACAATGTTGGCAACACTCTTTATGTTTGCCAATGAATTGAGGCATGATTGCATTAAAATTAGGTATTACAACTTGTTTTTAGAATATTACGAAGTTCAAAAAGGGGAAATGATGTCAGTAATGTTGTAATACCTAAATTGTTTTCAACCTTGTTTTCAGTGATGGTATTGATTTTTACTTTAGTTATCAATGGTGTTCATTATTTGCGTTTATATCTATTTTATTCGTGTTTGTACTGATGCAAGTGATACGTATTAAATTATATGAAATTTAATGTTTCCATTATTAGTTTCTAATTATTTTTTTTCTGGTTTTTCCCAGGTGAGATGTTCTGAAAAACAAAATGATTTCATCGGACTGTGTTACTAAAGGTTTGCTATCTAAGCGAAAAATAACCACTAAAACAAAACAATAATCTAGTGTGTCAACATGTAAATCGGTGCAATTTAAAATTTTCTTCGGTTCTCAATGGACGCCGTAAATGGAAACGGAAATGTACCGCTCCTCGAAGCAGAGCCTATCTAAATAAAATGTGACTAATGTTTAAAGATTGTGGATTGTGTCCCGTAACATGATAAAGACATCGGCAAACACATTGTCACGAAGCCATCAAAACACCAATTAGCAAGTTTACGTGAGGCCGTATTCAAAACCGCAAAGGTAAATTAATTGGTTGCTTTACCTCCGCCATTTGGCAATTATTGCCTATATTATGGTTCCTAAGTCGCGCAAGTTAAATTAATACGACTTTAAATGGATACCCACCTAATCTCCCCGGGATTGCAAACTTAAAAAACGAAAATAGTAAAAAATTATATAAATTCACAAAACTAGTTCACCGAATAGCTTTATAAAATGTATCTTACCTGATTAAATCACTAATTTTTAAAAATACGTGAAATTACAAATACGTCGTAGAAACAAATATTTTTATCGTTTTGCGAAACTTGTAATTTTATTATTGAAATAGTTTTTGTTTTAAGAATACCACCCTAATAACTCAATTAAAATAACAACGGCCGTCTGTATTGTTCTTTGAGGATTTAATTAAGTACAGTAGTAACTTTGTTTTCAATCGAGATCTTGATAACTCGCCTCATTCCAAATTAATTTTCTCTTCTGTTGATATTCTTATCGTGCTTATTGTAAAAAATTGGAGAACTTATATTTAAATAAGCCTTGAACATCGTCACTCGCGAGTACTTTTGGAAGTGGAGTTAGACTTCACTCAGTCTGAGTATTGTGAAGATGATGGTAACGCTTGATGAATCATACAAGTGACTTTGCAACTCTTGCTACGAAAATTGTTAGGTATATAAATCATAACAATACCCCACTCTAAGAATGTCAAAACGTAGCTAGACGAAGTAAAACAGATTGTTAGCCAAATTGTATAGCGTACGAGTAGAAATAAATCATGTGTTTTTTGGTATGCGTAAGATGTTGTGCAGTAAAGTTATCATCTGTCGGTATTGCACCCTTGTGGTGATTTTCTCACGAAAACGGCGTTATTGAAAATACCACAAATATTATTATAACATTTCCAGTAAACACAACTTGTTCATGTTTAGATATAGATGGTTCCATGATAACTCAACACAGTGACTATTCAACACACTTTTAAAAAGTGATATAAAGTCATTAAAAACGATGAAAAAATCAATTTAAACCTAACCTAACCTACTTAACCCAGTTAATAAAGTTTTTGTTTCATCACTTTCCATGACTTTATATAACTTTTTAAAGATGTGATGAATTATCATTTTGATGATTTATCCGGTCACCGATATAGATATATGGGTCTATGTGTGTGTAAGTCATTGACATCGTATTGCAGCCTTGTTTATGAAATTTCATGGCGTGCTTCATTTATTCTCCGGTTTATCAACAGGTGCGACCCTTGCCGGAAAACCCTAAACTCGATCGTACACACTCACATTGTATTATTTAAAGGAAATGTATTAAGTGAATATTTGTTGGATTGATGGAAGTGTTATATAATAGTGTTTTTAAATAGACGCTTTCAGTTCGCTAGAGCCTTGATGCCTTGCCCTCATAAAATAGAAAGGCGTAAGTGAAACCAAAACGTCAATTAATATAATATTATACCGATGTTTTTTCTCTGCGCTCTTAATAGCACTAATCTGCATAATACATGTAAGCCTTGAGCGATCGATTGATGAAGAAATCGAACACAAGTTTGATGCATCGCTTTTTGTAATAAAATACAAGGTCCGTAAGTCCACACATTCGCTCATGTGACTCGGAGAGAAATAATACATTGTAGTGGGTGTTTTATGACTGCTTGTTTAGAACAGTGTAAATAAAACCCAAGTTGCTCAATCACAACAGGGATAAAATAAAATGTTTGGTCTAATTCGAACACATTACTAATTTGACTTTTTTAATAAATGGCCTCGTGGGATTTGCTCTGGTTAACTAAAAGGTCTCAGGCTAAATGACAGTCATTCGCTTTTCATAGTTCTATTTATCATATTTTATTATTCAACATTGACGCAAAATTGCATGGAAACTGAAAACCCTAAACGGTTTATTTTAAATGGAAATGATTTAAACTTGATACTTATTTACGATTTACTTTTCAACAAAATTAAGACATGGCACGATCAAGTGAAATAAATGCTTGTCGGGTCATGTCAAAGAGTCAGAATAACGGAAGATTATGTATGATACGATAGTATCCCTGCTCCCCAACTGATAATGGCATGTATTGTAGAATAGATTGTACTAATGCGTTATATTATATTGAGAGTATAGATTTTTCCTTGATAAGAAATTTGTAATTCGTACGAATGTGAATGAAGCAAAAGGAGTGTGTGCCGAGAAAGAGTTGTGTGGCGATCTATTCTCTCTGCCTACCCTTGCCTTGAAACGGCGTGATGGTTAGTTAATTAGTTTTATCTCACCAAAAATATTAAAAAAAAAATAATGATAATAATTTTATTAAATTTTAAATAATTTTTTTTCTATTTCTATGACGCCATCTGTTTTTGTAACAATTGTGTTCGGATGCACTGAGAAAAAATCATATTGCTAATTTATTAAGAATCTCTTCAAATTATTGGTAATCCGGTTAAAAACGGGATTGCAGTCCTTTTCCTGATAAAATTTTAGTAAATTGCTCGTAACACGTGTTCATGCACCTGCATTGGAATTGGTAGTACATAATGACAGCGTCGAAATACATTCGTATTTTAATAAAAGTTTATCAGGAAACCTATCAATTCATTCGTTAAGGGCCTGCAATCCAGTTTTTTCAACCGCATTACGAATATTTTGAAAGATTCTTTTTTCTCCTTACCGAACTTTGCTTATGATTATAAAGATGGGTGCCGATATTGGAAAAATAGTAAAAATGTCAGATGTTATTAATTAGTTAAAAAAATAATGAAAATATATAGTTAGCTTTTGAGTTCGAGTCAAGATCAGGTAGTATCTTTTTCTATTTTATGTTCTTTGAATATTATCAATATTCTTTCATTAATAATTATCGGTTTGATTATTTTAACGATAATTTCTTCCAACATTTCTCACATTGTTATACCAGAAGATGTCTTTGTAGAGAACTTTAATATGCCACGCCCAAGCCATTTGAAATCTTAATTCATTCGTCTGTCTCGACACAGGTTTATCCTAGTGAGACAGACATCGAAAAAAAAACCTGTAAAAAAACTTTATATTGATAATAAAAAAATAAAAAAAAATCAAAATGAAATTCTGCATTCACCCCTGCATTAAGATTTTTTTTTGTTTCACGTCGGAAGAATCAGCATATTATTTTGAATGTATATTTGAATAACTGCATACATTATTCTCTTAGATTTCTCACTAACTAACGAACCACACCTTGTTCTTGCGTGAGGACTAGGAGGAATGATAAATAATATTAAGTTTGTTCTTACGTAGGGCGTATAACGGAACATTGATGGCTTAGCCGTAGCCGCAGTCGTAGCCGTAGCGTCTCCATATTAATAATAAGTTATCCCGTCCGAGAAGAAACAAACTTGTTGTGATCGTGGTACAAGTTATGTTTGTTCAAAGTTATTTTCTGTGAATTTTATTGAAACTTAACACCACGCTATTTTCTTCGGATAGGCAATTAGGATGGGATGAGACGCTACATAACTCTGTCCTGGCTCACAATTAGGATGGGATGAGACGCTACATAACTCTGTCCTGGCTCACAATTAGGATGGGATGAGACGCTACATAACTCTGTCCTGGCTCACAAAGTAGAATCATAATTACTCTTTTGAAAGTTGTATTCGATTCACTTGATCGTGTCATGTGTTTCTGGGTCGTCCCCAACTTCTTTCACGCATTTGCTGATTTTAGCAAAAGCTGAAACGGACCGAGACGGCCTAACAAAAACCGTTAAAAAATCAATATGGCGCTAAACGACGATTTGATATTATGGTCATCAGATATGTGACGACAAATTGAAACATTAATTTGATGGCGTCAGTCTTGACAAGGAGCAATTTTATTTCCACTTTCTTAGTCTGGCGCATTTATGTGTAATCTGTTTCCAATAGCTCAAACACACCCTCATAATATACATTATTACGAGTCTGTACGTTGAAGCCCAATCGGCGTCTAAATAGTAATAATAAAATAAAATATTGGAACATGCGTAATGGACTGAGGCGAAAAAAAAACAAAGACGTGTATTTCTTCAAACTTTAGACCTGATGCGCGAAGAAATCCAACTTATAATTTTTTTCAATATTTTTTCGTAGATTAACATGCAAATACACAGCTTTAGAGCCCTTTTTTAGATTTTGACACTCGAAAAATATATTTTTTCGCCCCTGTCTAATGCGTAAGTTTTATGTTTCCATTCATATTCGGTGATTGAATAATCCATTCATTTTGTGTTTGAATGTTTGTAACCTTATAGCCCCGGGTTATTAAGTTCACTTGTTAACCCTTGTGGGGTGACAATAATCAGCAGGTTAAGCCCCGCAGGCGGGGCAGGTTGGTTCCTGAGCCGCTTGGGGCGGGGGCGGGGGCGGATACACCGTGTTGGGCGCTTTACAAGTTAGCTCGGATTATTATTAGATTCATTTGAGCACATCACGAACATCAGTGGCGTGCAATCCATGAAGGCTGCAAGCTGTGCCTACCTGAAATTTGAACATGGTAAAATTTAAAAAGGGAACAAATTTCTGTTCAAAATACAGTTTCCGGAAACTCATAGCACAAGCGGGAAACTGGTGAATCTACAGCAATCTACGAATGCGAATAAACCGGACATTTATTCCTATTTTTACGTAGCATAAGACATTAAACTGCTGATATTAACCACTTAGCGACGATTTTTTTTTTTTTAATTTGATCAAACACATTCCGACTTTTGACTCGATTTACTCGAAAACTTCAGCCCAATTCAATAAAGTTGTACCAAAATCGACTCCAAATGTTATGTAGATTCACCAGATTCCCGCTTGTACCACAAGATCTCCGGAACGTGTACGCTCGTTCATTCAGTTGGCTTAACAATCACCGAAGATGTTATTTATTATTATGTCATTGCAATAATTATAAAAAATAAAACTTAATAAAATGTTAAAAAACGTCCCACAAAGGCTGACCACTTTCAAATATTGAATTCACAGTAATTAATACCCGATCTTGAAAACTACACACAGCATGACAGAACAATGCACGCTACTGATGAACAACCAACCTATCGCGGGCGACTTGTATTTCACCGAAGTTTAATTTACGCTTTTCGTGATTTTTATCGGAGTACCTACAAGTTTTCAAACATTGAAAAAAATAAAATCAGATCGTTTTATACAATGAAGCACATACTTATGTAGATTATTACAATTCCTTTACCGAATCTTTGACAATGATGACCTACGCGGTCGGTAAGATCATTTGTTGGCGATTGGAATTTTTAAAAAAAAGTTGTTTATTTTCACACGTAGAATTGAATGATAACATTTATGTAAAGTATTTGTAAGCTGTGTCTTAAGTGGAAGATTCTAATTATCGCGCTGGTGTACCAAAATAATATTGTAACTTTGATTGAAATGACCTTAGCTATATTTAGTTACAAAATCATTATTTCTTCCCCATTTTCTCCGCTTGGGGGTGCTGGGCACTAAGGTATTCGGCTTATATATCTGGTGAGAGCTTAAGCAATGAGTAATAAATAACTACTATGCCACAGTTTTCATTGCACTGCCTTCATTCCTCCCTCATATAACATGTGTCTCTTCAAGACCCAGGTTCACTCCATTCTTTCCACAAAAAGACCCTCCACACAGCGTACCCAAAGATGACAAAGGGCCTGAGGGAAATTATTTTCCCCAGAGCCTACAGTGTGGAGTTAATGTAAAAAAACCTGGTGTTACAGTATTCGTTCTGATCTTTCTACAATGTGACGGAGAACATTACAATGAGCACAGTCAACGTTGTATTTGAAAGTAAAACAATCAGATTACATGTTAAAACAAGATTGCAATAAACCCTCGATTATACAATCTTTATATGCGATAACACATAAATGTTGTATAATTTTAGACTGTTCAAACACTTCAGTTATGGATAAAGTACGAATACATGGAAGATTTTAGTAAACTTTTGATTTCAAGTGGCAATAACATAGTATAAATAATAAACCTTGGCCGTTTTAATATTTGCCGACAAATCATTCATACAGAATGTGCTAACTGTTTTGTCGTGCTTTCACGACCGCTGCTGTTTGCTCTGCTGATAAGTTCACTAGTAAGTCAACCAAGTGAGCAAATAAAGCACGGGGGACTAAATAATGCGCGCCTTTATGTTTGGCACGTTTCAAAAGTAAAGTTTGAACACTCCTTTCTTATCTCTCTCTCGTAAAAAACTGACAAATCCTTTTGTAAATACACTCGACACGTCATTATACTACATTTTCTTTGGATTTACGTATTGTCAGGTTCAAGTGGGAGGCAGTGCATGATAAAGGACGAAATACATGAGTTTATTTCTCTTGCTTTCAAAATTTTTTGTCTAATTTTGGATTACTCATGATATATAATATTCTGTTCTTATAAACTATGTAAAAGCCCAGCAGGGCGTAAAATGAAATAAAAAATAATAATATAAATTATGTTTTTACTGACAATGTGATAATTGTTTGAATATAAAAAAAAGTGTCTTTGTTTGAACCATGTTATTTGATTAAATTTACTTTATTTCCCATGATCGTTAGTGAAAATAACCTTAGTAAATGCATGTTTGGTACTAATGATATGGTTAGTAATAACTATGATAGTTATGTCAGATTATTGTACGGGTGATTTTTTTAATGATTTAGTAGTTTTCTACTATAAAATATTGTGATTTTCAAATAATGATATATTTAAAAGTTTTAAAGTAAGATACACTCAAATAAAAATGTATCTTCTGTTAAGTATTTTTTTCATAAAAAGTACATGAATTCGAGTGTGCCAATGAAAGGGTTAGTTGTTTCACAGGATTTGATTAATTCATTAAAAATACGAAGTTAAATTTCAAGTTCTGTGAAAGTTCTATTTAATTTCTGTTATTATATCATATCATTATGGGGCAGTTGCTTCACAAGGCAGAAATAATAACATAACTTGAATATAACTTTCACAGAACTTGAAAATTAACTTCGAAATTTGATGAATTGTTCAAATTCTGTGAAACAACCCGTTCTAAATATCCTTTCAGCTTCAACCGTTCACTTAATCTCCATACGGGATTGACACAATGATCTGTTATATTGACTTGGGAACGGGCTTTCTCCTTTGTTACGTTTCCTTCGACTACTTGGCAAAACTAGTGTCAACCTAATGGATTATTATTATTCATGCACGCGATTTATTTTCCTTCCGATGCTTCATATAGGCCACATACATGACTAGGTTGATTTTATTTATTGACTTCGAAATATATTTATGTCACTAGATTTTCTTTCTAAATAACTGAAATGTTATTAAAATCTAATGCTTTTTTTAATTGACCAATTACGTCGTTTAAAATTGATACCATAAAAAGATTTTAAAATACCTTTTTTAAGTAAAACTCTATTTAAGGAAAAAACGATTAGTTATCGATGCATAATTTTATACAATCGCACCTGTGCAGAAAATCTATCAATTAGTATTGTAGTTTTTATATGACATCTGTTATCATTAAAACAAGCCATCGCTTTTGCAAATTTTCCGGCGGATCATAAAAAGTATATGAAAATAACAAAGTTTAACTAATCTAAAACTAAACGGCCCTGAGCTAACAAGAAAATTTCCCTTCAACTCGTTTTTCGGCTATAATTAAATAATGGTTGTATAATGCTAATGATAATGGGCGATAGTTTGTCATTCTGATCCAACGCTTTTTTTTTAATCCTAATTTTAAAGGAAATTGATTCATGTGATCTGGAGTAAAGTTACAATTTCGAAATACCATTTTTACGTTAGCTCCACACAGGAGGCCCTGGGAAAAATAATTTCTCTCGGGGCCTTTGTCAACTTTCGGGGATGCTATGTGGAGGGTCTTTTACTTATTTTAGTGTGAAAATTTGGGTTCTGAACTGATAATTAAATAGTATTAGGTATTTTTTCCAGTCGAGTGTGATTTCAAAATGTTGTTAATTTTGCATACCCTAGATACTGCAATTACCTAGTATTTCGAATTTAAATACCTTTACCTACCTATTTATATTTATGTATATTTTTTGTTATTTATTTATATTTATGTATATATTAGATTTAAAACCATCTATTTTTAGCAATCTTTCGCGCTGGTCGCGGTCCCGTAAAGATCCGTGTTCAAAGCTAGAAAAGAAATAGCCCTGAAATATTACGTGCCCTTGTCTTTTTTTTAATCTGTACCAACATCTAGAGAGCGAGTTTACCAGACTGTTCCCTTACGGGCCATGAAGGATTGAGGCCGTCCTATTATGCATACAGTGTCATCTCTTATGAATATTCCATGAACTTTCACCAAGTGGCTTGCCACGCCGAAATTACATGATATCATTACGGGCGTACTAGACTGTAAACGCATAGAATATTGTTATTTCATCTCCATTTTATGGCAACAAAACTTTTGAAAACTTGCCAAAAGTCTGTTTTCGTAATAAAAGGTCTAGTTAGAATAATGTTACTGAAAACAATCTTGCTTTTATTTGATCCTCGGGGAAAATTTACTGAATTACAAATTTCATTATTATGACTAAATTCGTGGTGGTAAAATGGCATTATGTTAAATATGATAATTATGCAAAAATCCACCTCATAGTTAATGTTTCAACTAACATTCAAATTGCTGTCCAAAGTTGTTAAAACTAATGGCGTTTCGTTAATATTGTTTTTATTGTAGTTGTACCAAATATTATATGTTATTTGTGCTTTCTGCTACTTTTAATATAGATTTAGAGGTGTTAGACACCATGACCGGGAAGAAGGGTCCTTTAACAGACTTACCCCCATTCTCAAAAGCATGTATAAACTCGTATAAATTCAGCATCACGCGCGTTTAATAAATGCGTACTACCAGTTTGGAAGTTAACATTAGGAGCACGGACATAGGCTCTCAATAAAAAAAACATCTTCACAAAAATGGCAGTACCCAAAGAGCCGTGGAAAGCAACACTAGAAGCTAGACGAGTCCTCACAAGATAGAAAAACCAAAACGTAGATTATATGTTATATCCAAGACGGTAACCGACATCGGGCCTTACGTTCAATCATCACAATCTCCAAACTCAAATGAAACTATATTCTACATTGCCAAGCGGCTCGACTAATGGGCAAAACAGGTGGAAGTCAATCATCCAATAGCAGAGGAAGAGAATCTGAGGTCGTTCATAAACTAAATAGGTTGACGACTAGGGAGAGCTGTCAAAAACCTGTAAAACTACAAAAAAAATTAATGATAAGTTTTGAATATTGATTTATTTTCAGAACCGCTTCAGTGAATTTTACCGTATTATCTGATTCTGTCGGTGGACGATTGTTTCCACATTCGTGGCGATAACTTTCTCTCGCTCATTTCTTTGTAGATGTCGCCTGCAAAACTGAGTATCGTTGCACATTATCTCATTATTGTTCGATAACCAGGAAATCTTTAGCAAAAAATCGTTAATTATAA
Source organism: Hesperophylax magnus (assembly GCA_026573805.1). Taxonomy (NCBI): domain Eukaryota; kingdom Metazoa; phylum Arthropoda; class Insecta; order Trichoptera; family Limnephilidae; genus Hesperophylax; species Hesperophylax magnus. Next base: position 11,471,774 of record JAIUSX010000002.1, read on the forward strand.
TGATTTCATTATGATGACTGTTGGTGCAACCATTGCATTTTGGGTTAGAAGGTTACTGAGTACTTTTTTTATAATTATACTCGTAATTAACACACTCTTATGAAAATACTATATCATATTTTGTTTTTAGTAATAAATGTATTTTAACAATATGTCCAGGTATTCGTAGGTAGGTACTTACTTTTATCGTATTTTTAATTTTTTGTTACACGAATGCAAATACTTTTTTTATGTACATGAAAAGAGGCTTGCAAAATCATTGCCGTCACATTAATCCAAAGTTTTATGGGAATATGAGTTCTGATTGCAGTCAAAAACTTTCAGCCTGGTCAGTAAACGGGCTGAGGCTTTCAGTGAATTTGTAAAAGAGCTGTAAAGTTTATGGCTTGCCTAACGATCCATTAATCGGAAATTCCTCTCTTCGCAAAGGGAACTATTTCAAACTCCTTTCGGGTAGATCATAAAGCCAGGTCCCACGTTTAATATCCTTACACTGCTTACATAATATAATGTCAATAATACTTGGTATGTGATGGTAGCAATTCTTGCGAATGTAATGTCAACAAAGCGTGGGTATATTATACTACTGTAATCAATCTAGAAACCCTGTGAAGTAGTAAAAGGTTTACCATGGTTGATCATAATTAAATGAAGCACTAGCCTGAACTTGAGAAAAACCAAAATATCCCACAAAACCTAAAACACATATTGTGTAAAAACGTTTATAAAAACTATATGTCTATGTCTTCCTAATCTTTTGAATTCTTGAATTCCTAAACGATTGATAATAATATTTTGTAGATGGAAAATATATTCCTAGGCATATATAATACGTTTTATTACATATTGGTTGCAGACGGGACAAATTTCTTTATAATTAAATATTTTTTTTAATAATTAGAAAAAAATAACTTATTTTAAATACCACTTTATTTGAGTATAATATATCAACCAACCAATTCAACCTGAACCTTCAACATGGTTTTATAAAACATACTTAATTAATTACATAGAATTTTAAATTTCGTTTATCCCGAAAAAATGGTTTCTGTACATAAAAATTTTTTGCTTCAAACAAACGATGTTCTAGTTTACTTTAAGATTTTCAGGATCAATATTTTCCTTTACTATTTAATCCTATTTTGTGCTAAAATAAGCTCTGTTGTGTTCTTTTTGAATTACGGATTTTTATTATTTGAAATGTGGAAGCAAGTGCTCAATAAGGTGTAAGTTATCTTAACCTTGTTTCTTACATCCGATGTTTATTTACTAGAGACTTTCTTGCTCTCCTATTCGACTTGATTTATATGGAACGGTACAGTGAACCCATTATAACATTAAATTTATCGCTTTGCTAGTTTTATTTCTGAGATTCAAATAAATTTATGGGCTTTTTCTAAATACGTTTTGAAAGTAGCTTCATTAATAATTTATGCACAGCTTTTAGCAATGTTGTCACAGAAACTTCTGTAAAATCAATAATTACATGTATTAAACATTGAATAATTAACCTGAACTAAACATGACTCTCATTAGCAGCGCGTTGTTGACAAGCTATTGATTGCAAATTCGTAGTAATTTGATATATTAATTTTTGTATAAATAACATTTTTCTTTAATTTGGGCCATCTTTCTTCATAATAGAAGTTAAAATATCATTTGTTTTTTTTGATATGTCAAATAAAGTTATACAGCATTGAATTTTACTTTGACGCTTCGATTTTAATTTTTTTTTTTTAAATTTTAATTAACCCCACGCAGGAGGCCCTGAGGAAAATCATTTCCCTCAGGCCCTATGTCATCTTTTGGAATGCTGTGTGGAGGGTCTTTTTAAGGAAAGGAAAGAGATGAAGTTCTGGGAAGGTTAAATAATGTGAGTTGGGCAGGAATCTGGGGATCAGTGTGTCCGGGAGTGACGGACAAGTGAACATATCCCTCCCACAAGCAGCCTCTCCCGATCTGGCACGCCACGCAGCTGGTGGGCAGGCGCATCCTGAACACACCTCACCCGATGAACCCTGGCACCCCCGCTAAATCGTCAAACGTAGCGAACCACTTGGGGTAATCTATGGCAGAGGTGTTGGTTATCCAATAGATGGTTCCCGGGGCGGCGGTACACAAACCCGCCTACCAAATGTTTACATTCAGTGAATGAATTACGCCTTCATTAAATTTGTACACCGAATAGGTGTACTATTATGGCCTACAATGTAATTAAATAAAGAGTTTTCTCTATAAATTTGTTTATTATCGTTGACAAAACATGCGATGATTAACAATGCTCTCTTTGAAATCGCTCGGATACAAATCGTGAAAAGCTGCGTGAAGCTTAAGATCCCGAATTCTCCTGAAACATTAGGTCTTCCTGTCTTCTTGTTTTCCTTTGTGTATATTATATTATTACATACTCCATTATTTTATTTTATTTTTTATTTTTATTTATTTATTTATTTATTGTACAACAGAACATTCATTCCACTTACAGTACAATTTTACATCATATCAGCATTCGGGTAAGTGACTCTTCAATAATTGTTTTAGGTCGTTTAGAGAATAGTCATTTACATTACATTATTTTGTTGTTGACAATATTTAAACTTTTCCTTACAGAATGGAAGATACTCTTAGTATCTCCCTGGTGTAAGACCACCATTCAGAATTGAAACGTTGCTTGAAATGGCTTTACCCGTGATCGGTGACTAGATCTGAATAGCCAGGTACTCCCCCACCTTCCTCTTCCCCGTATCCTTTCCCTCCCCACGATCTTTAACCTCACAACTTTCAACTGGAGCAGTTGGGACTTTTGTGCGGTATTCACATAAAAAAATCGAAAATCAAATTGGTTTATTAATGTTTAAAATAGAAAACAAGCAATCGTTTTAAACAACGCTCATTTACTTAAGAAATTTACAACGTTTATATATCTAAAAAATATATAGCAAGTGTTTTTTTCGTAATAAAATAACGATATTCCAATACATATGTAATTTTCTTCCAATTGGGAAATAACTTACTTGTAGAATGTCGTGTCAATCACCACAGATTCGTATAGTTCATATAATAATAGTCTCTGACGTGTACCTGCCGTTGCTCGACTTCTCTCTACTTTCAATAAATATAACATCCATTTATTATATATACTCGTACATAAACCTTCCGGAAGAAATGGTCTAAATGATAGTGAAAACTCTATCAAACTCCGTTGCATAGTTTAGTGTTTAGAAGAACTAAGCGCACAAACAGACAGACGCGGATAGTGACCTTATTTAGAGAAGCCATATATCACGGCAACAGGATACTTACAACTTTATTAAGTAATGGCATGCTCCTGTAATGGCCACCAAAAAGGTACGAGGTACCCTCAACATATCGGAACAGCAATTCGAAATCTTTAAATGAGTGGAACGTGTTCGAAATATATTTGTCGGGCAACCCGACTAACATTAAACGTGCTATTCACGTGGGAGCATGTGAGATGTGGGCGTGTGCGAGCGGTAAGGATTAGCAAAAAATATTTACCGTTATATATATATTTAGATGTGTATATAGCAACCCTGTTTCAGTTATCATTTTAGTTTGTATAGATATTTTAGATAGAGTTGCCTCCTCCTGAAAAAAATATATGACCTACAATTAGGTCAATGCTCAACAGTACCTACTACTAGGTGTTCATAATTTTTCTAGTTTCCTGAATATTCTCAATATTGCAATTTCCTTTTTTGTAGTTAATTAATGAAAATATTTGCTCCCTAGCAGTATCACTTACCACGATCATAATAGAACGCAAATACTTAGAGCTGTGGGTATTTGCACCCTAGTAAGTATTATTTAAAAAGTATGATTAAATAAAATGCAATCAAAAAATACTAATAATTTTGTTCCAATTTTTGATAAAATATGTTGTACATTGAAGATCGATAAGTTCAATCATACGTAATAACTTTCATTTTCTGTCTATTGGTTAACACTAGAAAGGCCGTAGCCGTCATTTTGACGGCTGCCCGATGTAATGTGACGATATTCCATCGCTTATTCTATTCCATTTGCTAAAAGTTTTTTTGTATTCATTCGATTTTTTTTACTTTTCATGATTCTTTATTTAACGACCATGGTGAAAAAAACAGGTACGTATCTTAGTTACATTTATTTTAGTTTTAGTTTTATTTATTTTATAATATACCTAAAATTACACTCACATGTGATCAGCGGTCAACATGACGGTCGCGGTATTTATAGGAATGTAGCAGTACCCGGTCTTTCTAGTGTTAATAGACATTCAATTTACCATTTGTATCGACAAAAAGCATTATCATTTATCCATATAGGCTAGGTTTTTAATCTTTATTGTTCGTGTAAAAAAATCTCCTTTTCACTAACTAAATCATAAAAACGTCTTAATACAAATCATCAGGAATATTACAATTCTGTGATAAATAATAAATTAATCTCTCTGTACTAGTTTTTATCCTCCTCCACGAATAAAATTTATAGACTTGACAACAATTTCCATGACATGATCTTGAATTAAACTGTACGAAAATGTATTCTAGGATATTGGAATAACTCTACTAATAATGTAAGAAGTTATCGGCCTACTTATGTTGGTAATATTAAGGGTCGCATGAAATCTTTAGATGTGCCGTCCAATTGATTTATCTCTGTAAAACACAATCTGCTATGTCATCCATTTACTGCGACCACATTAACAGTTGAGATTCCGAGATACACACTTACAGCTGATAAGTCTATAATACTAAAATACTTGCTACAAAAAGTAATGAATTGTTTTAAAAAAATACCAAAAATGCAACGGCATTTGGGCCTTCCGACACTGAAAGTAAAACGCAATGGAATTCGTCACATTAACAGTGGCCTCCGTGGTAAGGCTCTTTTCCTCGAATCCGGAGGTCGCGGATTCAAGTCCCGGCGTACTCGGTGATCAGATCTGAATATCCAAGACCTACCCACCTTCCTACCCCCATCTCCTTCACCTCTCCACTACCTTCAGCTTCACAACATACAATTGGGTATGCCAAAGTCTCACTGCTTCCTAACGGTTGGGAGCAGTTGGGACTCTTGTGGGATATTCACATTATAAAGACTTCTGGAATGTATATTCCCACTTTCAGTTTACTGTTAATAACAATTATATAATTTGAATAGCGCCGTTTTTGTGAAAAATCACCTCAAGGGCGCTTCCTTCCTAGGGAACTCCATATCTCATAGATGCATTCGATTGTTATTTTTTTCTGTTCTTAATGCGATCAAAACTTAATCTGTTGCCTGCACGGATATATCCGACAATTTACCAAAATCGTAATTGTGAAATGGTCTCAAAATGATGTGAGAGGCCTCTTAATAATAATAAATTAAAAAAATATATATATGAAAAAATTAAAAAAAATAACTTATATGATGTCGCTATTCCAAATTCCTGTAATATTAAAAATCTGTTTCTGAAAAAATAAGAAAATACACAGATTTAGGAAATGAGATTAAAAGAATTTGGCATTCTCAGACTATAAAAATATTACCATTTGTTATTTCGGCTACTGGCATTATACCTAGCTCTCTCATTCAAAATTTAGGCGTATTAGATCTGTCAAAGAATTTATATATAAAAATGCAAAAATCAGTCATTTTAAATACATGTAGGATTACGAAAGATTTTTAAATATTTATATTGAAGAATCAGTAGGATTTATAGATCCAGTTAGAAGTTCTACCGAGTCGACCCCTCTGATATGAAAATATCAGGAGTCTGTGAATTATTTTCCCATTTGATCTCTCGTGAGTTGACGTCTTGTTCTTGTATTGTTTTGTATTTATTATACTTATATAATGCATATTGTGGATTGACTAGATAATCATTTGTGGAAAAGTATGTGGGGGGTTTCGTTTTTCCTTTGGGGAAGATTAAACCCGGACATAAAGTCGGAAAAAATAAAAATATATATTATTTAGATATATCTTCAAACTAACTTCATTGCACTCCGTTTCAAGTAATTGGAATTTCGATGGAGGACTAGTCCATTGGCAGCTCAGAAATTGGCTGCCGATGAAGTTCGTTCCATTATCATTCTAGAACAATGATTGCAGTCGATATTGAGAACGAATCAGCCCATGAATGTACTGATTCTGTGAATGTACCTTTCGCTTGGTCCGATTATCATTCAACGGGCTTCTAACTAAATCCTTACACAAACTATATCGACTTGATCGAAAATGGTACCAATGGTAATTAATAATGGTTTATCAATGACTAAATATAATATGTTATTATTTATTATATATTCAATGGTGTTTAAACACTGGAACATTTGCAAATGAACAAAGAAATCGTTTAGAGGTACATATAACACATATACCTGCATCTTACAATTAAATGTCATCATTTCTAAAAACAACATTATGAATTTTTTATGTTCATTTTAGATGTATGTATGTCGCAACAAACCGAGTTGTAAATACATCAACATTTATTGTTCTTTCAGAGTGTCATTTTTATGGAGTAATAATGCTCATGCTAAATCACTTCGTTGGAATAAATCGTTAAAACCATCGTATAACGAATTATGACATGGAATAGTTAATCTCTGAACAGGCTCAACATAGCGAGCTCAACCTAGTGTGCTCAAGCTAATGGTTTATACGAAAAAAATTATTTGTGTTTGGAACTATGTTTTTTGGTTAATAAATAATTTAAATAAAAAATGTAGTAAATGGTCGCCCTTTAACTATGCAATAAATAGATATATTTAGTATTTAAATCTTCAGTTTATAAATGTTTCAGTTTCTTGATCCCTAATATTTTTTTTTAAATCTAGAACCCATGTCCATGATCTTTTTAACCTATTATTCACAAGCGAGATAAGAAAGATCTACGAATTATATATTAAGAAAAATATGTATTACTTTATCTAATTTTTTTTTAGACTTTAATTCGTAGATGTATCCATCCTTAAATTTATTATATCCTGGAATAAAGAATTCATTTATTATCTTTGAAATGTGTATCCTGATTTTACCTACCGTTAATTTGATTTTAATTGATGTTTAACTCTAAACAAATAATTTTTTTCTGTGGTATCGGACAAAATCTAATATGAAATGGTTTTAATTTTAGTTCGCTTTTCGCTGTGATTTCGAACTATGGCCTTAAATAGTATCCAGAAAGTTTTGCCTTCATTAAAAAAACACTCTTCGATTACGCTAAAGTTCCTCTTTTGTTTACTACATTTTTTTACCTAAGGTAATTAAGGTTTTTACGAATAAAGTTATTATATTTTTTAATGTTGGCTTTAATCTAGATACTTAGTTATCTTACTTGTTTTTCTATTGACCCATAAATTTAATGTGATCTTTTCGCGACATATTTTTTATTACAACTTTCACGCGAAGATCACAAGCAATTTTTTTTTTCATAGAATGCACTTACATTGAGCTATTAATTAGTGCGCGAGCGTTGCATGCCTCGTTCTCAAAAGTCAGTAATTGAATGCATTTGATGCAGATGTTTAAAAAACAGCAATTTCCAAATGTTTTTCTAAGGCTTAAATACTGTGTTCATGAGTGAGCGCTTAGAATGATACGCCGGGAGCTTTCTCATGCAATCTTGATTGGCTCCTCCTGACTGAACAGCGCAAGTAGACTGTGACTAGCGAATGTTGTATGAAGAATGCGGATGGAATACAAAATGGGAAAACGAACGCTTAGAAAACGAAGAACACGAAGTAAAAGAAAAAAAGCATTTCTTCGCCCACAGCTCAAATTATTTGTTTCAGAGCAATCTTTTTGAAATTTACATTAAAGCGTTGCTGGAACAGTTCACTTATTTTAAAGAAATGATGGAACAAGAAAGCTTGGATCTTGACGAGATTGTCCTGTTCCAGATTAAAAATAATATACGGAAATTGAACGAATGTTGTTATCTGGCAATCGTCATGGGACCTTTGTGGTTTACCGGAATCGTTGGAAGTCAGAACGTCGGGAGTGTGATTTGCGATTTGTGATCAGGATACTGAGGTTTCGATTCCCATCGGAGAGCTAAAATAATCATCATTTTCAAATAATTATGCTGTGTGGACGTGAAGGTTATATCTAAGTTCTGCTACTCGTTCAGTTTTGCGAAGCAACTGGTCAATAATGCTATAATAATAGAACGTGAATAGAACCTTCACAGAACTTGAAAAACAACTTTGAAATTTGATGAATTGTTCAAATTCTGTGAAACAACCCGTGCTAAGGACGTTAAATGTTCAAGTTCTGTGAAGGTACTATTAACGTTATGTTAGTATTCAGTTGTGTGAAACAATTGGGCAATAATGATGTAATAAAATATATTGAATGGAACCTTTACAGAACTTGAAATTTAACTTTGAAATTTAATGAATTGTTCAAATTCTTTGAAACAACTGGCCATCGGTTTAAGATATACAAAATAGTTCTAAAAATTTTCAGTAACGTTTTACATTCTAGCTGTTTGGTGTCGGTATTGTGCCACGCTTGATTCAAATTAGCACGCTTGTTTCACGCGTGTCGCGTAGCAGATCGAGACAAATTATTATTTTAATTTAATACACCGTCAATGCAATTACACCTATGATTTCATTAAAATTAGACGTCTTTATTAATTAAAATTTGCAACAAGCAGAGAACAGTAGTACCTACGCCACCTTGTGTAGTATTTTTCTTTTGTTTTAAACATTTTTATTTAATGGTGAAATAATTGAAACAAGATAATTTATATTTCTAAATTTTCAATTAAAAAAATTTAATCGGCTGTTTTCAGTTTATGCCGTAAACCGGGTATTCTGGTTTAACGTTATATTATGTTGTTTTTTTTTCTGAAACAGACATTTTATAATGTATAAAAAGCATTGTCGGCATTTCAAAGTTAAGACATTTTGACAGGTTATCTGGGATTTTCAGGTCTGTGCGCAACAGAACACATTAAATTTGACAAAATTTCACTTTTGCACGTTGCATACGTTTATTAACAAATATTTCAATAATTCGTTCATTGCTAATGAATTTGGGGGAATAGGAGTCCTTTAAAGAAAATTACCTGTTTAAAATAAATATCGTTATAAAGTGGGATTTGGCAAGCCTTTTATATAACCAGGGAACATGTAATAATAATAATAATATTTGGATGATTTGTATAGCGCCGTTTTTCTGCAAAATCACCTCTAGGGCGCTGTACAAATATGTAATACACTTCTACAATGATCTATGTTATTTCTAACTATATATGGAGAAAATCTACAGTACCTACCATACTTACCTGGTAGGTCACTTAAGATTAACACTTACTTAACATTAACTAATTGTTTATTAGCGAAATTTAGATACAGGATTTAGGACATAGTTGGAAAATTGGATATAATCGGACTTTCTCTCAGGAATGGTATATTTAATTTAAGGGTATGACAGCTTAAAAAGGTAAGATGGCGGATTTAGACGGATATCAACTATTACGTACATTATTGATAAATATTTCAATTACTATCAATAATTCGTATACTGCGAATGAATTTGGGAGAATGAGAATTCTTAACAGAAACATTACTTCAAATTAAATCTTAATTTGTATAATACTTAATCTTAATTTCCTCCAACAGAAACTACACACTCTAATACCACCTCAAACAATAATAAAAACAAGGTCGACAACAAACAATACCCTGAACATACCGATAACATACACCACACACGACAAAGACACTTCCAGTATTACGCTACAAAACTTTTTAATTGTATGCCCACCACTCTGAAACTACTACTAATGGGAAATACATACACAAACATTCACAAAAAACTGATCACAGCCTGGATCAAAAAACAAGATATACATTTTATACAAAACATTATAACACCAAACCAAACATAATCATGGATGAATGTGTATGTATGTATGTATACATGTGTTTACTTATATGTGTGTATGCATGCATATATGTTTATTTATGTATGTATGTATATACATGGGTGTATGTATATATGTGCACATAAATAAATATTTTTCCCTTTTCTTTAAATAACAATGTACAATAACCATTAAAAAAAAAAATTTTAAATCACAATTCACAATTTATATAAGAAAATTTAACCAATACACATAAATACATGTACCATTTAATCATAACCACGTAAACACCTCAGCACAGGTTCTCCTAGTGAGGTGTTCACGAAACATATAACATTACCCACCACAGTGTCACCTACTCAAACCTACCTCACACCCAGCATAAAAAAAAATAAAAAAATTTACTCACATACTGTTTCACCTTCTCAAACCTACCTTACACACAACATATTATAGTTATAAGTTTGAAATATATCATGTAAAAATATAAACAATTATGTGAACACTGTAAATTTTATATAGAAATAAAAAAAAATTATTTTTTGTAAATAATTAATAATAATAAATAATAATAAATAATAATACATACCAAAAATACATACACTCATATGTAAATGTGTGTTTTCATGTTTAAATATATGTCTGTGAAAAAAAAAACTTTCTACTACAACACATAAATACCTGTCACACTTAATCACAAACACGTTAACACCTCAGCACAGGTTCTCCTAGTGAGGTGTTCACGTAACATACAATATCACCCACACACAGTTTTACCTATATCAACCTATGTTCTTTATATTTTATACCCTTTTTCTGTACTTTATTCTCTGTACTACAATATAAACCACTGTAATCATTTGTAAAATGTGTATTCAAGAATAGACATAAATAAATAAATTGTTACGAAGGAATAAAATACACAGGGGTGTGACATGTGTATGAAAAACATAATTAGTAATACACCATCAGAACCAGAGTCAATACATGACAACCAACCAGGTTTCGCTTATCAAAAGCTTCGACAGGGACCTGGAACTAAAATATTACATAAAAATGGAATAGGAATTAGATTAAACAATTTGAAAGCCCTCGAAATCAAGAAAGCCGTTTATAATAACTTCAGTATAATTAAAAACCAAATAAATTTAACCAATAACTCTATATTTGATTTGTTCCGATAACCCTACTCATCATAAGTTGTCACCCTATTTTAAATATGTATCCCTTGTAATATTTTCATGTATATCTCTAAATAGTACAAAATACAGTCGCTATCCGCGTCTGTCTGTTTGTGCGCTTAGTTCTTCTAAACTACGCAACGGATTTTGGTAGGGTTTTCACTATCGTTTAGTGAATTTCTTCCGAAAGGTTTATAAACATAATACATGCATATTATGTTTATAAAAAGTAGAGGAAAGTCGATGTTTTGTAATAAAGTCGTAAAAAATATATTTTCAGGCGCTTTCATTGGTAACGCTGGCTAAACCTTATGAGACACATCAAAATATTGTACTACGTAATTGTACGTGTATCTTAAACAGGCCTACAGAAAAGTCCGAGGTGGTATATGTCTCTCTCCTAAGGATAACTCCCAGCAACGCCGGGTACACGTCAGCTAGTATGTATATATTTAATTATAATTAGTTGCTATATAAGCGCTCACAAAGTTTAAGGGAGCGATACCTGTCATCTAATTTATTCATTAAAATGGGTGTATTACAAAGTGTGTTTTTTTGTAAAATTAGAAAAGTAGCTTTGTTTTTTACACGTAAGAAATTGAGCATAGATTATGATAATGCATTCAAACACTCGAGCATTTAAGCACCGTTTAATCTACATTTTGTAATCTATCTACAGTGGGTCGCCAAATTATTAGTTACACTTGCAAAAATTACATTATCGTATAACATTGTAAAATAGTGGAAATTAAAACTTTTATTCGTTGTTTAAGGTACATTAGGTATTATTTATCCAATAAAAAATATTAAAAATAACTTACAATGTTGAGTACATAGAACCTCCCTTGACGTCAAATAATTAAATCTTGAACACTTTTTGACATGCTTTGAATGCATTTTTTTTTTTACTTTTTATTTTAATTTTTCATACGATTTTGTTTGTTTGTGGGTTTTTACTTTGGATGTTTTCCGTTTCAGAAATATAATGTTTCAGAAGCTCCCAGGAGTTCAACACAGTGACTTTTACAACACTTGAAAAGTAATTAAATAAAAACTTGGTCAAGTCCCCCTAGTAAGCGTTCAAAGATGGTTTGAATGGAAGGTATATTAATAGAAATGTTAGAGGGAGTGCGCTAATATAAAAAAATAATAATGAAGCGAAAATGGTGAAAATATTTCATAAAACATGACTCGTTTGAAATAGAGCGAAAATCTCTCGACAAATGCTTAAGTTGCATTTAAAGATACACTATGAATTTGTTCATACCTATAACATGTTGAATAACTTTTCGGTTTAATTTGTCTGGATTTTTTTCTATCGTGGGAATTTCATATAATTACCGTTTCGGCTTTACAAATGTAAAGTCTTCAAAATCTTAAAAGAAAATAAAAATTAGTAACTTAAAAACATAAGATTTTAATGAGAAATATGTTATAATCGGTAGAAATTCGGAATGCGGGAGTTTAATTAGGTTACGTAGGTTAGGTTTATAGCAGAGTGGGGGGAATCTTTTCGTCATCGTCCATCCATTTGGATGTTTGTTGTTTACCCGCGGGCCATACATAGATTTTGGCGGAGGAAAAAAGTAGAAAAATATTGGGCTTTTGGAGCACATACATGCTAACTATAAATTTAAAACTGCTCTTTAAACACGAGAAAGATTTCCTTTTTAAATGCGTTTGCAGATGAATCCACAACTTTTGATTATTTTTTTCTGTGAGTTCCCAGATTAATTTATATTATTTATTTTTTATTAATACCCCAAACTAGGCAAATGCCCGTATTATGGTCGCAATAAATAAGAAAATATAAAATGAAATCACAAGAAAATATAAAAAAAACATATAAAAACAATTATACAGTGTTGTCCATATATCGACAAATGGTAAAACAAAAGCAAAAATAGTAAATATATTTACGATAATATGGATAAAGTCGGAATGAATTCACCTAATGGTCTTTCTTCAGTCAGACAATAATTTCTTTCAGGAAGCTTTCCGATTTCATTCTGCCACATTCTATGAGCCATACGGTAATTTGCTTTTGAAGAGGGCCTGTTTTAATCTTACTGCATTGCTGCTTGAACCCATTATACACCTTAGGAGCCAGAAATACATGGAAACGTTGTCCAAACGATGTGTTCATTTTTGGTACTATCATCCTTTGTTCTGATCTTAATCTTGTTGTGTAACTGTGATCTACAAGACTATGAAGCTTGGGATTGTTCGTATAGTACATTATGAGTGCATGTATATAAATCTGTCTTACGTCTAATAATTTTGTTTCCTTAAATAAGGGTGTCGATGGATACACATAAGGTTTTTTATCCATCACTCTTATTACAGCCTTTTAGATTCATAATTTCTTACTACACATTTAATTTCTTATTAGCAAAATAATAATAAATTAAGCAGGGATGTTGGATCGTCTATTTATTTGTGTAACTGACATCTATTACCATAGGTGCATATGTAAGTACCTGTCAGCTATGTTATACCTCTATCTGTTTTACCTTTATCGGCTTTTGTAAAAATGTATCTGAAATACCGTAAAAGAAAACCGTTCTCGCGTTCTGAAAGTTGTTTTTATACTCGTTTTCTGTGGTCAGCAGGCCGCACCAAAAAGCTTTGATTATAGATTATAGGTTACTTTTTATAATGACTTTATATCGATGTTGTTTAGCCCTTGCCAACGTTTCAACTTCATGGCTGGAATCAGTTTTGACTTCTTCGCTGGTCTGCAGCATTAGAACCCCATTTATACAAGGCGATGCCTGGCCTGGTTGTTCTTTCGGAAATAGTAAAGCCTTCGTAGTCCTAACTAACTTAACTACTTCCTACATTTTCTCCTGTTTTCCAAGCAAATGTCACGAATTTTTCGTTCATCTCGAGTCGTAGTGATTAGCTTTCCTCTTCATTTTCCAGTTCTCTGACTTGGTAAAACTATTTTTCTACCAAATTATGTAATAATATTATCAATAAAATGTGTATGTGCGGTAAAAGCCTGTGGATTCTGTGCAATAAGAAAAAAAACTATAGTTTAACTAATAATTTGGCCACCCAATGTATATTCCGGCCAAGAACCGCATTAGCCAAACTTGCAGTGCAGATTAGTATCTCCTGGGTCGTTATCACTTGGCAGCCCGTTGTCGGTCCTAACACGTATAATATAATATCCTATATCCCCTTTATGGGAATATGTTTGTTGGGCTGCAATTATATTATTATTTTCTTACATTTTCGCGTTACGCGTACCTAAACTTACCTTTTAATCTGTTCTATTGCCTATCATTTCGGCTAAAGGCCATTTCATGATAGTAATATTATATGTGCTGTAATCTGCTGTAGGTACCCGTTCGACTGTGGTTTTATCAAAGTAAAACCCTTCAAGACACAAAATGGAAATTTTACCAGAGACGATCAAAACTAGATTTTACAAATTCGTAAAACTAATTAAAAGCGTTGACGTTTATACAAAAGTGATTATTAATTTTTCAAAATTTTGACGTTAAAATTTAATTCACGGTTTTTCAAAAATGCCTTAATCGACTATTTCTATATGAGAAACCACTGTAAAGTAACAATCCCAAAAATATGGCTTGTAGGGTTGTACCAAGACACAGTAGTGCTTTAATCAGGGTCGTAGTATTCAAGTAGATTACCGTTGGATAATACTAATTTGTAATACGATATTATTTTTAAATCTCTGTCAAATCTTCTACAAAAGAGTATCTGCGGAAGTTAGGTGCTTATTTAGTAACAAATCTGAAATACTAACTTTTGATCAAATTCTGCCGCAAAGTATAATATTATTTTAATTTTAACCGATATTTCAGATGGAATTTTATACCTTAATTGTAAAATAAGTACCAACAAACTGAGTTGTAATATGTAATTTAAGCAATAAAGCTTTTCCCTTTTAGAAACAATGCGTTCAATTTCACATTCACTGATTGGTGAATTACCAGAAGTAGGGGGAAATTGTACATTTGTGGTCCTCGATAACATGGTATAGTTGGTGCTAACGCCATGGTTTAATTGTTGGCACGGATATAAATCATTAAGATGATTCAAGTTTTAGGCACGTTACCCTATATTATTCGCGTATAAGATGGGGGTGGCATATACGCATTATACATATGTTGGGGTGACATACTACGCTATAATCTTCCTCAGGAGAGGGGGTCAAATCAATTGGGGAACTGCCGCCGAATCTCATTTATTTGTATGGGATCTGTCACTATATATAGATAGATGACAGCCGCGTTATTACGGCGATCCGTAAATTGTTCTGACCCCTTCTCCTGCCGTAGGTAGGAGATGGGTCGCATAATTTTCAAATATAGTCTAGCTAGCAGATCACAGCGCATATCGTCGCCACGCCCACACTTATAACACATCATCTTTTTAGGTGTGACAGGTCTGTATGGGATTGTATGGCGAGCAATATGGAGTTATATAAAACGCTTTGATATTATAGCGTAATCTATCACCCCCTTAAGGGGTTATATACAGTTAGAATTTTCAAAAATACGAATTTTTTTTTATTTCATTTTCGTAATGAATATTTATTTAAGTACACACACAGAAAATTTGAAGTCAATCCGGCTATTATTTTCGAAGTTACACGCATATTTGTAAAGACGTGTCAGAGCGGAGACGGTGACTCCAAAACGTATTCGGGGTTTTAAAAGTTGAACCTGACGGCGATCAAGAAGTTATGAAGAAAGAATGTATTGGACACGTACAGAAGATAATGGGCACGTGACACCGAGATTGTGTGAATAAAAATGTGGAAACAGTTGATAATAAAAATGCAAAAAAAAAAACTTTTGGTGGAAAAGGCAAACTTAGTGGTAAAATTATCGACAAGTTGACAGTTTATTATGGCTTAGCAATTAGGAGAAATTGTTATCCCGTCGAAAAAATGTATAATGCTATCTGGGCCACATATTATCATTATTGCTCAACGGACAAAATCCTCAACACGAGAAGTGCCTGGTCGGACCAGAGTCATGGTGCAGTTGGCAACGGGCAGTAGCTGCCAATGAATTACCCACTTTCAAGCATGATCATCCGTCATTACCACAAGATTTTGCTGAGGCTATACTTCCCATTTATACAGATCTCAGCAATGAGAAATTATTAGAAAGATGTGTGGGTGGTTTAACCCAAAACAACAACGAGAGCTACAATCAACTGATATGGAAAATCTTTCCAAAAATAGTTCAGGCCGGTTTCAAAACTGTAGAAACGACTGCATACATGCTGCTGGCATTTTTAATGAAGGTACAACATCATTATTATATTACATGAATGCAATAGGGGTTTTACTTGGGCCCAAAGGGCATTCTTACGCCGAAAGAGAGGATAAACAGCGCATGGCCGTCTCCGACCGCAGAGCACATTATAGCACACGAGAGGGAATAATGGTCCGCAGACAGCTCCACCTCGAGTTATTAGAAGCTGCCGAAGGGGCGGAGGGTGTATTATATGGCCCTGGAATAGACGACTCGATGTAAGTTAAAAAATGACTTTTTTTACTCTATGTAAAGTACTTTTC
Organism: Hesperophylax magnus; assembly: GCA_026573805.1. Taxonomy (NCBI): domain Eukaryota; kingdom Metazoa; phylum Arthropoda; class Insecta; order Trichoptera; family Limnephilidae; genus Hesperophylax; species Hesperophylax magnus. The sequence continues at coordinate 11,488,386 of JAIUSX010000002.1, forward strand.
AAACTTTAAACGCGTTTTTCTCAAAACTGTGTTTTTAAAGTCGGTGACCAAGATTACTCGAAAACGGCTCAACCGATCAGTCTCAAATTTGAACACAAGCTTCTTAATTATATTTTAGAGTTATTAATCGAAGGCCTGTTCTCACTGATAAATGCATTTTTTTATAAACAATATAAGGCCAAAATTTTGGTAAAAAGTTGATTTTTTTTGAGAAGCCGCCATTTTGTCAAAAAAAAAAATTTATCTGTCCTTCGATCAATTAGAGGAATATTTATTATTATAAAGAAATCCGTTTGGTTTTTTCATTTTAGATAATCTAGTCCAGAGATATGATGGTCACCGCAAAATGCCTTTTTTGAGAGGAGCTTCTGGAGAACAGCTATACTATAGCTTACTGTATATAAGCCCTTACGTGATATTGTCAGATGATTATTTAAGAGCTATCAACCCTTAATGTAGAAAGACATTTCCACTATTCGTGGGGACTGCAAATATATTGCTGAAGTATAATTGTGCATATTTTATACTTCTACACACCTGGATATGATATTGATTACTTAATAATCTTATAGCATATAATAATAAGCTGACTAAGACGTCTATGTTTAGAGCTCTTGTCGAATAAACACGTGCATTGTAGCAAAATTAGAAAGAAGCCCCTAACGTGATCACCCTCTTGGAGGTCTGGCCATGCCGCAATGCAGACCTCTGTTTCCCCTCCCGTGTATCCTGCGCCCCCCACACCCGCTCCTGTATCTTCCCCCTCCCTCCACACGCCCCAGGACTCGGGATCTCCTTGCCCACCAGATTATGAGGCTCACTCGAATTTTACATTCTTTACCTACGTAGCATTATGTACGCGTTATCTTAGACTAAAGAAATTTAGAGGACGTAGCACAACGTTTAATATTTAAATTGCCTAAATTGTTGGCCCCATTCGAATTTAGATTTTGAAACTCTTGCTGGACGTTACTACCGCTTATTCTTTTATATTTTACGAGTTGTTTTCTCATTGAAAGAATGTTATTTTTCCAATACTTGCTCTAAAGAGCGGTGCAAGGATTTGTTTAGCTTAAGATTTGAGATAATACCAATTCAAAATAAATCTTGGTATCTAGAAAAATTCTAAAACGAAATTAATTACAGTCAACACATGTGAAAATAATATTTATTGTTTTGCTGGATTCGCGTTTAGAGTAATAACGTCGTTCGATTTTCGTGCTTCCACTGTTACTTGTATGTATAAATCTGATACGTACCTTACTCTCGTAGTTATTTTTGATCTCTTACGATCATAAAATATATTTCATCCTCATAAATTTTTTTTTATGTTTCCGCCCACTATTTTATTCTTAATTGTTGACTAAGAAACATCCTTGTAAAAATGGAGGTCAAATTAAATAAGTATATACTCTCGCGAAAAAAAACCAAGGCTCGTCTCCTGAATGACCTAAGATGCTGCAACTAGAATAGCAGTCTTCCTCTAAAGCAATTTTCGTAATTTAACTTTTGGAAGCTTTCCAACTTTCAGCCTTCCCGTATTATTCAAGTTACACGAACCGTACTAAGATTTATTTTTGCTTGCTAAAGAATGTTTTAAATATTTTGTACAAAAAAATTTCAAACTAAAAACATGTGATCTATGGCCGACTTTGCAAGGATAAATTAATCGGAATTTGTTCGTATCTACGTGTTTTAAAAAAAAATATATTTCGTACAGAGTTGCTAGAACAATAAACTTCTTTTGCCTAATGGAAGTTGCCTTGCATAATATTATCTTATTACCAGAATGATAACCGTAATTTTAATTTAAACTTTGAAACTCAGGGATAAAGCTGGGTTTGCAAAGATTTGATGACGCCAATCTAAACGCCAATTTTAGCGCACGGAAAGGTTTACGCACGAGATTCTAGTTTATCTCGTAAATCTCATTTTACAAGTAGAGGAGTAAGATTGTATTTGAGTAAAAAATAGAACGAGAAGTGTGCTGCCGAAACTGTCTAGAATAATGTATAAAATAAATTATGTGATCATTTGTGAAATCATCACTGACGTATTTATTTATGTGGTCCTTACAACTACACAGCAGTTTTTGTAAGATTCAACAAACCTAAATCAACGTCACACAACACCCAGAACTGCATTTATATATATATATATATATATATATATTTTGCCGCCTGGAGTAGAACACTTGATGTCCCGGCTCAAAGACAAATGCGCTGAAAACTACGCTAGCGATATCGTAGAAAACGTCGGGTCTTTTAAGATTCGGTGTGCACTTTTAAAGTGAATGCGCCAGTAAGTATTTGCATAAGCATTTATTCCTAACTGGCGCTACCAAATCATTTAATGTTTGAACACAACAAAACTTCTGCGCGCATTTGACTACAATACGATGGATGTTATTTTAATCTCGCTAAACGTTAAGCGATAAAACTCCGTAACTTTTCGGAAAGGTAATCTTGTCTGCTTCCGGTGCGCATTTCTGCCCAAAGAGGTAGGTGTTACTACATAGTGATTAACCATTCCGCGGTCTCTCTTTGTAACCTTTATAACCCTTGATTACAAAAATCACAGGATAGGCCTTTTAATGTCTCATTTAGGAACTCAAGTTCACCAAGCACAATCCACCAGCATAAAATACGCAAAGTAACAGCACTTTTAAAACGTGCTTTTGGTAGAAGCAGTAATTTTCAGTGAGGCTGGCTATTGAAAAATGAATCTTGTTTTCGCAACACGGGGTTATTTGGGTATTTGTGAAAATCCTTTCATCTAAGAAAGGTCCATCAAATTTGCTACTCGGAAGTGAATGGCATCGATCACAAAAACCCTTTTTTCCACGGAAATACTTTTTATCACGGGCAATCTCCAATTCCCTTTTTATGATCTTATCCTCTCATAGCACATAAATATAATTGATAATTTGTATTGAAAAGCTTTACATGCTGGAAAAAATAAATTGTTATTATCTTTACCAAGCCATTTAATAACAATGACCTGGAAACCCTTTTACCGTGATTTGAAAAAATATTTAACAAATACAAAAGATTGTTACTGAGGCGATTTAGTTATGTGTAATAAATACGTACTGTATTAATATATAAATTTTACTATTCATATGTAAAAGGACGTTAGTAAAGTAATTAATAGATTATTTTCAATGTACTATTTTTTAATTTTAAATACATATATTATTATGTATTTTTAATTTTAAATGTATGGTTTTTCTCTTTAAATGTATTATGTAGTTTATATTTTCATATTATAAAATGATGGCCTCAGCACGGGCAAGCCACCCAGTGAGGCCCACATTACTGGAAAACTTGAATTGTAAAAAATATTGTACCTAATAAAAAAGAAAAAATAATAAAATAAATAAATAAAGTATTCATCGAATGCACGAATCCCCGAACGCGAAATTCAAATTTATCCCCTGGAAGAAAGCTCGTTTTCTTATTATGTATTGCCCGTGGCTGAATTTGGCTGTTCGTTGTTATTCCTCTACTTTGGAATACGCTTTTGGACTGAACTAACCAGGATTTGAGTTGATAAAATAGTATCGAAATACTGAAAGCCTTTTTGTACACTCGGTGGATATCTGTATTTCATTTATACATTTTGGCACGTTATTGAAGTTGTGGGGTTTATTTTGTGTTTATTTTTATAAATATAAATCGCAAGATTGTTTTACGAAATTTGGTTTCTTTGTTACGGTAGTATGAATTATTCTGCTGGGTGCGGATGTCAAAGGTTAGGTTCCCGCGCTGAGTTATTTTAATTATAAAAACTATTGTTGTTTTAATTATAAAACTTGTTGTACAGTTATCAAAGAAGGCAGTCAGAAGGAAGTCACCACGTTATTCGTCCCAGTAGTCATAATCATAAAGAAAAAGCAACCTTTTAAACTTTTAGAAACTACAATTTAGTTGTCTTACGAAAACGAAGATGTTGTTGATGGATGATATAGAATTAGATGCGAAAAATACCATGTTACGTCTTTATTATTTATTGTAGTTTTCTTTCACTCACAAAGAAAGAGTAAAGCATTTCTTAATTATTAGGAAATAAGGTTTTTCCTTTTATGGAATAAATCATAAATAATAAAATTTATATGACCCGTTTCCCCATTTCACCGCGAAGTGTAATTGCGCTTTAATGTGCGTTAGTGATGCAAAATTATTCATTTGTTCGTTTCTATTGAGCAATCTAGGGCGATCAACATGAAACTTGTCTGATTTTGTTTTGTTAGCAACACAGAACAAAGTATTATTTTTTATTGAGTAGGTACAATTTAAAAAATGGGTTTATGATTTATTATCACATATAGCATTAATAAATCCACTCACAACACATAGAACCAATGAACAATAACAGTTCGCACTAGAATCGTTACTTTTATACATTGTTGTACAAACCTCAGATGGAGTACATTTGAAACCCCTTTTTATTGTGTCCGAAAATGAAATGTCCACTATAAAACCTCTTTTTGGTTTTGTGAAAAGTGAGTGCTAAATATAATGCTAACTGTTCTTTATGGCCGTTTTTCCACATTTCGCTTGACATGGTCATGTTTTGGGGGTTTTTATATGCCGCTACAAAAGCGCTAATGCATAGTTATAAATGGAATAGTTTTATGTTCAGGCTGTTAGAAATACACTCAATGCTTTATCGTTTGGTTTTTTGGTGTGCATTTATTTTAAAAGCAATAAACATTACCCCGGAATTAGCTGAAATATTCATATATTACTTGATATTTGTAGATTAGTATTATAGTAATTTATTTTTGGGGTATTATGCCGTGACTACCTTCCTTAGTCAACGTTTCACATAACATGAATATTTGAGTGATTCATTTACAGAAACATCTGCCCTGATGACGGACATTGCGTTGCTGTCTGAAAGTTGGCTAAAGAATGAGGTAATAATACCCAAAAATAAATCTCTCCAATACTCATGTTCACATTTTTCAGTCTCTCTAAGAGTCCTCTTGGCTTACCTACTTCTCGTTTCGACGCTCTTCGGGAAAATTGCAATGTGCGTTTTTTACCACTTCGTTAGACTAGGTGCACTCGAAATAGCACAGCATTTTCGCTACATAAAATTACGGTAAAACGAAAATCATGTTGAGTGGGTAATTTTTCAGATGAGAACACTTTTTTTCTCTATTCGCACCACATATTGAATTGTAAATTCATTAAAAATATCAGGTTTTTATAATTTAATAAAAGTATTGACAAATCCAAGAACAAATCCCGTTTTAACCAAAGGTGAATATTTTTTTCAATTGTTCGCAAAATCTCATATTTTCCAATATTGGCAATATTCGAACTTTACCCAAGCTGTGACGAATTGTTTTGTCGGGAGGGTGGTTGTTAGCTGCCAGGATCCTTGTTGGAATATTCTGAGACAAGGCTATTGAAGGCCTTTTTCCGAAAAATAACTAAACAAGATTTACGTGATGAAATTTGAATAAATAACCTGTGCGGCTAACAATGTTAGTTAGATAAGCCTATTTCGATAAGAATCTCGGGCTTTCGGTCGCAATGAAATATGTAACATGATGGGGTGGTTATTTTTTATGTCGCAGGAGTACCTAATTCTGACTGGGGTGGTACAATCGTATCGTATCCGTGTGCCAAAAACATTAAAATTGGGTAAATTGTTCCCCTGGAATACATTTTATCAAAGGGGTTGAAGGCATGTCACCATGAAAACATTTTTTCAGTAATTTTTCAATTAAATTTTTAATCTATTGTAAACGACGCGGAGGCATCATATGTTCACCCTTTAATGTTATTTTGCGTCCATTGAGGCAAAAAAATGTCAAAATATTTTTCCATTTTAGGCACAATTATGTTCAACTCGAGAGGGAAAATAAAACATTTATTGCCATCGACGATGGACTTTGTAAGTAATGACAATTATAATTACTATAATTTTATGTATAATTCAATACCTACCTATTGTCGGTGATGTTCAATCCTGTTAATTAATACTTACTGGATAATATTGATCCGGGTAGATGCTTAAAACGTTAATTATCAATTTAATGCAATCCCGTTATTACTTAATTACTAGTTGATTGAAGTGTTTTCATCACGCAAAGTTAGTAATGTGTGTAATAAAAACCTCCTAGATCAGAAGGCCGGGACACTGTGATCTAGGAGGTTTTGGTGTAATGCACCTTTAGCAACAAACATGAGGCGCATTGAATCGTTATTCTGTACATTTCCCCGGGAGGATCAAAGAACAAGGAAAGCAGGTCTCGTCCATGAGACTTCTATAAGTGTTTCCCAGTTCTCAGAATTCAGTGCAAGTTAAAGCCTCCGCAATTATTATATTTAAGGCTCCGTATCAAGCGTTCAAAGATGGTTTGAAAGGGAGATATGTAAATACGAATGTTAGAGGGAGCACGCTAATATAACAAAAAAAACGATAATACTTAGCGAAAATGGTGAAAATATTTAATAAAACGCTACTCGTTTGAAATAGAGCAAAAATCTCTCGAAAAATGCTTTAGTTGCACTGTGAATTTTTTCATGCCTATAACATACATATTAAATAACAGAACAAAACGTGTTTTTAATAATTTTCGAAGCTTACTTTATGATTTTTTCTATGGAGGGAATTTCATATAATTAACGTTTCGGCATAACAAATGTATAGATATTATCTTCAAAAATAACTTCTTTTTTTTAAACTTAAAAACATAAAGAGTTAACGATAAATCGGTAGAAATTGGGTAAGCGCTGCCATAGTCTTAAATGTCGTACAATATTCGTGAGTGACCCCATATTAAGCAGGGTACTCACCAAGAGTGTAGCATGTAACGTAACTGATACTGTATCAATCTGCAAGTAGGTACGGCTCGTCCACGGTAACCGCGTATCCAGCTACGAGCTCCCGGATCCGCCTTTAGTGCTCGCAGTGAAACCGCCGTCGGCGGGTCGCTGCGAGCACACTGCTCTCCACCCGCGAGCGGCTCGCAGTAGGCTCGCGCCTACGTACTCACTTGATACAGTATCAGATACGTTACATGTTACACGGTTAGGTGAGTACCCTGCTTTCTATGCGCTGATCGCGGTAAATTGCTTCTTCGCGTGGCCTATTATTTCGGACCATTCGAAAATCAAAATTTAGATGCTTTTGAAGTTCTCAATCATCATATCAATCGCCTTAATAAATTTGTCAATCAGAAGTTCCTGGTTCCTGGCAATACGCGTCCGAGCGCCGCATTGAATAAATCACATAAAAAATAAATTCATTATTCAAGGGGTTGAGCATTTTGGATCCAAGTTATTGTGATGAATTGCCTCGTTTTATCGTACGCCAGTTATAACGTGATAAAGCGTTATTAAGTACACGAACGCGTATCATTGAGGGGAAAATGACACGCGTGTGCGATATTTTCCTCTCAGGCCTGTGTTTTGGTTTTGGAATTGTGTGGTTGTAGATTACATTGTCAACCAGTATTATTATCGTTCACGAGATTAAAGGCGAGGTAGTTAGATAAGCTTAATAATTGGTCATCCTTTTGTATGAAGCTTAAATTCAAATTAAACTACATTTTGCGATATTTTTTAACTCCTATTTCATTATTCAATGTATTTCTTCGTACATTTCACAACCCCACAGGGTAAAACATATATTATCTATATATATATATATATATAGAAGTGAATTTATTTAAAAAATATGTATATTAATATATATTTTATTTTTATATTTTTGTTTAAATAAATTCATTGCAATGGAAAACCATTGAATCCCAACGAATAATGCAGTTAGACGGAATATGAAATCACAACGGGAAAATGGCAATGTTTTGTAAAATACAGGAAGTGGTTAACTCTTTCATCTTTGGTTATTAATGATGTTGATATATTCGTTTACTTCGAATAATATAAAACACTATGAAGCTAGTTTGTAAAGACACACACATCAGAAATTACTCTAAATATAATAATCCAGTTATTTGATTTTGTAAGTTTCGCTGTGTAAGTAGCTAACAGCGGGATTCCGTAAGAAAGCGTAAACTTTGGGATTAGAAAGCCAACACCAATCAATAACACAAAATCTCTCTAAAATATAATCAGTCTTCTGAAATGCTTAATAATAAATACTGTCTAGGAATATTTTAGAAATCTCCGAGGAATATCTCCGAGTGGTTCGTCGCAGTTCAAAAACATTGATAGGTATCTAAATAATATTATATGGTCTCACCAAAAGCAAAGGGTACTTTTTTTACATTATATCCATCCTACACATGAGGCCCATGAGGAAAATAATTCCCTTCGAGGCCTTAGTCATATTTGGAAATGGTGTGGGGAGGGTCTTTTTTGGGAAAGGAAGGAGAGAAAGTTCTGGGGTGAAAAAGGGTATCAGGGGTGGGTAGGAATCTAAGCGTCATTGTATCCAGGAGAGATGGACGTATGAATCTATTCCTCCCGCAGCGGTGCAAGATGATGATGGGTTGAGAGAGAGGAGCAGGAGAGGTCAAAGCGTCTCTCAAAACGGTTTCCCGATCCAACTCGCCACCCAACTGGTGGGCAAGCGCATCTGCCATCAAGATTGGAACACACCTCACCCGACGAATCCGGCACCCCCGCTAAGCCACTAAACGTAGCGCACTATTTGTGATTAAATTTAAATTGACTTGTGCGATTTTAACGGTTTGGAATTGTAAATGCGCAAGTTGCTTCGTCATTTATTAATTTATAAGAAAATTGTATTTAAATACACAAGAAATATATAATATGAGGTCTGAACATCTTTTCAAAGTAAAGAAAAACAACCTATACTATGATTTTTGTTCTCACCGCAAACAGTTAAAATGCATTGCACTAAAAAAGTCACCCTATTGGTTTTGGGGCGAACATATTATTTTCAGTACAGTAATTTAAGGTGTTTATTCAAAACCTCATTTTAACATTTTAACAAATTTCTTTGCTGTCAAATTCTATTTTGGATAAAATTTATTATTATTTATTATTATTACTATTCTTCGTACTTTTGTAAAGCTTTCAAGCGAATAATTTTTAGATTGATTACTTTTCCGTGTGTTTTCCACACAGAATGTTGCAATTAGATATATTTTTCTCGTAAATTAAAATGAATTCTAGGCGTACCCCTTCCAGAATGCTGGGGATATACCTTACAGGTGGTGATTGAATTGGTTATTAGATTATTTCTTATATTAATCACAACGTTGGGGAGTAAATGTATGAAACTCATACCTGTGAATAACCGCATTAGGTTTTAATCTGCTCCACCCGCAGATCTGTACGTTAGTGTAAACCAGTGATGCACAACCTTTTTAGCCGGAGGGACAATTTATATTCATCACATCCTTTCAGTCGTAATTTTGATTTTTGTTTATTTGTTTATTTAATTTTAAAAAAAAACATGACATTATACATTGTTACAGCGATCCTTGGCTGTCCAACTAGGATATCACCCGTTTTAGGACAGACAGAAATAGGTAGATCCATCAAAAGCGACTCTTGTATAGTCCAGAGTATTGACTTTACTTAGTTCTTATAGTTCTTCTTATTCTTATAGTGTATTGACTGTACTTAGTCACATGCAGCTGAATCAAAGTTATAATTTAATTGATATAATATATAAATATAAGAGTTAGTGAGTTCTGAATGATGTGTAGGAATTTTTGTGATGTTTGTGTCAATGATTGATGTATGAAACACATATTATTGTACGTTCTGAAAGTTATTTGTATGATGATAATCTTGAAGGCTATAAATATACTAAAAACAATAAAATGGCCTATATCATGGTAAGAACTTATGATGGAGAGAGGTTGATGCTGAAAATAAGTTACAATGAAAAAATGAAGAAAAAGCAAATTTAAAAGATCAATTACATAATGAATATATAGAGATATGATTTTGATCTTGTGTGGGTATTTGGAGTGAGGTTTTCTTTCTAATCTATGAAAATTTATATAAGTATATTGTTACCCATTGACAAATGACTTATGATAAAGACAGTTGCTATTGCAAAATGAAAGTAAAATATATAAAAATGAGTATAAGATATTATTTTTTATCAGATATGTATAGCTTACTGAGAGTATGGGATTAAATATAATTTCATACCATAATAATAATAATAAAAAAATGAGAAAACATTTTTTTGACGATGTAGTATCCTGTCGAAAAAATTGTTGCGACTAGTGAAAAAGACCGGAAATGAAGTTACTATTACAAAATTTTCCTTATTAAAGTAAATTAAAACCAAAAAAATTAATAGACGATGTAGTGACATATTGGAAATAGTGGCGTGACTCGTGAAAAAACCAAGAAAGGAAATTATGATTACAAAATTACAATTTCTGAAAATTAAATGAATTAACATCCAATGCTTACATAATTTATCAAAAGAACATATAATAACACTAAAAACAATGTGCATATGATTTTGCAGTATGTATGTTTACAAGATTTAAATTCTATTAAAATAGGAATGACGTAATAACTTTTCACTGTAATATAAGAGCTGAGTGGATAACTAAACTTGAAATGAGAACATTTAAAAATACCTTTTTTAGTGGCTTTAATAATGGAGAGAACAAATTAAAACTAACAAATGAATGAACATAAGGTAAGTACTTCTATTGGAATTGATTTTATATGATAAATGATTTAACATCCAGTGCTCACATAATTTATCAAGAGAAACATAATATTATAATAACACTAAAAACAATGTGCATATGATTTTGCAGTATGTATGTTTACAAGATTTAAATTCTATTAAAATAGGAATGACGTAATAACTTTTCACTGTAATATAAGAGCTGAGTGGATAACTAAAGTTGAAATGAGACATTTAAAAATACCTTCTTTAGTGGCTTTAATAATGGAGAGAACAAATTAAAACTAACAAATGAAAAAACATAAGGTAAGTACTTCTATTGGAATTGATTTTATATGATAAATGAATTAACATCCAGTGCTCACATAATTTATCAGAGAAACATAATATTATAATAACACTAGAAACAATGCGCATATGATTTTGCAGTATGTATGTTTACAAGATTTAAATTCTATTAAAATAGGAATGACGTAATAACTTTTCACTGTAATATAAGAGCTGAGTGGATAACTAAACTTGAAATGAGAACATTTAAAAATACCTTCTTTAGTGGCTTTAATAATGGAGAGAACAAATTAAAACTAACAAATGAATAAACATAAGGTAAGTACTTCTATTGGAATTGATTTTATATGATAAATGAATTAACATCCAGTGCTCACATAATTTATCAGAGAAACATAATATTATAATAACACTAGAAACAATGCACATATGATTTTGCAGTATGTATGTTTACAAGATTTAAATTCTATTAAAATAGGAATGACGTAATAACTTTTCACTGTAATATAAGAGCTGAGTGGATAACTAAACTTGAAATGAGAACATTTAAAAATACCTTCTTTAGTGGATTTAATAAGGGAGAGAACAAATTAAAACTAACAAATGAATGAACATAAGGTAAGTACTTCTATTGGAATTGATTTTATATGATAAATGATTTAACATCCAGTGCTCACATAATTTATCAAGAGAAACATAATATTATAATAACACTAAAAAACAATGTGCATATGATTTTGCAGTATGTATTTTTACAAGATTTAAATTCCATTGAAATCGGAATGACGTAATAGCTTTTCACTGAAATATAAGAGCTGAGTGGATAACTAAACTTGAAATGAGGACATTTAAAAATATCTTCTTTTGTAGTCTTAATAATGGAGAGAAGTTGTAGTCAGATGTTCTGACGTTTTAAACGGTCAATGTCATTGACATTGTTAACTGTTATGATTTTGGAGCTATCAGACTGTTTTAGTAGGGTACGTCCTGACGCTGACCACGCATATTTGAAGTTGTTCTCACTGGCGAATCGTTTTGTTTGCGCTAATAAAAATTTGCCTTTTTGTGTTAGATGATCTGATATATAAATTCTTTTGGCATCTTGCGATAATCCTAAATCGTATGTGTTTAATTTATTGCTGCTGGGTGTTGTGGCTTTTAGGTAAGTTTTCAATTTGTATAGAAAATTATCCCTTGCTTGATTGTTATAAAATGTTGCAATGATGGATCTGGGACTTTTTTCAGAGATTTTCGGCCCCATCCTGTATATTTTTTTGATTGCCGAATGCACATTTACTGTTGCGTCCTCGTAATTGATAATTTTTGATATTTTAAAGAGCACTTCCATATTGTTATTTGCGTTGGATTCCGGAATGCCCCTCATCTCGATATTACATGATTGGTTCAAGTATTCCAGTTTATCAATTCTATCGTCTTGTTTATCGATTGTGTTAGATAAACTAAAATTCTGTTTTTTTAAATCAATAAGTTCCGCGTTCACTTTTTCGTGTGATGTCTCTAAAACAATGACTCGATTTTTTAGCTCTTCTTGTTGGTCTGAAATATATTGAAGTGACTTAATCAGTTCATTGTTTTGATTTAAAATTTCTTCGTATTTTTTAGCATACATGTCTAATTTCTTGTCTACAAGAGATATCATTGCAGACTTAAATGAATTCAATTCATTTATTAATAATTCCGCTGTTAATTGTTGACTAGCGCCATCTATGTTTAATTTCGATGAGTTTACATTGGTGAAAGATTGGGCGGAGGTAGATTTCTGTGAGTTGGCATATTGTTTTGTTTGTAATTCAAAAGGTGGCAGTTCTTGATTGCATTCACTCAAGGTATTTCCAACACTTTTCATTTTATTCACTTTTTGGGGTTTAGAGCATTTTTTGCATCTCCAATTTTGTTGACTCTTACCTCTGCGAGAGTTTTCTCCTATTCCAGCACACATTATGTGGTAGCCATCATCACAATTCGAACACGATATAAAGTCTGAAGGAACCTCAATGTTGATTTGACAGGCACTGCATTTCGTAACCATTTTTGAAGTTGATAAGAGAGTTCACATAAAAAATATACACTTTTTCCTTGAATGTGCGCGCCTTCGTAACTTTTTAGATCTTATTGTGAATGATTCCTTGAAAACTGAAATCTTATGGTCACTGTGTCACAGATTATTAAAATTGTGTTATAATTCCCAAGCTCAGATCTTCTTTGAGAAATAAAAAAACACACTTTTTGGGAAAAATAATTACGCTGGCCTTGTGCGCAATCTTCGTTTTATAAAATTGACCACTTTTAGTTAATTCTCTACTGGTTGTTATGTTTATTCTTTGATATTTTGAAGCAGGCACAGAAATACGTCGACACTAGACTAATGTGGGTAGAAATGATGATGATGATGTTGTTGTTATTGTTTTAGTGTGGTTATTGTGCAAACGTTCCAACTATTCAGAGTCAATATGTATACTCATTACAAACAAAAAAATAAGTAGGTACTACCCAAAATTTCGCATTTCATAATGTCTTTGGATAATAATAATATATTTTCATTAAAATAATGTCTTAAATAGTAATAATATTTTTAGATGAGTACAATATCTTTAGATATAATGATAATATTCTTTAATTTATGTAGCGTCGTTTTAATGAAAAATAACTTACCAGGAAAATTTATCTTATTATATGTACATTTAAATATGCAAAATGAAAGTATAATTTATAAATCACGGGTTTTCAAATAAAAATTTATCGGGTAAGCTTTCTGTATTTTGTAAAACAGTAACTGTTAAATACAACAACCCTAGAACGCACATCCACAGGCGTCAATGTTTTCACTTCAAAGATCAAACCAATGAATGCTGTCGATTTTTATCAATCTTCAATTTTCCAAAACATGCAAAAAATGCTTATTGGCTGCTGATTCAAAATATTGGAGACAACCGAGTTTGTCACGATATGCCTTTTGGTATTTTGTAAAACAGAACGGAAACCGTTAAATATTTTGAACATAACACCCGGAAATCGATAGCTATTAAATAAGAAAAATCAAAACTCAACTCCATTTCATCTATTTTTTTTTCAGAAACAATATTTGATCGTCTACCCCTATAAAAATGAACCCATTCATAATATTAACTATGCGGTGTACAAAGTTAGCGCCGCAAACGAAAAAATTTCTATTGCCAAGATTAAACCAGTAAATGAATGCTTTTGATATTAAGTGGGTCGCACGCAATGGATTCGCAGGCCGCATGCGCCCCGCGGACCTCCTGTTTTGCATCACTGGTGTAAACAGTGCCAACCCTCGCACCGTCTTATGCCGATATCTTATACAGCCCCCGTTTCTAATGTGTACCCAAACCTTCTACGCAAATTTGCTTGTATCAACTTATTTTATAGCCCAAGTTGGGAATAGGCACTTTAATTTCAAGTGAGCCTGAATATTAGTGCCTGTTGCTGGATCTAGTTACATGCTAAACTCGAAATTAAAATTCTGTAATTAAGTTTTGTACATTTACGTTTTGTATTAAGATGTGAAGCCCTATTGACTAACGACTCATTCAAACACGTATGTAAATTAGTGCATACTCGTATTACTAATTTCTACTTACGTTAAAAGACGTCCTGAATGATATATAAAATCTACTTATTACGATTTAAAATTTATTATTTGGAATTTGATAATCCTGCTATTTTTGGGTACCAACATTTCTGATTTTTGCTCCTTAGCTTTATTTTGGAAGTTTTTTTGTTATTATTTTGACCAAGATTTAAAGATTTTTGTGAATAATTATTGTTGAAACCAAAATCGTCCATGTACAATAGAGGTACCTATTCGTCTGTACATCATTCGCTGTCGTCCTGGGACGGTTATACAACAGTTAGTCAATACCGACAAAGCCGCTGAAAATTTCATATTATTTTGTGGATACAAGTAATTTTTACTTTTCCATCGATGCTCATCATACACTATGGTAGACAACTGAATTTCAGTTCTATCAATTTGTCTGGCTTTATTTAATCAAACCTACCCACGGTAGTTTTTTTTTGTTCAGTAATCATTAATTTTATAATTTGCACGCAGAAAAATCCAGGAATTGGTCAGGTCAAATCTAAAAACAGGGTGGCCACAGACCTGGAAAACCGGGAAAACCGGGAATTATCAGGGAATTTTACCGAACCGGGAATTATCAGGGAAATGTCAGGGAATTTCAAAATATTCTTAAAATATCAGGGAATTCCAAAAATAAAACGAAATTCGTTATTTACGATTTGTGAAGTCCCAAAGTTGTGTTTTATTACTTTTACTTGCGGCGTGTGTAACAAAATATATGCCGACAAAGACAAACTAGATAAGTAGGTATTTTTTTATTATTATTTTCGTAAATAGCCCTTGCAACACAATCATGTCGTAAACCACCCGCCTTGGTTTTTCCCCTATACTATGTAGGTGCGAAATCTGTAAAGAAAAAGCTAGCAAAGTTACAACAATGTGTCAAAAGGGTCGGACACCCAGTACGGTCGTAATAAAATTTAAAGATCATCATTATCAACATTTTTACAAAGTGTCAATACAGTAGAACCTCGTTAATTCGAAATCCACGGGACATCAAAAATCAAATTTCGAATTAACGAATTCCCACGTAATTCGAATTTTTATGAAAAAAATAAAAAAATACGCCGTAAATCGATTTTCTCGGCCGCCTCTTCAAATCCGGGTGGTATTTTAGTTGTAAATTCGTATTAATACCAATTATTTCTTTATTTTCACGGCCGATTACCGTAGCGGCGGGCCCTTTAAATTCAGATATTCGCAATAAATTCGTAAAAATGCTATATATTTACGCGTAAATCGAGATTTCGCTGCCGATTTCGGTCGCGGCCTACCCTTTAAATTGAGATATTCGTAAAAATACGATATATTTCCGCGTAAATCGAGATTTCGCGGTAATTTTCCGTCGCGGCCGGCCCTTTATTTCAAATATCTGAATTTAAATTCGTAAAAATACGATATATATCCGCGTTAAACGAGAATTCGCGGTCGTATTCCGTCGCGGCCTGCTCTAAATGCAGATATTCGAAATAAATTCGCAAAAATACGATATATTTCTGTCTAAATCGAGAATGCGCGGCCGATTTCCGTCGCGGCCGACCCTTTAAATTAAGATATTTGATGTAAATTCGTAAAAATATGAAATATTTCCGCGTAAATCGAATTTTATCGGCAGTTTTTCGTCGCGGCCGGCCTTTTAAGTTCAGATATTTGAAGTAAATTCGTACAAATATGTCATATTTCGGCGTGAATCGAAATTTTTCGGCCGATTTCCGTCGCGCCGTATTTTTTAGTAAAGTTAGTAAAAATACGATATATTTCCGCGTAAACTGAAATTTCGCGTCCGATTTCCGTCGCGGCGGGCCCTTTAAAATTCAGATATTCGAAATAAATTCGTAAAAATACGATATATTTACGCGTAAATCGAGATTTCGCGGCCGATTTCCGTCGCAGCGGGCCATTTAAATTCAATATTCGAAATAAATTCGTAAATATACGATACATTTACACGTAAATCGAAATTTCGCGGCCGAGTTTCGTCGCGGCCGACCCTTTAAATACAGATATTTGGTGTAAACTCGTAAAACTACGACATATATCCGCGTAAAACGTATTTTCTCGGCCCTTCAAACTCGGATATTCGAAATAAATTTGAAAAAATACAACATTCCAGTGTAAATCGATTCAGATTTACAAAATAATAATACTAATTAGGACGATGTATAACCACGTAAAAATACATTTTTCGGCGTTTTTCCGCCACGGCTGACTTTTAGATTCAGATTTACGAAATATTATGAATTATTTTCGAGAAAATCAAATTTTTTCGAATTTCACGAACAAATTTTCGTGCGCGGACAAAAATAAATTTCGAATTACGAATTAACGAATTTCGAATTAAAAAAAATTTTGTATGAAAAAATTTTTCTGCGGAAATTTTTTTGGCGAAAATTTCGAATTACGCGTTTTTTCGAATTATCGGGGTTCTACTGTACTTACTTTGGTTTATTTGTCTATTTTTGTCTGGTCTTTTCATTTGTACACAAATTGTCTTCAGGCGAAATATCATAAATTTGTAATAAGTGTATTTTGTTTTGAATAGATCATTGTGGTGCAAGGAAATAATAAATGCTTTAGATGACGGAATTCCCTTTATTTATGTATCTGTTCTAATTTTCTGGCGTAGATGAAAATCGTGTTTCAAAAATAAAATTTTGAACGATATGTCCTTATACCAAATAAAACATATCAGGGAAAAATATAGAAACTGCCCTGGAAAACCTGGAATTATCAGGGAATTTTGAAATCCGTTTTTTGTGGCCACCCTGAAAAAGAATTTTCCGCCAATTATTTTTTTTACAATAAATGTAATTTAATTATTACATGTCACTGTAAATGTAATGTTTAAAAAAAATCAAAATTTCTTTTCCTCACCATAAAGATTCAGATTTATGTGTTTGGTAAGGGAATTTATAATTATTATATAAGTTATAAAATAATTATAGCAGTATTTTCATATGTTGGTCTAGTTAGAACTCGCGTGTCTATGCAGAATTATAATTAGGTGCCTGATTCAAACGTGTGATGTTAGATTGTTCATTAGCTAAGTACTGTTGCTTTTTACCCGTGCTTTTCTCGTCCACAGCCCATTGCGTGAAGCACAGCATATTACAATCCACCTGTCGCTGTCTGCAGTAGCTTGCAACGGGATTAGTTTGCAAATACATATTTAAAAAAAAATCTTTTTTATGTACTCGCTTTTTTGTACTTATATTTTTACACAACTGAAAGCACTCAGTTTGTAATTTTTTTTAGTCTTATTTGCGACAACTATTGTCGAAATAATTTAACAAATACCTTTAAATTAAAAATTTTACAAGTGCATTTTGGTTTTGGAAGACTTATGCAGCAGTCGAAATAAAGTTTTTTTTATTGAGGTTGTGTGAGTAGAGACTGGGCCTACAATGTGGCGTGGGCTTGAGATAATTTACAAGATAGGAACGCTTTGAGGCTTCTTGCCGTAGAAATGGGAGCCCCCGTTCCGACCTGTAAAAAGGAAGTTAAAAAAAGTTTTATCGTAAGAATAATAATATAATACTCGTACGAACATAACACGGAGAGAAATCGATGTTTGTCCTCATGATAAATTAACAAGCCTTATTGATAAAACATCAATTAAAGAATGTTTTATCTATTTGCCTTCATAATACAGGGTGTCCCGGGGTAAAGTGCGCTAACTTCGGGCGTGATTCTACATGATTTTAGAAGTAAAAATGGTGGATTACTTTTTTCGAAATTCCAATGTTTTATAGTAGTTTTTAGGTAAAAAAATTAATTCTTCTACGGATTTTTTTTTGTAAAGGTAAATAAACATTTGAATTTCTAAAAAAAAAAGTTTTCTTTTTTACTTTTGCCATCATGTAGAATCACCTCCCGTAGGATATCCTGCATATTATGACGATCACTGTGTAATTAGGGTAATGTGAACATTAAAATATAATAATGTAGTAATAAAGAACGAATCGTTACGGATACTTTGGTAAATTAAATTTTATTCCCCTCGCGTTTTTTCATTATAATCGTAATTGGACAATTTTTTTTCGAACACTTTGCTAATAGGCAATCTCGACCCTGATATTTCACCGTAAGATCCAATTGAACGAGTTTACGCAGAAAGCAGCCAGTTCAAAATGTTAAATATTTGTTGATCGCGAAAAAAATCATTTAATAATGTGCAAATAGCGCCCACGGCACTGAAAACACTTTTAATGTGACTATTTTTCAAAATATTTACCAGAAAACAGCCGATTTCAACTGTTTAATTTCAACAAAATATATAACGTTCGAACAATGACATTAACCTAATCAGCAAAAAACGTTAACGACGCTTGTAATTACATTATATTTAGGAAGGGTTGTTTCACAGAATTTGAAGAATTCATCAAATTTCACTGTTAATTTGAACGTCCTGTGAAAGTCGTATTCAAATTCTGTTATTATATTACCATAGGCCAGTTGCTTCACAGAACTGAAATAATAACAGAACTTGAATAGAACGTTCACAGAACTAGAAAATAAACTTTGAAATTGAATAATTGTTCAAATTCCGTGACAACCCGTCCTTAGTGTTTTTGGTGGCGCTGGCTATTTTCTGCAGAATGCATCCCTAAATAGTATAAAATAAAGTCGCCATCCGCGTCTGTCTGCTTGTGCGCTTAGTTCTTCTAAACTAGGCAACAGATTTTGATAGGGTTTTCAATGTCATTTAGAGAATTTCTTCCGGAAGGTTTATATATATATATATAAACTTGTATATCCATATTATATTTATAGAAAGTAGAGAATAGTCGATGTTTATCTTAGAATCAAAATTTTAGTCCAAATTATTCACTACCCCGAGCAACGCCGGGTTCACGTCAGCTAGTATTTCATATAGTAAGGTCAGACAGTTGATTGCAGAACTTACATTTACTAATGTGTGTTCTACACAAAACAACTAGAGCTGAAAAAACACCGATATCTCTAAAAATTTGCGCTTAAATCCACTTTAAAATTACAAAAAATTGGTAAATATGTATACGAGTATATTATTTATAATGTAAACAAACATTCTAGGTTTTGTGTTGATTTGATTATTCAATCTATAGACAAAAGTGCTTTTATCTCAATTTAATTTTTTTGGGGTTGGCTGCTTTTTCCATAACTACGTTCAATTATTCGTTTCAAACCCCCGCCCCCTTTCCTCCCAACCATCTTCCGTTTTATTTCCCCCTGTCCTAATTATTCATCTCTCTTCCCACTTTCGTGTTCCTAATAGTGGGTGACTAGCAGTCAGGAGCACCCGACATGGAAGACTCGAGATGTACGCAAGCAAAGAATAAAGAAGAAAACTACGAATGATTTCCATACAAATTTGAATGGAAATAAATGTTCCACTTAGCCCAAAAAGACCAGAACTCTTTTCTTACTTACACTTACCTGACATCGTAGATCCAATTTGAATTTCGTAAACACAGTTTTGTATTAAGGGGATGCACTACGTCGTGTAATATTTTAAATTGAGCCGCTATCAATAACAACCCTTACGTAGATGGCGATAAGGTTTAAATTCCCGCTTAACACCACCAGCCTGTTTTGATTTATGCAAGAAAAAAAATGGCCAAAAAGTGCCTTTTATTTTATTTTGTGTATGTTCAGGCATAAATATCGTTTTCATTTTATAAATAACTTAATTCGCCACATTATACAATAAAATCATAACCGAAAAAGGATTCGTAAGTAGGAGATTTTGAACTTTAAAGCAGTTTTCATAGGCCTTTACATTACTTTTTTCTGGGCTTATAAAAAGACTTATCTAAAAAATTCTCGATTATTTCAAAGGCCAAGATATATTCTACTCGCAGTATTTAATTAAAGCATCTGAAACATTTCTAGGCGACCAAATTTTCAAACCCAAAACACATGATTTCGCATTCCTACGTATGGCATCGCCTTAAGAAATTTATGCCTCAATTGGGCAAATATTTGCAATCACGAACACGCCCACAAGGCATTTCCTGTGTTCTTTATTCTATGTACGCAAGTGTTATGCGTCATAGGCGTCTAAGTCACGGATCGTCTAGTCTAGTAACTTTTTCTAGAATACTTCTTCACAGAATATAGTCGATAATGTATATTATGCAGAAAAAACATTCGATGTTTGAAATATTTTTAAAAGTTGGTTATCTTCATATCAAATTGTATGCTGTTAATGTTATAAAGGAGATGTGGACAAGACTGACTCGAGGAGAGTAAAAAATTAATGAATTTAATCAAATTACTTTGTTTACACCAGTTTCGTTAGATACAAAATCAACGTGTTTTGAGAACATTGTTCTCTTTATCAGGGTGAGGAAAAACTACTAGAAACTTTGAAATAAGGGTTAAAGAACAATGTAATTAAGAAATCAGTAATTGAAATTAAAATACCTATCTACAAATAATATAAATGTATCATCTGTAAGTGGGCTACCCGCAGTTTGATAATGCCTTCAGAGGGCGAAACAGCTGTCACGCGTAATAATAACTACACAGCAGAACTTGTTTAAAAATAAACTGTTTTTATAAACCCAATAACAATATTATTGAATATATAAAAAATTAAAATTAAAATGGAGTTCTACAAATTAAACTTAATAACAATAAATAAAAAAGTTAAAGAACAATTGGGTAGTTCTAAATAGCAATAATTACTCGGAATTCGCAAATCATTCAATCGAATATGACAATACATTTGATATTAATATATCATATATCATAAAAATGATATATCAAAATAATATATCAAAATAATAAATAATAATATATCATAATAATAATATATTCTCTACTTTCTATGGAAGAGGGGTCTTGAAATATTGATCATTTATTGTAACAAATAAACAAAAATGTACTTATATAATAAAAGAATAATAAATAAAATAAAAATAATATTATATTAACTCAAATGTCATAATCAGAACAAATATTGTAAGATTCTAAGACCTCTTTTGAATATTTTCGCACTTACACATGTTTCTCCTTATAACACCATATAATTTCCTAATTAACACCCCTTCCCCCCCCTCGCTGTCTAACCCCTCCCCCAATACTATTCTATATTTAACATTGTGTACGAATCATCCTGATAAAGAGAGCATTTTCTTGAATCTTGTAGATTTTGTATGTGATAAATTGCTATAAACAACGTAATTTGATTTGAATTCAACGTCAACTCAAAGTAAAAACCTATCTTTAGAAGTATTTTTCGAAAAGTGAAAATGAAATATTTTTCATGAAAATTAACTTATTTTACTGATCACGCACCTCAAAGAGAGGTTATTTAAATTATTTTGTGATATCTCCAAGTTCTCCTTTTGACTTGAGAATTATTGTACTCGTATATAGAGTTAGTTTCTTTTCCTCTGATTTAGGAGAATACCATGCGTATTTTGAACGCACTCTTTGCTGTGCAAGAAACGTGGAGTGCGGTTTTCTTCTTACCGCCTGGGCCGCCTGGGCCGCCTGGGCCGCCTGGGAGTGCCTTACCGCTCTATATTTTTGCACTGATTAAGTTCTGGGCCAGAGCAGCGGTGTCAATGGCCACCTTGATGCGGTCAGTGGGCAATTATTATAATAGTCTTCACACATCACCTAACTGTGGTCTTGTACGAATCCGACACATAATGCTTTTTAACTTGTTAATTAAATTCACTCATCAGTATTATACCACGGATGTTATCCAATGTTACCCTACATTTTCATAATAATAATATTCTGATTTGTTGTTCCGTTTTTATGATGAACACTTTTTTGTATTTTATTTGATTTATTACTAGAACCTTTGTAGTGGTTGACCAACATTTGATTGATTTGATTCGTTTACGATGTGATGTTTTATATCTTTATAGACCATTTTATGCCTCGCGTAACAAACAGCGGTGATGCTTATTTAATATAATTTTTCTTTAGTGATAATAAAAAGCAAATATTTCCAACTTTCGTCGTATTCGCTAAACTTTCTAGCAACTTTGAATGTGTTCTGACAAACGAGCTATCTTGGAAAGGAGTTTTTAGCTTAATTGTCCCAGTTTTATTTTAATAAGAAACTGTTTTTTCTCCTATCCATCCTTAAAATTAATATTTTAAAGCTTTATGAAATACTTAGCTCGGGTTGTTTAAAATAATTTGAACAATTCATCAAATTTCAAAGTTGATTTCAAGTTCTGTGAAGTTTTTATTCAAGCTCTGTTATATCATTATTGGCTAGTTGTTTCACTAAACAGAAATATTAACAGAACTTGAATATATCTAACCTTCGCAGAACTTGAAAATCAGCTTTGAAATTTGATGAATTGTTCTAATTCTGTGAAACAACTCCTACTTAATGTTTCATAACTCTCATTATTTTATTTTGTTTTTGTATTGTAAATAGGAGTGTATTATTAAAAAAATAAAATGACGCACGTTGCTCGGTACTTCAGGGTAGCTAAAGCCACAATTTCCTGCATTATTAAGGGGTCGTGTCCCTTTCATCAAATCATTTCCTCTGACCTTTCGTGGACTTAATCATAAGTACATTGTTGTTTTGCAAAGAATACAAGACGATAAACGGACGGGGCTGGTTTGAAATGAGCTATTTACGGAGTGAAAATAAAAATGTTTTGTCATACATTATTCATGCAGCTCAGTCTAAGTAAGTTTCTCCCGTTCGCCTCGGAATGGTCGTTACGTTTATCCTGAACCTGAACCTGAACCGTGTAATCTTTCAATATCCTATAAAGCTTGCGTAGGTATACCTCCGTCTTTTGGGACATCTGTACAGTTTTAAGCTTCCATGGGGGACAACATTCTAACTTTTAGCTAAAAGTAGCGAGTCTTTACGATGCTACATTTCCTTCATGAAGGATAGGATTGCCTTCATAGGATGGTTTCCTTTTTATCTTTGCCCATCGCATTGACCTATGGCCGCATAGTGGGCTGAATCGAAAACGGGAGTTTAGCACGCGATAAACTTGAGGCCTTTTTACCGGCAGGAAAAGCTTATTGCAAGTGAAAAAATACTTTAACCAGATCTCAAATATTTGACGTCACTTGCACCTAAAAAAATATTATATTTAAGTTTTATTTTATTTATCGTGTATAACTATTACTTTATATATCAACACTATTACTATAGAAGATTTACAGTCAATGTGAACCTTTTATGTAATTAGTTTAAACCAGTTTTTCATTTCTTTTTATAGCTTCGTTATATGGGAATTATTTAATGTCTCAGGAATTATCAACTTCTCCAGAAGTTTTCAGAAACTCGTTGCTAAACTTACCTAAAATCTTTTCTTAACCTTTCCCTTGCTGTGCTAAAAAAATCCACGCGTTCCGGTGCTGTGTAGTCAATACACATCTCTAAATACGCGATTTAATATCGGAAAAATATGAATATTCATAGCTAATTGCTTATGTTTATTATATTTTATATCAAAAGTGATAATAATTGTAATTTAATTGCTGAAAACATGAAAAACCATCGGCAAGTGCTAAAAAACGTGCGAGGGGTCCACATCTAACGACGGTCCGCGACCAACTAACGGCCGACTGGCACCACAGGCGCTGGACTGCACACACACAGCTATGTGGTCGTAGGTATCGATGGTCTAAATCAAAATACAACTGCGGACGTGTGGATTTCTCATGTTCCCACATAACGAATTAAAGCGGGACATCAATAGCGTGTCATTTCCTCTTACACTCTTCCCCGTAGCAGTGTCTCACGGTTGATTGTATTGGTGTATTTGTTCCCGATTTTTAACAAAAAACTCTGATTTTTAAATGAATTTGAAAACTACGTAAAATATTATTTTTTAATTCAATGCATAAATGTATAACGGAGGAATACCTAAAATCTGAACCCAGAATTTATTATATTTATAGAGTTATTAAAGTTATTAGAAGCAATGTGTAGTAAATGCACACCACAGATGAGGAAAGGTTAAAGGCTGTTCCACTTTAATACGTTAGTTGACCTTTTGAATGTGAATTGATTTTTTCGTAATATATATTTATTTTAATTTGTCTCTACTGCTGAATGATTTATTTCTTCCCATGCAAACGGATTTTTTATGCATGAACTTCACTTGTCAATAATTTAACGATATGTTGCATAATTATTCTCATATTTAATTGAAGTCGTTCATTTTCCTGTTAAATATTTGCGGATGATGTAAGTTTCAACACTCTTTTTGGAAATCTTTCTTGTTATTGAATAATAATAATAATTCTGTGGCCGAGGGGTAAGGCTCTCAACTAGGTCGCAGGTTCAAATCTCGGCGTGCGCTAGTAAATTTTATTTGATTAATTTGTGTTATTTCACAATTTATTCATTTAAAATAATATATAGTGTACTTGCGGCACGTTCCAGTTCAGAATATACTCTCAGTATCACCCTGGTGTTTACGGTTTAATTTTTTTTCGTTTTAAAAATGTTTTCGGCTACAACAACATCAATAATGCCATTTTATTTTAATATTAGCACTCTATTACTCCCAAAAGTCACGAGCCGCCACTGTGCAAGACCGCCAATCAAAATTGAAAAGTTGCTTGAAATTGCTTTAGCCGTTGTTGGTGACCAGATCTGAATAGCCAGGTACTCCCCTACCTTCCTCTTCCCCATCTCCTTACCTCCATTACCTTCACAACATACCCCAATAGGGGATGCCATAGTCTCCCTGGCTCGAGATGGTTAGGAGCAGTTGGGACTCTTGTGCGGTTTCACACATAAAAAATAGAAAAATATGGAAGAAACATTAAATGAATGTTTCAGAGCTTGGATGGAAATGACGTTGTGAAATGAAATTTTGTTCTGTTTACCTAAAACGTCCCGAACTCCATTGCGCCAGAGTTCACCACGAGTTTTTGGTGAAACATAAATACATTTATTTTTTTATGAAAATAAATCACCACTATTTTATGTGATTTATTTTCGTTGAATTAAAATGACGTCACAATGTGAATTTGCGATTTTGGAAGAATTTAATTTTGAAAATAGGTAGTTAGGGAAAAATCTGAATTAATCTGAAATTATAAATCTGAAAGTATTTATTAACAATATTTCATTTTCCAATATTTGTCCGAAACACCGCGTTACTTGCCATCTTGGTATTTTAGCAGGCCGCTTTTCCCACGGATATTACATTGAGTGAATCACAAAGAAAGAGCTTTCGCAACCTAATGTCTACACGGAATGCCTTATCCTCTGACAATGGCCCGTCAGCGTCTAGGATATGTTATTTCAATCAGCCCCGGGACTAGAGTAGGAGTTATCACTACTTAACACAGTATAACGAACAGACAAATTAAAATTATTACACAAAGAATTTTTTATTTTTTTATGTGACATTCTTAAAATAGGCCGGATTGAATTAGCTCGGAGATTTGGGTATTATCAACAACTGTAATGATATTGATGTATAAATTTTTTAAAATTAATATGCAAACACTATTTTTCGTTTAAATTTAGAACCTCACTCTCCGACTAACGCCAATGACGAACGAATTTTTCGAAGCTCCTGGGGTATTACTGACCTCAAATACGTCCCAACCCCTTACCACTTCAATCAAAAAGTTCGCTTTTGTGTGATTTTCATTTCTGTAATTTTATAACAATCTTTATCTAGAAAATAATTTCGCATTTTTTTTATCGTACAGCAAAAAATGTTCCGTCTATCGCATGAAAGTAAAAAATGTTCCGTCTCTCGCATGAGAGTGAATAATATTTCCCTTTGAATTTTCCGAACCTTTTGTGATTCGCCTGTACAAATACAATACCAGGAGGACACATTTTTATTAGCAGATGTATCTAGCGTCAAACAACAATAGACTCACCGGCGCCTGCGGTTGCTGCCACCCCCTCCATCCTCCGCGCTATGTCCGGAACCTATCTTGATGTGTTCCTGTTAACTTGGATTATAAATACACCTTCGATCAAGTATCGATCGCCCGAACCACTCAGTCCAATGTCAGGAATGTCACTGTTCCTCGGTTATACACTTCTCACGATTTTGATCTGACACTGGTTTCTCTTTTGACACAATTCGGAATGTTGCACTTAATCCGGTATCTGAAAATAAAAATAGATGAATATTAAAACACAACCAAATAACGATTCTTTTGCTTGGGTCAATCCCAAAGGTTTCTGATAAACCCTTATTACATTTATGCTTATCAAAACTGTGTTAAATCGACCCTTATAAAATTGGTTTCTTTCTCTCGTTTCTTTAGTCCTTCGCTATTATATTCAGAATAATATTGAGGACATTATCTTCGTACCTAAAAATAATACATTTTTCATAAAATGTTCCTCATTTTTTAACGGATTTCACTTCGAAGTTATTTTGGTTCTTTCCAATATAGCTTTGATTGACGGAAGCTCTATTTAAATAACGGTGTGCCCGATTTTACGTCTGTAAAAATTACAATTTCACGTGCTTTCCGACTGAAAACCTCCTACCGAGGATAGCCTCCATCTCCCGCTAGTATTTATGAAATTATTCGCTTATCGTCTTTTATGTGTTTTTGACGGTTTTGATTTATTTTTGGTTTATTTCGATTGTTTTGTTGCTTCAATTTATTTTTAACTCAATGAAACGTTTGTCCTCGTGGTTGTTTTAAAATACAATTCATATTTTATTTATTCATTCCGTAAAATGTAATATAGATAAACGAGTTATTTTAAAATTCTGTTTAAAATTATGCTTTTGTTTTAATTTGTAATTGTTAAACGTAATAAATCATTTAAACTCGCCTGAAATCTCCGGATTCAAGAATGTCAATCATTATTAAAGCATCCACAATGGTGTGCTAAAATTGGGTAGATCCTGTGACGTGCAGGTTTACTCATCGTTGTTTTTTACATTTTAGCAAAAAAGTTCGCTTCTCTGGACATGATCCGCAGTGTTTATTGAAGCTAACGCGTATAAAGACATGTCCATTAGAAGGCAAAAGCGTCGCGTGGCTAAAATGAAGTCCGAAGTCGTAAGTACGGTGTTATATATATTTTAAACTTAACCTCCTCAACTTCTTTGTAGAAACTAGCTTTTCTCTAAATTGACAAAGTTAAAGTTTTTGGTGGGGTGAGTTTATGAAGTCTAGTGAAGGTTTTATTATTCTCTAGTCGGAATGTCTAAGCTACCTGCGCACGGGGTGGTTGGCGTAAAACCATACATTTAATTTATCGTTTTAACATGCATATCAGTATTTTAGTTAGACTATTCAGGAAAGGTACTTCAATCCATTCAAGTCCGTACTATTTATAGATATTATATCAATTACTTATCCCGATAAACTGATTTTCTTATTGTTATTATAACGTAATATTTGGTTGTTTTTAAAAGTCTTGCTATAGAATACTTTAATATTTTATTAAATTTATAATGATTTATAAAAAAAAATACGTTTGGTTTGTGTATGGATGTATTATTGTAAGTGATTACAATAATACAATTCGATTTTACTCGAAATAAATGTAAGTGATACCGTTGTATTCACTATACGTTGTACATAGTAGCAAGGGTTGTAATGATGTGCCCTTTCTACTTCAAACTTTTTCCTTCTCTACGATAATTTTTCTTTAAGTCCCATAGGTAACTTTTCCATAAGGCTTTGGTTATGTATATATCCGGGGTAGGAAGGTTCTCCCTGCCGTCTTTCAAGCCCTTGCCTCTCTCTTTATTACACACCCCTTCAAGTGTGTACATCCTAGTTTGTCTACGTGACGTACGACCTTGAACGTACTCATTTCACGTGACGGTTCAGTATAAAAAGGCTTCACCGAACGTTGTGTTGGTTTTTTGTTTCTCGGTTTAGAAACCTAGTTATCTTTGTATGTGTGGTATCCCTCGGTTCTTTTGAGATAGAGTGAGTTGAATCCATTACCGCTGTGTTTTAAAATCATTTCATAAACCTTATCTTCTAAGCCGCCTGCTCCCCAACTAACTACGTGATTCTACCTGTCATATGGTTATGTGAGTATAATAAAGTGTTAGATTTTATGTGTGTGATAAACATGCGATAAATTTATGGTGTTAGTTGTCGGCGCCATCCATGTGTATATTTTAGGAGGGGAAGGAGAGGAAAGAAAATGAATTTGATCAAGCTAAGATTGACTCCTCCTCTTTACCAAACAAAACCGATGGATGATAATTTGAGCAAGGCGATCGATATCTGCGTGTCTGGATATCGCAACCGGCCGGGTCTCCCCTTGTTCCAAATCGGCAACCGTCACGCCAGAATAAAGAAAACCAGGTCTCATCACCAATTTCAGAATTGCCCCAATCTCATACACCTCCAGGAAAAACTACTTTACTGAGTGTAGAAGGGGAAAACCATGACATCCCTTGTCACGAATCTAGTCGCGAAAATGTGACACGTAAGGTCCTAAGTTACGTGCCACCTCTAGAAAACGTTGTAACTCCCTCGTCGTCGGGGATTTACATCCCTTTCTAGGTCAATAACATATATAACACACGACGATCTTGTCGACATTTAGCCAGCTTATTAACGATAGGTTGTGTGCCTACCCATTCAGCCAATTATCATGTGAGATATATGTAAGGTCTACTCGAAATGCCAAATTTAGGATGAGGACTGTCTGTACTTTAATATTTGGTTCCAGTATTTATTTTATGAGGTTACTAGCACCCTCGTGTATTAGGTATGGGTAACTTCTATTGAATACCTATCCTCTCAGGTAGGTATAAACGGATAATTGGTTTGATTTTTGCATTTAATTTAAAGAGGCTGCCTACCTCTCGAAAGGTACCTGTTGAGAAAAGTTGTTCGGTTGGTAGTTTTATTTCGGAGATTATCATCTCCCTCTTTTGACTCTAGATTTGTTTTGTGCATCCCAATTCGCAGCTTAGAAAGTCAAACAATAAATGAAAAGTATTAAATTAGAAAGTCAAATAACAGAAGAAAAATATTCATTTTGTTTTGTCTGGTTGCATCCGAACGCTTTCTATTCGGGCGGTCATACGCTAGCAAAACTTCCCCTTTGACTGACTGTACACCGCGCCTCTCAGCCTATATATGAAAAGGTCATTGGCCTGTCTCTCACTCACAGCTGATTGACAATCCGTCTAGGGTATTCCTTTTTATGATAACATTATTTGGGCGGCAGGTGTCGTAAACTTAGTTCCTGTACCTCGGTTGTATCCGTCTTTTAAAAGGGGTCCTCTGAAATTTAATAAATAATATAAAAACTCACCCAGTTAGTCTCCTCTCATTCTCAGCGTGAAGCTTACCTGGTTACACTATATAGCTAAATCACTTTAATTTTCGACCTCCTCCCTACGCTTATAAAA
The DNA here is from genome assembly GCA_026573805.1 of Hesperophylax magnus. Taxonomy (NCBI): domain Eukaryota; kingdom Metazoa; phylum Arthropoda; class Insecta; order Trichoptera; family Limnephilidae; genus Hesperophylax; species Hesperophylax magnus. The sequence goes on from JAIUSX010000002.1 coordinate 11,518,230, forward strand.
GGGTAATTAAATATTCCTGTAAATAAAATTGTACCTCCCTAATCTGTCAGGATTCGAACCCACAGTTAATAATTTATTTGATTCTCTGGTTTTCGGTCTCCGTGGATAGAATGCCATCTCGCCAAATCAATAACCTAGCCCGATTAAACACTCCCTGCCTTTATACGTTCACTCTGTTTTAAAAAACGCAATCATTATTTTTATCATTTCCATGTTTTTAAGACAAGTCACTTAGTTTGAACTACATATTTACGAAATCACGTTTAATTTAACACATTTTATATTATAATCGCGATCGCTCAACCCTTAGCGCCCCTGGGGTGATCTTTCACAAAACGGCGCTCTACAAATTATCCAATTATTATTATTGTCATTATTATTAATTGTATTCTCACTGAGTCGAACCACTTTCACTTCACACAAACACCGGTTCAATAATCATTCACTTTAATTCAATATTCCACAATATTCTCTAATACCATTTGAATTCAATAATTAACTGTAATTTCACATATCACTTCTGACTTGTATTAATTTCTCGGAGCTGTCAACGTACTCAAGTTCAAAGACCGACTGCCATGCGATCTCTTTCTTCCTTCCCGTGGGACATATGCACTTCAAGCCCGCCTGTCATAAATCTTATCTGTTAGCTGCCATAAAAAAAAATTTTTTGGAGCACGTTCGTTTATTATTTTATCGTTTATTTATGTGGATATTCAAAACATCACAGGGTATACCAAGTACATAGTATTGATTTATAAAATAAGTAAAGTTACGATACATAACGCATGAGTTAAGCACTTGTGAAATAATATAGAAAACTTACTTCTTTAAAATGACAAATTATTAATTAAAACAATACAAAATAGTCGTGTTTACCAGTGCTCTGTGTTTGACGGCTTACTTTGACGGCGGCGCGGCGTACAGATAAGATTTATTTATTGTTACCTTTTCGTATTCATTATTTTTGTTTGTGTTATTGGTTTGCGACGAAGTTGCGTGTATTATTTCTATCATTTATTATTTCTAAAATAATAATTATTGTTTAATTTTTTTTTTTTTAATTTGTTGAAATGGAGGAAGATGAAAATCGACCTCCGGACCCTGAACCCATTTCTAATATTGTAGACGACTACGATACTGATGATACCCAGACTTCTGTAACCCTTCCTTCACGAAAACGACGTCCTCCGCTTTGCCTTAATGTACCTCCTAAAATTAAATCTCTTTCACAATCAAACGAAGCCCCAATCTCTCATGGAAGTTATAATGATACCATTCCTCCAGAAGCAAAAGCCATTGAGCTTATGTATTCTATTTCATCTTCAGCTCCATTTATTGTCAATGTCCAAAGGACTGAACAGGGGAAAATAATTCATCCCCTGGATTTTGGTAAATTTATTTTTAGCTCAAAACTCAATAACCTCGGTATTATAAATGGATCAATAAAACCGGAAGGTCGATACAAACTATCCATAGAATTTAAATCAGCCACATTAGCTAATGATTTTGTTAAAAAAATAGGTTCTCTTTCAAATAATAAATTTAAATCTTTCATACCTACATTCAATTTAACCAGAATGGGCAGAGTAAGAGGTATCCCAACCGATCTATCAGAAACAGAAATAGTAGATGCTCTTAATGACTCTCAATTAACTCCAAAAGTTTTAAAAGCACGTCGTTTGAATTTTAAGGATACTTCCACCGGCACCACTATATGGAAACCTTCCCAATCCGTTGTTATTACTTTCGAAGGTCAAACATTACCATCCCGTGTATTTATTTATTATAACGCTCTTCCCGTTGAAATATACAGATTCCCGACTATCCAATGTTTCAACTGTTGCCGTTTTGGCCATTCAAAACCTATTTGTCGTTCCCCTCCTCGTTGCTTCCATTGTGGAGAGGATCATCCCTTTGAACAGTGTCAAAATACAACGAATAACCCTATTTGTATTAATTCTAAGGGCAACCATACTGCTGTTAGTGTGGCCTGTCCAGAGTTATCTAGACAGAGAAATATCAAACAGTCAATGGCTGCAGACAATATTTCCTACTTTCAGGCCTCTAAATTATTCCCTCCTACAAAAAAATCTTTTGCAGAGATAACGTCTAACGCTTCTCTCTTTCATTTGTCTTCCCCTAAATCCCCTCTATCATCTTCCCACAAAGAAACAATTTTCAAACCGATAAAATCTAATCCAAAATTTATTCCTTCTTTCGATAAAAAACTACATAATGAACTTTTACTTAACCCGAATGGGAATAATAAATCCCAGGCTCCCAATGGGACTGCCTTAAAAAACTGTTCCACTTCCGATATCTTCCCTAAAGTCACGATTGAAAATTCTTCTTTTATTCAAACTTTATTTACCCTATTAATTACGATCCTTTCAAATAACAATAAAGTACCGTCCAACGCTGCCGATTATATGAAATCTTTACTCTCTAGCCTTCCCGATGTATCCGCAAATGAGCAAAATACTTCAATGGAATAGTAGAAGTCTATTCGCCAACAAAATTGATCTTGTACAGTTACTTGATGAACATAATATTTCAGTTGCTGCCATCTCCGAAACGTGGTTAAAACCCTCATACCAATTTAATATTCCTGGATATCATTGTCTAAGACATGATAGACTGGATGGCAAAGGTGGCACTGCTCTTATTATACATAATTCTATCCCTTTTAAACAAATTATTTTCCACACTCTCTCCAATAATTTTCAGATAGTAGCTGCTGTTATATCTGATATTACATTACTATCAATATATATCCCTCCCTCTACAATTTTTGTTGAAAACGAATGGTCAACATTTATATCCCAGATTAGTCCCCCGTATATGATACTTGGGGACTTCAATGCTCATTCTCCTTCTTGGGGCAGTGAGTTAACAAACCGTTCTGGCCATAATCTATTAGATTTTATGGATACCTATAATTTATGTATACTAAATGATGGATCTCCAACTCGTTTCACTGCCCCTCAACATCGGAAAAGTGCAGTCGATTTATCTCTTTGCTCATCTTCGGTGATTCCCATATGTTCTTGGAACATTCTTAAAGATCCCCTTTCCAGTGACCATTTTCCTATAATAATTACCTTCCACCATCTATCTTCCACGCATTCCTTTTCGATAAACAATAGTTTTAAATTTAAAACGAAAGACGCGAATTGGAGAAATTTTTCTTCAGAATTAGACTCCATTGTTCAAGCATCTAAGTTTTCCCTTGTCAACACTAGTTTACAATGTGAATTATTTCCTAACATGATAATAAAAGCTGCAGAAAAAACACTTAAAAAACGTAATGTTAACATTAAGATAAAACATTCCACCCCATGGTGGGATGAAGAATGCACTAGTGTCGTTAAATCCAGAAGAGTAGCAATTTCCATTTTCCGTAAATGTATGTCTTTCGAAAATTACCTTTCTGTGAAACGCGCCCAGGCAGAAGCGAAACGCGTTTTGAAAAACAAAAAGCGGTCTGGATGGCGAAAATTCTGTGAAAGCTTGTCTCCTGAATCTCCCCAGTCATCCGTATGGTCCAATTTAAAAAAATTCGGTTCGTCATATACTCCGCAGCGTTCTAAACATATTCCAGAAGAAATTATTATAGGTTTTGCTGATAAGATAGCTCCTCCGTCAGTTGCCAGATGTGAGGAAATGCCTTCCTTTATTTCTTATCCATCTCACTCTAGCTGGCTGGACTCTCCTTTCTCAATAAGTGAATTAAATCGAGTAATCAAATCCCTTCCAGACTCTTCTCCTGGCCCTGATGGAATCTTATATAGTTTCATTAAAGCATTCTCAGACATGTCGGTTGAATATTTTTTATCCCTAATTAATTACATGTTCGAAACGGGATTTATTCCGGAAGTCTGGAAAGTTCAAAAAATCCTTCCGATTTTAAAACCTGGCAAAAATCCATCTGAAATCTCATCCTATCGTCCTATTGCTCTTTCGTCATGTTTAATGAAAGTAGCAGAACACTTGATAAAGAACAGATTGGAATGGTTTGTTGAAAATCACAGAATTATCTCTCCTAATCAATATGGCTTCCGGAAAAAGAAATCAACCATAGATAATTTAAGTGTGTTAACAACAGACATCCGTATATCTCAGTCCCTTAATTCTTGCACTCTGGCCACATTTCTTGATCTTTCGTCAGCTTACGACGATGTATTAATTAACATTTTAAAAGAAAAATTAATTAAAATAAAAATTCCCTTAAAACTAGTTCAATTTATTATTAATTTACTAACAGACAGATCCATTATTATCCACTTTTCCTCAAAAACTATAAATCGCAAACTATGGAAGGGGTTACCTCAGGGGTCCGTAATCAGTCCATTATTATTTAATATATATATAAGTGATTTAGACAGTGTAATTCCTTCATCTATCAAGCGACTTTATTTTGCTGATGATTTCCTTATATATTTATCACACAAAAATCTATCGCGCGCTGCGAAGGAATTGAATTTGGCTTTACATAATATTAAAGTTTGGTTGTTGACAAATGGGATGAATTTAGCTACCTCTAAAACCAAAGTAGTGGCTTTTACGCGCAAAAGAAAAATACCCCCCTTTTCTGTCTGCTTTGATAATGTCCCTCTTCAAATCGTTAAGCAAATTAAATTTCTTGGACTACTTTTGGATCATAAACTTTCCTGGCTCCCGCATATTCAGAACATTTCGGCTAAGTGTGAAAAGGGGCTAAATATTATGCGAGCTGTTTCCAGAGTGTGGTGGGGATCTCATCCTACTACTCTTAAATTAATGTATGGTGCTCTAGTGCGAAGCCATTTGGATTATGGAACATTTCTTTTTGATCCTCTTCCTAAATATTTGGACAAAAAACTTGAAAGAATTCAGTCCAAAGCGCTCAGAATAATTATTGGAGCGATGAAATCTTCTCCAATTAATTCTCTCCAGGTAGAATGTGTTGATCCCCCCTTAATTTTAAGGAGACAATTCCTAGCTGATAAATATATTTTTAAATCTTTTTCTATATCGCGTCACCCTTTAGAACAAAGCCTTGATTATTTGTTCAATTACTTAAATAACGAAAAAAGATCGACAGATAAAAATCGACTTCCTCTCCTTCTAAAAAGTTTTCTTTCATTCAAATCTCTGTCTTCTTCCCTCCAAAATCTACAAAAAGATCCTATCCTTCCTATTTTCACCATCCCATTTGATTCTATCAATTATATCCCCAACGTTATAACATCAGACTTCCGAACTGATATTTTAACCTCATCTAATCAAAATGTTGAGGAAAAATTTAAAAACATTACATCTTCTAAGTTTCCAGAATTTTCTCTCATTTACACAGATGGTTCTAAGTCTGATAACAAAGATTGTGGAGCTGCGGTACACATTCCCGAATTCGATTTAGATTTGTCTTATAAATTGCCTAAAGAAATTTCCATATTTACTGCAGAATGCTTCGCAATTGAACAAGCTTTGAGCCAAATCCAGCTTTTCAATATTCGACGAGCCTTACTGTGCACTGACTCACTAAGCGCAGTGTTGAAAATTTCCTCAAATATCCATAAACCAGAAGACTATATTATTTATAATATCAGAAACACCCTTAAATCTCTAAATGAATTAAATTTCGAGACAATATTGGTTTGGGTCCCTGGCCATTTAGGAATTGAGGGTAACGAGAAAGCCGATTCTCTAGCTAAACTTGGAACAATTTCTGGCTCTAATCCTTTAGATTTTAGAATTCCTATCTCTGACGTCATCCCAATTCTTAAATCCAACATGATCCGCTCCTGGGAAGAAAATTGGACTAATACGAAAACCCGAACTGGTGCTTTTTATGCTGGAATACAAAATCATATTCCAAGTAAACCTTGGTTCCACGGCAAGAAAAAATCCAAAAGATTTATATCCTGTATCTCGAGAATGAGAATTGGTCATTGCTCCATTGCATCCCATTTGTTTAAAATCCGGGTCCTAGATAGTCCACTCTGCCAGTGCGGTATGGAAAATGAGACTCTTGATCACGTTTTCTTTAATTGTAAAAATCATTCATCCTTCAAAGGCATTTATCGTTTACTTATAAAAATCACCCACCAATCTCCCCTTAGTATTCCTTATTTACTTTCTCTCAACAATTCTCGCATTTTCTCAGTTCTATACAAGTTCATAGACTTGAATGACTTCAATATTTGAGATTTCCCATTCCCGTATAGATTTCCCATAAAATTATAACCATCTCCCTTACCTTTAACGGCACATAGCACTCTCTTTAGGGTGAATTGCCTAATACAAAAAAAAAAAAAAAAAAAAACAATACAAAATAAACGACATTGAGACACAACAAAATTTCGCATCAAATTCGTCTGGCATAAACATAATAGTAAAATTTTTCACAGTTATTATTTTAATGAAATCTCGGATTTCATCTTCAACAACTGCAAATTAATCGTGTTATATGAGTTATTTGTAAGTTGTAAGAACGAATTCAATTTCTTAACTTTTAAATGTTTTATCTGTAAATACGCGAACATCAAAGAAATGTTCAAATTCCCACCTAAATCACAGGATGGCCTGTATTTTGAGTCAAAGAACCATTTACGTGTATACCTAACTCTGTGGTATTCATATTCTGATTCCAGGAATTTCGGCAAGCGTACATTGCATTGGCATTTTGCTTTCCGTAATTCGTTGTGAGCTTTGCCCCCTCACAGCAAAGTTCAAACGTGAACGGTGTTTGTGCTTTCTACCTACCTCAAAACGTAAAGCCGACAAATTCACGGATGAATTCGAATTACGACTCAGGGGACCAATTCTCCAATCCATGCCGCTCGCAATCGCCGTCGGAAGTACATACATTGGCGACTTTCTTATTCCCGAGTCTCGTCGAAGGTATATACTTAGACGCCAAACTTCAAAAGTCACACCACTCGAACAACGAGTGGGTCGAACCAGTCGACACCGATCTTCGACGGCTGTCAAGATCTAGTCTATTGTATACTAACCTTAGATCGTTTCCCGCGCGCTCTTCGAAGGACAAGCATCTTATATTTTTACGAAGGTCCCATATAATGGCTGATTTACTAGAGATATTGGCTGCAATACATAATGTAGAGCAGTCTGAAGCCGCTGCTTTGAGACCAACAAGAATATTCCGCCAGAGGCTCGATTCTTTCGCTAATTTGACAAATGAAGACTTCGTCAGGAATTCTAGGCCTCTGTACGCCGGCTGGTATTTATTGTGTCTCCGTTCATAACACCCCCGTCCCGTTCTACAGAACGAGCTACAGCTCTAGATTTCGAAACTAAGGTGAGTACAAAAATGACGCAGTGAAGTTTTGTTTTTGACATTTCAAATTATCACCGAAACGTCAAAAACATATACAGGATTTTCCAATAAGAGGTGTTATTTTGAATAGCCCGCTATTTCGGTAGATGTTACTTTTGAAGCTGTCATTTTTTGACATTTGACAAGTAGAAACTACGCCATAAATGGAACGATACACGCTTCAACAACGCATTGAAATTATTAAAATTCACTTGAGTGAATGAAATGCAAATCATCTTGATGGATGGGGCCCACTTCCACCTCGGTGGCTTCGTCAACAAGCAAAATTGTCGCATCTGGGGCTCGGAAAACCAAAGAGTTATTGTTGAAGAGCCTCTCTATCCTCAACGTGTGACTGGTGCGGTTTATGGTCCGGCGGAGTCAGTGGACCTTACGTTTTCGAAAATGAGGCTGGAGCAACAGTTACGGTGAATGGATCGCTATCGAGAGATGATTAATGTTTTTTTTGGCCGGAATTGGATGGTATTGATCTGGACAACGTTTACTTTCAACAAGACGGCGCTACGTGCCACACAAGCAACGAAACCATTGATCTTTTACGATTGAATATCAAAATAACACCTCTTATTGGAAAACCCTGTACTTTATCCATAGGGCTGCCAATATAATCATCTTTTCAACCCTTCTACTTTCAAGAATACGTACAAATGAAGCATTCGACAAAGTTCGTCGAGACGGCGCATTTCGTTCGTAGATGGCGTATAACGAATAACTCTAACGAATAGTTACAGCGCTATGAATTCTGGATCATGGTGGTTGAGATTCGAATACTAAATTATGTAAATTTGACTTCTGTCCAGGAGGCGTGTATTTATATTTAAAGAATTCATTTGTTCTGTTATTTCCTACACAGGATACCGACACGGGCGCGTGCTTGTCATGAAATATCAACATTTTCGTGGTCACAAACGGTGGAAGGAATTAAAAAAAAAAATTTGAGAATTTTTGCTTCAACTTAAATAAAATGTAAAACCCTACTACCGCAAGCTTTTCTCGTGGTGTACTAGATACGAGAAAATAAAATATTTTAATTTCATAATAATTTTGTTTTTGTTAGGAAGCTGTAGAATGAAACAAAAACACAAAAAAACATTGTCGAATTGAATATCTAAAATATTCTTCTTTTAAACGGAATTGATAAACGTCCCTACGCTTCCAGTACCTTTGCGTGATAAGAGGGCACTGCGGGCGGGTGTTCCAAACTACTTTGAAAAACTTTTTCGAAACTTTCGATACCATCTGCACAAATACATTCAAATGTTTCCTCCTTAAAATGATTAACCTGTACAACCAAACTATTTTCCGCTACTTGTTTGTCTTACAAATGCGATAAATGTTCTTATTCCTCACAATATGGAGAATAACTTATTGTTGTGTTTTTGGTATTTTACCAACCTCTGTTGATCTTCATAACTATCCTTAAATTAAACTTTTTATGGTCTATTTTGTAGCGGTAAGTAAAAACACATATTTTTCCTTGAGACTCAAGGAAGACATTGTGTTTTCCTACTTACCCAATATTCACCAGTGCCCAACTTACTGCCTAGACTTTTGACCCCTCTTGCAAAAAGCAATATTTCTTTCCCTTTGGTATTTATTTGTAAGCTGTTGGCAGAGGCTTATGTTACATCGATTCCTTCCCGACTTGATGGTCTTTTTATTGTTATTCCCGCTTTGCTTCCACCGAATGCTCGCCAACTAATTCGGGTGCATGACCAGCGTCTGGGCCGGGGAATGGGCTCTCGTACCACCCTATCTATCCCGTCTACATGTTATGTGAAAAACATTTAACTTTTTGATGCCAGTCGTTATTTTTAAGTCTTGGCCTCAGAAAAGATTTGTGGAAAACATTGATATAAAAAAACCAACCCTGTTTCAATTTTCAGGAGAAAAAAAGTGTTCTATTTACGCGTAATTATTTCTTCTTTTCGATTCCTACTTTTTGTTTAAAAAACATTTTTCGGCCAACAACATATTATCAACCAAGAACTTTTGATCCAGAATATTGGGTAACAAGTCATGGGGCGCCACTGCTCAGTAGTGCCCACGAAGCAGTGAAGTGATACTTGTATAATTGATATTAACATAATTTTTTGGCACATCCTCATAATCGTGTCTAACAATATAAGTAATCATATTTTTCTAAATAACATGCTTTAACCCTTATAGCATGTTAAATTCCCGCTAAAACTTCGTCTAATTGTTATTTTGCTTTTTCCAACCTGTTATTTTCTTTCCACTATATTATTACGACTACCGGAATGCAGTTGTCCTCTTCTTACTCATCAAAACACTACATTATTAAAAAAATGCTAATTTTAGTTGTGATTCTATATGTAACTCCGGTTCAGTGAACTCTAGAACTTGAATTTGATTTCAATTGAAGTGTCATTTTTAAAATTAGAACTGATTATGGGAACAATACAGTGGTACCAAAATTATTTATTAAATTTAATAATTTTGTGTTCAAATTTTTTTGACAGATGTTGTAGTTTTTAAAGTTTCCTAACGGTGTTCATTCAAAAGGTTAATTTGTGATCATCTCTAAAATTGTTTTCCAAAAAATTGTTCCCGAGGCAAATATTTTTTTATAAATACTTTAAGACAATATTATCGATTTCTAAACGAAAATCTGAAACAGAAAAATCAGAAAAGGATACGGTCACATCTAGGATGCGAACCCAGGACCCTTGTCTTGCCGGGACACTGCTCTACCACTAAGCTAATGGGACCCTATCCCCCTCGGTCACTTTTAACTGTATCAAACTTCGAATAAGAACTACCAACATTGTCTTCATTTTTTCACCGCACATTTTTATTGGCAACTATCTTTATGCATGATGGTGTGGTTATGGTGTCCCGGCAAGACAAGGGTCCTGGGTTCGAGTCCTAGATGTGACTGTATCCTTTTCTGATTTTTCTGTTTCAGATTTTCGTTTAGAAATCGCTAATATTGTCTTCAATAATTAAATATTACAATTTGAGGTTTCACTCAATAAAGTTATTCCGAAAAAATAAATTCTTTAAGCTTCACAAATCCTTAAACCCGTGATTTATACGGGTCTGCGCTTCTACTAAATAAAATAAAAATGAATACATACCGACTTGTCTTTAAAACCTCGCAACTTCAGTATTTATGATTGAATAACTAATCGTACGTGAACTTAATTGAAACCATACTGCACGAGTCACTGGAGCTTGCACAAAACGCAACGACAAGTGTTTTACTTCCGGAAATTCTGAAGTCACCCTTCTCTATGCGCTTGGAGTTCCCTGCGCGCGGTAACTGGCTTACTGCTCACAAACTGCAATAAAGCCAACAGTCGCGATCACAAAAGATGTCTCCGATACTCCGTGATGGTGAACACTAAGGCGCCCGATTACTACCGCCAGCGTTGTCCGATCATGACTGATTCCATTTTCAGTTCATCCATTTTTGCATCGAACGTAAAAGAATTATAACAGCACATGCAGAGGTAATGTGGTACGAAGAACGAGACACGCCGGTGATTGTGCAGCCACACTCACACACGCGCATCACTCCTACTCGAGGAGAGAAGAAATTATTGCCCGTGAAAATTTCTCAGTTAATTCAGAGGCAATATTGCCGTGAAGGCACCACCGCACCGTTATGCATTGTCGGACTCGCTAAACATTAACCAAGAAGAGTAGGTACCCACTGCTAAATACTGATTGCTAAATGCCGTATTATCTATTACTTGCATCATTTTCCCTTATGGAGAAGTTGATATACTACGCCTTTCTCATTAAATCCCCACAGTGAATTATATTAATTACAACCTTGTGCTTTGATCCCCTATCAATCACGTGAGCGCGCCTGAATAAAAGTAATCAACTTTTCGGGATACATACTATTAATCTTAATTTAGACATCTGTCTAACGAAAAGCTTCTAAGCGTTACAATAAACATTTTCCCAAAAAACAATTAATTTTGATCACGTACACCAGGCGCGGGCAACCTACATGTATTTGACGTGTTTCATTAAAACTCCAAATGAAACCTATTGATTTGTGAGAAAAGTTTGGTTTAAAATTCAAATATGATCACGTTTCACTGAGCAAATTATGCAAAAAAATATTTTCTCTGATTTGTGTCCAAATCTATGTAGATAATTTACTAGATCTACTAAAATAATAGTGTAAAATAAACATTTTGGACCATTTTTTATCAAAAAAATTTCATTTGTAATATTTAAAAAAAGATCAAGCCTACTGGGGACTGCGATTTTTCACCACATAAAAGTATTCCACTCTATGCAGATCACTTATACTGCGCAATTTTTGTAGTAGAGTAAACCATTAATTATTAAACTATCTACATAATATTGTTCCGTTAACAAACTGTTTGGATAAATTAGTACATAAAGCAGATCTGTTGTAGAATGCACCTTCTCAGTTACTGGGTCAATTCTCAACGGTGGGTTCTTATGAATGAGTATTTCCTAACTTATTTCCCTCTTTACTATCTGTGAACCAAACATAGGTGTCCATAATTTTTACTCAAAAGGTTTCGCATTTCTGATATTTGTATATGTTGTTTTGAATTCACTACATCCAATGTATTGGACTCCCAACAAAAATGTCAGTAGGACCCTTATTATTCTAGTCGGTCTTTATCTTCTTTTTTCTGTGCTGAGACAGTCTTCTTCTTTATCTTCTTGTCCTGAAATCAAATGGTTGTTATACGAGTTCAGGATTCCAGCATCCAACGTTACGACTAACATTGTCATTTAACTCGGGTGTTGATCAAATTCCCCTTCCGGGAATACCTCGCACTGTAGAATTTTAGTTCAGAACTTAAACCGGATGGAATAAAAGTTCTCATTAACGCGACGGGTGCAAAATGTTTGCGTATCAGTAACGGTTATAAATGGTTCATGTTACCGTCTTCGTTTTTCCAACACAGTTCGAAACACATTAAAACACGTTTTCCTGTTTTCTGGAGTACTGACGGAAATTAAGTAATTAGATTGTGCAACGGCTTCGTATTCCACCGCCACTATTTTGCCATACTCATTGATTTTCGGTTGGACGAGCAAGCAGCGTGCATTAAAAAACGATTTGAAATATCACAAAAATACAAGGTATTGATTGGCGTGCGAATGAACGCATTTTCAGAATTTTTCCGATTAATGAATAGTTAGTGATATTTTTTTTTCATTATCAGGTAAACATTGATTAACACGAAGTTTTTTACTTTTAACTTTTCAAGTCTGAAAGTATTTTCATTTAATAATATATGCACAGCATTATTATATACACATTTTCATTTAATATATACACATCGCTCACTAATGTACGTGCGCTTTGAAATCCATTTTACTTGGTAAAACAAAGTTTTTTTGTTGAACTTTTAATGACAGGGTTGTTGAAGTTGTTTGCCCATTAAAATATGGTATGTTTAATTGAGATCCAAAACAAAAAGCATTTAATCCGTGTTCCATATTGCTCAGTTTTTAAAACTTCTTTCTGCTTTTCTCCCGATTTCTTGTAAATATTTTAAATAAAACGTGGGTACAAGTTTAATTTTCTTGTATCTTCTTATACCTACAACGATTATGAGTATGTAGACTTAGGATGGGTTGTTTCACAGAAATTCAAATGACCATTCCGTTAAATGCCGATTCTAAATCCGTTCCTGTTTTTGAAGAAATTTTGATCAGTAGAAGAGAACAAGCGTTAACTCTTGTTAAGAGGAAGCTACAAGCCAAAAATGTGTATATTCTTGGTATACCTTATATCGTAGGTAATAGGCATTAAAATCGCTAGACAAAAGGAGTCTAGAAACGTTCGATTTTAAGCAAAAAACTGGTTTTTATTTATTTTGTAAACATTTTATAAGAAAGCAAAAAAGTTAATCAAGTGAAACTGTCACAGATAATCTTGGCTATAATACTGTATTTTTTAAAGTTGTTTCCTTTACGCTTTTATACATTTCCATTGAAAAAATATTTTTTTTTAGTAGTTTGCATTTATATTTTTTATTGAGTAATTTATATTTTTATTTGTATTCTACTCAAGCGAAGCGATAGAAAAACCTTCAATTTATCTAAAGCATATTTTTTGGTATTCATAATGTTCACCAATTCGTTATAAAGATTAATTAAAATAGTGATTTGGCATTAAGCTTTGCCTTAAGTTTTGTGCCTTTTTATTAAATTTGATCACCTAGAATTAATCAAACTGAATCACCTAGAATCGGCGTTTAATGGGAACCTTTCAAATGTAAAAAAAATCCAAAACGGCATGAATGGCCTTTTGATGACTGTCACTCGTGATTTTTTGAGTAACAACTGGGCCTAGTTGCTTGGTAATTGGGAGTCACGATTATTGTCTCTGGGCTTGCGTGCGACGTCCTCTTCCTCTGGCCAAGATTATAAGAAGTCCGTTAGATTTTCTAGTGATATGTGCTTTTTTCAAATCTGCGGCATGTGAAATTTTTCGCATATTTCAACAGCTGCACGGAATTTCTTTTAGTGGTTTCTTAAAATCTGAATGATTAATAAGTTTTGCAGATTAGGAAAGCGGAAACTGCAAAACATGGCATGGAAGATTAAGAAAAAGCCATTACAAGAGTTAATGGAAATGTTGTTTTTCTGTAGATATTTGGATAAAACTTCAATTTCTACTAATTTGAATGTATATAACGAGTATCCCTTTCTTTGTTCTGTAACGATGATATTTTTTATCCATAATCTGTATATCTTTCACTTTTTTACAAAATTTTTATTTTAATTATTTAGTTTGAATGTATTTTTAATGTGGTATTAATATATATCAGACTGAGAAGAATGTAAAACTATATAATTTTTCATCTGCCCCTCTAAAAAAGGATCACTTTACATTTCTTTTCTGGGTCAATGCAACTACAACTTTTCATCATACTGAGATTCGGATTTACATATCTAGAATTCACGTATGTATTTATAATGAATGTCAAATTAATTAATCTAAATCCAGAACAGGCAGCCTGTGTTCTAATGTTAAATATAAGTATGTATTGGTAATTGATTTTTGCTCACGCCCGTATTAATAGAATAACCAAATTGTACTCAAACTAAATTATTAAAGATGGTCTGTCGACTTATGAACTGGGTCAACAGGCCAGGTCCTAATTACATTAATCCGGTCAAAACATAGCCTACACGAGAATCGTATAGTGACGACCCTGAACCTTCTGCAATTATAGTATTCATCTGATAAAGGCCCTAGGGAGTGTTTATAATACTAACAAAACCACAATGGTAGTTACACGCCGCAATTAATTGCCAACTGATCTGGTTACCTTTACGTGATAATGGACTGTAGGGGCGTTGGCGGTTAGGTAGTTAGAAGGGGTGGTCACGTACTCATTAAACTTACAACAAAAGCTTGGCTTTTTTAACTTTAATTTTGCTGAAATTTAATTTTGTGGGACCACAGGTTTATTTTTTCGTTATTCCTTGTTATCTTCTTACTTATTATCGAAGAAAACGTTTATTTTTTATCGCCTTTCGTCGAATACTTTTTAAGTAAGTGCTATGAGGAAGTTCCTGATTAATGTTTACCCGTTATTAGGAAAAATGTGGTTCTCTCAAGATAGGAAAAAAATTAAAATTATTTCCACTGGGGTAGGCGGTTCGTACGCAAATCACGCCATCAAATTAAAGACTCCGTGACAATTCAGGACAGCGGCAATTCAACACACTTTTGAAAAGATATTTAAAGAACTGGCCTTTAAACCTAACCTAACGTAACTTATTAAACCACTTTTCATGACTTATTTATCAGTTTTTTTTTTAAATGTGTTGAATTGTCATTGTTCTGAGTTGTCCGATTACCTAATTTAATACGCATCGGATCTACACGGAGAAAAATGATAACGGCTTTTTTTATCAACACACTACAAAAAATGTGATTGCATGACCATTTGCTAATAAAATATTAGTCATTCAGAATATATCTGAACACAGGTGGCCTTGAAAGAATACATATAATGGACGGGTTGCGAAAATATTATTATTTTTAAGAACATGTGTTCCGACTTCCTTTTAACATATTCGGGCTTTACTGATAGTTTATTAAATTTGTGAATTCATTCGTCATAGGCCTCCAGTCCCGTTTTTAACAGGAAAACGAAGAATTTGACTAGATTTTTAATAAATTTACAATATTTCATATCACTAATATTTGTGCCTCAATAATACATCGATGGATATTTGGAATTTAACTGTATGCCGTCAACCCAATATTAATAGAATTAAAATTATACAACAAAATTTAAAAATGATGACAACTAAACAACATATTATATATACGTATACAAGGTATACGGGGGTAAAGTGCACTAACTTCGGGAGTGATTCTACATGATGGTAGAAGTAAAAAAAGACAAATAACTATTTTCGAAATTCCAACTTTTTTTAACACACTAAAATATTTTTTCATTGAAGAATGTTTATTCTCACATACAAACAATTCGACTTTTTATTACTATAAAAACTACCTTAAAAGTTGAAATTTCGAAAAAAAAATGTGCATCTTTTCTACTTCTAAAATCACGTAGAATCACCCCCCCCCTCCCCGAAGTTAGTGCACTTTACCCCCAGACATGATACGTTAACAATGATGTGTTTATTATTTATTTATGGGATACTATTGATATATCTACCCCATAAATATGTGGTGACCGGATAAATCATCAAAATGATAATTCATCACATCTTTAAAAAGTTATATAAAGTGATGAAACAAAAACATTATTAACTCGGTTAAGTAGGTTAGGTTAGGTTAGGTATGACTTTATATCACTTTTTAATGGTGTGTTGAATTGTCGATGTGTTGATTTATCATGGAACCAAATATGTATATCTATATATTGATATATATATTCCCAAAAAACTTACGTGCACACAAAACAGCGAGTTTTATAAAAGACAACAGATTTTTAATAACCTACCAAAATTCGTAAAGGAAACCATAAGTCTTTTGAAGGAAAGAAAGTTCTGGGAAGGAAAATGTATGAGGGGTGAGTAGGAATCTAGGGGTCAATGTGCCCAGGAGTGACGGACGTATGAAATGTTCTTACTACGAATCCATCCCTCCCGCTGCGATACAAGACGATGGGATGAGAGATAGTAGCTGGAGAGTTCAATGGGTCTCCCGAAACCGGCCTCTTCCGATCCGGCCCGCCGAATTCTGGTGGGCACACGCATCCGCCCCTAAAACCTGAACAAACTTCTCCCAATGAGCCCGGGCACCCCTGCCAAGTCACCAAACGTAGCGAACCACTTGAGGTGACCTATGGCATAGGTGTTGGTTATTCAATAAATGGTTCCCGAGGGGCGGTACCCATACCCGCCTCCCAATTTAAAAAAAAAAACTGACATTTATACGAAGGTAGGTACTTACGAATACTCTGTATTTCTTAAACTGTATTTTTGTATATTTAAAAAAATATATATTTTTATTTTATATTGTATATATTTTTCCTATTAAAAAATGCATACATTAAAGATATGTTCAAAAATAAAAACAAAAGGAACAAATAAGCCCATGACGCCAAAATGACATCGTCGGCTGAAAATCAGAGCGTTGACCTAGAAATACCAGATATAAAAATGTGCAAAGTTCATGATGCCTTTCAAGCTTTTTTAGTGGAACGCTCTAACAGATTTATTGTTAATAAAATATTTTGTACAATACTTCCAACATGTTTATCTAATATGTATCTTCCGAACTAATTTGGTAAAAGTTCTTCGGGTAGTGTAGGCTCTCTTTTTAACATCAATCACGCTATATAGTGAGGGATCCATAGACCAGTACTATCGCCAAGCGATGAAGATCAATTTCCTCGTAACTCTTATCTGATATGTTTAACCTATTTCTACTCCCCCGGCGGCAGGCAGCGGCACTGAACACTCTATGCGGGTAGCGGGTACCGAGTACCGACTACCGAGTACTCAGTACAGGGTACCGGCTACCGAGCAGTCAGCAGCCAGCAGACAGCTCATGTTGCTAAGATGAATCGTTCTCTCGTGACTCGTTAGGTTGTGCGCTATGCTCGGGCGCCAAACAGAGCGGGAAGCTGCACATTACAGGTAAACAATGCTTTCCACTACCGTCATAATATCTGTGGCAGTAGCAGTAGCAGTAGGCATTCGGTTGTTCCGTTAATTAATACCACCATTAACATAATGATCCGTTAGTTCAGTCGCAGGTAAACCGAATTATTGTGCGATGACTCTGATTACGGAAAACACTGCTCCACCCATTTGGTGATTATCATCGGTTACTTTCACTATCGTATGGGAATTGTGGTCCAGTAGGTTTCACTCAAAAGTATGAAAGTCATCAGGTGCTTTTACGTGAATCTTGAGACCTTCATCGACCAAATACAAATTAGTTTCAATGTTTTCAAGACGTTTCGTTTGCCGCTACCCTTAGCGTCAAGGGTTGTTTTAATGCATCACGTGGGTAGGTCGTGTGGAAACTAGTTCTGAAAGAGTCAACGTTTCGTAAAATATTCAATATTCATAGTCCATTAAAGTGAAGGTAAATGTCACCTTGCATGATATTATGCTGCTTACATTATTATCAGGTGGGAGGCGAGAACCAACTCGTGGTAGAGTTTTACTGGAATAACACTGAAGATTAATGATTCGTGTTTAAAATGTTGTACGACCTTAAATGTTAAGTTAACATGGATACGGACGGGTACGGGAAAGGAGAGGGAATTGTTTTTAATCCTTTTAACGATGTTGCTTTTGCACTACCGTTTAATTATGATGGGCTTATTATTTACGCTCGTTGAAAATTGTACTGTCGAATGATTTATGAGAACTAAATTATTGTTCTTATTCATATGTAACAAAACATGCTCATATATTTATTGGTTTCGTGGTAATCTATCTATCTATCTATATCTATACATTAAAAACAGTGTCTTTGGCGGGCGGGCGGACGGCTTGGCTTTGTTGTTTTATACAAAACTACAGTTTTAATCCGAGATTGATGAAATTTTGCACACTTACGCTATGAGTTACTGAGGAAAGTTACTGTCTACGTCTAATTTCGAAAAACTCTGTTTTAATCCCAACTATCTATGTGTGAATTCAGCTAGTAATTGTATAATTCTAAATATAATTCAAAATGTTGTATTCAAATTTTTACTAACATTTTTTCTTAACTTTGTTTTTGCTATCCTATATCCTTTTTGTACATAAGTCCTCCCACCATAGAATTATTGTTAAGGAATTTATTAAATAAAAAAATATATCGATATATTATTTAGGAAAAACAGAGATACGGACAGTATACATGCCAGTTCGGCTTTGATTAGTTCAGTTTCTAAATGGGCTCCAACATTTATTGTAATTGCCCAAAAAAACGTTCGACGACTTTTCTACCTATTGGAGGAAAATACTTAAATTGTTGTCAAAATAATCAATGGTGTATTTAAAAATAATTGACTTTGGAATGAAATATTTCTGGCAGTTTCTGATTAAATTTTATCTGTGTCAGTGGCTTAAATCAATTGTTGAGATCTCGTTTTGTGCTTGTTAACTTTACTGTAAGCCCAGTGAGCCAACTTTGGTAATCCAATTTCACTGCGGTTAGTTCATTAATATTATGATGTCATCTGCAAAATTCAATGTGCGAAGTTTTTACCGAATATTTTTCAGTAAACACACAATATGTTCATACCAAAGTTACGCAAATTTATTTGTTTTATAACAGGATTGATTTCCGGTTCGGAGGTTTTGCGCCCTTTATGCCTCGGGGGTTTGTAACCAATGAGACAGGAAAGTTAACAATGTTAATTATTGCCACAGCCCCAGGAAAAATGAACTAAAAATAAAATATCGTTAGTTCACATACCTAGACTGACACATAATTCTTATTATAAATCTGTCCGAGTTTGTGACGTAGTTATAATAATAAATTGACAAATGCGACTATTTCCGTAGGGTTCTATTCCGGGAGCGGTGGATCCAAGTTTCAGCTCATTTCGCATTCTGTTATCCGTCGTCGTTTCTGTTTTAGATTTAAATGCTGTGCAGCTTTTGCTCGCGATTGAAATCTCTTGATCCAAACATAATGAGTTATTCAAATAAGGGAGTCTCGTCTGTTTACTTTGATTTTGGGTTATATTTTTGCAATTTGGATTAAAGAAACAGCTCAGATCAAATAATATGCAAATCTGAGTGTAGCTATTAAATACAGAATATTGAGTACGATTAAAGTTCTAAAACACGAAGATTATAGAACTTTAAAAATAGATTTTAATTAACATTTTTTTTAAATAACCCTCTGGAAAGGACCGCTAAGTTTATATTTTGAAATGTAGAAAGCAACATGGCTTTTTGTCAGTTTTACTCGGAGTGGAATAGTCTCTATTCGTGGAAATTGTAATACATAATGTATGCCTTGTACATATTTTATTCAATCCTCATTTTATTTATCACTTAATATTTATTTTACAGCGGAAACTTATTCATGTTGTTTCATCTAGGAATTGAACTTACTTAAATGTGACCGAATGGGATAGGGCCAAATTAGCTCAATGATAAGCCCCGGCTACGCTGAGGTCCTGGGTTCAATTCCTATGTGCGATCGAATCTTTTTACTATTTTTTATGTTTCGCTAAGAGTTGTAAATATTGTCTTCTATGATTACATAATATTACAATTTCAGATTTTACTCATTAGGTATATTTTATTATATACTCACAGGTAGGTTTCTATATTGTGTTTTCTAGTATTGAAGGGAAAGGAAAAGGAGTAACAGTAGGTGAACATGGAGCATCGAATTCGTAAGGTGGTGGTAGGTAATAGAAATTGCCTGTTCATTATAGCCTTGAAAGTGACATGTCTGTACATACCCGATGGCCGTGCCGCTGTCAAGCCGGGCCACACGGTGGGCGACCTGCTGGCCATGCTGCGCGCCTAGCACCGCGGCACCGACCACTAGTATCTGATGATGAGCATATTATCTAACAGTTGTTTCCTTTGCAGAGGTGACTATCGGCTATCGTGGTGGGTTGCCCCAGCTGACCGTGCCACTGCCGAGCCGGCGCGAGCGCTGCCGCTTCACGCTGCGCCCGCTAGGCCATACGGTGGGCGACCTGCTGGCCATGCTGCGCGCCGAGGACCGCGGCATCGACCGCGCGCAGGTCACCAGTGCACAGGGCGTGCGACTTTCCTCCTCGGACACCATCGAATCCCTGCTCGAGGAGGACTTCAGGCTGATCGTCAACGATAATGATTATTATGTCAAGACACCAAAACAGGTTTGTTCGTCTTTTCTCTTATTGATGATAGTTGATGACCACTTTCACGAAGCTTTGAGCACCAGATGGGTCCTTCAATTGGTTCTCACATCAAGACTACTGTTTGAAGAAGCTACTATTTAACCCCCCCAGCGTTTCAGGGTCATATATGACCGGGCTTCCATATTTTATAAAAAAAAAAATCTGTCACGCGGAAATATACAATTTTTGACGTTAGAAAGAGAAATAATAATTCTTTCCATAAATATTCAAACTGTAATCCATTAATAAAATCCTAAAAATAACCTAAAAAGAATAATTCATATTTCGCACCGCTATCGTAACTATCGTTTTAACTTTTAAAATTATTTCTTATTTTTTATTATACGAACGAGATAAAACTGAAGGTACAGTTTTCTTACAAATTTCCCAAACAAATCGATTGTGTTTTCGAAATATCGAGTTCTCTCAATTTTTCTATGATTGGAGTAAAAAATTAAGTATAAATCTGGATAGCGTTATTGACAACATTTTTCACGTTTGATATTGAAATTTTATTATATAGAAATCGTCATGTTTATTTTAAATGCATAAATATACACCAGAAAAAATAATTTTATCTAGTTTTTAAAGCAGTATTTGTTTTTACAGAAAACATTGCAAACTTAACACATGTGATGAAAGCACTTAAGGGTTAAGGTTTCTAAACGCCCCCGACTAGCCCTGCACGCTATTTATGATATGAAGTTTCTCGCAGTCAATAAATAGTGTTATGTTGTTTAACCTTTGAGTAATTGAGTCGTGTTGCATTTCCTCCTTCTTTTGCCAACATTATCGAATTATCTTCATTCCATCATTACCATCGTGTCCATCATTAAGGACAGACTTGTTTTCACGATCGATCTGTGTGATATGATGACTCCAAAACTTCTGCATGTAAACTTATCATGATATTGATGCCAATGGTCTCGTGTTTCCCTTTTGTAAATATATTTACGGCGCTTCTCGATTTCATAATTTTTAGTTATTCCTCAAAGCGGGAATCGAGACAGATTTTATTAATTGGAAACTATTCTTGACGACATTCAATGGATGGTTAATCCAATATTCTGGGATGTTGAAGGGACAGAGACGGGATTGCTTGCATTGATTGAATGCTGATATCGGGCGCCTCATTATTTCTCAGACGTTGTCTTTGTTGTCTGCGAAGTAAACCAAGTCAAGATTAAGTTATAATGTCGGGCTTGTGTGTTGGTTAAAATATTTCTCGTTCCAAATAATTTCTATTTTATTTTTCTTTATTAATCTTAAGTTTAAGATTTATTACACAATTCATATTTTTTTCCTCCATTACCTATGAACGCGGTGTTAATATTACAAGGCCGGAATGGTGAAGAACCTGACTTGTTACTATAATATAGGTACGGTTAAACGAGCCTTAAGTCCGGTTTAAATATACCAGCTGTGAACCGGCGCGTAAAAATCTAATAAGTAAGATGGCATCCCCTTACTACTAAGCGTTAAATTGAAAACAAAAAATATTATTATTAGTAAGACCCTATGTGTAATTTTTCTTTTAGGTGCATATTTTGAACATTTGCTTGACATTTGTTTCACGCGCCATAGACATTATTGCAGTTTCCTCCTTCGGAAGGCGAAAAATAAACCCTGGCAGAACTTTATTCGCCTGCCTACAATGGGTTTGATTTACTTTTAGTACCTGAATATTTTCTTATTAACAAAACTTATTTAAAAATATAAATCCACGAACAATGCATGCACAAGTACCTGAAAAAATACTTGTGATTGTATCCCACGGTTAAAAAATATATTTTATGTTTATTTTTATTTTATTTAAACGCCCATAGGGCTTTTACCTATAACAATGTACATCTTTATTTTTTAGTTATACAGATTACATTTAAAAAAATCAGTGTTTACAAAATACAGGTTACATAAAAAAATATCAGAGTTGACAAAATAAGTTACATAAAATATAAGAGTTTAAAAAATATAGGTATGGATAGAGTACAAATAAGTGAGACGAAAAATAGAAAATCTGCCAAAATCCTCCAAATCAACCATAGTGATAATAAGAAAGTATAACAA
Organism: Hesperophylax magnus; assembly: GCA_026573805.1. Taxonomy (NCBI): domain Eukaryota; kingdom Metazoa; phylum Arthropoda; class Insecta; order Trichoptera; family Limnephilidae; genus Hesperophylax; species Hesperophylax magnus. The sequence goes on from JAIUSX010000002.1 coordinate 11,540,952, forward strand.
TGGTTTACAAATTAGGTAAAAATAGTTCGCACATACTCCGTTTAAAGTTTGCCAAGTTCAAATTATTGTCAAATACATTTATATTGTTTAAGTATTTGTTACCAAGACTGTGTAAACGTTGTATTGGAGAGTGAAAACTATAGTTGGAATGAGATGTATGTATGTAAAATGTTGATATTTGCCTAGTTGTTCGTGTAGGTATGTGTAAATTTATTAAATGCAGGAGTTCACAACAATCAAATTTAGAGTTCAATAATTTTAATAAAAAGGTAAGGTCGTTTATTTTTCTTCTGTTTTCTAATGTCGGAATATTTAAAAGATTCAATAATGACTGGTAATTTATGTGTTCTAAAGGGATGTTAAGTTTAAAATTGACGAAGCGTAGAAATTTTCTTTGAATTCTTTCAACATTATGAATATGTACATTGTAGAAGGGCAACCAAACTGTGGAGTTATGTTCTATCTGGCTTCTAACAAGGGATATGTACAATAGTTTTATGATTTGTAAGTTTTGAATTGTTTTAATTGATTGTTTTTAATTGTTCTTAATATAAAAAGTTTTTAATTGTTCTTAATATAAAACCTAATGTTTTCATACCCTTATTCACAATTTGTTGAATGTGGGCCGTAAAGTCTAGTTTCTCATCCATTATTATGCCAAGATCTCGCATTTCCTTTACTCTTTCTAAATTTGTTTTATTTTTGAACATACCTTACGTATTTTGTTTCGTCTTTTCGTCTTCACCAAAGCTTTTTGCCTTTTAAGTTAAATATCGCCTGATAGTTTTATGGAATTTGTTCCACTTGTTAGCAGCAGCCTCGGGTGTGATATTCTATCATTTATTATTCTCTGAAATACATGATTTCTGATTGCCATCTCATTAAACTGTGGTAATTTGTTAATTTGATCTAATTAAATTTATAATTATATTGGATCAATTTTAATGCATTTCCCATGAAATTCACGTTCTTTCGTTATGAAAACTGTTTCTTGATTTTGATTCTTTTTTTTTCATGTTGATTGTTTTAACAGCCTCTAGATGTCTTGTTTAATTCCTTGCTTAACCTCACTATATCAGGGCCAAGTGGCGCCCCCCAGTCAAAAACATTTCGCTCCCGCCGACTGTAAGTAATTATAGTTCATTTCCAGCTTAGCGGGGTCCAACTTGTTGGCAGTTTTTCATTAATAATGTTCAATAAATTATACTAATTGTATTATCGACTTATTTCCTCGTTTCACGACTTATTTAAAAGTTTAAATTTGTAAACGATGTACAAATGGCTAAAACAAAATTGATAAAATTTTCATGGTCAGTTTACTTAGTTTATTCTAAATCTTTCTTGAAACTCCATGTTATCACCATTTGTTATTTATCTTTTTTTCATTCGTTTGGTAAATTCTTAATTTTGATTACAAACTCGATTTTTATCCTAAAACAGCAGCTTTTTCTCTGAAACCGAAATAAAATGTAAGGAAATAAGTCACGTAAGCCTACTGATTGTGTAACACGTCTTACCTTTCCGGAGTAACCTTCAGTTTGGATGTTTGTTAAAATAAATTTTGCGAAAGTAAAGTTTTTTTTACAAAACCTGCTTTTATTTTATGTTAAAGAACACTATAACTTAATTTTTTGAAATCATAACTTTCGAATCGTTTAATAATTTTTCAAGCTTCAGCCTCAGCAAATAATGGAAAGTTAAACATGTTTGAATAGTGATAGATAAAACACTAACGGTCTTACTAAATAAATTTATTCCATTGGTAAACGACCGTGTATGTGAAAACCTTACTAATTGAAACGTAAAATAGTTAATGCAAAGACACATATACATTGCTTATCCAGAGTCAAAGGGGATTGTTTATCTGTTGTATAAACTTCAAATAATTTCGAAATTTTTCCAATGTATATTTAATGTTATATATTTGTCTTCATTTTGAAGGCAAATATATAACATGAAGGCCTCAGCACGGGCAAGCCACCCAGTGAGGCCTACATTACTGGAAAACATAAATTGTAACAAAATAATGTACCAAATAAAAAAAAAAAAAAAAAAGATGTTATAAAAACAAATACTAATTATAAATTCAAAGAACACATTCCTTTTATTTAAAGGTTTTTCAGGATAACTGTCACTTTAACTTCATGATTAAATATTATAATAACAATTCCCATAGAATTATCCAAAAATCAACATTTTGAATCCATTTTGTTATCATTATAAACGTTGATTTTTTAAAACTTTGTATTTACCTACATATGCACAAGTCATTTATGTTATTGAACAACATCATTTTTATGGAAGTTTTATTTAATTCACGCGGTAAAAGTCAATTAAAAAATAATAAGTAGGAAATAACCTCGCCTTTTCCGATAAGATGAAACTATAATATTGTTCACAATATGACATTATTAATGGATTATAACTGACAAAAATAACACAAATAGTTGTAAATATATTGAATTATACTAATATAATAGTGAATTGGTCATTAGAATAGAAATTATTATTAAACCCATGATTTTAATCCTACATGACAAACCAACAGTCATTTGCGGGGAAATTGACGTCCATGGCGCATATGCGCGTAAGTAGCGCATGCTCGTAGGTTTGAAAATTTCAATATTTCGAGACATTACTGGTAATAATTCTAAATAAACAGTGTACAATCTTAAACACCGTTTACGAAAGTAAAAAAGTCAATAACCTTATTTTGAAAGAGTTGTAAGCAGGATGAAAAATTACAGTTTCTCCATGAACGAGACATATACGTTGTATACCGTGAAAACAAGTAACATTGATCAATTAGAGTGATTCGGAAACCGCCCCGACGAAAAGTTTTCTTGTGCCGGAAAACCCATCGAAATAGCTAATGTTCTTACAACAACTTACCCAGGGAGATACAATTAGTCTGAATAGCGGATTTTGCCTATGCACCAACATCTCATACCCGATCCATAACAATATTATTGCCTCTTAGGAGAGTACGAAGAGAGGGAAAGAGATAAATTAGGCGACGGCCAGAGATAACGCGAAAAGTGGGTTTGTAACCACCAGAAACGAGCAGAGAACCGGAAAACGGAAGGGGTTGTATCCATAACTTGGCGCGGTGAGCACTGAGCACACCCTCGGATCAACTCAACTGATTTCCAAAACCCACGGACGAGAGAACAAATAATTCATCAGATCCTCTTGTTTTAAGAAAATACTTTTTAAATCGCAAACGCTACTGCACTGGCTATCAATGTTTGCCTTTTATTAAAAAAAAATTCTGCCCGTCTTTCGCACTTCGCAGGAGTTAAAACTTTGTTTATTCGTAAAACTTTCGTTACTAAATTATCTTACAATGATCTGAAGTTCCTGTGTGAAAATACTACATAGAAAAAAATCCGTTCTATTTAACAGCATCAACATAGTTACACATTCAGTTCATTGTTCAGTGTGTTTATCGTAACTTTCCTAGTTCAACAATAGGAGGTGCCCTAATAGCATAAACTTGAAAGTTTACCCGTTAACTCTATAAGCAGTTAGGTGTGTAAATTTAGATGGTGCCGACTGTTTGCCTTCAGATAAGTTTCATTGCGAGAATGGTTTAAAGTTAAGATGATAAAACGAGTATTAACTCGTAATTAAAAACTCTAGGCTAAAATATTTTTTTCAAAAATGTACACGGTATCCGAGAACTCATAGTACATGCGGGAAACTGGTGAATCCTTTTTAACCCTTTAGTTGCCAAAAAAAAGAAATGTAAAAAAAAAACAAATTGAAATCCTCAGATTGATAGAATAAAGTTAATAGTGGGGGGACCTGGGAGGGGTCTTGTGTCGAGAGGGTCGTGCCGTTTTCAGTCGTCACCATGGTTTGGTCACAACATCGGGGCTTCGCCTTCCGCACGTTTCTTGTAAATGGCCGTTCTTTCGTCGCCACCCAGCGGGCCTGCTGGCTGCACTTCAATCTTGCGTCCTCATCTGATTTGAGCATATGCGACTTCTTCCTGTGGGGCTACTTGAAGGAAAATGTTTTTAAACATCGACCTCACCTTGGAAGAGCTCAAGGATCGAATTCTGGAGGAAATCGCCGCTATACCCGTCGAGATGTGCCAAAATGCTGTCGAAAACACCAGAATTCGCCTTCATCTATAATTTTTATTATTTTTAGGTCTCACAGGGTTATTTGGAGAAAAACATATCTCACGAAAAATTGTTTAATATATATTTTTTACAATTACAGTGTTATTCATAAATTTAAAGATGACATAGAAACCTAAAAATAATAATAAATTAAACAAAACAGCCAAAACGGGATCTTGTCATTATGTTTACAGTATTTTTTGCTGGAATAAAGGTTGCAACCTAGCACAAAGAATAGACGACATGAGGAATATCCTTCACAAGCGTTACGCAAAATACATCTGGATTTTTGACACAATCAAGAGATATAAATTTTTTGTTCATGTTCCTTAGGAGGAACTCAGGTATTGAAAGAGATAAAACGGCATAATGTACCGAATAAAATAGAATAAACCCTATTCCTATAAGTTGCGCTGTTTTTTTAACAGCCCTTGGAAACTGCACTGTCTGTTTTGCCGCACCTTGTAGATTCACCAGTTTCCCGATAAGCATATCGTCGCATTAATTCGTAGAATGCGTAACTCCCAAATGTAAAATTTTACAGGAGGCACAAAAAACCTCGTAGTGAAAAAAAATGAAAGACGGCTTATTCTTTTTATTTATGTTTCGAACATATAATATATTTGGAAATTTATTTTCAATCATTAAACTTTTGTAAGTTAAGGCTTTCTATTTCAAATCGGAGTTAGGAAGTTTACGTAAAAACCGGGAATGGAGATACGCATTTTACGAAAGATACATACTTTTCTGCGAACAGTTTTATGAACAACCTAGCGGAAAATTTGGGAGATAGGAATTTTACATTTACAAAATAAAACACAACAATGTATGTGTATGTCGAGGCAGTCTATTTAGACAAGAAAGAAATCTTCAAACTCTGGAGATCATTACAGATTCGGCGACGGTTTTGTGCTGGGTGAGATCTACACTGACCGGGAGTAGTCGTGTCAGAGATGATCGTTAAGTGACGCTTGGAGTTGATGAAGGAGATTGTAGAAGAATTTGATCTGACATTGTCGATCACCCTTGTTGTCCTGTAGAAATAAAACTGATGTACTTACTAGGGTTTGCAAGACCCGGGCAAAGAGTAGCCATGACAGGAAACGTTGTGAAAGAGACTCCTCAGAGTGTGAAGATAGGTGGGAGAGACTTGAAAGTGGAACTGGTGAGCAAACATGTGCTTTAAGCGTAGAAACTCTTCATGCTCAGCATCACTTTGGAGTAAAGTGAACGCTTGATCTTGCCCGGCTGGTCGATCCCGAGGCGAGAAGAAAGGACGTCGATAGATGCGTGCGTTCCTGCGTACAATGCAGGACTATTGACCCTCCGCCATCATCCCATGAAGCGGGTAATCTTAATGTTGTGACAACCTGGAGTCGCTTGGCAGTTGATGTTACTCATTTCGGTAGGAAATGTTTACTCACATTTATCGATTGCGGTCCAAGTAGATTTGCCGTGTGGCGGGAAATCGAGTCAGATAATGCAGCTTCGATTATCAGACATTTGGAAGAAGTGTTTCGGGAAAGAGTCCCGCCCAAAGTAGTTCTCATGGACAATGGTACTGCATTTTGTTCCTACAGTGTTACAGATAAGTGTAAGAGATGGAATGTTCGTCAAAGATTTCGCGCGGCATACCGACCAGCTGGAAACGGTATAGTTGAACGACATCATCAAACAATAAAGAGAACTGCAGCCAGAAGTGGAAGTGATCCCCTGCAGGCAGTGTTTCGGTACAATCTTTGGCTGCAAAAAGTCAGGATGATTAAGGTGTTGCGCTGTCTACTATAGTTCACACTTACTCGTGGAGACACCCTTCTGCGCAAGTGAATATAGAAGAGGAAGTATTGACTGAGCTCTAAGTGGGCGATCTTCTTGCGGTTAAACCAGTAGATGGGAGATGCACATCGTGCATGGAAGGGTGACAGGACTTACTTCAGTCAACAACATCGAAGTAGATGGCATACCAAGACATGTGCTTAACCCGCGGAAGATGCCTGACAGAGAACGGACTGTGTCTGAGGAGAGACGAGATGGAATTGCCGCACGTTCCACCGTAAATATTTTGGGTTTGTTTGAAGAGGACAGTGAAGAACCGGATCCGGATATGCATCAGGAGGAGATCCACTTGCAAAGAGATGGTGACCTTGAAGAAGAGATAATCACAGAACAAGGACCTATTAGGTATTTACGAAACCGCAGAGGCACATAAAACAAGAGAGCTACGGCAGAGCGTCACACGGTGCAGAAGACGTCAGTTTAGACTACAGATACAAACACTATTCGTGACTTCACAATTAAAATTAAGGTTATAAAATATTCAAAATTGATTAATCAACTTATCTCAGTTAAGTAAGTTTTTAGATTCTCACGGCCAAAAGCATTTTTGTTGTTTGTTTTTGGGGTGTTATGCCGTGTTGCGCTAACTCCTTCTTTAGCCGACGTTTCGGACAGCGTTGCAGTGTCCATCATCAGGGCAGATCCGGTAGATCCGAAGATGTGTAAAAATTTACACATCTTCGGATCTACCGGATCTGCCCTGATGATGGACACTGCAACGCTGTCCGAAACGTCGGCTAAAGAAGGAGTTAGCGCAACACGGCATAACACCCCAAAAACAAACAACAAAAATTATCTCAGTTAATTTCACGGTAAAACTATTACACCGTAAATAAATTTCCTCAGTCAAAAACACAACAAGCGTGCACGGCTCACCGGCCAATACTGAATTAAGGAGTTACGAAGTATTCGCGAGTAAAAATGGCACCATAATTTTACGCAGTTTTCTAATTTGTGTTTATCTAAAAGGTTAATTTTTTTTTAAATTTTCGAGTTTTATTAGTCGATGCGGGTCTAATTTTAACACCAGATGGCATTAAAAACGTATTTTCGAAAAATTTGGAGTTACGCAGTTTACGAATTAATGCGACGATATGGCAATGTAAGTGGGTATTTTCGCCAAAGTTTGTACATTGAGTTTTGTCATGTCCAACGATTTTTATTGGCTTTTTAATTGTTATGTGTTATAGAATATTGGAAAATATATATGTTTAACGAGTAAATTTATTAATTTACTTTAATTAGTTAGTATTTACAAGTGTTACAACAGTATTTACCACTGTAGAACCTGTATATATTTTGAATTAATTATTTAGGTCAAACGGTGTGTTTTTATTATGTCCCATTTCTGCGTTCAATGAAACAAAGTCTGATTTCGTCATTTATTTTGGGTGTGTGAGATTCATTTGATGGCTTTTTAAAATAGCTTTCATAATATTTTTTTCTTGTACATATTTCATGTTTGTATGTAGTATTACTTTATGTATGTTAGTTATTACTGTATGTTTGCTTCACTCAAATGTAAATTGTTAAAATTTAAAATCCCGACTTCTATTATATTTTTGAATAGAATTCTGGTATTGGTGGGAACCTAAAAATGTGTTAAGTTGTCGGATGATATGATGTTTAGATTTATGGATCTATACCAAAGCCATCCCTGTCTTTGAGATCATAAGCAATAAGTTTACAAAAATGAGAATGCCCGTGACACTGCAATTAATAATATTATTTTTGAAATGTTACTGTAACTTAGTAGTTATTATTATTAAATAGCACGTCTCTGAATGTTTCAAAAAATAATATTTTTTTAACCTTCATAACAAATTTTAGGGCGTCAACTATTGCAAGTAATACTTCTTTTATAAACAGTGTTATAAGCCAGATTTGAAATAGAATCCTCCGTTGCCGTAATCTTAGCGTAATTTGTATCTTAGTTTTTGCTGGAACAGCCGCGCGAATAACTGTGTCCTGTTTTTGAGGTTTTTTAATTTTAGACATCCAATTGTTCTTCCGAAACTCGCAAATGATTGCGATAGCCTTCAGTATCTTCTAACGCCGTCTCTCAATATAGTGTAAGAAACACCCAATTCGTTTCTCCTTTTAATCCATTATCCGGCCCACATACATCCTACAACGTTTTTTGCCCTTTTTCGTATTCTAAGGTTCGTTCCGTAAAAGGTCCGAAATCATAGTGACGCACTCAGCGATAACTTCACTTGACGCCATCTTGATCAACAATATCGGTTCGAGTTAAATTGAAACGTCTGAACGATATCTTATTCAATTTTGTCGTTCAACTAAAATCGCTCAATCTGAACGGGGTGTTACCCACACGTCGCGACATTTCCAGTTTTTTGTTTCTGTTTTTTAATAATTTTAATTAGTAGTTATTTAGGTACTTACTACAATAACTATCTACTGTATAATAACATGTTCTACAATATTCATGACATTTTCAGGTTTTCCGTTATGAATCTATTTTATATTTTCAGGGAATCTAATATTTCATGCCTTAAATTTCACCATTATTCATCGAACCGAAATATGTAATTCAATAAAGTTAGTCCAACGATATACGAGTATCACTTGCGATAAACGCCCGACGTTTTGAAGACCTTTCCGGTTTATTCCTGGTGTGTTATTACTTTTTTCTTTAAGTGGTATGATTTTTCCTTCTTCAATTTTGTTTGTTTAATATACGCCAAATTACGGAGATACTCACTTGAGACAAATGACAACAAAACAGAAGAGATTCACATTTTTTTCCAATATTAGTTCAGTCAACGGATTGATTGATTGGCATTCTAAGAAAACATAATTCTTCGGAAATCTCGCTCCATTTTTCTTATTTTATTTCTTGCCGCTTTTTATCTGGCGGTATTATTTTTATAATAAAAGTTACTGACAAAAACCTCGTAATAAGTAATATCCTTTTGGTCATGTCTCACTGAAGATGTGGCACAAACGACAGCGAAATTTGACATATTGCGGATAAGATTTTGATACTGCGTTGTGGGGTTGAGCGAATGGTACAAAAAAATGCGAAGACGGGTATGTTTTATATCTAGGGTAAATTAAACATAATTTTTTTTAATCAGTGTAGGTAGGTACTCAAAAATTGACAAGTATATTAATACAGTGGTTAATTGCTGATATACTAATGATTCATAGGAAAACTTTTTAATTCGTAAATTTAAGTCGATGGATACCCCGGTATTTTGACGTGGAAAAATATATTACAAAATTAAGTAATAATAATATTCGTAAGTAGTAGGCAATTACGGCAGTATTGCTTTCCTACTACGATTCGTAATTACTAATTTACTATAACTATATTGCTTTTTTACCACGATTCGTAATTACCATAATAATTTCTAATTTACTATAACTATATTGCTTTTCTACTACTATTCGTAATTACCCTAATAATTACTAATTTACTATAACACTATTTTTAAATGATAAGTCACTTTGTTTTTAACCATTTTATTAGAAAGTACCTACATTATGTACCTAGTTTGGGTTTTATACCAATTTTTCTTCAGAATAGGATTCAACAGACTTCTATGGGTTGTTCAGAATTTATCGAACACTTAATTAATACTGACTATGCGTTTAATAGGAATACAGGAGTGCATGTAAAGGGATAGATTTGAGCCTTAACGATTTGGAAGTATTTGAAATGACGAAATCATGTAAAATTAGTAATTGTCTAATATTAAATAAACAGAAAGAAGTATGTAACCAAAATTAACTTTTTAAGTTGTTACCTCTCTCCCATGTAACCCCTACCCATCTACCATCCCATTTATAATGATCTGTCTGCATGTATTACACGGAGAAAAATGACTTGCTATTTTATTAAGAATCTCTTAACCTTTTGGTATTTCCGATTGAAAACCGGATTGCAAGCCTTACGAATGAATTAACAGGTTTCCTGATAAACTTTCAGTAAATTGCGAATATGTTATCACGATGACGGAGCACGTGTTCATGTAAATCCGAATATGTTTGTATTACAACGAAAATTCTTTGTATCGTCATGATTCATGATATTATTATTAAGGCAAATCGATAAAACATTATTAAATTGATGTTTTATTAATAAGGCCTTTTATTTTATTGTGAGGGCAAAAATGGACAACTCTTGTGTACTCACAATAATTTTAAATGCAATATAGAGATGTTAATTCTGACGATTGACGGACCTAATAAAACGGCCAAAAATAGCTTTAGTAACATTGATGAATACATAATTCTACCTCCGCACTTGTTACTCAAACAACAGGTTATTTCGAAGTAAGGAAGTATTTTTGCAAAGGTGCCGATTAGAGGTAGAATTGAATATGATAATGTTGCTGCAGTTTAAAATTGCTAATGATAACATTACATAAAAATATTTTTATTTTTTACTAGCTCTTCCACGAAACGCGATGCTGTGGCTCAGTCTGTCTGTGCAGATGGAGAAACAATATCGCGTATTGCATTTATCTCCAACAAATGGCGCTGCTTTTTTTTTAAAAAGCGTGTTTCTATCTGTCACAGGTGACATCCATATAATATATATAAAAACACACGCGTATTCGAATGCAACGTTGTATCAAAATTTCAAAGCAATCGGTTGAGAACTTTCGGAGATTTAATATTTGGAACAAACGAACATTTACATTTTTATTTATATAGGTAGATGATAGATGATGAACTAATGTTTAAGATACAAGTTTTTTATGCATAGTACAAAGGATATCGTATTATTTTTAAGCAAAAAATATTAGCCTGAAACACCTACATAAATTGAAAATCTTCCCAGAAAAATACATGCCGCCTACGGAAATTGAACCCGCAGCCTGATTGCCGGTCAGGTGATCTACTAGTGCGAAGGCTCAAGGCTTCAATTCCCGTCGGCTGCTTGTATTTTTCTCGGAAGATTGTTTCAATTTATATAGGTGTTTTCTGCAAAAAAATAATGCTATGGTGGCACTGAGAACTATGAATGTATTTTTTATTGCACGATGATATTGCATATAGATTATTATATCATGCATACCTATTATAGATATTACCATCATGCGTGCAACAGAACCGGTTCATGTTAAGAGAAACGAACAAATTTACAGACAGACGAAATGCAAAACGGCCGAGTAAAAACAGACCTTCGCTACCCTCAGTCAATGACATAAAAAAAATTATTATTTTGGCCTCGAATACAAAATTAAGTTTTGTATGAAAACAGACGAGCAGCTGTTGACCGATTGCCATTATACTCGTACATTGCGTGCTACTCAAACGAAAATAAGACTCTACTCAGATGTGTTGTATGTTTAGGTATTATCGATTGTTTTCACCCATTAATCTGAGCAAATGCTCTATTAAAATGTAGCGTTCACGCACCTTTTCGGTGTCACCAACGCGGCTGAGCTTAATTTACTGAGGCACATTTAAAGTTAAACCCCCACGTATGTATATTTTGCCAGTCGGCCGTAGGTACGAGTACCTACTGACATCTAAGTATCGTATTTTTTTACGAATGTACGATAAAAAGTTAACAATATTGAAGAGTATACTCGGGGATGTAATGTAAAACATGTAATCACACAATTTATGATTCACAATAAATAGTCAGGTGTCAGGTACGTAGGTATGAAGATACCTATTTAATTAATGTCAGTATTTTTTTGTTCATTGTTGACTTTGTTTTCATTTTTGCATTCAAGTATTGAGAATAAAAAAAATTCTTTCAAATGTCGTTACTGGTCACTCAGCCTAGTAACTGCCAACCCCCTAGCTGTCCAATACCTACTGTTTTTTTTTTTGTTTTTAGTGTAGAAAAAAAATCTAAAATGTCACCGGAAACCAAAATCTCATTTACATATCACTGGTTAAATAAGTCAATTACGTGCCACCCTGTATAGGTAGGGTATATTTATTTACGAGTGATGTGTGCGATTTTTTGTCAGATAAACTCCGACCCTTGGAGGGTCTTCGTTAAACCGTAGTAACGTATATTCGGAGACTGCTATGTCAAATGTAGGACATTTGGATAAAATGCTATCCAACCCAGCAAATCCTCAACTGAAATCTCTGGAATACCTAATTTGTACCTACATCCATTTTGCGATTCAGGCGATCCCTCGTCATAAAAACGTCAAATAAAAATAATGTCAAATATTTATTTTGCTCTTCACGCTCGGAAAATGATCGAATTCAATTTTATTGAAGATCGTGAAAAGATTCTCCTGAATCTTTAAATACACTGTAAAAATAGTGAATAACGATATATAAATATATTTACCCTCTTATTATTTGTTTCTCTTTTCGTACGTACACTACGTTCTCAAACTTTTTAACGAGATTTTCATCTAGGATCCTAGTAAACATTTCGCTATAAGGGTTGGCAAGAAGAATGATCCAAAAGAATGGCCTCCGACAGTTCACATGAATGCAAGGTACACTTTTACGCGTAGTTTTTCTGGTGAGAAATTCAAAATGTACGAGTATAAAGAGACTTCTATCCCATCTTGGTTTCTTTACTGCGAATGGTAGGGTTTTTATTGCCTAACAGTCCGCATCCGATTTCCACAATTGGGGTAGGTAGAAGTACGAGTTATCATCCAGGTTTGGATAAATCATCTTCTAAATTTATTTCCAACTTTTCGCCTTTGACCGTTTTTGACGCCGGCATTATTTTTTTTAGATTTGCATAAACGAAAACAATAATAATTCAAGTAATAAAAATAATATTCTTCCCGTCGCGCGTTCTAGTGTATTGGTTTCCGCACCTTTTGTCGCAAATTGATTTATTGCTAATTTCCCCATTGTGCCGCTTGACGCGTAACTTCCCTGATTCTGTAAATGAAGGCGCATTTAGTCGCCTGTTGTGTGGAACAATAGGCCCATTGCCTATTGATGTCACTTACTCACTTGTACCAACCACTTTGTAGTCAAATACCTCTCTCTGTTCTCGGAGCAAGCGATGTTTGCTGAATGATTACGTGTAGGTACAAATTGAAACGTTGTTTTGCGAAATTAAAGTCACAATTTAATATTTATTCTACATGTTTTAGCTCTGGGGGATTTATTATACTTACTCCCTACTCGTATTGTGATAACACGTCAAGCTTTGTATAAACTACTTTCTTTCATATCATAAAACCCGGCTCTTATATTTTGTTTTGTTAGATACTCTTGAATATTTTAACTCACCACATGAGAATTCAACAGGTTATAAAAGCCAATGATATATTGCGTTATCTTTTTTTCGGTTTTTCTTTCATAGGTTCAATAATATTATTATTCATTTTGTAAAAAAGCTGTTTATTTACAAACAAGTTCTGCTGTATATTTATTATTATTATTACGCGTGATAGCTGTTTCCTCCTCTGAAGGCACTGTGGTGAAGCCACTTACAGACGATATATTTAATTTCCATGTAGGTTATTTTTAGTATCTATGCCATTATTGATTTCCGAGTAAAATATCGGAAATTTTTAATGGTCATAATTACCCTTTTAATGTTTTCCCACTTAAATTTGGCTAAATGACGTTAAAGTAAGTTGTTTCCAAATTAATAATTTGGATGGCTTAGGGTATTATTTTTCCTTGCATAATTATTATACCAGCTTATATTTTTGTGTTCTGTAATAATATTGAACTCGGCTTAAACATATCTAGGAGTGGCGAGCGAATACATTTTTTTATTCATTTATCAAACTAGCTTTCGGATTATTAGAGTTTTTATATACGAGGGGGCGTAATTAAGTTCGCGGAATGGGTAGGTAGGTGATTAGTGGGGGTGTCGCTGAATTAGGTACTAATTGAGTAACGCATTATTAGTATAAATACCGGGTTTTATCGTTATTAGGTCATTAGTCTTTGAGCTATTGTCGACCAAACAAGTCAATCAAGGGGAGAATTGTGAATATGGAGAAAATCGTATTCCGCGCTGTTATAAAATTCCTTACCAAGCATATATATATATGCTTGGTAAGGAATTCCTAATTTACATTAATGACCTATGCCACATAGAATGTGACAGAGAAATCATCAGTTTTGCGGATGATACTGTTCTCTTTACAAATGGGAATAATTGGACAGAAACATTTAAGAAAGCAGAAGACACACTAAACAGGATTAAAAAATGGCTAGACTACCATTCACTTACACTAAATGCTAATAAAACCAAATTCATCACTTTCAAAATAAAAAATACAAAAAACTCTGAAGAAAACCTAAACTTGAAAATTCATAGCCCGCATCACTTAAATGAGCATTGTAATTGTCCCTCATTAGAAAACGTTGACCATATAACGTATCTGGGTCTAAAAATTGATTGAAATTTAAAATGGACCAAACACATTAGCTATTTAGATAATAAAATTAAAAAAACTAAGTTATTTTTTCAAAACTATCAGGAATGTGCCCATTAAAAAAGACTTAGGTAATCAAAATTTACATGACTCTCTGCAAATCACTGTTAGAATAAGGTATTATCGGATGGGGCAGTGCAAATTTTTTTTTATTTTTATTTTTTATATTAACTCCACACAGGAGGCCCTGAAGAAAATAATTTTCCTCAGGGCCTATGTCATCTTTGGGGATGCTGTGTGGAGGGTCTTTTTGTGGAGAGGAAGGAGTGAACATGGGTCTTGAAGAGTCCCATGTTGTAGGAGGGAGGAAACACAGAGGCCGGCAGTTCGTTCCACAGCCGAGCTGTTGAACTTAAGAACGAATCGTAGAAGCGACCCGTTCTCATGTGACAAATGTCAACTGTGTACAAATGTTGGGCACGCGTTTGGCGTGTATTCCGAATACGCACCGGTGCCGAAGCGATCAATGACGCTAGTTCCTCAGAGCATCTTCCATTGTAATACCGATAGAACAAGGACAGCATACCTACCTGACGCCTGTGCTCTAAAGATTGCAGTCCGTTTTTTAAGATTGGGGAATCTATCAAACGGACCGCCCGTTTTTGCACAGAGTCTAGGGTTTTTTTCAGGTATTTAGGGGCTCCGGACGAGAGATGGCTGCCAAATTCGACAGTAGGGCGCACTTGCGATTTGTACAGGGTCAGCAGTTGTGTATTATTAAAGTATCTGCGGGCCCTGTACAGTAAATAAAAATATACTAAATCCACTAATTAAAACTCAAAAAGCCATAATGAAAATTATACTGAAAGTTCCTTTAAGAACTAGCACTGACGAAATCTTCACCAATCTTAACATCATGTCAATTAAACAACTATATTCTAAAACTATACTCATTTACATTCATAAGTACAAAACCCAAGAAATAACAACAAAAACGTACAATAGAAACACCAGATCTCATGGTCAAAAACTTATCAAACAAATAACTACTAATACAATTTTTGGGCAAAAAAGCCTCTTATATCATAGTATTAAACTCTACAATAAAATACCACTCTCACTCAAAAACTTCAACATTATAACATTTAAATCTCAAATAAAAAGCTGGATACTTAATATAGGGAGATCTGAAATAGAAAATATACTGATATCAAACACAGACTAAAACCGAATCTACTAAACTGAACTATACAAAAAAACACTATATTACTTATTTTAAAATTATTTAAAAAATAAATAAAATATACTACATGATATATGTTTATAATTAAATTAATATGTTACTTTGTTGTAATATTAATTTCTCATAATTAAATTATAATATGTAAATGAAATCCTCAGCACGGGAGATCCCAGTGAGGATATCATTTACTAAGAAAAGAAGACAATAAATCATATTTCTTTTCCGATTTTATGTCCGGGTTAAATCTTCCCCATAGGAAAAACTAAACCCTTCCACACACTTTTCCACAAATGATCATCTAGTCAATCAACATTATGCAAGTGCATTATATAAGCAAAATAAATACAAAACAATACAAGAACACGTCAACTCACCAGAGATCAAATGGGAAAATAATTCACCGACTCCAGATATTTTCATATCAGAGGGTTCGGCTCGGTAGAACTTCTAACAGGGCCTATAAATCCTACTGATCCCTCAACATAAATATTTAAAAAATCTTTCGTTATCCTACATGTATTAAAAATGACTGATTTTTGCATTATTATATATAAATTTCTTGATAGATCTAATACGCCTAAATTTTTAATGAGAGAGCTAGGTATAATGCCAGTAGCCGAAATAACGAATGGTAATATTTTTATAGTCTGAGAATTCCAAATTCTTTTTATCTCATTTAATTATTATTATTTATTATTTTTATATATATATATATATATATATATATATATATATATTTTTTTTTTTTTTAATTCTCGCTTCTGGACGAAGGAGTGACTGACACTTGTCGACCACTCTTAAATATTGAGTTTACGGTCTTCATTTTGTATATGTAACGGAGTTGGCTTATTATTATCACGGAGTGAGTTTTTTTTTATCTAACATGTTTGGCAAATTATTTTATTTTTAAACTAGCTGACATGTACCCGGCGTTGCTGGGGGCTATCCTTAGGAGATAGATATATACAATCGCCGACTTTTCTGTAGGCCTTTTTAAGATATACAATTCCGTGGTACATTATTTTGAGGTTTAGCCAGCGTTGGCAATGTAAGCGCGTGAAAACATTTTTTACGACTTGATTACAAAATATCGACTTTTTTCTACTTTCTATAAATATAATACATGCATATTATATTCTTTCCGGAAGAAATTCTCTAAATGATAGTGAAAAAACACTGTAAAAATCGTAGTTTAGAAGAACTAAGAGCACAAACAGGCTGACGCAGATAGCGACTTTATTTTATACTATGTAGAGACGATAGCATGTGTTTTTTGAACCCAGTAAGTAAAAATAAATTAATTAAACTTGATAAAAAATAAGTATATGATAAATTAAAAAGGGTTAAATGGGAAATAGGTAGTACTATTAGTATTGTGGTTTGTGAAGAAGATTTGTGTTATCCTTTTCCTGTAACTGTTGCCAAGCTGTGCAGGCTGTACGGCGGCTGGGCCCACCTTCCAAAGGGAAATGAATAATGTAGAAACGTATTACCCTGTTCTACCCCTCCCCCTGCATAATATTTCCTCGCTTTCCCCCCCGCCACAAATCACAAGCCCAGGTACGTGATCCAGAGTTTTTCGCAAACGATGCCATTAAATCAACGGCAACCCTGAGATTAATATTTTACCATAAACAATCGCTTATTTTAAACACCTCCATTCCTACTTCCGACCTATTTTTGTGGTTTTCGTCCTTAAATTGCTGAAAACATTCTAAAGTTTTCTCGCATCATATTATTTTTATAGCGTCACATTACGTCTATTGCTTTAAATATCACGACATCGTTTCCCCCATTTTAAAGTGTCGTTTTCTTCCTTATTACTATAAACTTCCGTCTTGCTCTGCCGCCTGCCCTTGAATAGTTATCTCGTGTTGAAAGTTGTTACTCTGCTTTATCTGCTTTACAACACGGGCGGCGTTGTTACGGCGGGTTGTTCTTGAAATGAGCCACCTAATTCAAAAGCGTTTGTTTTGTCACATAATTTATTTCGAGAGACTTGTAACTTTGAAGGCGTTTTTCCCGGTTGTGAATTTATTATCTAACCATTCAAAAGTGTAGGTTAAATCGTTTTATTTTTTCGCTTTCCAAAGGGATAATAACTTATAGCCGAGTCCGGACTTCAACTGAACTTTTTTATTTCTAATTTTTATTTTTTAATGTATTGGTAGAGAAATTTACGTTATTAAAATAGTTTTTTTAAATCAGGTTTTATGCGACCATGTACGAAATCCGTTTTCATCAAAATACGTTTGCGTGTGATTTCTTGTTCTGTTTGTTTGTGTTGGCTTGCAAACGAATTTTGTGGATTCATTTTTATCGAAATTTTGGGAACAGAATGACGATGTTGTTTGGTTGATTTATTTTATTTTATTTTGTTGCTGGTCGATTTCTTTTGTTTATTTTATTCCATTTTGTTGTTGTTCGTTTTCTTTATTCCAATTTGTATTTTCAATTTCTATTGATATTACAGGCGACTAATTATTAATTATTACTAATTATACTTATAATAATTTATTTACATTTATTTTTGTTTTTCATTGTTATAAAAATATGTAAAAATGAACCCAAACGAAGAGTAAAGAGGATCACGGGGGTTATTAATTTGTTTTTTTTTTTTAAATATCTTTAGTAAAACTAATAAATTGTGAAAGCTTTAATATTATTTGAAATTTTTAAACCAAAAACATTATCATGATTAATTGTTGGAGTATTATGCCATGTTCATCTGCCCTGATGATGGACACTCGTGACGCTGACCGAATCGTTGGCTAAAATATTAACAAAAAGCACAATACGGTATATTACTAAAAAAAAATCACGATAATGTGAAAGGTTTGCAGTTTTTAATATTTTTGATACTGACAATTCTTGGTGGAATTCCATTATAATGATATATTGAAACAAATTTTTTCTACTTTTTTTAATGTTTGATCGTGACCGGTGTCAGCTTATTATAGCCATCTTCAGACTGGTACAATTATTCCTCAAACTATGGTACATGTACATAATATTTGGTGCAACGAGTGGGGATTAACAGGAATGGTGTACAATGATTTTATTATAATTATGCGGATTTTCCCATCTTCGTTGCTAAAGCCAAATAATTGGAAATTCAATTGTAAAACACCACAAGCAATCTCATATAGACAGTGAGTGACCTTCCTTATTGCTCAAGTGTACAAAATTTCATTATTTCGGAATAAAAAATAAAGCCATGCTACCAGACACTCTTCTTTATATACACGGTGTCCGGAAACTTGTAGTAAATATTTTTTTCAAATTTGACATCAAAAATCTAATTTTGGACTCAATTTACTCGAAAACGAAGCTCAAATAAAAAAAAACTTAAACCACAAAATCGCCTCCAAATGTGGTGTAGATTCACGATTCAGTTTCCCGCTTGTACTTTGAGTTTCCGGACACCGTGTGTATTATATAGATATAGAATTTTAATTTATTTAGTTCTCGATAACATTTTGAGATCTGTATATAGTTGGAAACAGCCTCGCCACAAACCTCCACTGAGAATATGACATCAGTCCAGAGGCAATTTTGTTTTCTGTCTCTTGTGGAAAAACAATATGCCCTCCACGTTTTTTTAACTGAGTCCCTTCCAATTTCGCGGTCAATGTAGGGGTTGCATCAACTTTTAAACTCCTTGCAATACTTTTAAAGGTGCGTGAGTTATGCCGTATGCATGTTTTAATTTTCATTTAAAAACTCATTACTATCATGTACACATTGTTAGGGCTTTGAGGATTTCACTCACAGCAACAATACCATTTCTTATTTCAGGAGCGCCTGACGCAGGAGGAGCTGGAGCGACTAAGCGACGTGAGGAACCTTGTGAACCAGTTGTATGCGGCCCTCAACGTTGGGGAACACCAGCTGCGCCAGGAGAGGGGGCTGAGGGCCAAGCTGGAAACTCTGAAGCAGGAGCTGATGCCACTAGAAGAGGTAACAAGCTTTTTTTATTAAAAAAAGTAAACAGCTGGCATGTAAATTTCTACAACAGTTGCTATATAGTTTGAACTGTGTCCAGAATGAACAAGAGTTCCAGTATTGCCTTGATTGTGGCTATGTCTAGTGCCTAGATGTCATCTGTCAGTCCTCTTTATTCTTCTTCTTCTTCTCCAACCTCATTTCCTTCCTCCTCACAACCTTCTCCAATATAAGCCACGCTATAGTCTCACTGCCTGGTTCCATTCAGTTAGGCTGGAAATACGCTGACTGCTTGAAGCAATCGATATCGACAGCTTCTAGCAATGACTGCATAGTTCACATATAAAAAGAATGTATGTACAAAAATATATGATAGTCGTGAGTGTTTAGAATATTGACTGCTATATCAGTCTGTGAATTCTCAGATTTACTGCTTACCTACTTGAAAAATGAAATTTTATTTGATAATTTTGAGTGGTAGTGATGGTGATCGCTTATAATATATATATATTTTTTAACAACTCTTCAGAAAAAATCGGATCTAGAAGTGGTGGCCGTGAGGCGCACAACGGCCCTGACGTGGGCTGGCCTGGGTCTCATGGGTGTCCAGTTCGGGGTGCTAGCCCGCCTCACCTGGTGGGAGTACTCCTGGGATATTATGGAGCCTGTCACCTACTTCGTCACCTACGGCACTGCCATGGCGGCGTACGCCTACTTCGTGCTGACTAAACAGGCAAGATTAATTTCTAAATGCTAAAATGATTATTGTCTTTCCTTTCTCCTAATAGATACCTAGCCCTGCGCCGCTTTCTTGATCCTGCTCTTTTGTAAACCTAACTTCTCAAAGTTTGCCTTATATCTCATAAATTCACCCAGAAAAGTATGTTGCCAATCAATCTCTTAAGCTTCGAATATCGACCTTTTGAGTGAACTGTGAAATTAGTTTTTCTATTTAAATCAAATATCAAATATTTTCTTTTATATTGCATTTTTCATTTACACCTACTGATAATATCGCTACCCTAGTGTTTTTGTTTTAAAATTATTATTTTTTTTAGTTATAATTTGAATTTCATCCATTAACCAATTGAGCGATTTTTGGCATATTATGCCAAGTTTACAAAAACGTTTTGAACGATCACTAGCCATAAAGTGCCAAATTTGTAGAACCTAAAAATATGGGATAAATGGTGAAATCTAGGTGGATTCATTGGCTTTAAACATCAGTAAGCATGAAAAACATAGTAACAATACAGAACTGGTAATAGTCGATAAACAAAGAATTATAAAAAAAACAGGAAGCCGTGTACAATAATAGCCGGCGTTCTTTGCCAATTTAAAAAACAGATTTTTTAAAAAAATTTTACTTTTTTTTTTAAACGAAACTGCAGTTACATGGAATAGACAAACTTATACTAACAAATATAGCAAATACGTGTAGACAAATATGCAGATGATTAAAGAACAGTTTTTCAACATAAACAGTACAGATTTGGTAATATTGATCACAAAATTGTAGGGTAAAGGTTCCTATTTTTAGGAAACTTTACCCTACAATTACACAAATTTACACTGTTCACAATAGCACTGCAAGAACAAACGCAAACAAATAAAAGTGAAAGTAATGTGATTGGTTGTTAAATTAATGTTATCACCTTTTTTTTTTCTTTGTTTTCAGGAGTACTTCCTGCCTGAAGTAAAGGATCGTCAACATTTACTAATTTTGCACAAACAAGCTAAAAAGCTTGGACTCGACGTGGAACGCTATAATACTCTCAAAAACCAGGTGAGCTTTTTCATATCATGTTATGAAGCTTAATTGGGTGTTCTTTCTCCATTTTTTGCTATTTC
Source organism: Hesperophylax magnus (assembly GCA_026573805.1). NCBI lineage: Eukaryota > Metazoa > Arthropoda > Insecta > Trichoptera > Limnephilidae > Hesperophylax > Hesperophylax magnus. The sequence goes on from JAIUSX010000002.1 coordinate 11,562,263, forward strand.
CTTAATCAAAACTACACAGTGTTTTTAATCAAATTCTTCGAAAATTAGGTAATAGACAAACTTGGTTAAAACAAGGACGAGGGGACTCGCTAAATTTACTCCTTACACCCATTACTCGTTACATCTGAAATAGGTTTTTAATTATCATATATACCTACCTACGAGTTCTATCAAAATGTTCACCAAAGTATAAAGCTCTCAAAAAAACATACATATGTATGTATTATTAAAAAAAAAGTTTCGTTTAAAAAATAAAATTATAATAGAAGTACGTACTTACACAACTACGAAATGATTGAACTTGTAATGACATAAAAATAAATAATAAAGTGTGCATATACCAAACAAGTTTTTATTTTACTTTCAATCACTTGTACACACTTATCAAAATTTAATATCGATGATTGTTTTGATGTTTTCACTTTAATGTTTCATATTTCAATACATTTCCCCCTCAAAAAACTTAACGCATTAAGAGTGACGTTTTCACTCCATGAAATCCGTTTGTCTGAAAAGGGTCCACTATTCTCTGTCCCGCTTTAATGAAGTATAGTAGTGTAAATTGGCCAATATCGCATGCGATCAAAAAAAGTCAAATGTGGGATTAAACAAAACAAAGCGTTTAGTTTCATGCTTGAATATTTGCACGAAGGCGGTGAAATGCCCCTTTCGTTAGTTCATTAGAATAAACGGACACAATACACACGAGAGTCTTCTGACGTTCTGTGTTTTAGTGTTAATATCTCCGTGCAAAATAGATTTAAAAAATAAAATTATATGTGAATATATTTGCATCAAGACGCGGCATCATCCTTTTGTCAAATTCATTAGAATCAACAAAATTAGCAGAGATATGTATTGTTGTAAGAGATACAGGATGCCACTGTGGACAGTTTACCAAATTTACGAAATAATACTATTCAGCCTACTCTCTGATTGTTTTACTCTCTGTTCAAACATATAATTAGCTAACTATTGATGTTTTTAACTCGGCTTCTTCATTGAAAACAATTATGTTGAACAGCTTGGAATGTTTTACCCAGAGTTTATGTTAGAATGGAGTTCAAAATAAAAATCTTGGCAAATATTAATTTTGATTTACGATTAAACAACCCGGCCTAAGTTTATCAAACATAATAATATAATAGACTTGGGCAGTGATGTGATGTATCTTGAAATCTCCCTATTTCTGGGAAAACAAATCAATCGGAATTTTTCATGGGTAAAATGATTTTTGAACCTGGGAAAAATATTAGATATTAGTTACATGGTAATACATTATATTTTTATATGTGCTAATTTTAGCCCCCATTCAGAAAAGAACTTATATTTTCATTTTATACTAGCTGTATCCCACTACGCGTTTTTGTGGCTCAGTCTGTTTGTGCAGATAGAGATACAATAGGGCATGTTGCTTTTACGTCCAACAGATGGCACTGTTTTTTCGAAAAAGCACGTTTTTACCTGTCACAGGTTTGATTGCAACGTTGTGTCTAAATTTTAAAGCAATCGGTGAAAAACTTACGAAGATTTAAGATTTTTAATAAACGAACATTTAAATTTTTATTTTACTACAGTTATATAAATCTACACATGTGTTTCGCTTTCTAACTACATAATTCAATGCTGTTTTCATAAATATTACATTATATTATAGTAAATTATTAAAATCTACTATGAATTATCTATGCTTCAATATAAATAACTAAGTATGTAATTTTAAAATCTTTAATTCATAATTATAATACCCATTAATTAGAATACCCACACACAGCCTTTATCTTTGTGGGATTTTATTAATTTAATTTTTTAATGTGAATACTGCACAAGAGTCCCAACTGTTCCCAACCGTCTGGAGGTGGTGAGATTGAAATCCCCAATCGGGATATGTTGTGAGGCTGAGGGTAGTGGGAGGGGAAGAATGTGGGGAAGTGCCTGGCTGATCAGGTCTGGTCACCATTGGTCACATTGGTAAATACTTTCAGTATCGCCCTGGTGAAAGACCACCGTTCAGGATGATAGCGTTGCTTTAAATGGCTTTAGCCATGTTTGGAGATCAAATATGAATAGTCAGATACTTCCCAACCTTCCTCTACCCCATCTCCTACCGCTCCCCTCTAACTTCAGCCTCATAACACACCCCAATTGGAGATGCCAAATCTTCTTTAGGACTTGTTTCGAGAATTTGTTTTTTTTCCACACAACTATCTATTTGTCTATTTAGAAATTGTGTTGACAAAATTATGTGTATGTTATATCAATGAAGCAACCACGTTTTAACAGCAAGGGATTGTATGAAAATATGCCCAAACTAAAATATAATTTTATAATAGCTCATTATAGCCGTGAACTCGTTATAAGCAAGTTGGACTGTATTTTAATAGTAATAATAATACTAAAGAAATTGATTAAAATTTTAGATCAACAAGGTAGAGACAGACTTAAGAAGACTGAGGGACCCCCTGCAAATCCACCTGCCGGCCACCTACTCCGGGAGACTGGGAGAAATTGACGACCTCCTCGATAGGAAGAAATCCCCACTAGCCAAGTTAAAATCTATCATCGAAGACACTAGCAAGAAAATAAAGAACTCTACGACATAATATAGGCTCTGGCACAAGCCCTGAACCTGAACTGCGTGAACATGGAACTTAACTCCACGTTATCAGAACCCTTATCCCAGACAAATAATTGAAATATTTACAAATTTACCCAACAATAATTTGTCAAGTGATTGTGAAACTGCCCCAACTGTTGCAGACAATTTAACTTTTATTACTTCATTGACTTTATGCGACTGATTTTATTGTGCAAAAGGAAATTACGTTTATATGGAAGTTTTCAATCTTCGTTAATGTGTCCTAAAATACATTGTTTATTTTTTTGTCATTTTTAGCTCCCCCTTAGGTTCACCACTAAGTGATCTCCATTAAGTGGAAATATTATCACAAATAAATTAAACAACAAGATTCTGTTGATAAATAAATGTATTATTTGTAAATATAAATAACTTCTATAAAATGTGCTCAAATGCAGCGAGGGTAGTTCAGCAGTCAGGCGGCGAATTTATCCATTTGTATTTTTACATCCGGTCGCTTTTGTAGTTAGCTGTTGTGGAAAGAATCCAATGTAAATAAAACTTGGTTAAGATATATCATAAAGTTAAAAAGTTATTTTCCGTTTTTATAAATACGTTGGTAAAAAGGGGGATTATTATTCTCGTTCATCTTGTTACGTTTGCCCTCCTCTCCCTCTACAACAATGTTAGCCGTTGGATGGTGTGTATGTTTTGCACACCTTTTTGGGTAAGAAGACCATTATCTGACGCACACAAAATATGCTATAAGACTTTATGTTGTTAATGTTTAGTCGCATTTAACTCTTTCCTACTCTAGGATTCAGCCATTTGTTTTGTCTTTCATTATTATATTATATTATATCCCTGTAGACACAGAGCACTGTTAATACATGTACACGACACTTGTAATCAACACTTATTAATATTCCCTCGATAGATTTTTCATCTAACTATACCTATATTTACATCTTCACTATTTGTAAACAATTTTACACTCTTTTAAATATGTATAAGCAAAGCATTTTGATAAAACATAAGACTTCTATTGTAACTCTTGAGGATACTTAAACATATATAATATGTCTCGCACATTTCAATATATCTGTAATCTGTCTTTATTTCCCCTAAATTGCCATCATTCAAATTCATAATATGCCTACTCAAAATTTTATTTGTATTTATATCTAAACGTAATTGCATGTTCTTACAGTTTTCTGTTTTGATTTATTTTTTATTAAGAAACATATTTTTGTTTGCTTTAAAAATTGTTTTTGATGTTGATATTTCTGCTCCGATGTTTGTTTTAATTGTGTCTTATGTGTTTGAAAATAACACGTAGTATGGAAATGAAAATTGTGGAAGGCTCTAATTTTACCTGCAAGGCCCTAGCTAGGTGTGTGTGGTGATTTCTTCAAAATAATTTTCAGATTGGCATTTCCAAAAAAAAAAATTTTCTATAGATTATTATCGAACCCTGAAAAAGAATGCTCCCTCCAAAAAGAAGTTCTAAATCTTTCCTCAGTAAATTTTGTACTGGAATTTTGCCAAAAATAGAAAAAAATCACAGCACACCCGTCTCCTCTCCGCAAGGCAGGTGAATGTGTATCATTTTTATGGTATTATAATTCAAAATCAACAGATAAAAAAGATTTTATTCTAGATTTATTTGAATGTACATACTATGTATAGTGTTTGATTTCAGCATTTGACTAGTTGCATTTATTATTGTATCATGACATAGAATATTGCTCACTTCATAGTTACGCGATATTATTAAGGTTATAATATTACATAACATCCAATTTATCACACAATTCTATACGTAAATCATTTGTTCTTCCATGATTTGTCTAAATTTATGAAATATTTGAAAATTGAATTTTGTTAATCCTAAAATTGATGTCTTGTGACATATTTCTTTTGTCTACAAAATGTCCAAAAAGCCAAAGCTTTATTTCATCATTAATGTTCAACACTAACAATGAAATACATACACATATTGTTAAAATCCATTCCAGCTAGAATAAAACCTGCAAATGCATTTCTTTCATAACAAAAAACCGCTAAAACTCCTTAAAAAAAGTTTACCGTGAACTATTATTAACTTTATAGCTCTCAACTTTATATGTAGTCAATATTTTTAATCAAAACAAAGTTTTTACTTTTGGGAAGTTGCAATATTAACTTAAATTTTCAAGTAATATGTTATTTCAGAATGTTTAACATTTCTTTTGCTGTGCCTCTAGTGTTTAATGCTTCCTAACTAAAATTTACAATTTATTTTCCATTAATACGCTTATATTAACTACGTAGAAATGTAGATCTTTTGCATTTTTTATTCATTTGACCTGTTGAAATTTTCAGTCCTCTGAAAATAATATTTGCCTTCTATTGTAGACTATTGTATTATAGTGAATATCCTAATGAAACTTACTTAGAGTAATTAACCTTGCACAACTAACTATAACTATAAATTTATGCGAAAATAGTTAATTTTCTTACTAACCACTAGTTGACTGGTGGTTCCAGCCATAAAGCAAATACTTGGGTAATTTATAGTTTACCCTGTAATAACGTTAAAAGCTTTAAAACTTTAAAATCTAAACATCTCGAGCTTTTAACCCATTTGGCTCCAAATAAGCTAGTGGTTGTAATTTTGCCTTCATTACTGGTTCAAAACTAGTGTACGATGCCTTTAATTTGCTGTTTTCTCATAAAATATGTCCTTAATGTAAAATAACCTAATCTTTCACGATGACAGCGGGATACCTCTTCTATTTCTTTGTACCAAGTTGAAATATATTGGTTGATTTTTATAATGTTGACGCATGTTGCGCTGACATGTCCAAACCGTTCACTCAAGTAAGCGTGAAATAGCTTCACAACCAAAAAGACAACAAACGTTCATCTACATAATATAACCCGTGAGAATCTTAAATTGTATCTGTTCTGAAATACTTACATTTTATTTGATGACATATTTTGATTGATTTGCTTTCTTCATACTATTTTTTACAAAGTTCTGTCAAGGCTGAGTGATCATTAAATACTATTGTTGTATTGCATATATTTATGTACAATAATTTTAAAATACGCATGTTTTTAGTGCTCATGTTGGGTGCAGTCCTTTGACCACCATTGGTGAATACATAGTTACATATTTTGTTATATTTGAATCTCAATATTGTTCTTGGTATATTATTTTTATACTTATACGTCAATATAATTTCTAAAATTATTCATTGTACTAACTTTTAAGAGAAAATCAAATTCATTTATAATTTTCTAATTTAATGTAGATATAATAATTATTAATTAAATTAATCAATCAATATTTTCAAAGTTTAACATTTTAGAGTAGGCACTGGAAACTTAAAAGTCAAGTTCAATAGCTTTAATATACCGAGTTTAATTTTTTCACACAGAAACATCCATGTTTGATACTCTAATTACTACGAATTTTAGCACGCATTAAGCTACTTGAGATTTTTTTTTTAAATTTACAATATATAATTTAGCACTTGTAGAAGTACTTTACATTTGTATTATGAACCAAATGGGACTAAGTAAAATTTAACTACATACTACTCTACAAAATGTCTTTTTCATTAGACTGTTGAATTAGCATTTTTTAATAGTCCACAAAAGCTCAAGCAATGCTCTTTATCATGTTAAATATTCTGCCGAATGTTACAACTTCACTTACAAACCTTAAAGGGTGTTTGTAAGTGAAATTGTAACAATCAGCAGAATATTTAACTATTTTGCCGATTGTTACAACTTCACTTACAAACCTTAAAGGTTGTTTGTAAGTGAAGTAGTAAAAATCGGCAGAATAGTTAAATATTTAACTATTCTGCCGATTGTTACAACTTCACTTACAAACCTTTGTGGGTGTGTTGTAGTTTAGTAAGTAATTGTTGCATAGTTATAAATATATTCATAATATTATGGTTGTTTTAATAAAAAAGATATATTTACAAGTCTGTATTTCTTTGTATTATTAAGAAGTTATGTGTCAAATAGTGTTTAGTTTTTTGAAGGCAAAGGTGTATATGACATTGTTGTGTTTGGTAAATTGAAAAAATAAATAATATGTTGGATTTTCGACTTGAACGCACGTACAGGGTTACCATAAATATGAAGAAGATATCAAAAGATTCAATAAGATTGAGGATGTATATTTTATTCTTGTTTTTCTTTGAATTTGATTTTCTTCCTGTTACCTACCATTAACAGTGTTCCCCTCAAATCGCGCAGTTCATGATATTTAAAAGTTTAAATAATTTGCATCTCCTCAGAACTGAATACTTTCAATTTTGTAGTTAGGCTGATCATTTAATTTATTTTGATGGCGTAAAACGAAACAGACTAATACAAATGAAATCAAATGTTTTTGGCTGTAATACAAAATAATCAAAAACGTTTTGAACAAGTGCGCCCGCCACTGCTAAAGGGTATAAAAACAAAAAGATTATTTTTTTTTTGTCAATAACCGGTTGAAGTTGGTCACTCTGAGCTAATCATTGCTATTTGTGTTGTCGCAATGTTATAGTTAGTATTGTAATTAACTCAAAACAAGCACCCTTATTTTTTATAAGGTTCATTTTTGTATCCTCAATTTTTTATGTTTTCAATTTATTTTTTCTTAATTTATAATATTTACCATTGATTTAGACTCTATTTTAATGATTAGTACTTAATCTTGCGGAGACATAACATTTGTGTGACTCTAGTAAAAAATTAAATTTGTTTACTAATAAAACGAACACCAATTCAAATTATTGAAGTTAGTTTTTTTTTTGTAAATTTTGAATTTAATATTTTAATTCATCCATTTTTTGTAGAAAGCAGTGTTGTAAATATGCATTGATTAACATCATTTTTATTATAATACAATTTTAGGATTTATATTTTGGAAAGTAGGTGACAAGTCATCAAATTTTTCTGCCGAACCTCTGTTTATAGACATCAAATTAATGAAATTGTATGGATGATAATTAATAAATACCTCTTAATCGACATATGGTTTCATTCAAATATAGTAACCCTTGATTTTTTTGCTTTTATTCTTCAGAAATGTTTATATACCTTTTTACCACGAGCTTTGGCTTTTCCTTTTTGTGAATTTAGGAAGGGAAACTGAAAATCTGACTCCGTGTAACTAATATATATATTTATTTATTTTATATATATATATAAATTACAAACAATACAAAACAAAATGAACCTTTGTCTGTCCAACTGGGAAGGATTCCCGTTTCAGGACAGCCAAATTGTGTATTTAGTACATAATATTCTTACAATGGAATGGCGATGCTGTCAAAACAAATTTTGAGAAGAATGTTGATTGCATTCGAAGTGACAGGATGGTTTCTTTATCCTTGAAAGAATCGCAAAGATGTAATTTATTACCAAGGATAATATAATTTATTATTTGGATAACATTAGTAATTGCATTCAGAACAGATGAATGGTTTCTTTCGGGACATCACAAGTCAGATTCTTTCCAGGACATTTTGGAGAACATTTACAATTGTATAGTTAGAATTTCCACATTTATAAATCAGTATAAGACATATGAATCCTATAGTACTATATTTTTAGAATTTCTTAGGTGATGGAAATTACACATTACTAGACCAGAATATATGCCATAAGTCATGAATTTCCAATTTTAAAATTTCGAATCTTTATTTATTTAATGGCTAGTACACAGTATACAGTAATCGAAATAAAACCGCGCAATAGATTCGTAAATTTAAATTTAAATAATAACAACAATGAAGATCAAGTTTTAGGAACAAAAATAACCATTTTTAAACTAGAAATAAAAAGTGACTTTGGATCCTTATCTCTCATAAGTATAAAATAGCCTTTTGGAATATAAGATAATATAATAGAGTAGAATAAATGTTTTAACCGCTTTAACGTTTTTAGGTATATTATGGCAAGTTATACAAATTATACAAAACGAGATGAGCGATCGCTTGCCATAATGTGCCAAATTTATCTACCTTTCATAAAACATTTTGAAATTTTTTTTCAAACCTTCCCGCGATTTGCAGTTATGCGTTAAGAAGAAACGGAGATAATACATCTAGTTTTGACAGTCCGTGAAACCAAATCTGATTCAAAGCTGTTTACAATTAAAAATTTTTAGATTTCAAATATATATTTTTATCTGTGATTATCAAGTAGGCCATAGACAACATATAGAAATAGAAAATATTTAATGTTGACTCGAAGAAGTATTTTCAAAGGGACTACCACGCAGAGTTCGCGCGTTTGTTAAGTTTACTATTTTTTTTTTATATATCCTCAAAATATGGGATGAACGATGGAAAGTAAGTGGATTTATTGACTAAATAGCACTGTGATCCGTTTATATATTTCCATATTAAAATTTGAAGGCATGGTGTTTTTTAATGAGGGTGGTAAATTTCCAAACTGAACGCTCAGAAATCCCGGTTGCTGGACTCGTATTTCAATTATTAAAATTATTATTAAAAATCTGTCTGATTGCAAATTGAGTGTTCTTCCCGCCGAACTATCAACCAATAGATTTAAATGTTTTCTAAATTCGTCAGAAGATAGTTTTCCACTAAGGAAACATATTCTTTCATCAGCAATTTTGACAATTAATACCACCTTTTCTATACATGTAGATAATGTGAGTCGTTGTCTTGCAAGATCCGCCCTGGAAATTTCTGCTGGTTCTGACTTGCTCACAAAAAGTGCCTAAATTAAATCTAATAGTATAAAACAAAGTCACTATCCGCATCTGTCTGTTTGTGCGCTTAGTTCTTCTAAACTATGAAACGGTGTTTGATATGGTATTCATTATCATTTAGAGAATTTCTTCCGGAAGGTTTATATATTGTATAATTCATGGATATTTTATTTATTGAAAGTAGTGAAAAGTCGAGTAACGCCGGGTACACGTCAGCTAGTTGAAAATGAGTGAATTATTAATGTTTTTTTGCTAAATAATAACTATTATGTTGATATTGAGCATAAAAGGTAAATTCAAAATGTTCCAAACAAATTTTTCGTGACATCTACAGATTTCTAATCTAAAAATCCCAGAGCAGGTTTTGCAAGTCGACGACTGATATCTATCATTAGTTCTCTGAAATAAGTTGAGATATTCACTTTTCATATTTTTAATATTGAACATAATAAAATAATTCATTATACTAATAACTTAAACTAATTTGCACAAGTTTTCAGCCTGCACGTGTATGCAGAGAAATAAATAGGAAAGGTTTTTACAGTCCAAGCACAGCAATAGAAATGTATTTTGTTATTGCTAACATTGGTTCATCTTATAAAGTAAACACAAGGAAAATATTTATTTGTCGGCAAATAATCATCTAGGTTCAAATAGTACAAGTTTTTTTGTGGAAAATGTAAGGCTACCGGCTTCCATGCTTTTTGAGCTCTTCATCTATGGCTTCTCCAGGGGATGGTACTTTGGTTCCATAGGGAAATATATCAATAGATTGTACATGGGCTCTTACAGATTTTCCTGGAGGAAAGTGTATCGATTCATCCCCTAAATTTGTGAAAATCGTTCCCCCTAGGTTTTTGTCTCCGGGTCCACCAAAAGTTATTTCTGTGTCTCCTCCGGGATGTGAATATATCCCGTCATGCTTGTCTTTATTTCCACCTTTTTTATCACCATCTTCTTTACTCCCCCCGTCTAAAAATCCTCCAGTAAGTGGTGGTCCTATGGGTTTTGCAGAGCCTGATGTTCCTGTTGTCGGTCTTTCTAGTGCGCTTGGTCCTGTGTCTGCTCCACTGTCTGGTCTAAACGGCCTCTCTGCTCCACTATCTGGTCTAAATGGCCTTTCTGCTCCACTTCCAGGTCTTGATGAAAATCCCGATTCACTTGAAGATCCTGGTTTCGATCCTATAAATATATATAATTAGCTATGTATGAACAATGAAGATAATGAAGCATGCATGTATTATTCATTAAAGATGTTAAGTTTTGTAATACCGTCTTCCTTTCCCGGCTTGTTTCCGCCCGATTGACTCGCTCCAAATATATCTTCGTCATCGTCTACATTCACAAATGATACTCCTCCCTCTCCACTTCCCGGTCTTCCTTTGTCGTCTTTGTCGATTTTGTTATTGCTTGGCCTTGAGATGATTCCGGGTTTACCATTTGGTTTGTCACCTCCACTTGGGGGGCCACTAGGTTTAGATACTCCAAAAATGTCATCATCTTCATCACCTATTCCGGGTTTTGGACCGTCTTGATCTTCGCTGCTCGGTCTACCATCAGGGCGTCCGCCTGGCCTACCTGGCCTATCGAAGGGTCGATCTCCTCCAGGCCTTCCTCCAGGCCTTCCACCAGGTCTGCCCCCCGGCCTACCGGTCGGTCTGCCCCCAGGTCTAGTTCCAGGTCTACCACTTGGACCTTCTGGACTTCCATTTGATTCAGAACTTCCTCCCGGTTTGCTACTAGGCCGTCCGCCGCTTCCAGGCCTATTTCCTCCATAACTAGGCCTATTTCCACTACCAGGCCTGCTTGTAGGTCTGCTGCCGCCGGTTGGTCCACTAGGCTTAGCTTCCCCAAATATATCATCTTCTTCTCCGGAATTAGGCTTAGTATCATCATTACCAGTTAAATCAGGTTTTCCAATCTCATTACTTCCGCCGCTTGGTTTACTGTCTATTGGTTTTGAACTTGGTTTTCCAAATAAATCATCATCATCACCATCGTCACTTCCCGGCTTTCCTCCATTTGGACCACCAAATGAGTCTCCCGGACCAGATCCGCTAGTTGGTCTGGATCCTGGTTTTGTAGAATCCGAGCCAAAGCCAGGCTTCTCTTGACTTCCAGATGGTCCGGTATTTTTATCAAATAAGTCATTTCCATCATCGTCGCCTCCAGTAGCAGGTGGCGGGATAGGCTTATTATTATTAGGCCGATTATTCTTTGGAGGTTTGACATGACCTGATGCTGCTGATCCCTCTGGTCTACCAAATATATCATCATCTTTATCACTTGTGAATGAATTGCCTGGAGCAAAGTCAGTTGTGGGGAAGGGCTTGTTTAAAGCTGGGTCTCTGTAATCTGGGAGGACTGGGAAGAATGACGGAATGAATGGATCCTTGCTGCTCTTGACCACTCTGTATCCGATGCCTGGTCCAGCAATATAGTGAACAGTTCTGTTAAACAACCAAATGATATATATGTAGTTGCAGAATAATTGACACAAAAATGTTAATAATCTTGGAAAAATATTTTTTTCTTCTTCAGACCTACCTCTGAACATTTTTATCATCAAGGTAACTGTACGATCCACGAACATTACCACTGGCATCGCTGCTTTCAGTTCTCCTTTGGTCTGGTCCAGCCGAAATAAATCTAAAAGCAGACAACATTAATATTTTATCACCTAAAATTATAATTACAACAACATTGTGCGTAACTTTGCATGGAACAATTTTTTAACAATATATGCATAACCAAATACTGTAGAATAGTTATAATTCCTCCAACTTCTGATAAACGGGAGGCGGGTATGGTTACTGCCGCCCCGGCAACCATTTATTGAATAACCAACACCCCTGCCATAGGTCACCCCAAGTGGTCTGCTACGTTCGGTGACTCTTGGAAGCGGATGCGTTTGCCCACCTACTGCGTTGCGATTGAATCGAGAGAGATTGGTTGAGGGAAACCTTTTGTCCTCTCCAGCCAGACTCTCTCTCGACCCATCGTCTTACATCGCAGTGGGAGGGATGGATTCATTTGTCACTCCTGGCATTCCTACATTGACCCTCAGATTCCTACCCACCCTCCATACCTTTTTCTTTGCCAGATGATAGTATGCTACACTAGCACCTCCCAGCGGCCGGAATTGTGAGGCTTGGTTTACTTTAATACATTTTAATAGACTGAATTCTGTAGAAATGAGATTTGAGATCCCTGAGGCGTATGTGTGGTAAAACCATGTACGATCGTGTGAGAAATTTGGAGATCCGCAAAGAATGCAAGGCTGATGTAAGCGTAATGAGTAAGACTAAGAAAGGGACACTTAGATATTTTGGGTATGTAGAGCTAATGAATAAAGAAAGGAGTGTAAGGAGAATATATGACCGAAATGTGAATGATAGAAGAAGTCGGGGACGCCCAAGGAAGACATAGCACGATCAAGTGAATCAGATACTTGAGTCGGGCCATGCCAAGAGTCAGAATAATAGAAGATGATGTATGAAGTTGAATGAGTCAAGAAGTGTGTGCCAACGGCATGATCGTAAGTTTGTTATTTTTTTATTTTAAAAAGAAAGACAAATATTTCTGGGTTACGAATAACCGGACAATAATTTGAAAATCTTCTACTACCATCACACTAAGAGTTGCTAAATGTTGCTTGTGTTGTGATGAAGGACTTAGCCAGCCGAGGAATTGAAGTCACGATGCCTGGGTGGAACCCAGACACGATGCCAATTCAGTCACTCACCGGTGTCTTAATGGATTTTGTGCATGATTATGTCATGCTACACTAGCGCCTCCATCGCCCAGAGTTGCCAATACAAGTATGTATACACTGCCAATATATATTTGCACGTTGATTGAACATATGATTAATATTGTAGGGTATTTGGTATAACCATGCCTTTTTCGGAAATAAATTATTACCTGTGCGCAGGGTTACTATATTCATTTTGTACTGAATCAATAGATAGATGAAAGGGAAAAGATAGAATTTTTTTTTTAAATATTTGTTTGGGAAGAATTTATTTTGAAACAGTTAATTTACCTGTAAGATCCATCAAGTCCTCGCTGGACAGAAGTGTGACCTCTCTGTTTCTTTTCTCCTCTGACCAACGGACCGTTATAGAACAGTGGTCCGATGGATCCCGGATTGGAATCAGGAAAAGCAGTTTTCACATGGAATCCGGTGTCTTTCCCTGCAATGTATTCCACATTGTGCCTCTCACCGACATCATCCACGTAAGAATATCGACCTAAAATTTTGGAATTATCAATATGGAACTCATTATTATCAGCAATAATTAGTCGCCTGCAATATTAATACAAATTGAAAATATCACCCGAGTAAAAATAAATGCCGCCGACGGGAATCGAATCCGCGAATATTTTTTAACAACCAGCTTTATTTTTGTAGGAAAGGCTTTGTTAGTGCTAAATTTTCCACTAGATGGCGTCGAGACATATTATATCTACATTTTCTGGTGAAATATTTTGACTTATTATTATTAATTTTTTTAATGATAAACTAATGTTTATAAGACAAGGATTTTATGCATAGCACAAAAGATAATAAATTATTATAAGCAATAATTAGTCACCAACAAATGTGTTTTTTTGCTATGCATAAAAACCTTATCTTATAAACATTAGTTCATTAAAAAAAAATAATATTGAACTCCTTATAAATAATATATTACAGAGACATTTATGATGAATTTAAATATATTGTTGCTATATTTATTGATATGTTGACAACTATTAGAAACAATTGTTTTGGCTTAGTGTGGTTATTTTTAACTTAAAGGAATTTTATTATTAGCTTAGAATAATTTATAGTCTGCTCTTTCGTAGATGGCGCTAATTTAATTATTTCAGGAAGAAAACACTTTTGCAAGTTATGTTATATATTTATTAAAATGAATTGTTTACGCACATACTTACGTAAAATGAATATGAATAAATAGTTTTGTATACAAACTCAATTATTTTTTTATTTCATTAAAATACAATTTGTATTGAGTCACCGATACAGTATTGTATTTGCATGCCTTTCTTGGAAAAAATTGAGTTTGTATAAATATATTGCACATGTATCGGCGCAAAAAAAATATTAATCTTAATATTTTAAAGCACAACTTGCACAACTTTACTTTTTTCCTAAAATAATTAAATTTCCATAATCAGCAGATCATTCCGTAATAACTGGATATATTGTATTTTATGTTTGTAAGAGTCCTTTGGATGGAAATCGGAAGTGTAAATATTCAGTAAGTAAGTATTAATGAAATATTTTTTAATTCTTTTCATGTTAAATAATATTTTTTGAAAAAAAAATTGTTTTCAGCAATCAGCATTAATATTTTTCTTATTATATGTGAAATCGATGCTTGAATTTTCATTCTTAACCCATGTTGGAGCTTTTGAAATTTGTAAAATCAGTGTGTAGGAATGTGGATACCAAATAAACGGTTTTCCTACCAGTAACATCCCCTCGCCTGTTTGCATCTTCCTGCTTTTCGTATGTGTTCGTCTTGAAACCAAAAGAGTAGCTCGGGTCCTCGTTGGGGTCGAAGTATGGATCGTCCTTGTTTCCTATGGGTCCTCTGGGCCTCTGGTCCAAGTCCATCTTCCTGTGGATATGGGGTCCTCGAGCACGAAATCTGATAATCAATAGCAACATTATTGATTTCAGGATTATATTTGTTAATTTTACTTTTTTTTAACTGTGTTTTGTATCCGAAAAATGATTGCATAAATAGCAAAAACGATAATTTACAAATATCAGACTTGAGACAAAACTTGAGATTATTTTTAATATTACACCATTTATTTTTAAAATTCTTGAAATTTTTAAGCAAATTTTTTTCTAATGAAATTATACAAAATAAATAAGTTTTCGAATGATGACGAACGATTAAAATGTGTGTGTGTGTTTTTTTTTACTGAAACGCTGATGAAACGAAAGATATTGAGGTCTCATTCATACCCTCTTGGTCCAGCAGTGTAGACAGTCTCCTTGATGATGTTGTCTTTAGGGTCCCTCGAGCCGAACCTCCCCTGCACCACATTAGCCCGGTTAGCCTGCGCGAGGTGGTAGGATGCGCCGCGGTCCTTGTTGTTGTAGCTTTAGAAAAACATCAATGTAAACATTACAGACTTGTTGCTTTGATCGACTTAATCATGCTTTATTCTTATTATAAGGATCATTATTAAAATTGATGCAAGAATCGTTAATGTAATTCAGCTCTAAATGAGCATTGCGGATTAAGGCGCCATTGAAAACGCTGATTATCGACGTAAAATTAAAATAATGCATGCGCTCCATAATGATTAAAATGTTGAAAGCATATTTAAAAAAATGAATCAATTTTAATGATAAACATAATTTAATAAAACATCGCGTGTATTCGAGAAACACAGGTACCTACTCTGAAAGGTTGACTCGTAGAATATTTTTTAAGTATTTATTTATTTATTTTGTTTAAACTTAAATGAATTAACTGTAAACAGAAGGGCGGGCATTGTCTGCAAGAAGGTTTCTTAACATAATATTAAACAAACAATGAACTTACCCAAAATCAAAAGAACCATCCGCATTAACATTGCTGAAGTCCCCATCATCCGCCGCCGCCTTGGGGGGAGGACCCTGCGCAGAGGTGACCGCCATTAACACCACCGCCCCCACCAGCACACAGCATCCCTGAGCACGGAGCATTGTTCCCCGCTCACCTTAGGCTGTGGGAACAACACATACCACTAATCAATCCTTTATCTAACTTCATTAGCATTATTGCGGCAATAAAATCTTTCCATTCACGGAATTACCTTGTCATGAAATATTAATCACCTAGGATTAGAATTATTATCGAATTTCTTGAGCAAACAATGCAGATATTTTCGTGGTAATTGTTATCAGATAATTGTGGGTGTTTGTTTTCATTGAAAAATTGATATCTATCTTCCGCGAACAATGAGCAGATCTACCGAGATACGGAAGGAAACGCGCCAAGTGCAGCCAATGCACATATTGCACATGGTCACTGGACACATTACTACGCGTTGTACCTATCTATTCAATCATATTTTAATAGTTGAATTGGGAACCGGTGTTACATTTTAAAACATAAATATTTTACCCAACAATACCGCGAACTGGCGATTTTAAAATAAATTAAATTACTGTCAATTTCCATTTTCAAAATTTCTCTCACTTTCGTCCTGCTATTCAATGGAAATAGCTGTAGGTAAACTTGAATATTGTAGGCTGATACTGTATTTATTTGGAATGAAGGGGTTGTTGTACGGGCTTATTTGTAAAACGTATTTTACAACAACCCCTTCATTCCATATGTACTGTCTATAAATAGAATGAGATGGTTTTTGTACAATTTTATTTATACAACATATTTTACAACAACTCCTTTATTCCATATATACTGTCTATATATGGAATAAAGGGGTTGTTGTACAGGTTTATTTATAAAAAACTTTTACAACAACCCCTTCATTCCATATTTACTTCTATATATGGAATGAAGGGGTTGTTGTTATTTATAAATCATGTTTAGGGGGCACAAAGCTAACATTTCTTGCAAGGAAAAATTATTAAAAGCAATTTTAACACATTTTCGCGTTTTCCGCCATAATTTAAGGATTTCAAACTCAGATAACTAGAAAAGTTTTTTAATACAAAAATAAGTACATTTATAAGCTACCCCGATAACTAACAGATAATTTTGATGGCCAACTGGTAATACTGGTGAAACCAAAGAGAAACCGTGGTTTCAGAATCTTTCTGTTCTAATAATCCGTTTTCTAATCTATTTAATTCCTGGAGGAATCCTGGATTTTATTTAGAATCTCAATCTTACGTTTTATGGTACTATTGGTTTATTTTAAACTTTTTATAATTGGTAAATTTTTACACAACTTTAAAAACACAAGACAAAGGCTATCATAAAATTACATGTTTACTATTTTCCAAATCGTTCAGTACCAAACTACTGCTTTTACTTTTGTATTTTTTTTTGCATCTGCATTAAAATATATTTATGAATACGACAATAATTTCCAGAAGCAAACAAAGAAAAAATGACTACAATATGCACCATAATTTTGCGACGATACCATGTAAGGGTGGGTACAAGGAAAATTTTATTACTACTGAGGGGAGGTTCTACGTGTTACCTGTCAGACCTCCTTGTACCCTCCCTTCCATGCCTCGCAAATGATTTACAGGTGTTTAAATTAGTTTTATTTAAAATCCACATTGAGTTAGTCCACAAGGTGGAGCAAGCAGTCACTCACCTCACCTACTTCCTTAACTTTATTATTTAGCGCAGATTCATATAAATATTGAATTTTCCGTTTACAGATCCGTCTGTTTTTGATATTCATGAAACCAGCGGCATAATATAGTATTGACTAACCTTAACATGTGACAGAGGTAATTACAACGGAAGGAAGATGTTTTTTACACACATACCAGTAGCTGTAATAATTTGATAGTTATCACCAGCAGCGTAATGAGAGAACAATGCAACCTTGTTCACATAAATACCACCTAATTATGTGTTATGACCGGCGAACAAACTCATAATAAATTCATGAAAAACTACATAATGTATTGAAAAATTAGGGATTAACATTATCACTGGTCTATTTACAACAATAAATTGGTACCTACCTATTGCTTTATTTTATTTTTGTGACCTACTGAAATAATGCAATAAAATTGTGAAACAAATATTTTTTTAGATGATACTGTCTTCTATCTTTTGAATTGTTGTTAGTTCTACAAATGATTTATAAAATGAATAAAATAACATAACTTACCCTAATTTATTTATTTCAACCCTGTTTCACAAAGTTTTCACCATTAATCGAATTTTCACAAAAAATATAATACACTGAAAATTACACTAAATTCACTTAAAATCCATCACTCGTTTCGAAAAAATTAACACAAGAACCTATCAACTAGGTCCGAATTTAATACCCTAGAAAAACTGGTCGGTATAAATATGACGTGTCGTATCGTATCTTAGCAATAATAATGAACTTATTAATGCTTTATTTATTTAACACATCCGCAGTATGTTATATTCGTTCGTCAGTTTGTTCTCAACTGATTTTGTATTACCATTATTTTTTCTTTTATACGTGCCATACACAGGGTTATCCGAATCTTGGATCCTTTGTAGCTTTTGAGACCCCCACCACGTGGCCTAGCCTCCACGCTCGTAATAAGTAACGTGCTAGACGTTATACAGTAGACACCCTAGGAACTGGGAACATAGGATCTTAGGAATTAGGAACTAGGAATGCCGTGGAACGACGATCGGTGGAAGAAAAAATCCTCAATAAACTCATTATAACTGGGGTTAAAGAAACTGCCTGCAGAATGGCAAGAATTTTCTAACCAAATGAGTGCTTTAAATAGACATATTTATTAACTTGTATTCGCCTTTATTTTAAAAAGAGTAAATAGTGGCGGTGTAAAAAAATGTGTGTTACTATTTTACACTCACGAGAAAGCAGGCAGTTGAATACATTGTAAATTTGTTGAAAAATTGAATAAATTTGACAAAAAACGTCTTATTTTCTGAGTTAAAAAAAAACAGTAGCTCACGATGTGGTACACATATAGAAGATCTTGCTTTAGAAATTATTTACCGTTCATAATCACCATAAACTTGATAATGTCCTATTCATTGTGATAAGTAGTGAGCAAACATGTATTAAAAATAAAACATGTAAAAGAAATTTGCTACAATGATAAAAGGACGGGTTGTTTCACAGAATTTTAACATACCGTCAAATGTCTGTGAAAGTTCTATTCAAGTTCTTTTATTATTTCACCATGGGACATATGTTTCACAGAACTGAAATAATAACTTAACTTGTGTAGAACTTTCTCAGAACTTGAAAGTCAACTTTGAAACTTGATGATTTGTATATTCTGTAAAACGAGTCCAGCTAATCAACTTCAAAGTGAAATTTTGTCTACTAATGCTTATTATTAGGTATTAATAAATTAATTATTCAATTCAAAGAAAACATTAAAAATATCAGATATCGAATTATAATGCGACGATGGGTTGTATTGCTTGAAGGGTTGTTTTCTAAAAAGGTCGGGACTTACTGTTTGGAAAGACATCTCCCGACATCTTCAACCATTTCGGTCCTTTATTAGCGTATTGCTTATATTTACTAAAGTTTTTGCGTGTCTTCTGGAAATCTTTCATTTTGAAATCTTTTGGTAGCCCAATGCTGGTATTCTGAGCCGCCAACTCATCTCATTTGTATATAAATATTAGCGAGTAGGGCATCCAGAATAATGTAGTTTCTCATATAGCGTGACTCCCGTCTACGAAAATTTTTAATCACTAATTTGTATCCGTGTTTCTAAAGTTTATGTTATATTATCTACTTTTATTAAGATCACCACCTTCATTCTCCATTGTAAATATTTTCCCATGGTAGGGCAAGGTCATTTAATTAGGTAAAGTCGCTTAAGGTCGAATGAGGTTCTATTACATAATTCGTCTTACTTCTAGTAGCTAATTAATAATTTATCACAAAATCGCTCTCTTTTGTAGTGAACATCTATGAAGTGCAAAATACAGAAATGTATTTAATCTGTTCCAATAAACTTTATCCATCGAGTGCACGTACACACATAGT
The DNA here is from genome assembly GCA_026573805.1 of Hesperophylax magnus. NCBI lineage: Eukaryota > Metazoa > Arthropoda > Insecta > Trichoptera > Limnephilidae > Hesperophylax > Hesperophylax magnus. The sequence continues at coordinate 11,582,260 of JAIUSX010000002.1, forward strand.
GCATCTTTTCGAAAACAGACTCAATTTTAAGGGATTATCTTATTTGCGAAATAAACAATCTGTTAAAATTCAGAAAAAATTTAACTACATAATTTTCGAACTAAACCGCAAAATTAAAAAAAAATCGCTCACAAAAGAAGTCTATTTGTATAGACCGGATAAATCATCAGTGATAATTCATCACACCTTTAAAAAGTTATATAAAGTCATGGAAAGTGATGAAACAAAAACTTTATTAACTGGATTAAGTAGGTTAGGTTAGGTTAGGTTAGGTTAGGTTTAATTTTTTTTTTCATCGTTTAAAATGACTTTATATCACTTTTTAAAAGTGTGTTGAATTGTCACTGTGTTGAGTTATCATGGAACTTGCATAGATATGGATAGCCTGATGCGTAATAAGACACTCGAACCTTGAGGCAGTACAATATTTGGCTTAATTCCACCATAATCCATTAATTAACCATGAGGTCCATACTCCATGGGTAACAATGCTTTTTCGGAAACAAACGATGGCTTTTTAATGACAGGAATTCTTCGTTTAGTGATTGTTACTTCGACGCATACATTTATTTTAAGTACAATAAGGAAGGCTCTACCATAACGTGATATTTCCTCAATCACAAAAATAGACTAATTTACTACGGGCAAAAATAAGGACAGTGTAGTCGAAAGCTCTCAAATGTTCGAATTTGATTTGAAACAAAAATACTGATTGATTTTAGTGCTTATCATTATTCCTAATTAAAATAAGAATGTTCGACGTTTTTACAATCGAAAACCGACTTAGAAAACTCTGCGTCACAACTAAAACTCTAAAGATAAAGAAAGCAAAAAATCACGCAAAAGGAACTTTGCCTTTTTGATCGAATTTTGTGTTTTTTAGTGGGAGAAAAAAATTTCAAATTTTCATTTTAATTAATTACAATTTTTTAATGAAAACAATTACTGAATTCTTCAGAAAGCTATTTTCTAATAAATCTGAAATAAATGAAACACCATTTTAAATATTAATCATAAATTTTGTTCTAGAAAATCCGACGTTGTCTACGTCACAGCACCTCACTGCAATGCAATTTATTCTCATCAACAGCAGACAGAGATTGATTAAATTATGTATGGTCCACAAAATGTGATTAATGCTTCAAATAGCAGCTCAAATTGCAGTGAACTGTGGAGGCGCATTGTGGGGTGGCTTCTCGAGTGGAAAGATGTCTGCGAGATGATGTCCTCGCCGTTTGCTCCCCACTCCTCCCACCCCCACTGCTGGTGCTGGTGCTAGTGCTAGCAGACCCAATATATTCTGCCAAAACATAGTAGGTATCACGTACGTACTCTGCCTAGGTAGGCATATAATCTGTTATTGAATATATTATTGCGTAACTAAACAAAGACCTTTGTCTTTTATAAATAATCAATGTACCTATTTTTTTTAATATCGGTTTTTTGTGTCATATTTATTTAAAATTTTTATCCAGCAGGACTTTGTATATGGTGCAATTCCAGTCTGCCATATTACACGAATACTTATAACGAACACATTAATAATATATAACAGTGTAATAATCTTTATAATTACATTATATCTATAGTTTTGATAAAATGTATCACTTTTATGAAAAGCCTTTTTTTGGTGAATAAATAAATATAATAATTGGTTTCTCGTAATTAATTAACAACGCTGATCTTCTTCGTCTTACGCCATTGAAATAGTAATCACGTATCATTTCATAGTGCTTTCATACAAACGATGTATTGAATTCCCTAAGTCTAAATATAAACTTTAATGAACACAGTTTATATCCGCACTGAAAAAGCTGGTTCCCCTACAGAGCATCGGACTATCCCATACATTTCATGTAATCAAATGGCTCCTATTTATTCAAATTCATTCTGCACCATATTTATTCAAAAATATTCTATCTAGACTTTTATCTGATTTAGAACCAAACATATTATTTGATACTTAGGTATAATATTCTCTTTATACCTAACTATTTAAACTCTGTAGATAATTTGAGTTTTATCAGATAAAACCGAAGTTACTTTAAACGTTTAGACAATGCAAATAATCAACATTGCATGTTTACCAAATCTGCTAAAAAGAAATCTCACAAGGTTGCTGGGGCTTTCAATATATAAAGCCTTATGACGGTCAGATCTGTATCTCCCGCACTAACCCATGGTTCACAGCCCAGCCTAACTGGCTAACTGCCAACTGCCAACTTTACTCCTAACTACTGAGATAAACTACTGCATTGCACAAGTGGATACTGGATACCCAGCGGGTAATGATTAACTCGGGTTCATCCAAATGATTTATTAATGAATCCTGATCACTTTGAATTCCAAACAATCGCCAGTGCCGAAATAAAACAATGCGATTGGGAAATGTTTTATTTCTTCTGTAAATATGGAATACTCGCCAAGATGAATAGTAATGTCCAAAGACAGGATGTAAGATAAAGTCAGTTGGTACTTGGTACACGTCGGTGGTGGCTGTTGGGTTTTTACTTTACGGGTCATAAAATGGTAAAATTGGGTTATTTGCGAATAATACCAATTCTACGAAAGGATGCCGCCTGATAATTAAAATAATAATGATTTAATTATTTGTACGACACGGTTTTCGAAAGAAAATCACCTCAAGGTCTGGAGCCAGTGATACTATGGTATCCAATCGGGGAATGTTGTGAGGTTGAAGGTAATGGGGGAGGGGAAGAAGGTGAAGGACGTGTCCGGCTATTCAGATCTGGTCAAGACATTTCAAGAAACGTTTAAATTATTATTGGTTTTCTTTCACAATGGCGATACTGAGAGTATCTTCCACTCTGGAACGTGCCACAAATACACTATATATTATTTTTAATTAATCAATTTTAAAACTACCTCCGGAATGCTAGTCGAGAGCCTTACCGTTTGATAATATCTTAAAAACAGATCTTGTAATCGGTGAGAAGATGACTATCATTTTATTATGTGAAACATGTTCCTCCCTTTAACTATGAATTCAATTACAAAGTCAAAAAATGATTTATTTCCGAGTCCAGCGGGACAAAGCACCTCCCAACTAACTCCCAGCCATTGTGCAATGATGGCGTTGCCTATACAGTAGGTAGTTATGCCACGATTATTTCTCAGCAGGTTTTCAGACAGAAATTCGGATGTGATGACCCTGTGATCAGCAATTAGAAAGATTTGACTTAATTATCCCATTCTTTTAATTCCTGTGTCGATGACCTTCGTGATATATTAAAAGTGTTCTTTTCGGCGAAATATATCCCATAGTGTTGTCTTAATTACGACCGACGAATGATTTAAGCGCGTTATAACACCTTGCAGTGGTCAATGGTGGAGCGCAGAATGCTATTTTATTTAAAATGGCAGATTAAATGTTGTCTTGTTATATTATAATCACCAGTGGCGAAACTATACCATCGGGGGCCCGTGGCAAATTCATTCGATGGGGCCCCCCCTAGTAAAAATCACAGTCGCGTTGTAATCACAATCAGAAATATCTTACGTAAAAAAGAGTTGAAACTCATCTATGATGCTATGTGTGGGTCACTTCTAGACTATGCATCCTTAGGTTGGGGTGGGTGTGCAAAAACTATTTTGGACAAATTAGCAAAAGCTCAAAAATCACTACTAAGGGTAATCCCCAAAAAACCATTTAGATATCATAGCGATGCACTATTTGAATTAGAAAATTAATTTTAAACACCCATCAACAACGCCACCTCTACCCATCTATTAACCACTCTTACGACACCCGCCACTCACGGAGAAATCCAATTGTACCACCCACAACTAAAACATCTCTCGCTCAAAGACACTTCTCATTCTTAGGTCCAAAACTATACAACTTCATGCCTGATGCTTGGAAAAAGGAAAACACAGCCATTCTTCATAAATTGACCACTAATTGGTTTCATTAATAAGGTAGAAAGGAGAGTGAACTTTTACTACACAAAAAATGAAATCAAACACAAACCAAAAACAACAACAAAAACTCCAACAAAAAATAAACCATGTAAAAGATACCTTTATGTTCTAATATTTATCATTATGTGTATATATGTACCTACCTAGTACTTTTAAATTAGAATGCTACCCATGCAGCAGTTAATCTTATGTTTAATTGGATATTTTATTTTATTGTATTTCTTCTCTTTGTTATTCATATTTATACAAAATATGTTAGTAGGCTTAGGCACCAGTTAAAAGTACAAATACCTATTATTTCATTATTATTTTAATACTATACTTATTAAATAACTTATCAAAATGTTAATACTTATCATAATTTGACTGTCCTAAAACGGGAATCCTCCTAGTTGGGCAGTCAAAACATTTATTAAATAATTTATATAAATGTATAATCTTTTACTAAATAAAAAAATAAAAAAATATTTTTTTTTTATTAGTATTACTAATATTGTGTGAATTTTTATTTTCAAAAGCAAAGGTATTACATATGTACGTATAATGAAAAAAACAATTTAGTCTTTACAAGATATTTATGAATAAAATTCTTTTCTCCGAGATTTCTGTTCCGCAAAAGTATCAATAACGTCATCAAAGTTTAAAGATCAGGCAATTGAATTTTCAATAGACAGAATAGCCAAGTTACGTAGCCTATCTTGTCTTCAACAAACCGAACTTTTAAAGCAAAAATAGCATCATAATGTCCTGACCATCTAGTAGGGTTCAATCTTTTAAATGTTATCTAAGTTGAAGACTCCCCTTCTTTATCAGGTTTAAAACTTGATAAGATATTCCATTTTTTGATACTATGCCCAAAAAAATTATAAATTTCTTGAATTGTTTCAAAAAATGTTTATATCAATAACCTCTCTTACTGCATCATTAATTACTAGATTTAAGTTAAGAGAAGCACAGTGAACATATACACATATACCGCATATATAACATATACCGCATTTGGCTCGATATCTATTATGAGTTTTTGAACTCCACCATAAGTGCCTTTCATTGTGTTAGAACCATCATATCCTTGTCCTCGACACTTATTTAGAGGTATATTTTTGTGATTTACGGATTTAATAATTTGGTTGGACATTGCTAAGGCAGTTTTGGTCCTTAATTTCATGAAATCCTAAAAATGACCCTTTAATTACAAGCGCCTTTGAGATACCATTTTCGTCTTTCTCGATCATTCAATAACGGTAAAGTTCACAAATTTGATCTGTTTTTGAAATATCTTGAGTTGTATCGAATATGATTGAGTAAAACGGTGCGGCATTTATTTCATTTATGAGATCCTTTTTTATTTTTAGAACCAGAACAGAAATGAGCTCATTTTGTATTTTTGAACTTAAGTATTTTATCTGGCCCTTTGATTTACTTAACAACTCTTGTAAAATCGGATCGTATTTTGCTAATAACTCAAAAATACTCAAAAAGTTTCTTCGGGAACTTGGATCATTGCAATCTGCCTTTTCTTTACACGTTGAAAGTGTCAGAGTAACATCAAGGAGTCTAAAGAGTACTTGGCGCCAAAAAGATTTTTCTTTCTTGATCATAAATTCTTGCTCTTTATCTAATATTCCATGTAGCCGCCATTGTTGATAAATTAAACAAGAATCCAAGTGAATTTTAGATGTCTCGTGTCTTTCTATGGCGTCTACAATATGTTTCCAGTCGTCATAAAATAAAATAAAATTTATAATTTTTACTAAATTTTGTTAAAAATGTTAGGTTACTTGGCATTTTAACAGCCCTGTCACCCTATAGTTTCCCCACTGATAATCACAATAATCAAGATAAAATTTACCTGCGCTAAAAGTTGGTTGAAATATATTTATGTTTAAACTTTACAGCTGCATCGGAAATAGAAGTTGTAATACCACAACCAATATTACCATGTCACAGTTAACGGGTATTTTAAAAATGGACCCATTAATATTTTGCATAGAATGCATGTGCAGTGACCTTTCGACCCACATTGACGAGTGCATTTCATTCTATAACAAAAGCTTTATGCGCATAATCACAAAAAACCCAGGCTCTTAGATAATTCCACATACTCTGCCGATAAGACGACCGCGCTAAAGATTACATTAATTACATAAATATTACGCGGACTCGCCTCCATACAATTTGAGAAAATTCTCATAATTATATATTCAAATTAATCCGACAGTGTTCTTTAATCTGCGCAAACTAAAGTGGGAAATAATTCAATTTTCAAAGGGGTCTTTTTCTGGGAGTCGCAGGTCCTTGACTGGACCCATATTATTTAGTAGCCACCTCTCGAGTCTTGAGACGTAGCCACGAGTAGTAACGATTATATTGTAACAGTGTTGTTGTGTTTGTTTCATTGGCGTGTACAATTCACACGAGTTGAATGCAGTGGGTAACTATCCTTTATTGCCCACCTGCTCCATCGTTAGATAAATCATATACAATAACATACCATGATAAGTTTAGACAAATAGTAATGAATTAGAAAGCTAGGGAAATGATAATGACAAAAGCTCAAAGATGTTGCCCTGAAAAGCTCAAAGAAAATAATAAACGTGCGCCCATACGACAAAGCCTGGATTGGAAGAGATTTACAACGACGTCACACTCGGTATAGGGCTTTCGTAAAAAGCGAAAGAAAATGCTAGCAAAGCAGCAAATGAACAAGGAAGCCCTGGCAGCAAAAAAGCAGTAAAATACCAGATAACAAACAAAAAATACTAATTGTAAATATACATAATATTGTTGCTACTTATAAGATATTCAGATTATTATTATTGACACCAATAGTATAAAATAATACTAAATCTACATGCTAATAAATAACAACTATTGATCGATAGTGATGATTAGTACATATTATATGCATTTACAGACTTTATATAATATGCCCATAAACAGTGCAGTAGATAAGTGAGACTGATAAAAACATTATAGTGGTTTATTTTTGGGGTATTATTCCGGTTAACTACTATAATACTTTTTGCCGTGAAAATCACAAATCACGTGGGATATAAACATATTTAAATTTATTGTACAATAAATAAAAAATAATATTTAATAGGTACATAAGATAATATAAAAGCATAAACATATATTGAAATTTTCATCTATCGAACAAAAGTTCATTTACATATCCAGAGTTAAATAGTTTCATCAAAATAAATTAGCTCAGATGATGTAATAATGCCCTTCAGATTGATTTGTTCGCTTTTGTAAACAGCTCATACGGTCTCCTAGAAATTGTTGTGTCTCCCTTATTGTATTAGTTATAAATAGGTAAAATTTTAAACACCCATATGAGGTAAAAATTGTGAAGTGCGTATGACGCCGTTATATTTGTATAAAGAAAATTCAGTAAATTTAAATGATTCACCACTTCATGGAAAATAAGAATCTAGAAAAAAAAAAATTAGAACTATGATCTAAACCAGTGGTCCAAATTCCCAAAGAAGTCTATATCGACCCACAGTGGTCGGTTTCGACCTACAGGGGTTCCATTACAATGAAAAAAAAATAGGGGTTGTATGAGATGTAAATGGGGGTCCACGAGAGTGGAACTTGCACATTTGATACCAGTAGCAACGTGTTGCGCCCATACGCGTAGTAGCTACATTTGACCAAACTTGTACGACTATTCTTTAGTTATAATTACGAACGTGAGACAAACACTATTGTAGTGAAATCTAAAATACCACGAAAATTATTCATCCCGAAATTATCTAGCCATACCATTACTGGGGTTTACCCAAAACAGAAAAAAATTGGCACATGGTCTACGGGACTAAAAAGTTTGGGGACCTCTGATCTAAACGGTGTTTAAATCTAGAAGTTAACCACAGAAGAATTAAATTGTACACCTAAGGTGTAAGGTGAGCCAGCCATTATTTTTTTATGTTTGCAATAAAAATTAAATTATTTCAAAAATTATGTATTAATTTCTAATAATAAAATTTGAATGAATATTTCATCACCTATCAAAAACAGTTTTGTGTTTTCGGATGCGTTCAGAATTATTCCATTTATTTGGACTTTATTGCAAACCGGAAATACTCCAACCTTTTGAAAGAATATGTCGGAGGCCTGAAGGGTTAATTATGTTCCTGTAAGATTTTAGTTGAAGCCAGAAAAAAAAATAAAAAGATACAAAAACAATGTACTAATCTTTCCTTCCACAAAAAGTGACAATATTCGCTGTGCTTATATTAAACAAGAAATAATTTAATTAGTTAGTAACAAATTTTAGAAGTTCTCATAACACTTTAAAAGATTGAGTGGAAAAACCCTTGTGCATTGCGTGATGAAGATTACTCTTAGATTGACTTGGGATGTGTTTATAGTATGGATAATTCACTCAGGTACTTGTAAGTGTTTTAAAAATGAAACAATGGATTTTCGATAATGAATAAGTCGGTTGCGGCCGTAAATGCTGGGCCAGGTATCATCTGTCTATACAATAATCGTTATTTTTCCGGTCGGATGTTTTCGGGTGAAGGTCCAATTCTTTACAATACCATGTTGTTTCACCATCTCTCTATTCAGCATGGAGAATCATCATCCAACAACTGTTTTGGGATGTTCTTGAACAACCTAAAACAGTTGTTAATAAACTGCATCTGTCATTAATAATATCTTTTTAGTAAAAGTCCAACAATCAATTCAATAATTCAGTCTAGTAAAAATAAATTAAATCGGTGGTACAAAGAGTTTTTTTACTGTTCTGAAAAAGCCAATAACTTTTCTGGTGGGATTATGTTGATTTGATTTAGTTCAAAGCATGCATATCAAAATTTAACTCAATCTAGGGGTCGGTGCATGTTATTATGTACTTATTTAATGAGAACGCCTTTCTGTAAAAAATGTTTTTTCATGGTTACCAATTCTGACTTGGAAGAGGAATTTTATTTATTCATTTTCCTATGCGCATTACAAAAAACTTGTAGCCTAATTCATTAATTACCCACTCGGAGCTAAATCAATGTTAATTTATAATTAGTTTACCTGAGCTTGAAGATTAAGAGATAAACGACTGTTTAGTCATAACGTGACTGGCTTTGATCAAACATTGCTCACTTGACCATAGTATGAAATTATAAATCATTATTTTATATTTTTATGATCTCAACATTATAACAAATGTTATACTTTTGAGTTCCTTGTCGTTTGAAGTAGCTTCTCTGGATATTTGTTTTTTTTTTTTTTATATTTGGATTAACTTTAATTGCGTTATCATACGCCGGAATATAGAAACACAATAAAGAACAGAAATCTTATAATTTATTTATAACAAAACAAGGTTTATTTTTTTACACAAATAGAACCATCACTGCATACATATATCGTGTAATATGTTATATCGACTGTGTTTTGGTAAAATCCTTCTGTCCACATTTATTGGGAATGTCGCTTTTCAGTGGTTTCATCATAGACATATGAATATTAGTAGACCTGCCCTAAGTGATTAAAAGCGTATTATCCCCACTCCCCATACCGGTTCCATTGAGCCGGCTGGGCTCGCGTATGGCCTCAAATGAAATTTGAAAACGTGACGTCATCATTCTTGTGCGAACTATGGTCGAGGCATCATCGGTTCATTTTACTAAATAACACGGCAAAATTTTGACTTGTACTATGAAAACTGGTAAAAATAGATGTGAAAAAAGAGAATAAACCCAATTGTCGTATTACATTCCATATATAAGCATTATTTTACTTTATTTTAAGCATATTCACATCGTATAATATGAATCAGTTGTTACTATCACATCGAGAAACGTCTGGACGCGAAACACAAAGCTGGTTGGTTGCTGGGAAGTAAATTATGAACATTTATAAAAGTGTCTTAACTAAATACTCTGAAACTAACTACGACTCTGAAAATAGAAGCTGCCTTACTTTGCCGAATTTGGACTTCGCAAATTTGTTCATAACGTGGCGAGTAATTTGCGCTCCCATGTAAAAATGTCTATTCATTCAAAGCAGATTTTACTTTTAAGAAGTAAATGGTGATATTATAATGCGAGATGCCTATTTACTGTCAGATTGATTTATTGACGAATCACAGTCAGCTTCACTCCCTTCGTTCTTCAACAGTTGATTTTACCCCTCGCCCATATCTTCTCGTCTATTAATTCCTATGTCTGTGGGTTTCATGTAGAATTGTTGTCAAAGTACAACACGGTAAAGTAATTTTTATAATGTTAAAGACATTTTTAATACTAAAATTTTTGTGTAATTTATTTATCAGGTTATTTCTAGAAAATAAATATTGTAGATGAAATTACTCAACTCTCATTTTTTTACATCATCAATCATCATTATGAAAATCATTTAAGCACTCAAAAATAAACTTCAAGATTTTTGGTAATTAGTTTACGAATCTTTAAATATTCATTTTCGTCGTCTTTTGTAAAATTTTCATTTTGTGGCTTGAAGGGTTTTACCAAACCATAATCGATATGGAGAAATCAGAGACTTTACTAAACACTTACTTGATTATGATTTGATCAGTAGCCTACGTGGATCACATAACATTTATTATAATATTCGCAATAATTCTACAGTAGAATCCTTATAAAGCTTATAATAAAGACGTGCCTTGTGGACATGTTTCGTGAACTAAACGTTTGCCCAAACGAGGCTTAACTTTCCAATATAAAACTGTGTTTACGTAATTCATATGGGATGGAGTTCTAGCGAGTGTAAGTGAGACAGAGCGCTGGGCTATTGGGATAAATGGAACATTTGTTTCCATTCAAATTTGTACGGAATGCACTTCTAGTTTTCTTCTTACTCCTGTGGGGTAAGAGGGGACTGCGAGTGGATGTTTCAAACTATTTCGAACCAATTTGAACCTCAGCGTGCACAAACCATTCAAATGTGCGCCCTTTAAAATGATTTCCATATTGACTTTTTCCAGTGAATGATTTTTACGAATAATTTAGATTGCGAAGATTAGTCGATTCACAATAGTTCCGAATTTCGGTCAGTTTGTCGGCGAATTTAAGTTAACCAAAGTGCTTGGGCTTGGGTATGGTTATTTTATTCGATTGAGGTGCGATATTCGTGGTACATAAGTTGCTAAAATCTTCCCCGATTTAATTAAATTTAATTGACATAAGTTCTGTGAATTAACCAGGTGATTGTAGGAATTCACAAAATGTAGGTAAAATACTTGGGCTCATACAGTTAATAAAGGTTCTATTTTATGATTAAATCTTTGAGCAGCCTCTTGCCTCTTGCGATTATTTCAGTGCGAGGTCCAAACCATAGATGTCTCTAATGTAAAATGAAAACTTTTATCAAATCTTTGAAAAAGAATTCAGAAAACTGCGTTCCAATTTATGAAATACGCTATGCATGAGACGTAGTTTTTTTTAAATTTCATATTTTAAATATGTACATATATCATGTAATTTGATACTTATTTATAACGAACTCCTATATGTATCTTTTATGTATCTTCGTTTTAACATACTTATTTTATCTACTCTTAAATCCAGTATTCGTCTAGGATAACTTGAAACCTGTAAATTTGACTGTCCTAAAACGGGAATCCTTCCTAGTTGGACAGTCAAAAGCATAAAATGTAATCATTATTATATAAAAAAAATTAATATTAAAAAAAAAAAAAATTTACTTTAACTTACATTCTTCTTATTTTGTAATGAAAATGGTGAATTAATGAAATATGCTGTGCATAAGCTATATATGTACAGCATATCTTTACTAAAAACGTACATTCTTCTGCTTTTATCGTGTAATAAAAAATATGAATTATTAAAATATACTGTGTATATTGGTATATATTCTATTATCTTTGTGTGTATAGTTCGTAGTTTTTTTTTCTTTTCTTAATTTCAAATTCTATATATGTTTACCAAATCTTTAATCAATGAACTGAAAACTTATTTCTTCTTTATTTTTCCTGTAATGCAAATGAATTATTGAAATCTTCTATGCATAAATATGTACTTTTTTCGTTTGTTTATTTCATATTCAATATACGTTATACGAGTATCTTATCTTTACTGAAAACTTGTTCTTCTTTCCTTGTGTGATGAAAAAGATGGACGGCGCAGCAATAATATTATTTATTATGAGTAAACTCATTTTCTTAATATTTTTTTCTCGTGTAGGGAAAAGGGAATATGACGCAGTCCTGATATAAATATATAGTTTTAGAGATACATGAGTATAATTTTCTTTATTTTTCTTGTGTGTTGGAAATGATGGGTGTCGACATCTTTACAGACTGTTTCCGGAAAGTCGTAGTATAAGCGAGAAACTGGTGCATCTACATCACAAAAATCCGTTTAATTTCTTTTGTGATTTTGATTTTTTTTAATTACCCTTTCAATTTTTTTTGCAATTAAAAGTTTAAAATAAGTTTTGGAGCAGTGTCTATATTTGGACGCATTTCAAAATATATTACACAGCTGATATAATCCTCCTATCGACCGATTTAAAAAAAAAATGAATTTAACTTCAGACTTGATTTACTCGAAAACGAAAGCGCAAATAAAAAATAAAATTATACAACAAAATCGACTTCAAATGTGACGTAGATTCACCAACTTCCCGCTTTTACAACGAGTTTCTGAACATCATATATATTTACTTTTGGAAAACATACATTTTCTTCTTCCTTCGTGTGGTGTACACATCATTAATATTAATTATCAGGAAAATAATTTTAATATTTTATTTACCTGCCTACTTCGGAGGTGATTTTACATGATAATAATAATATCTAAATAAATACATTAATAATTTTACATGATAATAATAATAACTAAACAATAATAACTAAATAAATAACTTTTTTCGAAATTCCAATGTATATTTTTCATAGGAGAATATTTATTTTCCTATACACACAATTTGAAATTTTAACCTAAAAACTACCTTAACACGTTGGAATGTCGAAAGAGTGAGAAATCTTTTTTTACTTATAAGTAGAATCACCCCCCGAAGTTAGCGCACTTTACCCCCTGCATTAATTACTCAAGTAAAGCTGTTTACACAGATGATAATGAGTATTTATGAAATATTCACCACAAGTTTTTGGAAAAACAAATAAAACAAAAGTGCTTAGAGTATTTTTTTTATTATTTTTCGTCATCCCTACAGTGGTAGGAAATATTTATTTGTGTTATAATATAGGACGATTTAGGAAGTAATATTTTTCGTACATAGGGTTTTGTGGGTATAGATATATCATAACAACCCAAGTAGGCTAGTTTACAAATATAAAATACTAAATATTTTTACAAAACTAAACATTATGATAGAATTTTCATTAAAGCCTTTACTCTCTGCAATATAAAGTCCAATGTTATATACAATACCTACCTCATTCATCCGATCACATTTGAAGGATTCTGAAATAATTTATTAAATTGACATTCCTGGTAGATATTTAACAATTGGGAAATTGATAATATTCATATTCTGTATGGCGTCATTATTACCTATCTGTATGATGAAAAGAATTGGGATACTTATATTTTCAAAAGAATTTTGTTAAAACTTTAAAACGTGTTTTATTCACCGTGTTCCACGATCATCCGCAAAACTTTGGGAAAAACATAATATTCGTCAAAAACAGATTTTTTTCAGTGCCCAAGTAAAAATGTTATGATAAATTTATTATTTAGTATGGTTTACAAAACGTTCGTGTAAACAAAACTTTGTGATATTATTATTTCTTGGCGCTCGGTCGCCTGCTCTGTTTAAAATTTGAAATGTGAGAGTGGCCATTTTGTTATTCGAACACATTATTATAACATTTATTTATTATTATAACAAACTTGACAATTATTTTAAACATTTTTTTTTGTAATTAGAATTGCAATTGCATGAAAAACTTTTTCGTTTCCTTTATGAGTTTCGCGGTACGAGCGCCAAACACAGTGTATAAGGATTGCGTAGCTTGCATTGTGTTATTTAAAGGAAAAAAAAAACATAAAGATCACAATAGATAGAAGAAATTAAGAAACGTTAAAATATGTTTTAGACATTTTTAGTTTTGGTTTGGCAAGAAAATTACTTCATTAATAAAATTAAATTTGTACAAAAGGTAACGAGTGTTTGTTGAAGCATCAATTAATTATTTATTGGTTATTTGATATAATCAGAGGCCGGAGTTGCCGCAGTATTCCCCAATGCGGTCCGAGATACACTCGAACACGTCGAAGGATACGTCGCAGTTTCGGCCGTTATCTGGAATTAGAAATAAATTGATTACATAATAAATATATATGAGTTATGAATAATATATATGAGTAAATAATAAATATGAGTGAATAATATATATGAGTGATTTATATATATGACAGAATAATATATATATGAGTGAATAATATAGAGTGAATAATATATATGAGTGAATAATGTATATTAGTGAATAATATGATTATTGAGAGAATAATAAATATGAGATATTAATATGTATGAGTGAGTAATATATATATATATGGGTGAATGATATACATTAGTGAATAATATGATTATTTTGTTTTGTTTTGTTTTGTTTATTTAGGAAAACCAACAGATTTTTTACATCTTTAAATAATTAACTTATAAAAAATACAAATAATATCTAATGATAGGTTTTCACTTAAAAAAATAATTATAATAACAAACTAAGGGTCCAGTACCCGTGGGCAAAAAATATTTACAGAAAATACAAAATATTAAATAAAGTAAACATAACATCGGATATAAGAACACAAGTAAATTACAAAATATCAATTTTATCCTCACACAACACCAATAATCACCAATATATGTATATACCTACAACTAAACTGAACAGATGTTTATAAAATGAGTCACTTGTAACTGGACAGGGTTCATATCAACAACATGATAACTTGCAGTATGTTATTAATTATTATTTAATAATAGCTAAGGTATCTTTTTTAAATGTTCCTTATTGAGAATAATAAATATGAGATAAAATATTGAGAGAATAATAAATATGAGATAATAATATGTATCAGTGAATAATATATATGGGTGAATAATATATATTAGTGAATCTGATATTATTAATACTCCAGCGTCTGGACGGTGTAGGCCCTGTGATTGGTCAAATTCAAATTGTGTTTAAATAAGACTTTAAAGATTAAGACACGATTTCATACTGAAATAGAATCGCCACATGTAATACGATATTTATTCAAAAATATCGTTTCTGCTCATACAATTTTTGGATAATATCGAAGAAAATATGTTTTAGAAAGTTCATGATCCATTGGATTAATTACATTACAGTGAAAATTATCCACAATTACGTGATTACGTTTGACGTTTGACGAAAAAAGCACGCGTTCATTCAACATGGCCGATACCATAAATAAACCAATCACGCGTCAAAGATAGCCGACAGAGCGCTCCTCTGGCGGTGAAAGAACGAACCGAGGGGCTGGCGCGAATATTTAAATATGCAAAATAAAAAGATTTCTTCTGGAAGTTTATTTAAACTTTGCAATGGCATCGTTTCTAAAACAAACATTTGATTCAACTTAATGACAATAAACAACAACTCTTTGCATGTACGATTTTGAAAAATATTGATATTTAATATTATTTACGTAAATAATAATTTCGCATTATTTTGACAGAACACCGATATGATATACGCGAAAGTATACATAGGCACTGCCAACCCAATAAAATAACATGAAAGACAATCGGAAGATAGAAACGCTTCGTTGATTGTAAAATTAGCCAACAAATCTCTAATCTGACATGTACTTATATGTATAATAAAACAATCATTTTGCCAGGTATAAATATTTATATAATATATATTAAGGTATTATTCGAAAACGCTGGACAAGGATAATACGAAATATTTTTAAGTAAAACCTTCGGATTTACCTTAATTAATATAGAAGGAATCTGAATGCATTCGGGAATTTTTGAATTTTAGCATTTTAATTACGTGAATTAATTAATTATTAATTAATTATTTTTTATTTTTTTTACGTGATTAATCACGTAAAATTAAAATTTGCTTTCGTTGTATTGGATGACAGCCGGAATAATTTCTATTGATGACATTTTCTTTTTTTGGTATTCCTGATATGAGTGTCTAGAATTTTTACCATAATTTACTCTATGCAAATATTATTTTGGTATTTTGGTTTCTTTTACAAGTAAGGAAATATTAAAAAAAAAGTTATTATAGGTTAGGATAGGTTAGGTTGGGTTATGCTAGATTAGGTTAGATTAGGTTGGATTAGTATAGTTCAAGTTAGTTTATAGGTAAGGTTAGATTAAGTTGGATTATTATGGGTTAGGATAAGTCAGGTTATGTTAGGTTAGGTAACGTTAGTTTGGGTTATTATGGGTTAGGTTAGGTTGGGTTATTATAGGTTAGGTTGGATTTGTATAGGTTAGGTTAGGTTAGGATAGGTTAGGTTAGGATTGGTTCGGTTAGGTTAGGTTAGGCTAGATTGGATTATTATAGGTTAGGTTAGGATATAGGTTAGGTTAGGTTGGATTATTATAGGTGAGGTAAGCTTAGGTAAGGTTAGATTATTATAGGTTAGGTTGGATTATTTTAGGTTAGGTTAGGACATAGGTTAGGTTGGATTATTATAGGTTAGGCTGGATTATTATAGGTTAGGTTAGGTTATTATAGGTGATGTTAAATAAAATAATAGTTAAATAAATCATTTGTGCTAAGTAGGCACTATTTTGCCGGAATATTGTATTACATTATATTTTTTTAATTTACGTTTTTCAATTGTCTCTAGCCGCTCATTTCAGGAATACCGACAAAAGAAAATGTTATCAACAGAAATTATTCAGGCTGTCATCCCATACAGCGAAAGCGAATTTTCATTTTACGTAATTAAAAATTAAAAAGCTAAAATTAAAATTTTCCCAAATGCTGTTCGATTCCTTTTATAGTAATTAAGGTAAATCAGAAGGTATTATTTAAAAATATTTCCTATTTTCCGTGTCCAGCGATTCCGAATATTTACCTATATTAATTTACCTTTAGCCATTTAGGCAATTATTCGGGAAAGGTAAAGTTTTACCTGAACAACTGTCATTATTATTATGCCTAAACGCCTTCCTGTTCCGTTTTTTAACAATATATACTCACCCTCTCTCTGTGAATGACCTAATATCTACCTATTAAATGTAACTGTTGTTATTATCACTTAAACTGGGCGAAGCCCAACGAAGTGCCGCCCGCAGGGCCTAGCAGAAAAAAACCCGCGGAGCGGGTTTTTAACTGCTAGTAATATGATTATTGAGAGAATAATAAATATGAGATAATAATATGTATCAGTGAATAATATATATGGGTGAATAATATATATTAGTGAATAATATGATTATTGAGAGAATAATAAATATGAGATAATAATCAATATGAGTGAATAATATTTACGAATATATATGTGACATCACACAACCGCATAATATATATGAGTGATAACAAACAATTAACATAAAAATGCTTTCTAAATTTACTGAATATCAACTGCACACGGGCTTGTCAGCTCAACTGTCTTTAAACGGGGATCCTTCCTAGTTTGACAGTCAAAGTTATCTCATATCCGTGAATAAATTGTGTCAAGATTCAGAAAATCAGAATGTATGTGTAAGATGATGTGCGAATGTGATTTTTTTCTTTTTTTTTAAAGAAAGACGAACATTCCTGGGTTACGAATAACTTGACAATATTTGAAAATCTCCTACTACCACCACAATAAGCGGAAAATGTTGCTTGTGTTGTGATGGAGGATGGAGGAGCCAGCCGAGGAATTGAACACACTACGCCTGGGTGGAACCCAAACGCGATGTCAACTCAGCCACCGACCGGTCTTGTATGTATATATGTATGGAGGGTGTGCTAATAATAATAGTTTATTCCAGATTGTATGCAGAGGTAGTGCAATGCAGTACATTCGATATTTTGAAAAAAAGATATGGATATTAAGAAAAATAATAGTACATATGCGATTCCGATAGGCACAAAAAATGCGGAATTTAAGTGAAAAAGATAAACACAAAAATGTGTGTAAGCAGCCGTTTATAAGACAGAGCCGCTAAGAGAGAGTTGTGCGGCAGTCTATCCTCTCTTTCTATCCTTGCTGAAAAGTGGCGTGATGGTTAGTTAGTTAATTCACGCTTTTCGGTGAAAGTGATCATCATGGTTCAGGGACTCCTCTGTTACAATTATTTAATACTACCGCCTATGAATCTATTGGTGCATATCAGAGATGTATAATCCTCTACGACGCACTACGCTTTCATTATAAACTGTGACGTAGCTCGTAGATCTGTAAGTTTTAATACCTGGGAACAAAGTCTTATTCATGTGATGATATTTTGGCGGATAACACTTTGACATTTTGATGCCCATGAGTGTATTCTTCCACATTTTTGGGATGATGTCTGTAGAAACGGTTTGATTTTTGTATGTACTTGAGTAAAATTCTGTTTGTGTACAGAGATTGATCGTCAGAAGATGAAACAACAAAAGTCAAGAAAAAATGATGAGTTCTTTCTACAGCCACCGCAAGAAGTTTAAAGTGAATAATCCATAAAATAAGAATCATTCCCCGATATCTTATTAGAGAATTTATTACCCGGATTCTGCCTTGTCCTGATTATGTATAATAGAAGGAGAAAACTCACCAATAGGGATAGCCCTGGAGAAGCGCGCGTGGGACTTCATAAGGCATTCTCTGCTGGCTTCCACCACCGCCATGAAGTAGCCCCTTTCGTTAACCCCGTCGGAATAGAGCCGCACCAGGCCCTCGAGGGTCGGGAAGCCGAAACTGTCCACCTGTAATCATTTAAATGCTGGATTAATGCAATTCTTTATGTTTTTTATATTTATTATTATCAGCTGGACAGGAAGTCAACCATATTTTTATTGAGAATTTAAATATTGCACTTAACATAAGGATAGCCAATTTTCACTCCATTGGGCTGAGATTGGAGATAATGGAATGTTACCTATAACAATTATGTTTTGGCAGACATTCCTCGTTTCATTCATATTCATACACACTTGGTTTTATTTACGACTTTACGAATTATCCGTAATTTATTACTTTAATTTACGAAACAAATAGCTCAGACCTGTAAAAATCACGGGTTATTATAATTTCAATTTTGGAAAATACAATCAAAATAATTTACCGTTAAAAAATTGTAGATAGCGTCGTTTTTGTGCAAAATCACCTCTAGGGCGCTGATTTTATCGCTTCTTTTTTCTCGTTCAAAAAAAGTTCCAATTTTGTTTTAAAAATTTCCCTTAAATTCAAAGCAAATATGACTTCTAGAGCCATTGAACCGGAGTTACAGAAAGACACACAAACAAAATTAGTATTTTTGATTATGCGGGGAGATATAATATGCCATTCAGTGTACTAGCTATTTATCTTAGTTATAAGCCACTAGTTATAAGTCTTAGTTGCAAGTCACTAGCTATTAATTTTAGTTATAAGCCACTAATATATTTATATATTTTGTTTTATTTTATTTTTTTTAAGGAAAGAGAAACATTCCCGGGTTACGAAAAACTTGACAATGTTTGAAAATCTCTTACTACCACCACAGTAAGCTGAAAATGTTGCTCATGTTGTGATGGATGACTTAGCCAGCCGAGGAATTGAACACACTACGGCTGGGTGGGACACAAACGCGATGCCAACTTAGCCACTGAGCGGTCGAATATATAAATCGAAGTTATAAGTTTATGTGGTAGGGAATAGGTTGAATGTATAATTTAAGTGGATAAGCGCCCTGGAGGTATTTTTCTCACGAAAACGGCGCTATAGAAATGATCTAATCATTATTATTATTATTCTAGGACTAGAGATTCAAGATCGTATTTGCACTTTAATTTAGATGCTGATGTGATCGGGGTGAATGGATAAAAATAAAGGAATCGAAGTCACGAGATAATCGAGGCTTTTTGGATAGAACATAATAAGGTTAAAAAAACTGAAATACACGTACAAAATCTTTTGGATATCTAAGTATATTGAATATCGCTCAAAGTTGAATGCTTGCAAAAAATGCTCCATTTTCCAAGCATGTTGTTCATATTTTTCAATGACACAGCTAACGTCTCTTTATCGTGGGTAAAAGATAAAGAGATTTTTGTACTTTGTCAAAATATACGATTTGGCTATCAAACATTCAATAATTTTTTCGTGTCACCAAACTTTCTTGAATATTGGAGTTAATTACTTCGGTGAACTTTATGAATTACTTTGAAGATAATTGATGATTTTTAAAAGAAGATAAATACTTAAAAAAAAATTTGTAATGATCTCAAATCGTTTTCAGAGACCATGTTATAATATTTTTTAATAACCTCGAATCGTTTTGACAGACCCTGTTATGATATTTTTTAATGATATGTCACATCCGATCACCACGATTTTATTTGAAGTGACAGTTAAAAAATAAATAGGTATCTTTTATACCTGCACTTGCAAAATATATTGCAATAATGTAAATGAGTAAATCTGCAGAATACAAAATCTGAGCGGCTTTGGCAATATTTCACCGTTGGGGTTCATTTTGGATATCCTTGAAAATTATAGTGCTTACCAAATTACATGTCAGCTATTTTATGCAGACAGATTGCAGAAACTTGGAACTGTTCATGAACTGTGGAGGAACTGTCCATAAGGACGAAAGAGGAATATTGGACATTGTATATTTTTAAATGCTTTGCGATGCACGATCAACAATGGTGCTTGATATTCATATATTTCGGAGAACCGTTTTTCTTAAGCCCCCGCATTCCGTATTTCTATGTAAAACGTAAGTTTCTAAAAATATGTTCTTTTTAAGATAATATCTATACGAAATTAATTATATGAAATTCTCTCGATAGAAAAAAAATCACAAGGTAAGCTCCGAAAATTATTAAAAACACGTTTTATTCTGTTATTTAATATGCTGTAGGTATGAAAAAAATCACATTGTATCTTTAAATTCAACATAAGCATTTGTCGAGAAAGTTTTGCTCTTTTTCAAACCAGTCGTGTTTATTTAATATTTCCACCATTTTCGCTTAATTATTATCGTTTCTTTATATTGGCTAACAATCTTATTTACATACCTCCTTTTCAAAACATCTTTGAATGCTTAATACGGAGCCAGATAAACTTAAAATAATACGCTCTTTGGTAGATCGCACTAATTTAATTTTTTAATCAAAATTCACTTTGTGCAATTTATGAATACAAATACAATATTGGATTGAATCACTTATACAATGTTGTATTTGTATACCTTTTATAAATGAATTAAATTTTATACCGACAAAATCATCTATTGCGTATGCACAGGCGCAAATACTGTAAAGCATAACAAGTGAATTTAAATAAAATAATTAAATTAAACGCCATCTATGAATACGTAGATTATAACGAACGTCTCGTTTATCCTAAATGGAGTTCGTTCACCCTTAAAATATGCTGAAAATGTTTTATACATATTGCTTATGTACGGGAACAAACAAACAATTTGTCTTAATATTGTAAAGCAATTCCTTGCAAAAAGCGTATTTAAAAAAAATAATTAACTAATGCCATCTATGTAACACGCGTCGCGTTTAACCTTAAATTGTGGTCCTACCGCTAGGAGTTTCGTTAAACCTAAGCTTTTTCGTCTTCGTCAGGATTGGGATTATTTGCATCGATTGTTACAAAAATACCACCTTTAACAATTACAGCAAATAATTAAAAAATAAACTCAGAATTCGAGCCTAAAACGTCTGCACATGAAGTAGGGGAGTTCATTAATCAACACCACATAGTTGAGTTGTCACAGGGAGTTGATTAATTAACACCATATATATTTTCCAAATACGGCGGAAAAAATACTGTTCAGTACATTATATATAATCAAGGCAAATGCAGGTACATGAGCTCGTGTTCCGATATATTAGGAATTTACTAAAAGTTTATCAGGAAACGGCCTGCCATTCCGTTTTTTACCGGATTACCAATAATTTGAAGAGATTATTACTAAATTAGCAATACTCATTTACAATATCAAAAATACCTGCCCCGTGAATTCCGAATTCCACGTAATAACGTCAATAATAATAATAACAACATCAACAACATGCGTGGTGGTTTTAACATTAACTTTAGTAATTCATTATGAATGTGGTGTTGCAAATTCATCAATGGCTGTCAGAAACTTTCCAACCAGTCCGCGAGAGCAGCCACAATAGCCTCCCGTGCCCGGCGCCCCTATGTAGGGCAGAGTGAAAGGATATGTCTGGCGGAGCAGTGACCAGTGACCATTGACCACTGACCAGTCCACTGTGTTACCACCTTACCTATTACAGTATCTACCTGTACTCTGTACGTGTGTACTTGTACAGGTATATTGCTCAGTGTTCAGTTCTATCATAATAGATAACACGCTGTACCACTCGTGCTAGACTAAATATTTCTAACCATCGAGGTAAAATGCACTAGAGTGTTATCGTTATTTAGATAACTTTTTAATTCAACTTAGAACCCCGCACACCTAATAAATATGTGTGGTTATTTTAGATTTAATTCTAGAAGTGCACGTTCATAAAAATTAAAATTTATGTCTGCCTTTGCCTAAGGTTTAATGTGTGTTTATAATTTGCAGATCGCGTATTTTAGTTGATAAGGTTGATGTAGGGACTTGGAAAATTCGTGTTTGTGATAACGCGAAATTCGTATTTTTCGCGAATTAGGAGAATTTCGCCATTTTTCCGAGAATAAAATGAAATTTTAAAATTTCGGGCAAGTACAACGAATTTTTAATTTTTTCACGCGATTTCCGGTATTTTAAAAAAAGAATGTAATATTACAAACTATTAATCTACAAATTTTTCTTTATCTATGATTTTGAAAAGCTTGAATAGCCGTAAAATTAAATGCAAAAAACGCATACTATCATTATTTTCAATTTTAAAAAAACGCCTTACGGCTTTTTGCTGCAAAACACCAATGAATTTACATAACATAATTTTTGTTGCTAAAAAGTACCCGAGTACACTAAAGGTAACCCATCAATATTTTAATTCGTAGCCAGTCGGATTCAAACGCAACCAAACACGTTTATAATATAAATATTTAGGGCAGATAATCTTATCTGCCCCGAGGAAGGCATAATGTGTCCGAAACCGATTGACTTTAACGTAAAATAAAGTGCTTTACCGAAAGTTATGGCTATTTATTTATATACGCCTTTTTTACTGTAGTGAGTAGCGTTCTAGTATTTCCATGGAAACCCGCACTAGACATATATGTAACAAACTTGTTTTATTGAAATACTACAGCGAATTGTAGTTTGCGGTGATTTCTACTCTGCAAGTTTAACGTACATTGACATGGTTCAGGCATGTTGCTAGATTTCTATATAACTTTATATAAAATCGGTAACAATGCACTTTCAGTAGAAGTCAGTCAACTAATCTTAATGTTAAAGACGTATTTGTGGAGTCAGATCAAGTTCGCTTACACCAAGCCAAATAGTAATTAAACTATCACAGATCAGACGATTTCTGGACCATAGTGATTCAGATGGATTTATCGACAATTTTTTGTATCAGTGCTTTTTATCATGCAGGTAGTAGTGCCGCAGAATAAGGCACTAAAATAAATATATTTTTTGGGTTGGTGCTATAATCATATAGATAAGGAGCGTGCTGTATATGTATACCTTGTTCTATATAGATATATATATATATATATATATTTGGTTTTAGTGCACGACTTTTTTTTCCGAAATACATGTTAGGAAGGAGTAAAATGAACGTGTTAAGTTTTAGAGTAAGGTTATCGAGTCACCACTCACTGTAATCTGGTTTAATATATAAAGTGAAATGAATCAAAGCATACCATGATCACTGAGCAGGTAATTATTAGATATTAAATAATGTTAAAAAATACTCACAGCTTTGACTTTTCTGTATACACACTGGAGTAGACACTGAAAATAAAAACATAAATTAGTTATTCCGTCAACAGGTACAAGCGCCTATGGTATTTTTCTTTTTTTTTATTAATCGCCAGCGATTGACGAAAATGTAAATTATTTATTTATTGTGATTAAAAATACCCTATTTTCAACATTAATTTTTATTGTTTATGTAATATATTTTTCTATTAACTATTTTTTATTGTTTTTTTAATATATAATTTATATGTTTTATGGGTATATTTTATTAAATCTGTAGGTAGGTAACTGTTTATTTGTTCTGGGAGCAATTAAATGGCGATAAAGATTCATTGTTAAATCACAGTGTTGGTTATTAATATTTTATCTCTGCAATGAATAGGTACGTGATAAAATCTTTGGGTTAATACGCACACACATATTGCCGAGAAAATAAAATTAGGTCACCTATTGGGTATCAACAGTTTTTTCTGTAGTTAAATTACATTTTTTTGCAGTACTGTCTAATAAATAGGCCTCATTAAGTGAATTATTAAGTTAACCTAAATAGTGTTGCTACAATCAAATCGTTGTGTTGATATTTATGCCTCGCTGCAATTGAAAAGAAAGTATTATTTACTTCCATAAAACATGAATTGTACATTTTCAAAGCGCTTATTAACCATATGGCAAGAACCTACATTTAGAAGAAAGACCCGCTATTTCAGAACTGGCACATCTGATAAACCGCGCAAACCGTATGATTAAAAGAAAACAATCATTTATTGAATGCAGTGTTCATTAAAATGAATTTCATCATTATTGGAAATATTTATCTTAGTTTGAAATGTCGGTCATCTGTAACCTGTACGCCTACCTATTTTTTAGTTTCTGCAATTGCAGTTCAATCGTTAATAACCCATTAGATATGCCAATATCGCTTCCGCAAAAACAAAACCAATATCGATGAAATAATAGCACTAAACATTTATTATAAACATTAAAGGAATATCCGAATTTTTGTAATTGAATAATATTCATGTTGCTATTTGTTATAATTATTACCCGGGTTTCACAATTGTCCTTTCGTCTTGATCTTTTGCTTAAAAACTTTTTATGTAGATACTCGTATGTGTTATTTATGGAATCGTTATATTTCTTCTATTATTATAAGAAGCAAAGGAATATATCATGGGATAATGGATAGGTTGTTACTCACCCCAGCGATTCGTTTTTCATCCCTCGTAAATGGAACTTCTCTCTTGTTTCTCGTCCTTTGTTCTGGCATCATCTGCTCCTGCTGGATGACGTCAAGAGCCTCTGAAATAAAAAGATCAAACGAAAGGTTAGTGTTTGAAATAGTATTAGTTGCGCCTACCGAAAAAATCAATAAGCTGCCCATAACCCATTCTATAAAGACTGATAAGCTTTGCCTACCATTAGAAAAATGATAAAATAATAAAAATAAAAAAAATCAACAAATTTCTGATCCAAACATTTTATTTTCGAAGAGTTTGATAAGAAATTCGCAAATTTTATTCAGTTAGCAACAATGATCTGCAGGTGATAATAAATAAAATTTAAAAAATATATTGAATGCACAATTTGCATAATTTTGGTCATACAGCATTGCACGTCACTGGGAAAACAATGTGTGCTCATTGATACACATACTCGACTTACAACACGGGAATGTGCCTAGTTTGGTGGTCTAAACATTCTTAATGACTGTAATAAACAATGCACTGAATAAAAAAAATAAAAAATAAATATAAAAACATACCTTGGTACCTGTTCATAGATTATTTCCGCTACTTTTATAAAAAAATATTTTAAATTAAAGCTAATAGTTTTTTTTTTTTTAATAGGATATTTTTTAATAAATTAAAATTTGATGAAGTTAACCACTACCCATATAATCTTTCCGATGAAATCCTACAAACCACAAGCAATCGATAATGATATTATTAAGTTCCACAAACGTGTTGAATTCAAGAGTTCGTATCTAGTCAACCAACCGATATTCAAGGTATTGAAAATAAAGTCCTTGAAATGAGGTTGCATTCTGAAGTTGGCCGATAAACCCAATTGAACTACCAATTTTTATCCAAGTAGATAGATATGTACACATAACAAATAAATTTATATTACAAGCACAATTTTGTAGGGTACCTACAATATACCTACTTGAATCTCGAATGCATGGAGGAGGTGAAAAGTTTAAAAAATTCTTGTTTAAATGTACCGGATGATAGATCTAGTCTCATTATTTAAATTTCAAAACAATATGCTATTTTTGAAACAGGATTCTTAGAAGGGTGAGGTTCATTTATCTTCCAACAACACATCACGATTGACATTTTCATCAAAATGAAGTGTAGCAAAGAAGTGACTAGGAAGTATTGAAATCATAGGAGGTACTGTTCATTTTATTATTATTATTTTTAAATATGAACACGTACAAGAGGTCCAACAGAAAATCAACTCAAGGTCTGGAGCCAGTGAGACTATGGCATCCCCAATTGGGGTATGATGTGAGGCTAAAGATTGTGGGGAGAGGAAGGAGATGAGAAAGAAGAAAGAGATGGGGAAGACGAAGGTGGGGAAGTACCTGGCTATTCAGATCTGGTCACCCAACACACCTAAAGCAATTTCAAGGCAACGTTTCAATTCTGAATGGTGGTTTTACACCAGAGCGATACTGAGAATATCTTCCACTCTGGAACGTGACGCAGGTATGCTATATTATATTATATAATATTATTTAAAATGAATAAATTGTGAAAATAAAATTTACTTGCGCGCGCCGGGATTTGAACCCGCGACCAGACGAGAGCTTTATCCCTCGACCACGGAGGCCGGCATTTTAATAAAACATTTAGCAGTAAACTATTAGATACATAGACTAAATATAACTCTACTTTAGGTATGGTATGAAGATACCTCGTTACTAAACTATCTGCATAAGTATATATTATATAATAATAGTAAAAAAATAGCCGCATTCCTGGGCATCAGATTTAATATTAAGTAAGCAGTAACCTGTGTAATTTTTCCAATTGTTCATCACAGTTAATATTATTTTCGCCAATACTATATGATAAAACGGTTCCATGATAACTCAACACAGTGACAATTCAACACAATTTTAAAAAGTGATATAAAGTCATTAGAAATGATGAAAAAATATTTTTTTTAACCTAACCTAACCTAACCTACTTAACCCAGTTAATAAAGTTTTTGTTTCATCACTTTCCATGACTTTATATAACTTTTTAAAGATGTAATGAATTATCATTGTGATGATTTATCCGGTCACCGATAAAACTACTGCGTTACATATTTGCAACATTTCACCTGCAATTGTTAATTATTAAGTTGTAAAATTTTAATTAGTTTTCATACGAAGGAACACTTTGTAATTATATTACTTGGGACCTTCTCAAATATGTAAACATACGCCTGATAGGTCGATACATCTAGCTTACAGACCATACTATTGAAATTAAACACAGTTTGCGGTTGAGGAAATATGCGATTCATGTTGACAGTAATTAAGAATCGATTGGCCTCGATTTTCCGATTCGCCACAACGGAGCATCCATTGAAAGTATTATCATACTAGTCTTAACACATAATCCATAAGGTTAAAACTGTAGAAGATTAGAACGGATTGCCGCAGAAACGTGTTGGCCATATTCTTAATGTGGATACTGAGAGTTAAAACACAATAACCAACAAGTAAACCTATTTTAAAATATGTTATTTTATCGTCAAAAATTCTTATAGTTTAGTTAGTTCTACCCAATATGACCTTTAAATAAAGTCTTGCAGTTTAGTCAATTTTAAACCAATATAACCATTAAATTCTCGTAGTTTAGTTAGTTCTACCCAATATAACCTTTAAATTCTTGTAGTTTATTTAGTTCTACCCAATATAACCATTAAATATATTTTTTTTGTATTTTATTCCAGCCTTAAAACTACGTAGGTACTTAATAAAATAATATTTAATTTTCTATTAATATATCAAAGACAACCTATTTTAACAAATATTTTACATTTCATCGGAAGCAAATACGAGAAAGAATGAATAATAAAAATGTATTGAAAATCAGAATTTGCATCTAATGAATAGTAAAAATCACATAAACAATAACTTGTTAAAAACAAGTTATTCGTGATTATGTGGCGAGTCTTAAGAGATTGCATATATTATCAACGGCAATTTCTCCAAATTAATCCACTAATGAGCTAAAATCATATTTATTTTGAATAGATACTGTGCATACAAACGTTCCCATATCGTGCAAGAAATGTACTGTGGAGACAATACAACCTTCAATTGTCTCAACAACAATACATTTTCACACGATACTCAGACATGGAATTACTTTCCATCGAATGAAATGGAAATCAGTTGTGAATCTGCATTCATTAAGACGTAATCCATACTCGAAAATGGTTCTGTTTTACGGTAGAGATGTCGTTACACCTGCTGGCATTGTCATAAACATCGCCTGCACATGATTGCGTTATGTGTCGGTACTTGGTTCAGAATGATAGAAATACGAACAAAGGAAACACAATATTAATTTGAGACTAGATTAAAATTATCACAGGAAATATCACAATATAATTTTATTATTTCGAGTTCCAAGTAAACAATATAGTGAGCGACTCCTGAAAATTCAAACAGTCTTTGCAGTAATTAAGTCCGACCTTCGTGGCTTATTCTAGAAAAGTAGTCCGCCGAATGTATTCATATGGAAATCTACCAAGGCTCAGTTGCCTCATGTGCCATCCGCCTTTGATCATATCGGGTGAAGCCGATTGACGAACCAAAAAGTTGCAAAGAGACAGACGACAACAACATAACGTTTTAACAGCATTTTAGTTAACAATCTAAAGCAGCTATAGCAGTGTTACAACACGATTATTTATTTATTCATGTTCTCCATAAAACAGTTAATGCACCAATTTATTACGGAGAATATTAGTATTAGGTACAACTTAACCTTTTGTGTCTGATTGTTCTTTACGTAATATAAAAACTCTCTGTAGTCGGAAATAATTATGCAATAAGGCAGAGGAAAGATGTAACCGTTAATATATTTTCAAAGGAATATGAATATATTAAACCGTTTTATTGATGTTAATGTCGTTTGTTGCATTAATAAAATTCTCACACAACAAGAATGTCTGTTTTAAGAAACAAGAAAGCGTTACGTCATTGTACTTTTAAATACTTATAGTCTTAAATTTCAATGGAAGAGATAAAATAGAAAATAAATACAGCATTTGTATTGATGAAGTTTTCTACACTTTTAAAGCCATGTACACAACAAACATTGTTTCCTCATGTTCAAATATTGGCTTTTCGCTCGTGAACCATTTCAAGAGAATTAAGTTCGCAAATGATGTTTGGGCGCAAACAACATGCTCGTACTTTCTAAAACAAAAAATAACATTGAACTGTAGAAAATATAAGTATGGTAGGCAGTTGGTAGATATACAAACATTCACGAACTAACGTTTGTAGGTTATATCAATTCTAGAAAAATAATATGGTCCAGGTATATGTGAACATGACTTAAAATCGCAAACCGAAATGTTTATGGCATTATTTGCGGTGTTATGGCGCTTATAGAGTCAATGTAAATTATGTATTTATGTGAGTAGGTACTTAGAGAGTACGATCTTCACGGCGCGCAAATTAGTGCGTTTATAATTTTTTTTAAAGATTCGTTTCTACTTTATTATCAAATTGTTAAAAAATGTAAGCGAAAATCTTCTAAACTAACTAATCTAACTAAAAAATATTTTTTACAATTTTTTTCAGCTAAATCTTTGTGGTTAATAAAATATTATTATATTGTTTGCATTACCCATTTTAATCGAATGTTTATTCAAATTTACATTACATAATATATACTAAATTGGTACGAACAATTAATATAACCCACAAAATACACATATAATTAAATTTCTTACAATCGAAGTTGAATCTGTCCATTGGTGCTGAATTTAAAATTTATAGTTAACTATTTTGTTTATTGGCTTTGACCTTTTTGACATATATTCCTCCGCTATTACCTATAAGTATTCAGATCCAGTCTCAAATGGTGATATATCCATTCATGCACTAATTTTCCGAATGTTAATCCAAATGCCTCCAAAAATTTGTAAATTTGAAATTTACAAATACCATTAAAAATTGTCACCAAATCACCCTAAATTCCTTAGTTTATTTATATATCGATCTACGAACCTTCCGATTGTTATAGAGATAAAAAATGGAAGTGCAAAATGCCCGACTATGTACCTACTTACAGAACTGAAAAACATAAACATAACAATGACTTCATGTAATGGTAAAAATGTATGTTTTCATTGTCATAACTTATTTTTTGCGTTATGAGAAGTAACGTTTCACATAAGTAAATCATTATTTTTTTTAATACAAAATCAATTTGTAGTATGTACTTACTCTTCAACCGTATCATTGATTATAATTGGAAATTACTTATATGGCTTCACAATTTCACGCAATTTTCGTTGCTGTTTTGGTATGGCAGTAAAATTATAGTGGATTGGATTATGCACAGATTTCACAATGTCATTGACCTCACCAAAAGGTGTGTAAATAATTATATAAATATTTGAAACTGACCTCTGAGAATAGATATTTTGATTTCTTCTTGACATTGTGTGATTACTCTCTCTATCTTCTGTGGGGCGGTTGGCGGGTTTTGGCATCGTTTTTCCTGAAAATAAAACAGACATAAGTTATTTTCATGAAGTTCACAATCTTTTGAGGTTAGGAGTTACTCTTTATCTTAAGTTTCATGAGGATCGACTTCTAAAAACAATCCATAAATCAACTTTTATAGATTGATAACTTTGGGCTTTTTGTATGAATCAAATTTGTCCTAAAAAACCATAGATATGCCAATATATAGACAATAAAATTATCATTCGGAGCCTACTTATTATACTATACACCAATGAAAAACTTTGAAAGTATATTCCATAGATTTTCAGAGTTTTTCATTGGTGCATATAGTTAGGCAAACATATGATGTCACAATATTTCGGTTAAAATTTTCGATCGGAGTTATATCCCCCTACAAGAATCTTCTAAGACTTCTAGCTTATCCAATTTTCTTTTGTTTTTCAAAACTTTGACAAATAAATCGATTCTTTATGAGATTAACAAAAATCTACCAAAGCCAATTTATCCTAATACTAGAATTTTTTTTCACCCTTGGTTGTAAATTTCAAACCTAGAAATTATAATTACGTTGAAAAATTCTCAATCAGAATCGACCAAATTTCTCTCTTATACAATATTTTTGTTTGTGTTATTATGATTTACGTAAATACTAAACTGAAGTATTTTATTGAACACCGTTTTTTAAGTTTATTAGCACTTAAGATAGAAAAAAAGATGATCGGTGACAATTCAACGAAATAAACTTAATTTACCTAACATAAACGAATATGGTGCTCTTACTACTAGTTTCCGAACAATGTGTACAGTTAAAAATTTGGAAAACAAAACATACACATTTAAACAATTCTTTATAAGTTTTAATAATAAAGTTAATGTAGTGTAATTCGGAGACAAAATAAGTAGAGGACAATTAATTTGGCACAGAACAGTAATTTAATTTTTAAATATATGAAATTCTAAACATTATTAAATATTTGATTGCACTGCTTCTGTCAGCGCGGTTTTTAACCCAAAATTTATTCACGCCTATTAATACAGCCTTGGAAAGTAGTATTTTAATTACAGTGTGCAAAAGTCCGTTACAGTCGTTAATAATTAATTACAGATGTTAAGGTTAAAATATCACAACTATTTTTCTGTTAAAATCGTAATATAAGTGTTCTGTTCTTAGATAGATTATTTATAAAAAATATATGTTGTAGATTATTTATAAAATCAACTGTTTTAAACGATAATAGAAAGTATAACAGTGATTTAATACGGAGTAAAAATGTTTTATTTTAGAGTTGTATTCACAATTGAGTTGAATGCTTAATTGTTTGGAATTGATTTACGTATATAGTTAATATATCGATGTTTTTCTTTAATATGATCTTAGTATATAAAAATTCAGCCTGAGTATGTTTGTGCTCACAAAATTCGAAAAGTAGTCGATCGATATCGCTGAAAATTTCAAAGTTTGTTCTTATTGGTGCCAGGAGTGTTTAGAGAGTGGTTTGAATGGTCGTAGAAGAAGTCGGGGACGCCCGAAGAATACATAAAGCAATATCTCTGCACCGGAAGGAGATACGGAGTCGATACAATGTATTTTTTAATCTAATATCTATACGCACCAATACATCAATGATACGCACATATAAAATATTAGTCAAACTGGTTTGTTCAGTTGACTTTGAAAAATATGTATTTTTTAATTTAAATTTAGGGGTAATCAGAATATGGAGGCTGATGCGCTCAATTACAGAAACATAACTTTTTTGTTTTGTTTTTTATTTGTGTAATTTAATTTATTACAATCGTTTACTTGTTTGTTTACAGGGTATTCTCACAATGCTGTCACATGACAGCTTGTCTGCAGTTTAAACCAGATCAATATTTAATTAAATGTTAATTTTTATGGTTTTGTAATAATGTATTTGCGTTAATATTATAAGAACAATACATCATAAGAATAGGTGTATTTTATTTTATTATTAGTAAGTACTTATGGATAAATCTTTAATTTAGGTAGATACATATAGACATTTAATGATATATGGATTGTTTATTTATTCCTCCGTGGTTCATTTATTATAGCTTTGATATTTTCATTAAAATTTGAATTTAGTTTATTAAATATCACATCCTATCAAAGATCACGTTGTGTCTTTTGAGTATTAAAAAGCTTAAATAACAATTTAAATTCCAATATTGGGGCATTACAGCACAATGGAGCAGAAGAGGTTCCTAAAATCGTGCGCCCTCAATTGTAGGATTCGATCAACGAGTTGACCAACTTCTCTGTGCTTGGTAAGTCCCCGGAACATCACACAATGGGTGATTTGGGACCCAGCAGCCGCAACACGGACTTTATGTTTATAGACCAATGATATAAATTATACAAAGTTGGCTTTAAGGTGCCAAAATCAACCCGTTAAATAATTAGAATCCCCGTTTTTCAATGTTTTCGTTGTTCGAATGTAGAAACCTACGTTAGTGGCATCGGTGGATATATTTTCTTTAGATTACTTACAAGTTGTCAGCTATTGGCACTACACCGGGAGCGATTTTATCGAAGAGCACTAAAAGCGGCAAAAAACATTATTTAAAACCATATTTTTTTTATTGGGTAAGTACGTACCTACCTAAACCTCTATTAACCCCTCCAGCGTTAGAGGGTCATATATGACCGGGCGTCCATATTTAAAAAAAGGATTTTTTCTTTTTTTCAAGCATTCGAAAATACATATTTTTTTTGACTTTATAAAGTAAAATAAAAATTCTTTCCAGTTTGCTAGAAATATTTAAACTGGAATCCTTAAATAAAATCCTAAATATATACAAAATTCTAAAAGTGAATAATTCATATTTCGCGCCGCTATCGTAACAATAAGTTTTACTTTACAAAAACTTTTTGCCTGTGAGTTTTTGTAGCCGGATAGTTCTCACGTAAGTGAGAACATCTGTAAAAACCCAGTAAAAATAAATAAATAAAGTAGGTTTGCTAAAAAAAAAAAAAAAAAAATTATAATATATATTTAAAAAAAATATTTCTTATTTTTAATTATATGAACGAGATAAAAGTGTAGGTACAGCTTTCTTACTAATTCCGTAAACAAAACGTATGTGTTTTCGAAATATCGAGTTCTTTCAATTTTTCAACGATTGTAGTAAAAATGTGGTTAGTGTTTTTGACCTTGATCTTTCACTTTTCATATTAAAATTGTATTATTTAGAAATAGTTATGTTTATTTTGAATGCAAACACCGGAAAGATAATTTAATCTAGTTTCTAAAACAGTGTTTATTTTTACGGAAAATTAAAAAATAAGATGTATAAAGCGCATTTGAAATGCACAGAAAACATTGCAAACTGAACAAATGTGATAAATGTACTGAGCACAGATCAATTCAACTTTTGATTGTCCATAACCCTTCACATAGAAAAACGACATTTTGAAAT
The DNA here is from genome assembly GCA_026573805.1 of Hesperophylax magnus. Classification (NCBI taxonomy): domain Eukaryota; kingdom Metazoa; phylum Arthropoda; class Insecta; order Trichoptera; family Limnephilidae; genus Hesperophylax; species Hesperophylax magnus. Next base: position 11,616,350 of record JAIUSX010000002.1, read on the forward strand.
AAAGAGGAAAAATTCCAGTATATTTTCCCACTCCCGAGTATATTGCAAAAGATTTTTCGAGTGGATGTCAACATCAAGATACCCCATCCCAGCTCCGATTATATGCTATGGATCATCTAGTCAAATTTCCATCATTGTTGCAGTTGCAGACCAATTATTGCCGGACACCTTGGGTCGGTAGGTACAAGGTGCGGGCTGTCCAAGTGTCCAGTGTCTAGTGTCCACCAGTTGAGCACTGCTATACTGCTGTACCTATTTGGTAGAATCACTCTGCATAACCAAGGAAACGTGCCAACTTCACCAATAAAAATAATAATATGTCTGACTTTTAAGTAGTTGTAGTTTTTTCGTTGAAAAATGCAAAATTTCACCTTTTTCATGTTTTGATATAAGTATTTTCGTAGAACGGAAACGTGCAGTTGAGTGCTATATAATTTATGTAGGCCAGGTTTTTCTGCACAACATGAACCAGTTTTTATCAAAAAAAAAATTACAAATATGGGCCCTTTTGTGTCTCCGGGGTTCCTCATAAACTCTCTGATTAAATAAAACTCCGGCTTCAACTTGGACTTTTGATAATGATAAGTTTTTTAAAAGCGTTAGATTTACTTTTCATAATTGAAAGGCGGTTGGAAGAGTATGAACGTCGACCTTGAGTTATTATCATATTTATTTTATTTATTTTTTTTATTAGGTACAATATTTTTTACAATTCAAGGTTTTCAGTAATGTAGGCCTCACTGGGTGGCTTGCCCGTGCTGAGGCCTTCAATTGATAATATAAAAAAAACTACATAATAAATTTAATGAGAAAAATTATACATTTAAAATTAAAAATACATAATAGTATATTTAAAAATTTAAAAAAAAAAAAAAAAAAAATGGAACATTGAAAATAATCTTGTGTGTTTGTGAATTTTTTGTTTTTTTTGTTTGTTTTTTTTGTTTGTTTGTTTTATTTACCCCTCAGCCCCTACAATACTCGGCAGCTAACGCCATCTATGGGTAACCTAATTGACTAATCTAGTACCATCTACGGGTGAGTTCATACACCAATATCAAGGATATTACACCCCAAAATTTGATAAAATATGAATACAAATAAAAATAATATAAAATAGCTACAAAATTTTTTCTTACTACGTTTTGGAAGGTAACCGGATAAATCATCACAATGATAATTCATCACATCTTTAAAACGTTATATAAAGTCATGGAAAGTGATGAAACAAAAACTTTATTAACTGAGTTATGTAGGTTAGGTTAGGTTAAGTTGAAAAAAAATTTTTTTTCATGGTTTCTAATGACTTTATATCACTTTTTAAAAGTGTGTTGAATTGTCACTGTGTTGAGTTATCATGGAACCGTTTTGGAATACGTTTTTGGTGGGAATTTGGTGAGACGTAAATTGGATTGGAAACTGATTGTAGGCATATCATTATGTAATTGAAACTTTTTGAAGCCATTTACAAATCTTCTAAATCCATGGCCCATGGCGCAACAGTAATTCCTTGTTTACCAGATCTAATTACAACAATTTATTATAATAGTTGAACGCAAACAAGAATTAAGTTAAATTAATATTCCAATAAGATTTGCATTATATAAATGGACGGAGTAAAGCAGCCAGCAGCAGTTATGTTGTGAAGGTCAATAAATAATGATTCAGACGGTAAAAGTAAACCCGAGCGGCTAGCTGGGCAATACTGGGCAATTGTAGGCAATACAACTGACAGCACTCTCGGCACTCGGACCAAGCAAAGTGATGGGTGACTTGGGGTAAAATTAACTCGTATCTCTTATGTAAAGCACATTGAAATACGTTTTTATGTTATATCGGAATGATAAATTCCTTCGAGTATATAGTATTTTGTGTTTTAGATTCAATAAGTCTCGCGGCGTCGCCCTGACTAGCATCTGACGTAGAGAGTAATTTTTCTATTATTTTGCAAAATTTTATCAAAAGTATCAAAATTCTACTTTTGTGAAAAGGGGATGGGTTGGTTTTTTGAAAACTAGTGTAGATATTCTAATCCGCCTCAAAACGCTGCCCAACCTGATGGCGACATAGTTCGTGTGAGGTTTAACACAAAATTTAAAAGACAGCAAACTTAATCTTGTTTTGGAGGTTAAATATGCAAAATTTCATCAATTTGGGATGATAAATTAGATAGATAGATTTGTATAAAAATTCAAACGCCACACAAACTCTACTTTGTATAAATGGTAGATTGATAGATTATGGTGCCCGGAAACCACTAGTAAAGCGGGAAACTGATGAATATACATCACATTTGGAATCGATTTTTGGGACAATTTTTCCTTTTCGCGAGCGCGAAGTAGGAATTTTTCATCAAAATTGAAGAAAAAATCGGTCGCTATACGGTTACTTTCAGCTGTTTATTATATTTTAAAATCGGTCGAAACGTCGATCGGAAAAAGCTAAAATTGTAAAACAATATCTAAATGCTCAGATCAAATAAAAAATTGTTGTGTTCTGTACTTTCCCGCTTTACCACTAGTTTTTTGAACACCTTGTATATTATGATATTTTTTCTACGACTAACCTTTTCGCTATCATGGATTGCTTTTGATTACAAAGTTATAAAACCAATTAAAAAGTGTTAAAGTTAATTCAATATTTAAATATGTTTGATAGAAACATATCAAAACACAAAAAAATGTACCAACTTCCTCTTTTGTAAGTACTTAACCAAAATAACTACTTTACAGAAGCTGACTTTTAAATCATTTTATAGCTTGTGATTTTATGCAATATCAGGATTAATCAATGTGTTTTTTAATAATTTGTTCGTAATGATCCATTATAGCCCTTTTTTTAAAAAAATTATATAACTCGGAGCTTGTAGCAATTCTTAGTTGATCATCATACTTGCGATTTATGTATTGAATCTTGTAACATGTATCTACTGTCGACCAGGCATTGAATCACATTTAATCTATTAAATACAATATTTAAAAAGATGCCGTGGGTGAGACATATCGAGGCGCGCTGATGAACGCATGCATACAACAATGGAAGGTTAAACACATACATCAAATCTATTAGTTACCATTATTTGTCATTCGTGGTCAAACGATTTTTCTTTCTGGAAGAGGTGGTTTATCGGAAATATAAAACTTACTTCTAGACTCTCTAGAGGGTGTCGGGGCGTCCAGTCCCGGCGCAATAAATTATATTTAATTTATGACAGACCGCTATTCATAACTGAAAGTTGCTTCCAATGACTTTAGCCGTGTTTAGTGAGTAGATCTGAGTATCAAGGTACTTTCACAACTTAATTTTCCCCGCTCCCTTAAATCTCACAACATAATAAAGGAATATGGATAACATAATCCCAATGGCTATTGGGAGAGTTGGAACTCTTCTGCGAGCAAATCAAATCCAGTCTTTTTTTATATCCAGCTGCTTGAATCTAACATCGCATGATCTTTTTGATTCAACAGTGCTGTAATGACCAACATTCGAGCTCCGGGCAAACTTTTTTTTTGTCATAATAAAATAATGATTTGCTATGTAGGGATTTATGAACGCAACACATAAATACATCACATTTTAAACTTAAGTGTACCTACAATGTACATATTAGAAAATAAATTAATCAAGCAATATTAATAAACATTTATGGGAGAAATAACTAACGTCGACGATGTATCGCAGTCATAAAGCAGCCACGGGGCAACCATCCGGGCGGTCGCTACGCCAATGAATATTAAGGTTTAGTAAAAACGTTTTTTTTATTTTATTCTAAGTTTTGATACATATTTACATAATGGACTAAAGTTATAAAACAATAGATGAAATTAAAGGTAGAAACAGATGAAATTAAAACAAAAAATAACAAAAAAATTGACACTATCAGTGGAAGTTTCAAACCCACAGACATAGGAATTAATAGACGAGAAGATATGGGCGAGGGGTAAAATCAACTGTTGAAGAACAAGGGAACGAGGGAACGAGTGAAGCTGACTGTGATTCGTCAATAAATCAATCTGACAGTAAATAGGCATCTCGCATTATAATATCACCATTTACTTCTTAAAAGTAAAATCTGCTTTGAATGAATAGACATTTTTACATGGGAGCGCAAATTACTCGCCACGTTATGAACAAATTTGCGAAGTCCAAATTCGGCAAAGTAAGGCAGCTTTTATTTTCAGAGTCGTAGTTAGTTTCAGAGTATTTAGTTAAGACACTTTTATAAATGTTCATAATTTACTTCCCAGCAACCAACCAGCTTTGTGTTTCGCGTCCAGACGTTTCTCTATGTGATAGTAACAACTGATTCATATTATACGATGTGAATATGCTTAAAATAAAGTAAAATAATGCTTATATATGGAATGTAATACGACAATTGGGTTTATTCTCTTTTTTCACATCTATTTTTACCAGTTTTCATAGTACAAGTCAAAATTTTGCCGTGTTATTTAGTAAAATGAACCGATGATGCCTCGACCATAGTTCGCACAAGAATGATGACGTCACGTTTTCAAATTTCATTTGAGGCCAAACGCGAGCCCAGCCGGCTCAATGGAACCGGTATGGGGAGTGGGGATAATACGCTTTTAATCACTTAGGGCAGGTCTACTAATATTCATATGTCTATGTTCAAACCAGACAATGAGGTACCTACTAAAGTTTTTCAAACAGAAGAATTTGTTTTCAAAATAAAAGTATTGCCTTCTATACTATATTGCCTAGTTATAACTCGTAATTCAACAAACAAACAAAAAAAAACAATTACGGTGTTAAACCTATATGTATTAATTTGCAAATGTGTCGATCAATGATTATGCATATAACTGGTCCCATTTTCAAGTGCTGCAACGTAAGAATATCTTATTAAGGCCCGATCACTTGTTTGTAAAGTGAATACAGAACTACATTAATGCCATCTGTTTAAATGTCTTTATTAGAAAAACCCACAACTAAAATTGTATTACTCATTACGTAAATGGCGTATTTTTTCGCCATTAAAAAAACACTTTCCTGATAGTCATTGTTTTTGATTACATAATCCAAAACTAAATTAAACGAAATTCAAACGCAGCTTGTTTGAAAATTAACAGGAAATGATTCTGTCAAAGAGATACAGAAATTTGAGCCACCATTAAAAATAATATTTTTCCTAAGAACTTTTTCAGTTATTTATTTAAATTTCTTATCTTTTTACAGTTCATTGAACCTAAATTATTTCCTGAATAAAGTTAATAATTAACTACTGGTTATTGCACTCTGAATTTTGCGTATTGTAGTCAAAGGTTGGTGTCCTATGACAATATACATAAAAGCGATTGTAATCGTTTTGTCGACACTGTTGAATGATTGTTGCCAGCCTTGCATTTTTCTTTGTTAATCAATTATTTCCTATCGATAAAAAACCTTCGGTCTAAAGCCATTTATTAGCTGTAGGGTTACGAATCGTATAAACTTGACAATGAAACCTGATTATTTGATGTTTTTAATTTTATAATGTGGATCAATACTTTGAAATACCTACAAGTAAAAATGTGCTTTTTATTTGTATTATGCTTTTAGTTCTCGAAATAATAATTTAAATGCGCTCTACCGCCACACTGAGGAAAATGAGTATTACTAATTTATTAAGAATTTCTTCAAATTATTCGTAATTCCGTGAAAAACGGGATTTCAGGCCCTTAACGAATGAATTGATAAACTTTAGTAATATACAAATGTATTTTCACGCTATCGGAACACGTGTTCATAAAAATCCTATTTTGCATTTCGTCACTATATATCAATGCGAATGAATGAACACGTGTTCCAATACATTAGATTTACTAAAACTTGATTAAATGGTTTGCAATTATTAAATGAGTACTTTTCACCGAAATTCGTTCCTTTTTATACTGTTTTTAAATATTGCTGAGCACCAAAAACTGTTCAACCTTGAGCTCTGGAGTCATGAATTTTTCACCGTTTTACTGTATGGAATTTCAAGTTTATCGCAACTATTTTCAGTTAGCTTGTCAATTTCATCATGAGCTTTGGAGCCTCAAAATGTTTGTACCACATTATTCAATTGAATTAATAATATTTTAAAAAAATGACTATATTTTTAAATATTATTAATTTTTAGGTTTGATGACTATCAAACCTACCTACTCCTGGGTTATATGGTAGCTATTTTAACATCAATATTTAGTTATTTTTCCGAAATATCATTAGTTAGTATTGATTAATGGAACAGTTTTCTGTAGTGTACGTAATTTTTTTTTAAATGTGAAATCGTCGAAGAGTCGCAACTGCTCCCAACTGTCAGAGCCAGTGAGACTATGGCATCCTGAATTGGGGTACGTTGTGAGGCTGAAGGTATTGAGGAGGGGAAGTAGATGGGAGGGATGAAGGTAGGGGATCACTTGGTTATTCAAATCTGATCACAAAACACGGCTAAAGCCATTTCAAGCAACTTTTCAATTCTGAATGGTGGTCTTACACCAGGGCTATACTGAGAGTATCTTCCACTCTGTATCCTAATATTATTTTTAATGAGTAAATTGTGAAATAACTTAAATTAATCGAATACAATTTACTTGCGCACGGCGGGATTTGAACCTGCGACCTCCGGCTTACTAGTCGAGAGCCTTACCCCTGGACCAGGGAGGCCATCACTTAGGCTGAGGCGTACTTCGTATTATTAATATGTGTAACACGTTATAACAATATATTATATATTATCCTCAGTCATCCAGGCTAAATATCTGCCTTTGGCATAGTTTGCATGTAATTGATTACAGTGCGAGTGTTAGTGGCAAGTACCTATACGCAGTACTTATAATTGAATTATAATAATTCTAAGTACATTACTTCATCATGTTGAATGTTCAGTAAACAGGTATGCGGCGACAGAAATCTTGCAATCCAGATAAGGACACTTGTTGATTGTGGAAATTATGGGATTATACATATAGATGCAACATGTGAGACTCAGTTGAATGATTTGTATAGCGCCGTTTCAGTGAAAAAATCACCTCAAGGTTGTCAAGGGGTAAAGTGCACTAACTTCGGGAGGTGATTCTACATGATGTTATAAGTAAATAACTTTTTGGAAATTAACAAAATAACCCTTACTAAATTATTTTTCCAAAGAATATTTATTTTCACAAACAAACAATTCAACTTTTTTATGTTTTCGTTGGAATTTCGAAAAAAGTTATTTATTTTTTTGATTCGATAATCTTGTAGAATCACCCCCCTGAAGTTAGTGCACTTTACCCACGGACACCCTGTATAACACATTTCTGCAACTTATGGTTAACAGATTGAATCAACTGTTTCGTCGATCACTAACACAAAACTATATGTACAATGCATTTGATCAACGAACGCGATGCTACTAATGGACATATAATATTACAATTTATTTACATTCTGTACTGGTAGATAATAGGCAGGATTTAGACTTGTTTTATAACCATATCTGTATAATAGCCAGATAGCTCCAAATCTTCCTCTTTCCCATCTCCTTCTCCTTTCTCCAGCCTCACAATATACCTAAGAATAGGGGGTGTCATAGTCACGCTGGCTCCGGACTGTGCAGAAAACACATTATCAGATAATTTTTTTAAGTAGTATTTAGTATAATAGCAGATAATATGATTAATTAATTACAATTACAGATGTCTAGCTAGGTGTGTAAAATAATGTATAATTATTAATTCAGGGTAAAATATCAATAACACGAGGGGGTTCCCATCTGTTGCAATTCATCTATAGTCATTAGAGTTACAAAAATGGGTATAGCACAAGTCATTTCGGGGCTAATGTGTGAACAAGTGAACATTTCATTTTTTGTAAACATTCCCAATATTGAGATTCTGTAACACTATCCACTATTTGGGAGGCGGGTTTGGTTACCGCCTCCCGGGGAACAATTTATTGGATATCCAACACCTCTGCCATAGGTCACCCCAAGTGGTTTGCTACGTTTGGTGATTTAGCAAAGGGTGCCCGGGTTCATCGTGTGAAGTGTGTTTAGGATGCACCTGCCCACCAGCTGCATGGCATGCCAGATCGGGAGAGGCTAGTTTGGGGAGACCCTTTGGCCTCTCCAACTGGTCTCTTTTGACCCATCGCCTTGCGGCGCATCGGGAGGGATAAATCATTCATCATTCATTCAACCCACCCCTTACATTTAATTTTTATTCCTATCCACCCATACTTTTTACTTCCCAGATCTTCCTTTCCTTAAACAGACCCTTCACACAGCATCCCCAAGGATGAAATTTCCTCAGGGATTCCTGCGTAAAAAAATTAAGTTAAAAAAAAATCGATTTTGGTGTAACTATTTAATACATTTAAAAAAGGTTTAAATACCTACTTTAAATTTTAAAAGGTTTCCAAAATCCTTTAGTAATCCACCGAATGACAGTACTGAGAACCATTCCACATGAAAAACCATTGCTATTCAAAGGATATATTTTTGAACCCCAGTAATCTCATACATTTATACCCATCGAAGTGATTGTAAACTCAAGGTCAGAGATTGTCAAATTTAACTGCAGTATAAATTATTATTGTCTACGAATGACAACGATTTTCATGGATACTTATGGCACTGATCACACAGTTAAAAATATTGAAAATATTTTACCACAAAATATAGGTAACCTGCCAATCAATGTGAAATATAAGTATAAGTCTCTGTACTAAGAATATATATCGAAGGTGATTCAATACACCGCAACTGCTGCTAATTCCTCCTACGCAGAGGTGATTTTGCCTTCAGCACTGATTCATCGCCGGCTCGGTGGTGAGACCATGTTTGGAAAACGACCTTTATTAGAAATCGCCCATGGATTTTAAAAATGAATCGGAGGGACCTCTACTCTTTAATTTCATGCATAAATCATTCTAAAATAGGCACAATAAATCTACGTAATATATAAGATTTCATCGTTTCAAAGTTATAATTAATGCACAAGTTAGGTGTTAGGTACCTACTTAGCTGCATATAATTATTTTAAAAATATATATGGCTTAGGTACCTACCCATATAAAAGATTTTTGTTAGTTATACAACGATTTACGCAAAAAAATAGTCAGTGTTTTATGAATATTAAACATACCCCTTCTGAAGCAACCTCGCTGAAGGTTTCAGAAATTCCAAAATATGCACAAAGCAGCACTGACAACAAAACACTGTTTAGACGCACCATGTCTAAATATTAACACACAAAAATAAATACAAAATATTCACGCCCGAATTTAAATTCGGAACGGTTTCGGAAAATGTCTAATGGGGGTGTTTTACTAAAGCGCGTCGGGTAGGTACTTAGCGGGAAAGCGCAGCTGTCAAACTGTTAATATTTGAGTGGATTTTACTGTGGCCCGCGCGTCATAGTGTGTCGGTGTCCCCGCGTGGAATGATAATAAAGGCTAAATGCTTTATTGAGAAAGGCTCCGACTCCAACGCGAGAGTCACTGCGAAAAATAAAAGTGGGCGACACGAATAAATTGTGAACGCGGTGGTTACGCGCTCTGGTTATGCGAAATGCAACAGTCGCTGGTCGCTGGTCGCAAGAGGGCCCTCGTCACTGAGCTGCCAAGGTACCCCAAACTCCAGCGTAGGTGCCGAGTTCCTAAATCGCGGGAAACTGTTCTGCTAATAAAAAACTTAACTAGAACCCACAGAACATATTTTAACTGCCCATAACATTATTGATTAATTGCAAGCGGGTACTTCGCCTAAAAACCCATTCGGTACCTACCGACAGGTTTTTTTTCCAACGTTCCATTTGTGAACACCGTGAAAATCTTACGTTTTCGTTTTTAATTGCGTTTATCTATAGCCAGCATATGGCCAACATGTGCAAAATTTAGACTTCCACATTAATTTTGCTGTAAACATTAAAAAAAAAATGGTAATAAACAGCTGTTTAAACGAAAACACAGACAAGGTCTTGTGAATTCATACGCGACACGCACATACGTTTTCACTTCATAATATGAAATACACTGTACGAAATTGGTACATGAGCGTAATTAATATGGCGAAACTAAAGTTTTATCACGAGCCTGATTGTAACCGCGTAATGTAATCAGCCGTAGAAGAAAATAATTTTGCCTACCTAACTACAAACTACATAATAATTATGACGCAACTTGGGCAAGCTTCTAGTTCTAGCCCCTCTACAGCCAAGTGAAAGTTTTGCTGATACTGGTTGCATTGGAATGGATACTTTATAGCATTTTTTTGTCTCTTTGATACTCATTAAGGAAATGATTAGATTGAGTATTAAAGTATTATAAACATTGAACTCATTTCATAAAACGCAAGTATGTGCAAAAAATGTGCGATAATATTGCGCTATAAAAGTATGAAAACAAATAATTTAATTAGTAAGTTTTCCACTGTTTTCCAGTTGGCACAGTTTTTTTTTGCTATATATATATAGAATATATATATAAAAAAAATATAAAAAATAAATATATATATATATATTTTTTTTTTAATGATATCTTTATTCAGTTGTTTTTTTACATTTATATTTTACAGTGTCTTACAAAACTGAGTAGTATTTAGTTTGATTGTAAGAAATCTCTCCCTTTTACAACTTTTCAATATACAAAGGTATTATCATAAAAAAAAATTTCTAACTAATTTAATTATAATTTTATTTAAATATTTTTTAAGTACCTCTTTCCCTGTAATGGTCGGATATTTTATTAGTTACAATAAAATGTCCCAACTGCCTGGAGCCAGTGAGACTATTTCAACCTCATTGTAATGAAACCTGCCAATCGTGAATAATCGTTTTTTCACTAAACCTTCGCTACCCCTGGATGTAATTAAGATTCCTGATCAATTGAATTTATTAATGAAGCTCAAAGGATTTCGGCGGACATTGAACGCACAAGGATTTGGTTGCAAAATTATTATGGCAGCAGTTTAACGATGTTTTTGACCTTTGGGCGATGAGTGTACGGATTACGAAGGCAGTATCTTTAAGATAATAAAGATTAAAGCGTGGAAAAGCCTGAGTTAGGACAATCAAGTCAGTTTTCAAGCCTGACATTATGTTTATTATTATTTATCAGTGTATTGAACAGCGAATGTGAATTATATGAAAGTGAATACAATAATAAAGCAGATCTCATGAAAACTTCCTCTCAATTTGTGCACTTATAATCTATAAAATTGATTAAATTTTGTGTTGTTCCATAATTAAGTAGTTAAAAAATGATATATTATATTTTTGCGGCACATTCCAGAGAGGAAGATACCAGTGGCGGTTTTCTCTAAAGTGCGTTTGTGCGGCGAACCCCCGTTAAAAAGATGAGAAAATAAAACAAACTTGTTTTATAATAATATAAGCACATTATAGATAGCACGCTATTAAAATTTCGCCTTCAAAACCCGCGCCACCGAAAAATACGATACATATTCCAAGTTTGTGCGAGTTAAAATCCGCGCCAAACTCTTCATACAAAAGAATTTTAGCCGGTACAGACCCTATGACGGTGACATATACAAAATTTGGTCTTTCTTTGCAAAACTAAGACAAATTCTGTGCGTCGAACACGCGTTATGAAATCACGTGACCTCCGAACATTGACGAATGTAACCGAAGAAACCCGAGAACTTCGCGGACTGACCCGCCGACGTTTGACCTTTGAACCATAGGGAAGCAAGTGTTATTTTTTATGTTATATTAGGGTATTTAACTTTGTAGTCATTTTTGTACATATTTTTGTTTTCTTGTTTCTGCATTTCTTCAACCGTTTGCTTATGGCATTTGCAAATCTACTACCTATTGAAGTAGACTTAGTAAATTTATTTCGTGCCACGTTTATTTGTTTTTTTTTATGTTTTAAAATATCTATTATATATTCTACGAAATTATTCTTCTCGAAAAAACAATAATAATTAGCAACATACATTGAGTGCTATAAAAACATTAAACAATTTAATTCCTATAAAACTTTTCTCATTATCTAATAATTTTGTCTAGTGTAAAGTGATTTAAAACAATAATATGTAGGTACCCCTCCCACTAACTTTATTTAAGTTGTGTAACTGCTGCCGTATTCGACTATTTGACGAAGGACAACAGTAAGTAAATTTTAATTAGATATGTTTATCTTCTCTTGAATTTCTGAACCCCCTGTTAAAAAGACCACGAACCGCCACTGGAAGATACACTCAATATCGCCACGGTGAAAAACTACCATTCAGAATTGAAATGTTGCTTGAAATTGCTTTGGCAAAATACCAAATATTGAACTTTAGTGTTTAGTGCTATTTTCAACGGAATATGATAAAATATGTAAGAAAACACAATCAGATTACTTGTGGAGTATTAACGGGTGCTATGCACGTAGTTCAAAGTACAATAATATGTCGATGGAACCTAACCAACTAATCAAAAAAACTAGGCCTCAGCACGGATAAGCCACCCAGTGAGTCCAACATTACCAAATTAAACTAAGAAATGTAAAATATTGTACCAAAATAAAAATAAATAAAAAAATTGTCGAAAGATGTTGAGTAATCGTATCCAAGCACGGTTCAAAACACAAGTTGGCTAACAAGTTGACAAATTGCGGAAAAAAAATAATGAATAGCCAACTGCATCGCGGATTACGGCAGCAGGTAATAGACAGAAGTAGAATGCAGGAGGCAAGAAGGTTGTTGCAATGATGACCCCACGCAACGGTGATTTGCAGACTTTCTCGCAAGAGACCCGCAGCTACCAGCAAGCGGCAATATGGCTCTCCTCGGGCCATAGACCATAGACATCATCATCTGATAGTAAACAGTAGATACGATGTAGGTATAGTGAAGATTAACTTCGGAGGAATGTTACTTCAATAATATTTATTTGCAAAATATCATCATATTTCCCGGAATAAACTCATTCCGGGAAATATGATGAAAGCATTTTAAAATCAGAGGAATATCGTGGTATAAAATAAAGTAATGTAGTAAACTGAGGTAACTTGTGATAACAAGAAAGGGTTGTTTCACAAAATTTGAACAATTCGTTAAATTTCAAAGTTAAAATTCAAGCTCTGTGAAAGCCTTGGGCTAGCGCATTGTCCCAAAACCCAATGCGCTGGCCTTACTTGGCGTATATTACATGTATATACAGCCGCCAACGTTGGCCATCCAAACCCGATTATTGTCGGTTTTCGTGCACACATCAAAGGATCTTGGCGCCAACTCGCCAAAGGCGATGACACGTTGGCGCCAACGTTGGCCCAATGTGTACTAGGGGCTCAACACGTTGGCTCAGTTGTACTGGCTGCTTAACACAAGAACAATTATACAAAGGAAATGGTCCACTTTACTAAGCTTCCACAGACGATTTTACGAAAACGTGTAAATAATTACTATACAATATCAGAAAGAAACCGTCGAAACCTTTCTTGTAGGCTGGTTTTTAGCCATTTGTTCTTACTTTTAGGTTGTACACTAATATAAACTAACTAACTAACTAACCATCACGCCGTTTCCCCGCAGGGGTAGGCAGAGAGGATGGACCGCCAAACAACTCGGTCACACCACACACTTCTTGCCTCATTCACATTCATACATCGTCTCATACATACTCTTCTTTCCCCTCGTCCTAAACGTGGGGGAGGTGTTGGTTTCTATGTACGTCGTGAATTATCAAGCGTTATACTACCACACGAAAACAAGTACTTGGAACAAATGTGGATTAAAATTAAGGCTCCGAATATCGATATATATTTAGGCACAGCATACAGAACTAGTAAAAACCTCGTCAATGACGCAATCGATTGTATCAGTGATAACTTATCTGACCACATGTTTCAGTATGAAACACTTTTTTTACTTGGCGATTTAAATATAAACTTATTAAACAAACAGGAACCGGATGCAAAAAAGTTAATAGATGCATTGCAAGCATTTAATATGTCGCCAACTGTAAACGAACCAACAAGAGTAACAGGTACTTCCTCGACACTTATAGATGTGGTATTCACTAATAAACCTGAAATAGTTACACGTACACAAATTTACCATTATAAAACTATAAGCGACCATGGTTTAGTTATATGCGACTTAAAATTTTCAAAACCAAAATATATACCAAAAACAATAACTTACAGAAACACTAAAGACATAGACATGAATAGGCTAAATGCCGATTTGGCTAACGGGCCATGGCAACACATAAGCGCTTTGAATGATGTTGACAGTATGGTCACACACTTCAATGTGTACGTATTGAATATCTACGATACGCATGCACCAAAACAGACAATAACCATTAAAGACAAACACAAACCTTGGATAACAGATGTCATTAAATATATGATGAAAATTCGAGATCGCGCGTATATCAGGTATTTAAAATCAAAATTAGACTCACACTACATTTATTATAAACAATTACGAAATCTAGTAACCTCTTCCATGAAAAGAGAAAAAAAAGCATTTTTTGAATATAACATCAATAATAATGTGCATGACTCAAAAAAACTCTGGAAATCTTTAGAAAATTGCCTTCATGTTAAAGACAAAGTCGGAGATATACCAACACATTTAAATGACCCAGAAGCCATAAATAATCATTTTATTAATCACAGTCAAAATCTAGAACATAGTCCAATTTTAGTCAACCATTATAATACACAAAATCACTCTATAGCAAAATCATTTTCACTTCAAATAGTTGATGAAACTACAATATCAAAACACATTCATAGTATCAAATCAAACGCTATCGGTTGCGATAAAATAAGTATCTCAATGATTAAACTCATTCTTCCGTATGCACTCAGCACTATAACAACCATTATTAACCAATCATTACGGACAGGTACAGTTCCAGCACTGTGGAAAAATGGTTTAGTCACACCAATTCCGAAAAAGAAACCAATTTCAAGTATTAGTGATCTCAGACCGATTAGCATATTACCAGCACTATCCAAGGTACTCGAAAAAGTTGTGTTTGAGCAAACAGTAGTCTACGCTGAAACATGCGGGATTATACCTCGTCATCAATCGGGGTTTCGTAAAGGCCACAGCACTACAACAGCTCTGCAATGTATTACAGATGATATTCTTGTCTCCACTGATGCAGGCAAAGCCTCGATACTAGTTCTGCTGGACTTCTCTAAGGCATTTGACTTACTGAGCATTCCATTACTTATTGCAAAGTTGCGTTACTTTGGTTTTGACGATGAAGCAATAAAATGGTTTCAAAATTACTTCAAAGATAGAACTCAGCGCACAGTTTGCAAGGATAGTAATGGGACTCTAAAATATTCATCTGACATTATAATAACAAGAGGGGTACCCCAGGGATCGATACTAGGGCCATTGCTTTTTGCTATATATACCGCTGACATGATGCAATCTATTGAACACTGTGGTTCGCACATGTATGCTGATGACACACAACTATATTTATCGTTTGACGTAAATAAAACTCATGTGGCAGTGGATATGGTAAATGGTGACCTACGTAGAGTTTGCAGTTGGGCAAAGGAGCACGCGTTACTTCTCAATCCTCAAAAAACTGTTGCTTTATTAATGGGAACTAAGCAAAAAATATCATGCGTAAAAAATGGAGGACATGTTGTAAAAATACATGAAACCACCGTTCCCTTTGTTGATGCTGCGCGCAACCTTGGAATAATGGTGGACGGTAGATTGAGGTATGAGGAACATGTTAAAAACAGGTCTCAGTGGTGCTACTCGAGGCTTCGTCTATTGTACAATATAAGAGATAACATATCAGTGAAACTACGCAAGATTATTACTGATAGTCTTGTTCTCTCAATATTGGACTATGGAGACTCAGTTTACGGTCCATCTTTATTGAAAAAAACCCAAAAACAAGTACAACGAGTCCAAAATGCATGTGTCCGATATTGCTATAATGTCCCGAGACGCGAGCATATCTCGCCTTACCTCTATCGGCATCGAATACTGAATATGTCGAACAGAAGGAAGTTACATCAAATGTGTCAACTGTTCAACTTGATGAATTCAAAGGTTCCTTCCTATCTGTTTGACAGACTGCAGTGGTCCCGTGACTCACATGCACATAGTACACGCCAAAGAGACCATTTACTTGTTCTCCCCAAACATAAAACTGCTGTTTTTGAGGGTAGTTTTAGCTACTCATCGTCAAAACTTTGGAATAAAATACCACTGCCTATTCGAACAACAACATCGTTGCAGTGCTTTAAGAAGCTCTGCAGCGAATGGTTGCTGACAGCACAGTCAACCGCACAACATCATAATTGATCGAATTTAAAATGAAAGGGACACCTACTTGTGATTATTTTTTTTATTTTTTATTTTATCTGTGTATTTTATGTAAATTTATTCCTGAATTTATATTTTATTTTATTTTAAAGAAATTTGTATTTATCGATTTATAACACATTATATTAAAGGCACTGCTGAAAACCAGCTACATTCCCGGAGAAATCCGGAATGTACAGCTGAGCAGTTGCCCTTTTGGCAATATAATCATCTAAATGTATGTGTACAAACTATATGCAAACATGTAAAAAATTATTGTCAAATAAACGTTATTATTATTATTATTATTATTATTCTATTGTTCTGACTCTTGACATGGCCCGACTCAAGTATCTGATTCACTTGGTCATGCCATGTCTTCCTCGGGCGTCCCCGACTTCTGCTACCATTCACATTTGCATCATATATTCTCCTTACACTCCTTTCTTCGCTCATTCGCTCTACTAATACTTTTTTCTACTAATATTTTTAACAATAATGTATTATGATCAAGAATCCTCTGCTGTTATTCACTCTAAAGTTGATTCAGATGTTAGCGGAGTAACTAGACTGTGGCCACTTTCTCGAGTTTCTCGAGCCGGCACCGTCCGTGATTTATGGTCTGGTTAGAAGCCGATATCGGCCAGACGGCTGAACAAGAACAATACATAAGTGCCCTTAATTGAATAATAAGTTGAACGCATCCTAAACACTTTTAATGCGATATTGAACGCTGTGTGGGAGTACTGTTTGTAGTAAGTAGTAATGGTAACTCGTTCTGCCAAGATTACGAGTACCTATAAGTATCGCAGCCTCTGTACAGATGCAAAGGGTACAGGTGCATTGCCATCAAATAGTATGTTTCTAACTTGTTATTCAACTTCAGAAAAGAAAGTTCCCGTGAAATTGAAAAAAGTTAATTTTGTTAAATGTGAAAAGAACACACTTTAAAACCCAATGACTAAATAAAATAGATATAAAACCTGTCTTTTATTGCTAAAAAACAATGAGCAGGCGTATAGAAGATTAAAAAAGTTGTTTTTCCGTGACGTTTGGCAAGGAGATCACCGCCAGAAGTGTATACATATGCACTAATACATATAATCTTGTTGGTTGCCTCTTTTTGGTTTGTTTGAACACTTTTTGTGCAAACTATAATACAAACTAAATTATAATAATATATTCTAATTAGATACCAGTAAAATTGCATAGTTTAATAATTTCAGGAGCAATCGCTATAAAAATTATATTAAATAACATCACCATTAATAGGGAGCATATGTTTTACGAATATAATTAGATATCCTATAGAAAATTTTAATTCTTCAGTAAAATGTTATTTTTCATTTCTGTTGGGAAGATCTTAATAATTTTAGTTTTTTTTTTAATTGATAGTGATTTTGTTTGCTTGCTAGCGAACTATTTGGGCAGCTGGCTAAAAACTGTTTTGCCTTTCAAAAAAATATTATTTAACCCAGAAACATAAATTATGTATAAATATTATAATGTATTTTGGCGACACGTTACGAGTTACGACAGTAGATTCGTGTGTTTTTCTCCACACCGAGAACTGCGCGGCGTCTGACATTATTTTGAAATCCCTTCTCTCATTTCTCAACAATTATTATTTTGTAGGTGTTCTTCTGTTTTAATGCGTTGCTGTAAAATTATGTGACTTCGAACATGGCGAGTGACTCCGGACAGTATATTTTGCATGACATTCGTGTATCACTTGCCCTTGAGAAGAAAGGGTTCGCGGTTATCATTTGGATGCCTGCGTCCGTCACCGATGTAAGTGTGTTGTTAATTAATGACCAGTCTTCATAAATTTGCTTAAAAATGCACTTTCATCGAAGTTTTACATTGTGATTTTTTTATAAGTGTAGTGTGTAAACTACTGTGAAGGTCAATATAATTATTTAATTTATTAATAATAATACTGAATAAGTGTTCTGAAATAATCGAATCGAATAATCGATTATTTTAGAACACTTTATAAAGTTATTTATCGTAATTTTTTTTCTTCACATTTTTCTTCACTTCAGACATTCTACTATATAAGTATAAACTGTATAAAGAAGAATATGGAGGAAGGCCTGATCAATGCTATTCTCCAGAAAATTTATACAAAGTCGTGTCGGAGGAACGAAATAAGAAATTACCCATTAGAGGTGCGAGTGAAAAAATATTCTGTACCTAAAAGGACAAAACAAGATCGATTTTTAAATAGAGTTGTTACAAAAAACCAAAGAAAATCATTTTTGTAAATCAAAATGGCCTGGTCAGACCACATTACCCAACGGAGGGTTAAGGTTCAAATTTATTAAAAAAATATTTTAAGATTTTTCTCTCTGCTAGTATATCAGAAACATAAAATTTAAAAAAATTTAAAAAATGTCCGGAGTCACCTCATTCTACGGTACAGATTTGTTAAACAAACTATATTCATGTTCTGAATTAACATTTATGGAACTACTTTGCTAAAAATAACATTAGTTATTTTATTAGGACAATAGGTAAAGGTTGAGTTAACAAATCTGACGAAGATGTGAATTAACTTAGGAAAGTGTGTCAAAACCTGAAAATCAAAACGTACTTGACGCCAAAAATCCAATATTGAAATAAGAGCTAATTTTTAATGAGCAGCATCTTCGGAATTAACTATAGAAAATATAAATTAATTTATCATTTCATTATCATATGATTAAATATTACAATTTAAGGTTCTACTCAAAAACAATTAAAATATCCACTGAAAAAAATATTAAATTAAATTTTCCACAAAAAATTAAGATTGCGAACACAGTTGCATTCAAATTAAAAAGTGTAAATGGTTTGGTCGAAAGGTAATTTTTGTTATTGGGGTAACTTGCCAGGGTGCTATTATAATAGGCATATCCTTCGATTGCCACGCAAAAACGAATAATATATTATTATAAGGGGTAGACGTTTTATGCGGTCATAATTTGTTATCTAGTCCGTTCTAATGAAGTCGTTTATTAAAAATACCCACCTCGCCAATTATAATATTGTTATATATTATGTAGCTGTTTCAGAGGGAAATAACTGACCAATTAATCAGGTATAATCTCGCGCTGTGGGAGAAAATGCAATGTAATCCAATTCAATTAAATTATTTGATTAACGCTAGTTAGCTCACATCCATTTATAAAAAATTTCAGAATGCTGCTTGGCAACTTATTACTAGCGTCGAGTTTGACTATTTGGCATTTCATTTGTCTGTAAATTTGATTGTATGTTCTGTTTCCTGTTTCCGCTTTATTATTCAAGGAAGGCTTACTTTGACTAAATGGATAACTTTGACTGAGCTTTTCAATATTTTACATACCTGCCTGAAGGAAGTTTGAAAAAAGAATTGTCATTGAGATAATGATTTCTTTGGAAAATTTGAATAATTTATTCTTTATTTTGAAATTTTTTAAATGATAAATTAAAAATTACATAATTTATAATTAAGTACCTATTTAGTCTAAGTACTGACTTGCGAAGCTTATGATTTCAGAAGAAATTATGATTTATTAATTAAGAGAAAATAAGAAACATGCATTTTTGGACGCGAGGTCTTCACATAATTACTAATTTATTGTTTAATTCAACCGGATAGAACGGTGTGTGCAATAAAAAGAAAAAAATATAAGATTAATATAAAAAGAAAGAAATGACATTATATAGATAAAAAAACATGCTGACATAAAATAGTAGGAAATTGCATATACGTGTAAATTATGCACTTGTATTACTGTGGTTTGGAGCGCTGTGCCACCTGACTATAGCCTAGACGAGACTTTTTCTTGGATTTTTCCAGAAGCGCTGCCTCGTTCTGGCTTATCTGTGGCCCATCAAAATATTGGTGAGGCGCTGCTTCACCAGGGGAGGCCAAACAGTGCCCTGAAGGTAATAAACGTATTAATTTGAAATTAAAAACAGGTAGATATAGATCTCTGAGGTCTGGAGTTCTAGGGTCGCGCGACCATGACATTTGACGATAACCTTCTTTGACCGTACATCTTAATAAAGATTTTGGTCAGAATACTAAAGTTGATTTCATCGTCCATGGATTTTTCTGGGAAAGCTATTGGTTTGAAACATTATGGAAAATTTAAACCGTTTATTAAGGAAGATTCTGAGATCACGAAAAAGGAAATGGCTACAAATGAGTTAACAGTGATATGTCCAAAATATTCTGTTTAGTAGGTACCTATCTTCAGCACGTTTAATTTAAAATACGAATACATTATTATTATGTTACCTGTTTCAGGAGCCAATCAAGTCCTTGCAAACTTTCATACCTCAGAACACGGTAAGGCGATGTTAGAACCCTATCAAACCAAAGTAACGACCTACTGCGTCTCGTAACAGACCAAATGGCGATTGTAAATGGCTCAAAGTGATGTTAGAACATTGTAAAATAAATAGAAGTTTTACATGCTTGATATTAGAACTTCACCATACAAGTATCTACGAAAAAAGACTACATAGATAGAAGGCTTTTAAATTTTTGAAAAATGTCTGTACTTACTCTTTTTCAAAATAAATATTATACCTACTTACCGTGTTGCAATGGACTAAACTTAATCTCAGTATCACCCTGGTGAGAGACTACCATTCGGAATCGAATAGTTACTTGAAACTTGTATTCCTTATTGCTTCTTAACATTTATAAAAATGAATTGCTTTATAATTCAATTATTAACATAATTAAGACTAAGCCTATATCGGGCGTTATGCTGTTTGCATCCTTCCTTCCAGTCTAAAGCCACAAGTTGATTAAAATGGGTATATTAGAAAGAAATACAATCTTAGTGAAGTTTTCTAAGGCGGCCAGCAGTAACAAAGCGTTTCTTGCCAATATCATATCCTAAGGCATTCTATATACTTCGCCCCTGTTCGAAGAAGCATTACATAACTTACTCTCGCTGGATGTGAGAATCAGGGTACCAGCATCCAGCATGTCTCGGGCAGAACGATTTTAGAATTACCATCTCCATACTTTGCAATCAGAATAAAGGTCTCGCTCTCAGGCTTCATTCTCGGAATGATAAGATTATTCTTCTTCTTTGATCCTGTCGATACAAAAAGGTTCGCGTACATTGTGATCCCTTCACTTTACTTTTATGGTTTCATTCTCAGCCTGGCGATGTTATCCAAAAGTCGAAAGTGCAAGAAATCATATTTATGAAACGTGTCACAGTTTATTCTGATAAGGTTTCTGTTTCCCATAAAGTAGGTACCTAATGTTCATACAAAATTAATGAAAGTAGATATTGTCATGTTTAAATGTAGGCAGATACCTGATTTTTAATTTAACTATCATAGGTGCCTATTTGTAATTTGCGTGACGTGTCAAAATCAAAAGCTTTTTTTTTAAATTTGTAATTGTTTGGATATTGCCAAAAAAGATTCCTTTCATTGTTCAAGTATCACGCTACTTCTCTCGACTACATTTGTGTAGTCGAGAGAAGCACAGTTACAGCACGTGCACGGAACCATTAGCATCTAACCATTAATATTATATACTACCCATATAGATGTATCTATTAAATAAATAAGATATTAAAAAGAAAAAAAAACTCTTTTCAATATTTTAAGAGTTACATATAGATTTATATGTGGGGACCATTTTAAACGCTGGTCTATTGTTATGCCTAGGTACTTAATATCGGTCTTAATTTCTATGTTTGTACATAACATATTGCATTTGTGGTTTTCTGTATTTTTCACAGAGTGGATAATTATGTTTATTTCTTTAGGTGTTTCTTGTTTTTTAATGAAAAATGGTAAATAATAAGTTTTTTTAGAATTTAAAGTCAACATGTTTTCATCAAACCATAATTTTAGTTCATTGATATCTGTATTTGCCATGTTATTTAATTCAGACCAGGTGTTTGCTTTTAGTAGTAGGACTGTATCGTCAGCGTAAGAGACAATGTCTCCATATTTGGAAGTATTGAATATATCATTGACATATATAATAAATAACAATGGTCCCAAAACCGTGCCTTGGGGTATTGAAAAGTCGCTATATTTTGAATCGCTGACTTGATTGAGTAATTTTACTTGTTGAGGTCTTTTATGTAAATAACTAGTTATCCATGTTAAGACTTTTCCACTAATCCCTACTGATTTTAATTTACTTATTAATTTTTTATGTGATATGCTGTCGAAAGCTTTTTTAAGGTCTATAAATATGCCAAGACATTTTTTATCAGAATCTAGGGCCGTATATAAATAGTTGGTTATTTTTGCTATCGCGTCGTGAGTACTTGTATTTTTTTGAATCCGAATTGGTTATAATTAATTATTTTATTTTCTTCTAAGAATGTCCAAATTTGTTTTTTTTACAATTTTTTCATATATTTTTGATATTCGAGAGAAGTGAAATCGGGCGAATGAATAAATAAATATTTAATATCATATTATAAATAATATGATATTAAATATTTTCCTAGGTTCAACATAAATTCAGTCCTGTTTGATAATCACTTTGTATCCCCTATTCGAGTGGTGATAGCATCCATTCAAAGCCCTAGAAAAACCGTAACCCTGATTTGGATTCCTGGACATGTTGGCATCATGGGTAATGATATTGCGGATGCCTTGGCAAAATAAGGAGCGTCCAACCCTGTTAACCGTTACCCTGATGAACCACATTCCCCTATTCGAAATATTTTCCATCCTCAAAGATAGATCGTGCAATGTTGGGGCAACACATTGCCAGTCAATCCAAGGGAGCCTGATTATACAGAGGACTATCCCATCAAAATCGTGGTTTGGATAATTCCCACATTAAAATCCTCACTTATTCGAATGAGAATTGGACACTGTTCCGTTCCTACTCACGTTTTTAAAATTCACTCCCCAGATTGTAGGTCCACTTTCTGCGGTTTAGAATTGGGAATTTTAGATCACATCTTTTTTAGTTGTTTCTATCTAAACGAGTATCCTCTCTTCTATCAAGCTGTATCTAAAATTGCCTCCCCTCCGTTAAACATCTTATCTCTTCTAAGTCTGAAATCGACTCACATATGCCCACTTGGATAAAATCAATTTATAAATTCACCTTTCCTCTCTTCATAATTTGAAATGATGGCCTAGAACCACTGACATAGTCTTATTTAGTCAATGCCTATTATTATATTATCAGAAATATTTAAAAAAAGAAAGAAAAAGATTGGTAATTTCTCGATTAGCAATTAAAATCGCATAAAGTATTTTAAGAGAAAATCCAAAAGCACGTTGAAATCTTAAGAACATTTCAATACTATCGTGTCCACATAAACCTTTTTTATCTTCAGATGAAATGCTTAATCACATGACTGCAAAGTGATTGTCTTTCAGCAAATTTTATGTAAGTAGATAATTAATCGGAGGTTTTTGTGTAATATTTGGGAAATTGGGTTAGCTTTGTGTCTAAACACAATAAAGAGTTCCCACGGAAACAGTAAAAACGACACCAACACCCGCTCTTTGATCCCGAGTTGCTGCCACATATTCATTACTTCATTACATACGTACAAACATTTCAATTTTACAACTACTTGAATTTGTACCTAATTGAAACAACTCTAGACACCTTATATAATTGTTCAAAAGTTATCGCATTTCTCAGTTAATTCAAACAAATTTTGATTTAAAGATTGATAAATAATCAATTCAAATTATTGATCCGGATATAACATAAGAGTCCTCGAAAACAATCAAACTAGACTAAGGGTAGGAAGCCAGTAGCCTTCGAATCTAAAATTTTACGGAATATTAAAAAACGAATTATTAAAGCAAGGCATTTCGGAAAAAAAATCATACAAAAAGCGTTCACAATATGTAAGATACAGAACCGGTCAAGTTTTTCTATTTTGCGACCGACAAAAATAAATTGCCAAAACGAAATTGTTCTAACTCACATGAATGTGCATTTTTCCCTTAGGCTTTAACAGTTGAAAAGTTTTTTAAAGTTAATAGATACACAATACCTACCACCAAAACCAAATTGTTCAAACTCACCTGAAAGTGTAGTTTTCCCTTAGGCTTGTGATGATTTGAATACTCACATAAAATAAAAGAGACGAACGTACACCAAAAAATTTTTTGTTTAGATTAGGAGAAGATTTATTGACAGGCGGGCCTTGAAGTAAACACGTTCCCACGGGAAGGGAGCAGAGATCGCAGGACAAACAGTCGGTTTTTGAACTTGGATACGTTGACAGCTCCGAGAAATCAATACAAATCAGAAGTGATGTGTGAAATTACAGTTAATTAGTGAATTCAGATGGTGTTAGAAAGCATTGTTGAATATTGAATTAAAGTGAAATATTATTGAACCGGTGTTTGTGTGAAGTGAAAGTGGTTATACTCAGTGAGGATAGAAATAATTGGATAATTTGTAGAGCGCCGTTTTTGTGAAAAATCACCTCAGGGGCGCTAAGAGTTGTGCGATCGCGATTATAATATAAAATGTGTTAAATTAAACGTGATTTCGTAAATAGTTCAAACTAAATTACTTGTTTCAAAAACATAGAAAAAACAATAATAATAATAATAATAATTGTGTTTTAAAAATAAAGTGAACGTATTTAGCAGCAGGAAGTGTTTATCATATCGGTTGATCGAGCTAGGAAGGAATAAAATAATTGGCGAGATGGCGTTCTATCCACGGAGACCGTAAACCAGAGAATCAAACAAATCATAAAACTCGGGTTCGAATCCTGACAGAGATTAGGGAGGTACAATTTTGGTTACAGAATTATTTAATTACCCTTTTATAGGCGTAGGGAGGGGATCAAAATTGAACAAATTGCAAGGATTTCGCTAAAAGGAGGAAGGAATGCCGATAGGGAGGAGACCGTAAAACTAAACTGATTTAGCTATATAGTGTAACCAGGTAAGCTTCACGCTGAGAATGGGAGATGACTAACTGGGTGAGTTTTTTTATATTATTTATTAAATTCCAGAGGACCCTTTAAAAGACGGATACAACCGAAGTACAGGAACCAAGTTTGCAACGCCTGCCACCCAAATAATGTTCCCATAAAAAGGAATGCGCTAGACGAATTGTCTATCAGCTGTGAGCGGGGGACGGGCCAACGACCTTTACATATGTAGGCCGATAAAATTTGTTTTAGTGGGATACCACACACATACAATTGATAACTAGGTTTCTATACCGAGAAACAAAAAACCAACACAACGTTCGGTGAAACCTTTTTATACTGAACCGTCACGTGAAATAATTACGTTCAAGGTCGTAAAACACGTAGACAAACTAGGGTGCACACACTTGAAGGGGTGTGTAATAAAGAGAGGGGCAAAGGCTTGTAAAGACGGCAGGGAAGATATTCCTACCCCGGATATATACATAACCAAAGCCTTATGGGAAAGTTACCTATGGGACTTAAAGAAAATTTATCGTAGAAAGAAGAGAAGGAAAAGTTTGAAAAGTGCAGATCATTACAGGCTTTCACAGTTGAAAAGTTTTTTAAAGTTAATAGTTACACAATACCTATCACTAAAACGAAATTGTTCAAACTCACATGAATGTGTAGTTTTCCCTTAGGCTTTCACAGTTGAAAAGTTTTTTCAAGTTAGTAAATACACAATACCTACCAGTATCACCTACCTACTTAGTTATATTTTTACAAAGGAAAAATTTTGATGTGGATTTATTTGGACATTGATTGCAATCTTGTTGAAGCTAATTTATAGCTGCCTCCAATATGAAAAAGTTCTCTACCTCTGAACTATATTAATAGCCAGATTATATAATGCAACTTCTTTGTGGTCAGTCGCGACTAACAGAACAAGAAAACAATTGATAGTAGGTATTGGAACTGAGCATACAATGAAATGATAATCAACATTATAACAATTTATAAATAAGTTTAAATACGTGTAGAAATATGTACTCGTAAGCAGATAAATCGTAACGTATATCGAACATTGCATGTGTTTAATAATATGAAAAACCAAATATTACCACCGATATTGACAAAATACACGTTGATAGAGGGCAATGTAACGGTAAGTAGCGATACAACTGGAAAACCGTACTCAGAATTGGAAATGACACATGTTAATAATATGTTGAATTATGGAAAATAATCATTGGTTTACCAGCAAGGTACTAAGGTACCACAAATATTTTCAACGTCATGCATTCCAGTGTATACCGTTATTCCCCTTTCAAATTTTTGCTATTTTAAAGAACGTTTTTGTTGAAATTTTCCTACTCGCAGAAGAGATTTTCAAAGTTCTCTGTGGAAAAAGCTTCTCGGAGAATCTTTTAGATGGATCTCGCATAAATATTAGAAATTTAAAAAAAATCAAATGTAAAGAAATATACGTATCTAACTGAAAGGGATGTTACAAAAGAGCTCTCAGTGACAGGAACTTGCCGACTTTTTCCAAGAGTCACGATATAATCAAGTTATCTAAGAAGTCACAATATCTACGTAATATTCGAGTTTTAAATGGTGTCATAGCATCCTCGCCAAGTAGTACCTATTTGATTTGTTGTCTCGTTTGCCTACGCATCTAACTGTGAGGAGACTTGGCATTACTTCCTTGTGATGGCGCGACAAGTTCCCACATAAATGGAGATACCAGTACGCCGACCTGATTTTGCGAATTCACTCTCCAAGCCTACACACTACGCAAACGATGTTTCTTTTAGTTCTGTAAACATATTTTTACGAAAATGAAACAAATGATTAGTTATTCAGTTCGATTCAGGAACATTGTATTATGATTTTGAACAACACCAAATAGAGGTACCTAATACACCTATCATTACATCATTAGAATTATCTGTTTTGAGATAGATACTACCTTTTCACTCGTGGGTCACTTCTGAGGAGATTGGGCGGGAAAATGAAAATATGAAAGCCTTCCATTTCATTTTGTCTTTTTTTGTTTGGAGCTAATATAATATGAATGCATATAGGTGGGTACCATACCTGAATGATATTCAAACTATACGTGGAAAAACTCACATACTTAAATGGCAACTTTGGTATTTTTTTCAAGTTAATTGTAATTATTAAAAAAAATGATCTTGCTTTACCTACTTTGTAATGTGGATATAATGAAATATAAAATAAAAAAAAAACATTGTAAAAACCGCATTTTGGGTAGAAATTTTAATTTCAATACGACAAATTTCTGTTCCAATGTAAATCAGTCATTTGTAATTTTAATTTACACCCATCAAAATGCTTTTTGCAATAATTTTTTTTAGTATATCATCAAATTTTTTATAGTAAATACAGAAAAAATATTGTTTTAGATAATAATTACTGGCTCATAAATAATTGCAAAAGTTGCATATAAAATCATGAAAAATTGAGTTCTTTAATGGCCTTTATTTTATAATTTAAAACACAAATACATAAAGTAGCACATATCCGTACTAGATATTTGCTATACTTCTTTGGTTAGGTATTTTGACCTCAAATCCAAATTTATGTTTTGTATGAAAACGTTCGCGAAGTGGTTCCTCCGGAATGACGGGAAGTGTTCAGATTGTTGGTCACCTAACTGCAGTATGTATACAGCATGAAACAAATACCCTATGGTATCAATAAGCGAACGAGCTTTCGCATAATTTGAATTGCGAAAACAACATAACAAGCGCGCACGCAACAAACAAATTAGATCACAGGATGTTCCCAATTGATTGAATTAACTTTTCCTAATTGAATCTAAAGTGATCTGAATAAGGGTTCTGACACAATGCAGTTCATATTATTATGGCTAATAAGATGGCTGATGCAATTGCACGTCATCCAGCGGAGTGACGGGGGATTCGGAGGGGGGGGGGAGTTAAAACCCCCCCATCGGCCTCAGTATTACAATTATAAAAATACAATAGTACCTGGTCGTAGATGACATTGCTGGAAAATACAATTAAACTACCGCAGACCCGTGAAAAATCACGGAATATCATGAGTCCTTGACAATTGCACAGAATATAGTTACAAGAAGGCTATAATAACATACCTCAATAATAATATTAAATAAGGTTAACATAATACTATACTTCTGCATATGTTCTATATAATTTTTAATGCAAATTATACTTGAATACCAATAAATAATTATGTACATATATATGTTTGTAAAAGCCCGTACGGGCGTATAATGTAAATAAATCAGTTCCAATTTTGAAAATCATATTTCGACTCAGAACAAATCCGAGTTCATTGAGCCCAAGTTCATTGCTCCCTAGTTACAATCACGGACAACCCCACAGCCGAAATTAACATTTTTTTTTTAAATATTTGCACATATCCCTTTAATCAATGTTATGTAAATTATAAGATGCTGTCAGTAGGCACAGGTCACAAAAAACTGTAAAAAGTTAACCACAGATTATATATTTCACATTTAAAGTCTAATGCTAAAAGAAAACGTTATAAAATATTCAAATCAAATGATTACCCTCAAACCTATTGATGTATGTCTTTTTCAATATAAATGTGTCATGAATCGGACAAAATTTATTTATTTTGTGAACTTAATTTGTACTGAATTTATTTTGTAAAAGGTGTAAATAAAAGTTTAAAAATATATATATTGTAAAAGTACAATTATTAGAAACCAATATAATGCTATTTCTAAGGGTAGATGTAGATTACAAAGTTATATCTTGCAAAATCATTAATGTAATACGAATGATCAAAGAAAAATGTCCGTTTCATTGACACTCTCTTACATGACGTACGCAACATGTAAGGAGGGCGACAATAATGACCGGAATTATTTTTTTACGTGTAGGCAGCAGTCAGCGTCATCCTCCATCTTCACCATTTAGGCCCTCTTCTAATTTATTTTATTTTGATATAAATGCAAAATCATTAATAATAATAATAATATAAAGAGTTATTTATTACCGACAGTAAAATTAGGTTTTCGATATCTCCACTGTACGTACATTCCAAAGATATTAGAAGAACGAGATATGCTATGTTGGCCGCCGGACCGTAGGCGGAGTACTACCTAATTAGGGTACTTTGAATACGGGAAGAATTCGTTCATTTAGTTGATTTTATGTCTTAACCGTGTACAGTTTGTGCCCGTTTTATTCAAAATGCCGTCTTGTTCAGTGGAACTATGCAAAAACACGACAAGTAATGTTAACTTTAAGATGAATGGAGTTTCATTTCACCGGTAAGTACAAAATTAGAGTACTTTATCAATTTTTAATGATTATTCAAAGTTTTTATTGACGTAAGGCCCCGTGAAAGCTAACATCGCCGCCATTAGAGGCTAGTGATGGGGACGCGAATTTTTTTTTAAATACCTACCATCGATTTTTCGTAACATTAGCAGGGCCATATAAAAATACATAGAAACTTATTATTTCTTTTAAATTTTTTTGTAGATAATTATTATTGTAGATGCTGATTGTTGGTAGAAACAAATGCAATGCTTTTCTTTTAAAATCTTTATTTATTAAAATTAATGTTTCTTTGTTTGTTTCGCATGCGTTTCTGTACCATTTATCCGATTTTCAATGAAACTTTGGTGATTTTTTGTACCCGAGCCCGCGGAGGTTTCTATATACGAGTAAAATGGTGAGCTGTGGCATTATGAAATTATTTCCTATACCATTCATCTGATTGGGATGAAATTTTGGTGTATAGTTATGGGCATGCCCGTGAAGTTTTCTATAAATATAATGGTGAGCTCTGGCGTTATGAAATATGTATATTTTTTGGCGTATGATCAGTTTGAAAATGTTTGTATTTCATATAGTTTAACGGCAGGAAGGGAAGGAGAAGGGAAAGAGAATCCGGGACGAGGGATCCGATAGGGGAGGGTTATTTGGGTGGGGAGGGAAACGAAGAAGAGGGTTGGCGGGGTGAGAGAGGGATGAGAGGGGTGAGAGAGGGAACAAAATTATTATCTGTGAAACAGAAATGTAAATATTTTCAGTATAATCCTGGTTAAAGACCACCATTGAGAATAGAAACAATGATTTGAATGGTTAAGCCGTGTTTGGCGACTAGATCTGAATAACCGGGTACTTCCCCACCTTCCTTTTACTCAGCTTCTTCCCCACTCCATCACCTGAAGCTTCCCAACATACCCCAATTGCGGAAGCCCTAGGCTCACTAGCTACAGATGGTTGGGAGCAGATGGGACTCTTGTGAAGTACTCAAATACAAAATAATCTAACATTGGGTAAACACTGAGAATCTCATTTTGTGGATTTTCACAACAACAAAAACACATTGTGAGTATTATTGTTATTAAATTGTTGAACAAAACCAAAAAACTGTACGGACAAAATTTAATTATAGATTAGATGCAAAAAAAAATGATAAGGATTGATATGTATCGCATTTATTCCGATTTATCTGTTGTGAGAATATGAACTTTTCATCAAATAAAAATTTTAACTTGAAAATTTTTTTCATTTAAATATCGACATTGCGATTTTGTATTATTGCCATCCCTATTAGACTTCATTTGTATGTATTGCTAATCGCCAATGCTATCGGGACGTGTACGCACAGAAATCTGTTCTATGTATTAGTGCCAACTGAAACGATACGTTTTTTGTGTAAGTCGAAAAGGGGCGGATACCTTAGCGTAAGCGAAGGTGTGCAGTAGTATTGGTGAACAAAACCGGCGACACTGGGCAAAACAATTCCACACAGTATGAACTGCTCATAGCACATCTCGTTCTTCTAATATCTTTGGTACATTCATATGTACATACTACTGTATATACATGCTACCTATCCGAAACTCGTGACAGTAAAGTTAAACCAGTGGCTCTATACTAAAGTGTAATTATTATTTAACAAATAAAATGGAAAAACATATTTTTACTTTCGTAATGGATGTCCAATCATTTGTCTCCAATGCAGTCAATGCTATAAACTGGGACCTTTTTGACCCTGGAAATAAATTCAAAAAGGACCAAATAGCTAAGATTTCTCCGATAGCATGTGAAATCTTAGCCTCAATTGGCAGCATGTCGCTCAGCGGTAGCTGTCAAAACTGGCAACTTAAAAGTAAAAATGTGGGCACAAAGCATATAAAGTGGGCGAAAAGTATATGAAGACATTTAAAAAATGACATCTCAAAATAGTGTTAATATACGTAACTCAATCCGTGAAATGAATGAAATTACTGAGAAGTTGAGAAACATAATTTTGAGCAACGTGCCCGAAAGTACGACAAAATACTGGAATACCAATCTGTAGTAACCGAAATAATTTCCAACCTGCCAAAAATAACATAATAAAAATGTACAGAATCGGTAAATACAACAATGAAAAACCAATACCAATAAAATACATTAATTCCCAGACAGCTAGATAGAACACTTCGAGGAAAAAAACATCTCCTGAAGGACAACTCTGCATTTACTCTGACTCGACCCCGGCACAACAAAAGCACCTACTGAATTTGAGGGCTGAACTGGAAAAACGAAAATCAGACGGAGAAACGGAGATAACGAAAAAATACCTAGAATATTCAACGTCCTTCCAAAAAACGTGTAACGCGAAACTGAAAATTTATTACCAAAACGTCCGTGGATTACGAATTAAACTACACAACTTGCAAGCTGCTCTACCCTTTCATCATCACGACTCGGACTTGGACTCAATAACCATATACATTTTCGCTGTGACAGACAAGCTAAATCAAGTTCGAAGTCAAGAGGTGGAGGAGTTCTAATAGCGATAGAACAAAAGCTGTCGTTTAGAAAATTACACATGAAAACAAGAACAGATTGAGAGATATCATTTTGTAGTGTTTGGCAATCGCTTTTAGAATACGGTATTATCGGATGGGGAAGTGCAAATGACAATATCCTAAAATCACTCATTAAAACCCAAAAAGCCGTAATGAAAATTATTTTGAAAGTCCCTGTAAGAACTAGCACTGACGAAATCTTTAACAAACTTAACATTATGTCACTTAAACAACTCTATTATATAACCATACTTCTTTACATTCATAAATACAAAACAAAAATAAATATCAACTAATATATATATTAGAAGCATTAGACCTCAGGGTCAAAAACATATCCAACAAGCAACTACAAACACAACATTTGGCAAAAAAGCTTCTTATACTATAGTACTAAACTCTACAACAAAATCCCACTCTCATTCAAAACTCAAGAGGAAGCTACAAGTCAAAAATGTGTATATTCTTGGTATTTTTTTATTATTATTATTATTATTTATTTTTTTTATTTAAGAAGCAAACAGTCATACCGTAAAAAATTATAACAATAAACATTCATATGTTCTAGACTAATTAAGTTCCATTGAGTTAATTGTTGATTTAGTATTTTTTACCTACACAATATACCTTATATCGTAAGTAATAGGCATTAAAATCGCTTAACATAGTCTAGAAACGTTCGATTTCAAGCACAAAACTGGTTTTTATTTATTTTGTAAATAATTTTATAAGAAAGCAAAAAAGTTAATCAAGTGAAGCTGTCACAGATAATCTTAGCTATGATACTGTATTTTTTAAAGTTGTTTCCTTTACGCGTTCATACATTTCTATTGAACAAAAAAAAATTGTACATTTATATTTTTTATTGAGTAATTTATTTTTTTATTTGTATTCTACTCAAGCGAAACGATAGGAAAACCTTAAATTTATAATAATAATAAATTCTTTTTTCCAGGATGTGGGGAGGTTGGTGCAATCCCACACATCCCATAGAGGGTATAAGTACAGATAATATTTACATATAGGTAAATAAATAAAATAGATTAAAAATTAAAATTAAAATTGAAATTAAAGCAGAGAAGCACGGGAAGAGAAATAAAGCATATTTTTAGGTTTTCATAATGTACAACAATTCGTTATAAAGATTAATGAAAATAATGATTTAGCATTTAGCCTTAACATATAAATCTCAAATAAAAAGCTGGATACAAAACATAGGGAGATCAGAAATAGTCAATATACTGACACCAAATACAGACTGAAACCGAAACCACTCAACTGAACAAAAAAATCCTTTTATATATAGTATATTTATAATTATTTCGGAAAATAAAACACAATTGAATATACCTATAATTACTTTATATTATCCATACTACTAAATTTCAATCATATGTAAATGAATTCCGCAAGAGGATATCAATATATGCATTTGTTAAAAAAATGATAATAAAACACTATTCTTATTATTCTTATTATTTTATTTTGTTTTATGTGGAAAACCAATAGTTATAATATTTTATAAACTATAGCGATATAAGTAGTAGAAAATACAACCAATAATAGGTTTCCACTGATGTATCTTTATTATTTAGTTATATAGGGTTTTTCATTAAGAGGTGTTATTTTGAATATTTATTAACCCGCTATTACGGTAGATGTTACTTTTGAAGCTGTCATTTTTGATATTTGACAAGTAGAAACTACGCCATTAATAAAAATGGAACGATGCACGCTTCAACAACGCATTGAAATTATTAAAATTCACTATAAAAATGTTGAAAATTTGGCAGAGACGATTCGTAAAACTAGAACTTTTTTGGGTCGT
This sequence comes from Hesperophylax magnus, assembly GCA_026573805.1. NCBI lineage: Eukaryota > Metazoa > Arthropoda > Insecta > Trichoptera > Limnephilidae > Hesperophylax > Hesperophylax magnus. Next base: position 11,650,177 of record JAIUSX010000002.1, read on the forward strand.
CGTGAAGCACCTTGTCGAACCGCAATACAGAAATTGGTGGAAAAATTCGAGCTGTGATTCGAGGACAACTTAGTGATGTGAAGAATAAAACCCGTACACGTCGCTCAAGAACAGCCGAGAATATTGCTGCTGTAGCCAAAAGTGTTGAAGAAAACCCAGGTTTGTCCATTCCTCGTCGTTCTTTGGAATTAGGCATTCCACAAACGTCATTACACCGTATTTTGCATAAATATTTGTGTCTTAAGGCTTAAAAAGTTCAGTTAACACAAGAACTCAAGGCGGCCGATCATCAACAACGTCGTGTCTTTGCTGATTAGGTCCTTGAAATGCGTGAAAATTATCCGGAATTCCATCGAAAAATCATCTTGAGTGATGAGGCCCATTTCCACCTCGGTGGCTTCGTCAACAAGCAAAATTGTCGCATCTGGGGCTCGGAAAACCCAAGAGTTATTGTTGAAAAGCCGCTCTATCCTCAACGTGTGACTGTTTGGTGCGGTTTATGGTCCGGCGGAGTCATTGGACCTTACTTTTTCGAAAATGAGGCTGGAGCAACAGTTACGGTGAATGGATTGCGCCATCGAGAGATGATTAATGATTTTTTATGGCCGGAATTGGATGGTATTGATCTGGACAACGTTTACTTTCAACAAGACGGCGCCACGTGCCACAAAAGCAACGAAACCATTGATCTTTTACGGGAAAAATTTAGATAGATGAAAAACTAACTTTGCTAGTCACATCTACCAAATTGCGAACAAAGGTATGAAAACATGTATATAAGACCGACCAATAACTTTAATTCCCTACAAGCCATAAAACTGTTAAACGTATCTCTAGGCAGAAGCCTATTCGTAGTTTGGTTTGGTCTCCCTCTTACAAAATAAAATTTCTACGTTTCATAAATCTTATTAAACATCCCGCTAGAATACATACATTATCCTTTCCTATTAAATACTCTAAAATTTCACAAGTTAGATGACGGATGCAAAATAAATAATTTAAGTTTCTTATTTAAAATACTAAACTCTAAATTAGACCGTTCCGAACTCCTGCAACATATAAATTTACACATACCTACCCACCAAACCACATGACACAATACTCTATTCTACCGCAGTGTGCAGAACATGGACCTAAAAGCCCTGGACAGAGCATTAGTGCGATAGAGTGGTTTATTCGGTTTATTTATGAGTGCGATTTTGTATGAATGGCATTGAAGCCAAATGTTAGGGGAAATAGCCTGGCAGCCATCTTGTATGACTATTTTTAAACTGATTTGTATGCAAAGTAGTGCATAATTAACTATTATTATTTTATTTTTATGTTGTTAATGCAGTTATAACGGCTTACGATTTTTTGGGGTGTTTGATGAGACAAGAAATGGGATACGTCATTAAAAAAATTAATTAGGTTTTGGCATTTTCAATACATCTTTCCCCTCACCCCGCGGCTTCAAATTGTTCTCAAATTGCTCCGTCCAGGGCTTTTTAGGTCCATGGTGCAGAATCGAGACTAAATTGCTGATTCTCGGTTTCATACTATGGGAAATCAATAATTAGGTGATATTAATATGTTTTTTGTGGATCATATTGAATACCTATTCCGACCTTATTCTTGAACCTTTGATAAATCTTTGTAAAATTATCTGATTTTTACAATTTTCTTTCCTTGTTTTTTTTTATCTCACGTATGTATGTACTAGTTCATTGTAATTTTATTTTTATTTTTGTTATTTCTTCTCTTGTTCTAAATTAATAATCATGTAAAAAATATACCACATACACTTATGTAAAAGCCCTACGGGCGTAAAATAAATAAAAAAATTAAAAAAATGACGTAGTTATGAGCTTTCAAATTGAACTTGGGTAAAAGTGCGCTATTTTCAGGAGGTAGATGATGGTAGAGGTAAAAAAAATATTAATATCGAAATTCGATAATATTTTTCCATATGAATATTTATTTTCCCATACACACAATTAAACTTGTTTTTACGTAAAAACTACCTAAGTGGGGCTGACAGATTTCTCCATACGCATCGTGGCTTGGTCTATTTCAGCATATCGCTTGCCATATAATCTAAATGGGAATGTGCCAATATGCTGAAATGTGCCAAGCCACGAGAATATAGCGCGTGTCTGTCACAAACTTAAACGTTGGTTTTTCGGAAAAAGTGTTTTTTTTTGTACTAGTACTATCATGTAGATTGTAGAATCACCCCCGAAGTTAGCACAATTTACCCCCCGGAGACCCTGTGTAAGGAGTCACCTAATGGTGCTGACACATTACGCTATACGTATCAAAACGTTTTTGGGCGTGGCCCATACCAGCATATCGATCGCCATACAATCCCACGCCACACCTGACGGATGATTTGTTATAAGTGTGGTCGTGGGTTGATATGCCGTGATCTGCTAGCCAGGCGAAATTTGAAAATGATGCAACCCATCGGGTCAGATGGGTCAGATCAATTTAGGGAGCTGGCATGATCATCATGCGGCTGTCAGCTGTCAAGGTGACAGATTCCATACAAAGAAATGATATTTCGCGGCAATTGATCCTCCTGCCGTATGGAGAAGAAAATCTAGGAAGAAAACCAGTAGACGCCTAGGTAGGTGTCGCTCCATTTTTATTAAAAATAATCTCAAGGGCGATGTGTTAGTACTGTTATTATCAGCGCCTTGGGGCCTTGGCAATTCGGCGCCCGGAGCGGACTCACTATTACTACCTCACGTAAAAACTAAGATTTTTCATAAATAGCGCTAAAAATATACGGTTCCTTGTTCCTTGGTAATTATATTAAGGGGGGGCTAGGGTTAATTCGTACGAAAAAAGGCATTTTTTTGTGAATTTTTTGTGACAACACATTTAAAATTTCTTTATTAAATCTAATAGGACAGTAAAGTATGACATTTTAAGAATGTTGTATAAAATTTTCACGGAGAAATATTAAAAAACACGGCAATGGCAGCAATTATTCGGATGTGTCTCAAAAAAAAGTAGAATGGCGGTGACCCTCATAACTCGGTGCTGGGTTATCTGAAATCAAAAAATCAAAGTTCATTCTTTAGATAATAGTTTTTTCCAGGTAACGCTGGGAGGGTTTTTCGAAATTTTAATTTTTCACTTTTTTGGAACACTTTGAAGGGAAAAACGCTATTTTTTGTGAAAAAAATCGGCTAATTTGTTATTGTAAAATAATAATTATTAACAAATTTGAAAAAAACTCTCCAGCGTTACCTCGTAAATTATGTACAGAAATAATTTTCAAAATTTCAAAAGGATTGGTGCAGTAGTTTTGAAGTTATGACGGTCACCGACTTTGAAAACGTTAGTTGTGGGAAAAACGCTATAAAGTTTTGAACACTAAAAAATCTGGTATTAAACGTTTATAAGCAAATTTTATCGGCTTACCTCACACTGAATCATCAATGCCAGGTCCATAAAGGTTGTTGCTATCTATCATCCATGAAGTCTAAAGCACCTTTTTGCTTCTGTCTACGACGAATCCTGCCTTCTTTAGTTTGTCTCTCAGCTTCCTGCTCTGCTCGGCTTATATGTATGGTCGGGTAGGGATTAAAATCCGACAGATATAAAAATACTCGTAACTTCGTCAATTTTGCTCCAATCTACTTGAAATTTGAACACAATATTCTTAACTATTCTTAAAATTTAAAAAATGCAAAAAAAAAATTTAAAACCCTAGCCCCCCCTTAAAAAACTGAACTTAAAAAAGAATTCGTTCTCTGTAAAAAAAATTCTCTTGAAAATACCTACACAAATTCAAAATCTCATTAAAAAATTTTGAAAATTATTTCCAAAATATATTATTATTACCATCTACTGAATTACTTTGAAGGTAATACATTATATTAGTTTGATTCTTTACTTCGTACTTTTCAGTGTCATTGGTTTACGTTTTGTGCTAATAGATGTCAGTAGCGGTAATATTGAGATGCCGTTATAGATAAGTAGGGTAAGTAGTGTGTGTAATCTGCTCTACCATCTACGTTTGAGTTTTGAATTTGAGTGTATTAGAGATGGTATTAGAGTGTATTCAAGGACGTCTTGTTTGGAACCGCAGCGAAGCAGCCTAGCTAGCTAGCTTCTAGTATTTCCGAGGTGGTTGCTGAAGTATTTACTTTATTCATCTGTCTTTTGACTCGTTTGTCGCTGTTTAGTCGTGTGCTCTCAATATTTACTTTGGGTGGAATGACCGAGAAATAACCACCCCAAAACGTACGTATTATTTAAAACTTTAACCTCACTAATTCCCAAATTTAATCATCTGTCTTATTCTTTTATTTTGAATACCCATACATACTTGTTTTAATCTTATTTTAGGAATTTTGTTAATTATTATACGCATTACAATAATATAGCTGTCAAGACGCACCTCGCTATAAATTCCCGCTTTTAGCTCTTGAAATATATTTATTGTAGAAAAGTCTAAAATATTATGGTACTTTTTATTTATTTATTATTTAAATTTATAAATACCGAGTAATTTTGTATTTTATCACGCTTGATATCAATCTCGTCCTAATCTCATCCTTATTCCTTACATAATAATATTTTTAGCTTCTCTACTGCATTATTACACAATTTCAGTAAACATACGATATTTTATAATCGGAGATATCTGTTATAATATAATTATTTTATAATTAATCACGCTACGTCACTTGAACTTGATTAGGAAAATATAAGTTCACCATTTATATAAAATACTTGCATCAAATTTGAATTCTTTACTTTTATAGACATTATGGTCGGAAATTGCTTTGAGCTTGCTTGACCAACGTTATATTTACCAAAATACCCACTATGCTTTTGGGGCCCTTTCATACACAACTTTGTTATTAAATTTCATATTTACAAAGAAGAATGTGGTATGTGGCAGACAGATTTACAATAGAAAGTGATCTATTTGAAACAAAAAGACAATTACCACAATATCTAACAACCAAGAATTACTTACGCCAAATAGCTTTAAATTACGCTAGAATATTTTTTGCAGTCAATTCATAAATTAATATGAATCTTTATTATTTATTACTCAGATTATGGTGTTCACTTTGTAAGTTAGAACCATTCTGCCACAAATAGTGATCTATATTATTCTCTTTCAATGTTTTCCAAGAAATTTAGTTTCTAACATATTATGGGTTACGTTATTTGAAACCTGCAATTTATTTAATTGTGCTTGAGATATTTGCAAGTCAAGTCATCAGTCATAGTTGACAAACGGCAAGCCTGCATTAGTAGGATATATCGTGTGTATTGATTGTCAGAGTGGCATAATTACAATAATTGTTTTTGCAGTTTGCTACCGATCCTACCATAGAATAAAGTAGAACATTAGAAATGCCTTGTGGGCGTGTTTCGTGATCCAATTACTATTTTTAATTAATTTTTTTTAAAATTGTAAAACCGCCCAAGAGTCCCAACAGCTCGCAACCCTCTGATCTAGTGAGACTATGGTACCCCCTATTGGGGTATGTTGTGAGGCTGAAGGTAATGGGGAGGGAAGGACACGAGAAGAGGAAGGTGGGAAAGTACCTGGCTATTCAAAGCTGGTCACCACACACAATTTCAAGCAACATTTCAATTATGAAAGGTGATCTTATACCAGGGCGATACTGAGAGTATTAATACTAAATTTCCATACAAAACTGTGTTTACTAAATTTAAATGGAATGGATACCTGCAATGTTAGACGAGTGTAAATGAGACAGAGCGCAGGGCTAAATGGAACAATTGTTTCCATTCGGATTTGAATGGAAAACTTCTAGTTTTCTCTTTGTTCTTGTGATGTTTCGTTCCATTATTCAATGTTCTATTTAGCTTGAAGTAGGAAATCAGTTTGTTTGTTGCATAAACTCTCAAACGGTGAGATCTGGCGTCAAGAAATTTGCAGTTTTCAACACAAATATTTAAACTTCTGAACTTCATTTTTATCAGGAGGCTTCAAAATATCAATTTAATTTATGCAAAATAATAATGGTCAAAATTCTTCAAACAATGTGCCGAAATTCAGGCGAAGGCGGGCAGTCAAAGTAGCAAATAAAACATAACCAAAATCCTATGACGACCCCGCTGAACTTTATCAAAGGGACTGAGTTACTTTTAAAGTATGAGGTGAAATGGGAGATAGCACAATGGGCCCATGGCCTGAGTGTTCACGAGAACTATTAGGACGGGTTGTTTCGGAGAATTTGAACAATTCATCAAATTTCAACATTCATTTTCGGGTTCTGTGAAAGTCTTATTCAAGTTCTGTTATTATATCATTGTAGGCTAGTTGCTTGACAAAACTGAAATAAAAACAGAACTTGAAAAAATCTTTTACAGAACCCGAAAATGAACGTTGAAATTTGATGAATTGTTCAAATTCTCCGAAACAACCCGTCCTTAGTAAACCTTCTCCGTTAATAAATAAATATTTATTATGGTTTTTTATTATTTGTGAAGCTTTCATTTTACTGCTAGCAGCAAGTCTGCTTTTGACCTGCTCATTTAAAGATGTTTCTCATTATGTAGGTATTGTTTCTTTCTTGTTTTTATTAGAACTCCAACCACTGCCAATTTAAAATATTTATTGTATCATTGAATCCACATATTATTATGTTGTCAACATGACTAATAAAACATTTCATTAGCACCAGCTATAAATAAGTAAATTATTGTATAATATTTTTGTACTTAGGTACTCAAAACAGTTTACATTGATTTATGTGGAGTTTTACTGCATCAAGGATAAAAAAGTCTTTGTGACAGTACTACAAATTAATTTAAATGCATTCATTCATTCAGTGCAGTAACAGAACCAAATGGAATTGTAATTATTTTATGGCAGACTTCTGTACTCATTTCTTGGGTTTAGTTTAAAACTCCTATTCGCTTGGGTGATTAGTGTAAATAATTTATTGACAGTGTTGTACATAGTACGTTAACTCGCTGGAAACAAATGCATGAAATTAATTCAAACAGGCCTTGGATTTGGTAAATTAAATTTTTGCTTTGATGTAGCTAGAGTTAGTGAGTCCCTATTGATTCCATTTGTCGTGAGTCAATGGGATTATGGCATCTCCAATAGGGTATGTTGTGAGATTGAAGGGAGTAGGAATGGGAAGTTGTTATCCAGATCAGGTCTCTAAACATGGCTATTACCATTTCAAGCAATGTTTTGATTCTGAATGGTGGTCCTTTGAGTCGATCAACCACTCTGGAACGTGCCACAAATATATACTGTGTATTTGGCTAAGGGACGCGGGTGCTTGGGATCGTTGTGGCCAGGCCGCTTGCCACGCTCATTCTTGCCGGGACTGCCCCGTGATAGAGGGATAAACAGCCCTCGATACGCGGCTTGTATATTTTTATGTTTCAATCATACTTCCACTTGTAAATATTATTCTCCTTATTTATTATTTAATTTTAGATGCCAAACCACCAGGCGAACACATTTCAGATGTGTTCTTATTTTGTGTTACTATTAATGTAAGTATGCATACATTATTTCGTACTAACAATCATGCACGCAGGGACATTGAAGGGTCTAGAATCGTTTTAAAATAAATTTAGCTTCTTTTTACTAAAAAAATTAGAGTCCTAACGTGTGCGGCTAAGGAGGTTAAACAATCAGTTTCCTCACATAGCCGTTGGGAAAAGATGGGTCTCAAACCTGCGACCTCCGAATTCGTAACCAAGGATCTTAACTGCTCGGCCACTGAGGTACATACATATGACATTTTTTAAGTATATTTTTGATAGTTTCAATGTGTCTTACAAATTTTAACATTCACAACACAGCCTTAATATTCATGTCAATTACAGGTGTTTGTCATTCAAAGGGAAAGTCTAGTGACATAATAATATTAAGTATTAAGTTGTTGCCTAAGTATGAGTAATTAATGGCTATTTGATGGTCTCCAAGTATTAGTAAAGGTTTTCTCATATATGCAGGTAAACCAAAATAATTTCAAACATCCTCATAAGTTTAAATTTAAATAAACAACTCTTTGTGTTTGCATAGTGTCTGTTATTATTCAAGTAAATACTGTTGTACTCTGCCAAGGATTTTTCTTTTTGCTCAGATAACTAGATACCTACTTAAAAGTTAATTATACTATGATAAAAAAATCTATTTAAATTTCTGAAATCAATTTATCACAATTTAGATACTATGTTAAAAATTATCTAAAAGGTTTTTTTTACTATTTTTAGATTAAAACGATAATTGGAATGACTAGCAATAATTTACGGATCGTAGAGATATTTATTTTAAATTTAGCAGGAATATTTCAGTATCAGCACATTATTTTGAAATTCATTCTCCTCGATTATTTGTCATTCTGTTATCAGTTTCAAAGTTTAATCCATATTTATGTTAGAATTTAAACCAAATCCTCGTATAATACCAGTTACTTCTGTGATTACGAAGCAATTTCACCTGGTCTCTGTGGGACTCGAAAAATATTTTAAAAACTACCGACTTACATATTTTTCTCTAAATAGTATAAAATAAAGTCGCTATCCGCGTCTGTCTCTTTTTGCGCCTAGTTCTTCTAACAGATTTTGATAGGGTTTTCACTATCATTTAGAGAATTTCTTCCGGAAAGTTTACATATATGATACATGCATATTATAGTTATAGAAAGCAGAGAAAAATCAAAAATTATAATCAAGTCAAAAAATTATATTTTCGGGCACTACATTGTTAACGCTGGCTAAACCTCATGAGATGCATCAAAATAATGTACTACGGAATTGTATATCTTAAAAAGGCCTACATAAAAGTCCGTGATAGTATATGTCTATCTCCTAAGGATAATCCCCAGCAACGCCGAGTACACGTCAGCTAGTTTATACATAATCAGAAGAAGAAACTAAAATTCGCCATTATATTCGATAACATAGTTTGAATCTTGTATATTTTTGGTTAACTTTTACAGACCATGGGAAATTATTTTATATAATTTGGTTTGGTCTTTGTAGATTTTTAGTTTGTGCACATTTTGGGTTTAATACCTCTGATCTACAAGATTAGTTGTTGTCTGAAATACCTTGTGTTTAATTTAGTAGTGACTAGAGATGGGAGTATCCTCTACATATTTATATTGTGATTTGACCTTTGGATATATTTGTTTTACTTTCCAAGTATAAGTCCTGATCTACAAGATTAGTCGCTGTCTGAATAATCTCACGTTCGGCTTAGTATGAACGAGTGCCCCGTGAGCCAAGTCCAATGTATTTTTGATTTCATATTTTTTTGATAAGATTAATAGATTATTTATAATATTATTAACATTACCTACATTAATACATTAGTTGATAATACACATAATAATACTTTTCCACCATATCTTGTTTCCGTATTTTTATCAATAAGAACCTTTTAAACTTATTATCACCTAATCATTATTTTCTACCTGCAGGTGATATTATAATAAATGCAATTACAATACAAACACAAATCGGTAGGATGTAAAAAATTCAAAACAATAAATGAGACAAGAACATTAATTTGAAAGAATCTTCAAATACAAATACTACGAAAGTCACTGAGGAAAGAATAGACAAAGATGCCCATAAGGGCGAGGGAAACAAACCAAGTTACGTGGAGCAGAGGAAATGGCGTGGCATGTCCCTTTCAGTGATTTGTTAATAAATTAATCTTAAATGCATTCTCGAACCCTCATGGTACCAAAAATATGGTCACGAGGTCTCTCTCCAACTTGTCAAAATGATAACCGGATTTCATCATGGGGCAAGTCTATCAATTTGGTCACGTGGTCTGTCTCCAACTTGTCAAAATGATAACCGGATTTCATCATGGGGCAAGTCTATCAATTTGGTCACGTGGTCTGTCTCCAACTTGTCAAAATGATAACCGGATTTCATCATGGGGCAAGTCTATCAACTTGGTCACGTGGTCTGTCTCCAACTTGTCAAAATGATAACTGGATTTCATCATGGGGCAAGTCTATCAATTTGGTCACGTGGTCTGTCTCCAACTTGTCAAAATGATAACTGGATTTCATCATGGGGCAAGTCTATCAATTTGGTCACGTGGTCTGTCTCCAACTTGTCAAAATGATAACCGGATTTCATCATGGGGCAAGTCTATCAACTTGGTCACGTGGTCTGTCTCCAACTTGTCAAAATGATAACTGGATTTCATCATGGGGCAAGTCTATCAATTTGGTCACGTGGTCTGTCTCCAACTTGTCAAAATGATAACTGGATTTCATCATGGGGCAAGTCTATCAATTTGGTCACGTGGTCTGTCTCCAACTTGTCAAAATGATAACTGGATTTCATCATGGGGCAAGTCTATCAATTTGGTCACGTGGTCTGTCTCCAACTTGTCAAAATGATAACCGGATTTCATCATGGGGCAAGTCTATCAATTTGGATGTCTATGATGGAAGTAAAATAAGGTGATTTAGAAAGAAAAAAAATAAAATCAAAGTACAGAAAATCCATTAAAAAAAAGTTTTATGTAAAAAAAAATCTTGAAATTATTAATCTGATAGGTAATAATGATTAGATCTAAATCTACTTGACGGCACACCAAAATATCCCGCTGGGTCCATTATCACTATCAAATTAGAAATATTACGTAGTTACTTAATAATCACTATTTATTCTACATATTGTTACAGGAAAGACAATTTGCTAACAATAAATTTGTGGTGTTGTACAAAGTGGTTTTAATAGGTTGTATGTATTTATGTTTTATGATGGTTTATGCCCTCCTTCTCACTGTAAGGTAAACCTTTGAACATGTTTCGCATATGGAAATCAATACTTAGGTGATATTGACATGTTTAATGTAAACTTGCAGAATTTTGCGAACCATATTAAATTCGAATTCCAACCCTTTTAAATTATTAAACCCTCTGTTTTCTTTCCAAAAAAATGTAACTGATCACTGTATTTTTGTTTCTTGTATTTTTATTTCTCTTGTTTTCATCTATTGTAATTTTATTTTTATATTTTATATTTATCTCATGTTCAAAATTATTTTCCAAGTTAAAGTTGTACTACCTATTTGTATAAACGTTAAATAAAATAATGACTTTGTGCGAAATATTTAGACTTTAAACCAATAAACCTTGTTAGAATCTTTTTTAGTTGATATACGTATTAAAAAAACCGATGATTCAATTTGTCGTCAACAGAACTTCAAATATTCAAATATTCTTCAAATATCTAATGTTTGCTTACAACTTGCATAACAGATCTTCAAAGAATATCACAATCACTTCTTGTAAATACTAAATTCTCAGAATTAAAAAAAAATTGTTTCAAATATAAATATGTAATTTCGTATTTTTTAAGTACCTGTAGTCCATTTTTATTGACCTTTGCAACCTCGTATATATTTGAACAATTCATCAAATTTCAACAACCGTTTTCGGGTTCTGTGAAAGTCCTATTTAAGTTCTGTTTTTATATTATTATAGGCTATTTGCTTGACAGAACTAAAATATAACAGAATTTAAAAAATCTTTCACAGCACTTAAAAATTTTAAGAATTGTTCAAATTCTCCGAAACAACCCGTCCTTAATCTTTCTTTCAATCGCCTCATCAATTTTCAAATATTTTTTAACTTATCATGTTTTTTTATGAAATTGTAAAATTGTAGTTATTTTGAGGTTATGTATAACATATGTAATAGGTTTAAGTTTCAATGGCCACAGTACACTGTAATAATTTGTTTATTTTTGTTTCAGGCGGAGTGACCTAAAAAATATTTTAACTCTAATGACAGTTCATCCCTAAATTCAAAATGGATTTACAATTTATGAAACGCCTGACGATTATGCACCTGTTCTATGCAATATCATTTGTTACATCTGGTTTCATATTATCCATAATACAAGGATTTTTATATGTGACGCTTAGACATTTCAGCAAATACGCTTATAGGAAAATTAATTATTACCTAAATTACTCCTTTAACTGTCGTAAGTATTACTTCCATATATTTATGTTTTTGTTCATTTAATTGTTATAGATCTTTAACTAGAGTTTTTTTTATACATTAAAACAATTTAAAACTCTTCTCCACTTATAAGTAAAAATAACAGGATCCACTACTTTAAAAAAAATTTGAATTTGTGTTCATTGTTTCATAATTTAAAAAGAAGTCAAAGTGACATTATTATATGATATGGATGTTTGGGTAGAGCCATTTATATGAAATGTTTGCTGGCAGATTCTTTTGGTGTTTTCTTGGCAATTTTGGCTTGTCATATGTTGGTTGTAAACTTCTTTCTCAATAGTATCGCATTTAAAGTCCACACATATATCAAATTGATCTTTGTGTGGGTGGAGAATGAAAACATTGTCAGCCTAAAACGTTGCTGAATATGTTTAAAAAATCTCTCTAGTAATTTAAGAGTTTAGATGTAGAATATGAACCATGTGACCATATGATCCGGTACAAGCCTCGTATTAAGACCCCGAAGTAAGTGTTCAAAGATGGTTTGAAAGGGAGATGTGTAAATGCGAATGTTATAGGGAGTGCGTTAATATTAAAAAAATATAATAATTAAGCGAAAATGGTGAAAATATTTAATAAAACACGACTCCTTTGAAATAGAGCAAAAATCTCTCGACAAATGCTTTAGTTGCATTTAAAGATACACTGTGAATTTTTTCATGCCTATAACATATTAAATAACAACAAAACGTGTTTTAAATAATGTTCGGATCTTACTTTGAGATTTTTTTCTATCGAGGGTATTTCATATAATTAACGTTTTGGTACAACAAATGTATATATATACTTCAAAAAAATTTTTTTTTTTTGTTACTTAAAACTTAAAGAGTTAACGTGAAACTTGTTATAAATCGGTAGAAATTGGGTATGCGGGGACTTAAATATAGTCCGTGTAAAGTAGATCACACGGCTCTTATTTAAACGCAAACTTTCGATTGTTGATCTCCTTAAATATTTGTTTATCACATGCTTCTTTTAATTGTAGAAGGTGGAGAGAAAAAAAAATGGAAAAAAAACTCTATATTTAACTCAATTTCGTCAAAATCGTCACATAGCCCATATTTGATGTGCAACAACGATATTATCATAATGGAAGTCCACCACGATTGTCACTATCAAAAATAGAAATATTAGAGTTTTTTGATTAATTTTTATAACGAAATTAGAAAATTTGTTGGAAATCTTTAAATATGATTTTAAAAAATTCAACTTTTAAATTATCTAAAGGTTCTTCTATGGTTACAACGGTGACCAAATAACTCAACACACTGACAATTCAACAAACCTTTAAAAAATGATATAAAGACATGAAAAGTGATGAAACCTAAAATAGGTTACTTAGGTTAGGTTTACTGTTTTGTTAGGTTAGTTTTTCACTTTTAATGACTTTAAATCACTTTTTAAAGGTGTGTTGATTTATCATAGAACTGGTTACAATGTTAGTTTACCTGTTTTAAATTCATGATATTAGATTAGAATATTAAAAGACAAATAATATAAAAGTAATGTAATATTTTCACCTTATTTTGAGTGTGTGTTATCAGTTTATTATAGCTACACGGAGAATTCAAGTGATTTACTCTTTTTTATCTATGTACCAACTGTTCGTTTTAGACCTAGGATGGGTTGTTTTGCAGAATTTGAACAATTCATCAAATTTCAACATTCATTATCGGGGTATCATTACAGGCTAGTTGCTTGACAGAACTGAAATAGTAACAGAACTTGAAAAAATCTTTCACAGAATTTGAAAATTAACTTTGAAATTTGAAGAATAGTTCAAATTCTCCAAAACAACCGGTCTTTAAACATGTGATAAGATTTAATTCAGCCAAATAATTCAACTAATTTATATGAATCATTATAATAATACAGATTTTTATCGGTAATCTGATGATGCTAAAAAAATTGCTTACTTAATATTTTATAATTTGTCTTCTCTAAAAGTATTATAAGTGTTAATCACTATTTACAATGTGACTATTTATATTTCAGAATTAGTATTCATGATAGAATGGTGGGCAGGCGGCAATGTAGAAGTGTACATCGATAAAGCTGAATACGACAAATACTACGGCAAGGAGCATGCCTACCTCATCATGAATCACAGCTACGAGATCGACTGGCTTGTCGGATGGCAATTCTGTGATAAAATTGAAGTTTTGGGTGTAAGTATTTTTAAAATAATCATTGACATACATTTCTTTCTCCATATTATATTAAAGCGATGACCAAGAACAACACCCTCCAAGGGTGAAAGCCAGAAACAACACCCTATGAATATTTTTGTGTTAGATTTAATTAGGTGGCGGCCATTGATCAAGTATCATTTTACTTCAGTCAAATTATTATGATTGTGTTAAATAATTGTATACTTTGTAGGCCTACTAATCGAAGACATATCGTCGCTCTAGTTCGTTTTTATCCATCAGAACAAAACGTAAATCACGAGAAATAGCGCTTCTAAGTTATTTTTACGAAAAACGCAAATAAAATGAAATTAGCTCAATTGTAAGCTTACTAAAATGATTTAAATTATTATTTTTAAGTAAAATTCGTAGCAAATGTTTAAAACTACGCAGAAAACAAGTTTTAAATTTATATGTAGGACAAAGTGACAAAATCTTCTGTGTTAAAGTTGGATATTGGATAAAGGAGACTGGATGTTGGACAAAAGCGCGCACTCTTGCGTGACTTCTGCTTTATCCAACGTGTTTGGTATTACTGAGCATTTTTTACTGAACTTTGTTATTGTTGAGCAGCAGCCAGTGAATGCAATTAGTGCATCAAGTAGGTCATCAATCGTTAACTAGAGCTAACTTAAGCCTGTGTATTAATTATTATTGTAAAACGCCTTAAAGGTGATTTTACACTAAGATGGCGCCATACAATTTTTCAAAATTTTATTATTTTCGATGATATAATATAAGATATAATCGATGCTTTAAAAATAGTAAGATAATTCAAAGGATCTCGAAACACAATAGATACCTACAAGGTCTTTAGAAATGTGTAAAACAATAGAGGACGAGTCCTTTTTAAAAGTGATTTGATATTGGAACACATGGGGTAGGATTTATATCTATTACACAACATAGACTAAAAGAGGTCACAATAAGCTCCGTAACAAGTGTTCCAGTGTTTAAGATATCGGCGAGCCATTGTGTATTACCATTCAGTTGGGCGAAGTTGTTAGGAGGGTTACAAAAGTGGCTGAATGAAGAGATTGGAAATAGATGTAGGTAAATAAACAAAATTAAAAATATAATCATTAAATGTATGAAAAAAAAGAAGTTTTTATTTACATTCTATCTCCGAATTCTAGCATTCTAGCTCTGCGATAAATACTTATTTTTCTAAATCATAATTCTTGAACAAAAAAAAAAGAAACAGGTAAGAAACAAACTAACCCACGAGAAATGTTAGGTACTAAATGTACAAAATAATTGAAACGCTTTCATTGTCATTCTATTACGTTTTTGGTAATAACTGTCTTGTTTTAAACATCACAAGTACAATCTCTCATAACGAATTATTTATTCATACTTAATTACAATTCCCGGTTAGTGGTGAATTATTCTCGAATCTAACTGGGTAGTTAGTCAATTTACTAATTTATTTATTTTTTTATTATTATTAATTATTATTTTTTTAATGTTCTCCCATAATAAGCAATTGCTTGTGTGTATGGGATGAGGTATTATTTGTTTAGTTTTTTAGATTTATTTATTTTTTTATTTAAGGTTTTCAGTATATTTTTTTAGTTGTGTTTTAAATTCTTTGAATCTATCATTAAGTGATCTTATATTTTCTGGCAATTTATTGAAGAAATTTGTTCCTAAGTATTTGTAGTTATGTTGACCCAAATTTTTTTTACAAATCGGAATTGGTAACATGTATTTTTGCCTGAGATTTGCTGTGTTTTTGAAAGGTACGGTTTTGTTTAGGATATCCTCTTTGTAAACTTGTAAGGTTGAGTCATACAGGAATAGAGTATTTAATTGTATCATTTAAATAAACAACAGCTTCGTCTGCTACTCTATCAAAAATCCAAATCCTTTTTACTTTGTCAACTCTGTAACAAACAAAAACAAAACTTTTCACTTCTTCAATAATTGCAAAATTATTCTGTTGCGTTTAAATTTAAATTTAAATCATTTTCATATAAAAAAATAAATCATTGGTTATAATTTATCTTTACCGTTCTTTTATGTACATGATGTATGAAAAATTGAATTACTTATAATACGATGGCTAAGATTCCCTACTATAATGAGAATTAATTAACCATCACGCCTTGCTCCTCAGGAGTAGGCAGAGTGGAATGATCCTAATCCTTGCTCCATCCATATTCGAACATCTTCTCAGATACTCTTGCATTATTACAACTTTCAACATGATCCACAATAAGTGTTCACTTTTGCGTCATACATTCCCCTGACACTGCATGTGCCCAACTATCCAAGCACCCCTTTTCTTATATTTTTCATTATGCTTTCGTCGGCAATGCATTCCAGCTGGAAGTCTTCGTAAATCATTTTACCGTACATACGCCTCAGGGATCTCATTTCCAATGTGATCAGTTTAATTTCATCCTACTCTCAGTAACATGCCTCACTGTTTGTCATTTATTTCAATTAATCAATTGACTGCTCGATTAAAACAGCAACAACATTTTGTTATTTCAATTTTTAGTACGATATTTTACCATAGTATTGAACTTGGCAAGTATTATAAAATGTTATATATAAAACATTTGAAATACATAATGTTATTATGACCACCCTGTATGGAGCTGTAACGGACGATAAGTTGAAGCAATTTGCTGATAAAAGAATGAAATATTATTTACCTGTTGCATTTTCCATGTAAATTTTTATCATTTTCTACTTCTTTAGGCACTGTGTGTGTTAAAATCTCCACTAAAATAACTTTGTAAATAGCAAAATCACAAGTGAAGACATTTACTTTTGTGGCGCTAACGAATGAATGTTTGGAATAAAGGCAATCACGTGGTCCTCCCGCTGCGCTGCTATTGGCTGTTTGGTCTATTAGAGTAATACGCCCGCAACGGAGAGTTTGAATTTCACACTTAGGCTAAGATATGGCTTGGATGTTGGATACATTTACGTATATGAAATGTAACTTAACGGCCGGTTTAAAAATGAGGGGTCCTTTTGGCCAACGTGTGGATATTGGATAAACAAGCTCGGAATTTTGTTTAATTTTGGTGGTAAAATACATAAAAAAAAAAAAAATTCAATTGTATCGTATAAATAAATGCATTCTGAAAACAACTGCATACTTAACTCAATTTCGCCAAAAATGGTCTGTTGGACAAATACGAACTAGAGCAAAGATATATGTATTGAATTTCAAGATTTTTTTCATATGAAACAAACCCACCAATCAATTCACTTTATGTATTTATTATACAATTCAACTAAATATTGTGTATTCTGGGAATAACGTTTTTAAAGTTACAAAGTATACAAACACTACTTCATTCATAATCTATCATTTGAATTTAATTTCACTGACCTCTACTTCGTAAGTCAAACACCTTTAGACTAATTTAGATGCAACTTAACAATCGATATCCTTTGTTATTTAAACAATTTTTTCAACATTAATGTCAACATCAACTTTTGAACCTCTGATACAGATTGGAGTTTGCACTTTGTTTAATCATTGCATTTGAGATATGGTTGTAAACAATGACTTGATGAACCATTTATAATTCAATAATAACTTTTACATGTTTTGTATATCGACTGTGTTTTGGTAAAAGGCTTCATTTTGGAAATTGTTATTTTTCGTTGGTTTCATATGGAATAGTATTCAAACTACAAATATAGTGAAATAATTTTTGCTGATTACGGCATTTTTAAAACTAAATTTATGCATTTTTTTAGGTTATTACCTTAGATGAAATTACTCAACCTTCAAATCTCTCATAATTCTAAATAGAATTGCAATATTTTACTTCAACATTTTTTAAATATATAACCACTTCCATATAAACTTTTTAAGGTTTATAATTAGTTTTACGAATTTGTAAATACATATTAGTTTTTGTCGTCTCCTGTAAAATTTTCATTTAGTGACTTGAAGGTTTTACAAAACCACAGCCGATATTATTTCCCATTAGTTATGAATTATTTGCAGAATTATAGAAGTCATGAATTATCCTAAATTAATTTAAGCATTTATTTATATTGCCAATTTGTATTACATATGTGTACAAATTATTAGTAGTTTCTGAGCAGAGACTTAAAGAGTTCACATCTGACATAGATGTTATGTAAAACTTAATGGAATCATTCTTACATTTTTTATAAGTAGGAATTGCGAAGAAGCAATGACCAACACATTATAGTCATAAATTTTGTAATCTATTGATACATTTGGATTTTGCAATAATAATAATTGATTTATGTATTTTATAGAATTGCAAGGCTTATGCCAAGAAGTCGATCCAATACATGCCCCCAATTGGTTGGATGTGGAAGTTTGCAGAGTATGTATTTCTGGAGAGATCTTTTGATAAGGATAAGCAAATTATTCTAAACCAAGTATCAATCCTCGGAGACTACCCAGATCCTATTTGGGTAAATATAATGTTCTTACTCTAATATTACATTATTATTGTTTTTTTATAAATAATTATCTTGACAAT
Source organism: Hesperophylax magnus (assembly GCA_026573805.1). Lineage (NCBI taxonomy): Eukaryota > Metazoa > Arthropoda > Insecta > Trichoptera > Limnephilidae > Hesperophylax > Hesperophylax magnus. Next base: position 11,668,867 of record JAIUSX010000002.1, read on the forward strand.
TGATCTATTGGTGTACACACATTGAAAGTCAAATAAATTTATACAAAATGAAGTATTTCAGTTAATTGACAACTCGTTTTATGTATTTTAACCAATCTATTCATAAGTTTTGAGTACAATAAACGTAAAAGAAAAAGAAAAATAATGCCATTTCTACCTAACAATCATTTAAATATGAATGTATTATGCAAACATATTTCAACAAACATTGTAATGTATTGTTTAAATGATGATTTAAGCATATTCCCATCTCTAGCTTCTCACATTTGTGCAGTTTTTATTCAATGTCAACAGCTATGAAGTATTCAGAAATAAGAGAATAATTATTTATAATGCTACTCCAACCATTTTATGAAATTATTTAGCCCTATTTTTGCATGGCCTTGATAACACAGGTCACCATTTCATGAATAATTTAACATTACGTGGATATTGGAAGAGTGTGGTGTGCTTCGGCAATAAATACTGTACAGGACGTGTTTGCCTGCACAAGAAAAAACTGTAAATATAAGCACCAGTACACATTCACCTTTGTCCTTTGTAATGATGCAAATAAAGCACTTGAGGTATTTCATTTGAATCGTCACAAAATTGTTTAAACCACCATGAAAAGCAACGGATTTTCGACTTGTTTTATATACGAATGCATCTTGAGAAAGACGATATTTGTAATTTGCATAAAATAATAACGCTTTTATAAAGACAGTTGATTTTTATTGCGAATGCAACTTCTTGTCTTGCACCGAATCCGTACTCAGGCTCAGTCGGTAACAGTAGACGGCCTCTCCAACGAGGCAGGCTGCGTTCTGGGGTGACGTCAGCAGAGGAGGTGGAGAGGAGCTGGGTTGAAATCAAGACAGCGAGTTGGATCTCAGGTGGCGAGACGAGTTTAGCGAGGCGGCAAGGGTTGAGCAGCAGTAGGTGTTGACGGGTCTAGAGCTTGAGGCGAATGAGTGAGGGATCTGGTTTTTGCGGCGTATTTATAAGAAGCTCTAGGACCGCGTCACCGACCCCTGTTTGCAATGTCAAAATTCTCGTAACAAGCTTAAGTGTTTATCGCTATGAAGCTTGCTACCTTGTAGGATTAAATCCGTTTATCTCAGAAACAAGAGAACATTTTATAATATCAGTCCTTATCTACCGCTGTCGCTCTGCCAAAACTACGCTGTCGCAATATTTTTTATTTGGCTATAATAAATTACATATCATATAATAAGTCGTCAAATTTCTTAAAATTTTGAGAGTTTCGCTGAGTATCTAAATATCTTGCGTGTAATATATTTTATTTAATTAACATGTAAGTACAGTGAAACTCTCTTAAGAAGTTTTCCAAGGGACCGGGGAAAAAAAACTTCTTAAGTGGGAAAACTTCTTAAGTGGGATTCAATTTTAGCCATTTAATAACTCGAGTCCGGGGCATACGTCATTCCTATGTCTACCTACGTTAAATTGTATTGAAAACAAGCTCATATGATTCAAGCGGTCATAATAACTCGAAAAACAGTGGAAAAGCGGTGGGTCGGCGGTTGAGATAGGACAGTCAGTGGAAAATAGCGTTGGTCAGAGAGTTCAGTAGGTAAAAAATCGAAAAAGCGTAGGTCAGCGGGTGAAGAAATGGAGCGTTGGTGGTAAGGTGTAGATGGTGAAACGTTAAAATCGAGACTAAACATTACAAATCAAAACAAAACCATCCCATGGACAAAGTAAACACAATTTTAAAACTGTTAAAGTACATCCCTCGAAAAAGCCACTCGAATTCGGATAGTAAAAGTTGCAGCATTCCAAAAGGTTCATACTGTTAATCTTATTTTAAATTGGTGTAAAGGCAATGGATTATACATATTTACTCACTCTTAACTTGACAGTTGAAGACAGAGCTGTGGATATACGCCGTCTCTTTTTTACGCTTTCGTTTACTATATGAATTAAGGGAGAAAGAAAGACTTGTTGTGGTTAATTTTACCAAGCGGTTTGATAAAAGGACACCGCAAGTAATTTTGTTAACCGCAAACTAATGATAGCGGGTTCTTTGCCTCAGAACCGTTTGCGTACTGCAACCCTGCCATGGCACTGCACAGAAAAATCTCACAAAGTCTACGCGGCAAACTGCTTATTAGTTGGCGGACTTTAACTTTTTTGCACGCTTGCTGCTTGCTCCAATGGCATTTGAGAGACTATTGTTATGATGTATTTTCGCCAGGCACAGTCGACTATCGTATATTTTTAAAGATATTTTAATCCTTTTCTAGAAATTCCTTATGAAAATAATATGCGCAGCTCAATATTATGTCCTACCTGTAGGTTCATTTATGGTCCTACCTAACTAGCAGACATCGAATAGCTACGATTTCGCACATAAATAAATGGCTTGATGCTTGAATCAGAAAGTTATATCATACGAGCTGTTTGACGCTGGAATTATAATCTGTGAACGCATCCAAAAACTACAAAAATCATTTGCGAAGTTTCGTTTCAATCTACATTTTAAATTTATGCATATGTATTTCCTAACCTTCAAACTTAATTTACGACAAATGTCAGATAAAACATGATGCACGGCAATTTTTGATGTTTGAATGAAAAAAACGTAATTATAATGCATATTTTACCATCTCCCCCGCCATATAATCATGTTGTTATGTATTTAAAGGTGAAATATTCCGTATTAACCGTGATCCGATAGATTATCAAAAGTTTTTCGTGTTTTACAAATTCGATGGAATAAAAATTTTATACAATAATATTACGAAACATCTCTATGTTCATTATCAAAGGGAAGATTATTGAAGGAGGCGTCAAATGTATGCAAATGTAGATCTAGCCCACGTTGTCATTAAGGTTGAGTTTAATATAATCTTTCATGTTATTTCGGCCTTAAAGACGCTTGCATATTTGTTACATAATTCCGCATTGTTTATTCGTTCCATTGCTATTTTACCTAGTTAGGGGATTAGGAGACGGGGTATTTGGTTTATTTATTGGTTACGGCAGGTTACAGCTTACGGCCCGGCGGCCGACAAAGGGTTTTATGGTCTCAGGTACTAGGTATGGGTTTCAGTCAACGTCTTTCAATTTATGACTTGGAAAAAGGTTCATTTTAGATATTTTGCGACACAATTTTCGTTTGTGTTGATTTTACCGCCGGATTTCTAAAACCTCTTAAGCGGGAAGCAGTTTTAGCTCTAAAACTTCTTATGTGGGAAAAAATCGTGTTTTTTGTAAGGAATTTTCAAGGGACCAAAAATCAAAACTTCTTAAGCGTGAAAACTTCTTAAGTGGGAACTTCTTAAGCGAGTTTTACTGTATCTTTGAACAGCAAGACTCCTATTATTTCTGAACCCCTATAAATAAAAAATGCCACCTTCGATTGTTTCATTATCTTTTCGTGCATATAAGAGGCGTAGAAAGTGTTATCTATTGGTCTACTAATAATTTCATACTCGAACCTTCCAGTTGCTTCTCTTCCCCGAAGGCACACGTTTCTCTACCAAGAAACACGAGGCTTCCCAGAAGTTTGCAGCGGAGAAAGGGCTCCCCACGCTCAAGCACCACCTCACCCCCAGGACCAAGGGCTTCACCACCAGCCTCCAGGGTATTAGGGACAAGTTCAAGGCACTGTACGATATCCAAATAGCATTTAAAAAGACTGACACGGTAAGAATTTTAATTTAATACTATCCCAACAGTACATAATATTTTTCATGAATACCTATTACCATAAATTAGTGCTATATGTTTGCACTTGTCGTATTGTTTTACACAGTGATTATTTCGCTGAAGTCACCCTACCGGTCTTTCAAGAGTTGTCGTTTATCCACTGGAGCTACAAGATATTGACAATACAATGCGTTGAGATTTTCGTATTTTTGGTTTATAATTCACCTGCGCTCATTCAAAAAATCATACCTCCGAATGTTGACACGAAAACATATTGTAACAGTTAAAATTTTTAATATGTAATAATTATGTAGAAGGCATGATTGTTATGTAAAGAAACACAAGTTCTGCTTACAAAATATAATTTTATTATTTAAGGTTTGAAGTTAACATTTCCGAAAGAATAAGACCTACGCATGATTGTAAAAAGGACTCTAAAATTATTTAATATTAATCTCAAGAGTGGTCAGAAACTCGAGATAATTTCTGATAATTAAGTTACAAAATGTCACCGCATTATTATATTTTAAGATAGACAAATAATTAATGATTTATAGGGCGCCAGTTAATTTGAATGGAATTAACAAGTATTTAACTAATAAGCTACTTGATAAAGATAGTAAACTAATAAAATGATTATTTCTTTATGTGTTGAAACATAATGAGTCGCCATCGTTGCCCTGGTCCCTTTACGCCTGTATGTGTCTCTCGTCGCTCTGCCGGATTGGAACTGATGAGTGAGCCAAACGCAGCTGTCATCGTAGTTATGTTGGTACACATCCATTGCCTAAATCTCTCAATCGATATTTGTAACGGCAAACGTGGCATGTTGTTCTAAACCGTTACAAGATAAACTGTTAACTGTTTTTTAAAGCCAATAAATTTACCTATATTTTGTAATTTAGTAATTATGTATATTTCATAAAGATTGCAGGTTTTATAAAAAAAATCATTAAATTCACAAATGCATGAAATTCGTCTGATTGTTAACATAAATTGTACTTATTACAGGAAATTTTGTGAACATGTATCTAAAGTTCAATAGAACTAACAACAAAGTTTTAAAAGATATATTTATAAAAGCATTACTATTTTAAAATATTTGGAATGTACCTACTTCGAAAATCGCTTGTTAGTTTTTTCGCTTAGCAAATAATTTTTCAATCGTAATTTATCATACTAAAAATTATCCTAAAATAATAAAAATTATATCTATTTATTCGTTATGAATCACTCTGACTGTATTAGTATTAAAAATCACTCATTTTATTTAATGATAATTTAGGAACCACGCCAAAAAAGAACATTTTTTGACAGGTTCAAATTAAGCTCCACTCTTACATCTTATTTTTAATTTTAGGACTTTGAAATAACTTTAAATAAACAGAGACTTCAATAGCGAATAGATTGATGTACAATACATAACAGAATTTGTACAAAATAAACATTCATGGGAATGTTTAATGCAATGACAAAACGGCATTCGCAGAAATGTTTGGCAACTGAAATATTTGTATATTAATTAATGGACTGTATAGAAATGCATTGGAAAACGAGTAAACCATTTGCTGTTTAAAAGCTTTGCGTATAACGCAGTCACGAACACACTCAAACTTTTTAAATAATTCTTTGAAAAAAAATTATACATATATCTCTTCAAATCGGCTACATTTTGGACAGCGTAAGCTCGCAGGTTTTGCAAGTTAGAATAATTTTATGCATTAAAAATAAATGTCTATGTTGTAAAGAATTATAATTATGGACTGGGTGTGAAGGAAAACAAATATTTTTTATAATGTGGTGAAACTTTCTTATAATGTTTTTAATTGTGACATCATGGATGAGGATACACTGGCAAAAAATTTTAAGTCAGTAATTTCACACTTTTGACTTAATAATGCAGTATTATGAAGTTATGTACACTCTATAAACTGGCAGAACATGCCAAGTCATGTTAAATTTTAATTTTCTATAATATATTACTTTTTAAAGCATGTGTAGTGCATTGCAAAGAGAGTGAAGCAGACAATTTCAAACAACTACCTATCGGACAAAAAGCACTTAGTAACTTAGTGTTTTTTTGCCAAAATATACTGATTCCTACCATTTTGAAAATAAACTCTAAAAACTGTTATTCGTATTTAAAAATCAAACAGTCACAAATGAAAAAGAGACATTATCTTAAGTGAACACCACACCATGATATCATATTTTTATAAAAACACAAACTGCAATTTAATTTGATAAAAAAAGTTCGAAGTTGGTACCGAAATTAAATGCTTGTTTTCTCGAAATAGCGATTTTAACGTTTTTTGCCAGTATTCCACGAGATATTGTTCTGCCTTTTTTTTTCAACCAATAACAATATCCCTTTTCTTTTTCCAGGTTGCTCCCACAATGACAAGTTTATTGTTTGGAAAGCAAGTAACCGCTCACTTGTACATCAAAAGGATTCCCCTGGAAGACATTCCCACAGGCGACGAAGAAGGATCCAAATGGTTGCATGATGTGTATGTTGTGAAGGTAGCTATTATGCTTTTCATTTACCAATCATCTTTGATAAGGACTCAAAAGTCAAATATACCACTGCACTGCTTGTGTTAGGGTTTCACTTAGAGGGTTATTGTAAAGATTAGATATTAGGTAGAACTGATCCCATTCCTGACTATCTTTGGGCGTAGGCTATCCTTGTCTCCAGGTCTGAGGCCCTTTTCTTATTATTGGGGAATCTCAATTAGGTTGAATTAATAAAAATAAGTTTGGTTGATCAGTACATTACAAATATTTATCATATTCCAATATCCTCTTCTATTCCCCCCCCCCCCCATACAATTTAATTAACTCCTAACTAAAAACCAGATGTAAAATCAGATATTGCTTTATCCAATATTTCAGAGATAATATAAATTTTCAGCTTTCTGTTCATCATATTTTTTAGGACAAGATGCAAGAGTCATTCTACAATACGGGTGACTTCTTTACGGAATCCGGAGTGGAAAGGGTGAAACCCTTCAAACTGCACCGCCGCCCCTACTCACTCATCAACACCGTGGTGTGGAATATCGTCATCCTCGTGCCCATGCTTAAGTGGCTGCTGGGTCTGTTGTTCAGTGGAGAACTGCTCTACTTCAGCATTGCCATTGCTGTCTTTGGAACATGTGAGTAGTGTTATACATACATACATCTTCTTGTCCTTCTCTATTCAAGTTGGGAGCCTATGTCTATTGTCTACTGGGTAACAGTTGCTATCATAAGGTCCACCAAACCAAATGAACCAGTCAAACTGGTTCGGTTTCACAGACAAATTGCAAAGCTTTAAATCTCATATTTTACCACAGAAATCTAATCTAATCTAATTCTAATATAATTAAAATCACTTACACTTTTTTTAATTAATCAATTACACCATTTAATAAATACCACAGAGACAATAAACTAATAAACTGACGCTTAAATGCATAAATATAAAGATACATACAAATAATAATGGATCCCAGTCCAAGCAAAATAGCCAAAACGGGATCCGTCATTAAATTTAAAGTATTTGTTGCTGGAATAAAAGTTACAACCTAGCACAAAAAATAGACGCCATGAGAAATATCCTTCACAAGCGATACGTAAAATATGGGGCAATTTGTTTGACAAAATCAAGAGATATTGATTTATTTGTTCATGTTCTCTCAGGAGGAACTCTGGTATTAAAAGGGTTAATGTTTTATTCCTCTTTCGTTAATTCTGTCTGATGAAGTGTTCAGAGCGATGATGTAAAATTGCGTTCTTTATTTCATCCCTCTTCCCTGTGTTCTAAGTGCTGAAATATTTTTTAATGTGTAAATTATATATCGGTCGCTGAGTTGACATCGCGTTTGGGTCCCACCAAGGCGTAGTTTGTTCAATTCCTCCAACCAACACAAGCAAAATTTTCCGTTTCCCAAAAGTGGTGGTAGGAGATTTTAAAATATTGTCAGATTATTCGTAACCCGGGAATTTTTATCTATCTTTAAAAAAAAAAAACATTTTTAGGTAATTTTGAAAGAGTGACGGTTCATCCTTCGAGCTAACTTAATTATATATTATAACATTCCTTAATGTAGCTTTAAATACCATTTGCATTGCGGCAGGAATCAAACCTGCAATTTTACCCACTTAGTTAAAAGAAAGAGATAATTTTTTTTTTTTTAAATACATTTTTTACTAAAAAACATGTTTGACGTGTAAAAATATTCAGGAATGCAATTTTTTTCCTTTCAGTCTACTTTGCGATGCAGTACCTCATTGGAATGTCGAAAATTAGCAAGGCATCTTCATACGGCGCAGTTAAGAAGGCAAACTGAACCTTCTCAAATCTTTCAAAGCACAGAATAGTAAGGAGTTTAGTTTTCATTCAGTCATACAGGCCAGCTGCTACACCATTTGAATGTTTTTTTTAAATATAATAAATTTTTTAATTTCGTCTTAGAAATAAATAGCATGTTGTGAAACTAATATTAATGTAAAAACTTAACCTGTTCCGCGTACACAATTCATGCTAGTTATATTATTATACTCAGTTTAAGACTTGTAGTTTGTAAATAAACGGGTACCTGATGTTACTGAGCTGCGGCTAGCAGTATCTATTACACCTGTTGTATGAAACTGTTGTTTTGACAGCTTAGGTTACAATGTGACGGGATACAAAATGCCGTTTAATTTATAAAGCAACTAGCAGTGTGTGAAGTGTACAGTTTAGCATAAAACCAGAAAAGTAGCGAGCCATTTCTACTTAGCTGTCGCAAGACCACATGCTCTCCCGCTCCCCGACCAGTTGGTGTTGTAAAAGCCATTAGAACTACTCAAATAAATACATGTATCGCATATGACAACATTCAAATCTACTTCCACTGTATGAATATGTAGTACAAAAATATATCATGTTCTATTGATGGTGTACATATGTATCGCATATGACATTTAAATCTACTTCCACTGTATGAATATGTAGTACAAAAATATATCATGTTCTATGATGGTGTATATAACTGATTTTCTTTAAGTATTTATCCTTCTACATAATCTACTGCACTATTTTCAGCAACTTACTTTTTAATGACCAATAAATCTGAAAACCAAAGCATAAATTATGTTTTATTGACTACATTTACAAAGTGACATTATGTAGGTACAATTTGCAAAAGCAGCTGACCATACTCAATTTTATAAACAAAATGTGAAACTTGCTTGATAATACATTTATAATGGTGCAGTTTATTCCTAGATGGAACTATGTATGAATAATACAAATTATAGCTGTTTATTTATGTCAGTTTTAACATAAAACCGTAATTGTGTATTATAATATTTATATTACAATGAAATAGGCGCTGTTTAATATTTAAAAAATGTTATAAAAACAAACAATTTGATTTTGAACAGCATCATAAATGTTTTAATTAATTTTTTGTTATTAATTTAATACAAATTAACCCAGAACCGCATTTATATAATAATATTATTGTAATTTTAAATGACTAACACGTTCAATTTGCATGTTGTAACACCGCAAGGTAAATATTCAACATACTATACTCTACATTAGATATCACTGAAACTCTCATAAGGTGTTTCAAGGGACAGGAAAAAACAAACTTCTTAAGCGAGTTTCACTGTCGTCGATGCGTCATTATGGTCTAACGAACCATGTTTACCTTTTACCAAAAGTGTCCGATTGTTCTTTGTAAATGTATTATTATTGAACCTTTCAGCACAAACTTTACATTTTTTTCTTTAATTATTGTTACGCACACAGAATGTTATATTTATACAATATATTATATTATTTACAAACTTAAATTTGTACATCTAACACATCTTGAGATATATATTGTACTTCCTACTATTTAAAAAATAAAATAAAAACTACTTAATTATTCTTGTTGACATTATAAATCTGTTATAATATTATTACTGTGAAATTAATTAAGAAAAAAACTATGTATGTGTTCTACTTAAAGAAGATACCTTGTCAAAATTAATGATTCCAAAATAATAAATAAAATTATTTTAAGTGTATTGTATGTTTACAAAATATTATTGTGTAGGTTGATGGTGTACTGAAATGCATTGTTTTGTTTAATAATTGTGTAACTGTAATATTATATGAATGTCGGTGATTTTTATCCTGTTTTGACATGTTTGTCTGAATATAAATACATAAATAAATCTAAACAAAAATACTTAATGCGTTTCTCCCTGACTTTCATCCTCATCATATCAGGGAATCTGCATATTACTCAATTGCAAGATGAAATTTAACAAATACATTTGCACCTTTACTTCCAGAGGTTTATTGGTCACATAGAAGCCGGGCACACCGGCCTTCTCCAAGATGACTTGCTGGTCGCTCACCTGAATAAAAAATGAGTATTTTAAAAAGAAAGATTACTGTTGAGGGAAAAAATTAAAGATAGGTCAAGGAAATTTTTTACGTATCGATTTGACTTAGGTAAATTGTGTCTGGTCCTTTTGGTTTATAAAGAATGGTCTGATTTTTTATACACAATTTTAAAAATAATTATACAAAATGCCTTAGAATTTTTGCCTGAACCCAGGGCTGGCCCTGTGCGGGCGCAATCGGAGCAGTCCGCTCCGGACAAGTGTAAAGAAAGCAAAGATAAGTAGATGCTGCACCTTTTTAGCGATAGTTTTGTTAGTTAATTACCTTTTGATCTAACTGCAGAACAAGCTTCATATCTGTTTGTTTCATTTCGTCTTTAAATTTTCTTTGCAAGATATTTTGTTGTTTAGTTTGTTCTTCAATATTTGGTGTTTCAGTAATCATCGCTTGCATTTGCACTGAAAATAATAAAGATGTCTCTCATGTTAGCCATTGTGTAACCAATGTTTTAAGTTATTGAATAGAAAAAAAAGGTAATCGTTTCCCTAACCACCGCACTTTTAGGCACAGATGATGGAAATTACACTTTTTTTAACAATTACTACATGTAACAACTATTCACATGAACAAAATAGGTTCTTATGTTGCGTTCGACTCGTATAAAAAAATAACCGCACAATCAACAAATTTAAAAAGAGCATTGTGTCTTCGACTCGTAAAAAAATAGATAAATATTCCTCACTTCTTTGATCATTCATGATTTTCAGTCTCTGTTGAAATATATGCTTCTCCGTAACATGCTGGATTTCCATCAATCCTTTCACTATTTCAAAGATGGTGTCATTCAGCAATGAGTTAGCTAATCCTGACAACAGTTCAATAGGCACGCGCATCTGATATTGACTGTAAATAATATGCAGTTGAATTAAAAATAATACAAAATATACACATTTTTAAATTTTGTATTAATTATCGATTTAATTTAGATAAACAAGTAACTATTTCAATATAAAAATTAAATTATTTTTCTCTTATTCCGCTTCACTCTTAATATGCAATATTTCACTTTCAAATAAATGGATTTAAAGCTTTATTAATTCAAAACATGATTTATTATGTCGGGGGAGACGGAAAAATACGCACTTTTAATTTTAGTTTATTAAGTCACTTACGCGATATGTCAATTAGTATGCGGCGCCGTTATAGTCGCAGCCGACGGCGACTATGTTCATATCAAGAGTTGGATTATATTCATAATATCGTATTAGAATTAAATCACAACCCAGTCTATACAAACCTAGCGTAGCCCACAAACTACTTGAAAACTGGATTATAACTCTAAAGGGGACGCGAGCAGGCGTTATTAAAGGTTCCCCAACATTTATAGTAACTTTTAGTAATAATATAACTAAATTCAAGTAAATTCAAAGTAAACATTCCATATTTACCGTGAAGCGGAAATCATACCTTTACCAAAATTAAAGAGTCAGATTCCTTTTATAGTAATTAAGGTAAATCAGAAGGTTTTATTTAAAAATATTTCATATAATCCTTGTCCAGCGATTCCGAATAATTACCAAATTAAATATTAACTCACGGTGGAAGTTCCCCAGCCATTTTCCGTAGTTGATCCAAAAGAAAATACAGTTTCCTTTGTAAATCTTCGGGTGTCGGAGTACACTCCATTATCACATAAGTAAATGTTTCACTTCAAATTTGTCCAAATTCAACTATTTAATAATTAAAATATACCTGTGTTATAAAAATATCAGCAAGATTTAACACGAGATATTATACTAGAGAAATGTATCTTCCGCGTGAACAAAATAATATTGTTATTGTTGTATAAAAGTTAATGTTTACAAAATACAGAGGCCACAAGTTTTTTGACAGCTGAGGGTTATCTTTTTTTATCGAATAACCATAGACATTAATAAACCACTCACCATAAATCAACTATCTACCACTCACTATAAGTCACCATAGACATTACCGGTCCATGCCATGGATATAAAAATTCCTGGAGCTTGACTAGTGATGGACAGGATCGAAACATTTACATTATCGAAATATTTTGATCGAAACATAAAAAAGACTCGAGTGATTAACCGATTTAATCGCTCGGAGTTCAGCGGGAGCAGTAGCTGCGGACAGAGGCAGATTTTTTTCGGGTAGGGGTGGGGAAGGGAGAAAGCGTAGTACACCGGTATGGCAACATTTTGGTAAGTAAATACTACATTTGCAAAAAATGGGCTAAACCAGCTTTTACATACTGGCAATGATGTTTATTGTGATATGTCCCTAGGTATCTACGTGACTTGAATTCACAGAAAGACCAAATTTAACACGTGCGCCCGCATATGTCTCTGTAATTTCACACGCAGATTGAGGCGGCAGTTCGCATTATTAGACCTTAAACATTTAGTGAATAGCCTGGCCGGCAACCGCAATAAAAATTTAGAAAGCCAACTTAGAAATACACCCATATAGTCATAAATCTGAAATGGGAAATTGTTAAGCCAGCGACCCGGCAATAAAAGCCTTCGCCAAAGGCTAGGCTATATTGCAATTGTTTGAAGGTCTTTTTGTACAAATGTAATTTTAACATATTTTAAAATAATAATAAATCTAGCGGTGAGAATGGCGATGCCAGCGCCATGGACCCGAACAACGTACCGAAGTGGTGTAAATCGTAACCACCTTAGTTCCTGCACCCCACTACAGGCGTGCTACGGTCACCGGATCGCGCAGCTGAAGACGGATTTTATTCCGCACTCTCGGAGTCATCATCTCACCGCCCCGTGGAGCGGTCGCCGAGGCGCTTCCGCCCAGGAAGCTGCCCTCTCGGCAGTTCCCATCTCGCCTCAGGAGCAAACAGTCTTCATCTCACCGCTCCGTGGAGCGGTCGCCGAGGCGCTTCCGCCCAGGAAGCTGCCCTCTCGGCAGTCACGATCTTGCCTCAGGAGCAGGAGGTTCCTCGCCCGCCGAGGAACCTCCTACCCTCCCTCTTGGAGCGGTCTCCGAGGCTCTTCCGCCCAGGAAGCAGCACCTCTAGCCAGTTCCCATCTCGCCTCAGGAGCAAACAGTTCCCATCCCGCCTCTCAACAGTCATCATCTCACCGCCCCGTGGAGCGGTCGCCGAGGCGCTTCCGCCCAGGAAGCTGCCCTCTCGGCAGTTCCCATCTCGCCTCAGGAGCAAGGAGTCATCATCTCGCCCCCCCCCCCCTTAGAGCGGTCGCCGAGGCGCTTCCGCCCAGGAAGCTGCCCTCTCGGCAGTCACGATCTCGCAGCTCTCAATAGTTCCCATCCCGCCTCTCAACAGTCATCATCTCGCCCCCCCTTGAAGCGGTCGCCGCGCCAAGGCGCTTCCACCCAGGAAGCTGTCCTCTCAGGAGTCGCTGCCTGCCGACTCCGCTCTTCGGAGCCTTGGCCCAGGCTGAACTAATTCCGCCCTTCGGATCAAACCCAAGTTGCCGCTTGTGTTATCGGTGATAAGTGCGAACGTGGAGATCCGCGGTTCCAGATAAGAATTATAATTTAAGACTAGTATTAAGCCTAGATTAAGACTAACCCTTAACTTTATATATTTTTTTAAATAAATTTTTAATAGTGTTCGAACTTAAGTAACTCATATTTTTTTACTCGCTCCTCCTTTTCTTTTACATGAATAGTATTAATATTAAATTCCCTTGAGTATAGTAATAACAATTTTATTGTTTACTTGCAGATAGCAATCGATTAATCATTCGATTATTTTTATGTTTCGATTAAAATATTTCAATATGTTAATGTTTCGATCCTGCCCATCACTAATATCTCTGCGCCTGACTTTTGACAGCTCTTTGAATGTAGAAAATGAACGAAAACAATATTGTGAATGTGAAGATGATGTGAAGCAATGTGAAGTAACTTTGGTAAGCCTATGAAAACAACAATAATACAAATCAAATAATTATGTAATTAAAATAATAATTGTTTACCAATATAATTCGTATTATGTACTTTAATTCTATGCCTTAGAATTGAAACTTAATTTAAGCATTTAAAAAAAGCGGAATTCTTTTCAAGGATATCTTCTAGGTTGTTTGTGTTCATTTTTTAATATTATTTTTCATATTTGTTGTATGTATTATAGACAATCTGCCTCTTTCTTCAACATGACATCCTTTGGGGAAACTTATTTACCTCCTGAAGTAGTTGAAAACATTCTGAGTGAACTGGATCCTAAAACCTTTGTAATATGCAGAAGAGTTTGCAAAACTTGGAATGAAATTGTCCTTCGGCTCTCTCAGGTTAATATTATCACAATTTATACAACCACATATCCCTAGAGCAGTGTTACAAGATGCTTGTACCCACAGACCAAAGAAAGTATAAACTTGAATTGATACTCACATTACTAACTTTCATTCGGTTAATATACAGAAAATAGGGGCACGCTTAATATGCACATTGTTTTTTTAAAACGGTTTAAATCAGTTGTATAATAATGAGAAATAAGTATTTCAGTTTCTAGAAATGGAAAATAATGCATTTTAGTAGCTATTTCGTTCGTCTTTTTTTCAAGCCATGTTTTGACATAATATTGAAATAGTTTTTAGGCTGGTTTTTAACTAAGAACCTATTGGATCATAGGTTCATATTTTGGGTTAAATAAAATAAGAAAAATACTAATTTTAACATCAATAACATAGCCGCCGCATATCAATTTGAATTTTAACGAAATAACTATCAAAATTCATTATTTTCCATTACGGGAAATAGAAATACTTTCTTATTATCTATCTGATACAGAGTGTTTTTTTTTTATTAAAAGTGCATATTTTTATTATAAATTTCAATGCTGGTTGACTCTTGGTTCCGACAAAAGTATAACTATATAATTTGCGCAAACTTGTAAAAAATTATGTCTAGTTTTCTAGATGTTAATACTTTTATCATACAAATTCGCCTTTTGAATATCAAATGCATGTTTTAACATGATGTTTGCACCAGTAACTTTCAATTAATAATCATTGTACATACACAAAGTAATAAAAAAATATTATTTGTTTTCAGGATACTGACATTTGGAATCGGTTTGTTAAAAACTATTTTGACTGGAGAGTAAAGACAATACATTTAAAGGGGGATCTAGACTGGCCTTCGGTCTACTATAATTGGCATTTGTGGAAAGAGATAGCTTCGGCAGATAAAACTGTTCGCCAGGTGGAGGACTTGGGAACCTTGCCTGTTCGATACATCGCCATTACAAGAGGTCATAAATAGTAATAAATATCCCTATCAGTGGTGGTTTTCTCTCAAGTACATTTGTGCAGTGAACACCCATAAAAAAGATAAGAAAATAAGACAAATTTGTATTATATATATATTTTTTTTTAGCGGAGACGGTTTATATATAGTTCTCGTGAGCACTTAGGCCATAGGCCCATTGTGCTATCTCCCATTTTACGTCATTCCTTTAATAGTCACCCGGTCCCTTTTATA
Source organism: Hesperophylax magnus (assembly GCA_026573805.1). Classification (NCBI taxonomy): domain Eukaryota; kingdom Metazoa; phylum Arthropoda; class Insecta; order Trichoptera; family Limnephilidae; genus Hesperophylax; species Hesperophylax magnus. The sequence goes on from JAIUSX010000002.1 coordinate 11,684,384, forward strand.
AAGTTCACTAGGGTTGTTACATATGTTTACATATGTATGTATGTATGTATGGTTGTTACATATGTGGCTATGTCTTCTGGTTCCACAATGTGTATACCCAGGTCTCATTTCTTCTCTCCAATCCCCCTTGGTTCCCTGAAGGCCCCAAAAGGGAAGAGAGCCTGATCTCTCCTCTCCACTCCTCCTTGGTTCTCTAAAGGCCCCGGGATGGAAGAGGGTTTCATCCCTCCTCTCCACTCCTCCTTGGTTCCCTATAGGCCCCGTGACGGAGGAGTGTACTCCTCCTTGGTTCCCTGAAGACCCCATGGCAGAAGAGTCCACCCCCCCTCGGTTCCTTGAAGGCCCCACGAGGGAAAAGAGAGTTTTCAAATGGTCCAATATTCGTCCCACGGGTATCTAGGGAAATAGAAGGTCTACTCCAGCAGCGCCCCGAATGCTTGTGTAAGGTCTAAATACTCCGAGATGCGACCCTGTTTCTCGGAGGCACCGTTCATGACACTGTTCCCCAGGTCATTTAACCTGAGCACGGTAGCTTACACCTTAGCTTGGGATGGCTATTGCAGGTCGTGTTTCCACTTCCTGAGCGATGGGTTCGCCACAATCAAAAACATATTATTTTACAGCAGCACGCTATTCGTATCTCGGGTATTAATGAATTCCATACTTTCGTTTCTTAACCAGCACTTAAGGGACTTTCTGCTCTAAGAAATTTTTCATACAAAACATGCTAGTGGCGCTTCAGCGGTAAACCGTGTTGGTGTGCAAACCTTTAGCCGATTGGTGCGATAGTGTGAGATTTGTTGACACTATATTTCTGCAGAATAGTATTTTGGAAGAATCAATACATTTTTTTCTGTGATTATCATGTTATTAAAATAGGTTAATTATTACTGAACTCAACAAATAACAGTTTCTTGAGTAAATTTTGATTTTCGAATTTAAGATAATTTTTTATGACCTTCGACATTATATTCATTTTATTTTTTTCTCACTATTTTAATCTCCTATTGAATTCTCAATGAGATGAGCCACGAACCGCCACTGGTACTTTTATGTTTGATCAATGAAACAATCTTCATATTTTTGACTCTCAACTTTTTTTCAGATGGGAAGCTTTTAATAACATTAAAAGATAAAGTAATGCAGGTTAATGCACAAACTCTAGCCATTGAAAATAGCATTCATGGAAGATGTAAGTTTTATACCTATTATTATACATTAACCACTTAATGCTAGGGTTTTTTATAAAAAGTGTTTAAAAAAAATCAGGTTTTTTTAAATACTTTTACTTCAAAGTTTATACATTTTTCAATTAAAATATAACAATTTAAGCATATTTAATTTTCCTCATTTATACATGATATTTCTGTAAATTCAAATGGGACTGATGATTCTGGTGTGTCTGTTTGGTTGTCTATCTTTGTACATTCATCTAAATCGAGAGGCTGGCTGGGATGTGCTTCTTCTGATGCGGAACTCGAAATTGACGAAGAGGAATCACTTTCGGAATGTTCAATATCAATATTTTCATATTCACTATCACTGTCCATTTGGAATCTTATTTGAAAAAAAATTCAAATTCAAATTGATATGATAAATATTTTTTTTTAAATGATGCATTCATACACACACGAAAATGTGAAAACAATATAGTAAAAACGAAATAAGCAGCTCAAAAACACGACTGATCTCTGAGGCAAACTGCGTAAAATACATCGCTAACTTTGACGAGCCTTACTCGTGTTAGCTAAAAATAGAACGCTGTGAGTCGAAACCGGTGAGCGTCACTCGAGCTAGCAGAAATTGGAACGCAATTAGCGTGCGAGCGTGACTCGTTCAAAAGCATGAAGCGGTTAACCTTTACTCTCAGAATGAGAGAAATTAATAAAGTCAATATTTGCTCAGCTTATCTGCGGCTACTGACATCGTTGTACTGACGGTTGGAAGCATTTGGACAATTGTTTGGTTTCACATAAATTAAAAAAAAAAAAAGGTTGTCTGAAAAAAACCATTATAGATGGATTATTATTTATTGAACTACCTGAGTTGGTCTGCTCTGTGAAAAATTACTTTCCAATTCTACGTCAGGCAGTATGTAAAATTTTCATATAAAATCAAAGTTTGGGTTGTTTCACGGAATTTGAACAATTCATCAAATTTCAAAGTTGATTTTCAAGTTCTAAGTTCATTAAGTTTGTTTTTTTTTTATAAAAAAGGAATATTGGAAGATTCTAGTTGCTGCAATATTCTTTTTTTTAATACATTATGTATTTTGTAAAAACAATCTTTCGTCAAGTTATTATTTTTTTGGTTTGTTAAGGTATCATGTTTACTCTTGCGAGAAGAATTAAACTTATTCAAACAAAAATCGTTGCAGAACGAAACAAACAGAAACCGCATAAACAAATACCGTTTCCTAGAATATAGTGGGATAACTGAAATGTCCTAAAAGAACAATAATTAACCCTGGTGACTGTAAATGGTCAGCAAGAGCAAGCTAGATGGCAGTGTAGTAACTAGTGTGTAAGATAAACCAACCTATGAGGTGATTTTGCACAAAAACGGCGCTATACAAATCATCCAAATATTATTATTAACAAAGCTTGGCTCGAATCTAGACAGGTGGCGGACTGCTGAAATTAACACACAAATACTGGCGAATTATAGAGCTTGATTTAAAGGTAGTTAGTTGTTTGATAATTGAGTTGCGGATTACTGAGGGAGTGCTGTATTTATATTATTTCAATATTTAATATCAATTGTTGAGCCTAATGCTTGGTGAAGTTGTTAAATGATAAAAGGCTTTTTAGTAATGTTTTTCACAATGTATTATCTGTTTCAGATTTACAATATGATCAAAGCGAGTATGTAACTGCCTTGCACGCAGATACTGAAAGTTTATATTTGACAGATTGTTTCAATCAAAGAATTATAGATGGCGTTCAGTTTTACAGGTGGGTTCATAGTTATAATATTATAAACGGAATGGCTCCGACTTGCTTGTCGTAACTGTGTATTCCTGAAAATACCAATTCACGACAGTCAACCCTTAGGTTAGCAGAGTCCTCGACCATCAGAAGGTTGATGGAACTAAAGCGCCCACCAGATACTAAGTTTGGTGAGCGTACTATGGGAATGTCAGGACTTAAAGCCCGGAATAAACTGCGTCATGATTTAAAAATGATCACGGGCTTGACAGAATTCAGAACTAATCTTAAATGTCATCTTTTCAGACAATCATAATATCCATAAATGATAGAAATGCACACCCAAATCGCATTGCTAGATTAGCCGGTTAGTATTTACCTGAAGTCACTTATAGAAAATGTAAATTATTTCATGCAAATGCGTCGAACTACTGCTATACTAAAAATCAGAAACATTTCATAGTCCGCAACAATGTAAATAACTAAATGTGTAAAAAATGTAAATAACTATTGATATTTTCGTATTTAACCCTTGAGTGACATGATGAACAAACCTTACATAAGTGACATTGTGGGTCCCCCATATTTTTCAAAACTTCTTAAAGTAAAAGTTATAGTTTTTATGTACATTTGTTGTAAATTTTTAAATTATCAATCACGAATCTTCACAACACATCAGAGATAAAACAGTAGTATTTTCACCGTTGAACTTCAAGACGGCAAAGTCCTTTCGCAAAAACATATCCATAAATAATAATTAAAATCTACAAAAATATGACATCTTCGTTACTAAAAATGATGTTTCCGTGTAATAAATGATAAACATTAAAATTTGGGTACACAAATCAACAATAACTTCGAACATAAAAATAATGACAATAGATATTCTTTCACTAAATGCAACACATCTTGCACAATTTGGATTGAATTTGCAATTTATATTTCATTTTACAGTTCCTCCAATAATAGCCGATACTCAATAGTGTTTATCTTTGAGGTTAAGATGATATTTAAGGTACTTGGTCCGGGGTTTTAACTCACCATCTTGACTTAATTAATTAAACTTGAAAAATAAATAAAATTTAAAAAAATCTAAAATTATGTAAATGACGATGTGGGTCCCGGGGACCCATATGACTCTCGTAAACATACTTTGTACTTATGGGAGGGAGCTGTCTATCTTCCTGTGCGATCTCAGTTAGAATGTAGGAATGTATGAGATATGGATAGAATAGGTTGAGAGAGGCAGAGGGGGGAGTTTCGATGTGGGTGCCATGGATCCACATAAGGGTTAAGAGAAATACACAAGTCAAAAATATGTCAATTCTTATTGTGTCTTCTGTCACCACAAATATAGGTAATAGGCATAAAAATCGCCTGGCAAACAGAGTCTAGATATAGACGATTTAGACTGAGGCACTTCTACCACAGGGATACGCAAGTATCCGATACTCATGTTGAGTATTCACCTTGCAAACACGTTGCACAGTCCGTACATGTCGCTACTGAAATCACGAGACCCACGTCACAACCAATCATTGCTAAATTATTGAAACATCAAAACTAGGATGCTTTCATAATCTCACTCACAGACGTAGCTGTCATTTTAATAATCTGTAATTATTTGTTGACTGTTTTGCTCTTAACATTAATTTGAAGCACACACATTGTTACAAAATGTCAGTGAACAACCTCGCCCGGCTGGTCGTGGGAGACTGGCGTCGCCGAGTTTACAAAATGTAGGCAACGTGTGCATATGTGCAAACAACGTGCACAGTTGTATGGTGGTAGTATGTAGATACTTGTGTGTCTCAGTGGAAGAAAAGCCTTACTAGCCATTATCTATTGAATGATTCCTTTGCTAATGTACAATGGAATGAATTTATTCAATCATTGCTGATCAATTTGAACGAATTATTCTTACTCAGTATGTACAAAGCTAATGCAATTGAATTTTGTTCACAGCCTTCATGAAGACATATGCTATTATACAACGTATGAACAAAAATTATACAAATATGTATGTTCACGGACAGTTGGCCGGCCGGAATTTTTGGCAAGATGGTATGGATCCGATGTCATAACAGAACTGCGTCTGTACGAAGGCCAAGTGTACCTCTTGACAAGCGCAGGAAAGCTTTTAACATACTCCAAACAAAGACTAGACATTGGTAGCTTTAGCTGGCCCAGAAATAATATAACAACTAGGGAAGTTTTCCACTTTTTCGGTGGAAATAATTTATTGTATTGCAGTAAGTACCTACCTACCTACTACAATTTTTTTTTTGTCCATTAATCTTTTAAAAATATTACTTAAAATCTGAATCTAATGTATTATGATTATTCAGAAAATTTTATTTGAACTAGGTAAATTTTTAATACCCTTATTTCTCTTTAGATAACACACATTTACATGTGAGTTTTGACAATAAAATTATTCTCTCAAGGGAATTGAAGAGAAATATGGAGGTGACCTGCGTATTACTTCATGCAAACTTTTTATTTATTGGTACCTATTGGGGGGAGGTGAGTGCAAATGAATTTTTAAACTAACTTTCAAAATAAACTAATAAAAATGTCTGAACTATGTACATATAGGTAAGTATTTTCTTTATTTCGGTGTGATCCCGATTTACTAACCTCAGGAAGCTTTACTTACATCTTAATAAGTCTGATGACACGCAGGGGCTAATTCACTCTCCAGGGGCTTCTCACTAAACATTTTGCGGGTCCCTTTTCTTCAAATCTGTGGGACAGTTTCATATTGCACCTGTGATCTTATTTGTCTGCACGGAGGTTAACTTAAGTACCTATTTTTAGAGTTGAAACAGCATTTTGTAATTTAGTATCTTGCTCAGGGTTTTACTTCCCTCTCAGTGACTCTGAGCCAGGGGTATATATAACGGTCAGCATTTCAGCAAATGCTGACTGGGCCCCTCTAAGCATTAATTGTCACTCGCAGAAGTCAAGGAACACTCCAAGAACATGCTAAAAAAATATCTGTTCTTCACGAGTGAGCACCGGAAATAAAAGCATTTCAAACCTATTTCTTCTTACCCAATGAAGGCAAATTTTATCAGATATTTCAAGCACTATCAAAAGTTACCTGGAATTCATCATTGACGTTGTTCCCGAATTAGAGATTCTTTGCCATGTGTTTTTAACTCCGTCTACAACGAGCAACAGATAGTTTTGCCAAGGCTAAAAGCCGCCACTGTGCCACATTGATAGATGGGGTGAGTTAAACTTTAGTGAAACAAAAATACATAGTAGGTATCGTAATAAAATATCTGAAAATTTTATTGCCGACAAAATAGATAGTTATAATGGTGCTGCTATCCATATTAAAATCAGTATCTTGTAGGATGCACTGCCGCATTTAGTGATTAAATGAACCCCCCCCCCCCCCGCCAAGGGCTCCTTCGTTAAGTTTGCTGACTGCCTTTTGAGTCTTAGATCCGCCCCTGTTCGGGGCCCAACTGAAAACCTAACAAGTATTACTATAAATCCTCCACTGATAATATGCCCCCTCCTGGGTCAAAAATAACTCTGAATTAAATTTACCTGCAAAATAATGAAATGATTTTCCTTTTTCAGATTAATTTGTATTACTACGACCAACTGAGTGACCTTCAAGAGACAGATCTGGGAAAACCATCTTACCAACACATTTTGTCAAATGGGGATTCTGAACCAATCGGTGGTTTCAATATTTATGAAGAAAATGGATGCCACTCTCTCTTTGTGCAGACAAGAAAACATATATTCGTTATTAAATTTGATCACCTCAAGAAGTCAGGAGTTGAAATGATGATTTAAAATAAAAATATCGACTTTATTATGTAAACCTACATACATTTTTTAATGAAAATTAACTATCTTTTATAATTTAATTTAAATTAATATTTTTAAAGTTTTACGACTCTATTATGATATCAATCATAGAAATAATATAAGAAAAAGATTTAGGTGCCACCCTTGTTGACATAATATTTTTATTTATTTAATGTTATCACAAACTGCTCACATCTTGAGAAGAACAAAATTATTAACGACCGTCGATACGGATTCCGGCGGAACTGCTTGTGCTGTGACCTTATCGTGTATGTGACGCATGTTTGGGGGTCGTGCCTGGAACGTTACGGTGAGACAGAACATTTCCAAGGTCTTTGACCGGATTTGGCACCGAGGACTTGTCAACAAACTGCCTTCTTACGGACTTCCCGCATCCTTGTGTATGTGGATTGCCGATTTTTAAGGGAGAGGTCGATTCAGATGGTTGCTGATGGTTTTACCTCTTCCTCACATTCAATAAGTGCTAGAATTCCACCGAGATCGGTTCTGTCTCCGACTTTTGTTGCACATCAACAACCTTTTACACCTATTCATTGCTACGCGGATGACAGTACAGTTCATGATAGCTTTGTTTGACAAGCCCCCAAAGGATACATAAATTCCAACAGCTCGGAGGGTTTTGAAGCAGAGAATGGACGGTTACCTCAAGAGGGTTTCCTCTTGGGGTATGAATAACCTAGTCAAATTTAACCCAATAAAGACCCAATCATGTCTTATTAAGTATAAAAGGGATCGAAATGACAATCTAGTCTCCTTCAACATAAGCAATCCTCCCAATATGCTAACATATGTTCATATAACGACATATCTTCCATTGGGTTCCATGATAACTCAACACAGTGACAATTCAACACACTTTTAAAAAGTGATATAAAGTCATTAGAAACGGTGAAAAAATTATTTTTTTTAACCTAACCTACATAACCCAGTTAATAAAGTTTTTGTTTCATCACTTTCCATGACTTTATATAACTTTTTAAAGATATGATGAATTATCATTGTGATGATTTATGCGGTTACTCTTCCATTGATATGCTTGGTGTAACTATAAGTGACCAGCTCAGGCATGGGGGCTCCATCGAAGTCAGAATCAAGTTAGCTTCAGAAGCTGGGTATACTGTACAGTGCCTGGTCTGGAGCCCCAAGGTACTTCAAAAGAAACGGGCAGTCTGTTTGATAGATCCCCGGATTGCAATCTTTAGATTGGTTTCTTCAAACCCATGTTCACTCCTTCCTCTCCTCCCCTCTACATAGCATCCTCAAAGATGACATAAGCCTTGATGAAAATTATATTCCTCATGGCCTCTCATGTGTAGAAAATATAATTTTGTTTTAAAACATATTACTTTCCAGAGTACTAAACTGGTTATACAGAAAAACTTAACTTAGCCGTGTTTATTGACTATGTCTGAAGAGCCAAATCTCTTACCACTGATTCTGGGTAGTTGGGACTCTTGTACAGTAATCACATAAAAAATATATTTCCATATATACCCCAGTGGCACCAAAAATCTTTTTTCTTATCTGTCCATTTTTCTAAGGACGGGTTGTTTTGGAGAATTTGAACAATTCTTCAAATTTTCAAGTTCTGTTATTATTTCAGTTCTGTCAAGCAGCTAGCCTATAATGATTCAATAACAGAACTTGAATGGGACTTTGACAGAACCCGAAAATGAACTTTGAAATTTGAAGATTTGTTAAAATTCTCCAAAACAACCCGTCCTTATTCATACTATGTATTTGAAATTGTTTTGATATGTAATAAATGAGTATTTTTCTTTATTTACTCATACAGTTTACCATTTTGCTCAATGTGACTGGAAATAAGAATATGTACTTGAACAAAGTTGATTGGGTGATGGTATGGTACTCTCTTTGAAGTATATGTACATTAAGTATTTGTAACATTTTATTTTATTCTTCCATTATTATTAATATTGTTATCTTTGAATATATTTTTCTAACATTAATAATTGTGATATTCAAATTGTTATAAAAGGAATTATAACTCTGCTGTGCCTATTTGTGAATTTACTAGAACAAATATGATAGAATGATGTACCGTCTCAAGTATATCGCTTTACAATGACATTACAAACATTACACACGTAATTGTCTCACAAAATGTGGCAAGCAACATACACACTTACAGTTTTCAGTAAATTGTTAATTCATGTATGACAAAGATGGATATTTAAAGAATATGTGAACGAAATAGATAGGTATCAGTGGCGGTCGGTGACTTTTATTAGAAGGGATGCTGGACATCAAATGTTTATACTCATACTTACTACGTACTTGATATCAAATATGCACATCTAGACGCTAGCCCATGAACAAGATACAATTAGGTACCGTCTAAAATTATCTCCATAAATCCATTAAGCTCCATAACTCAATATTTCCAGTATCCAGAATAAGTTTTTTTTCTGCAAATGGCCGAGACACAAAACTTTTTCGCATTAATGATTCAATTATACAACCACACAATTCACTATTATCATTTAGAACACGTTGGCGAAGTATCCAAAGTATTCATTTTTATTGAATATTGAAAACTAAAACATTTTTTGAAGAAATTGGTTTCATAGAGGGCTACATTTTAATTCTTCTGTGGTTAATTTCTAGATTTTAATATGAAGCGTGGTGTTTTCTCTTTCTAACACCGTTTAGATCATATTTTGCACTATGATAGTAAGGGAGATAAAATGATTTCTATGAGAGCATGTGAGTTGTTCCCAAAAGCGAACAAATTGACTCTACGGGTAATAACTGTTTGTTTGCAAAACTGAACAAATTAGCCTGAGGGGTAAATGTCTTATTTTTCAATCTTACCACTCCAGCTCACGGACCGCCACTTATTTACATACTTAAAAGTTGCGTCCAATACTACATTCTACATCATCATGGGTGGTATTGAGATGACAATATGCTGACTCGCTTATACTAAGACAAATACAGAACTCTGTATCAAATGACCTACTACCAGTGGGTTGTCCTTCTTATTCTTGTGTGTTGCTATGTTTGCTATCTCTCTTTCTCTAATGATGCTTATAATTTCAGGATACAATCGAAATAATTGTATTATTTACAATAATAACTTATTAATGTGTATTTTCGAATGAAATGTTATTCCTTGGCTTTTACTAGTGTTTGCCGAGTAATGAAAACACTTTCTCATCACACATGAGGGCATTTTACTAGTGTTTGCTGAGTAATAGAAACACTTTCTCATCACACACGAGGGCATTTCACTAGTGTTTGCCGAGTAATAGAAACACTTTCTCATCACACACGAGGGCATTTTACTAGTGTTTGCCGAGTAATAGAAACACTTTCTCATCACACACGAGGGCATTTCACTAGTGTTTGCCGAGTAATAGAAACACTTTCTCATCACACACGAGGGCATTTTACTAGTGTTTGCCGAGTAATAGAAACACTTTCTCATCACACATGAGGGCATTTCACTAGTGTTTGCCGAGTAATAGAAACAATTTCTCATCACACATGAGTGCATTTTACTAGTATTTGCCGAGTAATAGAAACACTTTCTCATCACACACGAGGGCATTTTACTAGTGTTTGCCGAGTAATAGAAACACTTTCTCATCACACACGAGGGCATTTCACTAGTGTTTGCCGAGTAATAGAAACAATTTCTCATCACACATGAGTGCATTTTACTAGTATTTGCCGAGTAATAGAAACACTTTCTCATCACACACGAGGGCATTTCACTAGTGTTTGCCGAGTAATAAAAACACTTTCTCATCACACATGAGGGCATTTTGGCACTCATTTACACAGTTTGTTTAGAGATAGTACACGACTTCAAGTATTAAATCGAAGGGACGGCAATTACCGTATCTTTAGCTTGCCACTTGAGATCTATACAATATATGTATAAGTTTTGTAATATCATTTGTCGGTATATATATATTTTTATTCTTTCTTTATTTTAAATATTGTTATCTTTAAAATATGAAATTTAAATATTGTTATTACGTAATTAAGAACCTTTAATTACCTATTATTTCGGTGGTTTGCTTCTAAAAGGGCCAATGTTGGCATTTCAAATTTCACAAAGCTTATGTAGAATTTACTCTTTTAAAGAATTTTTAATTTTAAGAAATCGAAAGGTTCTTTTAGAATTGGGAAGATAAACGAATTTCAATGCGAAATCGCAACAAAATATCTATCGACAAACTGACACTGGCCCTTTTAAAGTCAAGCCACAGATTTGTCTCCGTGGGTATTAAAAATAAGGATATTAAATATAAACTAGCATGTAAACACCCGCTCCCTCGGGTTTTTGCTGCTAGGCCCTGAAGATATTTTTGGTTGGCCTTCACTCATTGTAGGATGCGTATCTGTTAGTAGGGTTTTACCCATTTTTATTTATTAAAAAAACATAGCACCTAGAAGGTGAGAAAAATGTATAACAAAATGACATTGTGACATCCTACATTTTCAATTAAAATAAAAACCATTCAAATGAATATATATTAACGCTTTGTTCATTTGATATCCACTGCATTTACGAAACCTGATAAATTTACAATTTATATTTCAGTTCTCCTCCCCCCTTCCTTCTATTGATTTTGAACCAAATTATTGCAAAAAAATTGTTATTGCATAAGATTTTGCTTTCCCTTATAGCAGGGATGCACCAAGTTTTTAACAGTAGGATCTTTTTCAAATGCTCCCGGGCTGCAAAGGGTTGAGAATAGCGAAATAATAATATCTACAGAGTTCTGAATTATATATTACTGTTTTTAACTATCCGTCACCACACCATTTAGCTCCTGTGGTAGGCAAAAACTCCAGAGGCAGATTTAACTATTCGGAGAACCGCATGACAATTAGAGAAAAAAGTAAAATGTTATTTTAACCTTCCAGCGGGCGCGTTGAGAAATTTCCCTTCAGCGGGCGCTTGTCGTAAATTTTACGTCACCGAGTTTTCCCCATGTAAGTGGTGTTTTATTACACAAATGTTAGGGAATTTTTTTAAGGATATGAAAAATGATAATAGGCAGTAATTATTTGACTTTCTTAAAAAAAAACGAAGCAACACTCCAAACATGTTAATATTTCAAAACAAAATATTTTATCGATCTATTTAGTCAGAATCAATATTCTCATCCTTACAATTGTTTTTTTTTTTTTTTTGTATTAGGCAATTCACCCTAAAAAGAGTGCTATGTGCCGTTAAAGTTAAGGGAAATGGTTATAATTTTATGGGAAATCTATACGGGAATAGGAAATCTCAAATATTGAAGTCATTCAAGTCTATGAACTTGTATAGAACTGAGAAAATGCGAGAATTGTTGAGAGAAAGTAAATAAGGAATACTAAGGGGAGATTGGTGGGTGATTTTTATAAGTAAACGATAAATGCCTTTGAAAGATGAATGATTTTTACAATTAAAGAAAACATGATCAAGAGTCTCATTTTCCATGCCGCACTGGCAGAGTGGACTATCTAGGACCCGGATTTTAAACAAATGGGATGCAATGGAGCAATGACCAATTCTCATTCTCGAGATACAGGATATAAATCTTTTGGATTTTTTCTTGCCGTGGAACCAAGGTTTACTTGGAATATGATTTTGTATTCCAGCATAAAAAGCACCAGTTCGGGTTTTCGTATTAGTCCAATTTTCTTCCCAGGAGCGAATCATGTTGGATTTAAGAATTGGGATGACGTCAGAGATAGGAATTCTAAAATCTAAGGGATTAGAGCCAGAAATTGTTCCAAGTTTAGCTAGAGAATCGGCTTTCTCGTTACCCTCAATTCCTAAATGGCCAGGGACCCAAACCAATATTGTCTCGAAATTTAATCCATTTAAAGATTTGAGGGTGTTTCTGATATTATAAATAATATAGTCTTCAGGTTTATGGATATTTGAGGAAATTTCCAACACTGCGCTTAATGAGTCAGTGCACAGTAAGGCTCGTCGAATATTGAAAAGCTGGATTTGACTCAAAGCTTGTTCAATTGCGAAGCATTCTGCAGTAAATATAGAAATTTCTTTAGGCAATTTATAAGACAAATCTAAATCGAATTCGGGAATGTGTACCGCAGCTCCACAATCTTTGTTATCAGACTTGGAACCATCTGTGTAAATGAGTGAAAATTCTGGAAAATTCTGGAAACCTGGAAGAAGATGTAATGTTTTTAAATTTTTCCTCAACATTTTGATTAGAATTAAGTTATTGAACAAATAATCAAGGCTTTGTTCTAAAGGGTGACGCGATACAGAAAAAGATTTAAAAATATATTTATCAGCCAGGAATTGTATCCTCAAAATTAAGGGGGGATCAACACATTCTACCTGGAGAGAATTAATTGGAGAAGATTTCATCGCTCCAATAATTATTCTGAGCGCTTTGGACTGAATTCTTTCAAGTTTTTTGTCCAAATATTTAGGAAGAGGATCGAAAAGAAATGTTCCATAATCCAAATGGCTTCGCACTAGAGCACCATACATTAATTTAAGAGTAGTAGATTGAGATCCCCACCACACTCTGGAAACAGCTCGCATAATATTTAGCCCCTTTTCACACTTAGCCGAAATGTTCTGAATATGCGGGAGCCAGGAAAGTTTATGATCCAAAAGTAGTCCAAGAAATTTAATTTGCTTAACGATTTGAAGAGGGACATTATCAAAGCAGACAGAAAAGGGGGGTATTTTTCTTTTGCGCGTAAAAGCCAGTACTTTGGTTATAGACGTAGCTAAATTCATCCCATTTGTCAACAACCAAACTTTAATATTATGTAAAGCCAAATTCAATTCCTTCGCAGCGCGCGATTGATTTTTGTGTGATAAATATATAAGGAAATCATCAGCAAAATAAAGTCGCTTGATAGATGAAGGAATTACACTGTCTAAATCACTTACATATATATTAAATAATAATGGACTGATTACGGACCCCTGAGGTAACCCCTTCCATAGTTTGCGATTTATCGTTTTTGAGGAAAAGTGGATAATAATGGATCTGTCTGTTAGTAAATTAATAATAAATTGAACTAGTTTTAAGGGAATTTTTATTTTAATTAATTTTTCTTTCAAAATGTTTTTTTTTTGGTTTTAGGCATTTCACCCTGAAAAGAGTGCTTTGTGCCGGTAACAGTTAAAGTGGATAAAAAAATTCGGTTAATCTATTGGGAGAATAATAAAAGAAATTAAACATTGGACTCATTTAGATCGCTAAAACAAATTAAATGTTGAATTCATTCAGGTTAATAAACTTACATAAAGCTGTATGAACACGAGAATTGTTAAGAGATAAAAGGTATGAAATGTTAAGGGGGGACTGGTGTGTGATTTTGATAAGACGGCGGTATATGTTCTTGAAAGATGAATGATTTTTACAGTTAAAGAAAACGTGGTCGAGGGTTTCCTCTTCCACACCGCACTGGCAGACCGGGTCATCCAAAACTCTAATTCTAGCCAAGTGGGATGCAATTGAACAGTGACCAATTCTCATTCTCGAAATACATGAAATGAATCGTTTTGAAAGTTTTTTACCGTGAAACCATGGCTTAGCAGGGATATGGTTTTGAATTCCAGCATAGAAAGATCCAGTTCTTATTTTGGAGACTGCCCAATTTTCTTCCCAGGCACGAGTCATGTTGGATTTAAGAATCGGGAAGACATCGGAGATAGGGATTCTAAAATTTAGTGGGATAGTTCCGGAATCTGAACCAGATTTGGCGAGAGAATCGGCCATCTCATTACCCTCTATACCCAAATGGGCAGGGACCCAGGCCAATATCGTCTCAAACCCAGATTCACTTAGAGAATTGAGAAGATTTTTTATTTTACATATAATATTGTCTTCCGGATAACATAGAATATTTGACATAATTTTAGTTAGAGCACTTAGCGAATCAGTACATAGTAAGGGCTCGATGAATATTGAGAACCTGGATTTGATTTAGCGCTTGTTCAATTGCAAAGCATTCAGCTGTAAATATGGAAACTTCTTTCGGTAATTTATAAGTGAGATTGATGTTGAATTCTGGACTATATATCGATGCTCCACATCTTTTATTTTCAAATTTGGAACCATCAGTGTAAAGGATGGAAAATCTAGGGAATTTTGAAGCCACAATGCTTTTAAAACAGTCATCCACATTATGAAATTTATTTGGGGAAGATAAAATATTCTTCCGAAAGTCTGATGTTATTGTGTTCGGCATAAAAGTGATTGCCTTAAATGGAATATTGTATATGGGGAGATTGGGAACTTCTTGAAGATATTGGAGGGAAGATGACAGAGAATTATAGAGATGAAAACTTTTAATTAGGAGAGGAAAACATTTTTTTTCACTCAATCTTTTGTTAGAATTCAAATTAACACTTAGCCGATTAAGACTTTGTTTAATAGGATGATGTGATAACGATAAAGCCTTGAAAATATATTTATTGGCAAGGAATTGCCTTCTGAAATATAATGGAGGCTCCCCACATTCCACCTGAAGCGCATTAATTGGAGAAGACTTCATAGCTCCAATAATCATTCTGAGGGCTTTTGATTGAATTCTTTCCATTTTCTTATCTAAATATTTAGGGAGGGGGTCAAAAAGGAATGTGCCGTAATCCAAGTGGCTACGAACTAGGGAATTATACATTAATTTAAGAGTGGTAGGATGAGATCCCCACCATACTCTGGAAACTGCTCGCATCATATTAAGTCCCTTTTCACACTTTGTAGAAATTATCTGAATGTGTGGAAGCCAGGAAAGTTTATGGTTCAAAAGAAGACCAAGGAATTTGATTTGAGTAGCGGTTAGTAGAGGCACATTATCAAAAGAGATTGAGAAGTGAGGAATTTTTCTTTTGCGCGTAAAAGCTACGACCCTTGTTTTAGATGCCGCCAGATTCATCCAATTTATTGACAACTAGCTTTTAATTGTATTTATTTATTGTAAAGCCAAATTCATTTCCTTAGCTGCAAGAATAATATTTTTATGTAACAAATATATAAGGATATCATCCGCAAAGTAAAGTCGCTTGATAGAAAAAGGAATTACTGAGTCTAGGTCGCTTATATAAATATTAAACAACAGAGGACTGATAACAGAACCCTGGGGTAAACCTCTCCATAGTTTGCGCCTTAAGCATTTAGAGGAAGACTCAATAATAATGGACCTATCTGTGAGCAAATTAATAATAAATTGGACTAGTTTCGGGGGGATTTGTTTTTTAATTAGCTTTTCTTTCAAAACATTCAGTAAAACATCATCGTAAGCTGATGAAAGGTCAAGGAATGTGGCCAATGTATAAGAATTTAGGGATTGAGAAACTCGGATATCAGTTGTGAACAAACTTAAATTATCCATTGTAGATTTCTTTTTCCCAAAACCATACTGATTTGGTGAGATAATATCTTGACTTTCAACAAACCACTCTAGTCTGTTTTTTATCAAACGCTCCGCTACTTTCATCAAACATGATGAAAGAGCAATAGGCCGATAAGACGAAATTTCAGATGGATTTTTTCCAGGTTTTAAAATGGGAATGATTTTTTGAGTTTTCCAAACATCCGGAATTAGTCCTGTTTCAAACATATTATTAATAAGAGATAAGAAATATTCAACCGCCATATCAGAAAATGATTTAATGAAACTATAAAATATTCCATCGGGACCCGGAGCAGAGTCAGAAAGGGCTCTTATCACTCGTTTCATCTCATAAATGGAGAAAGGAGCATCTAGTTAGTTAGAGTGAGATGGATACGGTTTAATAGAAGGCATTTCTTCACATCCGGCAACTGATGGGGGGGCTATTTTATCCGCAAATCCTATAAGAATTTCTTCTGATATATGTTTGATTCTTGGCGGAGAATACGATGATCCAAATTTTTTTAAGCTAGACCAAACTGAAGACTAGGGAGTTTCCGGAGACAGGTTCTCACAGAACTTCCGCCATCCAGCGCGCTTCTTATTTTTCAAAATTCGTTTGGTTTCTGCCTGGGCTTTTTTAACTGATAAAAAATTTTCTAGGGACATACACCTTTCAAAATGTTAATTAATACATCGTCGTAAGCTGATGAAAGATCAAGAAATGTGGTCAGAGTGCAAGAATTAAGGGACTGAGATATACGGATGTCTGTTGTTAACACACTTAAATTATCTATGGTTGATTTCTTTTTCCGGAAGCCATATTGATTAGGAGAGATAATTCTGTGATTTTCAACAAACCATTCCAATCTGTTCTTTATCAAGTGTTCTGCTACTTTCATTAAACATGACGAAAGAGCAATAGAACGATAGGATGAGATTTCAGATGGATTTTTGCCTGGTTTTAAAATCGGAAGGATTTTTTGAACTTTCCAGACTTCTGGAATAAATCCTGTTTCGAACATGTAATTAATTAGGGATAAAAAATATTCAACCGACATGTCTGAGAATGCTTTGATGAAACTATATAAGATTCCATCAGGGCCAGGAGAAGAGTCTGGAAGGGAATTGATTACTCAATTTAATTCACTTACTGAGAAAGGAGAGTCCACCCAGCTAGAGTGAGATGGATAAGAAATAAAGGAAGGCATTTCCTCACATCTGGCAACTGACGGAGGAGCTATCTTATCGGCAAAACCTATAATAATTTCTTCTGGAATATGTTTGGAACGCTGGGGAGTAAATGACGAACTGAATTTTTTTAAATTGGACCATACGGATGACTGGGGAGATTCAGGAGACAAGCGTTCACAGAATTTTCGCCATCCAGACCGCTTTTTGTTTTACAAAACGCGCTTCGCTTCTGCCTGGGCGCGTTTCACAGAAAGGTAATTTTCGAAAGACATACATTTACGGAAAATGGAAATTGCTTCTCTTCTGGATTTAACGACACTAGTGCATTCTTCATCCCACCATGGGGTGGAATGTTTTATCTTAATGTTAACATTACGTTTTTTAAGTGTTTTTTCTGAAGCTTTTATTATCATGTTAGGAAATAATTCACATTGTAAACTAGTGTTGACAAGGAAAGACTTAGATGCTTGAACAATGGAGTCTAATTCTGAAGAAAAATTTCTCCAATTCGCGTCTTTCGTTTTAAATTTAAAACTATTGTTTATCGAAAAGGAATGCGTGGAAGATAGATGGTGGAAGGTAATTATTATAGGAAAATGGTCACTGGAAAGGGGATCTTTAAGAATGTTCCAAGAACATATGGGAATCACCGAAGATGAGCAAAGAGATAAATCGACTGCACTTTTCCGATGTTGAGGGGCAGTGAAACGAGTTGGAGATCCGTCATTTAGAATACATAAATTATAGGTATCCATAAAATCTAATAGATTATGGCCAGAACGGTTTGTTAACTCACTGCCCCAAGAAGGAGAATGAGCATTGAAGTCCCCAAGTATCATATACGGGGGACGAATCTGGGATATAAATGTTGACCATTCGTTTTCAACAAAAATTGTAGAGGGAGGGATATATTGATAGTAATGTAATATCAGATACAACAGCTGCTACTATCTGAAAATTATTGGAGAGAGTGTGGAAAATGATTTGTTTAAAAGGGATAGAATTATGTATAATAAGAGCAGTGCCACCTTTGCCATCCAGTCTATCATGTCTTAGACAATGATATCCGGGAATCTTAAATTGATATGAGGGTTTTAACCACATTTCGGAGATGGCAGCAACTGAAATATTATGTTCATCAAGTAACTGTACAAGATCAATTTTGTTGGCGAATAGACTTCTACTATTCCATTGAGGTATTTTGCTCAGTTGCGGATACATCGGGAAGGCTAGAGAGTAAAGATTTCATATAATCGGCAGCGTTGGACGGTACTTTATTGTTATTTGAAAGGATTGTAATTAATAGGGTAATTAAAGTTTGAATAAAAGAAGAATTTTCAATCATGACTTTAGGTAAGATATCGGAAGTGGAACAGTTTTTTAAGGCAGTCCCATTGGGAGCCTGGGATTTATTATTCCCATTCGGGTTAAGTAAAAGATCATTATGTAGTTTTTTATCGAAAGAAGGAATAAATTTTGGATTAGATTTTATCGGTTTGAAAATTGTTTCTTTGTGGGAAGATGATAGAGAGGATTTAGGGGAAGAAAAATGAAAGAGAGAAGCGTTAGACGTTATCTCTGCAAAAGATTTTTTCGTAGGAGGGAATAATTTAGAAGCCTGAAAATAGGAAATGTTGTCTGCAGCCATTGACTGTTTGATATTTCTCTGTCTAGATAACTCTGGACAGGCCACACTAACAGCAGTATGGTTGCCCTTACAATTAATACAAATAGGGTTATTCGATGTATTTTGACACTGTTCAAAGGGATGATCCTCTCCGCAATGGAAGCAACGAGGAGGGGAACGACAAATAGGTTTTGAATGGCCAAAACGGCAACAGTTGAAACATTGGATCGTCGGGAATCTGTATACTTCAACGGAAAGAGCGTTATAATAAATAAATACACGGGATGGTAATGTTTGACCTTCAAAAGTAATAACAACGGATTGGGAAGGTTTCCATATAGTGGTGCCAGTGGAAGTATCCTTGAAATTCAAACGACGTACTTTTAAAACATTTGGAGTTAATTGAGAGTCATTAAGAGCGTCTACTATTTCTGTTTCTGATAGATCGGTTGGGATACCTCTTACTCGGCCCATTCTGGTTAAATTGAAAGTAGGTATGAAAGATTTAAATTTATTATTTGAAAGAGAACCTATTTTTTTAACAAAATCATTAGCTAATGTGGCGGATTTAAATTCTATGGATAGTTTGTATCGACCTTCCGGTTTTATTGATCCATTTATAATACCGAGGTTATTGAGTTTTGAGCTAAAAATAAATTTACCAAAATCCAGGGGATGAATTATTTTCCCCTGTTCAGTCCTTTGGACATTAACAATAAATGGAGCTGAAGATGAAATAGAATACATAAGTTCAATGGCTTTTGCTTCTGTAGGAATGGTATCATTATAACTTCCATGAGAGATTGGGGCTTCGTTTGTTTGTGAAAGAGATTTAATTTTAGGAGGTACATTAAGGCAAAGCGGAGGTCGTCGTTTTCGGGAAGGAATGGTTACAGAAGTTTGGGAATCATCAGAATCGTAGACGTCTGCAATATTAGAAATGGACTCAGGATCCGGAGGTCGAATTTCGTCCTCCTCCATTCAACAAATTAAAAATAAAAAAATTAAAATTAAACAATAATTATTATTTTAGAAATAATAAATGATAGAAATAATACACGCAACTTCGTCGCAAACCAATAACACAAACAAAAATAATGAATACGAAAAGGTAACAATAAATAAATCTTATCTGTACGCCGCGCCGTCAGCAAGCCGTAAAACACAGAGCACTGGAAGTAAACACGACTGCACACTACCGAGGTTCGGTGACTAATCCTTACAATTGTTACAAACCACCTCAACTGAAGAATGGTTCTTGCATTTAAAGGACTGGCAACGGCAACATTTCATTGATGCTGAGGATCTCTTCTTATCCAGTGCACATAACCGACAAACACCGCGTTTTGGAAAGCTTCTGTTTTCTTCTTCTGTCATCGGTTCAACTGCCCGACCATAATTCACTTTGAGAAAAACATTTGTATCTTGCGGTAAATGTTTGACATTTGATTTGACTCTAGCATAGCTCGAAGCTCGATGCTGACGACTAAGTGGTAAGAGAGGGGGAAGCGATAAGGCGCGTCTGTCGTAAATTTTACGACAGCGCGCCCGCTGGAAGGTTAAAGAAAAAACTACCAAAAAGGCGCTTCCTGATTTTTTATTTACCACTTAATCGCCAACGCTTACCTGGTGTGCTCCAAAGACACCAATCCATTTTTTACAAAATGGGATTCAACCAAGCGGACTGTCCGTTTTCTGTCAAAGTGTTATTTTTTCAGGTATTTTGGGGCTACGACCAGAGGTGGCTTCCAATCTCACAGCATAAGACGCATTTGTGAATGGTACATGGTCAGTGGTTGTGTACTATTATAGTATCTGCGGGCTCTGTACAATAAGCCCAGCTTCTAAGAGGCTAACACAACTCGCATTCATTCCAATATGAAAAATCATTAAATTAAGGAGAAAATAAACAACGCACATCGATAACGATTTAATTTATTGAATTACCTTACTATGCACTGTACATTAATAATGGAACGTGTTTACTTAAAAATAGATGCTGAATGTTGGCCAAGAAAAACCATAAATGAACTGTTACAAAAATAGGAAGTGAAATAAAACATGCAATCATGTGTAATAAATAACACTCATTTTAACATAGTGCAACCAACTTCAGCGACTTTATTCTCAACTGCAGCGATTGCCAATTGCAGCAGTGTTAAGCGTTTTAATGGATGTAACAATTATTAGGTAAGGATTCAATGCAACATACTTGGGCAATCGTAGGAGTTGAGAATATAGCCACAGGTTTCTTATCTTAAACTGTTTTAATATGTCATTGTCTTCTTTTTTTAAAAGTAAAATGCTCATGCTACTGATTTTATTGCTGTTGCCAAGTGGATGGATAAAATTATTGCAAATATATATTTTTTAAGAGTAGCAATAGAAAAACAAAAAGAGCTATTGAACATCTACAGAGTACCTGGAAAATATGAAATTATTTATAGGAAACAGTTCCATTTTCCATTAAGAAATATCTGTTTTAGTTTCACACTAGGCGAGAATGTATATGGAAGTAATTTTACAAAAAAATATAAAATTACTTGCCGTAAATATTATTTAGGGAAATTGCAATAAGTACATAATAAGTATGCTTAGTTATTATTTTCATAAAATTAGTATCACATGATCAACTTGAAATAATGTTTCCGAAACAAGTTCATGCAAACACAAATCTATTGTTAGATTAGGATGTAATTCATAATATTGAAGACTTGTAATAAAATAGGGCCTAAGCACCGAAAACTTTTTTTTTTGAGTTGAGCATGAGAAAATGTTCTATATGCCTACGCCAATAATCTAAATAATTACTAAATCCAGTCAAATTCATAATATTGGATGGGACCCTTAGTAAGGACCCTCAATATTACAAATGTGATTCATCACGACGCTGCACATTTCATACAAAATGGCTGAATGCAAAACTAGTGAGTCCGACATGCTCCTGATACAAAAGAGGAAAAGAAGTAAGTTTTAAAAAGTGAAAATAAAAAGGCTAAAAGGACAAGGGAAACAATAACATTTTTTTAAACTTTTCTGGAACTTAGGCTGTATTTTATTACAGGTCTTCAATTATAACAAATAATATTGTAACGCAGTTCTAACATCCATATTCATGGTACCACCTGGACATATTTTTTCTACTGGGATTAAATATTAAAATCACCCTAAAACTTGTGATATCAGATCACTTTAACATTATTATTAGTTTCTATTATGTAATGTAGAGATGTGAAAACTAGTAACTACAAGTGTTCTACATCTATTAAGGGTATTGACCACAGACTGACCAGCCTCCTGAAAACATCTTTCTTTTCATTTTTAATGTGTTACAATTTTATTTTATGTTAATACGATAAAAAAATTATTAATTAAATATTTGCTATAAATCACTGATATTGGTTTATTGGATACAATAAATTGGCAAGGTGGTTGGTATTAATATTCCGAAATAATTAGTGGAAATCTGTAGTGTTTTAATTCCCATATTTGCCAAAGTTTTCTCCTGCCTGTAAAAGATCTGTATTTGGTTTCATCTTGGAAAGAAAACCCCTTAAACATTGAATTTACAGTGAAAAGATTTGTGTACCTAATCTATAATATTGAGATAAAATTCCCTATTAAAAGAGGTACTAAGTGCATTTTTAATGCAAAAAATCCAACATTTTTTCTTATTTCTAGTTACGTAAAAAATACAGTAGTTCATAACAGTAATAACTTAAATTAGTGAATTTTTTCTAGGAGGATTTCCTCTAATTATTTCAGATAATGAAACTTTTTAACAATCCGATGCCTGGCCTGGGACTGGGCTGTTTAATACATAAAACATATGTATTATTATTATGATATTATATTCGATAATTCACCAGTACTGCATTTAAAAAGTAACAAGAATTTTCACATACCTATATATGTAGTATGAAAAATTACTCAATGGTTGTAAATTTGTATTAAAAGTTCTAAGCGCCAATATACTTATGACCGACTACTCAAGAAAGTAGAAGCAAAAAACATTTGTATAGTTTTACTTGTAACATAAAGTGATTATACAATAGCCGACATGTGCGGCAATTAATCACATTCCTTCCTAAATCAAGAACAAATAACTGACTAGAGTTCATTCTCATTTAAGATTTTCCTTCACTAATGGAGCGTCACATTTGAATTTCTAAATTGTCTAATATAAAAATACTAAGTGATTAGGCATCAATAAATTACATAACATATAGCACTGTTATCCCTTGCCAACGGAAATTCTATAATTCCTGACAGGGTTGGGGGGACTAGGAACCCTAAAATATAAATAATGTGAATTTAAAAATGGTCAGTTACCTTTTCCAGGCACAAGAAAGAGTAAGGACGGGTGGTTTCGGAGAATTTGAACAATACTTCAAATTTCAAAGTTAATTTTCAAGTCCTGTGTAAGATTTTTTCTACACTTTTAACTAGCCTATAATGATATAATAAGAGAACTTGAATAGAACTTTCACAGAACCCGAAAATGAGCATTGACATTTTATGAATTGTTCAAATTCTCCGAAACAACCTGTCCTAAAAGTCAAGTCCAATGGGATTGACAAAAATTCACGACTTGAATAAAATACTATCCTAAATGCAGCAATCTTGCAGAGGAAAGACTTCAAGTTTTGATTTTTTTCTTTTCTTTTATATATTTCTTGTATCTGCACAACTTGACAGATTTAATGGAAATTTTGTCATTGAAGTTAATATTTATGCGCACAAAAAATATTGTAAAAAAACAAATCAATCATAAAACAGACAGTGAATGAAAAAACAATAAATTTTAAAAATATTGAATAAGTGAAAGAAAAAGTGCTTGGTCTCCAAGTGATCACAATGACAGTTTCTAGTTCCAAGGTTTAACACCCTGACAGAAAAAGTGCTTGGTCTCCAAGTGATCACAATGACAGTTTCTAGTTCCAAGGTTTAACACCCTGACAGAAAAAGTGCTTGGTCTCCAAGTGATCACAATGACAGTTTCTAGTTCCAAGGTTTAACACCCTGACAGAAAAAGTGCTTGGTCTCCAAGTGATCACAATGACAGTTTCTAGTTCCAAGGTTTAACACCCTGACAGAAAATTAGTAGCTGTATAGAAATTCAGATTTAGCTGAGGGATTGCTGTAAATACATTATGTAAAATAGGTTGAGCTACTTTTTAAAACAAGAAATTTAAGCAAGTTCTAATTATAAACATTTTTAAATAAGGTAGCAAAAAAAACTTGTCAACAATTTGTTGTCGAAATCTATCAAATAAACACTAGATAATAATAATATTATCTGTACCTAGGTTTTTCATTATGTACATTGTTTAAAGTTAAGGGGCGAATCCCTGTGTCCCAAATCAATAATAGAAATGTTTATTAGTGACAAAGAACAAAACTACGAATTTTATTTGTGAAGTTAGTGACATTTTCTATGCATTACGTATTGATTTGTTTTTTTTTTGGTCCCCCTTTTCATGATATTTTTTAATGAATTTAAGCTGATTTGTTTAGAAGGGGCAACCAAATACCTACTTAATAAACCTACAGTATATTTTATAAATGTTATGCGGCAATAATTTTTTTGTAAAAAAACTCAAGTTTATAAATCCTAAGATTTATAGTACATACACACTTTTCACTATATACAGGGTGTCCAGGGGGTAAAGTGCAATAATTTCAAGAGGTGATTCTACATGATGGTAGAAGCAAATAAGGTAAATAACTTTCTTCGAAATTCCATTGCTTCTACAATGGACAACCAATTCTACTTTTTTTTAACCTGAAAACTACCTTAAAATGTTGGAATTTCGATAAAAGTTATTTGTATTTTTTAGTCCAATAGGCAATACTGTCATGTAGAATCACCCGAATAAATTAATTAATTAACCCCTTCAGTAATCATTTAAAAATTAAAAATGGAAAAAAAAACACCTTTTTTATGTTAGGTAATGTTTGCCCGAGTTATCTCGGGCATGCAAATTCTGGCACATAATAGCCGCCCGAGTGTACTCGGGCGTGGTCCTTAAGGCGATGCACTACGTCGTGTAATATTTTAAAATGAACTGCTATCAATAACAACCCTTACGTAGATGGCGATAAGGTTTAAATTCCCGCTTAACACCATCCGCCTGTTTTGATTTATGCAAGAAAAAAACATGGCCAAAAAGTGCCTTTTATTTTATTTTGTGGATGTTCAGGCATAAATATTAAAATTTTTTTCGATCATTTTATAAATAACTTAATTTGCCACATTATACAACAAAATCATAACCGAAAATGGGTTCGTAAGTAGGAGATTTTGAACTTTAAAGCAGTTTTCATAGGCCTTATACATTATTTTTTTCTGGGCTTATAAAAAAAGACTTATCTAAAAAATACTCGAATATTTCAAAGGCCAAGATGCATTCTACTCGCGGTATTTAATTAAAGCTTCTGAAACATTTCTAGGCGACCAAATTTTCAAACCAAAAACACATGATTTTGCATTACTACGTATGGCATCGCCTTAAGAGGTTAATTAATCAATCACAAAGTGATTGCCCTGTGTATTGAAAAGGAAATAAGACATTAGCCTATGTAGGATTCAAACTCGATCCATACATAGGAGTCAAACCTGGAGCAGGCTATTGCAAAAGACTATGTCTATTAAATAATCTTGATGGGCCACTTCCTCAAGAAATATTTTATGGTGTTTACAAATCAGTTACGTAATGATTTCTAGCCAAAATCAACACAACAAGTTCTTGGTTGGTAGTTCATTAGTACTGACAAGTCATATTTTTACTACATTTTCATGCTGTTACCCAAAAAGAGAAAAACAACATCAATTTCAAAAGTAGGCAGCTTTCCCGAGATCAAATTTAATACTGATCATTGAATGATCTCTATTTTTGCATTCTCTAACATTTTTAAAATACTTTTACAAACCGTTTTCAAACAACCCAATAAATAATAAAACCTAACTCGTGCATAACATTTTTAAATCGCTCATATTCTAGGAATATTTCTGAGAATTCATATTGATGGCAATTTTCAATATATTTTCGAGGAAACAGCTAAGTTTATTTCTTAATTAAATGGATATCAGAAACACAGTTTGTTTGAAATATGTGCTATCGATTCGAGTGCTACAATGCAGGGTCATATTCTACGTATCAAAACATTAATAATATTTTGCCTCAGAGTTGGAAAAAAATCACATTTTAGTTCAATAAAACATTCATAGTTTTACTGCTGATACATGCATGATCATTTAACAAACACAAAAGTCTCCTATATTCGTAAATGTACATATAGGTTATCTATCACAAATCAACTAAAGTCAAAACCAAGCAAAATCATTAAACAAACTTGCTGGAAAACTGTTTGAATATATACAATTGGTACACTAACCATGTTTTTACATTATAACTGACACAAAAGGTTATCAATTTAACAACAAAAAACATGGAAAATATCCAGTAATTGATATCATAACATGTTGAATAATAATTAATAAAAATTTTCTACAAATAAAGAAATTCATTGACTGTCAGCAACAGAATATTTGAATTGAAAAATGCATTTGCTCGTTTACAAAGGATTGCATTGACGGACAGCAAAAGAATGTTCAAATTAAAAAAAAAAACTCATTTGTTCATTTACAGAGGATTCCATTACCCTTAAGCAAAGAAAAGGTCGATTTGAAAAATGCATTTGGACATTTAAAAGGGATTTCATTGAATGTCAGCAACAGAAGAGTCGAATTGAAAAATGTATTTGCTCATTTACAAAGAATTTC
Organism: Hesperophylax magnus; assembly: GCA_026573805.1. Taxonomy (NCBI): domain Eukaryota; kingdom Metazoa; phylum Arthropoda; class Insecta; order Trichoptera; family Limnephilidae; genus Hesperophylax; species Hesperophylax magnus. The sequence goes on from JAIUSX010000002.1 coordinate 11,711,127, forward strand.
ATTGACTGTCGGCAATGGAAGGATGGATTTGAAAAATACATTCGCCCATTTACAAAGGATTTCTCTGCCTGTCAGCAAAAGAAGGATTGAATCAAAAAATTTATTATGTATCTTTTGTGAATCACATAGTGCCTAACATATTGCAAGTACTTGGACAATATATGTCAGCAGACTGTGGATTCCCCCTTAAGCGACTCCATCCATTGGCTGCTCTCCATCTGTTTCATGACAGTCTTGTATGAGTCCTTGTTCCTGATGTTGCTGGGGGTGAGATTGTGGATGACAGTCTTAAACCACGCTGTATCTGCCAGACAAGTCTGAAAACAGAATTAAATCAAACTATAAAAGATATTTAGATATTTTTTCTTTTGATTTTCGCAATTTCAAACAAAATACGGAAATGTGTCTACACAAATTGAAAAGTTTTGTAAATATATATATATCATCAGCATAAGTCCAAAACCGCGAAAGAAGCATTTTTTAAAATGTCCAGGAGGGACAAAAACTATCTAGGGATATACACGCTCCTGCTAGCTTATGTACCGGGGATGGTTCATTGGTGGTGTTGACTTTAATCAGTCGACAACCAGTACAAGCAGTCTGACGTAGAAGCTAGTTCTACTGAAAGTGTCAAAAAAACGTATTTTGAAATTATTGGCTCGTACGCAGTATTGAACTTACGCAGACGATATTATGTTTTGTGTGGGACAGCTTATCTGGGAGAGCAACATCAAACGAACAATAAAGAATGTTGCTAAAATTTGAATGCATAAAATCAGACGAAATTACATAAATTCACTGAATTTGTAAAAAGTTCTCTCTTAATAATGCTATAAATAAGTCACCTCAATTGCAATAGCAACCATCATGTGAACAGCCGGTATGAGCAGGATATAGATCCTAAAATAATTAATTTCCATGTTTCCGAAATCCCACTCCTTGACCTCGAAGAATTCCGCCATTTCGGGCCAGGGACACATGAGGAGCAGGGTGGTCACCACAGTTAGCACTATCAGAGTCCCCACCAGTTGATCTGAAGAACACAAATATAATGTAATCAGTGAATTAGTAATAATAATCATACATATATTAGTTATTGTGATCTTTATAAAGAGGTGCTTACAGTTGGTACAGAAGGCTTCACGGAATGGTTGACCCTTGGAATAGACGCAGGCCAATATGAGGTACTGATAGCTGCTGACGACAAACACAACTGTGTTCTCCCAGCAGAGCACCTCTTCCACGTCTGGTCCACCCACCAACGGCTCAAACCTAAAACAATATTTATATGGTTAAATACCAGTGCAGTTCCATTCATTCATGACATAATGCTTTAAATTTATTTTACTTAAATAAATATTAATTACATTCAAATAATAACTACACTAACAATACAGTAAAACTCGCTTAAGAAGTTCCCACTTAAGAAGTTTTCACGCTTAAGAAGTTTTGATTTTTGGTCCCTTGAAAATTCCATACAAAAAACACGATTTTTTCCCACGTAAGAAGTTTTAGAGCTAAAACTGCTTCCCGCTTAAGAGGTTTTAGAAATCCGGCGGTAAAATCAACACAAACGAAATATTGTGTCGCAAAATATCTAAAATGAACCTTTTTCCAAGTCATAAATTGAAAGACGTTGACTGAAACCCATACTTAGTACCTGAGACCATAAAACCCTTTGTCGGCCGCCGGGCCGTAAGCCGTAACCTGCCGTAACCAATAAACATCCAATAAATAAACCAAATACCCCGTCTCCTAATCCCCTAACTAGGTAAAATAGCAATGGAACGAATAAACAATGCGGAATTATGTAACAAATATGCAAGCGTCTTTAAGGCCGAAATAACATGAAAGATTATATTAAACTCAACCTTAATGACAACGTGGGCTAGATCTACATTTGCATACATTTGACGCCTCCTTCAATAATCTTCTCTTTGATAATGAACATAGAGATGTTTCGTAATATTATTGTATAAAATTTTTATTCCATCGAATTTGTAAAACACGAAAAACTTTTGATAATCTATCGGATCACGGTTAATACGGAATATTTCACCTTTAAATACATAACAACATGATTATATGGCGGGGGAGATGGTAAAATATGCATTATAATTACGTTTTTTTCATTCAAACATCAAAAATTGCCGTGCATCATGTTTCATCTGACATTTGTCGTAAATTAAGTTTGAAGGTTAGGAAATACATATGCATAAATTTAAAATGTAGATTGAAACGAAACTTCGCAAATGATTTTTGTAGTTTTTGGATGCGTTCACAGATTATAATTCCAGCGTCAAACAGCTCGTATGATATAACTTTCTGATTCAAGCATCAAGCCATTTATTTATGTGCGAAATCGTAGCTATTCGATGTCTGCTAGTTAAATGAACGTACAGGTAGGACATAATATTGAGCTGCGCATAATATTTTCATAAGAAATTTCTAGAAAAGGATTAAAATATCTTTAAAAATATACGATAGTCGACTGTGCCTGGCGAAAATACATCATAACAATAGTCTCTCAAATCTCAAATGCCATTGGAGCAAGCAGCAAGCGTGCAAAAAAGTTAAAGTCCGCCAACTAATAAGCAGTTTGCCGCGTAGACTTTGTGAGATTTTTCTGTGCAGTGCCATGGCAGGGTTGCAGTACGCAAACGGTTCTGAGGCAAAGAACCCGCTATCATTAGTTTGCGGTTAACAAAATTACTTGCGGTGTCCTTTTATCAAACCGCTTGGTAAAATTAACCACAACAAGTCTTTCTTTCTCCCTCAGTTCATATAGTAAACGAAAGCGTAAAAAAGAGACGGCGTATATCCACAGCTCTGTCTTCAACTGTCAAGTTAAGAGTGAGTAATCACTAACAAGTAAATATGTATAATCCATTGCCTTTACACCAATTTAAAATAAGATCAACAGTATGAACCTTTTGGAATGCTGCAACTTTTACTATCCGAATTCGAGTGGCTTTTTCGAGGGATGTACTTTAACAGTTTTAAAATTGTGTTTACTTTGTCCATGAGGATCATATGAGCTTGTTTTCACGACAATTTAACGTAGGTAGACATAGGAATGACGTATGCCCCGGACTCGAGTTATTAAATGGCTAAAATTGAATCCCACTTAAGAAGTTTTCCCACTTAAGAAGTTTTTTTTCCCCGGTCCCTTGGAAAACTTCTTAAGAGAGTTTCACTGTATTTATTAATGGTAGAGGCAAGGACTCCATCTGCCATTATAAAAGAGGAAAACATTTTTTACTTAACTAAAAATGATTAGATAATGAGAGCTTGTATATACTTCTGAGCATGCATTTCCGAAACACATGCTTTGAAATAATAGATACCCATAGAAGGTGTACACTTATAGCTAGACCGCAAGTGAACAAAGTGTGCAGATGCCATGCTTTTTTTTTCTTGCCATGCGCAGAAAGGGCATGATTATTAGTAGTTCGCTAGCATTCGTTAGTGACTTGTTTGTGAAAATAATGCTTAGGAACACATTTGTCACAAGCAACGCAATTCTACACCGATCTTCGCTGTCCCGATCAGCGTGGGACCTGTGAAAGGTAAACGGGATGGCCTTCCAACGCATGTGACATGGGTTTTTCTAGATTTTGTGATGTGCACGATGCGGTTGATTTGACTGTTGATTGAATCACAGTTGATTTCACACTGCTCGGATGTTTATTGCTTATTTTGTTATTAAAGTGGGAAAAAGAGATTTGATAAAACGTTACAAAGTGATCTATAACATAAAATGCATTGAGTTTCGCATTATGTAATTCAGCATGGGAGGATTTATAGTACACATGCGTTTTCTAAGAACGGAAACGAGTCACTGAACAGAACATGTGTTGCGTACGTATGAGGGTGGATCATTGTTTTACTTTTATGAGTATATGTAATGAATTGTGCACAATAATCTCACCAATTCTGGAAGTACAATAAGTGCAGAGCAATCATCTGTGCCGCTAGGCAGGCGACCACCTGCAGCAGAAGGGGGACAGTGTTGGAGGGCCCTACGAGGGACACGGGGGGGCAGCGGGGGCACAGGGTCTTGGGGGGCCCCGCCCGACCCATGGACAGCGCCAGAGAGGTTGTCACCACCAGGTCGATGTACAGGAACTGCATGTTGCCCAGGGTTGAATACGCCTGAAAATGTCCAATAATAAATTGATATATCATAATAAATTCATAATTAGAATTGGAATGATGATTGTGGAGCAGGGTCGTGCATGTCTCTATGACCAAAGGTAGGCTGAAGCACATAGTTAACAAATTCAAGAAAAAAAACATTATGTAAAAAATAATTTGTTAATTCGAAATTTAGTTTTTGATGTGAATTAACGGGGAACTACCGTATTACATAAAGGATCAATAGAATTGACAATCACAACTTTAAATTTAAATACCATCTTCTGAATGTTAAAATATACCATTATGTACATATAAGGTTCAATAAACGAAGGTCAAATTTTTACTATAAAGGGTGAAGGAATGCACTACATAATTTCAAATGAGCTTAAATTGTGAAGGATTTGAACTTAAATTGAAAGAGCAGAACTGGATGAGGGAGTACAATGAGGTGCTGACCGAACACCTCCCTTCCAGGGCCAGTATTATACAGGTGAATGAATGCATTCATTTAACATGAACTTACATTGTAAAGGATGAGCACAGAGAAGAACTGGATGAAGGAGTACAGAGCCATGCATTCGAAGATAGCGAATGAGGTGCTTAGCGAACACCTCCCTTCCAGGGCCAGTATTATACAGGTGAATGAATGCATTCATTTAACATGAACTTACATTGTAAAGGATGAGCACAGAGAAGAACTGGATGAAGGAGTACAGAGCCATGCATTCGAAGATAGCGAATGAGGTGCTTAGCGAACACCTCCCTTCCAGGGCCAGTATTATACAGGTGAATGAATGCATTCATTTAACATGAACTTACATTGTAAAGGATGAGCACAGAGAAGAACTGGATGAAGGAGTACAGAGCCATGCATTCGAAGATAGCGAATGAGGTGCTTAGCGAACACCTCCCTTCCAGGGCCAGTATTATACAGGTGAATGAATGCATTCATTTAACATGAACTTACATTGTAAAGGATGAGCACAGAGAAGAACTGGATGAAGGAGTACAGAGCCATGCATTCGAAGATAGCGAATGAGGTGCTTAGCGAACACCTCCCTTCCAGGGCCAGTATTATACAGGTGAATGAATGCATTCATTTAACATGAACTTACATTGTAAAGGATGAGCACAGAGAAGAACTGGATGAAGGAGTACAGAGCCATGCATTCGAAGATAGCGAATGAGGTGCTTAGCGAACACCTCCCTTCCAGGGCCAGTATTATACAGGTGAATGAATGCATTCATTTAACATGAACTTACATTGTAAAGGATGAGCACAGAGAAGAACTGGATGAAGGAGTACAGAGCCATGCATTCGAAGATAGCGAATGAGGTGCTTAGCGAACACCTCCCTTCCAGGGCCAGTATTATACAGGTGAATGAATGCATTCATTTAACATGAACTTACATTGTAAAGGATGAGCACAGAGAAGAACTGGATGAAGGAGTACAGAGCCATGCATTCGAAGATAGCGAATGAGGTGCTTAGCGAACACCTCCCTTCCAGGGCCAGTATTATACAGGTGAATGAATGCATTCATTTAACATGAACTTACATTGTAAAGGATGAGCACAGAGAAGAACTGGATGAAGGAGTACAGAGCCATGCATTCGAAGATAGCGAATGAGGTGCTTAGCGAACACCTCCCTTCCAGGGCCAGTATTATACAGGTGAATGAATGCATTCATTTAACATGAACTTACATTGTAAAGGATGAGCACAGAGAAGAACTGGATGAAGGAGTACAGAGCCATGCATTCGAAGATAGCGAATGAGGTGCTTAGCGAACACCTCCCTTCCAGGGCCAGTATTATACAGGTGAATGAATGCATTCATTTAACATGAACTTACATTGTAAAGGATGAGCACAGAGAAGAACTGGATGAAGGAGTACAGAGCCATGCATTCGAAGATAGCGAATGAGGTGCTTAGCGAACACCTCCCTTCCAGGGCCAGTATTATACAGGTGAATGAATGCATTCATTTAACATGAACTTACATTGTAAAGGATGAGCACAGAGAAGAACTGGATGAGGGAGTACAGAGCCATATATTTGAAGATAGCGAATGAGGTGCTTAGTGCACATCTCCCTTCCAGGGCCAGATATTTCACACAGGTTATGTCCTGCACTCGGGAGGTAAAGGGGGCGGCCACTGAAAAAGAAACATTATTTTAATTAAAGGCTATTATTTGTCAGGTTACAGTAAGACATTGCCACCCCATAGGGAGTTTCCGATTATTTATCCTAATGAAAAAAATTTGCCAGCAAAATATTACTAAACAAACAACACCTGATAGCAACAACTATTTAGTTAAAAAGAATCACTTGCATGCATTTTATAATCATGTGGATAGCAGTGGCGGTCAGTGACTTTTTGTAGAAGGGATGCTGGACATCAAATGTTTATACTCGTATCAAATATTCACATCTAGACGCTAGCCCACGAACAAGATACAATGAGGTACCGTCTAAAATTATCTTCATAAATCCATTAAGCTCCATATCTCAATATTTCCAGTATCCAGAATAAATAATAAATGGCCGAGACACAAAACTTTTTCACATTAATAATTCAATAATACAACCACACAATTCACTATTATCATTTAGAACACGTTGGCGAAGTATCCATCTTATTTTGGGTATTCATTGTTATTTATTTAAATTATGATTAAAAAGTAAATCGCCGGTTAATAATATTCAATAAGAATTCGATTCAAATTCAAGCTCAAAGCTCAAAAAACTGTCAAAGCAGCGCGCGCATACAATCCAATGGATTAGTAATAGAGTATACGATTCTGTGCATTATACATATGAGCATTAAAGACGGTTTTTGTACGTTGGATGCTGTCATTAATATCGTATAAAGTTGACGAAGATATTGACTTGCGGGTCTTAGTGCGCATGCGTGGAATGAACGCACGTTCTAGCATTCTTGGATACGGTTTACAAATCGCTTCCACACCACAGTGTTTTACGCGTTTCACAGTATTTGAGAATGTATTTAGACTCGCTCGCGCTGTTTTTATAGTGTGTGTGTTTTGCATATACAGAAACGGGACGATAATATGCACGATGTCTTATAATAATAATATTTGTATTTTTTTTTTTTTTATAGTGAATACCTCACAAGAGTCCCAACTGCTCCCGTCTGGAGCCAGTGAGACTATGGCATCCCCAATTGGGGGATGTTGTGAGGCTGAAGGTAAGTGGGGAAGGGAAAGAGGAAGGTGGGGAAGTACCTGGCTATTCAGATCTAGTCACTAAACACGGCTAAAGCCATTTGGAGCAACGTTTCAATTCTGAATGGTGGTCTTACACCAGGGCGATACTGGTAGTATCTTCCACTCATTATTTTAATTAATTAATTGTGAAATAACACAAATTAATCAAATAAAATTTATTTGCGCACGCCGGGTTCGAACCCGCGACCTTCGGAATGGCAGTCCAATGCGTTACCACTGGACTATGCCGGCCGTCTTCGATCGATTCTTTACAGCGCCATTTTTGTAAAAAAAAACACATTAAGATCTCTGTAGAAATATTAAAATATTTAAATTGCAGTATTGCTGTTTGCGGCTAGAAGTCCAAATCTTTTTACTCTAAAATGCAAGGAATGCGGAGCATCCATAGCATGTATGGACGGACCGCGCCTGGTGGATAGATCTTTCCACTAGGATTTTAAAAATGTTACTTAAAAAATTTAGAAACTCATAGTTTTTTAATAATAATTTCAAAGCAAATTCTAGTTCTAGAGTTCTTTGAACCGGAGAGACAACCGAAATTATCATTTTTAATAATTTGCATATTTTTTTTAAATATTAACATGCCATTTCCTTTTATTTACGTGTTGATATTATTCATTACACCTTTATCAGTCGTGCATTCTTTCCACATTACCACACACACTTGTAAGATCTCATTTCTACAGCTTTCAGTCTCCCTTCATCCTTCCTCTGCCAGTTCCATGCCTGTAGACTGCTCCGAATCAATTGGCTCTCACAACATTGTAAAGTGCCCCAATTGTCAAAATCAAATAAAAACAAAATGGTGGTCGATACAAGTTACCTCTTGGCCATACCATGACAATATTAAAATGTATCAGTTGATAAAATATTTAGTTATGAACATACCCGAGGCCTCAGCTTGAGAAAGTGATATGCCGATGTGAGCGGCCTTGAGCGCACCGCAGTCGTTGGCCCCGTCCCCGCACATGCCGGCCACATAACCCATCTGCTGCAGGGCCACCACCAGCTGTGTCTTCTGGTCGGGTCCAAATCTGCCAAACACGGTGCCTGGAACGAACCAAACTATCTTTTTAGACACAAAATTGGGACAGATCTATTTCAAAATATCATGTGGTAAAGGGTAAAGAGTATACTATTTAAGCGAGCATCTCTTTTCTAAATGTGTACGTACATGTTTGATTTAACCTATACCGTAGAAACCTGTTAATTTGAAAAAACGCCTAATTCGAAATTTTCAGCAAAAAGATATACCCAGTTTTGTACATCATACAAAATGGTTTTTTAATTCGAAATTCGTAATTTATTTTTGTCCACGCACGAACATTGCAAAATGAATTATATAATTTCTTAAATCTGAATCTGTTGGACAGCCGTGACGGTAAACTGTCTTTTTACATGGTTATATATTATCATTTTCTAAATCTGTATCGTTTTACACTGGAATGTCGTATTTTTTCGAATTTATTTTGAAGGGCCGGCCGCGACGGTATTTGGCCGAGAAATTTCGATTTACGTGTAAATATATCGTGCTCTTATGAATTTATTTAGAATATCTGAATTAAAAGGGTCGGCCGCGACGGAAATCACCGGCCTAATTTCAATTTATATTATATATCGTATAATATAATATAACATATTGTATTTTGAAGGAACGTGGGAGAAAAGATGCCATTTAAAATAATGTCATTGCAATTGTTCGTTTCAAAGATGATTTTTTAACGCCGGTCTTGTTTCCGGTATTTACCTACCCTTACTCTGTTGCAGCAGGAAACAATGAAAGATTTTAAATTCATTTTACTTGTGAAATTAAAATACACATTTATTTATTTTATTTTATTGAATATACAAACACATTACAATAATTTACAAATGTAGATATTTCGAGGCTGATTGCGAAAAATTTAGAAATTTTTAACGAAAACTGCCCAACTCAATTGAGAAATTATTTCTCGTCTTTGAGTTGGGGAGTGTTAGGAGTCATTGTGGTTTATAGTTTGTAAAATTTCACTAGTTGATGTAGCTAAAAATTAACAAATAGTTATAAAACTAGATGATAAATTTGATAAACATAATATAATTAAGAAAATAAGAAATTTAATTACAATCTAAAAAATATAACTTAAATAATATAATAGTTATTAAACTTAAGATAGTTAGAAAAAATAAGATATAAAAATAAAAATGTACTTATTAGGTACGAAATAATAGAATGTAGGTACAGTACTAGTTGTAAATTGTTCAAAGACCGAGCTGGCAATCTTGTATGAAATGGGTACTTAATAAAATGCAACAACAATAAACGCATATTAGGAAGCGCATAATATAACTTTAGAGGATATGTAAAAAAAAATATATGTAGCTTTTTTTTTTTTATAAATTAAATCTTGTTTATATATTTTTTTTATTAATCATTAATCAATTTTCCAAAATTCATAAGTGAATTTAGGAAAATTTAATCAATAAAAATTACAAATGAGTTCACATAAAAAATTATTTGAAAAATGTATCCAATGAAATTAAAACTTGTGATTACCGTTGGGTTTATCTAAAAGTTGTTTGATTTGTGATTTGAATGTTTTGTAATTTTTTTCAGTTTTAATTTTATCCGGAATGGCATTAAACAATTTTATACCTTGATAAGTATAATGGTGTTGACCAGCACTAGTTTTACATTTAGGAATTTCTATGTTACCACGTGATCTAGATCGGTTACTTATTTTTGTAGAAATTGTTGAATTGAAATGGTCTTTATGAATTTGTAGCAGTGCATTCTTTTTAAAAATTTTGTTTAAGCTAAGAACCCTAAACGAGTCAAACAGCTGCGTGGTTGGAAATATCGATGGTTTTCTTAGGATGACTTTCAAAATTAACCTCTGAACCTTTTCTACAGGTGAAAGGTTAGTTTTGAAAGTCCCTCCCCAACCGATTATACCATATTGTAATATGGATTGGGCAAGAGAAAAATATATAATTTTAATCATACTGGATGATAGGATTGTTCTTAATCTAATAAATATATATATTAGTTTTCTTACTCTAGTTATAGTATTTTTGATTGGCTCGCTCCATTTTAATTGACTGTCAACTATAACACCCAGATACTTAATGCTATTTTTTCCCGTTATGGGTGAACATTTCACATGATTACATTCTTTTTTATTTTCACACTCGGCAGAGTGGATTTTAATTTGAACATTATTTTCGACGTTTTTTTCTTTCAATGAGAATGGGATAAAATATGATTTCTCAGTGTTTAGTGACAGGCAATTTTGGTCAAACCATATTTTTAGAGTGTTTATGTTAGAATTTGCTATCCTCGTTGTTTCCTCCCATGTTTTTCCCTTTGTTATCAGTACAGTGTCGTCTGCATACGATATGATATCTCCAACTATTGGGAGTGTGAACATATTATTTACATAAATAGTAAAAAGGATTGGACCGATGACAGTTCCTTGCGGAATGCCAAAAGAGGTGGTTTCGGGTTCACTTAAGGTATTATTTATTTTAACATATTGGAGTCTCTCATTTAAATAACTTTGAAACCATGATAGCGCTATTCCATCTATTCCAATTTGCTTTAGTTTTTCTATTAGTTTGGAATGTGATATGCTATCGAATGCCTTGCGGAGGTCAATGAAGATACCGAGGCACTTTTCTCCATTATCTAACTTTTGCATGATTGTCGATGTTAGTTTAGCAATTGCATCTTGTGTGCTGAGATTGTCCCTAAAGCCAAATTGATGAGGACTCATTATCTTTTTGTCTTTTATGTAGTCGTTAAGTTGTTTCTTAACAATTTTTTCATAAATTTTTGCTATGTTTGATGTAAGAGCTATTGGACGATAGTTAGAAATATTTTCTTCATCACCCGATTTAAAAATTGGGGTAACGATAGTTTTCTTATAATTATTTGGGAATACACCGTTTTTTAAACTGGTGTTAATTATATGAGCAATTGGTTTGCTGATTTCCTTATGTACGGCTTTCAATGTTGTAACCGTTATATTGTCGTATCCAGGACTTGCTGATGCTCTTAAACTTATTATAATATTTTCAACATCTTTGTCAGTGACTGAAACAAAGGTTTGGAAACCTTCCCCAGAAAATGTGTTTTGTTCTGGTTGGTTAGTTTGTGTATTGTCAAGGATAATATTACGAGCAAGGTTTGTTCCAACATTTGCAAAATAATTATTAAAAACATTACCACATAGTTTTGGGTTTTTTTCGGTGTCAATGGTGATTCCCTGATATGAGATTTCCTTAGGTACTTTTCGATTTGTGTTTTTGTTGGTTATTGTGCTGATGATCTTCCAGAATTTTTTGCTGTCTTGACCAGCGTCTTTTATTTTGTCACGAAAGTACTTTTCTTTTGTCAGTCTAATTAGGAGCGTAAGTTTATTTCGATATTTCTTGTAAAAATTAACTTTTTTTTGGTCGTTTGGGAATTTTTTGGAGTCCTGATAATATTTTTCTTTTTTTCTGATTGATATGACTAATCCTTTTGTTATCCATGGCTTTATTAATCTATGTTTAGATTTTGGTTTATAAACTGTTACTATTGTAGATAACTTTATGTGATCTTGAAAAATTGTTTCGAAATTTTCTGAACATGTATCTGGATTTTCCGATTCAAATACTGATGACCAGTTTTCCGTTTTAAGATTTGCTCCTAAAATTTCCAAATTCAAATATTTTTTTTCACCAATTTGATTAGATTTTATATTTCTTTTATCAATATTGTAAACAAATATACAAGTGTAGTGATCAGTAATATTGGTTTTCCATAATATTGACATGGTTTTTTCAATGTTATTTGAGTTGCACCATATGTGATCGATGCAGGAAGGTGTTTGTCCGATCACATTTCGTGTAGCATTATTTATATATGATTTGTAATTTAGTGATGTCATTGCATTTATATAGTCTTCTTTCACTTTACTACATATACTGTCATCAATATTTATATTGATATCGCCAATGACGATATTGCAAGTATCCTTCAGAGTAAGTAATAATTGTTCCATTTCTATTATAAAATTATGTTGATCAGATCCATGTGTGCGATAGATAGCAATAACATGGTGAATGATTTTGTTCACTTTTAAACTCAGTTTTAAGCAGTTCGCTAATTGCATAGTAATTTCGGTAACTGTAACATTGTTGTGTTTATTCAGTATAAACACCGCAATACCACTGCATTTGTTAAAATGAGTTGTAGACGAGTGATATGTATAGTTAGGTATATCGTATCGGGCGTCAGCATTATATATATTTAAATGCGCCTCTGTTAACACAATGATGTCCGGTAATATTTCAAGAAGGCTTAAAGTTAGTAGAAACTCTTCCAGGTTTTTTTGTAAACTTCGAATGTTTTGATGTAGAACAACGAATGCAGTCGGGACTTTATTTAATAAGGCATTACATTGTATTGATTCAACGCAAGTATACTGTGAAACTTCAGTTAATTTGTCAATTTCCTCGGTTATAAAGTCATCCATGACTTATTCATAGTCGATTCTCTGCTGTGCTATGATGGACATTCTTTTTCGGTAAAGGCATTTTTCGCTATTTGCACTGTGTTCAGTATTATTTTATGTCCCAAAAGATGCATTGTTTTTTTCGCAGTTATAGCATTTTACGATATCTTTGGTTTTTTCGCATTCGCTAAAATAATGATCTTTTGCACAGTGTATGCATCTGGGCTTGTTCATTTTGTTCAGACATTTTAGGGAAGTATGTCCGAAACCAAGGCAGTGGTAACATTGCATTAAGGGATTGCAATCTTCTATGTGCGCTCGGACGAAACCAATATTGACCCTTTGTTTATCAAGTAATATCCTTCGGATTGGGCCTGTTGTTTCTATTATTACATTGCGCAGTTGGTCACTTTTCTTGTTTTTTAATATTTTAGTTACTTTAATTGAATCATTTGGGGCATCACTTAGTTCATTGTTTTGCAACAAAAAGTCGTTAAGAAAATTATCTTCACTATACTCCCCTCCCACACCTTTAATGACCATGCACGGTCTCTTCTTTTATAATTCTGAAGCAGATATTCCGTTTTTATTTTTATTTATTTCCGTTTTTAGTTTGTCTGCGTCTTCTTTTTTCGAGCAAGTCATAATTATTTTATTGTTTGATGCTTTTTTGATCCCATTTATACCAATTCCTAGGTTAGGTGCTTTGATTGTTTTAGTAATAATTTTCTTTATGTCCTCAGATGTTTCTTTGCCTTCTGCAGCAATCATAACGGCATATTTGGGTTCTTCGATTTGTACCGTTCATTCTTTTAGTACCATTGCGTACGATTTTGGTTCATTATTTTTTTCGAGTTTGGTGATAACTTTTTTTTGAAGATCTATTATTTGTTCCTGGAAATTGTTCTTCTCTTGTTTCCAGGTTTCTTCTAATAGGTTTATGGTTAATTCGAGGTTATTTCGCACTTTCGAATCTTTTACGGTAGTTATATTTTTTAGGTCACTTTTTATGTTTTCGATTAATTTTAGCACGTCCATAATGTGTTAAAACTTGAGCAGCCGTGCACAAAATGCACGTCACTCCGGGTCAAACTATGTGACAATACTGATTTGATTACGTAATACTAATAACTATGTATTTTTTTTTTTTTTTTTTTTATATTAACTCCACACAGGAGGCCCTGAAGAAAATAATTTCCCTCAGGGCCTATGTCATCTTTGGGGATGCTGTGTGGAGGGTCTTTTTGTGGAGAGGAAGGAGTGAACATGGGTCTTGAAGAGTCCCATGTTGTAGGAGGGAGGAAACACAGAGGCCGGCAGTTCGTTCCACAGCCCAGCTGTTGAACTTAAGAACGAATTGTAGAAGCGACCCGTTCTCATGTGACAAGTGTCAACCGTGTACAAATGTTGGGCACGCGTTTGGCGTGTATCCCGACTACGCACCGGTGCCGAAGGGATCAATGACGCTAGTTCCTCAGAGCATCTTCCATTGTAATACCGATAGAACAAGGACAGCATACCTACCTGACAATATTATAGTATGTGCACAATACTAGAGTAAATTTCATATTGCACTTCACTTAACACATTGTGATCGGGCAGTTTTCGGCCGCTTACTAGTGCTGGTAACGGGTGATTTTTCGCGAAATTTCGCGCTAACGTAGACCTCTAGAAAAATTGCGATAACTTCAAAAATATTTGTTTGATTTCAATAATTCTTTTTGCAAATTATTTATTTTATTTCATTTTATTTTATTATATTTAGAAATGTATATGCATTAATTTGCTAAAACGTATTAATACGTGATCCGATTACAATGTGTTAAGAAGTTTTTTTGTCCGGTCCCTTGGAAAGCTCCTTAGGAGAGTTTCACTCTGAACACATAATATTATATTATGTAATTCCTTAAACAATTTGCTATTGTTGCTATGATGTACTTGCTAATGTATATTTTTTTGATTATATACTGGTGTAAAACTGTGTTATGGAGACCTAATAAAAATAAATAAATATTTTCAGCAACTAACCTTTCGTCAGTATCCGAGGCAGCAAATCAGGATAGTGTTGTCTAACAGCATTCCACGTCCGTCCATCCAGAGCGAAGCAGTACTTCTCATTGACCAGCGTAGAGGAGATGGTGAGAGAGATGTGGGGCGCCGGGTGGCAGCTGTTGTGCGTGTCCCGGGGCTCCCCCACCACCTCGAACCTTAGCGGTGGACGTGGGGCCCCCTCGGCAGCCGCCTGGGCTGCATTGAAGGTGTGCGAGATGAGTATGATCTTCTCATCAGGTGGCACCATGCCGCAGTCACGCGACACGGATATCGCTGTCATTATGTTGTCACCTACATATAAAGATACAAGTTAAATTAATGGAATAGAAAAATCATTTATTGTGCTTACTAAAGACAAAGGAGAAAAACCCCAAACTATATATATACAGGGTGTATCGGCAAGTACCCGACAAACTTTAACCAGCTATTCCTCGGCACATTTGGAGTAAAAAATGTTATGGGCGCTTTGCTGTCCGGTAACATTTTTTTTCCATTAAAAACAAATATAAATAAAAAAATCCACACTCCGTCACTGTCATTTGCATTGTATCTCGTGTTCAGCAGCTGTTATTAGCAAGTGTGTCAAAAAGTGGCCTCGCTCTTTGGTACACACTAAATAATAATAGTTAAAAATGAGACGAATGGTGCCGTGCCATTTCGTTGTGATTGTAAAAGCGCGCCAACGTAGGTACGTACATATATTATTCAACGAAACTCGAACAAAATCAAACTCGAAATTGCCAGATGGGTTTTCAAACTTTGACAAAGGATAAAACATTGGTGACATGTGGTGAAAATATGAATAATAAATTTTTTATTAAAAGAAAATGTTACCGGACAGCAAAGTGCCCATAACATTTTTTACTCCAAATGTGGTAAGGAATAGCTGGTTAAAGTTTGTTGGGTACGTGCCGATACACCCTGTATATTCCAAAAGTCAAACAATCTTAAAATGCAAATGCCATAATAAACTTAAATAACAAAGTACAGTTGACGTTTGTAATATGAGAACAGGTGGCTTCTACAACTTCTTGAGTTCAACAGCTCGGCTATGGAACGATCTCTGTGTTTACTCTCTCCTACAACATGGGTCTCTACAAGACCCAGGCATAAGCCCTGAGGTAAGTTATTTTCCCCAGAGCCACCCGTGTGAAAAAAAAAAATATATATATATCTAGAATATAAGAAATCATCTAATAGAATAATATTATGGGAATGTAAAATATGTAATAGCTGGCAATTAAGAATATTATTGCTGATAATTAATATTTCACTATGAAAATAGTGAAACATGCAAGTAAATATTATGCTCTATCGATGCCAAAATATGCACTTACAATGCCAAAATATATGCCTATACAGTAGAACCTCGTTAATTCGAAATCCACGGGACATCAAAATACAAATTTCGAATTAACGAATTCCCACGTAATTCGAAATATTATGAAGAAAAAAAAACGCCGAAAATCGATTTTCTCGGCCGCCTCTTGAAATCCGGGTGGTATTTTAGTTGTAAATTCGAATTAATACCAATTATTTCTTTATTTTCGCGGCTAATTACCGTAGCGGCAGGCTCTTTAAATTCAGATATTCGCAATAAATTCGTAAAAATGCTATATATTTACGCGTAAATCGAAATTTCGCTGCCGATTTCGGTCGCGGCCTACCCTTTAAATTGAGATATTCGTAAAAATACGATATATTTCCGCGTAAATCGAGATTTCGCGGTAATTTTCCGTCGCGACTGGCCCTTTATTTCAAATATCTGAATTTAAATTCGTAAAAATACGATATATTTCCACGTAAAACGAGAATTCGCGGCCGTATTCCGTCGCGGCCGGCTCTTTAAATTCAGATATTCGAAATAAATTCGCAAAAATACGATATATTTCCGTGTAAATCGAGAATGCGCGGCCGATTTCCGTCGCGGCCGACCCTTTAAATTAAGATATTTGATGTAAATTCGTAAAAATATGAAATATTTCCGCGTAAATCGAATTTTATCGGCAGTTTTTCGTCGCGGCCGGCCTTTTAAGTTCAGATATTTGAAGTAAATTCGTAAAAATATGTCATATTTCGGCGTGAATCGAATTTTTTCGGCCGATTTCCGTCGCGCCGTATTTTTTAACTCGGATATTCGAAGTAAAGTTAATAAAAATACGATATATTTCCGCGTAAATTGAAATTTCGCGTCCGATTTCCGTCGCTGCGGGCCCTTTAAAATTCAGATATTCGTAAAAATACGATATATCTACGCGTAAATCGAGATTTCGCGGCGGATTTCCGTCGCAGCGGGCCATTTAAATTCAAATATTCGAAATAAATTCGTAAATATACGATAAAATCGAAATTTCGGGGGCCAAATTAAATTCAGATATTTTGTGTAAACTCGTAAAACTACGACATATATCCGCGCAAAACGTATTTTCTCGGCCCTTCAAACTCAGATATTCGAAATAAATTTGAAAAAGTACGACATTCCAGTGTAAATCGATTCAGATTTACAAAATAATAATACTTATTAGGACGATGTATAACCACGTAAAAATACATTTTTCGGCGTTTTACCGCCACGGCTGACTTTTAGATTCAGATTTACGAAATATTATGATTTATTTTCGCAAAAATCAAATTTTTTCGAATTACACGAACAAATTTTCGTGCGCGGACAAAAATAAATTTCGAATTACGAATTAACGAATTTCGTATTAAAAAAATTTTTGTATGAAAAAATTTTTCTGCGGAAATTTTTTTGGCAAAAATTTCGAATTACGCGTTTTTTCGAATTATCGGGGTTCGAATTAACGGGGTTCTACTGTATTAAACAATAAAAACAGGAATGCACACATCTTTTAGAACCCAGTTCTTGGGGATTTTTTTCCATAAGCTCCATTTTCCAGCAAAATTCTGAAGGAAACGGACCAGTTCCTCAAAAAAAATTTCAATCATTTCTAATTTGAACAACTCACATTTTGAAGAATAAAATGGCTCAAATACGCATTAGTGCAGAAAAAGGCTCAAATACGCGCTAATGACCAAAAAAGGCTCAGATATGCACTAATGACTAAAAAGGCTCAAATATGCCTATTAATCCAATGTTTATTAATCAGCAACGGAAAACAAAAATAATTTGAAAAGTTATGAAATTACCTGTAATCATCACCATTCGCATGTTTGCATTGTGTAAGTCCCTGATGATGGGAGCGGACTGCGGTTTAAGGCTGTTCTGCATGATGAGCAGCCCCAGGAAGGTCATGTCGCACTCCAGCTGCTCCCTCTTCACCCGCTGGGCGTCCAGCCACTTCATCTTCCTGTCCAACTTCTTGTAGGCCAGTCCGATCACTCGGAAACCGTTTGAAGCGTATTCGTTAAGTACACGACTGAAGTTCTCGGGTAATGAAGAAGGACTGCACATTCCGGAAATCTACAACAGAAAAAAATTGACCAAACATCCAAATGTTGTAACTTTTTTTTTTTTTAAGTTTACAGACAATAAATTTGTAGCTTGCTTTTAAAAGGGTCAATGTCAGGTTTTCAAATATCACGAGAATATTCAGAATTGCTCTTTTAGCGTGTTTTCATTTTTAAGAAAAGCGATTTTCTTGTGCAACATTGGCCCCCGAAAATTGAAAAATCGTTTCTAGCTTTAAATCAAAAGATTTTACAATTTATTGACTGAGCGCAGCGAAGTCCTGTTTTAACTCGATCGTTTTGCATTTCGTTCATCTGTATATTTCTTTGTATGTTCCGTTCCGTTTCCGTTTCAAGATGGTGGCCGTGTTGGATATTACTGTTTTATTTCCTCACAGTTTTCATGAGCGTGGAACCTTCTACGAGGAGTCAAATCCGAATAATTTATATTATTATGGTTCCTACCTGCCTTTGGACAAATTCTAGAATTCCTTATATGAAATTTTAAAAAATGTAACATAAAATAAAATATATAGTTTACAATTAGGTAGGTGACATTGGCCCTTTTAGGAGCAAGCCGCAAATATTAGAGGTGACAAAACACATAACGTTGATATTTTTCAATACCATAACATTTTCCTACTATGTATCAACCTTTGGAACGCCTAGCTTCCGCGATCTAATATTTCCGTCATGTGCCATCTTACCAGGAATTTATATATTTATAAAAAATGGTATATAATCTATTGTAAGTAGTTTCCCCAGAATAGCTACTTAGAGAATATTTACTATATTTAGAGAAATGTTTTTTTTTCACTCTCATGTTATAAAAAATATTTTAAGAAATAAATACAAAAAATATTTTCATTATATTTTCCATAAAGCTAAATATATATATATATATATATATATATATGTTTTTCACAATTGAAAATAAAGAAAACGCACAACAAACCCTACAAGCTGCGCCTTAGGCGGGCGTGTTGAAGAATTACGCAATAGTAACTTAGTTATTATTTTTAAATGGCTGCTCTTTACGAAACTATTATCTCATTGCTTATTTTGGTGCCAGTCGATTTTTAGTAAGCTACAAACATTTTTTACGATGCAAAATCCCATGAAAAGAAAGTATGTTTTGAATGTGTCCATCGGTCACAGCGGTATTTAACGGACACAAATTTTTAGTTGGTGATAGGCACTTCTGGCACTCAGAGATAATATTACTATAACATAACATAATATTTGTATCGTATATTTCTTTGTAACATCCCTCAACATCTAGGCTGACAGCGTCCATTTTCTTTAGCACTGCGGTGGCATTCAAAACTGCAACCACATGACTGAAGAAGTGAAATGAATAGAACGCTATGCCAAGGACTATACCGTCTATTTATCTCTTAAGCCAGCTATGAACAGCAAACCACAATGTTTAAAACAAAGGTAAAAATGTATGGATGCACGTTTAACTGTAGAGTTTATGGATTAAAGTTTACCTTCTCCGGAGCCCCCTTCACAAAGTACAGCATCTGCGGCATGCCCAGCACGCGCGTGATGACGCCCATGGATTGTTGGGTGGAAGAGAAGTGGAACCTCCGCAGCAGACCGATCTCGTAGGGGATCTCCAGCGTTAGGGGGTCCAGGTCCACCTTCAGCAGCGAGGCCTCGCTGGTGCTCTGGGGCTTCACCACCGTGGGGGAGAGGCTGTCGTAGCGGGTGTTTTCTGGACCGGGCTCTTCCAAAACCTGCAATTTTTTAATTTTAATTTTTACAATTTTACCCGTATCCCTTAGTTACTTACCCTGGAAGCGAAAATCAGACCAGTCAAAAGGCATATGTAAGTTTTGGACTTTTCTGAAGCAAAGCACATTTTAGCGATTCTGCACCTATTTGAAAAACATGGCCAGTGCAAGAGGTTCAGCGTGCTCATTTTTTTTTTAGAACTTATTTGAGTCATTTGAAATGAAAGAAGTTTCTCACCCATCCAGTTGCTTCGAACATCTTCAGGTCCAGGGGGTCCCCGGTGAGCTGGTTGTCAATGCTGGTCAGAGAGTGGCAGGAAGCCAGGGCCTGGGTGATGGGCAGCTTGACTGGCAGCGTAGACACATTGTGCACTGGCTCCCCAAACACTCCGTCGTTGTGGGGCAGAACAGCATACAAGTCGAGACCGTCCTCAGTCAAGGTGCCGGTCTGGAATGCAAACAAATCATTACCAATAAAGCCAGAGCTAACGGCATCTGTCTTTCCTCCATTATTTAATACAAGCATTAACAGTTTTCTTCCTACACCTCTTCCTTGACCCGCCTCAATGCTGCCTAGAGTGCCCTGCATAGACATTCAAACTGATAGACCAGCCAATCAGGGAAAGGGGAATAAAACAAGGCGGCGTGACCGTGTCCCTTTCTGTGATTTGTCAATAAATGAATCTGAAAGTATACAAGCAACTCGCATTGTAATATCACTAATCAGTCTTCGAAAACAAAACCTGCCTAGAATTACTAGTCTTTTTTACAATGGCTCGCAAATCACTGGCTGCGTAAAAACTTAAGTACAAATCCCAAACCAGGTAAATAAAAGTTCGAACATATTTCCAAAATTGAATATGTCGTTGACACTTTTACAAATGCGTTATCATTTTCCCACTGACATCGCTATGCCAAGCGGTCAATTTAAAAACGAACATTAAGATCCTGGGTAGAAAAGTAAAACAATGTACTGCGCTGCAAACCATTGCTTTACTTTAGCGAATTTTACTTTTCAGCGTAGGGTCTGGTTATTTCAATGTGCGCTATTCCGAGGTCAATGTACGACTGATATCGTAATTTATTCAAAACATTCTTGAACCCTCCTGGTGCCAAAAATATGGTCAGGTGGTTCGCCTTCAGCTTATCGAAATGTTACCCAGATTTCATGTCAAGGCAAGTCAAGTCATTTGAATGTCTATGCTCTCCTGTCTTTTCACTGTACGGACAGAGGCGCTCTCGTGAGATATAACATAAAAAAGTGGGAAATTTAAATGTAAAATCTGGGTAGCTCTGTCGATAATAATTGGATTATGATCATACCCCATGAGAGGTTTGTTGTGATCTCTCTTTCCAATACACAGTTTATTCAGGAACAAGAGAGATTACAGAGCTATCATCGGTATGCCCTATAATCATCAATGTTTCAGCACAGCTATAACGTCAGTTTTTGAGGTGCTCAACATCACAATATCTATACATGAAAAGAAATAAATCATGTATTTTACGATTCAAGGTATTTTTGAACCGCGGTATGCGTCGACCATTCGTCTACAGATAGTGCCATATTTAAAAAGACATCTTTTTCAACCTTGATATAAATTCTTAAAATGATCCAATTGTACATGATGTGTTACATATTTTGTAAAACTCTTAAAATAGTCTGAGATGTTTAAACTTTGTGTACATGATGTACATACTTAACTAACCATCACACAGATTGGGCGGAGAGGTAAACTGCCACACAACTTGCTTTATTCACGTTCACCCATTGTCTCATACACACAATTATACATACCTTATCAAAGCAAATAAGTTTCAGCTTGCCGCAGACGTTTATTCGCAGCGGGCTGATGCAGAAGATGTCGTGCTTCCGGAGGCGGCGCTGGCTGTAGACAGTTCCTGCTGTCATGGCAGCCGGCAGTGCCGGAGGAACCACAATGGTGATTATGTCAAGGGTTCGGAGGATTATTGTCTTTGCACTGCTCTGGGAATAAATAATTATATTTAGTACAATTAATATTAGATGAATTAAAACATAAGTGCCTTGCATCAGAAACAAGTAGGCATTCATACCGATAAAAAAAACAATCTCCATTCGTACAATACGTTAGACAGAATGGTACTAAAAAACATTTTAGGTTATAATTTAACACTCGGTTTAAAAAAATACGAAACACACTTAGTGCAAGACGGTCTATAAAATATTTGTGTCACACCACGTTTTTGTTTTCAGGGAACAATCCCGGATTACGAATAACCTGACTATAATTTGAAAATCTCCTACTATGTATTGCTCGATATCTATGGGGTGATAAAGAAGAAAAAAAAAATCATAATAAGTCAATAAAATAGGAAATCTTAACCTGTTAACTGGGCGGGACCTATAAATACGTCAAACGTAAACAGTATCGATGTATGAATACGTCCTTGAAATATATTTTGCGTCCTGGAACGAGAGGGACGTATATTTCCGAGCATATCACATGGAAATTGAGTTTTTAATTTTTACTATTTTAATTATTTAAACTCAATGTTTCTCTTTTATCTGTGTGCTTTTATTTATTGTTCTGTAATTATAACCTTTTTATATTTTTTGTAATCTTTATAATTGTTTGTAAATATTCTATTTTTTTAATTCGATGTTTTCATTTTTATAATGCATAAATGAAAAAAAATAATAATATGAAATTACTTCCTCCGGGCGTGAAGTACTGATACGTCCTAGTGAAGGAGTTCGCGCCCGTTATATGCTGCGTAATTCAAAACGGAATTCCCCGGTTAACAGGTTAACCACTCAGAACATTAGAACGTCAAAAGACGTAAATATGATAATAGCGGTCAAGACATTAGAACGTCTTTTCACGTAAACGCGCGTGATTTTACAAAAATCGATTTATTTCCATCACTAGGATACGGATTGCCATGATTTAAAAAACAGAGTATCGATAATCAATAACGCTACGCGTCTGTATTCAAGAATATCTATGGAACGTAGAGTTGCATTATCTAAGCCGATTGTATCTGTCATCTTGTTCGTTCATAATTTATTGCGTTTTTAAATAATTTATAAAAAATATTTTAGTTTGAACGGTTAATATTTTGAGGTGACTAATAGTTTTTAATTATATTTCTTCAATATATAAAGTGTTATTTCTTTATGATACTCAGAAAAAAGTACATTTTTCAAGGCTTTGAAATAATTGTAAGCGATTTTGACATATTTTTGACGTTTCCATAAAATGTATATTTAGAAACGCAAATATGTACGTATTACAACACAATACGATAGTGAATTTTATAATCTTTCCAAAACATTTTTTAGAATGAGGCTACGTTTCCAAAAACGTTAGTTATGAAGCTTTTAGCAAAACTCGTAAATAACACAAAAATTATCACGTTTTGACAGTTCGCAAAGGGACACATAGTAGATTAAAGTGTTTGTCTGAGAGGTTAAAATAAAAATTTAATAAATGTGATTAATATAAACTTACTCCTCTTTCTACGTAGAGCCATATACAATAAGCCATACCAATTGCTGATATGGAAAATAGGAAGATAACAAACTTCACGGCATCTTTGTAAAACTGGAAACCCATCGGCTTGGGAAATAAAATACTTTTGACTAGTTCTCCCTTCGATGTACAAAAACCTGTACGAACAACCTTCGCCAACACCTGAAATTCAAACAGATTATCAGCACTGTAACTTCCATTCCCATATATCGAACCCAACACACCATGTTGCCAGAGGTATTAAGAAAAGATAAATATTCATTTAACCATAAGAAATCAATCTTACCTTACTGTTCCCATAAAATCTAGTTTGAATGACGTTTGTTCCAGCAAACAGTGTGTGCCTTTTGTGTGTGGCAGTGGAGTAACATTCAGAACTTATGTTTGGTGGAGACTTCACAACGGGCACACTCTCCCCTAAACAATACAAGATAATATTAAACTAGGTCTAGAAAACATAGTATCATGTCAGTTATAAACATCGGTCAGATTATAGATTTATTAAGGTAATCGTATTGAAAAACTTTAACTAATTAAAATTGTCAAACTGTTTAAGAGGAGCTACAGGAGAGTGCTGCAACTCACAAATTTGAAATTTTTATGACTTCAGTGATAGCTAATCTTTGTTAGGAGAGGGCAACATGAGAAGAATTGAAACTATTGATGTACAAAACATTAATATGTATGAGGTAAATTAATTTAAAATTCTACGGTAAATGTTATTCTTCATGATTATTGCTAAATTCGATAAAATGCACTAACCAGTGAGCATGCTCTCGTTGACGATGCACGTGCCCGTGAGCAGGATGGCGTCGCACGGCATGTTATAGCCTGAGGGCGGCAGCACCAGCACGTCTCCGGGCACTAGGCTGTGTGCGGCCACCAGGCACTCCTGTTGGCTAGGTCGCTGCACCGTCACCCAGTGGCAGTTGGAGCGCTCCACCAGTTCGTGAAGGGCGATGCTCAACTGGAAAAATATAGTAAAAGCTAAATAAAAAGGGAGTCCGGCAAACAAGAGAATGTGTTTGATCAATGAAGGGATCAATGATAAAAAATTACCAATCACAATTCTAGATTTCTGAATAACTTCGGCACAGCCACATAGTATACTTAGGGACGAGCGTATTTTTTAGTTTGCCAAGCTCTATGTAGATACTGCTTTGATAGACAATGTTCGCATTGAACTGATCAAAAAAGAGGTATGTAGGAAACGTTTTTTTGTCAAATTAGAATATGGTTTCATTGGGCTGATCAAGTGTGACAGACGTCCGGAATGTTGGTGTTTGCAGCTCTCCGTGCAGAACAGAAATGTATGGAGTGGAGGAGCCTGGTTCATCAAGGCAATTGAAGTTGGGATAACCATAAACAGCAATCAGGAAATGACAAACCAAGAAGTTTAGGGAAAAAAGATTGAAGGAAAGGCAATGGGGCCAATAATTGATATTAAACACTGCATGTGCTGGAAAATCTGTGATAAGTCATTGCAATGGCCAGGACTTGATCACCGAGATGTTCTGCTATCCGGGTAGCAGTTCTGAGCAACCAGTTTTGTCCGGTGGAGAATCACCTTTATTTATTGCAAATTAATGCGGTTTTGACACTAAATCGTAGTTAGGTGTCGGGGGAAATTTTTTGATTCTGCTTCATTACATTATTGCTTAATTTTTTGCAATGAATAATAGTTGATAAATAATGTTGAAACATAATTTATAGTATTGTCAAAAAAATATGTATATTTATTGGTGGATCATGGAAAGATAGCCGCAATAACTCAGTTTAAAGCTGTCACCTGGTTAGCGGAAGTATTCGTTATAATCGTCACAATAATCTTTGTTCTCAAGTGATTTGATAACAAGAATTATGTATATCGATATTAAATAACACTATCAGTTATTAATTGCGGCAACAATAAGTTAATAAATCACAGTCACAATTCAATCAAAATTATGAAGACTTTTAATGCTTCTTTAAGACTTTCAAAAATTTATTTTCTGTAAAAAGGTTTTTTTTTTTTTTTGCAATATTTAACGTATAGTCATCTTTTATTCTATAAACATATGTTCATAATTTTAAAGTTTATATGTATGGTAGTACATATTCCTAAAATGAATCATCTTTTATTCTGTACATATATGTTCATAATTTTAAAGTTTATATGTATGGCAGTTTTCCTAAAATGAATCATCTTTTATTCTGTACACATATGTTTATAATTTTAAAGTTTTTATGTATGGTAGTATTCCTAAAATTAATTAATATTAAAAACTTAAAACGGAAATCTTTCCCTAAACACGAGTTACTCTCAATTAGGGAGTTATTAATTAAATTAACAGCTTAGAACTTGTTACTTTTTGTTTGTATTGCTTATATGTATTGTATTTTCATTTTATATAACCTGATCTTTGAATTTTTAACCAGGTGTCCAAGAATGTACCATTTTCATCATCTTTTAGACACTAAAAAATTTATTAATTCTTCGCCATCAATATTTATCTAAATTTAACATTTCTTATGCAATGCAATGAAATATTTTTACTGTACATTTCGGTCACCTACCTTAGAACACGTCACACCTAGGGAGGTAATTAAATTATATAGATAATTACTTAAGGTAACTTCTAATAATGTTAATCTCTTTTTTGTATGAAAATATAAGAATTATATTTCAATAAACGCTGATTTATCAGCATTGAAAAAAAAAAATGCTATAACTTTTCAGATAGACATATATCAATGGGTTGTTAGTTTATTGATAGCAAGATTTAGAAATAAATTAATTTTAATCATAATGTGTATTATGTAAATCTGATATTGTTTGTTAAAATAATGTCCACCTTTTTTGTTTGGTACAGTGATGTCATAACAGACACGGAGGACAGTACGAAGACACAGGCTGCGTAGTGGTAATATTCATCCAGAGACCAAAGTGTGATGGAAAATACTTGGAATAAGTAAAATGGATTAAACACTTCAGTCACGAATAGCGACCAGTAACTTTTGACCTCCACTTCTATTCCATTATTGCCATATAACTTAGATCTGAAAAGAGAAAATAAATTTGCAGACTTTGAGTTATTATTAATCTTGATGCTAAATAAACACATGCCTGAGCTGAGATGAGAGATAAAAAAGAAAAATCGTGATTATGATTTGTGATAAAATTAGATTAAAAAAACTGATTACGAAGAACATTGAAAGGTATGATATAAGATTTTCATGGAGTATTATTGTTATTCATTTTTGGGTTATTATGTCGTGTTTCGCTTCCTCCTTTAACCAACATTTCGGACAATGTTACAGTTTCAGTCATTTCCTGTACTATGATGGACAGGATAGACACTGTAAACACAATGTACACTGTATTGGTTCATCAAATAGGGAAAGCATACGGAAATGATTGCTAGTGAAACACACTTTTTTGTTTACTTACAGTTCATTCTGTTGTTTTTTATTTAATCCAACACTACTGTCCATGAGAGTAGCTACGGTGGCTTTTTCATTGAGATTCTGGACATTGAGGAAGCAGCCGGTGTCTCGGAGCCAAACATATCTTGTCAGTTGATACAAGAAAAACCTTATCTTCTTCTCAGGAAACTGCGGCAAACAAACCTTCACTTCCTGGACAAACTCAGTCTTACTAGCGCCTTCTGAATTTGTTACTAAATTTCAAAGAAAAGTGTTAAAGAAAAGTAAAACATTTTTGCACATTGAAATAAAATAATTATAATTGTGAGACAATAATTACCCATTTTGAAGAAAGAAGAGGTTGTGAGGAAAGGGATTTCGATGGTGGGAGATATTTGGATGTGTGATCAAGGTGGAGGAAACTAAAAATATATAAACAAATAAATAAATAGTAATTTATCTACAAATTGAATCAAAATCCGTTTTTAACTCCGATTTCCAATGAAAGATGATTAAAAAAGCAATTTCAAGCTCGATTAAAATCAATGCACTGTTATGTTTAAACAAAAAGTATTGTTATGCCAATTGGTACTTACAAAAAACAACTTCTGCCATTCGCAAACTCGATTTAGAAAATTTGAGCATTCCATATTTGGGATACCAGCTGATAAATATGTATGGGATTCCGCAACAGAGAATGGATACAGTATGGAAGAGGAGTCTTCTGAACCAATTGTGCTTGTAGCCATACACCTTCAGCACAAGTTCATCAGTTCCCTGGTGTGCATTGTCTAAGATCTGCCAGTGAGTTTCGCCAATAACCTCATATTCACCTGGAGAAGAATGAAGACATTGTTAAAGGGAATCATTTAAACAGACGGTATTGGGACAGTTTCTGTAAGCACTCAGGCCATGGGCCATTGTTCTATCTCCCATTTCACCTCAATCCCTTAAGTTAGGTCCCTTCGGAAGGGTCTTCCCATCGATAGTCTCTCCACAAGAGGGAATGAGTCCACGGAGGTGGTGTCAGCTCTCCTCTCTAGTCCCCTTTGGTTCCCTGAAGGCCCCAAGAGGGAAGAGTCGACCGAGGTGGTTTCAGCTCTTCTCTCCACTCCTCTTTGTTTCCTTGAAGCCCACGAGAGGGCAGAGTCTACCGAGGTGGTTTCAGCTCTACTCTCCACTCCTCCTTGGTTCCCTGAAGGCCCCAAGAGGGAAGAGTCCACCAAGGTGGTGTCAGCTCATCTCTCCACACCCCCTTGGTACCCTGAAGGCCCCAAGAGGGAAGGGTCCACCGAGGTGGTGTCAGCTCTCTTCTCCACTCCCCCTTGGTTCCCTGAAGGCCCCAAAAGGGAAGAGTCCACCAAGGTGCTGTCAGCTCACCTCTCCACTCCCCCTTGGTACCCTGAAGGCCCCGAGAGGGAAGGGTCCACCGATGTGGTGTCAGCTCTCTTCTCCACTCCCTCTTGGTTCCCTGAAGGCCCCAAGAGGGAAGAGTCCACCGAGGTGACCTTTGTTCTTCTCCCCACCCCCCTTAGGTTCCCCAAGGGCACCTATTTTTTTTGTTTGAATGGTCCATTTTTGATCCCATTAGTATCTAGGGAAATAAATGGTCCACCCTAACAAAATCCCGAGTGCTGGGTAAGTCTCTAAATACTCCTGTTCCTCAGTGTCATTCAGTCTTAGCACGGAAACTCAATCCTTGGCTTGCGATGACTATTGCAGGTCGTAATTCCACTCCTTAAGATCTCTGTGGTTCGCCACACTTTCTACGCTACAAGGTAATCTGTACAATACAGCAGAATTTTAAATGACAACTTTTTGAGCAGAACAAGCTGTGATTTAAAAAACTGGAGAGTGTATACTCAGTGTGTCAATATAAAAAAGCAACAGCCCAGCGCTGGCATACAGAATGCCTTTTGGGCTACCGCAGTGCTTTAGAGGATATTTGCCGAAGGCCGCATTTACAAATCCCTCAAAAAAACAATCAAGTGCAACATCATTTCGTACAAATCAATCCATTAACTAAGAATGGCGGCGATTGTATGAAAATAACAACTACAGAATGTGAAACAAAAAGCAATTTATTTTTTCATGGTGGTTTATGTATTGCACAACCACGGTCTTACATATTTGTCATAATTATTTATAGTGCTTTTATGAGTGGAAGGGGGTGCATGTGCCAGATTTTCTGGCAAATAACAAGAGACTTGTCTGTGAAATGTGCTGGAGTAATAAATATATGTTCAAAGCTCAAGTTCAACCTTTATCTTAAATGTAGGCCACAATTTAGTTCCATGGAGATTGTTGTAATTACACAATAAAACCGTAGGCAAAATCATCATTTTCTCTAATGTAACTTTTTTGACTCAATTCTATATGGTTTAAGACAGTCCAACTGTAGATTTTTGTCAGAGAAGTACTGATATAAGATTATTGAATAGCAGTTATTAATTCATACTTTGGAAAGTATATGCAATATTTTATCGATTTAACCCTAGAGCATCTTCCAGCTAATGATGAAAACAGCTCGAGAAGATAATTAGTAAGAATCTGAAATCTAGACAGAGTATTATCAATATTGTTATCTCAAGTTGAGTAAACATGTTTATGAGAACGTTTCTAAAAATACAAGGAAACTTTTTCTCATTCCTCTGTAATCTGAAGTAATCCCTTGTAACTAATTTGTAAAAGAATAACCATGGCCAACTATATATTGTACCCGCAAAGTTAGTGCGTAATAGTCACATGCTTGCAAATAAATAATATTTTTAATGTAATTTCATTTTTCAATCAATAATACAATGATGCATTATTTTTAAATATCACAGCTGTCTTTAGCAAAATTAAAAGCAATTTTCAATGTGTACAAAAAATTATTTCAGTCTATGACCATGGCAGACGCACTACAATACATAGTCCTATTTTCATGTGAGGGAGAATAATCAGGGCGGGCCCTGTGCAGGTGCAATTGGAGCAGTCTAATCCGGGCGCTGACTTGCCAAGGAACTGATAATACCTAGCACCTAATACAGCGCCCTTGAGGTTTTTAATAGCTCCAGGCGCCGTTTGGCTTAGGGACGGCCCTGAGTATACCAGGGATAAATTTAACAACTTATCACATATTAATGAAGAAGTATGCAAGCAGTTTTTTCGACATATTCCTATGTAGTTGTGAAATTCAGCAGACGATTAACAAATATTTTGCTACTAACTAACTAACCATCACGCCGTTTCTCCGCAGGGGTAGGCAGAGAGGATGGACCGCCAAACAACTCGGTCTTGGCACACACTCCTTGCCTCATTCACATTCATACATCGTCTCATACATCCTCTTCTAAGAGTATTATTATGACTCTCGACATGGCCTGACTCAAGTATCTGATTCACTTGGCCGTGCCATGTCTTCTTCGGGCGTCCCCGACTTCCGCTACCATTCACATTTGCGTCATATGTTGTCCTTACACTCCTTTCTTCGTTCATTCACTATAAACGCCCAAACCATCTAAGCGACCCTTTCTTAATCTTACTCATTACGCTTACATCAGCCTTGCATTCTTTACGGATCTCCACATTTCTCACACGATCATACATGGTTTTACCACACACACGCCTCAGGCATTTCATTCCTATAACATTCAGTCTACTTTCATCCTTCCTCTGCCAGTTCCATGCCTCACTGCCATGCATCAGGGTAGGAACTAGATAGGTGTTGACTGCTAGCTTTGCTTCTTTGGACAATTTTTTGTTAGTGTAAACCGCGTTCAGTCCTCCATTAATGGAGTTACCTGCATTTACCCTTCTTTCAATATCTCTGTCAGCCTTCCCATCCCTCGTAAACATACTTCCTAAATACACAAACTCATCCATCTCCTCCAAGTATTCATCATTCGCAACTATATTGTACACTGTTTTCGTACTCTCTCTTACAAACACCATGACCTTAGACTTACTTACATTCATCATTATAATATTTTGTTTACTGAACAAAATGAATATGATCTATAAATAAGCTAATATTAAGTATTTATGTATCAAGTGACGAATTAAGTAATCACAAACCTTGACACAATATTATATTGAAGTGGTAAGACTTCTTATAATGAATCTTTTCAAATCCTCTTTGATGCCAAAAAATACTTATATGAGATGCAAGGACAAAAAATAGGTAAAATTTTTATAAGTAAATATTCGGGATCGCTGGCCACGCTTAGTTAAATTATTGTAAATGGCTGTCATCCCATACAACGAAAGCGAATTTTCATTTTACTTAACTGAAAATTAGAATGTTAAAATTAAAATTTCTCAAATGCAGACAGTTGCCTTTCAATAGTAATTAATGGGAATAAAGGGGTTTTTTTTTAAATCGTATAAAGCATGGCCAGCGATCCCGAATAATTACAGTTTTTTTATTATAATAATTTTTCAAGAATGGAACCAGATCTAAAAGCACATGATCATGCAGGTGGAGTTCTTCATTGAGGTCGAAAAAAACAATTACAGAAAATCCATACATTGCTAACCGAGTCATTTATTCTGAGAAGACTCGTCACATTGTTTTATGTTTCACATAAAGGTTAAGTATTGAGTCACACTAGTACAGAACATGATGTGAAATAGAAATATGGATGATTGTAATGATGAACACCGAATTTCATATCATCAGTTGTTATTATAAAACCGAAAATCTATTATTAAAATCGACAGATGAAAGAGGCACAATGTCAGATTTATCACAAATTTTACTCACCACTATTTTCTAGAGAAGCATTATACATTTTAAATTAAATTAAATGTCATCCAGTATTTTCGTAAAAATTATCCTTTAAGTGGGTTTATTTATCCACTTAAAGTATTCACTAAGACATATTGCCTTAATTGTAATACTTAATTAATACACATAGACGTCACATTTAATACCCAGTCTACCCAGCAATCCCAGTAAATGACAGCGATGGACAGCGATCCGAAATCGGATTGAAATTCATAGATAAGAAAATGTGCACCCGCAGAAAAAAATGTGCGCAAAATTTTCCAGAGCTAGTTCAACTAGTGTCGTTACTGCCGTAACAAATAATCGCTAAACCGGGGAAGGTTGTTTTTACTATTTTCTTTATGTTTCCAAATGTACGGCAAGCAATAAACAAGGTAGATAATTTGATTTAAGATTTTCACGGCCAAAAGTATTTTTGTTATTTGTTTTTGGGGTGTTATGCCGTGTTGCGCTAACTCCTTCTTTAGCCAACTTTTCGGACAGCATTGCAGTGTCCATCATCAGGGCAGATGTGTTATTTAATAAACAAGGTAGATAACAAGGTAGAGAACAAGGTAGATTGTTTATTAATTAGCGCAACACGGCATAACACCCCAAAAACAAATAACAAAAAAAAAAGGTAGATAATTAATCACCTATTACATTGCCTATCGCCGAACAATAATTATTTTCTGGCTAGTAATGCCGGCTGTACACACTCGCCGAGAGTTCAGCATGCATAATGTATACACTTACTGAATCATTTCAAGTGTGGATAGTTGCCAAATGCTCGCCAAGAATGACAAGTGGTGCTAGATAAATCACCTTTTATTGCCTGTTACCGAACAATAATTATTTTCTGGCTCGTAATGCCGGCAGTACACACTCGCCGAGAGTTCAGCATGTATACACTCACTGAATCATTTCAAGTGTGGATAGTTGCCAAATGCTCGCCAAGAAGGACAAGTGGTGCTAGATAAATCACCTATTATTGCCTGTTACCGAACAATAATTATTTTCTGGCTCGTAATGCCGGCTGTAGACACTCGCCGAGAGTTCAGCATGTATACACTCACTGAATCATTTCAAGTGTGGATAGTTGCCAAATGCTCGCCAAGAAGGACAAGTGGTGCTAGATAATTCACCTTTTATTGCCTGTTACCGAACAATAATTATTTTCTGGCTCGTAATGCCGGCTGTACACACTTGCCGAGAGTTTAGCATGTATACACTCACTGAATCATTTCAAGTGTGGATAGTTGCCAAATGCTCGACACGAATGATAAGTGATGCTACGTATACATTTGCGAACTGAAGTGTGAACCAAGCCACGAATTAGGGGAAAGGAGTGAAGTAACCGCAAACAGCAAGTAACGCCGCTTTTCCAAAATTTCAGTCGGTTCGGCGCCATCATAAAGCCTAAGAAAACGGCTTTCAAAGTTCGAACCCATATCTTACAAGTATGCCTGTAAGAATAATAAATTGTCCTAGAATGCATAATTTTACAGATTTTGCCATTGATTCCACATCATTTCATATTTCTTAGAACGAATTCAAAATTTCAGTTCGTTCGGCGCCATGGAGCCTGAAAAAACGGCTTTTAAAGTTCAAACCCAAGTCTTGCGAGTATGCCCGTATGAAGATTTTTCATTGAATTCAGCGCTATGCAGATTTTGCCTTGATTTCACTTCATATCACATTTCTTAGTACGAATCCACAATTTCAGTCCGATGGGCGCCATAGAGCCTGAGAAAACGGCTTTCAATGTTCGAACCCAAGTCTTGCAATTGTGACCGAAAAAATGATGATTTTTTTATCAAATGCTGATGTATGCAGATTAACTTCAAACTACAATTCATACTACGTATCAAAATTTCAGTCCGTTCGGCGCCTTAGAGTCCCAAAATTTCTTTCGCAGAATTTGAACAATTCATCAAATTTCAACGTTCATTTTCGGGTTCTGTGAAAGTCCTATCCAAGTTCACAGAACCCGAAAATGAACGTAGAAATTTGATGAATTGTTCAAATTCTACGAAACAACTTGTCCTTACGGTATTGCCCGTAAGAATGTTGTAAGTGGTGAGTTTTTTTTTGCTGATTTGCTGATCATAACAAAGGAATTACAAAGATACTATATTCAAATAAAAATAAAATATTTATCGTGGCAGGTCTTCTCTTGCTTTGTGACATTCTTCTTCTGATTCAGTTACATACCATCAACGTGCAGAATATGTTTTGCGACTGGAAGTTGTGCATGGGTGCAGAGTTTCCACGTTTTAATTTTTTTTTTGCAAAATTTTGGTAATATTCTATTTTATGCCAATGCTTACCAAGTCAACAAACATGTAGGTTTATGTACCCACTTTTGGTACCCTTCATAAATATTATGGATAGGAAATAATACTAATACCAAATAATATGGATGATTTCAGTTGGTTTTCAATCGAACAATGAGGACGGGTTGCTTCAGAGAATTTGAACAATTTATCAAATTTCAACGTTTATTTTCGGGTTCCGTGAAAGTCCTATTCAATTTATGTAATTATAGGCCAGTTACTTGACATACATATACAGTTGTATAGAGCTTACATGGAAGGAACAAGGAAGTAGTCAGAATAAACTATAAATATGTATATGCAAGCTGGAGTGTACCAGGCGGTTCACTTGGGTTGGGAGTTTGGGGTCCCCTTTTGAAAGTCGTAAACCTGTAGGAAAACAACAATTACATTTTTTTCCAAAATTTTATTGAAGGGGTTCGTGCAAAAGATAGTGCTATGCCACCTTATCGTGATTTGGAGATATATTACCATTTAAAAGTTTATCGTAATTACATTTTTTATAATTATCGCTCATTTTTTTTAATTCTATATTACACAATTTGGGGATATATTAAAATATTTGGAAATACCGCATTTGCATTTGAAAATAATTTTGGCAACACCGCACGTTAATCCTAATTCCTCAATAACCTTGGAGCCTGTGGAACTATGGCATCCCCAACTGAAGTAAGTGACGAGTTCGAAGGAAGTGGAAAATTAGTTATAACTCTCACAAAGACACGGAAAACCGCAGGCGAAGTTTTTTCCATCATATCCCCAATTGGGGTAGGTATGTGGTGTGGGTGAGGGGAGTGAAATATTAGTTGTCTAATTCACAAACAACTGGAAAAAAAATGCCGAAGACCAAATCAATAAATGCTTTCGATTTATATTTTTCGGAGAGTCAGTATTCCAACAATCCCGTAGTATTTTCTTAAACTGAGGTATGTTAGTATTGTTTTATTGTTTAGGGAGTGAAATTTGAATTATTACACTGAACATTCGGAAAAAGCGCTGCAAGCGAAAATTTTTCTAAAAAAAACTTAACTTAAAACTCTCTTATTTTCCAATTTAATTTAATAGGGTTTTTTAAGCGTTTATATGTCAATTTGGGAGGCTGGTATGGGTACAATTTATTGAATAGCCAACACCACTGCCATAGGTCACCCAAAGTGATTCGCTACGTTTGGTGACTTAGCAGCGGTGACCGTGTTCGTGGGGTTAAGTTTGTCTAGGTCTTGGCGGCGGATGCGTTGGCCCACATACTGAGTGGCAGGTCGGATCGGGAGAGACTGGTTGAGGGAGACCTTTTAACCTCTCCAGCCGGTTTCTCTCTCCACCCATCGCCTTGCACCGCAGTGGGAGGGATGGATTCATACGTCCATCACTCCTGGACACATTGACCCTCAGATTCCTACCCACCTGACCTTTTTCGTTCCCAGAACTTTCTCTCCTTCCTTTCCCTAAAAAGACCGTCCACAGCATCCCCAAAGATGACATAGGCCCTGAGGCAATTTTTTTGTTCAGGGCCTCCTGTGAGGAGCAAATGTAAAAAATGGGGAAGACGCATTGATGTATTATAGTCAATGAGAAGACGCCTATGTGGCGTAAGCGGAGGGAGTGAAATATGAATTTTTACACTCACAAACGAACATTTTGTAAGTCGAAGCGCAAACCAATAAAAAAACAATTTTTCTAAGTAAGAGTATCCTAAACAATTGTTGTAATGGTGAACGGATAACTCATCAAAATAACAACACAACACTGCGCTATATAAATGTTATGTTATTAGTTATTACATGTTCTAAAATGGATTTCAAATTCCTCTTAGCCACCCCTGGAGGAAATGTACCGACCATTCAGCAATTGTGAAAGAATGTTTCTTTCAATATCCATTGCATAAAAAAAATCGAAATGTAGACTTGAACACACGTAACGCTGATATTATATATTTATTTATTTCACGCCTATTAAGGCTTTTACATACACATATATAAAAAAATATTTACGAAATTATTCACGAAAATAGTGCAGGAAACGACTATTTAAAACAATTGCAGAAAAATAAATATAAAGTCAAAATATCACTGAACTTGATCTACACAGCATGCAGGCACAAAACATAAAAAATCCAAAATATTTTTTTCTGTTTCAGTTGACAAAATTATTATGTGTTAGACAAATTAAATACCTTTATTAAAATATTCCACTACTTGATGAAAAAAACTTCAATAGGGTATGCTTATATATTGAAATTGATGTACTAAATATATATGTACGATATGCTTCATTGTTATAATACTATAAGCTGCCCGCCACACATTGCTGTGGCTCAGTCTGTCTGTGCAGATAGATAAAGAAACAATAGCGCTTAGAACGTAAAACAAATGGCGTAGTTTAAAAAAAAATGACGTTTTTACCTGTCACAGGTGACATCTATAGCATATAGGTATATAAAAACACACGCATATTCGAATGCAACGTTGTGTCGAAATTTCAAAGCAATCGGTGAAGAACTCTGAGAGATGAACAAACGAACTTTAACATTTTTATTTATATATATAGAAATTAAATTAGTGTTGAAAATTAACCCGAAAGAAGCCAAGTGAAACAAACTGCCATATATTATTTTTTACTGAATATAATAATAAATATTATTCAATGAAACTTACGACAAAACATTATGTGATTTTTCTGGGAGAATGACTGAAACATACATTTTTTTGTAATTAAACTTAAAATTAAGTTGTAATGAATGAAACCAAGCAAAGTGTGTAAAAGTAAGTAGGTAGAGGAAAAGTTTGAATGTATTTGTGCACACCGATGGTATTGGAAATTTCAAATATGATTCGTCAAACTCTCTCACCCCTCAAATGCCCAAAGATAAGTACGTCGCGACTAACTATGAGTATCAATTACGTTTAAATATAGACTCGACAACAACAAAAACAATTATGCTTATGTTTTGTTGCTTTATATTCTACCAAAACAACAAACAAAATAAAATTAAACTTTAAAAAAAAGTAAAATTAAATTTAACAAAATAAAATTAATATTAAATTATATTATTTTTATTCACCAGTAACTGCACCATTACATAAGCGATGTTCTCTTTAAAACGGTATAAGAGTTTGTAAAATAAGATTTTTATGTAACACTTCAAAAGACCTTCCTTGGCTGTAGCCGATAACGTCTGATAGATGAGGAACTAGGTGGTTTTGCTTTAGCTGGGCAACGTCTAGAAAATTACTCGTATATATTTATATTACCGCGTAATAAGGAACTCCAGTTCATTTAAAATAAATCATTATTGACCTTTTTCCTTATACAACCGTATGAATATATTTTTTATGTTTTAATTTTTGAATGCCGACCAAAACGCACCAAATCTACGGCGTGTCGAGTCTGATCATCAGTCTGCCATGACAAATGATACATTTTGTGATTTGATACTCAATACTGGATTTTGTATGCCAAAATCGGGACGTTTTTAATTATTAACGCAAAAAATTCTATAACTGCCGAACTCGATTCCATTTTTCCGTATTATTGATTGGTCCCGTTCTTATGTTTTGAAAGGTTTTTAGGTTTTCATTTCAAAACATTATATTATATTCATAGTAAACGAAAACGGAACATAGATAATAAAATTGAATCCCTATTTAGAAACTTAAAGTACACCATAAATAACCATATTTAATATAATCATGATTTCAGTGGTTAGTTGTCGGTTTGAACATGATTATGTCTTATTTCCATGATTAATAAGAGCTTTTTATTATTATTATTCATCAACAATTATAGAGTTTGAAGTTGCCAAAAGTATTTTTCAATTTTGCTAAAACAAATAATATAATATAAAAAAAATGACACAAAAATATCCATACAAAACGATTACAAATCCAGAATGAATCTTGTCATTTGATGACGTCAGAAGCCGAAAACCAAGGATGCCAACGCCAACATTGCCAACCAAAAGAGCGTTTTGATGTGATGATGTTTTATTCATTTTTTAAACTGAAAGCATTATGTGTATTAGATGTTCACACATTGTGACTTGCGACCCGTTGTAGAATTGGTTGATGAGATGAAAGAAACTACCCACTGAAGGAACATCCATGTTTTTACGAAATATGCCCACTAGTGGGAAAGGCATTGTAAGTGCTAACTCTCTCACTAGATGGCGTCGAGACAAATTGTCTACATTTTTAGGTGAAATACTTGAACTTGTCAAATATTAATTTTTTTTTTTTTTGGTAAACTAATGTTTACCAAAAAATGTATGTAACAAGCAGTAATTGTTGAATGAAACACTAGTATATATTGAATTATTTCGCGGATAAGAGATAAGCCGCCATAGCTCAGTGGTCAGAGCTGTCGACCGGAAATCGAAGGGACACGGGTTCGAGTCCCGTTGGCGTCATGTATCTTTTATCAGGAGATTTTTCAATGTGGATGAGTGTTTCAGGCGAATAATTATTGCTTGTAAAATAATTGTTACCCTTTGTGCTATGCATAAAAAATCTTGTCTTAAACATTAGTTTACCAAAAAAAAATAATAATAGCCAAAAAAATTACTAAGAAATTTCCCATATTCTTCAAATACATACATCGATTACCTACATTATACAATCAGTTTTCCCACGGAAAGAAACGGTAAAACTAGAAGTGGGCTTATGAGTTATGAGATATCTTCAGATGTATTATCACGCTATAAACTTAGAAATAATTATTGTATTAGATACTTATCTCTGTTGACACTAAAACCAAAATTATTCATTCAGGTCAGAAAGTACCTATTACAGATTCGACTGAGCTTATAGTTTATACGACAAAACCATGTGCTTATTTTGAGTGGCCGTCACCTAAGTGGATTACGTAATATAATTTAAGTACACTTTTTTGTAAAAAATATTAATAAATTTCAATGAAAATATACAAAGTAAGAAAGAAGTTTAAAAGAAATTAGAAAAAAACTCCAGAATGACAAAAGTAAAAGAACACTTTCAAATATTTAGAATTGCACGTAGGACATGAAAATAATGTTACCAATTTCGGCCAGTGTGTTACTGAAACATGAATAAGTAATAAGAATTATAAAATCCCAGCATAGAAAATAGTTGAAAAAGCAAATGATTGTATCTACATATCTACCACGCGACAGAAAATTGGAATTTGGAAATAAGTTATAAATTCTTCTGAAAAGGCTTGAATTAGAAACAGCAAATACTTCTACTGAAAAGCTGTTCGATGAATTTGTTTCGATCAAAAAAAAAATAGCACCACATTATAACAAAAAAGTTATAACTGACCTTGCAATTAAATTTTTAAAAATTAGTAAACATTCCATAGGTTCACGTATTCTAAAATGATTGATTATTATAATATCAGACTGGCTAAACAATATAATGATATGATAATGCGTACCGTGATGAAATTATACAATAGGATAATAGATAGTAGGTGTTCGGATATTTTAATGAATTAACGAAGTGATATCTAATATCTAAGTAAATAAAGATACGATGAAGATAAGCTAAATCCTATCAAGAAATTGCAAATAATATAAAAGCGCGTACTGCCACCCAAGACGAGCGTATTCAATTAGTCAAATTTAGAGCAAGAGGCCGGGAAATTTAGCTAAGAAAAGCCTGACATGTTTAAACTTTTGATTTGTACCACGGTTCTGGCTTGTGCCATCTACAGTGCCAATGGCCACGGCATGGTGGTGGACCCTCCTAACAGAGCTTCCAGGTGGAGGGAAGACTGGGAAGCACCAGCCAACTACGACGATAATGGTTTGTTTTGCGGAGGAATGAGTGTAAGTTCAACATATTATTACAAAATAAGGATATTAAATAGGAGTGAGCCTTTCATTAGTGTTATTGCTTAAATATTTCTTGATTTGCGAATCCTGGTTAAAAGGAACATTCTTTTGTCTTCGATTTAAGATCGTCATTGTTTCTAAATAGCAATAATTCTAGTTTTTTCGAAATGTTATGATTTTCAAAATTAATGATCCCATAAATGATATCTATTGATAACATTAAAGCGATACGCACCTGATTGTTTAACATGTTTACAAAATTATAGCGGATGTCGTGTGGTAGTGATTAATATTTCATGAATCAATTTTAGTTAGTCATTGTTCTTATTTTCGTTGTTTTAGGTTCAATTCGGCCAAAACGGTGGAAAGTGCGGATTCTGCGGAGACAATTATGCTGATGCCACCCCCAGGACCTACGAACTAGGAGCCACCCCATTCGGAGAGGGAATCATCGTCAGGAAGTAAGCCAACCCCTTTTAATTAACTAGGTACCTACTTATGAGTACTACTTACCCTTTTTACAATGGTAGGAAGTGGCGTGCGCGTGCCTTAAACAAGTTTAAAGTTTGTAGTTTTATACCGACTAATAACTTATTAACTAAAAATAACTTTGGTTGTAGACCATGGCGAGAAGTCACGCTACTGTTGGCATATTATTAGAAGAATTATTGACTTTATTCAATGTTACAGAAATGTTAAGCACAAGCAAGATTTTCAAGTTCCGAAATCAACAAAGGAACTTGAACATTTTACCTGTTAAAGCTATAGCTTAATTAATAATAATTGTAATTACAATTATATAACATATTATATTTAACCAGCAGCATAAAGAGAAATCGGAACATTTAAAATACTAGATTCACAAACAACGATGTATTAATAGTTTCGAAAAAATATAAATAAGTACGTAACAGAGAGCGTTGAAAAACAATATATGAACCTGAAAGATATTTAACTCATTGGACAATAATAAAAGAATGTAACTCTACGAATAAGGTTAAACATGTGTTTAAAAATGAAAGAAAGGTGTGTTAATGAGAATGGTATTGGTAAATTGAACGATGATTCAATGGGAAGATCGAAATGTATGAATAAGCAGTGATATAAATTGTGTAGGTGAATATTATAAAGTATAAAAACATAAATATTTAATAATAATCTTTACAAATTTAAAAAAAATTATGATAATAAAGTGAAACAGTACAGTAAAAACAAATCATGCGTTAAACATGAGTCATTTAGGTACCTACAAAAAAAACAGTAAAATTTTACCTAAATCTAATCATAACATCACTGAGAATGAAAATAACTCTCAGAACTGTGTACTTATATAAATTTCACGTATGTACTTAAATATTATTTAAATACTCTTTTCCGGTGAACAGTACACGCACATTGAATTTGTACATTTGTTATAATAAATTATACAGGGTGTCCGGTGGTAAAGTGCGCTAAAGAGGTGATTCTACATGATGGTAGAAGTTACAATTTGTTTTTTCGAAATTACAATATTTATTTTCGCAATCAAAAATATTTTTCCATAGAATAATATTTATGTTCCCATAAAAAACAATTAAACTTTTTTTTGTACAATATTTTACATTTCATAGTACAATCCAGTAATGTTGGCCTCACTGGGTGGCCTACCCGTGCTGAGGCCTCCATTTTATAATACAAAAAGTATACATAACACATTTAAAGAAAATATATATGATGTTGGTGAAGAAGAAAAAAAACATAAGATTAAGATAAATTTAAAATAAAAATATAGGTTTAAAATTAAAGTAAAATAAAATTTAAATAAAAAGAAATAAAGTTAAAATCGGTACATTTGTATTATATGTTGTGTGTTTGTGAGTGATGTGTGTGTTATATTGATTTTGTGTGTTACGTGTGGGTTTTATTATTAAATGTTACGAAATTTTGTCTTTTTTGTTCTTTAATCCATTTTGTAATTTTGTGTCTGATTTTATTTATGTTTTCCTCAATTTTATTTTCAAGTGTTAGACTGTTGAATGCTTTTATAGCATTGTATTGATAGTGTCTTTGTCCAAAGCTTGTATTTACCTTCGGTGTTTTTATGTTTTCTTTGTACGCTTGTCTAACTGGTCTGTTAGTGATATTTTGTGTGTGTTGAAATTGGTTTTTTTTGGTCAAAATTGTAGTTTAGTAGTGTTTTAACGTGTAATTGGCGTATATCTAGTACGTCACGTCACAACTGTTGAATATTTTAACCTAAAAACTACCTTAAACGTACTATCATGTCGAATCACCTCGGATTACTGTATACATTTTCGGGGATTTTATTTCATGATAAAAAATATTTAATTTTTTGATGTTTGAAACGCTACATTATGTTTTCACATGCAATTTTGTAAAGGGATTTTGTTTAATCGCACGATAAATATAATATACAACATGTAAATTCCCTCAATAATGATTATTATTATATATGGCTATTGTAATAGTGATTATTATTTTTTTATGGCTATTGTAATAAGATTATAGATAACCCTTAAAGAAATTCGAATGCATTTGACATTATTTGCATCGTCAAATAATAAATTGAAGTGCTTAATTATTTTACGAGTGTGTCAGTTATCTTCTTAATCCTCTTGCACATAATGTATTTGGTCGACGAATGCGACATTTTAAAATAGAACTATAATATTCAGTATTTGTCATTCAAAAATATTGTGGCTGAAATTATTGTCCACTGTTCTAGATAATATAATAATTAATTGCAATTATTAATAATAATTATTGTATAAAACTCAAAATATACATTCTTGGCCCTTCGATAGCTTACTGATTATAATAACATTATCTATACACGATATCCGGAAACTGGTAGTAAAAGCAAGAAACTGGTTAATTTTTTGATTTGAGCTTTCGTTTTCGAGTAAATCGAGAAAAAAACGGTCTTTAGGGGGTTAATATCAGCTGTTTAATGTCATGTAGTTCTGGCTCCAAAAGTTTTTTTAACCCTTTAGTAGTAGTTGCTCCGCTAAAAATATGAAAAAATTCTCAAATCCAAAAAAGGAGTTTTTTGGATTATCTGTTATTATTTATTTATTATTGAAGCAGTAAAATTCAGTATTTTCATACATTATTTAATAATGTGAACCTCATTGGGTGCTTTGCCTGTGCTGAGGCCACCATTTTACAATTGAATAAAATAATATAAAAAAATATATATAAAAAAAAGTTAAATAAAAAAAAAAGATGAAAAATATATATATTTTTAGTAAAAATAATAAAGACGTTAATTAAAAAATAGGTAAATATTATGAGTTATGGTTGTAAATAATGAAGTGTGTATTGTGGTTTACGTATATACGAGTATGTTTTATTATTTTACGTTATAAAATGTTTGTGGTATTACCTTGTAATAGTGTTTTTGTTTCCCTCATTTTTTGTATCGAGTGAAAGATTTTTTAATGCTTTTATTGCCTGATATTCATTGGTATCTTTATACGAATCTTGTGTTTACCGCCTGAGTGTCTAACTGGTCTATTAATATTAGTTTGTATTTGTTGGTATTTTATGAATATTTGGCTTATTTCTAGTACGTCGAACGTATTAAATATTTTGTCTGGGTCAATCATTCTATGTTTTTTTGATTGTGGTATTAAAGATCCACAATACAACCTACAATCATGTAACATGTTCACTGTGCAAAGAACTCGCCAAAGTTGAAAATATTAAATATTTTGGTGTTACTATTGACACAAATCTAAATTGAAAATCGCAAATAAATAAAACCAACTCAAAATTAAGATATTTTACGAACCTATTTTATATACTTAAGAGAGTACTTACAGTTGTGCAATCTGCAATAATTTACGGTATTTTAGGAAGGGTTGGGTTAGGTTAGGTTAGGTTAGGTTAGGTTAGGTTAGGTTAGGTTAGGCATGTTGATGCATTTATTAAGCCTCTACGAATAACTCAAAAGTACATTATTTTATGTTATTTATAATAGAAATAGAACATATTCGACTGACTGATTACACAAAGAATGTCAAATATTTAATATTCGCAAATTATTTATCCTGTAAACCATGAAATATGTATTTAAAAGCAAAAATAATTTCGAAAAAAAAAAATAGAATAAGCAAAAGGACTAACA
Organism: Hesperophylax magnus; assembly: GCA_026573805.1. Classification (NCBI taxonomy): domain Eukaryota; kingdom Metazoa; phylum Arthropoda; class Insecta; order Trichoptera; family Limnephilidae; genus Hesperophylax; species Hesperophylax magnus. Next base: position 11,755,144 of record JAIUSX010000002.1, read on the forward strand.
ATGTATTTTACATCCCTAAAATCAATACCAAATTAATGCAAACACAACATTCTACCAAAATAAAGGCTAATAAAATATCATACTATGCAAATTATATTATAGTGTGATTTAGATGTTGAAACACTGTTCATATAAATTCTTTGCAAACCATCATGTTTCATTTTTCACTACAGCATTACCTTAACTTCTGTTTTTACTTATGTGTAAAAAAAAATATTATTGGGAAAAAAAGGATGGTTTTCCATGGGATTTCCGATACCCGTGTGATTCCCGTTTTTTTACTACGAGTTTCCGGACACCGTGTATAAGTAAACTTTTTAAATGATTTTTGTTTTTATACAAAATCAGTAGGAACTAAATAAACGTTCATCTGAATTGACATTTGGACTCGAATGAAAAAACAAATTATGGAAGGCTTCGGGACAAGCAATCAAGATTCGAAGACATGCAAATTGTTGCAGATAAACATTCTGCAGCCCTTTCCACTAAAAACGAATAAAATAAAATAATATTTATAATGGTTTTTTTAGATACGTTCCAGGAAGTGTGATGGGCGTTAAGGTGTTGGTGACTGCCAACCATCTGGGATCCTTCGCTTTCAATCTGTGCAGTTTGGACAAGTTCAGAGAGGAGAGCGAGGAGTGCTTCGAGGATATCCTCCTAAAGCAAGTCACCGGAGAGACCAGCTTCATCATTGACGAGAGAACCGGATATTTCGACATCCTGCTGCAGCTTCCCAGTGATCTATCCTGCGAGCACTGCATCCTTCAGTGGACTTGGACCACAGGTAAGAATTATTATAAATTTAATTAGTTATAAATATTATACCTTTTAAATCATCAACGTACAGCCTTTGTCGGCCCCGAGCCCAACATCCTTGGGTTTTGAGATAATATGATTGTTATGGTATGGGAGGGACCGCAAATAGTGAATTTATAGGACAAGAGGTAAATTTTTTTTAATTAGTTGATAATTTAACTAAGCTGTTAATTTGCAATATCCGGTAAAGTCGCATAGTTGTCCTTGATTTTTACATAGTTTTGAAATAATGCATCATCACGATGTGGTTACTGAACTTATGTTTAATCGAAAATGGTCAAAAAAAATAAATATTTTTACCTTCCAAATCTGTTTGATAGATCCGAGGTGGGGTATTGTAAGTACTCCAGGTGACTGTGCCAAGCTTAACAAAAATATTACAAAATGTTTACGTTACAGCCGTGAGCTTGCTATAAGCGCTCTTGTTATAACCGGTTTCCACTTACTTAAATCAAAGTTTTATGTATCATTGAAGAAGAAGATAATATTAACAAATCTAAACGAAAGATGAAACAGTAAAAGACACAGAAAATATAAAAAAAGATAACGATCACAACTAGGAATCACTCTACCATTGGGACCTAATTATTAAACGTCATATTTAAAATGCAGGATTAACAATAATTATCTTGCAGATATTTTTTTCCACCGTATTTCTATTTGAAATTCAAAAACTTGTTTTCATTCCAGGCAATTCGTGGGGAGAGTGCGGAAACGGCGAGGGACAGGTCGGCTGTGGAACCACCCAAGAGACGTTCCGGACTTGTTCAGACATTTCCATTCTGGCTGAATAATCCTAGAAATCACAGACATTCATTAATATGACATTATTTCAATATCTTAAAATGGGAATACAATATTTGATTGATCTACTATAACTGTAACACTCTGAAGTGTGGAACAGCTTATGATTTAATTATTTAATAAAGTTTCAAGTGGACATGTGCTGGTTTTGATTGATAGAAAATATCCTAATGATTTTTAATCTCTTGACTAATCTATACGTGATTTGCGTAAGTTACACGTTGAAAATGGGGTTTTATAAGTACTGGAAAAAACAAAAAGGCTTGGTTTTAAAAAAAAATCATTTTTACGTGTTGTGTAATTTACATCCGAATAAAATTCAAATAATGGTTCCTACGTAACTGTTCGTAGCAGGTACATTGGTACATACAAACCTACACTTAAGTATCTATATGAAAATACGTAGAGCTTTATTTCCGTCGGTGGGTAGTTATTCTCACACCCCCTAGACAAATTGGTGATCAGTAAAAAATTAAAGAAAATATCCGTTTATAACTGGCACCAAAACCATATATCGGTTATTTTTAAAAACTTAGAATTTTACGGGTTGATGTTTTTAATAATGTTACAAGTTTAGTGCCAGATACAGACGTAACGCACCGTTTCGGTCAGTGCCGGTCTAGGCCCGAGAGGCCCCGGTCTAGGGTTCTAACCTTGGAGTGTTTTAGTGGAGTGATTTTACTTTTTTAACATTAACTCCACAAACATGGCCCATACAGGAAATAAGTTCGTTTTAAGGCAAAATATTTCATCTTTGGGGATGCTTTGAAAATGATGCACATTCAATTGAGGACACAAAACTCAGAAAAAAATATTTCATTTTATTTAACGTAGCTTGTGCAATGAAGGTAAGACATAGCTGACAGTGGTTGGAACTTGCGAGTGTGAGAATCCGACGCATTTGTCCACTAAACAAAACTAAAATATTTCCGTTCATGAAAATAATAAACGATTTTCGTTTAAATATTGTTGCGATACCGACTCTCCGTAAAACAGAAATCGAAAGCATTTATTGGTTCACAATTCCACTCCCACACCACATACGTACCCTAATTGGGGATACCATGGAATAATAATTTCGCCAGCGACGCTTTTCCTGTGTTTGTTAATGCATTAATTCATATTCCACTCACTTCATCGACATCACATACCTACTCCAATTGCGGATACCATGGAAAAAATGTTAATATTTAGTAATCAATTAAATATGTATGTAGGTAATCCACACTCATTTAACCTTTCCAAATGCAAAATAATATTTCATACATAAATTATGTAATACGCAATTCAATATGATAATGGCGGTATATTGAATATTTTTCAAGTTAGTTATTTTAAACTTTTAAATATGCTCGTATATCACGATTCGATGGTATAGCACTGTCTTGCACGAACCCCTTCAATAAAATTATAGAAAAATATGTGGTTTCCGTAGGTTTACTGCTTTCAAATGGGACCTCTTCGCGGCTTAAGACGGCCCTGTTATCAGCTTGTATGTAATTTTGTTCTAGTTTATTCTGACTACTTCCTTGTTCCTTCCCTGTAAGCTCCATAAAAAAAAACTGCCACCGCTAGCTTAGAAACTGGTGAATCATAATCTCCTTGGATACGTTTGCGGACTGCCTTTTGAGTATTAGATTCGCCCGTGATTCTACAGGCATATCAGTTAACTGAATGGAGAAAATTCTTAGTAAGTAAGAAGCTGCAAGAGCTAAAGAGGCTCAGAAAACAACAATTATTATTTGAAGATTTTTTTTTTCAAACTTAACACAACCTTCGCCGTTTTCCCGAAGAAAACATAACTAAGTTATATTTTCCAGACAAAGACAACTCTAAAACATCATAACCATAAACACTATTTAGAATCATAAACACTCATAATTTAGAATCCTGAATATTGCATGTACATACTTGAGGCACAATACAAAATAAAATAAATTACTATTAGATATGATTTGAGATTTTCACTGCCAAAAGAATAGTCGTGTTTAATCTTTGGGTTATTACGCCGTGTTGCGATTTTTCCTTATCCAACGTTTCGGATAGCGTTACAGCGTCCATCATCATCATCATCATAACCACCATCACATTTGCTATGAATATATGCTACGGCAATACGACAAAATAACCCAAAAATGAATCAGGTTAAATTAAACTACCTTATCTTACTATCGAAATGAAGTTATCATTTTCATTCGTCATTCGTATCAATTTCTTGTGAATGATTAGTAGGATTAAGTATTAGAATCACAGAATATTGTGATATTGTATCATATTGTTTGAAGACGCCAATTTGCGCTAATACGACATAAACTTGTGATAAAACGAATTATCACAATCCATCATAAATAGGCATGTGCCTGCTTTTGTAACAAATTTTATGATGAAATTTCAGTGCTATTTTATGCCATACGTAGTAATGCAAAATCATTTATTTTTGGTTTGAAAATTTGGTCGCCTAGAAATGTTTCAGATGCTTTAATTAAATACTGCGAGTAGAATACATCTTGGCCTTTGAAATAATCGAGTATTTTTTAGTCTTTTTATAAGCCCAGAAAAAAATAATGTAAAGGCCTATGAAAACTGCTTTAAAGTTCAAAATCTCCTACTTACGAACACATTTTCGGTTATGATTTTATTGTATAATGTGGCAAATTAAGTTATTTATAAAATGATCGAAAAAAAATTAAATATTTATGCCTGATCATAAAAAAAATAAAATAAAAGGCACTTTTTGGCCATGTTTTTTTCTTGCATAAATCAAAACAGGCGGATGGTGTTAAGCGGGAATTTAAACCTTATCGCCGTCTACGTAAGGGTTGCTATTGATAGCGGCTCAATTTAAAATATTACACGACGTAGTGCATCGCCTTAATAGTTACTACAAATCATGTTAGGTCTTACGAATTCTTAAAGTGAAGATGCAAGTAATTCATAGATGACAAATTATGATAAACGAAGGAGATTTTCGTGGCATAGGAACATTAACTGGTTAGGTGTTAGAAGGTTGTTGACTTGAACCAGGAGAGGATTGGTAGGTATATTGGTCACAAATATTCCTTGAAAAGGGTGTATCCCAATGCTGTTAGTAACGTCATTGGTGTATCCCTACAACGTGAAAACATTATTTCCAAGCATGTTTCATCGCGCATACTTTGTTCGTTTTATTGATCGCCTGAATAATGAGTGTTTGTTTTTGGTAGGTATCACTTTCTAAAATATCTTACAGGTATTTTCGGTTGTAAACATTTTCACGTGCTGAAGAAGTTGATTAAAGCATGGCGACACGCGTGAAAATGACAGGTGTCATTGAAAATAGGGAAACAGAAAAATCGCTTACGTTTCACAAACTCTGGCGAGAACAGACTAATCTGCGTCAGAAAAGTCCTTGTACGAAATACAACATTTACAAAAGGAGTTCACTATTTGATCGATTTTAAATATCATCGACTCGGGATATTTAACCTTTTTGATTTATTTGTAGAATTTGTTTCGCTTCCCTGTGGGATCTAGTGAGGTGTAGACGGGAAAAAAGTAAAACGGCGCCACTAGTGGTGGCGTGGGGATGTCGTGACTCAAAAACCGGCGCGATTCCCGGGTGTAGCGCCCAACTATTGATTTGTTTATTTCCAGAAAGGGAACCGCGCTCGTCTCGCTGCAGCCTGACACCATCCTGACACTAATAAATCACACTCAAAACCGAATCCAGAATTTATCAAATTATGACGTGTTGTGTCGTTTTACGTGCCCACGATGACGTTTACGGAAAATTGCACAGGGTTGCACTTCGTTCGGGAAGGAATCTCTGAATTATTTGGGATTTAAATAGACAACATTGATGTATTGATTCCTCTCAGCTGTTCCCGAGGAGGTTGTCATAAAAAGTCGTAAGTTGAAGTGTTTTCCATTTTATTTTCGTCTCTTGTATATAATTTTTTTTGTATAAATAGAAAAGTAATTCACAATATTATGTTTCATTGATGTAATAATTCCATTAAAAATAATAATAATAAGAGTTTATTCCAGAATGCATTGGTGGTTGTCGGTATAGACGTAAAAAAGGTTTTCTTTGAATGATTGAAAGTCAGATTTTACGATTTTATAATATTTTATATCAATAATAAAATTAGATTTTATGGCTACCCTTTCTATCTAAATAAATAGACGTACGATCAAGACATAAATTAAAAAAAACTTACATTTTTGGCTACACACCTGTAGGATACATATTTTTATACGCAATTACGTTTCAACGGATGATAAATAAAATACCCTTTCAATAAAGTCAAACAAAAAAACTTTTTTTATTTTCAGAACATAATGTTAATATTTTTAATGATTTTTTAAATTGGAATAAAATACAGAAACCTTACTGGATAATAAATAGCCCCTCACCAGGCAGTCATGTTGGAATTGTCTCCTGTGGGCATCAAGAAAGTAGGACTTGGTTTGAGATGGAAGTGCAGCAAGCCAACGGGACAAGAATCCTCGAGCTAGACACCGTGAGAGCCTTGCACCAGACTGTGGTATCCCTCCGAGCCGCTCTCGAAGCTTCCAAAACTGAACTTCATCACTTGAGACACAAGTATGAGACCCACACTGACCAATCTCTCTACACTGACGCTTTACAAAAGTTAACAAGTGAAAACCAACTGTTGAGAGAAAAGATTACGAGTTCTCAAGAATTTAAAATCGAAGATAACCACACTGTTAGACAAAAAGTTAATGATCCCCTTACAGAATCTGTTAAAAAAGTCAAGTTTAATCTGAACACTGAACCATTTCGAGAGAGGCTTGAAGATACTATTAATGTGGAACAGAATGTAGATGGCAGTGAGGAATCGGATGTTATTTGTGAAAGTCCACCTGTAACAAAACAGGAGACCGAGGTACATTTCAAAGTTGAAACTGAGTCACCTAAATTAAATGTGGAAACAACACCTGGCACCTTGGATGTTTTCTTAAGTGAGGGAATTGTTATAAAAAATAGTGACAATATAACTATTGTTACTGAAAATAACTTTGAGAAACTTGCAAAGGAATTCAAAGGAGTTTTCATAAAACATTCTGAGGAAAATATAGAAAATGAATTAGTCGGGGAGTTTGAGACCAAGATAGAATTGGAATCAAGATTCGATTTGACGATTAAGGTCTCTTCCTCAAAAACTGGGGAATTTCAGCCTATCCTTGTCGAGACAAGCGATAATAGCTCCATAACTTTCTCCAAAGATAATAATCAGGTCAAGAATAATTCCAATTCTAGGCACAAATTTGACGAGGACACCAAAATAACAGTGACTTCGTCAGAGAATGTTAACATAATCAACGACACAATAACTATTGTTGAAGAACAAACTACATTTGTATTGGAAGACCAATTCGAGATGGCGGGATCCAGAGACTCTGATTCTGTGAACCCTATCAATGACAAATTCAATGTTCAAGTGAAAATCATTTCCGAGGATGATTTAGTTGCCGATTCAAGCCCGAAGAGGGTTTGCAATTCAGATCACCTCACCATGGAAACGGATGATCTGAGCATTAGGTAAATATGAATGAATATTGCACAATAATATTATATTATGCACCCAATAAGAATTATTATAAACATTTGTTGTGTTTAAATGTAGGTCAATATCAGAAGGAGACAACTCTGTATTCTCTGAGAATGTGGGTGGTGGGGGTGGAGGTGGAGGAGGGATGGGTAGTGGGGGGAAAAGGGTGTGTGAGCAGGACAGCATTAGTGGAAACGATTCAGAGGAAGTGGATGATATAGAACTTATTTTCACCAACGACGATACCAAAGAGCTGACAGGATTTCAGGTAACATAGTATTGTTTATTGCTTTCAGCATCTTTGGTATATCATCTACCTGGACATTTTGAAATCAATATCTAATTTAATCAACAGGAAGACCTAGTGTCCATAACTGAGGGAGATGCCTGGACCGGTGGTCGGAGCGATGCATCCACTCCCGTCTTGTTGCGCTTTAATGTCTTGGACCCCGAAGGCCAGATGCAAGACCGCAGTGGGAACACCGCCTCAACAGAAAACTTTGAAAATGAAAATCAAGAAAACTTCAACCTTCAAGGCGTCATGGCAGATTCGGATATGCATACTCGTAAAGGAATCTTACGAAAGGGCAATGGAAATGATCTGAACGAGAATGCAGGAGAAACCTACGATGATGTCGATGATCTCCCCCAAGGCAGAAGGCCGTACCTAAGGTCATCCTGTACTAAAAACTACTTGGAGGCTCAGGAATCAAGGCATCAAAACAGAAGGAGCTTTGAAAGCAACGAAAGCTGCAGTTTTGATAACCAAAAGTCTTATAGCTTCGACCACACTCCCCAGAACTCGAGCTTTGAAAGAGGGTCAAGCATGGATGCGGAAACCAGAGAACTAAGCTTTGACCAAAGAGATGAAAGTCTGGATCAGTTTGATGTATCAAAATCTACGATGAGGACTCAGTATTCTGTTTACGTGGAAACAGATATTTCCAAATGTGGTGTCATGGAAGATGACGGCTTTTCTGGAAATTTGAATGTGAGACGTAATACTTGCCCAAATCCGTTTCAATACAGGTAATAAGATATATATATATATATATATATATATGTACCTACATAAATAAATATTACAAAAAGTTAACAATAATGAGAGATCCATTGTAAACTAGAAAGAGAGCTTCAAAGAGATCTCTCAGCGGCAGGCCACTGCAATCTGATTCATAAGTCATACTTTGAAAGATAAAACCAGAGACATGTTTTCATATTGAAAACATATACTATGTGAAATTTTCAGACAAGCCTCATTGGATGCAATGAAATATTACCATAGTATTGTTGGGCACCCTAAGATTGCAAATGTAAAAATGTATGCCTTTCTTCGTAATTGTACTAAAAAAGTTTAATGAATTGAGATTGTTATTTTTCCAGACCTCTGCCTCACCGCGAAGTAGTGCGCGGTGCTCTTGGCGGAGGGGGTGCAGCGGGAGGGGTGCGCCCCCTGCTGGCACTGCCGGGCCCCCGTGCGCCCCGCCGTAGTAGCGCTGCTCAGACACACATCAGCGCCCTGCCCGGACACTGGCGTTCCGATACCCAACTCTCTAGAAAGGTTATAATTATTATGTATTTTTAACAGCCACCATGAAAGAGCTGTGTGCTGCTTGTCTCAGAACCTTAGCCTTAGTTTAAAAATAAGAAGAAAAAAAAACATAACTTCATTTTATAATTTGCTCCAACAATCTAACCTATGTATCCTAACCAAACCACAACAATAACATCTAACTAGATGCATTATTCAATTTCTGAGAGGTAGATACTTCAGTATCGCCCTGTTGATAAACTACCACTCCAATCGAAACATTGGTTGAAATGACACTAGCTATGTTTGGTAACCAAATCTGGATATCCAGGTACTTCTCCACCTTCCTCTTCCCGATCTCCTTCTCCTCCCTACTACCTTCAGCCTCACAACAACCAAATTGGGAATGCCATAGTCTCATTGGCTCCAGACAGTTAGGATTAGTTGAGACTCTATTGCAGTAATCATAAATTAATATTTATGCATGGTGTCCAGAAACTCGTAGTACAAGCGGGAAACTAGTGAATCTACATCACATTCAGTGTCTTTTAAAATAAGTCAAATGGTAGATCCGGCTCTAAAATTTTTGCATAAAAAACATGGAAAAAGGTGTTTGAAAAATAAATCGAAATGCTCAGAAAGAAAAACAAAACGATTTCTGGGTTCAAATGTAATGTAGATTTACCAGTTTCCCGCTTGTACTATGAGTTTCCGAACACCGCAAATATATATTATTTTTATATAATTTCTAGTTCATCTCTATTTTGGATTATATTATGTAACTATTTGCAGATTCTCCCTTCAGCCCTGACCACCCTCCCCGGGAAGGTGCACATGGAGAGCTTCCCCTCTCGCCTTGTCCCTTCCGCGGCTGCCCAGACCACCAGGAGGTCAGAGGAATCTCGGAGGGTGCTGCTTAGCGACATAGGTAAAATTCTTTCATTTGCTCCTGTCTCTCCATTGAACCTTAACCTCTAGCAGATCCATTGTTAGCTCTCTTTCTGTTACATGCGTCATTTATCAGCAGTATTCCTATTGATCCATTGTAACTTCCATCTGTTGATATGTGTCATTCATGAAAAAGATGAGTGGTTATAACAATGTCATCAGCTGTATTTTGATTTTTATAATCTAAGCACAGATTTAATAATATTACATAAAATACTGCATTACAAAATTGACTGCCCTGAATTGCTTCAATTAATCAATATCCATCCATTTTCCCAAAAAATGGCCGAAATGTATCACGCTTTTATTTTAACAACACCAGGACACTGGCTTATCAAAGTTCTCCGATTCCGAGACTTCACCTTCACTGATCTGGGAGATATATTTTATCTTAAAATTAGTCAATATAAATGTTGTTTATTCCATGTTTATCACTTTTATTTGTTTGACACAAATTGGAGTTAGTTTCCAGGTCCCTCTTTGCTTAGGTTCCTTGAAGGCCCCACGAGGAACGAGTCCACCAGGGTGGACTCATCGCTCCTCTCCATTCCCTCTTGGTTCCCCGAAGCCCTCAAGAGGGAAGAGTCCACCACGGTGGCCTCATCTCTCCATTCCATTCCCCTCCCCAGGTGCATTTATTAAAGGTTCACCCCAGCAGAGCCCCGAATGCTAGAAATTGGTCTAAATACTCCGAGAATAGCGATCGTAGGAATAATAACATATATTATATAAATTGATTGTACAGGTTTCACGTCCATGGTACCAGAGCTGTCGCGCTCTGCCGAGCCGGTGTGGGCGGGCCTGCAGCCCCTGCCCCCCGGGCCCCCTCCGCGTCCCCTCTGCTGCGCCCAACACGCTGCACAGTGCTTCGGGTCGGTGCCCTCTTCACCAACACGAACTGACTCGCAGAATACCAACTCTAGGTAATTTAAATCACCACACATATACAACCCTTTAGACAGTTGCCATGGTCTCATGAGAATATGTGATGATGTTTCCTTGCGACAACTTAGTGCTTGCCAAGTTGTCACATACATGGTTACACACTTATTATGGTTAAAGAACTGGCCAAAATATAAGTGTTGAAATCACACCAAAATGCCACTGTAAACTACAAAGATAAAATAACACTATATTACGTTATGCTGCTCACTGTTTTTTAATATTCTTGAAAATAAATTTTCTATTACGATTTAAATTGTGCAGTTTTCGATTTGCCACCAAAACGGCGTGTTCATTTTCATTCATGAATTCAGCGGCGTTCGCATCATGCCAGACGACGTTGGTGACAGCCGTCTTACAAGACATTATCATTTTCTATGTCATAATGACGTTGTAGCCAGTTGGAAACGTTTTGGAATGTGCGGTTTTAGATTGTTTTTTAAATTAATAATTATGAATGAAATTATTAAAATTTCATGTTTTTAGTACAATAATCATAATCAGAAAAATTAACCTTAAATCTTCCACACATTTTTAAAAGTGTTCATAGTTTATGAAAATACCCAATTGTAATGGTTTTGTAGAAACTTAACTATTTTTTTTTACAGAGTAATTTTGATTGTCTTTATTTAACTTTTTAACTTTACTTAATCTTTTAACGGCGAACATTTTTAAGGCGATGCCATAAAAATTGTATTTTTGGTTTTAAAATTTGGTCACCTAGAAATGTTTCAGATGCTTTAATTAAATACTGCGAGTAGAATACATCTTGGCCTTTGAAATAATCGAGTATTTTTTATATAAGTCTTTTTATAAGCCCAGAAAAAAATAATGTAAAGGCCTATGAAAACTGCTTTAAAGTTAAAAATCTCCTACTTACGAACCCATTTTCGGTTATGATTTTATTGTATAGTGTGGAAAATTAAGTTATTTATAAAATGATCGAAAAAAAAAAAATATTTATGCCTGAACATCCACAAAATAAAATAAAAGGCACTTTTTGGCCATGTTTTTTTCTTGCATAAATCAAAACAGGCGGATGGTGTTAAGCGGGAATTTAAACCTTATTGCCATCTACTTAAGGGTTGCTATTGATAGCGGCTCAATTTAAAAGATTACACGACGTAGTGCATCGCCTTAAATCGTTTAATAATGTAATAATTTGTTTTTAAGGTACTGGTCGAAAGGCTCCATGCAGCGTTCCGTTTCTGGTAGAATGGGAGACACCATAATACCCGGATCAAATAGGGTCGGCTTCTATGGTAATCCTTTTTTTAATTTTTTTAATGTGAATACCTCACAAGAGTCCCAACTGCTCCCAACCGTCTGGAGCCCGTAACAACTATGGCATCCCCAATTGAGGTATGTTGTGAGGCAGAAGGTAGTAGGAAGGGGAAGGAGATGAGGAAGAGTAAGGGGGGAAGTATCTGCCCATTCAGATCTGACCACCAAACACGGCTAAAGCCATTCAGGCGACGTGTCAATTCTGAATGATGGTCTTACACCAGGACGATACTGAGAGTATCTTCCAATCTGGTTTGAAATAGAACATTATAGTGAACTTGGTGCAAATGTTACGAGGGGGTACCCAAAAGAAAGCGAACTGATGTTGCTTCCCCCGTCAGTATGCCTATGTTGCACTGGAGATGTTGTCCTTTTGGCTGGTGTGAAATTTTTGGTGTTTCTGTGAACAGTGTAGACCTCGCACCAAAAAAGTACATTTCTAATTTTTTTCTAAAATCATAAGATTTGTAAGTAGGTACTTAAACCATAAAAATTTTAGGTAAATTTTTTTTATCTCAAATACAGAATCATACAATTTGTTGAAAGAAATACTTTTTCCCGATGACAAACTTTCTTCAGACAGGTAGGTACCATATTGATTTTTTCGATTTGATAGCTCATAGAAGGTACCACGATCATGCAAACTCTGGCGGGATAAAAGGTAATATCCAACATGTCCACCATCTTGAAAGGTAACCGGAATGTAATAGACAAATTGAAACAGACAGATGAAATGCGAAATGGTTGAGTTAAAACAGAACTTCACTACGCTCAGTCAATTAATGGTATGATAATGAATTATTGATGAAAATTGTTAGAGTTGGCATGTTTATGAAGCGGTGAAACCTTTTTTCCATTTTAGGTGTTTTTAATAAAATTAAATTTATTAACCTTACCTAAATTTTCCTTCAGCGGAGCAGCCTTTGAAGTGGCGGGGCTCCCTGCCCGAACTGCGGGCCCCCACCTGCCCCCACGGAGGCCACGGGGCGCGCCTGGCGCACCGCCTTCCCCGCTCCGGGGACAGCGAGGACTCTACCGAGGAATTACTGGACGAGGCAGAGCGCTTCCTACGCAGCTCTATTGACTGCCTGAGCGTTGGCAGGGTTCCTGATGGTGAGACGAAACAAATTGCTATTGTTTATAATAATTGTTCATATTAATATTTGATAGGTTATGATTTTTAAGGAAAGACGAGTTACGAATAAACTATCAATATTTGAATTCCTTTAACTAATATTATTATACTAGCTTCACCCTGCCATGTGTTGGCGCTGTTTCCAAAAAAGCATGTTTCTACCTGTCACAAGTGACATCTATATATAATATTGGTATACTAGCAGACCCGGCAAACGTTGTTCTGCCATATAAATTATTTATAGTGAATATTTCAGTTGTTAAATAAAAAATAACAAATGTATTGTAAGTGTGTGGGGTTGCCGATGGAAAACAAAAGACGTTGTGGCCCAGTGTTTTTGTTTTGGTCGAGGATTTAGCTAGCAGAGGATTGAACTAGTCCTAGATTGTTCATGAACTACCCGATAATTTTAACCCGATCACGAACCATCAATGATCAATTGGTTACTTTTTCAAAATAATTTCATCATCAGCAGGGTGCAGGAGTGGTGAGCGACAATAGATGTTTATTTTTTGTATACCAGGCATCTCAAATCAGGTTCTCACAACAGACAAATAGAGATCGTAGCCATGGTCTGCCTGTAGTAACTACCTAATTCAAACAAAAGTACCAGATCAAAGATCGGGTGATGGGTACTCGGTTACGACGAGTGCTTTCAACTTACGGCGGCTGGCGGCGCATCAATCTCTATTCTCTATGGCATTTCTATATTAGTAAAATACCTGATCAAAGAGCAGGTACTCTCGACTCAATCACTTCGTCAATGGTCATGTAAAATCGATCGACCCAGCTCTGGATGGAACCCGATGCATTTGATCATAAAAATTATCTTACAGATTCCAGATTTAATAAAACTGCCATATATTACAGGTAAGTACTTTATCGCTTTTTCAGTTTTGAAGAATTTCTTTTTATGATTTTCTCAGCACATCCATCTGTTCCAATTTTGAAAAGTTCACACTCGACAAAAGGAATTTATGTTGTTAACTAAAAACTACCCAACTTGATACCTTATGTCAATTGACATGCCAATTATTTTGATAATTTAGTAAATATTAACATTTTATATTTGCAGATGAGTTCTGTCCTTCAAACTACAGTCGTCCCTACCTTCCCTCGGGCCCTCGTCAACTGCGATTGGGACACCTGGTGAAGGTTATTGCCCCACATGGAAAAATTGCTCTAGGGAAAGTCAGGTAGGTATCTTCTAGAAACATTTTCCTTACAAAAAATCAAGCACTATTTGCAATTATTTGTCACCACGATTTCAAAATAATCATTGGATGAAAATTTTAATTCGGTAATTTTTGGATAGGGCGGAAAAACTTTTTATTTTTTGGTTGGCACTTCTGAAATGTCAAAGTATTAAAAAGTCTTTAATTTGATTTTCTTAAGTCATAGTTGATAATAAAAACATGGTTTCTATGTACCGCGTACGAAATTTCAAAACCCTATAACTCAGTTAATAGTGCCGACCCCCACCTAATTCTTACAGATTCGGATTCCCCAGCCCTAAATTAGTCTAAATCAAGTTCAATTTCGGTTATTCGAGTGACTCCCATAAACCGAATTTTACCCGATAGGGCCTGACACGCTTATTACGAATATTTTTTAGAAAAAAACTTTATATTCGCCTTAATTACTATAAAAGAAAACTTTTTGCATTTCGGGCGGCGGAAAATTATGAATTTAAATTTTCAATTGCGTTAACCAAAATTCACTTCGCGAATCGATGCGGCGGCAATCAGCTGCCATTAGGTAAGTCATTGTTATGTTGGTATCCCTGATACATTGAGTAGATACGACTATGGCTAACTTCGTGGAATACAAATGGATTGGCGCGAATTTATGAAAACACAACAGAATTAAAATGCAAACTTTAATTTTTCTAAAATTGAGGGAGATACAGCCCTTTCTTTTGTATCACAAACCATGTTACACAAACCTAGCGTAGCCGGTAAACTACTTGAAAACTGGGATGTTTTTCTTGCCTTGACGCGAGCAGGCGTTATAAACGGGCACTTTCTTTTGTATCACAAACCATGTTACACAAACCTAGCGTAGCCGTTAAACTACTTGAAAACTGGGATGTTTTTCTTGCCTTGACGCGAGCAGGCGTTATAAACGGGCACTTTCTTTTGTATCACAAACCATGTTACACAAACCTAGCGTAGCCGTTAAACTACTTGAAAACTGGGATGTTTTTCTTGCCTTGACGCGAGCAGGCATTATAAACGGGCACTTTCTTTTGTATCACAAACCATGTTACACAAACCTCGCGTAGCCGCTAAATTACTTGAAAACTGGGATGTTTTTCTTGCCTTGACGCGAGCAGGCGATGTGTATCGCACGAAGATAGCAACGGTCGTATTTAGCTCT
This sequence comes from Hesperophylax magnus, assembly GCA_026573805.1. NCBI lineage: Eukaryota > Metazoa > Arthropoda > Insecta > Trichoptera > Limnephilidae > Hesperophylax > Hesperophylax magnus. The sequence goes on from JAIUSX010000002.1 coordinate 11,770,541, forward strand.
TGTTAATGCATCAGTGATACCAACATAACATTGCGTTCCTAATGGCGGCGCATTGTCGCCACATCGATTCGCGAAGTGAATTTTGGTTTTACGCAATTGAAAATCAAAATGCATAATTTTCCGCCGCCCGAAATGCAAAAAGTTTTCTTTTATAGTAATTAAGGCGAATATAAAGTTTTTTTCTAAAAAATATTCGTAATAAGCGTGTCAGGCCCTATCCAAAATTTACCTTTAATTCTAGTAAATATTAATTCTAATATCCTACTTGATTAATAAAAAAATATATAATTCAAAGTGCCTATAAATGTGTATATACTTAAATGTTTCTGCAATGCTATTTTTTGTAAACTGACATGAATTACCCGTTTGTGCCTGAGTTACAACACTATTTTTTTCTTATTGTGTCTTGTCTTATTTTTTGACAGCTAATGGATATTTCAATCTGTCATGGACAGATCTTTTAGATGTGAAATTTTTTTATTATGATCGAAGTTTTGTATAAATTTTTGCAATGTGATTTTAACCTTTATGCTTTGAAAACTGTATAGAGAACAAATCAAGGTAATAAATTAATAATGTAGCCTCTTTGAGAGTATTCTGAGGATTTTCTGCTTGTTTTTCACAGCTCATGATGGAAACATCTAATAAGGAATTTTTATTTTATTTTAAAACGTGGATTGTTTATTATTGTTTACCAGATACGTGGGTGTGGCAGGTGGCCCTGTGGGTCCCGGTGGCACGACCCCGACCTATGTGGGGCTCCAGCTGGGGCCGGGAGCTTCTGGCGGAGGGGACGGGTCCTTCCGCGGCCGCCGCTACTTTCACTGCGAGAAGGGGCGCTCTGTCTTTGTGCCCTTTTCCAAAGTGGTGATGGCCTGGGCAGACTGTTAAACTACTGCACTTTCTGGAACCAATTACAAACACTTTAGAAGGGGAAGTAACTGAAGCAAATGTGCATTGATACTAATTATCAATGTGAAACGTAGTAAACTCTCGATTGACCGAGTCAAAAAATTCCAGCTCAACAAATTTTCCAGTTAATTCAAATATGTTAAAAATTGCTCTTAAATTTAGGTACATGCTATACACTTGATACATACCACACAATTTAATCAACTCACCAAAGAAATTCACCCTCTGGTCAAAGTTTGTTGAAAAAAACACTTTGACTGCGCAATTTGACCCGGAGACTGGAATATCTTCCGCCTTTTGCTGATCTGATAACAAAAGCTTTATCAATATATATTATCTTCAGATGTTGATATTTGGATGGATTTAATTATTATTGAGATTAGTATTTTTAACTTATTAAAATATTTTGGTCTTTAAAACGTGAATGATTCGAGATTTTACTGTGTGCAATGAAACCGAGGAAGGTCATATAAAAATTGGTGTGATTTTATGTTATCATCGCACCCATACATCATTTCCCTTGAGAGTTTTAACTTTATTGTTCTCAATAGCTATTACATACATATATGTTTTCTGCAAAAACTATCAATAAAGCCAAGCTCGCATATACATATACATTCTTTAAAGAACAGGTTATCTTTGAGATCTTCTGGTTACAGTAAAGACAATTGCTCTATTTTTAATTCAGTTAGGTATTGCAAGCATTCTATTAAAACATTATTTTTATAAAATATCTGTACTTTCCTTAAGGTTATTATTTTATTCTATACTTCGTAAATAATATCTACTTTCAAGTTACTCTTTTGGATGAAGATCGCTAAAGTTATCACGACCAAGCATTAAAGAATGCTTTTTGTTCATTGAATTGGCCTAAGGTCTGTAAAAGTATTTTTAACAATATATCCATTCAATGGCACTAACTTGTAAAAATATTGTATGTATACCATTAATTAGTACTTATACATTTACAAATATTTGTCGTTGAATTAATGGTAGCGTTATTAAGATGCATTATTCCCCGTTAGTTCATTCAAGTAGTCATAATATATCGTGTAATTTTGTTATTACAGAACTGCATCGTTTCTCACATGATGAATTCAAATTTGTAATTTACCTGTTAGTACAATCAAATGCCAGTTGGGCTAAAAGCCAATACAAGGTTGTGTCTGCGTTGATCTACAATGTCAGCTTTGACTGTTCGCAAGCATTGTTAATATATAAGACTTTGTCTCATTCAGCAGCTGAATAATAATTATTTTTATATAAATATAATCAACATTGTTGGTGTTCTGCGTTATATTTAATGTTTAGGCTTCTATTTTTGTCTATGGAAACTTACTAATTATAATGATAGGAATCATTATTTTTCTATATTCAATGCAAAAAATGTATTTCAATTCAGAATATAATATCAGACTTGGCAGCACGTATTACAACATATTCATCTTCCCATTATCTTTCTGGAGAGCATGGACTAAATTTTTGACTTTTTTAAAACAAATACAGATGGTTAAGAAGAGGTGACACTTTCCAGCATATCTTGCGTAAAGTTGTTATTTATGGAATTATTTTTCTTTACTGATTTAATTTGTTGTTCTTTTGGGTTAATATGTTGCGCATTGTGTATTAAGAAACTTTTGCAAGTGACTTAACCAGTAAACAAAACATAGCACATTACCAAATTTAATATTACACGCAGAAAGGGTTAAAAGCTATGTCGAAAGTGCTCCATATTCATTACTCATCCACATAACATAAACTCGTAATTTGTATATTCAATTATATGCACTGAATGTTTCGTAATTAAATGATAACACCTCATGGGTGTCTCGTTACCCAATATTCTTAAATTAAGTCTCACAGTTTATTAATAAATATTCTTTTATTTGCATTATCTATTATGGGGTAGAGAATCATCGAGAAATTCTTCTAAGCCCGTTGTTCCGTGGGTCGGTAAGGAATCAACATAAACCGAATGCAGCAAGAAAAGTTCCACACTGAACTGCGTTGTAGACCGTTACCTTACTATAGCAAACTTAATTTTCTTCGCAGGGTCTTGCAGCATTCGATTTATGTAGATTGCTTACTAACCCGTAGGACGACGGGCTTAGTTGTTAAAATCTGCTCAGAGTAACACTTCGAAGCAGTATCTTATAAATTTAATTATATTAACATTTCAAAGCTAGTATTAATCACTGTATAACATTACATTATATTGAGTATTGACTGCTAAGAAGTATTATAAAAATATTGTATTATTTGTATTTCCTTAGGTAATATGTTGGTGTAAAATGTGTACATAGGAGTGTGAAGGTAAATCTTTACGACATTTTATTGATCGTTCGTTCGCAATTTATATTTATATTCTAGTTGATACTAACAATGAAAGCTCAAGCCTGACTTTTTGAAGCCAAATCATTAAAAAATTAACTCACTATAACTAGCCGTTCAAAATCATAGTTTCATGAATTTGTCGTAAAAGCAAGTCAACTGAAGTTTTTCCTTACAACTGATGAAAGACCTTTTTCTATAACTTTCTCAAAAATCACTCTGCCATGTTAAACCTGCAAGCAATGATTTCAAGATAGTCTTAAGAGATTTGATAACATTAAACTTGTTGCCTCATAGGCAGAGATGTGCAAAATGGGTACCCAAAACCATTTGAAATGCAAAATGGAAATGGGTCAAAACTTTTCCATTTGAAAATGCAAAATCCAAAATGGTTTTTAGAAAAGCATTTCAAATGCAAAATGCAAAATACCTATTTTCAAAATGCATTGAAAATGCAAAATGGTTTCTCAGGTCAAACAATTAAAATAATTATAGAATTTTTAAACAATTTTGTCATTTAATAATGGACATCAATGTAGAACAAACATATTACATGATGGTAAATCCAAAAACACTAATGTTGCCAACGTAAAAACATAGAAACTGCTATCCAACATTTAATATTACAGCGTCATGGCCCAATGTTCATTATTTTAATCAGTATTTTTTGTAATGGTATCACTCAATTGCCAGGGCTCCTACCAGGGAGCAACTTGACAAATGTATATCTCTTATAGCGAGGTTGAGGACCGACTGATATTTGGGGCTTATGAAAAACAGATGAGTGGAGATAGTAGGAAGAATGTTGCAAAAAAGCATTTAAAATGGAAAATGCATTGAGAAAAGCATTTAAAATGCAAAATGCAAAATGGTTTTTAGAAAGCATTTAAAATGCAAAATGGATAATACCTATTTTGCATTTTGCATTTCCATTTGAAATGGATTTATTTGAAATAAAGCACATCTCTGCTCATAGGCCACTTTTATTTTATGACTAGGTTATTTCAAAATTGAATTTTTATAGAAGTTTTTTTTCTCGAGAAGCATAATCTATGTTATAGCCACTCCTGCACTGCTCACATATAGTATAGTCCCAGAGATAGGTCGTAAGTGACGTCATCATTCTAGTATACTCAGTCTTTAATTTTCGTACAAGAAGTTTGAAAAGTAAATTTTTTTATGCATTTTAGGACGATTGTTGATGACGTTATGTACAACCTCTCTTTGGGACTACTATATCTGTGAACTGATATATCATTATAATATGTAAATCACAATTAAATAATCAAAGAAGTATCTATTTAGTTGCATTTATGATTGAAAAACTTTATGAGAAAGAACTCTACTTTTCGTTTTGCAGTTGATTCATTTTTCCCTGTATAGTTGTTGGAATTTATAATTTCTGATATTTTCAATGACTTTATTTTGAGCCAAGTATTGAGAGTTGAACTTTCAGATAGTATACAAAGGTGCATTTTAATTGAATTCATATTATGCTTAAGCATGTAAAACATATTAATGAGCTTAAATAAAATGTATTATTACTTACTATTCTTGTTTCATAGGGTGCTAAGAGATTATGAATATCTTGTGGGTACCAACTTTTCTTAATTTAATATTTTTAAGTAGAAATTAAGATTTGAGACCTTTTATGCACAAGTACAATTAAAAAAATATCCCAATATATTCAGTTTACTTATTTGAATCACACAATAAATAAAATTACTTTTTATTTCTAATTGTTGATTTTTCTCTGGTGCTTATTCTGTATCTTATTATAATAAATAATATAATATTGTATAATTGCGAATAAGTGATCCCTTGGTCTAGTTACTGCGTATGTATTATCATTGCATGTTCTGCTCATTACTACAAGTAATTGATTAATTAATGTTACATGTTAGAATAATGTACCTAGCTTTCGCGACATCCGCACTGTAAAAAATAACCAAAGATGAGATTGTTTTGTTGTGTTCACAATGTATTATGTATTATGATGTAGATTATTAATTAATAAAATATCTGAAATAATTCGCAATACTTCTCTGTAGCACACTTTGGTCACAAACCGCCATTGCTAAAACTACCTACTTACCTAGACCTACACAGAGTGAAGAATATAATTTGGGGTGTTTATTGAATAAGAATAATTAGCTACTAATACTAAGATTTTTAAGTAAAAATGGTTGGTTAAAAATGAAAAACATTAGGTAGAACACAAGAAGGTAAGTTAGTTTTATTAGGCCAAGAAGAGAAACAACAATAATGAGTACTAGAACAGTGGGGAACAGAAAATTGGTTTATGTAGGTATTTACTTAGGTTAGTAAGATGAGAGAGATGTAAGAACAGAGTCGATGAAATAATAAGTAGATAGAGACAGTTGAGAAAGTAGTTTAAAGATTAACAGGCAAGATGGATACATTGGTACAGAATAAGTCAAGAAAGAGGAAGATGTGGGAGGTATGTAGGTATTAGAAAAGAGAGAAGAACTAAAGAGAAATTCTTAAGAAGTCATGCATAGGTTGAAATAAATTTATAGTAAAAATAAGAAGAAAATCTTTGGTAGTTCTTATAAATAAAATCCATCACACAGCACAATTCAACCATTGGTTAACCTTCCGCAAGTGCGTGCTCGTCATGGTCCAATTACTCCAATGCCTTTAAAAATTATTATTATCATTTTTCGTGACAACTTTCTACGGTTACGTGAATTTATATCTTAACAGCCGCCGAGTAGGTCGTTATTATTGCACCAACGGAAATCGAAAGTTATAGGTAAGAACTGCGGTTTTTTACCTTACGCCTGTGAAATACGTCAGTATTCCAATGTTTTAAATTCAACAACCCAAAAATCTCTGATTTCAATCTCAAGGATAACCTTTCAGGTATCGAGAATTCCCCATTTTGAACTTTTCTCGATCTTATTACGATAGGGACATCTCAATTATATTTATTTGAGTTATAAGGATTCCGATCAAATGAAAATGTATTCGGCGAGCATATGCTTTGAGAGGTTGACGAGTGGATTTTTCTTGTCAGCTATGTTCGTTGATAGTTTGTTGTTAATGTCCCTGGGTGTAGACGGGGTAGTCGGCGTACCAGCCAAAGGCTCCGTGGTGGCCGGTGTGTGCGCCATAGTCCACGTGGTCATCGTGATCTCCGTGATGGTCTCCATGGTTACCAGCTTGGCGCACTGGACGCTCACCGGATGCAGCCGTCTCTATGTCGTCAGCTGCTATCATTCAAATAATAAATGGTATTTTAAACATAGTGAGAAAAGGCACATACTCCTTCTTAAAAAAACACGGTAATACATGGCGACACGATTACACATGCGTAGGCAGAAAGTACAAGAAATATATATAAATTTTTCTTGATGTTGTATAAATGTGTTTATGGTATTTTCACTGTCGAAAAAAAACGGAAAATACGGTAATAGTGACGTATTTATGTTGACGAATAAATATTCTATAACGATTAAGGTATCATCACGTAGGTGGTCCCGGGTTCTGGTGACAGCAGCTGCTGCTATATATCTGAGTATCCAGAAGCGTTTTTTGCGATTTTAGAATAATGATTTTAAAATCAATGAATATTATTGAAAACGTTAAAATGTATCGTTTTTAGTGCGATGAACCATTTAATTTTTATCGATGAACCAGAAATATAAACTTTAAAAAGTTTTTTACAGTACCTACCTATCCCTCAATTGAGAAAAACCTACATTTCTTGGGGGTGCTATGTTCCTCATAGTAACCGGGCAACTCATGACTGTGTTGAATTGCGACTGCCCTGAGTTATCATGGAACCGTTCTTCATAAATCAATAGTTTGTAATGTTTAATTTCTTTAAAGATGTGTTTGAACCTGACATTTCAGATGAACAAATTCCGGAATTTAATTCTGATATAAATTTGCAATTGTCTAATTTTAATATTAACATCACCGACATTGCAAATTACGTTAAAACACTTGAACCCAAATGTTCCGGGCCGGATCAAATTCCACCCATTTTGATTAAAAACTGTGCAGACAGCCTATCCATTCCGTTGTTCATATTATTTAATAAGTCTCTGTCAACGGGAAATTTCCCAAAACTGTGGAAAAAAAGTTACTCAACTCCAATATTTAAATGCGGGGATAAATCTGCAAATGATAATTATGGTCCAATTTGAATCCATTCATCTATACCCAAGCTTTTTGAAAAATTGATTCTTCTAAAGATAAACCCCAGCGTGAAATCCATCATTACAATTTGCCAACATGGTTTTGTTTCAAGCAAATCAACCAATCTATCTCTGTACGAAAATTATATCACAATGCACTTGCTAATAGACAACAAGTCGATTCTATATATACTGCTTTCAGCAAAGCGTTTGATAAGGTTTGCCATAAAATTCTTGTTAACAAACTGGCGAAAATTGGCATAACCGGTAACGTACTATCCTGGTTTAAGAATTATCTGTCTAATCGAGAGCTTACTGTCTGCATCAAAGGTCAACTGTCCTACACTTTTACTAGGACCCATTCTTTTTAACATATTTATAAATGACGTTACAAATGTATTTACACGTGTCTTTATTTTGATGTTGCAGATGATATGAAAATTTACCGAATTATTGACATTATTAATGACTGCTTATTATTACAATCAAATCTCATTAGCTTTTCTGATTGGTGTATCCTAAATAAATTAACCCTTAATGTAAAAAAGTGTCAAGTCATGAGATTTTATAGGAAGAAAAACCCATTGATTTTCACATACTGTATTAACAATCAAGTCTTAGTATCTGTACCCGAAATAAAAGACCTGGGGATAATATTTGACACCAAATTAACATTTATCTCCCACATTAAAAATATAATCACTAAAGCGATGCAAATGTTGGGTTTCATATTAAGAACAACAAAATATTTCAAAAATTTAAAAACTTTCAAAATATTGTATTCATCCATTGTCAAAAGCCATTTAGAATTCAACTCAACAATTTGGAATCCATTTTACATATATTATCGAGCGAATCCAACATAATTTTTTACGAAACATAAATTATAGATTAGGAATTCCCATTGAAAACATTAACTACACCTCACTGTTGAAAGTCATGGGCCTTGCCACATTAAAAGAAAGAAGAATATGTTCTGATCTATTTTTTCTTTATAAAATTGTTAATAACATGTTTGACTCCCCTGCACTCCTTAGGCTGATTGACTTTTATGTGCCTAATAGACCATTGTAACATTGCAGGTACCAAAGCGGAAATAATTTCAGTAATGAACCGACTGCACAGTGCAGGGAATAAATATCACATGAGCACCAACGGTACTGAATGTCTATCAGCCTATAAAAACATTGTTATTAAATCTGTATGTCTATTTTGATAGCTTTGTAATGTTTATAAATTTTCAACGTACCTAAATTTATAGGAATGTGCATCCTATAGACTCTGTTGCTTTTAAATTAATATTTTTATACTTGTTTTTTTTAATTGTTATATCTCTTTTACTCTCTGATTATATCAAATGTATTTTTAATTGTATCATATGTAAAAGCCCTAATTGGGCGTGTACAAACAAATAAATAAATCTTCGGGGTAAAAATAAGGATATTCGAAATATTGATTGTTTCGAGGGGAGGGGGAAAGTTGGCTTTGGACAACCCCAGCAATTTTTAATCGCTTTTAAATATATTTGATTTAAAAATGAACATTTGGTAGGTACCTTCTTCGGTGGCGTACGCCCCGCTTGGGGCTTCGTAGGCGGCTTGGCGGGTCACGCGGTGGTGCTCCGAGGGGGAGAGGCTCAGGAACTGGATGTCCTCGACGGGGATGGCGATGTACTTGGGTCGGGCGGAGGCCGCGGCCACCAGGAACAGCGCACAAGCTAATACGAGTGTCTACCAAAATACACGTAATATATTAGTTATTGTGAATAACATTCCCACGGGCAAAACTCATTTTGTTTTATCTTTTTTTTTTAAATTAAAATTTAACATTTTCTTTTATTTGAACACCCCACAGAAGAGGATCTGAGATTTTACTCAGGGCCTATTAAGAGTAGTAATCTACGAGGGTATTTTTGGAAAAAAAAGTATAAAGCCTTCATCTATGTTTTCGGAGGAAAGACTAAAATTCACAGCTGAGCTGTTTAGCCCAGGGACGAATCGCAAAACTGACCAATTTTAAAACGGGAAATATCCACTTTTGTCTCTCTGAGCACAGATCACCGGTGATAAAGGGAACAATGACATTTGATTTTCGAAGCACCTTGCACTGAAATACGAATATAACATCCAAAGCGTTATCAACTCATATCTAGTACGTTATAAAAACTGTAATCCGTCCACAAATATAGGGGAATCTTTCAAAGGTTTTCCAGTTTTCAAACATTAAAATAATATAGACTGAAGCATTCTCTCAATATAAGCAATAAGTAAACATTATTGTTTTGGACTCACGGTTTTCATATTGAGGTGTAGGTATCAAAACAAATGATTTTCAACTGACGAATTGAACCAGGTAATGATATTATTTATACAAATCAATTTCCGCAATATTCTAGGGGGGGTTCGGCATTCAGCTTGAGGTAAGTAGGTACGTAAAGATTTTGTCTATTTTTACAGTTTTCCGGTACATTGATTGGATTTTGTCAGACGCAACCAGAGGCGGTCAATCTCGCGGCGTCTCTCCCGACTATATCTATCTATTTATTAAATCCCTATTATAAATACCTAGATAAATATAAAGCCACAATCATTCCGGACATTGGGAATTCATTGGATTCACCGAAAAGCAAAAATAAGCTAATCTTTTACCCGATTTAGAAAAGACCCATCTTCTTAAAGTGAATACCGCAAAAGCATTAACACGGAACACCGTCAGTGATGGAATCATAATTTGGAGGTAGGTTTGGGACTGAAAGGAGAGAGAAAGAAAAAGTAAATTAGGAAGCATAAGGTTGGGAAATACCTGACTATTCACATCTATTCACTAAACACGGCTAAGGTCATATCAAGCCGAATTGATATTCAGAATATATCTTTCACCAGGGTCACAAAACTTAACAATATAATCGAGTTTAGCAATACACAATTTAGTATGACCCAAATAATATGAAAATAGAATAATAGATTGTCGTGATCAATCAATAATTTTGCCTCCGTTGCAGGTGTACCTTCATTGATACACCTGGCCGAATAAAAGCGAATAACGCAAAAAGTGTTTATAACACGCTGTAAATTATTTTTATTTAGTCACGGAGGCAAGAAGTCACGTATACTTTTTTTATTTATAACAAAGAGAGACTGGTATTGCACCGATTTTTGAGGTTTATTTATTTTAATCCATGGGCGTAAGAATTATTATAAATCTTACCGCAGCGTAATATTTGTACCACTCAATGTTTTTTCCTAAAATGGAGTTCATTTTACTAAAAATCGTTCAGAATTGAGAGCAGCATTCTGGAATTCGATACTGTTTAATAAATAAACATTACGAACGATAAGGCGAACAACAGCAACTTTGACAAAGCCCTACGAAAAAAAACTACTATCTACTACCGTTATATTTTTATTTTTATGCATCGCTTCATTTGACTCTCGTTTTTCTTCCGCCGTATTCTGGCGACCGTTGCAATCAATTTCAATATATTGAAAAAGAGTGTTTCCGGAGTTCTGAATAAAAACATGGTGACAAATATTATGGTAATAGCATTTTAAAAAAATGTTCTCAGGTTTTTGTCGTACTGACCAGTCTGTAGAAATGAAAAAAAACATTATCACACTATAATGAGTAGTGAGTTGTTGCAGGGGTGTCGCCAGCCTCCAAGCTAGTAGGCAGCTTATTTTTTTATAGAGCTTACAAGGAATGACCAAAGAAGTAGTTAGAACAAACTAGAAATATTTACATGCAAGCTTACGTGTACCAGGTAAAAACATTTTCATAAACCCTGTTCATAAACTCGGTCGTTTTTTCATGATATCCCCTTGATATGGTGTGGATGAAGTTGGAATTTATTTATGTAGTACAGGTATATACTGAAATGATATAGGGTAAAGTGGGTGAATATGGCACCGATTTTTTTCAACGTGGTTAGCTCTAACAATATGAACATTAGGCTTTTCTTTCTTTGTGTAATGAAACTTCGTCTTTTTAACTAATACAAAAAGTAGGTATCTCATCACAAAAGTGAATAATTAATAGCAAAATAGTAACTTGAAAAAAAAATGGAAAATGCCATATTACCCCAAGACCTCGGGAATATGGCACTACCGATCTGGGTAATATGGCACCAGTATAAATACAATCTAATAAAAGTCAATATCGTAATACAACGCTTTTATTATCAATAATCAAAATCAAAGTACAAAAGAAAGTTGGAAGTGTTCGTATAATAAGCTACGTAGAACAATCTAAACAGAACATTTTTTAAAAAAATAAGGAAATAAGTAGGAAATATTAAAATAGTTAAGCAGAACAATCGTTACAAAAGTTTTCAAAACTTGTACACGACTCATGCAACCAGCGCAAGCATTTCGTGCATTATAACCAATCACATTTCGTCTCGTTTTTTTTGCGTAGAAATACCCGTTGCATTGTTTACAGTAATCACTTTCGTTAACTATCTGCGTATCATCGTCACTTGAGCTTATCATTTCTAGAGACGAAGGTGAACTACTTGAAGATTTCACATGTTTTTTTTCGTTGCTTATTTTCGGTTCTCTTTGATTTTGTTTTCTTTTTAGGTTTAGCGGCTTGCGTCATTCTTTTAGCAACATTTGCGGATCTCTTTGCAGCGGCAGAAAACATTTTTTCTTTCTTTATGCGTTTTGCAGCAATCACGTCAGGTGACGTCAATATCAGGGCATGTTGCTTACGTTTAGATGCATTCCCACTAGGACCGGCAATTGAGGGGATTAATTAAAGCGCAAGCAGCAGTGGTTATTTCCAGATCTTCAGTCGGATAAGTAGGTGAGTTTGTTGTAGGTTGATCACGGGTAGACGCAAGCACAGTACCAGAAATTGGCTCGAACCTAGGCAAATCTGCAGTCGTGGTCAGATCTGAGATGGCACTATCTGTTGGTAGTAGTACGGCAACACCAACCGTTGATACAGGCAAGTCAGGACTGTCAGGAGTAGCTGTTGTTGTATCATATCGAAAAGCATAATCTGGAATAACAGTTTTATCCAGTGGATAATTCCGCATGCTCTGAAGCCAGAAACACCATTTTGGACATTAGCAGCTTTTGACCAGGAGGTATTCAATAATGAAGGAAACTGGTATCGTGTGAGTTTCCGGCCTGCATTATTCCGTATCCATGTCGCACATGCATCACGCCAATATGTCTTCAGCGGCTTGAAGAATGATCGGGTCCAGGGGTTGCAAATAATGGGTGGTGTGGCTTGAGAGGCATAAAAGAACCACATCATTGTTTGCTGCATAATCAAGTACATCAGGATCGGATACGTGTGAGGAATGACCATCAAGAATTAAAATGACTTTTCCCTGATCTTTTCTTGGTACAAATACCGTTTGTAGCCATTTTAAAAATATGGCAGATGTAACGTAGGCACTCTTTTCACTCATCACCACTTGGCCTCCTGGTGGTAGCCCGTCTTCAAATTCTGGTTTCTTATTTTTACCTTTGAAAACGCAAAAAGGTGGTAAGAATTGCCCTTCCGCATTTACGCAACTAAGCACCGTAATTGTTTCGCCTTTTTCAGCGCTGGTTACCGAACATACGGCTTTGGATCCTTTTGACGCAAGTACCTTATCAGGGGAATTGTTTAGTTGCATGCCAGTTTCGTCGGTGTTATAGATTTTTCTTGGAGAGTTATTCAACCCATGTTCTTCGAAGGCCTTCGTTAAAATATTAAAGTAGTCGTTAACTTCTGTCCTATTCATTCCTTTCATTCGAGCTACGGATAACCCTTGTGCCTTGGGTATAGAAATATCTGGGTGTCTTTTAAGGAAACGGATCATCCAATCATAACCCGCTTCCTCTTTAGTAGTATTAAAATTATTTTTTATGCCATTTTTGATAACAAAACTGTAGGCCAATCTCTGTATGTCACGCATGGTGGCTGGGAAGTTACTTTTTTCCAGTTTCTTAATGTACGACACAAGCTTTTCTTCCCCTAAAACACATTTTCTGCCAAGCTTTACTTTCGTAATGTTTGTTTCCTTCATTTTGCGCTTAAGAGTCCGGACTGGAACGTTGTAAATTCTTGATATCTCTCGAAAAGACCCAGTTTTATTCGTTATAGCTGCAATGGCCGCTTTCAGGTTTTCGAGACTCCACTGCGCCCGCAAATTCTTTTTTACGTAATTACGTGGCATCTATAACAAACAAGATACATACGTCTTATTTCGTCCTACAAAAATAAGCGCAACAAAGTGAATATTTAATGTGGGGTAATATGCCGCGCGCGGCATATTACCCAGCCTCAGTGAGGCATATTACCCCACTACACATATAAATTCGCACATGCACCGACCGAACAAATAAATCAGAAATGGCGGCTGGCCGGCAAGCACATCGAGACGGCTTGAACTATGTAATCGAACAATATAACGGCAATCGTGATACAAAGCGGGGGTTTTATTAACACACAGTTGAAGATGGGCTTCTAAAATATTTCAAAGTAATTATTTCGGCACATACCTTGTATTTTTTAATTTTTTTACAATAAATCCTGTTCTTGACACGATGACAACTACAACACGCTTGCTATGATAGACGACTGACAAGTTGCAATGACTCGTGGAGCCATCTCTGTATTGGACTTGAAACTAGAAGGACTAACATCTAAGTGCGGCATATTACCCATGGTGCCATATTCACTCACTTTACCCTACTGTTATATACTGGAAAATGTTATGTCTGTCCAACTGGGAGAAGTTTTTATCCTAAAACCAGTTTTAGGACAGGAAAATTTTAAATAAATTGACTGGCGACTGGTGACGTCACGGGTCACGTCCATATATTTGATGCGTTTTCGGGAGTCACGAAAAAATAAATTATTGTAACTATTAAAACTAACTATAGCAATAAAAATACTGTTATTTAAGTAAGAAGGTTTATTGATAAAAAAAAGTAACAAATGAACTGGAAGCGAAAAAAAATCAAGGTCGAAGCGCAAAGCAATAAATGCTTTCTTGTTTTATTTTTTTGCAGTCAGTATTCCAACAATATTTAGATGAAAATCGTTGAAATTCGCGTGCTTAATTACGCGACCTAAAATTTTTCGTATTTTAATGTATTTATAGTAAGTAATGTCCAGTAAATAAATCAACAGAAAAGACAGGCGGTAAAGAAATAAACACATATTAGGGTGCGTATAAACAGGAACAAAAATCTACACTACGGATATTTACAAAAATATTCTTATTTCCAAAACACTTTGAGAAACACTACGTCAATCTTACCCCATAAGGGGGTAGACAGGCATACTAAAATGGCCTGTTTTTGTTGTGTGATAAACAGTTAAAATATTACAGAGGCTAATTTGGCAAAAGGAGTAAGATCGAAGTACTTTTGTTTAGTACATCTTATGGCTAATATGTTTTAATGCGATCTTTACATGAAGTTTTGTTTGCTCCGAAGTAGATTCCGTTTGCACCGTAGATTCTTCAATAAAAAATTCCAAAGTTGACAAATGTTCATCTCATCAAAAAATCACACGGTCTTACCTCAACGTACCTTAAATATTATTTTTCAATCATCATCATCATCACTTTTGGCTCTACAACCCCTGGTGGGTCTTGGTCTCCTCAAGAGTCTTCCTCCACTCATCTCGGTCCCGCGCCAGCTCTCTCCAGTTTCGAAGCTCCAAGGCAGACAAATCTTTGAGGACATTGTCGCTCCATCTTAACCTTGGCCTTCCCAGGCTCCTTCTCCCTATCGGTCTTGAGCTCAGTAGGGACTTTGGTTCTTGATGCTCGGTCATTCTCTCCACATGACCTAGCCACCGAAGTCTTCCCAGTTTTATGAACTTTGTGACGTTTAGCTCCTTAGACAGAGTATAGAGCTCATTGTTATAACGTCTGCGCCAAAATCCATTTTCTAGAACCGGTCCGAAGATGCGCCTCAAAATTTTCCTTTCAAAAACGTCCAGTGCTCGCTCATTCTTCTTAGTTAGAACCCACGTCTCGGCTACGTAGCTGCTAGCACTGGTCTAATTAGTGTTTTGTACACTAATACCTTGGTGGTTCTGGAAAGCAGTCTGGATATTATTTGTTTTAGTAGGCGGAAATAGCAGCGGTTTGCATTCACGATGCGCTTCTGGATCTCCTCTGTAGTGTTGTTATTGTTTGTTATCAGGGAGCCCAGGTATGTGAATCTTGGTACCGTTTCAAAATTTTGGCTTCCACATACGAGAGATGGGGTTTGTTGGGTACATCCTACGGCCATGTATTTGGTCTTCTGCTGGTTTACTACAAGACTCATATTTTTGGCAGAACTTTCAAGATTTATGAAGGCGTATTGTAAATCATCGGGATTTTTTGCAATTATGTCGATATCATCAGCGTAAGCCAATAGTTGCACAGAGTTGTCAAATATCGTTCCTCTTTTCTCAATGCCTGAGTCACGAATAACTTTTTCTAAGGCTATGTTAAATAAGAGGCAGACCAAACTTCTTGTGTAGTGGACAAACAATTCCTAGTCTCCACTCTTCGGGCATCTCTTCTTCTGTCCATACTTTTTGAATTAGGTTATGCAGGTATTGAGTAAGCTCTCCACCTACTGCTATAAATAATTCAGCCACCAGCTCATCTGACCCGGGGATTTGTTGTTTTTCAGCTGTGTAATTGACTGCTTCACTTCCTCCAGCGAAGTGGGTTCAGTATTGTCATTGTACGAGTCATCTCCCATGCTCTCCACCGTGTTGTGCTCCACCTCTGCCGAGTTGTTATTGAGAACCGTATCAAAGTGTCTCACCCATCTCCTCAGGATGTTCTTTTCACTCAGTATCACTCCGTTCTCGTCCTTGCATATATTTATTTTTGGCTTAAACTCAGCTCTCATGTTATTTACTTTTTGTAGAAAAGCCTACTCTCATTCTTAAGCCTGAGTGCTTCAGCCTCTCTAATTTCTTTTTGTAAATATTCACGTTTTTGTAAATTTTCAATATGGTTGGATAATCAAGGTTTCCCCACAAAATAGGTTCTCCCGCAAAAACACTACTCTTGAAACAGCTTACAACATTGGGAATTCTCCACGAATTGGCAAAATTGTGGATATATCTTGGACCTAAAAAGTCGGACAGAGAGCTGAGTTGACCCCGTTGAAATAAAAAGTAAGCTTTTTTGACGTCACATGGGTCCTTGTGACGTCACAGACGTTTTAGAGGGCAATTAAAAATTAAAAAAATAACTATAAAAATTCCGATTTTAAGTTAGAATGTCCTTATTAATAATAAAAATTTAAAAAAAGGACTGGAATTCCTTATTAGTTATAACAAAGAAAGAATTTCGCCTACGGTGCTCTCCCGTATCTGTGTCTGGGGGAGTTGTAACTAATTTTTCACTCCCATTCTCTCTTATCACTTAATCCAGCTAGGGATGCCACAGTTATTATAGTTCCAGACTCCGAGGTTATTGAGAATTTGGGACTAATGTGTGGTATTCGCAATTTTTTTCGAAGTATTTTTTAAATATTTATTTTATTTTATTCAATTCGTACTTTTTTAATAAACATTACAGATTGGAGTATATTGTGTAATTGTAAAAAGCATTCACTTTGTGGCTCATCATAATTTATAATAAAAACACGTAAATTTGTTTTACTATCGTGGTCAAAAACAAATTTATGTGTTTTTATTATAAATTATGGAGTATATTGTATTTGTCGTATTTGTAGTGACACAAACCTTGTAAGAGCGTTGTAGGAAATGATAAACATGTCGATATTTTGATTGGTGACCGGGTATGTCATCAAAATGACAATTCAACACACCTGCAAAAAGTGATATAAAGTCATAAAAAGTGATGAAACAAAAACTAGGTTACATAGGTAACTATTAAACCTGGTTATTGTTTCATCACTTTTTATGAATCTATACATAGGTAACTATTAAACCTGGTTATTGTTTCATCACTTTTTATGAATCTATATCACCTTTTAAAGGTGTGTTGATCAACTATAAGATACTTTAGGAAATACGTGGCTCTCCCCCCAGGTAAGTTGATGAACAAATTGGTGTGGCTCGGACAGACCTGAGGAATTTGTTTTCTTGGGGCCTCCTGTTTGATGTCAAGTTTTTTGGTGAAATCCATGTTAAAATTTGACTTATTTCTGTATAATTGTTTTATTGTAAATAACCCCTGCAACGCCGGGTACACGTCAGCTTGTATGTAAATATTTCTAATGTATCCCCCACCTATCAGTGGCGGCTCGTGACTTTAGGGTGTAGGTCAAAGATATTAGAAGAACGAGATATGCTATGTTGGCCGCAGGACCGTAGGCGAAGTACTACCTAATTAGGGTACTTTGAATGCTGTCGGGACGTGTACGCACAGAAATCTGTTCTATGTATTAGTGCGGATACCTTAGCGTAAGCGAAGGTGTGCAGTAGTATTGGTAAACAAAACCGGCGACACTGGGCAAAACAATTCCACACAGTACGAACTGCTCATGGCACATCTCGTTCTTCTAATATCTTTGGTGTAGGTACTAGAGTGCTAATACTACACATAATTGCGTCATTGATGTTGTTGTAGCCGAAATCGTCTTACTTTTTATTCGAAAATTTGTTTTTGTATGAAGATTTTCCGGAAATACAAATTATCAGCCCACGCATGGGCTAATAATAAATATATAACTGTAACTGACATTACTGTATTGCATCCAAGTCTAGTTGTGATTTAATGCAATCTTCACTGCTGCAAATCTTAACACTGTGACCACAAATTGGAAAATCCAAAAAAACAATAATTTTCCTACTCAGTCCTTCTCATCCTGCTCCGATCTCTTCCACACGGTCCATCTACCTCTTCGTCAGTGCTTCCACTCTGCACCCACAGCCCCTATTTCATCTGGCATTCTTTCTACACATCCAGCCTATCGCAGTCTTTGGGACCTACATAATCTTACGATGGTCTCATGCTCAATTGTTTTTCTAGTTCATGGTTCGTTTGCCCTGCTGTGTCGCAAAACATTTTCTCATTTACTATTATAATCAATTATCCTGCTCACTTTTATTGTTAAATAATTTCTGCACACCTGCTATGCGTTACGAAACAAGAGTGTTTAATAATAATATTATATTTCTTGGTATACTTACTAGATGATTATGAAACCTTTTTAAAATTATACTTACAAACATCTTTCTTTATCCTGCTTCCATATTTTTTCTAATACCTACTACTACACAATTCAACCTCTTTTATTTACATAGTGGATTACTAACAAAAGAGAGGTGGTAACTATTTGCAGAATGTCCTCAAAATTTATTGGATGCCCTTACTGGTGACATATCACAATCAATCTGCGAACATACTACTTTACTAAAAATGCTGTGGGAGGTGGTGAGTATGTGATGCACCTCCCCCCTTGGTGGCACTTACATCTGATGTTGTGGCAACCAAGCTTTACAAGCCACTGCAGGACGCCCTTATGCTGGTCTTGCACTCGCATGCTAACTGGTATTGGTCTAATCTAGTAATGGTGAACATTAGTGCTCGGGAGTGCAAACGCGTTTTCAGGGCGGGGACGGTGTACTCAAACATATTTATGATAAGTGAAATGTCCATAGCGAATAATATATTTCCCTACTATCATGTAGATAAATATAGATACTAGCTATACCCCGCCACACGTTGCTGTGGCCGAGTCTGTCTGTGCAGAAACAGAAACAATAGCGCGTGTTGCTTTTACGTACAACAGATGGCGCTGTTTTTCAAAAAAGGAATGTTTCTCCAAGATATGGGGGTGTTTTTTACAAAGAGCATCTTTGTTCAGCAAATGGCGCTGTTTTTCAAAAAAACCATGTTTTTACCTGTCACAGGTGACATCTATATAATACAGGTATATAAAAATACACGCGTATTTGAATGCAACGTTATGTCAAAATTTCAAAGCAATCAGTGAAGAACTTTCGGAGATTTAAGATTTTGAACAAACAAACAATTACATTTTTATTTATATACATAGATATATAAAGAAGAGTGTCGCGGTGTGGGTTTTATTTTTGAACAAGTGTACCCTTGTCCATCTATGCTAGCAAATTCAGATCTAATTGCTAAAAATATTAAAGTCACTATAAAATAAACAACATACAAATTTCACACAGGATTTGCAGGGAAGAATGTTAAACAATCCACTTTTATTTAAATTTATTGCTTTTACATATAAAAATTACATTTATTTTAAATAAAAATTTAATGTATATGTACATACAACAATACCACTATTAATGAAAGAGTGATAAACTTAAGTATTCTTATGGTTTATAATAAAATATGTTAGAATATAAACAAGTCACCAAATAATGTTTTGTTAAAACACTTGGTTCAGTAATGCCACTGGAGATTCGGCAGGAACAATCAATGGTATAAACCACCTCCTCTGATCAAGATCCATTCATTCTTTTGATACTTAAAATTTACTTCTAAATCATATTTGCACATTTATAATGATACAATGCAACATTTAAGATTCAGTGCTAGGTATGAATACCTAAAATGAAGAGATAATTTTTCATTAAGTACGCAATCAATATACAGTACTCTCTCACTAATCCGTCACCCCGAAAGCGGGCAAGTATCCAATAAGTGAAAGCGGCGGATTGTGGTGTATGTATATAAACAAAAAAAGCTAAAAATTAAAATGTGTTTCGTAAAAATACGCTATCGAACTATTGTAAAATTTCCATTTTTTGGCTTAAACTTAACCCCTTCAGCGTTTTACAGTTTCCTTACAAATTACCCAAAAAAACAAATGTGTTTTTGAAATATCGAATTCTCTCATTTTTTCGGTGATAAAATTAAGTAAAAATGTGATTAGTGTTTTTCAAGTTTGATATTAAATGCATACAACGGAAAGATAATTTTGTATAGTTTCTAAAACAAAATATAAGATGTACATATATAGCTCATTTGAAATACACAGAAAACATTGCAAACTGAACAAATGTGATGAAAGTACTAAGTAGAAGGGTTAAGGTGGCATGTTTACGATTACAAGAAGACTCCACTTTGTTAACTTATTCAAACAAAAAAACGTGGCAGGACGAAATCAACAGAAACACATGCAACGGTACATGCATATAATATACATAGGACTAATCTAAATGTCCTAAAATAAAAATATTAACTTTGGCGACCGGTAAAATGGTCAGCTCTAGCAAGCTAGACGGCGGTATAGTAACTAACGGTATGAGTGTGTAAGAGTAAGATAACCCAGCCCGTCGGCGTACAAAGCATGGCGCTCGAGTCTAAGCATGCGGTGAGCTACTGAATTTAATTATTTGAATTTGAATTGAAATACGAATTATAGAGTCTGATTTCGTGCTTTCAATAATGGCAGATGACAGGAGTTGTTCGATAGTCGAGCGACAGATTACTGAGAGATTTAGAGTATTTATTTATTTGAAGATTCTGTTGATTGTATTTAAATTTTCAATAAAAATTTCAAAATTTGACATTCATTCAAAACACAGATCTGTAACACTTAAACAAAGAGACCTCTATAAAATCTCTTTTGCCTGAACTTAGACAACAATACATGACGAAGCCTTCCCCGAAATAGATTTCCATTTATTTACAGACCTGAAAACTAGTAATAAGTAATTGACAAAAGTTTTGCATGCTGTGTGTTGGTACATACATACATGGTGTTGTAGTTTTTTTACAACCACTCTGGCATTCTGTGCCGGCAATTTGTAATTTTATTCATAAAATAATGGCAGGTAATCTGAATGCTCCAAACGGCCGTTGGCGCTAGTGAGTAGTGTAAGTTTCTAAGTGATGAACAGTTTTCAATATTGTATTGTGCCTCTGTGCTTCTTGAGAATGTCTGGATGTAGGTTTCCAAGTGATGAACAGTTATCATTGTTGTATTGTGCCTTTGTGCTTCTCGAGAATGTCTGGATGTAGGTTTCCAAGTGATGAACAGTTATCATTGTTGTATTGTGCCTTTGTGCTTCTCGAGAATGTCTGGATGTAGGTTTCCAAGTGATGAACAGTTATCATTGTTGTATTGTGCCTTTGTGTGTCTCGAGAATGTCTGGATGTAAGTATCCAAGTGATGAACAGTTTTCAATGTTGTATTTTGCTTCTCGAGATCATCTGGATGTAGGTTGTCAAGTGAAGAACAGTTAAGAAAAAAGTGGATTGTGCCAAAAAATAGTTATAGATATATATCGATAAAAAATTCTCATATTTGCAATAAACACTTTGCTCCATCAGCCTATGTGATGCCTCTGGAATCTCTTCCAACTGTTATGTACAGTCTAATGAAGTTGTCTTCTAATTTTTTATTATGGTGAAAATGTATTATATTTAAAAAGTTAACCCTTCCACACCGTAACCTAAGTTATGGTTATACATAACTTACTAAGTAGTCCCTTTTCCCAATGATTTTTTTAACTACTTGACAACCCAAGCACCATATTATTTAAAAACCTATATTGTTTATTGTTTTTGAAAATGCCTTTAAATCCTTAAAACAATACCTTTTAAACCGTATCACATGGCTGTCATGCAAATGATATCCAACCATACCAGCACCATCTGCTTCAAACTTTCCAGATTAACTAATTTATTTGCTTTCAAAATATTTTTTTAATTTAATTTATTTGAATTTTAACAAAAAAAAAACTTTCAAAATATTTTTTTAATTTAATTTATTTGAATTTTAACAACAAAAAAACTGCTTACACTATAAAAACAACGAGAGAGTATAAGAAACAAAAAATGTATATAAGTAAGCAAATTATAATATTTGTCTCATACAGCAAATAAAAAGTTGATTCACTTAACTTAGATTTAGGACAAAATGCAAAAGAAACTCTACGTTCAAGATCAAAATAGTAAAATGCAGAACCATTTAAAAAGCATCAGATCACAAGAGATATTGAGGTATACTTATATATGTAACAGCATGGGAACCCAAATTAAATTTTATTTAGCGCCAAATAATCTACTACTTACATTAAGTCCTTCCAACCTTCGTGGGCAATATCTATAAATAATATAATCAAAGTTGGAAGCATAAAAAATGAAAGAAGAATTATGACAGCAAAATTGCACTGAAATAAAAAAGGCAGATGTACAATGTATGTACCTACATGTAGTAACTCTAATTTGAAATTAATTAACACATGAAAAACCATATGGTAACTTTCGAAATTAAAGATTAAAAATAAATTCGAAAATAATATTATTCAGGTACCTAATTTTTAATCTCCAAAATTATTGTAATTCGATTAATCGTCCTTACTTCTTTTTTCAAATTTTATAAAAAATAAACAGATTTTCTGAATAAGTTTTAGAAAATATATATCAGTTTTAACTTCTCAAGCAAAAATCCACTAAACGCCGGCCGGCGTACCCAATTGGTAATTTGAAAAAATATTTTCTGTTTGCGGGATTTTTACCCTCGGCAAACTAGTCATAGAGGCGCACTAATATCTCATTGAAATGTGTTCCACTATTATCATGCGAGTAGCAGTGCACAGGGAACGCATTCGGTAGTTTCTGGTCGTTAGGCATTTGAGCATTGTAGGTCAAATTGGAAGTAAAAAAGTGGAACAAATTTATTCGCTACGTGACTCATCTAAATATATGTAGTACATAAAGTGGATGGTCTAAATTCTTGACAAATCAGTTACAATTTAGAAAATGACAATTAAAATAATTTTCTGTTAAAAATATTAAGTTATAGGTAGGTACTTTATCGCTTATCTGAATTCTCCAAACAAAACACTTCCAATTTTGACAACAATGACACAATTTTAAGCAAAGGTTTTAGAGTTCGTTGAACTGGAATTAAGAGGCAAACAAAAAAAATTAAATAATAAATTCAAAAGTCTAATAAAAATGATTCCTCACATACTTACAATAAATAAGAATCTATAATACTAGCATCAAACAATTAATCTGTATCCTCGCCTTTCTTTTGTACTCTTCACATTAACCGATATGTTGTCATTGCGCTGGTAATATTTATGTCACAGAACTTTCAAGAGTGTTTGAACCTGCCCAGTAACATTAAAAATAAATATTAGTCGCGACAGCGGTTAATGAATTAGCACTCAATTTTACAATATACAACTGGCCATGGTGACATCAGCAGATGATGTCACCATGGTAGCACACATTTCATGTTCCTCTGGTGTTCAGAGCTGGCCCATGATGACAATCCCTGATACTCTTCACAAGACTCCAACCAACTATATAATACAGCACAAGGGCTATGTAGAATACAAATAACAATAAGTAAAGGGGAGAACCTGAGGACTGAAATTATTGAGACCAAACTATGTGCCTTTCTCGATAATGGATAATGAACTTTTATGTATCTGAAGACAGGTTAAAATCTGTCACAAAACAATATTTGCCTTTCCGGGAGGAAACATGCATGTCACAGATTAGAATGTGTCACTATAGATTTCATGGTGTTATGTAGTAGATTTTTTAATGAAAATATTTTTTTAAATTGATATCTGTCAAACTTCCTCTGTGTGCTAAAGCAGTTTATTCCCCTCTACCTCTCAAATAATCAAAGGAGACAACACTTGAGATTTATCTTAAAGATTACGAGATATGTATGCCGTCGCTTGTTTATTTTGGAGGACTAGCGGCAAGGGGAGTTGGGGTAGAGATGTGCCGGCCGAGAGTTTCTAGGTTGCCGTGGTGAGAGTCAACCCTGTTCATCTTGGCTTTCAGCTCATCTTTGGGATCTGCCGAATGCAGAGGATGAGCTTTAGTGAAGGAATCAGGGTTGTGTTTCAAGCCCTCGGAAGGCGGTGACCCGGCATGCTCCCTCTCAGCGTTGATGAAAGCTCCATTCTGCTTGTTGTGGCTTCCATTGGTTACATGAGAGGAACCGTTGAGGTGGGCGGGGTCTTGCGTGGTGTAGGACAGCTCCGTGATGGAGTCTATTCGAGGCGGAGAGGAGGTCTTAAAGGTCTTGTGGTGGTCCATGCCGGCCGCCAGAGAGGAGGACTTTCCCTTGGAGTCACCGTACAAAGCGCTGTCACCTAGAGTGTTTAATTTAAGATTTATTATTTAAAAAAAGGATAATAAGATAACTCTTGGGGCAATTTGAAACTAACTAAGGAAAAAGCAAATACAAGATCGAAAGTCTGTATCAAACTCGTGCAAGACAAATATAGGTTACATTCAAACAATCCAAAACTATGACTAGTCTCATGTAAGCAAAAGTATTTATGCTCAAAGAAGAGATATAAAATATATATGAGTCAGTTAACCCATTGGCCTCAAACGACGCCGTCCCGGCGGGTCTGGTGTCGTCGGCTTAAAAATGAAAAAGGGATACATTATTGACATCTGTGTTTAAAATTTTAAATGCCAATCGCTCTGTAGATAATTAAGCATTCATTTCGTAGTAATTGGCAGGACTCCGTTGGTACAGTTTTTTCCTGATATTTACGATTGAAATTTTGTTATATTTCAGCGTCATTGAATTTTTTTTTTAAATAGCGTGTGGTTCGGGAATTGACGAGCTTGTTCGTAAAATGCGTGGTGGGCGGCTAACATCAGCCCAAATTGAAATAAAATATATTATGGTCATAAGTATGATTAATGTAAAACTTTTCTTAATCCAATTATAAAAAAAAGAAAAAAAAAATGGTTTTTATAAAAAAAATATTTTTATATCCTCGTTTAATCATATTATTATTATTTTTAAAAAAAACTGCATATATTTTTTGCATACCTTAATTCAATGAACGAGTAAATTTAAAAAAATTGTTTCGTTTGCATGTTTAGTTTAAAAGTTATGTAAGATTTAGTACACCACTGCAGATTTAAAACTTCGGTACAAAACAATTCGGAGGCCAATGGGTTAAAATATTAGCTGTTCAAAAGATATTATGATTTAAAATTGTATGCCAAAACCTATTGTCAGATTCTATATATAAAGAAAAAGTAAATCACACACACAACACAAGATTTAGTCAAAATGAAGGTATGTCCATTCCAAAAATTATAATAAATACGGCCAACGAACATTTACTTATCTTGTGCCTTCTATATAGAATAAGATGCCAATGAATGTAAAAAGCAAAAAATATATCAAGATTTTTCTATATTTTATCATCTTAATTGATTGTATGCATGTAATTGTATAAATATTCCTACGACAGTTTTTAAGTATATTGTGTGCCTTTGAGTGACCGGGTATGTCATCAAAATGACAATTTAACCCACCTACAAAAAGTGATATTAAGTGATGAAACAAAAACTAGGTTAAATAGGTTACATAGGTAACTACAGGGTTTTTCCAATAAGAGGTGTTATTTTGAATAGCCCGCTATTTCGGTAGATTATGTTACTTTTGAAGCTGTCATTTTTTGACATTTGACAAGTAGAAACTACGCCATTAATAAAAATGGAAAGATACACGCTTCAACAACGCATTGAAATTATTAAAATTCACTCGAGTGAATCAAATGCAAATCATCTTGAGTGATGAGGCCCATTTCCACCTCGGTGGCTTCGTCAACAAGCAAAATTGTCGCATCTGGGGCTCGGAAAACCCAAAAGTTATTGTTGAAAAGCCTCTCTATCCTCAACGTGTGACTGTTTGGAGCAGTTTACGGTCCGGCGGACTCACTGGACCTTACTTTTTCGAAAATGAGGCTGGAGCAACAGTTACGGTGAATGGATTGCGCTATCGAGAGATGATTAATGATTTATGGTCGGAATTGGATGGTATTGATCTGGACAACGTTTACTTTCAACAAGACGGCGCTACGTGCCACACAAGCAACGAAACCATTGATCTTTTACGATTGAATATCAAATAACACCTCTTACTGGAAAACCCTGTATTAACCACTTAATACTCGGTTTTTTTTAACAAAAATGAAACCCAAAACATCAGGTTATTTTATTTTTTATAAAGAGTTAACATAATTTATAATTGACCAGTTCAAAAAAAAACAAAACAGAAGCAATAAAAAATGTAAAACAACTTAATCATATTCAAAAAAATAAAACAAGAATAACTATGATAAAAAATAAAAACAATAAAAAAATCTGGCGAGCGCAGTTCGTTTGTTTATACAAGTCGCGGTTGTCGCGGTACGATACATGCGCCGTCCGCGAAAACCGCTTATTCAAAAGCATTAAGTGGTTAAACCTAGTTTTTGTTTCATCACTTTTAATGACTCTTTATCACTTTGCAAAAAGGTGTGTTGAATTTTAATTTTGATGAAATATCATGGAACTGACTGTGTTATATCTATCTGTCTATGTATTTTATGTCTTTGAATTGTAGTCACTTGAAATTTTATTCTTCTGTATCTATTTTGTGGCTTCTTGTTATGTGTGCTTTACTGTATGATTAATACTGTGAACATAACCTGCTGACAAACTGCTTCGGCAGTTTAGCGGGTGCACATAATGAATAATAAAAAATAAAAATAAAGTATTTAGGTGTTTTCACCAGACCCGTATATACTGCATACTAGTAATATAGTATTTACGAGTAAGCGACCCGTACAGCACTATTTTGTAAATATGATACATGACGGTTAAATTGGTAGTCGCAATTAATTTAATCGCAAACTGGATCTATTATCTACCTTAATTAATATCATACATATTCATATTGTCATGCTACACAATTTTTGATTGTTTAATAAAATCACAATTGTTATTTCTGGCCTTGCAATAAGCTTATGAAGATTTGTTTGTTTACCTTTGTTATATATGAGAATGTTTTAAATACTTTGAACAGGAAATATGTAATCAATACCCATTTATTATTTAACATGCAAAACAATTTAACACCTGCCTTCATTTAGTTTACTTAGGAACTTCTCTGGTGATGAGGAAAAGGCGTAAACATACACAGGTTACGTGTTTAGTGTCAGTTATTAGTATGCATTTGGGCATTTTATTGTAAGGATAGTGTAGTCATAGAAGGCTATGCTTTTTGTAGTTACCTCCAGCATTCCTGTCTGGCAACGGGGAGTCCCTTGGAGAAACTCCCCCGTGGGGGAGGGAGGTGGCTCTCTCTTCTCGCTTCTCTGTCGTTCCACCACCCACCAACATACCCAGCACCCTACATATAAGTACATATCTAATTAATTCTTCTACAGAAAGAAAGCTTTCAGCAGTGGGATCAAAATAATTAAGTACATATCAAATTAATTTTCAACAAAAATTAACATCTCAACATTGAAAAAAATATAATAATTATAAACTAGGATTATACCAAGAAAAGATTATTCATGTGAAATATACATGACTTAATTCATCTAGAATATGTATTAACATTAAGTGTGTAATTTAATTAACCGCACTTTGATCCTTATATATATTAAACAATACCACTTTCACAGTGCTCTTAAAACATTTGTGCAAACACTTAAAACATCATCGCCCTTGAGGTGACTTTACACGAAATAGTAAAGCAGCCATCAGCCAGATATAAAATATTATTATTTTGCCTATTATATAATATATACCTTCGATTTTATGCTTGAATAAAGTGTTTTTAACATAAACAAATCAAAGATTCTTCATTTAAATAGTCATACATACTAACCAAAAATTTATTCCAATAAAATCCTTCTAGAAAAGTTCCTTGCAGCAATAAACAAAAAAGCAAATATTATAAATATTTGAGAAACAGACCATAATAATACTTCTAGACATTTAAATTAAGGCAAGTTTCTAGAATTTTCATAAATATAATAATTAACATTTTTTCAACCTCAAACCTTAAGCATTCGATTATTCTCAAATAAATGTTTATTTACCTCGAGGACTCCAAGTCTCCAAAGGTAGGGGGGAGGAAGGCAGGCATGGGGGTGTCGGGGGGGACTATGGGGGCGGGGGGAGTGGGCTCCTCTAACACGGCACCCCATCCCTCCTTCACCAGCACGTCTCCGATATCAACGTCCTGGCCTGTTCGGGACAGGTACAAAAACAACCTTGTTAATAATATACAGTGAACCTCTCTTAACATATTATGTTTTTTACATGAATATTATATACCAATCTCTTTGTAAAGGTCCCAAGTATATGTACATAATTATGGAATTGTAATGCGTAATAATTGTAAAGTCTTCTTTTTATATTTATCTTCGTGTCTTTCGTTGACAGTATAATAATTAGATAACATATTTTGTTATTGTAATAATTCAATTCCTGGAACGACGATTTAAAACAAATAAAAGAAATTCGCGCGGGACTCTTATTTTTGCCTGGAAAAAGCGTAGCGCCAGCGCAAAAAATACTTGCCAGAAATGTGTTAAGAAGTTTTCTAAGGGACAGGAAAAGAACTTCTTAACGGGAAAACCTTGTACAAATTATATGTGGGTTAAACTGAGCCATTTTACAAATTCGTTCTTCAGGGGACTGAACTTCTTAACCCCTCGGGCTAATTTATTCGCTTTTGAGAACAGCTCATACGGTCTCATAGAAATCACTTTGTCTTCCTTATTATCATGGTTAGAAATATGATCTAAATGGCGTTAGTGGGCCCATGCATTGCGATTAAACGCAGCGGTTTTGGAATAGCTGAAAACGCCAAACTGCGTAAAATGTACAATGGCGTTTTTACTTAATTCTATTTCAGCACCACCATGAAATAGAATTAAGTAAAAACGCCAGCCACAGTGCGTGTTTGTATGCAGTTTGGCATTTTCAGCAATTCCAAAACTGCTGCGTTTTAATCACAGTGCGTGCGCCCACCAAGAAAGAGAAAATACCACGCTTTATATTCAAATCTAGAAGTTAACCACAGAAGAATTAAATGTACAGCAGTATGAAACCAAAGGTTCCAACCGCAATTTGAGAAAAAATTATGAAATTTTGTGAATTTTTTATTAAGGGGGTATTTGCAAAAACCGAAATAAAATTTCGGGGTGGAGAGGAATGAAGTAAGTTGGAACGGGGAACACGCTACGCGCGCTATTCAACTCAGTTGGAAGTCAGAGCAGTGATGAAATCCACTAGATGGTACCCATGAGTAAGGTTTGAACAAGAAATGCTTATTAATGGGCGTCTTTCAAACTATGTGAATAGTAATATTAAGTTGAATGTGCATGTTTTAGGTAAATTTCGATAGAAACATTACCTATTGCAGAAGGAGCTCATGATTTTATGATTCTTATCAGATTTCTATCAAACTTGTTTGTAAATTAGTTGATACCATCAACTACACTGCTAGACGGTAAGCAGTAACTTATGACTTATAACCGACGTGTTCTTCATTGACAGATGTCAAAACAATACGGTATTCAATCACAAATCATTTTCATAATATCTGATCATAATTATATCTGAATATAATGGCAAGATAAATAAAATATCAGTCATTTTCAACATTTATTATTATTGTTTACAAAAAGTTACATAAAACAAATAATTATGTAATGTAAAAAGCAAAAAAGTTGAAACTTTTTTGTATAAAGGCTTTTTTGTATAAAAAATTTTTTAATCAACTAGCATTTCATCGAAATATAAATGACGCTTTCCCAATTGACGTTCTTTACATACTATATCTAAGATATGTGGAGGATCACAAACATTCATAGACCTTGTGACTCTAGGATCGATAAGCTCAAGAAGAATGCAATCCATATAAAAATTAGTTAATTTAATAAGCATTTTTTCTTCCCAGAACTTGTAATCTCGAAGTATACGCTCAACTATCTCCAAGTTAGATAATTACAATCATAAACAAATTTATTAGAGGGCACATCGGTATGGTGGGGGATACCCCCCCCCCACCCTTCTACTCGGATTCGTTTATCTGAATAACATTTGTAAGGGTATCGAGTCATTCTGTGGGATTGAATCAGGAAGGTCAGAGGAACATGTAGAGATGAAGCCTACAAGAATTAATTCAAACTCTCATTGATTGGTTTGCTTGCCATGAACCATTTCCTAAAACAAACGTGATTATGTTTATTAGCAGTGGCACGATCGGGGATAGCAAAGTCACTTGTCACATGGCTGAAAAAATGGGGAAATTTGCTATGTCTAAAGATATCAACCAGAACTTTGGAAACCTACACTTAAAACGTAATGATGCGATAGTTTATTTTGCGGCGGTGACCAGCAGTGTCAAAAATCAGGGTGTGACTATGGCAACAGATCCAATAATGCTATTCCATCGTATGTGCATTGCCAAAAAGTCTGAAAGTGAATTTAAAGAATATTTCCAATATGAACTCTCTTCTGTCCCATTGTATCTTTTCTCAGAGGAAGGCATGCGCAAAGGAACGAAGTCTATATTTTACTCATCATTCAACCCTCTACCAAATAATACAGAAGTGGGAAGCAGTAAGATACACATAATTGATGGAGGATATTTACTGCACAGAGTTGTATGGGGTCGTGCTCAACCTTTTTCAGTGATTTTCCAGCAGTATGTCAGAAATGTACAAAATCATTACGGATCCAATGCAGTAGTGGTCTTCGATGGATACCCAGATTCTATAGAAAAGAAAACCACTAAAGGGATGGAAAGAGCACAGAGTGTTTGTTTTTTGAAAGCATTCATTCACAAGTGCCATAGGAAAATTATCTGGGAAATGAGAAGAACAAGTCTCGTTTTATTTCCCTACTCAGAACCTCATTTGCACGATCTCATAACGACAGTACAAGCTGAAAAGGATGCTGACGTTCTTATAGTAACCACAGTAAACTCGTTGTTATCTCAACATGATGTAGTCATAATCGTTGGTCAGTATATTGACCTGCTGTTACTCCTCACAGCTCTCTCACCTTCCAACGTATATTACCAAAAAGTTGGTAAAGGTAAATCACCTAACGTTGTACTCAAACAAATGTTTTAAACACATTGAAATAGTTGAAAACATTTTATTCCTTCATGCCATTAGTGGTTGCGATACAACTGGAGCTGCGTTCGGTCAAGGCAAACACAAATTTTGTAATATTCTTCTCAAGAACCACTCAGTGAATGAACTCGTTCGTGTTTTTCAAGATCCAAAAAACAAAGCCAGAAACAATCACTTTGGCTGCCGAAAAATTATTTGCACTTTTGTATGGCGGCAATGAAAAATCAAATTTGGAAAATTTAAGGTACATCATTTTTGTCAAAGGAGTAAAGAAGAACAAATTCAATTTATCTAGTCTACCACCCACCAAAGATGCAGTACAGCAACACGCTTCAAGAACATAATTGCAAGTGCAGACTTGGCTTGGTCACGATAAAGATCCAACTGAATGGGGGTGGAAAAAGATGCTGTTGGGTTACTATGTCAATGTAAACAAGGTTGCGTTGGAAAGCGCATCTGCAGAAAGTCGGGTTTGAAATGCTCCCTACTTTGCATTCATTGCAATGGCAACTCCTGCGAGAATGCTGTAGAAGCCTTCGTTGATGACGATGACGAGGAATATGATGACCCGGTCACCACAAATTTGGGTGGTGAGACAGATGAAGAAGCTATTAAGGGCCAGGAGTAAGAAACTATAGTCAAGGGCTTGTACTTCTGTCTAAACTTATCTACCATTAATTTTAATTTTTGTTATGCTGACAACTTAACTAAAAAAGAAAAGGATGTCAAAAAATGTAAACAATTTTTCTCTTTTTTATGTACCTTATCATCTTAATTATATTAATAATTTTAAATTTTACGATTTTTGATTACGTTGATAGGCATGTCAGACCTAGCTGCGAGTATAAATGTAGTGGCTTGGCCTATTTTAGTGGTCTTCCCATTGGGAATGTATGGCGACCGATATGCTGAAATAGGCCATCTACTGTATTTATAGCTAGGTCTGACACAGGCATGACGATTGTTGTCAACGTATATGTTCTCACAACAATAATTGTTAAAGAAAAATAAAATTAAGGCGGTGTCTAGTAATTTACCAATTCGAAATAATGAACATATTATTACGCAATACGGTAAATATGATGTTCTTAGCCGGAAAAAAAAATATTATAAATTTTTATTATTTATAAAGACTTAGCATTTATCAAAATTAAATCAGAAATATGACCTTTTTATGGCCGTCCTTTCGTATTGTTCAAAAAATATTTTTAAATTTTGAATATATCAAAAAATACCTTGAAGGTTTTTCTTCAAGACTTCGTTCAGAAATTTAAAAAAAAAAAAAGAATAAGGTTGTGGTATAATTATTTCCTAGGCACTATCTTTAATGTTTTTGGAAATGCGGTTTACTAAACTTTGGTTAAATTTATTCTAAAAAAAGGAACGAGGAATAGTTTCTATTATTTTTGTCCACTTTTTAAAATTATTTTCACATTTTTAAATTACCATTTGTTTAAGAGTTTCGAGTTTATTAAAATAATAAATTATTTTGCCGTAAAGTGGCGACATTAATTCAGCTACAACGGCAGAAATTAGAACTGAAGGCTTATTTTTAAATATGTCAACAGATGGCGTTAATCACGGAACGACACTTGGAATTTTCAACAAAATCTTTCGTGTCATCAGTCAGCGAAGATAATACCTACTTGTATATACGAAGTTTGCCAGTAATTTTTTATAAATTGACAAACGGTCTTGCTGTGCACGTGTTTATACATGTGTTAGTTTTCGACGTGGACATGCTCACACACACTTGTGTATATTATGTAAATATGTTTTGTCATTGATTTTGAGGACAGGCATCAGAGATGTTCATCGAGTTAGGTTGATACGATTCGTCTTCACAACATTTTATTGTATAAGTAAAATAATATTACATTTATTGTGAGGTGTGCTTAGCTGATTCTTATTTGGTACATGCTATATACGTTCATAATTTTTATTTCAAATTTAATGTACTTTACATACGATTTTTATATATTGAAGTGAAACTTCTTTACGCGCGTTATGCATTTTCAAGGACCGGAGTAAAACCGACTCATGACCGTCAAGTGACTCAAGGCCGATAACGCGACTAATTACCCTCGCAGATGTGCGTGACAAGTTTTTTTAGTAAAAAAACAGCCGTAAGTGAGTTTTTCAAAATTTAAAATTGCGCGGGACAAGTCAATTGAGGAGTACACGTCGTATACGCGGTTCTCGTCGCGCAAGATACCTCTCTTTGCGGTCTAGAGGCAGAGTGTTCGACACTCGTTATGCAGGACCCGGGTTCGAATCCCATATTTTTATAATTTTTAATTTTTTTTTATCACATGCTACTTATAAATATGTGAATTTATAAGTAGCAATTTAGTAGTCATTTATTTTTACTTGTGTCATGACATTGTTTTTAATAATGCATTACATATTATTTACTTAGGCACCGTTGTTTTCTTCTATGATCCTTATTAAAAAAAGCTTACAAAAAGCATGTTTTTTTGTTATCCTTCAAAACATGCATTTTTTACTCTTGAATAGTCTTCAAGCACGTTTTTTTATTACGGTCAGAGCACATTGATGTACCTACCTAGGTACCTACCTATTGTATTTTTTATGTCAGCGCGGAGCCTTCTGCAGTGGGAAAGTGTTTTAAAAAATCAAATATTGACATACAATATAAGTCAGTTATAATTAGTGACATCTTACGAATTTCAACAGAACTTTTTTAGTACAGAACTGTCTTTAAATGGCTAGTAAAACCTAGTTTCTCCGCTGGGGGGCATTGTTGTAGTTTCGTTCTGAACAGGGTACCTATTATACTTGGCCTTAAGGAATGAAATTTAACCCGGAGGCTGCCGTGCGCATCTATGTTTGATTCAAGATTCCGGGCCCTAGCTGCCGCGCGCAATCATACGTGATTTTAATTTCATCTTGCGATATCTCGGAACTTTCTGTATAGATGGCGCAAAACTTGGGCTTAAAAAATAATTTGAACCTTTATCTAGCGACATCTCTACACAGATGTGACAAATGATTTTGTTTATATTATGAAAGACCTCGTCAAACTGGAGACTACAATATTTCCCCTCTCAGTGTTTGAATTCCCCGCGCGCGCGTAGTTGTGTTAGTGAATCACGTGGTTCCTTCTTATCTCGACGGTTCGCGAATACTTAGAATCTGCAACGAATCGTGGTTCTAACGTTATTATTTTAACAAATTGTTTTTATTAACTACTCATATTTTTAGTGCAAATAAGTTTTGTGTTAATCAACATGTTTTGTTATTTTAAATCAAATAAGTTGTTATATCCGCCTTTCGAGTGAAAAATAATCATATACATTTTATTTTAATTATCTGTGTTTAGAAACTAATTATTGTGTTAATTTGTCGTTTTTCCTAATATTTTTTTTTGTGTAACCCTCTATCATGGCTCGACGCGACTTGTCTGATGACCAAATAAGGGAATATTGTCTCTATCTTATATCTGTTAAATTCTTTTATTGTACACAACAGCATAAAAAATTCAGGTATGAGCTTCTCCGATTATCAGTTATGTGTGATAAGACAATTAATCGCAAAACACCTCAAAAATACTCAAGTCAACTCAACTCCTCATTCGTCTCATCATGACACACCATTACGTCTGAGCCAATACCGGCAACATCAAAACAATCCAAGCCATACAAAGCCGGCCATGTTTGTGCGAATACAAAACAACAAAGCCGCAGAAAAATGGCTCGATATGTGTTCCCAGTGTAATGTGGCATTGTGTATTCATTCCTGTTTTTAAGTCTACCATTCGAATAAAAACTATAAACATAAATAATACGATAAGAAACTGTAAATAAAAGTTGAATAAATAATGAAGTTTTAAACAATAATATTATCACAAGTGAATCGTGAAAAATGGTGAGCCGTCGCAGAGGTCCCACTTCAGAGACGTGACTACTGATATTACTATACAGTAGAACCCCGTTAATTCGAACCCCGATAATTCGAAAAAACGCGTAATTCGAAATTTTCGCCAAAAAAATTTCCGCTGATAATTTTTTTCATACAAATTTTTTTTTAATTCGAAATTCGTTAATTCGTAATTCGAAATTTATTTTTGTCCGCGCACGAAAATTTGTTCGTGTAATTCGAAAAAATTTGATTTTTGCGAAAATAAATCATAATATTTCATAAATCTGAATCTAAAAGTCAGCCGTGGCGGTAAAACGCCGAAAAATGTATTTTTACGTGGTTATACATCGTCCTAATAAGTATTATTATTTTGTAAATCTGAATCGATTTACACTGGAATGTTGTACTTTTTCAAATTTATTTCGAATATCCGAGTTTGAAGGGCCGAGAAAATGCGTTTTATGTGGATATATGTCGTAGTTTTACGAGTTTACACCAAATATCTGAATTTAAAGGGTCGGCCGCGAAATTTCGATTTACGCGTAAATGTATCGTATATTTACGAATTTATTTCGAATATTTGAATTTAAATGGCCCGCTGCGACGGAAATCGGCCGCGAAATCTCGATTTACGCGTAAATATATCGTATTTTTACGAATTTATTTCGAATATCTGAATTTTAAAGGCCCCTCCGCGACGGAAATCGGACGCGAAATTTCAATTTACGCGGAAATATATCGTATTTTTATTAACCTTACTTCGAATATCCGAGTTAAAAAATACGGCGCGAAGGAAATCGGCCGAAAACTTTCGATTCACGCCGAAATATGACATATTTTTACGAATTTACTTCAAATATCTGAACTTAAAAGGCCGGCCGCGACGAAAAACTGCCGATAAAATTCGATTTACGCGGAAATATATCATATTTTTACGAATTTACATCAAATATCTGAATTTAAAGGGTCGGCCGCGACGGAAATCGGCCGCGCATTCTCGATTTACACGGAAATATATGGTATTTTTGCGAATTTATGTCGAATATCTGAATTTAAAGAGCCGGCCGCGACGAAACACGGCCGCGAATTCACGTTTTATGCGGAAATATATCGTATTTTTACAATTTAAATTCAGATATTTGAAATAAAGGGCCGGCCGCGACGGAAAATTACCGCGAAATCTCGATTTACTCGGAAATATATCGTATTTTTACGAATATCTCAATTTAAAGGGTAGGCCGCGACCGAAATCGGCAGCGAAATCTCGATTTACGCGTAAATATATAGCATTATTACGAATTTATTGCGAATATCTGAATTTAAAGGGCCCGCCGCTACGGTAAAAGGCCGCGAAAATAAAGAAATAATTGGTATTAATACGAATTTACAACTAAAATACCACCCGGATTTGAAGAGGCGGCCGAGAAAATCGATTTTCGGCGTATTTTTTTTTTTTTTTTTTTCATAAAATTTCGAATTACGTGGGAATTCGTTAATTCGAAATTTGATGTCCCGTGGATTTCGAATTAACGAGGTTCTACTGTAGTATGTCTGTATGTGTTGGTGAGATTACTGATTTGATAATGACGGCGGGTCGAAGTTTGTTGATGTTTCATAGATAGTTTTTATTCGTCAAATAATGCATCAATTTATAAAGATATCTTGCTTAGACTTTTCAAGAGTGTAACGTAAACAAGTTTTTTTTTGTTTTGGTAATAATTTACAATCTCTAAGTGCTGAGGATAATAAATAATGACGCAATATAAAAAATTCTAAAAACCCTTGGCGTGAGAGTATCTATTATGTGTTTACATTCGGGCAGCAAAAGGGTTAAAACACTTTACCTCTGTTTCAATTTTTGGCCTGGTTTTGGTGGATTAGAGCTTGGATACGTATTAGAGTTAAAACACATAAATTATATACCTATTTCTTTTATGAAATTTTATTTTCTACAAAATTAGTATCAATAATTTTTTCACAAAATTGTACTGGAAACGAGTATTTACAAAAAACCAAAACTAGTCACGCAAAAAACTGTTTTTTTTCAAAAATATACGCACCTTTACGACTTTCTACCTCGGTACCTATTAGAGATTGAAGAAAATTCTATTTACAAAAGTTGTAGGTAACTTTATGTTCTACTTTAATTGTTAAGCTACTTTAGCCGAAATTTGCATTGGAAATGAGATATTTTGGAAAAACTAGATTTTGGCGCGATTTCGGCCGGTTTTTTCAAAATGGCTGCGCGAGCACAGATGTGCCAAGGTCGGAAACTCAGATTTTACATCAGGGGACCAGTTTATAAAACATATAAAAAAATTGGGACTGCCGGAATAATTACGATCGCGAATCGCTAATTGCCCTGGACTATTAGTAATGAAACGAACTCTTCACAAACACTTTATTGAAATATAAGAGAATACCACTCCTTAGTAAAAAAACTCCTTTTCTTTTACCATAATTTATTAAATATACCATTGTTACAACTAACATGACTGTATAATTAGAAATTTATGTAAAAGCCCAGTAGGGCGTAAATAAATAAAACTAGGAAAACGATTTTAGTGAAGGGGCACTCTGTAACATTCTGTGCTGCTGGTTGTCAGCCGGCACGCCAAGTGTTGCGAAAAAAGGGATTAATTGTAAAAAAAGTCTACTTGGGCTAGAAATGATACATAATAACATAACGACTATCCTTTAGTGTCATATTTTTTCTCAAGTGCCTACACATTTACGTATTTATTTTTTGTAAAATGAAACGTGCACTTCACTTGTCACTTCGAACTCATCTCAGATACTGAAGATAAATAATTTGCGTTGTGATTTATATAATGCGGTGATACAAGGAACAATATCTTAGTATTGAAAAACTGTTTATATTTATTTAAGCATTGTTTTAATGCTTTTTAAAATAATTTTACTCTCTAATCGTTTAGACGACATTGACGTGGTGATAATTTATATATTTAAAATTATCCTGTATTTAGAATTAAAGGATATAATCGAACTTTAAGTTATTTTTAGAGGTTCTGTAAATATTTTTTTACGCAATTGTTTAAAACATTTTAATGCGTTTTGTTTTCTCATCTTTAGAAGAATAAATTATTTGTTCAAAACATAATATTATTTTCTAATAAACAATAAAGAAATTTCTAAAAACTGCGTCAAAAACCGCAATTATGCTGCGCTTGCGGTAACATCCCCTTAATTATTTCTAAATGAAACGAAAGAAATGAGGTGACAATAATGTTTATAGTACAATAGTCTAATAAAATGTGTGTTTTTCATTATCAGTAATTTCAGTTCAATGATTAGACGAATAAAAGTAGGTAAGCCATATTTAAAACATTTTTACGTTTGCATTAAAAATTTTAACATTTCAAAAATGATATGTTTATTTCTAATAATTAAATTTGAAAGTGTATTTAATCACTTTTCAAAAATAGTTTTTAGTTTTCGGAGACTTTCAGAATTATTTAATTTATTTGAATTTTATTGCAAAACGGAAATACTCCAACCTTCTGATAGAATATGCCAGAGGCCTTGAGGGGTTAAGCATGAAAACTTCTTAAGTAGGAACTTCTTAAGTGAGTTTCACCATATTTGCAATAAGCCCTTTGGCCATTTTACAGTGAAAAATGTTTTATGAATGAATTTATTTAGACCTTGAAAGTTTTTGTTTCAGAATGTTTCCTTTGTCATTGTCTTTTGCATGATACATCGAAGTACTACCATTTACTACCGCGTGAAAACGTGGAGATTCGCAAAGAATGCATGGTTGATGTAAGTGTAATAAGTTAAATTAAGAAAGACGCATTTATATGGTTTGATTCCGCTACTGTTTACTTCACAAATGTCAAAGTCGTGATGACATAAGACCATTTGAAAAAATGAGTGTGATGACTTTTGCGCCACTTTATACAAATATTATTACCATCTTGCACATCATAGAGTTTGACCCCGGGCACGGGGGAGCCTTCACGTCCCCCGCGGGGGGTGGTGGCCCCTGTTGCCTCGCGCTCCCTGAATGCACAAGTCCGGGACCACAAACGTTTCCAGCGAGCAACCTGGAAATAAATGAGCATAAGTATATAAAATTAATAGGAATGGTGTATGTTGTCTGAATTGTAAGCAAACGTGGGAAACATTACACTATTTTATATAATAATATTAAAATCAGTCTTATTATAATATATTAAAATCAGCTCTGCACAGCAGGCCATGAGAAAAATAATTTCCCTAGGGGACTATGCCATCTTTGCGAATGCTGTGTGGAGGGTATTTTGAAGGAAAGTAAGAATAGGAAGTTCTGGAAAGGAAAAAGGTAGGAATCTGGAGGTCAGTGTGTCCTGGAGTAACATATGAATCCATCCCTCTAATTGCGGTGCAAGGCGATGAGCCTAGATACTCTGGCTAGAGAGGTCAAAGGGTGTCTGTTAACCAGCCTCTCTTGATTCGGCTCGCTATGCAGCCAAAACCTGGATAGACCTCATGCCATGAATCCGGGTACCGCCTTCTAAGTCACCAAACACAGCGAATCTCTTGGGATGGCTTATGGCAGAGATGCATGAATGGTTCCCGGGGCGGCGGCATCCACACCCGTCTTCCAAATTGATACACACATAGAATTTAATGCCATAGATTTCTATCAGAATTCACTGTATTATTAATTATCCTTGTTCGGCTGCATGGTGAAAACCAGTTTGTGAAAATTTACATAAAAATGTTTTTCTTAAATAGGCAGTGTTGTAAGATTTAACTATTTAAGGACCCAGGAGGGCGATTCTCGTTCTTTTAGCCTTAAGCTAAATGATAGCATTCGTCAACGACTGCTATCGTTTGTGAAAGCTAGCAGTCCGTCGCTTGTAACATCTTTTCTTAACTATTAAGCGATTCTCGTTCTTCTGATAGCCTTACAAGTTCGATTTTGGAGAGACCTAGTAAAAAATCCTAAAGAAGCGTGGTTAAGAGCATCTACGAAATTGTTAAGAGATTATTGAAAACACAAATTGGTGAAATATAATTAAGTGACGCAAGGTTTCTAACTAAAACTTAAAAAAACAATTACTTTATATTATAATTAATTTTAATAACTGCTTATTTCATTTATGAATGACATAAATAAGCCATTTATCGAAGATTCACGTTTTGTGAAAAGGTACTTACCTCGCTGGATAGTAATGACTTTGTTACAGATTCACCACTTCTAAAGTGACGTTTGCTGTCGATTCTAATGCCGCCAACTGTCACCCAATTAACTTGACAAAATTGTTTAAAATGAGGTAAGCAAATGCTGAAAAAGTGAGACAGTTATTGTATTATTATCCTTCTTCTACATCATTGTTTTTAAAACCTAAGTGTGTAACTTATTGTTATTTATGTAGAAATCCTCAATGGTATTACATAGAGGATTTCTACACTACATGTTTATTGTAAATTAAATCACTTTTATCTGGCTTTCGATATGTTACGTACTTTACAAACATCGCAATTATGTTATTCAATTCATTTAATAGCATCATTGTGCCACAAACAAGTCACTAATCATGTTTACAGTCAATACTTACGATAATATTAAGTTTTCTCTTGTTAAAACTACGCAAATATTGCTAATTGTCAAAACGTCACACTTAAATGAAGCAAATTCTCCGCGAATGCTAGCGTTCGGCTGGCGAAAGACAGGTCGAGGGGTACCCTTCGCGGAAGGCTATAAGTTTTGGCGCGCAATCGAAAATCTAAGGATTCCATCTGTCATCGAGAGAACCGGAATCGCTTCATACGAATAATCCGAGAAAAATCATTAATTTGAATGAAAGGACGATTTTAGTGTCGTTAAGTAGAACGAGAATCGCCCTCCAGAAAATTTTTGCAAATTCTTGAAAAAGAATGTTATTTTATTTTCATTTTATCTAGACCGTAAAACATTTTAATTTTAAAATTTGGCAAAATTACCTTGGTAAACGCATTTTGAAAGAAACACCATAATACGTAAGTGACAACTTACACATATTTCAAAAATTACAATCACAAAAATATAACACAACATTACCTGTGTCAATTCCTCGAAGCGTTCGATGCCCCGCGGGTCCCAGCGATCCCCGTGCTGCGCAGCAGGCTTCACCCCCGCCAGGAAGCACTCCACAGCCTGGAAGCGCAACTGCAGCATGTCGGTACGCAGCCCAAACAGTTCATCGCGCCCCACATACTCGTTGTCGCCGTAGTCCACAAAGTGCACGTCGCACACCTGCTGGCGTCCGTCGAACTCGTTCTGTTTGATCTCAGCCACCTGTGGAATATTATAAAATTTAATTATGTGCCTTATAAAATTGGGACGACTTTACTAGGTGGGACATGTAGCAAGGATTGAAGATAGTGGTTTGGACTACTAAAGTGGTTTCTTTAAGGATTGGTCCCACAGAGCTTTTTCGTCACTACTATTTTAATAGTAGTGCGAAATAGCTTTGTCTAACAAGGAATTCACTACGAGTAACTCAATTAGCAGCCTTTAAACATAGTGACGACTCGATTAGAACATATTTAATTCTGGTTGCGAGAAACCCGCCAATTTGGCCATAATGTGGCCTTGTTGCTGGTCATGTGACCTCTTCGCCGCTCCCCGGCGCTACTATCACCTCCAGAGATCTCAGATCACTTATTACGAATTGTTGAATGTTTTTCGTTTCATTAGCTTTCATTACATTTTCACTAACTCCGTGTGACTTGTCTACTAGCGATTACAACACCGCGGCAACGTAGGACCAGCGAAATCGCTCTGACCTGAACCTTTATAATATATAGCGGTTGCCTGCATAGTGTGGAGGGGAACACCCCTTCCTATGAGTAACTGGAGAGACAGCAAGAGACTGGGAGAAATGGGTTCAATTTCCTAGAGAAGGCCAGAAATTTTCAAGTGTTGTAGTACCGATGATGATGAATGATGTTAATTAAGGGAAGTTTATTTCTCCTTGCACTCTGTTCATTTATTTAATAAAGCAAATAGAAAAAAGGGTATGTTGTGAACTGACCTTCGCTCGGTACCACTTGCCATCGTGCCTGTAGACAGTTGCCACCAGTTGTCCCACTTGGACATCAGACAGCTGTAAACCAGGATAAGTCAGCATTAATAAGATAAAATAGGATCCAGATCACAAGTTGTCAACAAATTTATTTTATGTAATCTCTTTTCATACTCCAATCAGGTCAGTTAAAGACAGTACCTACCATATTATTGTAGCAATTCTACATCAACGTCCCAATATAACACTCCTATGCGACGGATTCAACAGCTAGGAAACAAATACTCCGATGTTGATGATATATTTAGTACATCAATTTCAATATATAAGCATACCTTATTGAAGTTTTTTTCATCAAGTAGGGGAATATTTTGATAAAGCTAATTAAATTGACTAACACATTAACAGTATTTTGTCTACTGAAAGAAAAAAAAAAAATATATATATATATTTTTTACCTACATACATACTGTGTGGATCAAATTCAACAATATTTTTATTTGTATATATTTTTGTGCAAGTGTTTTAAACAGTCATTTCCTGCACTATTTACAAGCATAATTTCGTAAATATTGTTATATACGTATGTAAAAGCCTTAATAGGCGTAAAATAAATTAATCAACAACAATTTAGCCTGATCTATGTGGCTGTCCCAAATGCGATACATCATCAGCAGTCTCCATACTCAGGATGTCTCGTGATGGGATAGATTCTGTTGTACAGGTTAGGTTAGGTTAAAAAGGTTAGTGTTGTAAAGGTTAAACAACAAGTGCCAAGGGCAATATGGTGCTAACCTTGTGCAATTCCCTGTTGTCGGTGTTGGTGTAGTATTCGGTCATTTCGTCCACCAGCTTATCCAGCTTCTGCACCTGTGGCCCGACTATCTGCATCCAGAAACGGGCCGGCGAAGACACAGCCGACACAAAAACTTCCAAGAGGGCGCCTGCACCTTCTGAATAGATTTACATATTCCATTAATACCTTGTTGCGTCAAAGTATAATTTGTGTACGTATTAAATAATGTTACTTTGTTTGAACCACAATATTTTTTTATATACGCCGACCGCTTTTGGAACAACCCTCCTTCCTCAGGGCAAAATATACTAGCTTAACAAGTAACATTATTTTTTTTTATTTTATTTATTCCTTTAGATTTACACACAGTACAATATGATACAAGATATAATTAAAATATTTTTAGTGATTATAGATTATTGTACCTTATCAGGTCGAAATTATTGGTTCCTAACTAGGCAAATTCCCCTCTGATGGCCCTCTGGAGACGGGAGATGTGCAAATATCCCCCATAAACGGCTGTTCACGCTCATTTTTGTGTTTATATTATATCTTTTTTCACTTAA
Organism: Hesperophylax magnus; assembly: GCA_026573805.1. NCBI lineage: Eukaryota > Metazoa > Arthropoda > Insecta > Trichoptera > Limnephilidae > Hesperophylax > Hesperophylax magnus. The sequence continues at coordinate 11,814,051 of JAIUSX010000002.1, forward strand.
ATTCCGCTTTTTTGTGCCTGTCGGAATCACCAATTGTTATTACCAACCTTATTATTATTTTTATTACTTATTATGTATATTATTTGAAATATGGAATGTATTGCATTGCACTACCCCTGCATACATTCTGGAATAAATAAAAAAAAAATAAAATAAAAAATAAAAAAAAATTTAAAAAAAAATAAATAAAAATTTTTTTTTTTAAAAATTGCCCGTTCCAAGGAACCAAAAATATGTGAAAGTAAGTGTGTGATTTGTCTATGTCTATAATATATCTAATTAATGTTTTAATTTGTGATGTTTAATCGTTACAATCTTATGATAGAGTCGAACTTGAGCTGTTGTGTATGTTTCAATTGTGTATATTATATAGATGTATATACATTGTTTAATTTATTTTAATGGATAACCACTGAGTTGTACTACATTCAAAAGTATGTGTACATATTGTCTAAAATTATAAGATCGATTAGTAGCTGCAGAGTAGAGTGCACAAATGCCGGGTTCCCAACTGGGCGTTGCAAGTTCAATCCTTTGCTAGGTAAGTTCTCTATTATCGAAGCCAGAGTAAAGCTGGCCTCTCAGAAGCTGGGCGTACTGTACAGGGCCCGCAGATACTTTAATAGTACACAACTGCTGACCCTGTACAAATCGCAAGTGCGCCCTACTGTCGAATTTGGCAGCCATCTCTGGTCCGGAGCCCCTAAATACCTGAAAAAAACCCTGACTCTGTGCAAAAACGGGCAGTCCGTTTGATAGATTCCCCAATCTTAACAAGTGGACTGCAATCTTTAGAGCACAGGCGTCAGGTAGGTATGCTGTCCTTGTTCTATCGGTATTACAATGAAAGATGCTCTGAGGAACTAGCGTCATTGATCCCTTCGGCACCGGTGCGTAGTCGGGATACACGCCAAACGCGCGCCCAACATTTGTACACGGTTGACATTTGTCACATGAGAACGGGTCGCTTCTACGATTCGTTCTTAAGTTCAACAGCTCGGCTGTGGAACGAGCTGCCGGCCTCTGTGTTTCCTCCCTCCTACAACATGGGACTCTTCAAGACCCATGTTCACTCCTTCCCCTCCACAAAAAGACCCTCCACACAGCATCCCCAAAGATGACATAGGCCCTGAGGGAAATTATTTTCTTCAGGGCCTCCTGTGTGGAGTTAATATATAAAAATTAAAAAATAAAAATAAATTATTCAATGATCAAGCAACATTTTCCCTTATAATAATGAAAATAGGAGGAATTCAAATACTGTTGGGTTATTCGTAACCCGGGAATGTTATTTGAAAATTGGTATCATCTCCCATTAAAAGTGTAAAAGGGGATTTGCTCTACCTGGAGTAAGTGGTGCTGGGGCAACTTCGTTAGCAGTGGAGATCCTGGTCTTGCTGGTGGCAGTGGAGTCGGATGGGTCGGTGGTGGTGGAGTTGCCACCGGGGCCAGCAGCTGCATACTGTCCACGGGGCTCACGCCTCGAGTTTTCTCTTCGAGCTATCTCGGCTTTTACCTATGAAAGAAATTTAGTACTTCATTAATTCATGGGTCATAACAGCGAATATGAAACAATCACAGCACTGCATAATGAAATATCTATCTTCCCCTATACTTTACTTCAACAGGAATGGAATCCTTAATTAGTTTCTTAATCGGAGTGGCTGTAGCAAAGTTTAACCCTTATGTGGCCTTGTGGGCCCCCGGGACGCCTCTTTCTCATTCTATTCACCGTTGGGCCACGTGCATCTCAGTATCCTCCCACATTCTGACAGAGATCACGCAGGAGGATAGACAGCTCGTTCACATAAGTACAAAGTCTACTAACGAGTTAGTTTTGTTCATCACGCCACTTAACCCTTAGGATGTCAGCTAATGTCATGCCTCAGCTGACACTATTTTCGTAACAACTTACATATTTTTGGAAAATGATATTCTTGTTAATTGTGCCATCTTACCAGATAATGTGTTTACATATTTATAAAAATCGAATTTATCTAACCTACATAAGAAGTACCCCACCTGACAACCGGTCATTGTTTGAAAAAACTTCCTGTGGTCTAAAGTACCAACCTTATACATGGTGTTCAGGGACGCACTTGTCTTACTTTGACCAGCGATTCCTGACATTATATGGAGTAAAAGTTTAAATGAAATTTTGGTCTCCAATGACAGTTTTGATGTCTTCTATGTTTGTTTTTTTTCAACAAAAACATAGAAAATCCAGTAGGAATTGGACAGCTAGAGTCGATGTGAAGGGTTGGGTGGTTAATTGGCTGGGTGACCAGTTTTGACCAGAATTGTTTTCGAAATAAAAATTTTGAAAAAAAATATATGGTGTCCGGAAACTCGTAGTACAAGCGGGAAACTGGAGAATCTATATCACATTTGGAGTCGATTTTGTAGTATAATTTTTTTTGATTTGAGCTTTCGTTTTCGAGTAAATCGAGTCAGAAGTTGATTTTTTTTTTGATCAAATTCTTATAAATTATTACTAAAGATCAAAGTACCCAACTAATTAAAACTATTTAAAAGTAAAACAAATAAAGAAACCCGGATTTAAAGCATTATTTTGAAATCACCCTTCATTTAATCCGGTGTAATCATAAAATATTTCTGCTCTGCAGGGTTAAAACATCTGTTGTTTTGAATTGCATACCTATCTCTGACATATTCGCAAAATATAGCTTTCTCTTGTTTTCTGGGTTCAACTAACATATGAAGGAAAGAGACGCACGATAAGCAGATGTCACATTTCTGTTAAATCGTAAGTAGGTACTAGGTAGGTCAGTTTTGGTTTACGGGTCGCCGCACGTGGCTGTGTGGCTGTATTCATGTGATTGTTTACGAAGTTTTCTTAATACATAAAAGCGAATTGTGGTCGAAATTTTTTCTGTTTTAATACGCGTTATTATTGTTTTGATAGTGAATCGATGCGTTCGACGTGTTTGAAAACAGTTGTACGTTTTTAATGTTTTGATTTTGAGACTTATCATCCAGCCTTCAACGGGGTAAAAATTAACTCCGACATGATTCAAATAGTGCGATAATCAATCATCAGACGGACCCAACTGTGCTTGGAAGTTAACGGTGAACATTTAAAATAATTTATGTGACGTGTTTGTGTGTTTGAATTGGAGATCGGAACATCGCTACATATTGTGAGTAGGTACCTACCTATGGTAATAATAATTTCTATCCGTTGCGTCGGCGTCTCAAATCGAATGACGAAAAAAATTTAACCCTGAAATAGCCGAAAAATATTTTTTTATGGTTTTTTTTTTGATGAAAATGCTCAAATCAAAAAACTTTACATTTATTTGGGTTCCCCATGTGGTGTAGATTCTCCAGTTTCCCGCTTGTACTACGAGTTTCCGGACACCGTGTATATCAAAAAGTCACCAGAGACCAAAATTTCATTTGCATATTTTACTCTAAATAATGTCAGGAATCACTGGTAAGTCAAGTATGTCCCTTAACACCCTGAACTTAAGTTCGAAGTTTGAAGATGATACATTGTTTTTTTGATTTGACAGCCATAATAGCGAACGCTTTCAGTCCAACCAGCTTTCAGTCCAACCAAAATCAAACAGAGTTGGATTCTACTTTAGGGAAGTCTGCTCCTTCATTTACAACAATAAAATGGGTTGGCAGAGTTTAAATGAGGCCGTACGGGCCAACAAAAATCTATTTTTGACGTATCAAATGTTGTTCTTGAATATTGAAGAAACATCTCACTCAAAAGTGGATATCTTATTAAAAATATTTAGATATTTGCCGTAATTTGCCTTCCCTTGTAGTTTTTGAATGATTGTTTCTATAGAAGACATCTGAATAACAAGTCTCTTTTCTTTTCCATTAAAGAGAAAGAGATGAAAATAGCATCGTATAAACATCTCAATAATATGATAAACGAACATATCATAATTCATATTTGCACTAGGAAGCTGCAGCTTGCAAGTCGAGTGAAGTATTTTTAGCACAAAAGAGATAAAGAAGAATACACGAAATGAGATTATTTTAGTAAAAATGATTTTAATGATTTAATTGGTTTAGTCAAATAAATTATCATTATTTAATTTAACCAATTAAATAATGATAATTTGATTGTTTTGCCTTTAATAATGAGTGGTTCTGGAATTATTTGTTTTGTCACAGTTTTTCCGTGTACTAATAATAATAAAAATAAAAAAAGTTTTTACTTTGAAACTTTATTTTATATAAATGAAAAAAAAATACTTTTTATCATTTATATAATGTCAAGCCACAAAGTGTTTGCTTTCTTCGATAATTTAATAATAATATTGTCAGCCATACTCAGTCACGCACTCTAAAACATTTTAAAGACTGTTATGTAGTGCTGCCCACCGTACGAACTTCTCTACAAATGATTGGAGAAATACTGAATGTTAACCCTTTTAGTCATTTCTTCAAATCGTTTCCACCACGCGGTGGCTGACTTTAGTCATTTTCAAGTTTCGACTTTGTTTTCCAAGCACGAATACGGCATACATGTTATGCCGTATTCGTTCGAAATTTATTTAAAAAATAAGAATAGTCATTTGTGTTGCGACATCTCTGAGAATCTTTATCTACTACTTCATTGTTTATCTTATAAAATTAATAAAACCGAGAGCCCGGCGATTGCCGTCAGTCACAATTTTGAAACACGCGCGCAAATGACTCTGACGTGAACCCAGTACCAATTTGTAATAAAACTTGTGCGTCGATATCCACATTGAAATCTATTTTATTTTGTTGTGAACATAATTATTTAAAAAGTGACTAATTCAATTTAAAAAATATCTTGTTTTGTGTTCGTGTTTTGTATTACGTTCCTGTTACGTGTGAATTTAAAAAAAACTTTTTTTAACAATCCCCAAAATGTCGAAACGTGGCCTATCTGATATTGAAATATATGAAACAATGTTAGATGCGGATAGTGATTTTGAAATAAATGATGACTAGTGATGCCGCCAGGTACCCGGTTCCGACCCGGTTCCCACAGGACCCGGTTCTCCGAAGGAGACCCGGTTCTGACAGCAAGAACCGGCTCTAATTTCAAGACGTGTAATTTTTTTGAATTGTTTACGTGATGAATGCTGTTCTATTTATTTACGACCTCTTGATATTTATTTTAACTGCAGACACAATAAAACAATGGTACCTATAACGAGCTGTCTTGTATTTATTTCGTTGAAACAGTCGTGTCTCGGTATAATAACACGATATGTTATCCCACACTATGCATCCGGCGCTGTGAGTCATTGTCATTTGTTGTGACTATACTGCTGACTGCTGTCGACTGTGAGCAGCCGCGTGAACCGATGGGCTGCATGTTTCCTACTACCCCACCCTACCCAGTTATGCACACAAACCAAAACTCGTCTACCACACGCTCACCCAACGTGTGCTAATTAATCAGTGTGTTTTTATAATTGTCGAGTGATTATTAAAACAGCAGCTAAAATGACGAGTGCAGTTAAAAGAAAGGTGTCATTTGTTTGGAATTTTTTTAAAGAGCTACCAGAAGAACAAAAAGTGCTGTGCAGTCTTTGCAATTCGAAAATGCTTTACAGTGGATCGACAAGTGCTATGGGCAAACACCTAAAAAATATCCATCAAAAAGACGAGAACAACGAAGTTGACTTACTTCCTTTGGAGTAACAAGTGGCAGGACTTGTGATGCCAAAAGACAAGAAAACATCACTAAATTGACTGCTTCGATGATTGCGCGGCACCACTTGCCATTAGAAATGGTGGAGTGGCCTGGTTTCAGGGAGCTAGTAGCCTATATGGAGCCTAGCTACAAACCAGTGTATTCCGACACCATTAAAACCCAAATGACATCGCCAAGGAGCTAGGGGCTGTAAACGCCGTGGCATCCTCCAATACATGGCGGCAAAATTCAAATACACGCTACAGAAATCGGCGGGGTTTTTGAATGTTTAAAAACCCGGGTACCCGCCCGGTTCCTCAAACGGGTACCCGGTTCCCGAAAATGAGACCCGGCGGCATCACTAATGACGACACAGATATTGTTATTGATGGGCAATATGAAAGTGATGCCTCAATGCCGTCAATTCGGCCATCAACTTCTTCTGCTGAACCTTTGACTTTGCCATCTCACCCCAGTACTTCATCAGAGCAGGCATAAAATGTTATTCCTGAAGAAATAGTTAACAATTGGAGTACAGGTCCTTTTACACCAATTGTTTATGAATTTGATGACTTCTTGTCTGGAGTTAACCTGTCTACATTACTTTCAGATAATTCAGAAGAAGTTGCATATTTTGAGTATTTTTTAAATGAGATAATGGAGAAAATTATTGAAGAGACTAACAAATTTTATCTGGCTGTTCTCGAAAAGGGACCACCATCCAAACATTCTCGCCTCAACGGATGGGTGGTGACATCGGTTAAAGAAATGTATATTTACTTTGCTTTAACAATGTTAATAACCAGAAATCGTCATCTGACGATAGAAGAGCATTGGTCTACCGATCCCTTGATGTCGAATAACATATTTGGAAAACCATGCCAAGGGATCGGTACGAGATTTTAAACAGAATGTTACACTTCTGTGATTTGTAAGCCAAAAGATTAGCGAAACACATGCCAGACATAATACCCTCAACGGCAAAATGTGCGAACCCATGTCGGCTGTGTCGTGTATGCACCAATTCCAAACTGAAAACTAAAGTAAAAAAAATATTCAAGATATATGTGCTCAGAGTGTAATGTGACATTATGTGTTTACCCATATTTCCGTATTTACCACGAAAAAAAAAACTACTAAAACTTTTTTTAAATTGAATTGTATTTTTGAGTGTACTTTCATATTATTGCAAATTTATCGCAGTGAAAACAATATAAAATAATTTCACAGCATAAACGTCAGTAAAATGTCAACTAAAGGAAAACTAAGGATGGGTTGTTTCGCAGAATTTGAACCATTCATCAAATTTTAAAGTTGATTTTAAAGTTTTGTGAAGGTTATATTCAAGTTCTGTTATTATATCATTATTGACCAGTTGTTTACACAACTGAAATGATGAAAGAACTTGAATAGAACCTTCACAGAACTTGAAAATCATCTTTGAAATTTGATGAATTGTTCAAATTCTGTGAAACAACCCGTCCTAAGTGAAGTCAGTGAAAAAAGAAATATATACTAAAACCAGAGAGTCGGCGCAGTGGCCCTCCTAAGGACTCGTATTTCTCTACACAAGTATGTAGGTACCTATATGTTACATCGTACGTTGCTAGACGAGGCCATGTGAGAGATTCTTTGTTTGGTTGAAATCACTACGTATGTTTATATTAACAATCCAGATTATGATTTTGTTTACCTAAAATAGTCGATCTGAAAATAACATTCGACAAAAAATGTGCCGCGTGGGGGCAACTGCTGAGGTATATATTTTTAGTGGTTAAAAGGTTAAATGCTGTCTTTGGATTTAAATCACTCATTCAGTAGATAAGCAGAAGAAGAAAGAAAAGAAAATATTATATATTGGTATTAAATATTTATTTGTAATATCATACAAGTCACAATGATGAGCAACTTTAAATATTATTAAATTAAACCTATGAATTATTATCACATTTGATTGGGAATACAGGCATTTGCTACAATTCAACTATTTCAATACAACTTGTTGGATGGGATTTGATAAGGTGCATACTTGTTGTGACGGCTTTGATAATTTTTCTGTACATGACATTCCGTAAGGCTGAATTATTTCAATTATACTACATATGTATCTATAATTTGTTTTAACATATTAGTCCTAAGATTATATCAGTCTTCAGTGAAACCTGAAAATAATGGAATGTGTGTAAAATAAATGTAACGGGATGTAAATATTCTATAATTATGCTAAAATAGAAATAACTATACTAGCTAATATTAGCACCACAACTGAACACATACATACACAAATAACAAATTATAAAAGAGAGATTTAAAGATTTTGGTAGTTTCATCTCTTTTGAAATTATTGTAAAAGTTACAGTAAAATAGTTAATTTCGTCAAATTACACAATTACATTTGTCATAACTAATACACTTTTGACCGAGTACATAATACATATTAACACATTTTGGCCGGGTATTTTTTGCACTGGCACAACCCTGAGTCCGGGCGAAAATAAAGGTCCTGCTCAAATTTCTTTAATTTGTTTTAAATCGCTATATCTTCGAAAATAATTCAAATATTGTAATAAAAATTTCTACATAGCATACCCAAGCTATAAAAGTACTAAACGAAAATCGAATATTATTTGAAATGCAACTCAATTAACCTTGTAAAATGTTTGTTACGGTCTGCCTATCGGTATTTGCTCATACTTTCTTTCTTTAAATAAGCCCGACATCTCTCGCTTGCTTGCACATAGGAGTTGACTGGGTGCAGAACAGAGAAAGAGATTCGAATCGGGTTTCACGGTCATAAAAACCCTTATTCCAGGAATTGAATTATTTCAATAACAAATAATATAATATCCTTTTGTTGAAATACCGATGTGAACGAAAGGCATGAAAATAAATATAAAAAATACACTTGCATTACGATTCGATAATTATGTACATTTAGTTGGGACCTTTGTAAGGAGATTGGTATGTACATATATAATATTAATATAAAAACATTGAATAATTCTGTCTTTTCTGCCATTGAAATGAGGGCGGCGCAAAAGGTAGAACTACCCTTCACGGCCTTAAGCGTCAATCGACCGAACGGGTAGAACTAACTTTCCCGGCCGAAGTGTGTTAATGTCAGTTATTAATGTCAGTTATTGATGTCAGTTATTGAAATTTTGTTTTTTGGTTCAAAACAATTACAATACACAAAAGTAAAATATGTACCCACCTAACTTTAGTAAACTGATATCAGGGAGTCACTTTTAGTAATAATAGAATAATAATAGAAGTAGGGAGATTTTCAAATACATTTTTTCAGGTTATCTATAACCCAGGTATGTTTGTCTTTCTTTAAAAAAATAAATAAAATCACACAAAAAAACATTTTTGTAGTTACATATCATCGTTGCTCTTGCAACACCAGCTATGCGAGTTTCACCAAATTTTACAGGGGAAGCAAAAAGGCTTCCCAATTTTCTATTCAAATACATCAACAAACGATGTTTGAATGGGTATTGTGAGATAACAGTGAATCGATACACGTAGCCGAGTTTGGGCCTGACTCTTTGATTTTTTTTTTTAAATTTTCGATTAAAAAAACCTTTAGCTGAAATCTGGCACATAACAGTTTTTACAAACACAACAATGATATTTAACTTCTCAAGTGCCGAAAGTACCCATTGGATACGAAAAATTTGTATCTGTTGACCGCTGGCATATCCGTATGGTAATCTGACATTAATATATTTTGTTTTTGAGATTTTACCCACGTAACACTACGAAAGTATTGGTTCGTGGGATCTCGGCGTTCCGAAGATTAATGTTACAATCACCGGACAGATAATCCCTAGAAGTGAAATCTAAACCGATTTAAAGAAAAATGGTGTAGGCAATTTACATAAAAACCATTACACACCTCGGCCTACGGGCCAATGAAATTAACTACCAGTTCAAAAACGGAATAAGTTGAAACTGAATGTAAACAAAACAAAATACATGGAAATAGGCAATAAAACGCATAATGTTGGGTTAAATGTGCCAATTAATGATGAAAAAATAGAAAAAGTAAATGAAATCAAATATATAGGTGCAATTAGGATTAAAAAAAAAATTCACAGCTAACTTTGAATATGTGCTGAAGAAGGCATCAAAAAAGGTAAACTTTCTTACCTCCATTCGTTAATAAGCCAGTTATTACGAACGACATTATTCAAAAAGTTGTGCATATGGACAGCTTATCCAACACCTTGGAGGCCACATTGTAAATAGCAACGACTTTTGTCTACCGATTGTCCAAATCATTTTCTAACCGTGCTCGCAAATATCGCTAACTGACCATAGATAATGAATTTCGTTAATATCTTATTGACACAGGGCTTTATCGAACGTCCGTGCTAGACCTCCAAGAAAGGATTTTTTCAAAATTTCTTACTGTTGCTATTTCCTATTTTCTCATTACAGTAGAACCCCGTTAATCGAAATCCACAGACATCAAAAATCGAATTAACAAATTCTAAAAAAATTTAAGAAAAATAAAAAATCGCCAAAAATTAAGTTTGTCGGCCTTCAATTTCGAAAAGTATCTTCGGAGTAAATTTCTAATAGTACGACCTATTCCCGTGTAAATCGAATTGTCGCAGCCGATTACCGCTGTGGTCGGCCCTTAACGTTTATTTATACACGACAATTTAAATACGACATTTTTCCCCAGAAATCGAAATTTGACAGCCGATTATCTTCGCAGAAGGCCCTTCAAATTCAGTATTGGAAGTAAATTCGTAAAAATACCACGTACTTCGTGTCACGGCCAGCCCTTTAAACTTCGATATTCAAAGTAAATTCGTAAATATGATATATTTCCGCATAAATCTAAATTTCGTAACCGATTTCGTTGAGGCCTGCCCTTTAAATTCAGATATTTAGTAAATTTGTAAAAACACGGTATATTTCCATGTAAATATAATTTTATTTTTAGCTGACTTCCTCTAGTGAATTCGAAAAAATACGACTTTTCTGTTTAAATCGATTCAGATTTACAAAATAATAATACGGATTAGGACGATGTATAACCACGTAAAAAGACATTTACCGCCACGGCTGTCTGTCAGATTCAGATTTACTACATTTTATGATTATTTTCCAAAAATCAAATTGTTTCAAATTATGCAAACAAATTTTCATGCGAGGACAAAAATTTCAAATTTCGAATTAAAAAAACATTTTATGTGAAAAAAATTTTATCAATGAAAATTTCGAATTAGGCATATTTTCGAATTAACGGGGTTCTACCGTACATACTTATTTTACTATTCACAAGGGGAGGAGGGAAAGAACACTTTCAGATGTTATTGTTACTATTCTGTATTTTCTAGTATTTATTATTCCTCTTCCTGCTTTTCATCATTTTGTCCATACTACCATTAAATTCGTCTCTACCTTTTGCAACCTAAAACATACAAAAAACAAAAGTTGTAAATGATTGCAAACATTTAAATATTACAAACTTTTATTTCACATAGCAGGATAATATTATAATAAGTACCTGAAGAGCATTAAATATTTTCCACAATAAGTAGTAGCACTTCAAACGCCGAAAAAAAGTTGTCAAATTTCATTAATTAATATACAAATACATACATACAATTAATATACAAATAAATTGCCATGTGAATAGACATTAAAAACATAAAATAACAAATTAATAATAATGGTGCACCCACTCCACATAAGACAAGACATTGGATGAAAGATTTGTGATAAATGTAATCTTTCCTTTTAATGCTCAGCTGTTTCGAAGAATTTGAACAATTCTTCATATTTCAAAGTTAATTTTCAAGTTCTGTGAAAGATTTTTCAAGTTCTGTTTTTATTTTAGTTCTGTCAATCAACTAGCCTGTAATGATATAATAGAACTTGAATAGGACTTTCATAGAACCCGAAAATGAACGTTGAAATTTGATGAATTGTTCAAATTCTGCGAAACAACCAATCCTTAGAAATAGATATTACGATATGTATGATGATCTCAAATCAAAGAAATAGATAAGTGCATAGTAGATAAGTGTCTTACGACTTGGTCGATGATCTCAAGGGCCAGCTTGATCTGCTCTGGAGTGCCCTTCACGGTGACCTTCCTGTTGACAGCATTGTCCAGTTGCAGCCCCTTGTCCTCCATCTTGACCTTGGCTCCGCTGGTGTGGCAGATGTCTCGAATTACCTCACCGCCACGACCTAAGTGCAAGTAAACAATTGAGTCACTAACTTACAATGGATAGAGTCAAGGAAGATTTCAAACAATATTTTGAATAAACACATCATTTTGAACAACTTATAAGATAATAAAGACATAAGGAGAAAAAGGCAGTCATTTTTAATTAAATAAGTAGATTGTACTATATTATAATCAAATAATGAAAAAAGAATATGCACACGAGCAGCTAGTATATTTATGAGGAAAATAAAATTTACATGCATAGCAATAAATTGTATTTATGAGAATGACTCAACATACAAAGCAATAATATTTGCGAGAAAATTTATACTTTGTTTTATTTGCAAAATTTTGTTTGCCTCTTTCAGAAGTAATTGAAGGAAATTAGTGTAATCAGAAGGAATTAGTGTATTTTATTTATGATGATACTGACCGATGATTCGGCCCACAGCCCAGCCAGGAACGAGCATAAAGGACTCCTCTGCGGGCACGTGACTGGCCACCGCCTCCTGGATGAGACCCTCCGCCACACGGATGGCTGAGGGCTGCCCCCGGATGATGCAGATCCTCTTCTCCGTGTTCCCGGCTTCGGCATCCTTGAAGCTGATGCGGGCACCACTCATCTGCTGCAACTCCTTGATGTTTGATCCTCCCCTGCCTGGAAACAGAATTGTGATTAGGATACATACACCATTAATATTATATTCATTATACAATATTCGTAACATTCAAACAATGAAATAGAAAAACACGCAGAAGAGAAGCGATTTCAATAGATTCAGGATAATACATACATATTCTCTTCCGCAAAAGAGAGACATACGTATTCTCTTCAGAAAAACTTTTTAGGCCTTATAAATAATATTTTGTTCCATGACAAAACACACACTTAAGAAAAGTGAAGAAAAAAAAAAACTAACCTAGCTTATTATTTTATCAAGTTCTATTTTGTCCGGTTACCATTAAACGTATTATTCTTCCTGACAACTTCTATGGGATAAGTACTAGAATGTCGAATATCTTTAATCATATCTAGATCGCAAGTGCGCCCTACTGTCGAATTTGGCAGCCATCTCTGGTCCGGAACCCCTAAATACCTGAAAAAAACCCTTGACTCTGTGCAAAAACGGGCGGTCCGTTTGATAGATTCCCCAATCTTAACAAACGGACTGCAATCTTTAGAGTACAGGCGTCAGGTAGGTATGCTGTCCTTGTTCTATCGGTATTACAATGGAAGATGCTCTGAGGAACTAGCGTCATTGATCCCTTCGGCACCGGTGCGTAGTCGGGATACACGCCAAACGCGCGCCAAACATTTGTACACAGTTGACATTTGTCACATGAGAGCGGGTCGCTTCTACGATTCGTTCTTAAGTTCAACAGCTCGGCTGTGGAACGAACTGCCGGCCTCTGTGTTTCCTCCCTCCTACAACATGGGACTCTTCAAGACCCATGTTCACTCCTTCCTCTTCAAAAAAAAAACCCTCCACACAGCATCCCCAAAGATGACATAGGCCCTGAGGGAAATTATTTTCTTCAGGACCTCCTGTGTGGAGTTAATATAAAAAAAAATTAAAAAAAGAGACACCCATTCATAGCATTAACGATACTTTCGCAAATTAAAGTGATAAATGGTGTTTTTAGCGATCATCAAAAAAGATTTTTTAGTCGCTATAATCTTGTATTGACAGATCGTAGAACGAACATGACACACTCTACTGTAGAAACATTTCCATAATAAATCAACACAATGACAATTCAACACATCTTTAAAAAGTGATATAGTCATTAAAAATGATGAAAAAAAAATTTAACCTAACCTAACCTACTTAACCCAGTTAATAAAGTTTTTGTTTCATCACTTTCCATGACTTTAACTTTTTAAAGATGTGATGAATTATCATTTTGATGACTTATCCGGTCACCGTAGAAACATGTGCCATGTTGAGTTTCAATCAATAATACAATAAACATGTTTCAAGTGATTGTGCTAATTTAATTTTTTTTCCCCTCTTGCCGACTACCATTCCTTGACGTTATCCTATTTAGCTATAAACGCTATGAAAACGCAAAATTAAAGCTATAAAAGCTATTTTTTCAATAATTAAATGCTACATTTCTTAAAAATTAAAGCTATGAATGGGTGTCTCTAATCATATCTTTACAGACTTTTCAAGAACTTATGTTTCTTTCGAATTGTATAAATATTATAGTATTGCCAGTTATAAAAACAAGCAAAAATTTCATAAAATGCACACAATGGTAATAAAATTTACTCAGGATGAGGTAGACATTTAACATTACATAATTTACCGTATAAATAATATGATATTATCATTATAAAATAGCTTTCCGGGACGAATTATATCTAGATTTGTAACACTTATCGTAATGAAATGGTTAAGAAACGTCATCAGCTATCGGAAGGTTGAAGGAACCAAAGCGCACACCAGATACTAAGTTCGGTGAGCGTGCTTTCGCCGTGTCAGGACCTAAAGCCTGGAATGGACTGCCACATGATTTGAGAATGATCGCAGACTCGACAGAATTTAGGTCTAAACTTAAAACGCACCTTTTCAGACAGTCGTATCCATAATTTCAGAAACCTCCACTTTCACAGTCGACGGCAATTTAAATTAACAAAATGTAAAAAATACTAAAAATAAAATAAATAGAAATAATAATTAAAAATAAATAAATAAAAATGATAACAACTAACAATTTGTAGGCTTTTTAAGACCGTTAAAATACAGTTAAACTAAAATAAAAACTATAGCAGACTTAAGGTCATGCGATGACCAGTGTTTTTTAATATAGTGTCCTCTGCGTGCAGTTTTATCTTCTATAAGCATAAACTTTTTAATATAAGTGTGTTTGTCGGAAGTGACTTGCCAGGTAAGTAAATTTTGGTATCTTTTCTAAATAACAAATTTAGATCCTAGGAAATAAATTGTACAGCGCCCTTGAGGTGATTTTTCACAACAACGAAAACAAATTATCCAATTATTATTATTATTAAGTGACCACACAATTTTGAACATTGGAAATTTTAAAACACAAGAAAAAAAATATATATTAAAACAGGGCGGACCTGGTCGGCAGATGCGACTGGGGGTTGGTGGAGGGGGGAACATTTAGCGGCGGGCGCTTGCCTGGGACTGACCGGCTGAGTGCTAAAGACTGACTTGGTATAACGTCGAAGCTGCTTTATATAGGAAACACTTGCGTCTGGTAGAATCGAGAATCTTCCCAGCCACAAGTAGCTCGGCGCGTATCTCGTAGGTTCCAAATGCGATGAATGTTGCACTAGATGTTCTAGAACTTACTAGTAGTAGCTTGCCGCTACATGAGTTTTAAAATGGAATAATCAAGATAAGTGCAATGCAAGCGCGATGCCAACTCAGCCACTTACCGATCATAAACAAAAAAAGTTTATAATCTCCCTCGCGCATTTGGATTGCAGTATCCGGGCCCGGCCATTGAAAGAGTTCATAAAAAATTCTTACATTTTTTTTTGCGCCTCCATGGAACATCCATATTTTATTATAGAATTTTGTTTGTTAAAATTTAATCACTAGCCATGCCATAGCGAACAGTGAGATTCTGGCACAGATCAATTTATTTGTGCCGGAGTCTCGCACTCGGGGATGTCGTCACAACTTGTTGTATTGTAACGAGATAAAGAGGAACAGTGACAAAACAAAACATGATAAAATAATAGGTAGCTTAGATTAAAAAATATTTTTTTTCTTAACATTTCTTCAATGTTCTGTTTTGTCATTGAATCGTGTGAAATGTACCTATTAATCCTGGAACCACATTGTTGGGAATCACAATCTCCTGGTACTTGTCCATGGAGGAGCGCACCCCTTCCTCCTCGTCCTTTCGCAGCAGGAGGTACAAGATGGCCCCCGACACCCCACAGAGGGACACGGCCACAAGCAGCGGCACCACCAAGTTGCGGCCCATCATCATCTCGAATGCAGCTGTCCAACAGGTCGTTTAGCTGGAATCCTGAAATAAATTAATAAATCAGTTACGATGATAACTAGATATTAAACACCAATTTACGAGCAGTGAATGCAAGCAAAGAGCCAGTGAAAATATTAAATACAAATTATGAACAGCCAGCGTACGCACAGAGGAAGTAAAGATAATGAACACAAAATTATGAGCAGAAAAAGACTTTCACACACAAGGTTTTTTTGTTAAAACATTTTTTTTAGGTTTCATGACAAACCAGAACAGTGAAAAATCAGAATACTTGTGAAAAGAGATATAAAGTGACGAAAAAAAAATTAGTACCCTAAAAGCCTAACCTTGCCCAGTTTCTTGAGTTTTTCTTGACTTTATATCACCCTTCAGAAGTGTTCTAATGGTAATTATTCGGGCTGCCATGGCCAATATGAAATATTTTTAAATAACACTTTTTGATTACCTCAATTACTATAAAAGGAAACTAACTGCATTTGGGAAATTTTTAATTTTAGCATTTTGATTTTTAATTACGTAAAATGAAAATTCGCTTTCATTGTATGGGATGACAACCAAAATAATTTCTGTTGACGACATTTTCTTATGTTGGAATTCCTGACACCATATGATTGGCTAGAATTTTTACCATTTACTCTATGCAAATTAGGTAGGTACTATTTTGGCTGAACCCGAAAAATAAAATAAAGGTTTTTAGAAATGTTTTATAAATAGATTTTCGTTTTCATTCGTTTTCTAGCCACTTATGTAGAGTCAGGAATACCAATTGACAGAAATTATTTGAAATGGCTTTCATCCCATACAACCAAAGCGAATTTCATTTTATGTTATTAAAAATTAAAACGCTTAACTCAAAAATTTCCCAAATCAGTCAGTTTCCTTTTATAATAATTAGGGTGAATCAAAAGATTATATTTAAAAATATTTCTTATTAACCGTAGCCAGCGATCCCGAATATTTACCGTTCTAATTTGTCAACATTCTGATTTGTCCGGTTACCGTTAGTTATAATTTATTGGTAAAAATTATATTGCAAAATAAGTGCTCATCAAAGTTCATACAGGTGGCTGTATTTGTTTATTTATGTTTTTTCTTATTTGACTTTATGTACTATTTGTTATTTAACAACCGTAAAATAAATATAAACAAACTTTCAAGAAAAGCAAAACTAAGTTTTGAATTAGTGTTTATACACAATGTGCTTGTATTATGTATGTATACTAGATTTTAACAACAGTGTATTTTCAATCAATGAATATTATTGACACTTTGATTAGTAACGCTTTATGAAATACCTAGTGCAATATTTGATAACAAAAGTACACACAAGACTCGAGAGAAATGAATGGAACTTCAAATAAAATGATCATTGGTATGTTTATTTTAGTCAATGTTCAAGTAGTACCCTATAGATGTAAGAAAACATATTACATAAAGACGTGATGCATATCTTACAGCTTAAAAATAAGGTAAATATTTACCTACGACTACCGTTTTTACTACTACAAAAAATTGCCCCTTTAATAACGCCTGCTCGCGTCCCCTTTAGAGTTATATCCCAGTTTTCAAGTAGTTTGTGGGCTACGCTAGGTTTGTATAGACTGGTTTGTGATTTAATTCTACCTAATCCAACCTAACCTAACATGTACGGAATATTTTCTCAAACGGTAGTCGTAGGTAAATAATTACCAAAAATAATAGTAGCCGAATGTCTTGCGTCATCCCGGATTAAATGAAACATACTTATTGATAGAAAATTATGAATGTGCTGCAACCTGCATGAAGAGCGCAAGCGAGATAATCTCCACCGGCCCAGACCAGAGTGCCAAACAGTGCCAAACATGGCCTGGAAAAGGGCCAAATAGTAGGGAAAAGTTAAAAACAACCATCAAATAATTACGGAAATTACAAATGCAACTAAAATATACACTGTCATCATTCAAATGCCATTTGTTTATATGTTTATGATGTTTTTAGAACGACTAAAAAAAGGTATGACATAAGGCGTATATTACAATATTCACGGTCACCCGAAAACATACTATAAAAATTAAATACGATAGCAAAACAAATTAACACTGAAGGTCTTCTCCTTTGATATTTAAATCGTCCTATTAGTATTAAAAGTAAGTATACGAATAGTTAGAGACTAACCTGACCCACTTTATATTTTTTACTTTCGCTCAAAATCAAATCTCGGGTCGTCCTCCAGCATAGAAGATTCAAATTCTGCGAACTGTTGCTGTTTTGACATAGATCAGAAAACGGAAAGCATGTTTTTGAAAATTACTCCTTGCTCTTTGTCGAAAATTGTATAGCTTAAAATCAACATAAAACGACTCCCTCACGGAGATAAAATAGTTTTATTTTTTTGCAAAATAATCTGGAAGTGGAAAAAGGCAGAAGTTTTTGCTCTTCAATTGAAACATTTCTAGTGAGTTTTTTATGTAAGTGTGAAAAAAATAAATCCAGACAAACTGAGCATCGACTTGATGCATTTTTTGTGTTGTGTATCGTTTCAGATATTTTGGTATAAATATTCTCATTTGGTCGTCGTTTGGGTTTGTCCATGAAAATTTCCACCGAAAAAGCACCTGATAATAATATTTTTTACTTGATAACTGATAAAATACTGAAAAATTAATAACGAATATTTCATTATGATTATAGATAATATTTGATAGATGTTTTTATAAGAAATTAAAATGGTATAGAAGAGAATTACATAATTATTTCAATAAGACTTACATTTTATAATTTCTTAGAGTTCACGTGTGGGGATACATTTATTATTCTAAACAAGGGCCAAGACAAGAACCGAGAAGTGAAGAAAGAACTATATACTTATTGTAGAATTAACTTTTCTCTATGTTTCAATCAGTTTCAATCATATGTCAAAATTATATCAATAACATAGCGAACATAACCTACAAACCTATAAAGTGAATAAAGTCGACGATTTCTGTAATAAAAGATAATATTACATTGTTACATAGTATAATTACACAGATAAATAAAAAATGTTAAAACAAATCGACGATATCACCCTTTTCATTTGAGTAGAAATGTTAACAAGTGTCCAAAATAATTTTTGGTTGCGTTTAAATATATCAGATATTGTAAAATATTCAGAATGTACTGCAATACATGGAGAAAAACTGAAAGTTTTTTGCTTTACACGGTTAAACGTTATAAAAGTGGAAAAAATCATTGGGTAATAAATTCAAACTTTTATGTACTGACTAAAAAGGAACACATTGTAACCATATAAATTGTCCATAATTAAGATAATATCTAGTGACTGTTTAATTTTATTTAATTTATTTCCCTAAAAAATATCCTATACTATTGAATTAGAAAATTAATAAAGTTTTGAATGTTAAAACATTAATTTCAACTATTTACAGAGCGTACTAAAGCAAAAGAATCACCCCATAGATAAGGCGAGAGAGCATTTTGATGACTTCTATGGTTCAGCTTTTGGTAGTCAGTGGGATCCCATTAGGGAGGCCCTCCTGAGGAGGCATAAGTATGTCGCACTTATTAACAACTACGGTGAAGACAAGAATACTATGGAAAATTTGGAAAATATGGGTAAACTTGTCATAAAATATTATCTTATCAATCCACAGTATAGTCACAGCTGCTCAGATAATAAAGTTATTTACTGTTTGTATTTTAATTATGCAGATGTCCAGAGGCAAAGTGAGCTTACTTCCGGGGTGATTCTACACGACAGTGCAAGTAAAAAAGAAAAATTACTTTTTTTGAAATTCTGACGTTTTAAGGTAGTTTTAGGCAAGAAAGTTTGTGTTTGTATGGGAAAATAAATATTCTTTTGTGGAAAAATATTTTTGAATGGGAAATTAAACATTGGAATTCCGAAAAAAGTTATGTATCTCTTTTACTTCTACCATCATGTAGAATCACCTCGCGAAGTTAGCGCACTTTACCCCCGGACACCCTGTATTATGTATTTATTTCCAATTCCAATTGCTGACTGTAAATTACCCTAATGTTAAATATTGTTTAATCAGGAGCATATAACATGCGGAATCTTTTTGAGGCACACAAGCGTTTTCTTGAAGATTGCGGAGAACCAGAGGTAGAAAGTGCTACTGGTCCAATGACCCATGGCAATTCCCACGATCAAATCAAGGCCTACGCGGCTCAGGTCTCCCGCAGTGAAATAGCCGGATTATACGAAGGAACCAACTCATCAGAAGTCCCTCAGACGCTAGACACAGGTGGGGCAGTTCTCGGGCAAAGCCCACTACCAGATGAAGTACCTACTGAATCCGTTGAAAATCAGTAAGTTGTTTGAAATTAATATGATGATTTTACTAGTAGGACCAAGTATAAACTCTGTAATAGAGTAACATGATGATTCTTTGTCTAACTAGTGTTTGTTACTTAGACCCAGTTATTTCATTCGGGATATAGCTAAAACTGTGATTCTATCAAAACTTAATTTTTTAACTCCGTTCGAAGTTTTAAAAATATCAATTTGGAATGATCCAAATTTGAATGTCAGGCTAAAAAGTTTATGAAGTTTTGGTTAACAACTTTAACCGTACCGCTTATGAAGACCCATCTTAGAGGTTCAGATTGAGATTTCCCATTGGTATAAATTCTCTGACATTCACCTGAGATGAGCTTCCTCGTGAATTTGTGTGGATCTCTTGAAATATTCTTATCTATCTACTTAGCGATAGTAGCATCACAGCTATGTAAACTATTATCGTCTTACTTATTAGATTCTTATGTGCCACTGGTGTAGTTACTCCAGTCGTAAGCCCGGTTTAATGCTGGTTTTCACATACCTGGTAATAAGTCAAGTTTTCACTATTACAACCTTGATATTTACACTGGGTTTATAATTAAAGGGGTTACAGTATAATTTAATCTTTATCAATGCTATTGAACCATGAACATCAATCATAGGGGAATGATGCGCGCCTCGCTGGGCGCGTGCCTTGTGGACTCGGTGATGGACGAGTCACGCCTCGTGCAGCCGGAGATGGGCATGACCTCTGCGACGTTGTGGACTTTCATCCCCTCCACACGCCTCATGGGCAAAGATGACTGGCTGCCCGAATCTCACCAGTACAAGTATTACACAGGTTAGCTGGTTTGTGCAATTATAAATGGTTCCATGACAAATCAGAACAGTGACTAAAAAGTACATTGAAGAAAATTGAATAAAATGAACTAACAAACAAACCTAACCTATCATTCAATCATATTCTGTTTTAGCCGTTTACCATTATAAATATACCACACATTTTCACATTCAAATTTATATTTTTTTATTGTGTGATTTTTTTAGTTTTAAAATTTTAGCTACATATTTTTTTAAAAATCAATATCATAGCTGTTAAATCATTTTTGGTAGGTTCAAATTAATTAGATCATTCGAGAGGGTACAGTCTATAAATTAATACTATTTAAATGCCACAAACTTTGAACATTCAAATTATTTTCCAGACGCCAGTGACTTCCCCTTAACTATCGAAGAGGATGATGTATTTGAGTTTCCGGAACGTCTCAATGTTTATGCTTTCGATGGAGAAGATACTTCCAGTTTTCCTGCGCCAAGGGCAGGAGATACGGGTTTGTGCATTCATAATAACACATTTTTCGTTAAATAACACTTCCACTTCAACACTTCGGTTTTTTACATTTCTGTTAGTTGAATTTAGATGTGAGAAGTAGATATAAAATAGGTATAAAAACTTATTAGGTGTGTAGGTACATGGTTACAAAATGATTTTGTCATAATGCATTTGATATTGTGTATATTGCATGATCCTGATAATGAACACAGTATCCCTGTTTCAGGTGTCTTCAACTATTACTTGATGGACGGAGCATCCATCCTGTCGGTGTTGGCCCTGGGGGTGGAACCTGGAGACCGTGTCCTGGACATGTGCGCAGCCCCCGGAGGCAAGTCTCTGGCCATCCTTCAGACATTGCGCCCTAACCTCCTGGTTGCCAACGATTCCTCCTACTCTAGAACTCGCAGGTTTTACGAATATGTATTATTTATTGGATTCCATGACAAAATAGAACATTAAAGAAAAGTAAAGAAAATAACAAACAAACATAAAACTTTAACCCAAACTATGCTTACCTAACCTAACCTTCGTGTTCTGTTTTATCCGGTTACCTATTAGGACCGTAATAAATTGTAAGGTCTGCTTCTAGTTTTTTTTACCGGCAGTTCAATGAAGGGTGCTCCAAAGTATTACATAGTGTTGTTGATTCCTACGGCACCGGTGCACGGCCAGGCAGGAAATATGCCTGAAAAGACGTTCTCAACCTTTTGGGGCCCATTGCCCACAAGAGACTGCATTATAGAAAATTTCTTATTATGTACACTGTTTCGTTTTTTTTTGTCAATATTCATGCTATGCAATGTTTACTGTGAATTCTAAATCGGAAGATTATTACAATCTCACATTTAGGTTATGGTTAACCACTCGAGCGATAAAGCTTTCCAGGTGTTCGGTTTTCGATTCGGCCATTTGATTTAATTAATATCGTACCTCCAAATATTAGTACAGAAATATATGAACTGCCTACTTCGGTTTAAAGCTAATGAGTCCACTTAGAATTCACCGTTTATCCCATATATTTAGGTTTTATAAAAAACAAAAATCATTAAAAATCACGAACCCAAATTTAGGTAGCTATCGCTTGAGTGGATAAGGAAATGCTCTTGTGGTTAAAATATCGCTCGGATTTTCATTATTAATGAATTCACTGTTTTAATTCAAATTTTCAGAATAGAAAAAGTGTTCAAAGAATATCTTTACGATTATACACCAAACAGCAAATGGAGTGAGAGAGTTAAGATAACTCAAGCGGATGCCGTATTATTCGCAGATGCTCAAGGTTTTGATAAAGTAAGTACAGTTCTGTAATATTCCATAAAATGTGAAAAAATAAGATTTTACTATTTTATTTTATTTCTATATACACCCCTTAGGGGCCGTTCAAGTATTACGTAAGCAGATTTATTACAATTATTTACCCCCTCTTCCCCCTTGTCACTAAAAGTAAGCAAAGCTCTTACCCCCCCCCCCCCCCCCACCCATGCTTACGTAAAAATTGGTACCTATATGCATTTTTCTGTTAATGTATTCTGTTTTATCAACAATTCTTTGGCGAAAGAGGATCAACGGTAACACAAATATTAACTTGCTTTGATTTGCTTACAACACGTCAAATCGTCAATCGTACTGAAACGAAACAATAGATTGATGGAAGAAATTTTGACAAGTGAGTAGCGCGCGGTAATTCTCCCATTCGCTTCTAAGCGAGTACCTAAACGTATTAATTATTTGTGGGAATCCCCGAATATGTATTCGGTTTTCAAACAGACAATGTGTGGGTTGCCAATGTGTTAAAAAAATAACTACTGCTGAGCAGTGCTGACGTAATCACTATCTCGACCCCCCCACCCCCCCATGTCATCAAAAATAAGCAAAGCAAAGACCCCCCTGCCCCCCTATAGTGCTTACATAATACTTGAACGGCCCCTTATATAACAGGATGTCCGGGGGTAAAAGTTCGTTAACTTCGGTAGGTGATTTTCATGATAGAAGAAAAAACGATTAATAACTTTTCGAAATTCCAATGTTTATTTTCTATTACAAAAATATTTTTCCATAGAAGAATATTTATTTTTCAATACAATTGGAATTTTGAAAAAAGTTATTTATCTTTTTTACTTCTAAAATCATGAAGAATACATCCATGAAAATAATATAAATATATCGTCTGTAAGTGGCCTCACCACAGTTTCATAATGCCTTCAGAAGGCGAAACTGCTGTCACGCGTGATAATAAGTACACAGCAGAACATGTTTACAAAAAAAATATGATTTTTTGTTGTAAATTTAATAATCATATTGTTGAGTATGTAAAAGGTACTTATATAGTTTTTTTTGTATGAAACTGTAAAAATAATATTTTAATAAACATCGATTTATCGGCATTGAAACTGAATCAATTCTCGATATTCAGGTTCTGGTGGATGTCCCATGTACAACGGATCGCATTTCGATAAAAGAAAATGACAATAACTTATTCAAACCGAGTCGGAATAAAGAGCGACTTAAGTTACCAGAACTGCAATCTAGTATTCTGTGGTAAGTATTCAAATACTTTGTAATTATAATAATGTACAACTAATAATTTACAATGAAACCCGTTTATAAGGTTCCCACATAAGAAGTTTTCAAACATAAAAAGTTTTGTTTTTATCGGTTCCTCGGAACCAGAAATTGTCTAAATAAACTCACATATAAGTTATTCCACATATTCTGGTATCTTGAAGAACCTTATAAGAGAGTTTCACGTTTTACGAAACAAAGAAGGATGAGTTTTGATCTTAATTTACAAATTGTTTCAGTAACGCCCTGTCGGTTTGTCGTGTGGGAGGAACAGTAGTGTATAGTACCTGCGCCCTGAGTCCTATACAGAATGATGGAGTGGTCCACTTGGCACTAAAGCAGGCCTTCGAAGAGAAAGGAATCAGGGCCACCATCAAGTAATAATATTTTATTTTCCACTTTAAATCGTTTTCTCTATTGTCTTTCTTTATTTAAAATAACTTATAGAAACTCGTGAACAAGGACAAATTGTCCAGTAAAGAATACTCACTATGGTTATACTTACATACACGTCACCGTGTCATATCCCAGGGTAACCCCCAAAGCCCTTGACTGACTTGTAGACCTAAATGATCCCTTCTGACCCCTCACCATGTGATATAAGAACAATGCCATAATTACATAATTTAAATCATGGTTTATACTGCCGTCATAACTAAAAACACAGTAATTACCAAAATTAGCAAAAATGAGTTGAGTATGGGAAGTTAAAGTATCGAATTTTTTATGACCATAAATTTTTTATTTTTATATTTCGTTTTTTGTAGTAAAAAAAGATAAAATTGTGCTCGATGTTACCGCAAGTTTACCTATCTTGGTAGGTAAAGACACGGTATTCCTGTTGATGTAAATAAATACACAGTTCCTACGCTGAAATGACTGCGTGTATACTGTGTTTTCATCTACCAATTTGTTTTAAATAATTTGTGTTTTATCGCATTATCAATTAATTTTATTATTACTAGATTTTTGAGCTTACCACCACCAAACTTCCAAAACAACCACCACAGCCGCTAAACAACTGCCACCACATAATAAATAAACAACGCCACAACCACCATTCGAACCACTACCACAACCACCACCTCCACCACCAATCCACCACCACAACCACTAAAAAAATACCACCACAATAACCACAACAACAACAACCACCACAATCACTTCCACTACCACCACCAGAACCACAACCTCCACTACAACCACCTCCACTACAACCACCACCACAACCACCTCCACAGCCACCCAAAAACAACAACCACAACAATAACCACCACCACCCACCAAAACCACCACCCACCAAAACCACCACCACAACCACCACCACAACCACCAAATAACTACCACCAGAACAACCATCACAACAAACACTGCCCCAATTGAAAAATTCAAGATGTTGTGTAGAAGCCACATAAAACAAGAAAAAACATAGAATATGATTTAATATGTAAAAATTAATTAGTCATTTGTAAACTTAAATGTACAAATTACTAAAATAAAATTAATAAATAAAAATAAAACAATCATCACAAAAACACAACAACCACCACAACAATAAAATATATAAAATGTATTTTACGTTATGTACGCTGGTAGATTAAATAGACAAGATTGAAATGTTGCTTGAATTGATGTTAGACCTGTTTGGTGGCTAGATCTGAGTAGTCAAGTACTTCCCGAAGTTCTCTTCCCCTCCCCACTCATTTCGCCTCACAACATACCCAGATCAGAGTACTTGCGACTCTTGTGATATATTCTCTTTATACTGCTTTTTCACTTACTTACAGGCACTGCCGTTGGTAAGTAAAACAAAAAATCGCATATTTTCAACAGATATTATTATGTTCTACAAACTTTTTGATACAGATAATATAGAACAAGTGTTTTGAAAAAAAATCAGTACCTTGGGTCGAGTATAATAAATATGCTAAAAGGTTAAACAAAACTGCAAAAGTTTGACCCCTGATTCTGGAGAATGACTGACTATGTGATTTACTTACCACAGAAGTATAGTGAACACCTTAAAACTATGTATTAATCTCTTTCTATTGCCTCAGATAGAGATTAATAATTAATGAAAGAATCTTTCATTTTCTCACTGCACATACCATAACTTTGGTTGAATTGGGTTCTAACATCACTTTACCTTGCTCTGAGATATGAGGTGTCAAAACTTGCAAAAACAATTTGTCATAATCTATTTATGTACCGATTTTTGATTTTGAGGTTGAATCTTGTGTAAGGTATATTAGTTTAACATATTTTAAAGGAAAATATTTGAAAAGGACACATACTTACCATTTTAGAAGATACCTAAACGTGCAGATAGAACCAAATACAACCTTTTAGGGCATAATAATTCATTGCATAAGGTTCTAACTACATTTCCCTAATGCCATTCCAACGGGCCTGGTTCTAATTAAATATTTTCCTTTGAAATATGTTAAACTAAAATACTTAAATACCAGACGAAAAAGACATCCTTAAAAACGAGGTGGGTAGCTTCATTAACACAGTCTCATGTTGGATGTCTGTCAATAAACTTAAACTTCATCCGACAAAGACTGAATTTATTTGGATAGCTTCCCCTGGAAGGCAAGCCCTTCTTGACTCCAGTCCAATTCGTATTTAGGATACAGATATAATCCCTTCTGCAGAAATAAAATTTCTGGGTTTCAATATGGACAATAGTCTTTCTCTTGAATCGCAAATTTCAAAAGCTGTGAGTTCTGGCTTTTACCATCTAAGGCAGATAAAATCGATCAGCAGACCCCTTCCCTCTGATGGAGCAAAGTTACTCATAAATTCGTTTGTGGTCTCAAGTATGGACTATTGCAATAAGTAGTTCTATGCCGGCCTACCTCAGAAACAAATAGAATCCCCTCAGTTGCTGCGGCGAGAATGATTTTTTGTGAATCTAAGTATTGTCGTATAACCCCAC
This sequence comes from Hesperophylax magnus, assembly GCA_026573805.1. Lineage (NCBI taxonomy): Eukaryota > Metazoa > Arthropoda > Insecta > Trichoptera > Limnephilidae > Hesperophylax > Hesperophylax magnus. The sequence goes on from JAIUSX010000002.1 coordinate 11,841,020, forward strand.
TTCTAAGGGTTCACCTTCATTGGCTTCGATGCCCTGAAAGAATAGAGTTTAAGATCTGCTTAATGACCTTCAAAGCATTGCAAGAAATGGCGCCAGCCTATTTTTTTTTTTTTTTTTTTTTTTAAGTTTCTTTATTCTATGAAATTATTAGTTACATGCATTGAGGAATTTTTCGACCACCATGCTAGGCACATGCCCGTGTTATGGTGGTCGATATATCGGAACTATGAAAAAACTTAAGCGATAGAGAACTTACTCTAAGTTAGCAGATCTAGATTTAAGTAATCGAACTTTCTAGGTCAAATCGAGCCGTTTACTATGATCGCTCATTTGTAATAAACTTACCTCAGCTCTTACTAATCTCCAGAATTTAGCTGAATTTAAACGGGCTTTAAAAACAAAATTGTTTTAAAAATCCTACCTTTTATAAATATTAACTTCTTTTCAATGTTTTATAATGAGCCATATTCTCCAACTTCCAGTAATTGTTTGGTTTCGGTTGCCTCCTTATTTTAAATTTCTACTGAGAATATTCTAATTTCTGAGCACAAACTGCCTCCTGTTTTATATTGTTTTAGTTTTAACCACTCAGAACATTAGAACGTCAAAAGACGTAAATATGATAATAGCGGTCAAGACATTAGAACGTCTTTTCACGTAAACGCGCGAGATTTTACAAAAATTGATTTATTTCCATCACTAGTATACGAATTCCCATTATTTAAAAAACAGAGTATCGATTATGAATAACGCTACGCGTCTGTATTCAAGAATATCTATGGAACGTAGAGGTGCATTATCTAAGCCGATTGAATCTGCCATCTTGTTCGTTCATAATTTATTGCGTTTCTAAATAATTTATTAAAAATATTTTAGTTTGGACGGTTAATATTTTGAGGTGACTAATAGTTTTTAATTATATTTCTTCAATATATAAAGTGTTATTTCTTTATGATACTCAGAAAAAAGTACATTTTTCGAGGCTTTGAAATAATGGTAAGCGATTTTTACATATTTTTGACGTTTTCATAAAATGTATATTTAGAAACGCAAATATTTACGTATAACAACACAATTCGATAGTGGATTTCTTAATCTTTCCAAAACATTTTTTAGAATGAGGCTACGTTTCCCAAAACGTGAGTTATGAAGCTTTTAGCAAAACTCGTAAATAACACAAAAATTATCACGTTTTGACAGTTCTCAAAGGAACACATAATAAATTAAAGTCTTTGTCTGTGTTCTTGTTTTGTCCTATGTATTACATATTATTATATTAGCACTGTTAATGTTATTCTTTGTTTTTACATCACTTTGTAAACTTTACATTTTGTGTTATATTATTAGATCTGTTTTGGGTCTCTGCAAACTTTCACACCTCAGAACATGATATACAAATCGTCTTGAACAACTCATTCACTCAGCTGCCTTTGAATCACAAGGCTACGCAGATGATCATTTGATTTTTAAGTTTTGTTCTCCGGTAGAAAAAGACAGGTGCACTGTAGGATTCATTTTAAGAACATGACCACTAATACTAAATTACTATATTTAAGTTTGTTATAGTAATACGCACTTGAAGTGAAATGACACTAAACTGCGCTGTATGAATGCTATGTTATTATTATGATAATGCAAAGTTAGAACCCTAGTCAATTAAAGTGACGAACTACACTGCACGTCGTGAAAATTATGAACTATCATATACAGACAAAATGGAAATTGCAAAAAGTTCAGGGATGTTAGAACCTTGTAAACTAAATAGAAGCTTTAACAACTTGTTGTTACAACTTCGCCATACAAGTATCTACGGAAATACAGCGCAGATGGCTCTGAAAGTTATTTTGGTTATAGAAATGAGCAAAAGAAATGGTTTTGAATTCCAAGGTCATTTTTTTTCAATATGTCTGTTAGAACCTTGTCCAACTAAGGTGACGATGTAGTAACAATATAACAATATTTTTTGGTACATATCTCATCTGGCTATTAAACTAAAATTTTATCTTCTTTGTAGATTATTTGGCAAGAGTATGTCAGGCATCCGATCCCTGTTCAGCATTGGAGAAGGACTTACGGCCTCCCGGTATGGCTACCTCATCACCCCGCAGCTGAATGCCAACTACGGACCTGCTTACTTTGCCAAACTTGTCAGGACAAATTAGACAGGATACATTAGTCAAGATTAGTCATTTGTATAAATATTATATGATGTGTAAACAGAAAGATATTTTGAATAAATTTGTGTTCTTATGTATTGTATTGTACATATGTTACCATTGTTTTCCACCACAAAATTTTAAAATTGTTTTTTTTCATGTGAATTCTGCACAAGAGTCCCAACCTTATGGAGCTAGCAGGACTATGGCATCCCCAGTTGTAGTAATTGTTAGTGGGGAGAGTACCTGGCTATTCAGATCTGATCACCAAACATTTAAAGTAATGTTTCAATTCTGAATGGTGCTTTTTCACCGGGGCAGTATTGAGAGTTTCTTCCACTCGGAAACATTGTTATTGTTATTGTATACTGTACGGTGACCGGATAAATCATCAAAATGATAATTCATCACATCTTTAAAAAGTTATATAAAGTCATGGAAAGTGATGAAACAAAAACTTTATTAACTGGGTTAAGTAGGTTAGGTTAGGCTAGGTCAGTGGTCGGCAAACTTATTGGCCAAAGAGCTAAATTAAATATGTACATTACAACGATTAAAAAAAAATTTGAGAGCCAAATCTGTGTTTTTTAATTTAGTAAACCTTTATTATAATTTTAGACTTTCATTAAATTACGGGTACACTGAATAAAACTTCATTTCACATTTAATAAAGATTTATTTGTTGATAGACTATAATATGAAAGTAAGGTATCCATAAATTTAAATCATGACAATGACTGGCAAACACTTAATGCGAACAATGTCCTTGCATCTTCTTGGAAAGTTTCAGTAAGTCAGGTTTGTATGTTCTTGTTTTCAATTTTAAGCATGATTCCAGGTTCTCATCAATAAGACGACTTCCCAGTTTACTCTTGATAAAGTTCATGCTAGAAAAAGATTGTTCGCATGAATATGTAGAATCAAGAAGGGAAAGAACAACAAACGCGAGTTTTTTCAGCTGATTGTAAGAGTCCAGAATACTATTCCAGACGATGAAAATGATTATGTCTTCCTTCTTCAGGTCTTTCAAAACAGACCACTTGTGTTGTGAACTAAGATCACGTTTGTTCTTCTCCAATATTTCCAAATCAATACAAATATGTTGAAATTTGCTCCATATTTCCTTTTTTTTAATCCTGCAATTGTCTTTCAAAGTTACCAATGTCAATAAGAGGATTTTTGACGAATGCTAAGGTCGCTCTGATGTTTTTAAACGCCTGAAACCTGCTAAGAAATGCTTCCCTCATATTTAAAATTGTTGTTTTGAAATGGTGTTTGTCAATAGAAGAATTATTTCAGGAGTTTAAAAACAGCAGTGCGACCTTAGCATTTATGCCAGAGCCGCACCCAAGGAGCCAAAGAGCCGCATGCGGCTCCGGAGTCGCACTTTGCAGACCACTGGGTTAGGTTAAATTTTTTTTTTTTTTCATCGTTTTTAATGATTTTATATCACTTTTTAAAACTGTGTTGAATAATCACTGTGTTGAGTTAGCATGGAACCATACTGTACACATATATATTTTTAAAAGAATTAAGTGAACTTCCACATAGTAAATTTACTTACTTGTGCACACCGAGATTTGAACCCACAACCTCCGCATTCGTATTCCAAGATCTTAACCACTCGACCACGGAGGCCATCATATTTATAGTATATTTGTTATTTTTGCCATTCTTCTATGTATATGTGGAAGTATTCCCAAAATTAAAAAAGTGTTTTGTTTAAATAAGTATATTTTATCAAAATAAAACATTATATTAAAAAATAGTAGTTATATGTAGATCAAAATTAATATGTAAAAAAATATAATTCAAAAAAGTTTTAGCCTTAATACTGCGTTACACGCTAGCTTTTTATACCCTTGGTATAAAAAGGTAATAAACAATTGGATTCCTTCAGATGCCTTTAATTCCTCAAAAGAGGGGCAAATTATATTCAAAAACAAAATTGTGAAAAAATGTCAAAACTTTTTTTTAAAACTTAACACAATAACCAATCTTATTGGCTTCAACTTTTTGGTAGGTTTTTTTGTAATTTCTTTGAAACATGCCGACTACCAATTGAGTCTTACCTAGATTAGAATATCAAATTATAAACAAAAACATTAGATGTGTTCTGCAATTGAGTAACTGGTTGCGATAACAACTTAGAAGTGCGCAAGCTGTTTTTGCTCCCATCGACTTTTCTCCAATTCCTTCTTTATCTGTTGTGTAAATATTACTTCTGTAGGTTTTACACAGATGGAGCTATGCGCAAAAGTTCAAAAACTTATTAAAAGTGAGTATTACGCATTTCAAAAAATTTTAATGGGTTTTTTCAAAACACCAATTTTCATCGTAATCTCAATTATAGTAGAGAGCGCGTGTACTGCAGTCATCACTCAAAAAAAATTATATATCTAAGAAAATATACATATTTAAATACATAAACATTATTAAAGTCATTACAATACAATGTCAGGTTTTTTTTTAAGTAGGTACCTAACGTAACAGAGAATTATAAATAAGATATTATTATGATCTAATGATTTTTACAAGCACAACATCCACAATACATTAGAGTTATTTATTTAGTTGTTTGTATGAAATAAACGTTATTGTATCAATTGTTCAAATTATGTCTTGCCAATTTGCAGAATTATTAGTAAAAATATCACGACACATTATCGTGTTTGTAGTAGTTGTTTTCAACCACCTAGGTACTGTTTTAAATTCATTTCTGTAATTTAAAAAAAAAAAACTATATATGTAGTAATAAACCAAAGTTGCTTTGTAACTGTTTCCACTACTGGAAAATTAATTCAAAGTGTCCGAAGTTCAATTTGGCAAAACAAATCTATAAATGATATTTTCTCAAAGCTTTGGTACAGGTAAGTAAGCGTAATTTGGAGTTTTGCTAAAGAAAATAGTTACACAATAGTGTAAAATAATAATTAAACATTTTAAGTGCCTACTAATTAAGTCACAAGTAAAGGCAACAAGACAGCAGTAGTGCACACTATTTTATATGATTCATTTGATGAAAATGGTATATTTAGTGAAACACATGGAACTTACAAGTAACTGGATGGCTGTATGCTTTTCTAATCCCTTAGCTTCTTTTCGTCATTATTATAAGTAAACAAAGCTCTTCTTTCTTATACATTAATTAACTACATTTTTTAATAAATCATCTAGAAATTAAAAACTTCCATATCTGAAAACATACATACATTCTTTGAAACTTAAACAAAGAAAATAAATAACTTTTCTCTTCATGAAGGTGTAAATGTAATTATAAGTATCTAGACATAAAATAACTAATCAAATAGAGACTTATCAATTTACCTAAAGACTACTAAGTATCTGTTGGCTTTTCTAATACATACATATTACAAGTCATGCACAAATTGAGCTTAAATAGTTTTTTCTACTTTTTTTATGAGAATTGATTAGTGTTTTGCTAGATATTTTTGTAAATTAAATTTACTTCATAAACAATATATTTTCTCATTTCAACAATGTAACAAAAAAATAATGTTATGCCACTTAAGTTAATAAATAACTCTATATTAATTAAATATACATACATGAAATACATACCTAATTAATGGTACATATTTCACCGTTATCATTGTCATACAAAAAGTCGCTAATTCAAGGAAATAAGCAACCTTCGCATTTGGACACTAACAGCATTAAAGATATAGATAGATCAATAATTTCCCAAACATAATAATATAGGTACTCTTATAAAGCAGAATAAATTCTTCACAATAAGTATTTCACACTTTCTTCTTTTGGTGGGGTACACATATGGGAATTAAAATAAACATATTCTTAATAATTATCATGTTCAAGTCTAAGTACCTACCAACATTAAAGCAGAAACTACTGAGTTATTTGTCTAAAGATAGCTCCCCTCATACATTTATTGATTTATAATAAATATCTGCTACTGTTCATTAATAATTGTTTTCAAATAATTCATTTAGATTCGAGTAGTCTACCAATTAGCCTTTGTTACTGATTTCTGCTTATCGTTGGGTATGGTTTAGTCACGGCCAGTCAGTTTGGAGTCTTCCTTGTTCTTGTCGTTGAGCGGCTGTCCCTCAATGTGGTCCTCTCCCGTGTTGGCGGGACGGTTCCAGGACTGCTCCTCACCAGATCCGAAGATAGTGTACACCAAGATCTCAATAATGTACAGCGCGATGGTCACAAAGAAGATGATACGCCAGGCGGAAATGGTTTGCTAAAGAATTAATATTTCGTAATACATTTCACATTCAAGAAGCAAGATAAGAAAGCATTATTTGTAATTCAAGGGTTCTAAAGATTTTCTTATTTTGTATACAGTGAAACTCACTTGTAAGGTTTTTCAAGGGATGGAAAAATAACGTCTTGTGGGAAAAGCTTATGATATGTGGGTTCAATTATTGAACCCACATATTATAAGCTTTCCTTTTTTAATTATTGAAGCATGAAAACTTCGGTTGATCAGTTCTATTTGGAGGTGACTATTTTCATTTTCTTACATTTCCGTGTGTCAGGTGGCCAACAAAGAGAGGTACAATGATTCCAGGGAGTGTCGCAGCCGTATTTGTCAGAGCCATGAGAGTTCCTAGAATAAATTATTCATTAGCACATATTTATATGTATTACAATGCATTTTTATAAATGATTTTGACACAAACAAATGAAAATTTATATTCTTAAATCAATATATGTTTGCATTGTGACAGGAATCAAACCCGCTATCACACTCAAATGCGTAGATAGAGTTTTTAATATAGGGCCATATTTTCTCAATTTGGTTTTCTAGTAACAGAACAAATGGCAAATCAGTTGATAATTTTATTGTTTTGACAGTAAATTGGTATGATGGTATACCTGCAAAGTTGGGCGCAATATCGATGTGGTTGGAGAGGAATCCGCAGAACATGCCTCCGATGCAGGTGACTCCGAGAGCCATCAGTCCGACAGCAACACTGTGGTGACATCCGACATAGCACAGACCCAGTAGGCAAACCATTGGCACAAATGAAGCTGAAAAGCATTTCATCAATAATCATTATTTACTTAAGACATGTTGTATGCAACTTCATGACTTCATGTGCACAATCATTTGCTCACCGAAAAGTGTTCCGATCTTCCTCGAGGTGGTGGTTGTAATTTTTCCCTGCGCCTTCAAGTAATCCAGAGTGCGGCTGAGACACAAGCTGAATATCCAAAGGGTCAGGAATGGAATGGCCGTTGTCACTGCATTCTGGAAAATATGTTTGTATATTGTTTTTGTAATAGCAATCTTAAGACGGTTTTCATAGAGGAATCTACATTAAAGCATGAACAAACAAGAAATTCTAAAATATATTTGAGAGGTTTTGCCAATTCAGATAAACAGTTTTCTACATTATAGTGAAGATGAGCGAAACTATGCAGCTAAGGCTTCCTTACTTACATGTAGAATCTCCCGGTGAAATTACGGTTCAGGATATTCAGATGTGATGAACTTTAAAGATTTTCAGCTTTGTTTATCAATGAATATTATTTACCTCAGTGATGTTGAACTTGAGGACTTGCTTCATGTAGAAGGGCAGCTCGATGAGCAGCATGTACCAGCCCCAGTTGGAGCAGGTGTGGGCCACCAGGATAGCCAGGAATGGAGGAGACGTCAGTACAGCTTTCCAGGGTACGGCCATTCTCTGAAACAATTAATCAAATCAAAATAAGATTCACATTGTATCCCAGATCAGAAGCGTTTGTAAAGCAATGATTTCTGTGTGAAAATACCAGGAAACAATTGCTTTGTTAAAACTGTTGGCCACATAAGGATGAAATCGGCTTAGTATAAGTAAGGAGAATTATGACTTGTATAATACACTTTTTACAACTATAAGGCATCTCCCTCGTGGACCAGTAAGGAATCGACATAAACCGAGTGCTGTAAGAACCTGCATAGAAAAGTACAACAACGAACTGCGCTGAAAACCATTACCTCACTTTACTTTTCTGTCCAGGGTCTTAAAGCACTCGGTTTATGTCAATTCCTTGGCCAAGGCTTGGCTGAGGGAGCCGACTAAGTGTAAATGGCTATAAAATTGCTGTGTTGACAGTCACTCAGATTTATTTATGGGATAATAAATTTTTCAGTGAAATCAGGTTTTAATTTTCTTTTCTTTTTTATGCTTGAAAACACAGTAGCTGAACTATATTATTCGGGTGATTTCTTAGATAGCTTTATTTGCAAGTCGCACTATTATAAAATCAAATGAATCTTAATTGAATGATGTAGTTACATATATGATTATTGATTATGTGTAGTATTTTAAATATCTTATGGTGCTTACCTTTCCATCGTGGGTATTACCAGTGCCGAGCACCTTGGCGATCATGTCTCTCTCCTCTTGGTCGATGAAGGGCTGCTTCTGTGGAGTGTCCTGAATCAGGAACACCCACAGGAAGCACCAAATGCAAGCTAGCCCACCCATCACATAGAATATAGACTCCCAACCTGCAAAACGCCATTAACAAGGTAAGGGGTGAATTATTTTTTTGTTTTGTATCAGTATGTATATTATTTATTATATTGTCAACAACAACGAGAATAATTTAAGAATGTTTAATATCAGAGCATACAATTTATCATTGAGTTTATTGTAGGTACTTTTAAGAATTTATAAAACTAATTCAGTCTGTGCTTTGATATTGACTGTAAAGATTGATATACAAATTACTCTATAGGTACCTAGCTGTCATAATGAATATTCCAAAAAAAACTTGCCAAATACCAAATGAACCTTTGTCATAAGGCGAAGCTTAATGCTAAATCACTATTTTGATTAATCTTTATAACGAATTGGTGTACATTATGAATACCAAAAATATGCTTTAGATAAATTGAAGGTTTTCCTGTCGTTTCGCTTGAGTAGAATACAAATAAAAAAATAAATTACTCAATAAAAAATATAAATGTAAACTACTAAAAAAAATATTTTTTCAATAGAAATGTATGAACGCGTAAAGGAAACAACTTTTAAAGAATACATTATAATATCTGAGATTGACAGTTACAGTTTCACTTGATTATCTTTTTTGCTTTCTTATATAAAATTATTTATAAAATAAATTAAAAAAAACAGCTTTGTTGAAATCGAACGTTTCTAGACTCCGTTTGTTAAGCGATTTTAATGCATATTGCCTACAATATAAGGTATACTAAGAATATACACATTTTAGGCTTGTAGCTTCCTCATAAGTCCTCGTGGAAGCCATGGCAACAGTCTCCAAAATCACAAATAAAAACATTGAAAAGCAATGAATGAAGACAAACAATATCATTTTCATATTGACAATCCAATGCATTTTTTAGTCTTATGAAGGTGCTAAAAATTATTTGTGTGTATAATGTATTTGCGTGAGATCATACTATATACTACTTCAATATTATTTCTGGTGAATGATAAACATGCGGTAATTTTCTTATTGTTAAACATCAAGTAACAAGGCTGTATGATGTAGAAAAAGCGTATCCCAAAAAGCAAAAATATTTTTGTAAGAATCATAGGCAGGAGATTTCAGCAGAGAAAACTGTCAGACACCAGAGTACACAATAAAAATTAAAGATTATAATAGTAGACATCTATCTTGTGGCACGATTATTTATTGTGATTTATGCTTTGTAATTAATACTATTTAGACAGGAGCTCATTCATTACTGAAACTTCTGAGATCATCAATTGAAAAGGTATTAAATTACATAACGATGCAACTTTATATGGACTTCATAAAGCACCCAACCTTAGTAAACATGGAAATGATTGCTGCCATAAATAAACCACTCACATTGTTGCTAAGAGAAAATACAAAATTAAATTATATGAATTCGAAAGTATGCAGCTAGGAAAATACCAGCAGAATGTTTACGAGTAAATTTTAAATAAATGTGCAAGGAAATAATCTTGTTTAATACTTTCTATATGAAGTATGTACCCAAAAGGTGTTTTTATTAGTAACGGCAGCACTGAAATAAATAATATTTTGAAAATAACTAAGTAGGTACTTTAACCCTTTAGAGCCGTGTGCCGATGACACAACATGACACAATGCCCCTTGAATATGACGTGTCGGTGTATAGGCTGTGTCAAAGAAAATGTATCGCATTATCTACCGTTACAAAATTTGGTCACTGCATGCGGAACAAGTAGTGTCCCTATCATCTGCTAATTCGACATTGGAAACATCGGCAATTATGTACTTTTGTTCAAACATAACGGGAAACAGTTTTGGTAAAAAAAATAAAATTAAACATTTAGATTATGATACTATGAAAAATCAGTATAAGCACAACTAAACAGTTTGTACGTATAGAATTCTTACCGAGATTAGCTGACAGTACTCCCGCCAGCAACATGGACAGCACGGTGCCGAGGGCTGTGCCAGCGTACACCACGGCGGACAGGACCCCCCTCTCAGCCGGGGGTGCCCAGCGGGACAGCAGGACGTGCATCGCCGGGAAGGTGACTCCCTAATACAATCAACCACTAGCCCTTAAAACTCCGCTAATAACATTACTTATTGCATTACTGTGAAGTATTACATGAAACAATACATTGAGGTATCCAAAAGGTATGAATTGGTAACCAGGGAAACTTTTAGTTGCTTACTTTATAAGATAACTTACACAAAAAGAACCTATAGTGAGGAATATAGAGATTCTGATTAATTCCAGGGAAGCTGGGTGAGTTATCCTTATCATTAGTAATGTGCGAAAAAGCAAATATCTGATTTTTTAAATAAGAAACACCTTCGATGTTTTTTTTAAAAGAAATTTATGTAATAGGTACCTTACAAGAACGCCCCTGTCAGTACAGTGTAAAGACATGGAAACTATGTCGCCACCCGGTTGGGCAGCGTTATGAGGTAGGGACTGTAGAAAGGAATTTATCAAGGTGGGTCTTGAAGACGCCCGGATTATACGAAGGAGGAAAAATAGATACCGGTAGCTCGTTCCACAGACTTACACTAAAACGAGAAACGACTCATTCTCATGAAGTCAACATCAACTGTGAACGGGTGTTCACTCGTGTCCGTCGACTTTCACGCATGTGCACCGGGGATCAATGCCGCTAGCTCCTTAGAGCAGGCTCCGTTAAAATACCTGTAGAACAAACTCAGCATGCCCACATTGCGTCTGTACATTAGAGATGGCAGTCGGTCTGTTATCTGACTGCCCTCCTTTGCACAGAATCAAGTATTGTGGGGCTCCAGCCCAGAGGTGACTCCCAAATTCAATTGTTGGGCATACATGAGATTTGTACATGTTTAGCAGCTGGTCGCTGTTGAAGAATCTGCTAGCCTTACACAAGACGTCCAGTTTCTTTGGAAGCCAGATTTACTCGGGCTTCCATGGAGCCAAGGCCGGCCCTATGCGCTCACAATTGGAGCAGTCCACTCCGGGCGCCGAATTGCCAAAGCGTTTAAAATACCTCACCTAACGCATCGCCCTTGAGATTCTTTTTCTTAAAAACGGCGCTACGCGATAATAAAAATCATCCAAGCAATATTGATTATAGTGATCTCCTACCCAGGCGTCTACTGGTTTTGACAAGGGGCGCTGTTTGGCTCAGGGCCGGCTCTGTATGGAGTCCCGATACTTGAGCCGATCTGATACACTTACTCCAAGCATTTCAATGGAATCTTCACTAGGCAGGGTCTCCCTTTGCCAAAAACAGACATGCTTGGGTTTTTGAGACGTTGAAACTGACCAGGTTGGCCTCACCCCAGACACGAACCTTCTCTAGGTGGTGATCAAAATTAATAATACGTAATTACCACTACCACCCATATTCTAATTTGTAAAATCTGGAAACATAGAACTAAGTAGATACATAAATGTATTATGTGAAGCAATTTTCTTCAATTAGCATTATATAGATAATTTCTGTAAAGTAATTTACAAAATTACATTTTACTATCGCATTTTTGATATAATAAGTAAGAACACCATGATTAGAAACATTTATGATGAACCAGTCTCATTCATTTCCTGAATAAAAAAAAATTATATTAATTATTTGCAGACCTGAAAATAAACTTTAAAGTGCGAGTGTTAGTTGGTAGGTACTCTGACAGAGAAAAACAATTTAGAACCCATACAAGAAAAGAAAATAAAATGCTGTAGTTAAATATTATTATGTGGGTTATTTGATTATTTATTCTGTGGTTATTTGTGTATTGTAATATGGTAATATTATTGCTTTTAAAAAGAAAAAGAAATGTGCGTCAGAAATTAATATTGATAACTGTGCGCCCATAGAATACCATTGCCATCACCATGTAGATGTAGAATGAAGCTGTATACCAGGTTGTTGAAGAGTGCATTAGATTAGGTGGCGAGAGTTTTGCGGCCGTTTTCTTGAATCGGCTATAGATGGCGTTTTCTTACCGAGTTCCGTCATGACATTGGTGCCTGTAAAGTATGCTTTGAAGCCGCCCAAGGCTGTGCCACCGTGAAGCATAATGGTCATTTTGACCCGATCGTCTGGGGGGGCCCAGCGCCCCACCAGGGTATACAGCGCCGGGAGCGCCATACCCTGCTCGCACAAACCAAACAACCAGGCTCAACTTCATATTTCATTTATCAAAATAACCCTAACTTTCAAAAAACAATTGTTACTTATTATTTTATTACACCAATGTCAATTTACCATAAAGGAGTCGAGTTCGTTTACGAACACGGATAAATTATTTTGTATGTATATTTGGTTGGTTAACTATGGACAATAAAAAACATGCACATTACCTATTATAAAATTATTAAACTTCAACCGTCTTACTAATTAGATTCTTACACCCCTATTCAACATAATCGTGGTAAAGCCGGCTTCGAGCCTAGTTTAAGACCGTTTTAACCAAACAAACACCATGGTAAAAAGTAAAAAATTTCACTGTTCTGACCTTACGCGCCGCGTAATATTTACACCACGTTAAGGCTGCAAGTATTTAACTGTTAAATTTGTTAGATTATGATTGTTTTTACGCAGTGATAATACAATATAGACTGATTTTTAACGTATTTAGCCAAGTCTGGGCGGTATAAAAATTATCGTTGTTTAGATTTTTAAATTATTATCTTAGTTTGCCTATTTGTATGTTTTGGTTAGTATCTTTTATTATTGATGAATATTAAAGTAGTTAGCAAATGGATTTTTGTTTTAACTGAGGACTGCTATTCTGTTCTTTATTTAGAGATAATAAGAACTTTCATTGTAGATTCTTAAGCCCAGTTTAGACCAAACGAGCGAATGTTCGCTTTTCCCCCACTCCAGAAAATAGTCTTGATGTAAACGCTTTTTGTCCAGCAGCGAGCGATCGTGTCACTGCATTTCTGGTTAATGCAGCGAGCGAGCATTCTATTGGGTTCTACGGAGTGTCACTGCATTTCTGGTTAATGCAGCGAGAGAGCATTCTACTGGGTTCTACGGAGTGTCACTGCATTTCTGCTTAATGTACTTGGAATGTTCTACGAACACTAATTCGTTTGGTCTAAACGCCCGGTAGAGCGAGGGCCCAGCTGCATTGATCATTCTTTCGTATTCGCTGGTGGAGTGATCGCTGGTGGGTGGAGTTATCAAAATGCTCTTCTAAGCTACCGAATATAATTTTTGCTCATTGATGTTTAAATGGTGTATAACAATAAAATCAGCACTTTTAATTGCCATGTCTGCGCCGTCAGACATGGGGCATGGTGTGCATTCTGAACCAAACAAACAAAAACACTATAGAGCCGGAGCATTCGCTCGCTGCAGTTCTGTAGGTATTCGCTGAATTCGCTCGGTTGGTCGAAACCTTAGAGTAACAATATAAAGAGACCTCACTATGCGAAATGTTGTTACTCTAAGGTCGAATCACCACTAAACTTGTTGTAGATATTATTCTTTAGGCGTTTACACCAGGCAAGTGTGAGCAGGAACAGAATTCTCTGGCTGCTCTATGTTCTTGCTCGTTTGGTCTAAACCCGGCTCCATTGGATTACATACAAACATTCTTCTTTGTATCATTACTAGTACTGGTTTTATTATTATTTCTAGAACCTTCTAGACCTTCGATAATAGAACGGTTATTTTTTTGTCACTATTCCTTGTCAAATCCAAATGCAAATATGAATGCATCAGTAGGGTAGACTGGGTACGATTGAAACAAGTTATGATTGAAACATCTCAATTTACTCGAAAACTATAATACCTAAGAGTGTGACGCAACAATCGAATCTCCGTCAGATCTGTAGGTACCTATCACCAGTAGCCCTCCAGCCGGCGAGTGATACAGTCGTGCACAGGAGACATTATTGGATTTCGCGCTAAAAAGTAAGTAGTTACGAAATTTTTGTTTACGTTATAACTCATTTTACTCTCGCAGCTCGACGAAACTTTTTATTCCATTCTCTTCTTTATCTATTTTAGAGTATTTGTAATGCATTTGCGCGGCGTTTATGTCTATTTAAAGGGCTTATTTTAGACCTTAAAGTAGAAAATGCAGCGTGGGGATGTTTGAAACAACTCGTGTGGGGATGATTGCAACGTTTCAATCATGACCATGTTTCAACCGTCCACACGGAGAGAAAATTAAATAGTTATAATGAAAATTGATCAGAAATTGAAATCATTCTGTCTTCGGTAATCTTGAATACGGATGATGAAGTCGATCTCATTCGACCGTAGACAACCTCACTTAACCATATAATAATTATATATCTTTATTGAACGAAATTTTTACATTCATAACTAAAAAAAGTTCATGTTCAGCGTTAATAGTATACATTGTCAATATTAGGACAAAAAGTTGACAACAGAGAAAAAAAATACATACGAACAGTAGGTAATATTTAAAGATTAGAGATTTATAATTATAAATCGAGTTTTCACACAGCCCGCCTCAATAGGCTAGCCTGTGTTGAGGCAGTCATTTTAAAAGTTAATTTGAAATACATACGAACATACCTACACTTGTAAGGTTTATTCACTTAATACGATGGTTTCATTAATAATGTCGTATTTTGTCGGTAAAGGCCCTATCATTACTTTTATTCCAATTTTTTACGATATCCAACCTCATCGTGATGGGTAGGTACCTACTCTTGCAATTGTTTTCATTCAGTATTTCTGACGAGGATTTTTTTTTAAATTTTTCAGATGCCTAGAAAACGAATAAACGTCACAGACCGAAATACTAGAGACATGTTTTCATATCAGCAAGCATATGAAGAAACATTATCTGGAAGATCGTTGAGAAAGGCTGCAGCGATGTTTAATTTGGACCACGTCTCATTGGGAAGGTACAAAAAAAAGAGAGAAAGTGCACCAATAGATACATCTGTTGATTCCATAACCATGGGATACAATTCGGCGAAGAAAGTATTTTCCCCATCTCAAGAAACTGAGATTGCAAATTATGCAATAAAAACGGCAGACATTTATTTTGGACTGTCTAGAAAGGATTTAAGAAAACTGGCATTTGATTTGACCACACGGTACAACCTGACAAGGCCAAATTCATGGGACACAAATAGCATGGCCGGAATAGAATGGCTACGAGGATTTTTAGACCGCAATCCACAATTATCTGTAAGGTGTGCCCAAGCCACGAGTTTGGCACGAGCGACAAGTTTTAATCGACATAATGTTGATGAATTCTTCAAAAATTTAGCGAACGTTTTGGATAGATATAAATTTGAAGCAAAGGACATCTACAACGTAGATGAGACCGGTGACACAACTGTTCAAAAACCAAATCGGATTGTAGCCAGAAGAGGGACTCGGCAAGTAGGTGCGGTAACGTCGGCCGAACGAGGAACTCTCGTAACTGTTACTGTAGCAGCAAACGCAATTGGCAACTCAATTCCGCCGATGTTTACATTCCCACGTATCAAATATCAAAGCCATTTCTTAAAAGATGGTCCGATTGGTATTATCGGTACCGCGAACAAATCTGGATGGATGCAAGAAGAAGATTTTACCATATTTCTAAATCATTTTCAAAGGCACACCAATTCGTCTTTAGATCATAAAGTTCTTTTATTACTTGATAATCATTCATCGCATGTTTCTATAAATTGTATTGATTACTGTTATGCCAATGGTATAATCATGCTCTCCTTTCCCCCGCATTGCAGTCACAAATTACAGCCATTGGATCGATCAGTGTTCGGACCATTTAAAAAAGCGGTGAATACAGCTTGTGATGGGTGGATGAGAACAAATCCAGGAAAACCAATGACTATTTATGATATCCCAAGCATAGTGGCGACTGCTTTACCCCGGGCAATAACCCAAACTAACATTCAATCTGGGTTTAGATGTTCTGGAATTCATCCGTATAACAGAGACATATTCAGTGATTTAGATTTTGAACCCTCGTACGTCACGGACAGACCAAATCTAAATGTTTTAAGTAGTGCCGAAAGTGACCCAGTGGTAGTTCAAAACTCAGAGATTTCACGGCCACTTGAAGCAGCTGTTCCACCTACTTTAATCTCAGTGATTTCGCAGCCAATTTCTGTAGGAATTGAAACAGTTGTTCCGTCCACTCAGAGAGGCTCGGTGACTCCAGAACCAAATGTTAGTACTGAATCAATAACATTTGTTACGTGTTCACTGAGAGGTTTGGTCAGTTTAACAAATAATACGCTGCCTTTACCTACAGCTTCTGATCCTCTTGAGATTAACACGACCGAGTCTCTGATATCATCGTCACAAAATTATGTACATGAATTACCAGTCGATTTTATTTCCGAAAGCAATTATTGCAACTTGTCCGTGCCTTCAACAAGTAAAATGTTTATACCAGAAAGCGTGCGACCATTCCCAAAAGCGCTACCCAGGAAAACAACTACCAGCGGTTTGAAGAAGAGGAAATCCACTATTTACACAAACACTCCGGAAAAAGAATACACACAAAAAGAATGTACACTTGTCATAATTGTGAATCTGACTAATTATTGATGGTGTGCCTTGTAATATGGACGGATAATTTTATAAATATATTTAATTGCGTAATAGTAAGGAGTTTACCTAATATTTGATTACTCATCGTTTCATTAATGTTAATTTTTATAATGTACCTTAAGAAGTAGGTAGGTACCCCTTTGTTTTAGTGCCATTCTTTACACATAGGTGTTTTATTCGTATCATTCAAGTGTTCACTGAATTTTTTTGTAGGTAATAAGTCACAAGTAATTATAATGATACAGTACCAGATACTTACCTACTGATTGTTTACTTGTAATAGATACTATTTACTTATTTATGACCATTTTCATTTTTTTGTTTTGTTGGCTAAGCCCTTTGTTTTAGTATCGTTCTTTACAGAAAGACGTTTTATTCGTATCATTTAAGTGTTTACTTACCTTTTTGTAATTGATAAGGGGTTTAAAAAAAGGGGTTTAATGTTACTTCCAGTGTTAAGTACCTACCTACAATTTTTTTTCTTCTTTAAATAGATACCTAATATATACTTATTTATTAGATATTTATGGCCCCTTAACCGATTATTTAGAGTTTTGTTAGTTCTAGAATATTGCGATACTTTGTAATAATATGATCTCACATCACAAACCACAGATACAATTATTTTCTATTTTTGATTTCTTAATTGTTGAATTTTACATGGAGAAAATTCTGTCGAGTCAGAGGTAAAATCAACATTGTTATGATTGAAACAGTGTGATGATTGAAACAAGCACTTTTGTATGAAAGCAAAAAACTTATTTTTAATACCGTTCTATTCTGTTCCAGGAAAAATCGCTGGAAAACTATGTTGATTATGCCAAATACTCATAGTTAGTATAACTAAGAGCACTTAAACACAAATAATAAATAATATATTTAAAGTTGTTTTATTTCAAGACATTTATGTTTATAGTTTTTAAAATACTTGTGATATGTTTAATCACTATTCATGATCTCATTGAGTACTGTTTTTATAATGAAAATGTTTAATATTTATTAAAATTACTCCAATTATTCCAAAGATATTTAGAGTGTTTCAATTATCCCCACATACTGTTTCAATCGTCCACACTATGGGGATAATTGAAACAGATTTCCCCATCGTCTTTAAGTGGTTATTGTAGCTTACCTGTACGAGTTGTGGCCATCCAATAAATTTAATTTGATAACTAGATAGATCATAGATCATCTAGTATAAACATCTTATCCATAAATACAAAAGAAATATTACTACACCTAGTTAAGGTAAAAGTGTTTCAACCATACCCGGTCTACCCTACATTCATGTAATTCGTTTTGTCGCTGTTCCAATCTCCTGCTGTTCATGCAAATCTTTCCTGGATATATCGGCACAATATAGTGTCTAGTCTGGTTTCTTCTGTATGTCTTTAATAGTTCATTATGTTATGCACCACTTTGCATACGAATCTGTACAAAAGTTAGTCATACAAGATGTCTGCCGGGCATTTTCTCCTCACTCTAGCCATTCATACAAAACGCACTAATGCTCTATCCAGGGCTTTTTAGATCAATGGAAAGCACATCAATGCGAATAAAGTAGGTACTAAATATGAAAGTACTCACCCCTCCGATGCCCTCGCCTATTCTCATGGCAATGACGGCGATGTGGGAAGCCTGTGCCATGACGGGGGTCAGCAAGGTGCACACTATGTTGATAAGGACACTGAAGAACATCACCCACTTGGCTGAGAACACCTCGGCGATTCGGCCCCCTAAAACGACACGTAGGTTTTACGATAGATAATAAAAACAAAGTTTCTACCTACCGAATCGGCGAGCTTCCATGCCATGTCTCCCTTTGTTTCTATTATTATCTAGGGTAGTACTTAGGAACTTTACCTATCTACTTACCTTTCAATTCTCATTATTATAGAGATATTCCTCAATATTTCGACTGTTCTCACAAACAATATCGATGTTGCAAGTAGTTACCCACCTTTGCAAAAGACGTGTTTAAAGTTTCCTTTCTACATTCTTATCGTTTTTGGAGAGAGATAAATATGAGTGGTTTTAATATTTTTTCTACCCATACCCTATTTATTTCATTGGAAAAAAACATACCGGAAAACAGCTCTAATGCAAAGATTGTAGTTACCTACATCCGGCATTATTCATTGGGACAGTCAATATTGTAGTAATTATACCGAAGAAAATTATATACATACCTATACGAAAATCAAGAAAATGCTTGTCATACATACAAATTATTTCAGTTCAGTTTTAGTGCCGGCAACCCGGGCGTACTTTACTTTACTCCAATACTTTATTTTCAATCTACAAAAAAATTAATGGCTATAATCAATTTATTTTCTGAGAAAAATTAAAAAACCTGCAACACATATGAGACGAGAAAAAGAAATGAAATAAGACTCCCCTTCAGATAAAAAGTGAAAAGTCGTTGATGTATAGAGCAATGAAGATATTTGGCGAATTACCAAAAGAAATTAGATTAGAAGAAAACAAACAAATTTAAACTTAAATTACGAAAATTGTGAATGAATTTTTCTAATTTTTTAAAGTATAAATAAGGATTGTATTAGAACTTGTAATCTATTTAAAATACCACAAATAAAATGTTATAAGTACGATTATCAATAGCAACATTTTACAGTGAGCTTTTGCGTTGTTTTGATATTTTTCATGAATACCTATTTACTTAATTGAAAAATGTTATTATTGGACATTATTAAAATGTGACATTGGGAGAGTCTATTTCGATGCGTTCTATTTTTAAACTGAAATAATATCAAAGGATATATTATTAAAATTATCAAAGGGTTTTGGGAACAGAACAAAGGGGTTAAATATGGGTTAAAGCAGAGGTTTCCAATCTGTGGTACTCTAATATGTTTGTATATGAAAATTTATTTGGAAGATCACGTTTTTAGCGTATTTAAGTGATTCGAAGATAAAAAATTGATTTAAAAAAAACGAATTCAGATTCGGCTATAGATAGAAATTTATAATAATAATAATTTCTGTGTTTGAGTATTATAATTAAATACGGCGGAACTTACCAGGAACCTGCGAGACGAAGTATCCCCAGAAGTAGCAGGACAGAATCATGCCTTGGAGAGGTTCGGACCATGTGAAGGGTCCATCCTGCAATCATTGTATTATGGTGAATATCTATACAAAAACACCATAATTATGTAGTATGTAAAACAGATAGGCAGATAACCAGGTACCAAATATCCTTCTTTTCTATGGTGACATTTTGGTCAATATTTTTAGATCTCGATGACTTATAGATTTTTATACATGAAAATGTATTTTGATTCTTTCAATTGCCAATTTCCAATGTTTGAAGTCACCAAAAATCAATCAATTTTCAACTGACTAATTAATTTAATACTATCGAATAAATTTATAATTTACACAAGTCTTAAAAAGAAGATCTTTCGTTTAAAATACAAACGCGTGTAAATATCTACAAAGCATCAACTTCTTTTTTCAACTTTTTGCACATTGGTGCACTTCAGTTTCTTTGACGTTGAAAACATTTCTCAAAATTAGTCAAAGTTGCATTTACCTACATAACACTAGTAGTAAATAAGGTTTCTTTATTCTATGAAATTATTAGTTAAAGGCATTGAGGAATTTTTCGACCACCATGCTAGGCACATGCCCGTGTTATGGTGGTCGATTATTGCTATTAATTACTGTTATTCTTATTATATTAATTAACCTCTAAGGGAGTGAGTTTCTGAGAGCAAAAAGTGTTCAGTAGAGTGAGTTTTTTTTACCTTCAAAATTTGATTTTTTTATAAATTATATTCATAGCATGTGTTATAAAAATCAAACTTTGCTAAAGAAATACATATAGAAATATCAAAATAACCGAATTAATCCGATAACAAAAAATATGTGATTCATGTTTTGTCAACCATCGGTTCACGTAAAATGTACAACCTAGAACATAAATTTACTTACCAATTTTTATTTCAGTTTTATTTTGTACTTCCATATTTCCTCATCCGAATGTTGTTTTCACTATAGAACTTGTTTTATTTACACTAAAAAAAAAGTTTTATTTTCACAATTTTTTTTTTCAATTTTTTTTAAATTTTTATGGGATAAACTTTTTACACCTTACTTTTTTACACAAAAGAAACTAAAAAATGTCATCTAAAACTATTTTTCACATTTTCATTTTACACTGAAGAACTACAATCTAATACTGTTTTTTTGTGTGATATATCTCAAAACAGGGAAATAAGCACAAAGCCACATTACATTGAATACACATGTATCTTGTTTCTGTTCTTTTCCTTGGCTGAACGGCTGTGTGACTACAAACATGGCACTTCCTTCGTGTTTTCCTTCCCTGAGTCTCTGTTTGTGGAAGCGGGTTGATAAAATGTCGTTCAGTTAGACGAGTAGGACAATCTGTTACTCGTCTTCCTCCAGATGCTGGTGGCCTTTCGGTGTGATATTTTTCTACCAACTGACCTACAAGATTCTCACGAAATTCACTAAAACTTAGTTTTTTGTTTGTTCTCTGACGATGTAGAAAGAAGGCGTTTAGGGCATTTATGTCTAAAAGGCGAAAGAAAATTTTCTTATACCACTTGAAAGACTTGCGAGAACTGTCAACAAAACCAAGAATTCGATCAACCTTATCTACAGCCCCCATGTTTTTCGAATAATCTACCACAGCTTCTGGTTTTATTTTGTTTTCCCTGGTAGAATAGTCAATTTTATCGGTGATCGTCATTTTATTTTCATGTATGTTTGTCAACATAATAATTTCTCGTTTATCACGCCACTTTACTGCCAAGAGATCATTTGAATGAAATGCTTTTACATCTCCTCTTTGCATTTTAGCATTTCCGAACTTAGGCATTTCCTTTCGGTTTGCTCTTGCAGTTCCACAAGCGTTTGTTTTGTTTTCAAATAAAACATCAAACAATTTTGGGCTTGTATACCAATTGTCTACAAAGAGTCTGTGGCCTTTTTCAAGATAGTCCTTCATCATAGTTGTTACAACTGACCCAGACACTCCAATATTTGGATCCATGATGATGTCTGAATCTGATCCAGTGTAAACTATGATATCTAAGACGTAACCTGTTTCTACATCACAACAGACAAATAATTTTATTCCAAAACGGTGTCGTTTGGACGGTATATATATTTTGAAGGAAAGTCTTCCCTTCCACAATAAGAGGCTTTCATCTATACATATGTTCTGAAATGGGTAAAAGGTCTGTTTGTAGATTTTCTTCAAAGGATCCAAAAGATTCCTTATTTTATATAATCTATCATTTGTCCGAA
This sequence comes from Hesperophylax magnus, assembly GCA_026573805.1. Taxonomy (NCBI): domain Eukaryota; kingdom Metazoa; phylum Arthropoda; class Insecta; order Trichoptera; family Limnephilidae; genus Hesperophylax; species Hesperophylax magnus. Next base: position 11,863,458 of record JAIUSX010000002.1, read on the forward strand.
CATTGTTATCGGCAAAATGCAGAGCCCGCAGTAAAAGTAGAAATCTATCCTGTGAAAATAACACTCTGAAGAATGGCGTTTCTATTATTGGGTTATTTGACCAATATTTCTTCAATGAGTTTTTACCAACAAGACCCATAAGCAAAAGTGTCGCCAAGAATATCTTTATTTCGGACACAGTAGTGTCAACCCATTTATTCATTTTTGATTTTAGACTTACGTTGAGAGCCAGTGTTGAAGCGTATTTATTTGTTTCCGTTACAATTGACTGAACTATGGTATTAGTAAAGAACAATTCAAAGAAGTCGAGTTCGCTTGCGTTCTCATCCAAATTTATATCGCCTCTTATACCTGAATGCCTGCTGTCAAAATCATGCAAGGTTGGTACAAAATCAGATTGAACCCATTTTCGACTATCCAATTTTTGCTTTTTCGAAGATGGTGGTTCATCTTCTTCATCATCAGAAATATTTGAGTCATCGGAAGAGCTATCAGAATGAACTGGTAAATCTTGGATATCATTGAAAAAGTCTTCATCATCACTTTCGGCTAATACGGCCGTAATTTCGTCTTCATCCAAAGGTGTTGACATATTCAATGTGAAAAGTTTGAAAAGTATATAAACACACAAAATTATCCAACACTAAAAAAGTCTGTTATAGAATATCACACGAAAAAAAATGTGTCGTCAATGCACGAAAATAGGACCCACAAAACACACAACCTTTCAATGTGAAAAGTATAATATATAAAAACACTCAAAATTATCCAAAACTAAAACAGAATGTTAGAGAATATCTCACGGAAAAGAAACTTGTCGTCAATACACGAAAATAGGACCCACAATACACAAAACCAACTAAAAAATCCACAATTCACAGTAATGTCACAAACGCACAAAATTATTTGTTAATTTCGCGATATAATACGCATATTTAACACGTAATAACAACACAGAAACATTCAAGTGTTTGTGTCACGAAAACAATGCAAATACCTCTAACAAAATCGGTAAAAATGTCGTTTACGCTCGCGAACTGTCAATAAAATGTTTACAATCAACGCAACTGACGCGCCATTACCACGTGTATTTTCAAAACGCTGTAGATCCGTTAAAAATAGACGGAATCTACATATTTCTTCGGCATATTTATGGAATTCGTCAAGAGATGTCACTAGCATGTCCTTTTTATGAATAAATTCGATAGAATGATTTCTACAAGCACCGACACACCATGGGCGTCCATACTCCTTTGAGCAGATTTTATTTCGGACGCCAACGGTGAGGCCATACTCTCTTAGAGGTTAAAGATATTTATTAATTGCTAAACGAAAGTATTACTGATTTATTTTTTAAATCTTGATAGCTTTTTACCAAAGTAATATATGTGAGATATTACCAAAGTAATATATGTATAACGACGGATGTTAAACACATATACCTACATGAGGACCAGTATATTGGAGCAGTGCGCTCTGGGCGCCAAATTGCCAAGGCACTGATCATACCTAACAGTCCTAACACATCGTCATTGAGATATTTTTTCATAAAAAAACGGTGCTACACAAAAATATTATTGATTAAAGTGATCACCTACCTAGGCGTCTACTGGTTTTGACGGTGGGCGCCAAAATATTACTTGCGCCAGGCGCCGTTTGGCTCAGGGCCGGCCATTTTGAGGACATCTTTTACAATATTTATTAATAATAAACACTAACACAAACTATATATGCGTGTAGGCATTCTATAAAGGTTGTTATGGAATATAATCAAATATGCAAACCATGTCCTTTTTTGTTATTTGTTTTTGGGGTGTTATGCCGTGTTGCGCTAACTCCTTCTTTAGCCAACGTTTCGGACAGCATTGCAGTGTCCATCATCAGGGCAGATGTGTTATTTCAACCATGTCCTTGAACTTTGATTTTTTTTTCCATACCTACGAGATACTATTACGATACTATTAAGATGGGATACGATACTATTTGCATCGTATCCCATCAACTATAACTATAAAACAGAACATCTATCTGTGTGTCACACTAAAACTCTCAATCTGTGAGCTTTTCATACTTAATTTAAGAATTTTTCTCAGCTTTTCCGCACGGATAAAAATGAACATTGCTAATTTATTAAGAATCTTTTAAAATTGGCAGTTGCACTTAAAAAAAGATTGCTGGCCTTACGAATGACTAGCAGGTTTCATAATAAACATTTAGTAAAGTACGAATATATAATATATAATGATGTCAAATTTACGTATTCCATTTTTAACCGGAATTAGGTATCAATAATTCGAAGCAATTTTATATTAAATTAGCAATAGGCTGAATGATATTTGAATTTTTTAGGTTAACGAAACTTTTTTTGCTCGCAAACTTAATTTCGTCGTGAGCTTGTCAAAAATAAAGGCCCTCAGAAAAAAAAAACTATTTAAAATATATTTTATTAAAATAATTTGGGCAAAGCCGGGTAATAACTACCATTTTACATTTAAAGCACTCTTTGTCTAAGCCTGAAAACAACAATTTATTTTTAGATAAAGCCAATTGGGCTTTTACAATGCCTTCTCCAAGGCAAAACTATTACCTACAACATAATTTTATGTGAGTCGTCCACTGTTGTATCAGAAACTCTTGTCCTTCAACTTAAAATAAAGTGGTGTATAAACAAAGACATAGTTTAACTCTTTTAATACATTGTGCTCTACAATTAGGTATATTGGTCAGACGTATTGTGTTGCGTTGGGTCAGTGATTGATCCCCAAGAATTGACGGAGCAAATAATTAATTATACCTATTTATTGAGCGGCGTCCCCAATAAATAATAATCACATCACGCAACCGGCCGACTGCTCTTGAACAGAGCGGGTTTATCACGTTCACACATTCTTTAGTTGGGGCAGCTTTCAGAGTTTAGGGCTTTTCCCTCCGGTCCATCAATCAAGTATTCGCGTAAGTTACAAATTACATGATGCAGTTTGAGGGATAACTTTAAACTCTGCTTTATTTTTTTCAATCGGGGCGACGGAATTGAAGTTAAATGCGACGCCATATATTTCAGTTTATTTTCTATGTATCGATGATCGGGTCAGATTCAAAATTAGAATACCTTTAAACCCTTTCAATAAAATACTAATATATCACGAATAGCAACGGTTTATTTATTTATTTTGGTTCCAGCAACAGAATCAAGGCCGGCCCTATGCGGGCGCATTTGGAGCAGTCCGCTCCGGATGTTGAATTTCCAGGGCACCGAGGCGCTGATAATACCTAACCTAACAATTCGCAGTTAAGATTACTTTCCATAAAAACCAGCGCTACACAAAAATACTAATTATCCAAATATAATTGATTACAGTGATCAATTTCCTATACATATTTAGTCGTCTACCGGGTTTGACCAATACCTCCTAGATTCAAGGCCGGGACACTTATTCTAGGCAGCCTCCTAACTTGTATGGGATTTTACAAAAATTATCGATTCAATTTTTTTTCAATTTGATCTTATTCATTAAAAGATCTTAGAATGTTTTAGTTAGTTTAAAAAAAAAACTTTTTTAGGAGGTTCGCATACAAGTTAGGAGGCTGATTTGATTCAGTGTCCCGGCCTTGTGATCTAGATGGTTTTGATTTGACAAGGGACGCCAAAATTTTACTCGCGCCAGGCTCTCGTTTGGCTCAGGGCTGGCCCTGAATAGCATATTACTTAAAAATCCAAATTTTAAAGAATTCTCAATGTTAATTTAGTTCATATCGAAACATTTTTTGAAGTACCTAAGTATTATTAGTATTATCGATGCAAATGACGCAGATTGCGGGATTCGTATGTCATTTTGATTCCACATGAAATTTCTGTAAAAAACAACAGCATTTTTTTCATTTCATTGTACCCCTAAATAGCAATGAAGCAATTTTATTTCACACGAGACAACGAGTTTTCTAGTCGGTTTATATTATTGAGAAGTTATCCTCAGTTGCACTACATCTCCAAATAGTATAAAATAAATTCTATCCGCGTCTGTCTGTTTGTGCGCTTAGTTCTTCTTAACGACGCAACGGATTTTGATATGGTTTTCAGTATCCTTTAGAGAATTTTTTCCGGAAGTTTTATATATGTAAAACATGCAAATTATATTTATAGAAAGTAGAGAAGAGTCGATGTTCTGTAATCAAGTCGTAAAAAAAGTTTCTGCGCTTACATTACTAACGCTGGCTAAATTTTATAAGGTACATCAAAATAATGTACTACGGGATTGTATATCTTAAACAGACCTACAGAAAAATCTGCAATGATTTATTATTATTTATTTATTATCTATCTCCTAAGGATAAGCAACGCCGGGTACACGTCAGCTATTACTAATAATAATCGGTATTCAGATTGCAAGGCAAAACGTACATAATTTTGTTTCACGTGAGCTTTTTGTTTGAAACCTTAATTTATTAATTTCTCTCCCATCAGTTGCATTCCTGGATAATGTGTGATATAGCAATCTGCGGATAAGTGGGTAATTTCATGTCGACCACTTTCTAGTATCTTCGTGGAATAATATAAGCCCAAACCAACCTGTTATCATAAACGTTGCACTATTTGAGGAAACTCAAGGGGATTCCCGTCTGCGTCAACCCACAACTAGGTAGGTACCTACTTCCGACAGAAAATTTTAAAAAAAAATTGTATTATTTCGCAATGAATAGTTTTTTTTTACAAAATACTTTTTTTGATTTTTTGCGTACAAGAAATGTTTTGAATAATTAATATCCAGGGTAAATATTTTGATAGTTTAATTGACACTATACACGGTTTCCGGAAACTAGGGGTACAAGCTGGAAGCTGGTGAATCCACATTACACCTAAAAAATTCCACTACGCACGGATAAAAATGCTATACTGCTAAATTATTCAAATTATTGGTAATCCGGTTAAAAACGGGATTGCAAGCCGTTTCCTGATAAACTTTGAATATTATCGGCTGCGTCTGTCTCGATAATATATAATGACGAAATGAGAAAATTTTTATGAACGCGTGTTCCGACATAGTGACAATACATTGGTATTTTACTAAAAGTTTATCAGTACACCTATCAATTCTTTCTCTAAGGCCATGCAATCCCCTTTTTAACCGGATTTCGAATAATTTGAAGCGATTGTTAACAATATTTATTTTCCCGATTTATTCGAAAACGAAAGCTCAAATCAAAAACTATTGTGCCAAAAAATCGACATCAAATGTGATGTAGGTTCACCAGTTTCCCGCTTATACCACTAGTTTCTGGACGCCGTGTATATCTTATTATATAAAAAAATCTGCCTGTGTATATTTGTGCTCCCAAAACTCGAAAAGTAGTCGACAGATATCGCTGAAAATTTCAAAGTTGGTTCTTATTAGTGGCAGTTTAGAGAGTGGTTTGTCTGAATGGTAGAAGTAGTCGGGGACGCCCGAGTAATACTTAACTCAATTTATCTGCACCGGAACGAGATACGGAGTCGAATTTGAAGTCGATGTAATGTAGTTTATAACAGTGACGTTGTGGTATACAGTGGTGAATGATAGAAGATTGCAGGGTCCCCTAGTTGAATACTTATGGGTAGCTCGAGAAGTAAAACCTTAGCTGAAATTCCGAGTCATTTTCAATTTATCACTAAACAAATACAAAATATTGTTACCGTATGGCAGTCATGTACAAAAAGTGTGAAGAAAAAAACTGTGTATTTCTTACTGTTCCTATGTAAAAGCCCCTAAAAGGGCGTTAATAAATTAAATTGAATAACTAAATAAGTTAAATTGAATACCTAAATAAATGCTTGATAAAAAACCTGATAACATGATTAAAAACTAATATTTTTAAAATGAAATGATTTCAAAGCATGTTGAAACTTAGCAAAAATCTTCATTTGAGTTAGTCTAGCTCCAATCAATTGAAAGTCGTCAAATTGAGCGGAATTCAGACGGGAGTAAAATAAATTATGTTACTAAAGTATATTATATATTCCGTAAGTATGTAAGTACCTACTCGCCTTTGCATGCGGCTTGATAGTGATTGTAGCCGGGGTTCGCGACTTCGTGCCCCTCGAAAAATTCCATTGTTTTCTCTTACACGAAATTAATGGCCACCTATTAGCCACGACACTTTGTCACAAATGCTTGCAATAATTGCAGACCCAGAATAAAATTCGTTTCACAATGGTCCATTTATTGCTGTTGTGATTCGTGTTAGTGGTGGAAAGATTTGTAAATTTTGAAAGGTACAAGTTTAAATAAGAAGGTAGTTATAAATACCACTCACAAGTTCCATCTCAAAATAACGCACCGCTAGGGAATAAATGCTCTTGACACACTTTAAAATGTACTACATAATATTGTTCCCAGCAAACTGTAATATGGAAAATCACCTACAATGTTGTTGATGTCTGAGATTTCAGTAAATAAAAAATAACAGAATTACTTTGCCAAAATTATGCACTCGAAATAAAATGTACACATAAATTATAATGAATTACGGCCATTTGAAAAATAAACACTCATTACCAGTGACGACTAAACTTTTTTGTAAACTATCCTGTTTAAAAATATAATTTATTGTCACGTTTGTATCTTTAAATATTCTAATTAGTCGATTGTAAGCATCCACTGACATATTTGTTCTGGAGGGCTTAGATTGAAATATATATTTTCTTTGCATAAAGGTGTGCTGAACCGTATGAAAATATTCAGACAAGAATCATGTCACACAGATTTATATGAATCCTACTTGTACGAGACAGTTATGTCATCGTACAGATACTGTAACGATAGGGGGGCTGGACACAACTTGTCACGAAATCAGCCTCGGGGAGTGTGGCGAAAAAGTGGAGTGAAGCTACCTCAAAGTACAGAGAAGAATTGATTTCTAAATCTGACTTGACACTTGAATCTAATACTTAGGAAAAAACTGAATTTAAACTGGAAGGGAACTGATTTTACTACTGAATAAAGCCGGCCCTGTTAGGCAACCGCCAAACGCCAGAAGCGAGCAGAGACAACAGCACACCCATTGCCCAACATTCACCGAGCACCGGGTGCGGGAGGGAGATTGCAATAAACTTCATCAACGTTTACAACTATCATCACTATCGACCGTAAAGGAGCATTCTTATCGGCTGAAGACACGGTTTGGACCCAGCGCCCAAATCTACAGTCTTGTGCGGACTCCCGTCCAGTACACGTTCCAACTGTCGCTGATCTACAACCAAACATATTTTTCACTCATTTTATTGACTCACCTCAGGAGCCACTGAGGCGTTGGCCGACTTGCAGGCCTCCTCCTGCGGCATTGCGGCGTGCCCGCCCGGGTTTTCGTGCGCGCCCGCCACCGCAAGGGCCGTGTGGTTTAACATGCCCACCAGCGCAACGGACAGGTTCACCTTCAGCCCGTAGATGATGGCCATGCCGATGGAGCCCAGCGCAGCCAGGATGTAGCGAGCCGGCACCCATTCTGGAACAAACGCAAAGGATCAACGATTATTTTCTTTCTTGATTAGAATTCATGGTTACCATCTTCTTTAGCGGTTTTCACTCCGATTTCCTTCGTAAATAAGGCTCCTCCACTCCTCGCGGTTCTGCGTTGCATGGAGAGCCATTGAAATATAATTTTTAAAAAATTACATTAACTCCACACAGGAGGCCCTGAGGAAAATAATTTCCCTAACGGCCTATATCATCTTTGTGTAGAAAGGTATTTTTGAGAAGAAGAAGGAGAGAACATGCACGGGGAAAAATGACTATTGCTAATTTATTAAGAATCTCTTCAGGTTATTGATAATTCCAGCTAAAATACGGGATTATAGGCCATAGGAATGAATTAAAAGGTTTCCTGATAAACTTTTAGTAAATTGCGAATATATGTAGCAACAAGTGTTCATGAAAATCCAAATACTTTTGCATTTCAACGAAAATTCTTTGTAGTGCCATGATTTATTATTAATGCAAATCGATAAAACATTCCTAAATTTGTGTTTCGTTAATAAGGCGTGTTAATTTATCGTGAGGGCAAAAATTGATTTCTCTCCTTGTAAGTCTTGATTTCTTAATGTTATAGGAGGAAGGAAATACAGATGGCTTTAAATCGTTCCACAGCCCAGCCGTTGATCTCAGGAATGAGTCGTAGAAGCGACCCGTTCTCATGTGACAAATCTTAACCGTGTACATATGTTGGGCACGCGTTTTTCGTGTTTTTTCTTGCTTTAAAAAAAATTAACAATTATAATCCTAACGACCTTCGTGACGGATATGGCCTGGACCCAGAGTTCAGGACTCGAAACCAGGATTGAGAATTTTTTAATAATTTTTATCAAAAATATTTGCACCTCGTTAGAGAGACCACCTTAGAATTTCTAAAAATGGGATTAGCTACTTTTAGTAACTAGATCTGAACAACCTTCATATTCATTCCCTACTTTCTTTAGCCCGACATTTAAAAATCCAGTACCTATAATTATAGATCAGGGCAAGAGCTTCGAAATTAAAGCATTCTTCAAATCTCATTCCATGTGTCTTCTCTTTGGTCTTGCTAAACTAAGAGGAACAAATTAATGTCCCCTGGCATCCTCATATGTTGATGAGACATGCTGTCGACGAACTCAAATGCAATCCTTGAATCTGATAATTGCCAATAAAATTTAAATCAAAAGTACCGACTAACATTCCCAGTGAGCGTGATTTCAAAGATTTTTTTTCAAAATGATTTAATAGATGAACTGTACCTACGTGCAGACCAGCACCAAAACAACACAGTCAATTATTATTGACATTCTACAAAATGTAACAACATCTGCGAATATGTAGTTTTATTGCCTCTCATAATAATAACAATTTAAAATAATACATATGAAATCTATCCATAGAACCATACCGATTAAACTGCCTATTAAATATTTCCACTTGCGAGCTTGTCTAGTCTACTGTTTCACTGTATGTGTAAACCAAATAAAAACTACAATTAAAAAACACGTATTCCAGCCATGTGGGTTCTAGTACGGAAAAGAATGGTTAGAAGGTTTGCAAGATTGGGAAAATTACAAGAGAAAATTATGACTGAAACGAACAAATTTTCAAAAAAATCTAATAATTCTTTCTAGCAGCTAATAACCGATTTTCCATTTAACCCAAAGAATTCAGATACTCATTACCTACGTAAAAGATAAAAAAATAAATAATTCTTTTACCTATAATAGGTACCTATGTACTGACACTAACTTTTCGTCTTGTTTCACGGAATCCCATTTGCGAAACGCTGCTCTAACTAATGAGGCCGAATGGTCTTGAACCTAACACGATGGAAAAAACATATTTTCCGTTTATTGCTTAGATTCACGAGGTAAACAAATATATATATATAATAGGTTCGTTTAGCAATATTATTATTCAGCTGCTGTACTTTGTGTGTTTCTATTAAATCGAAAATGCTACCGTCTGTCCAGAACATCATTAATAAATATTTACCAACACAATAACTATGTCAATGCGAATGTAAAAGTGTTTTCCAAATTAAGGTTAGGGGGTAAGAAGGCATGTTAATGGATATTTGTGTAGAATAATCCGTATTGACGGAATTTAATTGGATTAACGAAATGAATTCAATTCACCACAGGCAGTTTAACGATCCTGACACATAACACATGACACATCAGATCTAATCTTGGACTAACTAATCGGCTTAGTTTTAATTGTTTATCAACCTCCTACTAGCACATGGTACATAAAGCTAGGTTAATTTTGTCACGAATGGTGATTTTTACAACATGTGGAGTTGCCATGTACAACTAAATGGTTTGATGTTATTTTATTTAAACCTCTTGTGTAAACATCGTGGGGCCTTACGCCGCCTATAACACATGTGTTTCTGTGTTCTTGAAATGTCGAAACGCTAGAATTATTGTTAAGCATCTAATCACGGACTACCGTGTTATTACACCAGAACATAATTTTTAAAAGTGTTCTAGGTCCTGCTTGAAAAACCCTAACCATAATTATGTAAGTAAGCTCTTTAAAGGTTTTGACGAGAAAACGTCTAAAGAGGAAGAATGAATGTGTGTGCCAGTACCGCTCAAACAATCGTGGCCGCGGGAGGTCGCGAACTACGCGATACTAACCTATCTCAAAAACTCATAGAGATACGAGGCAGTGAAATTAAAAAAAGTTTGAAAATTTCCCGGTTTCCTTAAGCCCCCGCATACCCATTTTCTACCGATTTACAACATGTTTCTCTTTAACTCTTTGAGTTATTAAGTTCCAAAAAAATAATACATGTTATTTTTTAAGATAATACCTACACATTTGTTATGTTATAACGGTAATAATATTAAATTCCCTCGATAAAAAAAAATCGCAAAGTAAGCTCCGAAAAGTATTAAAAACAGGTTTAGTTCTGCTAATTAATATGTTATAGGTATGAAAAATTCACAGTGTATCTTTAAATGCTTCTAAAGCATTTGTCGAGAGATTTTTGTTCTACTTCAAACGAGACGTGTTTTAATAAATATTTTCACCATTTTCGCTTAATTATTATCGTTTTTTTTAATATTAGCGTGCTCCCTCTAACATTCGTATTTACATATCTCCCTTTCAAACCATTTTTGAACCCTTACTACCGGGCATTAAAATCTGGCGATACATGAGGCTAAAGTGCAACCAGAAATACAAAAATCAGGGATGAAAGCGTAGAGCACAAAATTCCAAAAAGAATGACACCGAAAACGTTGGGTTAGCTGGAAGAAATAGGATGTAACCTATAAGCTATACCCTTTATACTCTTTTTGTGCAATAAATATTTTTTGAATTTTTTTGAAACGCCCAAACCCAAAACCAACACGTAGTCTTACGTGCATAATATGTATACCATTAGGAATAAACGATTTGAACAAACTAACCAATCAAGAGTTATTCAAATATCAATAAATTTATACTTCTCTATTACTTTTCATATCACTACACTACCCTGTTTTCAATTAATATGCGAATGAAACAAATCTAAACATTTTTTTTATATAATATCAATACGCTATAGGTACATATACGTCGACCTAGACTATATTCAGTGGCGAAACTATACCATTGGCAAATTCATTGAATGCCCCCCCCCCAGTAAAACTCACAGTCGCGTAGTAATTTATTTTTTATAAATAATTTAAGAAGGTACCCAGCAGTATTACTAAGATTGTGTGCATTTTTATTTTCAAAAGCATAGGTATTACATATGTACGTATAATGAAAAAACAATTAAGTCTTTACAAGATATTTATGAATAAAATTCTTTTCTCCGAGCTTTCTGTTCCGCAAAAGTATCAATAACGTCATCAAAGTTTAAAGATCGGGACATTAAATTTTCAATAGACAGAATAGCCAAGTTACGTAGCCTGTCTTGTCTTCAACAAACCGAACTTTTAGAGCAAAGATAGCATCATAACGTCCTGACCATCTAGTAGGGTTCAATGTTTTTAATGTTATCTAAGTGGAAGACTCCCCTTCTTTATCATATATAAAACTTGAGAAGATATTCCATCTTTTGATATTGCCCAAAAAAAAAAAAATTTTTTTTGAACTGTTTAAAAATTTTTTGCATATCAATAACCTTTCTTACTGCATCATTAAGTACTAGATTTAGTTATGAGAAGCACAGGGAACGTATACCGCATTTGGCTCGATATCTTTTATGAGCTTTTGAACTCTACCATAAGTGCCTTTCATTGTGTTAGCACCATCATTCCCTTGTCCTTGACACTTATTTAGAGGTATATTTTTATGATTTATGGATTTAATAATTTGGTTGAACATTAACTTCATGAAATCCTAAAAATGACTCTTTAATGACAAGCGCCTTTGGGATTCCATTTTCGTCTTTCTCGATCATACAATATCGGTAAATTATTTTATAAGCAATAATTATTAGCCTGAAACACTCATCCACATTGAAAAATCTCCTGATAAAAGATACATGACGCCAACGGGACTTGAACCCGTGTCCTTTCGATTTCTGGTCGACAGCTCTGACCACTGAGCTATGGCGGCTTATCTCTTATCCGCGAAATAATTCAATATATACTAGTGTTTCATTCAACAATTACTGCTTGTTACATTTGTATTGTATTGTTACCTTTGTGCTATGCATAAAAAAATCTTGTCTTAAAAACATTAGTTTACCAAAAAATAATAATTAATATCGGTAAAGTTCACACATTTGATCTGTTTTTGAAATATCTTGAGTTGTATCGAATATGATTGAGTAAAACGGTGCGGCATTTATTTCAGTTCAGTTTCAGTTTCAGTGCCGGCAACCCGGGCGTTTATTTAAGGTTGGTTCTGTACAGATGTTTTTTTTTCATTACCCTCCTCACTAGACAAAGTCTGTTCTGAGGCTGGTAATTAACAATTTATATATAAACCAAATGTTTAGTAAAAAATAGTAAAATAAAAATAATAAGAAAAATAGTAGTAAAAAAATGAGTAATATAAAAATAGAAAAATAAGTGTAGTACTATATGTGTTGAAAAATTATGTATAAAAATATGAAATGAGTATTTCGTATTATAATTAATTGTAAAATTTTGTAATTTTGTTAGAATTTGTGTGCAGTATGGTTTGTAAAATGCATTAGATGTTTAGAATATTTCTAATATCTGTTCTTTCTTTTACCATCAACCAGTTTACAAATCTTTTGAACACCCAATTCAAATTATTTGGTAAGACGTAAGTTTTAGTTTGGGTTAGGAACATGTTGAATATGCGAGGAGCCAGGTAAGATTCATATCTTTTAGCGAAATTTGATTTGATATACGGTACTTGTAATTGTTTGTGTGTAATTGCTCTCGTGTTTTGCGAGTGAGTTATGTGATGTGGTAATTTTTTTATGCAGTTTTTGTAGACGATCTTCTTTATGAACAGTTTATTTATGTCTAATAAGTTATTTTCAATCATTAGCTGTTCTGTCGGATGTTGATAAGGCTTTCTAAACATAATTCGAATTATTGATTCATGATTAATTTTAAAGGATTTGAGATGAGTGCATTTTCTATTTTTAGAACCAGGACAGAATTTTGTATTTTTGAACTTATATATTTTATCTGGCCCTTTGATTTACTTAACAACTCTTGTAAAATCGGATCGTATTTTGCTAATAACTCAACAATACTCAAAAAGTTTCCTCGGGAACTTGGATCATTGCAATCTGCCTTTTCTCTGTGGCCACGAAAAGCTAAATTACAAGTTGAAAGTATCAGAGTAACATCGAGGAGTCTAGAGAGTACTTGGCGCCAAAAACATTTTTCTTTCTTGATCATGAATTCTTGCTCTTTATCTAGTGTTCCATGTAGCCGCTATTGTTGTTATTGTTATTATTGTTTGATAAATTAAACAAGAATCTAGGTGAATTTTAGATGTCTCGTGTCTTTCTATGGCGTCTACAATATGTTTCCAGTCGTCATAAAATAAAATAAAATTTATAATTTTTACTAATTTTTCTTAAAAATGTTAGGTTACTTGTGACTTCTGAGCCCGCGGGGCCCGTGGCATTTTGCCAGCCTTGCCACCCTATAGTTTCGCCAGTGACTATATTATACGTGATTGACATTTTTAAGAAAATAACTTCATTTTTCATAATGATAATAATAACTCAATTTCAATTATCAAAAGTGTTATTATAATTATAGTTCCTATAGTTTGCATTGAGTTCGTGGATTTCCCTGCCTAAAGATCGTAAGGCTTCCTTAGCAAGTGTATTTTTACAAGTAAGTTGCTAATTTTTAAAACACTGAAGGTCAAGACCGAATAATAATAGTAATGATAATAGATTACCTCTAGTTTTACGTAAAAATTTGAAGGTCAGTTTTTCATAACAATAAACAAGCGATAAAAAACTGATAAAACGTATATGTATTTTACAATTTATCAACGAAAAGCAAAGTTACATGAGCCTAAAATAACATTAAAAAATATACTGGGAAACATACAGTAGTTGAAAAAGTACCATGCTAAATACATAGTAGATTTTCATTTCAGTTTAAGTATAATTAACTACACAATAGTACCTACATACATAGTTCAATTAGTTATTAAAATAATTAGTTACGAATACATTTTGACTAATTATACCGCGACAGAGATATCGCAATGAATATTGAATAGAACCATGCTAGAATAAAGAACAACACAAGAAGTGAAACGTGATCTAAATATAAGCCCAATTTCGGCCTATATCATACAAAACTATATGTTTCACCATGATTACGATATTATGTTTAATAGTGTAAAAGAAAAAGACTGCGTGCTAAATGGCCTAGAACCAAGTCAGTGGCACTTTTGTTTACATTCAAATTTGTATCGAAGGCACTTCTTTATTCTATGAACCTTCTGTTTTCTACGAATCGTTCTAAAGAAGAAAAATTAAGACAGCCGTCAATAATAACTCATAACATAATTAATAATCAACTACATTTAACTGATGGTCCCATATTTAATTTATTCCTTTAACCTCCGCTGAAACTGTTTTCCCCCCCTCTTACCTACCCTACCTATATTATTTTGTCTCCCTCTCTTCTATTTGTATATCTTTCTGTCACAAATAATGGTAAGTATACATTTGCGTACCGTTAACGCGAACCGAGCCACGAATTACGAGAAAAGAACGAAGCGGCGTTTAGCGCCATTTGCGGTTTCTTCATTCCTTTCCCATAAGTTGAGGTTCAGTTCGTCAGTTCGGCTCGCGTATGTATACGTAGCATAAGATGTCTCTTCTCTATTTGTCTCTTTCCCTTATTGTATTTGCTTATGTATATATGTGTGTTTGTATGTAATTATAATTAGAAAATATAATAACCCTGATGAAGCTTGAGATAAGCGAAACCTGGTTGGCTGTTAGTTATTAATTCAATAAAAAGGTGGTGTATTACTAAGTGTATTTAAGTATTTGCTTCCTTCCAAAAAATCAAAAAGCAGTAACTGACACAATAAATTACCCTTGAAATGGAGATTCTCAAAACACAATACAGGGTTTTCCAATAAGAGGTGTTATTTTGATATTCAATCGTAAAAGATCAATGGTTTCGTTGCTTGTGTGGCACGTAGCGCCGTCTCGTTGAAAGTAAACGTTGTCCAAATCAATACCATCCAATTCCGCCCATAAAAAATCATTAATCATCTCTCGATAGCGATCCATTCACCGTAACTGTTGCTCCAGCCTCATTTTCGAAAAAGTAAGGTCCAATGACTACGCCGGACCATAAACCGTACCAAACAGTCACACGTTGAGGATAGAGAGGCTTTTCAACAATAACTCTTGGGTTTTCCGAGCCCCAGATGCGACAATTTTGCTTGTTGACGAAGCCACCCAGGTGGAAATAGGCCTCATCACTCAAGATGATTTGCATTTGATTCACTCAAGTGAATTTTAATAATTTCAATACGTTGTTGAAGCGTGCATCGTTCCATTTTCATTAATAACGTAGTTTCTACTTGTCAAATGTCAAAAAATGACAGCTTGAAAACTACCTACCGAAAAACAGCTACAGCTACTAAACAGCTACCGAAATAGCGGGCTATTCAAAATAATACCTCTTATTGGAAAACCCTTTACAATGCAATCAGCTATTATTATTACTTTAATGTTATCAAAATTAGATAATGTACGTGGGGTTAATTCTTAATTCACCCAACACATTATAATCTTGGTTAGTTCACTTATCAAACCAAACAGAAACGTGATAAGCAGTGTTAACACTGCTAACCGAACTGACCGCACAAAAATATTGTGAACACTGTTCCCTGTTTCCTCTTAATTTGTAACTGTCGATTAAATACACACATTGATTTTGATCTTAGACGTCTACGAATTCTTCATATAAATCGAACTTTTCCCATAATAAAGCTTCTGAACGTTTTGTATACCTATACCAGTAGGGACTATACAATATAATGCCAGTCTGTTCCAGATTCATAAATAGAAACTAAAATTAGATCTTCGTTGCTTGGAATTCTTTAGATATGTTATAAATTTCGTTAGTAATTTAATGTGAACAGGCTTTATGGCAAATACCAATTGCGCGAGAGTGTTGGCTCGTTTATATTTTAAAATAAACACTTCCACGAGACCAGAACGAAACTCACGAAAGTACGGATTTAATATCTGAAGATTTGGTACTAATTTTATTTTATTCGTTTGTCAGAGTGGGAGGGTCACACAACTTTTCTCAACGTTTTTGCTGTAAATCTTTGAACACATTTGAAAGACTACGAAAACACCATGTTCAATTTTTGAAATTAAATACCGTACTTACCGTACGATTCTCGGCCCACTTTAGCGTTTGATCAATTTGTGAGCAACCGGCAAGCTTGACAGCATGACCGTTATGCTTAAATTCACAAACGTAGATTGAAGTCACAACCGTACTATGAATTTCATGTACCTGAAGAGCATTTATTTTGAATCCGAGAACTGGGTACTTAAGTACTTCAATGTCCTTGAATCTGCCATGCGGACTTGGAATGGCGAACAGTAGCATAACTCTATAATAAATAATTATGTAATAACTGTTCCCGCATTTCAATTTCACAAAATGATGTGTATATTCAACGCGAGTCGCCGTCGTCTGTCATTAGAGTAATTAAGTAGGTATAGGTACATAATGGCCATAAACTGTGATTTAGGATCATTTATATTCAAAATAATAATAGACGTTGGCCTCGAAATTTAGTGGCCCTTGCTTCACGGGAGTTCCTTGTTACCTTTTAAATTTAAAGTTCCTACCTATGATAAAAAAAGACTTCATATTATAATCAAGTACCTACCTAAGCCTATATAAATTTATAATCTGCAAAAGTGTCGATGGTGCATACCATACACGTTACATGTCGTACGAGTACCTACCTCATAATAAAAAAATTGACTGCGTTCAACAGAAAAAGAGAACTTACCTATATATTTATATATACCAGGAAAACTATTCAATGTGTTGGTTTATTTTGAATTAGTTCAAAAATATATTAGATTCGTGTCAATATGATTTGATGTAGCGAGATTTATTAATAAGTAACACAACTTTATACTATCAATAATCATGAGTGGGTTCATTTCTAGCGCTAACCATGTAATTATTCAATAAGTTATTTCTCCGAAGTCCCGGTACGGGAAATAGTGAATCAATATTGATTTACCTGTTATTTTTATAAAATGTTGCATTCCATGGCTAGTTCATTCAATATAATATTGAAACAAGTGTAATATAATTTTTTTCCTCATATAACATTTTATGTTTCATCAATTACTTTTGCGATTCAGATGCCTACAGTAATAATTATAATTAATAAATCAATGTTTATTATAATACTCCACGGCTTCATGGCACGTGGCACGAGTTCGATCCGATCAATATAATATTTTTGCTGAATATTTACTTCATCACATGCATCTTAATCTTTATAATTAATTATTTGTAATGAGACAAAATTATTTCTTTCTGTAACGAATACTGAACGCATGATGAGAACATTTTGTAATTGATTTGACATTTTCACGGCCGATTTTCATTTTATTATGTTGCCCTACCTCCTTGTTTTAGTCAACGTTTTGGACAGCGTTACAATGTCCATCATCGGGGCAGATGTGTAATATGGATGAATAATGATGGCAAATGTAACGATATCCGAAACTTTTGCAAGAGAAGGAGGTAGAGCAGCTCGGCATAATACCCCACAAATAAATAAGGAATCATTTCATAATTGATAAACTTTATCATTAACTAATAAACAATAAATAAATTTTTGTAGGTACTTTTTTTCCACTTTGTTAACCATGAATACTATAATATAAAACACAGAACGCCACTGTTAGCTCTAATATTATGATATAAACAAGCAATAAACCTTTTATATTTGGCCTTGTCCTTACTTTGTGTTTTATTTCAAACATCGATTAAAATATCTGCATAATAATATTATTATATCAACTATTACGCCTTGTTCACAACGGGAGTAAAAAGATCCGACGCCGAGCTTTCCACGTGGGAGTCAGCGCACGGCCACTCATACGAGCGCTAAACGCTTTTTGCTACAAGCGCTTAAGTTTGACCTTTTGAATACATGACGCCTACGTTTTTACCATGAATTTATCAAACAGACGAAGAGCTGGAGTGTCAAGATCAATATTTGTTTCAAATATTTACCTAATCAAAAAATAAATTGGAATTCAAACTCGGTTTACAGAGCTTTTAGTATCCGCAGTAGCAAAAACGCTCGACAAAATCACTGGACTGCAACTCCCGTGAGAAGTTTTATCAGATTCCATACTTAGATCACAGTGATAAAAATAATCTTAAAATGCTCCCGTTCCTTTAACCCTCTAGCCATAAAAACTTCTAAAAACAAGCTTCTAAATGTGGACGATTTTCCCCATAACAGTTTTCCAGGAGAATACGCCGGGAGCTCTTTTCCTCCCAAAACGAATCGGACGTTAAATTTTATTTTACTGATATAAAAATAAACTCTTTTTAAATACATCTATTTTAATTTCGCTTTTATTTTGTTGGATGAATGAATCGATAAATGAATGAGTGAATGAAGTGGAGATTAACCCACTTCCTGACATCCGATCGAGATGAAACTCGACAGATAGACTCGTTGTCGATGACAATGCATTCTATCAAAATTTCTCTGAAATTGTATAAAATTATACAAATTTACAGAATTTAATGACTACATAAAATACCTAGGGTTGAAAATCAGACTAATATTAAATATTATCGTTAATTTTTATCTTATTTGTAATTATTCTTGTTTTATTTTATTTTTTTTATTTTGTATATATATATAAATTACAAACAAAATGAACCTTTGTTTGTCCAACCGGGAAGGATTCCCGTTTCAGGACAGCCAAATTGTGTATTTAGTACATAATATTCTTACAATGGAATGGCGATGCTGTCAAAACAAATTTTGAGAACTTTGTTGATTGCATTCGAAGTGACAGGATGGTTTCTTTATCCTTGAAAGAATCGCAAAGATGTAATTTATTATCCGGGTCAATTTGGATAACATTAGTAATTGCATTCAGAACAGATGAATGGTTTCTTTGGTGGTTTGTTTGTAACCTATTTAGGTATACATAATTTATAAAATGTGCTTCAGTTACTCATTTACTTGCCGTGTTTATTTTGTACGTATTCCTTGAATTTGATTTGCATCACTCATTCAATTACCTACGTGTGTTATGTTTACATGCATTAACGTTCATAGACCATAGTATTATTATAGTCGGTTCCATGATAACTCAACACAGTGACAATTCAATTACCTACGTGTGTTATGTTTACATGCATTAACGTTCATAGACCATAGTATTATTATAGTCGGTTCCATGATAACTCAACACAGTGACAATTCAATTACCTACGTGTGTTATGTTTACATGCATTAACGTTCGTAGACCATAGTATTATTATAGTCGGTTCCATGATAACTCAACACAGTGACAATTCAATTACCTACGTGTGTTATGTTTACATGCATTAACGTTCATAGACCATAGTATTATTATAGTCGGTTCCATGATAACTCAACACAGTGACAATTCAATTACCTACGTGTGTTATGTTTACATGCATTAACGTTCGTAGACCATAGTATTATTATAGTCGGTTCCATGATAACTCAACACAGTGACAATTCAATTACCTACGTGTGTTATGTTTACATGCATTAACGTTCATAGACCATAGTATTATTATAGTCGGTTCCATGATAACTCAACACAGTGACAATTCAATTACCTACGTGTGTTATGTTTACATGCATTAACGTTCGTAGACCATAGTATTATTATAGTCGGTTCCATGATAACTCAACACAGTGACAATTCAATTACCTACGTGTGTTATGTTTACATGCATTAACGTTCGTAGACCATAGTATTATTATAGTCGGTTCCATGATAACTCAACACAGTGACAATTCAATTACCTACGTGTGTTATGTCTACATGCATTAACGTTCGTAGACCATAGTATTATTATAGTCGGTTCCATGATAACTCAACACAGTGACAATTCAATTACCTACGTGTGTTATGTCTACATGCATTAACGTTCGTAGACCATAGTATTATTATAGTCGGTTCCATGATAACTCAACACAGTGACAATTCAATTACCTACGTGTGTTATGTTTACATGCATTAACGTTCGTAGACCATAGTATTATTATAGTGATAACTCAACACAGTGACAATTCAACACACTTTTAAAAAGTGATATAAAGTCATTAGAAACGATAAAAATAAAACCTAACCTAACCTACATAACCCAGTTAATAAAGTTTTTGTTTCATCACTTTCCATGACTTTATATAACTTTTTAAAGATGTGATGATTTATCCGATTACCATTGTGATGATTTATCCTGCCCTACTAACTGCACAATATCTTGCTTTTATGTAAATCAAATTTCATGACGTTGTTATTAAATTCGAATATTTTTAAATAATTTTTTTTTTAATTATTAATTAAACACAATAACAATAAACAATATCCACATAATAATATGTGTATGTAGCACACTGATAATTGAAATGTGAACTGAAAGCGAAATGAAAATGATTCAACCAATAAATATCAATAATATTCCCATGAACTGTAACAGCCAAAGCGATGTGATGCGGCGCGCAATCATTAGAATCGAATCAGAATCGAATGAGACGCAAATATGACACGACCACCTCTGTATTCTGTGCATATACAAACACATACATTCATTTTATATTGATATGTTGGTACAATATATCGACATACATATTAAATAAATAAAATTGTAAGTACTATGCCTGTCTACAGAAAAAATGTTGACATTTCAGAAATGTTTACAAATTAAGGACCGTTTTACCGTTATACATAAAAATATATTTAAGAATTTTTATTATAATTTTGTGGTGGAAATACCGTTACAGTAAAAAAATTCACGAAGTTCATGTTAATTTGAATTAACACTGGGGGCTGAAAGGGTTAAAGACTTTCAAAGATAAATCTATATACATTATGGTTTTATTGAAAAAACAATAATTTTAATATAGAACCAAAAAAATGTATGTACACGCTGTGAGAAAAAAATGGCTTTTCACAAATGAATTGAGTTTTCTTATTATTCATCATGTCTAACGATTAATTGAATTTGTATTTAAAAATAATCATAAAATGTTAACCGCAAGTGATTGATTATTCACTTAGAACCGAAAAAAACCGAAGTTCGTGAAAACGCTCATCAATTTCTGACGTTCTAGATTGGATGATAACTGAAGTCTCCGGCATTGCCCGAGCTTTACGCAGAGATTTCCGAAAATGTGCAAATGTGCAAAATTTCATCAATCTCGGAATAAAACTGTAGATTTATGTACAAATTAAATCCACGCCGCCCGCCCGCCATAAACGCTCTATTATATATTTGAAGATAGATGATTTGGATAAGATTGGCGCCTTGATTTCTGGATGATATCTGGACTTTGCGGTTTGACATTATATTTGACATAGAACCACAAATTTATTGCGGAGCTTATACTAAGATATTAATCTAAAACGATAATTGGATAAGTTGTGCAGCCCCGTTTTTGTCAAAAATCACCCGAAAGGCGACGAGAATGTATACCTATTTGTATTATTTATACTGTACAAAATGATGTTTCATAATATTGCTGGTTATCGACATGTGTGATTTGATTTCTGGAAAATTTATGAACTTCAAAGAAGTGAACGAATTCCCGCAATGAAAAAATATACTCAAAAGTACGAATTCAGAGGATACATTCACCATAAATGACATTGGGAGCTTCCACAAATCATGACATTTCACAACGTACACGTTTAAAATTAAGCTCATAAAATGTTAAGTTAACTCGTGACCGAAAAGCATGATCTTAATGAGGTTTTTAACATAATTCAACAACTTAGGTTACATTTCACGTGTTTCTGGAGACCATCCAAGATGTCGGGACCTCAGCAATAGTGAGCATGTGCCCGATGCGTGCCACGGCCGGGATTTTATCATTTGATCGCCGTGCCCGTCAGTAGCAATACGCTTCTGCAGCTAGTCAATTCGGGGACTTGACACGAATTATAATTCATGATTTCTGAAAGCTCCCGATGAGCTTTTAACATTGTTCAATGACTTGACCTTCAAAAGGTCATGGACTATTTTTGATTAATTTTTTCAGAATTATTTTCTGGCTTTCTTTATTTCGTAAGGCTGAATAACATTGGCCTAGTACACGAGTACGCCATTTCGTCAAAAATGGCAAAACCACAAATGACATAAGTAATATTGATGACTATGCGATATGCATCTACTGATTGATGATGATGAATTTTTTAACAATATTTTCTGCAATTACATTTTATATCATCAATTCATTTACGAAGTAGGCATAAATCACATTTTAGTAAACTTTGTTCAAGGTCAAGCAAAACTCCTCACAATAAAAAAGATTTACCTGTCTTCTTCAAATGGCTTGGAATCACTTACCTTCCTCAAACCGGTTTCACGCACGTCAAAAATCCAGTCTGTCATGTCGTGTCCGCGTTAATTTATAAGCATTCTTATATTTCCCGTCTTATTTATGTATGATGCATTAATACGCGCCTGTAACTGACCAAACTCATTTACATAAATTAAAAAACAAAATTAATTTTCTGAAAATCTGTCACCATAATAAGAAAAACAAAAAAAAAAAAAAAACAAAACATATTGTTACTAATTGAAAGGACTTTCATAGAGTGTAAGTAGGTACATGATTATCGTATCCAACAGAATAAGCAAGTTCTAATTCTCAAAATAGAAGTAGGTACCTATTTATTAAAAGATTTCACAAAATGATAATATGTTTAGAAATAATATTTTTGGAATCACGACGTTTTTTTTTAAGAATGATTCTGTAGGTGTAGTTATTATCATTACATTATAGGTAACATAAAATGATATCTTATCTGGTAAAATATCACTTAGACTAGCCATTGTCGGGTCCTTTGAATGACCTTCAAACATCAGAACGGTTGTGAATGCGATATTTTATCCCCTAGTAATGACAGTGAACAACGGTTTCCCTATCGCCTGAAAGCAAATACTTCAATATTTTTATCCATCGAACTTATTTGCAGAAGTGAAAAGTAATTTAATGATTTGAGTGAAGTCGGTAAGCGTCGGTTGAATTTAGAAGTTGTGTTTATAAATAAAATGCAATTTCACAAGCCGCGTTGAAGGAGGAAGGCGGATAAAAATAGGCTATCAACAACGACGAAACAATGTAAACCAATAATTCTGCAAATCGTTGGAAAACGCTTGACCGCTTTGCGGAATAATTTGTTGACATTACCACTTTACGATACAGCTTGTAGGACTTCAGTCCACACGACGAATGACACTATTTGTAATGGAAAATCAAAGATTTAGACATTTGGGTATATTTAAGAAAAACTGTTTCCCGATACCATACAATGAAGAATGCCCGACAATTTGTTTATGTATTAAATTTTTATGTATTATTTGCTCAAGCGCCCCTGGGGTGACATCTCACAAAAGCGGCGCTATACAAATTGTCCAATATTATTAACGGTAGAGTAGGTGTGCATAGAAATCCCAGTCTTAAAATGCCAAAACTTGTGTGTGCGTGAGTAACGTAAGCACATAAATACTTTTTTTAATTTTTTTATTTGCTATTCGGGTATTGCTTAATCTGGTGGTCGTAAGTTTGTGCCAAAATAGATACATGTAAAAATTGTACGGTTAATAAAAAAACAAAAAGCCTGTTCTCAAAATACAAAAATAATACATTTATTTTTTATTATAAACGCTCAGAAAGACTTACATATTTTATGATACAATATTATACTGACGCAGGAGAATAATCACGGAAAAAAATGAGTATAATTTATTAAAAAAATCTCTTCAAATTATTGGTGCTCCGGTTAAAAGGGGATTGCAGGTCGTTTCCTGATAAACTTTTAGTAAACTCCTAATACATCGGAACACGTGTTTATACACCTGAATTTGCCCTGATAATATATATATTTTTTTTTTATTAATTTTTATTTTAGCAATTTGTTCATTAAAGTTTACAAATGACTAATTATTTTTTACATATTAATATTCTATGTTTTTTCTTGTTTCATGTGGCTTTTACACAACTTCTTGAATTTTTCAATTGGGGCAGTCTTTAGGTTATCCGGCAGCGCGTTATAGTATTTCATCCCTTTATAGAATATACTGTTCTGTGTATTCGTCTTGTCCTTTTTTGTTAGCCTGATTTCATTGCACGTCCTAGTTTTATGTTTGTGTATGTCCTTGTTGTATACAATTTTATTTGAAAAATATTTGGGTAGCAGGTTGTTTACTATTTTGTGTACAAATATCATCGTGTTCAAGGTCAACATCTGTTTCACCGTTAACCAATTTAGTTCGTTTAACATTTTATTTACTTTTGAATATCTATTTCGTCTGAGTATTGTTCTCATTGCCCTATTTTGAAGAATTTGAAATTTATTTTGCTCTCGGTCGTTACACAGAAAAAGGATAGTTGAGCAGTAATTAAAATGTGGAGCAATAATGCAGTTATAAATGATGATTGCAGTTTTTTCGGACAGTTTTTGGCGAATTCTCCACAAAAAAGATATCTTTTTTCCAATTTTCTTTTGGGTATATTCAGCATGTTTGTTAAAGTTGAGTTTGGAATCTATTATAACTCCTAAGTATTTTATATCGGTAACATTTTCAATAATTTCACCATCAATTTTGATTTTGCTTTCACTGGATGTCTTCTTATAACCAATTACCATACATTTTGTTTTTTTTTGTATTTAATTTAAGCTTATTTATTTTTAGCCATCTTGATACATTATCTAGTTCATTATTTAAAATATTTATTAGTTCTTCATAGTTTTCTCCAATTATATATATTAGTGTATCATCGGCAAATAGTCGTACTTTGCATTTTGAAAATATTTTCACCATGTCATTAATATTGAGTATGAATAGTAGAGGTCCAAGGACTGATCCCTGATAATATACAATGACGCAATGCGAAAATGTTAGAATTTTTACGAACACGTGTTCCGACATCGTGATAATACATAGATATTTACTAAAAGTTTATTAGAATAAAAACATTTGTTAACTGCAATCCCCTTTTGAATAAACTGGACCAAACTGGATTACGAATAATTTGAAGAGATTGCATTATTATATATATATATATATATATATATATATATATAAAATAGAATAATTTGTCACATCAGTAATACATATGATATAATATATAATAGGAATGCTATGATAGCTTTCTTGTGACTAAATTTAGTGTAGTTGCAGTTTAAACAAGTAATATAATATCACAATTGAAAAATTACGTTGCTAGCTGAAATTAGTAATTCAGTAATTGAAATTATTGCCTATGTTTCCCGCTTGCACTATGAGTTTCCTGACACCGTGTATAGTTAACGTTAATAATGTAACTAAATAGTATAAATATCGCATTAAGTAATCATCGAAAAAGACTAACAGAAAAATCAGAAAAAAATCATGACGCCAAAGCTCACTGTTTGCGTGACATGTAGACAGATTTTCTGATCAATTGGACCAACAATTAGACTTTTTAATATGTTTTATTTATAACTTTATGCAATATATTACTACTCTGACAATGTATCAATCAATGGCAAATAATCTAATGACACAATCATGCTTGTCCCTTGACGATCGCAGATAAATACGCCATGCAGAGTCATAAGTACGTACCTACTAATAAAACGTAATTAAAATGTTGGTCACATGTCAAAATATTGAAATATTTTTAATATGTTATTCTCATTTTTACTAGTAAATAAGTAGCCTTAAAGATTTTACAAATTCTGTGCAGTCAGGGGCCTCACTGCTGTAAATATTTTAGATAAAACGACAAAAAATTGTATCATAAAATTGTTTTTTTCGTTCATTACTTTTTTTCCTTCTACTTACTTCCTCGTACTTAGGAAAAAGTGTCTCTAAAAAATAAAACCAAATTTCAACGACCCCGTGGGAAATAATTTCCCCCGTGGCCTATGTCATATTTAGGGATGTTTGTGGAAGGTGTGATCCGGATGGCTTTGCAGCCACCCAAAGGAGGTACTAACGAACTGTTTATTAATTCCATATATATCCACAAAATCACACCACCGCCGCCACTGACCGAGGAATTGAACTCACCATGCCTGGGTGGCAACCAGACGCGATACCAACTCAACCACTGACCGGTGAAATTGTCTGTTTATCAGGAATCTAAAATAATTACAATTTATGACAACAATTTTCGACTTTCTGTCAATTAAGATAAATTTTGTTACATTACCCACACATACCAAATTATATTAAGTCCTTGTATAAAAAATAAACAATAAATGTACTATTTATTATGGATCATGTTTTAAAAAAGGGAATTTAATAATCTCTCCATCTCTTGTGAAAGTTTTCAAATTTCGAAAAAATTTTTTTTGGAAATTTGGA
This sequence comes from Hesperophylax magnus, assembly GCA_026573805.1. Taxonomy (NCBI): domain Eukaryota; kingdom Metazoa; phylum Arthropoda; class Insecta; order Trichoptera; family Limnephilidae; genus Hesperophylax; species Hesperophylax magnus. The sequence goes on from JAIUSX010000002.1 coordinate 11,889,997, forward strand.
TTTTTAATTTCAAAGTAAGTATGACAAGAGTGACAAATAGGTACTCCCGTCATCTGCATGTTGCGATATGAGTGTTAAATGTTATAGTGATGGGCATTCTCGAAACATTTACAGTCATAATCGAATTATTTTTTGCCCAGCAAATTTCTTTTCGATTCATTCGAATAATCAGTTTTTCACTTTTTATTGGAACAACTTTTCTTTAACTTTTGAATATTATACTTATCAATGATAATAAAACATCATTGGAGAAATAATGTAATAATCGGAATATTTTGTTTAGATTTGTTAATATTATCTTCTTATTCAATCAGTTTTTCGATTAAAAAAATGATTACACGCATTACACGTATACTAAACAATAGACATATTTAAATGCAATGAATATTACGCGATTAGCTACTTTAAATAGAAACTATTTTTTTAGAAACGACCTGTGATAATTATTGTTTATACTCGATCGTTTTTTTATATTACCTCTACACATAGTATTCACCTTCATCTTTAGGGATGCTGGGTGGACAGTCTTTTTGGGGAAAGCATGGAGTAAACCTGGGCCATTTTTGTAGCTTTGTAGGGAGGAGAAAACACGGAAGCCGATGTGGATTTGTGGATACCTTTATATTAATAGTAGGTTAGGTAGAAGTTTTTTTTTTGCTTGTGTATTATATGCATTTAATTTATATATATTATAGAATAATTACAGGGGATTAAAATTAATAGTTTATAAAATTAGGATTGTAATACAATTTATCAACGGAAGCAGTAAAGCCTTACTCATGTACTTATAATATTAACGAGACTTTTTGTGCATGATAATTGATAATTATATCTACATGTAGTTAATTAATCCAATCAGATTAGGGTTATCTAATTCGGTATCAGTGGCGTACATATTTCGATTTTTCTTTAGAACATTCATATCATCAAATAATAGTTGCTACTTTTTCCAAAATTCAGCTTTCAAGGTTAATGTAAGGATTTTAGTTTCATAGTTTAAATTAATATTGAAATTATACTGTTAAATGTCAAATAAGTATGTAGCGCCTACCTATATGCATATTATGTCAAACCATTGACGTCAGCTGATTCTGATGACTATGTGTAAAACCAAGCTGATTCATGGATGGTTTGAAAACATGAATGTTCCCGATGGTTATCTCCGTCACAGACAGCATAATACCTTTATATAGACTGTTCTATCTTCCAGCCTATTGGACTAACATGCCAATGGCGGGAGAGCAATCTTGCTATTGAACAGATTAATTTAGATATCTACATATTTAGCATCAATGTAGCTACCTTTTAAATGTAGTATAGTTGATATACCTACTATTTATAATGCAATAATTCTTCTTTACAAATGTATTTAAAAGTGCACTAAAATGATCAATTTTGCAATGTTTTAAAAATAATAATTTTAATTGAATTGATTTCAATTGAAATGATATTCAACAATGAGGATCTGACTGAAGAAGAAATTATAATCATATCGAGAGATGCGTTGTAAAACGGTAATATTATATCGATTTACTTATGAACTTTATTAAATTAGGGTCAAATGGTTAATCTTTACAAAAAAAACTCAAACCAAACAATTTTTTGCAGAATTCGAAAAAAATGTCCCACAAGCCCCTGGGTAGGACCCACAAACAGGGCGGGCCCTATGCGGGCACAATTAGAGCAGTCCGCTCTGGACGCCGACTTGCCAAGAGGCTGAAAATACCTCACCTAATACATCGCCTTGGAGAATAGTTTTCATAAAAAAACGGTGATACACAAAAACACAAATAATCCAAATACATTTGATTACAGTGATCTCCTACTTAGGCGACTACTGGTTTTGACAAATTACGCCAAAATGTTACTTGCGCCAAGCGCCGTTTGGTTAAGCGCCGGCCCTGTCCACAAATAACCTACATACACCACACCCACAGGTTAGGTTAACCACAAGTTCATCGCATATACATCGAGGGCTTATCTTTTAGAGATAAAAGGTAATATATAAGCTTAAGGAATGCTCAGATAGAAGCTATCAAAAAGGTTTGGGTAAACCTGCCGTTAGATTAATGTAGATATACTCGAAGCACGAATCGAAGAGCACGTCATGAGAATGAAAGTTTACCCTACAACTTACTAGAAAATAACATTATCTATGTAAATGAAAAAGAACATGTAAACGTTCTTTGGTTCGTTCAAAATCTTAAATCTCCGAAAGTTCTTCACCGATTTATTTGAAACTTTGACACGACGTTGCATTCGAATACGCGTGTGTTTTACATATATACATATATCTTAATATATAAAATGTAATCTAATCTCCGGAACCGCCCAACCGATTTCAAAGAAATTTCGTAAATGTATTAAAAAAAATTGAATAGAAATTTTTAATTTTTGATTTTTCGTCTAAAAATACATACAAACATAAATTTTATCACTACAAAGAGGGCGGTCTGTGGCAGGACAACATCTGCCCGGGCCTAATAGTATTATATAGATGTGACCTTTGACGAGTAGATACAATATATTATTCCTCCATGATTATAGAGGATAAAAAATGTGAATACTGCATAATAGTGCCAACTACCCGTTGCCAGTAGGTAGTATTATGGAATCGCCTGTAAGGGACTGTTGTGTGTTTGAAGGGAGTGGTAAAAATAAGATTGAGAAGTACCTGGCTATTCAGATCTGGTCATCAAATACGGCTAAAGCCATATCAAGCAAATAGGCAGTATATCTAAGCACAGTTATAATCTAAGGGCCAGTTGTTTCACAGGACTAGAACGAAATAATTAATCAAATTTCAATTAGATTCAATTAGAGATCTGATTTTGTTTTCATTGTGAGCAAGCTATTCCACAGAATTTGAATATTTACTTTGAAATTTTATGAATCAAGTTCTGTGAAACAATTTAGCTGTTTAAATAATTTATCGGTACCTATCTCTATCTTTAACTACATAAGCTTTGTAACAATGATTTTCGTCTGCATATTTATATGTTTAGAAATAACGGCACAAGTGTAATTTACATACATGATAGTTATTGATAGTCATAGTACAATAACTAATATTAATAATTGGCGAGATTTTTGACAGGAAAAAACAAAATTAAATATGCTGAAAGCGATTTGACATTCATCATTTCATTCCTACGTGTTTCTGAATAGAAATTCGTTAATTAGTTTTTACATGTTCACTCAGAAGACCTTCGTTCATTAATTCACTAAATTTTTCTCACGAAAAGTCCGTTTATTAAGTAATTTTCATAAATAATAACATTTTACTCGATAGAATGTGATGATATCATATCGTCAAGGAAAAATATATTGGTATATATATGTGTGGTAATTATTATTTCACTCCAGAGTGGAAGATATTCTCAGTATCACCCTGTTAAAATACCATTTCATTATGAATTGAAACGTTGCTTAAATGACTTGGTGACCACATCTGAATAGCAAGGCACATTCCAACCTTCATCTTCTCCATTTATTTCCCTTCCCCATTCACTTAAGCCTCATAACATACTTTAAATAATGAGGATGATATAGTCACACTGGCTCCGGACATTCGGTCTCAGGGGCAGTTGGGATTATATTGGGGCGGTATTCACATAAAAATAAAATGAAGTTATGATTTTAAATGTTAAAAGACGAAGAAATGTACCAATTGAATTCGAATTAATAATTCTTCATAATAACAACAAATAGCAACAAAAAAAACTATTTTAATTAAATGTTTTAAGCCGGTTATCTCTTTCGATCGATCATGTCATTTTCTTATGAACAACGATTATAAAATAAATGAAATATGTAAACTTTAATTTATCTCAAATCGACAATTCACCTAACTGAAATGAGGAATACTGCACGTTCGCAGTTCCCTCCAATATTCCGCACCGAAAGTTCCAGGAAAGTCACCCCTAGCGAAGCTTCACTCCCCGCCGTAAAGGTCAACAAAGGACAAACCCAAGTTCGCGCGACCAAATCCTTTGCCCAACGTTAAACATCGAACCTAAGCTTATTATGAATAAAACATAATGTTTTATTTATTGTAAATTGTTACTATTTGTATAACGAATGTACATTATTGTAAAAATTCATAAAAAAACAGAAACAGGTGGTTATGTAGACAAATAAATGGAATTTGACAGATTCATTTAATTTATAAATTAATGTGTTATTTTGATTTGTTTGCATACTTAAATATCGCTCATTTTTTCAATTATTATAGATCAATGACATTTCATTTAATATGAGTTACCTTGATCACATTAATCAATGAAAAATTTTAAATGATTAATTTTGTTCGTTTTTTTTAAATAAAACTTACTTCCGAGTAGGTTTCCTCTTGCGGGAACTTCGTCCATTGTAATTCCTTGTCACTTTTAAAAATATTTATTGCACAATAATCTAGCTGGTGTCCCCAGCTTCGCGTAAAACTGTTCCGGTATTTCTGACGATACACGCCGCCTCCAAGTCTTCTGCTTGACTGTTGTGAAAACCGCCAGACGCACGCTTTTCACACACACCTAGCGCAGTGCCTTCTATTGTAATATAGGTGAATATAATATATGTTACCGTACTTTCTGCACGTATTACCCTTATCACGCAAACCTTGCGAAATAATTGGCAATATCTAAAGATGCTACCATTTATTAAAAATATTATTCTACAAATAAATTATTATTCTACATTTTCTTTAAAATATTGACCCCGGTTTTCCGACAGTTCAAATTTCCATAAAATTTTCCTACGGCCTAGACGGTTAGTGCCATCTGTGATCGAGCGCAACATTAAAAAATACTACGTTGGGAAAATTCGTTAAAGAAAAAAAGATGTTCAAAATTATTTCCAGAGATGGTGCTAATATGCTCAGAATTTGGACATGATTTAAGGTTATTGTGTACTGCCTTATGCAAATAATATCCTAAAAACACATATATGAATAAAAGTCATTCCGTTAATTACATATTTTTATTAATATATTAAAGATAATGTTTGTATTGATAGATATTTGTATCAGAAAACATAACATTGACAATACTTACGGCAATACCAGCAGCGGCCTTATTTGATTCAGAATGGTGTCTAAAAGCCCGGAATTATTCAAATCTGTTGTTTACGTTTCTCACTCGTACAATTTCCTCAGTAAAATTTTGACAGCTGAGTTGTTCGGTATTGTTCGTTTGGCAGCGGCATCTCGTTGCTATTTGACGTTTCGGTTAACCGTCGGCCGCTGACCATTTAACAAAACGACAAATTTTCAGTGCGTGAGTTTATGAATTTTAACTGCATAGCTCGCTCGTAAAGATCTTCTGGTGAAAGCGATCACGGCTCCATGCGCGCAGTCAGCAGTGAACTGGTGAAAACATCTTTCGGTGAAAATTGGAGGTGGTAATGCGTACGCTCGCATGTTGATGATGACCACTAAATTTCAGTACCTGTCGTGGTTTGTTACTGTCCAGATAATATTATAAGTTTCTCCCAGGCATTCAAATTGTAAAACAACGGGGTCATAAACGGAGTGTTCACCGAAAAGAATGCGCCTTGATTAAGTGTCTCAGCTGAACATTCCTACATGTACTTATTATATTCCTGTACAAAAACAAGTGTAGCTAATTGCCAGCATTTCGCGAGTGTTTTTCGACAACGAACATTTAGTTAATTTTGTGCGAAACTTGAGGTTCATGGCCCTCAGCATGGAGAAGAAGAATGATGTCCAGTTTATATTGAAGTCTTTGCTCGCTGGAGGTAAGTTCTGCAGTTCTGCCTGTTTTCTGTTATTTTATATAGCAGGCTGGTAAGTGTGTGCGTGTAATAAATGAATTTGTATTTTATACTTTCTCATGAGCAGAAGATCAACCGACAGAAAACGTAGTTTATTTTGTTGCTTTTATAATAATTATAAAGATCTACAAATGATACAGACAAAAACAATATTCTATGTTATCACCGTATTATTATTTACTTGAGATGATTTCATGTTTATGATTTAAGTATCTATTACCAATTTTATTTGGAATTCAATATTTTGGTCCATTGCAACATTTTTTATTATTTATGCTTTTATGGTAGAGAGATTACAACAATGTTACCCATTTTCGATAAAATCATTCAAAATCATGACTGAAACATGCATCGTGCCGGTAAACAAATCGAGCCTAATTTGGCAAATCCGGCGATAAGGGGGTGGGTAGGTACTTGATCTAAAAATATTTTTTACGCTTTCCAAGAATCCAAGACATGATTCACGACCAGTAGGCAAGTACTTTTATTAGGTAGGTAGACAAATGTAATCTCATTGTAGGTAGGTATAAAAAACCCTAAAATTATAATATATTTATAATGAATGTGAAGTTTTGAAATGCCGCCCAAGGATTCTATTGTTTTTTTTATAAATTAGTTAGATTTATAAATATCCGCAAAGAATTGAAAGAATCCATCAAAATTCTGGCCGCGGTGTCTCACGGGTTTTCCCCTCATAATGAAAGTTTTAAAAAAGTAAACCAGTTTCTACAGCTATTGTAGGTAAAATACCTAGTGTATTCATCGTTTAATAGAGGGGAACGGTACAATGGTAGACTTGAAAACAAGGTGTAAACCAAGGGCCTAAATAAAGGGGGGTTACGGGGTTCAAACCTCCCCCCCATCCTCAATCGTCCTCAGTATTGTGATTACTTTCCTGGAAAATACATCAATATTATTTGCACAATCTCTTTTGTTAATGTGATTTAAATAATAAGTTGATGTAAGTAGAGGTCCCAACAAACTTTCTAATAAATTTTCCAACCACCCCTCCCCCTTTCTCCCTTGCCCCCATACTAGGATCGAATCCCCCCACCCCATGTGAATGCTATAGCTACGCCACTGGTGTAAATTAAACGAATGAGTTGTTGTTTAATATTAGATTATATTCCAGGATCTGACAAAAAAGAATGCAATTGGACTGGATTTTAATTATTGCCCTCCACATACGATACACGTCCCATTTTCGAGTTGTTTACTGTTTACTAGTTATAATCATAAAAAAACAATATTCATATATTGGCCCCTTTGTATGATTTAAGAATCATTACTTTTTATCTATTCTTTCTATCTTATCTTCTTAAAAATGCACAGAATGTCTCAATGTGTGTGATCAATCTTACCAACGGACTTTTGGTTTATTTATTTCCAAAAACCACGGTAAAACCAATCCCGTGAGCTTAGATGATCCGTGAAGAAGTTTTCGTCATATTTTGATGACCTAAAATCGTAATTCAAAGTTCGTGTTATATTTACATAGGTTTATAAAAAAAACATACGATGTACATGTGTAGGTATTTTTTTTATATTTCATTGATAAATGATATCTCTGTCTCGGCCAAAATTTTGATAAGCAATCGTCAACGTTATTATTTGTCTAGCCATAATAAGCCTCTTGCGTTATTTTTTTACATTTTCTAAAAGCTGCAGCAATTTTTATAAATTATTGCATTTGTATGAAATAGTGTTGCTTATTGTCGTTACGTTTCAACAGTAATATATTTTTTTTAAATTCTATTTTATTTAAAAATATGAATTTAACCACGGAGTTTAAGAAGTTGAACCTATTATTGTACGTCCCTCGCAGCAATAAACCAAATTCCCAGTCAAAGATTAGTTTACAATTCGTCAAAATAATGTGCGTTTAAAATTGTCAAATTCGTCGTCAGCATTAAAATTTCGCAAAAACACATTTTCCTACTTGACGTCGCAACCTTAAAATGCGTAGGTATTTAATAAGAAAAAAAAACGTAATTCAATTTTAAATCATGCAAGAGGCTCATTCTGTGACCACAAGGCGCAGTGTGTGTAAGGTTTGTGCCGGAACGCATGTAGCATCACACCATATGGACATTTATGAAAGCGAGAATACAAATTGAAGCGCCTACTTATCTCATTACTTACTCTTATCGGATGCGTTCGTAGTTCGTACATCCTACTTATCCCAGCAGCACGTATTACGGAAGGGAAAAAAGTGGCTGACATCACGGACTTGAAACACAACTCGCTGCATTTTCATGATCTCGTCTGTGCGAAACCCTGTTCCTGATACGTATCTATCGGTTAGTTCCCATCTCTGTTATATCTGTAACTGTACCGGGTTCATAGGGTGAGGTTTGCGTAGGTCTTGACCACGATTGTGTCAGCCCCACCTACTGCGGAACTTCCTCTCCTTCCTTACATTAAAATACCATCCACACAGCATCCCCAAAGATGACACAGAATTAAGACCTAATCGAACCGGATTTAAGTACTTCGTACGTGCTCCGTCCCGAATTCTGTTTTACTGTGACTCTGGACACGGAGGTTGAAGAAGGTCAAGGCAAACATGAAAATATTTATATATTACCTATCTACCATATTTATAATATAAATAAATTCTTCATTTCAAAAAGTAGGGAGGTTAATGCAATTCCACACAATACAAAGCATATTTGCACCTCCTTCCAGAGTAAAAATACTCTTTAGTGTCGCTCTGGTGGAGACCGTCATTTAGAATCATAGTTGTTTCAAATTTAGCTGTTGCTTTAGCTGTTGGGCATGGGGCAGCATACCACTGATTCCGGACAGTCTGGGAGTCGCATAAAAAATTAATTCTTCCTGATTGGATCGAAAGTATTAAAAATATTTCCCTTTCCTCTTAACGCAAGTAAAATCCGGAATTTCTCTGTATTAAATTAGGTATTACCCCTTGTGAATTTTATAAAAACGGACCCATTGATGAAAGTGTGCGGTGTTTTGTGTGATTATGCGTTTATTTCGCACTCATCACTGTCTTCCGTATGCATTAGCTGTCTTGACTTCAACTATCTGAAGTCGTGTTATTCAATATCCGCGTGCTCAATGCTCGCCCACCGCTACTGATGTTACTGACAGCTGGTGGTATTAGAAATCTCCTACAATTACCATGGAGAATCATCTAATATTAATCTCGGCTAAACCAGTAAAACACTACCAGGCGGTTTTTCCCAATTTTGTCTTTTCTACGGTCGGTTTGTTTAAAGCCTTAGACACATTACCCTATATTATGCGCGCATAATTTGGGAGTGGCATAATATATACGTATTATATGTTGGGGTTACACACTATACTATAATCTTACTCAGGAGAGGGGGTCAGATCAATTGGGTAATTGCCGCCGAATATCATTTCTTTGTATGAGATCTGTCACTTTGACAGATGACAGCTGCTTAATTACATCGCTCCGTAAATTATAAAAAAATATAGCCCGGCTAGCAGATCACATAGCATATCGTCGCCATGCCCACACTTATAACTAAGGTGTGACAGGTCTGTATGGGATTGTATGTCGAGCTATATGGAGTTATATAAAACGCCTTAAACTTATAGCGTGATATGTCACCCCTTTAACCATATTAAAGTTTAGCCAGAACTTCCCAATATTTTTTACTCCGTTCTAACATTTAAAACCTTTTTAACAATGGTAACTAATTCAAATTATATTAGATTTCTTAAGAATGTGGAACGGAACTGGAGCAGACATTTTGATATCGGCCAAAATGGCCTGCTCAAAATGCAATAATCATGCCTATCCAATAAGCCTACCCAAATCCTTGGTGTAAATATCAGATATAATCGTCAGTAGATAAAATATACCAGTATGAATGGATTATCTCCAGCATTCTTCGAAAACCATTTCATCATTGTTTCTTATTTTGATATGTTTATAATTCCGCCTACAAGTTTTACTCTCATAAAATATTGTTCGTCCAAGGCTTCACTCAATGTAAGTTATATATTCTCAGGTGTTTTGTTTGGCAAGCACGCCTTTGTGTTGAAATTAATAACAATCATTGTTCATGTGAATAAACTTAAATACAATAGTTACAGGTTTAAGCAAACATAGATCAAAAAAATTAACTTTTCTAACAAGTAAGGCTAACAGTAGCACGCGCATGCATAACCAGAATAACCACGCTGTTGCCTTTCAGCTGCCCGGAGATCGCGGAATTTTTGCAACGCTAATCTCGCGCCGTGTATAATTACTTCATTATTACGATTTCTGGTACACGACTGTCATGCAGACGCAAAATACATCCAAAAATAAAACTGCAAGCTTTTGCTTGGCTGTGTCGGAATACTCACGATCGCGCACAGGGCAATGTGCAATAATGTGCATTCCCCTCTCAATTTTACCTAACCTAACCCGACAGCGTTCCTCTTCTATATTTGCCTCATTCGGATAATCCTATATGGGTAGGTACGCTTTTTCTGTTCGGTGAAAAGGAGCATGCACAGAACATGTATAGTGTTACGCAAAAACTTGCAGTTTTATTTTCGATTATATTTTGTTTTCATGTACCATTTTTTCTTGTTTACTTTATACTTTATATATTACTACTTCATGTCAAAAATTTTTGGAGAAGTGATGAATATTGATGATGTAATGTTTTCATTTCACTCCAATGAACAACGTGATTAGTCTAACTATGCGTATTGTTGAGTTGTTCCCATGTTCTGGATCACGTGCGTTAGTTTCGTCAGCCCAATCTTGGTGATATTATTAAATGCGGTTTCTTGTCTCAAAAGTTACTTGCCGTCTCAACACAGGCTTTTCACACCTACTGAGATTACGTTTAAAAGTGTGTATCTAATAATTATAAATAAATAATAAAGAAGTAATTTATAATATCAATATTGTATGAAAACGTAAAATACATGTCTTAATTTGAGCCCAAGTATGTTATATTTGAAAGAATAGTTCTTCTGTCTTTGTAGTGACAAAATTATAGGATTTAAATCAAATTGCACTTTAATAGATACAAAATCTACATGTTTCGAGAACAAACTTTTCTTCAGCAGGATGAATTGTGTAATAAAAGTAGATTAACATTTGGTGCACGCAGAAAAATGACTAATATTGAATATTGCTAATTTATTAAGAATATTTACAAATTATTCGTAATCCGGTTAAAAACGGGATTGCAGGTCCTTAAAGAGTGATTTGATAGGTTTCCTAGTAAACTTTTAGTAAAATACGAATGTATTATCACGATGTCGGAACACGTGTTCATAAAAATTCTAATATTTTCGCATTTCGTCATTGTATATTATCGAGGCAAATGCAGATGAATGAATTACGAATTTATTGAAAGTTAATCAGGAAACGGCTTGCAATCCCGTTTTACACTCTCTTGTAAAATAAAAAATGAGATGAGAAAATTTAAAAATTACACGGTCGTTAGAAGAGGAAAAGGTTTTACGTGGGAAAATATTAAAAAGGTTATTGCTTACAATTTTACTCTGATTATTAATTATATTTGACTTATGTAATATTTATTGACACTTTTTCTAACCTCTAATATTTCTAAATTATTTCTCTGCGAAACCCTATAACCTCTATGTAATATTTTTAACCCTGTATTAATATCAAATGTTTGGTCATATTCCAAGAGGTGATATGCAAGTTCCGAGTCACTATTTAGAGCTCTGAAATGTTCTTCAACTTTTATTTCAATCTTATCAATACAAAAATTAGTCCCGAATTTTCCCGATTAACTGTTTTTACCCTTCTAACAGCCACGTGAATTCCTAATCAACTCCCCCCAGTCACACCTCTTCCGGTATTACTTCAATTCTTCGGCCGATTTGGGTTTGTCCCTTCCTATCTCGCTCTCTAACCCCTCTCCCAATATGAATCTGTGTTTTTTTCTTCATTAACATTTTAATCCAGCTAAACTACTTTTATAGATTGTCAGCAGGTGTACCTAAACATTTAAAACTTTTTTAAGCGGTACATGTGTATAATAATGATGATGGTAAATTAATTTAGGTCAATCAGTTTCACGGCCTCCGTGCTCGAGGAGTAATGCTCTCGACTAGCAAGCCAGAGGTCGCGTGTTCAAATCCCGGCATGCGCAAGTAATTTAAAAAAAATAATATATATTATAATTGTGACACGTTCCAGAGTGTAAGATATTCGATATCGCCCTCGTGTAAGACCACCATTCAGAATTGAAACGTTGCTTGAAATTGCTTTGGCCGTGCTTGGTGACCAGATCTGAATAGCCAGGTACTTTCCTCTTCCTCTTCCTCATTTCCTTCCCCTCCTCACTACCTTCGGCCTCACAACATACCCAAATTGGGAATGCCATAGTCTCACTGGCTCTAGATGGTCGGGAGCAGTTGGGACTGTAATCATAATTAACAGTTACACACAAAGAAAACTTTCTGATATAAAAATATTGCTAATATTTATTGCAGGAACATTTGTTACGATATATTACAAATCAACTAGTCTGTTGGGAAATGGGGTCCTATCACATTTTTAACAGGATTTTAATAAATCAACCATACTCATTTTTCTCCGTGCATCAATAGATTCGTAGATATAGGTAGGTACTATGAGGTATAATCAAATTATAAGTCGTAATGTAAATTTCAATTCGCAACACAAGGGCATCAGTAGGGCATCAATATTAGGTACTCACCCGTATCTTATATCCACTTTCTCAGATTATACTTATTGGTATTAATGGCATTATTTTTAATTGTCATTTGTACCTATGTAGTTTATTTTAATATATTTATTATTAACTTTAGCATACGACTGATCCTGAAGAAGTGAAAACTTTAATCCCCTGTGTTGTTGTCAGTAGAGTGGTGGCTTGATGCCAGCAATTTCTTCCGTATGAGACACTCCTCCGAATGACGTACAGCTATTGACGTATCTCTATCTATTATTAAATGTTTTCATTCTTATCAGAAAAAAATAGGTACTTCCTAGTTTTCACTCGTTAGTCTTCAATTCAATGACCTCAACTTTTTTTAGATGCATTGTTCATTGTTTAACTCCAATCAGCTTCATTGCAAACTTCGTCCGTGACAACATCAGTGACAACTGCACCGGAGTTAGGATGTTTTAACGATCAGCGCCATTTTGAATGTAAAGCACCGATATCGGCCCGTTTCAGTTTGTCAACAATTTTTAGAGAATCGGCGTTTAATAGGAGCGTTAAACTGTCAAAAATTCCGAATTGAGCTGATCGCTGATTTTATCGTCAATCAATTTTGGCGGAGGTTGAAACAACCCAACCTAACTCTTAAAAATCAATACTAATCCATCTTCCTCAACGCCCACTAATCGCACTAATGAATCCTTCTGTTATCTGATCTTTCATGACTTTATCTTTATCCCATTTCAAATTATTTTTCAATCATTGACACCGCTATCTCTGCCTGGTTACTATATGGATTTCGTGATAAGTTAACGTCAAGGGTGCTTACCAATAAGTAAGATACTTTATATTGGTAAGCTTATCAGGCCCTTCTCATTCATTAAAACACGCCTCAAAATCCCATCTTTGCTGTTAGTACTGCTATATACATAATATGTAGTATGTATTTCCGTATGGAATATTTTCCTGCACAGGTTCAATCACATATCACATACTGCTGGAATAATAAAAAAAATACTACTGCTACTGAATATTTTTGTCAATCAATCTATTAACAATATAGTTTTACAGTATGAATTGTTAGACCGCAGCCGAGTGATGTGATTTTTACATTCGTATTTTTATGTTTAGTCAGATTAATTTTATATTGTTCAAATGCCATTTTTCTCAAATTGCGTTGTTGTTTTTTTACTACTGACCGTTGAATGTTTGTTCTTGGCATTAATTTATAAAATTAGGAATTATACATCTAGTATCTTTATTCTTAGAAGAAAATTGCGTTTTCAAAACCTTACATAGTTTGTATTAGCGTGCTCCCTACCTTGACCTCCACTTTTCTCTCTTCTCCTGGCACTCACATTAGCGAGAGAATTCAAAATAACGTTTTGTTTCTTTCGCGTCTAGTCCGTAAATTACACATCTAAAAATTGTAGCGTAGCTATATTCTATCTGTTTTGTTCTACTTCGAAAAAAAAACAACTCTGCTACGAACCTTTTTAAATACTATTTTAGAATTACACTATAATATGCCTAGTAATAATATAGCTAATAAAAATATTGAGAAACCCATTTCTTTGCTTGTCCGGTTCAATGTTCAGTAAATGTGAAAATAATATGCTGGAAAAAATTATTTACTGTTTTATGCTATTTAACTTATTAGTAATTATTTATGTTGCAATTAGGTTTTGGCACGTAAATTTCGTAATCCCACCTTCCTAATATACTGTATATTTTGTGTTATTGTTTGATCTGTATTGGTTAAGGCGCACTGTAGGAATAATTTAAGAACATGACCACTAAAATTATTTTAAAGTTTGTTATGGTAAAGCGCACTTGAAGTGAAATGAAACAAAACTACGCTATATAAGTGTAGTATTATTATTATTATTATATTATTTCGTTAAGTTGGTCGCGATATTATATTAACGTACTGTCTTGGAACTGTGGACTTTACCAAACAATCAATACATTTCCCGGTTTCCACAGTTCTGCCAAATTCGCAGAATTCTGGCAAATGTTTGTTTACTCGTACTCTAAAGGTCACCAGGGTTTATGTATTTATATATTGTAGTCTAGCTACAAACGTTTATATTGTTTATGTTCTTGAAGGAACCTTCTAATGTTTTCAATGGTGTTAGATTACAATACATAATATAGATTAAAATTTTCCACAAACCTTCAGGAGCTCTTGAAAGCCAGTTCATTTTAAATCTTCATTGTGTTCAATGTTGTTATGCTGCGTATACATTTGCGAGCCGAAACGCTAGTTGACCATCGAATTATAGGAGAGGAACGAAGCAACCGCAAGTGGCATTCCGCGCCATTTGCTGTTGCTTCGTTCCTTTCCCATAAATCGCGGCTTGGCTCGCGTCTAGGCTCACAAATGTATACGCAGCATTAGATTTTTTGTCAATCTTTATAATAATAACTGGATGTACCTACGTTACGTGTTGCTATGGCTCACCCTGTCTGTGCTGATAGAGAAACAATAGCGCGTCTTACTTTTACCTCCAAAAGATGGCGCTGTTTTTAAATAATAACATGTTTTTACCTGGTGACATCTATATAATATAGGTGTATTTGAATGCAACTGTGTGTCAAAATTTCAACGCAATCGGTGAAGAACTTTCGGAAAATTGAAATTTTGAACAAACAAACGAACATTTAAATTTATATATAATCTATTATATATCGATATAGATGGTTTTATTCTACGCTACATGTAAAGGTTTTTGCAATGCAATTTAATCCATATTGGCATTATAGCAATCAATACAATACAAAATAAAATAAAATAGGAATAGGAATAATTAAATTTATTATTAAAATTAATTTATAAATATATTTATAAAATTAATCAACCTTAAAAGTGTTTTATAGACAACAGTATCTCGTAGTAAATAAAGTATGTTGAAAGTAGAAAAATTTACAGTAAATGTACCTAAGGCCAGTTCATTTGAACCCTTTGTTCAATGTTGTTACATAACAGTATTTAAAAATTTCGAACAAAATTTTATGATCTCTTGAACGCCATTTTCTTTGAACCCTTTATGTTCAACATCAAATGTATATTGTTTGCCGTAGAAGGCCATTTCATTTGAACCGTTCACCGTGTTCAATGTTGTTGGATTACAGTATTTTAATTTTGCCAACAAAAAATTTTTTTAGGAACCTCTATATCTCTTGAAGGATAGTTCATTTAACCTTTTTTATTTTTCTCAATATTGTACGATCGTAAGTGGGAGATTTCCGATTTCTTTAGGTAGTTTTGCAGCGCAGCTCTGTGCATGTTTAAGGCAAACACGGAAAGCTCACTGAGAATGCACTTTCCCGGCTTTTGCGTGTGCTATTATTGTGCAAGACCCAAGAGCATTGCGCATTGGCACTGTTAGCTGTTTACTGCTGTGACACCCAATAAGTCTGTTGAGATCTCCTTAATTTTTCTTGTTCATTTAATAACTTATACTCTCTTTGCTATTTAAAGAATCGAAAGATAAGAAAATCCACCCGCATTATAGACTAGTCGTTGAATAGCTTATAAATAGTTAGCTATAACTTAACAAGGGTAGTCATGAAATTATCATGGTAGTCATGAAAAATTTCAACAAGTAAACAAAACGCAAAGCCCAGGATGACAGTGCCCACACTGCTCATGTTTAAAATGTTATTTTTATGCTGGGACGGGAATTAATACATTTTATTAAACTCTTATTTTACCAGTTTTCTTGTCTAGCTCAAACTGGCTTGGACTGGCCAATAGCTTTAGGTTTCTTTTGATGATCGGTTTAACCATGAAATTGTGCACACAGTGAAGATAGTATACCGTAAAAGTGCTTTTCTTTGCTCCTTATGGGGTAACTGCCCCAATTTTTTAGTTTAAAATATCTCGAAAAATACTTTATATTACTATTATAAGCAAATATAATGTTTGTTGTTTGTACTTATACGTTTTCAGTATATATACGTAATACATTTTTTTAAATAGTTGATGGTATAATGGTCAACAAGTCGCCTTCCTATCATCTACCTATAATATATTTTTGGAGGTTTGTACGTACGGTTAAAAACTGTCAAATAAAAAACGACTTGTTATAAGATAATGATTATGTATGTATGTTTTTTGGTCCACAGGCGTGGCTGGAATGTGCTCCAAGACCGCCGTGGCCCCGCTGGACCGGCTGAAGATCCTGCTGCAGGCGCACCAGCCGCGCTACAAGACACTGGGCGTGCCCGGGGGGCTGTCGGCCATCGTGCGAGACGAGTCCGTCATGGCGCTCTACAAGGGCAACGGGGCGCAGATGGTGCGCATCTTCCCCTATGCAGCCACGCAGTTCACCTCCTTCGAGATCTATAAGAGGGTATGTTCTTGCTGTTTCTACAAACAAACTGACGCACAGGGACGTGCCATCGACATAGGCACATAATTAATGCCTACCCTACCTAAAAAACATAAATAATTTTATTGCAAGAAATGTGAAAAAATGCGCGCTAAATATACGAAAATAATAACACCGATCGCACTAATATAAGGTATCAAAAGCAGGATCTAAGAATGCAAAATGACGTAACGACTTGTTCAAATTAATATTGTCTCAATTCCATAATCAAGTAGATAATACGTGTCCGATTCGAAAAAGGTCACGCCTACCGGTACAAATGTATCAATCAGTGCCATCTGTTGGCACCTCTATCAATAATGATTAGTTCAAATTCATTAACGAAACAAATGTTGGCGTTCTATGTTGGCTTTCTTTCATGCAATTGTGTGGTTGAAAAAATACGACTAATTGATATAATATCCAGTAATTGGCTAGTAAAATACGCACAAACACGTGCATTTTGGATATTTGGTGTAGCTTAGGTAATTTCAACCAACATCGGTTAAAGCGAGCACCTTAGCCATTCTTCGCGATTTTCATTACGCATACTTCGATTAATTCGCTGTATTTCCTGCTGCCTACCCTGATTGTAGACTATGTACATTCCACTGCTGACGCACCAAGCCATGGAGCCGAATACAGCTATCCACTTTCTGGATAACCTGACTACCACCACCAATCTATTTCGTACGAAAACTTCTTCTTGAGTCGTTGCCTCATTGTTTAGCTTTGCTCTTTGCGCTTTGATCAAGAGTCATGACCCCCACTCCAATTGCCATGGTTCCCAGTTCCCAGGTTCCTACACTCCTCGCGGTCCTGCGGTCTCCATGGAGAGCCGCGTACATCAGTCCAACGCATCGGTGATGTTCCTACGTTTTTATTCCAATTGCGACTTCTAATTCTGTCTGCTGCGATAGGTAAAAGTTTTTAATCTTGCAAGAAAAGCGATGCAATGCGAAGTATAATATTGCAAATCATGTGTTTTTGGTTTGAAAAGTTGATCACCTAGAAATATTATAAATGCTTTAATTAAATACAGCTGCGAATAGAACACAGCTTGCTTTGCTTTGTAAGCCTAGGCCTTATGGCAACTATTTATAAGCCTAGAAACAAATAAGTATCAGGCTTATTAAAAAAAATTAAGTGTAAAATCAAGCGAACGATTTTTCGGGTTTGCTTATATTAAATAATGTGGCAAGTTATGTTTGTACATTCTGACCGGAAAACATTTTATTATCTGCGCTTAAGCTTCACGAAATAAAAGCTTTTCAATATAAACTGGCGCCCAGCAAAATTTGTCGCTACAAATGATAAATATCTGCTTTAGAAAACATGATAAGGAGATAATTGAGCAAGCGTAGCCAAGTCCTCTTTTAACTCGACCGTTTTGCGTTTCGTTTTGTAAATTTGTTTGTGCGTTCCGTCTCCGTTTTCGAAAATCTGCTGCATTCACTTTATTGTTCAAGCAAGCATTAACTTTGCTATTCAATAACGATTATATTTTCAACTGTGAAATCGTCGAGTTTATTACGAGAATTTCATATTAATTTGGACTTTCTTGTTTGCATTTTTTCAATGTTATGGTACCCACCCTTGGGTGGGTACCATACCAATCTTGATTCGTAGAAAATGTAAATACTTTTTCTACGAACCTTGTGTACCACCTGCCTGAAGAAAGTTTGAAAAAAGAATTGTCATTGAGGGTACGTTTCTTTGGACAATTTGTATAATTCCACATTTGAAATAA
The DNA here is from genome assembly GCA_026573805.1 of Hesperophylax magnus. Classification (NCBI taxonomy): domain Eukaryota; kingdom Metazoa; phylum Arthropoda; class Insecta; order Trichoptera; family Limnephilidae; genus Hesperophylax; species Hesperophylax magnus. Next base: position 11,908,569 of record JAIUSX010000002.1, read on the forward strand.
ATAAATGTGTTACATAAAATATACCTACTTACAAATCATATGGTTTCGGATGGAATTTTAATTTTATTTATTAAATAAGAGAAAGTTATACACATACTTTTTTCTACGTAAGGTCTACTGTTCACAGAACTACAGGGTATTTGCGACTACTAATATAGTTGAGTTTACTAATTTCGTCGGAGCTATTGACACATCTACGTTTTCCTTGTCCACTAAAAATTATGTGCACGATTAACACTAACATATATACAGTATTGTATTTCCGTAGATTAGTCTGTAACCTATTATGTACAGTGGACATTAAACAGAATCAAGTAATTAATAAGATCCAATAAGAATGTATTTGAGCCGGTTGTTTTTTGTTTTGTTTTTACTTTTCCTTTGACATTAGTTGATACAACCTGAGATAGGCACGTAATGGTGCATCTTTTACCAATTTTAATAAATACACATTGATGTAATAAAGTATGCTTACATCAGTACATTGGTAAAATTTCGTGAAAAATGTACCTATTCGTTGACAATATATTTCAAAACAACATTATCGGATAAGTTTTATCAGTTTATTATTTTGCTGGAACACCTTATTATTTGTGGAAATTTTATTGTTCCTAGGTCGACCCACAATCATTAAATCAGTTTTCTCCACCCCATTATTATTATTTAGTCCTTTTCTAAGTTTCCTCAAAATGTAAATATCCGCAATGTCATGAGAACCTTGAATTACTTGTCCTCTAATTCTCTCATTTATAAAATATTTAATAGAATATGCTATTTATTTAACTTCCGAATGCCAAATGACCTTTCTTGAGATAACACTATTTGTTTTCAGTTTATTCCATTTTATAGTAAGTTTTCTGTAATTGGTTATCGAAGAGCAATAACAGTGCGCGTTTATACAATGTTAAATAATAGTGGACCGATATTAATACGTGGTGTCCGGAAACTGGTGTACAATCGGTAAACTGGTGAATCTACATCACATTTGGAGTCGATTTTGTGGTATACTTTTTTATTTGAGTTTTTGTTTTAGAGTAAATCTGAAGTTTGAAATATTTAGGTCAAAGTTGAACAAAAAAACGGTCGCTACGTTGTTAGTATCAGTTGTTTATTGTCTTTTAAAATGCTTCAAAGCTCCAAAAGTTTTTTTTAACCCATTAGTTGCCGAAAAAAGTTGCTGGGATCGAAAACAAAAGTTTTTTTGGGTTCTCTGTGTGATGTGGGTTCACCAGCTTCCCGCTTGTATCACTAATTTCAGGACACCGTGTATAAAGAAACCAATTTATACTTTATCTGATATATGAGTATCTCAAGTAATTTTCCCCGATCGACATGTGATTCGCATGAATACGTTTAATGTTTTATTCAATCAATAATAGCTATAATTGCAAAAACGATGTAAGTCAGCCATTTCCATTCGTTTCTTATAACTAGACATCGGAAAACGCCTTTGCATGCTCATGAAAAATACAAATATGGCCCTTTTTAACAATTTTAGCTCTAATGCCTGTGACAGACCACGTTATACTCTTATGACTTATGACTATTGCGGCATAATATCGTTCGCCATATATGCTGATGCTGAAATAGGTAAAGCCACGAGAGAACAAGCGTGTCAGCCCCATAACTCATAATATAACATTCGTAGATTTCCGACCACTAGAAATGGAAATTGAAGTATACCAACTGTTTCTCTAAAGTTAGTGCATTATTAATACTTCTGAACTAATTCTAAAGCTTTTGAAAATAATAAACTTGCATATTCTTTACTATGGGATGGTCCGATACTAGGGTAGGGAACCCACGTGCACAGCGCGGGTGTAAATTGTGCGCCCTAAAGTTTATGTTTAGACTTACGTAATCCAATACTTCGTTTGTGTGAAAGAGCACTATAAAACAATACTATTTTTTAATGTTTTAAGCGGGTATTTAAGACATTCTTATCACAGAGCATGAATATTTCGGTATTTTACACTGCATAAAATTATCCAATTTCTGCATAGGTACCTACCATTAACTGTGAAAACTGTATATTTTGCACAAAAATGATCGTCCAAAACAAACAAACATGTGAATCTTATAACAATAGAGATAATTCAAAGATTCTAAGTGTTCTCTTCTCCTGAGAAATGTGTTCGTCCTAGGACAGGGATCGACAGACAGCGGCTCCTTGCACAGCTGGCGTTTGCGGTCCTTCAGACATCAACTCAAATAATTTCACCTCCACTCAACCAGCCGCCATGAGATGGAGCCGCCGAACGATCTTTGACTTGAACAGCATCAGTGTTGCCAATCAGTGTGTTCTTTTAGAGCTAGATTTTTCAGATATTCTAGCTCTTTACTTTATACAGACCTCACAACTTTACTCATTCACGTAAAATGTTATTTACTGTTGAATGCATCACTTTTTGGTTAACCATAAAAACATTGTAACTTTGGTAAAATCTCTATATTTTTAATGAACGGGTTCCGAAAGCGATCTGCGTTAATAAAAAAATATAGTGGTTTAAATATATTGTAAATATTAGCTATTCAGAATGTATCGAAAACACGTGTTCTTTTCCTAATAGATATCATGATGTAATGCTACAATATAAGTATGTCAATATCAATATCATTATTTGTATGAACACGTGTTCCGCCGTCCTCACAAAACATTTGCTTTTGACTGATATTTGTTAGGAAATCTTTCAATTTATTCGTTATAGTCCCACGTTCCCATTTTTAACAGGAAAACGAATAATTTTACCAGATTTTTGATAAATTAACAGTATTTCATATCAGTAAGTTTTCTGATATCTATGTTATCCTGTTTCCTTCATAATTTAGCTTTTCTCACTTGAAAGTCTGCGATCCCTGACATAGGACCACGGCTATATTTCTAACGCGTTAGCACATTAGTATGCCTAAATATTTGGTTAGGCCTAAAAAAACATCTAACGAGATGAAGGTACATTGAACAATACATCCTGTATCAGACAGTATATTCGCAGTAAGTTGCGTGTCTCAAGGTTCTTTGGGCATGTGGCTTTCTAGTCGTAACACCTGACGACATTTCCAATATATTATCCATATCATGGGCGGGGCGGGCGGGTCATCCCAACGCGCGGCACATTCTTCACGTACGCGGATTGCGGATCTTCTCATCATAATAATTTCCCATTAGCGTTCATCTCAACATGGTATCACAATCCCAATATTTTATTGTTTAATTATTGAAGACAATATTAGCGATTTCTAAACGAAAATCTGAAACAGAAAAATCAGAAAAGGATACGGTCACATCTAGGACTCGAACCCAGGACAGGCACCGCTCTACCACTGAGCTAATTAATGGGACCCTATCCCCCTCGGTCACTTTTAACTGTATCATACTTCGAATAAGAACTACCAACATTGTCTTCATTTTTTTTCACCGCACATTTTTATTGGCAACTATCTTTATGTATAATCGCAACCCGAACTAAATGCAATCTAGACAGCGTCTTTTTAGATAAACCTATCTTATTCTTTTTTATTTTTTATGTGCGACATCTATTGACCTTTCTGCAAGTCTAGGATGAATATTTATTTTTCGGAATAACCTTATTGAGTAAAACCTCAAATTGTAATATTTAATTATTGAAGACAAAAGACTTTTATTGTTTCTTTAATTTTCGTATTTTTTTAACAAATCAACTTCACTTACTGCGAAATTTGTATGTTATCTTTTTCAAAGGCAAGACGAGATCTCATACAATACAGCGTTAAATTATTGAAATGAAAAATAAAATATATTGCTTCTTGCACTAATGCTTAAAAATTGAAGAAGTTGGGTACGCAGTGGTTGGCATAATCAACTCATCATCTGAATCGGGAATGAACCCTCGAACCGGGTCATGTCTAGGTCTATAGTTGGTATAACAGAAGAGTATGTCATGACAGTGTTGTGTGATAGTCCATCCTCTCTGTCTACCCCTTTGGGAACTAGCGTAATGGGGTGAAGAAGGGAATGAGTCCAAGCAAGATCTATCGACCTTTTTTCTTTTTTTTTTGTGAGTAACCAGCACACAAGAGTCCCAACTCTTCCAGCCGTCTGGAGTACCCGGTTCTTCAGATCTGGAAGACGGCTAAAACCATTTCAAGCAACGTTTCGATTCTAAAGGTTGCTCTTTCACCAGGGTGACACTAAGGACGGGATGTTTTCGGAGAATTTGAACAATTCATCAAATTTCAACGTTCATTTTCGGGTTCTGTGAAAGTCCTATTCAAGTTCTGTTATTATATCATTATAGGCTAGTTGCTTGACAGAACTGAAATAAAAACAGAACTTGAAATCACTCTGAATCATAAATCATACTTCCATACTTATTCTTCAAAAATATTCTATTTTATTTCGTATTCATATTTTTCCTTGTAGGAAAAGAGGCGATTTGGTGTTGGCACAAACGCTCAAAAGCTCAAAACTTGAATTTCATCTTTTGAAAAACTTCCTCTTCTTTTCGAAGACAGGTTTATACAGTGATAATGGATTTGGAAACGTATAGGCTACATTTAAAATACAGTGCTATTATCAAGAGAATGTTGAATTTGGCTAATGGTGAATACCTATCAATAAAATATCGCACAAAGCAATTAAAACGAGAAAGTTTCAACTCATACATAGCTACTTTTGATATTAAAAGCTTTATGAATGCTCTCCATTCATGTTTTGCCTTCTCTCTCTATCTCTATGCTTTCTCTCTCATTATCAGAAGTGCATTAAATATCTCACATTCATAGTTGATTAGCAGGGGCGTATAACTCTCGCATAACCTTGTAACCCTGATGGGAGGAGTTATCCTCAACCCAAATTCTTATAGACAAAGCTGTTGTGGCTGAAAGCTCAGATCTCATTGGCTCAGAGCAAAAATTGTATCTTGATCTCTCGCTCTCTACCGTAGCGACTCGTGTAACAGAAAGAGAAGCTAAGCATCGGTTATGCTCCGATAAAAAAATAACGGTAATTTCCAAGACGTCATTTCGCAGATTGAAGTCAGTTGAAGATTTTAGCGTAAATATTTTGAATTTTCTTTCACCCATCTAAAAATAATGTTGCGTGCTAGAATTCTTCAAGGTGATAAATTAATGCCGTGTTGTGTTAAAGTGTGTTATCCGGTCTATCTCCACCAATTGAAAGAAGGACCCGAACCCGTTGTAAAATACAGGTACTAACCTCTCGTTCTTTGATACAATGTTCCTGATTTCTGAATGTATTCATTGGCTAATAATTTAATTAATTTTCCTTCTCAGACCTATCCGTATTCCGACGCGATACAATACCACGTATTAGGATGCTAAAACTGCTAAAAAAAGCCACGATTACATCATACAAGGTCATTTAAACCTCTCCAGAATTGCATCATGTAAGTATTCAGATTTAACCAGCATTTTCCATGATGTTTGCTGACGACAAAGCTGTGGAAATTATATGAAACCCTTGCAGGAGAATTTGAATAACTTCTAGTGCTGTGGCAATAATAATTAACACTTAAATTTGTTGAATATGTATTTTGTGTATATATTCTTGTATTTTTGTGCAAGGTCAAATTAAATCCTATTAAGTTGTTGCAGTAAGACTGGGTTCGATTCCTAGTTGAGACCGTTACTTTTTATTTTTCTGTGTCTTGTTCTGTTTCATGTTTTGTTTAGATATATTAGTTTTATCTTCTACTTCAATGATAAATCAATGCTCAATACATCGGTTGTACTGATCCTGCTTTGTATTACTGTCCATTGTCTTTTTGAAAATAAAAAGTATTTTTATGTGTGCATAGCTGTGGGTTTTTTTTTATTTTCCTTTTCCTGCATTCCAATATTTTTATTTTTATTTTTAAAATATAATTTTTGTGGGCTAATGAATGAACGATGTTAGCTGGGTGCAGTTATATTGTCTATGTTTGCACTTTTTTAAATGGCCTTGAGATTTATTTATGGTCCACAATATATTTACCTGTCTGGACCAAACGACCGTTTTATCTGTGGTCGTCTGTGGTTAAGGGGGTGACAAAATGGCGCCATACAAAAAGCCCGAAGATATCGATCTAGAGAGTGGTTTATTTATGGTTGATTAGTATCATATCGTTTGTTCTGTGAACAGTATTCGCGTCGAAAAAGTATGTTAGGTACTTAATTACCTACTTACTTAACATTTGTTTTATGTTACTTCAAATAAGGAATTATACAATTTGCCCAAAGAAACATTACTCAATGACAAATCTTTTTACAAACTTTCTACAGGCGGGTAGGTAGGTACCATAATATCGAGAGAAAAAAAATGCTAAAAAGGACGTCCAAATAAACACTACGATTTCACAGTTGAAAAAAATGCTAATAAGGACGTCCAAATAAACACTACGATTTCACAGTTGAAAAAAATGCTAATAAGGACGTCCAAATAAACACTACGATTTCACAGTTGAAAAAAATGCTAATAAGGACGTCCAAATAAACACTACGATTTCACAGTTGAAAAAAATGCTAATAAGGACGTCCAAATTATTTCACAGTTGAAAAAAAAAATCTCTGCCGAACCGTTACAACGGCTATCATCTTGAAACGGAAATGGAACGCATAAACAGATTTATAGATAGACGAAATTAATATGCTCAATTAAGTCAATTATATCGTCTAGACTTCGATAATCTAGGTTCCGTTACTGAATAATGCTTCTGTTTTTTTATTATTTTTTTTCACATATTGAACACTCGTAGGGCTTTTACAAACTTAATCCAAGTAGAAATGTTACGTAATGCAGATGTATAATATATATCAGTACATAAAATTAGTTGGTACAGTAAATAATTATCATATTACAAAAACAGTACTGAAATATTTTATTAGCTTCTTTCACAGCTAATTAGTTTTGCTTTGATGAAGGACGTAGAGGTTTTATGTATATCGAAAAGGCAATTGGCAGTTCGGTTAAATCGCGCTAGTGTTGAGTGATATGAATAGTTAGTGCTATCATGGTTGTCACAGTAGAAAATACGGTGGAGTCGAGTAGAATTAACAGGGACACGGATATTTATCATTTGATGACAGTCGATAAAGTTATGCAGTAATTTAAAAAGTATAAGGTTATCTTTAATCGTTCGGGTAGAAATTAGTGTTAGTTTTAGATTAGACATTAATGTTTATAACATATGTCAACCGGTTGTTTTTCAACTTATATTGAACATATTCCTATTGATTTTGAGGTTCGGTCCGTCCATCAGGCACAGCGCTAGTCGCAAACTATTGAATTCCATAGTAGTTGCGTGAATGAAACACGTTATAACATTTTTTTAAATAACCACTTTCGTTCTACGAGTTATGCTAGTTTGGTGGTTGTGTTTCGTGGTTAAACTACATTCTTGATAGAAATTGATGAGATCTTTCGAACTCCTCCCAACATTATCTGCTTGGCAACACGCCATTGGCGAGTAGGGGCATTACTACGCTGCTTTAGGGCTAGCATTGGTTGAATGAATTGATTTTTTTCACCATGAAGTATGAAGCACTCTGCCGGTGAACTGACCTGTCTAGACCACCTGGCTCCTGCTCACCTGTTGCCTGCTGTTGTCGGGTGAATATTATATTATATTCTCATGTTACACCGCGGACGTCATCTCCTAATGTTACGACATATATGGTACGTCGTACATACTTACTTTCTCTGATAATTTGAACTAGCGAAGAGAAAATTTATTCGGCATTCGGAATCCATGCCCACATAACATACATTATTTTGATGTATTTTAAAATTATTGTAGGTATACGGAGGAAAATAAGTAATGCTGATTTATTAAAAAATATCTTCAAATTATTGGTAATCCTGTTAAAAACGAGACTGCAAGCAGCTTCCTGGTAAAGTGTTAGTAAATTCATAATAATATCATAACACGTAATAATAACACGTGTTCATCCACTTGCGTTTGTCTTAATAATATATCATGACGAAATGTAAAAATGTTTGGATTTTTATGATTTTTTTTTATTTTTATGTTCAGGCATCGAGACAAAACATTAGTATTTTACTTTAAGTTTATCAGGATACCTGTAAATTCATTCGTTAATGGCCTACAATTCCATTTTTAACAGGAATACAATTATTTGAAGATATTCTTGATAGCAAAATTTTTTTCAAGGAGTTTTCTCCGTGTACTCAATATGATGCATCTGCGGTTATTAGTTACTTTATCAATATGAAGCATATGCGGTTATTAGTTACTTTATCAATATGATGCATATGCGGTTATTAGTTACTTTATCAATATGATGCATATGCGGTTATTAGTTACTTTATCAATATGAAGCATATGCGGTTATTAGTTACTTTATCAATATGATGCATATGCGGTTATTAGTTACTTTATCAATATGATGCATATGCGGTTATTAGTTACTTTATCAATATGAAGCATATGCGGTTATTAGTTACTTTATCAATATGATGCATATGCGGTTATTAGTTACTTTATCAATATGAAGCATATGCGGTTATTAGTTACTTTATCGATATGATGCATGTACTGTTATTAGTTACTTTATCAATATGATGCATATGCGGTTATTAGTTACTTTATCAATATGATGCATATGCGGTTATTAGTTACTTTATCAATATGATGCATATGCGGTTATTAGTTACTTTATTAATATGATGCATATGCGGTTATTAGTTACTTTATCAATATGATGCATCTGCAGTTATTAGTTACTTTATCAATATGATGTATATACTCTTATTGGTTACTTTATCAATATGATGCATCTGCGGTTATTAGTTACTTTATCATTACAGAAGTTCATTGTATCACATTTTAGGTGTGAATAGCAGAAAGTCATGATGATTACATTAAGTGTACCTTATTTTATCTTTAAATCGCGAATTTATTATGTTTTTTTAATTTCAGTTGCGCCTCAAAATTCCCTCATCCCTTTCCTCCCCCATCCCGCTCTAACGCCAAAACCTGTTTCCCACTACATCCATCCTGTGTACTTATAAACACATATATTCTTGTATAACGCATTATATAGGTTTATTACATTTATTCTACTATTTTTTTTACTTAGTTATGCTTTTTATATTTTAGTCTACATTCAGTAAATACTTAGTTGAATATTACCAATTCAACCATCTGTGAACATTTATAATTAGTCTCTTTCTTTTCCATCCTCCACCGTATATTAAATTAATATTAAGTCTTTCTATGTTCCTTCAAATAAATAAATAATAAAAATCAATATGATGCATCTACGGTTATTGGTTACTTTATCAATATGATGCATCTGCTGTTATTAGTTACTTTATTAGTCATGGAAGTTTTGACGTTAACGTGTTATTACATATTTTATTACATACCTCGCTGATAATAATTATTTATTTGGTCGTGGGACCTGTTAATTTGTTTGCTTACATTATTCATACCTTTTGATGTAACAGCGCCTTTTTTTTAGCAAGTTTCTCCATTTTTTAGCATTATTTCCATTAGACACCTGAACAAACCATAAACCTAAACCTGTTGCCATAGTTATTTTTCCGGTTTTCCGCGATTTTTGCAGTGGGCGTTTATAGTTTATTCAACGTACACAATTTTCACAAGGTTCCAGAAGTACTAACCAGTAGCAGGGTGGTGTGGCAGTAGTGAAGTCCACGAAGGTTGAAAATATGTGCCTGCCTTGTTCTTAATTATTTAATTAAATTAAAATATTTTGACGTATAAACTTCCCTAAGTTTTGGATAAGAAAAAAAAATTCACTAATTTTTATTTTAAAAATTTATTTTTACAGCGATCAATAGAAGATATCAATAAAAACGACCTGATTTACAGCGTTTAGTATCGTACATAAGTCCGTCGGTCAGACAAGTTGTCGACTGCCAAAAACACGTCGCTCTAGGCTCTTTGTGAAAACAATGCCTTCCTGTGCTTTTGAGATGTACACAAATCATTCTCGAGCAAAAACCAAATCTGATTTCTTTCCATTCGCATGAACTCAAAAATCACTTATTATTTCAATGAATACAATATTTCACAACATTTTTCGAATAAAATGCTCGCTCGTTTGTTCGTCGGGAGGTAGGGGAAAATCGGCCTACTGACAGGCGAGCATGTGCGCGGCAAGCAGTCTGAGCATGACGTCGATACAAAAATGCTCGTCGCTCGCCTGTGACGTCATGCTTGCCGCTGACATGCTCGCCCGTCAGTGGGCCGCTTTAAGCTTAAGCTGGCAACTGTTGTCGCGAGGAGAAAAGAGAAACGAGGGGCGTTCATAATTATATAGCCGTTTCACCCGTACACATATTCTTTGAATGGCTATCTCTTTCTAATGCGTTCCGTTCATTTGGCTATGTATGATGTTATTTGTAGCCATTTCATTCATTCCACAAATTCGGTGTCGCTATTCTTTTCTCTTGCGTTTCGTTATTCGATTTCAATATATAAACAGAAAAGTGCTATATTGTTTGTTCGATTAGTATGAACATAAAGCGTCTTTGTATTTATGTTAATGATTCAATGCTAACCAAAGATGGCAACCTGTCAAAGAGCAACGCTACCAACCTACCTGCCTATTCATGAATGATTATTGAAAAATATTTTTCGGAAAATTGAAAAAGCATTGAAAAAATATTTATCAAGGTTTGCAGATTTTTTAACAAATATGTTTTGTGTGAAACAAAAAATATTTAAGTTAGAATTACTTTTAAAATACCTTTGCCTAACTAAATATGTTCTTGAAAAACGACTGGAAGCGACTTTATATTTAAAAATTGTAATGTTTTTAATTGCATACGTAGATTCTTAATAGGTACTAAAAGTTGAAAGAAACTTTCATCTACTTTCAAGAAAAGTATTTTATTTTTAAAATTCGTTCAAAAATAGCGAATTTTAAATTTTCTAAAATCGAATGTACTTGTGTGAAAATATGTTCCGCGCAATCTGCATTCTGATATAGTTTTCATATGAGACTTACATTGCAAAATGTCAGAGGCTTTAGGGGGCTTTTAGTCTGTAGACATAATACAACGAGCTAAAAATTCATCGATGTATTAAGATTAGGTAAAGTAGGTACAGAAGGTTTCATGTCATATCGATGAATAAATCGGTTCCAGAGATAAAAAGAGTAGGTAACAATGATGTATGGGTGTTTGGTGGCATTGTCATGCTATAGGCGTTGCGATAATCTTTCAATGTTATGTAAATTATGACAAGGCGGACGTCTCAGCTCTTTAGAGTTAGAGTTCAAGGTCGTTTAAAATACTAATATATTGTAGATCTTTGTATTCCGATGTTAACTTTTGTTATGGCCGGTAAACCAGTTTTCCAAAAAAATTAAAACGTGACGAAAGTGAAATCCTGTTTTCTAGGTAACCTGCCTTCCTTTTGGCAGCAGGCTTCCAAAACTGCTTTTGGTTTAGTGTCATTGGTTAAAAAAACGATCTATTGTTTCTCCCGTCTGAATGGCTTTACGCCTATTTATAGATTTTATCTGTAAGGGTGCGTGTATACGCAGCATAATAATATATAATATTATCACCCATTATAATAATAATACAGGGTGTCCGGGGGTAAAGTGCAGTAACTTCGTGGGGGGATTCTACATGATCGTAGGAGTAAAAAAGATAATAACTTTTTCCGAAATTCCAATTTTTTCTTTTTCATACAAAAAGACATACCTGCTAAAATGCCATAGTGTAGGTGCAAACTTACCCGATAAATTCGCAAGTGTGAACGTGGCAACGTTGCATATTGTGAGTGGCGCGTATCCATGGAAACCGATATTGTGAGTGGCGCGTATCCATGGAAACCGCATGTGAATTGTAAACAATAACAACACAGAGTTCGCCGTATGTTTTGATATTTTACCAAATTCAAAAAGAGAACTGCACTAAGATCACGTTACACTTTTTATTATAAAAAATATTAATAACTCATTGAACACTTAACTAATTTCATCGCTTTTTACTAATTTAAAATATTTTCAAAATGTCCACCTTCTGCTTGTAGGCAAGTATGTAAACGTACAGTAATATTATTTATAATTCGTACATTGTGGCGTATTTCATCTGCGGCTTCGTGAATACGTAACCGGAGATCTTCGACGTTATTTACTTCTTTGGCGTAAACTTTATCCTTCATCGCACCCCAAAAGAAAAAATCTAACGGTGTCAAGTCTGGAGAACGCGCCGGCCATGGCGAAGTACTCCCTCGTCCAATCCAACGATCTGGGAATTGTTCGTCTAGGTAGCGACGAACGGCAAGTCCGAAATGTGGTGGAGCTCCATCCTGTTGAAACCACATTTCACGTCTTCTATTTAAATCAACTTCTTCCAAAAGAACGGGAAGGTCATTCTTCAAGAAATCCAGGTAATTTATTGAATTAAGCCTAGGTGGCAACACATGCGGTCCTATAATTTGATTGTTAATAATTCCAGCCCAAACGTTAACGGAGAATTGAACTTGATGGTGCAACTGCCTTACGGAGCGCGGGTTTTCTTCCGCCCTTTCATGCAAGTTATGCAGGTTTATCACACCAGTTCTGTTGAACTGGGCCTCGTCCGTCCAAAGGATGTTCCCAATGAAGTTCGGGTTATTAAGTTGCTTACGAAGTAGCCACTGACAATATGCAATCCTTGATACGGGGTCACGTTCCAGAAGGCCTTGCACGCACCGATAATGGAACGGGTGCATTCCGTACGTCTTGAAGAGATCCCAGATAGAACTCTTAGGAACACCAGTCATTGCGGAAATTCTACGAAGCGACAATGTAGGATCATTTACAATTGTAGCCATGATGAAGTCTTCGTCCGCTATTGGTAAATTAATAGCATTGTTGTTTCGGGGTCTTCGGCCAATTCCTTGTTCGCGAATAAGTGCATGCGTTTGAACAAAAACACGAGCGTTGGGCACATTACGATTCGGAAAACGACGTGCATATTCCCGGCGCGCCGCTTCGGAATTTCCACCATGTAGTCCATAAAAATAATGAATATCTGCCCGTTCTTCGTTGGTAAAGCGAGGCATTGTCACAATAATTCTGTATTAAAATTACGCACAAAAGAAACACATTTTTAACAGTTAGGTTACTCTTAAACTAAATAAAACTCGATGTTTAAGGAAAACACGCACCGAATAAAGATGTACTTTTTAGTAAGACTTAAACACTAGATAAAGACAGTAAATTAACAAGTTTTTATTTAAATGAGACTTTTAACACTAGATAAATTAAATTTTCAAAGTTGTTTACTCCGCGCGTCAAATACATTACATTCAAAGCACAGACGTTTGCTTACTGAAGGGGCGCGGGATGTAGATTTGGCAACGACGAAAAAAAGAATGCCGTCTAGGCACGTCGGAGAAATTTTTCGTTATTAGCTTAAAAGTACATCTAAAAGTTGGAATTTCAGAAAAAGTTATTTATCTTTTTTACTCCTACGATCACGTAGAATCACCTCCCGAAGTTACTGCACTTTACCACCGGACATCCTGTATAATAATTCGTCCAACTCCAGTGAAATAGTAGCAATATCAACAACAAGCCGTTAGAGGCGCTAATATAGCATGTTGCCATCAGCATATATAGGAAATGTCAGATGTTGAAGGTAATACTAAAGAATACTAAAGGGTTTTTGATGCTAGTGATTTCACTATGACCACCAGTGACTATAGTTAAATCTGATTCCAGCATTCCTTCCCGGTTTCTTTTCCGAGATTCTGATAAGAATTTTTACAATTTCCTCTAATATCTAACTAGTTTACAGTTTTTTTACTTTTATTTTCTTAGGACGGGTTGTTTCGGAGAATTTAAACATTTCTTCAAATTTCAAAGTTAATTTTCAAGTTCTGTTATTATTTCAGTTCTGTCAAGTAACAGCCCTTTAGTGATATAATAACAGAAATTGAAAAAATGTTGAAATTTGAAGAATTATTCATATTCTATGAAACATCGTCTGCATCCATAATCACAACCAGTAATCAATTGCCTTCAAATGCATCCAACCATTGGAAAAATCAGTCATATTTCAATCCTCAGTGATTTGTTAATTTTTTTCATTGTCTCCATAAAACAGTTATACACCAATATGTTAGAGAGAATAAGACGTTTAGTTTCGGTTGCCTTTTTTTGATCGCCTTCTGATCCACATGGGATGAGTGAATTATTTATGAACATGAATGAGCATATAGTTTATTTTTAATTATTATTTTAACTTTTTAATTGCAACAGTATCAGGGCAGTCATTTAGATATTCCCTTGTACCTAGATTACATGCAGTTGGCAATACCTTTTCAGAAACAGTAGATATCGTGTTCAACTGCACGGAATTTAGTTACAAGAACACACCTCATAAATAAATATTAATGTTTTTTATTCTGATGCATGTGTTCTATTTTATAATATCTTTAACAAATTATACTTCGTTAATAATGAACCACTAAATTATTATATACATCACATGTTTGTAAAAGCCCTTATGGGCGTATAATATAAATACATACGTGTATTTAGTAGTTCTGTAAACAAAATGTTTATTTCCTATTAAATTTAAAGATTTGTAAGTAGGTACTTCCCGCTTAATGTAAACCATAATATATTATTTTACTTTACATGTTGATTTCAAAATAGCTGTACCCCGCCACGCGTTGCTATGCCTAAGTCTGTCTGTGCAGATAGAGAAACGATAGCGCATGTTGCTTTTATGGCCGAATTACACGTGCCGAGTGCTCGGCCGAGTCACTCGCTTTGTTACTCCGTCGAGCAACTTATTGGAAGGTAGAGGTAATCACATGTAGAAGAGACAGTGGGCGAGTCAGTTTGTTGAGATTAGTTTAAAGTGCTGTTGTCATGGTTTCGTCAAGTACGAAAAATGAATTGTATGTACGTCAAAAACTCCTAAAATTCTAAATTTTGATTTTTATTCTTTCACTGACTGGCTCGGCCGAGCACTCGGTAGGCATTTTAAAAAAATTACCTTTTTTACATTTTTTACCTTTCATAGGTGATATCCATCATCTATATAATTCAAAAACACACGCGTATTCGAATGCAACGTTGTGTCAAAAATTCAAAGTAATCGGTGAAGAACTTTCGGAGATTTGAGATTTTGAACAAACCAACATTTTTATTTATATGTATAAATAGATATACTCGTATAAGGAATTATAATACAATTTGTCCAAAAAACGTCAATATCTTTTTAGTTCTGATTTCTTATTTGTACATGTTATTGAAAGACCAATTAATTCACTCCAATTCTTTTTAATTTGGTCAACTGCAAAACTCCAAATGCAAGTCATGTGATGTGTTAGCATAACAAACACCTCAATTTATCTTTATTAAATATCTCAAGCGGTGGCCTGCGCAATTTATTTTACCAGCAACTGATTCAAATAGGTCGACTTGCAACCGAAACAATGTCTGCGAATGTTTTCACTCTTCATTCGATGGTGTCTATTTCTAATCAGCGCTCATTGGATCCAATTCGTCTTCATTCCTAAAACACCTTGACCCAGTCTCGCTAACAACCTTCCTGTGGGCAGTAGAAAGGTTTGAAATTGAATGCTCCTCTCCAAGGTTCGTAGAAAATGTAGGTATATTACTGTTGGACGGTCCTGTCGCTGTCGCCAGTGATACCATACCCCAATTATTTTTTTTAAAACATGTTACAGCGGCAAAAAATCGTTTATTTACCATGTTTAAAAGGATAAAAAAAACCATGTTTTTCGTAAACTTTTTATTGAGCGTTTAACCACTTAAAAGAAAACAACGGTATCTAAGAAAATTACATTGCTTTATTAAGGCGATTCCATACGTCGTGTGACATTTTGAATCAAACCGCTAACAATAACACCCCTTATGTAGATGGCGATAAGGTTTAAATTCCCATTCAACACCATCCGACTTTTTTGATAAATACAAGAAAAAAACATCCCCAAAAAGTGGCTTTTATTTTATTTTCGGACGTTCAGGCACAAATATTTAATTGTTTTACGATCATTTTATAAAGAACTTAATTTGCCACATTATACAAAAAAACCGTAACCGAAAATGCTTTCGTAAGTAGGAGATTTTGAACTTTAAAGCAGTTTTTATAGGCCTGATAAATTATTTTTTCTAGGCTTATTAAAAGACTTATCTAAAAAATACTGGATCATCTAGTAGGCCAAGATGTGTTCTACTCGCAGTATTTAATTGAAGCATCTAAAACATTTCTAAGTGATCAAATTTTCAAACCAAAAAAACATGAATTTGCATTGCTACGTATGGCATCGCCTTAAAGAACAATCATTTTATTAAATTACATTATAATATATTTTTACTTATTATACCTGTAAGCATTAACTACACAGGTATATATTTTTTTCCAATATTGCATTACTTCTTAACAGGTTCTCAATTTGCTTTGTTATTTACTCGTGTTTCTTATACTATAGTTTCATACGAAATGCCGAAAGGCATTAATTATATATAAAAAAATAATTTTCCTTTGAATAATAGAAAAAAACAATGTTGTTGTAACATACAAATAATATCATTAAAAAAATTATCTTTTTTTACTGTTAACAAGTGTAATTTGTAGACCTCCATTTCAAACTAAACAATAATATTAAAATATAACTAAAGTCAATAAAATAAAATAAAAAAGATTTTCCGATCCATGAAAAGATTTTTTTTCTTTATTAAATAATTAATCAATTTACAGAGTATAATCATTAATGTTAACTAAAATAATTCATAAAATTAGTTTCTCTCTCATAATATTTTTTTTTCATTTTGCAGTAGTTCGTTAGTTTTTTATTATCGTTACCTCAGTGTATTTACCTAATTAAAGTAACATGAAATATTTTAATTTTTATTTAATGAATATATTCATATTGTATATTGACAATCATGAAAATAATTACATAAAGAGACAGTGTGAAGTTCAAGAACTACATTCCTGAAGTAGGAATTTCTCCCACGCGACCCATGCTAAAAAATCGTATCTCACTCAAAGTTCGTATTTTTAGTGACCGGTAAAAAACAAAAAACCTGAAAACGTTGTAAAACTTATGCATCTGGCAACACTGGCTGTCGCTGATAGATCCGTTGGTACCGGCCCGACCTTTTTTTTGTTACATGCGCTGTTTATCAGGAAAACGGTGAAGGTTACAACAATATTTAAGATTTTGGCATTTGATGTCCAATGTCAGATTTTCTATAGGCACAAACATTGTGTTCCGATTAATTTGTCTATTCGCGAATCATATTTCATCTCTTTATTATTTTAGAGTTATGTATGGGCTAAGCTGTTTGCGCGAACTATGCTTAAAGTACCTACCTACCTATCTATACTAGTAGTTCTGTGAACACTGAACAGTAGACCTCGCGTCCAAAAAGTGTGTTTTTTAAATTTTCTCTTATATATGAATCAAAATTGGTAATTATTTACCTACGACTACCGTTTTTAACGCGCATTTAAAAATAAACAATCATTTGATTCATCTTAATGACAATAAACAACAACTTTTTGCATTTACGATTTTGAAAAATATTGATATTTAATATTATTTACGTAAATAATAATTTACGAGAAATCACAATATTTAAAATAGATACAGAAGAATTTAAATAAGAACTTAAATAACTACAAAACAGAGCCATATATCAAAAAGAAACAATAGAATAACTTTTAACTTACTACAATACAAAATAATAAAATACAAAGACAGTCAGTTGTAACACAGGCAAATTACTCATATTCATATGTATATATATATATATGAAAAAGATTATAAACAATATCAGTATAAAAAAGCTTGATCTATTAACCATTTTTTAATTTTATTTTTTAATTCGGTGGTGCAATTTGATTGAATTTTTATGTCCATTGGAATCTTATTAAATATGGTAGGCACAAGATAAGAGAAAGTTCGTTGTCCGTATTTATTTATAATTTTCGGAATGGACATACCTTCATTTCTATTGAATCTTGTGTCATATGCATGATCTACTTTTTATTTGTATATTGAATCTGACGTTATGTTTTGACATATAATTTTAAACCATAATATTCCTCGAACAGATAATACGTTGGGTAAAATTCGGTTTAGGGGAGTCACTCGAATAACCGAAATTGAACTTGATTTAGACTAATTTAGGGCTGGGGAATCTGTAAGAATTACGTGGGGGTCGGCATTATTAACTGAGTTATAGGGTTTTGTAATTTCGTACGCGATAGATAGAAACCATGTTTTATTTATCAACTATGACTTAAGAAAATCAAATTAATGACTATTTAATTACTTTTGAAATTTCAGTAGTGCCAACTAAAAAAGTGTTGCCATATACTAATAATATTTTTTTACAAAATAGGTAAGGTTTTTAGTTTGGGTTAGAGTAGGCAGAAGAACATGGGAAAAAGGTATTAGAATTAAATCACAAACCAGTCTATACAAACCTAGCGTAGCCCACAAACTATTTGAAAACTGGGATATTATACGTTAACTGACTCATATAATAATTTTATATCTCTTCTTTGTGCATAAATACATTTGTTTACCAAAAGCTTAGTCGTGGAGTTTTGAATTGATTGAATGTAACCGATATTTGTCTTGCGGGAGTTTCCCCAGGACGTTATTCCGTATCTGATTGTAGATTCCGCTAGTGACAAATAGATTATTTTTAACGTACTTATAGGCATAAAATATATAATTTTGTAAATTCGCCCCGCAATTGCTCGTAGGATCGTTCAAATAAGGAATTATACAATTTGTCAGAAGAAGCGTGCCTATCTGAATGACAATTCTTTTTTCAAATTTTCTTCATGCAGGTTCGTAGACCATAATGTAAAAAAGCTCAAGTCATAGTTAGCCACCTAGTCAAAGTAAGGTTTGCTTTAATAATAAAAGTGGATGCAGCTGATTTTCGAAACCGGAAACGGATCGTACAAACAAATAATAAAGTGCTTATTAATTTTCTGTAATACATTTATATAAACACAGAGACTCTATCGAATGTTTGTACAAACTCTTCGAATTTGCTTGGAATACATTGGCTGATTTTTATTAAAAATATTAATTTTTAATGATTTAAAATGATATGCCGATAAGTACCTACCTTTCTAATCTGGGAATAAATTATGTTAATATAATACGACTTTCACTATTATTGCCAATTATTGCTAATCATTTTTTTGAAACGTTTTGCAGATATTGTGTGAAAAACATCATTTAAAATATTTCGGAACTTTATAGGTAATGAACATTTTTATGTCAGTATACAGCTAGAGCAGTGGTTTTCAAAGTAGGGGTCGCGATATATCTTTATTATTATAATAACAAGCACACAATGAGTTAATTGTACAGAAGTAGTAGGTCACTAATAGAAATAAAATAAAAACTGTACCCAAGTAATACAAACGAATGCGACGGGTATGTACGAGATATTTGTACGAGACACAGGGTTACAATTTTATTTTATATTTTGTTTACATCTCCACACATGGAAGAAAAGTGCGCTCGTGAATAGTCTGATCCTTATGAAAAATGCGCATTCTTTAACAGTGAGGGTGAATTTATTTATTTTTACTCAATAATATAATTAACCTAAAAACTCTTTACTGTTCGTTGTTTCGCCCTAATCTAGAATATGCCTGCATTATTTTGTCGCCATTCTACGATGTTCACATTAATGATATCGAATCCGTACAGCTTCGCGTCTTAAGGTTGGGGCTAGAAAGAGGCAATTACTCGTACGATGAACTTGAAGTAAAATTTAATCTTTCTTCTTTAGAAAAACTTACGAAGGTCTTCGATCTCATATGTATTTTAAAAAATATTAAAAGTATGATTTACTCACCTACTTTGTTGCAACTCATCTCTTTCAATATCCCTTCCCGTAGACTCAGAAATAATGATAAGCTTTTCCTAAATCAACACTCCACAAATTATGGATACCATTCACCAATGTCTAAAATGGCAAGACAATGGCGACCACCATAACACGGGCATGTGCCTAGCATGATTGTCGAAAAATTCCTCAATGCATGTAACTAACAATTTTATTGAATAAAGAAACTTAAAAAAAAAAAAAAAAAAAAAACTTGTCAACTCAAGTCAGGACCTTGTATTTTTTGCTGTAAGCCTTAATGATTTTTGTCAGTCATTACGCAAGTAATATTTTATATTGATGTGACAGAAGTCGTGAACTCCATCAAAACCTTGTTCCTGTGTTGACTTGACATGATCTTTATTGTTTATGTGCCCTATTTTTATAATAGCAGTAATTTTTTTTAAATTATCCTGTATTGTAACATTTCTCCCTGTATTAACTTCATGTAATTTGGAATGTGTTGTAATTGGACATGGTCCGTTAGTAAATAAATAAAGGGGGTCGCGCTAAAAAGTTTGAGAACCGCTGAGCTAGAGCTAGGCAAGTATAAGTAGGTTCTACTTACCAGTGGCGTGCCGCAACCTTCCAAATTGCTTTTGGTTGGTATTTTTACATGCGAAAATTTTTGTTATCAATAGACATCGGAATACATACACTAAAATGGCAAAATATTCAAGCAACTTTGCACTTTAGGTCAATGCCAAAATCTGCATTAACATTGCCAAAATATGAAGTTACTAGCAATCCCGAATATGTGCCTAAAATACACACATAAAACTGTCCAAAATATCCATACTTATCTAATAATTGAAACAATTATTATTGTCCGCATTTTTTATTTCCATTTTTCCATGGGCTTTATATTTAAAACGCGTTCGTATGCATTACATACGAATGCGTATTATTACTTTCTTGTATTACAAGTCAATAGTGTCGTAGGTATTTGTAATATAATAATTTTATTTGAAAATAATACTACATATTCTGCAAAATGAACATAACTTTCTTTTGTCTGTAGAGTAGCATCTCCGCCAAAAACGGTTCCGCTTCAGAAATGAATGAATTCACTTGCGAATTTTATTTTTATCTCCATACCTTTAGTCACATTCGCACTAACACACATCCGGCATCAAATTCCGCTTGCCTTCTTGCATAATCAAGTGATAGTTAGATGGTAAGTAGGACTTCCAGAAGTATCAAAGCTAATGCATTCAATTATGAATTCTGATAACTGTACCTTGGTTTGGGCTTGAAAATAATGCATCTATGTTCATACTACGTACCCAGTACCTACACAGTACCGAGAACACCGACATACCTGCACACGTTTTAATTTCGTGAGGTTCATGTTGCTCTAATTAAATTGTAAAATGTTATCGATGTCATAAAATAATCACGAAAATTGTATTAAATTTCACCTTCATAATAGGTACAACAACTGATATTGATTATCTTCACTTACACGCCATTGGCCGAGCAGACGAATAGGAACCATAGTATAGGTTGCTTACGATGTCATTTTTCTACCATGAATATTTTGAATGATGAACTTCGGGGGTGGTGTGGTGACACCCCCTATTACTTTGTGGCCTATATTTTTTATCCAAGTAAAATAATTTTCAAAACCCAAAAAAAATTATGAACTTTGGAGTGGTGTGGCGATACCCCCTGTCACTTTGTGGCCTATATTTTTTATTCATATCCAAGTTAAATAATTTTCAAAACCCAAAATAAAAAAAAATTCTGAACAATTTTTTTTTAATTTTTCCATTTTCCTCGGCAACTAAAAGGTTTAAAAACTTTTGGAGCCGGGTCTACGTTTCGACGCATTTTAAAAGACCTTAAAGAGCCAACAAATATTAACACGTAGCAACCGATTTAAAAAATATTCACCTAAATAATTCTAACTTCGAACTCGATTTAATTTAAAAAAATAAATTATTATGTAACATTTATGCCAATTGAAATATCTTTGCTAGCATGATAATAAATGATTACCTATCCTTGTGACCCATCTCCACCCGGCTAATAGTAGAATGTCTCCTTCCAGTACCTGTCTCGCCTGGGCCTGCCGCGTCACACGGACAAGTTCTTTGCGGGCGCCGGTGCGGGGGTGACAGCAGTGGCGCTCACTTACCCGCTGGACACCATCCGCGCACGCCTAGCCTTCCAGGTGCTAGGCGACACACGCTACACGGGCATCACGCATGCAGCCGTCACCATCTTCAAGACGGTAAGTCTTGTCGCTTAACACAGTATTTCTCTTAAATTAAAACATTTCATTATTATTGGCACTGCAACCTTGGATAGTCCTAGCCACCTCTAGCATCAAACTACAATTTCTTCCAGTTCCCGAGGCCTAAGGATGCTTTCACCTCCACACCATACACAGTCACCTTACTTAAGTTTAGGCCTCCTAACACTCCTCCGTCCTCGGGGCCCACCTTGAGCCAAACTGTGCCGACCCTGAGCCAAACAGCGCCTAGCGCTGTGTTAGATGTTAGGCATTATCAGTGCTTGACTCTTTGTGGCTCCTTGGCAAGTCAAAGCTCAGACTGGACTGCTCTAATTGCACCTGCATAGGGCCGGCCCTGTCCGTCCTGCACCTCCTGCCGTAATCACTTATTATTGAGGAACCTCTTTGGTGGTCTGCTGTTTTCCACCCATGCAAAGTGTCCTGCGCTGTAAGCCATTCCAATTTTATAAATCTTATTGTGGACGGCTCTACAAACAACAAGCATAAATGGCTGTACCTTATCAATTGTACAATTGCAATAGCAGGGTATGCATTATTGCTTGTACTTATTTGATGGATTTTTTGACCTTGGATAAAAGAGTGAACAAGGCAGTCAAAAAGTACAATTATAGGTATTATTTTATGCCACTTAACCTATGAGTTATGAGTATTAGCGGTCAGCATCTGTTTGCATTCCTTAACCAAAAAGCTTAGCCCGTCACATCATGACGAGGATAATAAGAAGACAAGGTTAAAATTAAAATCCATTATTCTATAATAACCGATTGTTTCTTATTTTATTGTGTTCTAGGAAGGTGGTATCCGCGCCCTGTACCGGGGCTTCGTCCCAACGCTAATGGGAATGGTGCCCTATGCCGGCCTTTCTTTCTACTGCTTTGAGCATCTAAAATTCGTGTGCATGAAGTACGCGCCACAGTACTGCTGCACTAAAATGGACAGAAACACAGGTGAACAATTATTGAGATATTTCATAAATCATTGACATAAAACGATACAATACGATTAACAATGTTACCGGCAAATTCAACAAGATAGCTTGAATGTGGAGCATATTTTATCGATAATGTCAATGGATCAAATATGTACCGTCAAATTTAAAGCACCCAGAAAAGTGCTCTAAGACAAATTGCATTGAGCGGTCTATGGAATTGAACTTTAATAACACTGATAAAATATCATGTATACAGAATTATTCCTAATTAACGAACAAACAGTTTTTTTGTTCTGATTTTGTGTGGAGGTTATTTTAAAGGCAAGAAAGGAGTGAACCTAGTTGTAAAAAGGAGGAAACACAAAGCTGCCAAATTTATCCATAGCCGAGTCTCTAACGACATCTTCGAGTCGAGTCGACAACGAGTTGTGTTGGGCACATGTTTGTTGTGTCTTCCGACTGTGCGCCACTACTAAATGCATTAATGATGCTAGTGGAATATCTTGAATATTACATACATATTTGTATGGATATTTAAGGCGACTAATTATTGCTTATAATAATTTGTTAAAAATAACTAATTTGTATTGCAGGTGGTCTGGTGCTGTCCATCCCGGCCAAGCTGCTGTGCGGAGGACTGGCAGGCGCCGTGGCCCAGTCTGTGTCTTACCCGCTGGACGTCACCCGCAGACGCATGCAGCTAGCGCTCATGAGTCCGGCCACCGAGAAATTTGGGTTAGTAGACGTTTATACGATGAAGGTTTTTAATATTACTAACTATTTGGTGAAAACTGTATTTTAATTTTATTGTGACTAAATTTCTATTGGTGCTGGTTGGGGCTACCTTTAATGATGGAATAGTTTGATTATTAGAGTGATTTTTTCTATTACTTTTCGGTTTTGGTCAAAAAGAATTTGTTTTGGGTGCGTACAATAATGGCATTTATTAGGATAGTACTAGTAGTACAGAGGACATAAATAAACCAAACTTGAAAGGTTCCGATAGGGACTGATGTCAGCAAATGAGTTAGTTACTTTATAGGAAATAGCTCGCAGTTTACAGGCCTCCAGTTACCCACCACTATGAGAGTTTTCGGTGACTTGCTATTTTAAGTTAAAATATCTAATTAATTCTCAAAAATTCTGGGTGCGAAAGAAAGAGGGAAACTAACCAAATGGATCTAACAAAATGAAATTCGATATTGTTTTGTGTTTTAACTCGTTCATTTTTCATTACAAGCTATTTAACTGGGGAGTGATTTAGCAGACTTAACATAATCATACCCTTCTTTCTTTTGCAATCGGAGTTTGATAAAATATTGACTTACGGGATAATAAACCATACTACACTTCCTCCTTCGTGAGGCAATGTTTCGGCCAACTGTGCAGTGCCCGTCATCAGGCCATCCGCCCAAGTTGCAATTGAATTGAAACTTAGGCTCAAGAAGGCAGAGGAAGTGCAACAAAGCCTATATCCTAAAAGTGAAACAACTCAACATTATTGACCGTGAGAATCTTTAATCAAATCCTCGGTACATCACAGGTATTTAGGAATGTAAGTACATATATTATGCAAAACTAAATTGCAATTTTATTGTATCCAACAATTTTTTTTCTCTTGTGTTTTCTATTAATACTTTATTTCTTTTGGTGTAATTTAATAAGTAATGACCCACTTTGCAGAGACTGCAATGTTACCGGTGACGGGGAGGTGTATTTCAAATGATTTTCTTTTTTTTCATGTCTTCTTCTGGTTAACCACTATTTTACTACTTGCAGAAGGTTCGTAAACTCCACAAATACACATTTTCACATCATTCTTCACTCGTGTAGTTCATGCATTCGCTTTTACATCTTTTAATTGGGTTTCGCATTCACAGAGCTCATATTTATAATGATGCTTTGTATATTATTGTTTTTCCTATCACACAGCTGCTTCTATTAATTTGTAGTAAAAAGAACCAGAATCGGGCAGATTGAAAGGTTGGGATATGTTATTGTGATGTGGAGTTAACAACAATTTTTTTGTAATTAGATCTCTCAAAAAAAGCATGTGCCAAGTACCTGGGCTGATAGGCATAAATTTCTATCATTCTGATAAATACCTACATTTAAGAGCGAGAGCGGTCAGAGTTCTGCGTTCTAGTGACCGTTGACCGCTCAAGAGTTCCAAAGCACACAAGCGGCGTTCAAATTCTCGCGTTCTAGTTTCATTTGGGTCTTTGCATATGCAACATGTCAATCATGAAAAGGAAGTATTGGGTGCACCCAATCAACACAACGCGAGAAGAACAAGGCGAATTTACTAATAATAAAATTTACTTAAAATTTAAATTTACTAGTAGCAATTTCAAACCAAACTTCGGCTTTTTTGTCGCGGTTTTTATAATTTACATCACTTTAATCGTATAATAAACTCCTTTCCCTAACCAACTCAATTAACTTTTCCGTGTTTGTAACCTCAGACATCGCGGCGTTCTGGCGGTCTCTGCCTCGGCGGGAAAAGAACTCTTAGAACGCGACTTTCCGTTTTGACCGCCGCGGTCTGACAGCCCGCTGTGTGCGTTGTTGTTATAGTATCAGTACATTCTAATGAACGCCGAACTCGGAACTCCTGACCGCTCTCTGTGTGCTCCCGCTCTTAATATCGAAAATACGTTTTAAAAAGTGGGTGGTAAGTCATTAAATTTATGTTAATTTCCCCAAGGGATCAATAGGAGGCATTTCATTATATTTCATCTCTTCATTCTGTACGTTCAAATGTGTGTAAAATTCAACTATTTGTCTACGCATGTCATTTTTATGGTTTTGTATTGTTATGAAACCAATAAACATATATTTTATGATTCCAAAGTGATAATAATGTTAAGTGATAAATTATATCAACATTGCAACTAGTACATTTTAACGATACTGTTTTCAATATTCATCTACATATTAAAATTTATTGCTTTTATAATAATTGTGTGATTGCTTTAACATTGAAACAATAAAACTGTTAATACACGGTTGGTTTTATGGGATTTACCGTAACGATACTAAATGACACTTGCAACCAGTGGCGGTTAGTGGCGTAGAAAAGTGGGGAGGCACAAACATATGTTTTTAGTATTAACGTACCTATACCTACATAGGCACCAACATACCTCGTTAGCGAAAGATCAAATCAAAGCAATGATATTCATGACAACAAAATAATCAGTGATCATAATATATACCTACCTAATATCAATAATATGTGCAAAACTAATAAACATTAATTGCCTTCATCAAACTATTAATTACGAACAAGTTAATTACTTCACACTCAAAAAAAGATCGACCGTTAACTGCAAATAATTCACTATAGCAGTACCTAATGACTTCGAACTGCCACATATCACAAAACCAATCCTAAATGATCAGTGCTACTTAGGATCTGTTCGTTGTTTGAGGCGCGCCTCCAGCTAAACAACACGTGACCATATGGGCTGCCGTTCATTTCGATTTCCTGTGACTTACCCACTCCCCTCCGCCTACATTAAATCAGCGGCTCTCTGAGGCGGGCCCAATGCCTACCCCTGACGTAGTATTATACCTACTACGTCGTGTAGTGTTTAGTAGTTTGGCGAGCGGGAATCCGCTTGAGGCAGGCCAACATGCACTGGTAGACAATATATTATTATAATGAATTAGATATATTATAAAGACAACCAGTCCTAGTGAATTTCGATAAAAAGGGTTATATTTAAATTTATGTAGCTTTAATAAAACTTCTACAATTTATAAATTGTTAATACATATTTTAATCAATGTAAGTTAGGCTTCCTTTTACTATTTTTTTTTTTTTTTTTTGATTTTTTTTTCCCTTTTCTACTCTATTTTTTAGGGGAGGTTCAGCCTCTCCTGCCTCATTGAACAAACCGCCACTGCTTGCAACTATCCTTTTGGTAATTGATATAACAAAAGTTTGATTTCTTTTGGTTTGTAGAAAATGCATTGTTTTTAGAACATTGAGTTTTTTTTATCTACATATTTTGATTGTCTTTTATACATTATCCTTGATTTGTCACTGACAAATAATATGACTGATAATATTTGTAATCGATTTCAGCATGGGCATGATGCAGACTCTGAGCCTGATATACAAGGAGAATGGAGTAGTCCAGGGACTCTACCGAGGGATGAGCATCAACTACTTGCGAGCCATTCCCATGGTGGCCGTCTCTTTCTCAACGTACGAACTCATGAAGCAAGCGCTGGAACTCGATACCGGCATGAAGATATGAGCAGTCTCCCCACATGTTTTCTGCTTCCCCGATATTTTATTTTACAAATAGATAGTCTGTTGATCTGAATTTAGTAAATCAGCCCAGTGTGACGTCTGCTCTCCCAGTATTTCATGTTTGAAATTACAAACATGTCATTTAAAAATGGGTGATTTATAATTATTACATATTTAGTGATGGTATTATATATTGTAAATATGATTAATTTTTGATTTTGGAATTTCATGCGGTGTTCGATTAGATTGTAAGCCAATTCAGGGTACATATTATTTTTTTATCAATTTACCATAAAATATATCCCAACCAACTCTACATTTCCATAAATATTTACTATCAAAATTTTCAATATCTTCTTGTGTTACCTAAATTTTAAAATAATCAGTTTCCGAAGCACAAAAAAATGTTGTTTTTTTAATTGAAAACTAAAAGACCATGAAAAGCTTTATTACTAGGAGCGAAATTTGACACATTCTAATTTAAGTTACTGTTAAGGTTAGTATTAAGAAGGTAAATATTTATTGTAAGGTTGTGTGACTTTGGCTATGAATATTATTCAATTTTATTATTTTTCCATTTTATGAGGTCAGTATTTAATTATTAGAGAAGGAGAATTTTATTAAATGAAGTTCAATAGTACATATATACATATTTTTTCAAAAGCAATTGAGTAAAATTATGATTGCATAAATAATCATTTTAGATATATGTTTAATCATGTAGTGCTTTTCTGGAAATAAAAGTATTTACAAAAAAATACTTAATTAAAATTTTTAAGAATTTATATTTTAACAGCGAAATGGAAGAGTTGCGCTCTTTTTTATATATATGTATTTTAATGTAATATTGCATTCCATACTATATGTTCATACATTTGTTAGTTTTATTGTAGTAAATTTTTTTGTAAATACACTATCACCTTAAAAAACGGTGGTGATAAAATAATGCAATGTTACAGTTCCAATTATACTAATATATTAAATCTATTGAGTTCCCAATTTGTTTACAAATAGTGGAGATGATCTGGATTTCCCAATGTATTGTTGTTTACTTATCAATGACATTTTTGACAATTTGGTTCATGAATGTATACGGAGAATTCTAAATATATGTATGCTTTTCCAGAATTTCAAGTAATTCCAATCCATTGATCTGTTTTAAATAGGTAAAATAGTCCCAGAGAGAGGTCGTACGTGAGGTCATCGTTCTAGTATCTTGAGTCTTTTTCGTTTTCATACAAGGCATGTGAGAAGGAAGAAGACGATAGTCGATGACGCACGATCAACCTCTCTCTGGGACAAATATGGGTGCAAATTGACCAATTCTATTTAGTTGTCTCCCTCGGGAATTGAAGAAAGGTTCCTAAAATATTATAAAAGACAAATTATCGAAGAAAAAAATATTTATGATGTATTTTTGTTATGCAGAGAGAGGCCAAAAGATGGTTACGTTAAAAATATATAGCAGTTATCCCATATCAATTCCTCGCCAATATTCAAAGAATTTACATTATAATTTGCAGGCTGGCTTATTATAACTGGCTTTACAATCTAAAACTATAATATTTCATAGCACATTATCGTTGCTGATTATTGTTGCCGATTTTGCTGATTAATTTGTTTATTTAATGAAACGACAGTTTATTTTTAACAATTGCATTTATACAGAAATATTCTGAATTATAATATCGTTGAAAGTGTCACGTACATTGATTGTTACATGGAATCTTCTTGCGTTAAAAGCTTTACTTTTCAAATCGTCAATATTTATTTCACTGTTCAATTACGTCTTACAATCACCATCTCGCATCAGTCTTTGCTTGTTTTCAAGTTGTATTTCTGCTATTAATTATAGGGGTCTTATTATTTCTTGTTTCATAACATATGAACGTATGTTGTGAAAATGGGCATCATTATATTTTTCCCCCGAGAGATTTTGTTTTCGAAAGTTTATGAAAAATGGAGGTACCTATACACTATTTTTTCATTAAAACATGTGTAAGTAGGTCCGACCTGATATTGTAGACAGTTATTATATGTATACATTATATATAATATATTTATGTGTCAAATTTGGTATGTTATTGCAGTATTTGGTATTTTTATTGTAATAACAAATCATACCCAAAAGGATATGATTCATTCAAGAAAACACTTCTATACTTAAATCTAAAATCAATCTTATATTTTCGTATCGTGATATGTATTACATTATGAGTAGGTTAAATTTGTTGCATAATATTTGTGATTTACCATAACCACAATCTACAATAGAGAAGATGATGAAAGTTTATTCAGTAAATCAAATTCTTCACTAAAGTAGCAGGCTAGGTATTTTTTATTAGCGACAACCATAATAGAAAAACTTTAGTGAGTATTGACTTTTTTTTTAAACTTGCTGTTCTATGGAAGTCACCAAAAATCTTTAAACTCCTTGTTATATATAATACCTATAAAAATATTATCCTGCAACCGCCTTGGTATGCAAATATTAATTTTTAACAGTCGCCCGATTGTGGCGGTGAGTATGCAATGGATTAATGAATCGTATTTTTTTATGGTTACGGAAAGGGCTATGACTTTATGTTTCCAGTTATAAAATAGGAGAATAAAGAAGAGGTTTTTTTTATTATTTAAATGCATACACAATATTGTCAATTTGAATCAATTTCCGCATAAGCCATTTTAACCCTCACGTACCAGAGGGGGGTAATACACATCCCCCAAATGAGAGTTTTGTGTGATAAATATGATATTTTTTACATCACATACTCAATAATTAAGTAATCCTAAAAAAATTTTCAGTAATCATGCATTTAAAAAAATTATACCTATTTTATTTTTGAAGATATTAAATTTTTCAAAACTTTCCGATTCTGATGAAATTACATACTCTCCCATTTTTTTAAATTCCTCGCTACAAACTAGTCGCGAATGTGGTTGTTAAAAGTGCATTTTACTGGAAAGGGCTACAATGTATTTGAGTTAATTTTATAATTTTTTATTTATTTATCGTTTCTTTACATTGTATCTTTTAATAAGTTAGAATTTTTAACCTCACTAGGACAAGCCTGTGTTGAATAATATCTCTTTCTGTTTTGCATTACTTAATGATTGACTGCTGAGCAAAGATGGGTGATGTCTGGTTAAAACGGTGGGAATAAAAAAATAGTTCATAATATTTGAGTGTTACTAGAAAGGGCAAAAGTAATATTGAGAGACGATCGCTCCGCGATGCATAGAGATTATGTGATTTATACCTTCATGTACGTAAAGGTTAAGAAAGACAAAATTATAGCAATCAATTTTTAAAAATCGACATTTTTATCTGATTTATCATACTTGTAAAATGTATTTGGTTAATTATGTATATTATAACATAGGTGTTTATAGGTTATTTAGCTGCGATTTCAGTTGGATGCCGAGCAGGCCTATGAAAAAATCTAATTTTATTTCTTTCAATGTAATGTTTTTCTGTAAAATGAATTTACATAATGATTAAGTTTTTATAAGAAAGCCCATATCAATTTTATTTTATTTCAGTGTCCCTGTGCCCAGTGCAAAGAATCTTACAAAACGGCGCTATATAAATTAAATGTTAATTATTAATCCTATCTTGACTTCGGTTATTGCTTTTCATGTGGAGGGCGGTGAGTGTTGGAATTAAAATTAGTTTATATTTATTAACTTGGCAGTTGCGTATTTCGTTAACTAGTTATAAGTGTCCAAGCTTCGATAAACTCTCTAGCCTTTATCTTCAGGCTAAATAGACTGCTTAAAATTAGTATAAGATGGAATACCAATGATATTTTTGTTATTTATTATTTCAGATAAATTATTTTCAATAACCATCTCGAAGAATGTTACAAATTCGACTTGACAAGCATAGCCGAAACCATAATTTGAAATTTTTAGTTTTTTTATTAAAAAATAAACTTTTTTTCTTCACTAAAGTTTATCTCTGCTAAGTTAATTAGTTATATGTACTCTCTATTTTGAATTTAAATCACAGATATAATATAGAAGGCTTTCTTTTAATTTTTATAAGGCGGTTTTGTGCATTGTGTATGTAGATTATCTCGGAACTCATAGTCACGGTCTTGAAATCATTGTAGATATATATAAATAGTTGACCTTATCTAAGCAACGGTCTACAAGGCAATGGGAGCTAATTTCATGAAATGCATTTTGGAAACAA
This sequence comes from Hesperophylax magnus, assembly GCA_026573805.1. Classification (NCBI taxonomy): domain Eukaryota; kingdom Metazoa; phylum Arthropoda; class Insecta; order Trichoptera; family Limnephilidae; genus Hesperophylax; species Hesperophylax magnus. The sequence goes on from JAIUSX010000002.1 coordinate 11,940,091, forward strand.
GTTTGATGTGACAATTCAGGCCAAAACTGGTTTCTTTGATGAGAGAATTAAAAGATATAATCTCTGTATGCCCATAATGTTGTGGTATGCAATTGTAATTATTATATTATATCACATCACCCTTTTTAAAAATACATTTTGATAAACAACCTGTAAATAATAAATAGACTATCTGTACACATTTTCAAAATACTTTTTATCAAAATCTTATTTTGTAACAATATGAAATAATTAATATGTATTGGTCTATACTGGCAATGCTAACACCTCATGTCTTTGATGAATTGTAATACAAACTCATTTAAATAATAATATGTAATAACTGTAGTACAAAATACAATACAGCATTCGGTTACTGTTTCAAATGACATAAACAACCATTGTAGGTATTTTTGTACTATTTTTTTTAAATGCAGGTAAATAAATTGTTTTACAATAATACCTCGTCATTGTTTTTTTTTTATGTAGACCTTTTTTGCATCCTAAGAAGAAGAGGGGCGCAGTTCTAAAGCGAACCAAGTCAAAATGAGCAAAGTTACTATTTTTCCAAATCTTTGTAGAATTGAATAAATCATCATTAGTCATGAATGTGTCTTATCTAAAGCTATCACTATAAAAAGATAATTTGATTAAATTTTAGAGAATAAGCTAATCCTAATGTAAGTGGATGATAATGTTGTTCTATATGAAGAGGCCACAAGGGGTATTTCAATATTTTATGGTTTTTGTGCGTTTCCAAAGTTGCTCGTGTCCATAACAGCACCAGAAAAAAAATGTTTAAGGCGATACACCACTTTGTGTAAAATCAGGCTGCTGACACTAACTCCTTATGTAGATGGCGATAAGCAGGGCCGGCCCTATGCAGGCGCAATTGGAGTAGTCCGCTTTTCGGCACTGAATTGTCAAGGCACTGATAATACCTAACATAATAGTTCTAAAAACATCGCCCTTGAGATTATTTTTCACAAAAACAGAGCTACACAAAATTACAAATCATCCAAATAATATTGATTACAGTGATCACTAGGGTCCGGCAACGCGGTGGCTTTACCAGTGCTGTACTCAAGGGAAAAATAATTACCTACATATGAAACACTTATTTATAGACCGCTTTCCAGTTTTAGTATGCCAGGAGTCAAGTATGTTGTCAACAATAACACTCTATTGACTTAATAAAAATAATTACATATTGAAAAGTTTTCTCGGAGAAGCCTATTAGAAATAACTTTCACACCTCTTATTAATATATCTTTATTTAATGCTTACCTGTTGTGAATTCGAACAGAATGTACATTGTACATGATGCAGGATCAATTCATTTTGACGTCAACATTATTTTTATAATACAGTATAAGAATCCGTTCCATATTTTCTGGTGATAAATTATACCTATTTTCAAAAATCCACTTATATATAGAAAATGATCGTTCAACATCGACAGATGTCAGCGGAGCAAATTTATAGAGTTGTGTTGAATCGATGGTAACATTTAAATTTTCACTAATGCTCCGTAATTTATCGTAGCCAGGGTTTCTATTTAATATGGCATCGAATCTTTTTTCTGCCCACTCTTCATTGCTCCACGATAAAAGAGTCCTTATTTCATCTATAATTTCGAACGATTCGATGATAGAAAGCTTATGATCCTCGAGTTTTTTAAAAGCATTTGGAATTGTTCCGAAATATTCCATTATAAAAATTAGGTCACCCTTAATACTCTTCTTAATATACTTCCTAAATGCATCTTCAAACAATAATTTAGCTCTCGCTATTGCCACAGCGTCCTTTTCATTTAAAATTGAAACTTATTATTTTTTCGAAATGTTGACCATAGTAAACAGCAGCTTTGAGCCAAGTTCCCCAACGCGTTAATATCGACTCTGGTGGTAGTGCAATATCTGGAATCATGGTTTTAAATATGTCTACTCTTGTTGGTGCTTTCAAAAATATTTTTTTAACACAGGAAATAAGATCATCCACTTTTTTATATTTATCCCGCACAGTTGAAGCGATTAGATTTAGTGAATGAGCCAAACAGGTAAAGTGTATCATATTGGGAAACACATCTTTCGCGTCCGGCTTTTAGCATATAAGGGGCAGAGTCTGTTGTTAAAATTAAAAGTTTTTCGAAGTTATTAACTGCAGATTCCTGCCACAAAAAAATTAAACTGTTTTTTACAAAATCCTTTATGGTTTCGGCATTGGTTTTTGGTAAAACCTTGCTAGCAATCAAATATGACCGAGTTACAATGTCTCCTAGTGGTTTTACGACCAGATTAGCTATATTGCATCCAAAGTTATCGGTCGTTTCATCAACTGTCGCCCATATATATGAATGTCCTAATTTTTTTCTGATATCGTTAATTTCACTACAAAACACTTTATTTAAATACACTTTTCGGAGAGTAGATTCACTCGGAATATCCATAGTCGAACATTTACAACACAAATATTTCGAAAAAAAAGACGGAAATTAAAATTGTCAAGTTTTGTCCATGGGATATTACAACATAGCTAAATCAAAATAGAAATCTGTTTTAGACTTATCATTTGTCTTCATTATCAAATGATTTCTGCTTGAAACGTGCTTAGTTACTGTATATTTTTTTATTGTTTTACAGAAATATCACACACGTCACAATAAATGAAAATTAATTTCTTTAAAAAATAATGTAAAATTGAGAATTTGTTCAGACCAAGCCTCTTGTATGTATACTACATGCAGCTGCAAAAGGACAGTATGTTTAAAACGAATTTAACCCGTTGAATAACGATAATTTAATTGTTTTGCCTTTAATAATGAGCGGTCCTGGAATTCTTCAAAAAGCCACCGCGATTCCGGATACTAGTGATCACCTATCTAGGCATCTACTAGTTTTGATAAGGGCTTTAAAATTTTATTTTTCCATTTGAGTCAGGGCCGGCCCTGGCGATAAGGTTTAAATTTCCGCAATTAAAACCAGCAGGCTGTTTGGATTTAAGCAAGAAAAAACGTCACCAAAAAGTGTTTTACTTTGTTTTGCAAAGTTTAGGCATAAATATTTAATTGTTTTGCGATAATATTATAAACAACTTAATTCGCAACATTATACAATAAAACCATAGCCGAAAAGAGGTGTGTAAATGGGAAATTTAGAACTTTAAAGCAATTCTAATAATATATTTTTGGCTTCAAATTTACAAACCAAAAACACATGATTTTGCATTACTTCATAGTGCTTCGCCTTAACATGAAAAATATTAAATACATCATTAAAAAATATATTTTCCCTTTACAACCGCCTTCACACGAGCGCGTGAGTTAGTTTTTGAAAAAATTCTGGCAAAAAATAAATCTGTTCTTGTGAACGGAACCAATGTCGACCGAAAGTGAAGGAGCCGCTTATTTAGGGTAACTTGGCGCTCACGTGTTTCAACCAGTAAGTCGCTCACCTCTATGGGATCATAATTAAGAGCTTTACTAGTGTGACCCATCACCATTTGGAAATGTTTTGCCGGTTGCAAAGGAATCTGTTTATAAGAGTTATTTTTAACAATTCATCAATCAACCTCCAAATGTTTTTCTTCTGTTATACAAGAAGAAAAAAATATTTTATCATATAAAGGTTTGTAGAAATTACATTTAACCCACCCAGCCTGAAGACGGGTGCATAAAATCCCCATGGTCCAACTTATACACAATATCTCGATAATTAATCATATTTTCATTAAAATTTTTCCATTTTCTGTTTTCCAGTATTCAAAGCGCTTAATATTGAAAATATTGTTTTTGACAAATATTTGTACAAATCGCATTGCCCGCTAGTGAATTGTGAGCTTTTCGATACAATTCTTCTTGTCTTCTCTTTATGTTCAAATGCGAAGGAGCGAGACAATTATACTGTTATGCGCACTTTCCGGCAGTTATATGCTGCATTTGTTGCTCAGAATTCCGATCTTTCAATATATCGACAGTCGGTGGGTTATACCTATTTAGAGAGGACACATGTTTTGTTTCAGAGGTTCTCAAACATTTATTTTTAAATGAAAGTGAAGTTATGTTTCAAAATAATATTTGCAAAGGTTGTCGATGTAAATATTTTATAATTGTTAGTTAATTGAAAAGTTTGTAAATTTTAATGAAAAATAAAGAAGGTTCTGCAATTGTTTACAAATTAAATTTCATTTTAGAATACATACCACTTTTTAAAAAGCGCTGGCGAGTGTTGTTTGGGCGATCGACGGGTCTCGTTCACATTCTGCCCCAAACGAGATGGTTGGGAACACGCCTCCCGAAATGAACTATGTATTACAATTTATACGAACACGAGTAGGGGTATTTGGATACCCCCTTCCGTAAAAGCTGAATTTTTGGATGGTTAGTATGGGAAGGTTAACAAGGTTCACTCACACAGGCACTTTTCAGAGAAAAAAAACGGATCAGGCCGCTCGCAAGCTTGTGACATAGTTCAAAATTCAGTTGGAGTCCGAAAGGAACAATATCGTTTACACTTCACTGGATATATATTATTTTTGGTAAATTTAAGTTAATTTCCCCGCACTTATGTTTGTACATATGAGTCTAATTAAAGTCGATAAAATGTGGTTATTTAACAGTAAGGGGCCGTTCAAGTATTATGTAAGCACTATAGGGGGGCAGGGGGGTCTTTGCTTTGCTTATTTTTGATGACATGGGGGTTGGGGGGATCGAGATAGTGATTACGTCAGCAGTAGTTATTTTTTTTTACACATTGGCAACCCCACATTGTCTATGTTTGAAAACCGAATACATATTCGGGGATTCCCACAAATAATTAATACGTTTAGGTACTCGCTTAAAAAACAGAATGCATTAACAGAAAAATGCATATGGGTACCAATTTTCACATAAGCATGGGAGGGGGGGGGGGGGTAAGAGCTTTGCTTACTTTTGGGGACAAGGGGGAAGAGGGGGTAAATAATTGTAATAAATCTGCTTACGTAATACTTGAACGGCCCCTAACAATGTGTTATACAGTAGTGAATGCTGGAAAAAGTCAGGGACACCCGAGGAAGAGTTAACACATTATTTCTGCACTGGAATGATATACGGAGTCGAATTAAAATCATTATAATGTAGTTTTTTTAACAGTAAAAATGTGGTATAAAGTAGTGAATGGTAGAAAAAGTGGGTGAAGCCCAAGGAAGACACGGCACGTTCTCGTAAAATAAAAACTTATGCATGGTAAAATTAGACACATGAATGAAGAAAGCGGTGCCGTGACAAACAAAGAAAGTGATGTATGGTGTAGAAGCGAATGATTGAAGATGTCGGCGACACCGAAGGAAGAAGTGATGTATGGTGTAGAAGCGAATGATTGAAGATGTCGGCGACACCGAAGGAAGAAGTGATGTACGGTGTAGAAGCGAATGATTGAAGATGTCGGCGACACCGAAGGAAGAAGTGATGTACGGTGTAGAAGCGAATGATTGAAGATGTCGGCGACACCGAAGGAAGAAGTGGTGTACGGTGTAGAAGCGAATGATTGAAGATGTCGGCGACACCGAAGGAAGAAGTGATGTATGGTGTAGAAGCGAATGATTGAAGATGTCGGCGACACCGAAGGAAGAAGTGATGTATGGTGTAGAAGCGAATGATTGAAGATGTCGGCGACACCGAAGGAAGAAGTGATGTACGGTGTAGAAGCGAATGATTGAAGATGTCGGCGACACCGAAGGAAGAAGTGATGTACGGTGTAGAAGCGAATGATTGAAGATGTCGGCGACACCGAAGGAAGAAGTGATGTACGGTGTAGAAGCGAATGATTGAAGATGTCGGCGACACCGAAGGAAGAAGTGATGTACGGTGTAGAAGCGAATGATTGAAGATGTCGGCGACACCGAAGGAAGAAGTGATGTATGGTGTAGAAGCGAATGATTGAAGATGTCGGCGACACCGAAGGAAGAAGTGATGTATGGTGTAGAAGCGAATGATTGAAGATGTCGGCGACACCGAAGGAAGAAGTGATGTATGGTGTAGAAGCGAATGATTGAAGATGTCGGCGACACCGAAGGAAGAAGTGATGTATGGTGTAGAAGCGAATGATTGAAGATGTCGGCGACACCGAAGGAAGAAGTGATGTATGGTGTAGAAGCGAATGATTGAAGATGTCGGCGACACCGAAGGAAGAAGTGATGTATGGTGTAGAAGCGAATGATTGAAGATGTCGGCGACACCGAAGGAAGAAGTGATGTATGGTGTAGAAGCGAATGATTGAAGATGTCGGCGACACCGAAGGAAGAAGTGATGTATGGTGTAGAAGCGAATGATTGAAGATGTCGGCGACACCGAAGGAAGAAGTGATGTATGGTGTAGAAGCGAATGATTGAAGATGACACCGAAGGAAGAAGTGGCGCAATCAAGTGAAACAAATACTTTAAAATAAACTTCTTCAATTCTTAACAATAATATTTCTACCTTAAAACTACATTCTACTAAACTCTAGTGTTTTCAGATACACTAGAATTCATAACCTCAAAACTTTACTCAAAACCATTTACGCCTTACCCCGAGCAACGACGGGTACACGTCAGCCATTAAAGATTATTTTTGGTATATCTTTCCACGCACTTATGAAGGTTTGTACATACCACTACATACTTTGAATACATCACCTTTACATAATTTTAACCACTGTTGAATTTGGCAGCCATCTCTGTCTGTTCTGGAGTCCAGAATACTTTGTGCAGAAATAGGCATTTCAAATGTAATAATAATTTCAGTTTGTTGTTTTAGCTTATTGAAATATTAATGATTACTAACACCATTGTTTTGGAATTAGAGTGAAGAATGCCAAGGTAAGTAAATAAAATATGTAATCATCTGAATAATGTTATCTTTATTAATAATCATACACAATAAGTAAAACCTAGTTAATACATTCCTAAAAATATTAGAAATATAATATGCAATCAAATATGAATGAAATAAAAGGATATTTAAAAGATGAACATACATATAACATTTAGAACATAATTGCAGTCGGAATGCCTTAACCAGGTTCTACTCTTTAGGAAATTTGAAATTTAGTTCACCTTTCCTATTCTCTAAATTCTTAAGTCCACCGGAAGCCTGCCCAACCGTGACAGCGGTGGGGTTCTCCGGGGTTAAACAATGTTCAAAGGCAATCAATGTAACAACAAACTCCTTGTGGGTGGGTTACTTGTCTGCGTTACTTCAAACAAAACAACCGTCAGCTACAAATGAACCCTCCGGGAAAAGGAAGACCGCCGGGACTCGGTGCACTCAAAGTGAATGTAACCAGATGCCTTACACACAACACATCTGCACTATCCATACTGCACACCGGACCAAACAGTAAACTTGGGTACTGGATACTAAATAGGTAGATGCGATCCACGGATAAGAAAAGGTGTAGTATAGTTAAATATGAATGCATTACAAAGGTGAGAAGAGGTTCCATTGAACATGTCCCTCTCCACAAATCATAGCGTTAATTTATTAAGTTCTCCTTACATTACTCGGAATACTGGCGCATCCGTTTATGCAAAAGAATATTCTTAGAAAAGCATCTTCTAATCGTTAAGTGTATAAAAGACTTCCTTTCTCTTCAAGTATCTCTAGAATTACCTTATACTTATTCCAAAGCACGGAAAAATGCTTCTTAACTCAATGTAAACATTCATCTAAGTCCATAACTTCATCACCAGGCTGGCCAGATATAAAACCTGGGAGTGAAAACACCAGACTTCAGTGTTGATATTGTAACAATAATAATAAGTATAAAAACAATACATTCCACCTCCAACAATCCAAATAGAATTTAGATGAAAGATACTGTACTATGATGTACTGTCTACCTTACCTACTGTTCACTCATTCCGATGTTATCCATTCTAATCTCTCATCCTGTCGATATACTTGTATATCTGCCAGTTCCCTAACTACAGTGATAGCCGTAACAATGAATCAAGTATTCAACTGAATGCACTTGCGTGCGCGTGTGCCAAACACTCACACAACATGGAAGCTGAACGCAGGCAACAACTTTACCGTAGGGACACCATAGATCTAAGACTGAATCTGACACAAAATAATAGATACCAAGATGGGGTTCTCTGTCAGCTCATACGTTGGTCTGACAGACAAATCTTATAACATAGTTTATGGCAAACTAACTGCTTGCTACGCTTTATCCTGCAGGAGGATATCCTGATGGAGGTACCCGCAGGCCTGTACCGTAACGGGGCAATACAGCTGCATGTGCACGCTTACTTCCCACTAGCAATACAGTCAAGGTCAAAACCCTTGCTGAAAACGGAATACTGAGACGTATTGTATATCATCTGGCGGGGTCGTTGGCATTCGGTAAGCAACATCGCATTGCGCTACTATTCCCTGACTCAAAAGCAAACTTCTTTACATCACTCATATACAATCATAGGACTCTCACACTCGGGCAGGGGAGCTGGATTCGCTCTACAAAGACAAAGTAAATATTAAAAGAGCAGTGCCAAAGTTAATAGTATATGCAACAATAACCATAAAATTATTTCTCTACTTAGATAATTATAAATTCTAATTCATCTCTCCTCAACTTCATCAGACAATTGCAATAAGAAGTTAGAATCAGTAGGATATTCTAACCATGTAAAAACTGCTCCAATAAAAACCCCTGCGTGTGAATGTGTTTCTTTTAAAAATAAATCATTTTAAAGATGTATACAATTTATTAATGAAATACTATGGAAATATTTATAAATTTAAATGCCTCCCTTAAGAATGTTCATAATATTTGATAATGTAATAGTATTTCTGTGTCTATGTTGTATATACAAAGAAGGAAAGTGCTGCAACTAAACTAACATAGATTAAGTGAGTAGTTGCGGCAGTAGTGTATAAAAGGAAATACTATGTAGTTATATTAGACATCAATCCAGACAACTGTAATATAATGAAGAAGTAACCTGCACTTGTACACGCGAGGCGAAATGCAATAAAACATGGTCGTCGAGGCCAAACCAACTTTACAGACTTCGTACACTGACCTCGCAATTTACATTATAAAACTTTACAACAATTTGGTGGGGCTCGACAAGGTCGCACTGGGAGCGCTGTATGGCGTGAGGAAGGTGAGATGCACATCTGCTGCTTCGTCGGGAGTGGTGTTGTGTAGTGTAGTAACCACTACTTACAAGAAGTAGTCGGGGGTTCTTCTGGTGACGTGCGGCTCTCCACGCCGGGGTGCTGGGTCGAACTGGAGGCTGAAACAGGTCATTAAACTTTAGCACAACAGACTCTACGCAAACAGAACATATGCAAATATTGATAGAAAGTGGCAGAACAGAATTGGAAAGCTTCCTGAATAACATCATTGTCTGACTGAAGAAAGATACACATTGGCAAATCGCCGTGTAAATTGGGGTAAAGATAATGACCCACCATTCCGTCTTTATCTCTATTATCGATCAACCCTGACTTTGAGACAACCCTGCCATTGAGAAGTGAAGGATATAAGTATGCAAAGAGAACTGGACAGGATTGGATTTGAGGACTGGAGAAGCAGACTTTAGAGTCTGCTGTTATCCAACATGACGTCTCCGGATTTGCACCCAAAACCATCAGCCACCAGTAAATGGTCACCTGCCCAGATAATGGAACAGAAATGACGAATTATTATTACTTTTGTTAGCATATTATTCTTATTTGTATTATGTTACCACCATAATACGGGCATTTGCCAAGTTTGAGGTATTTTAATAATAAATAAAATACCCCATATCATTAGCAACTAGCAATGCAATAACACTTACAATGAGTATTTCAGCGCATCATCCAGCTCCATGATGGCGGCCTGATTGCCACAGCGGTAACAGTAGTTGGGGGCACTGAAGATGGTCACCACGTTGCGGTCATGACACCAGTTGTACCCCTCCATGACCAGCTGATGGGCTCGCGACACCAGCGTCAGGCCGTTGCTGTGATTGAAGGTCTCCGAGATGTCGTGACCGAAGGTGTAGCCGGCTCCGCGCGGTGAGATGCCCCAGCCGCCCCTGTCGTCAGGGTCAGACCAGAGCAGGTCACACATGGGCCCCTCGTGAGGAACTTCCTGCAGGCGGTCCAGCGCGCGGATGTGGTCCAGAGTGTCAATGGAGGGAGACAGTCCTCCGTGCAGACAGAAGATCTGTCCGTCCACCAGCGCCGTGAGCGGCAGGTAATCAAACAGGTCTGTGAAGAACTTCCACACGTTGGCGTTGCCGTACTTGCGCAAGCATTCGTCGTAGAACCCGTACACCTGTGTGATCTGCCTGGACTCGTGGTTGCCTCGAAGGATGGTTATTCTTTCCCTGTACCGTACCTGTTTGGAGAGCAAATTCACAAAAATGTATTCAACATTCCTAATGAAATTTAAAAAAGGGGGGGGACATGGACTGATTATTTTAATTCTTTAAAAAAGCAAGCTAAATGCAGTTGAATTATTTAGTAAAGGAAATGATACATCAAATTAATAAAATAGCTTGGATTAGGTGTATTTACCAAGACACTGTACATCGATAAAAAAGGTTGAATATTTTGTTGAAGGTTTGTTTTTTGTTGTGGTTTCACTTAAATTCATAAGTAGTACAGAGATGTGTATAAATTACCTTAAGGGCAACCAGTAGTGTGACAGTCTCCACACTGTAGTAGCCCCTGTCCACATAGTCCCCCATGAAGAGATAATTGGTGTCGGGAGAGCGGCCCCCGATGCGGAACAGTTCCATGAGGTCGTGGAACTGTCCATGGACGTCCCCGCACACCGTAACTGGGCATTTCACCTCCTGGACGTTGGACTCTTTGGTTAGAATCTCCTTAGCCTATGACACAATGCACAATAATGTTAATGCTTGATGTAAATTTTAAAATCTACAAATATTCAGTTCGAAGGAATCAAATCGATATTAAACCACCACATATATTTGCAGGAGACTTTTGAAGTGTCTAAATAAATAATAAATTTATTTTTCAGAGCAAGTAGGAAGAATCACAAGTATGGAAATAAATTCTGTATACCTACTACTGTATAGGATTTGCCAACCAAATAGAAAAATAAATTCTGTATACCTACTATATATAGGATTTTCCAAATACAAAAACAAATTATGTATACCTACTATGTATAGAATTTGCCAACCAAATACAAAAATAATCAGCCTGGGTCAATCCGCACCAAATCATCCAGGCCATGTCACCCACCATCTCAGATTTTGATGAAACTTTAAATTTTTAATCCTTCCATATAGATAAGAATATATACCAAATTTTACCTTCCTACCTCAACTCGTTTTTTTTTTTATGGGCAGTTGAAGTTTGGGCAAAATAAGCGTTTTTACATATTCCGAGCACTCCGGAAGAGCTTGTACCTTCAATGAAAAAAAATTGTATCTTTGTCATTTATAGTGCAAATGCAATGAAAATTTTCAATATTATCAAGAAAACTATGCTGATTGCAGAAAAAAATAAATAAACCCTTTACATTTATCTACTTGACTTTAAAAAATTACCAAAAGTAATTTTTTAAGTAATTTTTGGGACGGAAAAGGTACTTTACAAAAAAGCAATATCTCGGGAAGGTACAGTGTTAATGAAGTAATTTTTTTTTTATTCATATCTACAAATAGCATAGAATCACATACAAAAATAAAATTCATGGCATTTTACTTGCTTCAATAAATAAAATCCATTTTAAACTTTTTTCAAACTTTTTGTAATTTTTTTTTATTCTTATCTACAATAAACATAGTACCTACAACCTAAAAGAATAAAACTCCTGGTATTTTGTGTGCTTCACAGTGTAGAAACGTTTTTAAAATAAGAAATCTTTATCATACAGAATTGTTCTAGGTTTTTTTAAATCTAGATACAAAAATAAATAAAATCCATTTTAAACTTTTTTCAAACTTTTTGTGATTTTTTTTATATCTATTTTTAGTTTGTAATTGGGCAAGTTATAGTTTAGGTATATAGCTAGTAATATAGGTTGAATGAATGGACTAATATCAAAGAAACAGTCCTAGAGACAAGTCACTACATGGAAATGATGTATCTGCAACAAGAACAAGACAGAACATGAAAATTACTATCTGCCTCATCACTAAGTTTGCAGGATACTACATGCTTTGTTTCCTCTGACATGCTTAGTTCTGAGTCAGCTTCAAAGCAGTGATCATCTATATAAATACAGTAGTTGTTTCATGTTATGGTGTACGTTGTTAAAATGTCTCTAATCGAAACAAGTTTAGTTAAATGTAGTGTGGGACAACATAATGGTACTGAATGTCACAAAAAAAGTTATACTAAGTCAGAGAAATTAACGAGTGTGGATTTGTTAAGTGAATTTGAAAAAAAGCTTATTCAACAAAGAAGTTTTGTATCTACAGACTTGGTTTTCAACATTTGTGAGCACCACAGAATATTTAACTTAAATAAATATGAAACATTTCAAAAAGCTTGTTTTGACCCGTTCCAAAGCCACAAAAGGAAAATTACAAAAACTTTAAGAACAGTATCCTTGGAATTTTCAGAGAACATTAATACCATTCTAAAAGTAACTAATAAAGCAATCCCTGGACAAAAAAATTGTAATGCATGCAGAGCAAAAATTAGTAAGAGCCAAAACCTTAACAATGAAATTGAAGAGCTTAACACTTTTCAAGAAGACATAAGTGAAGTTGAAAATGTTTTAAACAAAGAAATTTTTTTACAAGAAATCAACACTTCTTTAACTGACATTGGAGAATCTCCATTTAAACTACATGCAATACCATCCCACAGTAAGTCTAGTTACGCTAAACGGAAGTTAGATTCTGCTTGTTCAACCTTAAAGAAAAAAGTAAGTAAAGTTTTAGAAAAAGAATTTTCCCCAGTAAAATGTGATGCAAAAATACCAAGATGTATTCAAGAAAAAGCTAATGACATGGACAGGCTTGTTGAGTTGGTTAAAAAAAAATTGGAAACACAAGTTACACGCCGTGAGAGAATTCAGCTTCTAACTCTCGCTCCAACTTCGTGGAGTAGAAAAAAGGTTGCTGAAGAATTCAGTGTTGGTGAATACTCAGTTCGTAAAGCACGAGAGCTACTAAATGAAAATGGTATCATTGCTTTACCTGATCCAAAAAAAGGAAAACCATTAGACCAAGGAACAGTTACTTTGGTTAAAAATTTCTACCAAAACGATGAATTTTCTCGTGTTATGCCAAGGAAAAAAGATAAAGTTAGCATAACCAAAAATGTTTATGAACAAAAAAGACTATTGCTTTGTAACCTGAATGAACTTTATGCTACCTTCAAGTTTGAATACCCTGCTTCAAAAATTGGGATTTCGAAATTTTGTTGGTTGCGTCCCAAATGGTGTGTGCCAGTAGGTTCTCCAGGCTCTCATTCTGTCTGCGTTTGTGCAATTCATCAAAATGTAGTGTTGCTTCTTAATGCTTGTGACAGTGAAGAAACGTACAATGATTTAATGGACTACTTAGTGTGCTCAAAGAACAATAGAGACTGTATGCTTCGACATTGCGATAAGTGTTCAACATCTAGTGAAAATCTTAAGAAACATTTGTTAGAAAAATTTGAAGAATGGGACCAAGAAGATGAAATTACATACAGTGCATGGGTAACTACTGATAGAACACAGCAGGTTTCAGTTACAGTTCCCTTTCATGAATATGTAGAACATCTTGTGAAGAGTCTTGTAAAACTTCTTCCTCATTCTTTTATAACAAAGTCTCAATCAAAATATCTCAAAGAGTCCCTAAAAGCACAGCTTCAGATAAATGAAGCTGTTGTGTTATTAGACTTCAGTGAAAACTTCTCCTATGTTATCCAGAATGAAGTCCAGGGTTACCACTGGACGCAAGACAGTTGTTCACTCCACCCAGTGGTAATTTACACTTGTGAAGAGCCTGGCAAAGATCTCACAGTGTCAAGCTTGTGTGTAATTTCAGATGACTTGGAACATGATGTAAGTTTCGTTTACGAAACTCAAAAAATTGTTGCTCAATTTTTAAATCAAAAATTTCCCCAAATTCAAAGTGTTCATTATTTTACTGATGGTTGCGCAGCGCAATATAAAAACTGCAAAAACTTTTTAAATCTGTGTCACCATCAAAAAGACTTCAACTTGAAAGCATGTTGGTCGTTTTTTGCTACGAGTCATGGGAAATCTCCCTGTGATGGAATAGGTGGAACAGTAAAACGTCTTCTAACTAGAGAAAGTTTGCAACTTGGCCCTGGCAACACTATCACAACTGTAGACAAAACTTTTAAGTTTTGTCAGTCGAGAGTAGAAAATATATATTTTTACTTGCTGAGAAAAGAAAGCTTATTCACTTGCAGGCAACAATTACAGCAGCGTTTTTCACAAGCTAAAACAATACCAGGCACTCGAGGTTTCCACTGCTTTGTTCCTCTGTCTGAAAATGAAGTTGGCACAAAAAGGATAAGTTCAGATTCAGATTATGCTTTGATTTTTAACTTCAGTGGGGAACGAAATCGCTCTGAGCAACTAAGTATGGTACAAATTTGTACAAACTCTTATGTAGCTTGCGTATATGACAACCATTGGTTTTTTGGACTTGTGGTTTCCAAAGATGAAGACGAGTGTGATGTATCAATCAAGTTTATGCATCCTTTTGGCCCAGCTCCATCCTTTTACTGGCCACATCAAAAAGAAGATATTTGTTTTGTTCCACTACAAAATATTTTTAATATCGTTGACCCTCCCACAACAAAAGGTTCAGGAAGAGCTTACTACTTTCTTGAAAAAGACGTTCATCATGCTGATCAAAAGTTCAACCATCTTATGGGTCAGATCAAGAATAAAAGTAAAAAATGAACTTGAACATTTATTTGTAAACAATATTATTGTAATGTACTTTCATTTAACCTAATCCTACATTGCCTGTTTTATTTTTATTGTATTTGTTTTTTAAAGAGTTAACTTTGTATTGAAAAGAGTTAAAAAGTTGATCTTGTTATAAAATATTGCTATGGTGTATGCATTCAGGGTAAGGAACAAGGTACATTATTTTGTTGGTGCCTTAAGCTTACATTGCAAGCTTACCAGCATGTTGTAAAGGACCGAATAAGTTTGACTTTTTTTATTTGCAAATACAGTATCTAGATTTTAAAAAACTTGGAACAATTCTGTATGATTAAGATTTCTCATTTTAAAAACGTTTCTACACTGTGAAGCACACAAAATACCAGGAGTTTTATTTTTTTAGGTTGTACTATGTTTATTGAAGATAAGAATAAAAAAAAAATTACAAAAAGTTTGAAAAAAGTTTAAAATGGATTTTATTTATTGAAGCAAGTAAAATGCCATGAATTTTATTTTTGTATGTGATTCTATGCTATTTGTAGATATGAATAAAAAAAAAATTACTTCATTAACACTGTACCTTCCCGAGATATTGCTTTTTTGTAAAGTACCTTTTCCGTCCCAAAAATTACTTAAAAAATTACTTTTGGTAATTTTTTAAAGTCAAGTAGATAAATGTAAAGGGTTTATTTATTTTTTTCTGCAATCAGCATAGTTTTCTTGATAATATTGAAAATTTTCATTGCATTTGCACTATAAATGACAAAGATACAATTTTTTTTCATTGAAGGTACAAGCTCTTCCGGAGTGCTCGGAATATGTAAAAACGCTTATTTTGCCCAAACTTCAACTGCCCATAAAAAAAAACGAGTTGAGGTAGGAAGGTAAAATTTGGTATATTTTCTTATCTATATGGAAGGATTAAAAATTTAAAGTTTCATCAAAATCTGAGATGGTGGGTGACAAACCCAAAATTTTCTGGATGATTTGGTGCGGATTGACCCGCCTTTCAAAAGTCAACAATTAGCTGTCTCAATTTAATGAAATTATGTATTGCTAAACCTGATAAGAAACTATGCCAGTAAAAAATATAGTTTATTCAACAATATAGCCATGCCAATTATTAGAAGAGTTGTTCAACTCTGGTAATCCAGCTCTGAGTCGATTCTTCTAAGCCAAAAGATGAATGAGAAATACCATGCACTTAATATAATGATTTTAATTTTGAAGATATTTTCCACAACATTAAATGTTATCAATGAAATCCTTATCTGACCTTATCTTTACATAAACAAATATTTTCAAAATCCTTAGATTTCTGAAATAGTTCTCTTTCTGATTGGTGGCTTCCAGAAGACTTTGTCGGTAAACAATTCGAGGTTACTAATAAACTAAAATTGGCAGAATATTGAGATGGAGAAAGCATAAAGAATTATTGTTCATTAATAAATATCATTATTATAGGCGATGGCACAATCAGGAAACACGGGAACAATCACAGCCAGTACTGGGAACACAGTGTGACCTTGTCTCACTTCACTAATACGTCAACAATCTTGAATTGATTTTTCACAAACCAATTGTACTCTATCTCAGGGCAACATTTATCACTTTAACTGCCAACTAATTGTGCATACTGAGATACTGATACATGTCAGCACTTCTCAAATGAGGGCTTCATTTTTTTATCTCTGTATAATATAATGCCGAATCACAACGATAATATCATCGTTTAAAATATAGAAGGTAAATAATGAGACATAACACAACATTTACTGACTGATGCTCTTACTACACTTACTACAGGTGGGGGACATGTTTAAAATTTGCAAAGGTGTTCAATTTACTTGTTCTCCACTAAATAGTATTGCACTCATTCTCACATTATTAATACAGATTATCACAGTATTAATTGGTAATGTAAATAAATGTTTGAACTGAGTATTTCCTTGCACAGTCACTCATCCAATATCATAATCAATGTGAATAACCCTGAATTGATTAAATCAATTAAAACAATACTTTGGAAACCTTCAAATCTATAGAATAAGTACGATGAAATATAATAAACTATTGCATTTAGATCTAATGTTTAGAATCGCAGAATGGCACGACACAAGAGAATGAGATGTTTATTATATTTCATAAAAATTAATGAGGCGAGAAAATCTGTTTGTTGAAAATCTCACACATTCAATTAGTGCCAATAATACTAAAATCAATATGCTACTGATCAGTAAATGTGACTTCTTGTTTATGTTGTTCATAAAATCGTTTAATGGTAATTATTCAGGATCATATTTTTTTTAAATAAAATCTTTTGATTCACCTTAATTACTATAAAAGCAACTATCTGCATTTGGGAAATTTTAACATTCGATTAAGTAAAAATGTGGCCAGCCTTAATATTTACCCATTTTATCTATCAATACATAAGATTTAAAAACAAAGATTGCATAAGCCAGACAAGCGTGTCAATATGGATTGTCACAAGGAAAAAATAACCCAGAGATTTTATAAATAAAACATTCTTAAGTCTGTGGTTTTACAGGACACTCTGTCCCACCAGAGCCTGTGAAGAGTTATATTACATGTAAAGACAATAGAGCTTTGGAAAAACATGATCACTGTACCATGTCTCTCTGACTATTCACTAGGAATGCCCTACAGACATGCAACAGCTAATAACTGGTTTTGTGAAAGAAATTCGCCAACACACAATCCTCCAGGATTCAAAACATTTTAATTAAATATCTAATGTTGAAATCTATGCAATGCGGCCTTGAAACTTAAAGAAGTATTTGAGAGAAAAAAAATTATACTATTAACTTATAATATTAATTTAGTAAGATTAGAAAACTAGTTTTCCAATGTCTAGTTGTGAGATGCACCAACAAATGCATTCTTTTTTGAAGCACAATCCATGAAAAGCAAAAAATGTTTTTGTTTATATTAACTGTTTTTTTTTTTAGAAAAAATCCGAAAAAAATCCGCAATACTAATTAAGAATTTGAGAAACATTTACAATTAATAACATTATTGTGCAGTACAGTACATAATGAAGATCTTAAGAAAGCGAGCGCTAGGCAGATAAATATTTAGACACCGAACACAGGGGTGTGGTGGGTGAAAAGATGATTCCCGGTGTAAATAAATGTTTAACGGTGGAAGAAATTACAAGAAAACGGAGCAAACATATCCCCCGGCTGTCATAACGCCAAACCCCACAATACATAACGCCTAGCAGGAAATGGCAATGAAGACGAGGTGACAATCAATCTAATCGGAAAAGATGATTCACGCACAAGCAAAAAGATACACTTCAAGTACACAGATTTGACTTATAAACGAAAACAAAATTAATAAACCAAAGAAGAACACACTTGAGAAAGTGATAGAAGCATATAATAAGGAATTACCTTGTCGCATAACAATTTAACTTGGGTTTCTGTCAGTTGCTTGCACTCGTTGAGCTGTTCTATCCATTGCTCAAGTTCTTTCAGGGAAGCCTTTTCCTCCATATTTTGTGCCTAATTAATTAACGTACAAGACGTTAATTATTAATACAGGGGTTTTACACGTTTTCACTACAAAAAACCATGCGAACTAAGAAATACAGTCTACCCGCAGCGAGTTTTAGTCCTAGCAGTTACAAAATGGCGCAAATCCTACGTGACGTCATGTAGGCTCGTGCGATCGCAGCATACTCTAGTGTTATATTTTGTAAGTCCGAGATTTAAACTAAGAAATTATCCGTTCGTACGCGAACGAGATTGATTCAATTCACAAATTAAAAACTGTTAAACGATAACGGGCTACTTATCTAAACTTTTTAGATGCACAAAGGCGACGAATATAATACCGAAATAAAAATTCAATAATCTAGTATTCTGTATTCTTTTCTAGATGCTGAAGAATGATTTTGTTCTATGGAATTTTATAATGCTACCAACATAAAGACCACACAAAAAATGTTGCTAGTCGCGACAAATGGCGAAAATAAGCCTGTTCCCTACCTAATAGTTCATTCTACGAAAACAATAGGAACCACAATGAAAAATATTGTGGTTTAAATAAAATAAATTCATTTAAATCGCCGATCGATAAGTAAGTTTTTATATATGTATGTAAAAAGGAACTTCAGAGATAAATATTATATCTTTAAAAAAATTTTATATATATATATATATATATACAGGTGTCCGGGGTCAAAGTGCTGTAACTTCGGGAGGTGATTCTACATGATGGTAGGAGCAAAAAAGATAAGTAACTTTTTCCGAAATTCCAACTTTTTTCCATACAAAAAGACATACCGATAAATTTGCTGTATGCTTGTCGAGCACGAGACTGGTGACGTTGTTTATTATTACATCCACCTGCTGTCCGGTACACCCCCAACGTGAAAACGTATTTTCACAAAATAGTTTCCTCGGACAGTAAGGTAGCTTCTTAAGGGGTTGAACACGGTGGTTTTCACAGAAAGTGTATTGGTGTCTTCCAACTGTAGGTATTCGTTGAAGTTTCCGTCGTTGAGAGGTATGTTGTAAGTATGTTGTCGTAAATGTGGATTAAAAATCTTTATCTTTTTCACGGCATTAAACGATCATTGAAGTAATCAGCTTTCAGAAGAATTAATGAATTAATCTCTTGTTACTTAACGGGCGGCCTTCAGGCCCTCTAACCCATTATCGAGTTATGTAACCCACATGAATAGTGAGTACATGTGAGGTATTTGTTAAATTATATTTCTTTAAAGTAAACAAATCACAGCTGTTCTGTTACCAGCTGTAAATCGCGGGAAGGGGGGGTAGCGGGTGTTAGTTCTAGGATCGGCCGGTCGATTTCAAATGATCCAAAAGCAATAATAATACAGTACGCACACGCCGGCGCAATTTTTCGTTTGTAGTTGAAAAGTACATCTAAAAGTTGACATTTCAAAAAAGTTATTATCTTTTTTACTTCTACCATCATGTAGAATCACCTCCCGAAGTTATTGCACTTTCACCCCGGACACACTGTATATATATTCATGTAGATCAACAAACGCTGATTCTGAATATATAAGTTTGCAGTTTTACAGAATTTATAAATCGTTATTTAAAAGTGAAAAACATTACCTCATCTCATCATAACGCCTTGTTTGCTTGGCATCCTTGGTTAGCGGCTTCTGACACCACGATAAACAAAATGATACGTTTCATTCGGGATATTTTTATATCGATTTTGTTTCGAAATTAAAATATGCATGTTTATCAAGAACAACTTAAAAAATACTTTTTTGAAGGTTATACCCATCAAAGTAATATATCATATAAGAAGAAGATAATCTAACAAATCTTTAATGTATCTTCTTATTTGGAAGGAATTGGTTAAAGTTAATTTGGCAACTTTAAGCTCAATAAATGTTAGGTAAGTTTTTAGATTCTCACGGCCAAAAGCATTTTTGTTGTTTGTTTTTGGGGTGTTATGCCGTGTTGCGCTAACTCCTTCTTTAGCCTGTTAAAATGTTGTTAAACATTAAAAAATAATAATAATGACGAAAATAGAATAATTGACTAATCGCTAGGTAAAAACCGCAAGGGCACTGTGTAAGATGTTATGTTCTCATCAGCGCCTTAGCTCCTTAGCTCCTTGGCTCCTCGGTGCCTTGGCAAGATAGCGCCTGGAGCCGACTGATCCAATTGCGCCAGCACAGGATCGGCCCTGGTAGTAGCACCATAATAGTTATTAATTAAATGTAATTATATAAAAATAATAATAATCTATCGTCTATCAATATAAATAAAAATGTTCGTTTGTTCAAAACCTTACATCTCCGAAAGTTGTTCGCCGATTGATTTGAGATTTTTACACAACGTTGAATTTGCGTTTGTTTTATTACCTTTATTATATAGATGTCAGCGGTGACAGGTAAAAGACATTTTTTTAAACATCGCCATCTGTTGGACGTAAAAGCAACGCACGCTATTGTTTCTCTATCTGCACAGGCAGACTGAGTCACAGCAACTCGTGGCGGGTTACAGCTGGTATTATAATATACGGTCAGGCGGGGAAGTGGGGTAGATAAATAAACGAGTTGAATTAAATTACCAATAAGTAGCGAATTCAATATGTTTTCGAAATGGTTTATAACAAAATTTCATATATTACTTAAACCGTTGTACTGGACATTTACAGGGGTTTCCTCTTGGGGTAAGAATGACCTAGTCGAATTTAATATTTCAAAGACCCAAACATGATTATGCCTAAAAGGGCTCGAAATGACAATCTACTAACCTTCAATCGAAGCAACTTCTCAACATGCCTTCCATTGATATGCTTGAAGTACCTCTAAGTGACCAGCTCCGGTACAGGGGCTCCAAGTTAGCCTCGCATAAGCTGGGCGTACAGTACAGGGTCCGCAGATACTTTAATAGCACACAACTGCTGACCCTATACAAATCGCAAGTACGCCCCGCTGTTGAATTTGGCAGCCATCTCTGGTCTGGAGTCCCAAAATACTGTTTTTTCCTTTACTCTGCGGAAAAACGGGCGGTCCGTTTGATAAAATCCCTTATCAGTAAGCGGATTGCTATCATTAGAGCACAGACGTCAGTAGGTATGCTGTCCTTGTTCTACAGGATGGTATTACAATGCTCCGAGAAGATGCTTTGAGAAACTAGTGGCATTGATCCCTGCGGCATCGGTGCATAGTCGGGAAACACTTTGTCACATAAGAACGGGTCGTTCTTACGACTCGTCCATGAGTTAAAAACTCGGCTATGCAAAAATATGCTGGTCTCTGTATTTTCTCCTACAACATGGGTCTCTTCGTGACCCATGTTCACTCCTTCCTCTTTTCAAAAAGACTCCCTGAGATCTGGAATAAATAAGAACAAATAATTAACTTAATAGATTAGAATAAATTGGATAATGTATTATGGTTCGGACACGTTTAGTGAAAGGACGGACGGACAGACGAATACGATGTAACTCTTCAGAAGATGGACGGGGTCGTGTACGTCTTGCAAAGATCATGTGGAAAAATATTAAAACTTTTAGATTTTACAACTAACATCAAACGGCTGCTTGAAAAGTTGGAAAGAAATTTCAAGGGGATTATTATAAATGAATTAAATAATATGAACATCAACATTTTGTAAATAAATATTACAAAGTACTTGCTGTTGAATTTTTCGTGCGGTCAACATTATCGTGAACTATAGATTAGCGTAGATAACTACCGTTTCCGTTTTAACTTCGATCTTTTTCTCAGCAAGTCGCGGTAGTCGCAAGACGTGCTGGAAGTGCGGAGAATTTATCAATTAAAATGTCCGAAACTCTTCAACTTAGAGGCAAGCTAACCGGCCACAATGGCTGGGTTACGCAAATTGCTACAAATCCCAAGTATCCGGATATGATCTTGTCTGCTTCTCGAGGTACGTACTGCTCAACTTTATTCTGATTTATTCGTGTTTTTTTAATCCATGCAATCATCATATTTGCAAGACATTTTTCGAAGATGTTTTGCATCATCTATCGTTATTTGAGATTGTAATTGGACGTTGTTAACTTCTTTGGCGAATATAATTATACGCAATGATGATAAACAAACTTAACCACGTGACAGCTATGAGCGGTTAGCGGATATGGGACTGATACTCTACCAGTCAAATCTAGGTTTTGTTTCCATGTGTTGCACTCCTACAGAGCCTGCCTTTTCTTTTCAGATAAGACTTTGATCGTCTGGAAACTTACAAGGAACGACGTGAACTACGGAGTCCCCAGCAAGAGGTTGTACGGTCACTCTCACTTCATCTCAGACGTGGTCCTCTCCAGCGATGGAAACTACGCTCTCTCTGGATCCTGGGACAAGACCCTCCGCCTCTGGGACTTGGGCGCGTGTAAAACAGCTCGCCGTTTCGAAGACCACACCAAGGTCGGCAAAACTTTTCACTCAGGAAAAAATAGCGCCTATCCGAGGCAGAAGAATTTAGTTTTTTGCGCTCTTCGTACTGTTTGAATCATCGCGCCTAATAATAAATTCAGGGCAAAGTGTAGTAAGAAGTGACAAGTTTGTTTTGTCGCCCATGCGGGGCAGAAGAGAATGACTCGATATCCTAAGATTTGCATCCTGGATGAATCTAGCTACAATATTCTGTAAGTAGCGACGTAGACTAGCCATACTGATGATTTTAACATTCACTGGTTGCCTTTCTACACATACGGTCTATAATTATCACTTCATGTTATATTCCTAACCCTCATCTCTATCAAAATGCAGCCAATAACTTTCTCCTGTACCTTTACCCCCTGACTAATTTTTTTTTGTCCATGTAGGATGTCCTGTCTGTGGCTTTCTCCGCTGACAACCGTCAGATCGTGTCAGGATCCCGAGACAAGACAATCAAGCTGTGGAACACACTGGCCGAATGCAAGTTCACCATCCAGGAGGAGGGACACAGTGACTGGGTGTCGTGTGTGAGGTTCTCCCCCAACCACACCAACCCCATCATTGTTTCTGCTGGTTGGGACAGGGCTGTCAAGGTTAGTACACAAAATTTAAATTGAGAATGGATGCATACACGAATATAGATTGAGTAGACGATTTCATTTTCATGAAAAATGCATTAGTGATGCACACTCCATCTCTACTTTCTATTCACCAAAATCTAAGAAATTTTTTTTTGTGAATTTTGTCTCTCAATTTCACTTTATATTTTGTTAGATGATAATAATGTTTTGCCTGTTTTTTTTTCAATAGGTCTGGAACTTGACCAACTGCAAGTTGAAGATCAACCACATTGGCCACACTGGATACCTTAACACCGTGACAGTTTCTCCCGATGGCTCCCTGTGCGCCTCCGGAGGCAAGGACTGCAAGGCAATGCTGTGGGACCTGAATGAAGGCAAGCACCTTCACACCCTGGACCACAACGACATCATCACTGCCCTCTGCTTCTCCCCCAACCGTTACTGGCTGTGCGCTGCTTTTGGACCTTCCATCAAGATTTGGGTATGTACATGACGTGGTCTTATTTCAAACACAATATGTAAACCCTTCCATCAAGTTGTGAAGAGACTACGTTTTGGTATGATCTAATTTGTTATTTCTGTTGATTACAGGATCTGGAAAGCAAGGAGATGGTTGATGAGCTCCGCCCTGAGCTGGTGTCCCAGTCTTCTAAGGCAGTCCCCATCCAGTGCCTGTCCCTGGCATGGTCCACTGATGGCCAAACCCTGTTTGCTGGTTACAGTGACAACACCATCCGAGTGTGGCAGGTGTCAGTCTCAGCGCGATAAACTTTTATGGCTGATAAAATTTATTTTACATTTTATTAATGTAACCTTTGGAATGAAATAAAATCTTATTCCTCTAACCTATTTATTTTTATTTTTAAGTTGTCTAAATAAAGCTGTGATATCCTACTACTTTATTCATTTTTAATCCAAAGATGGAGTCTCCTCTGTTTATAGATAGACAGACGCCTCTTGATATAATCCCTCCTGTCAAGAGATAATCTTGGTCAAAAATATTTTCACAGCATTATGAATGGCAGACAAATGAAAATTTCTATTTTATCTTTTCTGAACAAATAATGAAACAGCAGCTATCTAGTTCGGATTTCTTGTAGTTCACGATCCAGTGACACCTGAAAGAAGGGCTAATAGCGCTCTTGAGATTGTTGCACTCAAATGGTACTTTATAAATAGTCCAGTTTATTTGAGTGTAAAGGAGAATATTATAGTCGGGGACGCCCGAGGGAGACGCACGTACATCACCAATACCTCCTATGACCTAGATTCCCAGTGCTTAGTGAGTACTGCGTTCACACGAGGACAGTACTATTATACTCGTAAATAAACCACTCGCTATACTGTTTTGTCCCAGCTCTGGACCCACGAGAGTGGTATATCTATGAGACCACGTATGGACAGTAGTTTGGAAGACCCCGGTCCCAGAGGATCGGCCGCGTTTTGACAAGACAGTAGGACAATAGCCAGTCGAAAAAAGAAACGCTACAATACACTGGTTCACAAAATAGTACAGGGTTCTATGCAACGAATTGTTCAAGACAGAAAAGAGAAATAAGCAGTGTTTCTGTAATAGTTAACATATTGACGGCGACAAATGTGGTTAAAGCTTAAAGCACGAGCCCGACGCACATACACAGGGTATCCAGGCGCCCGCTCCCGGGCGCTCATTGGGAAGTCCTTGCTCATAAATAAACCACTCTCTAGATCGATATCTTCGGGCTTTTTGTATGGCGCCATTTTGTCACCCCCTTAACCACAGATAAAACGGTCGTTTGGTCCAGACAGGTAAATATATCGTGGACCATAAAGAAATCTCAAGGCCATTTTTAAAAAGTGCAAACATAGACAATATAACTGCACCCAGCTAACATCGTTCATTCACTAGCCCAAAAAAATTATATTTTAAAAATAAAAATATTGAAATGCAAGAAAAGGAAAATAAAAAAAAACCCACAGCTATGCACACATCAAAATATTTTTTATTTTCAAAAAGACAATGTACAGTAATACAAAACAGGATCAGTACAACCGATGTATTGAGCATTGATTTATTATTGAAGTAGAAGATAACACTAATATATCTTAACAAAACATGAAACAGAACAAGACACAGAAAAATAAAAAGTAACGGTCTCAACTAGGAATCGAACCCAGGATTTCTGTCTTACTGCAACAACTTAATAGGATTTAATTTGACCTTGCACAAAAATACAAGAATATATACACAAAATACATATTCAACGTGTTGAAAGATATTCATTATGTCAAGTAATAGTAACGCCTTTTGACTTTTACATGGTATAATTTAAATCATAATACTTGAACCATAATATAAGAAATAAAAATCGTGTACACAATAAAAGCTTGTAAAGAAATATAGCTTGTAAAACAACAAAAGATATTGTGAAATAAAAGTTAAGAACATGTAATTAATATTTCTATTTTGGATACTGACAATCCGTGGTGGAATCTATAATCTATAAATAGTATAAAATAAAGTGACATCCGCGTCTGTCTGTTTGTGCGCTTAGTTCTTCTTAACTATGCGACTGATTTCGATAAGGTTTTCAGCATCATTTAGAGAATTTCTTCCGGAAGGTTTAGATAAATAACACATGCATTGACACATATTGATAAAAAGCAGAGAAAAGTCGATATAAAGATTATTTTTGGCCGCTTACATTGCTAACGCTGGCGAGACCTTATGAGAATATCAAAATAATGTACTACGGAATTGTATACCTTAAAAAGGCCTACAGAAAAGTCTGTTATATATATATACAAATGTTATACATATCGCAGTTGCCGTCTGGTCCCCAAAATCTCCTCTTGTGCGTCTTCTGTTTCCTGGGAGAAAGGGCTGCCGTCGGACCAACGCAGCTCAAAATGCCCTTCGTCTTACCTAGAAAAAGACAAAATTTGAGACCAATGATTTCACTATTCTAGTATTGTACACATATTTAATAAATTTCATGGATAAAATTAATTAAAAATATTTTAAGAAAAAGGGGACATTAATGGTGATGGATTAATTCACTGTTGAACTTTTGAACTTTCTTGTATGGGAAAAAATCGCGTTTTATGCAGTTTCTGCAGAATTTGTAGGGAGCGAAAACAAAACTTCTTGAGCGAGTTTCACTGCAATATAAATTAGGTGTATTCAGAATATTCCTTCAAATGAGGATTCCACACTGTTGAAGCGTACTGTAGGTGACTTACATCTTATAAATATGAGTTAAAGAGTAACAAATTTAAGTGTTAACTATTATTGCCACAGCACTAGAAGTTATTCAAATTCTCCTGCAAGGGTTTCATATAATTTCCACAGCTTTGTCGTCAGTAAACATTATGGAAAATGCTGGTTAAATCTGGATAAGGTACTTACATGATGCAATTCTGGAGAGGTTTAAATAACCTTGTTTGATGTAATCGTGGCTTTGTTTAGCAGTTTTAGCATCCTAATACGTGGTATAGTATCGCGTCGGAATACGGATAGGTCTGAAAAGGAAAATTAATTAAATTATTAGCCAATGAAGTACATTCACGAATCAGGAGCATTGTATCAAAGAACGAGAGGTTAGTACCTGTATTTAACAACGAGTTCGGGTCCTTCTTTCAATTGGTGGAGATATACCGGATAACACACTTTAACACAACACAGCATTAATTTATCACCTTGAAGAATTCTAGCACGCAACATTATTTTTAAATGGGTGAAAGAAAATTCAAAATATTTACGCTAAAACCTTCAACTGACTTCAATCTGCGAAATGGCGTCTTGGAAATTACCCTTATTTTTTTATCGGAGCATAACCGATGCTTAGCTTCTCTTTCTGTTACACGAGTCGCTATGGTAGAGAGCGAGAGATCAAGATACAATTTTTGCTCTGAGCCAATAAGATCTGAGCTTTCAGCCACAACAGCTTTGTCTATAAGAATTTGGGTTGAGGATAACTCCTCCCATCAGGGTTACAAGGTTATGCGAGAGTTATACGCCCCTGTCCTTGCTATAACTAGTCCCTAGATCAGGGCCGGCCCTGAGCCATACGGCGCCCGGCACGAGTAAACTTTTGACGCTCCTTGACAAAACTAGTGGATGCCTAGGTAGGTAATCAATAATATTCGGATGCTTTGTATTATTGTGTAGCGCCGTTTTTATGAAAAATAATCTCAAGGGTGATGTATTAGGACTGTTAGGTATTATCAGCGCTTTGATAAATGGCACCCGGAGCGGACTGCTCCAATTGCGCCCGCATAGGGCCGGCCCTGCCCTGAATGTGAGTTTTGCAGTCTGTCCGGTCTATCCTCTCTGCCCACCCCTGCGGGAAACTGTTTGGACAACTATGATTCTGACACAAGTACACAAATTTTCTAGCGAAGTTAGGGGCGTCGCTACTGTAAATGTATATCTTATTGGCTGTAATATTAAAAACATAGGAATGTACTGAAACAAGCCGTTCTGGTGATTTTATTTAGTCATTCTTTTGGTGACACTATAAGGCTCTCCGAAACGTTTTCTAAACCAGAAAGTGTAATACAAAATTTACAAAAAAACATTTATTTTTTAAATCGAAGGGCGTCAAAGAATGGAGGAAAGAAATAGCGGAATATATTATTATTGTAGTCAGCACAAACGAGAATAGGGGATGGTCAGTACAAATTATACTAATTTGGGGAAATTTACTGACGTGCTTTTATGAGTGGAAGGGGGTGCATGGACCAGATCTTCTCATTGCGTATGCTCACCGAGAAGTTTCTGGCAAAAAACCAGAAACTTTTCTGTGCCTTTGTAGATCTACAAAAAGCATACGACCGAGTCGACAGGAAAAAGCTATGGAAGGTGTTGTCCAAGAATGGAGTGAATGCGAATCTGACTCAGGCAATTGCGTCTCTATATGAGGGAAGCGTTGCATGTGTTAGGGTGAACGGTGGTTTTACGGGGTGGTTTGATATCACGAAAGGTGTTAAACAAGGCTGCGTAATGTCACCGTGGTTATTCAATCTATACATGGATAATTGTATGCAAGAATTGAAAGAGGTGGGATTGGGTGCGAATTTGAGTAATTTGAAAGTATGTTGCCTATTGTATGCTGATGATGCGGTGCTGATTGCTAATAGTATGGATGATCTGCAGTCTCTCGTGTCTAGGATGAACGAAGTATGCGTGAAGAATGAGTTAATGATGAATGTAGGTAAGTCTAAAGTAATGGTGTTTGAAAGAGAAAGTACGAAAACAGTGTGCAATATAGCTGTGAATGAGGAATACTTGGAGCAGGTGGATGAATTTGTGTATTTAGGAAGCATGTTTACGAAAGATGGGAAGGCTGACAGAGATATTGAAAGAAGAGTAAATGCAGGTAACTCCATTAATGGAGGACTGAACGTAGTTGGCGCTAACAAAAAATTGTCCAAAGAAGCGAAGTTAGCAGTCCACAATGGAGTGCTGGTACCTACCCTGATGTATAAAAGTGAGGCATGGAACTGGCAAAGAAAGGATGAAAGTAGATTGAATGCTGTTGAAATGAGATCCCTGAGGCGTATGTGTGGTAAAACCATGTATGATCGTGTGAGGAATGTGGATATCCGCAAAGAGTGCAAGGCTGATGTAAGTGTAATGAGTAAGATCAAGAAAGGGACGCTTAGATGATTTGGGCATGTACAGCGAATGAGCGAAGAAAGGAGTGTAAGGATAATATACGATGCAAATATGAATGGTAGTAGAAGTCGGGGACGCCCGAGGAAGACATGGCACGACCAAGTGAATCAGATACTTGAGTCGGGCCATGTCAAGAGTCAGAACAATAGAAGAGTATGTATGAGACGATCAAAGATATTAGAAGAACGAGATATGCTATGCTGTCCGCCGGACCGTAGGCGGAGTACTACCTAATTAGGGTACTTTGAACGGTATCTGGACGTGTACGCACAGCAATCTGTTCTATGTATTAGTGCGGATACCTTAGCGTAAGCGAAGGTGTGCAGTAGTATTGGTGAACAAAACCGGCGACACTCGGCAAAGCAATTCCACACAGTATGAACTGCTGATAGCACATCTCGTTCTTCCAATATCTTTGGAGACGATGTATGAATGTGAATGAGGCAAGGAGTGTGTGCCAAGACCGAGTTATTTGGCGGTCCGTCCTCTCTGCCTACCCCTGCGGGGAAACGGCGTGATGGTTAGTTAGTTAGTTAGTTAGTTACTGACGTCACTACATTGTGGGGAAGTGAGTGAAATCCCACACTTCGAATATCGAAAAAAAATATTTTTATTAATACACGGTGAACTTTAAAGCTCCGTTAGTGATTCAATATTCAATCACATCAATTGCGCTTTATGTTGATTATTTTATATACAAGGCTATCCTTTTATAAAAAAGGGTAGAAATTTTAATATTTCTTTTAAACTTTCCAAAACCAGTTACTGACCTAAGACTAAAAATGATAGGTCAATTATTCAAGAACGTTGTCTCTTGTCCCCAAATTTCGCAAAATTCATACAATATTAATTGAACAATATGAATTCAATGCCTCAGCAATATTTTATAAACTTCCCACACATTGTAATTTCCTGTTTTACCGATTAAAACAACAGTCGAAGCCGGTTTATACTACAGTGCTGTAATTGAAGATTTCTGCATTCGTATAGTACAAGTTTTGTCCACAAGATGGCTATGACTTCAAGTAGCGAGAAAACGCCATCCTTTGGATTTCGGTCAATTTCGGTATGATTTCGGTTAACGAAGCAAAAGGCGGTGCTGGCTCGCTCGCCATTTTTGTGTTTGTGGGTGTAATCTTCAGATTTTTCGTAAAATAGGTTTATTTTGTGATAAATAAGTGTGTGCTTCCGCTCAGTGAATAGTTAACAATACTTCTTGGATACATTCTCCCCTCATAATCTTCAGGTATGGCCGAAAACATAATTTTTTAGTACTGTCGGTTCTGAAATTTTGCTATTTGACAACTGGGGTTTTTACGACATCCTCAACCGGTTAGGACTGTATTTGACGAATGAATCTGTCATACACAGTTTAAGTGTCAATAACAATATTTGGTGCATTTTACACTCATAGTAGGCGTATTTACTTCGTTTATTCCATCAATTTGTCCACTTCCTCTGGTCACATTTAAAGGCGTTTACCCCATACCCTTTTGACTGTTAGTTAATCTTATCATTTTGTAAATATCTCTATGAATTGCTATCAACATTGTTAAACGTCACCAGTACTGCAAAAACCGTCTTCTGATATCCAGTGTGCTCCAAAAATATAAATAATCCGTTCCCTTTTTCTGTTTAGTCTATTGGAACATGTAATTCTAACCTATCGAGTGTTTAGATTTGTTTCTGATGCACTCTTCTGGCTGTCAAGAAGAAATTTTTTTCCATGAATCATGCAAGGCACAGAATGTGATTTCATTACACTAAAACATTTCATATTATTGTGTTCTGCCCGTATATTTACAATCGATCAAATTCATTTTGTTTATTATCAAACACCTTTCATGCATTTACATTCAAATGAAAGCAATAAATCCAATGACGTTACAATATATATGCTGAATAAAACAGTGCCC
Organism: Hesperophylax magnus; assembly: GCA_026573805.1. Taxonomy (NCBI): domain Eukaryota; kingdom Metazoa; phylum Arthropoda; class Insecta; order Trichoptera; family Limnephilidae; genus Hesperophylax; species Hesperophylax magnus. Next base: position 11,971,017 of record JAIUSX010000002.1, read on the forward strand.
TTGAGTTTATATTTCACAAATTATTATCCGATTTGTTACTATTGTCAATTACATAATTAATAATTTAAATACATCCATGTCAAATACTATTTTACTAAACATAATAACGTAGTGCTCAAAAAGAATAGTAAAAATAAATATATAATATTGTTGGTGTTAATTAATTTGCTACATTTGCTACAAACTGCGCAAACTTTGCTTTTGCTGATTTAACGGGTAATCAATTTGTTGCTCTAGAGGTTTTTGATACGATGATGATTAACATTAATAACGTCCTATTATACAAGTCATATTGTCATGCCCAACATGTTAAACAATATATTACCATCTCACCAATGTTCAATATCAATTCAATCGAAATGACTCGGCACTCTAATGACTCACATTATGAATTCTGATTAACGGATTACTAAAATCTTTAATGTTTCTAGAGGGATCCCTACGGATGTAAGTTACTTATATTCAAGATGAATAAAAACATGAACTTGCCGTTCAAATATTTTATGTAAAACGATTTGAAAATTTTATAAATTGTTTTTCAACTATAAAATTTGCGGTAAGCACCAGATTTTATTTTTCTAGACGATAAATTAGTAACTTACGGAGGAATCCATCTATAAACATTTGAGATTTTAATAATACGTTCATCAGAAATAATTAAAATAAATCCCACCGAAAGATAGATTTTCTAGGTCTGCCAGGGCAAAGTCGACCGTAGGTCCGTCCATTACGCTGGGCTGCGCGCTGAATATTGTTTTACACATCTCCATCACTTGTGTCGTTAAGATACCCACTTTAGAGCCCTTGAGGTGATTTTGCACAAAAACGGATCTATACAAATCGTAATAATATTATTATTATCTATTTTAGATATTTGATAGGACAAATTCAACCGCAGGTCTGTCCAATACACCAGGGTCCCGCGTCGCTTATTTTTGTGCACGGCTGCTTCCCTTACGTCATTAGGATTCTGGCTTTATTTTAGGGTATTGTCTCGCCTTAATTATTGATCTATTTGATTTATAGCCTATTGATATTTTTTTCTTTGAACAATCTGGTCCTGGATTCGTGTTCTAGAAGTGACCGTATCATTTTCTGATTTTTGTCTTCAATAATGAAATAATATCAATGTTGCGTAATTTTGCCTGGATATTTTTTTGTGTAAATATGGGTGCTACAGGGTGGTAGCGTGGTACCGTCATGACACAGATAAATGTTATTAACACAACATAACTCAAATAAATATACTTTTCCAAAATAGTATAAAATTAATATAATAAAAACATAATGTCACATCCTCTGCATACCACTACACCATTGAATTGTTATGCTATGTACACAACATTCAGATATACTCTATGATAATAGAATCTTAATATATAACATCTCTATAACACTAGACTATGGCCTAGGTGTCGAATTTGAATAATTTTGAATGAAATATGTTACAGCTGTTATTAAAAATGGGCCATGTGTCGAAAACTGTGCATAGAATATGAGCAATGTGACGAAATCGCATCAAAATACGATTTTCTTTTATAAAATAATGAATATTTCCAATAAATATTAACTAATATTGAATAAAATATATTTTTCCTACTTTGTTCATAAATAGAAGTGTTATTTTTGCTTTTTTAAAAAAGTTTTATCGATTTTCTCGGAATTATTGAATATATTGTTATTATTATTATTATTTTTAAATGAAAACAAACATAAAATTTTATTTAGACATGCGCGTCAACTTATAACTTTTGTTTCTTTCCCGACGTTGTTTGAGTGGCTGATGTCTTTATTGATGTTAATAATCCTGTTTTAATTTTGTTATATGCGAAAGAGTGTAAAATAAAGTGTTTATAGGCAAAAGAGTGCAAAATTCGCCCTTCTTCCTGTTGGACTAATATTATCATATAAAATATTATTTGTTACACTTGGAAGCTTCTATTTTGTATTTAATTAAAAGAGAAATCTAATATTTGCAAGGTTTACATATTATAATTTGACGATCTTCATCGTAGAGTACTAAGGATCCTTGGCTCTGGGATTTTGGCAGATCAGATAAATAAAATTCGTACGTTGTACGTTTTTTTTTACAAATGGAATTCAAGTATAAAAAACACCCTTAGACTTGTGAAAATATGCTTTTTTTCTTCTTCAATGTTTCTGGGTGTTATGTACCATCATTTCGATTTATGGAGAGAGGGCGAATTTATATTTTAATTGAATGATGTAAAAACCTATGTAGCACGGTGAAAAGTATTTTCGGTATAACCATGGTGAGAGTTTACGATTCAGAATAGAAATACGAGTAGATACATTCGGTAACCATTTCTGATCAATCGAACACTTCCGGTCCTCTTTCTCTTCACTTCCTTGATTCTCACAACATTTCATAAATTTAGGATTCCCTACTTCCATTGGCTCTGGGCAGTTGCTCATTTCGTGCAGGTACGTATTGTGGGATATCACAAAAAAAGATCAATTTTGTTTAAAAAAAAATCACGATCTGTGAAGGTTCTATTCAAGTTCTGTTCTTATATCATTATTGGCCAGTTATTTCACAAAACTGAAATAATAACAGAACTTAAATAGTACCTTCACAGAAGTTGAAAATCAACTTTTGAAATTTAATGAATTGTTTAAATTCTGTGAAATAACCCGTCCTAAATGTTCTTAAATTTTTATACTATTGTTGCTCGCCCTTTAGCATTTGGCACAAAGACCTTGCCACTCGTTGTAAAATAACAAGAAAACTTACACGAAAACATTATTATGATTACCAAATATCGTCTATAACTGGACTCATCGCGTGATCGCTTTAATAATTCTATTTGAGAAATATGAGGAAACATAGTTGCGTGTTTAGAGTCTTTATTATATTGAAATGTCTGCTAAGACCCCCAAAGTCGGTCCCCAATGTCTTCTATTATTTCACGCAATACATATCATTTTAGCACGAGGCTTCCTCGAGGGAAATGAATGACTGAATAGTCCTTTGCCCATATTAACCTTACCGCTATAGGTTAATACATTCTCTATAATTAATTCTGCCCCCAAAGTAATTGGTGGTGTATTTACGTCGAGCCAAACCATGAACACAATAAAGCTTTCAGTGATATTATGGAAAGTGGAAACCCTCCTTGTGATAACGCGGATCTCAGGTAAACATTTGGGTACAGCTCGATATACTTATCTATGGAGGCGGTTAAAACCCTCCGAGTTGCCGATACTCCCAGTCGCTTGAAATTGCTTTAGCCGTGTTTGGCCTTCCTCTTCTGCTTCTTCTTCCCCACTCACTTCTGCCTCACAACGTACACCGATTAGGGATCATAGTCCCACTTGCTCCGGTAGTAGGGAGCGGTTGGGACTCATGTGCGGTATTTACTTAAAAACAGAACTAACGAGCAAACTGTTTTTTTTTTTTATATCCTTTATTTGTATTTAAAAATCTACATTAGCAAACCAGCCAATGTATTTCTTTCCAAATATTTTGTGCCTAGAATTAATTGCTCATTGAATACATATAAAACAACATTTTCCCTATAGTATAAGATGTACCTGATTTTTTTTATTTTTTTTTTATTGTTCTTCAAAGTACAATCCCATTAAACCGCAATTAAGCAGTTTGTCAACAGAATGTTCATGTTCAATTACAACATAACATATTTTCATAATATTATTACTTATTACAATACAACTTATACATCATATTTATCACCAACCACGGCCATAATCAAAAGTATTACTAATACAGAGTATCTCTGCTTAGTAGCCATGTTTTCAGCATATATCTGAATCTCTGAGGTAATTCGCATTTTTTTATATTGCTCGGTAACATGTTGAATATTTTGGGCATGTTGTATTCCAGGGTTCGCTGTCCGTATTTATTGTAATGTTTTGGTAAAAGCATTCCTTCATTTTTTGTGAGCCTAGTATTATGTTCATGTTCGACTTTCCTCTTATATGTATTCAGAGTCAGATATATGCTGAATCAATATTTTGTGCCATAATAAGGCCTGTACCGGTAAGACAGTCAAGTTCCGATACAATAATGATATGTTTCGCCTCTGCGAAAATATCTGTTTTGGAACTAGTAATTTAATCATAGAATTTTGTACTAATTGTAGGTAATTTAAGTTAATTTTGCAAGAGTGTCCCCATGTGGTTATTCCATATCGTAAAGTAGATTCTGCAAGTGATAAGTAAATTGTTTTTAAAATATTCACAGGAACGAAACATTTCAATTTGTACAGTTTACCCACTATCGCCCTCAGCATTGTAAAATTAATTTATGATTATTTTTTTATCAGAAAATACTATCTAGTTCAAATAAACTGAAGGTATTGGATTATTATTATTATTTTATCTTTTAACATTAACGCAGGAGCTCCGAGGAAAATAGTTTCCCTCTGGGACTATTTTATCTTTGGGGATGCTGTGTGAAGGGTCATTTTAAAGAAAAGAAAGACAGGAAGTTCGGGAAAGGAAAAAGTTTGAAGGGTGGTTAGGAATCTGGGTCAGTGTGTCCAGGAGTGACGGACGTATGAATCCATCCCTCCCACTGCGGTGTAAGGCGATAGGCCGAGAGAGTCTGGATGGAGAGGTCAAAGGGTCTCCCTCAACCGGCCTCTTCTGATTCGGCCAGCCATGCTGGATAACCTCACCACATGAACCCGGGCACCGAACTATTTGGGAAGACCTACGATAGAGGTGTTGATCCAATAAAAGATTTCCAGGCAGTGGTACTTAAACCCGCCTCCCAAATTCGGAATTGAAATTGACTACTTTATTCACATTTCAGGTTGAGTTAAAATGATTATGTAATATGTATGCACATTGAGGGCTCCGACCGTCTTCACCAAAGTTATGCACAATAATATGATCGCGATTACGTATAATCACTTCTCGAGAATAATTCTTATTTCTCGTAAGTATAGTATAGGTAGTTATTTTCCAGCGTGCTAAAAATTAGTTCGCGCGAAATGAATAAACGCACGGTGGCTGCCTGCTGCCTTATAATGTGGCACAGTCGCGTCTCTGTACTACAAACGATGCAGTATTAATATGAATAATATAGTAAATTGCGTGATATGCTCTCCTAATCTACAATAACACTCGCCTTGTGATGATCATACAATGCAGAATATGTATTAAATATATTATGATGGAATATTCATTGAAGTAAGGTTTAGGTCGGAGGCTAGGCGACTATGATTAATGCTTAGGTTACGTTTACGACCATCTCAATGACCAACCGGCGTCTTAGGCCCGGTTGTCTAAACTCTAAACCCCCGTCACATTTATTGACGCTCTTGTAACCGACAAATCTCGGTCCGTTAGCGTTTGGTTAAATTAAATGTTGGTTGTTCAATCGACCGTTAAATGCAGCAATATTTGATCATCGGCCGAGAATCTGGGATTAACCCGGGCCGTTGTAAAGTGGCAAATGTAAAAAAAAATCATTGACGGTCAATGTGACAAAGAACTTGGCAAGATATGATAACGTGCCGCTGATATATCCGCTGGTACCTCCCCTATTTCTTCTAGAATTGATTTGACGCATGTAGACAGAAAGATATGTTAACATGACCATATTTTCACGCTGGTCGCAACGCTCGGGAGACCGCTGGCTGGCAGGTCGCGCGTCGCAAGGAAAGACACTGACTGATGCAGCCAAGTCCTTGAGTACACCATTCCTATACTAATAAAAACGAACTCATGTCCTCGCTGGCCGAAGTAAGTGCCAGTGATATTGCTAGCCTATAATCTTTACTTGGCTGTTTTTTGCTGCGCAGCGGAACCGCTTCGATACGCGTCCTTAGCTCTATCTTCAGGGACCCCTCATTATTATTGCTTTGATATTATGTTTGCTGAATACCTTGCATGCAGCAAACAAATACCTCCGATCTTTATAAACGATTTGTATTTTCATCCCACCTAAGATACCCCTATTTTGGTTTAGAAGAACTAAGTGCACAGACACACGCGGATAGCGACTTTATTTTATACTATTTATGTTTTTGGGGTGTTGATTAAAGCACCTGAATTATAGTAAATTTTATGCAAATACTTTACTGAAACATTTATTTTTCTAAAGTTGATGGAATAGATTTTTTTTCATGTTTTTTTTTTGGCTAAAACTCAAACTCTAACCATTATGTTGACAAAATTCGAATTCGTAATCGGCACCCCAAAAAACATAAATGAAGAATCAGAACTACACCAGAATTTGATTTCAAATATCCAAAGTGTTTAGCGAATAAATCGTTTAGCACTCTTATTACAGTCTGTGGTCGAATTCTTATTATGTTAATAATCAATACATATCAGTGCTGCACAAATTTTCACTATGTTTCTGTAATTTAAAGAAATTACTCTACGACCAATATAACAACTTTTATCAGCATATTGTAATGAGAGCTCTGTCTTGTATTTTTTTTTTATCTTGTTGGTCTGATATCATCCAATTAAGTAAGGTGTGTGCTTACTATTTATTTTCTTTACACTTGACTAAGCTAAGATAAGGATCTAAATTTATGAAAATGGGTGTCTTATCAAACGGAGTAACTACTTCGGTATAGATATTTTTGCATTATGTGTATGGGCATAACGACTGATGTTAATGAATGATATTGAAAGAAGGGTAAATGCCGGTAACTCCATTAATAGAGGACTGAACGCTGTTGGCGCTAACAAAAAATTGTCCAAAGAAGCGAAGTTAGCAGTCCACAATGGAGTTCTGGTACCTACCCTGATGTATGGAAGTGAGGCATGGAACTGGCAGAGAAAGGATGAAAGTAGATTGAATGCTATTGAAATGAGATCCCTGAGGCGTATGTGTGGTAAAACCATGTATGATCGTGTAAGGAATGTGGAGATCCGCAAAGAATGCAAGGCTGATTTAAGCGTAATGAGTAAGATTAAGAAAGGGACGCCTAGATGGTTTGGGCATGTAGAGCGAATGAGCGTACGGAGGATATATGATGCAAATGCGAATGGTAGCAGAAGTCGGGGACGCCCGAGGAAGACAGATACTCGAGTCGGGCCATATCAAGAGTCAGAATAATAGAAGAGTATGTATGAGACGATGTATGAATGTGAATGAGGCAAGGAGTGTGTGCCAAGACCGAGTTGTTTGGCGGTCCGTCCTCTCTGCCTACCCCTGCGGGGAAACGGCGTGATGGTTAGTTAGTTAATGAATAATGAGAATTTAACTGAAAACCAATATCAATGCTCTTTCGGTGGTTATTTCGGGATAATCGCCCCGATGGAAGACCACCATTGAGTAACTACAGAAGCGTTGAAATGGCCTAGAAGTGTTTAGAGACCAAATCTGAATAGCCAGATATTTCCCGACTTTCGTCTTTATTTATTTTATTTGGTACAATATTTTTTACATTTTAAGTTTTCCAGTAATGTTGGCCTCTTTTGGTGGCTTGCCCGTGCTGAGGCCTTCATTTTATAATATGAAAATATAATCTACATAATACATTTAAAGAGAAAATAATACATTTAAAATTAAAAATACATAATACATAATAATATATTTAACATTAAAAAATAATACACTGAAAATAATCTTATGTGTTTGTGAGTGATGTGTGTTTATATTGGTTTTGTGTGTTACGTATAGGTTTTATTTTTATTTTATGCTATGACATTTTGGTAATATTGTCTTTTTTGTTCTTTAATCCATTTTATAATTTTGTGTGTGAATTTATTTTTATTTTCCTCAATTTTAATTTCAAGTTTTACACTGTTGAAAGCTTTTATAGCATGGTACTGGTAGTGTCTTTGTCCAAAGCTTGAATTTACTGTCGGAGTTTTTATGTTTTCTTTGTACGCTTGTCTAACTGGTCTGTTAGTATTATTTTGTGTATGTTGAAATTTATTTTTTCTATAAAAAATGTAGTTCAGTAGTGTTTTAACGTATAATTGGCGTATATTTAGTACGTCACAGCTGTTGAACATTTGGTCTGTATCAGTCAGTAACATATATTTTTTATTTTTTTTATTTTTTTATTTATTACTTGTAAATTATTTAACATTATAAATGATAACAATATGCAGACTTCTATATATAATTTTTTCGTTATTATTCTACTACTCCATAAGTTGAGCTCAGGAGCTCGTGTATAGGAGCTCATATATTTTTTTATTTATTGATTTTATTTTAGTAATTTGTACATTTAAGATTACAAATGACTAATTAATTATTACATTTAAATATACTATGTTTTTTTTTTCTTTCTTGATATGGCTCCTACACAACATCTTAAACTTTTCAATTGGGGCAGACTTAAGGTTTTCCGGCAGCGCGTTATAGTATTTCATCCCTTTATAAAATATACTATTCTGGGTATTCGCTTTGTCCTTCTTTGGTAGCCTGATTTCATTGCACGTCCTAGTTTTATGTTGGTGTATGTCCTTGTTGTATACAATTTGATTCGAAAAATATTTGGGTAGCAGGTTGTTTACTATTTTGTGTAAAAATATCATCGTGTTCAAGGTCAACATCTGTTTCACCGTTAGCCAATTTAGTTCGTTTAACATTTTATTTACTTTTGAATATCTATTTCGTCTGAGTATTGTTCTCATTGCCCTATTTTGGAGAATTTGAAATTTATTTTGCTCTCGGTCGTTACACAGGAAAAGGATAGTTGAGCAGTAATTAAAATGTGGAGCAATAATGGAGTTATAAATGGTGATTGCAGTTTTTTCGGACAGTTTTTGGCGAATTCTTCCCAAGAAAGATATCTTTTTTCCAATTTTCTTTTGGGTATATTCCGCATGTTTGTTAAAGTTGAGTTTGGAATCTATTATAACTCCTAAGTATTTTATATCGGTAACATTTTCAATAATTTCACCATCAATTTTGATTTTGCTTTCACTGGATGTCTTCTTATAACCAATTACCATACATTTTGTTTTTTTTGTATTTAATTTAAGCTTATTTATTTTTAGCCATCTTGATACATTATCTAGTTCATTATTTAAAATATTTATTAGTTCTTCATAGTTTTCTCCAATTATATATATAAGTGTATCATCGGCAAATAGTCGTACTTTGCATTTTGAAAATATTTTCACCATGTCATTAATATAGAGTATGAACAATAGAGGTCCAAGGACTGATCCCTGTGGTACTCCTAATTTATTTTCCATTGGTTTTGAAAATTGATTATTAATTTTTGTTACCTGTATTCGGTCTTTCAAATACTCTTTTATTAATTTAATGGCTAGAGTTGAGAAACCAATTTCTTTAAGCTTTCTTATCAATATTTCTCGATCTATGGTTTCGAATGCCCTTTGAAAATCCAAGAATATTGCTAAGATAAATTTATTACTATTCATTCCTTCTTTCCATTCTTCAACGATTACATTTAACGCTGTTTCACAAGAATTATTACATCTGAATCCCGATTGTTCTTGGTATAAAATATTGTGTTCATCTAAGTATTGCAATATTTGTTCTTTTATTATTACTTCAAGTATCTGTTCATATTTCGGTAAGGTGTTTATTGGTCGAAATTCTTCACATTTTCTGGTATTTTTAACCTTTGGGACCGGTATAATGGTAGATAGTTTCCATGACTGTGGAAATTTTCCCTCTTCAATTGTCTGATTAATAATATTTAATAGAGTAGATCCAATTACTGGAAAAGCATCTTTTATCACACTAATAGTTAATCCATCTGAACTGTTTTTTGATTTAATTTTCTTTAAAATGTTAAATAAATATTCTGCAGTTATTTTTCTGAAGACCAATAATTTTTTGTTTGAGTTGTTATTATCATTTGTGGGGTTGAAAACAATGTTAGGTATTAATTTGTTAATTTGAGTGATGCTTTCTATAAAATATTTATTAAAGCTATTAGCCATGTTTTCTTCGTTTATATCTTTTGGGAAGTTTACTATTTTTATGTCGTTTTTGTTATCGCCATGTACTAATTCTTTAATGCTTTTCCAAATTTTTTTGGGATCCCCTTCTTCCGATTTTATTTTATTTTTTATGTACTCATTATGCGTTCTTTTTATGTCTTTGGAGTATTTATTTCTCATTTTTTTGTAGTTATTCCAATCCATAGTATTATTAGTAAGGCGTGCTCTCTTGTAAAATGTATCTCTATCATGCTGCATTGTGCGTAGTTCTTTTGTGAACCATTTATTATTGTTTCCTTTACGTATCTTCTGTTCTGGAACTACTTCATCAATGGATTTTTTAATGTTTAATATCGTCTGGTCAGCTTTTTTGTTATATTCCATTTGATTTATTTCATTCCAATCAATAGTCTCTAAGGTCTGAATGAAGAGTTCTTTATTGTATCTTTTGTAATTTTTAAATGTTATTACTTGTGTTTCTTTACTGGAGTTGTAGTTTTCTCTGTCATTTAATAGAATTTGAATCATATTATGGTCGGTAATTTTATGTTTATCTAATACATTAACACATAGGTTAAATTTATTTGAGATAACCAGATCAATCAATGTTTTAGAGGTATTAGTAATTCGTGTGAAATCTTTAACTAATTGTTTCATACCTGCAGTTTGAATAATAGATTTCAGTTTTTTTGTGTATATGTCTGCATTTGCTTTAACATTTATATTGAAATCTCCAACTATGATGTTAATATTTTCATCTTGCAAATTTTCCATGCTCCATCTTTGAAAATATGTTAAGAAGTCGCATTTACTCGTGTTTGGTGATCTATAAATAACAGTATATACACCTTTCTTGATTCCTGATTTAATGCTGATGGCTAAAATCCAACAATGTTTTTCATGTTGGTGATTTGATATCACTTCATATGGAACTTTATTACTTAAGAGAATCATCACTCCTCCTGTATGTCTGCTATGCGAGTCACAACGGATGGTATTATAATCATCAAATATAATTTCACTATCTTGGATATCTTCAGTCACATGTGTTTCACTCATCATAAGCATAAAAGGTTTCTTCTCTTCTAAAAGTATTTTGACCTCTTCGTAATGTGCTATGATGCTTTGTATGTTCAAGTATATAATTTCATCTTTCTCGTAACTTTTGTTTATAAAAAAGAAATTCTGCTCATTTTTGCTTCAAGTTTTCTTTTATAAATTGGGCATTCCTTACTCATGGCTGAGTGACTACAATTTAGTTTCAGTCCTAATCTTTTACTTGTCATTATACAATTGATGCACTGAATATCCTCATCCATGCAATCTTTAACGTCATGATTTTTTGCGCATTTTGGACAAGATTTTAGGTTTCTGCAATCTATAGCCTTGTGGTTGAACCCATTACATTTAAAACATCTCATGATATTTAAATTGTCAAAGACCCATATATAACATATATCTTTATCCCTACCTCCTTTCTTCCTTCGTGGTCATATGCCTCAGATTGGGGATGCCATAGTCCCTATGGCAACGCGAATTTTCGAAATATTTTGTAATGTAATAATCGATTATTTTTTGTATTATTAATCGAATCACTAACAACAAAATGTATGAGCTTCTTCGTTAGACGCGCTGAAGTTCTGGGAACCATGATTTGAGTGCAGGCTGACTATGTTGTTCCACTTGGATAATTAATTAGCCTAATAAAAATAAAAAGTCTAATAAATTATGCCCCAGCCAAAACAACCACCTGTTTATACACCTTCAGTACGCTCACCAAGTATCGATACCAGTCCCACCATAATAATACTCACTTGACAAGTGCTCTCTGTCAGTCAATTATTCAATTTCTCGAGTTTATTGCTCAGCCTAATTACCTGCAAGCATTCCATCGCTCCCGTCCTCCAGAAAGTGAATGGTAGAAGTCGGAAACGCCTTAGGAAGGCACACCACGACCAAGTGAATCAAATACTTGAGTCGAGTCATGTCACGAGTCTCTAGTAAAAGAAAAGTACCTACGTATCAGGCGATGCATGAATGTGAACGAAGCAAGTAGTGTGTGCCAGGACACAGTTGTGAGGTGGTCTGTCCTCTCAGTTAGTCTCTATTCAATGGCAGATCTCTTGTGTTATCTTCTAATCAGAAATCGGAAGTAAAATCTGACGCCGCAAGCCCCCTCATGGAAACTTGTTATCGATATTGATTCATTGAAAAGGCGTTGTTGTGCCCGCTGTCCAGTTTTGCGACAGATTTCTCTCTTACTTCCTCTCCATTCTCTCTGTCTACTTTCACCGCCTGCGAACTGCAATACTATGCTAAATCACTTGTAGGTATATACGTATTCCTTTTGTTTTTATGGTATTCAAGCAGCGCAGCGTTGCAGGTGACCGCTATCTGTTGATAAAGTTGACCACTGTAAGCTACCGACAAATCTTCATCATCCAAGATTCTTTTGTTTTGCTAGTGTTTAATTAATTATTTGTCCACCCCGCCCAGAGTGATGCCATATTTTCTGGTTATTAACTCACCATAATATTATGGTTGCGAGTTATGATGTAAATTATCATCAATGTTATTATTACATCATTCTTGATTTTGATATCTATGGCAGAGGTTTCCGATCTGTGGGTCTCGGGCCGAATTTGATGATTGCGAAAAATTTTAACCTCCGATGAAACTAAAAAGCTGATTTCTTTATAACCCATACCTATTATCAAAATACGAGAATACAAAATAATATATACCCCCTTTATCATCTTCATAAAGCAAGGTGGGTAACGAATGTTTGTAGTATTCAAAATTATTATTTTAAATAACAATGTGGAGGAACCTCGTGCCTTTCTATTTTATGGCTAAAAGTTATTGCATTGCTGTGGGGTAAAACATGAGTGACTTCCATCGACCAAGTATTAAGGGGGTGACAGGTTACGCTAAAAGTTCAAAGCGTTTTTATATAACTCCATATTGCTCGCCATACAAATACAATCCGATACAGAACTGTCACCTAAAAGATGATGTGTTATAAGTGTGGGCGTGGCGACGATATGCGCCGTAACAGGCTAGCCAGGCTATATTTGAAAATTCTTCGACCCCCTCTGCAACTTACGGCAGGAGAGGGGGTCAGAACAATTTGTGGAGCGTCTAATTACGCGGCTATCATCTTTCAAACTGGCAGATCCCATACAAAGAAATGATTTTCCGCGGCAGTTTCCCAATTGATCTGCCCCCCTCTCCTGAGTAAAATTATAGCGTGTTGTGTCACCCCAAATATAATACGTATATGCCACGCCCAAATTAATAATAATATAGCGTAATGTGACTATCTACACAGAGCGTGTCAATCTTAAAATTAATACCCGAACCAAAAATATTGGTTTAAGAAAACATTTATCAAAACGAAAGTGCATTATCCCGCAGTCGAAAGATCGGAAGAAGCATTGCTTTTTGGTTTTTGTTGGTCTGCACGGAGAAAAGTTGCAATACGTTCGTCCCAACGGTGAGCTTTGTGAAGAAGTTGGGTTGTTAAGTTCATCTCTGTATCTTGTGACGCGATGCTTTTCGTGCTAGCTGTTGGCTGATAAATGAACAAATTAAATCTTTTGTTCTGTTTTATATTGTTGGGTACTTGCATTTATATCTAGGCTTTCGAAGCGAGTCATCGGAATTCGATGGGGAGTTGTATTATGAAATTACTCTTAGGTGGTGCTATTTTTAGATTGTAATTAGGTATGAGAGGGCTAATCTATTGTTATTATGTATCGATGGTTGACATCTTTTCAGTTCGACTCATTTTCTGTCTCTAACCATTTATGTGTTATCTGTACGTCTCCAACAGCAAAAATCATATTTATTATGATTTCCTCTACTAGTAGACTAATACTTATATCGCATGCACTTCCCAGTGTCAGGTTGATACTAAATACCAGAAGATAGATAGACCAGGATAATTTCTACCATTATATGAACTCATTTACAATCTTTGGATTACGCCAACTGTTCAATCAACTGAAATGCTGTATTGCTATATTGTCAAAGGTATCTTGAAATTCTTATGCATGCCTTTTGTACCGAATAGGCATGTGTTCGAAAAGTTGCTAGTTACTAGATAGTACATATTGACAAGGCATGAATAGAAAATGGTTAGCTATTATTATACAGGGTGTTAAGTGACGTACTTGGCTTACTTTAACCACTGATTCCTGACATTATAAAAATGGAAATGATATTTATTTTCAAAAATATATTTTTTTTAAATCTTCCACATGTCGACACTGGTCACTCAGCCTAGTAACCGCCCAACCCCTAACGTCGACCCTAGCTGTCCAATTCCTACTGATTTTCTATGTTTTTGTAGAAAATATAAACATAAATAAAGTCACCGGAGACCAAAAGTTCCTTTACATTTACTGTTACTCCAAATAATGTCAGGAATCACTAGTTAAGTAAGTCAAGTACGTCCCTTAACACTCTGTATACTCGTCCCTACGAGTTTTCGCTGAGACTAGTTACACGGGTCTAATGATTCTCTAAATTCTAATTCCCTTGTCATTTGAACAGGTAACTTTTCGAACTTTGCGGTTTTAACGGGTTAATATTTCAACATCTCTGCAAAGCTTCATAATTGAGCGTTGCCGGTACTGTACAGATTTTATTATATCAGCGAAAAGAAAAATTAACCGACTTTTTTTTTTGCACTGGTGATCTCAATATTATTATAATTAAGTACGTATAAGTTTCTACGTTTGTAATTCAATTAGTATCATATTGCGGAGAGTAAATTTTGTGTTCGAAAACAGTGAGTAACTCGCTTTCAATGGAATTTAAAAATTTCCGTTATATATCTTGCTTATTTTCCATGGTAATAAATAACCCACCTTAACACTCTTGATAAGTGGGTAGACGTACAAATCCACCGAGATTCAAGTTTTTTTTTGTTTTATTTTGTTTTCATTCACAAGCAAACTACTAACAAGTTCATTTTATCGGAATTTCTTTGTCAAAAAAAGTTCGTTCCACCTGCGCGCGCCGTGTAGTGCGTACAGCGTCCAAAATTAGCGCCATCGGCGGCCAATGGTTGCGCTAAAGGTCACTTCACTCCTGTCGTGCGGCGCTGCCGGGGATAGCTTTGATGAGACTCGCGCAATATGAGATTACCGCACAAGAGTCCCAACTGCTCCCCGGGTATGCAATGAGGCTGAAAGTAATGGAGAGGGGAAGTACCTGGCAATTCAGATGTGGTCCCCAAACACGGCTAAAGCCATTTAAAGCAACATTTCGATACTGAATAGCGGTGTTTCACCAGGGTGATATTGAAAGTATCTACCACTCGCGACCTCCGGATTCGTAGCCAAGGATCATAATCACTCAACACTCAACCCTCAAAGGCCGTCAAAAAGCAGTACCCAAATAAAACCAATTGTATACAAAGACGGATGATAGCAGATTTGCCAGGGACAGCTTTGGTGTGACTCCTGCAGTATTTAAATAAAACTAATTGTATACTTAGGTGACCGGATAAATCATCACAATGATAATTCATAACATCTTTAAAAAGTTATATAAAGTCATGGAAAGTGAAGAAACAAAAACTTTATTAAACTAATCAAACTGGGTTAAGTACGTTAGGTTAAAAAAAAATTTTTCATCGTTCGTAATGACTTTTTATCACTTTTTAAAAGTGTGTTGAATTGTCACTGTGTTGAGTTATCATGGAACCGTATACTTATTATAGACGGAAGATGCGCAGATTATGGTCGGATACGTGTGGCATTAACGGCGCCTGTAAAAGGTAAGCAGTGCTCGTTTTGGGAATGCGGAAATGACACTTTTTCTTATTTTCGTTCCCAAAAAGAAACAACGCTCGGTACCTGCTATTTTACGAGTTTATTTGTTTTTACTATGGTCATGCCGCTTAGAACACCGTTGTAACAGCTCTCTCCCTCTCTCTCTCTACACGTCATGCGTCGTGTACATAGTATAAAGTGGGAGCGGTAGGTACACCTATTATTTAACTTTTATAATATAAAATACAAAAGTTTAATGATAATAGTGTTTTTGGTTAAATAAACCTACACATTATCAATTCAAACTGTGTTCAATGCAGCGGCATGGCTTATAATCGGGGTGTCTAAATATTCGCACATTTCAGAGATACAAACGTCATAATTGTCTCAAATTCTTTTGAGATAACTTTTAATGTTTTGTTTAGCACAGATCAAAGATATTAGAAGAACGAGATATGCTATGTTGGCCGCCGGACCGTAGCCGGAGTACTACCTAATTAGGGTACTTTGAACGGTATCGGGACGTGTACGCACAGAAATCTGTTCTATGTATTAGTGCGGATACCTTAGCGTAAGCGAAGGTGTGCAGTAGTATTGGTGAACAAAACCGGCGACACTCGGCAAAACAATTCCACTCAGTACGAACTGCGCATAGCACATCTCGTTCTTCTAATATCTTTGGCACAGATGAATGTAGATTTCGAAGGAAGCTGAATAATAACTAAGAGATTTATTATACACATTTTTATTTGTAAAGAAAAAGTTTCACTCCTTCGTTATATTTATTCATTTTAATTTACATTTATGATTTGTAAAAATCATAAAATTCTTATTGAGCGCCGTTTTGTGGAAAATGTTCACTCCAAACACGTATGTATAGATAGAAACAATTTTTGTGTCGATAAAATACCTACATAGTATGTGATCGTTTCAGAAGATCAAAGTTGATTACGCTGCACCTACTATCGGTAAAGAATTCATGCTTGATTATGGTTTTAGAGGGTTCTTTGATCGTTGCACTTCACAATTCATTAATTTTCTTAATATTTGCTCATAGTTAAGCTAATGAAAATGACTCCCAATCCAAGACATCTTCACGAGACATCGCGTGCATCGTAATTTCTCGGGGTCGGTTCTGGCGTTTGATATTATGTCAGTTCATTCAGATGGTGCACAAATTATTCTTTGTCTAATAAATTACTCGATTATAGCGGGCATCGAATCCACCGACATCATTGTGTTCACTTTTGAAAAGCAAATAAAAAACGGCGCTTTCTACAGAAATGGGGTTTATTTTATTTTATTCATTGATTCATTCATTTATTCATTCGAATTAGATCATTGAGTTCTTCCAAGGTATGTAAGGCCGATGTTTAAAAACGTTTCCTTTCAGGTATCCCCACAGGAAGAAGTCGCAAATTGCAGCCGGAATTACCGCTGGGCGGCGACGAAAGAACGGCCATTTGCAAGAAACGTGCGGACGGCGATAAAAAAACGATTTTGTAAAATTGCTTTTTGCCAGGAAAGGCTCGATATTATACACGAAATTCAGGCAATTATTTAATCAACTAGAAGTTTCTTGTTCAAATGAGCGGAATCTAGTTTTCTTTCTACTTACTACTACTTGGTGTAATAATTTGTATATTAACCGGATATGCCGGTCCAAGTAAGCCTGGTAAGCGGAAGCTGTACTGTTTTACCCACTGTTGTCTATTGTTATTATTTATTATCATTCATAACTTCCAGTAACAGTAACACATTATATGTATTGTATTATTATGGTCGCCAGGGAGCCTAGTTCATTGTTAGATCTATGAACAAATAAACTTATTCTTGAATACCTTCCGTTAGTTTGACTCGTGTCGTGCACACTTTTCCGAGAACGGTTTCACTGTTTTGAATATAATTATTCATTAGTCAAGTTGAGTGGCAGCCCTCGTGGCATTATGGTTTCTGAGGTGGTCGATAGCTCGGTGCGACATGCGTATTTTTTTTTTAAATCACCCCGTAAAACACAAAGTTTTTTTTACTATAATACATGTATTTAAAAAAAAAAAATTGACTGAGGGTTGAACCTTCCTACCCAGGAACTGGAGTCGACATTTATTTCGTATATTAACTGCTGTATTGTAATCCGATTTCAGAGAAATGCGTACATTTTCGCGTATTTGTATGTGATTGCCACCAAAATGCATGCCAGCATGCGTTGTCATCGAATGTACGGAAACAAAAGTGAAATTCAAATAGATGTATTTAAAACCTTTTCACTAACGCTAAATTCCCGAAAATGAATTGAAATGGGATTCGCACGGCTTCGCCCACCGCATGCAATGCAGTGTATGCATTACTGTTCTAAATAGGATGCACCTTTTTAATATTAACTTCACACAGGAGACCCTGAAATAATTTCCCTTAGGGTCTATATCATCTTTGGAGACGCTGTGTGGAGGGTCTTTTTAAGGAAAGGAAGGAGTGAATATGGGACCTGAAGAGACCCATGTTGTAGGAGGGAGGAAACACAAAGGCCGGCAAATTGTTCCACAGCCGAGTTGTTGACGTAATACCGGTAGAACAAGGACAGTATTCTGTAAATATTGCAATCCGATTGTTAAGATTAATCACCTACTTTGGGATTTGAACTCGGTGTATTCAAAAGTCAGCCGAGCATCCCAAAAACACCTTAAAAGTTTTGGTTTTTAATTGTGTTATCTTTGGTTACACTAATATTTTTTACGGTATTTCTAATAATTCTAATTTGTATAATTATGTGAAAAAAACGTATCAGTTTTACCTGTCACGTCGCCGGACTTTAAACCCACAACTTACCGCTCCGGTACGTAAGTCTTCCATCCCCTTTGATAAAATCAATGTTCGTACTGTTCACCTGTTATATCTCGGATAAAGTGATCGATGGTCGCAGGTGAATTTTATTTAATAGCAGCGTTATTTAGTGACCGCACTTTTCCGACATTCTGCGCCAGCCGCAAGGTACCGTTCTGACAACTGACCACTCGTGCAGTGACCAGTGACCACATTCATCTTGCGGACTGCCACCGGCCACCGTCGTCATTGCATTGACAATAAATTAGGTTTTTTTGTAAAAGTCATCGTCTGTGCTCAGACGTAGAGGCATTTTGAAGGAAAGATGGCTGACGCAGAAATAATTTCATAAACCAGCATAGAAGAACACAGGACAACAGGAGTAAGTGGGTAAAACACGAAGTTTGGACGTCAAGTTACCTTGAGTTTACTTGAAGTTTGTTTGAGTCGTAAATTAATTAACTTAACGTAATTTGCTTCAGGCAGTTGGGAATCTCGTGAGGCAACACAATAAAAAACCACCCAAATGTGATGTTTTTAAATTTGTGATTTTCTTTTATATCTGCTCTTGCTCTTATGGTCGACATTGTTGCATTTTTCATCGGCTGGAAAAAGACGCCGGGTGATTTTCACTCCCAACATGAACAGCGCATTATGCATGAATATCGTCCCTTCGCTTACGCCCCCTTATTTTTCGCTAGCGAGTTGTCATAACAAATTGCGAGTTACTAATACCTATAATTTTCGAGGGTTGGGTGTGATGAAACTGAATTCTAATGTAAATATTTCGCCCAACATTACTTGTTCTGAAAATGTCTTTATTTATGCATATTATATTTATAGAAAGTAGAGAAAGGTCGAGCAACGCCGGGTACATGTCAGCTATTATATTCCGGAAGAAATTCTCTAAACGATAGTGAAAACCAAATCAAAATTCATTGTGTAGTTTAGAAGAAGTAAGCGCACAAACAGACAGAGGCGGATAGTCACTTTGTTTTATAGTATTTAGTTTAGAGAAACAAAGTTTGTTTGGCTACCATTGGCGGCTTTGCGAAGGTCCTATCTGGCGCCTCTCGTTTTAGCGGTTTAGCGCTGGCCTCAGAATTTAGATGAACCTTTGCCCTTCCGAGAATAAACCCTGCAAGGGATCTGTGTGTGTGTCATATTCATATTCCCACGGCGGCCATAAAGTTGGCCGCCGTGCGCTGGTGGGTGGGTGGAGCCGGTTGGGGTAGATGGGTGGGTAGGGTGGACTCGGGGGCTGCCCGCGGGATGGTGCTCGCCAAGTTAACGCGTGAACTTTACTACCCCTGTATTAGCTGATCTCTTCATCTGCCCTCTCGGGTGCATGATACACTGATCTTTGCACGTTAAACATTTTGTTTTTCTGAATATATCTACTCTTTACGACATATGCTAGGCTCATTGCAAAGCCCATCAAACTTAACAACGAAGTTCATAACACTCAGACTTGGCAACGCTTATGTAATATATTAAATGAAAATATATTTTTTGACCCGTGCGGAATCTTTCATGCAACCACGCGATTCAAAGTCGGTGGATAAATTTTGAAGTCCAAATAGTTCAGGAACCGCTGGCTAAAGTCTGTCGGGTACCTCTTGTTACATCCTGTAGGTATCCATATAATGCTATCCATGTGAAAATAATAATTCAACCTAAATTTCTAGTGAATGGTATGTTAAGGATTCAAAGGTCACAAAGGTTGACTTAGTTATCTCGTTCGCCCTTTTCTTCGCTGAAATGCTTTGTTAGTCCATTGTTTGGAACCTTTATGGCGATATTACCATCGTTGTGGTTCCCCCTTGCAGTCGGCCGTCAGGTGAGTCACTCTCCATCAGCGGGGGTGCCCGTGACGTCACTTCAACCCACCACACCACCGATAATAATACCTATTATAAACCCCCTAGTTACCCCTCTTATATCACTCCGATTTCCTTTATATTTTACCATTCAAATAGTTTTGTTTGCCAATTAGTAGACCACGCCATCCCTCGAATAATGTCATTTCTTAGCTACAGAGCCTGCCATTGAAAGCTCTGTTGTAACCTCCCTCTTTCATCAGAAAGAGTGGAAGGTTATTTCGGAGCTAACAGTGGTATACCCATTATTACTAGTAGTTCTGTGAACTTCTAGTATTCCGATTTGACAGGTTGTGTGTCAGAGCGCACGAGCGCGCTCAGGCGGAATAAAAAGGTACTATCAAACACGACTACCATCTTGGCAGGATTGACCGGAGCCGGAACACACAAACAATCTATCTATATAAATAAAGATGTAATTGTTCGTTACTTCAAAATCTTAAATCTCCGAAAGCTCAATTGGTTTGAAATTTTGACAGAACGTTGCATTCGAATACGTGTGTTTTTATATACCATATTATATAGATGTCACCTGTGACATGTAAAAACACTGTTAGACAAACATGCTTTTCTTTGAAAAACAGCCCCATATGTTGGACGTAAAAGCAACACGCGCTATTGTTTCTCTATCCGCACAGACAAACTGAACCACAGCAACGCGTGGCGGGGTAGAGATAGTTATCAATAAAAATGTTACAATATCAAAATTGAAATGATTGAATCCTCTTACATTGCACGATGTTCCACGCTGCACCTATTTATTTGTAATGTCTTACGTAATGCACTGTGCAGGTATGTCAGTATATGCATTTTCATTATGTGTCAGAAGCTATAATGTATATATCGATTAGTATCTAGTTACTACCTAAGATTTCAACACTCTTATTGGATAATTCGCAAATACAAAGAAAAAATACAATTTAGGTCTTGTTTTATTTTTTGACAGTACAATCATATTTCAAAGCTCAGGCATAAGAATTGAACACAGAGAAAAAGCTGTGCAAATTTTAAAGCTCAGACATAGAAATTGCATATAGAGAAAAAGCTGTGCAAATTTCACAATTAGCTGTTCGAGACTTTTTGCTCTTTTGCTTCTTTGTCCATGCAAGTTTATATGTAAATTGATACTTACATTATAGGTGGGAATGTCAGGATCTTACGGGAGCATCATATTAAACACTTCATAAATCTGTTCAATGCCTATAACCCATAAGCAAATAAGCAAGCCATTTACAAAGTTTTTGTCATCGAATGTGCGTTGTATAAACAGTACAATTATAACAATTCAAGTTTGTTATAAAATTATAAAAAATGGTACAAACTGAATAATAAAATTAAAAAAATATATGTAGTCCTCATTGATTCCCAACAATTTCGCCCACCAGAGGGGCATTCATGCTGGTTGTGGGGCGAGCATGAGTAAGTTATTTGGGGAACGATATAATATGATTTTGAGCGATAGGCATACTTTGCGCATTTACTTTATTATAAACATGTAGACAATTAAGCCCTTTTTGCTTACATCTAATTGATGCAATTTATTTCTTTGGAATGTGACTTTCCCATGGACATCCAAATTAATAAACTTGCCCTAACATGATATCTGGGTATCATTTCGACGAGCTGGAAGCAAACCACGTGACCATATTTTTGGCACCAGCAGGGTTCGAGAATGCTTTGAATAAAAATACGACATCAGTCTTACATTGACCACCGAAGAACGCACATTGAAATAACCAGACCCTGCGCAGAAAAAAGTTCGCCAAAGTAATGTATAGGTTTGCAGCGCTGTCCGTTGTGGAACTTTTCTGCACAGGATCTGGATGTTCCTTACGAAACAGCTGGCGTAGCGACGCTAAATTTGAACGAGTTGGGTAAATTATAATACATTTGTAAAAGTGTCTAACTAAATATTGTAGCAAAATATTAAATTTTGGAAACAAGCCCGAACTTTTGTTTACCTGATTTGGGATTTCCAGATAAGGTTAAACGTGACGTTCGTTATAATCTAAGTGTTCATAGATGGGGTTAACTTAATTATTTTTTATTAAAAAACGCCTTTTGAAAGTCATGCTTTATAATATTAAGACGATTTTAATGTTTGCGCCCTTACATACCCAATATGAATATGAATAAATAATTTTATCTGTAAAAAAAAACTCATTTCCTTCAAAAAAGGCATGCAAATACAATATTTTATCGGTAGTTTAATCCTATATTGTATTTGTATGCCTACCTTGAAAGAATTGAGTTTTTATACGGACAAAACTATTTATTCATATTCATATTGTGTATGTACGGGCGCGAACAAAAAATCGCCTTAATTTTGTAAAGCATAACTTGGAAAAAGCCACAGACATAGGAATTAATAGACGAGAAGATAATGGCGAGGGGTAAAATCAACTGTTGAAGAACGAAGGGAGTAAGGCTGACTGTGATTCGTCAATAAATCAATCTGACAGTAAATAGGCATCTCGCATTATAATATCACCATTTAGTTCTTAAAATTAAAATCTGCTTTTGAATGAATAGACATTTCTACATGGGAGCGCAAATTACTCGCCACGTTATGAACTAATTTGCGAAGTCCAAATTCGGCAAAGTAAGGCAGCTTCTATTTTCAGAGTCGTAGTTAGTTTCAGAGTATTTAGTTAAGACACTTTTACAAATGTCTCATAATTTACTTACCCCAGTAAACAACGATGAGCACACTTGAGAATCGCTACATTGTGATGTGATAGTATATGTTTCTAAAACTGATCCATATAATACGGTGTGAATAAGCTTAAAATAAAGTAAAATAATGCTTACTTATGGAATGTAATACGACAATTGGGTTTATTCTCTTTTTCACATCTATTTTTACAAGTTTTCATAGTACAAGTCAACATTTTGCCGTGTTATTTCGTAAAATGAACCGATGATGCCTCGACCATAGTTCGCACAAGAATGATGACGTCACGTTTTCAAATTTCACTTGAGGCCATATGCGAGCCCAGCCGGCTCAATTGAACCGGTATGGGGAGTGGGGATAATACGCTTTTAATCACTTAGGGCAGGTCTACTAATATTCATATGTCTATGGAAAAAGCGTTTTTTAATACAATAATAATAAACGTCGCGTTTAACCTTAGATTTTTACACAGCCAGCAATTTGCGCACCATTGTAAAAAGGACTAGTACTTCGTAAGTAGATTTTATTTTCGAGGACCGAATGGTGATATTACGATGCGAGTTGGCTGTAACCTGTCAGGTTTATTTATTGTCAAATCGCAGAAAGGGGACGGTCCACGTCGCCTCCCGCGCTCCTCGCACTTGATCTGTGTTCCCTTTCCCTGATTGGCTCGTCTATTAATTTGAATGTTTATGGGCTTTCCGAACGATAAGAATCGACAGCGTTATTTATTTGCTTGTCCTTGGGTCTAGTCAAATTTTAGACTGCGGCTGCGGCGCTTTCTTTGTATGCGCCGTAATTGATAATTTTAATGGGTCCTCTGATATAACTGGTGAACTTTTCTTGAAGTTTTTCCTTCGTGAGAGCTACGAGAGTCCGGTTTAGGTCACGATTTTATAATTCTCGTAAATTTAGTCATCGGGCCTGAACGCTGCGTTATTGGTCACCTAAAGCATATTTCAATAGGTATGATGATTGTGAGTGGATTGCATAAAACTATAGTATGTTATATCCTGCCACCCAGTTGGGAGTACCCATTGCCCAGCAGTGTGCAGGAGCAGAGGCGACCAAACAGTATGACTTATAATATTATCAGTGAATCACGGAAAGATAGTCCCCTGCGATACACGTTGTAATAATATTAACTGACTTGCGACCTTCGTGCGAATGCTTGGTGTATGTTGTCGTCGAGTCGGCGATAAATTATTATTGTTTCATACGTGTAAATGTGCATGTTGTTTGTGCTTACCTACCTAAATGCAAGTCAATGATGAAATGATTTATGACAGGCCTTTTAGCAACTAATAATACATTATTTAAGCTGTTGTATCCGAAAACGGCCTATTCTATGCGCGACTTTTTGTCTTCGCATTGCGACGAAATGAGTGCAGATTATGGCCAAGCACTTCCCGAATGGCCTTGGAATTCTTAAAAAATCACACTTTATCTTCTTTTCCGTTTTATTTTTTTATTATTTCTGGTGGCGATACGGATGAAATTGTCACTTTAGGCCGGCCGCCATCGTAGTGAGTGTTTCATTTCATTCTAAATTTACGAATCGGTTCGCCTAAAGGCCATGGTGTGTTATACTCGCAATATTTAATTAAATAGTTAATTTATAAATCTAGACAATAAAAATTTCAAACCAAAAGGCATGATTTTCAAGATTTTATGGTGTAATATTGTTAGTGTAATTCAGCATACTAAACTTATCCTTCGTCCAAAAACTCAATTGCCACGTATTGTCTGTCCATTTTCCGAGCTACGCTACGAACTAGGTACATAGTAGTAGTTAATCGCCTATTGTCATAATGGCATAATTCCGCTGATTGTCTCAAGTTCACAAGAACCGCTACTCGCTACTCGCTACTCGCTACTGGGCCAATTCTCGCGCGTTTTGTGCCTTTTCATGTGAACATCGTATAATAATCCCATTGTCCAGAGCCGGTGGGACTAGCTTCCTCAATTTGGGGTATGTTGTGAAGATGAAGGGAAGGATATGGGGAAAAGGAAAGTTGGCAAATAAAAACCTGTCTATTCTGATCTGGTCACCAAACATAGCTAAAGCCATTTCAAGCAAAGTTTCAATTCTGAATGGTGGTGTTTTACCAGGGAGTGGGATACTGGAAGTTACGTTGTCGTAACTATGACGTATGACGCCGAGAGCGCTAATATATTTGTATTGTATGTAACCGAACGCATTTTGTTGGTAATATTGTTTATTTAGATTTATACACAGTTCATAGCTTCCTGACGAAATGTGGTTTTAAGCTATCGTCGTTTCCGTTGCAAAATAGTATATTGATATGAGGTTCAATAATGATAGTTATTCCAAAATTCCAAAACAAGTTTTCGTGAACGTAGGCGTGAAACTACAGTCGGATGGACAACTTTTTGATATTCGCAAATAGGTTCATATGGTTTCGAATTTGAAATGTTGGTTCCTTTTTGCTGTCGAGATCTCGCGAAGGCGAATAAATTGGAGGGATCGTGTCGGTCTTTCGTAATGCAAGTCGATGCCGGAACATTCTCCGCCTCCGAATGAGGGTCAAACTGTGCAATGCCAAACTACACTCTACAGTGTACTGCAGACTCTGGAATTGGCACATAATGCAGACTTTACACTGTACAGTGCAGGTACACTCGTTTACAGTGCATACCATTTACAATAGAAACAACGGGAGATATGACAAAGCACTCTTTTTCGGGTGAATTGCCTTATTTAAAAAAAGGAGATTTGGCGTGGAGGCGTGCACCACCGTGTCTAAATGCAATTTGCAGTAGTATCCATCCACTAAAATTCATGATGGCCATCTCCTTTTTTTTCTATTTATGGTGCGTACACCAGTCCTGCCGCAGAGTGCCCCGTTGCAGCTATGTTTATGAAGCAAAATGAGAGATTAAAACGGCGCTAACAGTGTGGCGCGTATTTATTATATTATTAACCGCGGCCCCCTCGACGCTGACGAACAGCGCGACGCGCGGGACTCGCGAACTCGGCGGCAGGAAGTGAGGAGGACCAAGCC
The DNA here is from genome assembly GCA_026573805.1 of Hesperophylax magnus. Lineage (NCBI taxonomy): Eukaryota > Metazoa > Arthropoda > Insecta > Trichoptera > Limnephilidae > Hesperophylax > Hesperophylax magnus. The sequence continues at coordinate 11,997,079 of JAIUSX010000002.1, forward strand.
ATGGGAATATATGGGAGATGGGAGCTCCCTCCACACTCCACACTCCACTCTTCACTCTCCATACTACGATTGCAGCGGTGTGATTTGTTAAATTATCAGATCTCACTAGCAGCGAATGGCAGACGCCAGACCTATATTTGTATATTAACAACAACAAACTAATGTTTATACCTACTTCATTTTGTGAATGTCTGCTCTACTCTGCTCCACATTTTTTGATGATTATATAATTTTTTTAGTAAAAGAAGAACGTATTAATATATTTTTTTAAATAAAATAAATTGTATATTTTTCTTATGGCAACACTGTGATCTGCTTCCGCCATCGGTATTCGATTTAATTTTAGGCACCGAAAAAAATACTTAGGGCATGTAGCATATATTTTGAGGTTGAAGCGAAGCAGGGCAATTTGATAAATGGTCTATTTCAAATCCCTGGTTTTGTATTTTTTTAATGTGAATACCGCACAAGAGTGTAGCCAGTGGGACTATGATATCTCCAATTGGGGTATGTTGTGAGGCTGAAAGGAGCGGGGAGGAGAAGGAGATCGGAAAGGGGAAATGATGATTGGGAAGTTGTTACTGCACATAAAGTGCTCTACATGTTTTCTTTCAAATTATTTTTAAACAAAACTTATTCCTGCACTTCAAACAATACTTAATTATAACATAATTAAGTATTATTATAATTATAACAAAATTTAGACTATTTATTCATTTACATTCCGGTAATCCGGCACATGCAAATTACACCTACTTTGTTTCTACCTGCACACCAAACACATAACCTTCATTGGCTCCGCTGTTTTGATGGTACTTACAGTTTAGTTGTAGCTCGGCATTTCTATTATCCATTGTCTATAGTACTGCCCGACAACTTCATTGATATTCTACTTCATAAAGTTTCTTATTTGAAATATTTGTTCTGTCCGCAGATCTGGCGACCCTCGGGGTGTGAGGCGAGGCAGGAGGGAGGAAGCGGAGGGAGTGAGGAGAGAGGGCAGCCAGGATGCCTCTGCCGAAGCGTGCCGTGGCCCCGGTGTATGTGGCGCGGGCTGTTCTGCCCGCGCACCTGCCCGTGCCCAGCGAGCTCGAGGCCGTCACCAACGGGACACTCGCCAACACTGTCAGGTACTAAATCACTGACCATTTTTGGGCCTTGGGGGGTATTTCCCTACTTCTGATCAAATTGCCGATTAGCGCTAGTCGTCGAGTAGCGGGACCAGCGGATTCAACGGGAAACTCGCCAACACCGTTAGATACTATAACTGACTGTTTTGTTGACCTTAAGGTATATTTCACCACCTCTGCCTATTAGGGCTACTCGTCGAGAAAAAAGCATTTATTGTATTGGCACAGTTGTGTGTAATGTGTAACGTAATGTACTTAAATAGTATTTAAAAATGCATTAAAATTAACAGTTTTGTATTGTTTTTAAAATTAATAAATAGATTGAATTGTATCATGTAATGCTCATGGTGACGATCGTGCTGATCCATGGATCGGCTTTTAACATGTATGTTGATTTGCAAATTTTTTCTTTTTTCTTAAGAAGATTGATTACCAGGCTAAAACCCTTTTTCACAAGGCATGAAGATGGAAAAGCTATCAAAAACTTTTTTGCGATAGTTCATAATGCAAGAGAAGCAACAGGTGGTATATCTTTACTGAAGCCAGAACTGCTGCTGAAAGGGGTTTCGGAATTGCTCCTTAAGTTCTTCGTTAGAGCTTATTCCGATCAGTTCTTCTTGTAATATGATATTCGATTATTTAATGTCACGTTAAATATTTAAATTGGGATTTGTTTTTTTCATACTGATTGACCTTCTTATCAACCGACAAAACTAAGTCGAACCCTGTCAGATTTTGATTGTTTTGGTGGGCTTTGAAAAATTTGTAAAAAAAAAATACTTGTATTATGCAAAAAAATATGTGAAGCGCGGCTCTGGTGTATTGGAAAAATTTATGGTTGAATATGCCCTACGAAATCTCTAAAATAGATTGGGAATCTTAACAACGTAAGTGAAGAGGTGTAAAAAAATATTTGGTGCTCGGCCCGGCGTATTGGACGGACCTATGATCGAATATGCCCTAGCAGGCCTAGAAAATTGATATTCCTCGGGGTTTATTGTAATTATTTCTAATAAACGAATAACGTTTGAAAAATGTTTTATAAAATCAACCCGTTTTGCATAAAATATTTTAATGGTACGGTGCTGTTTTTATTAATCTTAAATATAAAAAACTTACATCCATGGGTATCGGTCTATCATCAGTTATGAATTCGTCGGAATTAATTAAAACCTGCACCACGAGCAAACCCACATTACTACCCTGAGTCTTGTGTCGCCTTTAGTTAGAAGGTGAAAATTCATAATAAAAAATGACTGGAATTTCTTATTGCATATCGTATTTGCAGGCAACTGTACTCCCTGTAGCGCCATGTGGAGGAACTGTGTAGGTTAGGTTGAGTTTTTTTGTTTCTTTTCTTATTTTTCTACAATATCAAATTGATTTGAGGATTGTATAACGCATTTGGTTGCAGGCAACTGTCCTCCCTGTCGCGCCACGCGGAGGACCTGTTTGGGGAGCTGGCCCGGGAGGCGGGCGGGCTAGCAGGGCGCGCACAGTTGCTGCAGGCGCGCCTCGACCGCCTCTCCACCAAGGTCACCAACCTGGATGCCAACGTGGAGGATGGTGAGTTAGCTTCTCATTCTTCTGCTGCCCCCTTTACTCGCATTTAGAAACCCTTATAATAATTTACAGTTTATATTATCACGTCTAACAGTTATTATATCTGTACCAACCGAGAAGAAGTTGGTAAGTCGTGTTTTGAGTGTGAGAGTCAGGTATTTTACATTAGCAGGTTTTAAACTGACGGGCATGCCGATCGGTAGGAAACTGACGACATATTTAGATGTGTAGTTTTAGACTTCTTCCCAATTGATATAAGATTAAGTAAGTCGTATCAAACTTCTGAAATAGTAAAAGTAATTTCTTGTCTTAAAATAATTCTTTAAAAAACAGTTAAAATATTATAAAAAACCATTTAATCAGATTTGGTAAAAACTAACAAAGTAAAATCGCTCCAGTGTACAGTTGCTTCTTGTGTAGGTAGTTATCAACTTCTTTCCCGTTGGTACAGATATAACGTGTCACATTTAACAATTCAAGCTATTGGATAAACGCTAAAGGAGTAAGCAAACATTGTGAAGAGATGTGGCCTGTCCAAGTGGAGAGTTGCAAATGCTATTCTTTTTGGATAACTTCTGGGAAGCTGGTTTAAAATATGTTGTGTGAATAACCTATGTCCCCATTGCAAAAATAATTAACTGTGTAACCGTCTAAAAGGGGGCCGGAATGCAGTGATACGGTTAAAATGTCTTAAAAATACATGTATTGTTTTGTAGTGACCATCCACGACATACAGATGCGCAAGGCGTTCAAGAGCTCCACGCAGTTTGACCAGCAGATCTTCTCGCGGGGCACCATGCCCACGGCCATGTTGGAGACGTATGCCGTCTGCGAGCGACCTCCGCCACTCGACAAGCTCAATCCTTACAGGGACGACGGACGCGATGGCCTCAAGTTCTACACGGATCCCGGGTACTTCTTCGAGCTGTGGAGACAGGAGATGCTACAAGACACCGAGAGGATCCAACACGACAGGGGGAAGAAGGTGACTTACTATATTGAGTGGCTAATGGGCTATTCGTTCATAATACAGTGAAACTCTCTTAAGAAGTTTTCCAAGGGACCGGAGAAAAAAAACTCCTTAAGCAGCAAAACTTCATGAGATGGTATCCAAATTTGTCAATTTTAAAAATTAGGTTTCTTTCTAGTAGTATTGTATTTACACATAGTGATTAGTACTAGCAGTTAAAAACCCGCTCCGTGGGTTTTTCTAGGCCCTGCGGGCGGCACTTTGGTTGGCCTTCGCCCAGTTTAAGTGATACTAACAACAATTACATTTAATAGGTAGATATTAGGCCATTCACAGAGAGAGGGTGAGTATTATTGTTAAAACACGGAACAGGAAGGAGTTAATGAATAATAAAATGTTCAATTTAGGCATAATAAGAATGACAGTTGTTTGTTGTAAAACTTTACCTTTCCCGAATAATTGCCTAAATGGGTAAAGGTAAATTAATATAGGTAAATATTCGGAATCGCTGGACACGGATAATACTATTTTTAATACTAAACCTGGAATGAGTCTTGCAGTAAAGCTGAATTTGGCATAAACAAAGTTAAACAGTGGCTAGATAGTAATCTCCTCACTCTTAACTCGGATAAAACGAAATTCATCTGCTTCAGTTCAACTCAAGCGGGTCAACCACAAGAAATTATTAACATTAGAATACACCATTGTTACGACATTATTACATGTAAATGCAATACCCTAGAATGTGTGGACAATATAAGATACCTAGGAATTATCATTGATAAATTTCTGAGATGGGACAAACACATAGCCTTTACTTCCACAAAGGTCAGGAAACTTACACATCTGTTTATAGCAATAAGAAATATTCTATGTCTAAATGATTTGAAACGTATTTACTTTGCAATGTGCAATTCCATATTAGACTATGCTTCCTTAGGTTGGGGAGGTTGTGCTAAAACCATACTCGATCCCTTAGCTAAATCCCAGAAATCGATTATAAGAGTCATACTGAAAAAACCTTTCAGATACCCCAGCGATTCATTGTTCGCAGAGTTTCGCGTTCTTGATGTAAGACAATTATACATGAGGAAAATCATATTACATACTCAAAAACAGAGGCACTACTTAGCTTCCGTAAACCACTGTCATAATACACGACATGCAAAAAAAAACCCAACAGTTCCGCCCACCACTTCCTCATCTTTAGCACAGAGACAATTCTCATACTTAGGCCCTAAACTGCTCAATCTCATACCTGATGCATGGAAGGCAAAGAGTACTAATATTCTGCGCATGCAGGTAAACAATTGGCTTCTGGTCTTGGGGAGAGCTGAATGCGAGAATATGCTAAAAAACAGTAATTGAATTGTAAACTTTGTTTTTCTTTACATTCTTTTTTACATTTTAATTTATATTGGTATTATATTAGCATTACAGGAACTGTATTTTTACATAAAGTAAGTTCGAAAATTGCTCAATTCTTCGTGATATTTTTCCTTAAATGAAAAGTTCCTTCTTTACTTTCATTTTTTAATTTTTTAATTTTTTTAATTATCATTTCCTTGTTTTATCTATTAATATTTCTTTAGTTTATTATATCAGCTAAACAATAGTAAAAAAAAAAAAAAAATGTCGTGGTATAACTGAATGTATACTAGATTATGAATATACATTTGTATTACTTTACCAACAGAATTTCTTCAATTCAGTTTCATTTTCAAATTCATTTTCTTGTTTTTATCTATTAATATTTCTTTAGTTTATTATGTCAGCTAAACAATATTAAAATATATCATGGTATAACTGAAAGTATTCTAGAATATGTATATACATATGTATTATTTTAACAACAGAATAGTCAACACTATAATTTACATGTAAAAACATTATCATATTGGAATGTCCTAAAACGGGCAATCGCCTAGTTGGACATTTTAAGTTCATTAATTGTATTATGTAATATTTACAAACAAACAATAAATAAATAAATAAATAAATAAATAAAACCTTCTAATTTACCTTAATTACTATAAAAGGAATCTGACTGCATTTGGGAAATTTTTAATTTTAGCATTTTAATTTTTAATTACGTAAAATGAAAATTCGCTTTCGTTGTATGGGGTGACAGCCGGAATAATTTCTGTTGATGACATTTTCTTTTGTTGGTATTCCTGATATGAGTGGTTAAAATTTTTACCATTTACTCTATGCAAATACTAAGTAGGTATTTAGGTTGGTTTTATAATTTAGTTAGTTAATATTTAAAAAAAGCAAGGTTATTATAGATTTCAAATTTAATTTTCATTTCTGTGAAAGATTTTTTCAAGATTTGTTATTATTTCAGTTCTGGCGAGCAACTAGCCTATATTGATATAATAACAGAACTTGAATAGGACTTTCACAGAACCCGAAAATGAACGTTGAAATTTGATGAATTGTTTAAATTCTCCGAAACAACCTGTCCTTAGTGATACCTGTTTTTTTTTTAAATCAGTGTTGATTTTACTTCTACGGATTTCCTTTCTAACTTGTGAATATGTTCAGGTTCGCCCCCGTGGTGGTGGCAGTGGAGCCGACGCAGCGCGCCGCAAGCAGCGGGTGCGTGCACCACCCTGCACGCGTGAGAAGCAGCGCCAGCGGGCTCTCACACGCGGGGAGCACCTCATGCCACAGGCCCCCCAACAGCACTACCAGCCCGGGGAGCCCCCGCAGCAGTACGAGACGCAGCACTACAATCATTCTCCAGGTACAAGCAATACTACACATGTGTATAATATATTATATATATTATACTGTGAAACCCACATAAGAAATTCACGCTAAACAGTATAGGTTCAAGTAGAGGAAAAATTCACATAAATATAAGTTTGCACATTACATGATTCATTAGAAGATTTAAACTGAAAAATCTTAAATATGTACAGCTCTTCTATCCTAACATAGATACGTACAGCTCTTCTATCCTAACATAAATATGTACAGCTCTTCTATCCTAACATAGATACGTACAGCTCTTCTATCCTAACATAAATATGTACAGCTCTTCTATCCTAACATAGATACGTACAGCTCTTCTATCCTAACATAAATATGTACAGCTCTTCTATCCTAACATAGATACGTACAGCTCTTCTATCCTAACATAAATATGTACAGCTCTTCTATCCTAACATAGATACGTACAGCTCTTCTATCCTAACATAAATACGTACAGCTCTTCTATCCTAACATAAATATGTACAGCTCTTCTATCCTAACATAGATATGTGCAGCTCTTCTATCCTAACAGAAAAACATTTTGTTCAGTTCCATTCGATTTATATTTTCTAATTTATATAAAAATTTTGAAGGCCTCTATTGTCGAGGGTAAGGCTAGCGGTAAGGCTAACTGGAGGTCGCGGTTTCAATTCCCAGCGTGCGCAAGTAAATTTTATTTGATTGATTTGAGTTATTTCATTTCACAATTTGCTAATTTCAAATAATATATAGTATAGTTGCGGCACGCTCCAGAGTGGAAAATACACTCAGTATCGCCCTGGTGTCAGACCACCATTAAAAATTGAAAAGTTGATTGAAATGGCGTTGGCCATGTTTGGTGACCAAATCTGAATAGCCAGGTATTTCCCCACCTTCCTCTGCCCCATCTCCTTCCGCTCCTCACTACCTTCAGCCTCACAACATACCCCGATTGGGGATGCCATAGTCTCACTGACTCCAGACGGTTGGGAGCAGTTGGGACTCTTGTGCGGTTTTACATAAAAAAAATATTTTTATCCATCTAAATTAGGTCAATATTAAGTTGTTAACTATAAGGTAGGTAGAGTATAGACAAGTACATTATAATAATAATAATAATATTTGGATGATTTGTATAGCGCCGTTTTTGTGCAAAATAACCTCAAGGGCGCTGTATGTATTATTTGTTTATGTATTTTAATATGTGAAACAAATAAATTAATTCATAACGTAATGAACAGTATTTGATTTACGTTAATTATAAATACAAATGATTTGCAGAGTTCTAATTTGCATGACTGTTTCAGGTATGTTGATGATAGACACCAGGGATGGAATGCCTGCCCGACCCAACTCTATAGAGTTGTCTCATCCCTACCAGCCACACCAGGCTACACCCACTAACCTCAATAACTCTCATGGTAAACACTATTAAGTTCCTCTACCAATCTACTATTTATTATATTTGAAAAATATCTATAGTGCTGATGTTTCTGATTTTGTGTGAAATATATATCAATTTTTAATAATGAACATTTCAGGTTACCAATCAACTGGAGAGGAGCCAATGTATGGCACAGGCCCGCTCTCGTCGGAGAGTTTGTACAGTGGGGGAGGCGGAACTCCTCGGCGGGGTCGGCCTTCGGTGGCGCCTCCACCACCCCCCGGGCCCTCCACACCCTCGCGCCGATCTGCATCTGTCCGGGAGACCCTGCCCCCGCCACCGCCCCCACCTGCCTCGCCCCCGGCTGTGGGGCAGTTAGGCGCTGCACCCCCCCCGCCACCTGCATCGCCGCCCAGCGATAGCTTGGCACCGCCACCGCCGCCCCCGCCGCCACCACCCGAGGGGGCCCTCACCCCGCCTCCCCCGCCGCCTCTTTCCAATGGGGACGTGCGCTCCCCTGTGCTGCTCAAGCAGCCCCTCAAGGCGGCACCCCCTCCCCCGGCACCCATGCCCGACCCCAGGGACGATCTGCTCAAGGCCATCCGAGGCGGTGAGGAACCTCACAATATATATTCTATTTGCGTGATCCTCTTATTGTCTATTACAATTTTAAATCACGCAGCTCCTCTGCATACTAAGTTCATTCTTTGCCAACTTTAACTTATTGAATTTGGTCATCGCGATAACGGATGTGTGAACTGGTGCATTGTTTTGTTGAAACAACACCTTTTTTTTGCCAAATGCGGTTATTTTTTTCTTGATTTTATCACTTAAATGCTGCAATTAGTTTGCATAATACTCGCCTTTCATTGTTTTGCTTTTTGAAGATAGTCAATGAAAATTATCCCACACGTACCCCAAAAACTTGATGCCATGACCCTTCTTTCCTTTCAGTCCATTGTTTTGACTGTTCTTTCGTCTCAGATGTGAAGTTATGGACCCATGTTTCGTCTATGGTTACGAATCGACTCGTTGATAAACGCTGCTTTATTGCAGCGAAACATCGTCAACACTCAATTGAAACATCTTCACGACGCTGTTTTTGTTCCGTTGTAAGCAAACGCAGCACCCATCTTGTGCACAGCTTTCTCATGTCCAAATTTTCAGTCAATGCGATGTACAGCACTTTTTGAAATGCCTACCATGTCTGCTAGCCTGCGCACTTTCAGTCGACAGCTATCCAATACCATTTTGTGAATATTTTTCACCATTTCTGGCAAACATAACAGTGGTGAACTTCATTTGGTCCACCACTGTTATGTTCGTCTTGGCAGCTCCTACGGCTTTGTTGAAACACTGCCACCCAATATTTTTTATTGTTGTAAACAAAGGAGCAGACTCTCCTGAAGTAGAATCTAGCTTGGCTTTCATTTTTGTTGGACTGAGACCTTTAAAATTCAGTATTGTATCACATAATGATGGCCATTTTTTCCATGTTCAAATTCACTGAGAGCGTTCATAAAAATCATACTAGCAAAATAATGGATATATAGTCACATCTTTTACGCCCTGGACCTTTTTTTACTCAAAGTCACATAGAATCTAATCGTGTTTTGACTTGGAAAAGATTTTTGGTTCATAAATTTGATTGTATGGTTTGTGTAATGACAATAACTAATTTTTTTAATATAATATTACCAGAAAGCAATGGGTGTGAAAAAAGGGAAAACGTAAAATTAAGTTACGACAAATATTTTTTGATTATATATTTAGTGCGATAGAAATGGAAAAAAGTTTATTTGTAAATCATGAATGTAATTTGAAAATTTATTTCAATGTTTTTTTCGTACTCGGGAAAGAATATATTTTACAATATTAACTTAGATATACAAAAAAGTAGAATGAAGTACATAAACTAAGAAAAAAACACAGTCTAAGATAGATATAAAGAAGTTGATAAAAATTGATATAAAATTATCTAAATGTCTTGGTTAAAAATACTTTTTTCATGTTTTTAGCATAATATCCTCGAAAAGTGCCAAAACTTTGGCTTTCTTTGTGGTTAAGGTTATTAAAAAAGTTTTTTGTACATTGTATAAAATACACTATAATTCTTACTATGCATGTTACCGGTAATATATTATTTTATATTTATTTTCTCTCTCTCTCATATATATATTTTTTTTTAATAATTTATTTATAATACTACTACCAGGAATTAGCCATCGACGAAATTCAGTGCATTTATCAATGGATCTGATAGACATTAGGTAAGTTTTTAGATTTTCACGGCCAAAAGCATTTTTGTTGTTTGTTTTTGGGGTGTTATGCCGTGTTGCGCTAACTCCTTCTTTAGCCGACGTTTCGGACAGCGTTGCAGTGTCCATCATCAGGGCAGATCCGGTAGATCACATCTTCGGATCTACCGGATCTGCCCTGATGATGGACACTGCAACGCTGTCCGAAACGTCGGCTAAAGAAGAAGTTAGCGCAACACGGCATAACACCCCAAAAACAAACAACAAAAACTGATAGACATTGTTCCCAATCTTAGCGACAGTTTGAAAGGAATCGGTAGAATCGTTGAAAGCACCTTCACACTAGTCTCGCAAAGTCCATCTCCAAGCTCCGTAATCCAGATTTTGCACCAAATCGGCAGAAAACTCAAGAAATTCAAGCTGGATGCTGAAGTTATGACGTTAGATCCGAGTTCAATGCACATCCAAACTCCTTAATCCCGATTTTGAACCAAATCAGTAGAAAACTCGAAAAATTCAAAATGGATGCCAACATTATGTTTTTTGACGTTAGATCCGAGTTCAATGCACATCCAAACTCCCAAATCCCGATTTTGAACTAAATCGGCAGAGAACTGAAGAAATCCAAGATGGATGCTGAAATTATGCATTTTGACATTAGATCCGAGTTCAATGCACATCTAAACTCCCTAATCCCGATTTTGAACTAAATCGGTAGAGAACTGAAGAAATCCAAGATGGATGCTGAAATTATGCATTTTGACATTAGATCCGAGTACAGTGCACATCCAAACTCCCTAATCCCGATTTTGAACTAAATCGGTAGAGAACTGGAGAAATTTATGATTGATGCCGAAATAATGCATTTTGAAATTAGATCCGAGTTCAAGCCACCACCTACTCCGTTTTACCGACTTCGATAGAAGTCGGTAAAAATTTGTAGAAAACGTGTCCATCGGAATGATGTATTTTGACAAACCTTATTCTTCTTTTCCTCCAGTGGAGCGGTCTCTTTCGGCGCTGTACGCGCGAGTCCCTTTATTATTTCCCATTTATGTGCCCTTTATTATTTACGTATTGGTACCTGAAAAAGGTAAAAAAAAGTTGAGAATGTAAAACAAGTTTCAAATTATATATTACAAAATAAATAATATTTAATTTCCACTTACCCCTTGGCTATAGCACCAATCTCCTCTGGATTCCTATTAGAAATTTGAAAGTTGGCCGAGGACTGGAGAATAAACAAAATAAGCGTGCTCTCACTTCCGAATTCACCTCGAGACTGACATTGACTAGCGGTGTTCGGTCAAGCCATGGACAATGATTTCATCCATAGGATTTTGTATGACGGAAAATAATTGAAATATTCGGGAAGTTTAATTGAATCACAACAAAAATCCATATATATTAAAGTGTTTTTTATTTATTTAAAATGACCTGTATCATATTTACTTTGAGATGACCGATGGGTTTTAAAAAAAAATCTCTCTGATAGGAGCTATTCTGCTTCCAGCGAAGGCATTTTTGAAGTTTTACGTAAAGTTGCAATGTGTATTTCATATAGAAAAAAAAAGTTTACGATAAAAAAAGTTAATTCACTGGTAACATAAGACATTTTTCTAACTACCCCTATAGAATTTTTAGATAAATTATTAGTGGTATTCCTTTTACTAGGTAAATACAAAGTGATGTTTAGCGCTATTTATGATACTTCCCCCTTGACAAGATTTTTTATGCATAGCACAAAGGGTAACAATTATTTTTATAAGCAATAATTATTAGCCTGAAACACTCATCCACATTGCGCTATTTATGATACTTCCCCCTTAAACTGTATAAGATTGGTACTTTCGACCACATGAATTTTTTTCACACAACAACCGCCATCATGTCAGATTGGGTACGATTTTCTTCTCAAGATGAAGGACTCGCGGCACCCCTGGGGTCACGTCACAATGTACGAAAAAATCACACCATAGCAAAAAAGTTCGAAGTTCTTTGGAGTGTCACTCGACCGAAAAGTACGATGGAAGATACACATTAACACTAGCGAAAGCGAGATAGACAGCAAACACACTTATCAGCTACAACAGTAAACCCAACCTTAAAAACAAACTTCTTATTTACACATCGACAATCCAACCAAAACTAACATACGATTTACCCATATGGGCTACATCAAACAGATTCATTTCAGAATTAATTGCTCCGATGATTCACAAAATGTCCCTGGTTCGTCGGGAGTAGTAATACAATTAACACGGGCTCGAAAATTCCCGCAATCCAAAAAAATTTCATAGATTTAGCCAAAACATTTTACTCAAAATTAGAATCAAACCCGAATCCAACATTGACCGCAGGATAATACCATTTTACCCTCCCTTACGTTAGTGAGCGGGCCTAAATTAAAGATTGCTTTATAAGCAAAAAAAAACACTGTCAACAATATTTCGCTATAAGCATTTTAATATTATAATATTATGTAAATATACATGTACAAAAAACAAAAATAAATTAGCCCTTCAGTAGCAAGAAGTAGCCCGCTCACGGGGTGGAAAAGATTATCTCCTCATTTATGCACCTCTACCCACAGTTGACACAGGATGAGGGAGAAATATTCCCTGACACTGTATACAAAATGATATATAACTTTAATCCTTACTAATTTTAAATTAATGCTACAGGAATCAAGCTGCGCAAGGTTGAAAAGACCAACAGCACTCGTGGGAACGAGACGGGCAGTATTGGAGCCACAGCGGCTCTGCACGACGTGGCTTCCATCCTGGCGCGGAGAGTGGCCGTAGAGTTTAGCGAGTCGGATAGCGGCAGTGACTCGGAGGCTGACTCAGACGGCTGGGCTGAGCCGCCGCCCGCGTGACACCACCCCCCCTTGCCCCGGGAACCCGGCCAGCCCCATCCCAACCCTCCCACCGCTCCCGAGAACACCCCCACAGCTCCCCAGCCACGGCCCATTGTACTCACTAATCGCAAGATGTCTCCGGATGCTGCTCAACCTCCACCCGATGCTGTTCCCCTGCCGACCATCAACCAGAGTGCTCCCATTCCTGTGGACCTGATGCGAGAAGCACCATCCTCTGCCGGTGCCGCACCTCATGATGTTATTGTACAACCTGCCGCTAATTCTACGGGAGAACACTTCCAAGAAATAGTTCCCATTCAGACAGTTCAATCTCCAGGAATAAAAACAAAGACACCCAAAGCAAACAGTAAACCTACATTCCGTATTGATCCTAGTTTAATTAGTGGAATGAGGTCAACGCCCAATGTTACTTGTAATGTTCCCCATGACGGTGTTGGAAACGGATCTCCGGAAACTTTTGACTCATGCTCAGTTAAAGGTCAGTTGATTAGTAATTCAGATGGCCAGAGTCAGCAAGCTCCGGGGCATTCTGACCAAGTCAGCAGCCAGGCTAATTATGCCAGAGAAAATATTCAAAACACTCCTAAACCGGAAGATAGTCAAGTTATAATAAGAAGGGACAGCGCTAACTCCATTGGTTATAGTGAGCGTAAACCGATGCTTAGTTTTGAAAGCCCAATGCCGTCTGTGGAAATGCTAAGAAATAGAATTGTTATTGCCGAATCCCTCGATGGTCATAATACTCCCCTGGAGGTTCGCCCAAAGAAGACAAATTCACAAACTAAGAGAAGTAGTCACCCTCCTGAAATTGGACCCAGAGTATCTTCCTCTCTTCAGAAGGAAGAACCAAAGACTATTCTTCCCAGTATGCCTCCACCCAAATGTACTGTGAAAGTTGAAATACCTCAGCAGGCAATTAAACTTCCGGAACAGAAGAAGAAACCTTCCTATCACATTGATGAAGAACAAATAAATGTTTCTAATGTCATCAAAAGATTTAATGATAAATGTGAGAGCCTCGCTAGCAGTAAGCAGGATCTCAGCAAATCAGCCAAAGTATTTCACAGCGTTCAATCGAATAAAGGGTACAATGCTAGGCCCGTGTATGCCACCATGGATTGTAGGAGCAAACGGAGTAACCTAATGACCAGGGGGTACACTGTAACAGAGTATTCTATCCGTGCCGAGAGCTTTAGGAGGCAAGCGTCAATGACAGGAGCCAGTGAGGCAGACTGTAAGCCCCACGCCAAGGGGCAGCCGGAGCACCCCGGCCATCCCAACCACCATCACGTCTATCAAACTCACCAATCTCAAGCTGGCAGCCAAAACAAAATGAGGTCCAAGAGCCAAAGCTCTGCAGATGAAGACACTCCTAGGCGGACTGCTCATGATTACGCACCAGGCAATGTTCCTACTTACAGAGTTCGATTCGATGAATCCTCTCTTCGCGGCTGCGATCAAAGGAAACCACAAAGTCAGCCCTCCAATCATTCACAGAGGCGAACCCGCCCAGCCTCCGCTGGAAACTCGGATCAGGAAGGTGACGGTGATGGTGACGATGACATGTATGAGAAATACGAGACCCTCGTGTAGGTTGGTTGCTTACGCCTGAAATCTTCCCCTGTTAACATGCAGTATTTCCCACATATTATAGTAAATAGTGGAATAGTTTAACAAATTTGTCACTTTATAAACAGTAAATTATTGTATTATGAATGTAATCCTTCACAATGATAATTAATATATTCACCCAAAGCATTTGTTATACAGGTTCACTAGATCTAGCTAGATGGAAGTAAATGTTATATTTATTGGAAAAGCTTAATATTATACTGTACCGTGCTAATAGATTATGGAATTGTAATTGTATGATTCTCCACAAATATTTAAGTAATCCTTTTTTTTCCTTGTAAAATATCCACTATAAGTAGTACCCATTGCTCTAAACATTTTCTTGGTTAATTGTTTTTACGGTAGCGAGTGTGACGAGGGTGGTTGTATAACAGTGTTACTGGCTTCTAGTATCATAGTCGGGGAAGTGTCGATGAGTGAGTAATATTTTGCCCAGTGAATTGAAGTTATGACTACTGGTAGATTCACAATTGATTGCTATAGAGCCTAGCAAACTATTAACATCTTTCCGTTTCCAAATGTTGTGTATTGCTCCTGCCATTGATATTTTTGTCTGTGAAAGCTTTGTCGAGGGACATCGACATTAGTAAGGCCGTAATGATACATAGATTATAATATAGATTAGATAGACAGACAACTATTGACATATAAATGATTATATTTTGTAATGTCGAAAGTCGACTTTTGGGTTGCAATGTCTCTAAATATTAACCTCTCACGTCACTGGTAAAGGAGCAACATAAACCTGCATTGTATTGTCACAATTCAAGTATGTATTGCCAGAGCTATTCTGTGGTGATGCAAATCTTTGGCTGAACGCAAAAGCACAAGTTAAATAATTGAGAAACAAAAAATATTTATTTGGGATTATAATAAATTATAATAATTATCTAAATTCAGCATTTAAATTATAGTATGCCAAAATTGTGTAGTGTATAAGCATTAATAATTTATGAATGTAGATATTTGTACCTTTTTATGAGCCCTCGCACGGGCAATCACATTTTCAAGAGAAGTTAATGCATTAAGTAGGGCAATTTATTGAGCTAACATTTCATTGTTTAGTTGGCCTGCTGCCGGTGTTGCCCTGTAGCTTGAATTGGAGTAGCTTTAACTGAGAAGAAGATTCCAGTAAAGGACAAAAGCAAATATTCTTGCCGTTGGGACAATGTTTGCCTTTATAAAACTGTATTTTGATTTTGCATTTAAATTTCCTTTAAATTTAGCCATACTGCATTGACAAGAAAATATATCCGATATCCCACCATCAATAGGAATCACCGTAGTACCAAGTTCACAAGAGTAATTGCTGATACTAACTAGTGATCACTTTGTGCCGTGTGGAAGCTTTGTGGAGTGAAAATAGGTTTTGAAACCATAGGATTTTAGCGAAGAATTGGAAAGAATGCAAACACATTATTATTGGCGTCATGTTTTGTTAGTTTTATTGTGATCGGAGTGGCTTTTTAGAAAAAGGTATGTATATAAATATATTTTATAAGATATTTTTGTAACACACAAAGGATATTGCATGCGCAGATAATGTGAATGAATTATAAATTAGCATTCCTCTAAAGACAGCGAAGTTGGACGTGGTGTGGTGGACATGTGGTGGACATGCATCGAATAGACATTAAAACATTATTATTGATAGGTTACAAATAATAGATGCGCAATAATATACTCTACGCAGTTATTTGCCATTTTTTATACTTTAAAGCTGTTGATTATTTATGAAAACCACTTGGATGTACAACCGTTTTATTGGGTATTATTTTTTGTCTAGGTATTTATACAATCTGATAACGTTTATAGTACTGTGATAACACCACATCTATATTTAAAGTATGTACATACTTAACTTCACTCTCTACTTGTAATTTCTTATTCCTTTTTATAAAAGTATGCATTTTACCGTACAAAAATATAATACGTATTATCTATGTAAATAATAATTATTGCATTACTTATAAGGGCCTATTCCAATTAAAAGGAAAGTCAGCCTGGAGTCTTTTTCTAGCCAATGACGGCCATTAAAAATTCTTCCAGGTGCCTTATACTCCCAACTGAATGCGGCTTATGAGAGCTGATAAACGGATCCCGGAAATGTCAAACAATTTTGCCTGCTGCCCATTACGTAAAACATTTCTGGAGTTAAATTGATATGTATTATGTAGTTTTTACATCTCTTATTATTATTAGCGGAGAAACGCGTGAAATTTAATTTTAGTTGTACAGCTGGATTCATGTGTGGGTGGAGGGCTTAAATTAATTCACCCACCCACATACTGTTTTTTGTTGTTTATCTATATTTATATATATAAATAAAAATGTAAATGTTCGTTTGTTCAAAATATTAAATCTCCGGAAGTTCTTCACCGATCGCTTTGAAATTTTGACACAACATTGCATTAGAATACGCGTGTTTTTACATACCTATATTATATAGGTATCACCTGTAACAAGTAAAAATATGCTTTTTTTTAATGCAGTGCCATCGGTTGGTCTTAAAAGCAACACGCGCTATTGTTTCTCAATCTGTACAGACAGACTGAGCCACATTATATACATTTCACCTGTGACAGGTAAAATCTTGTTTATTTTTAAAACAGTGCCATCTGTTGGACGTAAAAGCAACATGCGCTATTGTTTCTCTGCACAGAAAGACTGAGTCACAGCAACGCGTGGCGAGGTACAGCTAGTTTTATATAAAAAGAAAACTTATTTACAGCTACTTGGCATTGAGCTATATTTATGCAGCCTGCCTGTTCAATTTATACCACTTACAATGCAAACATGCTAAAGTAAATTTATTTGTTAATCAATAATTGTTTTTATGTTTCATCAAAAAACATGTGAAAATGAAGAAAATTAAAATAATAAAGATGAATAATTATTCGCAACACAATCCTTGGTAAGTCATGTTTTACTAAATTAGGGTATCTTTTTACTGTTACATATATGTACATACGTAATATGGACAATGTATAATGAAATCATTCCTTACATTGATAACACTTAGCTGCTGCATCTAAATTCTGCACTACTTCAGATCCCTTGTAAATAAAAATACTCTGAATAATAATTTAAGCTGGTAAGTTTACTGCAAAGAGTAATAATTGTGTTTTGTAAAATGTGTCACTTTCTGTAAGTCTGCATGGATTTATACCCCATCACTAACGACCTTGTGTGCTGGTCAAGTTTGTGTATATTTTGGACTTCTAAGTAATACAACACGTATACAGTAAATTCAGTGGATTTGTGAATAAGTATTTGAAAACTATGTATTTATGTAGTTACATTATACTTAAAAATATAATACAAATTTAACCTGCACGGTTGTTTTCATTTGTATTTAGCTGTTTACATGTTACAAAGTTATTCAGTTGTTTGAAGATAGGATGCTTCAGCTAGTGAATAATATATACTGTTTCATATATAAGCTTAATTATAAGTGGAGAAAATATTATTTAATATAAGTAACAATTTTGTTACTTAACCGTTAAATTGGCAAAATATTTTTTTTATATATAACATAACATTGGAAATCTGTTTTGAAACTTAGACATTTAATAAAATTTCATCACTCTAAACTTTGTTTTGTCTATTTATTTCCCATAAAATTCATAAATTGATTAATTTCAGCTTCGAAGGAAGTCATATTAAATTGTCTCCGCATTTATAACGTTGATCGTTCATCTTCCAACGGAATATAAATTTTTATAACAATTAACAAGAGTCCCATACCTCTGGAGACAGTGAGACTACGGCATCCCCAATTGGGGTATGTTGTGAAGCTGAAGGTAGCGGGGAAGGGAAGAGGAAGGTGGGGGAGTACCTGGCTATTAAGATCTGGTCACCAATCACACCTAAAGCCATTTCAAACAAAGTTTCAAGTGTGAATGGTGGTCATAAGACCTGGTGTAAACCAATTGGGGATGCCGTAGTCTCACTGGCTCTATACGGTTGGGAGCAGTTGGGACTTTTGTGTGATATTCACATTAAAAAAAGAAGATCAAATGGCAAACGCAGAATAGGGTAGTTTCATTTTTTATTCCCAAAAAAAAATACTATAATGAAGGTATAAAATTTTTTATAATGTTGACAAATAAATTTTCTGTAAAGATTTAAAATATGCCATTTTTAATTTGTCGCCTAATTTTTTAACTGGTCAATGTTGGCAACGGCGTTCACACATTGGCGAGTTCAACAAGGTTAGCTCATCCAGGGGGTAGAGCGGTAATTGGCTAGAAAGTCGTGCAAACAATCATGACAAGAATGTGACAGGAAAGTATCAATAGAATATTTATAATTACACAAAAGTGGTGCTAAGTGTAAAGTGCACATGGTGGTAGATACTCTCAGCATCGCCTTGGTGAAAGTCAAACATAATTATATAAAAATATGCCAAATTTCAATCCAGATTTCAACAAGTATTTTTAAAAAATCAACTTCACACAGGTGGCCCCGGGGAAAATAAATTCTTCGGGTCCTATGTCATCTTTGGAGATGCTATGCGGAGGGAGGAAACACGAAAATCTTTCCACAGCAGATCTGAGAACTCAAGAACAAGTCATAACCCGTTAAGCGGCCGCTACACTACTCGCTTCGACGCTTCGACGAAGTCCTCGACGAAGTTAGCCGAAGTTCGAAGTGCGTGCCCACACACTCGTGCAACTTCGCGAGTAACTCAGTCCAACTCAGTCGTGATTGGTTTATTTATGTGTTCGAACTTCGGGACGCTTCGAGTCCTTTGACTCGGGCGCATTTACCGACAACAATCGGAAGTCGGGCGAAGCGAAGCGAAGTTGCCCGAAGCGAACTGAAGTTCGTGCCCACACTATCGTATTCGGTCAACTTCGATCAACTTCGCGAGTAGTGTAGCTGGGCTATTACGTATAATTATAATAGATAATGTTGTTTTATTTTTAGTAATAAATTATAGTATATCATTCCAGTGCAGAGGTAATTGCTTTAAGCCTTCCTCGGACTTCCCCGACTTCTTGTACCATTCACAACTGTATATTGACTAAAATGTTATCTACTGTTAAAATATCTACATAATATTGCCTTCAATTTGACTCCGTAATTTCATTTCAGTGCAGAGATAATGAGTTAAGTCTTTCTCAGGTGTCCTCGACTTTTTCTAGCATTCACTACTGATTACCATATTTTTTCTGTTTCAAAACAATATTTTATCAACTTTAATTCGACTCTTATGTACAAACATAATTAGTGCGAGGAAATTAATTTAGATTTAAAATTTACAAAAAAATTATATTATATACATAGTGAAAAGTGAAAAGATCGTTCCTTTCGTACTCCAACTGGACTTCGAACTACGTCACGAGCTTGCAAGCGGCCAGATGCATTTTTTTTCTGAAAAGTGCCTGTGCCTGCCTGAGCCAAACTTGTTAAAATTATTTTCTCAGAACCTTGCCCTTTCTTCTTCTCTTCAGAAAAATGACACCTAGGTAATGATTTTAGAATATCAAAAACGATTAACCGAGAGTAATAAATAACAAAAATAAAACGAATATGTTAGATTGACAACAATTTTTACAAGTAATTTTTTATTTGATTTTATCCACTTCAATAATATTATCAAAGTAAGTACTGACCTGTCCATGAATTCTGCTACTGGCTAGTAAATACGAATTGCTTAGAAAAAATTAATGTTTACGTTTTTTGACGTAAGTGTGCCATTTTGAATTTCGAAAGTGTATCGGTTTATTGCAATTTATTAAAAAAATATATTAAAAGTTTTTTGAATTGTGTGTTTCGTAGTATTTTATTAGCTTAGAGCCTTATATAGTTAATGACCGATATATACAATGACGTCAGCATTGTATTTAGAACATTATCTGGACAGCCTACAGCATTTGCCGATTGAATTGCAACGAAATTTCAAATTAATGCGCGATTTGGATGACAGAGCGCATAGTTTAATGAGAACTATCGATCTAATGGCAGATGAATTTCTTCCAGAAGTTTCAAAACTGGATAGTGAAGCCAGACTCGAGAAAGTAAACGCAATTCAAGGATTATTCAATAAGGCCAAAGAATACGGCGATGACAAAGTGCAGCTCGCTATTCAAACTTACGAGCTGGTAGACAAGCATATTCGACGCCTGGATTCGGATTTAGCTAGATTCGAGGCCGAGATTCAGGATAAGGCTCTCAATTCACGGGCCGCCCAACAGGCGGCGGCAGAAGAACGAGAGGCCAGTGTAATGAATCCCAAAAAGGGACGCAAGAAGATCAAAGGTGCTAATAAAGCTGACGCGGTGGCTCCAGGGAAGAAGAAGCGATCCGGAGCCTCCAGTGAGGAAGAGGGACCAGCTGCAGCCCCAGGCAGAGGAGGAGCTTCTGTCAAGAAAAAGCAACAACGCAAGGGAATAGGTACAGGAGTCGGGGCGGTGAAGGAGAGTGACGATAGCGCAGAATCCTCAGGGATAGCTCACCCCAGTGATGTGCTTGACATGCCAGTGGACCCCAACGAGCCCACCTACTGCCTGTGCCACCAAGTGTCCTATGGGGAGATGATTGGCTGTGATAACCCTGACTGCCCTATCGAGTGGTTCCACTTTGCCTGTGTGGGCCTCACCATTAAGCCCAAAGGCAAATGGTACTGCCCCAAGTGTACGCAGGACAGGAAGAAGAAATAAACCGACTGCCATTATTTCACAACATAAAACAAGTCTGAGTTTGAATCATGCCATGTACTGTATTGTTAGCATTCTTTATGCGTATTTATACATTTAGATGTAAGTTTTTGTAATGTGTATGACATGATGTGTGCATAATCGTTATTCATCAGATTAATTATTTTGCATAATACAATTATTTCTTAAGATGCTTACTTGTAGGAATGTAGGTCATTAGAAACATTACTATTTTATTAATTTGGTGACATTATTTATTTTATTTGTATTAATATAAATCTATCCACTGTGTATCATAGCGTTTCATAAAACCGTATTTTTAAAATAAACAAAGTACATAATTCAAAATTAATAACTTCGTGTTGGAAAAAAAGTTATTACTTTGTATACAACACTTTATGGTAAAAGCAACGGAGAAAGGCATATTATACAAAACGTTGACTTTAACATTCATATAATGAAGTTTATAAAGTAATATACCTATATTTTAAATGTATCGTTTTAAAGTTTATTTTGTAGAATCCATATAAATTTTTTGGTTTTATTTTGAGTAATAAATTTAATTATGTATTATTATCTGTAATTTAAAAATATGGTTTATTCTACAAAAAATATCTATATAGAGCTTTTTAATAAAATAAACTGCTTTTTAATTATTAGAACGTATATATAATTACATTTATTACAAATAGTAATGTAACTCTCTGAAAGAGCACTAAACAAGTAAGTATCCAGGGGTTTATAATTATTATGACTGCCATTATGACAGGAAAATTGAGTATATTTTATTTGTTTGTACTGTTAAGTGGAACGGCTGCGCAGCCTTTTCCATACGAAACTTAAATTTGGATTTGAGTCCAAAATACTTAACGAAACTGAAAAATATTTTTTTAAATCAAACGTTATAGCAAATATATAGTGCGGATATTTGCTACTTATTTATGTTATAAATTATAAAATATAGGCCATTAAAGAATTCATTGATTCCATTCAATTTCAATTTAGAGTTGACTGAAAATGTTTAAAATAGTAATTATTAAAAGAGTAATCAACCCCAACCTACTAAGTCAATATAGTGAAATATTAAATTAAAACATCGTTTTTTGGGTCAAAATTATATTCAACAAATTTGTGCAAGTTAAATTTAAACTCATCGAAATGCTTTTTTTAATAATTAATATTTTATTTTTCATTATATTTACAAGCTAGGCAGTGTAAAGTTATTTTTTTAAATAATTATCATTAACTCACAATAATAATTGAAAAAGTTGCCTCGAAAATCGTGAAAAATCGAGTTCTTCAATGGCATTTTATAATTTAAAATACAAATGAATAAAATATCACATATTCATACTAGATATTTGCTATACCTTTTGATTAAAAAATATTTTTTATTGCTGTTAAGTATTTTGGTCTCAAACCCTAATTTAAGTTTTGTATGAAAAAGGGCGCGCAGCCGTTCCCCTTAAGATTATGTTTTCCACTGAAAAGATTGGAATATATTGTTGGAACTTTCACCATTTTTACAATGTAATATAATATTATGTAATTTTTAGGTTGTGTTTGAAATATCCTATTGATGTTGTTTTATACTTTATTTTCAACACCCATAAATCTAAATTTAAATGGTCACAAATCCATTGTTGAGTATATAGGAAGATAGGCTACCATTCAGAAACGATACATTGCTTGAAATGGCTTTAGCTGTGTTTGGTGATTAGATCTGAATAGCCAAGTACTTCCCATTTACTCTCCCTCCCCACTACCCTCATCCTCACAACATGCCCCAAATGGGGATGTCACAGTCCCCCCGGCTCCAGACAGTGCGGTACTTGCCACGTAGCTCTGGGTAATGAAAAGACAAACATATTGTTTCACATTATTTGTGCAATAATCTGAACCCTGGGAATGCATTTTAGCACTCTGGCGTATTGACGTGAACTGACCTAGCATTATTTTATAGATTATGAAAATTGACATAATGTCTGAAATTATTTTTACTAGGTAGTTTAATATTCAAATGAAATGTTTATAAAATTGATTAAATGAATCGATAAACTGTTTATAAAAATTCCTATTTTAATAATATTTTTAATTTAATTTCTTCATCATGCTTCATAAAAAATACATATTTTTTCATTATTTCCCCTCATATAAAAATGAATCTCTAAAATAATATTAATGCGTGAATGTATATTCTCATTTATCTCATCTATTTATCTATATGATGTACCATAGAATAAAGAATAACACAAGAAGTGCCTTGTGGGCGTGTTTCGTGATCCAATTATAGGCCTGAACTGTGTTAGACCATGATTACAAAATTCAAATAGAATGGCGATGTACAATTTCAGGCAAGTATATGAGAGACAGATCACATGCTAAATGGTCTAGAACCAAAGGTACTTCAGTGACACATTTGTTTCCATTCAATTTTATATGGAAGGCAATTCTAGTTTTCTTTTTTTTATTCTAAGTAATGTATTTTTAAATCGGAGGAAATGCTGTTCAAATTAATAGTATTCTCGGAAGTCAATGAGGCTGCACTTCCATTAATGGCAGTTCCAATAATGTTTGAAACATTCGCCAGTACATCCTACCAAACGGGATGCACCGGCCCTTCAAAACTACACTGTCTCTTTTGCTGCACCCTGTATTAATAATTCTGAATTTTAAATATCAGATGTACAAATATAACGTAAAAAAAATTGTCACAGTGGTCGAGTGGAAGCTTTGCTACGGTATGTACCTATATGAATGCTGTGATGTTGCACTGTGGTACTAAATGATATAGTAAGTCTCAAAGCTGTTTATAAGAATGCTACGACTTGAGAATCCCACAGATGAAAAAATGTTATAAAATTTAACAATTTTCTATACAATTTCCCATAAATTGCAGCATACAATAATACGTAACATACAGTAATATGCAGCATACATGACTGAAACACTAATTAATTTCATATAATTAATTGACTGTAATGAAATTTTAATATATTTGTAGCAATGTGTGTAGTTGCAATAATGTTTTAGATTTTTATATTATAAATTTCCCTCTTCAATTATTATTAAATATACTTTAATTTTATTAAACAATTCTATTTATTTAATAAAACATGTTTGAAGGTATTATTAAAAGATCTATTTTCTCTATTACCAATTTCCTAATGATTGTTGTGCACAGAGTGTATATGTACATGTAACAATGGAAATATCGAAGTATAGAAGTTCAGATAATACAAATGGTGACCGGGTATCTCATCAAAATGACAGTTCAACACACCTACAAAAAGTGATATAAAGTCATGAAAATGATTAAACAAAAACTAGGTTACGTAGGTTTTAATGACTCAATTTTTAAAGGTGTGTTTAATTGTCATTTTGATAGAAGTTGAGATACTAAAAATAAGTATAGTATCTCTGGTATAGAAGTTGAGGTAATAAAAATATATATATATTTTTTAGGGCGGAGACGGTTTACACATAGTTCCCGTGAGCACTTAGGCCATAGGCCCATTGTGCTATCTCCCATTTTACTTCAATCCTTTAACAATAACCCAGTCCTTTAATAAAGTTCACCAGGGTTGTTATTGGGTATGTGGCTATGTCTTCTGGTTCTACTGTATGTCTCCCCAGGTATCTGAGCCTAGTTCCCATGAGGGCAGGACATTGGCACCATGGGTGAATTGGTGTCTCTTCATCCTCTTCACATTTCCTGCATCTATTGGTGTTTTCCACTCCCAATATCTGCATGTGTCTCCTGAGATGACAGTGTCCCGTTAGTAGCCTACCAGTTCCCTCAGCGTGTTTCTGTCCATATTGAGTAGTTTCTTGGTTCATCTAGATCTAGGGTCTGGTCCTTTTATGAGTACTTTGAATTGTCTCATTCCAGGTGCCCTCTCCCATTCTTTGCAGTGCTGGGATTTGACCCACCTATCAATATGTAATTTTGTGTGGCAAGCTGCTACTCCTATAGCCGGCTCGGATCCTACAAGTGGTGCTTTCGCCCCTTTCCTTGCTAGTTTGTCAGCCCGTTCGTTGCCCTCAATACCTTTATGTCCTGGTACTCAGATTAGGGTTATTTTATTGATGGTAGCGAGTTCTGTAAGAACAGTCCTGCATTCCATCACCAGTCTGGAGTCACATCAGTTACTTCCCAATGCCATTAGGGCTGCCTGGCTATCTGAACATATGCTTATGTTCTTATTCCTGTACCCGATACGTATATTCTCCTGTGCGCAGGCCAAGATGGCTTCCATCTCAGCTTGAAACACAGTACAGTGTGTTCCTAGAGGTATACTGAGTTCCCTCTTGGATCCCTGCAGACAAACTCTGGCCCCCGTTCCCTCCTCCATCTTGGACCCATCTGTGAACCAGATTAGTTCCTGTTTGGAGGTAGGACCTGGAACCGTGTCCCATTCCTCCCTTGTGGGGTAGATCACCCCAAACTGGTGTCTGAAGAAGTATTTGGCTTGTTTGCGGTCCTGCTTCATTCCAGCTGTTGGGCTAATTGCTCTCAGTCTTGTTCCGATCTCTGTATGACTGTTTTTGGGCAGCTCACCTCTCCATTGACCTTTGTGTTCTAGCCTGTAGTCCGCTGCCATCGCCGCCCCCTCTATTTCTAGGTTTAGTGGGGGTAGGTTCAGGAGCACTCCCATGGCTAGTATTGGAGTGGTTCACATAGCTCCCGTGATTCCTCTGCGTGCGAGTCCCTGTATGTGATTGTGGGTGACCATCACTGTTTTCAGTGTTGTTCTCCTCCACCAGACTGGGGCTGCATGCATGATCCTTGGTTTTACAACGGCTGTGTACAGCCATTGCATCATTTTAGGATTGAGTCCCCACGTTCTGCCGCAAATCCGCCTATTGCCCACATTAGCGAACATGCCTTTCTGTCCACTTGGTTTTTCCAGCTCAGTTTGGCATCTATAATGACTTCGAGGTATTTAACCGTGTTCGAGGGTTCTAACTCCTTTCCATAGAAGGTTGGATTTTTCCATCCCTCTAGTTTTCTTTTACCTGTGAAGATTACTAGATTTCTATTTACTAGTTTTCCTCCATGATATGGGGATGTATCCGAGGGCGCAGCACGCCTTATGGATCTTAGTCACCGGAAGTAAGATTGAATCTAGGACCCTCTGTAGAAGTGCCGGAAAGATTCCATCTTCTCCGGCGCTTTTAAAGGGGTCAATCCCTTCGATTACCCATTTAACTTTCCAAAGTAGAGGGAGGGAGTAACAATTTTAGTCGCAGTGTCCCAGTCCTTACCTTCCCGTGTAACTCGGGCTGGTGGTGGACCAGTGTCACCTGCTTCTAACTTTTTGTAACCGGGCAAGCGTTTTCTCAGCAGTTCCTCCAGCTCCTCCTACCAGTTATTGGTGAAGCTTTCATCTGCTTTCCGGAATGGGCCATTGGCTGCCCCTGGGTCTTAGGAGTAAGAATTTTCTGAATCCTTGCTGCCTGCGGGATGGTTTCCACCTCCCACAGTACTTCTCTCAGGAGTCTGTTTTGGCTTTCCGGATTGCTTCCTTGTATTCTTTCTGGTATTGCTTGTGAGCATCCCAGTTTCCAGTTTTTTTGGCCCTGTTGAACACTTGCCTAACTAGTTTCCATAGCTCCTGCAGTCTTCTGCACCACTACGGTGTTTTGTCCCTGGTACTTGTCTTCAGAGGGCAGCTATTTTCATATGCCCTTATCATTGAGTCCCTCAGTATCTCTACTGCGTCCTCAATTTCTTCTAGGCAACCGTATTTAACTGGGAATCTTACCATTCCAATGCTTAGCTCCTCTGAATACCGAGTCCAGTCAGTTGCTTTTGGGTTCCTATATGCGTCGGTCCCCCTTCTGCTTGTCTCTCCCTCTAGTTTAAATTCTATGTGTCGGTGATCCGACAAGGATGGTTCATCCGAAACTCTCCATACTGAGACTCTTAGGGTTCCCAGGGTTAGGTATATCACCTCCTGTCTGTTACTTATAACAAAGGTGGGTTCCCTACCTCTATTGAGAATCTCAAGGTTCACTGTCATCAGGTATTCCAGGAGGTCCTGTCCTCGTTTGTTGATGTCCGTACTCCCCCATACAGTGTGGTGCGAGTTATCATCCATACCGAGTATCAGTTCCCTACCCTTCTCGCGTCCCTGCCTGTGCAGTGTACAGGCAGGGGAACTATGTCACCACCCGGTTGGGCGGCGTTGTGAGGCGGAATAAGGTAGGGGCTGTAGGAAGGGATTTGTTAATACGGGCCTTGAAGAGGCTTGGATTATAGGAGGGAGGAAAAACAGATGCCGGTAGCTCGTTCCACATACGAGCCGACTTACACAAAAACGAGTCGTAAAAACGGCCCGTTCTCATGAAGCCAACGTCAACCGTGAACGGGTGTTCAGTTCGTGTCCGTCGAGTTTCGCGCACGTGCACCGGTGCATCAGGAATCAATGCTGCTAGCTCCTTGGAGCAGGCTCCATTGAAATACCTGTAGAACAGACACAGCATGCCTACATTGCGTCTATGCATCAGAGAAGGCAATCGGTCTGTTAACAACGGATTGTCAATCAGACGGATCGCTCTCCTTTGCACAGACTCAAGCAGGTTTATCAAGTATTTTGGGGCACCAGCCCAAAGGTGGCTCCCAAATTCAATAGTTGGGCGGACTTGAGACTTGTACAGGGTCAGCAGCTGGTCACTGTTGAAGAATCTCCTAGCCCTGTACAAGACGCCCAACTTTTTGGAGGCCTGATTTACTCGGGCTTCTATGGATCCCCGATACTTGAGCTGGTCTGATATAGTAACTCCAAGCATTTCAATGGAGTCTTTATTGGGGAGAGTGCTCCCATCAAATTGCACCAGACAGTCATTGATCTCCCTCTTTGCCGAAATCAGACACGCTTGGGTTTTTGAGACGTTGAAACTGACCAAGTTGGCCTTACCCCAGGCACGAACCATCTCTAGGTGGTGGTCAATTTTTCGCTTCAAAACTTCCCGAGCTGTTCGGACATCATATGTGGAAGGGGGCCTGTCAAAAAGATAACCCTCGTGAACGGTGCTGTCATCAGCGTAGCAGTGAATTGGTGCACATTCAACGAGATCGTTGATGTGCAATAAAAACAGCGTCGGAGACAGCACAGATCCTTGTGGCACCCCCGCATTGATTTGGTGCGGTGAGGAAGAAGAGCCGTCAACCACGGTTTGAATTGTTCTTCCCCTCAGAAAGTCCGCAATCCAACTATGCAGGGTTGGGTGGATCCCATACGATGGTAATTTCCCGATAAGCGCCCGGTGCCAGACTCTGTCAAAGGCTTTGGAGATATCTAACCCAACGGTTTGGGTTTCACCAAAACGTTCCATGTACCGCCCCCAAATATGCGTCACATATCCGAGTAGATCGCCACACGATCGGTTTCGACGAAATCCATATTGCCGATCGCTTAGGATATTGTTATTCTCGAGATATGTGAGCAATTTGTTGTTAACCACCCTTTCTAATACCTTCGAGAGTATGGAAGTGATGGCTATGGGGCGGTAGTTAGAAGGGTCGGAACGGTCCCCCTTTTTTGGGATTGGGTGGACGATTGCCTTTTTCCAAAGATCTGGCACCTTTCCACCTTTGAGAGAGAGCCTAAATAATTTCGCGAGCACTGGAGTCATTTCTGCAGAACACCTCTTGAGGACCAAGGCAGGTATTCCGTCCGGCCCACTGGCTTTGTCGACTTTCAGCTCGTTCAAGACTCGGAGAACCTCTCTGTTCCGGATCTTCGGTTCCTCCATTTGAAAACCGCAGTGCGGAATGGAAGGGGGAGTCTCTCCGTTATCTTGAAGAGTTGAGTTTTCCGCGAAAATTTTGCCTAATAATTCAGCTTTCTCGCGGGCCGAGTTAGCCAGCCGACCATCAGGCTTGGTCAGAGGTGGGAAAGTGGTTCTGCAGAAATTTCTTCCGATCGAGCTAGCGAGTGACCAGAAAGCACGGCTACCAGTGGGGCAGTCAGCCAGCTTTTTCGCAATTCTCTGGTCGTGATCGCTCTTAGCTCTATTTAGAACTCTCTTACAATCCCTTGCCCGTTTTCGGTATTCCGAAAGGTTATTCATGGAGCTAATCTTCCGGAGTGCATTAAAAGCCGTATTTTTGAGTCTGACAGCTTCAGCACAGCGATGGTCAAACCACGGTTTTGTGCCCACTCCAGAGGATTTGACGGAGAAGGGAATGTAGCAATCCATTGCTGATGTGATTACTTCTTCTACCTCGCGTGCACAAATTGATGGGTCCTCGGAGCTAAAGCATACAGTACTCCAAGGAAAGGCGCCGAAGAAAGACCGCATGCCGTCCCATTTTGCTGCCCTGTAGTGCCATACCTTCCTCTTTACATGTTTGTCGGGTTGACGGTTCATGGAGGATGGGACAGAGGTGGTAATCAGGCAGTGGTCAGAGGATCCTAAGGGCGCTGTCACCTCCACTCTGTACCCGAGTGGCTCACTAGTGAGAAACAAATCGAGTAGGTTGGCTCGATGTGATGGAATGTCTGGTATTCTGGTCGGAGTTTCTACGAGTTGGCTTAGTCCATGGATAAGGGCAAAGGATTCCGCTGATCTACCGGCAGAGTTTGTTGGGCCCGAGAACTTCAGCCATTGTTCATTATGAACATTGAAGTCCCCCAGGATTACAAACTCGGCCGATGGGTAACGGGGCAAGAGAATATCTACAGTGTCACTCAAGTATTTAAACAACTCAACAGTGTCTGATTCGGCAAGGTTTGGTGAGCGATATAGGCACGCATAAATTCTCATCATACCGGTGAGATCCACACGTACCCATAACACTTCGTGTTTTGCGCTCTCGATATTTGCGAGACGAGCGCAGCTGATGTCAGCACGGCTGTAA
The DNA here is from genome assembly GCA_026573805.1 of Hesperophylax magnus. Classification (NCBI taxonomy): domain Eukaryota; kingdom Metazoa; phylum Arthropoda; class Insecta; order Trichoptera; family Limnephilidae; genus Hesperophylax; species Hesperophylax magnus. Next base: position 12,027,170 of record JAIUSX010000002.1, read on the forward strand.
AGGCAGACACCTCCTTTGGGCCTGAAAAGGCTTTCCAGATGATATCCTGGGCAGTTCAGATAGGAGGTATCTGGGGGCTCGGCAATCTGTGTTTCCGTAAGGAAGAGGAGATGGGGATTTTGTGAGAGAAGGTGGTGGTGGATGGGAGTTAGGTTGGTGTGCAGACCGCGAATGTTAGCGAAATTCACCTTCATCCTCGGTCCACACTGAGGACTCCTACTGTTCGCTGTCGCTGAGTTTATATTAATTTGTTGTGAGTTCATAGTTTTTTATTTGTTTGTGGGATTTAGGATGGGTTGGGAAGGATTAGGTTGGTAAAAGGATTAGGTTGGTAGTTGATAAAAAGGTTGGGTGGGGAGTTGGAGAGTGGAGCAACTGGATACACCAAATGTAAGGTATGTTCTTCTGACTGCGGTTCCAGGCAATGGGCAGGAGAGTCCGGCTGTGGAGGTCGCCCAGTGCGCCCCAAACGCTGGATGCTGGGTCCTCACCGGTCACGAACCGGCACAACATCAGCGGCAGGGTTTTTTCGCTGGCTGATGGGGCAGCCCACCCTTGGTCGTGAGCCCAAGGGTCGGGCCCCTGTACTATCCAGCGGCCCGGACAGCGATAACCGGTTTACTGGATCTCCCTCAACCGGCCTCTCCCAGCCCGGCCCGCCCCGCAGTAAGTAGGCCGACCCATTCATAAGTGTGGTCCAGAACGCACAACCCTCCATGAGCCCGGGCACCCCTGCTAAGTCACCATAATAGTACATAATATCTCTGGTATAGAAGTTGAGATAATACAAGTATGAAAAGATACTTTTGATGAGTGGCAGAACCATTTTTCAATGATACTGAAGGTGAGTAACATCTTACATACAAATTTTGTAGATGCATGGTTTCAGACAAAAATAATGTTTTCGGACCACTATTTTCTGAAACTGAATGTTATGGCATGTTGATATGACTTCAAGATTTCTTCCTGGTCTGAAAGATATTTTCATTTTTATCAGTATAGTCTCAACTGAAAATGTAGTCTTGAATCTGATGGGTTAAAATAATCATAACGCAATAGGCCTCAGCCATATTCTGTCAGACAGTCGTAATGGAGTATTTCGGAACATATTCGAAAACTAAATAACATTTTAGAAAGGTGATGAAATACACTCTAATATTTTATTATTAGAAATAAATAATAAACTAATATTTTTGTTGTTTGTTTTTGGGGTGTTATGCCGTGTTGCGCTAACTCCTTCTTTAGCCGACGTTTCGGACAGCGTTGCAGTGTCCATCATCAGGGCAGAACCGGTAGATCCGAAGATGTGACACATCTTCGGATCTACCGGATCTGCCCTGATGATGGACACTGCAACGCTGTCCGAAACGTCGGCTAAAGAAGGAGTTAGCGCAACTCGGCATAACACCCCAAAAACAAACAACAAAAATGCTTTTGGCCGTGAGAATCTAAAAACTTACCTGAATAAACTAATATTTTTTTGAAATATTTAAATTTTGACTGCAAACATAAAAAAAATAATTAAAATCGCTCACTTCACGAGAATGTAGTTTTTTGTAACTAAAATTAGTTATAATGAAAAAAATATAAAAACACACCTATTTCATTACAGAAATGTTTAACCAACGTTATTGTCACCTCACTTTTTTGTCGTTTCTTATAAAAATAATTAATAAAAAATTCATATGTTAAATTGCGGGTCATACCTTTGGTTTCATAGAGGTGAACATTTTAATTCTTCTGTTGTTAATTTCTAAATTTGAATATAAGACGTGGTGTTTAGATCATATTTCTCACACCAACAGTAAAGAAGTTACAACGATTTTGATATGGCGCTGATAATACCTAACAGTCCTAACACATCGCCTATGAGATTATTTTTCATAAAAACGGCTCTACACAAAAATAAAAATCATCAGAATATTATTGATTACACTGATTAGGCGTCTACTGACTTTGACAAGAGGCGCCAGGCGCCGTTTGGCTCAGGGCCGGCCCTGGGTAACAGTAATATTTATAATACGTTTGTCTAAAAAAATATTGTATTGACAAAAACATGTTTATTTCTATTAGATAAACAACACATTACGTTATACGCATCATGGCTTGGCCTTTTTTAGCATATCGCTCGCCATACACTTCCAATGTATGGCGATCGATATGTAAATATTTATTTATTTATTTAACGCCCAGAGGGCTTTTACATGTGGGTGGTACAAATTTAATGACAGTTTTGAAACATAAGAATTATAACGCGTTTATAGCGTGGTCTGTCACAGGCTTTAATTAAATTTGAAAACGTATTTCATCACCTTTCATAAACAGTTTTTAGTTTTTTACATTCCATTTATTTGGATTTCATTGAAAAGTGGAAATTCAGGCAATTTCTCCCACCTTCTGACAGCATCTTTAAGAAATATAATGGCCAATATGCTTAAGAAACAAGTTCAAAGAATTGGGTAAGTCCGCAAAATAGGCAAAATGACTCAAAATACCATAGCTGCTTTTCTGTTTATTATTATATTATTTAATACAGTTCAATAAAATCATTAAACCCAGATAATAAGTGAGTACTTTCCACTGTACAGCTTCTAATAAGTGAGTACTTTCCACTTTACAGCTTCTAATAAGTGAGTACTTTCCACTGTATAGCTTCTAAGAATGGTGATACATTATTTCTTTGGTGGAAATAAGTTGTATTATTTTGGCCTTGATCTATTTTTTATTACACTGCTATAACTGGGTTGAGTTTTGCGGATGGAATAGGGGAGGGAGGAAATGAATGAAAGATGGTGAGGAATATTACATCAATTCAATAAAACAAAATTTGAATTTTAGTGTTTATTAAATAATTATTCTTACATAAAATATAAAATGTCTTTATATTAAATTAATACAATTTATTAATTTTCTCTTGAAGAGATTCATAAATCTATGAAATATTACATTTTTAATGTTAGACATTTGAAATAATAAAATAATTTATCAACAACAACAATTATTTATTAACATTGATGATGATTTTTTTAGATAACAATAACAAGCTTTTTGTGAAATAAAAATAAAATTAATAAAAAACATTCTTTCAGAATATTTTACAAATCTAATAAAATTAATAACTAAGAACGGGTTATTTCACAGAATTTTAACAATTCATCAAATTTCAAAGTTGATTTTCACGATCTGTGAAGGTTCTTATATCACAAGGCTGCCCAACCCCAGGCCCGCGGGCCACAATGTGGCCCGCGAACGAATTATAAGTGGCCCGCGTAACATTTTCAAAAAACCCGCCAATCCGCCAATTTGAAAAAGTGTCGCGAGCCCGCGGTAAAACAAACAATGCAGCTTGCGCGCGGTCACCCCAGTGTTGCCAACGACGGCGATTTATCGCTATTTAGGCTACTCAGAACGAGAATCAGCGACGAAAAAATCTAACCTGTTGAATTTACTTTTGAAACAAAAATACACGGGTTTTCGACATAATATTTTTTGCTTCGAAATGGAATCCTGTAGCCACCCCCCCCCCATGGAATTCGAAAATTGCTGTGGGGCATCACATATGATGTTCAGGAATTTTTTCTCAGCGAAGTTCCGTAACAACCCCCCCCCCCATGGATTTCAAATATTTTGAGGGGAGCACTCATTTAGATTTTTTTTTTGTGGGGAATTATGTTTTATAGAAATTCTCTAACAACCCCCCCCCCCCATGGAAATAGGAACTGTCAGGTATTCAGTGGCCCGCCAGTGATTCAAAATCGTCAATTTGGCCCAACTGCTAAAAAGGTTGGGCAGCCTTGTTATATCATTACTAACCAGTTGTTTAAAAAATCTGAAATAATAACAGAACTTGAAAATCTTGAGATTTTATGTATTGTTCAAATTTTGTGAAACAACCCGTCCTCGGGAATAAATCAATAAGCCAAAATAAACTTTGGCAATTATTTGTGATTTAATAATTTTGATGATTATTAAAAAAATAATTAAAAATTAATAAAATACTTCGTTTTAACCACTTTTATTGTTTATTACCAACATGTTTCATGAGCAACGCTCACTTCTTCAGGGTTTTTTGATAAAACTAATTATAAATAATAGACATAAACAATGGTGTCAATAGATAAAATTGTTTATGTCTATTATTTATAATTAGTTTTATCAAAAAACCCTGAAGAAGTGAGCGTTGCTCATGAAACATGTTGGTAATAAACAATAAAAGTGGTTAAAACGAAGTATTTTATTAATTTTTAATTAAAATGGTGCCACAAAATAAGTTTGCTGAGTTAGAAGAAAAAAATAATTTTTCAGTTTAGTTAGATATTTTGGCCTCAAATCCAAATTTAAGTTTTGTATGTAAAAGGCCCTATAGCCGTTCCTCTTAACAAAGTGCATGGGATTAGAACATTAGATGCATATACAAAAAAATCAGTGTTATCCTTCACGAGAAGGATAGTTAAATATTTAGTTAGGTACCTACTATACATTTCTTTTAAAAAGAAAAAAATTTAAATATCATTAAAATATTTATCATAATAATAAAACATTTATTTGTCAATAGATTATTAGTTTGTTATACATTCCCACATCACATTTGGCTTGACGATATCATTGACAAAAAGGTTAGTTATAACTTATAACAAAAACTTTGTTATTTTAAATAATATAAAATATGCATTTCTTCACTGTCATCGTTAGAAGGGGTAGTAATTTATGACAACACAATAATCAAGTGTTGGACATTACCAATTAGTATGGTGTATTTTTTTGCAATAAAAAACTCTAAAGGTACCTGTATCGTCTAATGCTGTGCAACAAATATAAATAAACATTTTTTTATCCACAAATAATAATAGTAATTACTAGAAAAGTAAATGATTATGGTAAGTAGCCAAACCATGGCAAAACCTGATAAATTTAATATATTATAGCATATTATAATGTAACAAATATAAACAATATATTTATAATTATTTGTTAGCCTCGTATATATTTATTCTATATTAAAAGAACTATTATAAAAAATAATTTACAACTTGAAGAATATTATTTTTTATTCAAAAATATTATTTGAAAATAATAAGGTCTTAGAATATGTAGGGCAATAATTTATATTATTACAGTAACTTACAAGATAAATATTCTCTGCAATACCTTGTGAATATTTAATATATATATATACTTAAAGAGCTATTATTCAAAATGTTATGTATTTTGAAGAATTATTTAAAAAAAATATTCTTTGTCTTAGAAAATGCAGGTCAATTCTTAATAATTTTTAACAATAACTTACATTTTACAATAACGTAAATCTGCTCTGCAGTACCACATGAACAATGATAAGTATTATTTGGTCAATTTTTCTATTATGGTCATTCATTGACTTTTGATGCACCCTAAGGAGAAATCATATTAAGTCAAAATTACATAAACTCTTAAAAAAATAATATATTATTGTTTTTCTTTCTGTCCAGCTTTCAATACATATAAATAGACTTTCAGTTTTAAGCTAGTCTTACACGTATACTACACTCTAATAATATATGTTGACTTGGCCTATTTCAGCATAATGCTCGTCGTACATTCCCAATGAGAATGAATGGTGACCGGTATGGTGAAATAGGCCAAGCCTATATATATTTTGAAAGTACAGCGTGCATGTGAGACTAGCATTATTCTGAAGAGTGTGATGGGGCTAAGATAGGTAATATAATAAAATGACGTTTTAAAATTTTTGGTTTCAGACTTTATATTGCATTTTTGTAGCTATGTATATTTGAACTGACATTGCTAACCTTGGGAATTGATTGTAAGGCTGTAAAATAGATGTCAAGCTTAGAAATTTCTTATTATAAATATTCAAATGGAACTCTGTTAAAAGCCTTCAAACTATATTGTTAGAGCGCAACCTGTGAAGTCACGGGATATTATTATTGCAGGATTTGTGAAGCTGAAAGTACTAACAATATATTTCCCTCCGTATCATATTGCCTTTTAAAAACTAATATTGCCAATTTTCTGTACACAATTATATTTTTTTGTTAACAAATTATAAAGATATATGAAATTTACATTTTGAATGAACACCATTAATAAACTTGAAAAATATTTGTCAAAAATTTTAACAAAAGAAATACACATTTCAAATACGTATAGAATTATTAATACTTTTCTGATTGTGGGTAGATACCCACACTATCTCTTATTTGAATTCACACAATCATCAGTTCAGTGGTGGTTCGCACAGTGAGGCAGGGAAGGCTGTGCCTCCCCTAAAAAAATAGAGGAGAAAAGAGAGAAATACTTTCAAAATATAGTAAAAGTAAGCCTAAGATACTTCAATTTAAATATTACCCATTTATATTTTTAGAATTTCACTATAACTGGCTGTCTTTATAATATGTAAATCGTGATAATAATATGTATATTATCTACCGGTTTCCGTGGACAGCCTCATGCAGATTCCCGCTCGCCAGGCTGCTAGCTACGAAACACTACACAACACAGCAGGTATAATATTACTTCAGGAGAGCCTCCGATTTCATGTCGGCAGAGAGGCGTGGTCACATGGAGAGGGGAGGCGTCTGTTCGGGTGGAATAGGTAAGGCTATTTTGAATGTACAGTGGATTATTATTTGGTGTGAGAAGTAATTAATCGTTAATGAAAAAGTACTCATTATAGTTTGACGAAGGTAATTAACAAGTTTGTGTTTAATGCACATTATTATGCAAGTTTGATGTAGGTAAAACTTTTGCAGTGGTGAATATTTGAAAAGACCGTTTTCGAGGTTAAAAGAAATATTATTGATATTATTTATTTTACCGCCATGAAATATCGTCGCATTGATTAACTCCTTTACCATAGATCAGCCCAAGTGGTTCATTACGTTCGAGTGCCCGGGTTCATCAGGTGAGGTGTGATCAGGATGCGCCTGCCTACCAGCTGTGTGGTGTGCCAGATCAGGACAGGTTGGTTTGGGGAGACCCCATGACCTCTCTAACTGGTCTCTCTCAACCCATTGCCTTACACTGCAGTGAGAGAGTTGTATTAACACACTTCGGGAAAGGTAGTTCTACCCGTTCGGTCGATTGATGCTTAAGGTCGGGAGGGGTAGTTCTACCTTTTGTGCCGGCCTCATTTCAATGTTTTTATATTAATATTATAAACCAATATCTTTATAAAGGTCCCTACTATATATATATATATATATATATATATATATATATATATATAATTATCGAATCGTAATGCAAGTCTGTTTTTTACATTTATTTTTGTGCCTTTCGTTTACATCGGTATGTCAACAAAAGGATAGTATATTATTTGTTATTGAAATAATTCAATTCGAATTTCTTTCTCTGTTTCACACCCACTCAACTCCTATGTGCAAGCGAGCGAGAGATGTTGGGCGTATTTAAAGAAAGCCAGTATGAGCAAATACCGATAGGCGGACCGTAATAAACATTTTACAAGGTTAATTGAGTTGCATTTCAAATAATATTCGATTTACGTTTAGTACTTTTATAGTTCGGGTATGCTGAGTTACTATGTAGAAATTTTTATTAAAATATTTTGGAAGTTATGACGATTTAAAACAAATTAAAGAAACTCACGCAGGACCTTTATTTTCGCCCGGAGTCAGGATAGCACCAGTAAAAAAAATACCTGTGTGCCTCCTCACTTTTCAACCCCACAAACCGCCACTGCATCAGCTCCAAAATTGAAAAAATTCAAAGCAAATTTGAGTTCAATATGGGAATATTTCACATCACAGACTGAAATTAGTATATTTAATTACGTATATCATTGTTGCGTCCATCTTCTGTTCGGTGATACTCTCTCAATTATTATTCAAGAGTTCAGTTCAAGACATAGCAGATATTATCAATTGTCCCCAGAACCGGCCGTGACGTTAGAAAAAACCTCAAGGCCTCAAAACCTGTGTTAGGCATTATGAGCGCCAGGAGTGGTCTGCTTCAATTGGGCCTGCACAGGCTCGGCCCTGCTTGTCCCAACTAGATTAACACAAATTATGTATTAATAGTGTAGATTTAGTATGGTATAATTAGTTGGATTATATCCTCAATCGTCTAATTTACCGTTTTCAGTATTGATTTATTGATACAGAAGCTTTTATTTGTACTTAATAATAATAAAACATTGCCTTCTAAAAAATAAAGTATTTGGCAACGGCTTATAAAGCTTAGTAATATAATAATATACATTTTCTTGTGATATGAAGTACGGATTTGTAAGAAATAATGAATATATTGGCTATTTCTAAGAATGTAGTGTCATACTTGTCCTATAAGAAAATATAATAGATCAGATTCTAAATGTATTGGATTTTAACCTCAGATTGATTTGACAGATACCTTTCATTTCCTTTTTCTGTCCTGAGTACACTTGGGGCAGTACCATTTGCCCTTGGGCTTGATGGTGAGACCCACACAGGCAAAGTGGAACCACTCGATGGGGCAGTCGGGGTTATCGCAGCCAATCATCTCCCCGTAGGACACTTGGTGGCACAGGCAGTAGGTGGGCTCGTTAGGGTCCACCGGCATATCCAAAACATCACTGGGGTGTCCCATGCCTGAGGACAGTTCATCCTCTTCATCATCTTGGCCCTTGACTCCTCCTACCCCTGTTCCGATTCCCTTCCGCTGGTGTTTCTTCTTGTTGGTGACGGTGGATCTTCCGCTGGTAGTGTTTCCGTCTTCGTCACTGGAAGCTACGGAGCGCTTCTTCTTTCCCGCCGCCACAACTCCTGTATTCCCACCCCCCCTTATTTTTTTTCTTCCTCTCTTGGTGCTCGCAGATCCAGAGTCTTGGTCCCCGGATGCCAGTTGCGCAGCTCTTGAATTTAGTGCTTTGTCTTGAATTTCTGCATCAAACCGGGCTAAATCAGCGTCCAAACGTCTAATATGTTTATCCACCAGCTCGTATGTCTGTATAGCGAGCTGAACTTTGTCATCACAGTACTCTTTGGCTTTATTAAAGAGTCCTTGAATTGAATTCACTTTTTCCTTTCTGGTAGTATTGTCCATGGAAGGAATACTGGGCAGCAATTCGTCAGCATTAAGATCGATTGTCTTCATCAAACCGTGAGCTCTGTCATCGAGATCTCTCATCAATTTAAAATTTCTTTGTAATTCTATTGGCAGATGTTGTAAACTGTCCAGATAATGCTCCAAATAAAGAGCCGACGTCATAATGGAGTAGTATTTTACGATATCAAAAAAAAGTTCAATTTGGAGAGTTACAATTAGCTTAAAGAATTAGAAATAATAAAAAACAAAAATACAGCACGTTCGTTCCCGCGAATAAAATAGAAAATGTCAGATAAAATGTCAAAATCCGAACGTAAACATCACAGAACTTCTTAAACAATTTTAGGCTATTATAGATGCGAGTGGTGCTTACGTGCCCACATGACAGCCAATACCGGGTATGGTTGTGCCGTTTTTTTTTAAATTTACTCTTAAATATATTAGTATTACAAAGGTATGGTATATTGTCCTCCACAACATAGGTGAACTCCTAAGTTCACCTATGTTGTGGAGGAATTTTTCAATTGTTAAGTTATATAATAGTAAACAATACAGTAGAGTTAGTTACACAGAGAAATAATAAAAATTAAAATACAATATAATATTTTTACATAGCTAACAAAAACAAATGTGAAATATAACAAAATTAAATATTAAAAGAATTGTAGCAAGTTCCATGTGTGTTTTTTGTATTCTGTAAGATTAGATGTTTTGTATTGTGTTGGAAATGAATTATATAGTTTTATAGCCCGGAATCTGTAGTGTTTTTGTCCAAAGGATGTGTTGGTTTTTGGTATTAGTAGTTGGTGTCAGAGATATGCTTTATTTCAAATAAATCCATTTCAAATGGAAATGCAAATTGCAAAATGGGTATTTTCCATTTTGCATTTTAAATGCTTTTCTAAAAACCATTTTGCATTTTCCATTTTAAATGCTTTTTTGCAACATTCTTCCTACTTTCTCCACTCATCTTTTTTTCATAAGCCCCAGATATCAGTCGGTCCTCAACCTCACAATGAGAGATAATTTACATTTGTCAAGTTGCTCCCTGGTAGGAGCCCTGGCAATTGAGTGATACCATTACAAAAGATACTGATTCAAATACTGAACATGGGGCCATGACGCTGTAATATTAAATGTTAGATAGCAGCTTCTATGTTTTTACGTTGGCAACATTAGTCTCGCGCAAATTTTTTGTGGTTTCATAATCTGTAGTCGTGGTGTTTTTGGATTTACCATCATGTAATATGTTTGTTCTACATTGATGTCCATTATGACAAAATTGTTTAAAAATTTTATAATTATTTTGATTGTTTGACCTGAGAAACCATTTTGCATTTTCAATGCATTTTGAAAATAGGTATTTTGCATTTTGCATTTGAAATGCTTTTCTAGAAACCATTTTGCATTTTGCATTTTCAAATGGAAAAGTTTTGACCCATTTCCATTTTGCATTTCAAATGGTTTTGGGTACCCATTTTGCACATCTCTGGTTGGTGTGCATGTCTTGTTCTAGTATTGCGAGAAATTTGTGAAGTTTTAAATGTTTAGGTTCTTGTAAAGGAAAGTTGGTATTTGTTTTGAATATAATTTTTTATCTTCAAAACTGGGAATATTTTGAATTATTTTTTTTAATATTGCTAAAAGCTTTTTTACAAATATTGTAAATACCTAAATAATATATTTTTTAAATAATTTTTCATCCGTTCGATTCAAACTTACAATTATTTTTAAATTCCTTCATCCCCGGCGTCGCTCGAGAGTTGCACAGGGCCGTCTTAAACTGTAAAGGGGCCCATAGGCATTGGGCATACTATGTTTGGGGGCCACTTTTTAAAGCCTTACTTTACAGAAAAACACTAAACCAAGACAGTGCTATGCCATCTAATCGTGATTTTGAGATTTATGAGCATATTTAAAAGTTTAAAATAATTGAAAAGGATAATAAATACACACCGTTATCATCACTTTAAAATGTATATTACCACTGTCTGCTAAAGGAAATGAACTGTTAAAGAGACCTGTCCTGTTTTTGGACTTACGAGTATATTACTATATGGTATTATAAAATTTACTTATGAAAATATTTTTTTTGCATTTGGAAAGGTCCAATAAAAATTAAAAATACAGTTTTACTAATGTATATATATTTATTTTTTTAATATATAATAATTTTTTCTACTCGTCCACTGTGTAGGTATATTAAAAAAATCTTCGAAAAGAATTGCGAATATCGCATATTAGTTTCAATTCCTCAACAACCTCGGAGACTGTGGAAGCATGGCATCCCCAACCAGAGTAAGTGACGGGAACGAGGAGAGTGGAAAATTAGTTTAATAACTCGGAAAACACGAAGACACGGAAAAGCGCCACAGGCAATTTTTTTCCATGTTATTCCCAATTGAGGAATGTGTGTGGTGCGGGTGAAGGGAGTAGAATATGAATTGTAAAATTTACAGAACCAACAAATGTTTTCGATTTCTGTTTTACGGAGAAATATTTTAGTTTTGTTAAAAACGGAAATCTTTAAAAAATTCTAAAATAATGAAGAATGCATTATCATCGACAACGAGTCAATCCGCCGAGTTTCAGCTCAATGTCGGGAAGTTGTTTAATTTCTACTTCCAAGATTTAACTTCTTTCGTACATTCATTCAAGATAACAAAAGTGACATTCAAATATATATATATTGAAAAATATCAATCATGAGGTTTTGACGCTAGTTAAAAATATATTTTTTTATTACCAATGTGGAGGATACTTAGTCGTTGTGCACCATTGTTTTTTCGTTGGCGGACTGCAATCATGTTCAGGAACGATTGAGTTACCGACATTATCGATAAAATCCTTATCGATCGACCGTGCTAGGTGCCCTTGTTCGGCAGGTACACGATTTTGACAGGAAAGTTGCATCAGCAGCTGCTGCTGCTGCAGTGGATGGTGTTCCGATTTAGTAGGTATGTACGTACCTACACGTTTCGCACACAGTCAGTAGTGATCGAGTAGAAATGTATAAACTCTTTCTTACCTTCTGTATCTGAAACAGCGAAAATTTGTAACATTTTTGTATAGCGCTTCCTTACTCTCTACTCCACTTTCCTTTCACCTTGCAAGGCACGAGGTGAACTCCACCGAAAAGTCATTCGAGATGTGCGTGCAAAGTATATTGTAGACCGACCACTCTCTTTCTTTTTAATAATAATAAGAATAACGAAGGTAAGGAAACTTTTTGTGGTTTGATTTTTAGTTTTAGGTTAGGTACCTACCGATTTCGTATGTTGTATCCAAACCTGTCTCCATTCCATGTCATTCAAATACCTACCACGTATACATAAATATTGTGTATATTAAATATTATTGAATATGTAAAAGTAAAAATAAAATGGAGTTTAAACTTGATAACGATCAACAAATACTGTGTATCGTTTACTGATGTAATTGATTTTACTAAATAAAAAATAACACATATACGAGTACTTGTTCGAATACAGACTACAGGAAGAGTGGGTAGTAGGTAGGTAGGTACCTACCCTTTTGCCTATTTTAATACCAAGACAGTGCATTTTTCTGATCTGCAATATACCTATAACTCATTGGCCTAATTTTGTCCTACCCGATCGGCATTTGGCGAGGTTGTTAGCACGGTTGACTCCACTCCCTGGGAAGGATGGTACAATCCTCAAACAAAACAAAACTTTACTAATTTTTATTTTTAAAATACATTTAAAAATAGATGTATTGTATTTAAACTTTTTTTACGAGTTAATTTTTTAAAAACTTAACTTTGACCGCAGTAAACAGAGTTTACAAAAAAACACCAAATCTTATTGGTTTATTCCCGTAAACTACATTAAAAGTAAAATAATAACATTAATACAGAATACCAAAGTGAGATTGAAATGGTATTTTCAAAACATCGTTGAATAGACCAATCAATATTTTCTAGTTTATTACGAGTTGGTTTATAAATGCTACAATAAGGATTCTTATTGATTGTGGCATGGCCCATCTCAAATATAAGGTCGTACTTTGACTTCGAGAAGGTGGTGATGCAATAATGTACCTTCGTAAAGTCAGTATTCTTTGACAGAATTAGCGCTACCTTTCAGAAAGAAATAGGTAAGGTACCTACTGTTGTTTGATCAACGAATATGAATTATTTTTCTATAAGTCACTCGGAATTTTTTTTTCCCATTGACCGGACTTTCAGACCAGCAATTTTATTTAGCAGTTTTGCTACCAAAAGCGTGTCAAGTCTTGGCTCTCAATGAAAAACGGCGATATTTAACCAAAGGCGCGTGCCAATTGAGCTTTCCAAGAATCGCATTGAGAATCTGGCGTATGAGTATACGTCGATATATTGTATGCACTGAAACATTGCATTGCGGAAACACGATCTGCCAAAAGTAAAGGGAAGTTTAATGTAGCCAATTATTATCTAATTTGGTAAAACACCTAAAGATGAATCTATCTATGCTCCACTTTAGCTGAAAGTGTTTTCATTTTGACCCACCGGCTCTTTTCTAAAAAAATAATCGATTATTTTCTCGGATTCTTCTACTTTATCTGGCGGGATTGGGCATTTTCTCCGATTCTTATCGGACGTTCCAACTTGAAGAAATAGATAAACCGACGTTTAACATGCGCTACCGATGACCTGAACAACAATATACAATAATAAAGTTAATTGAATTTACAAGATAATTTATTATGGAAAGCATTGTAGATTGTAGGTGTCTGTCTCCATGTCTCGTAGTAAGTATAAACATTTTCTATAGTGTTTTATTACCATTGCTGGAGTTGGAGATATATTAAAATTACTCCAATTCAACAATAATATTTTTTATCACAAATAAATAAAAATCGGAATAAACAATCCCAGTGTAGTTCTGGTAAAATGTTTTCTTAAAACATTAAAGTGACAAATATATTTTCGTATTCGTGTTTCTATCTTCTGCGCCACTAGGAAAACCAAACACACCTGTATGAACAATATTTGTAATGAAATCTCGATTATTTGTAGAATCTCTCTACCATCTTTTTAGGTCTACCTATGTACTGAATTATTATGGATATACCTTCCAAAGAAAGGAACGTAAAATATGGCCAATTTCGTCTTGGACCATTTCTTGGCAAAATGTGATAACACAGTCAAGTCATCTACTTGTTAGTTGTAGTGAAGTGTTAGAACATTACGTAGAAGCAACTAATGCAACGCATTTAGCGGACTGGGGCGGTCACAGCCCCATCTGGCCCTCTTCAGCCCCGCGCCCCCGCCCTACCCGCCCTCGTCACACCCCTCTCAGCCCCCTGCTACACCCACCAGTCGTGGCCCGCTAGCACCACTAGTTCCTATCAGTTGCTTCACACCAGCATCCGACACGAGACGTCAACTCAAACAGTAATCTGTCAGTGTATCGCAAAGCAAATCGGGATTTATCTGTTATTAAATAATCAAGCACATTGATAATTATTTTTTTAAACTGCTCTATAAAAGTAAATAGTTTGATTAATACCAGCGTTAAGTAGTGTATCGCCATGTCTCTCCTGAAGAAAATCTGGAAAAACAACTCAAAACACAGAAGTAAGTACATTTCTAATGTTTTATAAGAGCCGCTTTAGATACTTAATACTCGTTTATAATTGGACTCGTAGACTTCAACACAACTTGGAGTGACAACTTTGATATACTTATGCCGCACTATAACTGGAAACTGTACACCTGAGGTTACTTATTATCTGCCACTTGGAAAATCTTTCTGGAGTCTACGTAATATTGTGCTTTCCACGAAGCCTTCTAGTGGAGAACCGAACCGTGGAGTCATGTTTTTACCAATAACTTACAAAATTCATAACATACATATGCACGCGTTTATAAAACTATCGCAAAATAGATATTTTGTTTTACAAATCTATACAGTTAAATATATAAGTTTTTAAAATAGGAATACTAAATTTCCAAGAGAAATTTAAGTTTTTATACGCATGATATTATGAACATTTTTTTCCGTCTTCTTTAGCCTGAGTTTTTTTGTACATCTCTTTTATAATTTTAATCAAAATATATTTTCCGCTTGAGAAATTACGCCAACATTACTTCAAACATATTGTAAGTACCTAATATGTTTTATTGTTTTACACATTTATTTGTTTCAGAAGTTATTATAGCTTAATTATTGTTATCAGTAAGTACTTAATATTCAGACACAATTGACATACTGTTTTAAACGTCGCATAATAAAAATATTTGATTTATGGCGACCACTAGAATATTGCTATCTTGCCTTGTTATTTCAAAACAGTGGAGATGTCTGACTAATGAACTGGACGATCTATGGGTAATGCAGAAGAAAATATTTGAACGATACGTAAATATCTAAATGTTAATGGTTAAACAATTATTCAACTGCAATCAGGTGCAATTTGTCGTTTAGAAGTTGTACTGTGACCCCGAAATTGTTGATAAACAAAGGCGTACGTACTTTTGTAGTTATCGCAATGTCATTTTTTTTTAGTTCAGAAATAGAATTTTTTGATAGCTAATCATTCAAAGATTAAAAAACACCTATCGTATTTTCACCTCTAACATTTTGATGTTATAATTGTTATATATTTTTTAAATGTTTTATTTTTTATGTGAATACCTGCAAAAGAGTCCCAAATGCTCCCATCCAGTCATCTGGAGCCAGTGAGACTATGGCATCCCCAATTGGGGCATTATGTGTAAATATGCTATATTATATATAGGCTGTCATTTAAATGATCACCATAATATTGTGTTATTGGTCAGCTCTAAAATGGTTTCTACTGGAAAATTTAGTCAGTTGAGCAGCCAATTGTGATTAGCAAGTCGAATAGAAATGATAAACAAATAATAATAAACCCTAAACTAACTTAACCTAACTACCTATTGAGCCTGATGTTTTTTCACTGCCAACAAAAATACAATATGATGTGAAAATGATTTAATAGACGATTTTTTCTTGCTATCCAAATATTCAAATTGCGAGCTATTTAAATTTACTCAGCTGTAATATTCTTATGCGAATTTGAAGCTGTGCAAATATGAGTAGTTTTATGTTTTGTACATATTCGTATTGTTTAGATCCTTTTTGATTAAGGACCAGAAGCTCGAGATGAATCTTATTGTGTCAATCTGCAATCTTTTGCATTTTCTTCACGTGGTGGAGCCCGCGCAAAAAGGTCCGATGTTTCATTTGTCTTAGCGAATTACGGCAATACACTCGACCATTTTTTTATATATAAATGCAAAATAAACTTGTTATTATTATTTAACAATCTCGAATGCAATATTCATAATTAGGTTCCTTTTCGATAGAAACACGCCCAATAAATCGCAGCCTTCCTTTCTAATAGCTTCAAATTACTATTTGAGGGGCTGTAAGAGAGATTTAAACCGCTGGTTTTTGTGTCAATTCTGCTGCTCCATAGACTATATTATCTATAGACTGATGAAATCATTTTGTCTATGTCTAATAGATAATTAGATTATTATTACCATTATTACACTCGCGGTAGGTACTTGTATGTCCGAAAATATGTGTCATGGAAAGTTTATTTTGTACGTAGATGTTTACAAATGAAGTGCAGTCTCTTCCACAGGGTGGTCGAAAACAAATGTACAACTAATTATTTTTATTGCGCAATGCCGACCTGCATTAAGATTTAACCTTTTATACACAACTTTAACTATAAACGGATAAAACTTACTGATATGAAATATTGTTAATTTACTAAAAATCTAGTCAAATTGTTCGTTTTCATGTTAAAAACGGGACTGGAGGCCTATGAAGAATGAATTGACAAATTCGATTATGTTACGAGAAAATGAGAACACGTGTTCTTAAAAATTATAATATTATTGCATCTCATCCATTATATTTATTCGGACAAGGCCACCTGCGTGAACACGTGTTCAGATATAATATTTTACTAGGAAATGGTCATGCAGTCACATTTTTAACAGTATTTTGATAAAGAATCTTAACTCATTTTTCTCCATGTAGTATCTAAGTGTGTATTTTGAATTTATAAAAAAAGAAAAATAAGCTATAGAAACAAACAGCACGTAATTAAAATGAGTAATAATAAATGAAATATGAACGAGTAATAAATATAACCAATGTAAACCAATGATTTTGCGATATTATTGGCGTTATAATTTGCTCGTTGGGTAGGGTAAACAAAACGCAAAATAAAAAAAAACATGAAACCTTTCAATTTCTAAAATAAAAGCTTTTGTTGAATGATTAGTATGGACAAATATTACAGTTTTGTTGGAATAGTTTTATAAAGATTTTTGTAAAACTTAATGTCTTGTTTCTAACACCATAATGAGACCTACGTCGTTTGATTGTTGTGTAATAAATGGGAAATGTATTAATAAAGAACAAAAAAACGGTAAAAATGTTACGCGCTCGTCAACTCCATAATTATGATTAAGGCATCAATTATCAATAGCTAGAGAACCTGTGCAAAATGCAAATAATAAATTATTACTATGCACATGCAATAATTATGCAATTGCGTTCAATTATTTCGGCCGCGATAACTGTAAAATTACATTTTAATCTGAATATCTTTGGTTCAAGGTAATAAATGCTTTCAAGCGTTCTCTATTGGTTCGGTTCCTCTTATAATGTAATCGACAAGAAAATAAACAATTCAATAATGTCACAATAAATTTTGTGACGTAAACATGGAATTCGAAGGAATTTTACCTTTAAAAATAATAAACAGAATCAAGTTAATTATTATTTTTTTGGTAAACTAATGTTTAAGACAAGATTTTTTATGCATAGCACAAAGGGTAACAATTATTTATAAGCAATAATTATTAGCCTGAAACACTCATCCACATTGAAAAATCTCCTGATAAAAGATACATGACGCCAACGGGACTTGAACCCGTGTCCTTTCGATTTCAGGTCGACAGCTCTGACCACTGAGCTATGGCGGCTTATCTCTTATCCGCGAAATAATTCAATATATACTAGTGTTTCATTCAACAATTACTGCTTGTTACATTTTTCTCACCTGAAACAACCAACTTTATTTTATATGAGAAAGGCATTGTAAGTGCTAACTCTCTCACTAGATGGCGTCGAGATGAAATGTAACAAGCAGTAATTGTTGAATGAAACACTAGTATATATTGAATTATTTCGCGGATAAGAGATAAGCCGCCATAGCTCAGTGGTCAGAGCTGTCGACCGGAAATCGAAAGGACACGGCTCCCGTTGGCGTCATGTATCTTTTATCAGGAGATTTTTCAATGTGGATGAGTGTTTCAGGCTAATAATTATTGCTTATAAAATAAGAATCAAGTTAGATTCGCGTTAGATTCGTTCGAGATATTTGTATGCAAGTGAATCTATTATATATAGAAGATTGCACATAAGTGCACATATATAGTGATGTATAATATACGCGTGTACGGAGGGAGTAGATTGCCAGACATCAGTAAGTCCAGCTGAGAGCCGAGCCACTGAGCCGAGCTGATGCAATCCTTCCGTTGCCGGCATAATAAGGGCTGACGCAACGCCCGGGGCCGCAGGAGACCGAGGAGGTAGGAGGCCCAGACTCCCAGACACTAGAAGTATACTACTGCACCACTATATATTGCCGCTGAACACTTGTACAACTAACAGGTACTTTCTCGCGCTGCGCCGTTCTCTGCAATTATCCCGACTCCTTATTTGCTCCTGATCCGTTCATTACAAATTCACGAATGTTGAAGAATATCAGACAAACCGTTATATTCGTAATACGGATTTATAAAATTATTAGATGTACCCTACCACGTGTTGCTGTGGCTCAGTCTGCCTGTGCAGATAGTGTAACAATAGAGCGTTTTGCGTTTACGTCCAACAGATGGCGCTGTTTTTAAAAAAAAGTTTTTACCTGTCACAGGTGACATCTTTATAATAAATAATATATTATTCGAATACGCGTATGTTTATAAAAACATACGCGTATTCGAATGCAACGTTGTGTCAAAATTTCAAAGCAATCGGTGAAGAACTTTCGGAGATTTAAGATTATGAACAAACGGACATTTATTTTTTTATTTATATAGATAGATTACACGACTAAAATTAAAATTCCTAAAATTGATTGATAGTCTGAATTAAGAACAAATAATAAGTTCCAATTATGAAAACCATAAATAAAATAAAAAAAATAAAAGTTCCAATTATGAAAACCACAAATAAAATAAAACAATAAAAGTTCTCATTATGAAAACCACAATTAAAATAAAATATTGATTATTTTAAAGATAGGTATTTTATCGCTTGTCTGAATTCTTCACTCAATAAGTTCTAATTTTGGAAATTGTAGTTGTCATTTTCTAAATTGGAACTGATTTGTCAATAAATCAAAGCATCCCGTGATTTTTCACGGGTTTTCATTTATTGATGATTGCAAAATAATGTTTAAATTAGGAGTATACGAATTTTATTCCCGTCGCGAGCAAAATTATGCTGTAAAGAACATTTATAATTAAGGATACACGATTTTCAAGAAAACCAAAAAAAAAATGTGGATGACATAAAAGTACGGGATTTTTTTATTTAATACAGATTAGACACTAACTTTTTTCCCTTGGAACAGGCAATCTAGAGCCTAATAATGTAGAAATATCAAAATTGCATAACGTGCCTCAAATATTCATTTTAACGTTATTATAAATAAACATGAAGGTACTCTATACCCACGTTCTTCACTGCATTAATAAATAAATGATAAAAATCCGTGAAAGATAATGTAGATAAAGAAATAATTAAAACATTGATTTTAAATACAATCATGTCGATTGTGTATAATATTATATTGATAGATTAGATAAATTGGCGAATATTTTCAAATCAAATCGTACAGAATCTACATTACCTTCTTGTACGTTGATTGAACGAATCGATTACCTTTCTAAGCATTAATAAGCAGTTTCCGATATTATGCGGCTCGATAAAATTGGCGCCAAAGTACTAGAAAGTGTCATGGCGACCATTACAGTAGGCAGGCATAATAAAGCAGGTTTTATGATGGCGAGCGTCACAGAGACGGTATAAGATTTATGCTAAGGCTTATAGAAAATAAATACAGATTATAAAGTGCCTAGCTAGCACCGTTTGATTCATCGAATACCTATCTATAGTATCTAATTTACGGAAAATGAAAGCATTTTTTTTCAGAACCTCTCAGTATTGACAACTTTTTTAAATTTATATTTCATCACTGAAGAGATTTTGACCACTGTCGTCGTGGCAGAGCGGGAAGCTCATTTTATCCAGAGTTTGGGTCTTTTACATATATAATAATATACCTGTATAAATGCATAAGGAATTATTATTCACTCTTATCATATAGCAAAGATATTTGAAAAAAAAAGTAAAAAACATAACTGGACAATTAAGAAAAAAAAAACTTGTCAATTTGGCATAAAAAAAACACAAGCACTCAAGACGCTATCCAAAAAATAACGAATTACCTCTATACCGAACTAGATTCTAATGAAAAATGTCCAGGGATATTTATAAAAAAATAATAAATAAATTAAATTCCATTGGAATAAATGGAAAAGTGTAAGAACTTACCTAAATAAAAGACTAAGGAAGTTAAATTAATTGATCAAGTTAGTGACTCTGAATATAGTGAATTCTCAATACCTCAAAATACAGTTTTAGGCATTTTGCTATTTATCATATATGTTAACGATATATTTAATGTCTCTAAATATGGCAAAATTATTTCATACGCAGTCGACAAAGTATTGCTAAAAAAGCTAATACTTGGACGGAAGTCAACAACATGGCTAAGGCAGATATGAACAAACTAAAAAAATGGTTTGATATTAATTTACTGACACTAAATTAGAAAAAAACTTATTATATTCCATTTATCATAAAAAAAAACAAGAAACACCTAAAGAAATACAAATTATAACCCTCTCCAGGACAAATACACAACAACATAACTGCAATAACTTGTGTTTAGTAATAGAAAGCAAAACCAAAATAAAATACCTAGGCATTACAGTAGACCAATGCCTAAAATGGTCCACAGACATAAACATACTCAAAGTGAGGAAACTAACATATATCTTAAGATGTATATGACATTTATGAAATAAATATTTACTCAGAATGACATACTTTGCATTCTGCCAATCACAAATACAGTATGGCATTATAGGATGGAGTGACTTGGGGGAACTTATAAAAAAATACAAACAACCGCGTTACATAGCACAAAAATTAATATTCAAAACAATTCTATTTAAACCATATACCTATTCATCAGAACTTCTGTTTAAAGAATTTAAAGTCACCAATTTACAAAGATAATATTCGAAATAAAAATGAACATTTTAAAAACAATAGATTAATCAGACAAATGTCAATACCCGCACTCCGAAATGTAAAAAACAATTGGGCAATTCTACTATTAGAATCTTGGAGTATTTTTTTAAATTCATTACCTGAAAGTTTCCGAAATATAAATAACCACAAATAATTTAAACTTCATGATAAAAAACACACTGAAAATATAAACTGAATACTTTGGCATATTACATAAAAAATAACGAACAAGATGACACATCCCCCATACACACAAGTCTAGGGTTATTATGGTGGTACATCTTGTGTATAAATTTAGGTGTAATAATTACTATATTTTCTATAAATTATGTAATTTTTTTTTGCGAATAAATATTAAAAAAAATATAGGTATATATATAATATCCTTCTCCAGCCCTAGAACATTTCCAAAAATGCATAAATAACATGTAGAATGGTTCCCATAACATTTTTTGCGTTTCGCATTGTTGTTAAACACAACATGGAGTATTTAGCTCGCCAATTCGCTACTTCAAGGCACAAGTTTGTTTACATTTATGTTTCACCCTGATTTGTTGTGACTGATAGCATCTTACCACATTGCCGTCTCAGAAGGAAGTCAACATCGACTCGGACTTGCTTAGACTGCTGAAAACAACTCACTAAATTCCGATAATTACCAGATTTATTGCGATCCCGACGCGACGCAGATTGATTGGTGTCAGAGATCATTGCCATATCATTGCGTCATCATAAGAAATTATTATTTACAATCGAAAAAGTAGGTACTTGTTATAATTCTGTCGGTAAAATAATTAGTATAGACTAAACACACTTCCTTTAAAATCTCTATTTAAACTCGTACCCACATAGTCTAGAAGTACCTACCTACTTCAGATTGTATTGTACAATATAATAGTTTCCTTGCGAGTAGGCATCTACGTACGTACGACGCACATAATCGTATTTGTACGATCTACGCGGCCAAAACTATGTTTATACTGAATTGGTATCTAAACAATGTAAATAAATTAAAAAACAATTTTTCACAATAATTATATATATATTCAAGATTATATACTTTATATATTTACAAAAAATCAAAAAAGTACAATTTTCGGTCTGTACAAAGGGAAATAACAATAAAAATGCTAGTTTATTGGCATTCTTCATCACTCTCCGATGAACTTTCTGATATATTGGGGTCTGCAGGTGCAAAAATGGCCAAAGTTTCAGGTAAAAATGTTCCAGATTTCCTTTTTTTACAGTCCGCATGCTACTTAGCATAGGATCAGAAGTAAGTAGAAGGCGATTAAAAATATCCTGATTACAGCTTTCCCTTGAAAATTTCCTCGCATAATCTTGGCGTTAACATCTAAAATGTTTGTTGCGAGCCTCAGCTGCTTCCTCGGAAAGCTGTCCGATTGGTAATAATGCCTTTTTGATGATGACTGCGCCATGGACTAAAAGCTTGTGCATTGTTGGCGTCATAGGGTGCCAATCATATAGGTCCACATAAACGCGAGCAGTTTCTGAAGCATATTTTTCATACTTTACGGGATCAATTTTGAATCCGATTGAAATTGCTTGCAATATGACTTTTAGTCTGTAAATTAGCTCATAGCTGATGCCAGTTATTTTCGCAGCTAATTTGGGGTCCTCAAAGAACCTTCTGCTGGTATTGCCATCATTGGAATTGCCGAAATTGGACTTAGGCATATCTATTATTAGCCCTGTTTCATTGCGAAACCTTCTTTGTATCTCTTTCTTGGTTTGCTCTTCTAGGTCTTTCTCCTCCTTCGATTTCCTTTCCCTGTATTTTTGTACTTAGAGTTTATAGGCTAAATGCTCCTCTCACTTAAGTCTTCGAACGACTTGGATGGCCGACCTGGCCGTTTTTGTGTCTCAACTACAGGTATTTCAAAAGTACCTTCTAGCCAAGATTGGTTGTATTTTAGAAAATTATCTTCTTTATAATGAGCTTTGACCCACTTTTGTTTCAGTTCTGATTTTAAAAAGGCAAAACCACGTTTCAATTTAATAATTTGGTCTTCATTATAATTTTCACATGACAAAAGTTGATCTTTTAGATAGTTTAGATTTGCATCTAAACTAGGCAAATTTTCCTTCTTCATGCGGTCGAATAAGTATTGTCGAGTCACAATCTTTACTCTTGATGCACCCTCTGAACCTAAAACAAACATACATTAAGTTAAAAGACACTAACAAACATTTCCAATTTTATACGAAATTTCGCTACATATCTTTAACGCCTCAAAACTATATTTATCCGGAAGTTTCCGGACACGATTTTGATACTAGTTATAAGGAAAAGGATCAAAAAACAATCTGTAATAATAACCATAGCCCGATCTACCCCTATACATGAACAAAAACACTAGTAAAGAAAAATATTGAAGGAAATCAGGGTACGAAAAAGACATTTTTTATAAGTTGAAATAATAATCTTGTTTTGTAGTTTACCATGACTTTTATAATGTAATTTGTAAGTTTCTTACCTTCTTCATTAGAATCCATCACTTTCAATTTGTAACAATAACTTGTTAACATAAAAAATAACTTGGGAAGTTCGTATAATAAAGCGCGTCGTCGAGAACAGATACGAGCACTAGGTGAAATGGTTCAATTCCGACTGACACCACGGGTGCGCGGTGCGCAATACAAGGTAGAACAGGGACGGGTTCTGTTCACGGGTTAGTCCTTTGTTCGGGGAACCGGTTTTTGTGAATAGTATTGTTATTTTGAGATTGGGACTTTTGGCCGCGTAGATCGTGCAAATACGACTCTGTGCGACGGTGAACTTGAACGTGAATTGTGAACTTTTCAAAATTGGAATGATGAAAAGAATCTTTTCAAATTCAACAAGCGATTAAGTACCTATTTATAATATATTTTAGCTATAGAATTATGAATTATTTTGATTCTTTATTTGAAAAGTGCATATTTATGGTCATTTTAGCTTACATTCGCAGGCAATTTTTAAAAGTGAAACTACACAAATCATGTTGCAACCCTCGATTTTTCACAGGTGACAGCTAATCTAAACAAAATAGGTAACGTGTTTTATTAATGTAATCAATTTATTAATACTATCCAGCATAAAACTATTATAACTCAACAACTTTTTAAATTGCGTTTTTCGGTTTTTCTTGCATCCTTATCCGATCACAACTGAGGTAAATATAGTTAGATTATTTATTTGAAAACTAACGATTTCCGTCTAATTTGTAATATTATTACCTAATAATTTACTAATAAAACTAATATTTTTAGTTTAATCTTTTTCTTGAGGACGATTAAAAACAAATAATTTCTTAAATAGATAATTAATGTAACTTTAGATTTTCTTTCATTCACTGCAGACATTAAATATAATGTACCTGCTGTTGTTATTACAAACGAATTTTTGTAGTTTTTTTTTTGGGGGGGGTTGGGGGTTAAGAGGCATGGACTTGATGCCGCGGGGTGAGGGGGATGTTGCATGAAAAACGCCAAAACCTTCTTAATTTTTTTAATGATGTAACCCTCTCCTTTTCTCACACAAAAACAAAGTAATAATACGAGTAGTTAATTATGCACCACTTTGAATACAAATTAGTTCAAAAGTTAGTTATACAAGATGGCTGCCAGGAAGTTTCCCCTCACTCTAGAAGGCTTTAATGCCATTCATTAAAAATCGCACTAATGCGTCCAGGGATTTTTAAGTCCACGTTAAGAGGGAAAAGATTAGACTTACAAAGTTATTACCACGAAACAAAAAAAAAGTTAGCGAAACAAAAAAAAGCAGTAATCCATGATGATCATCAATTTTACTTCCATGAAGTTTGTTCTAAAAGTCTCTTTGGTGCTACAGCTAAATCGAACGGATATCCGCCTGTTTCTGGTGCAAACTTTTTACATGCACTTCTTGTCACATAACTGGTTACTGCTTACCAGAATACCAACTACTGAGCATTGAGAATTGCATCCACAATAATTCCTCTCGTCTCGTCTCGTCGAGCGCAGACAGCAGACAGTATGGCTCTATGTTTTTTTTTTAACTGGGTTTGTGTTAAAATTTGGAGATACGACTATTCACATTACTCACTGAAGAGATAAACCGATATACGTGAGTTATGGGCGTGTCCGTGCGCCCGAAACAAGGTCAATTTCATTACTAATGACATAATTGATCATTTTCAAATATCAAAATTCTTTCTTAAACACATTATCAATTTCATTGGCCTGTCTCCCTAGACAGGAGTCGAAATATTTTGATGTAAATTGGTATATTTTTTTTTATTCCTATCGGTTCCTGTAGATCAATGAACCTAAAATGCCTTGACGGACGGAGCTATTCGAGATCAATTTAAAGCCGCGGGGTGAAGGGAGGATGTTTGAAAAATGCCAAAACCTACTTAAATTCTTTAATGACATATCCCATTCCCTGTTTAATGATACAAAAATTAAATTAAAATAGTTCAATATTTACCACTCTGCATACAAATCATCTTAAAAGTTTGTCATTCAAGATGGCTGCCAGGAAATTTGCCCTCACCCTAGATTTGACTTCAATGAACCGAGAAAAATGACTATTGCTTTATTAAAAATCTCTCCAAATTATTGGTAATTCTGGTTTAAAACGGGATTGTAGGACTTACAGATGAATTAACAGGTTTCCCAAAAAACTTTTAGTAAAATTACGAATATATTATCATGATGTCCGAACAGGTGTTCTTGAAATATGAATATTTTCGCATTACAACGAAAATTCCTTGCATCGTCACGATATATTATTAAGGAAAATTGATAAAACATTCTCAAAATCCACTAATGCTTTTTCCATGGATTTTTAGGTAGATCACACTTCTAGCGATTATATGTTCTGAAACTGCACACAAGAATAAATAATAATAGTCTACACGTTAAGAATTTAATTAAGCATGTAAATTTAAAATTGTGCAAACAATTTTTTTATTAAGGTTTTCTTTAATATTCGTAATGACATTAATCATTTCTATGTTGTTCATATGTGGGTGCTAAAATCAACATCAAAAGGTAATTAGGTTTCTAACGGTAGGTGGTACTTTTCACTATGATTTTAATTGAATAAGGTTTTTTAATTTAGAAAAATTCGTGTACGTATACTGTACAGATCTATGTTATTTGATTCTGACCTCTCTAAATCTTGCACAGCTTGTCGTCAATCAAACTAAACACATGTAAAAAAAACTACTTCTCGGGGTTACCCAGAAATAAGTGGCCAAAACGAAAAACACAATTCAACGGAAAACCGTTATCATTTTCAAAGTTAGAGCTACGCCCTCCACTAGGATAATATTTCTGTCAACTTTTTATTTATTGCTTTTTAAGACATTTAAAATTTTCAAGAAACTGCGCTGATTTTAGCAAATGTTAAAAATATTTGTTGATTCATCGACTTTTATAATTTTTATTATTCTGAAGCGTTTCCATACGACATATTATGTTACGCCAGTTTCTAGAAGTTCCAGTTGTCGAATCGATCCCCACCGCAGCGTAAAATATAATAATTTTATTTTATTATGTTAGTCTGGCCGGGTTTTGGGAAGTAGATAGATTAGTTAATTTGATAAAAACGTGTCATTTCATTCGTCCGAAATAAATTGATTTTATTAACATAATGCGTCGGTACAGATTCGTATTATAAAAGACTTTATTATAGTAATAATAATTATCAATGTTACACATTTCACGTAAATTGTTTCCGTATTTATTAGTCTTGAATAGGGTTAAGGTTACATGTATGAAGGATGAACCATGAAAATATTCATAAAACAAAATATATTATTATTATGTTTTTTGATAACAAAATAAAATAAAAAAAACCAACGACACCTCCTTGAAACGTTATCACAAACACGCTTCCACAAAGAAAAATAAATATTTAGTTTGTGTTCGCGGAAAAAATGAGTTTGAATCATAATATTTATTTCATTCAAGAAATTAAAAACAGTATTAAGTCGATTAAAAATTTTTTTTATATAAATAAAAACTTGAAAATATTATTCACCAAAAGTTTTGTTTTGGATAATCGCGAAAGTCTGTAAAATACTCGTCCCCCAAAATGATATAATAAGTTTAAAGAGTTAAGTTTGGTCTACTTATAATAGTTAAGTTTGGTATACTTTTTTTTGTATTATATTAGGTATTTGATGTCGGAATTGGAAAGACTAGTAATCAATAGAACAATATTTGTGAACTGATCAAAAGAATTAGGAAATGTATTTATAAGGCTTAGAGTTATTCTTCAGATTGAAAAACCTAAGAAGAGTGTACTACGTAATTGTTCAAACTATATTAGAATACGGTATTATTGGCTGGGGATGAACATTTGATAATATTTTAAATCCAGTTCAAATAGTTCAACGATTGATAATTAAGGTACCCAATCGTTAAAAAAACCCGTACATTTTCTACTGAAATACTTTTTACAATATTCAATATAATATTGTAATAATTAACTACAAAAACAAAATTTATAAAAAAATATTCAACACTACATATTTTTAAAGCAAAACAATTATAATTAACTTAAACTTACAATTAAATATATCAGCAAGATATCAGAATAATATTAAATCCCAAAACTGAATACCGAGCACATTAAAAATACCTACCTCTATTTAGGAATAACTTATTTGAACAAACTTCCTTATTTAAATAACACAAGCAAGATATCAGAATAATATTAAATCTCAAAACTGAATACCGAACACCTTCAAAATACCTACCTCTATCGAAGAAAAACTTATTTGAACAAACATCCTTATTTAAATAACATCAGCAAGATATCAGAATAATATTAAATGTCAAAACTGAATACCGAGCACATTCAAAATACCTACCTCTATCTAGGAAAACCTTATTTGAACAAACATCCTTATTTAAATAACATCAGCAAGATATCAGAATAATAATAAATCCATAAAACTGAATACCAAGCACATTCAAAATACCTAACTCTATCTAGGAAAAACTTATTTGAACAAACTTCCTTATTTAAAGAACATCAGCAAGATATGAGAATAATGTAAATTCCAAAATTGAATACAGAGCACATTCAAAATACCTACCTCCATTTAGGAAAAACTTATTTGAATAAACTTCCTTATTTAAATAACATTAGCAAGCCATCAGAATAATATTAAATCCCAAAACTAAATACCGAGCACATTCAAAATACCTACATCTATTTAGGAATAACTTATATGAACAAACTTCCTAATTTAAATAACATACGCAAGACATCAGAATAATATTAAATTCCAAAATTGAATACCAAGCATGTTCAAAATGCCTACCTCTATCTAAGAATATCTTATTTAAACAAAATTACTTAAAATCTAAAATTTTTCGAAAATATTCTTGAATTTCAGTTTAATTTAAAAATAATCAAAAACTACTAAAAGAGTCCATATCTGTTGTTATTTCTTTTAACATTGTTTTTCTGTTCATTGCAAATCTAACGTTATTCCTATATTTTGTTATTTGTTTACAGTAATTTATTTTTCCTTACATGGTTTTATAAAATGGATTTAGAATTTCCTCACCAAACACAAGAGCCTTGTTTCTTTATGACCAGGAAAGGCTATTTTTATTTTGCTTTATAAAACTGTATAACGTTTTAAAAGTATATGTCTATTGTAAAAATAAGAATATAAGATAAAATATATATATACAGTATTACTTTGCTAATGCATGATGCAACATATAATAATAATTTTAATAGCTTCAAATTCGTTCCAAGACGTTTAAATGATTATCTGTCTAGCCATGAAATAAACATTCTATGTATATACTGATTATTTGTCGTAATACATATCTAGTATTTAATGTATTTTCATAATAGTATCTAATATAAATTATTCAGGAACGTACCAGCAAAAACAGAAACTTTAATTATTAATTATATTAGATATATATCCTTGCCATATTAAACATCGTTTTCTGGAAATAAGTAGGTACAGATGGTTTGGATTTCCGGAGGTATCCGGTAAAAAAAAGTTTGTTCATTTTCATTCCATGCCGTAAAGTTTGAATCGTACTGTGTCACATTTTCAAATAGATTTTTATTACTTAGGAAATATTCTACTGTTCCTCTAAAAAGTAAACCTGATGAGTAAGTTTTAGTGATTAGATAACAATACTAGAAAAGTTTATAAAAAGGTACAGAAATTCATGCCAATTAAAATACCTACCTACCTAATGAAATTTGAGTAATTTAATTAATCAGTTCAAAAAATTCTGTAATTTAAATTAATAGATTTATTAATCAGTTCATCAAATTCTGTAATTTAAATTAAATAATTATGTACCTATAAGTTAATGTTGGTTCAAAAAGTCGCCTCCGAAAAACCAAGTATTTTTTCCAGATAATAAATAATATGTTCATTATATGATAATTACTAATATAATTGCAGGTATCTTATAGATATTTAAGTATATAAGATCTGACATTTCGTTAAAAAGCAAGTTCAATTTTTTGGAAAAAACTGTCTTGCTGGCGTAGAACTTTACCAAGAACCTTGATATACCCGTATATATAAATATATACAAATCGGCAGATAACCACAAAGTAATTCATGGCAATATTCTGGGATATTCTTTAAGAAGTTATCAAAAATATTTACGTAGTATCATTTACTGCGCACCAAGGAGACATTTTTTTGTCCCATTGACACGATTTAAACAATAAAAGAATCACATCAGGACACAAATTATATTCTCGGGAGACGCCATTCCTTATCGCCATATGTGTATTTGTGTATTGGTTGTTCTCAAGTACGCATAAGTTTAGTAGACGATTGCAACAACAAGTCATCTCGTACCAAGCACGGGCGGCCACTGATAACAGAAACTATTGAATTGAATAATACTAGTTTACTAAAATAACTTCTGAGAAAAACGCAACGAGCCGGTGCCCTTTCACGCGGCGTTTGGCGGAATATCTCTTCACGATTGAATGGGGTTAAAGGTTGGCTAAGGCTTATTATAATAGTTTGATTATGTTAGACTGCTTAGGCCATCAATGATTGATTGATTGTTTTGCATTCAGTGCAAACGCTGGAAGAAGAACTACTTTTGAACACCCTTAATATCATAGGGTCTCATCTTTATTAATTTATTTTATTTTAAAAACATATTGGACGGTGGCCTGTTTTGTTTAATCACACTAAACTATTATGACACTAACTTATTATTATTATCGTGGGTGGAATAACTTCAAAGGAAAATCTCAAAGATGAATCGTATAGATTTGACTCGGATTTTGCTTAAATTCCATAGCGAGCAATATCTTGATATGAATATTTAATTTAATTTGATTATTAGTTATTACCTTTCTAGGTGTTATAATACCGATTGTTATATTTGAAGAACTTTACAAAAACGAATGAAGATAATCAGGAAAATAAATAATAGATAACATAAATAGATTACATAACGAATGGGGGCAAATAATATCATAACATTTTTGACCGCTGTATAAATGTGTAAGATATTATTACTAACAAAGAATTGAACAAAATGATCTTCGAGAAGATATGTACATTAATTTAAATATAATTTTTGGATGACGTCCACGACAATTACGAACTCTTGCCAAAATTTTCTGCAACGCGTCAATCGCGTTTCGTCTCGTTTCATCAAGTAAATAATGGCGAAGAACGACATAATTGCATATTACAATGTAGATATTTATGTATCGTTATGTTACTTTATTGTTCAAATAAATTTGAAATACCGCCCGCCATGCACTATTTAATTGATATACCTGTACAATTGTACATACCATGTATATATGCAATCAATCAATGTATAATGAAGGATTAAACAATCTATTTATATAAATTAAAACGTGAATGTTCGTTAGTTCAAAATCTTAAGTCTCCGAAAGTTGTTCACTTATTGCTTTGAAACTTTGACACAAAGTTGCATTCGAATACGTGTATGATTTTATATACCTACCAATACTATAGATTTTGCACAAAAACGGCGCTATACAAGACATCCAATTATTATTATTATTATAGATGTCACCTATGACAGGTTTTTTCTGTGACTGTGCTTTTTTGAAAAACAGAGCCTGTTTTTTTTTTTTTTTTTTTTTTTTTTTTATAGTGAATACCTCACAAGAGTCCCAACTGCTCCCGTCTGGAGCCAGTGAGACTATGGCATCCCCAATTGGGGGATGTTGTGAGGCTGAAGGTAAGTGGGGAAGGGAAAGAGGAAGGTGGGGAAGTACCTGGCTATTCAGATCTAGTCACTAAACACGGCTAAAGCCATTTGGAGCAACGTTTCAATTCTGAATGGTGGTCTTACACCAGGGCGATACTGGTAGTATCTTCCACTCTGGAACGTGCCGCAAATATACTATATATTATTTTAATTAATTAATTGTGAAATAACACAAATTAATCAAATAAAATTTATTTGCGCACGCCGGGTTCGAACCCGCGACCTTCGGAATGGTAGTCCAATGCGTTACCACTGGACTATGCCGGCGTAAAGAAACACATACTCTTGTTTCTCTATCTGCACAGACAGACTGATCCACAGAAACGCGTGGCGGGGTACAGCTAAGTATCTTTGTCATTATTTTGGTTTAGCGTGTGATTAATTGTCAGTTGACTTATTTTTCACGACGAAACATAAAGTTTCTAGAAATTGTAAAGTGACAAAGCTTTATAACTTCAACAAAATTCTAAAGAATGAACCCTTCAAATATGCCCTGAACACACCATTTTAAACCGTATATGAACTGTTTTGAGCACAAAACATCTATAATTGTGATAAATTTGTTCAAATCTTCAATGCTGTTTATTTCAAAACAATTCATGGGTATATTCAATGTTGCATTTAAGTGACAAGCCAATTAAATAGCGAATAAAACAGTCTGACGGAATAGTAAATAAGCGAGGATTGCGGAATGTAAGCGAATATTAAAATTGATCAGTGATCAGTGATCAGTGATCAGCTCGGTGGTAATTATAATTAGTGGGTAGGGCTCCATGCTCGGTACTCGTTCGGTACACTCAGTACTCAGTACCCGCTCCGAAGATTTAAACGGAGCAAGTCAGGGACAGCTGGCTACCAGTAGTACCACTTCTATACCTACTCAACACTTATATATTCACCTTTTAATGTCACATAATTTTATGGACTTATTTGGCCGGCGGCGATGGATAATTGCCGGTGAATTTAGGTCTAGGTATATTTCAGCACCTGCCTAGATACATGAATATGTATTTGTTTCAGGTTTACCTTCATCAGGATACTATAGGAAAAATTGTCTTAATAATAAGCCTGTTTTTCTGTTTTTCGTAATCATCTATTGATTCTCCTAAATTTTGGTAAGGTTTCTTACGGCACTTTTTACCCTATCAAATCACCCATTTTTTAAAAATAAAGACAAACATTCTTGGGTTACGAATAACCTGACAATATTTGAAAATCTCCTGCTACCACCACAGTAAGCGGAATGGCTGCTTGCGTTGTAATGGAGGACTTGAACACACTACGCCTGGGTGGGACTTAAACGTGATGCCAACTCAGCCACCGGCTGGTCATTCCTCCACCACTTCGATTGGACCCTAGGCCCTAGACAGATCAACCAATGCGTGAGATTATGTTTTCAGTAGACTATTTTATGCACCCTTGTGGATTTAATGCAGCAAAGCTGTGTTATTAATAATTAAGCTTGTTTCGCACTGTGTCACATTTTCGAATAGGTACATATGTTTACTAGTTAGGTAAATATTAAATTTTTCATCTAAAAAGTTCTACCTGATGTTTTTGTTATTTGTTTTTGGGGTGTTATGCCGTGTTGCGCTAACTCCTTCTTTAGCCAACGTTTCGGACAGCATTGCAGTGTCCATCATCAGGGCAGATGTGTTATTTAACACATAACATAACAATATTTAACACATAACCTAATAACACATCTGCCCTGATGATGGACACTGCAATGCTGTCCGAAACGTTGGCTAAAGAAGGAGTTAGCGCAACACGGCATAACACCCCAAAAACAAATAACAAAAATACTTTTGGCCGTGAAAATCTTAAATCATATTTCTACCTGATGAGTTAGTTTCAGTTATTAGATAACAATAAGAGAAAAGTTTTAATAAAGATACGGAAAAAAATTAAAATACTTACCTAATAAAATTGTGTAATTTAACTAACAGAATAAATGAATTAAGGTAATTAAAATTAATACATTCACAAAACAGTTCATCAAATTCTATCAATTAAAATAAATAAACATATACAAATGCATTATACTTGGTTTGAAAAGACACCCCCAAAAAAACAAGATTTTTTCAGATAATAAATAATAATTTCAGGTATCTTATATTTAAGTGTTTTCCTGAAATTGTGATTGCGAAATTTGAGATTGATGGGTATTTATTAGTTTTAATTCGGGATGTTTTCTGCACCGAAAGCGGAGCCTTCCCATCGAGTCCGGTGGACATTTAAAAGTGTTGGTGAAATAATGCACCCTTGTCGAACACCTTTCGTTATTATTTGAAGGTCTTTGAAATATATAATGTCTCGTTGTTTACTTATCTGAATTACTTATTAAAATTTCTAGGAATGCGCTTAATGTGGCATCGTTTTTATATTGAATAAATGAAAATAATTTTCTTTGTTACCACTATTTTATTAAAAATGATCATTGATTGATAATTTTTATTAAAATAAATTGGTATTTTTTATTAAAATAAATTGATAATTAAAATAAAATGCCTTCCATGTTCATATGTGTATACGAGTGGAAACTATTATCGCCATTGACTTTTGGTTCTAGTCCATTTAGCAAGCACTCTGTCTCTCATACACTTGCCTGGCATCGTATATCACCACACCATTTGATCGAAATGAATATTTCATAATGACGATGAAACATAGTTCTGTATTTGGAATTTAAGCAAAGAATAGTCTCACTTTTGGATCACGTTTTTACCGTTATTTACCTACATTGAATGGGGTATGTTATTATCGGTTCCATGATAACTCAACACAGTGACAATTCAACACACTTTTTAAAATGTGATATAAAGTCATTAGAAACGATGAAAAAATATTTTATTTTTAACCTAACCTAACCTAACCTACTTAACCCAGTTAATAAAGTTTTTGTTTCATCACTTTCCGTGACTTTATACAACTTTTTAAAGATGTGATGAATTATCATTGTGATGATTTATCCGGTCACCGTTATTATCGTTATTTGCTTGTTTATATAATGTTATAGTATTCAGTATTCAGTATTTTGTATTTTTTTTTTTTTTTAACAAAACACATTTGGCATAATACATATATTTAGACAATAGATAGGTAGTCCCGCGAAGCTGCCACATGGCTGCTTGTCTGCAGGTTCTACCTCAATATAAATCCATTTATATTTATATATAAAGATATACATACTTTCAAAGGAACAAAAATAAATTATTAAACGTTATATTTGAAATCTTTGAAATTGTTATTTTTACTTCTGAATCTTTGTGGTAATGAATTATTGTTTTTACCAATTACCCATTGTTTTTTTTTTAATTTTGGAGTTGGGAGAATTGATGTTTTCATTTTTGTGCTGTGTAAAGCGGTTGTATGTTTTTTTTATAAGTTCCACCCCATCTCATAATGCTATATTGTATTATTGATTGGTAGAAGACAAAGTACTTCATTCTAAGTAAATCTTTATTTGGAATATTTCTTAGGTATCTATAGATGTACACCAGCACAACCTTAAAATTACAACACTCAACTTATGAAAATGATGTCCTTCGGTTTGTTCAATGTTTATGTCTTGGTCATCCCACCAAGAAGCCAATGAAAACTCTTGTTTACTAATGTGTGATGTATATTTTGCAGAGCTGTGTGAGGAGTGGAACGCCGTCGGGTCGCAGCTGTCTCTCAGTCCTGACGCGAGCTGCCGCCGCTTTCTACTGAAGTACGTGGGCGCAGCCCCCGCTGAGAGGGCCTGCTCCGCTCCCGCTATGGCAGCCGCCGTGGCGCAAGTCGTTACACAAGCTAAAGGTATTACTTGAATAAACAACATTTATATGTCCTTTTCACATCTTTGTCCTCTTCACATATTCGCCCTCTTCACATATTCGCCTTATTGACATCTTCGCCCTCTTCACATCTTCGCCCTCTTGGCACTTCGCTCTCTTAATATCTTCGTCCTCTTCATATCTGCGTTCTCTTCACTTCTTTGCTCTCTTCAATCTTTGTCCTCTTATTTCGTCTGCTATACATCTTCGTCCTTTTCAAATCTTCGTCCTCTTTTATATCCTCATCCTCTTTTACATCTTCGCCCTAATCATATCTACGTCCTCTTCACAACTTCGTTAATGACTGCATGTGTCATAAAAATAAATTATTTTCACAAACTGTTGGGAAGATTCAGCCCTTCTGCTTTAAAAATTATTTTACCTACAAGTTCTGGCGACACGGTGAAATTTCATGGAGTTTCGGAATTCTCCCGAGGTATCTAAAATGTGCTACATATTTCTTATTTTTGAAGTTGTCGTAAAAAGAAATAACATTTTAGAAACTAGTTAAAATCATATTTGAAATAAACATTTCTATTTGAAGAAAAATTAATATCAAACATGAAAAAAAAAACGTTCATGATTTTGAAAGAATTCGATATTCAGAAAACACATTCCTTTGTCTAAGAAATTAGTAAGAAAACTGTGGCTTCAGTTTTTATGCCGTTCAATAAATTTTTTTTTTTTAACTTTCAACTGTCAATGAAAAAGTCCCGCCAATCAGATCTTTCCTTCAGATCCTCTAATGGAATATGATGTTTGTGGCTAGTACTTAGGTAAATAGTATTTAACCCTTCCATCCTCAGGACATTAGTGTCCTGAGGATGGAAGGGTTAAATATTATTTTCCTGACTCTGATCATTGTTGTAAAAATGTGTAATTTTAATATTTCATTCATAGTTACTGATTTTAAAAACGATCTAAAACTGCACTTTCCGAAACGGTTCCAACTGGCTACAACGTAATTATGGCAGAAAACGCCATTGTCTGATAAGACGGCTGTTATCACGTCACCCGTCGTGACGTCAACGCCGCCTAATTCACGAATAAAAGCGAACATGGCGTTTTGGCGGCAAATCGACTATTACATAATAATACTTCAGTTTATCTATCAAGAACTTTGAATATATGTACAAAAAAAATAAATATTTTATTTTTATATTTTCAGCAACCAAAAGCACAGGTCCACAGAAGAGTAAGCTAAGGCGAGTGGCAGTTACAGTTTCCCCAAAGGGAATATCAGTAGAAGATGCGACAACTTCAGAAAGGATCCTCGATATATCAATTTACAAGTAAGATGCGAAACATTTCCTTTAACTAATCTCCAGAGAATAATTGTGACTGCAAAACGTACAGCACCTGCGAGTATAATATGTTATTCCAATAATTAAACTCACCAATCCACCTACTAATTATCACCCAAGATCTGGGAGAGCGAAATTAAAGAGATGATCTCTAAATAAGCGGCTTACTCCCAGATTCACGTTCAAGTAAATCTCGCACTTACAACATGAACATCAAGCTTTTCTTTCTTATTTGCAGAATATCATACTGTTCAGCGGACGCTATCCACAGTCAAGTGTTTGCCTTCATAGCCCAGGGCACAGGAGACTCCCTGGAGTGCCACGCCTTCCTTTGCCCCAAGAGAAAAGTGGCCCGAAACGTCACCCTGTCGGCCGCCCAGAGCTTCAACACTGCCTACCAGGTATACCCACACTGCTCATTAGCACTTGCAACAAAAACTCCGTCGCCTCGCTAAATAACACAAACAACATGTCCAACGTCGCTTTCCTTCCCAAAAAGGAAGACACCTCTACCATCTTGGTGCATATTTGTGCGCTACTTATAAACTACTACGACTTCAGTTGTGTTTACACCGAAGTGACAAAGTTGTCGGAGAATGCGGTTTTGAGTTGCCCTTACTTGCATGTACTGTGATCCAGTTGCGGACATCTCTCAATAATTACTGTTGATAATAAATAATCGATGGGCTGCCGTTATCAACTCAACTTTTATCTCAACTTTTGTGCTTACTTGTTTTGTTTTAAGTAGAGTCAAGTCAAGACCATCTCTTAAGTAATGATGTATTTGTATTTACTGTGGCATAATATGAATATTTGCCAATAACCTGCGATCATAGGTTTAATTTTATTATTTTTCTTGAAGCTGTGGCAGAGTAATCAGGACAGGAAGATAGTATCTGAGAAGAGTGTGAAGAACATTAACAGAAGGACGGAGGAATTCCAGTCTCCAACCCCTGGACAGAAACCACTCCTCATAGACTTCAATACGGGAGAAGACTCATCAACCAGCCCTTGGGTAAGGATAGTTGTTGTCTAATCTGTTTTTTCCTCCTTCATATAATCCGGGCCTCTTCGAGACCCGCACTAATAAATCCCTCACTACAGTCCCTACTTTAACTCGCCTGACAACGCTGCCTAACCGGGTGGCGATATAGTTCCTCTATCTTTACTCTGTACAGATAGAAACGCTCTTGTGAGGTGTCACAAAAAAATAACGCGCCAAAATAAATTAGCCTTTATTTAATTGCACTTAGTTTTTTTCCCTTCTGGGTGTCATAGCTCACTGGAGGCATGCAGTCTTCCCAAGAAATTCACTCTAAAAATAATATGCTGTACCTCCTGCTGCATTTACTTTCTGCATTGTCAGGGTCGGCTCTGAGCCAAACGGCGCCTGGCGCGAGTAAAATTTTGACGCACCTTGTCAAGATGGATGGCAAAAGGATCCTCCCGATCGCGGCAATAGCACCCTCTCTTGGTTGTTTTTCTAAGTATGATTATCAATATTGTTTAAGCGAAACTTTTGGTGGAGCGCTATGCATTTCAAAATCTAGTCCGCAATAGTCTGCAGATGGTTAGATTAGTTCGTTGTTAAACCTCGATATTTTTTTTAATTTATTGACTTTGTATTAATTCTATCCGCTACAACACCACCACCTTTATTTCTCAATCCGCGCTGTAGGAAATGCAACAGATCTGTTTTCAGACGTCGTTGGACCGTTTGTTCTATAGGTTTAGTTTGAAATTTGCATGCATCAATTAAACCATTTATTTTACGTTTTTCATAATGTTCCTGTAATATGTTGTATTCCATATTATTAAAAATACGTTCGTGGTGATGTTATAGGAGACATTATAGATATATTTTTAACATACTTACGATTATAATATAATTTAAATAATATTTATGTATCATTAAAAGTTTCATAAAATATCGAATATTGTTTTTTTGTCATATTGTATTTTCAAAATAAAATAGATATTTATATTTACCGCCTTCACAGTTAAAAATCGAAATTGGAATATTGTTTTTACTTCTTGCCTCCTTGGGTAAATAGGTCTCTTTACTTTAAATTTTTCGTTACCGCCAAGTCAACACTACTGCCTAAGAAATCAAGATTTCGGTGGCTAAAGGCATTCAACTTTTATTATTGCAAGCATCTCCGTTAGGTGGTGTCGACGAATTTCTTCTCGCTTTGTTACTAACAAATAGATTTATTTTTATTTTGGAAATAACTTTTCTGGTGCTTTCTATGCAATGAATAATTCATGTTTTCCGTTTAAGGTTTCGTTCGAGGAGGATGGAACCTGCGACCTGTGGGATGAGGGGCTCGGGGCTCGCCTCCTTAACTCCAGTCAAGTCCTCAGCTAATCACAACATGTTATCATCCTGTATGGTAACACCATCAGCATCTCTCGTCCTCCTACTCAACATATTATTATCTCCTAATTATTATTCGTGTAATAAATAGCTCTTGCATTCGTGGCAAGACTAAATTCACAATGACATAGACTAGTGAATTCATTTAGTTATAAGATGTTCGAGATCGTAAATCAAATATATTATTGTACTCTAAGCAAGTAGTTGATAAGCCTATAGATTTAATTTAAAAAAATACTCATTATACGTCACACACTACTTGGCACTATCATTTTGTAATTAGATTTAATTTTATAATAAAGCTTTATAGTTAAAAAAAGAATGAAGCCTTGTATTTTACATTGTTTTATGTTGTAGGTACATTCCTATCCTTGCAAACAAACATTTCACTCACGACAGTAGATACAAATTGTGGTAAAATGTTGACGAGAAAAAAAATTAAATTCTATAAACCTCTAATTTTTTATTATACTAGCAGACTTTCTACATAGCATCCTCAAAGATGAAGTAGACCCTGAGGTTTCTCTCAACGCCTTTGAAGGAAATGTAGATATTTAAAAATACTTTAAAAACATTTAAACAATATTCAGACAAACGCATGAAGACATCGAATCTGACCATTTTTTACCACACTATTGATTGATTTTTAGGTTACACCTACATGTAAATATTTTTTTAACGTATTTCTACATGGAGAAAAACGAGTATTGGTAATTTATTTAAATTCTCTTAAAATTAATCTTTATCCTTTTATGAATGGGATTGCAGGCCGTCTCCTGATAAACTTTCAGTAAATTCCTCACATATCGGAACACATGTTCATGCACGTTATCCGACATCGTCATAATACATTAGTATTTTACTAAAAGTTTTTCAGGAAACCTATTAATTCATTCGTTAAGGGCCAACAATCCCGTTTTTAACCAAATGGTGAATAATTTAAAGAAATTCTTAATAAATTAGCATATTTTTTCTCCTTGTATTCTATTATGTAGAATCGTCCAAAATACTGTAACATTTCATAATAATCAGAGATAAATTTCATTTATCAGGTTATTACTGTAACAATTTAAAGATAACCGAAATTAATCAACTATCTCAAATAATGAAAAAACATTTTTGATCATTATATAGATTTGTGTATGTACCTCTGTCTTTCAAAATATTGAGTAAGTAAGTAGTGAATCAAAAATTATATAATATTTGCCTGTGGGAAAAATGCAAACTGGCTACTTTTCTTTTATCCGATAAATTTTTTAGAGGCCGGTTTAAGTACTTGATATTTTAATTAATATTTTCGTGATAAGATTCTCATCTGCAGAAAGATGTGCGTAAATTTGTGTGATTATTTTTATTTATATCTAATTGATTATTGAGCTCAATATAATTTACACGTTCCTCAAGTAAAGCACTCAGTTTTTTTTTAAATAAATTATTTCGTTAGTAGACTAAATTAAAAAAAAAATTGTAAAAAAAAAGAAATTAAAAAGGACTATCGATGAACCGCGTTTTAAATTGTGCTTCGAAATCTTATGCTACGTATACAAACGCAAGCCGAACTGCCAAACTGAACCTCAAGTTATGGGAAAGGAACGAAGCAACCGCAAATGGCGCGAAACGCCGCTTGCAGTTTCTTCGTTCCTTTGCGGTAATTCGTGGCTCGGTTCGCGTTTAAGTTCGCAAATGTATACATACCATAAGTGGTTTAGAATAGTCGCCCAGTTAGCGTAAGTTCTTGGAGTTCAAGTATCAGCATTTTCTCATGCGATTGATGGCATTCGTGCAATTTGATTAATAATATTATTATATCAGTTTCAGTTTATAGATAAATCCATTAATTCGACTATTTTTTACTACCAGAAATTAATTTTATTCTCTTTCCCAAAAACTTAATATTTAAATCTTTTTTTAATTATCTCTCGCAATCGTGTTGGGTATATTTCTGTAAAGTTTTAATTTAATATTTTTTATTTCAGTAATTTATTGTAACACTTTTAGTATAAATTTCTCTCCATATTGTCGATGGGCCCATATAAAGAAAACCTTCAAAATAATATTTGGACAAAAAAGGTTCATTGTAACTTTTGTGAATCTCACCCAAACAAAAGTCAACAATATTATATCATAAGATAAATATTATGCAATTCAGTGGTATGGCACAATAAGGTGGATTTCTTAAAATTATCAATTTCAAACCATGTTTTTAAATTAAGTAAATCACTTTATTTCGATATCACATATTTTTTTATTAAATACAAAAATCATTAGTTACACCAAAGTGCAAAAATGATCTGTACCTGTAAACATGAAAAATAACTGAATATGATCATCTAACTTTTAATTGAAAATATTATCATGTTTATTTGTTTTTAACTTATCTAATAGTAAAAACATATTTAATATCTTTATTTTAATATTATAAATTGTATTGTAATATTTTAGAAATAAATAAATACATTATAGTATTTTCACCAACAGTTATATCATTCCTGCCAACCTAATCGTACTGTATAAAGAATTGTCAACATATTTCAATCTCGATAAACCGTTAGAACACCGGCAAACAGGCAATAACTTCATATATGTAGGTACCTACTTACAAAAAAGCTTTTCGCTAAAAAAAGCTGTGTTGGGAGTCGAGAGAATGTCCACTAGTTTTACATAATTTAGTAAATTTAGTTCGAGTAACTGCACATTGCGAATAAAAAACATGACATATCTAAGACACCACGCCATTGAAAACAAGTTTTACAATAAATTATGCTCTTCAAGCAGTGGAATCGGGACGATGACGATGATATAATCCGGTAAAAGAACATTGTTATTTATTATTTGCGACTTGCAAAACGCCTTTGGGCATTATGATTGCGCCGTTTATTGGGCTGATTATTGGACTATTCTTTTAAAGTAGTATTTTGTGAGGATGTTGTGAGAATCAGCCCTGCTTGTTCTGCACAGCCGCAATGCACTGCATGAACTTGTTGGCGTAGTCGTAGGGCAGCTCTCCGGAGCACCCGTATCCCCCCTTCTTGTGGATGGCCATGTGGTCATAGCAGTTGATGGTGCCGTCCTTGTTGCAATCCTGAAATTAAGGTCAAAAGTCGTCAATACACTACACGTACACTCGGATGAGCCAGTCCGTCAAAACGATCAAACAATCAGTTTGAAGAGAAACCTTCGAGAAGAAGAGAAGGCTACGAACCATTAGAAAGAAACTCGAAAAAAAAGCGAATGATGATTTCATTAGGTCGTCAATCATTATAGAGAAATCTAAAGAAGATTAAAAGGAAACTATTAGAGAGAAATCTAAAGAACATAAGAAGCAAACTATTTTAGCCTCTGGTTGTCAGATATTACTTGAATTGTATTTGCGAAGTAATGTATTCATGTGCAAATATTTTAAGAAGCCTCGCAAAATAAATAATTTTTGGACTGTAGGAGGAGCTAAGTGTTAAATGTATACTTAAAAGAATTTACAATCTGCTCTCTCACAGATGGTGGTAATTAAATTATTTTAGGAATAAAACATATTTTGCAAGTTGTGTTTTAAAATATTAGTGGGTCCGTATACATACTTAATTCTTTCAAGAAAGGCATACAAATACAATCGTATCGGTGATTCAGTCAAATATTGTATTTGTATGGCTTTCTTGAAATAATCTGAATCAATATCCTGCATGGACTTAGCTATTGGAAAGGTAGGGTGGAAATGTGAGGAATATGGATATACTCGTACCTGTCCAAACTTGGCCATGTATCCCTGGACGGCCCTGGCGGCGCACCTGGGCTCTGTCACGCAGTTGGTGTAGGCTGAAAAACCAAAATGCATTTTGTGAGTCAATACAATCAAAGCATTTTGCAGTTTTGGCACAATACGTAAAGTATGTATTTTCACACAATGAAATATTAAAAATAATCCGACAGGTTAGCTTTGGTGAATGGCATAGTCTCAGCTTTATATTAATTTATACGTGTAAGAAAATCACATGTGAAAATATATCTTTGTTATTATTATCATGCGAGTAGCGATAGTTTCCGGTCGTTCGGCGTTAGAACGTTGGAGGACAAATTTGACTAATTGGAGGTAAAAAAGTAGAAGAAATTTGATGGTTCCGTGTCTCATCTAAATATAATACATTGATGGGGATAGCCTGAATTCCGACAAATCAGTTTCACTTTTTAAAAATGGCAATCAAAGTAATTTCTGTTAAATATATTATATTATTACTAGCAGATAAAAACCCGCTGCCGCGGTTCAAAACTTCAAGGGTTATTTTTTAAATAACAGAGGGCGCCACTTCCGTTCACAACAACCCCTAACTGTACAGTCATTATGATAATAATACTATTTAGCGATCAAATAGGTAGGTGGGTAGGTACTTTATCACTTGTCTTGAAGCTTAAGATTAAAGCAAAAGTTCATTGAACCGGAGTTACATACAGAGTAACAACCGAAATTAGTATTTTTAATAATCTGTCAATGCGATTAAAAAAAATGTTTTTACTAATCTTGTTTTACAGCTGTTGGAATATGTAATTTTTATATGTGGCTATGTCTTCTTGTTCCACAATGTGTCTTCCCAGGTC
Source organism: Hesperophylax magnus (assembly GCA_026573805.1). NCBI lineage: Eukaryota > Metazoa > Arthropoda > Insecta > Trichoptera > Limnephilidae > Hesperophylax > Hesperophylax magnus. The sequence continues at coordinate 12,070,941 of JAIUSX010000002.1, forward strand.
TCATCTCTCCTCTCCAATCCCACTCGATTCCCTGAAGGCCCCTATTAAGAACTTAAAAACATATCTTCCATCTGCAGAATGAAACCCTGCATCACTAAATTCTACTTGCCTGAAGTGACTCGCAACATTTTCACCATCCAATGGTTGAAATTGAACGAAAGGTAATGATTCGTTTTTATTTACCTGTAGGGTCATCGGGAATCTGTCCTCCGTTGGTGGGCTTGCCCGCATCGGACCAGTAGGCCCATGTAATGCGGAAGAGTCCACAGGTGTCCCCATCGCACTTGAGGGTCTGGTTGCAGTTGGACACTGCCTCGCAGATGCAGCCCAGGCACACGTCTGTCACGGGAGGGAGGTCGTCAGCTGGAAGGGAAATTCATTCACATTACCACAAATATTCACAAATCTTCATTTTTTATTGTGAATACCGCTTAAGAGGAAGATACAAGCCAAAAATGTGTATATTCTTGGTATACCTTATATATTAGGTAATAGGCAATACAATCGCTTGACAAACGGAGTCTAGAAACGTAAAATTTCAAGCACAAAACTGGTTTTTATTTATTTTTAAATAATTTTATAAGAAAGCAAAAAAGTTAATCAAGTGAAACTGTCACAGATAATCTTAGCTATAATACTGTATTTTTTAGAAGTTGTTTCCTTTAAGCGTTCATACATTTCTATAATTTTTTTTTGGTAGTTTACATTTATATTTTTTATTGAGTATTTATTTTTATTTGTATTCTACTCAAGCGAAACGATAGGAAAACCTTCAATTTATCTAACGCATATTTTTTGGTATTCACAATGTAAAACAAATATATAACGATTTAAATTGTGCCACATTTGGTTTGCTGATAAAACGACTTCGTTCGTTTTTGTTCGTGAATATTGCGCTTCAACTACACAATGTTCACGAACAAATACGACAACTGGTCTTAGGGTCCGTATAAATAGGACATTTCCGCGAACCGAGTCGAGAATTATGGGAACTTCGTTCCTTTCCCATAATTCGTGGCTCGGCTCGCAGAAATTTTGTTGTGCTTATACGTATCATTAACAGCCAGTAGTTTCCGTTTAGGAATGTGCGGTTTTAGATCGTCTTTAAAATTAATTAATTATCAATGAAAGTATTAAAGTTATAAATTTTTAGAATTATGACCAGAATTCTAAGAAAATAACTTCAAATCTCCTATACATACTATCTCAATAGTTTGTGAAAATAACCCATTGTGAGGATGAAGGGAGTTTTAATGCTGATGAAAAACTGACTGAATATCGCACGCACATCATGCTTACATATTCTCCAACTGGCCTAATGCACTCAAGGAATGCCAATTATCAAATCGGATTTTTTGAGATTCTTGCGGTGCTTAATCAGTTGGAGTTGAATAGAAGCTATTCGAAATCTTAAGATCGCATTAGAAATACAGACAGAAGAATTTTCACTGACTTGGTATTTCTACATAAAATTCTAAATGATTTAGTTGATAGTCCGGTATTGCTAGAATTGTTAAACTTCCGGATTCCACAACGTAATACTAGAAGTCAGGATTTATTTCAGAGCAGAAATTCTGGGACTAACTAACGTATGTATTTTTATTTGCCCAGAATACTTATGGAGGGAAACAATTATACCAAGTCAGTGGAGATCTTCAATTTATCTTTAAACAAATATAAAATGTTGTTAATGAAGCAATTCAGTTATGTACAATAAATAATGTATATTTCTTAATATTCATATGTAAAAGTCCCGAAAAAGGGCGTTAATTAATAAATAAATAATCAAAGTATAAACCAAATATACATTGCTCTACCTATAAATACTCTTCATTAGCTTTCATCGATGGAAAATGTGAAAGAAAGTAATTTCGTAATATTTTGTTATTCCCTAAATGGACAGAATAACTCCGCTATTCTGAGATACATACAAGGACAGATGGTCAGGATTGTTTAACCTTTGATATGAGCATAGCAAAAAGAAGAAAATCTATATCTGTACATACACTCGTAAGCTGTTGTCACGAAAACAATAAAGATATGCTCTTCCATTATTATAATATATTAGGAATCGCGTCATCTTTAAGTCATCGCTTAATGTGGGCTGTGGGCGTAAATTATTGATTTGTAATCTTGTTCAATCATAATAAATTTCAGCTTACGGCATAAAAATCCTTTTGTGTATTGCATTTTTGGGTTAAGGCAACGCGTTGGCAGATGGACGAAAAATCCGGATGATTTGCATCTTCGTTATGTCATTGTTTGGAGAGCAATGTAATAAATTTTCTAGAAATCGTATTATAAAAAATTGATAAATATGAGATTATTAAAGCTGTTTTCATGAACTGAACATCGATAGACGAGTATCCTTTTTAGGGTATCCAAGTCATAGCCTGAATGGAAGGAAATAATCAAAGTGTGTCACCTATTTTCTATTGTCTTCTCTCCTTCCAGCTGGTGGTTCTCCTTGGGAGGTGACTCAAATTATACTCAAGGTACGGGTAGGACAAGAATCTGAGTTAGGTAGGATTTATAATTCCTTAGAACTCACTGCTACATATTTAGTTATCTACGTCATAAACATTTTTATTTAAGGATCAACAAATTTATCAATGCTTTATTGAAACAACAACAATAACATAATAGTATAACGCTGTCTAATTTATTATCGATTATATATTATAATATCGAATTCCTCAATGTTTACGAAATATCAAATCATTCATTTTAGATTTGAAGTTATGTTTGAATAAATAATCATCTTGACTAATAAAATATTGTACGAAGTATGTCAGCGTCTTGTGGTCAGCGAAGCCTCTCTTAGGATAATGATTGTTATTACTTAACTCGGTTCACGGTCGTTTGTTTACTGTTGATATTAAGATATTTTATAAAAATTAGCAGGTGTTACTGCGAGCATCTATTTTCGTACGCACTATTATTAAATTTATAAGATATTTTGAGAAGGGCACTCAGCGAGGTTTTGTGCTTAGCCAAGCGTTGATCAGTTAGGATTTGAGCAATCCTGAACTATCCTGAAAGTGTCTTATAGTAGTGAAGTAGTAGCTTGGATTGAAGTGGTTACTATCGGTGCACATTGGAAATCATTAGAGAATTGGAATTCTTGCTAAGAAGACGTGAAAAATGTTGCGTGATTATGTTGCTTGATCTCTGAACACGGCAAATAAGCCATGTAGCTTGTGGAGCTATGTAGCTTATAGCTTAGAAAACTGTCGGTATTGCAGATTTCTGTTTTCGCATTTACCGACTTTACGCTGAATGTCATTATCTTTTCATCGTCAAATTGACTCACGGGTACTATTATAAGGTTACTATTACAGATAATTCAATTTATTAAGATAAATTGTAATTTGATGACATATTGAGGAGACGGCCGAATGGCGCGTAAATAATAACAAACAATTCTGAATCAAGTCAGTCACCGAGTGACGACGAGATTGTGAATTTTTTGTGATATTATTAACGAGCCTAAATAATAAATTCTTTAAAGTATTTTAAAATATTTTTTTACTAAAATAAATATTATTGGTAAAAATTGTAATTATAAGTTCGTTATGTGGTGTTGGTTGTGTTGCGATAAATTTCGAGCGTTCTCATTGAAACCCGATACCGCTAAATGTATACTGGAAGTACATCGCATCGCTCCCTCTCGTCCCCCGACCCGTTTGCACTGTTTACAGGCCCCAATACAAACATATGGATCGGTGGGCTCTCGGTATACCGCACTCGGTTTTTGTCGATTCTTTACCGACCCGTGGGTCGATACTCTAAATCGAAGCAAGTTTCGCACGATAAGAACTTCTAAAAATTTCAAGGCTGTGCCAGTTGAGAACTGGAAAATACGAGTTATGGCGTTGTTTTCTTTTGAAATTATTAATCTTCTTCAACGCTTTTACTGTATTGTATATACTGTATTTTACTTCAATGCTTTACTTTTACTGTACATTTTACGATATTTCTTACAAATCCTAATACTCAATTTCTTTCTAAAAAAGATGTGAATAATTGTCATCTTAATCGCGAGTTGCCTATTATTTCATAGAGGTATCCTACTGAATTACCTGAATGTAAACACGTGGTTAAAAACACACGCAGAATAGAACACGTTTTTAATAAATCCAATGAACGTAAAAAACTTTTTTTTAAATATCTTTCCAAAGCTATGAAAATATTTAATTGATAAGTAATCATTTAATTAGGCGTATTGTGTCTCAAAAATATTCAGTCGCAATGGATAAACCGCAATGCGGAATATAATAAATAAATAATAAAAACATTAGCAATGTTTATCGTATTGCTTGCAATATATCGTGTCCAGAAGTGTATGTTAAATAAATGTATACAGATTCGTATAATAATCACAATAAATCAGTTGGCTCTATCTATCGGCTGACCTGGTTGACTTGTAGTAGAAATATGCCGAGATAAGAATAACGTGCTAATGTAGTTGGCATTGAGCTACGAGTATCACTGCGCTTCCCGCTAATCCCATCGCCCGAAGGCGAGAACACGTATCTTCTGCAGAGATGGTTCATAGAATTGGCGTGCGGTCATGTAAAAAATGTTTAAAAAAGTTATTTGTCTTGTCTTTTCAAATGTTGCATTGCATACTTTTGTTTTTAAATTTCAAACGGGAAATTTTATTTATTTTTATCTTCTATTAATAACTACGTCATATCTTCTGGATAATGTAATTCATTTTCTAAATCCCCCCCCTCAGTGTACTTCGAACATTCTTCTCTAAGCAGAGTTTTATCATCTCTTTTTGTTAACAAAAAAAGCCGACATGCCCGTCTCATTTTTGCTAAAATCTAAAAGATTACACACACAGAGATTTTATAATATATATTTTATGCGAGTACCGCACAAGAAACACAACTGTTCGCCAATCGTCTGGAGCCAGTGATTCTATGACATCCCTAATCGGGGTATTGTGAGGCTGAAGGTGGTGAGAAGAAGAAGGAAATGGGGTAGAGGAAAGGGGGAAAGAATCTGGCTATTCAAATCTGGTAAACAAACACGGCTAAAGCCATTTAAAGCAACGCCAATGTTTCGATTATGAATGGTGGTCTTTCACCACGGTGACACTAAAAGAAATAATAATAGTTATTTTTAATAATATTAAAAGAAATAAAAAAGTTTTGGTATAGATGCTGTGGATATTGTATCTTTTACGCAAGGGAAATTATCTTATTGGCCGAATTACCACTTAGGTACACTCTTTTTTTTCTGTTTGTTTTGGATACAATTTCGTATTACTTACAGCCTGCAGATAATATTTTATAGCCTGGTCTAGGATGGATGTGACCGCGCGCCACTGGTCCACAGTACATAGTTACTGTAAAGTCCAGTCTCGACGATTCTTGGAAAACATCGTTGGCCAGGTATGGTGTATCCGTGTGCACTTATTTATAGATCCAAAACTAGATTTGCAGTGGCTGATGCAAAAAATCTTGTTCGCGTAGGTCGTGAACCTAACGGGTCGGCCCCGGCGACCTGGTGCCTACAGATTACAGACTACAGACTCCCTGGATCCTGTTCCTACTTTGAGTAAAATTTAATTTATTATTACTTAATTTGCTATTCAGATGTGGGATGCTGCGTTGTTGAAGTTTTATGCATGGATTATACCAGGATCGACTGGCATCGTCGAAGAACTTGTTATTTTTTGTTTTCGTAGAAAACAATCACTTTGTTTTTAAGGCGATGCCACACGCAGTAATGCTAAATCATGTGTTTTTGGTTTGAAAATTTGGTCGCCTAGAAATGTTTCAGCTGCTTTAATTAAATACTGCGAGTAGAATACATCTTGGCCTTTGAAATAATCGAGTATTTTTTAGATATCTTTTTTTCTTAGAAGTCTTTTTATAAGCCCAGAAAAAAATAATGTAAAGGCCTATAAAAACTGCTTTAAAGTTCAAAATCTCCTACTTATGAGTCCATTTTCGGTTATAATTTGATTGTATAATGTGGCAAATTAAGTTATTTATAAAATGATCGAAAAAAAAAATTTATGCCTGAACATCCACAAAATAAAATAAAAGGCACTTTTTGGCCATGTTTTTTTCTTGCATAAATCAAAACAGGCGGATGGTGTTAAGCGGGAATTTAAACCTTATCGCTATCTACGTAAGGGTTGTTATTGATAGCGGCTCAATTTAAAATATTACACGACGTAGTACATCGCCTTAACCACTAATGTATTTAAATTTATTCACCCACCGGTTTCGTTTGGCTTTAGCTTAATTAGGTTAACAAATTGTTACCCTGATGAAGCCAAGCGAAACCCGTTGTGTTATTTCATTTAACTTGCTCAAATTTTTTGTCACATTTGCTTAAAAAATATGAATTTTATATATTTATCTGCAGTTTTGAATAATATAATTTCTATGTGCGTACCAGTGTGATATTTTCCAAATTGGAACTGGAAGTGCTAAGAAAACTGAAACAATTCAAACCCAGAAAAGCAATAATGTATCACTAAGGTTTTACAAGATTTATTTTCCAGTGTAATACTCGTAATTTTATATTACAAGTCAAGTTATATCCCTATTTTTTTACGGATACAAAAAGCATTATTATAAAGATATAAGAATGTTTTTAACAAAATAAAAATAAATAAATTTAATGTGGTGTTGAAAATCCACCAAACGTTTTGTTAGAATTTGAATTATTAATTAGGTAGGTACGTATTATATACGTGCTAAAGTGTTTTATGCCCTAAAGGTTATCTTGAAATATTACTTTCAAAACTTTAATTAAAATATTTCAATAAATATGTTTTTTACGCATATTTATATTTTATTTTAACTTAAAATATGTAAAAGTACATATTTAAATAGTAAAGTGTGTAGCTGCTTGTCGATGGTGTAATATTTATCAAACTAAATGCAGGAAGCGGTTTATCACACTAAATGTAGGAAGTGGTTTAGCGATATTGTTTACCTAATAATTAACTCAAGAGCAATAACTATTTTCACAGGTGATGCAAGTCTCAAGAATGAGGAACTTGATTTGATTTATGCGATAACAAAAATTAGTATATTTTTTTAATGTATACGTGTCTTAAATGTCTTATAGGTTAAATTTTATTATTATCGTTAGATAATCTCGAATTAAATAATAATGAATGTCCACTTAAATAATTGCAATCCTTCTACCATATTTAAATTATTACAATTGACTTGCAATTGACTGACCTAATATGTTTACATGGAATTATCCACGGCCATCTTCATACCTCATTATGTCTTAGCAATATTAAAATAAATGTCCCAATTCCCATTGTTTAAGACACCATAACATTTTTCAGCTGAATATTTTCAAAAAAATATAGCCTATTTTAGACTGTATAATAAAATTGAGTGTGCTGAAGTAGATATTTTTGTCGATAATTTGTATGGATTCAGAAAAAAAATTCTGCTATTGTTAAATAATATGTTGCACTGATTATATTATGTATTACTTGCGTCTCTTACATTTCTGCAATATTTGTGTTTCATATATATTTTTAATTTTGAATTTTTATTTGTTTTATATTTTAATCTTTATTTAGGTATATGAAAATTAATGTGTCCTATGGCTGAGTAGATTTTGGTAATTGTTGTACCTATTTCTTTATATTAACTGGATTGTTCTCACGTAAGTGAGATAGTCTGTAAAAACCCAGTATAAATAAATAAACAAACAATGCGAGATTAAAAATTACTGGTTAAAATGATTAACTCATACAACTGCATATTATATAATGCATACAACTTTCGGTCAAATAAATATTAGAAATATTGCAACAAGACTGTACAATACTCTTCCAGAGAACATAAAAAATGTGATACTCAAACAAATTTCAAAAATAACGTTATAATTTGGATAGAAAGTAATAATACGGCCTTTACGGGTGGCCTCACCCAAATTCGAAATTATTGAACTAACAAAAATATTGAAAGATTATTTCGTAGTAAAAGTGTACGTATATTCATATGTATTTAAATTAACTTTTAAAATGACTGCCTCAACGCAGGCTAGCCGCTAGCCTAGTGAGGCAGGTTATTAGAAACCTCAACTTTATACATATCTATTATAATTTATCTTTATCACTACCCAGGCGTAGTGTGTTCAATTCCTCGGCTGGCTAAGTCCTCCATCACAACACAAGCAACATTTCCGCTTACTGTGGTGGTGGCAGAAGATTTTCAAATATTGTCAGGTTATCCGTAACCCGGGAATGTTTGTCTTTTAAAAGAAAAATAATAATAACGAAAATAATTTTAAAAAAATCTACAATTCATGAAAATGTTTCAAATTTCAAAAATTGAAAACACATTTCTATAAAAAAATCACAATAAAACATTTAAGCTCCCCCGTATTTTCTACCCAACAAATGCACAATAATTATATTTCCAAAGAGATAAAACATTTTGATAGTCTTCCTGAAAAGTAAAAAAAAAAATGATTTGGTATTATTAATTGACCGGTCGGTGGGTGAGTTGACATCGCGTTTGGGCCCCACCTAGGCGTAGTGTAGTCCTCCACCACAACACAAGCATTATTTTCCGCTTACTGTGGGGGTAATGGAAGTTTTTAAAATATATTCAGGTTATTCGTTAACCGGGAATGTTAATTTTTCTTTACAAAATATATATACAAAAATAATTATATAAAAAAACTAAGCACCCCTACCCCCACCCCATATTATCAAACAAAAGCATTAACTTAATTAATTCAAACCATATTTAATTGTTGAATACCCAATCCTACACATTAATTTTACACTCTATAATATTATTTTTAACTCCTAACACATTCGAGAAGTTCTCTTCATTTGCGTAGAAATTCATAAAAAATATATAAATGGCCATTATATATGTTTACTATTATTACTATGACAGTATTATAATTTACATATAAAAGAATGAAGTTCATATTGATGTTTTTCTCGTAAATAATTATTAATTGATTTTTTTTTAATTAGTTTGTACGATATTGAAAATATACTCGTATGTATAAACCAGAAGTAATATAGAAAAAATCATTTAAAACATACTCGTATGTATAAACCAGAAGTAATATAGAAAAAATCATTTAAAACCTACTCGTGTGTATAAATCAGAAGTAATAAAGAATGAATCATTTGAAAACATACTTGTATGTATAAACCAAAAGTAATATAAAAAGAATCATTTGATAACATATTAGTATGTATAAACCAGAATTAATGTAGAAAGAATCATTTGACAACATATTAGTATGTATAAACCAGAAGTAATTTGGACACAATGCAAGAGACTATTGACATTTACCAAGAAAAGAATGGACAGTAATATTGTCAACCTTTAAGTGGCTTATGGATATGAAATCCCGGAACTGGCTTCATTATAATTAATTAAATTGTATCTTGGTAACAGTTGGTAGTTCAGTTTAGTGGGCGGGTAATAGGGGGGGAGCCATGACATTCTTCTCCCATATCCTGGACGGGAAAACCAATCTACATCATTACATATTATGGTTATTATTATTATTTTTTGTGTACCTTCTTATGCGGCACATAATTATAACTATATTATGAATATCGTGACATTGATAACATCCAAGTATTGTGATTCAGATAATAATCATTGTGACACTTATTTAATGGACTTGGAATGGTGTCATCTCATGCATCGTTGAGATAATTATTTATTTAATTCACATTAGCTACTCATTTATAAGTTGAAATATATTATTTTTTGGCTTTAAGAATTACATTACGCGGGTGATGTACATTAATAACATGTACGGTGCTTCACTCACTGGAAAAGCCTGTTTTGAGAGCAGGCGCAGTTTAAAACACAATCTGTTTGCAACAACAATAAAAAGTATTAGTAATATAATAATAATATAATATTTAAGAGATATACTATTTTCCCCCTTCTTTGAAATAATGGTGTATTAACCTTTGACATGGAAAATGCACATTAAACTTGTCATGGTCACAAACTTGACCGTGATGTTCTTGTATTACGATGCAGAGAAAATATATTCACTAGCCATAGTTATTAATTTTTATTGCCCTCACGTATGTAAATTTTAATGATTTTACAATGAATTATTAAGTTCACTATAGTTTGTAATGGAGATGCACTTTAGAGAATGTGGCCGGTGACCATAGATCAAATACAAAACACATTAAAATCTTACGAATAAATATTTTTAAATCTAGTAAGTTGAATCTTGTCAGAATCTGTTTATCTAATAAAGGATTAATATCAGTTAGATGGAAACTTTTGCGTGCTTCTCAGTATTCGTTCTGTGATATTCGTTTCATATTCGATGCGAATCGTTTAAATTAAAAATTAATTCGAAAAAAAGCTACCAATGCATGTGCCACCAAATGGAAAATATAATATACGGCAAATGTCACGGCAATCTATTGGTTTGGAGCTCGTGTGTAATGGTACCCTTGGGTACATAATCGGCGGAAGAAGACAGAAAAGGCGACGTCAAAATACCGGTTATAAATCAAGAAAAACATACTCGCTCAGGATCTGCACCGAATCTCTGATGTCATAACATTAGTACGTCTATTGTTAGGAATTTCGTACCCGCTGTGATTTATTGATTCTACGATTTTGGTGAATTTTGTGGCCATTGGCTGCAATTAATTTAGATTGACAGATGCAAAAGTTATTTTTTCAATCCAAATGGCATGATACTCATGTTGGTGGATAATTGGATTATCAGATAAGTTATGTAATAATTAATAATATGACCCCGCAATGGAAATGTCATCACTAGCTGCTTAGGTATTCTAATTCTGGTTTTTCAGGAATTGTATAATATTCTATTAACTTATACTCACATTAAGATAATAGATTGGATTATAATCTCCATTCATTTCAATCAAACGTCGACCTTGATATTAATTTTAAAATATTGATTTTATATTATTAGTTTATTATAAGTGTGAATCAAACTTGACTCTACAATACGAGCTGATGTGTACCCGGCGTTGCTGGAGGTTAGCCGAAAGTATTTTTTTACGACTTGATTACATTGAATTTTCTCAACTTCCTATAAATAAAATATTAGTGTAGGTATTGTACATAAACCTTTTGGAAGAAATTCTCTAAATGAGAGTGAAAACTCTATTAAAATCCGTTGCGTAGTTTAGAAGAACTAAGCGCACAAACAGACAGACGCGGATAGCGACATTGTTTTATACTATTCAGAGATAAAGTAATAGTAGTTCCTCAGCTTGTAATTCATTTTTATAAAAAGATTACCCAATAATCGAAAGTGACAAAGACGCCACCTTTCGAGAGATTGCTCGTGTCCTCATTTTTATACAAGTTTGACCCTTGGGTCACATCACCAGAAGGCAGATACCTACATATAATAATGTAACGAGGAAGTGCCCCACATCAAAATAATATTACTAACAAAAAATCAACAGCTTAAATATTTGAATGTGAGTTTTAATAAATAATTTTCTCGCTTATACTTCACTTTTATAACCGTCGCGCTCGGCAATAATATAATTGCATCTAGTTCAAATACCATAACGAAGATTATCTTACCACCCTTTTAACATGAGTTATGCTCAGTAAAAAATCTGTCTTCCTAACATAAGAGATAAAGCGTAAAAAAACTTTTTTTTTTGTTTCCTGTTGAACCTCCATTCCAAAGTTAGTCCACGATAGGCGATTGTTATTTACGATTAACTGTGACACTCTGAATTTATTTACGATTAACTGTGACACTCTGAATTTATTTACGATTAATTGCGACACTCTGAATTTATTATTTCACATTTAAAAAGTGCGAATGAAATCTAATTTTCTTTAAATATATTTTATATAATATAATTATTTAGGTGAAGGCTCTGCATTGGAATAATTCATGAGCTTTAGATCATCAACGTCTATTTTGCATAATATAATGTGCGAATGGAAGATACTAGGAAATTTGAAGCTCCACACGATACAAGCCAATACTGGGTTGGATCGGTCCTGCTTGATTAGTCACCCTTGCATAATAATATCTAATAATAAACCAGTTATAGTTTGAATTAGTGCTGCAAATAATTTATTGGCGATGAACATACCATCATATTTCCTGATAATAGCCTTGGGATCGGACTAAGCAACTTGCTCACAGCAACGACGGATTACAAACGTTCGACTTCATAGATAATTTGAATATTCTTAACATAATGACACCCACGTTATATTTATTAGGATTTCCACCAACATACATAAATTATTTTGGCCAATTTGGCAAAGCGACTATTGAGAGTTATAACGGTGGATTGAAAGAGGAATAACATTTACATACTCACTCACCCAAAGGCAACGCAATAAATACTTAGGTGTTCTAAATCGGATAACGAATGCTGTCTTCTATTACTAATCAATGAAATTATTATAAGCAATAATTAGTCGCCTGAAATATCAATACAAATTGAAAATATCTGCTCCCTCATACCTTCTGATGTCCGGTCAGGTGCTCTGAACCACTGAGCTATGTCGGCTTATTTCCAACCCGCCAAATAATTCAATATGTACTAGTACCTCAATCAACAATTACTGCTTATTATATTTTCCCTTACACTTATACTTTTCACTTACAATTCCCGTTGGCGGCATTTATTTTTACTCGGGAGATATTTTCAATTTGTATTGATATTTCAGTCGACTAATTATTGCTTATAATTATTTGTTATTATTTATGATATGCATAAAACCTAGTCTTATACACATTAGTTTATCATAAAAAAAAACTAATTAATCATATTTGTAATAAGCATTAACTTTGTGGCTCGCCATAATTTACAATAAAAACATATAAATTTGTTTTAGATCACTTAAATTTTAATTACACTCTACCAGTTTCGGAAGCACCCTTCCTTCGACAGGAGAATATTAAAAGTTTTCCTCCTGAGGAAGGAAGGGTGCTTCCGAAACCGGTAGAGTGTAATTAAAATAAAAGTGGTCTAATCGTTTACAGTTAAATTGATTAACAATAATCTAACAAGTTTTCCCAACAATTCATTAATGTTTTCATATAGTATAAAAGCCCAAAAGCTTAAACAATTAGTTAAAATGTTCAAGTGAATAAAAAACTTAGTTTTAATGATAGAATTTTTGAAAATAAACGCTTTCCAGTATTTCTTCTCAGACGTATTACCGTGAATGTGGAACTATAGTACCTCCAATTGAGGAATCTTATTACTTAGAAATTAGGCGGCACAAGAATATAGGTATACCAGACTATTCAGATTTAGTTACTAAACATACCACACGCCATTTTCAGATATTGTTTTGATATAATATAATTCCTGAATCGTGATCTTTCACTAATGATATTTCGACAATACCTGCAGCATATTCAATAATGCACGCTAAATGTAACATCGGCGAGTTCCTATTACTTCGCGAGAGATCCGCGAACCAAAGGACAGGAGGATTCAGTGACCTCAGAACCTTCAGAGGACCTTACGATCACTAAGCTGGGTTATTTTTAGCAGCGTCGAATCCTGTTTTACGTAAATATTCAGGAATTTGCTAACGTACAATATACATAACAAATTCACAACAACATAATTTCGTGAAAATACTAAGCGTGTAAGTTTTTTGAGATAGTGGGTTAGGTAGATAGGTACTTACCAAATAAAGATCAATTACTGTCAACAAATCTATCTAACCACAAACCTTACTATACCCAAACTCTGCGTCACTCGATTATGTCAGTGAATCAACATTTTCATGACATTCACGAAAATTTACATAATAATTCGAAGAATAAAGGAACTAAAACGATGGCCAACGATAAACCCGGACAGCCTTGAATCCTGAGAACTAATTAATTAGGAGAAACAATAATAACATGTTTTCAGAAAATAAAGCTTAAATCACAACATTATCACACGAGATAACGCTTGGTACGTCCCGAAGAATACAACATCATAATATATGTATATATATATCGCACATTACTGAAAATGTTACCTATGTTTATATCGTTAGGTACATTTCTAACCTTCAAATTGATTCCGCTTGACTTCCCTACCGATCTGTTCGTGAGAAGGTGTTACTTCCTGAATAAAGGTTATATACCTACAAAGATGTTATTAAAATAAAGTTTTGTGAATTTCAATTTTATATATGGTGGATTTGGTGACGGTGAATTATTATTGTTTTAATATAAATAATTTTATTCATGAAACGAATACCTTATTTTTCACTAATTTTATTGTGTTACCAAGCCCAATATACGTTAAATGCATAAAATTATCTTTTACACTAGTGTGAAGATCATTTTTTTTAACATATTTTGAAGATAGGTTAATATCTAAAGGTCAGATGTTTCAATGTACGAGGTAGTGATTGAAAAAATTTGGTAATTCATAATAATAATATCATTATATTGTTTATTTATTATATATTAATTGCAAATTATTGAATATTTTTTAGTTTACCTGCATGCACTGTAATCGGGGTACTATACCCATTTGGGCAACGTTGTTAGGCGGGTGAATATAAAAATAAATTGAAAAGCCAAAACGAAAATTCCATGCCTAAGAGAGTGACGAACTAAAATTGACTTATGAAAGAAAAGTAATTAGTAAGAAATGAATATAGCTGAACACAAGTTGCAGACCTCTTCTTGTGAAATTGATTGTTCTGCAGAAGATATACATAGTTACACGCTGTACGCAGGAATATTTTTATCGACGTACACGTGAATTTTTGTTGTTTGTTTTTGGGGTGTTATGCCGTGTTGCGCTAACTCCTTCTTTAGCCGACGTTTCGGACAGCGTTGCAGTGTCCATCATCAGGGCAGATCCGGTAGATCCGAAGATGTCACACATCTTCGGATCTACCGGATCTGCCCTGATGATGGACACTGCAACGCTGTCCGAAACGTCGGCTAAAGAAGGAGTTAGCGCAACACGGCATAACACCCCAAAAACAAACAACAAAAATGCTTTTGGCCGTGAGAATCTAAAAACTTACCTACACGTGAATTAATTATAATCATAAATATATTTAGTTCAAGCTACTCGCGTGTAAGGTCACAACAGACACAACAAAATTATAATAATATTAAATATGTGTCATTGATTATTAATTATAAATTAGAGGGAATGAATTCCTTAGAATCCAGTTCTTAATACATAAATGAATAAATCGTAGGTACAAATAACAGGGTGAAGTACCAATACTGTTAATATTATTATTTAGATATATGACACTAGGGACGGGTTGTTTCACAGAATTTGAACGATTCTGTGAAAGTTCTATGCAAGTTCTGTTATTATTTCAGTTCTGTGAAGCAACTGGCCTATAGTAATATAATAACAGAACTTGCATTGGACTTTCACAGACTTGAAAATTAACGTTGAAATTTGATTAATTGTTCAAATTTTGTGAAACAACCCATCCTAGGCAAATACCAACAGCAAGGTTTCACCGTTGTATAATTACATTTATGCAAGCAAATTTAATATGATGCTAAATTATTTTCTTGCATCTGTCGAATTAAATTAATTTTCATATTGTTTACCTATACAAATTGTCTTCTCACGAACATCGTTGATGTACGACTCGGTAACCGGATAAATCATCACAATGATAATTCATCACATCTTTAAAAAGTTATGAAAAATTTAAAATAAATTTTATTTAAATTTTTTCAGTCATGGAAAGTGATGAAACAAAAACTTTATTAACTGGGTTATGTATGTTAGGTTAGGTTTAAATTAATTTTTTCATCGTTTCTTAATAACTTTATATCACTTTTTAAAAGTGTGTTGAATTGTCACTGTGTTGAGTTATCATGGAACCGTACGACTCTTGTTTCGATTAAGTACCGATGTGTAATGGTCTTGTATTTTATTAGTATCCAGTATCCTACCTTGAACTGGGGCGAAGAAGGCCATGGCCACTAGGAACACCACGGCTCCACATTTGCTGTACTCCATGTTGTGTTTGGGGTTGGTTAACTGTCACTGTGGTCTGTACTAGAAAAAGGAGGTGTTACTCTGCGGAGGTATGGACTGTGACTGGCCTGCCGGGTCTACCGCGTCGCTATAAGTAGAGCCGGACCCTCCCCGCATAATAACAAGCGTGAGATCATCGCGCAGCTTCACCGATGATTCAAGTTCAAACATTCCACCTAATCAAGAGATATTCCCATTTCCCCGTCGATTTTGAATATCCAAATCAATGATTCGCCCCTTTGTTGGATTTATAATCTCTTTGAACCTTTTCTATTCCGTATATTGAGCCTAAGTTCAATAAAATGGTCAATTCTGGAATCGCCTTCTTCGGTAATGATTTCCAATTAATAGTGCATTTGGCCAATGACTTTCTTATCAGAATCTAATAAGAATGAACATTACGAAAGATTATAGTCATAGCTGTTGGTATAATAAACAAACCCAATGTTTGACCTCCCGTGATGACGATGTCGGTGAGGTCATTAAACCGCACCGAAATAATAATCTTTATAATTGGATTTGAAAATCACTAAAGAATACACATTACCTTAGAATTATTACATTAGAAAAATAATACATATAACGTTAAAATCGTGTTCATTTTATGCGGTAAGAATAATTTTAATCTATTTGATTTTCGGTAGAAAATTGACATTAAATAATGATAATTTTTTCGATAACAAATTAAAACTAAATACTATGTCTATGTTTGAAAACATATATATCTTCTCTGAAAAATAATAAATAAAAAGTTTATGTACTATGTATTTCAATTGTGTTATTTAATGGTGATTATTATAGCAGTTTTTACTATAAAGATGTTTTCTTGTTATCATCATAAATTTATATTTATCTCATTCATATTCTAAGAATTTTTAACAGATGAGAATAATATTCCCTGGGAAATTTAGTTGCGGATAAGACCGATAAAAATAAAACATGTAAACAAGACGCTGTTAAATTATGGAGCATAGGTATTTATATCACGAACGAGTTTTAAATATTTATTTAAATATAGGTATAAATTTATCTCTGTAATAAACTGAGCGTAGCGAAAACTTGTTTTAGCGAAATACTGTATTACATTTCGTCTGTTTGGAAATTTGTTTGAACGTTCCGTTTCCAGTTCAAGATTTACTAAAAGTTTATCAGGAAACGGCCTGCAATCCCGATTTTAACCTGATTACCAATAATTTTAAAAGATTCTTAATAAATTAGTAATACTCATTTTTCTCCGTGTAGGCAGGATGCCTGAAGAATGTTTGAAAAAAGTTTTCAGATTTCAGAGGAAATTTTTGTGTTTGTTTATTAAAAACGAGAAAGTTAGAAACATGCTTTCTTCTTCTGTTCACAGAACTACTCGTATCTTGGCCATTGTCATCTAATTTTACATTAACAGGAATGCGTGATAAAAACGTAGGTTCTTGGAGAGATTTTGGTTTGTAGTATGGATATCATCAAATTATGATCAAGTCAATCGATTTCGGATCCTTTTTTTACTAAACTTGTTTGTATTTGAAGCCAGAATACTTGATAATTTTTTATTCAAAGGGATAGCAAACATCTAGTACGGATATGTGCTATTTTATTTATTTCAATTTTAAATTAAAAAGTATAGGCCATAAAATAATTCAATTTTTTCATGATTTTAGAGGCAACTTTGATACTTTTTGTGAGTTAATTGTAATTATTAAAATAATTATCTTGCCCACCCTACTATCTAACTATTATAATGAAATACAAAATAAACATAAACAATTAATTAATTTAAATAATATATAGTATATTTGCGGCACGTTCCAGAGTGGAAGATACTCTCAGTATCACCCTGGTGTAAGACCACCATTCAGAATTGAAACGTTGCTTGAAATGGCTTTAGCCGTGTTTGGTGACCAGATCTGAATAGCCAGATACTTCCCCACCTTCCTCTTCCCCATCTCCCTCCCCTCCCCAATACCCTCAGCCTCACAACATACCCCAATTGGGGATGCCATAGTCTCACTGGCTCCAGACGGGAGCAGTTGGGACTCTTGTGCGGTATTACTGTAAACAGAAAAAAAAAAACGTCTTAACAAGTGTATTTTTGATCGAAATTTTAAATCCACTTACGACAAATTTGTGTTTTTTTTTTAAATAATTAATATTGTTAATTTCATATTACATTGTATTTACGTAGTAGGTAGGGAAAAATAACTTTTAAAATAATTATCATTAAATAACTTACAAATAATTGCCAAAGTTGCGTGTAAAATCGTGAAGAAATGATATTTTATAATTTGAAACACACATAAATAAAATATGTGCTAGACATTTTGACTAAAAAAATACAATTCAGTTTGTTCAAGTATTTTGGCCTCAAATACAAATTTAATTATAGTTTGAAAAATGCTGTAGTTTTCTGAGAAAATGAATGAATTTTGTAACTCTTTACGACAACCAGGCACACATCATTTAATAATCTTTCAAAGAATAATTTTCCTATTAAAAACATTTAAATGGAAGAGAGTTTTATATTACCTGATTATTATTTTTCCAAGAAAATTAGATAATGGATGGAAAATTTTACTGGATTACACGTGATAAGCCTCTAAAAAGGACACGATGACAAAGGTAGGCACCCATTAAAAGGACATGATGACACAAGTAGGCACCCATTAAAAGGACATGATGACACAATTAGGCACCCATTAAAAGGACATGATGGCATAGGTGGGCACCCGTTAAAAGGACATGATTACATTGGTGGTGTGATGGTTTGGACACATACATAATATAAACAAGACGAACGTACTCCAAAATTTTTTTGTTTAGATTAACAACATAAAATACGACAGGCAGGCCCTTAAATAAACACGTTCCCACGGGAAGGAATGCCGAGAGAGAAGATTGCGGGACGTAGGACAGTCGGGGTTTGAACTTCAATACGGAGACGCATCGGAGAAATCATTTAAAATCAGTGGTGGTTGAAAGAGTGCGTGAAGTTACTCTTAGTTAGTGGATTCAGATGGTGTTAAAAATTATTGTTAAATATTAAATTAAAGTTAAATATTATTGAACCGGTGTTTGTGTCAAGTGAAAATGATTGGACTCAGTGAGGATAGAAATAATAATAATAACAATAATAATAATTGGATAATTTGTAGAGCGCCGTTTTGTGAAAAATCACCTCAAGGGCGCTAAGTGTTGTGCGATCGCGATTATATTATAAAATTGTGTTAATTTAAACGTGATTTCGTAAACAGTTCAAATTAAATAACTTGTATTAAAAACATGGAAATAATAATAATAATAATTGCGTTTTAAAACAGAGCGAACGTATTTAGCGGCAGGAAGTGTTTACCATGTCGGTTAATCGAGCTAGGGAGGAATTAATAATTAGCGAGATGGCGTCCTATCTTCAGAGACCGTAAACCAAAGAATCAGACAAATCATTAAACAGGAAGTTATGTAGCTCTGAGATAAATCATAAGACTGCGGGTTCGAATCCTGACAGAAGTTTTAGGGGGGTACAATTTTATTTACAGAATTATTTAATTACTATTCTATAGACATAGGGAGGAGACCAAAAAACTGAACAAATTGCAAGGACTTCAAGGAACCAAGTAAGCTTCATACTGGGATTGGGAGATGGCTAACAGGGTGAGTTTTTTTAATATTATTTATTAAATTCCAGAAGACCCTTTAAAAGACGGATGCAACCGAAGAACAGGAACCAGGTTTACAACACCTGCCACCCCAATAATGTTTCATTAAAGGAATGCGCCAGACAAGATTATCTATCAGCTGTAAGAAGGAGACGGGCCAATGACATTTCATAAATGTTATCATAGGCTGATAAAATTTGATTTAGGGGAATGCCTCGGTCCAGGGGACATATTAAAAATTTACCTATCTGCCGATCTGTTATTCTTTTAAAAACATTACGAATCAAATCGTGGCGTTGTCCCTGCGATAGGTATTGAATCGCCGACGAAAACATTAAATACCTATTACAAATTATGCCAACCAATATAAATTCGCAGTATAAAAATACCTATCTACAGAGTACCTATCACAATACTGGCGTACAATTGAAACAGCGAACACCACCAGCCGGGACAAGAGGCAGAGTATAGTCAGTCGAATGGGAGGGATTTTTGCTAGCGTATGACCGCCCGAATAGAAAGCGATCGGTTGCAACCAGACAGAACCAAAAATGAATACTTATCATTTGTTATTTGACTTTCTAATTTACAAATTGGGATACACCAGAACAAATCTAGAGTCAAAAAGGGGAGATGGTAATCTCTGAAATAAAACTACCAACCAAACAACTTTTCTCAACAGGTCCCTTTCGAGAGGTAGGCAGCCTCATAAAATTAAATGCCAAAATCAAACCAATTATCCGTTTATACCTACCTGAGAGGATAGGTATTCAATAGGAGATACCCATACCTAATACACGAGGGAACTAGTAACCTCATAAAATAATTACTGGAACTAAATATTAAAAATACAGACAGTCCTCATCCTAAATTTTGACATTTCGAGTAAACCTTACATATATCTCACATGATAATTGGCTGAATGGGTAAGCACACAACGTATCCATAGAAGCAAACATAATGTCGACAAGATCGTCGTGTGTTATCTGTGTTATTGACCTAGAAAGGGATGTAAGTTCCCGACGACGTGGAATTTACAGCGTTTTCTGGAGGTGGCATGTAACTTGAGACTTTACGTGTCACATTTTCGCGACTAGATTCGTGACAAGGGATGTCATGGTTTTCCCCTTCTACACTCAGTAAAGTAGATTTTCCTGGAGGTGCATTGAGGTTGGGGCATTTCTGAAATTGGTGAGGAGACCTGGTATTCTTTATTCTGGCGTGACGGTTTCCAATTTGGAACAAGGGGAGACCCGGCCGGTTCGGATATCCAGACACGTAGAGATCGATTGGCTTGTTCTAATTATCATCAATCAGACTTGTTTGGTAAGCGGAGGAGCCAACTTAGTTTGAAAAAATTCATTTCCGTTCCTCTTCTTTCCCTCCCAAAATATACATATGGATGGCGCCGACAACTAACACCTTAAATTTATCGTATGTATATCACATATATAAAATCTAACACTTTATCATACTCACATTACCCTACGACAGGTAGAATTACGTAGCTAGTTGGAGAGCAGGCGAGACAGAAAATAAGGTTTATGAAATGGCTTTAAAACACAGCGGTAATGGATTCAACTCACTCTATCTCAAAAGAACCGAGGGATACCACATACATACATAGATAATCAGGTTTCTATACCGAGAAACAAAAAACCAACACAACGTTCGGTGAGACCTTTTTATACTGAACCGTCACGTGAAATAATTACGTTCAAGGTCGTAAAACACGTAGACAAACTAGGATGCACACACTTGAAGGGGTGTGTAATAAAGAGAGGAGCAAAGGCTTGTACAGACGGCATGGAGGATATTCCTACCCCGGATATATACATAATCAAAGCCTTATGGAAAAGTTACCTATGGGACTTAAAGAAAATTCATCGCAGAAAGAAAAGTTTGAAAAGTGCAGATCATTACAGTGGGCACCCGTTAAAAGGACATCATGACATAGGTAGGCACCGATTAAAAAACTGTTCGGTAGGTGTCTTATCATTCATAGTTATGTTCATATAAATATCATATAAATTATATTGTTTAAAACTCCACGCCTCTGGCGTATTCCTTCAGAATGACGGAGTATTTCCCCTTTGCAATAGAAACCAAATAAATTAAAGATTTGTGAATGCATCCGAAAACCCAAAACTGTTTTTGAAATGTGATGAAACTCGCTTTAAATTTTGTTTTTTGAAATAAACATTTAATTTTTGGAATATTAAAATTATTAATGCAAACATAAATAAATTTAAATATGGACAATTATTTTTTTTGCAACTAATATTACTGATACCGAAAAAAAAATACCAGCCAAAGTATTACAAACATTATTGTCACCTTTCTTTTTGTCGTTTCGTATAATAAGATTTAATAATTAATAAAAAAATCATGAAGTTTTATGATTTTTTTTCAAATTGCAGTGGGAACCTTTGCTTTCATAGAGATGTACATTTAAATTGAGTGGTCAATTTCTTGATTTAAATAAAAAGCATGGTGTTTTCTCTTTCCAATGCGGTTTAGATAATTGACAGTATAAAGGAGACACGACGATTTCTATGAGACCATATGAGATATTCACAATCGCGAACAAATTAGCTTGACGGGTTAATGCAGCTAAATAAAATTTAAATAATACCTTCTCATTCTTGAGAGATTAAAATTATTTATGAAATGCTGGGTTTCATATCCACAATCCTAAAATTACCAAACAATACAATCCATATATTATTTGGTAGATGAAATTTTAGAAGAAGTTGGGTGATTAGACGCCAACCTTATTATATCCATTATACAAGACAATGATAATATTATTAGACAAGGACAATTCTTACAATACACAAGTATAATATAACAACATTTGTATTTTTTATCTGCGAACGACGAAACAGTTCTCGAAGCCCGAATACAACGTCACTATTAAAGAAGAATTCATGAGAATTTTTCATTTGCGTGGAATTTTGTTGGGCGGGAACCGAATAATAATGACAGTTAGGTTAGGTATATACCAGAAATCAAAATATAAGGTATGTAGGTACCTGGGTGAGAGCCTACACAATAAGGTTAATTAATAATGAAGTCATTTTACTGTGTACGTAAGAGAATAGAATGTGTAATATTATAATGTAGAATTATTTGATGTAAGATTTAGTGCTACAAGCTTTTGGTGGCTGAGAAGGTTATAGGTAAAATTGAGCTGAATAAAATTGGCAGAAATCTATACGCAGAATTACATGATTGAACAATGGTATGACATCACTTGGTCCCAAGTGACTGCTGAATCTGGGAAGGCCTTGCATACTTAAGGTATCTAACCTTCCATGAAATATAAAGTAAGTTGCGGAATAAACGGATACCCGAACTATATTTTTTACTTCTCGTCGGTGCTTCTCGATTCTCTTGAAATCAACTGGAGCCAACCGGGACCCCGTTCCGGTTCTCTTGAAATCCATTGGTTTCATTTTTTCACTGACCTCATCCAATAAAACTTATAACTGAGCATTTTTTAAATGGCTGTTAAGTAAATTAATCGCCTAAAAGGAGGTTAACATGCAGGTTAACATGTTAACAAGTAGATTAATCTGAAAAAATGGGTTTAAATAAATTTTATTGCCAATTCCTTCTTACCTTCTTACTTTGCAAATTCAAAGAAAAATGTTTATTAAAACAATTGGTAATTTTTTTTAAACTATATGTAAGCTGGCTTACTAAGGACTGGTTGTTTCATAGTAGTTGAAAATTTATATTTAAGTTCTGTGAAAGTTCTATTGAAGTGAAACAACCGACCCATGATGAAATAAATTTTAAACACAGTGTAAAAAACTGAGCGATCCGGTTGGCAAAGTTGTTAAATCCGAGCACTGGTAGACTTGTCATTCGGATGTTTTCGCCAAACCTCGCCTGCCTTATTGGGATGGGAGTGAGAGCAGCTCTTATGGAGATGCAGAGGGCAATCACTAAAGGTTACACACGCCCGCACATCAAAGATCGGATCACTGGATTGAAACCGGAGCGAAACGAGATATTAAAAAGCAAAACCCATATTTAAGTACTGAAGGTTTTTTGAACATATTAGTGGTTTCATCAATACGTCATATAGGTAATGCTAGTTACTAGTTGCCGATTTAAAGTTTTACTCTGTGTGGATTGAAACGATAGGGTTTATAAGAATTGTATACGGTGGTCTATTTATGTTCGCCGTAACACAAGGACGTCCTTAGTACCTTATGGCTGTCGAAAATCACAACAAAATTATTACCTACATATGTTTGACTGTGCGTAGCGAAGTCCTGTTTTAAGAGCAAGCTACAAGCCAAAAATGTGTATATTCTTGATATACCTTATATTGTAGGTAATATGCATTAAAATCATTTAACAAACGGAGTCAAATCCTCCAAACGTTCGATTTCAAGCACAAAACTGGTTTTAATTTATTTTGTAAATAATTTTATAAGAAAGTAAAAAAGTTAATCAAGTGAAACTGTCACCGATAATCTTAGCGATTATACTGTATTTTTTTAAAGTTGTTTCCTTTACGCTTTCTATTGAAAAAAATATTTTTTTTAGTAGTTTACATTTACATTTTTTATTGAGTAATTTATTTTATTATTCGTATTCTACTCAAGCGAAACCATAGGAAAACCTTCAATTTATCTAAAGCCCATTTTTTAGCATTCATAATGTACACCAATTCGTTATAAAGATTAATCAAAATAGTGATTTAGCACTAAGCTTCGCCTTAACTCGACCGTTTTGCATTATGTCTGTCTATAAATTTGTTTGCACGTTCCGTGGGTTGCGGAGGTTTTTTTTAGTTGATTTTGCAACTTCTGTGTTTGTTCCGTCATAAAATTTAGAACAGTTTAGATCATATTTATATATTATATTATATTCCTATTCGAAACGTTTATTTTATTTATTTGAGTTATAAACAGTCTTTGTATATTTTACAGTGTTAGAAATTGTTTATATCATTGTCCAATAAAATAACTACCTAATTGGAATTTATCCGAAACGGGACTGATAAGAAGATAATTATCCCAATTAATATAAAATAAATGTTTGATTTCGTTTCAATTTTTATTTTATTATAATGATACAATCTGGGGAATGTTCTGAGAATAAAGGAAGGGGGAATCGGGAACGAAGAGGGATTAAGATGTTTAATAAATGTAGCTACAGACATATCACGCAATATTTACATTGGTGGTCTCTCGTGAGGGCGATAATGAGAGTATATTAAACACTTTGATAGAATAAACCTACATAAGTTTAAAATAAATTAAATGAGGAAGCTGTTATTTATCCTCAATTTATAGTACCTACATCACTTTTTACTACGCATAACTCGTGTTGAAAAGGGAGTAACCCGAGCGACCAAGGTACCTACCGGGATATCGACAACATTGAGATTTTATGTGAAGAAACCAATATAAATTTAACGACTTATCATTTGCCCTCTCCGAAATGACCTGCCGGCCCAGAGCCAAGGATCTTACGCCTTTTCCACGTAGGACGTATTATTGTACAAAAAAATTATTTCACACACAGAAGAGGTAATAAGTAGGTAATTGTTAGGTTAGGTTAGGTTGCGTTAGGTTAGGTTGTTAGTACCCAGCCAATTCATAATGCATAATTTATAAAGGTGTAACCTGACTTACCAGTGGTTCCTAAGGTTATTAGAAGTACAAAAAGGTAAATAACATATTGGTCTCTTTGTCAACTAAAAACATAAAAAAAATAGTACATATTGGACGGTTAGGGTGGGGTTTTGGCGGTTACCAGTGACGACATGTGAAATACATTTTTGTTTTTAAAAATTAATTTATGAAAAAAAATAACAAATCTTGTCACCGAAGACCAAAATTTAATTTATATCTTTACTCCAAATAAATTGAGATTCAGTGGTTAAAGTAAATCAGGTAGTTACGTCTCTTGTATGTTGGAAGCAAAAGCATCACGCGCGTTTTTCTATCTGCACAGATAGACTGAGCCACAGCAACGCGTGTCGGGGTACAGCTGGTATATATAGAAGGGTGTCTGGCGGCATAGCTTTGTTTTTTATAAAAATCTACAGCTTTATTCCGAGATTGATCAAAATTTGTACATTTGACCTTCAAAACAAGGGGAAGGTGAATGTATATACGAAATTACGAAATTTTATATATAATGCAAGTAACCGAATAGTGGATTATCACGCCTCGCCGTACCGCAATCCGCAAACCAATATGTGTGAGAATTGCAGATTGTAGAACTTCAATTTAGCCAGGCGTCACTACGTATATCGCCACAAAATATGCCTGTCACATTAGAATCTACAAAATTCACAACTCCAGTGTTACGCAGATTACCCTTGAAATAGAGTGTAATGAAATGCATATACCTAAAAAGCCGACAGAGCATTATTACGATTTTGTATGAGAGGCATTGAAGCCAAATCTAGGGTAGAGGAAATTGCCTGAAAGCCATCTTGTCTAACTTTTAATATATGCAAAGTGGTGCATAATGAACTATATTTTTTGTCGTTGTTCGTTAATGCAGTAATAACGGCTTATGATTTTAGGGTATTTGATAAGATAAGGAATGGGACACGTCATTAAAAAATTCAAGTAGGTTTTGGCATTTTCCATACATCTTCCCCCTCACCCGCGGCTTCTAATTGTTCTCAAATTACTCCGTCCACATTGATGTATTATACTAGATAAGCCCTGTCTAGTTAAATCCATTTTAAAAATGACACCACATAGCGTACGTCACAAATATGGAGATGAACTTAACAACCCAACTCTGTTTAAACTCCTTGTACAAGCGTTCAAACTCGTTAGCGAAACCAAGGAAAAGCGTTCATTTTGTTACCGAGTTGTTGTTGTAATTTGAATACAAAGCCGTCACCAAACTAACATTTTTTTGCTAAACCAGGTCTGAATCAGGTAAAGGACTAATAAATAACACAAAATGATTTTTATTGTCACATTTTAAGTTTTGGATTCTGTACACTACATATTGAACCAAAACGGGAAACGTACACATATTTACTATTGAGTAGAAGTTTTATGAATTTACAAAATTATTTATAGAAAATAGTATATAATTATCAAAGAAAGCGTTTACTTTGTGGATTGACACTTCAATCAAATGAAAAGTTATTTTGTTTTTAACGACTTTGTTAGGTTTATAAGACAGCATTATAAAAAACTAGTCTAGGTACAAACATTAATAATGTATAAAATATAATATTAAAATAAAGCGAGAGAAATCATATTAGACGAGGACAGAGCTTCAGAGAGGGTGTGGTGGGGTGGGAAAAGGGAGGGTGGGGGTTACATGGTAATAATATCAATTTATTTATACCCATTAAATAAGCTTTTACATTTTTACATTGTGTTTGTGTCCTTTTTTGAATATAGGCACAACTTTACATATCTACGGAAAAAAATTATGATTGTACCTTCCTTCCCAAGGATTGGAGTGAACCGCGCCAACACTTGCCAAATGCATGTCGATCGGATCGACATTTATTTCGTATATTAACTGCTGTAATGTCATACGATTTCAGAGAAATGCCTATTCTGTTTATTTTTGTAGTGCCATTTTTGTGAAATATATAGATGGTGCTTAATCAAAGCTAGACAATAACAACCAGTAATTGAAATAACCTTTCTATAACCAAATATTTACCGAATGTATAGCACCGGAGAACGAGGAATTTTTGAACACCGTAAGGGAAGGGTTAATACGCGTTTGTGACATGGCCCAGGCTACAGAGTAGGCCCCAGGGCTTTTAGGCCCATGTTAGAAAGCAATGATATTACTTGCGGGTTTTTATAAGATTACGCAGGTGCCTGTTCACATTTTACTGCATGTAATGCTATGTATAAATTTGCGAACCGAAGCGCAAGCCGAACCACGAATTATGAGAGAGGAACGAAGCGACCGCAACGAGACAACATTTGCGGTTGCTTCGTCCCTTTCCCACAATTCGTGGCTCGGCTCGCGGGATTTTTGTCGTGAATGGTTAATGTCATCTGCAACGAATACGGAGGTCACGGGTTCAAATCGTTTAATGTAAGTAAAATATTTTATTTAATTAGTGTTATTTCACAATAAAATAATTGTATATTTCTATGCGGCTTCATATACATAATATACCTCTAATATTAAAAGAACACGCTTCCCTTCCTCGGGAAATTAAATAAAACTGCAAAAACGAGTTGATTTGGAACCTACCTAAAATCTTCAAGAAGATTTTCTAGGCAGTCCGATTCGAGCCGCGGTCAACAGTGGTTGTGTGTACCTTACTATTGCCAGTGGCGGATCCAGGGGGGGGGTCACGGTGGTCATGACCCCCCCCCTGGGCCCCAGCCCAGGGGGGGTCATGACTACCTAGGTCCTGGGCCCATCCAGGACCTAGGTGGAACACTAATTAAAATTGTTAAACATAATGTTTTTATATATTTTTTGTCACAATATAAATTTTATTTAAGTACTTTCAATATTTAATTAATTAGTTAATAAGTCGTGTATTTCAGTTTATATTGCTTGCCCCAACCTAATTCTTTCGGATTCGGATTCCCCGGCCCAAAGTTAGTATAAAGATGTATAAAGATAACCAGTTTTATTGTCAGAAAGCGTTCAAAATGGCCAGTTAAATTGTTTGTGCGTCGAAATTTTAAAGTCGTGTTTTTCAGTTTATATTGCTTGCCCCAACCTAATTCTTTCGGATTCGGATTCCCCGGCCCTAAGTTAGTATAAAGATGTATAAAGATAACTAGTTTTATTGTCAGAAAGCGTTCAAAATGGCCAGTTAAATTGTTTGTGCGTCGAAATTTTAAAGTCGTGTAATTCAGTTAATATTGCTTGCCGCAACCTAATTCTTCCAGATTCGGATTCCTCGGCCCAAAGTTAGTAATTTAATATAATACTTTGTTTGACGGCAAACGCATTATTCGGGAACGAACGCATCGAAAATTCGAATGTTACCGCGTCACCGCGCACCGCCACCGGCGCGCGCTTCGGCCGCCACCTTTCATATTATTATGACACATTTCGTGTAACCACGTGTGACGCTTGCGCGCGCTTTGTTTCGACTAACGTCTAGCGTCTAGCAAAACCTAACCTCAATCGGAACGACTAAACTTTATTAATAAAGTGCTTACTTTTATTTGTTTACTAAGTTAAAAAAAATAAGTTCCAATATAAGTAATAGTGTTCTTAAAAATTGTTGCTGCAAATTCAATTCATTACAAGAAATGGTAAGTAATCTAATCAGTTTCTACATTATGCCAGTGTATGTGTGTTTAAACTCAAATGTTATTTGTTAATGTTCTAAGGCTGGGGTTAGACTCGTAAGTTTTTTTCCTGTAAATCGCTCTTGAAGGCGAGTTTGGCCAAATTCCCAATGTAAACGACACCAAAAGTCACTTAACGTAATTTTAGTAAGTTACAGAACTTATTCTTTCGGAAGTTTTTTGACAGGTCTGGACAAGTATAACGCGCCCGCGCGAATTACCAGCCTTCCTATACTTCCTAAAGCAATTCTTGGGTAAACTTCGGTTTATGGGCGAAATTCCTAAAAAATAAAACTAGTTATTTTTATACTAACTTTGGGCCGGGGAATCCGAATCTGGAAGAATTAGGTTGCGGCAAGCAATATTAACTGAATTACACGACTTTAAAATTTCGACGCACAAACAATTTAACTGGCCATTTTGAACGCTTTCTGACAATAAAACTGGTTATCTTTATACATCTTTATACTAACTTTGGGCCGGGGAATCCGAATCCGAAAGAATTAGGTTGGGGCAAGCAATATAAACTGAAATACACGACTTTAAAATTTTAGATGCAAACAATATACAACGCCATTTTCGATGCGCTTTTTGACAATAAATCCATAGAAAAATAACCAAAGATATATAAAATTAAGTGTTACTAGTAAGCAATAATATCAATAACGTAAAATAACATGTTTATAATTTCAGTAATATTTCTTATTCAAACAGTTAAATTTAGGTTTATTATCACGAAAGGTGAGTTTTTATGTCGGGGGAGACGAAAAAATATGCATTTTATATTTTAATTTTGCTAACATTAATTCATTTACGTAAAGTATTCAGATATATTTTATTCACTTTTGTATCACAAACCATGTTACACAAACCTAGCGTAGCCGCTAAACTACTTGAAAACTGGGATGTTTTCTTGCCTTGACGCGAGTAGGCGCTACGAAGGGGGCACTTTCTTTTCTATCACAAACCATGTTACACAAACCTAGCGTAGCCGCTAAACTACTTGAAAACTGGGATGTTTTCTTGCCTTGACGCGAGTAGGCGCTCC
Organism: Hesperophylax magnus; assembly: GCA_026573805.1. Lineage (NCBI taxonomy): Eukaryota > Metazoa > Arthropoda > Insecta > Trichoptera > Limnephilidae > Hesperophylax > Hesperophylax magnus. The sequence continues at coordinate 12,100,917 of JAIUSX010000002.1, forward strand.
GAAGGGGGCACTTTCTTTTCTATCACAAACCATGTTACACAAACCTAGCGTAGCCGCTAAACTACTTGAAAACTGGGATGTTTTCTTGCCTTGACGCGAGTAGGCGCTACGAAGGGGGCACTTTCTTTTCTATCACAAACCATGTTACACAAACCTAGCGTTGCCGCTAAACTACTTGAAAACTGGGATGTTTTCTTGCCTTGACGCGAGTAGGCGCTACGAAGGGGGCACTTTCTTTTCTATCACAAACCATGTTACACAAACCTAGCTTAGCCGCTAAACTACTTGAAAACTGGGATGTTTTCTTGCCTTGATGCGAGTAGGCGCTACGAAGGGGGCACTTTCTTTTCTATCACAAACCATGTTACACAAACCTAGCGTAGCCGCTAAACTACTTGATTGGTGGTTATTGTGCCTATGCTTACTGAAAATTCATATGTATGTTGATTGTTTAGTTGGAATTTATATACTGAAGCGTCAACAAATGGTAACACTGTATGTAATATCTTTGGTTATTTTTCTATGGATGTATTGTCAAAAAGCGCATCGAAAATGCCGTTGTATATTGTTTGCATCTAAAATTTTAAAGTCGTGTTTTTCAGTTTATATTGCTTGCCCCAACCTAATTCTTTCGGATTCGGATTCCCCGGCCCTAAGTTAGTATAAAGATGTATAAAGATAACTAGTTTTATTGTCAGAAAGCGTTCAAAATGGCCAGTTAAATTGTTTGTGCGTCGAAATTTTAAAGTCGTGTAATTCAGTTAATATTGCTTGCCGCAACCTAATTCTTCCAGATTCGGATTCCTCGGCCCAAAGTTAGTATAAAAATAACTAGTTTTATTTTTTACGAATTTCGCCCATAAACCGAATTTTTTCCCAATTCTTAAGGCGAGACACAACCTCGTTCATCGAAGTTTTGCCCAAGGCTAACATTTTAATTTATTTCGGCGAAATTATAATTGAATTTTAAAAAAAAAAAATTATGCCGCACGAGGGATGCAAGTTATTTATATTTTAGATTAATAAAACAATACCTTACAATTAATATATTTTACGTTCAACGATTTTAAAACTTTATAACCCGTGTATAACTATAAAGTTAGCGGACTTAGCGGTAAGTACCAGATTTTATTTTTCTAGATGATGAATTAATAACTTCGGAAGTGGACACATTTTTAATATTTGTAACAAATTCTTCAGAATCAATTAAAATGAAGGCTAAAAGTGTGGATAGATTTTTTTACTAAGATTACGAAAACGTTAGTAATTTTTTTTATACACGAGCCTACGCCGCCCGGGCTTGCGGAGCAAAAGACAATCTTAATGATATACCTAGTGTTACCATATCCAACAATACCTACTTTTTACTTGTATATATTATTATCAAAATTAAATTATAACTTCTTGTAACTGTAACTGACCGGACCTAAGTCCTCCATCACAACACAAGCAAGCATTTTCGGCTTTCTGTGGTGGTGGTAGGAGTTATTGTTGGGTTATTCGTAACCCGGGAATGTTTGTCTTTCTTTAAAAAAAAAAAAAAAAAACTTGACCACGACTACGTGACCCCCCCCCTGGCGCCAAAGCTGGATCCGCCCTTGACTATTGCTGAGTGCCGTTCGCCCGTTCCTGCGCTGCTTACAGATAAGAGATTATTGTTACATTTTATTTAATATTGTTTATCGTTTACCTATTTGTTTGCATTCCTGCTTACGGCTAATCCGTTTTTGTTTGTACAGTCAATGATATAGACTGCGTATTATTTTTTCAGTTTAATTTTTAAAAGTTAAGTTTTTTTTTATATAATGGAGGAAGATGAAGATAGACCTCCCGACCCAGGGTCGATATTGGATTTTTCTGATTCGGAATCTAATACGAGCCAGGTTTCTATTACGCTCTCATCTCGTAAACGACGACCATCGCAAAGCCTTCACATTCCATCGAAAGTTAAATCTATACCGCCGGTTCAACAAACCTCGACCCCTAACGACCTTAACACCAATATTAACATCCAGCCAAGTACTTTAACTAGCGATAATGCAAAAAGTACTGAATTACTTTATCTTGCTTCAGCTTCCGGTCCATTTACCGTTAATGTTCAGAGAACTGAACAGGGAAAACTTATTCATCCTTTAGATTTTGGAAAATTCGTATTTGACTCAAAAAATAATAACCTTGGTATTGTTAACGGTTCAATTAAACCGGAAGGGCGATATAAATTATCTATCGAGTTTGACACTGCCGCTTCCGCAAATGGATTTGTAAAAAAAATTGACTCGCTCTCAAATCATAAATATAAATCGTTCATCCCTACATTTAACCTTTCGAGAATGGGTCTTGTGCGAGGAATTCCCGCGGAGATCCCAGAGGCTGAAATTGTTGATGCTTTGAATAATTCTCACGGAACCCCAAAAGTATTAAAAGTACGTCGACTGAACTACAAGGATTCTACTGACGGAAACACGATCTGGAAACCTTCCCAGTCTGTTGTTGTTACATTTGAGGGACAATCCCTACCGTCTCGTGTGTTAATTTACTATACCTCGCTTCCCGTCGAAGTTTATAAATTTCCAACAATTCAATGTTTCAACTGCTGCCGGTTCGGACATTCGAAATCTGTATGCCGCTCCCCCCCACGTTGTTACTATTGCGGAGAAGCTCACCCATTTGATCAATGTCCGAAATCTTCCAATGATCCCATTTGCATTAACTGTTCGGGTGCACATACCGCGGTCAGTCTAGCCTGTCCGGAATTAACAAGACAGAAGAACATAAAACATAAAATGGCTACCGACAACATTTCCAGGCCTCAAAGTTAATCTCTCCTGCGAAAAAATCATTCGCAGAGATGACATCGTCCTCAGCTCCTTTCCAAACAACCACCTTTTTAAATTCAACGTCATCTTCTCACAGAGAAACCATTATCAAGCCAGTCAAACCCAACCCAAAATATACACCTTACCTTGATAAAAAACAATTGAATAATATTTTGGCCAGCCCGAATGGGAATGCCAAATCCCAGACGCCCAATGGGTGTGCCATTAATGGTAATTCTTCCCCTCCTGCTCTCCCCGAAATAATGAATAATAATTCTTTTATACACACTTTAATTACCCTTTTAATTTCTATCCTTACAAACAACAATACTGTACCGTCCAACGCTGCCGATTACATTAAATCTTTATTATCCTGCCTCCCCAATGGCTTCGAAACTGAACAAAATCCTTCAGTGGAACAGTAGAAGCCTCTTCGCTAACAAATCTGACCTAATTCAATTACTCGACGAACACGACGTTTCAGTAGCCGCCATTTCTGAAACGTGGTTAAAACCCTCCTTTCACTTAAGAATTCCAGGTTATTATTGTCTCAGACACGACAGACCGGATGGTAAAGGCGGCTCGGCTCTGATAATCCAAAATTCTATCCCTTTTAAAGAAATTAATATTCATACTCCCTCCGACGCACAATGGGGCCGATGACCCCGAAAGTTGGCATCAAATCAGTGGTTGCAATGACATCAAATCTTTTTTGATTTTTAGTTCAGTATAGACATGTTGATAAAAATAAGTGAAAAAAATGTTCGAAAAGTCACGCATACTTAGTACAAAAATATAAAATTGAATAATATAAGATAAATTAAATCAGTCAAAATGCTCACTTTATTTCTCGTGCTATTTATTGACAGTTATACACATAATAAATCGTCTTCATCATCTTGTGACAATATACTATCGTCATCACTACTTGATTCAACTATCGAAATCATTCCTGGTAGTCGTATTAGGGTCTGGTGTCTTTAGCATTTTCAGTACTTCTTTTGAAATTGTCTTCATTGTCCGGCTGCTGAACTTGTATTAAACGCTCAGCAGTGTGATCCAGCAATTGTTGCAATTTCACTTCCGCTGAAGATTCCGTGACCGTTATGAATTCACTTAACGGGTTACATTTTTTCTTAGCTCCTTGTGCAATTTTGTATGAAGGAAATACCTCTTTATCCTTTTCTCTTATTAAATTGTATTGGTAGCGACTAAGTTTGGCATCTACAATCAAAGCGAGTGCTTCATCACCACTCAATACCTTTTTGTTTTGGATTTTATCGGTAAAAGCTTTTCTGTACTTATTTGCTCTGGTCGGCGTACTTAACGTGACGTCTTTAACTACTAGTCGATGCTGCTGCTTTACCTGCCAACCGAAAACTCATGTGGGTAGCAAAGGCTAACTCAGTACTAGATGTTTTAGATCGCAAGAGTATAGTTTTATGAAGTTTCGTACGCTCAGACGACATATCAAATGACAGTGTGGGTCGACCTCTTTTCGTTTTTACTATTTCTGGTAAAGGTTTATAATTCTTAAACATAAGGAGGCTTTCGCGCCATTCTTTTAATAAAAAATATTATTTAATAAAAAGAAGTCATGGATTCTGTGACATTTCAACCATTTGGTTTTCAATTTAGAACAGAATGAAGCTATTTCATTAAAAAGTTATTTATGATTAAAGAGTTGACAATGAGTAAGTTCTAAGAGGTGTTTTTTCAGGAATTTTACTTTTTCGTCAAATTTCTTAACGCCAGAATTCTTCATAATCATGTATAATTCGAATCTCGTAAGAACCACGTCAGAAATTGTATCTAAAACAAAACACATTGATTATTAGACTACAACTGTTTTTTATGAAAACTGATAGTCCTCACTTTCAAGTACTATAATTAAAAAAATTGTGCATACTTGCAACTACTTATAATTAAATCTTGTAGCTAAGATACTAAACTAAATAAAAACAGTTAAAATATGATGGGATCTCGTGGAACTCTAAACTATATACCTCTATGTTTAATATATTTACAAGAAAATATTTCATTCAAATAGGTGTTTGTTTTAATTTAAATTTATGACATATAGTATGAGGGTATCAATAACTACTATAATATAATTAAAGTACATACCATAAGACATCGTATCCATATTGAATTGAATCTGTACACTTGATAGATTTTGCTTTTTATAAACTTGAAAAGTATTGAAATTTACGCGCTTTCGAAAACTGACACAGTCACCCGCACAAAGGTCAAGTTCAAACTGATCTCTTCCCGTCAGTATCGCGATTAGGGCAAAACGCTTTGGGGTAATTATGCAACACTTAATGAACTTCAAAACTAGCATACTTGCTTTATTGTAAAGAACATTTGATTTTCTGAATTTCAGCCAACGCGTTACATGAAGTCGCCCCAATGTGCGACGATATCCAGATAATAGCAGCTGTCTTATCTGATATCACAATATTGTCAATATATATTCCTCCCTCTACGACTTTTATTGAAATTGAATGGGCACCAATCTTAAGCCAGATTTGTTCCCCTTATATGATCCTTGGAGATTTTAATGCACATTCCCCTTCTTGGGGTAGCGAAATAACAAATCGTTCTGGCCGCAATCTTTTAAATTTTATTGATACCTATAACCTATGTTTTTTAAATGACGGATCTCCAACCAGATTCACCCCCCCTCATCAACGGAAAAGTGCTGTTGATATATCTCTTTGTTCGTATTCGTTAGCATCTAAATGCTCTTGGGACATCCTAAACGATCCCCTCTCTAGTGATCATTTCCCAATTATAATCCGCTTTCACCATCAATTTAACACTTATTCCCCCCCAGTTAAAAATAATCTCAAATTTAGAACGAAAGATGCGAATTGGAGCACTTTCTCTTCTGAACTAGATAACCTTATTAATTTAACAAAATCGTCCCCGGGAGACATCAGAATGCAATGTGAGACGTTTCCTTCTATGGTTATAAATGCAGCAGAAAAATCCATCCCGAAACGCAAGGCGAACATTAAAATAAAACACTCTGCTCCGTGGTGGGACGAGGAATGCACTCGCTCCGTCAACTCTCGAAAAATAGCAATTTCCTCTTTTCGTAAGTGTATGTCACTAGAAAATTTTTTATCAGTTAAAAAAGCCCAGGCAGAAACCAAACGAATTTTGAAAAATAAGAAGCGCGCTGGATGGCGGAAGTTCTGTGAGAACCTGTCTCCGGAAACTCCCCAGTCTTCAGTTTGGTCTAGCTTAAAAAAATTTGGATCATCGTATTCTCCGCCAAGAATCAAACATATATCAGAAGAAATTCTTATAGGATTTGCGGATAAAATAGCCCCCCATCAGTTGCCGGATGTGAAGAAATGCCTTCTATTAAGCCGTATCCATCTCACTCTAACTGGCTAGATGCTCCTTTCTCCATTGATGAGATGAAACGAGTGGTAAGAGCCCTTTCTGACTCTGCTCCGGGTCCCGATGGAATATTTTATAGTTTCATTAAATCATTTTCTGATATGGCGGTTGAATATTTCTTATCTCTTATTAATAATATGTTTGAAACAGGACTAATTCCGGATGTTTGGAAAACTCAAAAAATCATTCCCATTTTAAAACCTGGAAAAAATCCATCTGAAATTTCGTCTTATCGGCCTATTGCTCTTTCATCGTGTTTGATGAAAGTAGCGGAGCGTTTGATAAAAAACAGACTAGAGTGGTTTGTTGAAAGTCAAGATATTATCTCACCAAACCAGTATGGTTTTCGGAAAAAGAAATCTACAATGGATAATTTAAGTTTGTTCACAACTGATATCCGAGTTTCTCAATCCCTAAATTCTTATACATTGGCCACATTCCTTGACCTTTCATCAGCTTACGATGATGTTTTACTGAATGTTTTGAAAGAAAAGCTAATTAAAAAACAAATCCCCCCGAAACTAGTCCAATTTATTATTAATTTGCTCACAGATAGGTCCATTATTATTGAGTCTTCCTCTAAATGCTTAAGGCGCAAACTATGGAGAGGTTTACCCCAGGGTTCTGTTATCAGTCCTCTGTTGTTTAATATTTATATTAGCGACCTAGACTCAGTAATTCCTTTTTCTATCAAGCGACTTTACTTTGCGGATGATATCCTTATATATTTGTTATATAAAAATATTATTCTTGCAGCTAAGGAAATGAATTTGGCTTTACAATATATTAAAAGCTGGTTGTCAATAAATGGGATGAATCTGGCGGCATCTAAAACAAGGGTCGTAGCTTTCACGCGCAAAAGAAAAATTCCCCACTTCTCAATCTCTTTTGATAATGTGCCTCTACAAACCGCTACTCAAATCAAATTCCTTGGTCTTCTTTTGAACCATAAACTTTCCTGGCTTCCACACATTCAGATAATTTCTACAAAGTGTGAAAAGGGACTTAATATGATGCGAGCAGTTTCCAGAGTATGGTGGGGATCTCATCCTACCACTCTTAAATTAATGTATAATTCCCTAGTTCGGAGCCACTTGGATTACGGCACATTCCTTTTTGATCCCCTCCCTAAATATTTAGATAAGAAAATGGAAAGAATTCAATCAAAAGCCCTCAGAATGATTATTGGAGCTATGAAGTCTTCTCCAATTAATGCGCTTCAGGTGGAATGTGGGGAGCCTCCATTATATTTCAGAAGGCAATTCCTTGCCAATAAATATATTTTCAAGGCTTTATCGTTATCACATCATCCTATTAAACAAAGTCTTAATCTGCTAAGTGTTAATTTGAAGTCTAACAAAAGATTGAGTGAAAAAAAATGTTTTCCTCTCCTAATTAAAAGTTTTCATCTCTATAATTCTCTGTCATCTTACCTCCAATATTGTCAAGAAGTTCCCAATCTTCCTATATACAATATTCCATTTAAGGCAATCACTTTTATGCCGAACACAATAACATCAGACTTTCGGAAGAATATTTTATCTTCCCCAAATAAATTTCATAATGTGGATGACTGTTTTAAAAGCATTGTGGCTTCAAAATTCCCTGGATTTTCCATCCTTTACACTGATGGTTCCAAATTTGAAAATAAAAGATGTGGAGCATCGATATATAGTCCAGAATTCAACATCAATCTCTCTTATAAATTACCGAAAGAAGTTTCCATATTTACAGCTGAATGCTTTGCAATTGAACAAGCGCTAAATCAAATCCAGGTTCTCAACATTCATCGAGCCTTACTATGTACTGATTCGCTAAGTGCTCTAACTAAAATTATGTCAAATATTCTATGTTATCCGGAAGACAATATTATATGTAAAATAAAAAATCTTCTCAATTCTCTAAGTGAATCTGGGTTTGAGACGATATTGGCCTGGGTCCCTGCCCATTTGGGTATAGAGGGTAATGAGATGGCCGATTCTCTCGCCAAATCTGGTTCAGATTCCGGAACTATCCCACTAAATTTTAGAATCCCTATCTCCGATGTCTTCCCGATTCTTAAATCCAACATGACTCGTGCCTGGGAAGAAAATTGGGCAGGCTCCAAAATAAGAACTGGATCTTTCTATGCTGGAATTCAAAACCATATCCCTGCTAAGCCATGGTTTCACGGTAAAAAACTGTCAAAGCGATTCATTTCATGTATTTCGAGAATGAGAATTGGTCACTGTTCAATTGCATCCCACTTGGCTAGAATTAGAGTTTTGGATGATCCGGTCTGCCAGTGCGGTGTGGAAGAGGAAACCCTCGACCACGTTTTCTTTAACTGTAAAAATCATTCATCTTTCAAGAACATATACCGCCGTCTTATTAAAATCACACACCAGTCCCCCCTTAACATTTCATACCTTTTATCTCTTAACAATTCTCGTGTTCATACAGCTTTATGTAAGTTTATTAACCTGAATGAATTCAACATTTAATTTGTTTTAGCGATCTAAATGAGTCCAATGATTAATTTGTTTTATTATTCTCCCAATAGATTAACCGAATTTTTTTATCCACTTTAACTGTTACCGGCACAAAGCACTCTTTTCAGGGTGAAATGCCTAAAACCAAAAAAAAAAAAAAAAGATTTTCTAGAAATTTTTATATTTTTGAATCCTTCAAATACATTTAAAATCAATTAGATATCATGTCAATACACATTACACTATTACACACTCATTACTACCACAGTACCATATGTTATCAAAATAAAATATTTATTTTGTTCCCTTATGTAAGAGTATCTCAAAAATTCAATACAATATGTCAGGTTGTCCGTTAATGTTTTCTAGTCACCTGTTATACCGACCATAGATGAAATATACGTTTGCGCCGTCGCGCCTGAATTTAATTTGTATTTGCGTCGTTCGCGTTCGTATTTTAAAATTACTCAGTCGATAAATGAATTTAGTCGCGGTTGGTGTTTAATTTTTTCAATAGTTAGTTTTTGATTACGTTTTAACTAAAACCGCAAGTTTTTGTTCACTTCTGACAGTGAGCACGCGACGAATTTCACAGTATTATATTATACCGTACCGGTTGCATTACAGCCGACAACGAAATGGAAAGCTCCAGAATGTTGAAAATCATGAATCCTAAAGTAAAATACACCAGTGATCACATGCTGGCGGAATATGTCTATTCGAATTCAATTGTGAAAAAGAATGACAACATCTTAGAGGTAAGTTTTTTTCATATGAAATTCGCCGCTAAATGTCACTTTAAAATAAGGTTTTATCTGCTTTTTACTATTAATTATATTCCGGTTTCGTGCTAATAATAACAATAAATAAATATTTATGCAGCTACTACACACATATTTAAATATAAGCTAAAATAGTTGCGAGTTGCCAAGTTACGCAGTACATTCAATTTTATTTGGCATTCGAAATGATAATATCATCGCGTAATGCATTGTTCGGAGCGGAAATACAATGTTGAAAGTATTGATTCAATGCATTCAAGTATATTCACGCGGAACTAGCAAATGTTGTGCAAATATGTCCAGTAATCGCCAACACATACAAGGGGTGGGATAATCGATTGGCCGTGACCTTCACAGAGAGTCTATCAGTAGTTACCTATGCTCTAAGCTAGGTACAAGGTAATAAATAAAAAGTATGATAAGTAAGTGTACCTGTTACTGGTAACTGGACGATGCGAGAGTGCCTAGTTATTATATTTATAAGCAGACAATATTATGCTAATTCGAAAACGAGAAGAATGGGTTTCATTCTTTGTCTATTATATTTATGTAAATAGGGAACTCTGAAGAATGATCCAAATCTGTCACCTGTAGTTTTTCTTCCAAGAATATAATGATCAGATGATGACAAATGACTATGATATAATTATTATTTTGTCTCAATGAAATACTATAATTTCGTCTATGAAAGTTCAATACCGCATATAAGCCAATACTTTTGAAAATATGTTTTTTTGGCGCTTTCAGTTGAACAGTTGTTCAAATTTAAAAATTGAACAATAAACTGCTTGTACTCGGTTAAAGTCAATACCGCATATGAAAAATCCCCAGTACATAAGCAAGCAAGAGCGCGCATATATTCCTAGACAGTTTTTTTTCCCTCCTGAACATTTTTACAAATGGTCTATCTGCAGAATTGGACTTACACCAACGATATCATGGTTTGATGACTTTAACTTCCAAGTGGTAGGTAGATTCTCTCAATTTCGATATTGCTGAAATGGCTTTAGCCATCTTAGGTGACCAGACCTGTATAGCCAGGTGCCTACTTCCCAACTTCCTCTCCCCCTCTCCCTTAAACCTCCCAACAAACTCCAGTTGGGGATACCATAGTCCCACTGGCTACGGGTTTTGGGACTCTGGTGCAGCATTCTCATTTTTTATGACTAACCTTCCTAAAAGAGCTTAATTTATGATATCAGAGAGTTGCGGGAGGTATTTTATAATTTATTAAAAACAAGTATTTTATGTAAGATCAGATAATATTTTTTTGTGCCTGATTTTATTAAAGTAGATTAAAATTTACCTAATTACATAAATTTATTTTGTTAACTGCCGAATATAAAGATGCAATTTAGTAATTTGAAATTCAGTTGATCTGTTCTGAAACCTGTAGGGGCCGACAAGAAATTTCAATAAATAAAAATAAAAAATTGTTAAAGCCAACACGTAGACATACTTGATACAGTGACCATTTTTATTTTTGTCTTTAACCAATTCTGTAGAGGTAATGTCCGGAGGTAAAATGAACATATAAAGTTGACACTGTAATTGCAGTGCTTAGTACCGTGCGTGTCCACGATTCTTCAACACTGCAAATGCGCGGGTCTGGTTAATATCATTGTGTAAATTAAATATTGAATTGATCGTGGTACTGCGCACCAATTAAAAATTATTTTAACATTGTTGTAAATAGACTACATATATGAAAAAAATAAAATAAAGCTGTTATAAAGTATCCCTGGGGTTATTTGGAAACAGGTTTTTCTTGGGTTTCTCAATCAAGATAAATAAACATAAAGGCTATATTAGAACAAAAGGGGATTGTGTAAATATTTTAAATGAAACAAAAATATTAATGTTAAAAATTTTGATTAAGAAAAGAAAAAAAGATTAAATTCTTATTTTAACAAAAGAAAAAGTGTTTAAATCCAAGGAAATGTAAAACAAAATTACATATAGAGGCTCTGAAACACAATGATCTAAACCCGTTAAAGGCCAGAGCATAAAACAGTAAAATATTTTTTCAGCCTTCAGAGGGAAAAATCAACAGTGGAATCTAAAGTTTTATTAGCGCAAACGATGCTGATTTTGTTTTTCAAACATTTTTGAAGCATTAAGGTCAAAATCGCATCCCAAATTATTTTAACAAGAATAATATTAGAATGCTCGCATATTCTCCGGAGACCCATCGGCAGACCACTGGTTTGCAATTCACTATTTAGGTTAGAAAATTTTGAAAAAAATATTACATTTTGAAACCCCTATCGTCATCCTCCCGAGCAATATTGAAGCAATTACAAAATTAAATTAATCTTTATATGTTGAGGATATTTGAAACGCTTGCATGTTTCAAGCATACACGTAATTCAAATCAGAAAGGGCTATTTGGAAATATTCCATAAAGCCCTTTTTGCCGTACCAAATAGCCCCATTGTAAAAAACATGCAGTAAAAACATAATGTAAAACTCTTCCGACGTTCGGAAGTTTAATTTATGATCACAAATAAACTTGATATAAAATAATCAAGATTTGTACATGCATGAAGCGATTTCGAAGTGTTGGAAGTTTGACGTTGAAATTTTTTGCAGATTTATGATTGATTCTCCGAAATTAATAAAAATATAACAGCACCCCAAGCAAACAGCAGGCAATCTTTTAAAATACCTGCCATACATAAATGAACTTATTACAAGTACCGATGGGTGTAATACTCTCTTGATTTGAAAGTAGTGATGGACAAATGTTTTTTTTTTTTTTTAATAATATCTGGTTTCCAATTAGCCCAATTTTAGGGTACTAATTTCGGTTGTGTGTCTGTAACTCTGGTTCAATGAACTTTGGAACTCAGATTTGCTTTGAATTTAAGTGACATAATTTTGAAAATAGGAAGTGTTTGTTTGAATAATTCAGACAAGCGATAAAGTACCTACCCATATAATATAATATTTTTAAAGTATACGCATCATGACTTGGCCTATTTCAGCATATCACTGGCCATACACTACCAATGGGAATGTATGGCGAGCGTGATTTATCGCAGATCTGTGCTAGTGCAATATAGAATATGCCAAATGTACGTAATGTTGCAGGTAGTCGTGAAAACATATCTGCTTGATATAATATAGAGTGTGCGTATGGTTGTAGGTGGTAGAAAAGCGCGTGGAGATGCAGATCGAGACGAAGCTGAAGCCTGCGCGCTTGGGCGTGATGCTGGTGGGCTGGGGCGGCAACAACGGCTCCACCTTCACAGCAGCCGTGCTCGCCAACAAGCGCAATCTCAGCTGGAACCACAAGAATGGTACCAGGACTGCTAACTGGTAAGACGCCTCTTAAACTGTTATATTTGATTTCATGTTCTAAACCAACTTTCAGGAACTATTTTTTCAGTTTTTGAAATGAATGTTTACTATTTTTATTCTTATCGGCCTCCATCTTTGTGAGATAACTCACCCAAATTGCTTATATCTTTTCTAATTGTTGGGGTGATGTTTCTACAAAAGCGAAGCTGTATAAATTATTATGTAATTATCAAAATAATTTTCTTAATTTGTAAAGTTTTTCCTTCCTTGAGGGCTTTCGTACATAAATTGCTTGTCCATTGATTTTAATTATGTGATTAGATTTGGGTTCCATTCCAGGCCAACATGTTTCATTTCATAATCTATATAAATAAAAAGGTAAATGTTTGTTTGTTCAAAATCTTAAGTCTCCAATAGTTCAACGATTGCTTTGAAATTTTGACACAACTTTGCATTCAAATATGCGTGTGTTTTTATATACCTATATTATATTATATATATAAATATATATATTTTTTTTTTTTAAAGAAAGCCAAACATTCCCAGATTACGAATAACCTGACAATAATTGAAAATCTCCTTATTACCACCACAGTAAGCGAAAAACGTTGCTTGTGTCGTGATGGAGGACTTAGCCATCCAAGGAATTGAACACACTACACCTGGGTGGGACCCAAACGCGATGTTAACTTGCCACCGACCAGTCAAATTATATAGATGTCATCTGCTGGACAAACATGCTTTTTTTTAAAAACAGCGCCATCTATTGGTCGTCAAAGCAACACGCGCTATTGTTTCTCTTCCTGCAGAAACAGATTGAGCCACAGCAACGTGTGGCGGGGTACAGCTAGTATGAAATAAAATATACAAATAGCGCCAATACTAATAATTTAGTTGCAATTATTATATAGTTACTAATAATGTTGTTGAAATATTTGCAATTTATTGGATACAGCTTTTAAGTTGGCACAGCTATGCTGCAATCTGGGTCTTATATTGTTAATTTTTATTATGTTGATTGTGATGTTTAGCAAAATTGACTTTACAGCTTTCGTAATAAGCATTGACAAATAAAAAACTTAAAAGTCGGATAAAACGAGAACAATTTTGTGCAAACAGAATTTTTAATAATGATTTTTTTTATCAGATCAGATTAGGCATATAACTCATTAGTATTACAATACATAAAGGCATTAAATATATAAACATGGAAAAAAAATAAAAAAAACTTTTTTTTAACTGTGATGTGTTTCCACCTGCACAGGTGCACAGGTGGGCTAAGATACCAGGTAATAAAGATAACTTAATCAATCCTATGGCGTGACCATGTTAAATCACCAGCTGTCTGGTGATAGTGTGTTGCTAGGCAAGGTTGTTGTATAAACAAGTACATACTTACCTACAATCATCTTGCATAGTTTCAGCACGGCATGATCCGCACTGAGGTAACAAGGGGCAAAGTTTTGTATTACATAATAATTATAATGAATCACAATCAATCTTTATTATCATAATATATACTACATCTTTTAAAATATAAATGTGTGTTAATAGTTTTTTTTCCGTAAATACTTTTATGTAGATTATTTGATAAGGATTTTAATTTACTTCTTTGGTTGGTTAATTTTTATTCTGAATCAATGGGCGCTTTTATAATTTCTAAGGCTATGACACAAAAAAAACATAAACTTTATCATTATTATGGTACAGCTCTTTCATAAATGCAAAATATTAATGAGACACACATTGTATGTATGTCTGCTTCCCCCAAAGGAAAAATGCAATCATTATAATATCACCCACTTGTATTAAAGAAATGAAACACCATTGCCGTTGCTGTCACCATGCCGTTGCTGTGGAATATTAAAAGTGCCCATTATCTATCCAGAATGCCACTTTTAAACCTCTTAGGATGGGTTGTTTCGGAGAATTTGAACAATTCATCAAATTTCAACATTCATTTTCAAGTTCTGTGAAAGATTTTTTCAAGTTCTGTTTTTATTTCAGTTCTGTCAAGCAACTTGCCTATAATGATATAATAACGGAACTTGGATAGGACTTTTGCAGAACCTGAAAATGAATGTTGAAATTTGATGAATTGTTCAAATTCTCCGAAATAACCTTTCCTTAGTACTCATTAAAATTTCATGAATAGGTTGAATTTCTTTTATATTTTATCGAGAAAATGTTAAAAATTGAATAATAAACTGAATATTTTAATTATTTTTAAGGTCTGATCTATTGGCTAACTCACAAAAGTGCCCCATAAAAATTTATTGCTCTTATAATTATTATTAGGGCAAGGGTTAACCATTGGAATGCCGAGTTCCCGCAACCTAATAACTCTGTCATGTGCGACGATAAAATTTCAAGCGGCTTGCCGTGCGCCAACTGATCTTATTTTCATAATAACTTACTTGTTTTACGAAAAAAAAAGCAAGCACTCTTATCTAATTGTTTATTTTGTTGCCAATGGAATAAGATTTATTTTAGTAACATATAAACATTTAAAAAAAAGTATGTTTTGATTGTGCCTATCGGCCACAGCAGCATTCAACCAAAACCTCCTAGATCACAAGGCCGGGACACTCTTTCAAAGCAGCCTCCTAACTTGTATGGGATTTTACAAAAAAATTCGTATTAATTTGGTTTTTAAAATTCTTCTTATTTATTAAATCGTCTTAAAATGTTTTAGTTAATTCAAAAAAATAGATAATTATTTGATATATTTTTTTTGCTTGCCATACAAGTTAGGAGGCTGATTTGATTCAGTGTCCTGGCCTTGTGATCCAGGAGGTTATGGTTCAACAGTTACAAATTTTTTCGTGGCTGATAGCCACTTCCGGCACTTAAAGAGTTAAAGCATAATTCTTGATTTCACAAGAATGCAACACAAGGCACATGTGTATTGTTTCTGAATATTACAATAATATATAGCTGTTTATTGACTGAGCATAGTGGAAATCCAATTTTAACTCAATTATTTGGCATTTCATTTGTCTTTAAATTTGTTTATTATCTTCCGATTCAAGATGGTAGCCCTGTAGAATACTATATTTTTATCCCGCCATTCTTCGCATGATCGTTGTACCTTCTACAAGCTGTCAAATCGAAATAATCAATATTATGGTATCTGATGTCCTCAAGAAAGTAAAAAAACAAAATTGCCATTGAGTTTGTGACATTTCTTTGGACAAATTGTACTTCCTTATTTGATTTTTTACGTAAAATATTTATGGTTTATAATTACATAGGTAGGTATTTAAGTTCCTATTTACAAATGAAATTAAATAAGAGAAAATTAGACTTAGGGCCCGTTCCCACTTCCGTTTTAAAAACGGAGGCGGGTCCCGTTTTAAAAACGGATGCCCTAGTGGCTGTAGTGGATGTATGGAGCTGTTCACACTTGTCCGACACGATTTGAAAACGGATCCGACATTTTTTGTCAGATGGATCGCCAGCGCAGCGCGTCCGTTTTCAAATCGTGTCGGAACACTCTCGCTCATAGTGTTGTATGGAGCTGTTCACACTTGTCGTCTAGTCGTTCCGGCAGAGTCCCCGCCACACCCCGACCCCTCCCCGCCCGCTCCCAGTCGCAAGGAAGCAGGCACGCTGCGTGCTTGTATTTGGTTAATTTGTTAAGTAAATAAATCAAAACTACAATATTGGATAAGGAAATAAATCCCGAAAATTTAATACCACTGGTCGAAGAAAGAGTACAGTAATATTTTATTTTTAACTAAATAAAAACAAAACACTTGGTGTACACAACTTTTGTATATCAAAATTTATATTTTAATTTTTTAAATTTTAAAGCTTTAATGAGATGCACGATGCACGGAAGAGCGTATTAGTTTAATAAACACATAATAAAAAATATTTGAGTTTTTATTGTTTTCTTACTAAAATATCGATAGCCTTTCTTCAGGACAAATGCACTCTCTCAATTTTGTATTTTGATATGTTAAGCTCTCTGAAACTCATTCCAGTAGATGGTTAAAGGAAGTGATAGACATTCTCTTAAGCCATTAAGCGCCCTTGAGGTGATTTTCTCACGGTGAAAACGGCGCTATATAAATAATCCAATCATTATTATTCTAAAATAATTAAAGAACTTTAGTTCATCACTTCTCAACTCACCAATTAACACTTGGAAAATTCCTACAGAAAATCATTCGGCTATGATTGGGTGTACCCAAAATTTTCTTTTTACTTTTTTCCCTCTTTTTAATAAGTACCACATGACAACAAGAGCTTCATCGTCGTCCATTGCGCACCATTACTAAAGAATGAGCAAATAACATGTTTTTGTTGAATCGACAATTATTTTTTTTCGTAGAGTATGGTCCGTTTTTAAAACAATCCGTTTTTAAAACGGAAGTGTGAACAGGACCATTGGCCATCCGTTTTTAAAACGGGACCCGCCTCCGATTTGAAAACGGAAGTGGGAACGGGCCCTTACACTTTTTTGGACACGAGGCCTACTGTTCACAGAACTACTCTATAGTAAAAATAAATGTATGCTTTGCCAAACTTAACTTGTGTAGCTGAGTTCAAGAATCAGGAGTGTGTGTAATGTAGAATCAAACTCTGATGATGCAGGTACGGATCCATCACGCAGGCCAGCACAGTTCGCCTCGGCATGAACGAGAACGGCGAGGATGTATATGTGCCCATGTCCCACATGCTGCCTATGGTGGAATCCAATGACTTGGGTTAGTGTTATACTTATGTACAAACTTGCCAATGTCCTTTGCAATATTTATTATTCTTACAAAGTAATTTTTACAGTCTTATCTGAAGACAGATGATAATTTTGAGGAATCTTGATAAAACCTTTGTGACTAGTACAAGTGCAGTTCAATTGATTTTTTCTGCTCTTCAGCGAGCAGGGGAGAACTTTTGTTTTCCCTAATGATGACCAATATCCGTTAAGAGAGTGCACCAGAAAGCGACGGTTCAGTATTTGAAACTGTGGTTAAGAATTCCGTTCATATGTACGAGGAGGTACCCAAAAGAAACTGAACTGATGTTGCGGCGGGCTTAGTTTTTGTAGTACCGGGTTCTGCCGGTAGAACCGAGTACAGCTACCTTTCCCCAGTCAGTATGTCAAGCCGCCAAGCACCGCACTGGTGAAGTCGTCCTTTCGGCTGGTGTGAATTTATTGGTAATAGTTGTTTTGTGTGCTCCTCGTTTTTGAGATTACTGATTTTCGTGAACAGAGTTCGATTCGATTCATTCGAGAGTTTATTGATAAATTCAAGAAGAATTGCAATGTGTAGTTTATTTAGTAAATGGTTTGCCATTGTTGTTGCAGTGATTGATGGCTGGGACATCAGCCCCTTGAACCTGGCCGAGTCTATGGTGCGCGCCGAGGTCCTGGATTATGAACTGCAGCAGCAACTCCGCAAGGAGATGGCGACCCTGGTGCCCCGTCCCGGGATATACGATCCCGACTTCATTGCCGCTAACCAAGTGAGAAGCTTTCCTTCACTTAAATAAGTTACATATTATGATGTGATAGTTTAAGCTGTAAAGTATAGATGGCTATGCTAGTAGTTTTAAAAGTTTTGGATAGAAGTCACTTCTTAAGATACAAATAGAGTCTACACCGGCAGATTATAAGATAATTACTTGGAGAACAATGGCTTCCTGGCTGCCCTAATTCTCTCTACTGTAATAATAAAGATCAATAGAGGCACGGGCTTACATAGATGATAATTTTTTCATTCTCATACAATCTGAGGTTATCGTATGTTTTAGTGGGTGGTGTATAGATTTATATTTGTATTGTTGCGCTGGATAAGTTATATGTAACATTTTCATAAGTTATTTAGTTTTAAAATGTGTATTGCAGTTAGACCGTGCAACTAACATCATCGAAGGCACCCGCAGTGAACAGTACACTCGTGTCAGGAAGGACATCCAGGACTTTAAATCCAAACATGATCTAGAACAAGTCATTGTTCTGTGGACAGCTAACACCGAAAGGTACACAATTTTTTAAACTAATCTTTGTTATACATTATTTAAAATTAACATTCTTCTATTATCATTCCAGTTACTGTACAAATGTAATTTGTAATACTATGTCTAAGATACTTTTCGTTTTCTAATCTTATTTTTTATTCTCACTATAGATTTTGTGAAATCCTTCCTGGAGTCCACGACACCGCAGACCACTTGAAGAAGGCTTTGGCTAAAAATGAAAAAGAAATATCCCCTTCAACGATATTCGCGATGGCGGCAATAGACGAGAAGGTAATATTCTTTGATAATTACGTGCTGTTATATTCAGCTTATCATTCATGTACAATTTTGTTTTCTGAATTATTTTTTAGTATGTAATTATGATTGAAAAAGTCTTGCACAATCTTTCAATACCACCATAGAAGTAGTGTGACT
Organism: Hesperophylax magnus; assembly: GCA_026573805.1. Lineage (NCBI taxonomy): Eukaryota > Metazoa > Arthropoda > Insecta > Trichoptera > Limnephilidae > Hesperophylax > Hesperophylax magnus. The sequence goes on from JAIUSX010000002.1 coordinate 12,120,108, forward strand.
ATTAATTATTAATCCATAAAATTGACCTTATTTATTATTTTGTGTGTGTACTCTAGAATAAGATCTAGGTAGAATAGTCTCAAAGTGCCTCCATTAATTGGAAAGACTTTTTAAGAAGAGTAATGTATCTATTACTTGGTACTGTGAGTGGCGAGCACACGAGTATAACTATCTAAACCAGTGAGGGACAACCTTTTTTACCGGAGTGCCAATTTATGTATTTTCATTTTATTAGCGAGCCGCAGGAGGTAGGGTACATACACGTTCAATTTGCAGTCAGTGGTGTTGAAAACCTAATTGTATGTATTATAAATGTATTTTTTATAAAACAATCACAGAACGGAAGAAAAAAAAAAAAGTGAACATTTTTTGTCTCCAAGGCTAAACCAATAAGTTCTGAAATATTCATACGTATAAAACATACTTGAAATTTTGGGCGGCTACAGATTTTGGAAATGAAAATATTTGATCATAGCACCCGGAAATCCGAATGGTTGCTATTACATAAGAAATATCAAAACTCTCTTCTATTGTTTATGTACATGTATTCAGACACATTATTTAGAAGTGTACCTATCCTTAAAAAACGAAACCCATGCAAAATATCAAGACTAAAGTTTTCCACTAAACCCTTTTACAGAAACATTTTTTGATATTTTATTTAGCCGAGACATAGGGACTTGAACAAGTCTTGCGGGTCGTACGAAATGGGTTTGCGGTCCACGTGTTGCTCATCGCTGGTCTAAACGAAGAACAATGTTGCAATGAAAAGTAACATAGTGTTGTTTTTTTGTAGTGCTGCTACATTAATGGGTCCCCCCAAAATACTCTGGTGCCTGGAGTTGTAGAGATGGCGGAGCAAGCCGGAGTGTTTGTGGGAGGTGATGACTTCAAATCTGGACAGACCAAACTAAAGTCTGTCTTGGTTGACTTTCTCGTTAGCGCTGGTAAGAATAATTCTTCTCAATATGTATTCATTTACTTGGTTGAAATTACTTCTCTTTTGCTGGACTCTGAATCATAATCAATTTATGCATGAACTCAAATGCCCTAGAATAATAATACGCCCAACTCCAGTAAAGTATTTACCCGACGCTGGCCGTTAGAAGCGCTAGAGTAGCAAGCAGAGGCGGCTCTAGGGATCCAGGCTTGATAGGTCATTTGAAAAAAATGTGTGACCAGTCTTTATTTGATATTGTGAAAAATGCCCATACATTATTATCTATATCAATTTGTAAGTCCGCGACTCTAAATACATGTTAAGTTAATATAGTAAATTGGAAATAACTACACAATCCATCAATTTGTAAGTCCGCGACTCTAAATACATGTTAAGTTAATATAGTAAATTGGAAATAACTACACAATCCATGTACTTACGCCAAATTATTTTTAAAAGATTACGTTTTAATGTAGTTGTGCACAACATTACAGTTAATAAAATAAGAGTTTGAAACGCTCGTCCGCAGTATCCAAAGATACTGGGTACTGGGTGTGAAGCAATTGAAAAACAACCAATGTTCCACACACAACAAGCGTGTAAAATAAAAAAAAACCAACATAAGTTTATGTCACCATCTCTGTGAAACATATAATATTCATCGTACTGTCTCACTCACGGTCTTGACCTAAGCGTCCCTGAGCTTTCTTCGGTACCTAATTTTTACTTCAACGAAAGACATAGTGCTATCTCATTTATTCTATGGCGCGCATAGGGACAGAAGATGCCAAAGGAGATATTCTTTAAATTGACCCAGCCAATCGTGTGGACTTGTGACTGAAAGCTTCTATTAGAGACAACAGATGTCACTGCTCGTCACTCACCGCCTATCATTTCGTTTCGTTTTGCAGTACATTTCAAATAAATTAAGAATAATACCAATAATTTTGATGCATATAATTTATTATTATTGTTGTCTTATAATTTTGGGGGTCAAACACCAATTGACCTAAGGGAAGAACCGCCACTGGTAGCATGTTGACTTTCCTTCCAGACAATAGCTGCAAATAATTGAATTTATTGAACACAGTACTTGGTGGCGGTATTTTACTGTATGGCGGATACCTATTATTTATTTTTTTCAATAAATTTTATTTGTATCATTTATTAACATAAAACAAAGAAGATATAGAATGTGTGAGCTAGGAGGCGTTAGGTATTGTCTCTATTTGAGGGTATTTGATGAAATGCACTATTTACTCCCATAGACTCGGCTAAATGTCAGTAATTAATTGATTTGACATGCCAAAAAAAAATCAGTGATTTGATTGTCTCGAGTCAACTAATTTAATTCTGACTCTCGAAAATATTATATAAAGACAGCTAATAATTATTTTTGCCTTTGCAGGAATCAAACCAGTCTCGATAGTAAGCTACAATCACCTGGGTAATAATGATGGAAAGAATCTCTCTGCTCCTGAACAATTCCGATCCAAGGAAGTGAGTATCAGCCCATTTTACATTATAATGTATTAACCCTTCAGGCCTCTGGCATATTGACCGTTGTTACATTTCTTAACCTTTCCTTATCTGTGGTGTGTATTTACTACACATTGCTTCTAATAACTTTAATAACTCTATAAATATAATTAATTCTGGGTTCAGATTTTAGGTATTCCTCCGTTATACATTTATGCACTGAATTAAAAAATAATATTTTACATAGTTTTCAAATTCAATTAAAAATCAGAGATTTTTGTTAAAAATCAGGAACAAATATACCAATACAATCAACCGTGTGATACTAATACGCGAAGAGTGTGCGAGGAAATGACACGCTATTGATGTCCCGCTTTAATTCGCTATGTGGGAACATGAGACATCCACACGTCTGCAATTGTATTTTGATTTAGACCATCGATACCTATGACCGCACAGCTGTGTTTGTGCCAGCCGCCAGCCGCTAGCCAGTCGCCCGCGAACCGTCGTTAGATGTGGACCTCTCGCACGTTTCTTTAGCATCTGCCGATGGTTTTTTCATGTTTTCAGCAATTAAATTACAATTATTATGACGTTTGATATAAAATATAATAAACTTAATCAATTAGCTATGAATATTCATATTTTTCCGATATTAAATCGCTTATTTTGAGATGTGTATTGACTACACAGCACCAGAACGCGTGGATTTTTTTAGCACAGTAAGGGAAAGGTTAAAGACGCTGTCAGAAAGTCGAAAGAGAATTTGTGTGTATTTCGGCTTCCGAATAAAATCCAAATAAACGGGATATTTCTGAATGTATCCGAAAACTAATAACTGTTTTTGAATGGTGATGAAATGCGCCTTCAAATATTATTATTAGAAATTTAAATTTAAAAAAATAACTTCTATCATTGATGTCGCTATTCCAAATTCCTGTAATATTCAAAAATCTGCTAATGAAAAAATAAGAAAATACACAGATTTAGGAAATGAAATAAAAAGAATTTGGCATTCTCAGACTATAAAAATATTACCATTCGTTATTTCGGCTACTGGCATTATACCTAGCTCTCTCATTAAAAATTTAGGCGTGTTAGATCTATCAAAAAATTTATATATAAAGATGCAAAAGTCATAAATCTTCCCCATAGGAAAAACTAAAACCTTCCACACACTTTTCCACAAATGATCATCTAGTCAATCAAAATTATGCAACTGCATTATATAAGCAAAATAAATACAAAAACAATACAAGAACAACACGTCAACCCACCAGAGATCGAATGGGAAAATAATTCACCGACTACAGATATTTTCATATCAGAGGGTTCGGCTCGGTAGAACTTTACAGGAATTATTATTATTATTATTAGGTTATGCTTATTATCTTGTAATATTCTGATGATTTGTATTTTTGTGTAGCGCCATTTTTATGAAAAACAATCTCAAGAGTGATGTGTTAGCACTGTTAGGTTAGGTTATTATTATTATTATTAGGTTAAGCTTATTATCTTGTAATATTCTGATGATTTGTATTTTTGTGTAGCGCCATTTTTATGAAAAACAATCTCAAGAGTGATGTGTTAGCACTGTTAGGTTAGGTTATTATTATTATTATTAGGTTAAGCTTATTATCTTGTAATATTCTGATGATTTGTATTTTTGTGTAGCGCCATTTTTATGAAAAACAATCTCAAGAGTGATGTGTTAGCACTGTTAGGTTAGGTTATTATTATTATTATTATTATTATTATTAGGTTAAGCTTATTATCTTGTAATATTCTGATGATTTGTATTTTTGTGTAGCGCCATTTTTATGAAAAACAATCTCAAGGGTGATATGTTAGCACTGTTAGGTATGTATTAAGTATATCAGTGCCATGGCAATTCAGCGCCCGGAGTGAACTGCTCCAATTGCGCCCGCATAGTGCCTACCCTGGTTACACCTATGGTTGTTGCCTTTTCACCATTCACAAATGCTTATTGCAGATTTTTAGAACTATGGTGGACTTTTAGGACAGGTTGTTTCACAGAATTTAAACAATTCGTAAAATTTCAAAGTTAAAATTCAAGTTCTCTGTAAGTTCTATTCAAGTTCTGTTATTATTTCATCATGGGCCGGTTGTTTCACAGTACTTGGAAAACAACAGAATTTGAATAGGGCTTTCACAGAACTTGAATATGAACTTTCAAATTTGATGAATTGTTCAAATTCTGTGAAACAATCCGTCCTTAGTAGCTGTTATTGGCTTACCTTTTTTGAAATCCTAAATCCTTTTCAAAATTATTTCTTTTTCCCGTTGTTTCATTGCTTTAAAGGCTTGAAGTCCGGCATATCTCCAGCGGATACGATAGCAGCTCCATTGTACTCGACTAAATTTTATCGTATTTTGAACCTTAAAAAGTGCTCCTAATATACTAATATGTAAATGATTCAATCATTGAAGATAATATGAATGAAACAAAAGATGTGAAACTTAAAAGACAGAAAAAGATTCAGTCGCATCTAGGAATTGAACCCAGGGCCTCTCCCTTGGTGTGCTCTGACCACTGAGCTAATTCGACCATATCAACTTACATATATCATTTTTTACAGTATCATACTTCGAGAGCTAGCTACCAACATTATCTTAATTTTCTTAACCCTTCAGGCTAATCTGTTAGCTTTTGGGAACAATTCATGGTCTTATAGAAATCATTGTATCTCCCTTACTGTCATGGTGAGAAATATGATTTAAACGGTGTTAGAAAGAGAAAACACCCAATTTATATTCATATCTAGAATTTAACTACAGTAGAATTAAAACGTGCACCTTTATGAAACCAAAGGTTCTGACTGCAATTTGAAAAAGCTTACTGGACTGTGAATTTTTTATAATTGTTTTTAAATAAAACAACAAAAAGTGAAGTGACATTAACGTTTACAATATATTTGTGTATTTAAAATAAGTGTTTTAATATATTTTTCCTAATTTTAACATTTCAAAACACATATGTTTATTTCTAATAATAAAATTCGAAAGCATATTTCATCATCTTCATACATTTCGGATACTAATATTTCATTTATTTGGATTTTATTGCAAAGCGGAAATACTCCGACCTTCTGACAGGATGGACCCGAGGCCATGAGAGTTTTTGGCTGTTAGATCCTGGGTTTAATTCTTAGATGCGACTGAATCTTTTTCTGTTTCAAATCTTTCGTTTGAGAGTCGTCAATATCGTCTTCAATGATTAAATATTACAATTTTAGGTTTTACTCATTAAGCGCTTGTTATATGCCAGCGGATTTTCTCAAACTGTCAAAATCATTTTTCATTTCATTTTTTTGTCGCTAGAAGGCGGTAGTTGTACATTAATGAACTTGTCAAAATACAACGTCAAATGTGCGTTCATCATGTTGCGCATCATGGATGTACGCAATCGGAAATCGTAAATATTAAGTAAAACAAACAGCTTAGTAAAAAGGTATGACTTATTTGCAGAACCTACTATTTTGGTAAAGCATTTACTTTGACATTTTTTATAAATGTTTATCATTCACTTGCTGTTGTTAAATCTAATTAGATTTGAACGGCTTTTGGCTTTACGAATCGCATTTGAGAAACATTTCCTATACAAAGAAAGGTTGTTTTGCACGGTGTTCGGAAACTCGTGGTATAAACGGTATAACTTGTGAATGAATCTACCTTTCATTTAAAGTCAATTTTGGGTTATGATTTTTTTTTTTGAGCTTTCGTTTTCGAGAAAATCGAACGCGGATTTATTTAAAAATTTTATATTTGATAGAATATCTATACATATTAATAATATTGACCTCGAGAAATAAAAGAAAGTTTTTTTAAAATTTATATATTTGTTAAATTATTCTGTGTCAACTAAACAATAATCTGTTTTAACCATGGCAGTAGCTATCGTGCAAGGCATACTAGTACTGTATCAAAATATAACTAGCCGTTGGAAATAATAGTTATATTCATTTAACGACCAACGCTATTGAAAAAATTTACGTCAATGGGTTGAAATATAATACCTAAATACAAATATTATTCAACGAATCCACGATTCGACCTATTGTTTAAGATGTATTGACGCGTAATAAATATATGAAATGGTGAATCATTTAAATTTACTGAATTTAAAGTTACTGTTCTTTATACAAATAGAACGGCGTCATATGCGCCTCACAATTTTTGCCTCATATGGGTGTTTAAAATGTTACCTGGCTATTATAGACTTAGAGGCCTTGTGTTTTCTCGGTAGTGAAAAAATTGTTTCCTAAAAAACCCTTATTATTTGGAACTTTACAACACAACACATAGATAGAATATCTTTGATTTGACAAAGTGTGAATGGTTACGTATGTATACGCAGAAAGGTGATATAATCGTAAATTTACTTAAAAAGTTTTTTTTTGTCTGTTTAATCTAAAGATAAAAAAAACGGTAATAAACTTGTTTACTCCTTATATTAATACGCCTTACCATGTAAGGTCGGAACAGTGAAAAACTTGACTTGTTATCACTTAAAATTGCCGATTTTACCAAACTAAAAATGATTTGGCGTGAGATGGTAATTTTTGGTTTTATTACCAAATGCGCCATATGAAAAAATGTTCACTCTCACAACTTAGTCAGAGCGACAGTGAATTCTCACACACACTTGCATAAAGGGCACGCAAATCAACATCGTGACGTTCGTGCTAACCGTTAGGAAAAGGAACGCTATTAAACGTTGTATTTTACACATTAAAGAATTTGACGTTTGAAAAAATACAATGCTACAAATTTACGTGAAAAAAGAGTATTTGTGAGTACTTACTGTACTGGACACCTACGCCAGTAACATCGACTGTAAATGCCGGTTTCCTCTCGGAAGTACCTTACGTAAGGATTATCAAAGAAACACAACTTGCGAATGTCGTCGGACAACTGACTGGTTGTGCCAGCTGTTTGCATATTTATTGAGTTCGAATTGAACACGTGTTAATGTACATCAAATATTCTTATCTCTAAACAGGATGCATGAGAGCATTAAGGAACCAAGAAAAATAACCAAATTTTAATTACTACGGTTAAATCCCATTTGACACATGATACGTGTCCGGTGATAAGCTTCAAAAGGGATTCTGCATCGTTAATTGCATGATAACAGTAAATATTCATTTCCTTAATTATTTTAATGATTATGTCCATCCGCCTGCTGTCCGGTACACCCCCAACGTGAAAAAGTATTTTTCACCAAATAGTTTCCTCGGACAGCAAGGTATCTTCTTAAGGTGTGAAGAACAATGGTTTTCACAGCAGGTGTGCTGGTATCTTCCAAGTGTAGATATTCGTTGAAGTTTCTGTCGTTGAGAGGTACATGTTGATGACGTATATGTTGTCTTCAATGTCAATTAAAAATCCATATCTTTTCACAGCATAAAGCGATCGTTAAAGTAATCAGCTTTCATATTTCAGAAAAATGAATGAACGGATGTAACGGGCGGCCTTCAGGCCCTCTAACGCATTAACGAGTTATGTGACCCACATGTCAAGTGTTTACATGTGAGCTATTTGTTTATAATAAACAAATCTTTCGTTTTTAGTTCAAGTTCGTGAATCAGTGTTATTGTTATTACTGTCTCTCATGTGACTCTTCTTTAATTGAGTTTATCTGAACCTTATCTGTTTCCTTATTATTTATTCCAATCTTTATTTCAATCACGCTGCTATGGCGATTCTTTGTCCGGTATCTAGGAACCAAGTTGACTTTCTCCATTGTTTATATTGGAAGATTTCTTCAACATCTTCTTCAAAACTTATTGTAGGCACAACTGCCGCGTGAGCAATCATGTTATTATTGTTTATTTTTTCATGGCTTGTGTCTTCGGGCTCCGTTATAGGCTTAACATAAACAGTTTGTTCACTTTTTTCTTGTGGAACAAAGGCATCTCCATTCTCTCGTTTGATTAATATTGTGTGTCGATACACTTCTTGTGCCAACGGTGTTCTGATTTCACGTACATTAATTTGCTGATAAATTTCACTCGGCAGATTCATAATTTTCACATTTTTCAAAGATTTCACATTTTTCACAAATCTTGAATCGTCCTCGTGGATGGTGTTTCCGGGGCACCATACGCCTCCAGATGATAGTGCAGCATAATTAATTTCACTTTCCATCAGCGCCATATTATGTGCCTGCTTGTCGACCCCTTTCCTTGCGAGTCGTTTCTTTTCACTTACATTACTTAGCGACAATGTTTTTTCAATATATTCTTCATTTTTATGAAGATGCCGCACAAAGGTTAACGGTAGCTGTGGCTTTTCTATCACAGCCGTGGAATCCTCTGGCGGATCCTGAGGCGAGAAGGGTGTCTCCGGTATATCCTCAGGTAGTAGTGTGAGGGTGGACTTCCAGCCACCCTGACGAGTTGCGCCGTGTGCATTTTCATTGTCTTCATTTTTATGAAGCATCTGCTCAGAAGTCGACGGTAACTGTTGAATTTCCATCACAGCCGTGGATCCATCTGGCGTAATCTGCTGAGGTGAGAACGAAGTCTGCAGGTTATCCTCAGCCAATATTGTGAGGATGGACTTCCAGCCACCCTGGAAATCTGCAAACAGTGCATCCAAATACCGTGCAGTCTCCTCTTCTTGTAGACGCTGTGGGCGCCCATCTTCTTCTAGTTGACGTTGTAAGCGCCAACCCTCTTCTAATTGACGTTCTAAGCGCCAGTTCTCCTCCCGCAATGCTCTTACTGTTTCCCAAGTAGAGCATGAGTTGCCGCTGTCTTCGGGTGCCGGCACTAATCCTCTCCTGGAAGCAGGTGCTTCGGCGCCTTTCCAGGAGCGCAGTGACGGTGTCATGTTTCCTGATTTCTGAGGAAGATCCGGCTCGAAGGACCATAAATGTACTGGACACCTACGCCAGTAACATCGACTGTAAATGCCGGTTTCCTCTCGGAAGTACCTTACGTAAGGATTATCAAAGAAACACAACTTGCGAATGTCGTCGGACAACTGACTGGTTGTGCCAGCTGTTTGCATATTTATTGAGTTCGAATTGAACACGTGTTAATGTACATCAAATATTCTTATCTCTAAACAGGATGCATGAGAGCATTAAGGAACCAAGAAAAATAACCAAATTTTAATTACTACTGTTAAATCCCATTTGACACATGATACGTGTCCGGTGATAAGCTTCAAAAGGGATTCTGCATCGTTAATTGCATGATAACAGTAAATATTCATTTCCTAAATTATTTTAATGATTATGTCCATCCGCCTGCTGTCCGGTACACTTACCGTTTTTTGTAGCTTCCTTAGATTATTGCAATGCTTCAAGTGAGTCGGTATTCTACTTTTAGTCCCAGAAATGAAACATTTTGATGGCATTTTAGAAATATATACGCCGTAAAACAGGGAGCGTATTTTTTATAGTCGAATGCCTACAACAACTACAAAAAAAAATAGGCAGACTGAAAAATAATAGTCCATTAATTGGTATAAAAAAATATGAAGTCTGAGAATGACATACGAAAGGTAGTATTAAGCCGTTTTAGAGAGCCGTTTTCCAGCAAATCACCATTCTGCCTTATAACCCACTCTTAAGTTATTCCACTATAAAAATATATTATTCACTTGGCAAAAAAATAATAAATTTCAATATTATTCTGGCTTGCCGTTTCGTCACTTGCAAATATATTTATTTTATCTGTGAAAAGGCGTAATGCAAAAGTGGAAACATTATCGATCTTGCAACGGACACTTGTGTATGTTTATGTCATATTACTTTCAGCTAGCACACAGTGGCATATGGCGGGGCAGCTCAGCAACTCACCGATTAATGAATTTTATTTTGTTACAGATAACTAAAAGCAATGTGGTGGATGACATGGTGGAATCCAACTCTATTCTATATGAGAAGGGGGAAAAACCTGATCACTGCGTTGTCATCAAATATGTACCCTACGTTCGTAAGTATTATGGTTCTATTTATGTACTTTCACTCCACACCAGGCCCTGAGGAACATAATTTCCCTCAGGGCATATGTCGTCTTTGGGGATGCTGTGTGGCGGGTCTTCTTGGGGAAAGGAAGGAGAGGAAGTTCTGGTAAGGAAGAAACTAATAGGGCTGGTAGGAATCTTCCAATCAAGTAATCTACCTTTGCAACCTCAGGTCCAGGAGTGACAGACATATGAATTGGATGCAAGGCGATGGGCTGAGAGAGTTGCATTCAACACCAAGAACTGGACAAACCTCACCCCCATGAACCCGGGCACCCCTCTCAGTCACCAAACGTAGCCAACTACTTGGGATGACCTATGGCAGAGGATTTTGTTTTCCAATAAATGGTTCCCAGGGCCACAGTACTCAGACCCGCCTAAAAAATGGATTATTTACACATTGCATTCACTAACAAGTAACCACCATACCAACTGACACTTAGTAAAACCTCTACATAATATATGTAATTATTATCTTCTCCCAGGTGACTCCAAGCGTGCAATGGACGAGTACACTTCAGAGATCCTCCTGGGTGGCCACAACACCATAGCAGTGCACAACACCTGCGAGGATTCATTGCTCGCTGTGCCCATTATCCTGGACCTGGTCATCCTCACTGAGCTGTTCTGCCGCATCCGCTTCCAGACCAGCTCCGTCCCCCGCAGTCCCCTGAGCCCCCTTCACAGCGTGTTGTCACCCCTATCTTATCTGCTGAAGGCCCCGCTGGTGCCTGCGGGGGCCCCCGTGATCAACGCTCTGTTCAAGCAGCGTGCCTGCATTGAGAACATCCTGCGCGCCTGCCTAGGCCTGGCCCCCGAGAACCACATGCTGTTGGAGCACAAGGTCCCCTTCCTCATGAAGAGGAAGATAGAAGAGGCCAACGTGGTCAACGGATCCCACCACCGTATCCCTGTCAAGAGAGCCAAGCACTAAGTTCGTACCTATTTATTTTGAAAGATGTGTGAAAATGATATTTTGTATGTAGGTAGTTAAAGTAATTTAAATTATATAACTTTCTTTAGTCTTATGAGATGATGTAATTCAGCACTATATTATATAATATGTATACTTAATGTATTATTTTTACATTCCTAATTTTTTTCATGGTCACGAAATATTTTTAGAAATAATTGTTAAGAAAAGACAAATACTGAATGATTAGTCAGTATTCATATCATGTGAATCATGTTTTTTGATGTGCCAACATTTCTCATGAATCATAAATAAATAAAATGACAAATTATTTTAAATGTTGGAGTTGTGAGCATTATATTTTTCTAAATAATATTTGAGAATCGTCTCATTTTTACCAAATGATATTGTAGATGTATTAAAAATATACATTATTTATTTTTCTCGTCGCTCTGGGAATGCAAAAACGGAATAATCCTTGTTTAAGAACATTATTGAGTTGTATATCTCACTTAATGAATAATTATCTCATTAATTTGACCTTTACCAGATGAGTAGTGACCTTTATGATAATTTCCTTACCATAATGCTACTGTATGAAATCGTTATTTATATTTATTTTACGGTGCCGAACTCCTGATACAGTATCTTGAAGGAGACTGGGTTTGACCACCATACTCACAGACATCCAATTTGATAGACCAGCCCAACAGGAAAAGGGGAACAAAACAAGAGCGCGGAGCAGGGAAGTGGTGTTCCCGTCTCTCTTTCTGTGATTTGTCAATAAATGAAACTGGTAGCAACAGGCAACTCGCATTGTAATATCACTATACAGTCCTTGAAATCAAATCTGCTTACGAATTACTAGTCCTTTTTACAATGAGACGCAAATTGCTGGATGCATAACAAATTTAACTCTCATTCCCAAAATTTCAGGCTTGTTTCCAAAATCAAATATTTTGTTACAATATTTACTAAGACACTTTTACAAATATGCTGAAATTCACTCATTTTTTCGTCACTACGCAACCTGATTTGTAGACGGCTCGGTTAAAAGAGAACACTCAGATCCTGCGCAGAAAAGTCCCACGATGGACTGCTCTGCAAACCGTTCCTTACTTTAGCGAACTTTACTTTTCTGTTATATATAGGGTTTTCCAATAAGAGGTGTTATTTTGAATATTAATCAAGGAATTAATGATTTTTTATGGCCGGAATTGGATGGTATTGATCTGGTCAATGTTTACTTTCAACGTGACGGCGCTACGTGCCACACAAGCAACGAAACCATTGATCTTTTACGGGAAAAGTTTCTGGACCGTGTTATCTCTCGACGAGGTGATCACATCAATTGGCCACCGAGATCTTGTGATTTAACACCTTGCGACTTCTTCCTTTGGGGCCACTTGAAAGAGAAGGTCTACGCCAACAGCCCAGCGTCGATTCAAGACCTCAAAGATGGAATTCGTGAGGCTATCGAGGACATAAGGCAGCCACTTTGCGATTTGGTTATGGAAAATTTCATGAAAAGGTTATGGTCCTGTAGGCGTGGTCGTGGTGGTCATTTGACTGATGTTATTTTTCACTATTAACGGCATACCTTCCTCTTTATAATGAAATAAATATTCGATCATTTATATTAAAAAATGGCATTTTTCTTTGAATATCAAAATAACACCTCTTATTGGAAAACCCCATATTACATATATCTAGACAACTGTTTATTCAAAGCATTCTCGAACCCTCCTGATGCCAAAAATATAGTCACGTGGTTTGTCTCCAGCTTGTCGATGTGGTACCCAGGTTTTATGTTAGGACAAGTCTATCAATTCGGATATCTATGACCATACTAAACAACATATAGGTACTATATTGGACATGATAGACATATTTTTGATAAAACCTTATCACATCTGTTAAGTTTATTCTTGTGTATGTGTTAATGTTGTATGGATGATCAGGTAACTACAGTGATTACTCCGATGTAGATAATTATTCATTTATTAGACCGAACACAAGGGTTTCAGAAACGTCTCAACTAGTTAGCAGTTTGGATGTAAGAGAGATTGAACTACCTACTCTAATACAATTTGAACACATCAGTATTGCCTGAGTCAACCTCTGTTATCCCACAATATCTGTGTTCTGTATAATATGATACTATCATATCATATCACACTGTCAATACTTATCTGGTTTCTTCAAGCTAAGAGACCAAAGCAATTAATTTGAATGTGTTTTCGACCTTATCAGGCATTTAAAAATAATATCCTTTGTTCAACACTGCTATCACCACTATTAAAATACTTACTCCTATTAAACACATGTTGGAAATGTATAATTTACACAATAAATAGAGAAGTTACTGGTTCAAGCGGTCACTCCTCATCCATCAGAACTCGGGAAAAGTAATATGTACATTGTTTTATTGAATATATTCATACTACTCCTATAAAGCTCCTGCTGCCATTACAAGCTGGACTCTACCTGAACAACTTGGGGATCAATGTGTCCGTGTGTGCAATATAGTATTTGTACAGGCAAAGTATAGTATAGTATTTGCAAAATTTTGTAAATAAAATTAATATTTTTGGAAAAAATCAATTTTTTTAAACTATATCTGAAATGTTGTCAGAAGTCATTAGATGAATTATACTTGCCATAGGTGAAAACAATTTTGTGGCGTCATCTCACAAAAATTTTTCAAACTTTTCACACAGTCCTAAAGTTATACTACGTACTGAATTTACGATTATTATGGTTTTCCTGCATGTTTACGACACTTGCATTCATAAAAATATAAAATGTTAATAAAAATATAAAATGAAGAAGTCTTTTTATTTGAATCCAACAAATAATATATTATTTTTATGGTAAGAAATAGTTTTACAGTTATTAATTACTAGATTCATTTTTCCAAGGTACCTGGATACCTCGCCGGATATAACATTGACTGAAGGTAGCAAAGTCCTGTTTTGGCTAGACCACTCTGCATTTCGTCGTCTGTAACTTTATTTGTATATTCCGTGTCTGGTCAATCCTGTCAAGATGGTAGCCGTGTTTGATAGAGTACCTTTTTATTCTGCCAGAGTGCATGAGCATTGTGACTGTTGTGAGCTGTCAAGTCGGAGTAGTCAGAATTACTCAATGAAGACTAATTTCCGAAGTCACTGTTCCAATGAAAATAGACAATTAAATAATAATTACCCCGGATGTTTTCTTAAATTTTTTTCAGGAAAAAATTAAATCCATTCGTGGCTTCCACATCCCCTCTGCCAATATTCACTGTTAATTCTAAAGGAATTTTGTCTTCAAACCCATAACTCTGGAAGAAGTAAAAAACAATAATTTCAAGCAATTCCTAATGAGCAGTGCAGTCTTGTCAGACATCGTTATTAAAACAATATTCCATTATTTTAGCTCCATTCCAAGTTCACGTTTTTAATAAATCACACAGCACGGGTGACTTTCCTGAACCACTCTAGTCAGCTGTAATTACACCAATACTGACAAGTCACAACTAGACACCGATAACTTACAAATTACATTTCACAAATCCTAGAGAAAATTGCTGCTGCACAAATAACCAGTCGCTTAAATTCAAATAAATTGTTCGCAAATTGTCAATCTGCATATAGAAAGTTTCACTCAACCGAAACCGGACTGCTTTGTATGCTGTCACATAACTCTTGCTGTCTCTACGGCAAGAGTTATGTCTCTCTTACTTGACTTTTCAGGTAAGTTAGCACTTATCTCATGACATAGACATGCGTGCAGCGTTTGACATGATTGATCACGACTTCCTCATTAAGAGATTAGAGGAAACATTTGGTTTGAATCCCGACATCAAAATTTGCTGGCACCCTATCTATTCGATCGCTTACAAGCCGTGAAGGTTGGAAATAAACTGTCTAATTTCGCAACACTTTCTTCAGGGGTACCCCAGGGATCCGTTTTGGGTACACTTTTCTTCATCCTTTTTACAAATGATGTCGCCAAATTAATCGATTCAATTGGTCTCTTGTCTCACTGCCACGCTGACGATCAGCAAGTTTATTTTTACTGCGCTCCAAACGAAATCAATAGTCTCAAGATCCGTATAGCTGAATGTCTAGAAGCAATAACTCTTTGGATGTCTTCAAACAAGGTGAAGAGGAATCCATCTAAGACTGAGTTTGGGTAGCCAAAAACAAATGTCTACATTTCATAGACCATTTACCTATTTATTTTGTTCACCATTCTATTTCTGGCAGCGATATCATCCCAAAAACAACAGTCAAACTTCTCGGTGTCAATTTAGATTCGGACTTTTCATTTAAAAGTCAAATAAATAGGACTGTAAGCACAACTCAAGTCTGTCCGAAGAAACCTTCATACAGCGGCAATAAAATTACTTATCAACTCTTACGTAGTCTCATAATATCATACTGACAAACTTCAATCTGTGTTTAATGCAGCAGTACGGCTCATAACCGGGGTCTCTAAATATTTGCACATTTCAGAACACCATCATAACCTTCACTGGCTCAAGTGCCCTCAAAGAATCCATACAAATTGTGCTGGATGGTGTTTAAATTCATCAATGAAATGGCCTCAACCCTACACATCTCTGAACTATGCGTTCCGGACAACACTGATCTGAGGCAGTCAATTCTTAGATCAGCAACATCATCAGCTATAGGCAGACTGGTGGAACCTAAGCGCAAGCCAAATACTAAGTTTGATAATCGCGCTTTCGGAGCATCTGGGCCGAAGGCTTGGAATAAACTCCCTCCAGAACTAAGATGCATAACAAGTCCAACAGAATTAAGGTCCAAACTAAAAACTTACCCTTTTAAGCTCTCTCTCTTTTAAATTAAATTAAGTGCCCGAGAGTAGCATTCTTGCATTGCCTATAATACATCCTAATCACACTTTTCTTATTGGATTTATATTATTCGAAATCTGTCTTATACCGAGGGATGGATCACTTTTAGGAAGATGAATTCTGATGAAAACCTTGTACTCTTGTACCGCCCAGCATAAAGTTTGCTTTTCCTTTCCTAAACACGCTCATTAAAGAACATAAATATATATGTATGTACAAAATAAATACTGGAAAGTACAATTTTCTAATTATGTCCTGTGCATTTGAACTGTGTCTGGATTTCTCTAATAAACAATAAACAGTGTTAATCTCAAACCAGGTAAGTAATGTAAATATATAATAATACATAATAACATTATGTACTTTTTAGCATCATGTTCAACAATCAAATGCATTGTACATATGGCTTTGTATTGGTGATCGACGAACCGGTGGATAAAATCTGTTAATAGTTTGACTAGTCTATAGTTTATTACTAGTCCATAAATTGATAATAGTTTGACTAGTCTATAGTTAGTAATAAGATAGATAATTGTAGAAATGTATCATACAGATGCACAAAAACGGCACTATACAAATCATACATATATTATTATTATTTCTAAGCAAAGTCTACCTAATTATTCACAGAACTGATATGTAGTTAAATTCGGTGATGCCCTCTGCATAAATATTAATTTATCATTGAAGCAGAAGATAATACTACATAATAAACTAAATTAAACATGAAAAAGTACAATACACAGAAATATAAAAAAATAACGGTCGCAACTAGGAATCGAACCCGGGATCTCTTCTCTTACCAGGACAGGCGTCAACCAACTTGACCATTGGAACCTATTTATTAAACATCATATTTGTCGATCTCATATTGAGAATTAACCTGTCCGGTGGTGAGTTTCTGGAAAGAAAACGGTCCCGCTGGAGGGAGTTTTTTCAACAATCAAAATATAGAAAAAAATAAATGCCACCTCGTAGAGTATAAAAAAATAATAAAAAAATCCTTAGAAACTACCACGAAAAAACAAATAATAAGCTATTTAGAAGGAAAAAATAAAAACAATTTTGCAGAGATCGCCAACCATCGAAATCGGAGCAGATTTTTGTTTTTACTTAATAAAAATCAGATTCACTTACCACAATTTTAATGATGCCAAGGGGATCAAGGGGGGAAGAACAACTTTTTTCACACACTTACATATACGTATTATTATTTACACTTACACTATTGTATTTTCATTATAAAAATTCAACATAGGTACACAATGTATATGCAGTCAATAATTACGATAACAAAAACACTAATCTAATTATTATGTACACTATCTTAGGAATAAAATTGTCTTCACTAAGTAATACTGCTATTTCGTATGCAAGATTGCAGTCGGTGCACATATATTTTGTGTCACTTCTTTTTTGAGCTCGAACTGCTGTATGTCTACACACATGGCGTTGTCGTTGAGTTCGCTTTCCTTGGTCTGCAGTTTCTGGTACAAGACGGAGAAAATGTTTTCCTAAAAGGCGAGTTGGTGATCCACTACTCTTCTTCCTCCAGATGATGCCGGCCTTGGCGTGTGATATTTTTCGATCATTTGAGACACTAAGTTTTCCCGGAATTCGTTAAATGATAAAACTTTTGCGTTTTCAAACGATGCAAAAAGAAAGCATTTAGTGTTCCAATGTCTATCAATCTGAAGAAAAATTTCTTATACCATTTTAGAGACTTCCTGGAACTGCTTGCGAAGCCCAATATGCGGTCCACTTTGTCAACAGCTCCCATATTCTTGGTATAATCTAAAACTACCTCTGGTTTAATTTTATTTTCTCCCGTGGAGAAGTCAATTTTATCAGTAACAATCATTGCATATGTATGTATGTTACTAAGCATAAGTACATCCCTTTTATCGTGCCATTTCAGCGCCATGAGATTGTTCGAATTCAAAGACTTCATTTTAGTTGAATCGAATTCATGAATAATGGGCGTAAACTTACCCTGATCCCATTTACGATGATCAACTTTTCTCTTTTTGGATGTTGAACAACTAGGGAGAGTTTCATCCTCATCAGATGTATCAGATTCGTCGGATGAGCTATCCGAATGAAGATCCTCGTAAACATCTTCATCTTCACTTTCGATTAAAATATCAGCAATGTCTTGTTAATTCAAAGGGTTAACCATTTTTTATAAAAGTAAAATATTTAAATTGAACAAGTTATCAATACGAATCACAAAGTCAAATCACAGTAAAACACTGTCCAAATTATTAATAACCTAAAATAATAAAATGTCAATGATAATAACAGTATAACGAATAATATTTCAAATAGTTCACAGCACTCAGATTCACTATTGAATTTTGTTCAAACTGTCAAAACCTGTATTCAAACTGAAAACAAACACTGTCGGTACAATATATGTAATAAATATTCACATCCAAACACGTGAGGTAATTTTTAATGCAAGATGATTAGGTTATTCAGTGTAAAAACAAACAAAAACCACAAATTTCACTTCACAAAAGACGTCGCTCGCAATAAAAATGTTGTTTACCACCGACTACCAGACGGTGACGTCACGAAATATTTTAATTGTGAATAACTCCGTTGGTAATGTACCTAAATCGCTAAAAACTTTTGCAAGTTATGACAAATTGTCCCTAGATGGCAGTAACCATCGGTTTTCCGGAAGAAATTCAATAATTAATTAATTTTAGGCGCAACCGTACGGGTACGGTCATACTCCTTATGAGGAATTTTTTTCTCACCGTACCTGTACGGTCATACCACCGGACAGGTTAACAATATCATCTTGCAAATAATTTTTCCAACACATTTTTGAAACACTTCATGTTTATTATGCAATACGATTTTTTTTTTGGATCCCAGTTCAGCATTTTGTATCAAGAGCACACATAATGCTGATGTAGTAAATTATTTAAAATAAATATATTATAAATACTCAGTTGGTATTTATACAAAATATACCAGGGTTAAATCAAATTTTTTATAAAAATTCACTAACCTCTCAAAGAACGTGAATATTTATGGAAACATACTAGGGCTGGGAGCACAAGATCAAGAAGAGGGAAAACCTTAACTGTTCAGGCCTATAGGCGATCATTATTATTTACGATTTAGTTTAATCCGTACCCATCCGATCCTTTGTCACCAGGCCACATCCGACCACAGGTTGCTAGTCCAATTCCGTGTTAAGTGCAATTCACCGTGGAGTGTTTATGCTTCAGAGAGAGGGAACATAGTGGGTACCAAATAATAAACAAGGTAGGGCTTTTCAATATTCTGGTGGCATCCTCTCATAGTTCCATTCCGTTCCCCTTTCTATTATTTCGTCTACAAGAAACTCGCAGCTCGAGACAAATATTCCTATCTATATAGAGCTATCGAAACATTAACCATTTCTGCAAAACTTCATGTAAAGTATTATTTTATTTCGTATGTAATTTCAGCATTTAGTGTACAAGCAGAGCCGGCCCTGTGCGGGCGCAATTGGAGCAGGCCGCTCCCGGCGCCAAATTGCCAAGACGCTGTTAATACCTAACACCTAACATTCCTAACTTCTTGTAATCCTCACAACTTTGAAGTTACGTACGTACATTGCAGAGACATATTCAACAAGTGTCCGATAAGCGCCTTTGCGATCCGAAGGCAGTTTTTATCTGCTGGTTTCTAATAATTAAGTTCTACATACAAAATAATAAAACTATATACCTAATATTATTATTATATATATAATATTTTTATGTGAATATGGCAGAAGAAATAAGTTGAAGTTCCTTGCTCTTTATTTATCGTTGCTTGTGCTGCCATGTGATTGGATTCATATGGACGATTAGTTAACAATGGGTACTTCTATCACCTTCACACACTTGAAGGGGAAAAGAAACAAGAGATTTCACAACAAATTGTTGTTTATTCAAGCATTTGTGATTACAATAATAAGTTTTACAAAGTACATAAACATGTACTTTAATGACAAAGTGCAAGTAGGATTGACTCCTCTAAATATTGTAGATAATTGATTTCAACTGTTTCTAAAATCAATACATATTATTGTATTCTGATTATTCCTTTTAGGTCTTAAAAAACAAATAAAAATGACAGAAAACTGTTATTATATTTATAATTTGGCATTCTTTTTCTTAATCAATTTCTATTGTTTAGTAAATATTGCTCAATTACAGTAGATTTTAAACATATTCATGGCATGGCCATGATAATAATTGTTAGTAAAGGGAGTTATATAGTACCTTAATGCTAATCTTAATAAATAATTGAAAAAAGGATGAGGCGTTACGTAGTTCAAAATTTGCTTTCAACCCAATAATTAAAATTATGTAAAAGATATGAAAATTTCATGTTTGTAAAACTTACAAATAATAGGCAACTTGATAATGGCACTGATTGGTGATGCGTTAGACACTCTCATTCTTTCTACTGGCCATTTAAAATAAAAATTAAACACTACTATTTTAATATCCAGTCACCTATGTATAATTATGTATGTAGTTCTGTAAACAAGTTGATTTTGAGGAATCCTCTTTTGTAGTTCATAATTTAATTTCGACTGCTAACAATATTATTATTGGAATCTATTTGATTTCTCACCCCCACGCCCTTGCAGTATTAGTATAATGTTAAATACTTCAGCCAGAAACGTTACCTTCAACTCTCTCTCTTCAAACAAGCCTTTTTACCACTGATCACTGATTCAATGGATTTTTCTCATTCCAAGCAAGATACATTCATCTCAGTCCAGCTTTTTGTTTATCTTCAAAATACATATTAAATAAAATGTATACCAAAAACATATTGGATGAAAAATCAGAATGGAACTGGATGGATTTGTTGAAAATGGGAAGTCAATGAAATAATGGTTGATTAAGTAAAATTTTATTTATGAAAGCAATTAAATACACAATGGTTGAAGATATGCAACACAAAAAGTGATTCATCTAACGCGACAATATGATTGGTAAAGTAATATCTATAAAACCAAATAATACATTCATGCAATGCACCGAGTAGTCGCTACTCATTCATTATTATAGTAAAATCTAGGCAATAACTTAACAAATAACAAGAAAGAATAAAATAAAGTCAATTATTGTGAAATCATCACAAGGAGTAGTAAACATACATTTAGCGACATATTCCTCATATCCTAGCATATTGACCAATTATTCATTTTATGTAGTTATATTGGTTCATTCTATGACATGACATGACATGATACGCAAGACAGAAAATTGAGAAATTAAATCTGGAAAATCGCAGAATGTATTTGTGACAGGGTGAACTAAATTTTTAGTCACATTATGATTTTTGATTAACAAAAAACCTAAACATTTCAAAGCATAAAACAATACAATAAATATATGTTCTTGTGAACAGTAAACCAAATGATTACTATCCACCACTGAGAAATATAATATTTAAGATACACTTGTTTTATGGGTTTTGATTATAAATATGTAAGATTTCTTACCTCAAACATTCAACACAATATTCAAGTACACTCTTAATCACAATCTAATCTGATCACATTTATTTGAGGATTTCATATAAAACATGTAATTTGACACGAGATGTGATGAAACTGGGTCAGGACCTGGATAAGTGGTGATGAGATTACCACTGCTCCGTGCCTGCGACTCTGTCCAAATAAAATAATTGGCCAACAGGTTTCTTGTATGGAATATTTATTTACACACACATACAAAGTAAATCAGATGAAAAAACAAATTTAAAGCCTACCTTAACTTCATATAAAGTTATTTTGTTCTCTTATGGATCCTATCTCTGCACTGGGAATCACCGAAGCCCCATTACAATACAATCATTACTTTTGTAGTATGTAATAGCAATAATCTCAGTATAATACTCAACTTCTTGGGATACTTGGGATGTAACTCTCCAATTATTTCCTTGTCTTTCGTGGATAAACAAATCACCGCAATGACAACAATACACGCGGTGTAATAAGAACATGTACACAGATTAGTCAACAGAAGCCGTTCAGTCACGTGCAGTCTTGTACCAAACTAAGTTCATCCTTATAGACAGTGGAAGATTATAATATTCTAAACAATAATTTTAAAAATATCGTCATCAAATTAATACTAACAGATTTTTAAAACTATGTAGACATTTAAATAGAATTTGACACTAAATGAAGTATTTTTTGTTTGAAAAGACCCAACCTGGGCATATTTACCTGAAGTATCAGAGGTGTTAATGCAAGGAAGAGAAATTGATTACATTGTGAAGTTAATACGAAAATCTAAAAGCGATGCTAGAAAAGGTCATCACCATCTTCTTACAGACTAAACGATACGTAACAGGAAAAGAATAATAGCAATATACCAAAAAGATATTTGCAATACTGTTTCATTTTCCTGACACAATTATATATATGTAATATCTTAAAAGTAAAAAGATTTTGATATATTATTAGCTTGTAATTGAATGCTATTGTTCAACAGTTATGAAGAGTGCCAAATGATTAAATCTAATTAAATAACAGCCTTCGTACACAATATAATCAAGAGAATTTTGATTTAGCACACTTTTCTCCAAGATAAATTGAACAAATAACTTATCTAAGTGTAACACATTATTCTATGTTCAATACTGTTTCATAATGGAAGGATAAATTTCACATTATATCTATTATAATCCACCAAAAAATGTATACTTCGGTGGCTAGAAAAAGTATTACACATTAGATGAGGTTCGAGGCTGATTTCAAACATAATAGCTGCGGAGAAATGAATTACAGAATAAAAAATAATCTGGCAACTTCTAGATAACTTTATTGATTAGGAGATATAATTATGATTAAGTAGCGGTGCAGTAATGTCATTGAAGTTCATGTGAACATTCTATTTCATAACAGATATCACTGTGTGATCATTCAAATACTATTTTAAATATGCAACAATATTTATTTATTTTAGAACAATACAATAATAATTTAGTGAATCAGCAAACTCAACAGAAACAGGAATGTAGTTCACAGGTAGTCGAGTGACTTCAAACATTATTACTAGGCACGAGAATACTATAACAAATCAAATATATATTCTAAGCTGGCAATTCTTATATAAGGTCTATATGTAATGGATTACAGCGAAACTATTCGTAACAATATGCAGGATAAATCATATTCAGGGGAAATTCCTTTACAGGTGGAATGTTTCCTATCATTCGATAGTCACGGCTTACAATGTGCTTCAAAGGAATTAGCTTTATTTAACCTACAATCTAAAAAGATTGAGAAGCGTTCTTCTAACTGAATTATATTATTTATGAATATTATATTTGAATGTGTCATGGGGTGTATAATATTATTGAAGGGTGTAGTAACAGAAGCAGGGGCAGAGGAAAGGGAAGCTTGTATGTACATGTGAGTGGTTAGTTAGTTAGTTGAGGGGGAGACAGAACATGTGCTGCAGGAGGGAGCGATGCGGTGGCCGCGACTGGAGCTGGGACCCAAAGTCCTCCAGCACGTCGTCGTAGTCTGCCTCCGAGGAAGAGTCGCAAGGGGGCCCCACGGGATGGTACACTCCATACGCCTGGGGACACAACGCACACACATTGTTACTTTAGCTTTCACTCTGACTACCTTCTAATAAACCACCATCATCATAAATGTAACTCATGAGTTTTACTTTCACTACAGACTTTCTAAGAATCTCTGGAATACATAGTACCATCCATTTACATGTGTAATTAAAACTGGATGAGTGATTCACTCAAAAGTTATGGTTTCAGACTTAAAATAGAGAAGTTTCCATTCCCAAACTTCCTTATTCTGTGAAATATCTGATTATGTGGGAAAACCTTAGGCACTGTTTGAATTACAGTATTCAGGGAACTGAAGAAACAAAACATCCTAAGTGTCGAAACATATTGTATGGAAACCTTATGTGTGGGTTTTACTGTAACGTGAAGAAAGAAAAACAGTTTCGGGGTCATTATTACCTCTACCTTACGATATCCAGTTACACATGCCAGAACAGACATTGTGTCTAGAGAGGTGAGGAGAGGGAACAATATAATTCAAAAATAAGTTCAATAAACGCCAGAGTTGCCAGCATTGAAATTGAAAATATGTTGAACATCTCAAAGACTGACTATTTAAATTAAGTACCTATACAGTTAAACCGACTTAAGAAGTGTCTTGCTTACATGTTGTGTTTTCGGTCAATGAAATTTAAATATGGCCCAATTTATTCAATTTAATGTTTTATGTTACATCTCACAAGAGCACCCCTTTCTGTACAGTGTAAAGATACCTATGTGGGCAGTATTGTGAGGCGGGTTCGGGCAGGGGCTGTAGGGATTTATTAATGCCGGTCTTGAAGAAGATTATATTGAGTAGCAAAAACAGATGCCGTATACGAGGTTTCCCTAATAGGAAGTTTGTTTTTCCGGTCATTTGGAAAAACTTATAAGAGAGTTTGACTTATTTGATTTAAACGCATAAGCAATGTTTATTGTTTGTACCTGTGAGAAGGGATCATTGTAGGGATGCAACAGACAGGCGTGGCGTCACACGCAGTCCTCCAGGGACATCAGGAGCGGGTTCACGTACTCAAAGCCCTCAAACTCTGACTGGTCTATCTCCTCTATCACGCGGCTGGAATCATTTTACAACACAATCAGTTTATACTCTTATTAAATAAAGTGATAATTCTGCTACATTCATTTTTTTATCAAATTGGTTGAACGCAAATATTATAACTTTGCATGAAATAAATATACTTGAGATATGATCATTATTTGCATAAATATAAAAACAAGGTTAAGAAAATCTTATTTATAGAGAATCGAGGAACTCAATTTTTTAGACTGATATACTTTCAGGAAATTATTTAAAAAAATATTTACTATTCATTGAAGTAATCAAATCTAGGTCTGGTAAAGATTAATTGAAAGTCAAAAACAATACAACATATTTAACTAACTATAATGCAGGATTCAAACAAATAAATACAATTGCGCTTTTGAATATAAATAAATATTATGCATAATAAGGTCAATAAATGAAAAAGTTTGATTACCAAATACTAAATATGTATAAAAGATTAAAGATAATTGAAAATCATAACAAGAAATATATATTTTTAAATATTCAAAATTGTTACCAAATATGTACATGATATGATGAATAATATCAAATGATAGGCGGCATAAGCATACTAACTCCACTTTTGTTAATTTATAGGTTATAACACATAGTTTGAATTTAATTTATTTGTGCTTACAGCAATAAAAACATGTTTCTGGAAGAACTTTTAGCAAACTGCAAATTTGATTGATCCATGAAGGAGTGCCTGATGTTTTTTGAGACGTTTTTCTGAAGTAATTAAATACATATAATTTTAAGTGGTTTCAACCAATAAATGGCGGAATTAGGTAACTTGTTCTGTTATTGTAATTTTGGATAAAGGCATACTGCTGATAACTCCATTGTAGCCTTTCTCTCTTTCTCATAAACAATGTATACAACATCAGAGAGGTTACAAAGGGGTTCTCAGTGGCAGAACCACAGTACAGTTCAATTTGAAGCAGCTAAAGTGATGATGAAGTAAATTGGGAATGTTCATGCGACACTTATCTTGGATGCGACTGGAAGCGTCCCGACATCTCAGTAGGGGGCATGGGGCAGGGGCGGAGGGCATGGTCAGGGGGTGGGGGCAGGGGCAGGGGGCTGGGGGGAGCAAGGAGTCGACAGTCGGTTGGGTTGTTTAGACAGCACACAACACACAGACAAGACAAGTTTGGAAGTAGAGATACTCACTCGTCATCAGGCGTCAGGTGCACCGGTTCATCCGTGAACTCCGGGGGGAAGTTGGCGAGGTCACGGTCCGAGTCCAGCCGGGGCTTAAACGGCGGCTGGACTTGTTTCTGCTCAAGCTACAAACAAGAAATAAAAGAAGAAAAGAAGCACAAACAAAATTGAGCTGAAAATCCGACTATTTTACTTGGACATGCGCAACTGAACATTCCAAAGGAGTTTTGCTAGGGAATGCAATTGTGTCAACTGGATTAATCTCCGCCTGGACAAAACTAATTTTACTGAACAGCTACTGAATAGTCAAATTACTTTCCCTGAAGTGATAATGGATCAACAATTATTATGGATCAGATAAAAAAAACTAAAAAACTATTATATAGAACTGGATCAGATTTCTATAACTATGCCATGTGTAGTATACTTGGGATGTTATTTCAAGCGCAGAATGTTACAGTCTGATGCGTATGGAGAAAGGTACTGGCCCGGGGCACCACTTCTCCACCCTTGGTGAGGTCGTACATTTGTCCATAGCAAGCTACCTACGAGTGGAAGCCATTCATGCGGGTACGGGGTGGGGTGAGGTGATGTGTGGCAGGGTGAGGGGGGTAGGGGAGCCCACTCGGCGGCACTCACTCATCGTCCGGAGTCAGGAGGGGGGGCTCGCTAGTGAACTGGCGGTCGAAGTTGTCCAGGCACTGCAGCAGGCAGAGGTGGCGGCGCTCGGGGTCTCGTGGCCCGGGGAGCGCAGGGGCCGGGGCCGGGCCGGGAGGGTCGGGGGCCTCGGGAAAGTGGACGAGGCTGCAGGGAGAGGGGGTGCAGGGGACAAAGGGGGGCCGGACTTTCTTCATCAATAGCTGCCATACACCGGGAGTGTTAAATTGCATACAAGTAGTGTTCTGTTGACATGTGTATTTCTGGATGGTTCAATACGAGATATTATTGAAGTGTCCACATAGTAATACATATGTAGTGAATTCAAGTTAAGCTGCTATTCTAGTGCCCTGTATAATGGTTTGTTGACTGATACAGAGACTCATATGCACTTATTTCAAGTAAATTAATGTTATTATAACTAAAGAATGCTGGAAAATGGTTTACATTGCAGATCTGTAATAGTTTTACTCTGCTTGAAGAATAACTTGGATAAGTTAGATCAAGCCATTCTAAAGCAAAAGTGTTGGATTCACTTCAGTAGTGATGTGGTTCCATAATAATTGAAAGTTTCCCCATCGATAAATAAGGTGAGAGGAGCAAGGAGAAGATATAAAAAGAAAACAACTTACCATTTCCCAATCGATGGATTTGAAGAAGGGATGCTCAGCTATATCCACGAAGGCGCTCTCTCGATGGCAGCCTAGACGATCCTGAGGGTTCTTGTTCAGGAAACCCTTCAGCACAGATCCTGCCTTCACACTCAGGGAGCGAGGAATACGGATAGTCTTTTCCAGGATAACTTGGAATAGGTAATCTTCAGTATTTTGATCGGGATTTTCAGAAGCCCCAGCGATATCGAAGGGAGACCTCCCCGCCAACATCTCATACAGCAGGACTCCCAGAGCCCACCAGTCCACGCTGAAGCCATACTCCTCTCCACGCAGAATCTCGGGTGCGATGTAGTTGGGTGTGCCACAGAACGTGGAGGTGGTGTCACCTGGTCGAATCCCCTCCTTGCACATGCCGTAATCTGTTAGCTTGATGTGACCTTCGTGGTCCAACAGCACATTGTCCAGCTTCAAGTCTCTGTAAATGATGCCTTTGTCATGCAAAAAGTTCAGGGCCAAGCTGATCTCAGCCGCATAGAAGCGCGCATGCTCCTCGGGCAGGCGCCGCTGCCGTTGCATGTGGAACATGAGGTCCCCACCGCGCACGAACTCTATCACGAAGAACAGCCTACTGGGAGTCTGGAAGCAGGAGTGCAAACCCACGAGGAAGGGGTGGTTGGAGGCCGTTTCGAAAACGTGCTTTTCCGTCTGCACCCAGTCGATGTCTTCATCGTCAGTCACGAGAGCCTTCTTGATCACCTTCATGGCGTAGATTCTCCTGGTCTTCTTCAATTCGACCATCAGGACCTTGGCGTAGCTGCCTCTTCCGATGACTCTAATGAGCTCGAAGTCGTTGAGCGAGTACTGGCGCTGCGTGCCCGGCTCCAGCAGCTCCTCGGCGCCCGCCTTGCCCGCTTTGGCCGCTTCTTCCACCGACACGGACACGCCCGTGAGATCGGGCGGCGGCTCCGGGAAGTCCTTGCGGTCGCCCAGGCCCCGCTCCGATACGGGCGTGTGCAGAGCCCCGTTGGGCTCCTCCTTGACGATGGGCTCCACATGTTCGCTGGAGCACGGCTTCTGAACCAGCTTGTGGCACTTCTTGTGTACCAGCAGCTTACACTGGATGCACTTGAATCCTTGCCGGCCCAGGCCCCAGATGCGGTCTTGGCAGAAGGCACAGAATGCGCGCTGGAATCAATAACACACATTACATATTTATATTAACACATTTTAAATTCTTTATTCACTTACGCTCATATTAAACTATAACTTACGGAAACAACATCAAGGATTGATGAAAAGACGAAATAACATATTTCAGCAGACATTTCGGTTAAAGCTCTAGACTAGTTATGAACTATGAACAATCAAGGTAATAATATTCCAGTAGAACGGGACGGAATATACAAAAAGAAAGAGTTCAATTCTAATCTAGTCTTAGATATTCGTAGGAAGTACCTCTTAATAAGGAAGAATGCTTGTGGCGATTTATTTCAACAAAACAAAAATATTTAGAGAAAATCGTAGATAACGACCAAAACAATTACCGCAAAGGGTAGAAGGACATGATATCGTATTACATAAATAAATAATGCTAATCTAAACCTAAGCACTAGACAAATATTATTATAGCAGGGGTTTTCCAGCTTGTTATCTCTACGCCTTAATCAAACAAACACAACAAAGAAAGTGAATGACACGATAACAACAGAGCGGAAAGGAATGACATAACATATAAAATGGATAATAATAAGGGAGGCATACTAACCCTGTTAAAGCGCTTGGCTTGGAAGATGTGTCCGTTAACCCGGTACAGCTTCCGCCATCTTCTCGCCCCTCTCCTGTAGATGCTCCCTGGAAACCATCAAATAGCATTAAAGATCATCAGAATCATCCTTCCTAGATATTATCGTACGTCTCCGAGGATATTATTGCAGGCAACGAACATAACGGATGAAAACATCATCGAGGTGATTCTATTACTAAATGACCTTATTACTTCCTAATCCCTAATCTTAGAATATAACCCCGAGCATCTACTTAGGCACTCAGAATAACAAATTTCGACAAGACGTCTGCGAAATCCCACGCTCCAGCGAGGACATGAATCTACTGGAGGTGGAGGGATGGCCGGGAAGGAATTATAAATGCCCCATGCGCTGTTCACGTCTATATATGTACAGACACAATTTATCAACGAGACGCTAAGAAATGTTTCCCGATAGTCATCTAAAATTAACGGGAAATGTGTACAGAAATTCCCCAAAAATGTGTTAAAACTTAGGGTATAAATGCGTATTAAAAAAAGTCACCCAACAAGTAAGGGTTTGTAAATTATATCGCTAAATGATTGTCGGAAATAGACACCAGTTTTCACCATTCACAATGGCAGATAAAAAAATGTAGAGCTAGGAGAAGTCTGCGGTCCGCAGACGTCATTAGTCATAGTTATAAGTCTCTCTCTATCCATGAAACTTAGTTATAAACCAAAAGTAATTAAGTCTAAGTGATCAATGCATAAATTAAGTTGTTAAGCGCCCTCGAGGTGATTTTCTCACGAAAACGGCGCTATATAAATAATCCAATCATTATTATTATTAATACTAAATGTTATAATAATAATTATGATCATGTCTTGTATTAAGTGTGCGGTCTGCCGCTGCGGTTTGCAGTCTACCGCCGACCTCGGAAGCGTACGTTTTCGGTAATATTCTCTTCGAAATTTTGTGCTCTACGCTTTCGTTCCCATTTTTGTAATTCTGTTTGTACTATCGCGACATTTAAAGAAAATAGGGAAATTCTCAAAAATTTTCAAATTCACAGCCTTTATATCTTTGGGAGATAGACACAAGGAGCTCAAGATGAGTTGTAACAAATCCACCCCTGCTCATTTGGAGGAGATCTCCACGCAAGGAATCGATTTTAAAGACGTTTACACGTCAAAAATAGAGAAAGAAGGAATTAATTTTAAAATAATGTATTTAAGAAACTAGTTACCAGAAGTTAAACTTATATTGCCGAGCTTTTAAGGTTCTAGAAATGAAATTTATAGAACAATTTCTTTTGTCTAGTGTTAAAAGATGTAGGTACATACATTTATGGAACACGGATAATTTTTAACAATGATTTTCTATCTAACCAAAACCACCTGAATCACAAGGCCGGGAGACACTGAATCAAAGCTTCTTTTTAACTTGTATAGTAGGTATATATATTATATTCTTAATCAAGGTGGTTTTGATCTAACTCACCTCTGTCTGATTTTTGAAAATAATTTTGAGTGTTCTTTGAAATGTGTCATATTTTCACGATATTCCAGTTCGAGAAGCAGTCTATTGATGGTAACGGAGTATTATTTATTTATAGGTATAGAATTTAAAAAAAAAAAACAACACGGAATGGGGTAAGAAACGCGTAAGGAAGGGCTAAGAATTTCACATATATTTCCTCATAAGGTTGAGTTGAAACATGAAAAAGGAATGGCAATTACATAATCCATAAAACAGAGAACATGCGATTGAATACGTGAATAGAAATAAAAGTACTACTAGGCTAGGTCATGAAGATCCCAAGGAATGAGGAAAAATATAATTTAATTTGAATTATATGAGTATATAAATAATAATGACTATTCCAGCAAAACGCTGTCTCGGCAGATATTACGCAAGCATGAAGCCTGTGACAGAGCGCGCTATACACGATGTGCGTACAAACTAGTAGTACAAGCGGGAAACTGGTGAATTTACATCACATTTGGAGTCGATTTTGTAGTATATATTTTTTTTACCCTTCATTTAATCCGATGAAATCATAAAATATTTCTTCTCTGCAGGGTTAAAAACAGCTGTTCTTCTAATATTCATACGAATCTCTGACATATACGAAAAATATAGCTTTCTCTATTATGTTGGGTTCTATTAACATATGAAAGAAAGAGACGAACGATAATTTGCTAAAATACGATTAGTCAACGAAGTTTTCAGATACAGTAGTGCTCGAACTAACGCGAACCAGGCTATTATTATTTTTTAATAGTGTAATAAAAACGTTAGTGAACATATTTCTTTGTATTATAGGACATTAACTAATAAGAAATATGTCCAAAATTGGCTTTAATAACTTTTTTCTAACTCATTTGGAAATGGAATCAACGAGTTTTTTTCAATTGTTGCCTTACAAATGGTCCAGACAATTTCAGGAATTTCAAGGATTGCAGGAATTGCATTCCAAGCAGGTGATATGCTATAATTGAAAAAATAAAGATCCTACTTTGATTTGTGGTAAGGTGCGTTACCTTGTTGGAAAACTGCCAACCTACTACTTACGACTACTTCGTAACCTACTACAACTACTTCGTAAGTTCAACAGCTAATCTATATTCCAAAAGATTTTTATATCGTGACACGTGTCACCACAATCTACATATCTGCCCTGATGTTTAACACTACAATGCTGTCCGAAACGTTGGCTAAAGAAAGAGAAAGCGCAACACAGCATACTGCCCCAAAAAACTTTTGGACCTGAGAATCTAAAATTACATCAATTTATTTCATGACAATAATTCTAGTCACTTACGCACTGACGGATCAGCTTTTAAAGTTCCCAACCAATATCGGCGTCACATTTATTTATCAAGTGGTGAAATAGCTTTCCGAAAATTGGTAGGTTCCTTATTTCGATTGGTGTCCGCAATACTAACTTATTAACTCTGCAACAATCATACCTACACAAAAACACACAACAAATGTTTTACACCTTGCGCAGAAGAAATTAGTATGTTTACGCACCAAAATTTCGTTTTTTTGTGTAAATGTTGTTGTTTTGCGACAAAACATTTGCAGGAGGCTAAGATATAGTTAGTCGACTTTTTATACGATCTGACAGATAGTCTGTCAAAGTTAAGGGCAACATTCTGACTTGTAACTTGTTGTAACTTAAACTGTAACTTGACTGAGTTTTTGTAACTGGATGGTTCTCACGTAAGTGAGAACATCTGTAAAAACCTAGTATAAATAAATAAATAAACATGAAGCCATCTTGGAGAGAGTAAAATTTCAGGTGTATTGGTCTCAGTGAGCGCTTCCATAAGTTGAACTTCCGAAAAACTATTAATTTCCATAAGTTGCGCTCGTATTTAAATGCATTCATGAGTAAGTAATTTAAAACTTACATTAGCCGTACATTTAACCTCGAAGTGTAAAGGCCGCCAAGTATAAGTGATAAGTTATAGGATAAAAGTAAGTTGTACTGTATTTGAACTCAAAAGTTGGTTACTAATTGTATTGTTGTCTTGTTTTGAGTTATTGCTTCGATTAAAAGTGTAAAAACGAGTGAATAGACAGCAGAAGTAAATAAAAAAAAAACTTTAGCAATTTTGTTGTAAGTTAGTTCAAAACGGCGCGACTGCAAATTCGGAACGTTAAATTAAATTAAAAAATAATAATCCTAGCGTTCGGCATAGATTGGACAGTACTGTAATTATAAGGGAATGTCCCATTTCTTGGAAATTGTCAGCAGGTCATTGTAAATTGGCAGTTTGCTTTAAGAACTCTTAGCGTTAATTTAAACATAAAAGCATAGTGCGTTTTTGGTGAATTCTGAATTATAGATGTTAGACGTTTATTAACCATTTATTTATAACAAACTTGTGTGTCTTAAAACAATAATGCGTTTTTGATGTTGATACTTTAAGACTACGTACCATGGAAAAAATTAACCCAGACTTGATTCAAAGAGTGCAATAATCAATCATCAGACGGACCCAACTGTGCTTGGAAGTTAACGGTGAACATTTCGAACAATTTTTGTGACGTGTTTGTGTTTTTGAATTGGAAATTCGAACACGCTACAGATTGTGAGAATGGGTACCTACCTATGCTAATAATAATTCCCCACCGTTGCGTAGGCGTCGAAACGAAAAAATTTTAACCCTGAAATAGCCGAAAAATATTAGTTTTTCGTTTTTTTTTTTTTGATGAAAATGCTCAAATCAAAAAACTTTATGTTTATTTGGGTTCTCCATGTGGTGTAGATTCCTCAGTTTCCCGCTTGTACTACAAGTTTCCGGACACCGCGTATTTTCGTAGCTTTGCTTATTTCAGCGTATCGCTCGCCAAACATTCGCATTGGTAGTGTAGGCGAGAGATATGCTGAAATAGACCAATCCATGATGCATATAGCGAAATGTGTCGACTACGTAAAACGCGCGAGATGAGCCTTAATACAATATCGATTGTATCAGGATTCAATTTGGTCCATAAAGTGTTCACGGACCAAATAGAAAACGAAGAATGACACAAATCAGGTACTGTGTTATATTGATTACAGTCTGTGTCCTCCCTTTCGCGGGGACTGGATGTATGTAGTGAGTGAGATGTACTCGTACCATTAGAGAGCATATCTTAAATAAACATGGAACCCGCATTTCAACCAGTTGAAGGGTCTTACCGGGGCTGTAAGTGAGAAACTACCATAGGGGTGGGTGGTTTGAACACCTTCATATGTAGCGTAGTAAATAAATGGTACCACAAAGCACATCAAACAGAGATATTCGTACTAATGTACTTCATACATTCAATATTTGGCACCGTATTTAGAATAGCGTATAATAATATACAAAATATGTCATGTCGTACATATGTCCGTCTACAATATGACAAAATTTACACAAAATAAACGGCTAAAAATTGGAGCAAAATATTATCGTAAAAAAGGAACAAAAGCGTAGGGGCTTTGAATATTTTGGTTGAAAAATCCGCTCGTCATGAAACCCGAATCTTTGTGAAAACAGTCACTTTAATACATTAAGTCCGTATAGGTTGGACAGAGTACTTAGTAAAGAGGGAAGGACGGAACAAGAGGGTGGAAGCCGCTGTCGGGGGTACGTGTTATGGTGTTAGGGGAGGATCAAAATAGGTTTGAGAAATATCATCACCTCTTTCTTAAGTTTTATTCAAAGTAAAGTGACGTTTCTATTCGCATTACAACCTAACCTTTGTGGACTTGGACCTTTTTGACAGAATTTCTGTACAATCTTAAAAAAATATATATTAAGTAAAAAGAAATATACATATAAATTTCGCTTTCTTAAACTAAGTTTGAAAGGCAGAAATAATGTTAAAAAAAACTTAAGTACACATTAAAAACATTTAAAATATCTATTATATATTTAAATAAAAGACAAATAACTTTGTTTACATCACTTTATTTGTACACAATCAACATGTTTCGTGAACAATGTTCACATCTTCAGGATCAAACGTATACTAAACTTAAAAAATTAAATATAGATTACATATGGACGGAAAGGGCAGAAGGGAGAGGGAGGGGTAAGAGTAAACTTTCCCCACTCTTACCCCTCCTCCTCCCTTCTGCCCTTTCCGCCCATATGTAATCTATATATAATTTTTTAAGTTTAGTATACGTTTGATCCTGAAGATGTGAACATTGTTCACGAAATATGTTGATTGTGTACAAATAAAGTGATGTAAACAAAGTTATTTGTCTTTTTATTAAAATAAATAATGCCATCACAAAGTGAAAACCTTTCCGAAGAAGTTTTCTTCGAAAAATTAATATCTATTATAGTTTACTACCTAAGTAACATATCCGTATATAAGTACATTTTAATTGACCTTTTGCAAGTATCTAATAGGAAAATTATATTGACAAGATAAGAAGGTTTTTTTATAGATGTCCGTGAAATCTTGATACACGGGCCCTTACAAAATGTTGTGAAATGTAGGGGTCCGATATTATTGAGGTTAAACAAGTTACGTCAGAAAAAACGACACTATTCACGCAAGTAAACAATTGTCTCTGCGGAGGAAATATTTAAACAACCTTACTACTACATATATACTCCGCCCTTTAAAAAGGAGTGGTATTTTTGGTCAAGGATGAAAATTAACAGCCAAGATTACAAATAAAAAATATCGTTGAAGGATCTCGGCTTCCCCCAACGTAGGTGGTCTGGGTTACAGGATCAGGTTACGATGTTCATATATAAATTTTCTATTGAAGCAAAATTGATCGATTCAGTTACTTGATGGGTGGTAGTAGGCAACCACAAAGTAAACTTTAACCGAGTCAAGTGTTGTTCAACACCACATCAATAAGAACGTAATCCGTTTGCTTCGAATACAGAGTGAATATTCAGATGGTATTTGTGTTTCTTAAAGGTTTTATTAAGTGAGGAGTATAAAATCCAAAATCTAAAATTTCCTAATATTAAAAGTACCACCTCTTTCAAAAAGTAGGTATTTAATAAGCCTATCGGTTCTTACAAAAAGTAGGTATTTGATAAGCCTATCGGTTCTTACAAGAAGGAAGTATTTGAGAAGCCTATCGATTCTTACAAAAAGTAGGTATTTGATAAGCCTATCGGTTCTTACAAGAAGGAGGTATTTGAGAAGCCTATCGATTCTTACAAAAAGTAGGTATTTTATAAGCCTATCGGTTCTTACAAGAAGGAAGTATTTGAGAAGCCTATCGATTCTTACAAAAGTAGGTATTTTATAAGCCTATCGGTTCTTACAAGAAGGAAGTATTTGAGAAGCCTATCGATTCTTACAAAAAGTAGGTATTTGATAAGCCTATCGGTTCTTACAAGAAGGAGGTATTTGAGAAGCCTATCGATTCTTACAAAAAGTAGGTATTTGATAAGCCTTTCGGTTCTTACAAAAAATAATGTTATATTCCAAAAACACGTTATATAAGCAATTTCAACATAATAATTAATAGTCCCTCAAAATTATTGAAAAATATTTACACGCTTTCATAGCACCACTCCAAGTCAATTTGATTAACGATATCGGTTCAATTTAAACAGAAACGATGAGAAGCTTTTGTGAGCAATTTAGCTTTCGTGTTTTTGCTGTAAAATAATTAAAAAAATAACCGTGTGAAGCGGGTTTACGTCCAAACGTTTGGAAGTTCACGTAATTAGTTTTCTCGGCGGGCTTATTGGCCATACATGGTGATTCCGTTTCTGACCCGCCTTTGTCCCGCTCCAGTGAGGAATGTAAATAGGTAGGTACCTACCCCGTTTTCATCCCATTTCGTAGTCCGTTCCCGGGGAAATTCCCCCTAGTCCGTTGGGTGTCAGTGTGTCAGCGTATCGGAGCGTTGGTTTTACTAATACACTCCGATCTCGAAGCCAAGACTGACAACTGACAGCTGCCACGCGCCACGCGCCTCGCTCCACTCTCTACGCGCCACGGGTACAACACACGTCACACGCGACGAAGACGAGTCGCTCGCGTGCGGTGACCGCACAGAGATAAACGTCTCAATCGTATATATAAATCTGGATGTATGTATGTTTCCAACGTGTTGTATAAATTCTAGAGTTCTCCGCCGATTTGATTAAACGTTGGTGTGGGGGGAGGTTAGGGGGCAGCTGAATTAGATTCCTTTGCCAATCCAGCCGGACTCTATCTCGACCCATCACCTTGCACCGCAGTGACAGGGATGGATTCATACGTCTGCCACTCCTGGACACATGGACCGCAGATTCTTCCCCACCCATCATACCTTTTTCCTTCTCAGAACTTTCTCTCCTTCCTTTCAGTAAACAAACCCACCACACAGCATCTCCAAAGATGACTTTGGCCTTGAGGGATTTTTTCCTCAAGGCCTCCTTTGTGGAGCCAATGTAAAAAATGCACAATTTCCGCGGCCATCTTGAATTTATAGAGTTCTGCATCGATTTAGTTGCAAATTGAAATGGGGAAAGTTAGGGGGGAGCTGAACTCGAATCTAAAGTCAAAGTATTTATTTATTATTTTACAAGCAATAATTGTTCGCCTGAAACACTCATCCACATTGAAAAATCTCCTGATAAAAGATACATGACGCCAACGGGACTCGAACCCGTGTCCCTTCGATTTCCGGTCGACAGCTCTGACCACTGAGCTATGGCGGCTTATCTCTTACCCGCGAAATTATTCAATATATACTAGTGTTTCATTCAACAATTACTGCTTGTTACATTTTTCACCTGAAAACAACCAACTTTATTTTATATGAGAAAGGCATTGTAAGTGCTAACTCTCTCACTAGATGGCGTCGAGACAAATTGTCTACATTTTTAGGTGAAATACTTGAACTTGTCAAATATTAATTATTATTTTTTGGTAAACTAATGTTTTTAAGACAAGATTTTTTTATGCATAGCACAAAGGGTAACAATTATTTTACAAGCAATAATTGTTCGCCTGAAACACTCATCCACATTGAAAAATCTCCTGATAAAAGATACATGACGCCAACGGGACTCGAACCCGTGTCCCTTCGATTTCCGGTCGACCGCTCTGACCACTGAGCTATGGCGGCTTATCTCTTACCCGCGAAATTATTCAATATATACTAGTGTTTCATTCAACAATTACTGCTTGTTACATTTTTCACCTGAAAACAACCAACTTTATTTTATATGAGAAAGGCATTGTAAGTGCTAACTCTCTCACTAGATGGCGTCGAGACAAATTGTCTACATTTTTAGGTGAAATACTTGAACTTGTCAAATATTAATTATTATTTTTTGGTAAACTAATGTTTTTAAGACAAGATTTTTTTATGCATAGCACAAAGGGTAACAATTATTTTACAAGCAATAATTGTTCGCCTGAAACACTCATCCACATTGAAAAATCTCCTGATAAAAGATACATGACGCCAACGGGACTCGAACCCGTGTCCCTTCGATTTCCGGTCGACAGCTCTGACCACTGAGCTATGGCGGCTTATCTCTTACCCGCGAAATTATTCAATATATACTAGTGTTTCATTCAACAATTACTGCTTGTTACATTTTTCACCTGAAAACAACCAACTTTATTTTATATGAGAAAGGCATTGTAAGTGCTAACTCTCTCACTAGATGGCGTCGAGACAAATTGTCTACATTTTTAGGTGAAATACTTGAACTTGTCAAATATTAATTATTATTTTTTGGTAAACTAATGTTTTTAAGACAAGATTTTTTTATGCATAGCACAAAGGGTAACAATTATTTTACAAGCAATAATTGTTCGCCTGAAACACTCATCCACATTGAAAAATCTCCTGATAAAAGATACATGACGCCAACGGGACTCGAACCCGTGTCCCTTCGATTTCCGGTCGACAGCTCTGACCACTGAGCTATGGCGGCTTATCTCTTACCCGCGAAATTATTCAATATATACTAGTGTTTCATTCAACAATTACTGCTTGTTACATTTTTCACCTGAAAACAACCAACTTTATTTTATATGTCTCGACGCCATCTAGTGAGAGAGTTAGCACTTACAATGCCTTTCTCATATAAAATAAAGTTGGTTGTTTTCAGGTGAAAAATGTAACAAGCAGTAATTGTTGAATGAAACACTAGTATATATTGAATAATTTCGCGGGTAAGAGATAAGCCGCCATAGCTCAGTGGTCAGAGCTGTCGACCGGAAATCGAAGGGACACGGGTTCGAGTCCCGTTGGCGTCATGTATCTTTTATCAGGAGATTTTTCAATGTGGATGAGTGTTTCAGGCGAACAATTATTGCTTGTAAAATAATTGTTACCCTTTGTGCTATGCATAAAAAAATCTTGTCTTAAAAACATTA
Organism: Hesperophylax magnus; assembly: GCA_026573805.1. Classification (NCBI taxonomy): domain Eukaryota; kingdom Metazoa; phylum Arthropoda; class Insecta; order Trichoptera; family Limnephilidae; genus Hesperophylax; species Hesperophylax magnus. Next base: position 12,158,993 of record JAIUSX010000002.1, read on the forward strand.
GTTTACCAAAAAAAAAAAAAAAAAAAAAAAAAAAAAAAAAAAAAAAAAAAAAAAAAAAAAAAAAAAAAAAAAAAAAAAAAAAAAAAAAAAAAAAAAAAAAATCTTGTCTTAAAAACATTAGTTTACCAAAAAATAATAATTAATATTTGACAAGTTCAAGTATTTCACCTAAAAATGTAGACAATTTGTCTCGACGCCATCTAGTGAGAGAGTTAGCACTTACAATGCCTTTCTCATATAAAATAAAGTTGGTTGTTTTCAGGTGAAAAATGTAACAAGCAGTAATTGTTGAATGAAACACTAGTATATATTGAATAATTTCGCGGGTAAGAGATAAGCCGCCATAGCTCAGTGGTCAGAGCTGTCGACCGGAAATCGAAGGGACACGGGTTCGAGTCCCGTTGGCGTCATGTATCTTTTATCAGGAGATTTTTCAATGTGGATGAGTGTTTCAGGCGAACAATTATTGCTTGTAAAATAATTGTTACCCTTTGTGCTATGCATAAAAAAATCTTGTCTTAAAAACATTAGTTTACCAAAAAATAATAATTAATATTTGACAAGTTCAAGTATTTCACCTAAAAATGTAGACAATTTGTCTCGACGCCATCTAGTGAGAGAGTTAGCACTTACAATGCCTTTCTCATATAAAATAAAGTTGGTTGTTTTCAGGTGAAAAATGTAACAAGCAGTAATTGTTGAATGAAACACTAGTATATATTGAATAATTTCGCGGGTAAGAGATAAGCCGCCATAGCTCAGTGGTCAGAGCTGTCGACCGGAAATCGAAGGGACACGGGTTCGAGTCCCGTTGGCGTCATGTATCTTTTATCAGGAGATTTTTCAATGTGGATGAGTGTTTCAGGCGAACAATTATTGCTTGTAAAATAATTGTTACCCTTTGTGCTATGCATAAAAAAATCTTGTCTTAAAAACATTAGTTTACCAAAAAATAATAATTATTTATTTATTGTTTTTGTGTTTAATTCGCAGAACTCCATTTAATTTTTTAAAAAAATAATAAAAATCAAATTTAATTATATAATAATTAAGTTCTGCAAGTATTTTTTTGTTTTTGTTATTGTTACAGCTGTTTCGGCTTTTAAGGCCATTTTCAAACGGTGGTTTTAACCACGTTTAGACTTATTTATATGATTCCCAATTTAAAATGATTTATTACCGGTTAAACCGATTTACTAATAAAATAATTGTGACAATAGATTTCATATTCTGTGGGGGTATTTTGAAGGCTGTTTTCCCCACATTAATGTTTTCCTAATTGTTTAATAATGATGTGGTTGCTATTAATTTATTTAAATGTGTTATATTGTTTAGGTTTTGTGAACATACTTAGAAGCGGGGAATAAATAAATAATTTGTGGTTAAAACCACAGTTTGAAAAAGGTATTGAAAGCCGAAACAGCTGTAACAATAACAAAACCAAAAAATACTTGCAGAACTTAATAATTATATTATTAAATTTGATTTTAACTAAATTTAAAAAATATATATTTATATATAGTCAGAGTGCTAAAATTCTAGCAGCCATCTTAAAATTCTAGAGTTCTGCACCAAATTGAAAAGGGGAAAGATGAGGAGCTAAACTCAATTTTTTACTAAAGTGCAAAATATGACCTATATTGGAGTGGGTGCTAGGCATGAAATTGTTTCAAAGGGTGGACTGACGATGCAATGCAACGTCTGTCATGCCTTGAAGAGGAAGGGAGAAATTCCGGAAATGTGTTATACATGAGGAAAAGATGCGTCTTGCCGTATTTCCAGAACTAAAAGAATCTTTAAAGGGATTATGATTATTACTGTTATGGGCAAAGCCGGGAACAATTTTTTTTAAAATAATATTTTCGGATACTTTTAAGCATTCCAGACGACATCTTTTAAAGCCAACATTGCGAGAGAGGCTAGTTTTAAGCCCAAATTCAAGGTACAACTTATTTTTATTTCTTAACAAAGATTTAATTCCATCTTAAAATATTACAAGAGTTCACCATAAAAATGTACTCCAAAACATTAATAACTCCGAGCAACGCCGGACAATACGACAGCTAGTCAATAATAAAAAGGCGAGTGTCACACCGAATGATATCACGACGAGCGAAATAATTACTATGTAAACCAAAGTTCCATTTTAGGGATCGTATGTAGAACGCCGGCTTAAATTGACACGATACCTTTGGCGTGGGAGATCGAAAGCACATGCGATGTAAATTATGTTACAGGGTTGTATTAAAGTCAATTTAGTATAAAACATGCAACATTTCACGACATTTTGTAATCTGTAATAAAATTGCTTTTTTATTGTTATTTTTCCGAATAAAATGTCAGTGAAAATGTGTTAGTGCGAAAAAAAATCTAATTTCCGAAGGTTTCTGTTTTATCAACAAATTATATGGGAGGTTGTTTAATATTCGAGTTTTAACACCTTTTAATCTCCACCGGCCGGGATAATAAAACCGATCGGAATATGATTTAATTTACGAGAGCTTAATACAAACCAATAACATTGCTTTGGTTCAGCCCCGTGGGTGTGTCCCGCGCGTATGACGTCATAGACCTCCCGCGTGACGTCACGGGAATCTGCGCCTCCCCACCCCTCCCCCAAACTGCGGTGCGGGGGCAGCCCCCTTAAGAATAAAATATTTCCCGCATTTCCATAAAGTGGTTAATTGTTAAATGTAATTTGTATACCGCACGTTAACACATTCCACGAATTAGACTTTGTTTATTGTTGCTTTAAAACCCAATTTACGGCTGTGAACGTACACGTAATGAACACTGGAATATTAGAGCGAAGTATCATGAAATTATAGTCGTGTTTTAGTAGAAGCCAGCTCCCGGGAGCGGCCAGCAAACTTCACTATCCAAGCAAGATACTGGTCCAGTGGCTTGCCCAATAAAAGATAAAATATTTTTATTTAGTTTAAACACGCCCGTTAAAAAGGCTTTTACACAAAAAAGGCATACATTTAAATAATTCATTTGATATGCTCACAAACATAGATAAATATATCTGACATAAACCTATGTAAAATTATTGTACAAGAAAGAAAAAATATGTAGTTAGGTACGTAATAGGAAATAATAAATCATATCTCAGAAAAAAATATTCTTGAAAAAATTTCTAATTTCACCAAGAAATTATTTTTATATTTTCTTTCGAGTATTATAATGCCCTGAAGAAGTTACGGTAGTAGAGAAACTAGCTGTACCTCGCCACGCGTTGCTGTGGCTCAGTCTGTCTGTGTAGATAGAGAAGCAATACCGCGTTTTGCTTTTATGTCCAACAGATGGCGCTGTTTTAAAAAAACAACACGTTTTTACCTGCACCAGGTGACATCTATATATAAATACACGCGCGTATTCGAATGCAACGTTGTGTCAAAATTTCAAAGCAATCGGTCAAGAACTTTCGGAGAAATAAGATTTTGAACAAACGAACACTTACATTTTTATTTAAACAGAAAATTATTATTTATTGGGATATTTATAATTTTCTATTACAATATTTCATATCTTCCATAAATGAGGATAATCAACACATGAAAAGCCACAGCCCTTGGGTCAGGGAGCAATGCACGCCACTGCCTGGAGCTGGTATCGGAACTCGAGTAGTACTCGAGCCTCAGTAGAGTATAATCCAATGAATAGTGCAGGATAAGGCCCCCTTTGCTTATGAACAATATTCCTGAAGAAACTCCTCCAAGCAGCCAGTTTACACTGGGACTACCTTCGCCCCGATATCGGGCACTATCGGATATTTACAAGGCGAGAACCCGCTTTAATTAATACAAATGTTAAATATTTACTAGTAAGACATTTATGGATAGTGATTATCTTGCTCCTCCAATTTGCTTCATTTGGATTTTAACGGAATATGTAGGTACTATCTTGATAGGTTTGATGACCGCCATCCGAAAAAAATATGCATAACCGGGTATGAAAAATATATTCTATTTTATAATTTTGGCAAGCTCGATGTATATAATACTGGTTCACGTGCGATGATGAAAAAGCCACAACCCGCGGTGTTTTGTGGTTGGAAATTTATAATTTGTGAATTTCAAAGACGATCAAATCAATTTTATTTTATTTTTTTATTTACTTTTGGCGTTTATTTTAAACTAGCTGATGTGTACGTATTATACACATAATAACCTTTCGGAAGAAATTCACTAAATGATAGTGAAAATCCTTTGCGTATTTTGGAAGAACTAAGCGCACAAACAGACAGACATTGTATTATAGCAGAGATTAAAGATAACGAATAACATTTACTGTCATTGGTCGTGGATTGTAACTTACTGTAACGTAATATAATAAAATAAAAATTTAAATAAATAAAATATCCTTACTTGGGTAACTACGAGCCTGCATTCGAACATGCAAAAATCCTCAATCTCAATCTGCCAACGGACTTTAAGTTGGCCACGCACACGATATGTGATTCTATAATTTAACCCTTAGGGTGTCAGGACATCCACCGTGGGTTGACTAGTAGCTCACCACACATGCCTCGATTTTATCGGTGCAAGTGCGTTTTGCGTTCCTCGGTGTTTTGAACCTTCAAAAATGCTCATAGCATAATAAATTATATTATATTCACTTGGAAAGGAAATAATGTAGCTTGATATTATTGCAGTTTGTCGTTCGGTCATTTGCAAATATGTTTATTTTATCTGTGAAAAAACGCGTTGCAAAATTCATCCAAAAGTACAAGGTTATAGGCCATTCATACACGGAGATACTTTCAAGCGACTCGACTTTTGTGCGTGTAGCATACGCACCGCGCGTGTATGATTAACCGGCGATTCCTGAAATTATTTAGAGTAAAAAATGTAAACGATATTTTGGTCTCCAGTGACTTTTTTAATGTTTTTTTTTCTACAAAAACATCAGAAATTAGTAGGAATTGGACAGCTAGGATCGATGTGAGAGGTTGGGCGGTTACTCGACTGAGTGACCAGTATCGACAAGTGGAAGAATTAAAAAATAAATGCTTTTTGAATTATTTTATTATTTAAAAAAAAACTATAAAAAAGTCACCGGATACCAAAATTTAAATAATATTTTTTACTTCAAATGTTGTCAAGAATCAAATTTTGAAGTAAGTCAAGTACGTGCCTTAACACCCTGTATTATATATTTTTTTATAATATTAATGAGAAAAAAATATCTGAACCTATAAGGAATGGGACATGGGGAAAGTAAAAATTTTTTTTTTTCAAATGCATAAACACATTATCTGGCAAGACATTACAAATAACAAAAACACAATTTTGCAAAAAACTAGTTATGATAGCAGATGGAGAAAATGGTCACAGAAAGCCGGCGTACGGCGGGCAATTGTTATTTTACCCCTGGCATACCAGGGGTTAATAAACTTTAAAGAATAAATAATTACATCAAATCATTGATAACAAATAATCTATGCTCCTAGCAGGACACTATAATATTCATCAAAATTCACCCATTCTAAGACTATTCATAGTTTTGATTGCTGTATCATGTTCCTTACTATTTGTCTGTCTTTTGTACATACAAGCATTATGATCTTCCCTTTTGCACGCTTCCGTTAATAATAAATAACAATCTCCAAGCTTGAGGTTTCACTAGGGGCGAATTTCGCAGACGCTAACCATTAAACCCTAGTTGCAAAACAGCTACTATATCGCGGTAAGTTATGCGTGGATGATCGAGGTAAATAATAGCACGAATCAAGCCATTCTGCCCTTTATTAAAGCAGCCATTCTCTTCCATTTGCCAGCAAGTGAACAACCGGACAGTGGGAGGTAATCCGACCGTCAGGTGATATCCACCTACGTTAAAGTTAATGGGGTTTGCAAGCGAAATCTCTCTCGGGATAGTTAATCTGAACATATTAATTTAATCATACTTCGTTCAGTAACAGATAAATAATATATTGCTTGATTCTAGAATGTAACTAAATGAGTCATTGAGTTATTTACAAATATATCCAGGGTATTATTTACTCTTCGTAAATGAAAAAAAAAACTGGAAAAAACTTACCACTCGTGCATATTTCGAAAATTTGTAAATATTAAATATAATATTATAAATTGGGATTGTAATAAAGTGATAGATAAATGAATACGTTAAAAGCCATATCTAATAATTAATTAAGAACCTTAGTGTTATTTTAAAATACCGTCCCAAAATTTCTTGATAAACAAATTATCATGACAATACTGAATAAATATGATTTTTTTTAAAACACAGTACGTACACATAAAATAGGGAAACGGTTAATACGTACTTTTAAAATAAAATAAAAAAATTGTGTATTAGTTAGATAATAATGAGAAGTAAGTATTTCAGTTTCAGGAAATGGAAAATAATGCATTTAATAGTTAACAGTTTAAAGTTAGTTCTTTCTTCTCTTATTTAACTTCAAATATGAAGCTACAAGGAGAAAATTTAGTGATATATGAAATATTGTAAATTTATTAAAAATCTGGATAAATTATTTGTTTTCCTGTTAAAAATCTGGCCCGGAGGCGTACAACGAATGAATTGACAAATTTCATAACAAACTATCAGTAAAGAACGAATGTATTATGAGGAAGAAGGAACACGAGTTCTTCAAAATTATAATACTTCCGCATCTCATCCAATATATTCATTCGGACAAGGCCACCTGCGTGAACACGTGTTCAGATATATCCTGAATGGCTAATATTTTATTAGGAAATGGACATGCATTTACAGTTTTAACAGTATTTTGAGAAAAGGCCGTACTTATTTTTCTCCATGATCCTTGTAAGTGGTTCCCAGCTTCTTAGTTTGGGTTTAACTAAAAAAGGCAGCCTAAAAAAACTATTTTAATATTCAATTTTTGTTAGAACAACTTTTCTTTTAATAATCATTGAAGAAGGAGATAATACTAATAAATCTAAATACTGGGTTCGATTTCCAGTTGAGATCGTTACTTTTTATTTTTCTGTGTCTTGTTCTGTTTCATGTTTCCTTTAGATTTATTAGTTTTATTTTCGTCTTCAATATTTTAATATCATTATATTATTATTATTTATTTTTTTTGAAACTGTTATTTCGTGGTGGAATTCCATTATAAATATATATAAAGAACACAATTTTAAACTTTTGTCCACTTGTTTTTATTTGACCGTGACCGGTTTCAGCCTGTTAGGACCATCTTCAGACTGGTCAAATAAAAACAAGTGGAAAAAAGTAAAAAATTGTGTTCTTTATATATATTTATCATTATATTAAAACATGGCGTCAAAAAGAGATGTAAAATTTTCCGTTTTTAGCGAAATAGCTACAAAAATGCATTATTTACGGAAACTGAAATACTTATTTCTCATTGTTATAAAAGTGTTTTTATATATTAACTCACTTAATAGAAAATACACACTACAAATGACTTCCATGTAGATTTGCACGGTCGCCACTGACTACCTTTTGGTTCTAGCCCATTTAGCACGCGCTCTGTCCCTCTCGCACTGTCTGACATCGTGTATCACCATTACACTTGAACGAATTGATAATGATGATGAAACTAATTTCAATATTTGAAATTTAAGCAGACTTTTGGATCACGAAACACGCCCACATCCCACTTCTTGTATTTTTCTTTATTCTATGGAAAATAATACACATTCTCACTGTCCGAATTTGACTTGAGCCATTGACAATCAAAAAGCACTATGTGAAAGCACTATGAAACAACATGAAAGGTGCCTACAAATACCTTTATTTAATAAAGAATAACAGCATTTATTAACAGATTGAGGTGTCCAGAAATAATAATGATGCACTCTAGTTAGCAATCGAAATCGAAATATAGCGGGGGAGATGAAGAATTTTATGAAAGCCATAAAACTGGAGAAACAACGATAATTATTTTATTTTAATTTGTTGCGTCCTTCGCCCTTCAAAAATAAGAATAAAGTGTATTTGTACTCACTGTCCTCCCCCATACACGGCATCCCTGGCGCCGCCGGAACATTTGGGAAAACTGAAACAGAACGGAGAAACACATTAGTCAAGTCACATTAAAGGTATGATTAATGAAGCGGAAACGTGTCCAACAACACAGGCACACTGAACTAACAAGCGAACGAACGAAATGTGGACATACTACGAATAATGAAAATTTATAACATACACACACACCGGGAGGCTATCGCTAAAGCAGCTTATACCCAATCTATTCCACGACAAACAGGCTATGTACGTTTCTGGGTTTCTCATCTTCAAACGCAAGCAATATTACCCAATCGTGGAACAATTTATTATAATTATTATTGAAATATTTAATTTATAATTATTTTAAAATAATAAAACGATATCAAATTTTTAAAGTTCAGCCAGGTTGATTAATTTAATGCGTCACAGCTGTTTAGCCTTCTGAAAGAGAAACAACTGTCTTTATAAAACGTATTTGGTTTATACAAAATGATAAACATAAACGGTACTTAATGGAGATTTGAAAACTAAAAAATCGATAACACTATGCGTAGAATAAATAAGAAAAGTAGAAATGCCTTACATATAAATTTGAATTGAAACAAATTAGTCCAAGGTCGATCGTGAATGACACGCTTCCAGAGAGCGAGCGGGTTATTTTTTTGTCAGCACCCGGGTCTTGCAACCCTTTCTTGCGACCTACTCTTGCAACCCGGTGCCGGTGTGGCGAGGCGAACGCCCATAGATTGTCAGCACCCGGATGCCGGCTACCGGTGTGGCGTGGCGTGGCGTGACGTGGCGAGCGACCATAGAAGATCCGTGAATTTTGTAGACCAAGCATCACGTCTCGAATCACTTTCTCGGGACAGACAAAATGTAACTACTTAATAGAAGTGGTAGATTCCAGAAATCTAAAATATACTATTTGGTAAAACACGGTTTTGTATGGAAATATAGGCCTAAATTGAGCTTATATTTGGATCACGAAACACGCCCATAAGGCACATCTTGTATTATTCTTTTTTTTAATGTGTTTATTAAAAAAACATCATGTTACATCATTTACAGAAAATAGGTAACAGTGTACACATCTTAATTTACACGTTATTAAGTAATAATAATAATAATAATAATAATAATACTTGGATGACTTGTATAGCGCCGTTTTTGTGCAAAATGAGGTGTTTTTGCACAAAAACGGCGCTATACAAGTCATCCAAGTATTATTATTATTATTCAGTGTATATTTTCTTTATTCCATGTATGCAAGAGTCATATGTCTTCTATCGGAATAATTGATTTTCCTGGATGGGAGTTGAGAGCTTAAAATGTACAAAGGTACAGTAGAATCGTTTAAAAGAGATTCTTACTTCGGGGTAAGAGGACACTACGTGGGGATGATGGGGTAGGGAGGCAGTGCCGGCCCTGATCCAAACGGCGACTGGCGCGAGTAAAAGTAGACGCAAAGAGAAAATTTAGGTACTGATTTAAAATATTGCTAATTTATTAAAAATATTTTCATATTATTAGTATTCGTGTTAAAAATAGGACTGCAGGCCTTTAACTAATGAATTGACAGATTTCATAATAAACTATTAGTAAAAATCGAATGTGTGATGGCGATGGCGGAGCACAGGTTCATAACAATTTGAATATGTTCGCATTTCGTTATTATATAATAACAGGATAAACGCAGCTGCATGAACACGTGTTCCGATATATTATGAATGTACTAATAGTTAATTAGGAAATGGCCACTCTTCTTCGGCTACTTGTATTTATTTTTTAAGGACTCTGTTAGATCTTAATTTATACTGCCTAGAACCAAAGTATCATGGATGCACAAATTTTGTCATTTATAGAACCCTATTTTACCTGTTCTATAATAATGCATTCAACGAAACCAATAAAGCAGAATTTTCGTACCGTCTCAAGGTATGTAGGTTCGATGTACCTTCCACACTGATCGTTATGAATAAGAAATAGCTATTTCAATAGAGATAAGAGATGTCTCAAGACGTTGCTTATAAAGATAACTAGAAAGCTTGCAATTTCCCCGAGCTATCGTCGTGAAGTAGTGAGATGAATACGGTCGATGGACTTCCATTCCTTTACCATTATTTACCACAAAAGATTCCAGGAAAGAAAGATAAGAAAAAAGTTGGATTGATATTCAATAATCTAGATTACTCTCGGCTTGTAAGCAATACACCCTGTCCGGGGTTAAAGTGCGCTAACTTCCGGGGAGATTCTATATGAGAGTACAAGTAAAAAAGATGTAAAACATTTTTCGAAATTCCAACGATTCAAGGAAGTTTTTAGGCAAAAAAACTTGTTAGTATGGAAAAAAAAAAAATTGGAATTTCCTAAAAGGTTAATTATCTTTTTTACTTCTACCACCATGTAGAATCACCTTCCTAAGTTAGCGCACTTTACCCCCGGACACCTTGTATAATGAAATCGTATCTCATGGGTGTTTTTTGTACGTCGATCTATGATAGTAAAAGGCTAATTAAATTAATCTTTCCTTTTGTTCGTTTTTTTACTGTTATGTTGAGAAATATGATCTAAACGGTGTTAGTAAGAAAAACACCATACTTTATATTAAAATCTAGAAGTTAACAACACAAGAATTATATGTTCAATTTTAAAAAACATGATGAAATATTGTGAATATTTTTATATGGAACGACTAAAAAGTGAGGTGACAAAAACGTTCATAATACATTTGTCTAATAAAATGTGTGTTTTTTAATACAATTTTTCGTTCTCAGTCATTTTAGTTAAAAGAAAGGTGAGAACAAACAAACTGTGAAATGATTCAAATTTGCGGATTAAGATTTCAAGAAAGAAAGAATAAGATGAAGATGATCACAGTTTTAAAATACAAAATCGGCAACAAACGTATTTATGTACTGTTTTAAATTTGACATTAAATTATATAGATATTGATAACACTTCTGAAAATAAGTCCACACATCAAAATTTGATTCGCTCACAAAATATTACGTATTTGCGTAATTACAAGGATACGAGACATTATAAAACAATAGTAATTTTAATTATAGCAGTAGGATAGGTGCAGTATTTGAAGTGGCATAACACAAGAAACAAGATGAAATTAATCGCGAGAGACAGATGAATAATTGGCTTGAGGACGGATGAGGGGATGGTGTAACGGGTGACTTGAAACTGTTTGAAGGGTGAAAAATAATAATACTATAATCTTTTGGATCTTTAATCTTTTGGTCATGTTCATTCATCTCATTCGACTACTGTGAAGCCAGCATGTTCAAAATATACACGGTGTCAGGAAACTTGTGGTACAAGCGGGAAACTGGTGAATCTACATTACACATCCCAAAAAACTTATTTTTTCGATCTGATTTTTTTTAAATTTCAACTTTTTTTTTCCATTTTTAGATACAAAGGGTTAAAAAAACTTTTGTAGACAGATCTACGCTTCGACGCATTTTAAAAGACAAAAAGCTAAAATTAACCCCATGGCACAAATCTTTTTTTTCCAAATTTGACCGAAAAACTTGTAACTTCGGCTTAAATTATACCAGAAAATCGACTGCAAATGTGACGTAGATTCACCAGTTTCTCACTTGTATACGAGTTTCCCGCCACCGCACAGTGGGCTGAAAATCGCCTTTCATAGACATAGAGACTTGAATTTTCAAGGGTATTTTTTTTGGCTAGAAATGGATTCTGCTGATCATTACTATGCTATAAAATGTCGTACAAAGCAATTGCGTGTACAAATAAAGGAGTTATATTTTTTTTAAGAAAAATTTGTATGGCGCTGACATTAAAAATGAGGCTATCTCTGGAATCATAAGGTTGGCCGTTCTATCCTTACACACAGATAATACTACTATTTATTTGTATTTTTTTGACATACTTCATATTGTGGCGCAAGGTGCGATGTTTTTTTGAAAAATGAAAAATCCTCAAAGTTGAAAAAACCCTTTTTAATGTTGATGATTCATTTTAATGCTTAAACGCTTTTAGGCTTGCAGTGTAAATAAAATATTGTAAACTAGACAAAGCATACTCATATGTAAAACATTTAAGCATTAAAATGAATCTTCAACATAAAAAAGTTTTTTTTCATCTTTGAGGATTTAAAAAAAAAAAATCACAAGTTTCGCCACAATACGAAGTATGTCAAAAAAATACAAATAAAAAGTAGTATATTTGTGTGTAAGGAAATAATGGTCAACCTTATGATTCCAGAGATAGCCTCATTTTTAATGTCAGTTCCATACAAATTTTTCTTAAAAAAATTATGACTCCTTCATTTGTACACGCAATTGCTTCATACAAAATTTCATAGCATATTAATTATCAGCAGAATCCATTTCTAGCCAAAAAAAATACACTTGAAAATTCAAGTCTCTATGTCTATGAAAGGCGATTTTCAGCCCACTGTGCACAGTGTTTTGGCTTGCAGTGTAAATAAAATATTGTAAACTAGACAAAGCATACTCATATATAAAGCATTAAAATGAATCATCATCAAAAAAAGATTTTTTTTTCACTTTAGGATTTAAAAAAAAAAAATCGCACCTTGCGCCACAATATGAAGTATGTCAAAAAAATACAAATAAATAATAGTATTATCTGTGTGTAAGGATAGAACGGCCAACCTTATGATTCCAGAGATAGCCTCATTTTTAATGTCAGCGCCATACAAATTTTTCTTAAAAAAATTATAACTCCTTCATTTGTACACGCAATTGCTTCGTACGACATTTTATAGCATAGTAATGATCAGCAGAATCCATTTCTAGCCAAAAAAAATACCCTTGAAAATTCAAGTCTCTATGTCTATGAAAGGCGATTTTCAGCCCACTGTGCACCGTGAATAATATATTATTCATTTAAAGTAAAATTTGTTTTTTTAAGGTTGTACGTTTACATACACAATTGCGACTAATGAAGGAGCAGAAAATGTGACACAATATAATATCTACTAGGTACAGGTTTGTGTTTAACACACAAAATATTCAACTTTGTACAAAAATCTAATTGAATTACGGAAGTAATAGGTATTTAGAATCATTTCGGATTGTAAGAATGCTTTCAAAGAATACTGCGAAAATCGGTAAGCTTTTCTCTCAACGTAAGTTTACAAAAATGGTGAAATATTTGTATAGTCGCGGTACCAGGAGATGTTAACGTAAACCACTCCTGAAACGGGGGGTGATCGGGTAGCCAATAAATTATATTCGCAAATTACACATAAAATTGGCAGTATCTCAGTACTATTGATTTCCGCTTAGGTCCGTGCTCCGGGGACCAGAAGGTACGAGGAGGCGGGCGCTAGACATAGGCGGTGATGAAACTGTACCGGAGGTAGAACTAATCAATGTTATCATTCGATACCCAAATATTCTAGTATAGGTATCAGAACTGCGTATAAAATAATATAGACATAGAAAACCAGTCTGGACCTGGCAAGCAAAGGACACCATGTCCACACTTTCAAAAATACCATCCAGATAGTGTTCTACAGGGTTTTCCAATAAGTGGTGTTATTTTGATATTCAATCGTAAAAGATCAATGGTTTCGTTGCTTATCCAATTCCGGCCATAAAAAATCATTAATCATCTCTCGATAGCGCAATCCATTCACCGTAACTGTTGCTCCAGCCTCATTTTCGAAAAAGTAAGGTCCAATGATTCCGCCGGACCATAAGCCGCACCAAACAGTCTCACGTTGAGGATAGAGAGGCTTTTCAACAATAACTCTTGGGTTTTCCGAGCCCCAGATGCGACAATTTTGATTGTTGACGAAGCCACCGAGGTGGAAATGGGCCTCATCACTCAAGATCATTTGCATTTGATTCACTCAAATGAATTTTAATAATTTCAATGCGTTGTTGAAGCGTGTATCGTTCCTTTTTTTATTAATGGCGTAGTTTCTACTTGTCAAATGTCAAAAAATGACAGTTTTCAAAGTAACATCTACCGAAATAGCGGGCTATTCAAAATAACACCGCTTATTGGAAAACCCTATATATGCCTCTAACCATCTTTCGTTTTATGGAGACAGTAGTCAAAATGTTAAAATCATTAAATACTTTTTGAAACAGAATAACATTTGTCTGTATAATACGGAATATCCTGCTTTTAGTGTTACAGAGGATAAAATAGTTTTTGATACCGAGTAACATTTTTATGAATAATACGTAATATCGTGCTTTTTGTGTTACAGAGGATACAATACTTCTTGATACAGACTAACATTTTTATGAATAATACGGATTATCATGTATTTATTCATTAAAATGTTACTCGGTATCAAGAAGTTTTTAATGATTTTAAAAACTTCTTGATACCGAGTAACATTTTTATAAATAATGCGGAATATCGCGCTTTTTGTGTTACAGAGGATAAAATACTTCTTAATACAGAGTAACATTTTTATGAATAATACGAATTATCATGTATTATTCATTAAAATGTTACTCGGTATCAAGAAGTTTTTAATGATTTTAAAACTCTTTGATACCGAGTAACATTTTTATGAATAGTACGGAATATCGTGCTTTTTGTGTTACAGAGGATAAAATATAGATTTTATTGATACTTTGCACTTATTTCATACATTCATGTAAATTCAATTTAAGATGCGGGTACCGCTGCTCCGGAATCCATTTATCGGATAATCAACACCTCCCCATGTGGCAAGCTACGTTTGGTGACTTAGCAGGGGTGCCCGGGTTCATGGGGTGAGGATTGTCTAGGTCTTGGCGGCGGATGCGTCTGACCCCTTGCTGAGTGGCAGGCCGGATCGGGAGAGACTGATTGAGGGAGACCTTTTGAGTATTTTCCATGATACGATAATTATTAAAATTGGACAGTTTTAGGATTGTCCTGATGATGGATTCAAGTGGAATAAATAATCATTAAGACAGTTAATATTTTTTTTTATATCAATTTGTGTTTATATTGCAATTATGGTAGTTAGCAAAAAGTAAATATTTTTTACGTTTAAAATTTTGAGGAAAGCACAGTTAACACGCATTTGATACATTTACATTAAAAAAATGTCTAATTCCGCTAACACCCGTGACTAAAGATCAATCATTGCGAAAAAATAAAATTACTGCATTAACTAACTAACTAACCTAACCTAACAATACAATGTTCATTATACAATTAATAACAAACATGTACTTCTGAATAGTTTTGTTACTTCAAGAAAAATTGATTATATTTTTGGTTTATTACGATCATAAATGTATTAAAATACGTATTCATTACGATTTCTAGAAAATGACACAAAAAAGCTAATAAAAATGGGTTTTTAACACATATTTGTCAAGCATATGAGTGGTTCTGAACCCAATACTATTTACCTTGTTTATTACTAACCTTGCATTGGAATGGTTATTTATTATTTCTTGGCTAATTTGTATAGCACTGCTTTTGTGAGACGTCACCTCAGGGGCGTTTTGATTTTCTTTTTAAAATATATTGTGTCTAAATTAGGTCAATCTTTTAATTCAATCATTTTGACACTGACATTAATGTGGTATAAACATTATCACATTATGTTAAAAGGAATCGTCATATACCTCACAGATGCAGGTATAATGCCACTTAATTTAAGACGAGACAATATTCTAAAATAAAGCCAGAATCTTAACGACGTAAGTGAAGTAGCCGTGCACAAAATTATGCGACGCGCGGCCCTGGTGTATTGGACAGACCAGCGGTTGAATTTGCCCTATCAGATCTCTTAAATAAAATGAGAATCTTAACGACATAAGAGATGAGTTTTTATAAATATATGAATACAGACAAAAAATGCAACATTAACCCCCCTCAGGAGGGCTTGAGGAAAATAATTTCCTTCAGAGCCAGTGCTATCTTTGGGAGTGCTGTGTGGGGGTCTTTTTAAAGACCAGTTCGAGAGGTCAGAGGGTCGCCCCAAACTAGTCTCTCTCGATCTGGCATTCCATGAAGCTGGTGGGCAGGCGCATAATGAACACACCTCACCCGATGAACCCGGGACCCCTGCTAAATCACCAAACGTAGCGAACCACTTGGGGTGGCCTATGGCAGAGATGTTGGTTATCCAATAATGATTCCTGGGGCGGCCGTACCCAAACCCGCATCCCAAATTGAGTGTATATTGATGAAGAAATCAATAAAAGCTAGACGAAACTAAATATATAGATGTCATTATAGACTCAAAGCTGAACTTTTCAAAAGATCATTTCTTGGATGGACAAAAAAAATTCAAGAAGAAAAAAATAAATGAAAAAACAGAAAAGTCAGAAATATACAATATACTATGACCACACCGTAATTACTGTTTAAACATTATTTTTCTCGGTAATGAAGAGAAGATGAACAAAATGAAAGGAAATACATCAAAATAAAGCAATGTGAATAATACTAAAGAGCAACAACTCGGATAAGAGACGTGTGAAGCTAGTTTTAAGCAAATTATTTTAACAATGTATACATTTTTATACATAGAGATGTCTAAGGAACTCAAAAGAAAAATAAATTAAATTATATTATCACAAGATACACGAGACAATAAAACACAACAAATTACATTGCCAGCAAGGAAAAATCTAGCCCATAGAAATATCTTGTACGGAAAGCCGTCCAACCATATAATAAAATTCCGAAAGAAATTACTGTCATAGAAAATAAGTTTTGAATAATTTAAAATAATGGTCATTATTATTTTGGTTAGCAGTAAGAAATTCATTGTAGTACAATAAGTTTGTGGGATTTTTGTTCATGGAAACAAAAACATGATAAATAATCACAAAGTAATTTATATATCGTTTCTTTATTAGTTTTTTCGGTTGAATTATATCGGTGAATGGCGGGAAAAGTTGTCGAAGTTTGGATCTGGGGTGACATACTTAACAAAGTTTGCGACATGGAGTCATGTTTTAACGTCAAGGCAAATTGGCTCGAATTTAGAAGTTTTGGTGTTAGTAATGGATATTTCAGCGTTCTACGCAATAAAAAATTGATTGACGACGACCAATTATTATTATAGTAGTCGCAAAAATTAAAAAAATTTGGTCCGTTTTTTGGAAAATCATGTATTTTGACATTCTTAGAAATATATTATTATTATATATACACCATCAAACTGTTCAATTTTTATGAAAAAAATATTTGTAATTAATTAATTAGTTTGTTGATTCCGTTTCCGTTCGTCTTTGTGATATTTTCTTAGTTAAAAATAAAAAATAAGGCATTATCTATAGATATATATATCGTATGAAATATTTTGTCTAATTCAAAGTTCTCGGGATTAATTGTGCATAAAACTACCGAACTTTTTCTTTTAATTTCGTCAATCATACCAGGTCATATTTACGTAAAAATTCAATATGATATCCTCTTTAAAGAGCAAAATAAAATTAAAAGAATTAGAAACAAATCGTTAGCGAAAATGAATCATCTCTAACGGTAACAATGCCCTTCTGGCGAGGAAAACTTGGATTCTACGGTGGTGTTGGGTGGTATTGGGTGGTGTTGGACTGCAAAGGAGGGTAGGAACAATAAAATAAGTGGAAAAGTTACAATCGCACAAAAATCCGAATCTGAAGGCGGGACAGCAAATAAATTATACCCAATTTCCGAATTCAAAAAAATTTTCACTGTAAAGTGGACGGTTTGTTTTGTAAGTATATGATTCACAAATAGTCTTCCACGACAAGGAATGAATCAGATAAACGGAGGAAAAAACGATTTGGAAATCCCTTTCGAATAAACTGAAAACATTGTAGAAACATAATGTTGTTATTTAAAGCACGCTAGGGATTTTATTCAGTGGTTAACAGTGTTGAAATTGGAAACAAGGGGAATGTGTGGCGAAAGGATATAGGAAAGGGAAATAGTGGAAAAATGACTAAATTACTATTAAAATCTAGGTACGTACTTATTGAACGTATTCAGGATATTAAATTGGATTCTGAGTCTTACAACATCTTCCACTCAACAATTTCAGAAATGCTTAGTTAAAAAATATATTTAAACAGTAGGTACGATTTATGACCCTTTGTGTCGTTTTGAAAAGAGAGTAAGTGGAATTCTAAAGCGACACAATAGATATATGAGCATCGAACACCTTTCATGCTACGTATACATCCGCGAGCCGAACTGCCTAACTGAAACTCACCTTACGGGAAAGAAACGAAGCAACCGCAAATGGCGCGAAACGTCGCTTGCAGTTGATTCGATCATTTCCCGTAATTCGTGGTACGGTTCGCAAATATATACGTACCCTTAACGCGAAGCTTAATGCTAAATCATTTTTTTGATTAATCTTTTTAACGAATTGGTGTTCATTAAAAATACAAAAAATATGCTTTAGATAAATTGAAGGTTTTTCTATCGTTTCCCTTGAGTAGAATACAAATAAAAAATATAAACGTAAACCACTACTTTTTTTTCAATAGAAATGTGAGAACGCGTAAAGGAAACAACTTTAAAAAATACAGTATTATAGCTACGATTATCTATGACAGTTTCACTTGATTAACTTTTTTGCGTTCTTATAAAATAATTTACAAAATAAATAAAAACCAGTTTTGTGCTTGAAATCGAACGTTTCAAGACTCCATTTGTCAAGCGATTTTAATGCCTATTACCTACAATATAAGATATACCAAGAATATACACATTTTTGGCTTGTAGCTTCCTCTTAAGCTAAGATATTTCTCCGCAAAATGACTTGGATTCACAGTAAAGTAACTCTTAATTTATTGTGGGCATTTTTTGGTGCTGATGTTCAAATTTATTGATTAAATGGTTAATAAAATTATAATGAAAATATTTCCATATATTATTCTGTCCGTGTTCTGTAGTCACTAGTCAGGGAGGGTTCAGGTCGGTCGGGGATCAGTGGGGCAGTGTCAGACTAATCTTATTAGACAGCGGGCCCGGATTATCCATCGGACAATCAGGATACATGGCTAATTGAACGATTAATGATCCAATAAAATCTACCCATCCCACCGAGCTGATCTTATTGAACGATTTTTTAAATTTATTCTTACAATGTTAACTCTACGAAACTCAGATGTTTCATTGAGACCAATGTAATTAATATTAAATAATAATGACATTTCATGGTGGAATTCCATTATTTATTTATTTATTTACGCCCTAATGGGCTTTTACAAAAGTAGTTAACAAGTAATACAGTTGTGTTACATAGTTTACAATAAGTTATGATTTTTGATTAAATTAAGGTAAATTTAAATTAATAGTGTGGATTACGGAAAGCTAAATTAAGAAAATTAAGGAACATATAAATATAAAAACAAAAGTGTATTCACTACGGAGTTGTGAATTCATACATCTCAGTAAAATGATTAAAAAGATTTCGTTTTATAACTAATACGGAATCTTTAAGCATGTCTACAATATTCCCAAATTTATTGCCAAAATGATGTAGTCTATTTATAGGTGTTTGAGCTTCATAGTTGGTTTTAAAATTGTCACAGAAAAATGTAGCACTTTGCCTCGTATTTCTAGTCGGTACGTAAAATTTTATTTCAGCGAGAATTTCCGGGTTGTCGATGTAATTATTAATAATTTTATTTAAAAGTACAAGGTCAGAGATGATCCGCCTATCTGATAGCGTTATTAAGTTAAGTTGTTTCATCAAAAGAACATAGTTAATATTTTAAATTGGAATATTCAGTTTAAAGTTAATAAATCTTAGAAATTTGTGCTGTACCCTTTCAATATTGTCAGAATGCGTTTTATACAATATTTAATACATTATTTCATTATAATGATATAATGAAATAATGATAATCCTTTTCCACTTATTTTATTTTTTGTCTTTACCGGTTTCAGCTTATAGCCATATTCGGACTGGTACCATTATTCCTTAAACTGTAGTTTATATAAACAATATTGGGGGAGGGGGTGTTGACAGGGGTGGCATGCAATGATAATGAAGGCTAATTTATACAACGAGGTTTTCGTGAAAAAAAACACCCCAAATACGCTAGTTTAAATATGGCACTTTTAATTTATGGAGAGCCTGTGTGGGATGTTTTAAAAGGAGATTGAGGAGGGAGCCTATACCATGAAGAGAACCATGTAGGATGAAGGAAACAGGAAAGCTGGCAATCGTTCCAGAATCCAATTTTTCTAGAACTCTGACTTAAAAAGAACCTGAGCCACACTGTTACGACGGTATACTTAAATATGTGAATGTAAGAATATAGTATTAATAAAAAATATTTTCAAGTTAGTTAACATGATTTAGGCAGATACTTACGGCCAGATGTTTCATAGAATTTGAACAATTCATCAAATTTCAAAGTAAATATTCAAGTTCTCTTATTATTCCATTATGGGCCAGTTGTTTCATAGTTCTTGAATAAAAATAGAGCTTGAGCAGAACGTTCACAAAGCTTGAATATTAACTTTGATGAATTGTTTAAATTCTGTGAAACAACTGGCCCAGAGATATTTATCCATGAATGAAAAATGTTTATGAAATCTTGTTGCATTTATTGGATTCATCGAAAAATAATATATACCCAGAAGACATTGGTAAACTAAAACAGAATAATATTATAAACCCAATAATCAAGAATTCCCGCAATACATTTACGGTATTTGAGCCACAAGCTGATTTTGTGAGTGAAGCTTTCGTAGGTATGTTCATAACATTTTACCGACATTACGATTGCCACGATCCTCCAGCATTCTGGCACCGCTCCCAGCGCGGGGGGTGCAGTACGGGCTAACTGAGACTCCGCACTCCGCAGTCGGGAAGCGGCACTGAGCAGTAGAACCAAGTGTTAAGCGAGTAGACACGGTAGTACACGGTACACGACACACGGCAGTAGTTACGGTAGCAGTGCAGCATCACTGTACGAGTATAACCGCATTGCTATAATCATGTTACCGTAATATCCGTACCGCGTTGTCTCCTGTCACGCCACTTCCACTAGCCTACCACTAGCTTCAAGCTTTTACGGAGGTCTACCTAATCCCGTAAGGTTCGAGGTTGCACTTTGCACAAATGTAAGGACTGAACCGAACTGCGCTGTGACTGTATTTATAAAATCGTTTACATTTATAATATAGCAGGGGGTGGGTGGACCGTAGAGAAGTGGCGAAATATCTATTATGCTAGGTATAATGAAAATAAGTCAAAAAATTCTTTTTTGATTTTTCATTCTTACAATATCGAGACAACATCTTTACATGGTATCAAAATAAAAAAATACACTTTCATTCAATTAAAAATAGGCATTTGTTACTCAATCACCCAATGGAAAAATTCATAATTAATAAATTTGAAATCGCTCTCCAGAAAAGTTAGTGTTTATGACTTGTACTCTTTATGCTTAGCATGATAGATATTTAAATGTATTCAATGGAAAAAACACACAGAAAACTTTGTAAGAAAATGCAAGGGTTAAAAATCTGTTACATATTTAATTGTCAATTACTTTAATTAAAGTCAAAAAAACTAGGTTACCCTGCAATCGCCGTTTGTGGTAATTGTATTATCGTTATCAAAACTCTTCTGGAGGGTTTCTTCTTATGGCCCTTTGTGTATGTATTACTTGCAATGGATTACCATTGCAACACTTAGGCAAAATGTAATCACAGTTCTGCTCCGAGCTCGCTCCGGAAGGCATCAGTCAGATTAGTGACCGCGAGCGGCCGAGTGGACTAGACAGGAGATCCAAAACCTCCTGATCACAAGGCCGGGACACTGAATCGAATCAGCCTCCTAACTTCAAAAACTCAAACCTCACCTCAAAAAAATTTTTTTTTAAATAAGTTAACATTTAAAGAAGTTTTAATAATTAAGAATAAACAGGATTTTTTTTTTTTTTTTGTAAAATCCCATACAAGTTAGGAGGCTGCTTTGAATGAGTGTCCCGGCCTTGTGATCTAGGAGGTTTGGGAGCCCGGCCGCCCCTGCCTCAGAGAAGGGGTCGCACTTATTATTCCCGGAGCGGGTCCTCGGAGCACTGGTGAAACCGATACGTGACTCGCCAAGTCACATTTATTCCTGTGTTATAACTTGTCCGGACGATATGAGCCGGAGTCACGCGACGTTCCTGGGTCAGCTCTACTTCCGGTCGCTTTCCCGAAATGAATCATGCAAAGTTCAGCTGAATCCGTGAACAGTGTAATTATGAGTAATTTAAAGAGTTCATTGTGTTACTTTGCCAGAGGATCAAACCAGCGACGTTTTAATCCAAATGCCCTTTACATCTTAATATAGTCAACGTTTGACCTTCTCCCACAAAGCGAAGAAAAAGTTCACATTTGAAAAAAAAACTCGTCGAGGGAGATTTCGTAATACCTAAAGCTTTTACTTTCGAGAGAGCTGTAATGTAATTTTCTTATCGATCATTCAGGGGGATAATGTTATTTACAACTTCCTTGGTACGTAAATAAGTCAGGAATTTTCAGTGACTCTTTTTGCATGCCTCGCGTAAATAATTCACCCGACTAGATTTATCCGCTACGGGCGTGCACCATGCGACCCTTTCATTTTCCTATTAACAGTGCCTTCCTATGAATCAGAGCTATAATTAAACGTTTTATGTAGCGCAATTAACTACTAACTAATGAATAAACTGTACAGTAATTAGTACATTTTAAAGTTTTCGGTAAACGATTGAGCTAATACTTAGTGAACAAATATTTATTATCAATAAATAATTAGGTAAAGTGATTATTTTTTAAAGTAAAGGAATCTCAACATAAATATAGCAGAAGTAAAGAATTTGAAGAAAAAAATAATAATGAAGAAATGCTTTAATGGCAGCAGTAGAGAGGTGAGGGCCAATTAATGTTGGCAGTGGCATAACTCCGGGGATTATTAAATCCCAACAGAAAAACTGTTTTTGAGATGGCGGCCAGATTCGCGGTTGAAATATTGCAGGGTTCTCAATAAAATAAACACTCGCACATAAAAATAATCTGTATTCTTACACATGATGCGCCATACAACGTACAACGTGCGCAGCGTTTAGTAGACGGAAGTTTGATTTAAAAGAAACAACGCAAAGTCTGGCAGAACAAAACCCTGGGGTCAATTTGCATTTCGCGTGACCAGAATATAAATGTGTCGGAAAATGTTGTGAAAAACCAAAGGCAGCAGGAAAAGGGAAACTCGAATAATAATCCATTAGTAAAAAATATTAAATGTCCAGTGAGCCGCGGGGCGCACAGCAAAGGCAGTACAAATCCGAAAGCGCGCGAAGGAGGCATATACAAACACCATCTATCAAGAGAAACATAGAAAGAAAAATATAAGAAAATGGGGACCATGGGATGAGCACAGAGCATGAAACAAACGATGTGATAAATTACAGAATTAACAGGCACAATATGACGGGACAAACGAAGTGTCGATAATACCTCGAACCGGATGATTTTAAAAGTTCAACAATTCAATGAGTTATGTAGTACATCACGAATCACGATCGACGAACATTTCTCTTACTGAAAGCTGGTGAAAGCGGAGAGTAATATGTTATCTATAATAGAACTAACTCGAGTAGGTAGGGGGCACCATGACCATCTCCACCGGAAGCGCCGGATAGGAATACATGACGATGGCATCACACATATCTGTCCACAGCGACCTGGGCCGCTCCATCTTGCCGCTTCACTGACCACAAGGGTCACCCGGCCCACTGGCACACTGCCGTTCACTTCACTCTACCACCCTTCACTTCACTTAACGTCTCGGGCCTCACGAGATTGTCACTTTTCAAAACACAAGACACGGGGTTGTTCTTCATTTTATGATGCTGGAAAACGCGGACCTTCTATGAAGTTTACCGGTCATACTGAATGAGGTTATTTCGGAGCAAAATTTCTCACCCCTTTGTTCTGGTTGGAAAAACAATACTAAATAACGCTTTGTTTTGTTAAGCTGCAGCGCATTATTGCATTACGGAAAATGCTTGCGGCTTATCCTATATACTTGAATCACGGGTGTTCACATAAATATTAGCATTATACTCGAGAAGTGTTCCTTGTTTTAGGTAAAATATGGGTATTAATATGTAAGTTTACGGCAGGCAAACCTGGAAAATACATAAGTTTTACGAATGCGTCTGTTCTTGGGAGATATTTTAAGGCTTTTATTAGTGCGCATAAAAAGAGCCATCAGATATACAGAGGCGCCAGATAACATCAGCTCGTACGACTTTTCATGCGAGCCGTAAAGTACGGCAGGTTACCTAATATTCTAAATAATGTCTGCTTCCCTGCTGTGTTATTTCCACACAACCACAACATTTCAAGGGAAAACGTAATTCTGTTAGAAACACCAATTACGCACTTTGGCGATTAGAGCACAAATCCGAGAACTAGACAAAAAAGCTATGTCCCCCAAGTCTCGTTCGAAAAACAATTCTAATGAATGATATTATAATTGGGTTGGGATAAACATTTAGTGATTACAAACGTAGATACAGCGCATAGGGCTACTACAAAGATGTATGTATTATCTCATCTAAATATTGTGAAAAAAAAATAAAATAAGACAAGATACAAAAAATAATAAAAAAATTCATATCCAATTAACTGAATTGGATATTAGCGAGTGGAAAGAATATTTGAATATGAAACACAATACACATTTTTTGGAAACCTTATTTCGGGTTAGATTACAGAAAACGTTAATTTATTCGTACCTACTGCTCAGCAAATCTTTTCGACTGGAATCTTGAAAATATTCAAAATAAAAATTGATAAGGATAAATTTGTCATCTATGACTCAATGACAGCACTAAAGGGAGATAAGCAGTTGATTAGAAAACAAATGCAAGAGATAGGAAGGCAGGTATACAGATTAGATGGGGCGACCTACAGTTTAGCTACGCGGGCACATTATTGCGGGAACATTAACCAAACCAAGCCAATGCTAGTAGAGGGCTTCGGAGATATCTCGAAACCATTCAATTTTATTTCAATTCGAAGATTTATGATATCGTATAAATGTTCAGATTTCGTTTTTAGGAAATTTAAAGAAATTGTCCAGGAAATGTTTTGGTGGAACGTGGTAGAGAATAGATAATACTGCATTAAAAATAAATAAAATTTATAAGGAAATTTGCAATCACCGTTTGGCCAGTTAACGTGCTAAGGAAATGCTGTTTAAATATCAAACTATCGGAGATTTTTACTTAAAAATTCAAGATTTGTGTCCTCAGCAGCTTAATATTAGCATCTTGGTCTAATCGAAATTATTCTTGTTGATCAATGTGATAAAATCTCGGTGCAAACACGAATCCTTATCGTTGAATTGGCTTAATATTTCCCAAACCACTTTGAAAACAGCCGAGACAAAGGGTTTAGAAAAGTAGTATGTAGGTACCTACGACGGGTTTAAACCAAAAACATTGTGTCAAGGACATAGCACGAACTGACAAAAGTTCACGTAATCGATATTTACACCGCTGCACTCACTTCATTCCTGCTCGTTTAAAGAACTTTTAATGTTATTATTGCTTTGTTTGCTGTCCAACTGTATACAAAGCGATGCACTATTCGTTACACGGTATCACAGAACATAATGCAAAGTCTATAAACAGGTGTCGGTACATACGAACTGATAAACAGGGAGCGAAATTATTCGGTATTTCAGTACCGTAATTACCGTTATGATAAAACGACGCTAAAATAAAAACTGGCCTAGCGTGTGATTGAACAATCAGAGAATCCATCGGGACTTATCAGCTAAGATAAAAATGATTTTGAGAGGGGGGGAGGAGATACATTTAGCGGGCAGCCGAGCAGGAGGGAAAACAAACCGACCTTAATTCTATGTAAAAAGCCTTATCTTGCAACCTAGTGGGGTGGAATTAACAGCGTCTGCGGAGGGTGACCCGGCCGGGGACAGAGGAGAATGCAGAGACTCAAGCTACACAGAGGAGCAGGTAGGCAGATACTATCGCCGCCTTATCAAACAAGATAGGCATTCTTCGGATTTGTACATGACCAGATAGTGTACAGAGATAAGGAATAATTCGTATCTACATGGTTCCTTCAAAGAGGTCGCCAACACGTACTTATCTTGCTCCCGCAAATCAGCTTCACGCCCATGGCCGAGTCATAAGGTGTACAAATTATAATACCAACTGATTTCGACATAGCAGTAACAACACGGAGGTTTTTATCTTCATCTTTGTGTGTTCAACCTGTATTTTTTTCCAATCTAAACACCATCAAAGGCATATTTCGCAATATCTGCAGTTTACATAAACAAACGCGAATAGGTAGATTAAATGTAAAAATAATATCATTTTTTTAAATACACAAAATAAAATACTTTGGATATAACAATTTCCTCAAATTGGTACACATAAAACTGGCAAATAATTGTCTTCATTGGACGTAAAACAGGAAATTTAATGTCTGGCCGCGAGGAGGTTTCTGCTCGGTATGAAGAGGGAGGGTTGCGGATCGCGAGATGTGGTAGGGGGGGGGGGGGGAGGGTTGTGGTTCGGGAAGGAATAGGGGTGACCCGAGCGCCATACATATAAAGATACTAATACAGGAGTAACCACTGAGGACGAATTGCTACTTTTGTACCAAAATAGTTTTATGGCGTTTCTTGATTACCGACCCTCTCGAACCGTACGTAGGTAGTTCAATGCTTCATTTTATCCCTGCTCGACCCGTAATCAAACTTGGTAAGATTTCGTAATCAAAGGAATCACATGAAACAACAGCATAGTATGTCGCATTCAAAGAAACAAATTATTGTTTGACTAATTCGTGCCAAATTCCAACCCTACTGCGGAAGGTACACAGCGCGGAATATAAATTATAATCCAAGTTTTAATTGAAAATTCGCGAAATTCATACCTAATGTAAACGGATTGATACGCGGAAATTGAATTGAAACAGATGACAAGCTCCACCGGTTAGTTCACAGCGTTTGAATTAATTTATGTCAGTCACGAATCAGGAGCTTTTTCAAAAGTTTTATTCTATCGGACGAGGCAAATTCTCCGGCCAATGTTCAATCAGATGTCTGAATATTGTGGCACGGTACCTACAGATTATAGTACACAGAATATCCAATAATATCATAAAGATGGGCGCGATTGAAAATTGAAGGACGCGGAATGAAAGAAGTTTCACCGTGACCTACAAACACATTTAGGTTGGGAGGCTGCGCCAAGTAGAGGATGGACTACTTCGCTTCACTTTCCGCTCGAGATTTTCGGCGCCATTTTTCAGTGGTCTTTTGTTACTTAGCATCCGCTTAGAGCGACCCCGGCTAGAGGGGCCCACTACATAAATGGGACACTGTTTAAAAAAACTATCGTTTCATACTTCACACGGTGGCCGTGACTACTCATTCCACATTTCCAAAGGCACTAGATGAACTGAAGGTTGACACATTTTTTAAGGGAAACCAGACATTTTATATTTACTAACGTATTTTGAAATAGCATTGCCAATATCAATCCGGAATTTAGAAAAAGAAACTAACATAGAACTGAGTACACAAATGTCTCAAAACATGAAACATTTCTGCTGACTGGGGCTGACGTAGTTTGATTCAGAGCAGCACATTTGCGGGAACCTTATTGAAACATTAGCTGACTGGAGCTGACGTTGTTTGATTCAAAGCAGTACATTTGTGGGTACCTTATTGAAATATTAGCTGACTTTTTTTGATTCAGAGCAGTACATTTGTGGGTATCTTATTGAAACATTAGCTGACTGGAGCTGACGTTGTTTGATTCAAAGCAGTACATTTGTGGGTACCTTATTGAAATATTAGCTGACTTTTTTTGATTCAGAGCAGTACATTTGTGGGTATCTTATTGAAACATTAGCTGACTGGAGCTGACGTTGTTTGATTCAAAGCAGTACATTTGTGGGTACCTTATTGAAATATTAGCTGACTTTTTTTGATTCAGAGCAGTACATTTGTGGGTATCTTATTGAAACATTAGCTGACTGGAGCTGACGTTGTTTGATTCAAAGCAGTACATTTGTGGGTAACTTATTGAAATATTAGCTGACTTTTTTGATTCAGAGCAGTACATTTGTGGGTATCTTATTGAAACATTAGCTGACTGGAGCTGACGTTGTTTGATTCAAAGCAGTACATTTGTGGGTACCTTATTGAAATATTAGCTGACTTTTTTTGATTCAGAGCAGTACATTTGTGGGTATCTTATTGAAACATTAGCTGACTGGAGCTGACGTTGTTTGATTCAAAGCAGTACATTTGTGGGTACCTTATTGAAATATTAGCTGACTTTTTTGATTCAGAGCAGTACATTTGTGGGTATCTTATTGAAACATTAGCTGACTGGAGCTGACGTTGTTTGATTCAAAGCAGTACATTTGTGGGTACCTTATTGAAATATTAGCTGACTTTTTTTGATTCAGAGCAGTACATTTGTGGGTATCTTATTGAAACATTAGCTGACTGGAGCTGACGTTGTTTGATTCAAAGCAGTACATTTGTGGGTACCTTATTGAAATATTAGCTGACTTTTTTGATTCAGAGCAGTACATTTGTGGGTATCTTATTGAAACATTAGCTGACTGGAGCTGACGTTGTTTGATTCAAAGCAGTACATTTGTGGGTACCTTATTGAAATATTAGCTGACTTTTTTTGATTCAGAGCAGTACATTTGTGGGTATCTTATTGAAACATTAGCTGACTGGAGCTGACGTTGTTTGATTCAAAGCAGTACATTTGTGGGTACCTTATTGAAATATTAGCTGACTTTTTTTGATTCAGAGCAGTACATTTGTGGGTATCTTATTGAAACATTAGCTGACTGGAGCTGACGTTGTTTGATTTAAAGCAGTACATTTGTGGGTACCTTATTGAAATATTAGCTGACTTTTTTTGATTCAGAGCAGTACATTTGTGGGTATCTTATTGAAACATTAGCTGACTGGAGCTGACGTTGTTTGATTCATAGCAGTACATTTGTGGGTACCTTATTGAAATATTTGCTGACTTTTTTTGATTCAGAGCAGTACATTTGTGGGTATCTTATTGAAACATTAGCTGACTGGAGCTGACGTTGTTTGATTCAGAGCAGTACATTTGTGGGTACCTTATTGAAACATTAGCTGACTGGAGCTGACGTTGTTTGATTCAGAGCAGTACATTTGTGGGTACTTTATCGAAACTTTTGAGAAAATTATGCCAGGCTGTATATAATACTATATAATAGACATGCACGAAAAAACGGAATAAATCAAAATTGCATGAATTCCTTCCGTTGACGCGTACGGCGGAGTATGAAATAATTTCCAGTATATCAGTGAATAATTCAACATCCAATTGCCGATTGCTTCCCTAAAAAAATCACAATGAAATGCCATTGCCGGAGTTCACGAAGAATACAAAAAGAAATTATATATGCATTTATTATTTTACACATTAGTATTCAAGTAATGTGAAACAATAATACGTGATTGTTTTTTTTTACACTTGACTATACTGAACTATATTATTCTATGACGATCAAGATTATTTAATATAAATTTTGCATTACTATTTATTTGGTGACCGGATAAATCATCACATCTTTAAAAAGTTATATAAAGTCATGGAAAGTGATGAAACAAAAACTTTACTAACTGGGTTAAGTAGGTTAGGTTAGATTTAAATTATTTTTTTCTTCATAGTTTTTAATTACTTTATATCACTTTTTGAAGGTGTGTTGAATAGTCACTGTGTTGAGTTATCATGGAACCTATTTATTTGTATTCTCTCGACTAGCATACTAGGCTCATGCCCGTATTATGTATTCGTAAAAAAAATGTAGATATAAAAATAAAACACAAACATATGATCAACAATGATTAAATTAAATAAATAAAAGAAATAAGAAAATTTAAAAAGGCAAATTTTAATACAACATTTGCTTGATCTGCTATATTCATTAATACGACTTAAGTACTGCGAACATACTTGCAGAATCATAATGAATCGTGGAATGAAATGAATACACTTATAACGTGATGAATCAATTCGAAAGCACGAATGAAACTGCAATGTCTATTATTAATGCTTACGCTTCAGACCAGGTTCAGACGAAGCGGATACGTCCGCACGGAATTCACTAGAATGAATGCGCAAGTTGTCAAATTGTGTCAACCTTCTGACATTCGTTCACGTAATAATATGAGCTCATGAAGAATTCTTTAGTGCGGTGTCCGCTAGCTGCCCAGTAAACTTGGATTCCATGACCGTTGATCCCCTGACAGTTGGCCCTCGGACAGTTGATCCCTCGGCCAGTTGTCCCTCGGCCAGTTGTCCCTCGGACAGTTGATCTCCTAAAGCTTAAATGATTATTTCTTCCGTACAGTTAGGTTAATATGAATTCTTCATCAGTAAAGTAAGTATGCCGAGAGGATATACGGCCGTATAGCAAAAGTCGATACACTTATGTCTGCAGGCGTCTGAAGTAGGAATTCGATATACAAATATTTTTGATAATAATATATATATATTTTTTTTTATTTTTTATAATTCAATAAATGTTTACATGTTACATTTTTTGACATTTTTTTAACTACCATACAAGGCTAATGCCCGTGTTGTGGTAGTTATACATGAAATAATAATAAATATAACACAAAAGAACTAAAAAATACTATTTTATACAGGGTGCGCCAGAGAAACTTACTTATTTGAAAGTTCAATAAAAACAAAAGCATTGTAGTTATTGTTGTAATTCTTTTTTTATTTGAAAATGCAATGTACCAAGTTTTTTTTCATACTGTCTTAAAAATTACATCTTTTAAATGGCGACCCTCATCGCGCATACACTGGTTAAGTCGTTTTTTGAAGTTCTCGTCCACTCTTCTCAGCATATCAATCGGAATATTGGCAATAGCATCGCGAATGTTGTTCTTCAGGTGATCTATGGTCCGTGGTCGTTTCAAATAACCCCATAAAAAAAATCACATGGAGTCAAATCCGGAGGAGGAATTTGGAAGCGAGCGCGAAAGGCACGTTGCGTAGCAACAACTGAGCGACCGTTACAAAAGAAGCTCTCGACGGCGAAGGCCCACTGCTCTCTAGACCACAGCATAATGGCAACTGACGAGAATGGGAAACAAACTTGGGGAAGTCCCCCTCCAGATGCGCCCCCTCCCGCCCCTCTACCTGCCCAACTCAACGGTCGGGAATTTTTTCAAATAAGTAAGTTTCTCTGGCGCACCCTGTAGAAACATAAGTATGCAAGTATGAATCATACATGAAATAATAATAAAAATAACTTAGGAG
This sequence comes from Hesperophylax magnus, assembly GCA_026573805.1. NCBI lineage: Eukaryota > Metazoa > Arthropoda > Insecta > Trichoptera > Limnephilidae > Hesperophylax > Hesperophylax magnus. The sequence goes on from JAIUSX010000002.1 coordinate 12,190,243, forward strand.
AACTAAAAAATAAAAAAATAAATATAACAATAAGACATAAGTGTATCGACTTTTGTTATATGGCCGAATATCCCCTCCGCATACTTACTTTACTGATAAGGACGTACATAAGAAATAATCCTTTAGGATTTAGGGGAATAACTGTCTGAAGGATCAATTGTCCAGGGGATCAACTGTCGGGGGACCAACTGACGGGTCACTGTAAACTTTGTGTCGTGAGTAATCCGCGTGTAATTGAGGGAGAGGTTGCAACGGAGCTTTCGGCGGTATCTTATGAACATTTAACAGCTTCCAATGCATATGCGCGCGAATCGAGTCTAGTATGAATGCAGCCCTTACATACATTACTTAGGAATTATGAATCGTTAAGAAAACGGAATAGCTACAATGGAAAGTACTTAGGGAATGCGTATAGCCGTGTTTCGGTCATAAACCATTTTATTACTTGAGAGGATTCAGAAGCACTCAAGATGATATCCACAATCCAGATGCTATAACAGCACATAAATCTTTTTCCCTTTGTTAGATCATACCTACACTTAAATCAGAGGTTCCTCACAAAAATATTGATTCGGCCCGCTGACGTGTGCGGCTAGGGCTACATGTCAGAACGCGTATTACATCTCATGAATAATGTCCCCCATTAAATGAGTTTTCTCTGATGAAGCATGAGGAGGTTAATATTTCAACGGGATACGCGGGCACCCGGGAGACAGCAGGAGGTAGCCCGTATCAGCTAACCACCCGTGGGGTGGTTTTGGGGAGAGGGGGAGGGGGGTAATCCCATCCCTCCTTCATACGCAAAAGGGCCGAGATTTTTCAAACTTTAAAATGGATGTGACTTTAACTCTCAGGCAACGGAGGGTGGAGAATCCAACACGGTAAGTACTTACCCATTATTTTTAAATTACGGTTACGAAACTAACTTTCGGCGGAAAAGTTGGAATAATTGAAATGTTAGAGATGTCCGCAATAACAAAAAAAATGTGAGAGAAAAAAAAAACCGAGCAATAAAGATATCCATAGATGATGTTGTACATTGGAATTAAGTGTTACGTATCCTTCGTCAGCAAAAGTTAATAATCCTATTTGCCGTGAGATTCTTAAATCATTATTAATACCGCACAAGAGTCCCAACCGTCTGGAGCCAGTGAGACTATGGAATACGCCATGTGAGGCTGAAGGTTGTGGGGAGGGGAAGAGAAAGGTGGGGGAGTACCTGACTATTCAGATCTGGTCACCAAACACGGCTAAAGCCATTTCAAGCAACGTTTCAATTCCGAATGATGGTCTTACACTAGGGCTATACTGAGAGTATCTTCCACTATGGAACGTGCCGCAAGTTAACTTTGTATTATTTCAAATGACTAAATTGTGAAATAACACAAATTCATCAAATAAAATTTACTTGCGCACGCCGAGATTTGAAGCCGCGACCTTCTGCTTGGTACTCGAGAGCCTTACCCGTCGACCACAGACAGAGGCCGTAGAATATATATATATAATAGAAACAACATTCCCGACTGACTTATTATACAGGGTGTCCGGAAACTCGTAGTACAAGCGGGAAACTGGTGAATCTACATCACATTTGGAGTCGATTTTGTGGTATATTTTTTTTGATTTGAGCTTTCGTTATCGAGTAAATCGAGTTAGAAGTTCATTTTTTTTTTTTTATTTTTTTTTTTTTTTTTAATCAAATTCTTATAAATTATTACTGAAGATCAAAGTACCCAACTAATTAAAACTATTTGAAAGTAAAACAAATGAAGAAACTCGGATTTTAAGCATTATTTTGAAATCACCCTTTATTTAATCCGGTGTAATCACAAAATATTTCTGCTCTGCAGGGTTAAAACATCTGTTGTTCAACCCTAAACACCAGAAAAAACTTTAACCCAAAAATAGCCGAAAAATATTTTTTTTTGTTTTTTTTTTTTTTTTTTTTTGTGAAAATAATCAAATCAAAAAACTTTATGATTTTTTGGGTTCCCCATGTGGTGTAGATTCTCCAGTTTCCCGCTTGTACTACGAGTTTCCGGACACCGTGTATAAAGAAACTAAAATATTGAATATTCGTAAATTATAAAACAAAAATACTATCGAATAAATGAAAATAGAATAAGCAAAAGATTAATTATGTATTTTACACCCGAAATCAATACCAAATTAACGAGTCAGCAGTTTTATTGGTACTCGTACATTTAATCTTCAAATGACTAATTAAATATCATACTGTATAAAATAATCAAAATTATGGCTGAATGATTTAGATTTTGAAACGGAATAACTTCAAAATTTACGTTATATACTTACCTACTGTAATTATTGTGCTAAAAAATAATAAAATTAAATCTTTAGTTTTATTTCTTCACAACAATATCACATTACCATATCTTTAAAATTTACATTATAACCTAAATCGATGACGTATTTTTGTGTTTTATTTAATTTAAAAAGTATATTTCTATTCTAATAATACTACTTGTTTTAAATTGTATTACCCACAAACACGCAGTGCTTTGGTGGGGTACATTTACTTACCTTTGTTAATATTTTAGAAGTACGTAATTTTTTTAAATATACGTACTTTTGTTGAAATATTATTGGGCAAAAATAAAGAATATAAAAATCGTTTATCATATTATCTTCTTCATAACCCCTCAGGTCTCTGGCATATTGACCATTAGATTTCTTAAAGACGCCGTCACAAGTTTGGAGAATTCGAGTGTATTTCCTCTTTGTAATAAAATTTGAATAAATGGAATATTTCTTAACGTATCCAAAAACTAAAAACTGATTAAGAAAGGTGATGAAAAATTTCAAATTTTATTGTTAGAAATAAACATATAATTTCAGAAATATTAAAATTTGGATTACTAACATAAAAAAGTTTATTTAATTAAAACCTTACGTTTTTTGTCTAAGCACTGAACAAAAATTACGGATAGCAAAAAAACACACACTTTATTAGAAAAATGTATTAAATATATATTTATTACTGTTACTTCACTTTTTTGTCGTTTCATATAAAATCAATTTATAAAAAATTCACAAAATTTCATAAATTTTTCTCAAATTGCAGTCGGAATCGTGGGTTTCATAGAGGTGCACATTTTAATTCTTATGTAGTTAACTTGTAGATTTGAATATAAAGTGTATTGTTTTATCTTCGTAACACCATTTAGATCATATTTCCCACCATGATAGTAAGGGAGTAATTGACTCTACGGGTAATAGCTGTTTGTTCGCAAAACCGAACAAATTAGCCTGAAGAGTTAAGCTAACTTCGAAATTATTTAAAATGATATTGGCTGCAGTATAAATGAAAAACATCGAAACTTATAAGTTTTGTAATATTACAGAACTCATGATGCATTCACTAACGCATTAACCAATGCGATGCGACGTATGAACAGCGACCGATAAAAAAGCTCCATTACGGGTTTTTAAAGACATAACGTAAAAAAGTGTTCTGATAAGTTCTGGTTTGGAAAGGTTGGAACGTTTGGCAGTGCTGGCATCGCGCCAGGGGGCTGGCAATATGGTCCGGCGAGTGCGGCACGACCATCTATTTTATTACATTATAATACGGGCACATATTATTATTCGGGTGGGATGCCGTAATATTGTAACACTTTCAAGTGCAGATATGATAAAAGTGGCGGAGAATTCTTGGGGTGGGTGAGCGCAGTAGCCTGATAGCTGCTGAATCGGTTTTTTGTGGCCTACCCGCCCTAGCCACAGAGATGCGAGATATCTCAGAAGGGCGGGAGCTGGATTCGTTCATGCAGATGCTCAAATATTTAATATTATGGTGTGCGGAAACTAATAGTACAAGCAGGAGTCTAATTTACACTTAGAGTTAGTTGATTTTGTGGTTATACTTTTATTTTATTTGATCTTTCGTTTTCGAGTAAATCCAGTCCGAAATTCGACTTTTTTTACATTTAAAAAAAAATTAATAAGCGCAGACCCGGCTCCATAATTTATTAACACTAGAGATGGAAAACTAAAAGAAATCTAACTGAAAATTCGAAATAAAATGTTTTTTAGGTTTCATATGTGATGTAGATTCATCAGTTTCCTGCTTGTATTACGAGTTTCAGAACACCGTATATTTTTATTTTCAGTAATATATAAGACTTTCAATCGCTTCGCATTAAAAATTGATACATTTTAAAATTTAATGAAAAATTCAAAACTCTACAGTTATCACTCACGTATTGCTATTGAATAAGAGCTGTATGTTTAAAGTATTAATTTTTCAAGCGAGAATTAATAAAGCTCAAGAGTTACATGAATTCAGAAACCATGGAAACGTAGCATCTGATAGGAAATGTTATGAAGCTGAGAGAGGGAAACGAGAAAGGGTAAATAATGACCGAGAAGTATCAATTTTGAATGGTGGTGTCTCACCAGGTCGATATTGAGAGAATCTTGCACACTGGAACGAGGCTAGCGATTGACAAACTGTTCGAAAAATGAATAGTAATAAATATACATTACATATAGAAGAACTCGGTCGGTGGCCGAGTTGATATCGCGTTTGGGTCCCACCCAGGTGTGTTCAATTCCTCGGCTGGCTAAGTCCTCCATCACAACACAAGCAACATTTTCAGCTTACTGTGGTGGTAGTAGGAGTTTTTCAAATATTGTCAGGTTATTTGTAACCCGGAAATGTTGGTCTTTCTTTAAAAAAAATAAATAATTATAGGTTAAGTAATATCCGATCTGTTAAAAGGAAATTACAAAACCACAATTCTGTTGACATTCGTCGTTTTAAATAAGTGGTATAGAAATACAACAAACTTACGTACTCACCGATATCGGGAATTGCTAATTTGAAAACGAAATTTCTGGATTGTTTACTACGTGAATGTGCTAATTATTCTAGATTTAATTTGTTATTATTAATTTTAATTCCTTTATTTTTCCCAAATTTTACATTAATTACATACAATATTATATAAATCAATAGGAATAATGGGAACCCACTAAGGCGCAGCCTGTGCGTGGGTAATATATTTAAGTTATTATATTATTGTACCTAGAAATAAACAAACTGTGGGCATATAAAACAAAAACAAGATTACATTTTGTCTAAGCGGTTTGTATAAAAAGTGTTTACAATAGTGTATAGTGAAGTTATAAGTGTTTAGTGTAATATATGGTGAATATTTTATGAGATTATTATTAATTAGCTTTTTCAAATATACAGTAAGTCCGGGGGTGCACTAACTTCACAAGGTGGTTCTAGATGATGGTAGAAGTAAAAAAAAAACTTTTTCGAAATTCCATCGTTTTTTTCTCATACGCTTTCAACAACACTTTACGCAACAATTCTTTTTTACCTAAAAACTCTACCTTAAAACGTTGGAATTTGGAAAAAGTCATTAATCTCTTTTACTTGTACGTACTAGAAAATTTAGTTCAAACAATAATTTAAAAAGGAAAGTACCTACATTCGTAATTCTTTTCAAGAAACCCATCCGCTTTTGTATGAATGCACATACAATTTAAAATTAAGTTTGACGTGTGATCAAAAGTGAATCAATCCGAATAATGGAGCCTCAATACGGACTATTAAGTATGTGAGTGCGCAATAAAATGTATCTAAGAAGCAAATATCTATGCAGTATTATTGCAGGCAATATTGGGTCAGAGTTGCAGGTGCCGTTTCTATAGATTTTTCAGGGTGCATCTTTGGGGTGGGTTGTTATCTAAGTACTTCAGTTGTCAGTAGGGTGGCCGCAGAGCATTATCGTTACACTTACCCTCGACAAAACCACTCTCAAGTAAAAGGCAGACTTTTATCTGGCGGACACTACCGACACCTATAGAATAATAATATACACAGGAATTGGATTTGAACCTGGTGAATTTTGCATCGTCTTAGAAAAGACTTCGGAGTCTTAATATTAAAAAGTTTTTTAGGGTTTAGAAGTCAACACAATATTTATTTTGAGTACGATATAAGCATATAATGAAGAAGAACATAAGACATGAGATGTGGGCGTGTATTCTGGAGTCAGTGCGTCTTTGACATCCCCAATTGGGGTGTGTTGTTAGGCTGAAGGAAGTGGGAAGGGGAAGGGGAAGGGGGAAGGGGAAGGGGGAAGGGGAAGGGGAAGGGGAAGGGGAAGGGGAAGGGGAAGGGGAAGGGGAAGGGGAAGGGGAAGGGGAAGGGGAAGGGGAAGGGGAAGGGGAAGGGGAAGGGGAAGGGGAGGGGGAAGGGGAAGGGAAGGGGAGGGGAAGGGGAAGGGGAAGGGGAAGGGGAAGGGGAAGGGGAAGGGGAAAGGGAAAGGGAAAGGGAAAGGGAAAGGGAAAGGGAAAGGGAAAGGGAAAGGGAAAGGGAAAGGGAAAGGGAAAGGGAAAGGGAAAGGGAAAGGGAAAGGGAAAGGGAAAGGGAAAGGGAAAGGGAAAGGGAAAGGGAAAAGGAAAGGGAAAGGGAAAGGGAAAGGGAAAGGGAAAGGGAAAGGGAAAGGGAAAGGGAAAGGGAAAGGGAAAGGGAAAGGGAAAGGGAAAGGGAAAGGGAAGGGGATACTATGTGGCTGTTCAGATTTGGTCATACATATATTGCATTATATAATATTGTAGAGATTAATCTATTATTCATTAATCATTTATTAAAAAGAAACGATATTCAGTTAAGTAATTCGAATATCAATACACTTTATAAAAGATAATACTATTTATTCTAAAGACTAACCACTAAAGAAGCATGTTATACACAGAATTAAACAAGCTATAAACGAGATAATTGGAAACAATTTTTCTAATTCTCGGTGGTGCCGATTGCCGAAAGCTAATCTAATCATCACAAAGCGATTACAACAGGTGATGTCACGTGTTTACACTAGTGGGAGGCGATGCCGTGACTGTTACAACAGACTGTTACCAACAACTATCAGCCAGAACTAGATAAAGCAGTACTCAAAGATATTAGAAGAACGAGATGTGCTATGCGCAGTTCGTACTGAGTGGAATTGTTTTGCCGAGTGTCGCCGGTTTTGTTCACCAATACTACTGCACACCTTCGCTTACGCTAAGGCATCGCTAAGGTATCCGCACTAATACATAGAACAGATTTCTGTGCGTACACGTCCCGATACCGTTCAAAGTACCCTAATTAGGTAGTACTCCGGCTACGGTTCGGCGGCCAACATAGCATATCTCGTTCTTCTAATATCTTTGGCAGTACTCTAATATAGTAATGTTATCCAGCATATTGGACAGCGTTTGAACAGCTTACACGAACTTCAGGGAAGCGATTTAATGCAATATGTAACCTTATATTTTATGTGAAAACTGCACACGAGTCTCAACTGCTTCCAACTGTCTGGAGCCAGCGGGATTATGGCATCCCTAATTGGGGTGTTGGGAGGTTGAAGGTAGTAAAAAGGGAAGTACCTGATTACCAGATTTGGTCACTAAGCACGGCTCTTGTCATTTTAATTCTGAATGGTGATCTTTCACCAATGCGATACTTATGTAGATGCCACATTGGAATAAGGAATAATACAAAAATAATCTTTTAAGATTTTAGGAGAAATCGTATCAATTTCCGCTTTTTGATTTCCCGAATCCAACAAATAAAATCGATACTAAGAACGGATTATTTGACGTGTTTCTCGTGAATTAATTTACTTTCAATATTTATTCTTATCGTTGGGTCTAATCGTGAATGTTTACATAATTTAAGATAATATCAGTATCTTAAGGTGAAAACGCGGCGGTCGATAAAACATGCTTTGAGAAGTCACTAACGGGAATAAGACGAAATAAATCCACATAACTAATTTATTTTTAACGTTTAATTTTAACAACCAAAATGTTTACGTTATTTCTTCCCTTAGATATCGATATTGATAAATTCACGATCAATATAATTCTAACAATTAAAAAGAACACTTAGGACGGGTTGTTTCGGAGAATTTGAACAATTCATCCAATTTCAACGTTCATTTTCCAGTTCCGCGAAAGATTTTTTCAAGTTCTGTTTTTATTTCAGTTCTGTCAAGCCAATAACCTATAATGATATATTAACAGAATTTGCATAGGACTTTCACAGACCCCGAAAATGAACATTGAAATTTGATGAATTGTTCAAATTCTCCGAAACAACCCGTCCTTAAAAAGCATTTAAAAAAATCAATTTCCAAAAACAAATAGTTCGCACACGGAGAAAAACGAGTATTCCTAATGTATTATGAATATCTTCAAATTATTGGTGATCCGGTTAAAAACAGGATTGCAGGCCGTTTCCTGATAAACTTTTAGTAAATTTCTAATAATATCGGAACACGTGTTCATGCATCTGCGTTTGTCTAGATTTCTGTGAACACGTGTTCCGACATCGTGAAAACATTGGTATTTTACTAAAAGTTTATCAGAAAACCTATCAATTCATTCGTTAAGGGCGTGCAATCCCGTTTTTAACCAGATTACGAATAATTTCTTAATAATTTAAAGAGATTCTTAATAAATTAGCAATATTTTTTTATCAGTAAGTTTTCTCCGTGCAATATGATTCGATGGCTAAGAACATACCCTCGGGGGTGAAAGTGAGATTCTACCTATAATTTTGAAACTACATAGTATCTTAATGGTGTATCTAACATGGTTCCATGATAACTCAACACAGTGACAATTCAATACACTTTTAAAAAGTGATATAAAGTCATTAGAAACGATGAAAAAAAAATTTAAACCTAACCAAACCTACTTAACCCAGTTAATAATAAAGTTTTTATTTCATCACTTTCCATGACTTTATATAACTTTTTAAAGATGTGATGAATTATCATTTTGATTTTTTGATGATTTATCCAGTCACCATCTAACATATATAAAAAAAAACTTTTCAGCACACTGATTTTAGAAACTAACATTAAAGCGTCAATAAATTAAGTGTAGTTTAATATTTCCAGCCTGATTGTATCTATCGGTATGAATCAGAGGGAAAACTTAACTTGTAAAGTGGGGCCAGAGAATGATCGTCTGCCGACAGTGTGCAGTTCAGCAGTTGGGTAGTTTAGTTAAGGCTGGCAAGTCTCGAGATGGCGGTGATTAATTGGTGGTATTATGGTCCACCACCTCCCGAACATTGAAATCCACTCAGCGAACCACCCCGTTTTGTACACGAACATGACGGCATATTCAATGAGACTCCAGGGTGCTTTAATCTCAAAGTTATTACTTATTAAAGGGTTTCTAACCGAATATCAAATTCCAAATTAAGACGAAAATGGTCGAACTTTAAAAACATGTTGTAAATTCATAAGAAAATTACTAGTTAATACAATTTTTTCTTGTTGATATTTTTCCATAAGTTCACATGTATGAACAGATGTCAAATGGTGGATGCATCATTTGATCGCATTTACGGTTATGAATTTTTGATTTTATTTTTGATTGTGGCTCCATTTTCAATGGTAGGTATATTTCACTTTAAAATGGATGTCTTTAGATTTTGAAAAACATTATTTTAACCCTAGAAGACTAATTAAACTAAAATGCACGCAGTCGATTTGACTAACACAATATGCTGCACATGTTATGCTATATTTATCTAACGAATGCGCCGATCGCGCTAGTTCTCCTTTTCAACTCAGCCGCCGACGACAGCTTGCAGGGACCGGGCTACGGGGGAAAGTGCAGTCATTTTAGATATATATATATATATATATATAATATATATATATATATATATATATATATATACGACACCGTTGTTAGTCCAGTCTGTGGAGAACACAAGGTATATAAATGTGTCAAATTTATGATTTATAAGATAATTAACATTTAAAGTTTTTTAAAGAGGACGAAAGAAAAATATTTTGTTTTTCGTTAATTTTCGTAAGATTCGTGTTAATTCGCGCTAATTTTTCGAATAGGTATATCCTTTACACAAAGTTGTTTCATAAAATAACACACACGTTTGAAACATTCGTAAACAAAAAATCATTTTGTGAGGGTTGTTATTAGTGTTAGTCAAAATGACAAATGGTTAGGTTTTACGTATAAAATATGATTAGCCTTGTAGGGTTAAAGTTATGTATTTAGTGGTAAAGGCAGGTAGTTTACCACTTGGTAAGAATATTTTCAATTTCTTCCTTTTATGTCGTCGTGTAAGTAATTTATGAATACGGTAAATTAGTCGATAGTCACTTTAACGGGTGTGTATTTAACTAATGATTCTATTTGCATTACTATCAATGTTTTTTTTATCGCAATTTCAACACAATTGAAATGTGGATAAATAAGTTAAGGCGCGTCCTACCATGAATAGATAAGGTAAGTAAATTATAAGTTGTTTATCGAATGTCCAAAATATTTGGAAATGTACTGATATAAAAATAAACATAATATTACCCAATTTCTTAATCAGGGGAATGGTGCCGTAGCGGACTGTGGGGATCCCTCCCGTTGGTTACCAACAATCACAACCCGGTCCACGTTGAGCAGGAAAGGGAATAAAAAAATACATAATAGCATGGCTCAAAAAATTACGAGGCACCGAGTCCCGTGCGGGAGCCACGGGGTTGCAGCACTTACTTAATGAGTTTGAAGAAAGCCTTGCATTTCACGGAATTCACTACTAATAATGAAAACGGCGGGCGAGCTACTGTACGTTAGACGATGATTACACCGGGTTGAAGGCCCATCAGAGAAAAATTGTTTTTAGAAGTGTAATAATCTAAAACTTAATTTAAGTAAGAAGCGTACAGCAAAATATGTAGTATTGCGTAAATCAGAACTGGCGTGAAAATTAACAATCAATGCGAATCCCATGTAAATGTGAGATTTAAATGCTACATTTTGTAGTCTGAAATGGGTCGCTCCGAAACAATGAAAAGAAATGTGGAGGAGTATTTAAATAAACAAAGGGATAAAACGATTTTCTGATCTTATTCCGTGGGAGAAATAATGGTCCCTATCCGGCCACGCCTCCGTTTTCTCAAATTCCGGGACATTAAACATTCCTCATGTTTGTAAACGAACCGATGAATATTTAATAGTGCAGTAGACAGCGGCACATATCCAACCCCAACCCAGATATAAGTATAGGAGCTGGGTGTATTGGACTCGAGGAAAGCTAAATTCTATTTCCCAGAGATCTGACAGCAGTGTTGCCATATACAAGGTTTTTTTTTACCGTTTTTTAATGTATTTTTTTACCGTTTTGCATAATTTTTGGGTCATTTACACCTAGATAGTTTTTTGAAAAAAAAAACATGTTGAAGAAGAAACGGTTTTATCAGTAACCAAAAATACGTACTTTTTAATGAAATACGATTTTTTAGCATGGGTCGCGTGGAAGAAATCCCGAATTCAGGAATGTAGCTCTTGTACGGGTTCAAGTTTACAGTGTGTAGGTACATCTAAGTATTATCAATAAATAATAAAAATACATTTTAAAATGAAATTAATATATCGTGTAGTTTTAATAACCATCGTAAAATGTACAAAAAATAAATTATTAGAGTTGTGCGAGAAGAATTTTTTTTCTTCTCCCTCATCTCACATGGATCTGAAAAAACTTTTAAAATTATTCGTTTACCAATAAATTATTAAATAATAACACATATTGGAAACTTTGTTTTCTTATTTAAATCTATATAATAAAAATGTTAAAAATTCGTTCGTTCATTCGTGTATGTTTTATATACCTATATTATATAGATGTCCACATGTGACAGGTAAAAACATGCTTTGGTAAGTATAGAACAGTATATTATCTCCATATATAGTTAGTAATAACATCGATCATTGTATAAATGTATTATATATTTGTACAGCGCCCTTGAGATGATTTTGCACAAAAAACGGCGCTATAAAAATCATCCAAATATCATTATCATTATTATTTAATAGAAAAACATCAACTGGACAAAAATGTTTTTTTTTTAAACAGTGCCATTTTTGGATGTAAAAGCAACACGAACTATTGTTAGTCTATCTGCACAGAGAGACTGAGCCACATCAATACGTGGCGGGGTACATCTAGTTCTCAATAAAAATGTTAAGAAAAGTATGAACAAGGTAAAATATGTTTTTTTTTACCCCCGAAACATGTTTATTATTTTATTTTTGGGATATGGCACCACTGTCTGAGTCGAGTCGGACCGGAGTGGAAATTGGGAAAACAGATTCCTTTCAAGTAGGCCCGCTGTACTGTAAGCAGCCGTGCCTATCTTTTCGGGGCCATTTTACCTCCGCTCAGCTCTGGGAAGGGAAACGATCAATTATTTCATAGTACATATAGTGATTTATTTTTGGCATATTATGCCGTGTTGCGCTACCTCCTTCTTTAGCCAACTTTTCGGACAGCATTACACTGTCCTGATGATGGACCAGTATAGTACCCCAAAAATAGATCACTATAATACTTTTGACCGTGAAAATCTCAAAACAATTAGTTTATACGTTGAAAAATTAAAATCACAAATAAATAAATATTAAGGTGATGCACTACGTCGTTTAATATTTTAAATTGAGCCGCTATCAATAACAACCCTTACGTAGATGGCAATAAGGTTTAAATTCCCGCTTAACACCATCCGCCTGTTTTGATTTATTCAAGAAAAAAACATGGCCAAAAAGTGCCTTTTATTTTATTTTGTGGATGTTCAGGCATAAATATTTAATTTTTTATCGATCATTTTATAAATAACTTAATTTGCCACATTATAAAATAAAATCATAACCGAAAATGGGTTCGTAAGTAGGAGATTTTGAACTTTAAAGCAGTTTTCATAGGCCTTTAAATTATTTTTTTCTGGGCTTATAAAAAGACTTGTCTAAAAAATACTCGATTATTTCAAAGGCCAAGATGTATTCTAATCGCAGTATTTAATTAAATCATCTGAAACATTTCTAGGCGACCAAATTTTCAAACCAAAAACACACGATTTTGCATTACTGCGTATGGCATCGCCTTAATACAGAAATAAGTCAAATAAACCAAATTGCGTACATTTCTCAAACCTTCAGAGATAACATTGTAGCAGTCAACCAACTATACTAACGGCACGGTAGAGTAAAATAATGCTCGTCCAACGAAAGGGGTATTTTATATGTGCATATATCCAATAAAATAAAACGAATCTACCTAGGGCCTTACTAATAAACGTGTGTTGAATTTTACAAACCGATAAACAACAACTAATGTAGGACAAAATTGCGCACAAATTTCTGTTGCGCACAAATTTATTAGTAAGGGGACTAGTATTTCATTTATTTTATGTCATCAGAGAAAGAGTTTTTAAGACCCGTCTGTGCCATTAATTATTTTCTGGTTAAAATGTGAAACCAAAATTTAACGACTCTTGAAACTCGCTTAGCTAGCTTAGTCGGTGTTGGTTTTCTCCTATGGCCAACTTAAGTTTTATTTTTATGAGCTAACACAAAAACCTTATCTAAATCAGACTGTATTTTCCGTACGTAATAACTATACAGCACAAACATAAGGCAAATTACTCAATAAAAACTTCTGAGAGTGATTATTAAAACCTCTCTGAATGGCTAATGAGAAAAGATCACAAGGCAATTGATGACATCTTATGAAATAGAACTTGGTTTTTTATTGGTTACTTTTAATTAGTTAGTTTTGATTTGATTTACACATTAATGACATTAAGTCCAGATCACTTAAAATGATAGGATTTATTCACAGAATAACACCTAAATTCTAACAATAAACCTTTCAAAGATCCTCAATCAATTATTATTTTTTGGGAAACTAATGTTCTATTATTCGCCTGAAACACTCAAATGAGTGTTTCAGGCGAATAATTATTGCTTGTAAAATAATTGTTACCCTTTGTGCTATGCATAAAAAATCTTGTCTTAAACATTAGTTTCCCAAAAAATAATAATTAATATTTGACAAGTTCAAGTATTTCACCTAAAAATGTAGACAATTTGCCTCGACGCCATCTAGTGAGAGAGTTAGCACTTACAATGCCTTTCTCATATAAAATAAAGTTGGTTGTTTTCAGGTGAAAAAATGTAACAAGCAGTAATTGTTGAATGAAATACTAGTATATATTGAATTATTTCGCGGATAAGAGATAAGCCGCCATAGCTCAGTGGTCAGAGCTGTCGACCGGAAATCGAAGGGACACGGGTTCGAGTCCCGTTGGCGTCATGTATCTTTTATCAGGAGATTTTTCAATGTGGATGAGTGTTTCAGGCGAATAATTATTGCTTGTAAAATAATTGTTATTATTATTTACTATTTATATTATTATTTACTATGCCTTAATTAGAAGTAAACTTGAATATGGAAGCACTATTTGGAATACACATTATTGCAAGTATGAAAACATTATAGAATCGGTTCAAAAAAATGCTTAGACTATTATCTTTCAAATGTGACTACATGACCATTGCAGATCATACGACGCAAGTCGTGATTACTTTAAGATTAATACACTTAAAATAAGAAGGCAAATGACTGACCTAATATGTTTGCATAAAATTATCCACGGTCATCTTGATACCTCATTATGTCTTTGCAATATTGAAATAAATGTCCCCAATTCCAACTGTTTAAGACACCATAGCATTTTTAACCTGAATATTTTCAAAAATAATATCGCCTATTTTAGCCCTCTGACCCAAATGTGTAGACTGTATAATAAGATTGAGTGTGCTGAAGTAGATATTTTTGTCGATAATTTGTATAGATTCAGAAAAAAAATTCTGCTATCGTTAAATAATATGTTGCACTGATTATATTATGTATTATTTGCGTCTCTTACTTTTCTGTGATATTTTTATTTAATAATTATTTTTAATTTTTATTTGTTTTATATTTTAATCTTTATTTAGGTATATGAGAATTAATGTGTCTTTGTATGTTAACTGAGTTTTTATAACTGGATTGTTCTCACGTAAGTGAGATCGTCTGTAAAAACCCAGTATAAATAAATAAATAAATTAGTGGTTATTTATGCGTAGTATTTATTTATGCGTCTCGCATTTTCACTTTATATTGTTTTACATCTTTTTACCTTATCGTCGAATAGAAACTAGATAACATTATCTTTCCGGTGTTTGCATCTAAAATAAAGATAACTATTTCTAAATAATAAAATTAATTTATAACAAACCTGAAAAATGTTGTCAAAAACGATAACGATGTTTTTACTCCAATCGTAGGGATTTCGAAAACACATTTGTATTGTTTGAAGAATTTGTAAGAAAACTGTCACTTCAGTGTTATCTCGTTCATATTATAAAAAAATAATTTTTAAAGTTAAATCGATTGTTACGATAGCGACGCGAAATATGAAATATTCATTTTGGCTATTTTTAGGATTTTATTAATGGCATCCAGTATATACAAGTATATTTGAGGCAAACTGGAAAGAATTATTATTTCTCTTTCTAAAGGAAAAAAAATATTTCCGCATGATAGAAAAAAAGATAAAAATATTTGTATAAAATTTGGACGTCCGGTGGTCCTATATGACCCTAAAACCCTGGAGTGGTTTAAAACATCACATACTTTATTAATTCTTATCCATAAATTGTTCTTCTCGTCAAAATTTTGTTAAAATTAATATTTATCTAATGATTGTTTTTCTAAATTTGTCAATAACATGGCAAATATTTTTACTGTACATTCCTGTCACCTATCTCACACCAGGTCACATCTAGTGAGGTAATGTAAAGCATACCAATTCAATTAAATACAACATAATTTATGGTAACTAATAATATTGTTCGGCAGTGAATTATAAAAACTGGAAAGAATTTCATTTCATTTCATTCGACAGGAATTTGACGAGCTTGCATGAATCGGTCTAGACTGGAGTGTTGGCAAAGTTAATTTAAAAAATATAATGTATCTTTAAATGAGTGATATAACATCGCATCGTGTTATCGGTGGGCAACATGCGATAAACCAACGGCGGCTGCCAAGTGGAGTTATGTATTCACATCACGTTTCTCATATAATACACGAGGCACGTTCATTCAAATGCAAATCGTAAATAGCGAATTGGTCAAATTAAATACATACACAGGAAACACACATACACGGCGTGGAAATAAATCCAGCATTACTACAAGTTATGAACCGCAAATAATACACTGATATTGGCCGATTAAATATAAATCATGAATGGAGTGAAGCATTTTTAAAATACACGAACCACGAGCGGGGATCATGGTACAGGAAAATAAGAGGAAACGTTTGGTTTGAATGTATTTGTGCACACCCATAGTATACAAAATTTCAAAAAGTTTTCCGCCCGCAGTTCCCTCTTACCCCGCAAATACCCAACGATATTCAGTGCGTGGCTACCTTTAGCTACTTGTAGAAGTAAAACCTACCTTTCTTATTGGATTTACATTATTCGAAATCTGTCTTTTACCGAGGGACGATTCACATTTAGGAAAGCGAATTCTGATCAAAACCTTGTACTGTAGTACCGCCAACATAAAATTTTCGTTTTTTTTCCTAAACACGCTCACGAAAGAACATAAAAAGATACATGAATTACATTACACAATATTGAATATAGTACAGTTATTAATTACATGATATAAGTATTTGATGTACCCCCATAAATAAGCAGGGCTTGTGTGTGTATGGGGGTGTTGTTATATTGGTTTATATTTGATATGATTCAGTTCAACTGTTCGGAATACTTTTTAAGGTGGCTTTTGAATTCGTTTATATTTGTATTCATGTTTCTATTTTTTTCTGGTAATGAGTTAAAAAATTTAACTCCGAGATATTCATGGTTGAACTGTCTTATTATTTTTTTACATTTAGGAGTAGGAAGTATGGACGTTTGTCTACATAACATAGATATATATTATTAAAATAAATAAAGGAGAGTCCAATTATGTCCTAAATCCCGAATCTAAATGTCGCTAATAAACAATTAGTTAATTAAGTTTTAATTTCAAGTGACCTACCAAGTAACTATGGTACTGACTACTGAATATTATCTCCATATGTTAGTAATAACATAGATCATTGTAGAAATATATTACATATTTGTACAGAGTCCTTGAGGTGATTTTGCACAAAAACGGTGACATACAAATCATCCAAATATTATTATTATTACCTTATTAATTATTGTATTTACTTGAATTGCATACCCAACACAACTACACTGGAATTATGTATTATTAAACAAATACATTTTATTTTTATTGAAATTATAAGCAAAGGGCACAAATGAATAATATGGTACACAGCATTCTTAATTTAATTACGTAATTAATTCATTCGTTTTCGGGTCTAACTAGGGATGGATACATATTTTTGTTACCCTCTCTTCGAAAGGTTTGATTGAATTAAATTATTTTGACTGTATGAGTGTTATAAAGATATGGCATAATATACTATATTTTAAGTTGTACATAACCTGCCTCACGAGGCGGACCTGTGTTGAGGCTAAAACCTCTACGGCTAAGCTTTTTGTAAGCAAAAGTTTATGCACAAAGAAGATAAATACAATTATTATATGAATCGGTTGATATATTACCTGTTCGAGTAATATTTTGGTTTAAAAAAGTATGCCAATTCCTATTGTCATATTCCATGTACAAATAAAAGTAGATCACACACACAACACAAGATTTAGTCAAAATGAAGGTATGTCCATTCCAAAAATTACTAATAAATACGGACAACGAACATTCACCTATATTGTACCTACCATATTTAATAAGATACCAATGCATACCAAAAGTGAATCAAATTGAATCACTGAATTAAAAAAAAGATTAATAGATCAAGAGATTTTTTAAATGATATTGTTTTTAAATACATTAGTATCAAAATTGTAAAAATATGCCTTTGAGTGTGTTGTATACTTTATGCGTCATGTATTTTATGCCTTTGTAGTATGTTATGTCTATTTTCTATATTGTGACTTCTCGTTATGCGTGCGCTTCAAAGTTATAATTAATATTGTAAAATTGACCAGCTGACAAACTGCTTTTGCAATTTAGCGGGTGCTTATAATTAAGAATAAAAAATAAAAAAATTATTACATGTATTTATTTTATTTCATCTTTTCTCCATTTTTTAAAATTATTCTCATTTATAGGATAAAAATTTGCATATTTATTTCTTTAAAAAAAACTACTGTTAACCTTTCAAAGAAAATATGTATTACTGTATTTCACCATATTGTATTATTTACCTGCGTCTGGAAATTCCCGGTTAGACCGGCATAGAACAATCTATTAGAAATATGTTTTACCATGGTAAGTAAATAATAAAAATCTAAGAAATTAAGATCTAGAAATGTACAGATTCAACTGGAGAAAACCGGAACGCCGATCCGGATCCTGAAATCTTCAGATTTTACCATTTTAAGAAATTAGTTCGGAAAGTCTAAGATAACCTATGTTGTGTATAATTGTTAATCATGGTTGCAAAATTACACAATAAAACAGTTTCATGAGCAGATACGATAATATTAATACAGCTGTTTATTATTTTATTTTTAAATAAATTGAAATTAAAGATGGCAGAAATGTCGGATCTAAAGAATGAGCTTATGATAAGGTAGGGTTAGTGTGCGACCGTCCGCTGCATAACCGGACACCGGAAACGGAACCGGGTACCGGAATACCTGATACCACCTTTCACAGGGAAAGGTTTCGCACAAGGTTTGTAAAATAAGGACAATTTTTATTCAAGTGCTTGAAGAAACCGTGTTATGTTAATTATATTTGCAAGGATTTTAGGAATAGGTACAGATTTTATATAAAATAACGATCTCTATGGAATCAGGGAAAGAGTAAATAAAATATAAACAAAATTGATATCGTGTTTCACATACAATCAAAACAGTATATTATTTGTAGTTCGTTCCAGGGTGTCATTCGAGCCAAGTATCAGTTAAGCCTATGAGAGAAAAAGGGAAAACTAAAAAAACATCCAATAACTAGTACACCAATAGTAATAGTACTTAGCAGTTAAGTTTATTTTAAAATGGTTGTCGGTCATGAACGAGAGAAAAACTAATGAACACGTCTTCAGCGGAGGCAGCCAATAATTCGTAATGCATTAGTTCAAATGTTAGCAAGGATGCTGTGCGGTGTTTAGAAAGATGTTAGGAATGGTGTGCCGGAGATGGGAGTTGGACGGGATTGCAGCAGCGAGGCGAGGAGAATTCAGCCGACACATCTGGCGAGATTAACAGCGGAAGATGCTGCACTTAGTAATGAGGGCCCGGAGAGGAAGCAGGGCGGCGCTAATAAAAACCTCCCGCTGTAAATACTCTCAACCGGGAGATGCGGGATATGTACTTGTGCAGTATTTAGTTTGCGGGTCGTGCTTCTGGCGGAAAAGGATTCCGCGGAGGTTATTCGTCCAAGTCGTCAAAGAGCTTGGCAAATATATGTACATTAGGAAATTACAGTTTTAGACTTGCATTAAAATCTTTTTTGTAACATAAAATTGTCGGCTCCATATCTATATGTGTGTGTTTCTGTTTACCAATGTTAACAAAAAACAAGCCTACCAATATATATTTAATAAATATTTACATTTATTAAACAAACAAAAACCAATAATTTTTTTTTATAAATACCTTTTTTGGTGGGTCTATTACGTAAAAAAATATCAATATTTATGGATTTGGAGTTTATATTACAGATATATTATTTATATTCTATGTCATAAAGGCGAAAGAGCTATCACGCGCAATAATACGTACCTAACTAACTAACTAACTAACCATCACGCCGTTTCCCCACAGGGGTAGGCAGAGAGGACGGACCGCCAAAAAACTCGGTCTTGGCACACACTTCTTGCCTCATTCACATTCATACATACTCTTCTATTATTCTGACTCTTGACATGGCCCGACTCGAGTATCTGATTCACTTGATCGTGCCATGTCTTCCTCGGGCGTCCCCGACTTCTGCTACCATTCAAATTTGCATCATATATCCTCCTTACACTCCTATCTTCGCTCATTCGCTCTACATCCCCAAACCATCTAAGCGTCCCTTTCTTAATCTTACTCATTACGCTTACATCAGCTTTGCACTCTTTGCGGATCTCCACAATCCTCACACGATCAAACATGGTTTTACCACACATACGCCTCAGGGATCTCATTTTAACAGCATTTAATCTACTTTCATCCTTTCTTTGCCAGTTCCATGCCTCACTTCCATACATCAGGGTAGGTACCAGCACTCCATTGTGGACTGCTAACTTCGCTTCTTTGGACAATTTTTTGTTAGCGCCAACAGCGTTCAGTTCTCCATTAACGGAATTACCCGCATTTACCCTTCTTTCAATATCTCTGTCAGCCTTCCCATCTCTCGTAAACATACTTCCTAAATACACAAACTCATCCACCTGCTCCAAGTATACGTACCTAAAAGAATATAAATCAATTTTGATTTGAATAAAATAACATTGTATTATACAAATAAACCTATCCACAGCATGGTCGTTAATCTCAAACTAACACTGCGAGGGTTTGAAGAACTTGATCGCGACAAAAGAAACTGTTCTGCATTCCGAATTTTTACCCGTATACAACATGCTTCGTTTAAACACTGTTTTTAAGCTCTTCATATATATATATATATATATAGATTTAATAAATACATTTGCCGAGTTGTACACGTAATAATATGAAATTCTTCAAAGTATGCTACGAAAATTATAAAAAACAACTGGTTCAATAATTTAACAAAATTAGAGGTGTGAAAAAATTCACACTGTTTCTTTAAATTCTGCTTGAAACATTTGTCCAGAGATTTTTGCTTTGTTTTAAGTAAGTCGTGCTTTATTGAATATTTTTGCACACGCCTATTATTGATATTTTTTTAAATATCAATAATAGCTCCTCTAAAATTCATATTAAAACATCTTCCTTTCAAACCATCTTCTGCTTACAACTTATTATAAACCAAAATTATTAGCCAGAAACACAAATATAAATTGAATAAATCTTTGATAAAACCTTGTCTTGTAAAACATAAGTTTACCTTTAATAAAAAATAAACATCTTCTTCTTCTTTTTAAACGCTTACTTCGGAGTCAACAGAAAGTGAAACAGAAATTATGATGCGGTATTTTCACGGGGAACATCGCAGCCATCTTCTGCGACATATCCAAAGCGCTGTTTGCATGAAGTTAGATCAAAAAGCCTGGGGCTCCGTGGCGACACCACCGCTATAATGCTGTTGTCTGTTGGGGTGTTTGGTCGGAGTTCGGCCTCGGTTGGGGAAGAAAAACTATAACAGGTCGTGGGGGAGGGACAATAATCACACAATACGGCCGGGCTTAGCACCGTCGGCGGAGGTTAAAGCGATTTGAAAACTTCTTCAGCCATTCCGATACAGCCTTCACACAATCCACTTACACTTGTATATTGGCGAGACGACAAAGCGATCCTTTGCTATTGGGTATTTGTATAATTTGAAAGGTAAAGTCAGAATAAAAGTTTTTCAGTGGGTTGGGTTTTATCGAGATGTGAAATACATGTTATTTTATATTGTTACTATACACGTCAAGTCGTTTTACTATCTTAAGTCTTGTATACGAATGGGTTATTTCTTATTTAACCTGAATTTGTTTGATAGAAAGAATACATAATTAAAGGTGTATAGTGAGATAGTTTTCTCATTTGACCGATATACCGACCGTCCTGCATAAATTAATCAAAACACTCCTGATTAATGAAAAGATTCAGTACCGCAATCGCGTAAACCTTCAGAGTTCAGAGAGCTTCTGAATTGCGCTCGTGTTTACTTTGTAAGATTATCAGTGTTTGCAAACATAATTAATAAGGGAAGCTGTTTATTATTATATCGTAATAATTATGCGGTAAATGAAATGTTTCATAAAATTAAGCCAACATAAAATTACAGCGCAAACCGCGTGAAATTGTCGCCGTTATTTATTGTTCAGTAAACATCACACACATGTCATGTCACTTGGCAGTATTGTAAACAACGTGACGTAAAATCGATAGAACCATTTTCACTCAACTTAAACATTCCACGTGAACTGTTCGCAAACACCCCAAGGCGAAATAATACAGTATGACACGCTTGCTTAATCAAAACAACCAAGGAAGTAAATAGGCATTTCAAACTGAACTACAAATGACTCGATTTATATTCGTTATGCCGAATAAACTGAGGGAAAAATCTTTCAGTCCCACCCCGGGTAAAATATCCCATTAAAGTATGAGACAGATAAAACAAATCATGGGCACTCCGGAGTAATGGCCGGAGTCCCGCTTAAAATACAACCATCATACATTAACGGGGAGTCCATTAGAGGGCGGGCAAGCGGCTCGAGCGGGCGGGGATCGGGAATTGTCTGATTTATAGGCCTGCAGAGTCCAACCTAACCTAACTAACTCTCGCCAAATTTCTCCGCCCTCCACTTCACAGATTCGCACAACGCGTGGGCAAGCTATGTATTATTCTTTTATCATCAAACAAAAAGTTAAAACGAACTTTAGGGTCGAGTGCCGAGAGTCGGCGGTAGGGAGTTGGGAGGTTGTCCCGCTAAGACGAATCACTCAAAGTTCAATATGTCAGGAAAAGATCTTAAACTATGAAATATGATGGTAGCAGGAACTGACACGCTTTGAAACGTTTTTAGCTGACGTTTTGCTTATAAGTATAAATATTATTTCATCTTACGATGAATTGAATGGCTCCTGAGTCTAAAAACAATCCTTCATCTACAAAACACGGCAATTTCTCATTTCATTTCCACGTTTAAATAAATAAAGCGTGGATATTCTGAATGGGTTACAAATGATAAATAACCCGAAGCAGTTTCGTATAAATGAAAACAAACCTGACGTTTATCACCGCGTCTTTGTTCGCTCATAACGGCAAAGTTGCCTTTCTTGAATGAGAGCGTCGGCTTATTAATTCTACAAGTAACGCGGGATGGGGCTGTCGCTTCCACCCCACACGAGGATTCGAGTACAGCCGAGAATACAGCAGAGAAAACAGCGTGCTGTTTGCCATTGTACGCGGTTCATACCTGTACCGGATGATGGGTTAACCGAAAGGTGATTCATAACTACGAAAGTCTGCGTACAGTATGGATCCATCCAGCGGGTATTGCGGCTGATGTTAGGTTAGAAAACTTTCCCGACTTCATGAATATTTGCTGAACGCTGAACAGAATAGTTACCACTGAAAACGTGAGTTGCACACTTCGGAAATGAATTTAAAATTCACTGAAATTTTTTTTTTTTTAAATCTTTTAAAATCATAGCAAAGCTTTCAACAAAAATACCTTGTTTTATAACTACTAAAGATAAAAGTATTGAAAGAAAACATCATTTCATTGAAAAAAAATTCAATAAAAATGCTATTATATGAAAAAATAAATTCCATGAATAACGTTTGGCAATAACGAAAGAGACCATTAACAAAAAATATCAATAATAATAATAATAATTGGATCATTTGTAGAGCGCCGTTTTTGTGAAAAATCACCTCAAGGGCGCTGTACAATTTATTTCCTAGGATCTACATTTGTTATTTAGACCAACTGTGCCAACACGAGGTTCGTCATCCGTTCAGGTATGTGTCTGCCGCCAATATAGCGCTGACATGTGTCTGCTGCCAATAAAGAGCGCTGACACAACATCCTCACATAGGTAACAAACCTTGGCAGCACCGCCGTGACGTTCGACGAAGACAGAAGATGGAGACTCTGCTGCAAGAATCCTAGGTAGCGAAGGAACTGTACCAGCTGCTGCAGCGAGAGAGACTACCCCGTCCACCAACTGTGCCAGCACGAGGTTCGTCATCCGTTCAGGTATGTGTCCGCTGCTAATATAGCGCTGACATGTGTCTGCTGCCAATAAAGAGCGCTGTCACAATATCCTCACGTAGATAACAGACCTTGGCAGCACCGCTGTGACGCTCGACGAAGATAGAAGATGGAGACTCTGCTGCAAGAATCCTAGGTGGCGAAGGAACTGTACCAGCTGCTGCAGCGAGAGAGACCACCGCGTCCACCAACAGTGCCAGCACGAGGTTCGTCATCCGTTCAGGTATGTGTCCACATTCAAACTTAAATACAAGTTTTTTTTTATATATTCAATAATATTGTTATTGGGTTTATATAAACAGTTTATTTTTAAATTAAAATGGAGTTCTACAAATTAAACTTGATAAAAATAAAGAAACAAATATTTTTTTAAGTTCATTTCCACTGTTAAATTAATAAGTTTAAATATTTTGGAACCCGCCAAAACGCGGGTGCATGACGTCATCTGTGCACTGCAGGTTTACTGTGGGTACTACTAAGACCTCCTAGATCACAAGGCCGACACACTCATTCAAATCAGCCTCCCAACTTATACTAGAACCTCCAAAAATGTATTTTTAAATATTTTTTAAAATTAATTGAAACATTATTAAATGTTTTAATAAATAAGCATAAATTGAAAAAAAAGTAAAAACGAAATTTTTTGTAGGATCTCATACAAATTAGGAGGCTGATGAGGCCGGGACACTGAAAGAGTGTCCCGGCCTTGTAATCTAAGAGGTATTGGTAGCACTGGGTAGGGCTTTTTGTATGGAGATTTTCTTTATTCTTCATTAAGAAATTCCAGTATTTTTTTATCAATAAAAACCTTCACGGCACTGAGAGTGCCAAGTCAGGGGACGCGAATCTGATGCTTAAAGCAATATCTCTCAATTACAATTCATTATCTAGTAAATGCTTAGCAGACAGAACACCCAAACAAAAAAGAGCGAATATATTATGATGTTACTTTTTTATAACTTTCGACGTAAATATCCATTAACAGTTGTAAAAGCTGAATCTTTTCAAGTCGTCCAATCAGGAGTTTGGTAATCTACGCGTTGGGCGAGTTCGTCACACTCGTGTATTGTTAGGTAGTAAGTAGGAACTTTGGTAGGAAACTTGGTTACTTTATAGAACTCGGAAGGGGCTGCATAATTGAAGAAAAACTCACCACTTTCACGTTGGATAACCACCACGCACCGCATAAACTTGTTTGGACGTGTTTAAAGAAAATATTGTAGCACTAAAAGTTTAGCAGAATGCAATTTTACCAGCATGAATTGAGCTCCGTTGAAGCGTTAAAAAATATAGATTGAAGCGGCGAGTGCAGATTACTGAAGTTGGTTGGAAAGGGAGATATGTAAATCATAAGCGATTGCAATGAAAATATTTAATAAAACACGAAATATTTAAATTACGGTAAAAAATCTCTTGACATCTAAGTTAAATAGCACTTAAAACAACACTGTGATTTTTTTTCACACATATAATAACAGAACCAGATGTGTTTTTTAATAATTTTCGGAGCATATTTTGCGATTTATTTTCTATGGAGGGAATATGATGGTTCCATGATAACTCAACAAAGTGACAATTCAACATACTTTTAAAAAGTGATATAAAGTCATTAGAAACGATGAATTTTTTTTTATTAACCTAACCTAACCTACATAACCCAGTTAATAAAGTTTTTGTTTCATCACTTTCCATGACTTTTTAAAGATGTGATGAATTATCATTGTGATGATTTATCCGGTTACCGAATATGATATAATTACTTTTTCAACGCATCTTATAAAATACCCTATTTATTGGAGAGCTCAAAAACATCAAGTGGTCAAGGGAAGTATGTGATATTATGTCGGTATAGATTCAGAATGCGAGGTCAGGTTAGGTTAGGTAATATAGGTATGCCGGCCGAGCTCTTTTCAGCTTGAGAACATAAATCCGTTTATCTTAGAAACATAAATCTCCCCACTGCGGACTGTTTGGTTTACAGTTGCTTTTGGTCAACATTGCCAAACCGAAATTTTTACTTTTATATTATTATGTTGTATTAGCCAGAGTTTTGCCAAAGGGTTGCCTGCAAAATGTCACCATAAATTAATTACACAATAATCTACTCTTATAAAGATATACATGTATTGTATGTGTGTTAATAAAATATATATTATATAGCATATAATTCAGCAACCAAAGAATACCAAGTTGTATGTACGTATTTGGGGTATTTGTTTTAATCACACTGAAAATAAACATGGAAAAGGATGATGGGAGGAAATTAAAGAAAATTGAAAAACAACGCTTCGAAATCAAGCGAGGTTCGTCGGGATACTGGGAACTCATTGTAATACAATGCAATTAGACTCTTTCGTTGCATCCCCGTGGCGTGCCATTACAACTCATTCGATGTTCGTGATGGCAGAACAAAACATTTTGTTAGGAATTTTTTTAAACTCTAAATGCATTTTTCTTTAACATTTTATAAGGAAAAAGCTATCTGGATATTACTCTTTCCGGAAGGTGATTTTGTTCTCAGTTTTTTTCACACTGTATGGCTGTATAATAAATACATTAGAATTATTTATTTCAAACGCACGTGATACATTGTATATCGGAAAGCGAGGTAACTTCGTATATTCCGGGCGAATATCCACCTTGGGTATAATTTTGAATTGCGAGAGTTTGCAGGAAATGGGCATTGGAGGGTTTAAATTTTTTCTTTTCATCGGTATAGGTGTTTGGGTACGGATAACGTTTTTTAATTATTATTTTTACATATACGATTAGTATATACATTTTAAAGTTTGTTTTACATAAAATATAATAATATATATAAAAAATATAAAACAAAAGTAACTAATGGGAACCCACTACTGCCTGTGTTTGGGTAATATAACTACAAATTAGCATGTTATAAGAATAATGTTTATGCTATAATATACTAGTTTTAATTTAATTATAAAAAACACCTTTTAAAATAAAATAAAAAATACAACAACAAGCAAGTATTTACATTATATGCATTAAAACTTACTTAAATTTTAAAGTATTAAATTATATTTTTTAATTATTCGTGCACAATGCGTTTTCACTTTTCACTACAATATTACTTTCATGTACAGGGTTTTCCAATAAGAGGTGTTATTTTGATATTCAATCGTAAAAGATCAATGGTTTCGTTGCTTGTGTGGCACGTAGCGCCGTCTTGTTGAAAGTAAACGTTGTCCAGATCAATACCATACAATTCCGGCCATAAATCATTAATCATCTTATAAAATAAAACACAAACACTTTGTATTTAACCACGAATTTATTATTTCATATATCGACCGGTTTCACTTTGACCAAGCTTCTTCAGGATATAATAATAACTAAATGCTAATGCTAATGCTCTGAGCTCGCAAATCACTTGATCTCAACAGATCATACATTTAATAAAATTTCAGGAACTCGCATCTTACATAAAAATAGTATAGGTATAAAACTAGATAACTTAGAAGCTTTAGAAATTAGGAAATCTTTAAATACAAATATGTCAGAATACTTACTTAATAATCAAATTAACTTATCAAATCAAAAAAATACACCCTATAGTCCTATTTTTAACTTATTCCCCGCAATCCATCCTAACCCATGATAGTATATATGTGTTGTAGCGTGATTCATTATTAATAATATCATATATCTAAATATTGTCCTTTAGTTAATGTAAAATAAAACAAAAAAAAAATCTTTTTTTTTTAATATCTCATAGATCACAGTTAACTGTTGTTTGTTCATTTACTTGATTATGATGTGTATTGATGTTTTCCCCCCCAGTAATTGATTATTGTATTGTTGTCTCCCTCCCACTAATTGATTATCCATTTTACCTATGTCAAATATTTTGTCTCCCTCTAATTTTGTTCTTTCTTCCTCTGTCACTCTTATATATAAGCCATAACTCTGTCTTAGCATTTAGTTATTATTATATCCTGAAGAAGCTTGGTCAAAGTGAAACCGGTCGATATATGAAATAATAAATTCGTGGTTAAATACAAAGTGTTTGTGTTTTATTTTATAATATAATGTCTAACCACAAAGTAATTGCTTCCTATGAAAAAAAATAAAAAAAAAACAAAAAAAAAAAAAATCATTAATCATCTCTCGATAGCGCAATCCATTCACCGTAACTGTTGCTCTAGCCTCATTTTCGAAAAAGTAAGGTCCAAAGACTCCGCCGGACCATAAACCGCACCAAACAGTCACACGTTGAGGATAGAGATAGAGAGGCTTTTCAACAATAACTCTTGGGTTTTCCGAGCCCCAGATGCGACAATTTTGCTTGTTGACGAAGCCACCGAGGTTGAAATGGGCCTTATCACTCAAGATGATTTGCATTTGATTCACTCAAGTGAATTTTAATAATTTCAATGCGTTGTTGAAGCGTGTATCGTTCCATTTTTATTAATGGCGTAGTTTCTACTTGTCAAATGTCAAAATGACAGCTTCAAAAGTAACATCTACCGAAATAGCGGGCTATTCAAAATAACACCTCTTATTGGAAAATCCTGTATGTATTTACCATAACCTCAAAAATTACATTATGCTTACTTGTTATTTATTTTTTTAAACATTAAATCATGAAACTTTTATGTTTTTCTTTTCATTAAAATAAAAACTTTATATTTTAAATTATTATGATTACATTATATACTGCATGTTATTGTTGTTTCTTTAATATTTAAACTGTAAACACATGTAATAAATAAATAGAATGTAAAGGAATGGTGTTTTAACATCGTAATCATTCAGTCATAATTTGAACTATTTTACATAAAGTATGTATATCGTGATAATTTATTAATATTTTGAATGTGTTTTGGTAGATGATTAAGTGTACGACGAACGATTGCCAGTATATTTTAAAAGCCATTTTATTTAGCAATAAATACATATAAATAAAACAACACTTTATTATCATAATAATTAATTGAAATTATCTTCAATTTTAGTGTACTTCGAGTAAATCTGATTTTATGAATATTTAATATTAAAAATAAATCACATGTATGATTACAAGAAATTCATATCAGCGGCCAAGTAATAAAAATGTAAGCGAACGAGTTACAAGTCAATAACGAAGAAAATATTTTCAAAAACGCAAATATTTCCGTGCCTATACATTATAAGATTGATTACCGAAATATGACACGAAAAACATGGCTCTCTTACAGTTTTTATCGTAAATTGATGAAAATCAACTCACCGAGGGTACATTTTAAATGTGCTGCGTAAGGGTATCCAATTATGATACAAAAAAACAAATAATAACAGGAATTGATAAAACTTTCCAAGAAAAGTGATAAATTTATCGTGCAATACTTAAAGCGTACAAATCAAAAACAGCAACATTAAATTATTTTACCTGCAAAATATTATATTTAAAAGATTTGGAAGGCACAATGATTCTTAACTGGGCCAAACAACACTAACGATGACGGAAAACAATTTGAATGGCATAAATGGCAAAAGGGAAGCGCTTTTATGGCCCAATTTCTACCGATTTATAACGGGTTTCTCGTTAACTCTAAATGTTGTTAAGTTCCCAAAAAAAAGTTATTTTTGATAAATGCATTTGTTATGTCAATAATGTTAATTATATAAAATTTCCTCGATAGAAAAAAATGGCAAAGTAAGCTCCGAAAATTATTTAAAACGCGTGTTTTTTTTCCGTTATATAAGTTACAGGCATGAAAAATGCAGAGTGTATCTTTAAATGCAACTAAAGCATTTGTCGAGAGATTTTTGCTCTATTTTAAACGAGTGGTGTTTTATTAAATATTTTCACCATTTTCGCTTAATCATTATCGTTTTTATTTAATTTTAGCGCGCTCCCTCTATCATTCGTATTTACATATCTCCCTTTCAAATCATCATTGAACGCTTACTACGGGGCCTTAAGAGAGTATGTATCATACCCAGCACCTACTATATACTTGAGACTCGAGCGGGCTCGGGCGTTGGAAAGCTCCCTTTCCGAAGAATAAGAAACATACCACTCTAGTTAGCAAAGAAATTGCTTTAATTTGAAAGATTTTTGCTCCACAACAAATAAAAAACATCAATATTTTGTTTTAAATATTGAATATGTTTAAGTACTATTCGACTTCCCACATAGCCCAGTCAATGAAGGGAAAAAAAGACCCAATGTCGGAACTAATTCCCCGGAAGCTGAATTTTTCACAGATGTTAGAAGACTTTTAGACATGTAGTTTTACAAAAGTCCCCGACTTTCCCCCTTGTGCTTCTTTCCCCACCCCCTATTGAATATATTTTTCAAAGCCTTTCGAAATACGCTAATATCTCCTTAGTTGTTTTATAAAATCAGATTATTTATTTTTTGTTTATTTTCTAATTAGTTATTCTAAAAAATTGTATTCTTTCATTTTTGCGAGAAAAGCTATACAATCTCTACAATTTATTAGTAAAGGAAAAATATCAGTTTTTAAAATAGTATTTCAGAATATATTTGCACATAACTTTTTTCTGAGCCTGTTAACGAACAAAAATAAATCAACAAAACTTGTAGACAATATTTTTAGCTATAAAATAATGTATATAATGATGGGTTTTAATTTATAATAAGGCACGTAGGCTGTTAATAAGGAGCACGGCGCGCGGGGGCTCGAACGCGCAGCGGTTCGCGGCGCAGCGAGAAATTACAAAAACCTAAGAAAAGTAATGATTAATTCATGTGTTTTTTTTTTATAACAAATTCGTCTAACGTTGAAGAGTTTTATTGTTATTTACCAGTTTGAGTTCGGAGGCGAGGGGGGTAATATAAATAATTCATTTCATTAAGCGCTTTCATTATCCACCAACCGCCGTGCCCCGGTCTGGCTAAACAGTCATATTATGTTGTATGATTGTTTGTAACATATTATTTAAATAAAGTTATGTGAAATAAGCCAAAAATACCTACAACAGCGTGGGACTACCCTTTCACAACATTAAAATATTGCAGACCTTATGTTATGGCGAAGTTCTAAAAAATCTTTTGTGGAAATTCTCACTTGTTTTATTATGTGCACCTATCAACAATAAAATACCGAAACAACAAATCACTTAAAATAGTGCATAGATCTAAAATGGTTTACTTTCAAACAAGCTTCTTAAAATATACCTAAAAATATTATAATGACAAAAGGCTTTGTAAATTATATTATATACTTATCAATATTATCTATGACAAAATTAGGCAAATATTCAAATAATTTTCTAGTCAAGAGAGTCTTCCATTTCTTCGTCATACTGGGGTGTGTTCAGACATGATAATCTGTTACGGTTGTAGCACATGGCAGAGCAGGTAAATCCAGATTTTCTGCAGCCACAGTAATTTACACATCCAGACTTGCAGGAACAGGACACCAGAGAAAGAAGGTCATCAGGAACAAATGGTTTCAAAAATTTCTTCTTTCCACCATTTTCATTTACATTTTCATACCTCCATCCCCAGTTAAGTTTGTTTCCTAACCAAAACTGTACTTGCAAATAAACTCTCAACAAATGTTCATGACACGATTCTGAAGTCGGTGGTAGTTTTGCCAAGTCAAATTTAGATTTAAGAGCTGATTTTGTCGTTAGTCTGGTAAACTTATAGAATCGAGCTTCGTAGCTACCAAGACCATACATGGCGAGAGCGAATTTTTCTCCATTTTACAACAAGTTCTCTTCAGTTGCATCTTTTTCCAGAAATGCCTCAGCTGGGCGTTTTGCTTCGGGATTGTTTTTCATCATGTCAACAGCTTTTATCTTTCCTAACCCATATAAAGATGGGGTCGTATCACCGCCCGTAATGGCATGGGTAAATAGCATGTGTTTTCGAATATCTTTATGTAACATTATAGGTTTCTTTATGATGTAGAAAGTTCTTGAAGGGGCCTTTCCACCAACATCTTTACAGAAAAAAATAGATTTTCCTTCAGGAGCAAGACTTCCAAGTAATACCAAAAGATCACTATCCGTGCCAACAACAATCACTTTTGAGAAGATGTTGAGTTGTTCGATGCCGGTTAGTACAATGTCAATATCGGCATCACCTGCGGCCGTGACTGTTTTCAAACCAGATTCACTAAATTCATGACACAGTGCTTCAATCATTTTTTTTGTTGTTTTTCTTATTAGATAAGAAAGCTTCCTTCTTAGTCAAACAACGTGTAGTGAAGTTTAATTCAATATCGCACGATGAGTTCTTAGCCGACCTTCGTCTTTGCTCTTCATATTTTACAGTTGGTTCTTCAGGGTATCCATCAAAAACGACAATAGAATGTTTGCCAAATTTAGTATGGACGAAACGTGAGTATGATTTAATAATGTCTCCGTAAGTAGTTTCAGTTTGCCAAACAACAGAGTGTAGGAGGTATCCCCCATCGATGACTATTGCAGCATTTTCCAAATCAACCTGGTCATGAATACTTTCGCTAAATACTTTCGCCATACATGATTTTGTTCCTTTACGAAGGGAGACTTCATCAAAAATAGAAGGGGTCTTGAAGCCAATTCATATCCTAAGTAGGTCTAAAGCTTGCTAGAACTATCACTAATGCACAGTATTCTGTTAAATAGCTGCTGGGGGTTTACTGCAACTTGTCTCGTCCTAACAGTTGCGGATTTGAATCTTGCTGAGTAGTCACCATGTCTTTCCTTTTCAGTCGTATATGTCCAAAATTACATACTTTCATTTTTTGCATAGCTGCCAGGCCCACCTCATAAGCGTTATCACAATTGACACTATTATCTGAAACAAACCCCGAAGATAAAGACATCGGAGAGTTTGGTTAACGGGCTGTGCTGTCTTAGCCATGATGTGTATTTTTCTATATCTAGCTCATCCCTTTTCTTCCGTGATTCACGCAGCTCAACATGCTGTTCAGTAAAATGAAATTCTATACCGATGAATTCTTCAATGCTCTCTTACACTTTCACGCAGTAAGTGGTTCCAAGTTCCAGGTTCCAAACGAACGGACTGCAATCTTTAGAGCACAGGCGTCAGGTAGGTATGCTGTCCTTGTTCTATCGGTATTACAATGGAAGATGCTCTGAGGAACTAGCGTCATTGATCCCTTCGGCACCGGTGCGTAGTCGGGATACACGCCAAACGCGCGCCCAACATTTGTACACAGTTGACATTTGTCACATGAGAACGGGTCGCTTCTACGATTCGTTCTTAAGTTCAACAGCTCGGCTGTGGAACGAACTGCCGGCCTCTGTGTGTCCTCCCTCCTACAACATTGGACTCTTCAAGACCCATGTTCACTCCTTCCTCTCCACAAAAAGACCCTCCACACAGCATCCCCAAAGATGACATAGGCCCTGAGGGAAATTATTTTCTTCAGGGCCTCCTGTGTGGAGTTAATATAAAAAATAAAAAATAAAAGTTTCCACTTTGACAAAGCGCTGTCAGTGATTCCGCGCCCAAGTGTCAAACCTGCTACTGACTTCATTGGTCGCATGAGACACTGCTCGATGATCATGTCCATCCACGTACCGGACCAATATCTGTCGCTTCTTCTTTATTGTAAAGTACCCATTTTCAGTGAATAGTTTATATTCTTCTTTAGTTATTCTTGATTCGAGTTGCAACATACTTTGAACGTACATATGTGCTGATTTTGCATATGGTAAATGTCCTGCCGGGTGGAAAAATGCAAGCATATCAACAATAGTATTTAGGTGCATTTTCCGATTCCTGGACTTCTCTGCAAATATAAATCTAAGCTTGAGGTCGATGCAATGTAGAAGGTAAAGCCACAACTTGGCAGTCCTACTCGATGATTCCTTAATCCTGTCTTCACTTGCTTCAGTATATGGAATCGTCTTTTTTAGATTGTCATCATTATTAACCTCCTCCATATCTTTTTTCCACGTTACTAAATCTTGATACATATTTTCTATTTGTCTTAATTTCCCATCAATATCTCGGTATTTTTCTCTCATTACGTAGACAAGAGACGCTGCTGTTAAAGTGTAGGCTCTGTTTGCCCGAGAATATTCATGTCCATGGAGCATGTGGGTTACTGTTGAGGAAGCGTAAAATGATTCCCATAAATTTCTCACATATCTTTATTTAAATAATAAGTAACAAACAATCATACAACATAATATTCAAATTAGATAAATATTTCAAAAAAGGTAATAAGAGCGAAGTAACAAATTATAGGCCAATATGTATAATGTCTACTTTACCCAAACTTTTTGAAAGCCTAGTACTAGATAAGTTGATATCCCGAATCAATCGAACCATCTCTCCCCTTCAACATGGATTCATTAAAGGTAGATCTACTCTTACCAATTTGATATTGTACACGAATGATATTGTTAATGCCCTTAATGCATCACATCAAACTGATTCCATATATACTGACTTCAGTAAGGCATTTGATAAAGTAAACCACAAAATATTATTACGTAAACTAAAATTGTTGGGAATAAGAGGGAGTATGTTGGAATGGTTTAAGAGTTATCTATTAGGAAGGTACTTAGCAGTCAAGATAGATTCGTTTACTTCTTATACATTTGCTGCCTCGAGCGGAGTACCACAGGGATCTCACTTGGGCCCAATATTATTTTGTTTGTTTATCAATGATATTGTTAATATTTTTACTAATGTTAAAGTCCTGTTATTTGCCGACGATCTGAAGATATACAGAATAATCAAAGACGATGACGATCGCGCAATTTTGCAGTTGAACCTTAATAAACTATGTGCGTGGTGTTCTGTCAATGATTTGCAACTAAATTTAGGTAAATGCCAGATTATCAGTTTTTACAAAGGCAAAAATCCACTTAATTTTTCCTATTTTATGAATGGTGCTAATCTTCTTCGTGTATCACAGATTCGTGATCTTGGTGTTATATTCCACGAGAGTCTACAGTTTAACGAACACATCGATGAAATAACAAGCGATGCGATGAGAATACTAGGTTTTATTTTGAGAATGGGAGCAAATTTTAAAAGTATGTCAACATTAAAACATCTGTATTGCTCGTTAGTACGAAGCAAATTAGAATACAATTCCACCGTATGGTCACCGTACTACAAGGTCCATTCTCAATCATTAGAAAAGGTACAAAATAAATTCCTTCGGTACATTAATTTTAAAATGAAAATTCCAATCGAATTTATAAATTACAATAACTTGCTTGCTGAAACTAAACTTCTTAAATTATCTGATAGAAGAGTGTTAATTGATTTGCTATTTTTATTCAAAATTATTAAATCTTTAATTGACAGCCCTAATTTGTTGGAACTTATTTGCATTAATGTTCCTGCTAGGCAAACTCGCAGTAAAGATACTTTTAAATTTAACAAGAACCTCAACACTAATTATTCTATTTTTTCACCAATTCCTAGAATTCACAACCTTGCGAATAAATACTGTGAACTTATAGATATATTTGGTTTTGACAATTTTGTGAGCTTTAAAAGGCAACTTATTTCGATTCTATCGGCTAATAATTAACTTTTATAGCTTTAATAATTTTATTACATCTTCTCCCATTCGAAACCTTTCAAGTAAATTATATCCATATTTGTTTGTTTTTTATTTGCTCTACTATACACTTATAATTGTATGCTTATACCTACTAACTACTTTTTATACATAACACTATGTTCCATCTCAGATCTTATTATTTCTTATTCATGTCGATATTGCTAAATTCTATTAGTTTTTGCTTTTTACAGGTGCAACTCTTATTTTGTTATTTTTTTTTTAAATCTCTGTTATAATGTTCTTTACCTCACGAGTAAGTTACACTCTAATTTATATTGGTTTATCGATTTGTTAAACACACAATTAATACTGGGTTTAAACACACCCACTTACTTACTTTTTATGTTGAACTTTCTTTTACTTACTATTTCATGCTTGGGTATATTTTATATTGAATCCATCTTATTAGTGTTTTGCTAATTTGCACAAAATTTTATTATATGTGTTGCTTTCTTACAATTAACTCCATTTATCTTCTTATGTTCAATTATTGTAATCAATGTAAATTTATATTTTCATGTAAAAGCCCATTAGGGCGTAAATAAAATAATAAATAAATATGACTGTTAAGCCATACCGGGGCACGGCGGTTGGTGGATAATGAAAGCGCTTAATGAAGTGAAATATTTATATTACCCCCCTCGCCTCCGAACTCAAACTGGTAAATAACAATAAAACTCTTCAACGTTAGACAAATTTGTTATAAAAAAAAACACATGAATTAATCATTACTTTTCTTAGGTTTTTGTAATTTCTCGCTGCGTCGCGAACCGCTGCGCGTTCGAGCCCCCGCGCGCCGTGCTCCTTATTAACAGCCTACGTGCCTTATTATAAATTAAAACCCATCATTTTATACATTATTTTATAGCTAATAATATTGTCTACAAGTTTTGTTGATTTATTTTTGTTCGTTAACAGGCTCAGAAAAAAGTTATGTGCAAATATATTCTGAAATACTATTTTAAAAACTGATATTTTTCCTTTACTAATAAATTGTAGAGATTGTATGGCTTTTCTCGCAAAAATGAAAGAATACAATTTTTTAGAATAACTAATTAGAAACTAAACAAAAAATAAATAATCTGATTTTATAAAACAACTAAGGAGATATTAGCGTATTCCGAAAGGCTTTGAAAAATATATTCAAGAGGGGGTGGGGAAAGAAGCACAAGGGGGAAAGTCGGGGACTTTTGTAAAACTACATGTCTAAAGGTCTTCTAACATCTGTGAAAAATTCAGCTTCCGGGGAATTAGTTCCGACACAAAACCTTCATTGACTGGGCTAACAGGATATATTAATCTCCAGCAGTTTTTTTTTCAGATTTTAATAAACTCATCGTCTTTTTTAACAAAAACACATTATTGTGGCGTCTTGTGCTTTTTTTCGCAATTGAATTGACATATAAAAGCTACATAGCTCGCCAAGGAAACGATGTTGCAGGCTGAAAAAAAATGCGTTGAAAATTCTTTGACCCGCTTCATAACGCTACCTAACCGGGTGACGACATAGTTCCCTGCCTTTACATTGTACATACAGGAGTACTCTTGTGAGATGTCACAAAAAATAAATTTAAAAAAAAAACATAGAACTGTCAGACAAAAAATATTGCTGTGCAAATTTCATAACACCATTAAGCTCACTGTCAGGGAGATTTTGAGTGTTCCAATCGCAAATTGATACCTGAAAATCGGCTTATCGCCACGGAGTTAGGACAGAAATTCGGAAGGTATTATAAAATATTTTAAATTTCCAAAGTTTTACAACTTCCAACGACATAATGTTGCTTGCTGTCAGCGTTTGGTTTCCGGAATACGGTAGAAAAAGGGTAATTTCATAATACCGGCACATTCGTGCTGCCTTCATTCCACGATTAAATTATGATTAAGATGCAATAAATTAACTGATAACTTTAATAATTAAGGCTGGCAAATTAACCATGGACGAAAGCTGCTATATTAAAAAAATATACATGGGTACAAAAGCTTTCAAAAGTCTGCTATAATTTATAACGAACAGTACCGCAGTAAACACAATCCAAAGATACCTTATTTATGAAGTCGTTAATAGTCAGAGTAAGAAAATAATTAAACATTTTGCGGATTTCTACTGAAAGCAAAACTTTTTAATTAGTGCTTAGGGCCTAGGCTATATTATCGTTATTCATTAGATTATTTATTTCTTGGATAATTAGTACAGCGCCGCTTTTGTGAGACATCACCTCAGGGGCGCTTTACAGTTGATGCAGGTATTAGAAAAAATATAAATGTTACAAAAAGAAAGTGAAGTTAAGTTAAGTAAAATTAAGTACAGGAACAGGTGAAGACAACGAAGATAGAAGATGGAGACTCTGCAGCAAGAATCCTAGGTGGTGAAGAAACTGGACTAGCTGCTGCAGCAAGAGAGTCCACCGCGTCCTCCAACAGCGCCAGCATGAGGTTCGTAATCCGTCCAGGTATGTGTCTTCTGCTAATAAAACGCTGACACAATATCTCACATAGATACCTGAGATATTCCCTAATTAAAGACCACATTGTAGAATCTAAAAGTTGTTCGAAATGGCTTTAGTCTTGTGACAAGATCCGATTAGCGAGGTACTTCCTCTCATTTTTCATCTTCATCTCCTTCCCCTCCCCATACACTTCAACCTCACTACATAACCCCAATTGGGAATGCCATAGTGTCACTGGCTCCGGTTAGCAAGGAGCAGTTGGACTCTTATGCGGTATTTATATTGAAAAAACTTTAAAAAGGGTGTTAAGAAAAAAAATATTAATTGTAAGAAATATTTGAACATGCCTTAATCCCTCATAGAAAAAAGTGGACTTAAAAATCGAAGGATATAACAGACCTTAGTTTTAACTTTTAATTTTAGAGCCTGCAGAGATAAGAACGTCAATGCTTAATTAAAATTATTCTCTATATCCAATAGACATAAAAATTCAATCAAATTGCACCCCTGAATTAAAAAATAAAATAAAAAAATGGTTAATAGATCAAGCTTTTTTATACTGATATTGTTTATAATCTTATGCATATATATATATATACATATGAATATGAGTAATTTGCCTGTGTTACAACTGACTGTCTTTGTATTTTATTATTTTGTATTGTAGTATGTTAAAAGTTATTCTATTGTTTATTTTTTATATATGGCTCTGTTTTTG
This sequence comes from Hesperophylax magnus, assembly GCA_026573805.1. Lineage (NCBI taxonomy): Eukaryota > Metazoa > Arthropoda > Insecta > Trichoptera > Limnephilidae > Hesperophylax > Hesperophylax magnus. The sequence goes on from JAIUSX010000002.1 coordinate 12,228,754, forward strand.
TGATTATTTAAGTTCTTATTTAAATTCTTCTGTATCTATTTTAAATATTGTGATTTCTCGCTTTTTGTATGCTTTGATAATATATTATGTTAAACTGACCTGCTGACAAACTGCTTGAGCAGTTTAGCAGGTATAAATAATAAAAAATAAAAAAATAAAAATATATTCAATTGAAATATTATAAACCTATTTGTCACATTGAAACATAATAAAATAATATACCGATAAAATTCAAATCTACAGCCAGGGCAGGACCTATGCGGGCGTTATTGGAGCAGTCCGCTCCGGGCGCCGAATCACCAAGGCGCCAAAGCGCTGACACCTAATGCTATGTATACATACGCGAGCCGAACTGCCGAACTGAACCTCAACTTATGGGAAAGAAACTAAGAAACCGCAAATAGCGCTAAACGCCGCTTGCAGTTGTTTCGTTCTTTTCCCGTAATTAGTGGCTCGGTTCGCGTTTCGATTCGCAAATGTATACTTACCATAATACCTAATGCTTCGTATACATACGCGAGCCGAACTTCTGAACTGAACCTCAACTTATGGGAAAGAAACTAAGAAACCGTAAATGGCGCTCAACGCCGCTTGCAGTTGCTTCGTTCCTTTGCCGTAATTCGTGGTATGGTTCGCGTTTCGGTTTGCAAATGTATACGTACCATAACACCTAATGCTACGTACACATACGCGAGTCGAACTGCTGAACTGAACCTCAACTTATGGGAAAGAACAAAGCAAATTTCCCGTAATTAGTGGCCCAGTTCGCGTTTCGGTACTCAAATGTATACGTATTATAACATTCCTATTATTAATATTTTTCATAAAAAGATGCGCAAAAACACAAATCCTCCCAATACTATTGATTACAGTGATCACTACCTAGATGTCTACTGGTTTTGACAAGGGGCAACAAAATTTTACCAGGCGCCGTTTGGCTCAGGGCCGGCCCTGAGTAAAGTAAAAATGTTTGCCTTTTACTCGTACATCAAATCAAGGAATCTTAATACTTAAACTCCGACAGGAATCGAAGCCGCAGCCTAATTTAACATAAAGTGTTAAGACGAACGACTGCGCGGCCTTATCATATATTTTTTATTTTATTTTTTTAAAGAAAGACAAACATTCCCGGGTTACGAATAACCTGACAATATTTGAAAATCTCCTACTACCACCACAGTAAGCTGAAAATGTTGCTTGTGTTGTGATGGAAGACTTAGCCAGCCGATTAATTGAACACACTCCGCCCGAGTGGGACCCAAGCGCGATGTAAACTCGGCCACCGACCGGACTATATAAAACTTTAATTTGGATTTGAGGCCAAAATACCCAACAAAACTAATAATTATTTTTTTTTGATCAAAAGGTATTGCAAATATCTAAAGCAGTTGTGTTTTAAATTATTTGTTTATTTATATTATACGCACATACGGGCTTTTACGAAAATGTGATATACTCGCACATAATAATTTTGTGGAGTCATGGATTAAAATTTGTTATTTAAATTTTGTAGGACCCATGCAGAACAATAGTATAATAATAACATGAATTAATATTTAGGTATGTTATTATAGCCTTATGGTGATCATATTCCGTGCAGTTGAAACATCTACTATTTCTGCAAAGAATTGCCAATTGCATGCAATCTAGGTTTTTTTTTTTTTTTTTTACAGTAATACCGCACAAGAGTCCCAACTGCTCCCGTCTGGAGCCAGTGAGACTATGGCATCCCCAATTGGGGTATGTTGTGAGACTGAGGGTATTGGGGAGGGGAGGGAGATGGGGAAGAGGAAGGTGGGGAAGTACCTGGCTATTCAGATCTGGTCACCAAACATGGCTAAAGCCATTTCAAGCAACGTTTCAATTCTGAATGGTGGTCTTACACCAGGGCGATACTGAGAGTATCTTCCACTCTGGAACGTGCCGCAAATATACTATATATTATTTAAATTAATTAATTGCGAAATAACACAAATTAATCAAATAAAATTTATTTGCGCACGCCGGGTTTGAACCCGCGACCTTCGGATCTGTAGTCAAAAGCGTATACCATTAGACCACGCCGGCCGTCATAAAAGCGAATATCTAAATGACTCGGTCATGATATTGTTGCAATCTCTAAATACAGGGTTTTCCAATAAGAGGTGTTATTTTGATATTCAATCGTAAAAAATCAATGGTTTCGTTGCTTGTGTGGCACGTAGCGCCGTCTTGTTGAAAGTAAACGTTGTCCAGATCAATACCATCCAATTCCGGCCAAAAAAAATCATTAATCATCTCTCGATAGCGCAATCCATTCACCGTAACTGTTGCTCCAGCCTCATTTACGAAAAAGTAAGGTCCAATGACTCCGCCGGACCATAAACCGCACCAAACAGTCACACGTTGAGGATAGAGAGGCTTTTCAACAATAACTCTTGGGTTTTCCGAGCCCCAGATGCGACAATTTTGATTGACTCGAGATCATTTGCATTTGATTCACTCAAATGAATTTTAATAATTTCAATGCGTTGTTGAAGCGTGTATCGTTCCATTTTTATTAATGGCGTAGTTTCTACTTGTCAAATGCCAAAAAAGACAGCTTCAAAAGTAACATCTACCGAAATAGCGGGCTATTCAAAATAACACCTCTTATTGGAAAACCCTGTAGTATAAAATAAAGTCGCTTTCCGAGTCTGTCTGTTTGTGTGCTTGGTTCTTCTAAACTACGCACGGGATTTTGATGAGGTTTTTCACTATCGTTTAGAGAATTTCTTCCTGAAGGTTTGTATATATAAAACAAGCATATTATATTTATAGAAAGTAGAAAAAGTCCATGTTTTGTAATCAAGTGGTAAAGAAATATTTTATGGTGCTTATATTGCTAACTCTGGCTAAACCTTATAAGATAAATTAACATAATGTACTACGGAATTGTATATCTTAAAAAGGCCTACAGAAAATTTCGCCACAGTGTATGTCTATCCCCTAAGGTTATCCCCGAGCAACGCCGGGTACGCGTCAGCTAGTTATGATATATATATACCGTTAAAGAATTAAATTTTGCATGAATTTAGTGGCCACTGTGCACTTTTTATGAGATAATGTAAATATTAAAAAAAAATCTTTTCCTGCATTCATTCGTAATGAAAAATCAAACATTGTAAAAAAAAATTATTGGTAAATTTTTAAATTTATACACGACAAATTAGTATTCTAACCTACATCGGTGTTTATAATTTAAATTTACGCCCATCGAAATGCACATTTTATATTTCATCAGTATAATTAGCAAGATTCTTATTATTTTTTTAGTATTTCTTTATTCATAAAATTTAAGTGATTACAATTTTTTGTGTTCTTTACAAACACCACACTGGGCTCATGCCCGTATTGTGGTAGTCATTTTATTAAACATTTATCATTAACTCACAAATAACTGCCAAAGTTGCCTCTTAAATCATGAAAAATTGAACTATTTAATCGCTCATATTTTACAATTTAAAACACAAAGAAATAAAGTAGCACATATCCGCACTAGAAATTTGCTATAAATTTTGATTTACAAAATATTATTCAGTTCGGTGAAGTATTTAGGCCTGAAATCTAAATTTAAGTTTTGTATGAAAAGAGCGCCCAGCCGTTCCTCGTAACCGCTTACACACACTGGTAATAAAATGTATTCTAATTGTTGCTAAGTTTCATATTGAGCAATGATCAAAGTTAAATTATGGATTAATTAGGTAAGAGTTAGCGTTTAGGACAAAGGGGACCGCAAACACGCTGCATACTGCAGATGAAAGGAAGCCTGGTATTGTTATGACGGTGGAGTGCCAACGCTGCGCTGGTGCCTTAGGAATTACACTGTCGGTACTCGGCTCTAATTACTCGGAGATTAATGAGAAGCAGGAGTGAAGGCTGATGCTAGAACCGCCAAACATCGATATTAATAGTTTAAGTAATGGAATGTAAGTATTATTATTGGTTGTATTCAGAAGACGTCGGATCATAGAAATGAATTATATATATAACAGCGGCCAAAATAACTTTTATGAAATGTTGGTAAGGACGAGGGGTAAAAGCTGGTCAAGGAACTTGAAAGCCGAACTTCGATATTAAATACTAGGATTATAAAGTCTTATTATTACCTAATTATATTAATGGGTCATGACTATAGTCTGAGTGCTGATGTAAACGCCGAGTGCTATGTAAAACCGAGTGCTGATGTAAACGCCGAGTGCTGATGTAAAGCCGAGTGCGGATGTAAACGCCGAGTGCTATGTAAAGCCGAGTGCTGATGTAAAGCCGAGTGCGGATGTAAACGCCGAGTGCCGGTGTAAACGCCGAACATTGATATTGAGGACTCTTCAAATCAATTCATCAAATTAAAGTTCTGTTATTACTTCATCGTATTAATAACAGAACTTGTATGGGACCTTCACCGAACTTGGATATTAACTTTGAAATTTGATGAAATTTTCAAATTCTGTGAAACAACCCATCCTAATAGAATTATTAATAGGAATATAAATACCCATTATTGAGGACATTCAAAAGACGTCTGATATTTTAACAAGTTGTTAAGTAAAATGCGGTGAATTAACTACCCGTAATAAAACCAGTGCTCATTTTTACCGCATTTAAATTCTGAACGTACAAAACATTAACAGCCTTACTAAAGAAAAACCACTTCACATTCGTAAAACAGTTTTTTTGTTACACATTGTACAAAGAGTGTACGCTGTTTCGTTGGAATTATTACCTAAAACAACATTGACATTTTCTGACCTATGCGCGTATGCGCTGTCAATTTTCTATAATAATAAGTTTTAAATAATAATTTCTATTCTAATGACCAATTTACTATTATATTAGTATGATTCAACAAATTTATTATTATTTTTATCAGCATCAATAATGTCATATTGTGATTAATATAGTTTCATCTTATCGGTAAAAGCGAGGTCGTATCCTGCTTATTATTTTTTAATTGACTTAAAAAACTTACCGCGTGAATTTAATGAAACTTCCATGGTAGTGAAATGCCTTATACATGTATAGGTAAATAAAAAGTTTTAAAAAATCAACGTTTATACTTTATATTTTGGGTTAAAATTAAAGGTTGCAATTAAACATTAAAATATTCTTCAAACACAAAAAAAAAACTAAAAGGTAAGTTTATATAGTTTCCAAACTGTTATTTTTTTACGACATCTCCAAAATGAAGAAAAATATAGAACATTTAAAATACCTCTGTAAAATTTAGAAATTCGATGAGAAGTTATATGTACAGAAATTATAACCCCTTTTGATTGGATAAGCAATGTATATATCTTATGTATCTTTCCATGGACTATTTTATGTCGGTTTCTATGTTACATTTCAATTAGTAAGGTTTTAGCACAAACGGTTGTTTATCAATTTAAAAAAAAAATCACCACGTTTTTAGTAAGACCGTATAAAGCTTATTCAGTTTGACCTATATTTAAGAGCATAGTATTTAAAGGGATACAGAAAACCTCAAACGAAACCCAAATAATTACACCTCCGGCTAGTTAGAAAAACTTAAATTGATAACGTGATCTGTAAACGAATGTTTACAATATCTCGCACCGGCAAATAATGGTACAGCATCTCTCCTGGCGAGGGAGACTATACCGACCTTGGAGGGGAGGCTGTAGGCGGGGGCGGGGGAGGGTGACGGGATCAATACCCCCCGCCCTCCTTCCCCCTACACCGCCCCCCACTCCGAAAGGATACGCCCCCGGTGGAGGAGTCAGAAGGAAGGAAAATTCTTTATTGGGTACACCGTTTTAAACAAACAACTTGCAGACTTGCGGAATAACTTAGCGGAAAGTTTCGGAATAGACTACAACCCTGTCAGGAATTAAAACAAACAATGGGCGGCTAGACTATATGAATTTGAAAAAAAAATTAAACTTAAATATTTTTAAGAACGTTCAATTTTTTCAATCTTATTCCAATGAATAAATAAATAATGATCTAAAATCTAAAGGACCCACAATCATGAGATATAGTCCATCTAGTCTAACTGTAATCAATTACTGAAGAGGTGTCCTAAAAGAAAATTGTGTACACAATCACTCTAGTAACAGCTATTCATATCTATGTTATGTTATGACTGGGAGGTGAAGAAAAGAGAAAGTATTCCCAAAATGAAAAAGTAATTTCCATCATTTATACATGGCTATTTTCCGGAGAAGCATTTTGGAGGTTGTTGTGCAGCATAATTCAAGGAATGGCGGACGCGGGGGATGTAAAGGTAAATGTTTAAAGTGAGGCGATAACAGAGCTGACTGCGGGATCCAGTACTTTACCGGCGAATACGTGCCCACATTAGCCGAATAGTCTGGCCAAACAAACCCTCGAGGGGGAGTCGTCAGGGGGTGGGGGAACCCCTGCTCAGCAGAAACAGCGATACTTAAAAGAGGCTTAATTCTAATTACACATTGATACTCTTAAACATTTCGTAACTGTAGAATTTGTTCAATAATTGACGTTTCAAACCTGCGATCGAATCACCGTTAATTTAAGTATTGAAATAATATTCAGAATTGAACAGATTGGAAAATCACAAGAGAAGATATTGACCTAACCGGGATTTCATCTGTTGAGGGTAAACGTAACGTACGTTAAAATCTAAACATTCACAGATGGCGTTATATAATTATTTTAAGAAAACACATTTTTCGCAAAAACATATTAAGACGAATTATTTGTTTGCGCCCGTACATACGCATTATGAATACCTAACAAAAAGTGTATTTTCATAAAATAATTAAATTAACGCCATCTATAACCGCGTAGATTATAAAGTACGTTACGTTTGCCCTTAAGCGGGCATCCGGCAACTCTACACCACTCGAGGCAACCTTCAGACCGGCTGCGAATGAACGAAATATTAGAAAAACGAAAATTATTTACCCATTAACGAAAAAATAGGAGGGTTTTCTTTTACTTTATTCCTAAAACGATACACAAAGTTTTAAACTTTTGTCTAAATAAGTTACCACAAGGACAAACACTTGGAAACATTACAGAGATTTTGCGACCTTTATAACTTTCTACATAAAAAAAGGCTTTAAAATATAAGCTTAAAGAGAACTTTTTTCTTCAAACTTGTAACAATGTTAGGTGTCCAGGTTAGTAATAGATATTATGCCTCCGTTTATTTTTACTCACCTACATATAATTTTTTTATAAATATTTATTAATATTAAAGAGCACTTTATACTCTGAATTTTTTGTTCTTAAATCCATCTTTTAATTTCGGAAATGAAACTTTTTTATTTCCATAATTTTTGCCTGGTTTTTGAAATGGTATAGATTTGCCCAAAAGTAGGGTATTTTACTTCACATCGCGTTATAAAATGGGTTTTGTCGCTACGTCACTCAAAACCGATAACTGGCAGTTTGGCGGAACCTCTTATACCCACAGTAATACATTACTGATTTGGAGTCGGTCAAAATAAGAAGGCGCTTATCGGCACAGCCTTTTGTTTGGAAACCCTTTGAGCTATTGATCAGGTGCTGGGGCTATGTTATCGGAAGCTTCAGGAGTTCATTGCCTTCATTTACCTACTTCTTGGGATATACGCGATTTCTTGCAAAAAAATCAAAGGAAAAGATAAGAATAATGAAAAACACTATGAGAAAACCTTCTACTTTTTTACACAGAACTTTATAAATTTGTTGATAGTACCTACTGATATAATGATGTACTCAGTTTTAAAAAATGCGGTGAAAATATGAAATCTCAAATGGGCAATTTTATCGGAAAACGATTCGAATGAATAGTAAATAAATTTGATTGCTCAATTCGTTGTTTCTTTCATAAGGTATTACAATGAATTGTGAAATGACGATAATCAAATGGTTGTTTCTTTCATGAGGTATTACGATGAATTGTGAATAGAGAAAATGTTCAACGGGGACGATATACAAATTTGAAGCAACTTATTTTCAACGTTTGTGTATTTATCAAAATGTCCTTCAACTGAAGCGAAGGTGAAGCAATTTTCCAAAATACAACTGAAATTAATAAAATATTTTTACATTTCAATAGTTGAAGAGACCTATTTCTGTATATCATAAAGATTAAACAGTAGTAGAAAAAAATCTGTGTAGTATAATATAATCTGAGAACGAATTGATAAATCATTGTGTTTTGCGAAAACTTGCCGAAAATGTGAACAGAAATATTACAATAAAATAATGTTAAAATGATAATAATTTTCTATGGGGCTGGTTATTAGGCATTACAGCGCATAAAATAAACGCCAACAACGGTAATACGCAGTAGCGAACAGCATCCTTGATCCACTTGGCTAAACTCGCTTTTGGACCATCCCCAAAAACGCTAAAACCTTAACACGGCAGAGCGCCGCGCCGGGAGATGGATACGTTTCATAATATAATGTTACGTAAGATCTGTACTTGAGATGCAGGCGGCTCGGCATGTTCCGGTGCATTGCGGGCCAAGCCAAACACCAAACAGACCTGCATTCAAGTAGGTATCACTAGGGACTTGATAATATCGCGTTATTTTTTGGCGAAATTCGCGTTATTTTGACGAAATTCACGTTTTTTTTGGCGTAATTTGCGTTTTTGGAAAAAGCGGTGGTTTTTTTTTTTTTTTCCATTATTTCTGGCTTTCACCCTTCAAGGGTGTTCTTGGCCATCATTTAAAATTATTGAGAAATGAAAGGTGAATTTAAATATTAATTTTATTTAAATAGGCAAATTTCAAGCTTCGTCGGAATAAAATTGATGTGATAAAAGTGACAGAAGCCGATTTATTGTTTTCGTTTTTAATAATAATTCTTAACTAAAATTTTCCCAAAATGGAAAAACGATTGCGTTCCATTTGTATTACACTAAAATAAAGTCGCTATCCGCGTTGTGCGCTTAGTTCTTCTAATCATTGCATCAGAAAATTCGTGCAATGCTGGGTATATGTCAGCTAGTTTATTGCTATTCAAGCATGTCAAAATCACAGTCATAGATATTTAGAAGGTATAACATTACCCTCTCTTTGGAAATACCAGAAAATCGCAAAATCAAAATTTCGCTTTCGCATGAAGATTGCGAATTTCGCGTTATTCGAGTGAGAATGATTTTTGCAAACGTTAAATTTTCAGGAATCTTACTATCACACAAAATATTATTCAGTAGTAGTAAACAAATAATTACGGTTAGGCTTACTGTACAACTGTAGATACAAAAAGGTTTTTAAATCAAGAGTAAAAAAAACTTTATTTCGTAAAAAGCAGTTACATTGTGGTTGCTACATTTACGAGTAACTTTGTTTTAAACAAGTAAATTTATTTCCACCGTCGGTCGACCAGTTCAGGAAAAACCCTTCATACAGGACGAAAGTTGTTCTTTATAATATCCCCAAAATCTATTTTACTCGATATTCTAGTTCGGACTGGTTTCAACATGCATGCGGCCATCTAATTGGAATAATGTTACGTGAAAATCTTTGATTATCGTTTCATGGAATCCATATAGCATCAATTTTTTTATCTGGTAACTTAGAAGAAGCTTTTTAATCGCAATATTGTTAAAATGTACATAAACAAGCGGGTTCACAGCAGCAGGGGTAGGCAGAGAGGACGGATCGCCAAATAACTCTGTCTTGGCACACACTCCTTGCCTCATTCACATTCATACATACTATTCTATTATCCAAACCATCTAAGCGTCCCTTTCTTGATCTTACTCACTACGCTTACATCAGCCTTGCACTCTTTGCGGATCTCCACATTTCTCACATGATTATACATGGTTTGACCACACATACGTCTCAGGGATCTCATTTCTACAGCATTCAGTCTACTTTCATCATTTCTTTGCCAGTTCCATGCCTCACTCCCATACATCAGGGTAGGTACCAGCACTTCATTTTGGACAATTTTTTTGTTAGCGCTAACTGCGTTCTGTCCTCCATTAATGGAGTTACCTGCATTTACCCTTCTTTCAATATCTCTGTCAGCCTTCCCATCTCTCGGAAACATACTTCCTAAATACACAAACTCATCCACTTGCTCCAAGTATTCCTCATTCAAAACTATATTGCACACTGTTTTCGTACTCTCTCTCTTTCAAACACCATGACTTTAGACTTACTACTTACATTCATCATTAACTCACTCTTCATACATACTTCGTTCATCCTAGACACAAAAGACTATAGATCTTCCATTCTGTCAGCAATCAGCACCGCATCATCAGCATACAACAGGCATACCTCAAACGAGATGCACTACTGGTGTAAGCGACCTTATTTGGCTCTTTCACATCTCACTTCATTTGAGGTGGGACACCTCAATAACTCATTCGTATTTGAATACCTAATCAAAACTCATTCTGAAATGAACACATTCTAATCAACACTACTACCAACACTCATATAAAACTTCCTTGACCACCACCGCTACAACTACCTAATAACGTCACCGTGAGGTATGATTCTATCACTGATTGCAGGCAGTTAGGCCTCTTGAATGGTCAACACACTAATAAAACAACAAAACATGTCCACGTGTGAGAAGTCATTACTATAAAAAATAGCAAGTAACTCATAGATTATTATCAGAATATCAGCGAGCTCAATTTCATTATATTGCTTACTAGCAGTACAGGGCTCTTCATTTTTCCTTACCAAAGACGTTAACCCTACGGTGTATTTCCGGCATTTTTTTTAGAATATTGCCTGTATGTGATACTGGATAAGTATCGGTAGATCAGTGGTCCTCAACAAGGGGCACGAGATAAAAATGGAAGAAAAAGTAAAGAAGCAAATAAAATTATTTAATACATTTTTCAACACTATCGTTTTTTAAGACTTTTCTCTGTATACAATTTTATATTGCTGCATTAATATATTACATATGCGTATTTTCAATATCCATAATAAACATTAAAAAGTTAATGTGCAAAATTGGAAACCGTATAAAGGTCACCGAAAGTTCTCTCTTAATAAATATAGTCCGTGAATTAAAAATTTCCACGAGTAAATCTTTAGTTTTACTGACTAATTTGAGTACTTGCAGAATAACAATATAATTTGACTGGTGTATACAGTGTGCAATGGCAGCACCGGTAACGATGCAATTTCATTTCAGCAATATTCAAATTATCTCTGCTTAGTCGCCGTGTAGTTACAGTATGAACGCTTCGAAAATGAATTATTAACAGGCACGCAAACCTAACTAATATTTGTACGTGACGATCATTTTTACAGTTTCATTTTAGTTACTTTGGATGCATTCCATGTGCATGCTGACAATGTACGCAGACTTTTATTACTGCGCAGAGTAAACTTAAATTATCGGCCTGCCGAGAAGATTTTATTTAATTTACTTTTGATAGTTAGGGTGATTTATTTTTGGGGTATTATGCCGTGTTGCGATGCCTACATCTTTAGCCAACGTTTCGGACAGTATTACAGTGTCATCATCAAACGCTGGCTAAAGAAGGAGGTAGCGCAACACGGCATAATACCCCAAAAATACTTTTGGCCGTGAAAATCTCAAATCATATCTTTTTGAGGTTTATCACATTTAACGAACACAATAAAATCAAAACGACGCGACACTTAAATGTTTGCTTGCTTGACGAGGTTTTGTACGAAGCCCATGTTATAAAATTAATGTAATGACGTACAAGACGTAAATATATTCCTCGCATTCATTGCTATTAGGCTGAATTTTTCAAATTCCGTGGGATTTCTTTGAAAAAATGCCAACATTTCATTGACATTTTTTAAAATTATTTGGAATCAATTATCTTTAATACTGGCATATTATAAAAAAAGACGTTGAAAAGGAAACAAAGTAAGTCATCGGCGCCCTTGAGGTGATTTTGCACAAAAACGGCGCTATACAAATCATTCAAACATAATATTTAATTTTCCGACTTTATGTCGGGGTTAAATCTTCCCCACGGGAAAAACTAAGCCCTTCCACACACTTCTCCACAAATTATCATCTAGTCTATCCAAATTGTGGAAGTGCATTATATAAGCATAATAAATACAAAACAATACAAGTTCAACACGTCAACCCAAGAGGACTTTATTAAGAGGACTTTCCAGATCAATCATCTTTGATACTAGTAATATTATAACATGATATTGAAAAGGTAACATAATAAGCATTATGCATTTTTAAAATAAAAATAGACAACTGTCACTGACAGAACTCTACGCAGTCATTTGAGATCAATTACCTTTGGTACTAGTAATATTATAAAGAGACGTCGAAAACGTAACGTAATGAATATTATTATTATCTTAAGTTATTATTAGTATTATCTGTATAAAAAAACAATGATCGTACTGACTTCTGGTCATTCCTCCCGCTTGTGTATCACGTGATTCGCAACTCGCAAACACGTGCGAAACAAAACAATGTTTTTGGTCTAAATTTGTTTTTTTTCAATCCCGCAAATCCGCGGGATAAAATATTGCAGAAATCACACAGGATTGCACACCCAAAATGCTGAAATCCTAATCGATGCATACCACATCATTTGTCATGTCAACATTGCGCGACATCGAAATGACAGTTGACAATTTTCTTTAAATTTAATTTTGGCCACCCGTTGCATCGTTAGACACACTTGCACACTGCATACTACACACGACACAACTAAAAACACACGCCTAAAAAACCAGAAGCTGCTCTGCCAACACTCGACTCACAAAGGGTACTTCAAGTTTTAATTAAATTTCATTTTAAAAACTTTATCGAGCCGGTTCTGGGAAACTGACTGCGAGGGAAGAGTATGTAATCCCCGACTTTAAACACATGTAAGTAGAAGGTTCACTCAAGAACTTTAAGTAGCTCAACTAGAGACTGGAGTAACCAAAACTCTAATAGTTTTCTCAAAGTAATTTATGAGGATTTTCATTAAGAAGTTAGGAGTATAAATTGGATCGACATATGAAAATAATTAGACGGGGAGCTTACTTATCTTACGAGAAAGACACGAGCATTAATAATCATTTCAATTATTAAATGTCACTATAAAATATGAGTACGTTAATAAAAAAAAATACAATAAACCCATCAGAGGTATATTGGATTTATAGGCATATTGCTGATAGATTCATCGTAACCCCTGATTCTTTTACATAAACAACAGACCCATACGGTTGATTATAATCTGCTACCCAGGTGAAGTTTAAGCGAGTAATTTATTTCACATAATATACAATGTCAACCCAACCATAGCGCAATTATTGTTTCCTACGAAAACAGAATGGTGTTGTTTTGGTAAAAGTTCCGCACAAGCTTTTGTAACTTTGCTTGCCATTACATCAGCAATAATGATTAAATTGTATTATCATACGCGAGCGAGAAACAAACAGCCAATGCAAACACCGTGCGAAATGTTAAGACAAAACGTCGGTTGCGAAATAACGTCTGCAGCATCCCATCCCTGGCGGGGGGAGGCTGGTTGAGAGATGTTTTCCGGGGACGAGGCTCCTCGGGCTCGGGGTGGGAGCGCCGGGGCCTCGGGGACTATCAACGAGCACACTCTGTAGCTTCGGATAAACAACGAATATCAATAGGCATTCGCCGGCTGCATGTGCCATAAAGACGACAGTCGAGCCGATTTACTTTGCATACGGTAAATGGCTTCAGATGGAAATATTCAGCAAACAATGCGATTGTTTAGTTTCAAAGCACGTGTTTCGCGCAAGGGGAAAGTCAAATGTAAAATAACGAGACTTGCATTGGTTGATAAGTAGTAAATTGGCACAAGGGATAATATTGTTTGGTGATAATTCATAAATTTAGAATTATTTACCCTATTCAATTCACCTGGCATTTTTGGATATTTTTCTGGAGGAGAGTAAATTCAAGCGCCCACGGCATACCAAAAGTGTTTTTGACGAATTGTGGGCGACCAACAATCAAAAAATTCTTCCCAGCGAATTTTAATTAATTCAAGGGTACTTCGAGCAGTCCATAACTATATAAAACATGTATGTACCGAAACATTTATTTTCCGATTATGGGAAACAAAACGAGAGTTTTTTTTTTTTAATTTTGCCTTACTCGGTGTAAATTGCTCAGGTTTCGTATACGGTAAGATATATCCCCATAATCTTAACTGCACAGCAAAAATACTTCTTAGGTATGTCGTGTTCGGAATAATTAAAAGGTTTTCAACGGTGAGATTCGTGTGATATAATTTGCAGATTTATCTGTATGGAATTTATATATCAACTATTATCAGCTCGCAAAATTATTTAGGTACATCATGAACTTAGAACTATTCATCAACTGCCAAAAAATAAGACAGGACGCCATATTGTTTGATCTATATAAATAAATCGAGAAAAAAATAGGGAAAAGAGAGTGTTGTAAGTTCTTGAAAAGCCAGATAGTTAAAAAGTTAATAAACGTAAATAAAATCATTTTCAAGAGTTTTTTTTAGAGATTTAGTCTAAATTATTCTCAGTTTGATACGTAATAAACAATTCTCTTAATCTAACAAAATCCCCTCGATGTGAAATTATAACGTTGGCCCACGTCTTCACTTGCGCGAGAGAATCGTCATTGCCTGGTCGCGTGCGGGAAATCGTTCCGCGTAATGTAGGTACTGCCACTTCCATAAAGCTGATTTTGATTACCGGGGAACAAACATCGTTAGGGCTGCGATAACAAAAGCACAATGCCGTAATTGGGATGCATACCAGTTCAGATGAACGAGAATTCATTTCACCGTAAATGGCACATTCCGGCAGCATTCATCGCTGGACCAAAGCCAATAGATAAAGAAACAAATTTGAAAACGTATATATATGACAAAACGGAAAAACATTCCCCCAATTTTTTTGATAAAATGATTAAGCCGTGACGTTATGTTATTTTTGGACGTGGAGGACTGCAAAAGTCCCTTGTTTGTAAGCGCCGGAAAAATGGGATTAACCAAGGCGTGAAACGGGCGCTCGCCAATGTATTGCGGGTGAATCGAGGGGGATAATCGATAACGAAACCGCTGACATTTCTAACAAACCAAGACGAAATAATGCCCATTGTGGCTACGTGAAATGCAATGCTAATAAAAGCATTAATGTATCGGTACGTGTCAATCATATAAATTGGTCGCCGGGCGGGGCTGCGAGTTTGGTGCCAGCAGTTAGGTGACTGACTGTGGAGTTCTGTCAATAATAATATAGCCAACTTGTCTGCTGGCTCACAAAATAAAATAAAAGGCACTTTTTGGCCGTGTTTTTTTCTTGCCTAAATCAAAACAGCTGGATGGTGTTAAGCGGGAATTTAAGCCCTATCGCCATCTACGTAAGGAGTGTTATTGATGGCGGCTCGATTCAAAATATTACACGACGTATGGCATCGCCTTAAGGGAATCTGAAAAATACGCCGACATCCGGGTTGGTCAATAGCTATCACTTTTTTGTAGAATAATATTTTTTTATAGAAAGCTAACATTTTGTTTTAATTTCTGCCACTATTATGACCGACCATTTTTCGCTCGAAACAAAATTACCGTGGTATCCCAGATAGTGGTATGAGGTGTTATACACAGATGGCACGTGTAGCAGTAAGGTGGAGCTGCCGATAATACAGAGAATGAGAGATAGATAAAATAGGATTGCTACTAAGTTCAGGGCCGAGAATCATGACTACCGCCTGATTATCAAAGACACCGGCCCAATGGCTGCACAAGCTCCATTATAATCTATCACAATAAAAGTAAAGAGCGTTTTGTTGACCCCGGAGTTTTTATTCAAGAGTTGTTGGACAGCGAGAGTAGTTAAAACAGTTACTAGCTTTAATACTTTTTCATTTCGTGTAAAATAATAACTTAAATTGTGCTAGTCGTATATGTCTATTTCATTAAAAATTTAAGTGGCGTATG
Source organism: Hesperophylax magnus (assembly GCA_026573805.1). Lineage (NCBI taxonomy): Eukaryota > Metazoa > Arthropoda > Insecta > Trichoptera > Limnephilidae > Hesperophylax > Hesperophylax magnus. Next base: position 12,244,654 of record JAIUSX010000002.1, read on the forward strand.
AAACCGTGTACGAGAAATGGAAGCTTCTCTCCTTTCATAATATCGCCGCCACTCCGTAAAAAAGTAACGGAAGGAAATATAAACGTAGGAAGCTACAATTGAGCTAATTACGTCTCATTCATATAACTAAACGTACGAGCTTCTGACTACAGCCGTCTTCAATTCAATTTCGCGAACTTAAATAGTCTAAAGAAATTTAAAAAACATGCCAACTTTCAATGAATGGACGCAAGCAAGCGAAGTTCAAATAAGTTTATTCATACGTTTTTCCTCAATTAGTTTTCTTTCTTTCTCGCCTTTTGCTCAACAAGACAGCAAGAAACCTAAGCGAGCGAACATCCTAAAAAGAAAAGGTAGGGTTTATAAATATTTTAACATGATGGCAGCAAGGTAACTCCAAAGATTCCGGATAGACCCAACGATTCTCGTTAGTCTGCTATTGTAGGTTTACAGAAAAAAAAGCAGACTTCCAGCTGGAATTCAGAAGTCCAAAGCTTCGTTTGCAATTTTTTATTGCCGAATAATCATCGTTCGTAGTGCATACCTTATTTGGCGTGGAAAATCGACGAGCAATGAATTCAATTCCTTACCTGCAACAAAAGAGAAAAATATCAGTTAGTCAAAGTATTCGAATAAATTACAAGTTGCACTGAAAATATTTAACGAAATATGTGCACTGAAAATGCAAATAGCTCCAGCTAAATATGCTAATTTAAATTCACAATCTCGCTTCAGGTGGAAAAGGCTGGCGAAGCTAAGAACGTACATTTTCAACAGGGTTGGAGAAGTGGTCTTTTAGGCAACATTTATTCCTTTGTGTATCCCGATGCAAAGGTAAAGGGTGGAACGTGGCTTTGGTTAGAGATTTCAACAGAAATGGGCTAAGAGAAGTATAACCACGCGAAAAATGCTTCACGATTACAAGCATTTAAATCGGAAAGATTTAACTGAAAAATTGACAAAAAATATTTTTTCAAAAAAAAATTCATGATTGACAGGATGAACTTTACAATAAAACCACCCATATTGTAAGTGCCCCTTTGAAGCGATATATCTTAGGCCTTTCCAGGAAAAGGGGTTAAAAATGGTTCCCTTCATACCATTCTAACAGAACCACTGTGAAAAATTCTAAAAATAAAGAATGTAAACAGCGATTAAAACACGAAATATTTTTTCTGTGTGGGAAGGGATCATGGGGAAGAGAATAACGCGTTTTGAGTTCGAGAAGTATGTGAAGTCGCCCCCGACAAAATATTAAATAATATGGAGTTTTATTGAAACAAGGGACGTATTTATGACACAATTCAGTATTTGAAAAATATGGCAAAGACAAAGGGATGAGTCAACCCATTTTGGTAGAGCTTATTGTGGCACATCCTCTTGTTCCCTGTACACATAGCTTTATTCGAAAAACATTATCTATGTATGTATTGTTATTACAGACAAAAACAGACATCAGCATCGTGGCACGAATTAATATTATTTTAAATGATTATTAATATTTTACATTATTAATAGATACCATATAAAATGCTCTACCACACTTGATACATTTGCAATGCCACGAATGTGACATATTAAAATGGTTACCTATATTTAAACGTTTGAAGTTTATCTTCTAATATGACGCATAAATACTTTTGACGACGGAACACGCCACATATTATATTAAGCACTTTTCATCTGTGCATCTTTCCGGACCCGAACCACGGATTAACTTTACTCACAGAGCTATCCACAAATACTCAACATTTGTGTGGAACAAAATTTATTTTAAAATAAATCAAATTTACATTTTGATGTTTAAGTTTCCATTATGATATATATTTATTACAGAAGCAATATAATAAAGTTTGCAATTTTATTCGATTTTTTTTTATTATTTATTTATTCGAGACACAAACAGGATATTTATAAAAACATTAATTATGGATTACAAAATAAAAAAAAATTAAATTACAAATATCCCTAGACTAATGTGTCTGCAGCAATCACATTTGCTCATTCACATAAGCAAACATGTAAAACAATGACAGTAATTATATACAAAACATAAAACTTAATTACAAAGATTGAAGCACATAATAAGTAGAAAAATTTAAAGAGTATATATTAAAAAAATTCTAAACCACTAAACAATTTTTTTATTTTTTTATTTTTCTTCAGAAATCGTGGAGGTATTTCTTGAAACAAGTTATATTATTTGCAAAAATATCTATGACAGTGTGTGTTTTAGCAAGATCATTGTATGATCGAGACATTCTAGACATAGGATTAAAATATCCAGTGTTATTGGCAAAAATTTCGGTCCAAAATATGTTCATATTTCTAGTATATTTGGGCCTGGCGTAAAAATTGATTTGATTGACTAAGTTACTATTTACACGATTATTCACAATTTTGTAAAGCATTAAGAGGTCATTTATATTTCGTCTTTTAACTAAACTCTCTAGTTTGAAATATGTAAGTAGATATTTTTTTTTTTTAAATTTATTTAATATTTGTATGTTTTTTACAATAAATATACAATTATACATATTATACAGTTTTATAAAGGTAAATAATAATTTCTTTTCCTCACCATAAAGAGACGAGGCTCTTGTGTTTGGTGAGTGAATCCTAGCTCAATTATATGGAATCATGTAAGTAAGTAAATAATATATTTGCAAAACCAAAGAGATAAGTAAGAAAGCAAGATTTATCAATAATACAGTTTCAAGATTTGAAGGAAATAATAATAAGAGTAAGATTTGGACTTTTATAGTAGTTTTAGGTAATTTTTTAATTTTATTTTAAATTCCTGAATATCTTCAATATTTTTTAGATATAATGGAAGGATGTTAAAATATGTTATACCTAGATAGAGATAGGTATTTTGTGTGTGCTTTGTATTAAGTTTTGGGATTTTGATAGTTTTTTGATATCTTGCTGATGAATTGAATTGTAAGTTGTTTAACTGTATTTCTTTATAAATTTGTAGAATTGAATATTTTTTATATATATTGTCTATTGTGGGTACATTGAATATTGAAAAGAGAATCTCAGTAGAAAATTTGGATGGTTTTTTCAATATTACTTTAATTATCAATCTATTGAACTATTTTAAGTGGATTTAATATATTGTTATAAGTTCCTCCCCAGCCAATAATACCATATTGTAATATAGATTGTACAATTGCATAGTAAACTCTTTTTAGGTTTTCTAGTCTAAGAATATTTCTAAGTCTTATAAATATATAAATACATTTTCTAATTCTTTTGACAAGTTCACAAATTTGTTTTTTCCATTTAAAATGTTGATCTATATATATACCAAGATATTTAATTTCAGAAGTTAGACTAAGTATAGAACATTCTTGATTGCAATTAGTTCTGTTACATTTAAGTTGATGTATTATAATTTTTAATTCTGGTATTAATTTAAATTTGTTGATAGAGAATGGGATACATTTTGTTTTTTCAGTTTTTATCGAACCAATTTTTCAGTATATTAATATCAGTATTTGCTAAGTTATTAACATTATTCCAATCAGTACCTTCAATTATTATGACAGTGTCATCAGCATAAGATATTATTTTTCCATTTAATCTTTGATTGAATATGTCATTTACATAAATGATAAACAGTAACGGTCCCAGGACTGTACCTTGAGGTATGCCGAAGTGACTTGTTTTTTGTTGACTAAGTACATCGTTGATTTTTACGACTTGAGGGCGTTTGAAAAGGTAGCTTTTTATCCATTCTATAGCTGTACCACTTAATCCAATGTTTCTTAATTTACTTATAAGTTTGTCGTGTGATATGCTATCAAAAGCTTTTTTAAGATCTATGAAAATTCCAATGCATTTTAATGATTTATCTAATGAATTATGAACAAGACTAGTTAATTTTGCAATTGCATCCTGAGTGCTTCTACCTTCCATAAAACCGAACTGATTTTCATTAATTAATTTATTACATTTTACAAATTGGTTTATCCTTTTTTTAACTATCTTTTCAAAAATTTTCGCTATGTTCGAGATTACTGATATGGGTCGGTAATTGCTAACTTCTTCTGGGTCACCAGATTTAAATATTGGAGTAATGGTAGTTTGTTTGTAGATTGATGGAAACACTCCACTTTGGAAACTTACATTTATTATGTGTTTTAACGGTTTAGAAATTTGATTTTTAATATTTTTTAAAATATTAACTGTTATTCCATCAAAACCCGGGGCAGAACCTCCTTGCATACCGTTTATAATTGATTTTATTTCGTTCTCTGTGGTGACTTGGAATGTTGCTATATTATTGTCAGTATCAATACTACAGTCTGGAAATGTTATATTTGGGTCAGTATGAATGAGATTGGCAAGATTTTCCCCTACGTTCGCAAAGAAGGTGTTAAATATGTTTGCAGCTTTTGAGGGATTTTCTTTACAACATGTTTTCATGAAATATAGTAGCGATGTCGTTATTCTTGTTTTTTTTTCGTGTCAATTATTTCATTTATAACTGTCCACACTCTTTTACTATCATTTTCAGCCTGATTCAACTTTTGTTTATAATACTTTTGTTTTGTGTTTTTTATAATATATGAAAGTTTGTTTTTATATGCTTTAAAATGATTTAGTAAATTTTTATTATTTGGTTGTTGAGTAGTTAATTTGTAAAGAGCTTGCTTATGTCGTACAGATACTACTAAACCATGAGTAATCCATGGTTTTATAGGTTTCAAGTTCGACACTTTGGATTTGGTTATTATATTATTATTTGTCGAGTCATTTATGCATTTAGATATTTTTTCTTAAAACATTTTACAACATATATTGACATCATTACATTGTAATAATTTATTCCAATTTTCTGATTCTAATTGGTGTTTTAATGTATCCATATTAAGTACTTTTTTTGAGTAATTATTTTTGTTAAATTATGGCAAAGTTGGATTGCTTAATTTATAGTTAAAAATACATGAATAATGATCAGTGATACTTGTATGAATGACAGCTGATTTTATATTTTGGATATCAGGAATATTTGTAAAAATGTGATCTAAGCATGAGGGGCGTTGACCTTTAACATTTCTAGTATAAGAATTTATGCACGATAAATAATTGAGTTCTGCTAACATATTTAGATATGTGTCTTTATCTTTACTAGAATAGTCGTTTGCGATATTTAAATTCATATCTCCAACAATAATAGTATTTTTATTTCTAAAATTTAACAAAATATTTTTTAATTCATCTATAAATTGAGGTACTATCGATGTATGCGTACGATAAATAGCAATAATGTTGTAATATTTATTTACGTCTTTAAATTCTATATTTAATATGTTAACATTACTAACATTAATTATTTCTTTAATATTGAGAACATTATACTGGTTAGAAATAAATAATCCGATACCTGAGTTTTTGTTTATTTTGTTTATTGTCGCATGGTATGTGTAGCCTGGAATAGTGTAATTGATTTCGCCTGCAGAGTGTGTCTCTGTTAAGACAATCAGGCCCGGGAAAAAAATTAATTCTTTTAATGTTATAACTAATTCATCCATGTTTCGTTCTAAACTTCTAATATTTATATGAAATAGGGTAAATCCTTTTTCAGTGCAAATTAAGTTAAAATCTTTCATAGATTGACATAAATTTTCTTCAATATACATTTTTTTATCTAATGCTTTACATAAAAAAATCATTCATTTTTTAAGTTTTAGATTAGAGTTTAAAGAAATGAAATTTACCGTAATTATTCATAGTCGATGCGCTCTCTAGCTAGTTGAAGCATTTTTTGCCGATAGAGACATTTCATGCTATCAACTCTGTGTTCTGTAGAATAATTCATATTAAATCTTTTGTTTTGAACACAGCAATTGTTGCATGTTGGAGGTTGTTCTTTATTTTCACATTTAGACAGAATGTGCTCCTTTGTGCAATGAGGGCAAATGGGGGGCTGCGTCCTGGCGAGACATCTTTGCGCTGTGTGGCCGAACTTAAGGCAGTGGTAGCATTGAGTAAGCGGGTTACAGTCTTCTATGTATACTCTTTGGTATTTGATGTTTATTTTGTTTTTTTCTAGTAGCGTTTTTCTTAATTTACCGGTTGTTTCAATGATGTAGTTAGTGGTGTCGTTTTCTTTTCCTTCATTGTATTTGTTTTTTAATTCCTTGATAAGCTTGATGTTGTTTTTTTCTTCCAGGGTTAATCCTTCATTTTGTTGTACAATCCCATCTATTATTTCCTCTTCAGTCAATTGGCATTGCAGTCTTTTCAACATTAAACACGGTTTCTTTTTTTTTAATTTCTTCGGCCAATATTTCTTTTCCAATTACCTTATTAATTTCTTCGGTTAACTTTTCTGCATCTTCTTTTTTTTGACATGAAATCAGTAATTTTTGCTCTCCGATTTTTTTTACTCCATTTACTCCAACTTTTATTTTAGTTAAATTAATGTTTTTTTGAATTTTTATTTTTATATCTTCGGCCTTCAAGGTGTTTTTAGATGTAATTATGATGGCGTGCTTCTGTTCTGGGATGTGTGCACCTGTATTCACGAAGTTTTTATTGTCACCTAATACATTTGCATATGTACTTTTGTTATTATTATGAATTTCTTCTAGTTTCTGTGCGTAGTGATGATTGTTTTTAATATTAGTTTCTTGTAATTCTATAATCTTTTTTTGTAGGTTTATTAGTTCATGTTGAATTTTTTCTTCCAGTGATATAATGTTCTGTTCCAGTGTTAATTTTATTTTTGAGTCCTTCACTGAAGTGATCTTGTTTATTAAATCTTTAATGTTTTTAATAATTTCTTGAGTTTCCATATTGGATGGAATGGTGCGCCCAGGTGGGCGAGTTATTAATGTAAACTATATTATTTGATTTACTTGTTACAAAATTACGCGACTGTACTCCTTCGATGCGGAGCGAGTATATGTTATTAGATGTTTGATCAATTTAAGTAGGAGGAAAGAAATATTAAGCTTACTTCGGGAAAGCGGACAGTTCCACAAAATTCTTCGGAGAGTTTGACGGAAAATGGGCTCAGGGCAGAAAATGTGTACCTATCGAATAAATTTTTTTTGTAGTTTGTTTTTAAATGTAAATCTTTACGAACGTCGATGAATTTTTCACTTCACCGATACACTATCTCCACTCGGGCAATTTTTTACATATTATGTCAAGTTTGCAAAAACGTTTTGAGCGATCGCTTGCCATAACGTGCCAAATTTATAGAAACCTAAAAATATAGGATAGGCGGTGAAATCTAGGTGGATTCATTGGCTTTCAGCCGGAGTAAGCAGTTTCATGGGTTTCTATAAAAATATAGGATAAGCAGTGAAATCTAGGTGGATTCATTGGCTTTCAGCCGGAGTAAGCAGTTTCATGGGTTTCTATAAAAATATAGGATAAGCAGTGAAATCTAGGTGGATTCATTGGCTTTCAGCCGGAGTAAGCAGTTTCATGGGTTTCTATAAAAATATAGGATAAGCAGTGAAATCTAGGTGGATTAATTGGCTTAAAGCCGGAGTAAGCAGTTTCATGTGTTTCGATATTAATATTTTGAGGAATAGTAGATATTATTTAAATAATATGGCAAAAGTATATACACATATGACACCAATCGCTCGAGTGGATAAACCGGTCAAAAATATTAACAGTGGAAAGCGGCGCTTGCTACAAATGAATTGCCTAAATTTCAATACTGCTCGGTGATAAAATAACTTACGAAGAAAGGGATGCGAGCAAAGGATATTAATGGAAAATTGAACAGTATCGATGCTAAGTCTTCTCCATCTTATGCCACAAATAAAAGATGGACTCGATTGTATAAGGTGGCGCAAAAATCCAAAGGCAATAACTATGTTTGTAAATATAAAGAACTGGTTTGACACAATTATTCCGAGTTCTCGAGGAGTTCAGCGATCCATGGTTTTATCAATGTGTATTCTGCTTCTGCTTATTTCATATATGTAAAAGTCGTGATGACAAAATACGCCATTTTCAAAAATGAGAACAACCGACAGGGAGATTGCGAAGTGAACTGAATTTTTGCGCCACATTTTATAAACAAGGAAGATAATGTATTGATAAAATGTCGGTAGTAGGTAAGACCGAGAAAAATATAGGAAAAGAGAAAGAATTCATGCTCGCAGATTGGAGAGTTTGTATTCAGCGGATGGCCAAGTGAGCATTAGAACAGAAAAAGTTGAGGAGAGATTCTCCATAACCATTTATGAACAAGGCGCGTTGGGTGCCTAGAAAATAAAAGATATTTGGTCGACAGCGGCGAGTGGAAACTTCTCATGCAATCGCACAGCCGAAGAGAGTGGAGACAAGATCTGGGGCGAATTTTAACCTGTGCTGAGCCGCGGGTCCATAATTACGATCCGGAGTCCATAAGAATCTATGCAGTGGGTAGGATAGGGAGAAACAGTTATTAGTAAATTCAAAACTCCGCGCACTTACCACCAAGCTCATGATCTCAATCTGTTGGGACAGTTCTGAAGATAAACTACCTACAAAAAGGACTACGATAACTGGGATCTACTACGTGAAACTTATTGCCCAGCTGCGGAACAACATCAAGCAGAAGAGAAGGGGAAGTTGAGCCGCGGTGTGATGTTGCTTCAGGACAAAGCATTCTAGAGGGAATATTTAATTATGAAGATGACACAAAGAACCCCCGTACAGCATCATTTTTTTCTAATAACAGCAAAACTTGTGAAATATTTTTGACAGGTTTGAAGATGTTTTATCAGCAATATGAGAAAGGCGAAAAGTTACATTGAAATAAAAAAAATAATAATTTGGAAATCGGTTAACGTTTACCATCATTTTCCATCAGACACCCATAGTATACAGGATGGTATATGGTATACTGATATTATCAGATCCATCATCCAGTATGGCGGGCATGTTTCTATTTGGGTCGTCTTTATCTGGAGCACGTAGAGCAGACTGATTCGATCCGATATACTTCAGAAAAAAACCACCCTTGGGAGCCGCTTTGCCGGTAGTCGCTTTGGGAAACCCGAGCACTTCACAAAAAAAGGACACCGGCTGAAAGTATTCTTATTACTTCTCGCGATAGTGTAGGGATAAGGCGATACAATTATTTCCTACCTTCCCGTCCTTGTAACCCTGTCACCAGGAGACGAAAGGTTCGCCAGTACAGTTTCTACACCGCCTCTGTAAGGTTGCATTCAAAGTGTAGTGGAATTTCTTTACGTACTGGCCAAGAGGAACATTGAGGACGAAACCATAACCAAGGTAGGACTTTCATTAATCTGGTGGCATCCTATTATAGATCCCGTTCGTTCCCCTTTCGCTATACATTACTCAAGGAAGAAACTCGCGGCCGGAAATAACCGGATATGCAGCGTCACTTTTTTCGTAAAAACTTTGTACTGCGATATACATACTGCCTCCGATTGCTCTTCGTAAAATTACACATAATTAAGCTGCAAACACTCTCGAGCTTTGGCATAATTAAGTTTGCACATTTTTTACATCAGGAATTTTTAGGTAAACGGAACTATTTTTGACTCACAACATTATTTTAAAGACGTAGCAAAAATAAGAAAAGTAGGTAGGAATTAATTACATATTTTTCTATTAAAATCTCAGGTGAAGCCGTGTACCCATACTATACAGTAGAAGAAGACAATGAAAGTCAATGGGATTTGGGATCAAAAGAGATGTAGAGTAAAATGCTCTGTAAAAGTACCCCCAGACCCCAGGTAAAGCTATTCATCTTTCCTTCTGATTAGCCACGTATTCCGGCGAAAATCACCGTCTCCCCGACACGTCTGGAATAGAGATTATTTAATAAATGGTCCTGAATTGTCATTACGCAGATTAGAGTCAGAGATATAATCGCTCTCAATTTGCGTGGGAATTAGTCCTCTCCCCTTTGTGGCGATGGGAGATAAGGGCGGGATGTGTTGGGGTTAGCGGGTGGCCGACCCCACCCCACCCCTATGGGGATGGGATGGAGGTAGGTGGACTACACAGGTAACTGCTGGTGGTGCAGTCGTAATCTGAATGCATGATGGGACGTTTCATGCATTTGTGCATTAATAATATGTACGTATACATAAGTAATGCAAGGATATCTGACATGATACATAATTTACGTTGATCAATAGACAGAATAGTAAATATTTATCTTTGAAATATACGAGCTTTGGTTCCGGATTCATTGGCTATGGTTTTTACAGCAGCGAATTTCTAATAAAATTTATGAATATTTAAATTGAATAAGATTTCACAAGAACGACTAAAATAAATAAATAAAAAATACTATTAAAGTGATTTATTTTTGGGGTATTTTGCCGCGTGGCGCTACCCTCTCCTTTAGGCCAAGTTTGGGACAGCATTACAGCGTCCATTATCAGTCAGGGTGGCCGATGCTCAAAAGTGTTCTGATATTCTTAATATATAGAATTGAAATTCATAAAAATGTCATGAATATGAATACAGACGACGGGCCTAGCACAATAGTTCTTCAAATAATTATGAGCAATAATTAGTCGCCTGAAATATTAATACAAATTGAAAATATCTCACGAGTAAAAATAAATGCCGCCAACGGGAATTGAACACGTGCCTTCTGATGTCCGGTCAGGTGCTCTGAAACTACTGAGATATGTTGGCTTATTTCCAACCCGCCAAATGATTCAATGTGTACTAGTACCTCAATCAACAATTATTGCTTATAATTATTTGTTATCCTTTATGCTATGCATAAAACCTTGTCTTATAAACATTAGTTTATCATTAAAAAATAACAATAGTTCTTGTAATCCGATAATTGATGGCTACACCAAAACCACGCGCAGAAAACCATCTTAAATTATAATGTATTACCAGCTCTTAGGGTATTGGAGTTGGCGACACACACTTCACCACAATCTTTACACATCTGTTCTGATGATGGACACTGTAATGTTGTCCAAAACGTTGGCTAAAGAAGGTAGCGCAACAAAGCATAATAGCCCAAACATAGATCACCTTAATACTTTTGATCATGAACATCGCAAATCACCACACACAATGTAAAAGATACTAAGGACGGGTTGTTTCGGAGAATTTGAACAATTCATCAAATTTCAACGTTCATTTACAAGTTCTGTGAAAGATTTTTTCAAGTTCTGTTTTTATTTCAGTTTTGTCAAGCAATTAGCCTACAATGATATAATAACAGAATTTGAATAGGACTTTCACAGAACCCGAAAATGAACGTTGTAATTTTATGAATGGTTCAAATTCTCCGAAACAACCCTTCCTAAGGACGGGATGTTACAGTGAATTTGAACAATTCTTCAAATTTCAAAGTTAATTTTCGAGTTCTATAAAAGTTATTTTCAAGTTCTGTTACTATTTCAGTTCTGTCAAGTAACTGATCTATAATAATATAAACAGATATTGAATAGGACTTTCACGGAACCCGAAAATGAAAGTTGAAATTTGATGAATTGTTCAAATTCTATGAAACTACCCATCCTAAGTATCGTCCTGATAGGAGACTATGATTCAGAAAAGCAAATATGTATGAAGTGGATTCGGTTTTCATTAGTAACAATACTGAATTTCAGGACTTTCCCAACCTTTCTCATACTATTCCACTCCCCGAAAATATTTTTATCAGTAGTGCCATAATCCTACTGGCTACTGTGCATGGACGTTGGTGTAGTATTGCTAATAAAACACTACTAACCATTAAAAAAATAATTATCTATGGAGCTTTGCGGGCCATGAAAATTACAAAAATAGCAATCGTCAAATACACAAGACGTTTTCACGACGAAAGTTTATAAAGATTTTCTTGCTCTTCGTAAGCGTAAAATAAATTCATTCGCCTATTGTTTATTTTTGGGGCAACAACCAAGTGACAGGAAAAGACTTTCGGGGGAAACTTTAGCGGGTGAGCTTTTCTTATGATAAGTTCTTTCGTCCCGAGGGGGTGGCATTGTCCTGTCGGGTCCTATACTTCACCAACTATGAGGTTAAAAGCAGTGCTTCTCAAACTGTTTCACAATAACTTGACTGAGTTGACATAACGATTGGGTCCCCACCCATGCATCGTGTGTTCAATTCCTCGGCTGACTAAGTACTCCATCAGAACACAAGCAACATTTTCCGCTTATTGTGGTGGTAGTAGGATATTTTCAAATATTGTCGGGTTATTCGTAACCCGGGAATATTTGTCTTTCTTTTTAAAAAATAAAATAAAAATACAATTTTTTTTAAGTTATAAATATGTGTGTATTGTCTCATTGTAGCTATTCACAATAAGTAGATGCAAGCAAGACAAAATGCGGGTTTCTCAGTGACGCTTCACAAGAACATCGCTGTCGAAAATATAAACATATGCACCGATCCACACAATCCTAACTACGTATAGTTCGCCTCAACTCTTGTCAAGCGACCTATACAAAAAAAAATGCTACTTTTAAGAATGGCGGACATTCTTGTAGCCACCACCCCACCATATCCGAAATTCGGAAAGGATTTTGATTAAATTCCACTCTAATGGAATAATCTGCTCTAACATGGATCAATTCTTTTCGAAGCATGGAATAAATTGCACTCTAATGGAATAATCTGCTCTAACATGGATCAATTCTTTTCGAAGCATGGAATAAATTGCACTCTAATGGAATAATCTGCTCTAACATGGATCAATTCTTTTCGAAGCATGGAATAAATTGCACTCTAATGGAATAATCTGCTCTAACATGGATCAATTCTTTTGACGCATGGAATAAATATGGAATTATTTTTATTTAAGTTAATTTATTTATTTTACAATTACAAAATACCTAAACAATATTTAATGATATGTAGAGTTTAGGGTTAAAGGATTAAAGCAAATGGTTTGTTATCGTATCTAATAAATTGCACTTCATCAATTGAGCACAGCTTCAAGCTGAGTGGACCAAAACGTTGGGTTCGCACCCAATCCTCTGTAAAATGAGTTTTCTGCCATCACACCAAATCTGGGAAATATTTGTTACAAATAAAATGGCGGCCCACGGCCCCCAAAGGGTTACGGCCACCACATTGAAAGCACTGTTCAGGGGAACCCAACACCGGGCCGCGAGGACAATCCGGGCTGACAGTGATCGATCCCCACAGACCCAACAAGCGGATAGATAAGATAGATTGAACACTTCAACAAATCGTAAGACGGAAATAACTAAATATAACAAATACATTATACATTGGGTGGTAAATAGATACTTCTAAAAAGATTGGCAAACAAACTAATAATACGATATTTTGGAATTCAGTTACTTTGTAATGAAATAATAATTTTGTGAAAAGTTTTGCAAACGTATCTGAGAAGGCATTCAAAGGAGAAAATAAAAAAAACAATGATTTTTTGCGCCAATATTTTATTGTAATCACTGGTTCAATGATAACTCAACACGATGACAATTCAACACTCCTTTAAAAGTGATATAAAGTCATTAAAAACGTATTAATCTACTACGTAACCCTTTTTAACCTAGTTTTTGTTTCATCATTTTTCAGGACTTCATTTCACTTTTTAAAAGTGTGTTGAATTGTCATTTTGATGATTTATCTCGTCACATATATGCATCTCATATCTTTAACTGTTACTCATCGTTAAGGTTATATCTGTCAGGCATAAGGCACAATTGTAGTGAAACCGGTTGGCATGTTCGTATAAAGTTACAGCGTTTCATTCAACAGAATGGTGATGCCGTACTGACAGAAAAAAAAAATGAATTGTCATATATATCTAGCATAAATTCGGGTCACGTCTGCAATCTGTAAATATTCTGTTTGTTTACTGTTATTTTATCACGTTGAAACTCGGATATTTGACAAAAAGACGTTACTTTAATTTATTACCAAATTTAAAAAAAACTGAAAAAGCATCAATTCTCTGTTTTCGGTGTCATTTTTTTTTTAGTTTTAATTCGGGAGGTGGGTTTGGGTACCGACGCCCCGGGAACCATTTATTGGATAACCAACACCTCTGCCATTGGTCACCCCAAGTGGCACGCTACGTTTGGCACTTAGCGGGGATTCCCAGGTTCAGGATGCGCCTGCCCACAAACTGCGTGGCGTGTCAGATCGGGAGAGGCTGTTTGGGGAGACCCTTTGACTTCTCCAACTGGTCTCTCTTGACCCAATAAGATAGATCATTGTACAAATGTTGATTTGCAAACAGTGATTTTGCACAAAAACGGTGCTATACAAATCATCAAAATGTTATTAATATTTATCGCCTCGCGCCTCAGTGGGAGGAATAGATACGTCCTAGAGGAATTCATACGTCCGTTACTCCTGAACACATTGATCCCTAGATTCCTACCCACCCCTCATACCTTTTTCCTTACCAGAAATTCCCCTTTATCCTTTCCTTAAAAATACTCTCCACACAGCATCCCCAAATATGACTAAATATTTTCTTCTGCTCCTTCTATGTGGGTTTAATGTAAAAAATTTCAAGTAACGCTAACCGATTTAACTTCAAAGAAAAAAAAAAATTTTACAATTTTTAGAAGCAATAATCTTAGAAAGCTGTTTAAGGATCTATAGGGCGGGGACGGTGAATACGTAGATTTACTTTGGCAATTTAATAAGAAGTATGAAAATATCTACGTTTTCAACTTGAAGGAAAGTAATAATTAATTATGGGGTGACATTTTAAAATGTCACCTAACAAATAATCCTTAGGACAGAATTAATGAAAGCGTTAAGTCATTTCATTCCAAAATATAATTTGAAAACAAAGACGAATGCCAACGAAGATCCTCGAAATAAATGAACCGTAATAACGAAACTACAAAAGGTTTTTATTATGATTGAAAACGTAACGGAAATATCCATAGATTTCTAAAGAATTAAAAGGAGATAATATGGATGACGAAAATAAAGTTAATGTCTATGCAAATGGTTTCGGCAAATTTTTAGATTCAAATTACATCTCTAAAAGCTTCCATTCCTGCATTGCTTATAAAGATTTAACCAGATCACAAAATTATAGCGTAGGTATAATGGCGTACAAATCTATTGATTATCGATTTCGTTTATAAAAAAGGTTAAATGGTATTATAGGTGTTTATTATGACATAGGCCCAGAGGGAAATTATTTTATAAATAAATAATTCTTAGGTCCCAATTAATATCACAATACGTATTCATATTAGCATGGACACTGCCCATGACAGGTGCGAAATTAAAAGTCTGTCATTATATTCTGCGCGAATATAATATACGAGTCAAATTCGCAGCGTAGAACACTTATTACTTTTTATATTTAAATCTTTGTCGGTACCTTGAGATAGGTATCTTATTGGTACATTTTATTGTTTTATTTCAATCTTTAAATTTTTATTTTTACTTTTTCCTAATAATTTATGGTTTGTACTTTAATACTTTATATTTTAAACTATTCACTTTACAATTTACTTTTATACATTATAGTTTTTATACACTACTTATTACCTTACTTTTTACCTATTTTCTTAAATTTTACTAACATTTATACTGTTATTCTTCATGTTGTTGTACTATTATAAGTATGTCAATTATGTTAATGGCACGTGTTGTGCCGTATATGTGTAAATAAATAAATAAATAAATAAACATGCAAATACCACTAATATAATAATAGACTATTACGCTACGTGATGTATGGAGAATTGTGATAAAAGAACAGTAATTAAGCGAAATCAATCAACTTTGCATACAAACAAGCAGACGTACCTGGATATTTATATCGAATTCAATTAAAAGTGTTTTCGTATGGCCGAGAGAGCACTTATGGAAAAAATCAATTAATCCAAACAACGAAATAGAATCAGGAAGTGTTGAATAAGCCATCAAGCACGACCACCCCATTCCATTTCGCAGCCCATCCACCGCGCGATGGGGAGAAAAAGCATGGAGTGGATTTTTATGCTCTGGATTGAATTATGCCCACCATTGTTGTTATAACCCATCTAACTGATTGTATTACCTATTAGGCACTTACGATAGCTAATCCAATAAGAGAGAGAAAATAGAAAAACATAACTATTTCTATATAACTTTAACTATTACCTGACAGTAAAACCAAAAACGTAAGGCAAAAATTTTAAATAAAAATTACAACAATACCAATAGGTCTAACCTTAAAAATATTTATTTCGTCAAATAATCTGTTTTCCAAATAGAAAAACGTGCATTTTACGGTCCGAGATGTTTATAATAAATAAGTTTTCTATCGTGTAAGGTTAGCAAAACAAATACAAACTTTGGTTAGTGTAAATGATTTCGGCAGGTGACAGGGACAGAGACAGGCAGGGCACAATATATAAACTGATATTACACCAGCGAAGTTAATGGACACTAACCTACCAAAGTGCGATTCAGAAGTGTCGTTTTTGGAAACAGTTCAAAAAGCTGCAAGCTCTTTGAAGTTCATATGCTATTATTATTTATGATTCTTGTTCTGAACTATTAAACAGATAACAATAATGTATTCCTAAAAACCATTTCCTTTGTGGCTTGCCATAATTATTACAATATAACCACGTTAATAAAGCGGTTCAAAACAAATTTACTGTTGTATACTGTAGATAAGAATAATTTACATTACTTCATATTATCTGTAGAATCAAACACTTCAATATTGTTCAATTTTGACGCAATTACATAAATTGTTTTATACCGTTTAGTTTCATTCCAATCGCATTCCCTACTGCGATCCAGATTTTAATTGTTACTAAACATACTAATTAATTTCCATTATTTGGTTATACAAGATCAATTCAGGGTATAGGCAATTGGAATCTATACGAAGTTTTACTAATATAAAGCGACCCTTCACATCCAGGATAGCCCCTTAACATTCCAGCCAAAATAACACAAATATTTGATTCTATAATGTGTATTGTGTTCCGAAGTTCTAAACTCTGCATAGGTAGCTAATCCAAGTCTTTGAAGTAAAGTTTCAGAACATTATTATAGAAACTGAAGAAAGTGTCGAGAATTACTTCAATATTTATAGATATTGTATAGGATCTAATACTGCATTACGTCTTAGCAATATTGAAATAAATATTAACAATTCCCATTTTTTAAGACGCTATAGCATGTTTCACGTGAATACATTAAAAAATAATATCGCCTATTTTAGCCCTCTGACCCAAATGTGTTTACTCTATAATAAGATGTAGAGTAGAGTAAGTAGACATTTTCCGCAATAATTTATATGGATTCAGAAAAAAATGGTCTGCTATTGCTAAAAAATATGTTGCACTGATTATATTATGTATTACTTGCGGCTCTATTTGTGTTTCTTTTGTCTCTTATTGTACTACTTGTCTTTCATATAATTTTATAATTTTGTATTTTTTTAATATTTTTATTTTTATTTAGATATATGATAATTAATATATCCTATATCCGAGTATTTTTGTAATTGTTGTACCTATTTGTAAATTAACTAGTTTTTTAACTGCATTGTCTCCGTAAGTGAGATCGTCTGTAAAAACCCAGTATAAATAAATATCATAGAAGAGAAGATTGGTTTTTCAATTGAAAATTTAAGGTTATCGGAAGCCGCACGCCATAGTGTGGAATTATACTTGAACCCGTGTCCCATGAGAATAATGCACAATCTGGCACACAAGGTGATAGACAATGCATAGACACATGATCAATCACCGAATTGTAAATTAATTTAAATTACAAATAATTATTCAATCTCCGTCACAGAACACTATCCTCTCAAGTTCTCCAGGGTGAGACCCCACATTGAGAATTTAAAAGTGGCTTTAAAAGACTATAGAGCTATATTTCATTTCCAACTTTCCTCTACCATTTTTCCTTCTCCACATATTTCAACCTCAGAACTTTCCTCAAAAATGTCTTACTGTCTCTGGATATTTGGTGAACTAATCTAGAGTAATCAATAAAAAATCTAGTAGATTTACAAAGAAAGAGTCGAAAGTGGCGAACGGAATGAATTCAATAATTTTATCGACACAACCTAAAATCTGAAAGCAGGCATTTAATCAAACTTCAGAGTCAGGTGTTGTGTTTTATTTTATGTATAACGTTACACCATAGGAGACTTGCGTTCTAAGCAAAACACAAAAAAACTTTCTCCTATCGGCATACAAATCAGTTGAAACATAAGTTTACCTGCAGTGCAGTGCAAAGATTCGCGGAATCGAAAACAAAAGGATTAAATGCCAAATAATGCATTTGAGCGGTGGAGGAAATTAGTGCGCTGGCGCTAGACAGGTATAGGTAGCGGCCACGGCTCTGAAGCTTTAATGCGAAAACTTCTGCAAGCCCGGACAAAAACTTCCAACTTGTTTACACAGCTCGGTTGAATTTCACGAAGGAATCAGTGCGGCTTCTGTGGAACACAACTTGGGAACTCGAGGTGCAGCTCGAGTTATTGGATTTCCGTAAGTTTCTATTGGCTGTAACTGGGAAGATTTAATCAGCGTTGTGTGGAGAGGATAAACTTCGTATTATTATGTACGGTACAAGACAAGTGGAGTTAAGACATTCAAGTGTCAAGTGATAAAGAGCGCATGTCAAAAAATCGCTCCACAAAAATATCCAAAATTTGTAGATTATAACTCCTAATAACCAAATAATTTATCGTTAAATGTGTCCCCGAAGAACACTCTAGAGAATTGTCGAATTTTGTGAAATCTATAAAGCCTCATTTATATTTTACAAGTGTTTTAAACTAACTGTGAAGTGTCAGTGTTGTTGCCGAAAAATCAACCATCTGTTATTATATACTGTGCTAAGGCAATTTACAGTATATAGGAGTGAAATACGCCACCACTCAGAAGGGAGCCGTGGCAGCGCGGGTTAACGCACCACTATCGCTTGCACATTATCCGGCCGCGGCGGATCGAGTTCGATCCTCACACCGACCAAAAAAAAAAAAAAAAAAACTTTACTTTTTTTTAAAAATAAATAAATTTAAATAAATAATCCTACACCATCTATCTGAAGAAATAAGAACTAATTATTGACAACATAACTTTTAGCCAAAATCACAACCAGGCATAATCATTCTCGCTCTGTGCATTAGTCACGATACTGTATCTACATTCAAATTAAAAATAAATATTTAAATAAATAATTCCTTTAACATGAGTCGACAGAGGAATGCTCAAAAAAAATCAACGACATCTAGTGACGCTGAGGAAGATGACAATAAAATCATTAGTTATATCGATAAAAAGTTTCGAGAAATGAACGAAACAATTAATACGAAACTTAATATTCTGCCAGATATAAAAGACTCCATCAGCTTCATTTCCGCCGAGTATGAAGACCTGAAAAAAATGTTATCTGATTCATTGGGCACAATAAAAAATTTACAAGCTGAGAATGTTAAGCTAAACTCAGAAGTGCGCGATCTTAACGCACGCGTGTCCCACATGGAACAGACAGCCAGGGAAACCAACGTCGAGATCCAGTGCGTACCTGAGCATAAATCTGAGAACCTGATATCGATCGTTAAACAACTTGGAACCGTGATTTCTCGCCCCTTTGCCGAGTCGGAAATACTTAACATTCATCGAGTCCCCAAGATCAAACCAGATTCCAGAAGGCCCAAGTCAATCGTCGTGAAGCTCCCGAGCGTGAGGGCAAGGGATGAAGTCCTGGCTGCAGTCGTCAGCTACAACAAGAAAAACATGAACTCCAAGCTAAACTCAACACATCTAGGCATCGACGGCATCAAATCACCGGTATACGTCAGCGAACACCTCACACCAGCAAACAAGGCCCTGCATGCAGCCACGAGGATTAAAGCGAAAGAACTTAATTATAAATTCGTGTGGATCCGTAATGGTAAAATATTTGTACGTAAAGATGAAAACTCAGCGCATGTAGTTGTGATTCGCAACCAGGACTCGTTAGCTTCGCTTGCCTGATTCCTACCGTATTTTGTTTAATTTCAATTGGTATATTATCTGTGAATTATGTATACTGACATGGACAACCTAAGAATTTACTACCAGAATTGCAGGGGTTTAAGAACTAAACTTAATGAAGTTTATCTAGAAATACTTAATAACAAGTTTGATATTATTATTCTAACTGAAACATGGTTGAACGACTCTATATCTGATGCAGAAATTTTTGACTCGCGTTATAATGTTTTCAGAAGGGACCGTAACAGTTCTTCTAACCATAAAAGTGACGGAGGGGGTGTATTGATAGCCGTTTTACAAGAGTACCAAACTAACCGCTGCAAGCATTGGGAAAGTATCTTGGAAGACGTATGGGTGACTATTAAATTCAGCCAGAACAAATTAACGAGATGTCTCTATATCTGTGCTATTTATATACCCCCCCCCGTTGCTTGTTGATAATTTTGAATACCTTTTTAAAAAAATTAGCAATGTTATGGAAGGCGTTGGTGAATCAAATTTGTTAATTATAGGAGATTTCAACCTGGCAGGTATTCGTTGGACCCGCAATGAGCCTAACCAGACTCATTTCTTATCTCCAGAAAATTATAATAATGACATCGGCAACCATCTTGTGAACTTTCTTGCCCTAAATAACCTCAATCAATTCAATGACATTGTGAACAGTAACGGCAGAATCTTAGATCTCGTTTTATCCAATTCACATGCACTACAAGTCAGGCAAAGTACCGATATCTTAAGTCGCATTGATGTACATCATCCACCCTTAGAGATTGATTATAGTTTTGATTTCAAATTAACAAAAATGCTAAAAAATAAAACCTTACTTAAATATGATTTTAATAAAAATGATTACATTCAATTCAATAGGGAATTACAAGAACTAGATTGGGCATTACTCTTACCTGAATTCATGTCGGTAGACAATATGGTTTCTATATTTTACACTCATCTGAATCGTATAATTGAGAAATGCGTAACCAAAATTGTAAATTGTAATAAGCAGTATCCCCACTGGTACTCACCAGACTTAGTTAAACTTATTAAGGAAAAAAATAAATTTCGAATTCTCTATAAAAAATATAAAAATCCTCGTGATAGAAATTCTTACGAACTCTTACGCACCCGTTGTTCCAAACTCATTAGTAATTGCTACTTTAAATATATTCAACAAATCGAATCGTGTCTGGTTAATCATAATAGCGTTAAAACTTTTTGGAGATTTATCAAACAAAAGAAAAAAAATAACAGTACTATCCCCCAAAATATGACGTATGGAGAAAAAAAGTCATCCAATGGCGAGGAAAGCAGTGAACTATTTGCCCAACACTTTTCATCAGTATATGAGAAAGATAACATAAGAGGCAACGAAGAGACTCAACCTCATCCCGTTTCAATTGATCAATCAAATGGCGTTCTGCACACAGTAAATATTAGTGTGCACGATGTAAAAATAGCAATGCTTAACCTCGACCAGAGCAAAGGTCCGGGTCCCGACAAAATTCCACCTATCCTAATTAAAAAGTGTGCACACAGTCTCGCACTCCCTCTGACTATCATTTACAGGAAATCGTTGTCTTCATCCGTTTTCCCAACAAGATGGAAACAAGCAAATATTGTACCTATACCTAAAAGTGGCGACCTTCACGACGTCACAAACTATAGACCCATCTCCATTCTCTGTTCATTTGCTAAAATTTTCGAAAAAATAATTTGTCCAAGTCTGAATTATCATCTCAAAAATCTTATTACTCCAAAACAGCATGGATTTCTCTCCCAGAAATCAACATCCTCCAATTTACTTTGCTATGTCACTACCTTAACCGAAGCTGTCGATAAAGGTCAACAGATAGACAGCATCTACACTGACTTTAGCAAGGCCTTTGATAAGGTAAATCACAGATTATTAATACATAAACTAAACGCATGGGTGTTCATGGTACCTTGCTAAACTGGTTTCACTCCTATCTAACTGACCGTGAACAAAGAGTAGTATTTGATGGTTATGAATCAAGAGGATTAGATGTACCGTCTGGAGTACCTCAAGGGTCCCATTTGGGCCCGATCTTGTTCCTTGTTTTTATAAATGACTTGTGCGATGTTATTTTGGATTCTAAAATTTTATTGTTCGCCGATGATTGTAAGATTTTTAAAATTATCCACACATTACTTGATTCAATACTCCTTCAAAATGATATCAACAGAGTTTCTAAGTGGTGCACTGACAATAGAATGTTTCTGAATTCTTTAAAATGTGTCCACATAACTTTTACACGTAAACGCAACTCAATATTTTATCGACGGTACTAAACTCCAGGAAGTCACAACCATTCGGGACCTAGGCGTAATATTCGATAAAAAACTAACTTTCACACCTCATATCGACAGCATTATTTCTAGATCCCTAAAAATGCTAGGATTTATCAAACGAAATAGTAAAAATTTTCAGAATCCCAAATCAAAAATAACGCTATACAATTCCTTGACCCGCAACGTGTTGGAGTACGCAAGTTCTATATGGAGTCCAACCTACAAAGTTCATATTCAGCGAATAGAGCGGGTTCAAAAACATTTTATGTACCACCTAGCGTATTGTGATAAGCGAGCTCGATCACTTCCTCATTACACCGATAGACTAAATTTCTACAATGTACGCACCCTTGAACAGAGAAGACTAAATATCGATTTAAATTTTCTTTTCAAAATTGTTAATGCTCTAATAAACTGCCCTTTTTTACTCTATAAAATTATGTTCAACGTTCCTAGAATTGGTTCCCGACTCATACATTATATTCCGTTACATATTAAAAAATATAAAACTAAGGTGGGGTATGACTCACCTTTACCAAGAATGTGCCGTTATTTTAACGAGACATATAAAAGTCATCCCATTGATTTGTCAATGTCATCACTGGCCACTTTCAAATCAAACGTAAACAAGACTTAAAGCTACCTATCGTGTTTATCTATAAAGTAATTACTATTGCTGTTATGAAATGTATATGTAAGTGTATGTATTTGTGTATACATGTATGCATGTAGGTGCATACATGTACATTATTCTTTACTTATAGTTTTGTGCTCATCAATGTTGTGTTTGTCTGTAATTAGTGATAGTATCAACCAAGTTTAAATTGTGTAATTGAATTTCGAGAGCTATGATATGAATCACTGTTGACAAACCTAAAAATAAAAAAAATAAAAATAAAAAAAAAGATGTTTTGTTTAACTTTTGGGGTATTGAGTCGTGTTGCGTTTCCTTCTTCTTCAGCCAACGTTTTGAATAGTCTCGCAGGTACCTCGTCAGACCAGATGGCAGAGCTAAGGGCACACATCTATCACGATGTGATGATCCACACAGCAATGCTGTCCAAAATGTTGGCACAAGAAAGACAAGGGAATTGAACACGGCTCGATTATATCACTGGCCGCAAGAATCTTATGTAAATCGAATCAGAGTTCTAATATATCTTGAGACACGGCGTTTGACGTTCGGTCGTTCGGTGGGATGGGGTAATGTATGACTGTCGACATGTCTTCAGTAAAGTCAAGCTAATATTTAGTTAATACACGGTTTGGTTAGGGAACCATCTCACCTGTGGCGTAGGTAGGCTCTATGTCGTCCTCGGGCGGCGTGTGCGTGTGTAACAGAGGTGGCAGGTAGCGCGCGTGGTGCGGGCACACCAGCAGCGGCGGCGGGAAGTCCACGGGCGAGTCGGGCCGGCTGAGCGCCTCGGGGAACATGGCCTGCGCTAGCGAGGGCGGCGGCGAGTCGTCCAGCGAGCAGGCGGGCAGCTCGGGCGCGGGCGGCGAGGGCGGCGCGGGCGGCGCGGGCGCGGCGGCGCGGCGCGGGCTGCGGCCCCTGTCCGGCAGCACGGACGACGCGCTCCAGTAGCCCCACGCCATGGAGAGGCTCTACGACCCGCGACCCGCGACCTGCACACACACTTCACTCTCTCTTCTCTCGCCCCTTCTCTCGCAGCCTTCTGCTAACCTACCACCGCTGAGTGGCCATGCCAGTGTTGATACACTGTTATTTTATGATATAATAATAATACTTGCTAAGTTTCTATTATTTATATGTGCGCTTTTATATTCAAGGTATATTACATTTATGTATAGGTTAATTTAGAATTCGCACTATCACTTTATATTACACTTACATTAATTTGATTTGTCACAAAAATATGCAATTCTTGTAAATTTCTATCCAACCTAAACAAAATAGAATAAGCGTGATATTTTTAAAGCAACCCTTTAGTCTAGCCGCCAGTGGTGGTGTGACTTTAGTATTTAACGAACATGAAACATAAATCTTCGTGGATACATTTCCCGTCCAATGCTTGCAACGAAGGCAATGCACCGCGCTAAGGAAATCCACCATGCCATGTTTAAATTACATAAACACGCGAAACTCCCGGGACTTTGTACATTACGTGGGGTCTTATGATATATTACGAAGTTATATCTTTGAGTAACACGTAGTACGTGTGTATTTATGTAATTGAATCTGTGATTCGAGCTCGCTTTTCATAGTTGTGTTTTGACACGAGAATTATGGCATTTTCAAAACTTTTAAGATTTATTTCCATTCAAATATTTAGAAATTGAACTGAAAATACTTTTAAGTGAAAATGGTTAGTACAGAATTAAATCGGACAACGCGGTCGTTCCGATCCCAAGACTGCGATTGAGCTGACCATGAGGAAAGAATGTAAGATGAACGGACACCATAACCACCGATGGATCGACCCAGCAGCAGACCGTGGACGAGATGGACCGACAGTATGTTAGAAGTTTGGAGCAGCGTGTGAAGGCCAGAGGACTAAAGGCAAAGAATGGCTTATTCGAAAATTCACCGACAAGACAGTCATTAATAGTGGCTTAAAAATTCCAGACGAAAAGTTGTGCAAAGTTCATGATATCAGGATTTCTGAAGTTTATGAAAAGTGAGTGATTTTAAACAAGCACGACATCGAACACTTAAAAGGAATTTAGATGAACAAGCAATACATCAAATTCAAAATAAACACAATCTGAAATCTAAATAGCATGCTCGCAAATAATTCCTTAAATTTGTACCGATAATTTCTGGATTAAGGAAAAGCCCATTTATCACTTTCCTTGTATTCAGATCGCTTTCGGATAAAAATAGGTACTATTAAAATGTCCTTCCGCCAAATTAACAAATGATATTTCCCGAGCCTATCCTTCATAAAATGGAAATAAATAGCATTTTAAAAACACGCACATAACCGTGTCGCCGCCGCAAAAACTAATTATAATAGAAAACGTTTTAACCCTCAGAAGTCACTAATTTTGTACAAAGAGCAAAATCTTAACTGTCTCATGTTACTTGAAGAAGGGAGTAAACGCCTTTGTTGAGTTCATCAAACGTTTCTGATTGCATTTTTTAGACAAAAGAAATGAAATTGTCACAGTCAATCGAAAACTGACTTTTATAATCAGAAATAGTATGAATGTATTACAAAAGCATAATTGAAATGTTTATTTAAATAAATTGCAACATTTGAACTTAATATAGAAAGAGATCGCTGCATCTGATATGCTAAATCCATGGCACACGTGCTATGGACGTCAGTTCCGACTTCACTACTAAACGAAGAAAACAGATTCTTTGTGAGAACTTGGAATACAAAGCTTTTCAAATATTAACACAATTGACACGGGCGAAAAGAAGGGTTCCGTTTGAGAAAATGGATTTTGTTTTAAGCCGCAGCATCTTTGGAAATAATACATGTAGTAGTCACCACACCCCAACTATAAAAATACCGTCTGAAATTAAAGTCTACTTTGTACGACTCCATAAACTGTAGTTAAAGTCAGTGTTGGGCCATGTGTAAAAAAAATATTTTATTTTATTACATTACAGAAAAACAACTTCAGCATCTCCAGTGCTAAAAGTGTAAAGATTTATTACCCATTCTCCGGATTTAATATAGTTTCCTTTTGATAAAATATTCTTCCACACAAAAGACAAGAAGATAAGAAGACGGGGTAGACATATACATATAGTTGGAACCCCTGCAAATAGATTGGTACACAATATATCAATCTATTAATCTATCAACAATCAATATAAATAAAAAATGTTAATGTTGACGTTCGATCAAAATCTCGAGTCTCCGAAAGTTCTTCGTCGATTTCAAATTTTTATATTGATTTCTTTAAAACAGCGGCATATGTTGGACGTAAAAGCAACACGCGCTATTTTTTCTCTATCTGAACAGCTTGTATCCATATAAAATTATCTGACAACAATGCCCGCCATTCAAATAGGACCGGCGTAAAAAAGGTAGAACTACCCTTCCCGTCGGAAGGGTGTAAGCATTTTTAAACTGTTGTGAAATCGAACGAGCCGAAATTAAACAAGTAAAAAAAGTTACGTGGTGTTATTAATCTCTAACTAGTATAAAACAAAGTTGATATCCGCGTCTGTCTGTATGTGCGTTTAGTTAAACTAAACTACGCGGGTTTTCATTATAATTTTGAGAATTTCTTCCGGAAAGTGTATGTATATATATGTATAATACATACCATATTACATCTTATTTCTTATTACAGCTCGACTTTTCTCTTCTTCACAAGAACAGAAAATTCGAGCAACGCCGGTTACACGTCAGCTAGTTTGAATAATAAAACTTTATTTTCTGAAAGTTTAACGGCTCCTTAGTGAGCAATAAAATTGGTTTGGGCTTAGGGGTGAAATATTTGACGCTGAGGAGTTTATAACTTGTACAATATATCAAATAATCAAATGCAGATGTATATTTTTGAAATCGTAAAGTCGTAATGACCCCGCAGCAAGCCTGTATCGTAAAGTTCTAGTTGACCGACTTATAAATTAAGAGCTTTTGAGTAAACTCTCCCCAAGTAGAGTAATTACTGTTATAGCTATAATTAATGCGCACTACAATACACAGTGTTATCTCCGTGTTAATACGATATAACTGTAATTTGATTGCACACAGTTCCGCTAAAGTTAACTTTAGTAAAACTATTGTAGTGTAATTAAGTGGACGAGAAATGTACCTCCACTGCGAATTAATTGAAATATTATTAACAAACTCCCCAATTCCACTCAATTCCCGACAAGCGTATTTGATTTAAATATAGTATTTGGACAACCTACAAAGATTGTCGTTCATTTCTGTTTCTACACCTCTCGTATTAATGTGGGAGGAACGACAGAATACTTGGAAAGTGGAGCCTCTCTAAGTATCTTATGAAATTGCATTATTAAAAAAAGATATAAACTCCAAGATTTATTGTTTTACAAGCTTTTGGGCACATACCTTTTTGCTTAGCTAATAACTAAGTTGGCCTCCGTTTTTGAAGTGAAACTTCTTTACGCGCGTTATGCAATTTCGAGGACAGGAGTAAAACCAACTCATGACCGTCATGAAAAACCGTGATCATTTCGCTATAGGAGCCTAGCCAATATTATATACCTTTTTTAGGTCACTCTCCAAACTCAGCTTCGCGGTCTAGGGGCAGAGCGCGCGACTCTCGTCGTGAAGAACCGAGGTTCGATCCCCGCTTAAACTATTTTTTTTTTCTTTTTGTGATTTTTTTAATAATAATTTTTTTTTAAAGTGATAAAATGCTTTTTTTAAAAGTGATAAAAGACTTTTAGATATTTTGACTATATGATATTTTGGTCGAATACGTAATAACCGCGGTCTAGAGGCAGAGCGTTCGACACTCGTTATGCAGGACCCGGGTTCGAATCCCATATTTTTATAACTTTTATTTTTTTTTATCACATGCTACTTATAAATATGTCAATAGACAGAAAAAAAGAGAGAATGAAATGAAAAGAGAGAGAGAAGAATACTAAAAGTTTCACTTCCGTCGTGCCTAGGCTTCCCACACACTGTATTTTTTCTGTGTCCATCCCACTGCAAGAACGTCAAAAAAAATATTTATTTAATGTTTCATTTAATATATGTAACTGGAAAATACATTTCATGGAGTGCAGCGAACAAAATAACTTCGATCACCGCTGTGAGAATTTCACATTTTTATAAGAGGACTGCAGCAAAAAAGGACAGAACATGGTTATCTTTCACTCGGTGAATTATCATATTGGTAACTCTCGGTAAAAGCAATCCCAAGCTATCTGAATATGAAAAACGGCCTTCGTAGAATGGGTTGCGGCCACAGAAGTTGTATAACATTATAGGGGTAGAAATCACGGCGTGCTCAATGTATCGAAAGTAAGGATCGCCGAGATTGTCATCGGCTGAAAGTGCCTACTCGGCCAGAATATGTACGATAGAAATCGGAATTCAATGCAGCGGCCGTCACTTCTTGAGATAGTTTAAATATAATAATGTAGAAGAAATATTGGAAGGCGTGTACATAGAAAGGGCATTAGGGGGCCAAATGTTTCCCATATCTACAGACAATGTAGGTACTATCGATGTGGAGACAATGCGTATTTAAAATATTTACATTCAGTACACAGTCTGTAATACCCATGTATTCGTGTCGGCTCGTGACTCTTGGTGTGAAAAAGTACTAAGTTTGAAAAATTCGACATTGTTGAAGTTATAAAGTCCAGAATGATTTTTTATTTTTTGCTTAAATTCAATTTTTTGTACGAAGATTTACAGCAAATTTCAGTTTCCTGAAAATTTTCATACAAAAAACAGAATTTTTGAATAAAAGCGTTTTTGGCTAGGTACAACAACATCAATAGTGTCATTTTTTTAATATGTCATTATTATTCTGTAAATTACAGAACGAACAATTAAAATCAAACAAATTTTCGAAGAAAAAATAACTTTTTCGGTTTCAACAACATCAATAATGCTAAAACATTTTATTATTATTATGTAATTTACATAACGACCAATTACTAGTGTGAAATGTACCCAACCCAACTGTAATCAACGTGTAGATTGCCTTGATGATTTCCCACTTCCGATAGGAGAATAGGCTGAAAGACGACAAGAAAGGAAGATATAACTCATAACGTTATAACAGCGAGAAAAAAAGAACATATATTTGTAGGGGAGGTTTATCGGTTTTTATGAATTTGTGAAAATTATTACTTATCATTATGCAAATTGGATAAAATGATTGTTTATACAAAAATAGAAATAATCGCATATTGGAGAAATGTAAGTCATGAAATTTTTCAGTAGTGTTTCATAACTCACCGGGGACAAGGGATAACCGTGTGATTACTGTTAAACTAGACAGGTTAGAAAGGGAAGGCACAATACAGCCAGGAGAATGGGAAAGGAGCGCAACGTATTGGAAATACTCTAGTCTACTAGTCTTTATTATTTAAACGGGACAAGCGCGAGAAGGCTGTGTGCCGATGCTGGACAGGAGGGGAGGGGAGTTTATAATTCCAAGTTCGAAGGGATTCGAGTTCAAGGGCAGTATCCCCGCAAGAAAAAATAACAGTAATTTTAAGGGATCATTCGTGCCAGCAAGCACATCCACCCCTTTGCTCGACGAGCTTTTTACAAGTTCTACGAATTGTAAAAGCAGGCAAACGTTAAAAATACAAACAATTCGTGCTCGTCGTAGGAATAAAGTTTAATCCATTTTTAATTCTGTATCCGAAGTTCAAAGGTAGGCCACTCGATGAGGTAAACACAGACAAGGGAGAAAATATATTTACAAGGGTACGGAACATTATATATAATATCATCAACGTGCCAGTAAAGTATTTTTGTTTATTTTGTTACCTTTGAAAACATCAATACAACGGTGACCGGATAAATCATCACATCTTTAAAAAGTTATATAAAGTCGCGGAAAGCGATGAAACAATAACTTTATTAACTGGGTTAAGCAGGTTAGGTTAAAAAAAAATTTCATCGTTTCTAATGACTTTATATCACTTTTTAAAAGTGTGTTGAATTGTCACTGTGTTGAGTTATCATGGAACCCAATACAACATCTAGATTGGCAACCCACGTATTATAAGCACAGAAACAATGTAAATTTATATTTTGTCTCCGGTGGAAATCGAACCCTTAACCCCTAAATCGAACTAAATGCAACGTTGTCCCTTCCTTCAGTATAATGATAATAATACAATAAAAGTCATATAGTACAATTTAATAATATTACACCCAGAGGCGGCACTAGGGGTACAGAAGTGTAAGATTAATGCGTACTTGAGGTGAACTGTCACAAAACTGTGCTTCATAAATTTATTGTTATCAGTTGGTTAATATTAAATTAGATTTTTAATAAATAATAATATTCAAAAATCTGTTAATGAAAAAATAAGAAAATACACAAAAAATAAAAAGAATTTGGCATTCTCAAACTATAAAAATATTACCATTTGTTATTTCGGCTACTGGTATTATACCTAGCTCTCTCATTAAAAATTTAGGCGTATTAGATATTAGATCTATAACAAAAATTTAAATTTAAAAAGATGCAAAAGTCGGTCATTTGAATACAAGTAGGATAACGAAAGATTTTTTAAATATTTATGCTGAGGGATCAGTAGGATTTATAGGCCCTGTTAGGAGTTCTACCGAGCCGAACCCTCTGATATGAAAATATCTGGAGTCGGTGAATTATTTTCCCATTTGATTTCTGGTGAGTTGACGTGTTGTTCTTGTATTGTTTTGTATTTATTTTGCTTATATGCTGAGGGATCAGTAGGATTTATAGGCCCTGTTAGGAGTTCTACCGAGCCCAACCCTCTGATATGAAAATATCTGGAGTCGGTGAATTATTTTCCCATTTGATCTCTGGTGAGTTGACGTGTTGTTCTTGTATTGTTTTGTATTTATTTTGCTTATATAATGCACTTGCATAATTTTCATTGACTAGATGATAATTTGTGGAAAAGTATAAAAAGATACAAATACATTTATATTATACAAATACAAATTTATAGAAATTTATATATTTTTATTGTAAATAATAAAAATTTTGCGTTCCGTTTATGAAGGGTCAATTACCAGACGACCTCGGGGGCAAGCCGCCACTGATTACATCTCCAGTGCACCGAAATAGTAATTTTTTTTAATTATTTTTAAAAAAAGACAAATATTCCCGGGTTAAAAAAAACCTGAAAATATTTGAAAATCTCTTACTATCAGCACAGTAAGCGGAAAATGTTGCTTGTGTTGTGATGGAAGACTTAGCCAGCCGAGGAATTGAACACTCTACGCTTGGGTGGGACCTAACGCGATGTCAACTCAGCCACCGGCCGGTCGTTGTATATGATTGTATTTGATTTTTTGCAACTTAATCAAATCAGAAGGTTGACGTGCGGGAGAATGAATGGGGACATTGGTGGTTTATTTATCTTGAGAGCCGGAGAATTGGGTTCAATTTCGAAAGCAAAAATAAATATTGTAGCGGGTTTGTTGTGATCATGAAATAATAATGGAATTGGAACAGACCTGCGTGTAGTGAATTTGGATTTTCAAGGAAAAATTATGTTACAGAAATGGCTTCAATAATACTAGCTTCACACATTAAATTAATTGTTTAGATGATGTTATTATAAACACTATGTACTATTGCTTTGAGTGTTAGCCAAAAAAAACTCGCGACAATTTTGTGGGAGCTTGTTTCGCTTATCTGGGAAACATGAAAAGTATCATAAATGAATAATATTCTTGAAATGTTTATGTAAATTATTACTGAAAAGATACCATAATCTCGAAACCCTACAAATGATTGTAATCATAGTAGATTATAAATTTATGATGAGTGATAACGCGCAGATGTTATCAGACATGGACCAACTTTACTATAGAGATTATTATGATGTCTGGCTAAACGTTAGAGAGGAGTCACACCCACAATCTTTCAGTAGCCGAGCGAAGACCTGAGTGTCCTTGAAATGACATGCTTACTAAACTGGAGAAAAAGGTGTGACTGCTCTCACAGCCTGCGACACTGACACATCGTACATCCTTCGTGTACACCGGACAGACAATGCCTCCTTATTCAAGAATTGCTCACTCACAGATTCAATGGTTTCATACATGTACCTACCGGTCTGCAAGCAAATATGATAATATCACCTAAAATTAACTTCAAAATCATATTTTTGTTTACGTATTTTATTTACAATTTGTGAACGTTATGAGCAAAATTGAAATATATCGTGGCAGCTAGTGATAAGAACGATCTCACGACTTACAAAATAATAATATCACACGATTCTTACTCAAACTGGAAAAAAGCGGAAGATTAAACCGATTGAGTTAAATGGGAATCAATCCGTAAGAAAGTAGCGGTAATGTCAAACGAGCGAGCCTGGGTACGAACCTTAGCGCGGATTGAGGTTAGGAAAAGTGGGTTGAGCTTCTGTAGCGAAAGGCTCCCGGGCGCGGGTGCTCCGGCTCTCGACTGTGACGGAAAACTACCGGCAGCCTGTCGTTACAACGGTCGTCTGCAGTTGATACTATGACCGTCGGGTGGACAGCGGGTCGAGGATGAGGGAACTAGAGGAGCGACGGAACACTAGGAACGAGACGCGCGCGGCCTACCCGGGCTGAAGGCTGCCAGGCACTGTAGGGGTTGTACGTGTACGCCGTTCACTGTACGCTATACGCTACAAGCTGTAACGCGCGCCACTCTACCACTACTACGTATACGTGGAGGGATGGTAATACCCACTCACAAAAAGAAACTAACAATCGCTCTCAATGTTTTGATAAACATATTGATATTTAGGTGCTTTTTGTGAGGTGTCTTTCCAGGGTGGCGTACTAGGTCCGCATCGGGGCGAACGTCTATGAAAAGGCCCGAGTAAAAATAACGTGAAATACCAATGTTTAAAACCGCGCGTCTAGGCTGCTTACGCGAATCAAGCGACTGACGGAGCCCTTTTAACAAAGTGCAGATATATAACACGGTAGACATAAATTCGAGCGAAAATCAAGTTTTCTGACAGTGTATTGCGAGGGTGCGCTTATTGCGACCGCAGGGTGGTTAAAAACAGAAATGTCAAATGTCAGAAACCTCAAATAAACAAAAACAGATTTAACTCTAACAGCAATTATATGTTTTAAAAAAAGATGTACTCAAATAATATCGAGCCAAAAAATACAAATAATAAAAAAACGAAGAGTTGAAAATATGTTTACTTTGCTTCAGTTGCAGTGATTTTTAAAAGCTTTATATCAAGATTGATTATAATTTCACGGCGTGCCACTGACTAGTGCCTGCATGTTTTACATTATAATATTAAAAAAAATATATACAATTTGGTGCCAAATAGTTTACAATGATCCTGTGCAAGCCTTCGAGTATGTGTGTCAGTAAGGCTAACGCAGAATGCGGACGGTCGGGAGGGGTAGGGGGTGGGTAGGGGGAGAAAGCTCCAGGGCTGTCCGTGTTGACACAAACGCAAACCAAACACGGGAAACCAAAGCCAACATCCTCCACGACACTCATAATGCCAAAGTACACGTTTTTATGTGCGCCATCTAACAGGCAACTTGTTAATATTTAAGGAAACTTTTATAGCGGCATATCTAATAGTGGTTATTACGTGGTTACGCCGGAATCGCAAATATTAAAAGATTTTTATTTTCTTATTGAACAATTGAAAAATCTGGTATAATGAATGTCGTCCATCTTTGAAATCTCAGTGAACACTTTTAAACTCTATCATAACTAATTTTCTGAAAATCCAGATGGAAGAGCTGTCAAAATATACTGCTTCCAAAAACAAAACAACATCATCCCGGGAAAACATCATATACCAAAGGGAAGTGTTAAAAGAAAACGTTTAAATATCACGATATCCGTGTCATGAATAGAACTTTGTGTACTTGCATGCTCTGCACAACATCACCAATATTACTGAAAAAATATTTTGAAGTAAAACGTTCAATGTACGATTTATTTTTCTAAAACTATCGACCACCGAAGCCGTTGGAATAAAATCTTTAGGAGAATGCGGGTTTTGGAAATTAGGCAACTTTACGCCAAAAACATAATAGCATACCTATTTAAACACAGATATGTTTTTGACAATGTCCATACTGCTTGTTATACTAGAACCAAAGGGCAAAATCTCTTTCGCTAAAACAACTTTTGGCCAAAGAAATTTTAGATACTTTGCTGATAACAAAGCTGAGCGATGCACTTCCACTGGCCAATAGACAGAACACAAATTATTTGAAATATAAATCAAATGGCAAGTTTTGGATCATCAGCCAAAACAGATCAAAAATCAACAATTTTATTAAAAACCTATTTATAAGTATGTATTTCTATGGTAAGATGCCGATTGTCTTTTATTTTAAATGTAATATGGTGTTGCTGTTTTTATTTTGTTGTAAACGGCTTATGTTATAAACTGCACCTGCTCTCAAGACGGGAGTTCTTTATGAGACAGGCAAAGCCAATGACAACTTAAGATGAATAAAAAATAAATAAAAACAAAAGTACAAACTGCAATTTTTTATGTAGGTAGTTTGAAAGTGGATTTGAATAGCGAAGCATTTGCCAGAATAATAAAACAACTAAAATACTATATACAAAAAATAATAAAAAAACGGAGTTCGACGAATTAAACACACTGACAAAAATGAAATGCTACGAACTTCTCTGAGGTTCATCACATTTGAAGTCAATCAATTCGTCTAATTATATAACTGGATCCTCAAGTTAGCCATGGCTCCACTCGAATTCCAAAACCAGGAATAAAATAGATTTGTACTTCAATTAATAAAATGTCATTCTCTCTTTGAGTCGATTTGCGCGGAGAAAATTGCGAATTGTCGGTTTTTCCCAGCGGGAAATCATTACACAACCCTAGCGCGGGAGTTCGGAAGTCCTCGGAAAAGATCGGGAATGCTCGGTATTGTTCGGGATTCCAGGCCGAGGACGCATGCGCAATACCATGTGCACGTAATGCGAACTAACACAACCTTATATTGTGGGGGGCATTTTACTGCCAGCGTCTGAAGACCGAATAAGGAGAGAAAATTGTCAAGAAAAATCAATTAAATAATTAATTGATACAAGCAAATAAGTTTTTTTTTAAATAATAAAAAGAAATATCAAAAATCATGTTTTACAAAAAAATTAAATTTAGCCTAATCGTTTTGGAACAGTTTTCAATGAAACATTGTAACTTTGTATATAAGGGGTGGAAATTAATAAAAGAATTATTTAATTTGGAAAGCACAGCCGAAGCGGCCATTCGGCCGACATTGTATTCCATAATTAATATCAACATGTCTACTTTATAAATAAATAAATTAAATTAAATAATAATTTACGGTGTTTCATTTCAAAATTAAATCCGGCGTACCCGATGGACCACCTTTTATAACACACGTATAATTTTAATCAAAAGCAATATAATGTCATTAAATAATTACCCACCGAAACTTAGCCCACAGATAAATATAAACTACATATATTATCGCGACTTATTTTTGGGGTTTATTATGCTGTGCTGCGCTATCTCCTTCTTTAGCCAACGTTTCGGTTGGTGGATAACTACGCGGTCCGAAACGTTGGCTAATAAAGGCGGTAGAGCCACAACACCGCATAATATCCCAAAAATAAATCAGGTTAATATATATTAGGCCGTGATAATATCAAATCATAACCAAATACAAAAAAAGATTAAAAATAAGTAAATGAAGCTGTAAAATTAGATAAA
Organism: Hesperophylax magnus; assembly: GCA_026573805.1. Taxonomy (NCBI): domain Eukaryota; kingdom Metazoa; phylum Arthropoda; class Insecta; order Trichoptera; family Limnephilidae; genus Hesperophylax; species Hesperophylax magnus. The sequence goes on from JAIUSX010000002.1 coordinate 12,280,228, forward strand.
TACGAGTTATGTGTTAGTAAGTAAAAATGTTAAGCGTAAAATTAAAAACGAAGAAAAATATATCTCGTAAACGACGATTGCCATAAATCTGAAAATCAACACTTTTCGTAATTAATATCCCCAGCTAACGAGCGGGCTTTTTCTTATTTCGTTCTCGACCGAGAAAATTATTTAAGAAGCGTCATTCCTCACCTGCTGTACAATATCCCGGCGGGGCATGGGCCCTGGGCAGGTACCTCATACCTGATTCTTCGTACTACATACAGTTAGGAGTAGGGTCTTTCCCAGAAGAGGCATAAATCACACCGCTGATTCATTTCAGTGACCTAGGAAGAACCACGGTGACCTCTCGTAAGAGATAAGATAGCAAACCGGTGTTATTATTAGACCAAGATTCATCTTAGAATGAAATAAATCGTCTTAAATGCTGGACCACGCGTAAACCCCAGTGTGTAAAGAAATCCACGGTGGATTTGCTAGTAGCTCACCACACCTGTCACGATTTTATGGTATTTTTAACCATAAAACATGCTCCAAGCATACTAAAATATATTTTATTCGCTTGGCATGGAAAAAATGCATCTTCATATTATACTAGCTGGTAGTTTGTCACCTGCAACCATGTTTATTTTATCTGTCAAAAAAAACGCGTCACAAAATTCCATACCGAATATCGATTCAAAAGTCAGAGTATTATATTTATTTACAGGAAACCCTCATATGACTTATTTTTATTGTGAAGAATGCCAATTTAGCTGGAAAATACAATAAAACTCAAGAATATTTTCGAATGACTTCATTATACTCGTGTTACATATTTTTATAACATAAGGAGAAAAAAAACTTTGTTCTGGATAAATACCCGGGAAACTAAATAAGACAGATATCTCTAAATAGTATAGAACAAAGTCACAATCCGCGTCTCTCTGTTTGTGCGCTTAGTTCTTCTAAACTATGCAACTGAGTTTGATAGGCTTTTCACAATCGTTTATAGAATTTCTTCCGGAAGGTTTATATACATATAATACATGGATATTATTATTATAATTATTGTATTTTTATTTAGGAAACAAACAGTCGTACATTTAAGCATAAACAGTAATTATTGACGGCCGGCATAGTCCAGTGGTAACGCATTGGACTGCCATTCCGAAGGTCGCGGGTTCGAACCCGGCGTGCGCAAATAAATTTTATTTGATTAATTTGTGTTATTTCACAATTAATTAATTAAAATTAATTAAAATAATATATAGTATATTTGAGGCACGTTCCAGAGTGGAAGATACTACCAGTATCGCCCTGGTGTAAGACCACCATTCAGAATTGAAACGTTGCTCCAAATGGCTTTAGCCGTGTTTAGTGACTAGATCTGAATAGCCAGGTACTTCCCCACCTTCCTCTTTCCCTTCCCCACTTACCTTCAGCCTCACAACATCCCCCAATTGGGGATGCCATAGTCTCACTGGCTCCAGACGGGAGCAGTTGGGACTCTTGTGAGGTATTCACTATAAAAAAAAAAAAAAAAAAAAAAAAAAAATTCATATGTTCTAGACCAATAAAGTTAAAGTTCCATTAAGTTTAGTTATTGATTTAGTATTTGTACCTATACAATATATTTATAAATGACAAAGAAATATAAAAATAAATAAACAAATTTTATAGAAAGTAGAGGAAAGTCGAGCAACGCAGGGTACACGTCAGCTAGTATGTATATAACACATAATGGTACATTTTACAAAAACATAATTTTGCAAAAAATAGGTAAGTTGTTATTAAAATAGTGTCAGCCGGCGTACAGAGTGCGATTAGCATTTTACCCTGGGCCTTCCGATGGTTAAATTTATAATCCGAATGTAGTTTTACCGTTGTTTTCTTTTAAACACACCATTGATTCATTTTTTAAACCTAGGAAAAACTATGGCTCTTATGAAAGTTTAGTAAAAAGAGGCAACCACATTTCTTCTCTTTTTACTAAACACTCAAAAGAGATAACCATAGTTCTTCCTAGGTGTTTAAAATTAATAAAAACCTAGCAAGACCTATGGTTCTCTCTTTTGGGTGTTTAGTAAAAAAAAAAAGTGTTATTATATGATATACGATGGCAATGTATATCATATGTAAGAAAATCGTTTCTTACCAGACGCGTACAAGGTTTTACTTAGATTAATGCAATGAATAGGCTTCAATGTCGGGCCAAGTAAAATGTATCGTTCGTATGTACTTTTTCTTTGATTACCCTGTGTTGTTTTATCAATATGTTATAATCCTGTTTTCCTACTATTTTATTTGACTAATTTAAAAATATATACCTTCACACTTAATATAAAAGCCGTAAGTACAATATGGCAATAAATACAGTGGGCTTACATACAATAATAAGGACGGATTGTTTCCGAGAATTTGAACAATTCATCAGATTTCAACTTTCATTTTCAAGTTCTGTGAAAGATTTTTTCAAGTACTGTTTTTATTTCAGTTTTGTCAAGCAACTAGCCTACAATGATATAATAACAGAACTTGAATAGGACTTTCACAGAACCCGAAAACGAAAGTTGAAATTTGATGAATTGTTCAAATTCTCCGAAACAACCCATCCTAAGTCTTACTCTGGTAATTGGGAAATTGGCAGTATCCAGTCTATTAAACGTAAATATATTTATAAAAACCGACTGAAGCAGTTCTTGTCGTTGTTGACGATCATATTTGAGATAAATACGATGAAAAAAATAATATGAAATATCACTGACGTCAAATATCGTCGATAATATTAAAATATTACATTGTTGTTTCGCAGAAAGGGTAAAAACAAGATATATTTTAAAAACTCCACCTCATTTTCTTAGTTATCAAACTACGACAAAAAATGGTAAAAAAGTTTGGGCCAGTTACGTGCCGTACACGTCAAAAAATTTGTTTTAGAAAATATGCACGGAAAAAACTTACTGATATAAAATATTGGTGATTTATTAAAAATCTGGTCATATTATTCGTATTCCTGTTAAAAACGGGACTGTAGGCCTTTAACGAATGAATTGACATATTTCCTAAAAAAAACATCAGTAAAACACGAATGTGTTATGAAGATATCGGAACACGTGTTCATAAAAATTCTTATAATCTATTTATCAGGAAAAGCGCAGCTGCATGAACACGTATTTTGATATATTCTGAAGAGACTAATATTTTTACTATGAAATGGTTCGCCATCGCCTTTTTCGTAAATCAGCCATATTCATTTTACTACGTGTGTATTTATTTTTCAATAATAACCCCATTTGTAAAAATGGCTTTTCCGCCCTTGTGTTTATAATTCTATATGTTTTTATCTAAAGATTATGGAAAACACGCGCCAGGAAGAATATATTTATTATGCATGCAAAAGAGTTAAGGAAATATTATGTTATCAATGCGACGGGGGTGCTGGAAGTATAAAGAAAGGGGAGGGTTTGACGTCTCTCCGCCCAGAGGATCTAATCCAAGGCAGGTGAAAAAGGGTTTTGTTCCTTCCACCGCAAAGGCGGGTATTAATTTATATTAAGGACCGTAGACTAAAGGATTCTGCTAAGCCTGTGGCGAAAAGGTTGACCCCAATAAAGTCATTACCGAATCCGAAAATACCAATTATCTAAGTATTGGTTAAGGTCGACCTTCTCTGATATTCAGAGACGTGCAGTGCCTATTTTCAGATTCTCCCCTGCAAACATCTTACTCTGAAATAAGCTTTACTAAAAATAACTTTATGATCGGTGAAAATCCACGGCATATACTAAAGATCTTTAGTGTTTACACTACGAGGTGTATCCAGAAAGTAAGTGTACTGAGGCTCTCACGACCGAATGAATTTTATTTTCGACATGTTGGCTACGTGTAGCCTGACTCTTCCCCTCCGCAACGAGACCGGTTCAAGGTCAGTACGTTGAGAAGCGTCGACGCGACAACACGTTTCGTGAAAAATGTCAATCCAATCTCCCGCCAAGTGCGAAATACGCGGCGTCATCCGTTATCTCGTTTGGAAGGGAAAACCTCCGTTTGAGGTTGATAATGAGGTGAAAACTGCATATGGTGATAAAGCTATGAATCGTACGAGTGTGTACAAGTGGTATCGCGAGTTTAAAAATGGTCGTACGACTGTGCATGATGATCAGAGGAGCGGAAGAACTTCAATTGTGACTGACGAAATTGTGAAAAATCGAAAAAAACGCTCCGTGACGATCGCAGATTGACTGTAGAAGAACTTTCTGCGATGTTTCCGCAAATCTCCAGATCTCTACTACACGAAACCATCACAGAAACCTTCGGATATCGGAAACTGTCCGCGAGGTGGGTCCCAAAACAGCTGACAGACCAACACAAGTTGAATCGGGTGGAAGCCGGACAAGAGTTTTTGAGGCGCTGCAAACTCCATGGAGATGAATTTCTCCGCTCCATCGTTACTGGAGATGAAACATGGGTTGCACACTACACGCCTGAAACCAAAAGGCAGTCTCAACAGTGGCGTCACACCTCTTCACCCTCCGCTAAAAAGTTCAAAACCACAATTTCAGCCAAGAAAATCGTGGCATCCGTGTTTTGGGACTGTCAAGGCATAATTTTGATTGAATATCTGCCTCAAGGGGAGACCATCAACTAAGCAAGATACTGTGAGACCTTAAAAAAATTAAGAGAAAGGGGAGATAGAGGAGAGGCAAGCTGACAAAGGGAGTCAGCTTGCTGCACGACAATGCCAGACCACACACGGCCAACGCCACGATGGAACTGCTTGCCTCGTTTAAATGGGATGTCCTGAACCACCCCGCGCATTTCCCTGACCTAGCACCTTCAGATTATTGTCTCTTTACCTCCCTGAAGCTGTACATGGGTGGAAAAAGGTTTTCAACCCACGAGGAGGTAAAGGAGGAGGTGGAGAAATGGACGAAGGGGTAGGCGGGAAACTACTTCGAGGAAGGCATCAAAAAGCTGATACCCCGCTTCACCACCTACATTGAGAGGAATGGCGACTATGTCGAAAAATAGCTTACATTTGTACTACGGTAACCAAGTATTTTTTTTTGTTTCAATAAAAAATTTTGTAACCTACAAAAATTCAGTACATTTACTTTCTGGATACGCCTTATTACTGTAATACTCGTACATCTATTTTAAAATGTGTTTTAAAACTAAAATTTAAGAAAAAAAAAATACTTAGCTGAGAATTGATCCTTCCTTCCCAGGGACTGGAGTCAACCGCGTTACTTACCTTGCCAGATGCCGATCGTGTAGGACTGACACTTATTTCATATATGAACTGCAGTAATTTCCTCCGATTTTAGAAAAATGCGTATATGTCCGTGAGTGTGTATGTGATTGACACCAGAATAGAATTCATAGTGATCGACAACGAGTCTATATGCCGAGTTTCAGCACCATCGGATGTCGGCAAGTGGGTTAATATCCGCTTCCAACATTTGCATTCATTCATTACCGAAAACAAAAGTGAAATTCAAATAGATGTATTAAAAGAACACTTACAATCGTTCACCGTGCGACTTCCTTAGAAAAGATTTGTGGGACTTACCTGGAACAAGAAAAAAATAGATTGTTAAACAAATATTTTATACAGAAATTACCGATGGCAGCTCTAATAAACGGGGAAAAATACACAGACTTATACAAATTGTATATATCATTACAAATTTAGTTGCAATTGAAATATTTTTTCGTTGAATACTTTCCTTGTATTTCCTTGAGACAACGAAATAAAAATTACGGCCGTTGTTCCCAATCCTACTGATCAACAGTTGAGGCGAAATTTGGCTCACCACTGCTCATACGCACAAATACACTATTTCCAACGGAAAGGAGACGACTGAGCGAACAACCAATTTAAAGAAGCCAAACTACTGTATTAAGCCTGCCACAGTAAATAGTTAAAAGTGTCGACAGAGTGAAAAATATTCGCGACGCCAAGACATGGTGGCATTAAAGTCAAGCAAACACCATATTACGTACATCGGTTTAAAAAATATAAAATATCAGTTTATGTATTACATTATTTAAAGAAAATTATATGCATTAATAATAAACACAATAATTAATTCGTAAATATTAATTTTACATTCAATTTTTGTTCTTTGATGTCATTTTATTGTCTATGAAAGTGGGAGGGCCACTTAAGTTAATCAACACTAAAGATGTTTGGAAACAGGCAAATCGAACGTTACTGAACAAATAACTTGGCAGATCGGAGCCTGAGATTGATCGTTTAAAAATTTGGGAACATTGGCCGTTATTCTTATTACCTATCGATAAAATTTCTTACATATTCGGAAACATTGATATTTTTAAATATCACTAACGATGCTGTTTGAAAAAGTGAAGCAACAGTAGAATGATAGTTCCCAGAAAGCATTTTTTGAGATCGTTATTTGTTTAAGAAAAATCATGTTTTTTGTTTATATCCACGTAATTTGCTATATGTAAAGAAAAGATGGTCATATAAAACAAATTTTAAAATAAGACTGCCCTTTTGAGATTTTTCGTCTCATAAAAAAAAGTCTGATGAGTTTCATAAACCACACTAAAAATTGTACGGACCAGCGAAAACTGTCACTTCAAAACGTCAAAATATTAATTTAAATGCAAAACAAAATTATTGACATTTACCTTTAGCCTCCTTTCGTACAATACTTTTATACTATTAGAATTCAATTCGGAATTGATTTATTTTTAAAACGGGCACAAAAATTCTGACCTAAATAAGTACCGAGAAAAAAAGATTATTTTTTCCTGCTTTCGCTTCAATTTCTGTATGATTCATTGATAAAAAATAACGAATATTGTGATTTATATTCAGAATAAAGTGTGAAATTTCTGTTTTGAAACAATGTATGGCTTGTAACTTTGGGAATTGTGTGATCAGTGGTCGCCCGAGGGCGTCAGATTTTACTTTCTGCTACAGATATTTGTATAATATGTAAATAATATCGGAGACAAAGGACAAAACTAATCCAGGCAATAAGGACGGGCTAAAAGGATTCGTAAGAGCTGTTATTAATGCAATACCCGGAAAACAGGAACAGAGGTAATACACTTTCGTCAAATGTAGGGGAGAAAAATAAAAAATATATATAATTAATTTTATGTTCATTTTTCAATACTTTCATGATTTTTAGAACTGACGAAATAATTACAATTTTATATTTTGAATGGAAATGTATATATACAAAACATAAACTTAATTATTGATTTAACTAACTAACTAACTAACTAACCATCACGCCGTTTCTCCGCACGGGTAGGCAGAGAGGACGGACGGCCAAACAACTCGGTCTTGGCACACACACCTTGCCTCATTCACATTCATACTCAAGTTTCTGATTCAATTGGTCGTGCCATGTCTTCCTCGGGCGTCCCCGATTTCTGCTACCATTCACATTTGCATCGTATATTCTACTTACACCCCTTTTTTCGCTCATTCGCTCTACTTGCCCAAACCATCTACAGGGTGGCCACAAAAAACGGATTTCAAAATTCCCTGATAATTCCAGGTTTTCCAGGGCAGTTTCTATATTTTTCCCTGATATGTTTTATTTGGTATAAGGACATATCGTTCAAAATTTTATTTTTGAAACACGATTTTCATCTACGCCAGAAAATTAGAACAGATACATAAATAAAGGGAATTCCGTCACCTAAAGCATTTATTATTTCCTTGCACCACAATGATCTATTCAAAACAAAATACACTTATTACAAATTTATGATATTTCGCCTGAAGACAATTTGCGTACAAATGAAAAGACCAGACAAAAATAGACAAATAAACAAAAGTAACTACAGTAGAACCCCGTTAATTTGAACCCCGATAATTCGAAAAAACGCGTAATTCGAAATTTTCGCCAAAATAATTTCCGCAGAAAAATTTTTTTAAATCGAAATTCGTAATTCGAAATTTATTTTTGTCCGCGCACGAAAATTTGTTCGTGAAATTCGAAAAAATTTGATTTTTGCGAAAATAAATCATAATATTTCGTAAATCTGAATCTAAAAGTCAGCCGTGGCGGTAAAACGCCGAAAAATGTATTTTTACGTGGTTATACATCGTCCTAATTAGTGTTATTATTTTGTAAATCTGAATCGATTTACACTGGAATGTTGTATTTTTTCAAATTTATTTCGAATATCCGAGTTTGAAGGGCCGAGAAGTTACGTTTTACCAAATATCTGTATTTAATTGGTCGGCCGCGAAATTTCGATTTACGCGTAAATGTATCGTATATTTACGAATTTATTTCGAATATTTGAATTTAAATGGCCCGCTGCGACGGAAATCGGCCGCGAAATCTTGATTTACACGTAAATATATCGTTTTTTTACGAATTTATTTCGAATATCTGAATTTTAAAGGGCCCGCCGCGACGAAAATCGGACGCGAAATTTCAATTTACGCGGAAATACAGGGTGTCCGGAAACTCGTAGTACAAGCGGGAAACTGGTGAATCTACATCACATTTGGAGTCGATTTTGTAGTATATATTTTTTTGATTTGAGCTTTCGTTATCGAGTAAATCGAGTTGTTCATTTTTTTTTTTTTTTTTTTTAATCAAATTCTTATAAATTATTACTGAAGATCAAAGTACCCAACTAATTAAAACTATTTGAAAGTGAAACAAATGAAGAAACTCGGATTTGAAGCATTATTTTGAAATCACCCTTCATTTAATCCGGTGTAATCATAAAATATTTCTGCTCTGCAGGGTTAAAACATCTGTTGTTCAACCCTAAACACCAGAAAAAACTTTAACCCAAAAATAGCCGAAAAATATTTTTTTTTGTTTTTTTTTTTTTTTGTGAAAAAGCTCAAATCAAAAAACTTTATGTTTTTTTGGGTTCCCCATGTGGTGTAGATTCTCCAGTTTCCCGCTTGTACTACGAGTTTCCGGACACCGTGTATATCGTATTTTTACTAACTTTACTTCGAATATCCGAGTTAAAAAATACAGCGCGACGGAAATCGGCCGAAAAATTTCGATTCACGCCGAAATATGACATATTTTTTTTAAGGGTCGGCGACGGAAATCGGCCGCGCATTCTCGATTTACACGGAAATATATCGTATTTTTGCGAATTTATTCGAATATTTATTTCGGTTAAAGAGCCGGCCGCGACGGAATACAGCCGCGAATTCTCGTTTAACGCGGAAATATATCGTATTTTTACGAATATCTCAATTTAAAGGGTAGGACGCGACCGAAATCGGCAGCGAAATCTCGATTTACGCGTAAATATATAGCATTTTTACGAATTTATTGCGAATATCTGAATTTAAAGGGCCCGCCGCTACGGTAATCGGCCGCGAAAATAAAGAAATAATCGGTATTAATACGAATTTACAACTAAAATACCACCCGGATTTGAAGAGGCGGCCGAGAAAATCGATTTTCGGCGTATTTTTTTTTTTCATAAAATTTCGAATTACGTGGGAATTCGTTAATTCCAAATTTGATTTTGATGTCCCGTGGATTTCGAATTAACGATGTTCTACTGTATTGACACTTTGTAAAAATGTTGATAATGATGATCTTTAAATTTTATTACGACCGTACTGGGTGTCCGACCCTTTTGACACTTTGTTGTAACTTTGCTAGCTTTTTCTTTACAGATTTCGCACCTACACAGTACCTTTAGGGGAAAAACCAAGGCGGGTAGTTTACGACATGATTGTGTTGCAAGGGCTATTTACGAAAATAATAATAAAAAATACCGACTTATCTAGTTTGTCTTTGTCGGCATATCTTTTGTTACACACGCCGCAAGTAAAAGTAATAAAACACAACTTTGGGACTTCACAAATCGTAAATAACGAATTTCGTTTTATTTTTGGAATTCCCTGATATTTTAAGAATATTTTGAAATTCCCTGACATTTCCCTGATAATTCCCGGTTCGGTAAAATTCCCTGATAATTCCCGGTTTTCCAGGTCTGTGGCCACCCTGATCTAAGCGTCCTTTTCTTGATCTTACTCATTACGCTTACATCAGCCTTGCAGTCGTTGCGGATCTCCACATTTCTCACACGATCATACATGGTTTTACCACATATACGCCTCGGGGATCTCATTTATTGCGCTAACTCCTTCTTTAGCCGACGTTTCGGACAGCGTTGCAGTGTCCATCATGATGGACACTGCAACGCTGTCCGAAACGTCGGCTAAAGAAGGAGTTAGCGCAACACGGCATAACACCCCAAAAACAAACAACAAAAATGCTTTTGGCCGTGAAAATCAAAAAACTTACCATACCTGATGATTGTTATGTCTACATTTGTCTCTACACTCTCAGTGTCAAAATTTTACAAATTCAGAACCCAGATTGAAAGGAAGACAAAATAGTGTGTGGGTACTTCGAGGTAGGTGAACACAATTTTGAAAATTCCATAGTACCGAAAAATTAAAATAGTTATTGGTACCTTTCGTAGAATGAGCTTTACAGGTACATATTATCTAAGTAGGTACATAATGCATTCCTTCGTAAATAATATAATATGACGCATAATGTGTATGTATTTAATCAAAAGTCTTTTCCAAATTAATAACCATTATTATTGTACGAGCCACAAAGTAAATGCTTATTACAAATATGCATTATTATTGTATTCAAATATAAAAAAAAGTTCAGATAGGGTCAGAACGTACTATAAAACTGCACTCTTTTTACATTCAATAATAATACAGTTATTTAAAATAAAATAAAATTAGATCAAAATTGAGTTACACAAATTAAACTCCAATGAATATATATATATATATATTTTTTTTTTAAAAAAGACAAACATTCCCGGGTTACGAATAACCTGACAATATTTAAAAATCTCCTACTACCACAGTAAGCTGAAAATGTCGCTTGTGTTGTGATGGAGGACTTGAGCCGAGGAATTGAACACGCTACGCCTGGGTGGGACCCAAACGCGATGTCAACTCGGCCACCAACCGATATATTAAGAAGGTACAAACTAGAACCTTATGATTCTACTTAAATTACACCATGATCCTTACTTGTTTTGTTAATTGCGTATATTACATTTATAATTTTGAAAATCATACTACGATTAAAAAGAAACACATAAAAAAATAAATAAATCAAATACAGCGCCGACATTATATCAGGTGTCCAGGGGTAAAGTTCACTAACTCAGAGAGGTGATTCTAAGGACGGGTTGTTTCGGAGAATTTGAACAATTCATCAAATTTCAACGTTCATTTTCAAGTTCTGTGAAAGATTTTTTCAAGTTCTGTTTTTATTTCAGTTTTGTCAAGCAACTAGCCTACAATGATATAATAACAGAACTTTCACAGAACCCGAAAATGAACGTTGAAATTTGATGAATTGTTCAAATTCTCCGAAACAACCCGTCCTAAGTGAACTTTTTTCGAAATCATAAGGTTTCGGGTTAAAAAAAGTTGAATTGTTCAATCTTCAATGAAATTTTTCAAACAAAAAAATTTCGAAAAAGTTTTTTTAATCCTTTTTACATATACCATCCATGTGGGACCACTTCCCAGTTAGTGCACATTACCTTCGGATACCCTTAATTATATTTAACAGCAACATTCTATGTCTTGTCTCGCTTTAGAACCCAGTTCCAAATCAAAGCATTATTAAAAATGTTAATTTCGGCGGAAAAGTTTGTCATCTCATCGGCTTCATGAATATTCCATCGGAATAATAAATTGTAAAGTACTCCAGCTGACGACCTAACACCGGAGATGACCGTTAAGGGGGAAGTATCATAAATAGCGCTAAACATCACTTTGTATTTACCTAGTAAAAGGAATACCACTAATAATTTATCTAAAAATTCTATAGGGGTAGTTAGAAAAATGTCTTATGTTACCAGTGAATTAACTTTTTTTATCGTAAACTTTTTTATTCTATATGAAATACACATTGCAACTTTACGTAAATGCCTTCAAAAATGCCTTCGCTGGAAGCAGAATAGCTCCTATCAGAGAGATTTTTTTTTAAAATCCATCGGTCATCTCAAAGTAAATATGATACAGATCATTTTAAATAAATAAAAAACACTTTAACATATATGGATTTTTGTTGTGATTCAATTAAACTTCCCGAATATTTCAATTATTTTCCGTCATACAAAATCCTATGGATGAAATCATTGTCCATGGCTTGACCGAACACCGCTAGTCACTGTCAGTCTCGAGGTGAATTCGGAAGTGAGAGCACGCTTATTTTGTTTATTCTCCAGTCCTCGGCCAACTTTCAAATTTCTAATAGGAATCCAGAGGAGATTGGTGCTATAGCCAAGGGGTAAGTGGAAATTAAATATTATTTATTTTGTAATATATAATTTGAAACTTGTTTTACGGTCTCAACTTTTTTTTACCTTTTTCAGGTACCAATACGTAAATAATAAAGGGGCACATAAATGGGAAATAATAAAGGGACTCGCGCGTACAGCGCCGAAAGAGACCGCTCCACTGGAGGAAAAGAAGAATAAGGTTTGTCAAAATACATCATTCCGATGGACACGTTTTCTACAAATTTTTACCGACTTCTATCGAAGTCGGTAAAACGGAGTAGGTGGTGGCTTGAACTCGGATCTAATTTCAAAATGCATTATTTCGGCATCAACCATAAATTTCTCCAGTTCTCTACCGATTTAGTTCAAAATCGGGATTAGGGAGTTTGGATGTGCATTGAACTCGGATCTAATGTCAAAACGCATAATTTCAGCATCCATCTTGGATTTCTTCAGTTCTCTACCGATTTAGTTCAAAATCGGGATTAGGGAGTTTAGATGTGCATTGAACTCGGATCTAATGTCAAAATGCATAATTTCAGCATCCATCTTGGATTTCTTCAGTTCTCTGCCGATTTAGTTCAAAATCGGGATTAGGGAGTTTGGATGTGCATTGAACTCGGATCTAACGTCAAAAAACATAATGTTGGCATCCATTTTGAATTTTTCGAGTTTTCTACTGATTTGGTTCAAAATCGGGATTAAGGAGTTTGGATGTGCATTGAACTTGGATATAACGTCATAACTTCAGCATCCAGCTTGAATTTCTTGAGTTTTCTGCCGATTTGGTGCAAAATCTGGATTACGGAGTTTGGAGATGGACTTTGCGAGACTAGTGTGAAGGTGCTTTCAACGATTCTACCGATTCCTTTCAAACTGTCGCTAAGATTGGGAACAATGTCTATCAGTTTTTGTTGTTTGTTTTTGGGGTGTTATGCCGTGTTGCGCTAACTCCTTCTTTAGCCGACGTTTCGGACAGCGTTGCAGTGTCCATCATCAGGGCAGATCCGGTAGATCCGAAGATGTGATCTACCGGATCTGCCCTGATGATGGACACTGCAACGCTGTCCGAAACGTCGGCTAAAGAAGGAGTTAGCGCAACACGGCATAACACCCCAAAAACAAACAACAAAAATGCTTTTGGCCGTGAAAATCTAAAAACTTACCTAATGTCTATCAGATCCATTGATAAATGCACTGAATTTCGTTGATGGCTAATTCCGGGTAGTAGTATTTTAAATAAATTAATTAAAAAAAGATATAAATATATATATGAGAGAGAGAGAAAATAAATATAAAATAATATATTACCGGTAACATGCATAGTAAGAATTATAGTGTATTTTATACAATGTACAAAAAACTTTTTTAATAGCCTTAACCACAAAGAAAGCCAAAGTTTTGGCACTTTTCGAGGATATTATGCTAAAAACATGAAAAAAGTATTTTTAACCAAGACATTTAGATAATTTTATATCAATTTTTATCAACTTCTTTATATCTATCTTAGACTGTGTTTTTTTCTTAGTTTATGTACTTCATTCTACTTTTTTGTATATCTAAGTTAATATTGTAAAATATATTCTTTCCCGAGTACGAAAAAAACGTTGAAATAAATTTTCAAATTACATTCATGATTTACAAATAAACTTTTTTCCATTTCTATCGCACTAAATATATAATCAAAAAATATTTGTCGTAACTTAATTTTACGTTTTCCCTTTTTTCACACCCATTGCTTTCTGGTAATATTATATTTAAAAAAAAAAACAGTTATTGTCATTACACAAACCATACAATCAAATTTATGAACCAAAAATCTTTTCCAAGTCAAAACACGATTAGATTCTATGTGACTTTGAGTAAAAAACTGAGACGTCAAAAAAGGTCCAGGGCGTAAAAGATGTGACTGTATATCCATTATTTTGCTAGTATGATTTTTATTTTGTCAAGTTGTATCCATTATTTAGTAAATAAATATAAATTTTATAAAGCACGTGTATTTTTATTTCGTATTTTATCAAAACCGTGTCAATCATCCCCCTATCTACTCAAAAGACGCAGGTGTTGGTTTTGAAACCGCAGCTGTTCTAGCGGCCGACCGATTCATTTACAAGTAGCAATAATACCTAACTGTACTGAAGTCGAGATTTGATACCGTCCCCTTAAAGGACAGGGGACGCCTTCGTAAAATAAAATAAATCCGGAGATGATTAATTTTCGCATTCACTTCCTACGCAGTGGGTCCGCGTTATTATCAGAATGCGACTCTCGCACACATTTCTACAAGGGAGAAAATGATACCTTAATGGCAGGTTTAATTTAGGCGTCAATCAAAGCATTATTTTTTTAATGATACACTAATGTTTATAGGCCAAGGGTTTTTGATGCATGGCACAAAGCATAACAAATTATTAAAAGCAATTATTACTCGCCTGAAATATCCATACAAGTTGAAAATATCTCCCGAGTAAAAAATGTCGCCGACGGGAATTGAACCCGGACCTTCTGATTGCCGGTCAGGTGCTCTGAACTACTAAGCTATGTCGGCTTTTTCCCAACCCGCCAAATAATTCAATATGTACTAGTATTTCAATCCACAATTATTGCTTATTATATGTTTTTAAATTTAAAAAATAATAAATAAAAAATTCAGGCGAGTAATTATTGCTTGTAATAATTTGTTATCCTTTGTGTCAATCAGAGTGAATGGAAAACACTTTTGGCGATATGAATCATTTTCATAGATCAATTTCATATTCGTAAGGAAGAAGGGGATGAGTTGAAAAATCGATTTCTGATTTAAGCATGCCAAGTCACCCCTTAGTTACATATTATTTGGCAACGAAAACAGATGATTCAGAATATAAAGTAACGGGGAATTTAATTAAATCATAGGGTGTACACAATATGATAGCATTCAAAATTTAGAAAAAAAACTGTAAGGAAAAACGGATGAGTGTAGTTTAGATACTTACTTATTACGTAGAGCCATTTTTGACTTTTCTTCTTCCCATTACACATGTTCTACCATTACTTTATCTGTCTATTTTATTCGACGAAAGATGAAGTCGATTCACTTTGGGTTTCCACCGTTATAGAAAGCCTGTTCTCCCTGAAGCATTCCACATATTCTATGGAATAGGTTATCATAGAATAGGTGAGGTGGGATCCCAGCATTACCGCATTTCATAACGAATTCACAGGGTAATAGCAAATGTGCATTAATTTTGGATTTGAAGAAGTAGCATTTCGTAAATGCTGGAATTCATTGTTATTAAATGTAGATTTATGTATTTGAAAACCATCAGTGCAAGCATAACAAAATAAATAATAAAAATATAAAACTTTGTGATTTTTCCTTCATAAAGTGCCATCGTAGCAACAGTGTTTTTACTCCCATGAAAACACGAACAATGTATCGCGCATATGAATACATGAATACACATTACACATCACTAGTGCACATTGTCAGGAACAAAATACAGTCTCTGGAGCCTAAAGTTTCCCGGAGACAAGCGACTGCTACACGGCAGTGACTGGTGACAATGTGCGACAGGGGGGCACTCCTTGGTCGGGATGAGAAGCTCAGTAAAGACTGAAGCCATTACCACCCCTGGGAAACCCGTATCCTGACTCACTGGCTACTTTTTTTTTATACTTATCTTCCCAATTTTTAGGAATTTTAAAATAAGAAATCTTGTAATTTAAAGGAATAACATATCTGTGTTAAAATATGTAATTTTTTAAATGAAAAAAATAATGCAAGACATAAAACCTTTGTGTTGAATTTTAATATTTATTTATTATTTATTAGCGCCCTATCGGGCTTTTACATAGTAAATTGACAGTATATGTATGTAAGTGTAACATAATACATGGATAAAATAGCTAAATATAATTTACTCATAAGGTAATTAGAAAATAATTTATGTAATATACCGATATGTATTATAAAACAAATGTTTAAAAAAAGAAGAAAAATAATGTCTGTTGTATCTATAGAGAAAAAAACTAATAAGTAATGGCAAAATACCAACGCCGTAATTAATATTGAATTTAAATAATAGTACTTGAAATGGTAAAGTAAATCAAAGTATAATATATGCATATCAAGTATGACCGTACATGCATACAGTAATTAATATGCGTCCAAAAAAATAAATAAGAAATAAACCAAGGAGTTTGTGAGTTAAACGTTGGAAGGTATAGAGACAAGACTTCTTTTTAAAGCTAATAAATAATACAAATTAATAACTAGCAAATAGGTCTGAAATTAGTTGCCTTTTGAAACTCACAAAGTTATTAACACCAAATATATCAATAAGTTCACAGTATTTGTTTGCAAGGTGATGAATTCTTGGAATTGGTGAATACATAGAGTAGTTAGTATTGAGGTTATTGTTACATTTAAAAGTGCTTTGCTTCGAGTTTGTCTGGCAGGTACATTCATATAAATTAATTCCAATAATTCAGGGCTGTCAATGAGAGATTTGATAATTTTGAACAAAAATAATATATCAGTTAGAACTCTTCTATCTGATAGTTTGAGAAGTCTGGTTTCGGTACGTAAGTTATTATAATTTATAAATTCGATGGAAATATTTATTTTAAAATTGATGTACCGAAGAAATTTATTTTGTACCTTTTCTAAGGCTTGAGAATGGACTTTGTAGAACGGTGACCATACTGTTGAATTATATTCTAATTTACTTCGTACTAATGAGCAATATAGATGTTTTAAAGTTAACACATTTTTAAACTTTGACCCCATGATCAAAATAAAACCGAGCATTCTCATTGCATCGCTTGTAGTTTCATCGATGTATAAGTTAAACTGTAGACTTTCGTGCAATAAGACACAGAGATCTAGAATCTGTGAAACTCGAAGAAGAGATTAGCGCCATTAATGAAATAAGAAAAATGAAGAGGATTTTTACCTTTGTAAAAACTAATAATCTGGCATTTACTAATATTTAGTCGCAAATCATTTTCTGAACACCAAGCAAATAGTTTATTCAGATTCGACTGCAAAATAGCGCGATCATTTTCATCTTTAATTATTTTGTAGATCTTCAGATCATCGGCAAATAACAGAACTTTGATTTTGCTAAAAACATAAACTATGTCATTGATGAACAAACAAAATAATATTGGGCCCAGATGAGATCCTTGCGGTACTCCACTTGATGCCGCAAATTTGTAAGAAGTAAATGAATCCACCTTTACCGCTAAGTACCTTCCCAACAGATAACTCTTTAACCATTCAAACATGCTCCCTCTCACTCCCAACAATTTTAATTTACGTATTAAGATTCTGTGGTTTACTTTATCAAATGCTTTACTGAAGTCAGTATATATGGAGTCAGTTTGATATGATGTGATAAAGCCATTAACGATATCATTAGTGTTTAATATTAAATTGGAAAGCGTTGATCTTCCTTTAATAAATGCATATTGAATTGGTGAGATTACTCGTTTAAATTGAGATATCAACTTGTCCAGTACTAGGCTTTCGAAATGTTTGGGTAAAGAAGACATTATGCATATTGGCCTATAATTTGTTGATTCGCTCTTATTTCCTTTTTTGAAAATAGGCGTCAAATGACTAAACTTCCAGAGGTCAGGAAACACACCTGATGAGAGTGACTTGATAAATAACTTATGATGGGATGTGACAATGAATGCATACAATTAACTAGGAATCTAGGTGGAACTTTATCGGGTCCTGCGGATTTGCGGGAATCGAGACTCTTCAGCTTAGATATAACGTCCTCTATAGTTACTGTACAGTCAGATATATCAAGGTTCTCAACCAAATTAGAACAAGAGTACTTACTGTCTACACTTTTACTAACATATACACCACCAAAAAACTCAGCAAACAGATTAACAGTTTCCTGTAGATTTTGTGATTGTTTACAATCGAATGACATAGTACTAGGTATATAAGTTCCATTTTCTTTTTGGGATTTAACATATTTCCAAAATAAATTTGAGTCCTCTATGAGAGAGCCTTGTACAACACACATGTATTAACAAAATAAATAAATTACTTTGTGATGTGGCATTATAATTTAAAATAAAACGTTATCTATATGTAAACACCACGTTTATTTGTATTCCTTTTTATATTATTATGCTGCCCTGAAGAAGCTACGGTTTGTAGCGAAACCTGGTCGGCATTAGGTATAAGAAGATATAAAATATTATAACTGGTGATTTTCTAAATAAAAGAAATTTTTAAAAAATAACAACATGATACATATTTTATTATTTTAATGTAATTACCAATGGAAATTCAAAGATATCTGGTGAATTTTATTCAATCGAAGGCAATTTAGTAATCCATTCTATCTAATAACACCCATAACATGTTTGTTATTGATCACCGTATGGTGCAAGAGCGAATCTATGAAAATAAGTTTCCCGAGTGATCCATTTATTATCCGAAACAGTATAAATCAGTGTAGCATTAAACAACACCGGGAGATAAAACAAAAACGAAGAAAACTCTGCTCCTGGACAGGTAATCGTATTACGGTTCGTGTAGGTGAGATGTCCGCTACTCAATTAGTGCACTGCGGCTGTGTGTGGCGGTCAGGGGATGGGGTACTGCCGCTGTACACAAATTATGACACGACCGGGAAAAGCGCCATCCCCAATAATTAACCCGTGTATCGGCAGCGGTAAAACTTCCAACTACCGCGGTAAACTCCAGCCGCAGTGTACGAAGGTACACGGCCTTGGTGTTTTCAGCTGTATCACGGAACGCAAAATACAACACTTTTGACTCGATGCCACGACCTTTCCACTTTATTTGGCAAAGTGTATAAATATTTCAATACTCTGGAACGTGTCCAGGGACTTATGGGAGAACCTATAACATATAATATAATGCGTATAGTCCAATTTGACGACAAAGTGCGTCACGCTTCACAAGTAAATTACATATACCAAGAGGATTTATTTAACGAACACCGCCATCACACAAATGCAGTGTAGTCGTCTTTCCGCAAATTTCCCGTTCTCTTATAAACGTTCATAATATAACTGGCAACTATACGAATGCAATGCAAAAATAGTATACTTACCGCAACAAGCGCAAACGAGCTCACTCCCGAGTAATTATTTTGTGGAATCATGCTTTTATAATTAATTTTCTACACTGAATTCTGAATACTTTTTGCGGGTTTGTGCGCTTTCATGGTATCAGAACAAATGCAACTAATTTAATATGAAATTCTGACAGAATTTGAAACAATTAGTAATAGAACAATGGATTCAAAATAAATGGAATATTGCAATGTGACCCCCCCTCCAGGGACCAACATATCACGACTTACTGGACAACTGGACATTGCCACCAGTGCAGGGAGTGCAGTTTAATACCTACGTATTGTATAGAGCTTTACTTTAGCTCGCTCGACAGGATTAACAATTACATACTACCGCGCGAGCCTCTACATATGTACACAGAAGGGCCGATTTTGGAGCAACAGACACAAAAGCACACGAAAAAAAACTAAATTCAACTTTCATGACAAATGTATTTTCAAACAAATCAGAATAGTGACTGATGATAGGTAGGTGTACTGAAACATTGATTCAGGAAAATGAGGTAGTACAGCACGACTTATAAACTCGAAAACCGAAAAGGTTATGAAAAAATCATAGCCAAATAAATAACATTTTTAATGTTATGGCTCTACATTGAACTTTGTGGCCGTACATACTAACACTTCTTTTTTTAAAAAGAAACTATTTATATAGGCACCACTTATGTTAAGTCTACCAATTACTTAGTTAAATTTAAAAAGTTAATTAAGATGATTGTATTGACGAACGATTGTCTAAATATGTTTTCATCCTTGTCCTTTCTTAAATAATAAGATTTTATATAAGTCCCATTTTCTAAAAACTGAATGATGTCACCCTAGCTGTCTTTATTATCTACTTTGTTTCTTCTTGGGAATAATGATTACTTATGGTTCAAATATTGTTACAATATACTGTCAAATTATCCATCTGGCAACTCATCTACATAATGCATTTTTTTCTTTTTTTTTCATATATTTTTTGCTTGCATGTAGTATTACTTTTTTGTATATCAACTACCACAACACGGGCATGTGCCTAGCTTGGTGGTTTTAACACACCTAAAAACTGTAAAAACCAATAAAAACACTGAATTTTTTTTTTTTTTTTTTATAGTGAATACCTCACAAGAGTCCCAACTGCTCCCGTCTGGAGCCAGTGAGACTATGGCATCCCCAATTGGGGGATGTTGTGAGGCTGAAGGTAAGTGGGGAAGGGAAAGAGGAAGGTGGGGAAGTACCTGGCTATTCAGATCTAGTCACTAAACACGGCTAAAGCCATTTGGAGCAACGTTTCAATTCTGAATGGTGGTCTTACACCAGGGCGATACTGGTAGTATCTTCCACTCTGGAACGTGCCGCAAATATACTATATATTATTTTAATTGATTCATTGTGAAATAACACAAATCAATCAAATAAAATTTATTTGCGCACGCCGGGTTCGAACCCGCGACCTTCGGAATGGCAGTCCAATGCGTTACCACTGGACTATGCCGGCCGTCAAAGAATAAAGAATAAAGAAAAGAAAAAATGTTTGTGATTACTCTATGTTTGCTTCACTCAAATGTATATTGTAAACATCGATACAGGCCTAGTCTTACTGAGATTGATTTTTATGAGAAAAACATTATTTATGTATGGTGAGATGTAATAAATAAATGAAAAAAATAAATTTTCATACTGGAACTTTCCTGAAGCATTTCATACGTGAAAAAGGCACAAGTTTTAAACATACCATATTTAAGTATCGGTACATATTAATTTCTTATAGGCCTCAAAACAATTGGCTGTAAAATATAATTTAAAAATACTTTTGTATGGAACAAGATTTGTTCCATACAAAATCGATTCATATGTGCCATGTATTTCACAGCAGCTTGTAGTTCGTAGTCCGCTAGTCCAGGGGCATAGCATCGTCATATTTAATGGTCAACATTAGGACTGAGAACGGGGTATTATAGTAGGTAGTAGGGGTAGTGCATAGTGGGGTTACTATGGACTCCAGGTGGCGGATGATCCGAGGGTACATAATGCCATTTTTCATGTACACGTACGAAAGTTTGAAAGCAAGCCCAATGAACGAGCTTGATAGAAGCTTTTGAAACGTAGCTATACAAGAGATTTGTGATGGTAAAGAATGGAACACAAACGAGTAGGTGTTGCTAAGGAAACCAGGGAAAGTCTTAGGGGAAGCTCCTGAAAAGTAGAAATTAAAGAAAGAAAACGGCACATTTCCAAAATATGCTAAAGAACAAGTGCAACACGCCAAAATTTGTCATTTTTTTTTTTTTTTTAACAAATTCAATTTATTCAATAAACAAATTTACAATGTGTGATATACATATATATATATTTCACTAGTAATAAGATAAGATATTATGATATGATTAATATTTATTATTTTTCAATGTTCTCTCATAAAAAGCAATTGCTTGTGTGTATGGGATGAGGTATTATTTGTTTAGTTTCTTAGATTTTTATTTAATTTTTTAATTTTTTAATTTTTTGTTTTTGTTTTTCTTTTATTTATTTATTTTTTTTTTTAAATTTAGTTTAGGTTTTCAGTATATTTTTTTAATTGTGTTTTGAATTCTTTGAAACTATCATTTAGTGATCTTATATTTTCTGGCAATTTATTGAAGAAATTTGTTCCTAAGTATTTGTAGTTTTGCTGACCCAAAGTTTTTTTACAAATCGGAATTGGTAACATGTATTTTTGCCTGAGATTTGCTATGTTTTTGAATGGTACGGTTTTGTTTAGGATATCATCTTTGTAAACTTGTAAGGTTGCGTGATACAGGAAAAGAGTATTTAATTTTCTGACTTTAAATTCTTTGAAAATGAGTTCAGATGAATATAAAAATGATTTCTTTAATATTATTTTAATTATTAGTTTTTGCGCAATGTAAAGAGGTTGTGTGTGAGTTTTATAGGCGCCCCCCCATCCTATTATACCATATTGGATTATGGATTGACAGAATGCGAAGTACGTCATTCTCAGTAGTTCTTTATTTAGAATATGTCTCAAGCATAAATATGTGATTTACGCACAAGGCTTATATCGTCTGCACGGAGCGAGTAGAATCGTGGCATCTCCAATTTGGTGAGGCTGTAGGAAGTAAGAAGGGGAAAACATGAGGAAGAAGAAGGTTGGGTTAGGTTAGGTTAGGTTTTATCAAGTACAGAATGTTTAAAGATTTTTCGACAATGAGCAGACAGGATATAGAGTAACCCAAAGAAGTTGGCAAGAAATACTTGAAATGTTAGCGGAATGGAATGGACTGATTTAAGAATGACCACAGAATGAACACAGAATTCAGAGCTAAACCCAAAACTCACATAGAGTTAGAAACCTACATAATCCGCAACGTTGTAAATAACTAAATGTGTAAAAAATGTTAACAACTAAGAATTTGTAAGCTTTTGCAGTCATTTTATAAAAATTCCTAGAGTCCTAAATTCTCCAGTCTTATAAAAGAAATATCAACTCCACTTTGCAACTAATTTTTTAATAAAAGATCAATAGTAAAATCGGTTTTCGAAAAAAAAAAAAAAGTTTTCAGCTACAACATCAATAATGCCATTTTTTGTAATATTAGCACCCTAGAACACCCAAAAGTCACCCTAGAACACCCAAGAGCCGCCAGTGATCACTGCTAAGTAGTAAACATTTTAATAAAAGTGTGTTTATCTGCCAGGTAAGTGTGTTTTTCTGTACCTCTTTGTAAATAATATGTTTTACTGAAACTGTTTGTATATAATAAAAATAGATAGAGCCTAGGAACTCGTAATGAATTGTAAAGAGCGATATGATTGATTGAGGTGATTATTCTTCACGGCCGGGGAGTTGCAACTTTAGATAGGCACTAAGTGTGCTATGCAAATATCAAAAATAGAACAGCCCGAAGAAGGTGAAGGGTGAATACATACACCCAAAAACAATAAAAATATTATTCTATTTTTCAACAATATCGCAGCTCTAGAAAGCCATTTACAATAGTTTACAATGCAAATACTGAATCAATGAAAGAAAACCCAGACAAATAAACATAAATTACAATAGGCCGTTAGAAGTTTAAAAAATGGTGAAATATAGCTGTTTGTTCGGACTCCGCCCATGTAGGCACTGGCCTGGGTAGTTTCAGTCGGTGGAGGAGCGTATCGCTCCCGTCCGCAGGGGAAAATATTTGTAACTTTTACAAACAATAGGGCTCCTATAGTACAGTGACTGCTGTACGAGTTTTCCGTGAAATATGCGCAGGCGGCAAAACAATTCAGCAATTGGAATTCAAATTTCGAGATACAACAAAAACAATCAAAAGTTACAATTATCGTGTAAATTTTACGAAAGAGTCAGCTGACTGATCTGTTGTCCAAGGGGGGATATTTTAAGTCGACAGGAAACATTCAAAGTGTCAATTATTTCACAAATAATTCAACGCGATTCGAAAGAAAGCGTACGTCATATTTATATTAGGAAACTAGCTGTCGACGAACCCCCCCCCCCCACGCGTTGCTGTGGCTCAGACTGTCTATAGATATGTAGATAGAGAAACAATAGCGCGTGTTGCGTTTACGTCCAACATATGGCGCTGTTTTAGCATGTTTTTACCTATCACAGGTTCAAAAAGCATGTTTTTGAACCTGTGATAGGTAAAAACATGCAAAAACATAATCATCTACATAATATAGGTAAATAAAAACATACGTATTCAAATGCAACGTTGTGTCAAAATTTCAAAGCAATCTGTGAAGAACTTTTGGAGATTTAATATTTTGATCAAAGGTCTCTTTTTCGATTGCGTGGGTACTGGCAATGAAAAACCTACAGAGTGCGTCGTCGAAACATAATTAAAGGGAAACATTTCTTCTACGCAGTTTAATTTATTTTCTGTTTACTGTGCAGATGACAACAATAATATTTTCTCAGATCCAAATCGATTTGAATAGATATAAAATAAGTGGGTTTTCTTATCCCCACAACTGTTTATTCAGCAAAACAACAATAATATTTCAGGATGAAATATTATATTCGGAGTATCTTTATTATTCCCTATTTGCGTATTCTCCCTGAGCAGAAGTATGGGGAGACTTGAAATAGCACGTTACATCCACTTGACGTGAGAGCCGCATGACGAGCCCAATGTGCGGCGGGCGGGAAGGGAGAGGGGAGGGGGTAGTTGGAGGAGCCCGTAGCGGTTACCGCACCATTACAGAAGAGTGCTTGAAGTTCCGCACCGCATACATCCTTCGGTGGATTACTCCTCGCTGACAGAATTATAATTGAAACGAACGTAATGCGAACATAATTAAATAAGGAGACACCGGGTTTTACAAAAAGAATCAGAATTTTCCGGGGCCATTACGAAATGTGAAATTTCTAGAGGTTTAGGACTGTCTGCGGGAACAATGGTTCATTATTTCCATGGATATTTTTAACAAAACCTTTCTTCAGTTTGCGTTTGGGTTGCCGCATGGCGGAGCCGGGACAATGGGGGAACAACACTACCTCTCCGCTGGGACAGGTACCAACCCCCAACGTGTATTCTCCGACACTGCTGAGAGGAGGGTGACCGAGCGTACAGCGGAGGCGCACGGTGTCTTTATCCCATAGAACCAATGGGACATCGTGAATTTTGACGAATTCATGAAATTAACACTTTTATCATTGAAAATACTTTTTGAGGATAATCTTGATGTGATTTTAATGTTATTTTTTTATGCAACCAGCGTGGACAGAGTGATGGGTCAAACTTGACTCTGATTGAAGTAATTTAAATTTGTGTAGTTTTTTGGTTGATTGCAAACGCCCATGTCGTGAATATTGTTTATTTTATGTGCAGTATATCTTTTGTGTCTTATTATGTATATTGTTTTCTACATTTCTATGTATTTTTTTTTCAATTTTAAATTTCATACTTTACAGATTTTTAATGGTCTCGAAAAAAAAGATAAAGAAAACTAAAATATCTTCGTAGATCCTACAGAAAACTATTGTGTAGTAATGCGAAATTTCAGCTTCGGATATTAGCGGGAAGTTCGTGTTTTTAACTTTACTCTAATTGGAGAGATATTTTTATTATTATTTTTGGAGACTTCAGAGACATGTGTCGTGAATGTAAATTATTATTATTTTTATGTATACTAACTTTTACTATTTACATATTTTCCTATACTTTATCTCTTTCAAAAAAATATTTTTTATAGCTACCGGAATTTATGTATTGTTTATTTTTTAATTTTTTTTTTTTTTTTTTTATTTAGTAAAAGATTATACATTTAAATACATTATTTAAGAAATGTTTTGACTGCCCAACTAGGAGGATTCCCGTTTTAGGACAGTCAAATTAGTATGAGTATTAACATTTTGATAAGTTGTTTGATAAGTATAGTATTACAATAATAATGAAATAATAGGTATTTGTACTTTTAACTGGTGCCTAAGCCTACTAACATGTTTGTATAAATATGAATAACAAAGAGAAGAAATACCATAAAATAAAATATTACATTAAACATAAGATTAACTGCTGCTTGGGTAGCATTCTAATTTAAAAGTATTAGGTAAGTACATATATACATATAATGATAAAGATTATAACATAAACGTATCTTTTACTGTTTTGTTGGAGTTTTTGTTGTTGTTTTTGGTTTGTGTTTGATTTCATTTTTTGTGTAGTAAAAGTTCACTCTCCTTTCTACCTAATTGATGAAACCAATTAGTGGTCAATTTATGAAGAATAGCTGTGTTTTCCTTTTTCCAAGCATCGGGCATGAAGTTGTATAGTTTTGGACCTAAGAATGAGAAGTGTCTTTGAGCGAGAGATGTTTTAGTTGTGAGTGGTACAATTGGATTTCTCCGTGAGTGGCGGGTGTCGTGAGAGTGGTTAATAGATGGGTAGAGGTGGCGTTTTTGATGGGTGTTTAAAATTAATTTTCTCATGTATAGTTGTCTAACATCCAGAACTCGGAATTCTTCAAATAGTGCATCGCTATGATATCTAAATGGTTTTTTGAGGATTACCCTTAGTAGTGATTTTTGAGCTTTTGCTAATTTTTCCAAAACAGTTTTTGCACACCCACCCCAACCTAAGGATGCATAGTCTAGAAGTGACCCACACATAGCATCATAGATGAGTTTCAATTCTTTTTTACGTAAGATATTTCTGATTGTCATAAACATGTACGTAAGCTTTCTAACCTTTGTGGCAACTAGATCTATTTGTCCGTCCCATCTAAGATATTTGTCTAATATAACACCAAGGTATTTTATACTGTCTACGCATTCCAATTTATAACAATTACAGTTAGTGGAGTCAATGCATTTATGTATAAAAATATTATGTGCTTCCTCGGGTTGGCCCGCTTCTGTCGCACTAAATCGTATAAATTTAGTTTTTTCCGAATTGAGTGTCAGCAGATTATAGTCTAACCAAAGTTTTAGCTGTTTTAATCCACTTTCTGCTTTGCAGTGTACATCATTCCATGTTTTTCCTTCAAATATTAGGACAGTATCATCTGCAAATGTTATAATATGATTGGAAAAATTGCTGTTACACAGATCATTGATATAAATACTGAACAAAATAGGTCCTAAGGTACTCCCTTGGGGTACACCAAATTCTACAAGGGCTGGATCGCTAACATTATCATTAATTTTAACTTGTTGGTATCTGTTAGTTAAGTAACTATCCATCCATTTGTATAGCAGTCCCTGAACACCTATAGCCTTTAGTTTTTTTAGAAGTATTTTATGCGAGATGGTATCAAAAGCTTTGGCAAGATCTAAAAAGAGAGCGATGGATTTATTACCCCGGTCAATATTATTGGAAATAATATCCGCCAGCTTAGCAATAGCATTTTCTGTTCCTAGACCTGGACGAAAGCCGAACTGGTTATTAGATAAGATTTTATGTCTTTCAAGATAGAGGGTGAGACGATTTTTTACGATTTTCTCGATAATTTTTGAGAATGAGTTGAGTAGAGATATTGGCCGATAATTATGTATATCCGATTTGTTTCCATTTTTATGAATCAATATAACAACTGATTGTTTTAAGTGGTTTGGGAATGTGCCTGTCTTGAAACTAAGATTACAAATGTATGCAATGGGACTCGCTATAAGTGGTTTCAATACTTTCAGCAGATTTGAGGAAATTTTGTCTGGCCCACAAGCATTCGATGGCTTCAGCTCATCTATCATTTTCATGACTTCATTAATCGTTGTTTGAATCTCGTCTGTTTTAAGATTAAGATCAGTTGAAGGTATGTTGGCTAGTTCAGATTCAGTTTTCTTACATTTTTCAAGGATTTTATTTGCGAGAGAGGCTCCTACTGAAGTGAAATATTGATTAGCAAAATTAGCCATCAATTTGGGGTTAGTAGTACTTGTGTTTTTCATATCAAATGATTGTATGAAAGACGATTTGCTGTTTTTTGTTTTGGTAATTTGACGAAATATTTCCCAGAAACGTTTTGGAGTTATGGTGTTTTCGTATATATATTTTTTGTAGAAATTTTCTTTAGTGGAAATAATTAGTTTTTTACATATGTTTCTATATTTCTTATATTGTTCTTGAACTAGAATATTATCTGGTTGTCTTTTAGCATTTTTATGCATTTGATTACGTCTGTGGATGGATTTGACTAGGCCAGGGGTGATCCATGGCATGAGTTTAAATTGTTTGTTCGGTATAACTTTATTAGTAGTGTGATTAGATATGTAGTATTGTAATTTAGTGATAAATTGCTGCATTGCTTGCTCAGTGTCAGTCTGGTTTATTACGTTTTGCCACTTTTCTGTTGTCAGCTCCTCAATTAGTGCGTGATAATTTATTTTAGAAATATATTTGTTTTTAGGAGGAGAGGAAGGTTTATTTCTTAGGCCGAGCGCTGTGGTATAATGATCTGAAATTGTTGTGTGTATAACAAATGAGTCTGCGAAATCAATGTTTTTAATGTTGATGTGATCCAAGCATGATTTACTTGCACCTTGTACTCGAGTGGGGGTGTCAATTATCGGAGTAAAAGCGTTTTCAGTGAGAAAACATAAATAATCATCGGATTGGCGATGATTGTCAAGAATAGTATTAATATTCAAGTCTCCAATGATTATTTGGTGTTCTGGGTTTTCTGTGTTGTTAATGATAGAGTGGAGTGAATTTAAAAATGAATCGATGTTGTGAAATGATGGTGATCTATAGATTGTAAAAATGCATAGGTTTTTGTTAAGCACGATTTTTAGACAATTTGCTTGTGTTACGATGAGTTCATCAACTTGCGTCTGTATACCGTCCCTGACATAGATTACTATACCACTAGCTTTATTTATTATACTGGTTGTGTGGTACCCAGTATAATTTTGTATGTTTTTGGCAGTGAAGTATTTATTAATCCAGCACTCAGTTAGAACTAGCAAATCGAATTTGAAATTGAGTTGGTCAAGAAATACGAGAAAGTCATCAATGTTGGTAATACTTCTAATGTTTTGGTGAATAATTTTCAGACCGTACGATTCCCAACAATATTTATTCATGTCTTCGGGATTATCAATCACATTTTTGTTACATGTGAGTATGGTTTCTTCGGGGATATCAAAAGATACTTTAATCATTTATATTTTCATTTTTAAAGTTATTTAAGTATACCCACAATGATAAGATTTGGGAACGTACAGATGTGTGTGTGGTGTTTGAGTAAAATAATGTGTGTATGCTTGTATTAGTGAGTCATAGTGTGAGAAGAATATTTTCCGAGGTAATGTGGATAGCTCGTGATTCTGTTGTTTGGCGTACGTAGACCCGTCCCGCTTTCACCCATACGTAAGCTAGCTTTTTTCCGTAGCCGTCTTCTTCGCCAGGTAAAGTAAGCGTTTATTTGTTGTTGTTAAGTGTTCTGATATATAGACTGGCGTACGTGGTCCGGAGAGGCCTATGGAGCTCGTGTTAAGTTTGTCTTCCTTTGTTGTGGCGTTCAAATTGTATCTTTTTACACAACTTAAGAATTCATCTCTTAAGTGAATTTCTTTGAAACGTACAATTATAGGCCGGATTTTTGTTGGGGTTGGCCTACCAGGAGCTCTAAAGGTTCTCTCGATATCATTTTTAGTGGTGGTTGTGCGTATTTCTTGACTTATGTTGAAAAGAATGTTATGTAAATTTTCTCCTTCAGCCTCCGATATTCCTCTTATTTCGGCAACGAAATTTTTTTGTTGGCGTTCTTGATCGTCGAGTTTGAACTCGAGCATTGTTACTTTTGCTTCGAGTTCCATATTTTTCTTTTCGACGGAATCTATGGTTTTCATTTTATGCATTACTTTTTTCAATTCGTCCTCAAATCCCTCCATTTTTGAGTTGAAAAAGGTCATTGAATTCTTGAATTCTTTGAATTCATCGTATAAAACTGTCACTTTTGATTGGATGCTCTTGAACTCTTGGAGTTCCACCTTGATTTGGCGGAGTTCCTCCATTAGAAGAGTTTCCCCGGGGGTTAGTCCTGGTTTGCTGACGTTGGCAGGAGGAGCTGCGTGCTCTTTGCTCGATGTGGAAGTTGAACGCGCCGTTCGACGAGGTTCCGTCTTACATCCACTGCATTTGGTGTTGGCGCGTTTTTCTTGGGAGAGCTTCCGGTATTGACCCTCAGTAATGCCGCCGCAGGCGAAGTGAAGACTCTCTTCGCAGGAAGAGCACCAAAACATTGACTCCTTTGTGATTATTGGTTCTGGACACTTGCTGCAGGTGAAGTTCTCCATATTTATTTTTTGTGTCGATAGGTGTTAAATTGATTTATTGATATTATTATTATTAACAATAAAATTTATTGTTTTGAAGATAGCTTAGTTAATTTTTTTTTTTTTGTATTATTATTATTAACAAAAAAAAATAAAATTTATTGTTAAAATTTAGCTTATTATTATCAAAAATCAAAAAAAAAAAAATTAAAAAGTTAGTTTCATTATCTTCGCCGGTATGAGGATCGAACCGAGGGCGGCGCCTTGGGAAAGATGCGTTTTAACCCACGGAGCTATCAACACCTTTCGACGGTTGGTGAATATTACTAATATGTTATATATTGGTGACACAGGATTTATTTTATTTTACAAGTTTTTATTTTATTATTATATTTTTTTAAAGTTCACTATATTTTGCACTGTTATTTATTAACTGTTCGTTGAATGGTGCAGAGAGTTGTGTCGTATAAAACCTTTTTGCAGCACGATTTAAGTTTCTTTGTTTTGCTTAAACTATCACGATGACAAGCACATTTCACATTCACGATATTTTTTAATTGAAGGGAATGTTCACAGAGCTACTTAGTCTTAGTGCCGAAGGGCAATGTTGTTTAATCACTTAACACTATAGTTTACTAGAAAAAAGGAGATTATATAAACAAAAAATGTTTTTTTTGACGGATCACGTCAATAACGCGTTTTCGTGTGTATAACACCCTCTGTTGTTGATTGTTTCTTTATTTATTGTTTGAAACATTTACAGAGTGTTAACAATTATTACATTTATATTATTTCGGTGGGAATGTGCACAGATATTAACACCCCAATTAAAAATGTTCACAGCATGCGTAAACAAGGTTTAGTTGATATTAGGCGGAGATGCTAGTAGTGAAAGAAAAAAAATACAAATATAATAATAATTAAAAAGAAATATAAAACATGAATATTAAGTATGAAATATAAAATATAGTAAATGTACAGAGAAAGGATAAGGAAGAAAAGTAAAGAAAATAATAAAGCAATTATATCTCTTAACTGTTCTCCATAACATATCATGGTAGAAGATGGTTGATTTGTTTTTTAAAATATGCGAGACTGTTTGCGAATATATCTATAAGGTCACATTCAACTGTATTGTACAGACGACACATTCTAGATAGTGGATTGAAATATGCAATATTGTTATTAAATATATCATTTTAATGATTTAATGATTTTTTATTTTTTTGAAAATGGTAATAAAAATGCATCAAAGAAATTTTTTAACTTGAATGTATTGCTTGGTTCAAGATGGTCCAGGAAATAAATATGTGTTATCCAAAAACGGTTACCGAAAAGTAAAAATAACGGAATGAGAGAAATAATTTTACTAAAAATACACCAGAATTGTAACTCTAAGATTCATAATTTTTTATGGCGCAATGGTTTCAGATCTGCCCACAGCTGTTTCTGTGTCTACATCACATATTATTCACTTAATTAGAAAAAAATTGAAGCATGTATTTCAATAATTCCTGTCCATGTCACCAATTAAGTCAAATTTGGGTATCCTCTACCCCTGGACTTCCGCTTACACTTTTTTGGACACCCTGTATATTTAAGTATTGGTTACCTATTAAAATTCCTAGATGCGACCGTACCTTTTTATGTTTTTTCAATTTCAAATTTTCAATCAAAAATCGCTAACATTGTCTTCAATAACTAAATATAACAATTTGAAGTTTTACTTAACTTTTTTTTTTGAAACGAAACTGTAAATGAAATTTAAACAAAACAATTTTTCAATTTCTCAAGATTTGTTTTTAGTACCAAGGTACCTACGTACCTAAAGATTATTTTGAGGATTCAATTTTATTCCTTTAAATGCTACACATATTATAATATCATATTCCCGAGGGTGCATATTTTTTTTTATAAATAACATTAAAATAGACAAAACATACCTATGGTAAAAGAGTTTTGTTACCGAGAGAGATTTTTCCATTTTAATTTAGTAACTAAACCTTATTTTTATGCACCTATTGTGACCTATGTTGCTCCATCCATAACCCATGCGTAACAAAATTATAAAATGCATATAAAAATAAAATAAATTACAAATTTACCGTATTTCAATGTTACAGATTTTTTTCCAGTGTTTAAACCTTTGTTTAAAAAACTTTTTTTCTTTCTTAGAGCTACAATAATCTCAAACGTAAATAAAAAATGTTAAAAAAAAATCAAATAAATACAATAATAATACAGCTGTAAATCACTAAAATAACATAATTTCCGTATTTCAGATTTTTTTCAGTACCTTAACCTTCATTTCAGGAACCCAATGTTGTTTTCCTTAATGTTTTATTTATCTAGGACAGTAAAATTTTTCAATTTTCGCATGAACAGACCATGTCCGCAAAAATACCTTTTCGCGACACTGTGCGGCTGAGCCTGAATACAACCCCTTCCACAAAAACGCAGCAGGTGTAAACCCGCTAATTCCCTTTATTAGGAGAACGACACTTGTAGCCGCATGTTGGTAATTACAAAGTATTAACGTTTATAAAAACAAACGAAACACAGTGAATTGATTTAAACAACCTAGCCTAGACAAAAGAAAATTCAATTTTTTTAATGGGAATTTAAAAACGATAACAATAAAACCCAAAATCGAATATGACTAATGCCTAATGTGATTCCACTGAAGACTGCGTCAGACTTTGTAATTAGACAAACGGTCATTATTTTTATCAGTTGCTTTTACTTCCTTGTAGTGAAAAGTCGTTCTATTCAATTAAAGTACCGACTTACAGTTTTCTGTTATGTAATGGTTTGAATTTAAAAAAAGATGATTTTAAATTTTTGAATTCACTCTAAATTAAATTATTAATTTAAATAACTTTCTTATCTTTCGAGGCATGCCAAAAGTTTTCAAAATCTTCGAGTCGGGTTTTTCTTATTTCTATTAATAGTTCCAAGGAAGATGATAAAATTTTTATGTCGTAGTGCGCATATTTGAACTAAATTTATTTTTTTAGTTTTGATTTCTCGACTGGTGTTTTACGTAGTATGTAGGAGTTGTAGGAGTTGTTGGAGTATCGAGAATATAATAATTTTGTACATATATAATTACTTAAAACATTTGACGTCATAAATATAGGCAAATACTCTTAACTTATTATTTGACGTCATAAATATAGGCAAATACTCTTATTTTATTTATTTTATTTTATTTAATATTAAATTTGCAATTACATGTTATTACATTACATTAAGTTTATTTTTTTTTATTACAGTACATCGTGATACACCTTTTTTTAGAGCAGATGCTCGTGTTAAAAAGGCGGAGAATTGCGTGTAAATAGTAATTTAACATATTTTTTATCAAGATAATGAAAAGAATTTTTATTTTTTAATATAAAAAAATAAAAATTTTATATGCAACAAAATTTTATCAAATAGAAAAGAGAAAATAATGTAGAAGAAGGGAAGAGATAATAATAAGAAATAAGAGAAAAGGATTTCAATATAATAATAATTGAGAGATTATATTGTATTTTTAAGTATAAACGATTTTAATATGCTATTGATATAGTGTTTTTATTGAGCTTTTGAATTTTTTATAATTCGTTTCCAATCTTAAGTTAAGAGGTAATTGGTTAAACCATTTGACACCAAAATATTTATAAAATTGTTGGGCTGTGGTGGTGTTACAGCGCGGGATAGTTATAGAGCCAAGAATACTTTGTCTATTGCTGTTCGAAAAAGTTGTTAAGTTGTCAATGTTGAAACAATCTTTATGTATTTGAAAAAGAGTTATTTTTTTATAAATAATATGAAGTGAAGGGACTTTAAATTCTTGAAATAATCTAAATGTAGGGTAATCATACGGTTTTTTCAAAATTATTTTTACTAATATTCTTTGGATGATTTCTAAAGGTAAGAGAGAAGTTTTGAATGCTCCACCCCAACCAACAATTCCGTATTGTAATACTGATTGAATTAGTGAAAAATAGATGGTTCTTAATAATTTAAAATTTAGTATGTTTCGTATTCTACGAAAAATGTACAATAATTTTCTTAACCTTTCTACTATTGCATTGATTTGTAATTTCCACTTTATGTTACTATCTATAATTACACCTAGATATTTTACATTAGTTTTAACAGTAAGTACAGAGCAGTCAGGTTTACATAAATTTGAAATTCTATTACAATTACATGAGTGTATACTTATCTTTAAATTATCAGGGAATGAATTTTTATTAATGGTGAAAGGTATTATAAAAGTTTTTTCAGTATTAAGTGTTAACAAATTTTTATCGAACCATTTTTTTAGTATGTTTATATATAACTCTGCTGTTCTTTGGGTTTCATTCCAAGTTAATCCCTCAGTTAAAATTGCTGTGTCGTCAGCGTATGAAATAAGTTTTGACATAATTGAGAGTTTAAAAATATCGTTGACATAAATGATGAAAAGAATTGGACCTAGAACAGTTCCCTGCGGGATGCCAAAATTTGTGGTCTGCGAATCACTCAGAGAGCCATTTAACTTTAAAAATTGCTCTCTATTAAATAGGTAATTTTCGATCCACGTTAAAGCATTGTTAGTTATACCAATTTTCGCTAGTTTCGAGATAAGATTAGAGTGTGATATACTATCAAATGCTTTTCTTAAGTCGACAAATGTTCCAATGCATTTTTTTTTATTATCTAAAGATTTGTATATTTCAGATGTTAAGTCAACGATAGCATCTTGAGTGCTCATATTTTCTCTAAAACCATATTGATGTGCATTTAAAATATTATTTTCTTTTACAAATTTAAATATTTGTTTTTTTACAATTTTTTCAAATATTTTGGCAATGTTTGAGGTGAGAGAAATTGGCCTATAGTTACTACTTAGATTGGGGTCCCCAGATTTAAAAATTGGGGAAATAATAGTTTTTTTGTAGGTAAAGGGAAAGTTGCCATTTTCAAAACTTGTATTTATGATGTGAGCCAATGGTTTACAGAGTGAGTCAGAATTTTTTTTAAGTATTTCTACAGAAATATTGTCAAAACCAGGGGAAGAATTACCTTTTAATTCATTAACAATTTGTTTAATTTCATCAACATTAGTTCGTTGAAATTGACTCAAGTTGTTACAAATATTGGATGGTGACGGTAGATCTTTATTATCAGTGTTATTTATTTTAAGTGCTAATTTTTCATTATTATCAGTGTTTTTTATTTTGAGTGCTAATTTTTCACCAACTGACCCAAAATAACTGTTAAAAATATTTGCACATTTCGTTGGATCCGTGTTTACATCGTAAAGTTTGTTATCAATATCTGTGATTTTGTTTATGTTAGATTTTTTTGGTTTTTTATTGATAATTTCATTTATAGTTTGCCATATCTTTTTATTATTGTTGCCAGCAATATTGATTTTTTCTTTATAGAAATCTTCTTTGGTTTTCCGAATAATGTGGCATAGTTTATTTCTGAATTTTTTAAAATATTCGTATAGTTTATAGTGTTCTGGAAACTTTTTATGTTCTTTATAAATTTTTTCTTTGTGTCTAATTGAAATTATGATTCCTTGAGTGATCCATGGTTTTAATTTTTTTAATTTAGTTTTTGGAGAGTATTTTATAATGGAAGAGGAAGATTTGATGTGCTTATTCAAGATTGCTTCAAAATTTAGTGAACATAAGTCGGTGTTATTAGAGGATAGAACAGTTTCCCAATTTTCAATATTAAGGTTTTGTTGTAATTTTTCGTAATTAATAATAGTTTTTGGAAAATTATTGCGGGAGTAATTATTCACATCTATTTTGTCAGTTTTAAAAGCTACAATACATGTGTAATGATCAGTAATGTTATTTTTCCAAATAATTGTTTTTATTTTTTCAGTTTCATTAGAATTACACCAGATATGATCTATGCATGATGGCCTTTGTCCATGAAATTCTCTCGTATATTTTTTTATACATGGTTTAAAATTTAGTTCTTAACTTATTATTTAAAAATGATCCTGTTAAAAAGTGATAACATGCCAATTTCCTGATAGAAAATTAGTAATTCAGAATATATCGAGAACACGTGTTCTTTTCCTAATAAATATCAAATCGGAATGCGACAATATCAGCATGTCAATATCAATATTTGTATGAACACGTGTTCCGCCGTCCGCATAAAACATTTGTTTTTAACTGATACTTTGTTACGAACTCTGTCAATTCATTCGTTAAAGGCCTGCAGTTCCGTTTATAACGGGAAAAATAATTATTTGACCAGGATTTAATTATTACCAGTATTTTATATCAGTAAGTTTTCTCCGTGTACCGCCTTCTTTTCAGCTATACCTTTTCAATTTGTAGGCCTAGACATTCTAGGAATCCCCGAACGGAAGTGGGTGATTGTTGGGGCGGGAGGGTGGAGGTAGATGAGGAACTGACGCTCTTCGGGAATACCAAGTGCCCGGGGAAATGGGTGAGCGACGGGAGATACAATATGGAAGAGGCAGGAGGTAGAATAGGGGAGGCATACAGGCCCTGCAGCAGGTAAGGTGGATAACGGATAGGAGATTACGGCAGCTCAGGCGGCTGAACATGCGTGGTGAATAACTCTTGAAGATAACTCAAAGCCGCAATTTTTGAATAAAAACGATAAATATAGCCTAAAAACGAACGCACTTTGAAAATTTGAAGTAATAAGGCCTAGGTGAGAGAGGCCTACTTAATTTGAAATGTGTCTAAACCTTTTCACAGTCCGACAATGTCAACTGTGCAGAATTCATAAAGCGAAAATGTTAAAAAAATTATCAAGTTTTTGTAAAAACTTAGGTTTGGAAAAATGGTCGGAAAATGGTTCGGGGAATTTTTACAAAAACAATTTATCTTTGTTATTTTTCGGTTTCTTTGTTTTGTTATTATGTGAAGTTTGCAAGTTTGAAGAATTTTCAGTTGATATTACTTTTCTGGAAAAAAAATTTGGAGAAAATTAGAAAAAAATTGTTCGGAAAATGGGTCGAGAAATTTTCATAAAAAACATTTATTTCGTAATATTATATGAAATATGATATTTTTTAATGTAGGATTTTTTATGTCTTTATTAGTAAAATTTGAAAAAAACAGTCGGAGAATGGGTCGGGAAATTGTGTAAAAGTTTTAGATATTTTGAAAATTTTCTTTTTGACAAGGTTTTTGAAAACGATTATTTTTTTAAAATAATAGAGGGTGCCACATCCGTTTACAACAATCCTAAACTGTACAGTCATTAGGAAAATAAGATCAGATAATAATAGCCAATAAAAATGTACATTTAAAAATTAACGCTAAAATAAAAATACGAACCATTCTAGCGGCTAAAACTAAATTTTACCGAAAGTATACAATTTAGTTTATTGTATGAGAAATGTCACGCAAGATTAAAGTGATATTAATTTTTAAATATTTAATCCCTCAAGTATCTATCGGAAGGACATTACTAGCTACAAACATCGTATTTCCTTAGAGCCTTTGAATTACAATTCTGACCGGAGCCAAAATTCATTATAGTAAGTATATTTTTTTCTATGATGCGGAGATATGAGATTTATACGTCGCTGAAAAGAGAAATAATAATATTCTACTCCGTTTTTATCAAATATTTATATTTGATCCATGGATAAAATCCAAAAACTTGTCAAAGTATATGATTACCAAATGGCGGGATGTTTATGTTGAAAGTTAAACAATATTCATTTTTATTTTATAAACGGCAAAAAAGTGAAGTGACAGTTTTCTTTCTAATTTCCTGTGCAAAAGGAACGTATTTACTAAATAACGGATTCTATCAAAATTATGTTGAATCAAAATGTTTCAGAGAGTTCTTTTATTAACATTTTCGTGTTTGATATTAAATTTTTATTATTTAGGAATAGCACTGTTTATTTCAAATGCAAACATCCTAAAGCTAATTTTATCTAATTTCTAAATTTAATATTTTAATAACTTCAAATATAAGAAATAAATAGCACATTTAAAATACTGCGAAAGTATTCCGAAATTTCACCTGTCGTTGGGACTTGTAGGTCAAAATAATATAAAGCCTGGAGGGTTAAATAAGAAGCGGGTCGAATTTGAATTTGAGAAATTATATTAATATAAAGAATATGACATTTACAGTTATTTTAGATTTAATGAAATATAATATACTCAAATTGTGAATCCTGTGTAATCTTCACTAATTTATAAAAGTAAATCACCACCCCCTAATTTTCATTCACCTTCTAGAAAATTCAACATTCAACACCCCTCGCCGCTTCGATCTATCCCGCAGTGATCATTACAGCTCCATTAACGTCACAAGTTTAACTCTAGTAAAAATATGATACCATACGATGATTGGCAATAGGGTGAGAATCTGAAGAAGAACATTCCATTCAAGTTTCTGGTTCAAGATGGTGGCCGTTTTAATAGTTCAGTAAAGATTTTTTTCAAATGTGAAATTGTCGTGTTTTTTTTAAACTTTCTAACTGCCTGAAAAAAATTTGCAAAAAATAATCGTCATTGAGATAGTGACGTTTCATTGTACAAATTGCATAATTCCTTATTTAATTTTTATTAAATGTTACAATAAAATAAATTGTTTAGTTCTGTACTTATACGTACAAATCTTACGATATCCGAAAAAAATTTAGTTTTGATTTATTTCTGTAAATAAGAGAAAATTAGAAACATATTTTTTTGGATAAAAAGTTGGTGTTTAATAAAAAGGTAGTATCCAACACGGCCGTCATGTTGATCCGGAAACGTATATACAAAAAAAATTACAGACAAATGAAATTCCAAACGGCCGATTTAAAACAGGACTTCGTTATGCTTAGTTAATTATGCGCAGATTTTATTTTGGTAAAGTTAAAATAGATGTCTCCTAGAAGTAATATACTGAAACCGAGGGCTAAAAGGGTGAAAACCTTTCTCGTAGCCCTTGTCAATCATCAAAGCGAGAACATCAAAAGGGTATAAAGCATTGATGTGAGCGACCTAACCTAACCTAACCTAACCATTACTGAGGTCATTAAGGGCCCGCTTTCCGCGTAAAGAATTTAGATTTGGGCAACACTCACAAAATAAACAATATTTAGTGTTAAAAGAATCCGACAGAGGTGTCTGAATTCGTATTAGGAATAATTTTGGGGATTATTTAATATTTTAAATAACGAAATTAAATTACCGACATCTATTGCAATTTTAGAAAAACAGACCCATTTTTAGTTAGCACCGAGCAAATCACACTGGCGTGAACTTCGCCCGCTCCAAAAAGTCGCTTCCCGTTTACACAGTATGTTTTTAACAGAAATTGTTTGTCTCTGTTTTTTGTACGTTAATGGAACCGAGCTGAAAGGGAGAGCTTTATTTTGCGAGTATGTCAACGATTTGTACAAATATTAGTGCGGTCTCTAGTTATTATTACTCTACGAACGAAGTCGAAATGAAGATGGTTCTCAAAATATGGGTTTTATTACGGATTTAATTAATTAATTTTTTTTTTAAATTTTACAAAAAACATTTACGAAAGTTATTTGTATAGGTATACAAATTACTTTACTTTACTAAAATACTATTATCACTTTTATAAAAGTAATTTATAACTTTTATAAAATCAATAAATATATTTTTACATCAATAAGGTTTTTCTTATATGGTTATCTTTATAGGGTGTCCGGGGGTAAAGTGCTCAAACTTCAGGAGGTTATTCTAAATGCTAGAAGAAGTAAAAAAGAAATGGAAATTATTCGAATTTCCAAATTTTTTCCACAAAAATTTATTTTCCGTAGAAGAAATTGTTTTTTTTTCTATACAAAAAATTAAACTTTTTTACTCGAAAACTATCTTAAAACGTTGGAATTCCAAAAAAAGTTTTTTTTTCTTTTTTACTTGTACTATCAATTAGAATCACCTCCCGAAGTTTGTGCACTTTACCCCCGACATCTTGTATAATATGCGCAATATAATATATATACACGTGTAATATCTACTTTTGTACATTTATATAAATTATATACACGTTTACATTTTTATGCTCATCAAATTTATTATATTATAAAGATAGATAGAAAGATCCTTAGTGCTTTCTGAGGACTTACAAATCAGAAGACTTTTTTGTAATTATTTATTTATTCATTTAAACAATTCAATAATTATAAAGAGTAATAAAACATGTAAGCAACATAAAATTACATTCTAAAATGTGAAAGGGGCTCTATTTATTTACATTTTTATGAAATTACTACTTTTAATAGTTTAAGCTTTCAGTGAACTTTCAATTTTATTTTTAACTTCTCTAAATATTATTTGTTTAAATTGTCAAATATAATTTAATCACAAACACAAGATTCACTCAAAATGAAAGATTGGTGGTTCTGAAATGTTCCCATAAATACGGTGAAAGAACCCTAAACTATAAACTTATTACCCTAAACATGCTTCGAGCGAAATGCAGATCTGGAAACCTTATCGTCAATCTGAGCAAAACATACCATGAACGTCAATATAGCAACAGCCTTTGTTCTGCTGCAGTTTCATTAAATGCCGAGAGATCCGTTTACAGTCTCCAAAAAGCAATACTGGGGCACAACCCTAGAAGCAAAGCTAAATGATTGGAATACAGAAAGATAAAAACACACCATTGTCAAAAATATCTTGGCCGTAAATGATTAAATAAAATTAGATTTATTCAGGAAGGCAAGCTATCGATCAAATGATTTGCGAATTCGGAAAAACCGTTATTATTGAGGTTTTATTGATGTTTTGTTTCTCCCGATTTATTCGTATAACCCATTAGTCTACATAATTATCTAGCGGGTTTTCCATTACTTGTGCACTTATGTTAATGTATTTTATGACCGTCTTTGTGTTGCTTATATTTGTATCATGTTGTCTCCCTCTATATTTTGTTATATATATGCACACATTATGTACTTCTTTTTTAGTATTAATTTGTACCCTGATGATGCTTAAGTAAAGCGAAACCGGTCGGTTCTTAAATTAATAAATATCGTGGTTTTAAAACAAAAAAGTATTTTATTTTATTAAATTATATTCCCCACAGTTTCAGAACTTTCAATAGCTTCTTTCGCTCGCATGTTCATTATTATTCTGAATTCCACGTTCGAGTATTGTTATTTGAAACAGATGGCCTGTATATTATTATTACATATTATATTATATTTCGGACATCGTTGCATTGTGAATTAATAAGAACTTGCCCTGTAATTTCTAATGTTTTGGAATTAGTTTTATTTCCCAAAGTAAGTATTCTGAAAAAAATAAAATAATAATTTTTATAACTTTTTACTACACAATACATAAATAAAAATATGAATTACAAATGTTTATAATAAATATAAGCTTTTTTGTATATCTTTGGAGATATATTGTTTTCTTTGGAATACGAGATGTCTTTCGCTTATTTCCCATCTTTGAAAAAACAATATTTATGAACTGATATACGCTTAAAATTATCTATAAATAGGCAATAGATTTATCTCCCAAAGTACGCATTCTGAAAAATAAAACAATACCTGTCACCTTTGTTACACAATATATAAATAATTTATTTTTATAATAAATATTACCTACGTAATAGTAAATAATAATATATTCATCAAATCAAAATTTATATTTTTCTTCTTACCTTACAATGTCCACCATGCGTTTTTGTTTCGAACGAAATAGTCTTTTCTTAGAAATACGAGCACTTTTTCGTTTATTTCCCATTTTCGGAATACAATATTATTATTTACGATAAATATTATTTAGTAGAAATCACGAAACGGAGAACAACACGATCGTCCGCGAAGCTCTCTAAGCAGTGACTGAAAGGCAGATAGCGTACGCGCGTGAGGAAGTGAGAGGGGCTGCAATAATCATGCTTAGAATCATAAGACGTAAGCGACTGTTGTGAAAATGTTTAATAAATCACGGCGTATTTCAAAAATAGCAAAAATCACTTTTGGGGTCTATTGAGTAGCATTAAAAGAAGCGTTGTGATTTTTTTCATACACATAACTTGTAAAATAACAGAAATAAACGTGTTAATAATATTTTTTGGAGCATACTTTGCGATTTATTTCTATCGAGGGAATTTCAAATAATTACCGTTTCGGCTTTTGGAACAAATAGATACTATCTTAAAGAATAACATATATTTTTTTAAGAGCTTAAAAACTTCAAACTTTTAAGGAAAATATGTCGGAAATTGGATGAAATTCGAATAGTGGGCCCTTAACTTCTTCATCGATCAAGACAAAATAAGTGGTAAAGCATATCTTCAAATATACGCAGCGAATACATCATATTTCTTGCGTAAATCCCAAAATTTTATTTATCATGCTTTGAAATCAGAAAACTTTTTCAGACACAGATTTATGGAACGAATCGTTATACAAAACTAGTTTGTAGATATGGATAATTTATGGATTTACCTAATCCGCGTCGTGTAGAGAAAATAAGACAAATTGAAAATATTTTTTAAAAATGCATTGCGTAAATTAATGTTCCCGTATCGAGGGCGAGAATATGTTTCCACTGCTTGAGTTATTGTTGTTGAAATAAAAAAAAGTGCACAACATAGAAAGGAGCAAAGGATCAAGGTGATCTCGAATGAAACTCTACGATGTACTATGTAGAAAGCTTATTGACAACCAAATAGTCCATTTAACAAAATAAAAATTTTGTCCGTAAGACCATGTCTCGGACAGAGCGTGGCTAACAACTTCATGAAAATACTTCAAGGGTTCAATTCAATTTATAATTTAAAAAAGTAAGAAAATTGTATAGGCAGCCGGTATATCAACCATCCTAGTAGTAACAGAACTTTGAAGGCAGCTTCATTGATGGTAAAAATGTAGATCTCTGAATTGATTCTGTTTAACAGCAAAATTGTTCTCCCCACCGACATGACCATTGACAATAGTTCAGTAGACTGGGTCGCCTTAGACATCAACATGACGACGTACGTTATTTACACATATATCAATGGTACAATAATTCAATTTCGTTGTACGGTTCGCATGAAAATCGGTATTATTGATACGAATATATTGTAGCATCTGTTATTGAAGCTAAGGAGTGTGTGGTCGTTTGTTTTAATCTATACGAAGTTCACCAGTATGTACCGCGCTACGCCCTAAATAGGGCCGGATCTACTATAGGTGCAGATGGAATGAGTAACCAGGGTGGAAAATCACACAAACCACAGGCCTGTAAAATGTTATTAGGACATACTACTATTAAAAGTTCCAAATGACATGAATGATTGAATAACGCTAGTCTCACAAGAGCGCTAGAGTCTCATAATATATGTGGGCTTGGCCTATTACACCATATCGCTGGTCATACATTCCCGATGCCGACATCAATCTTCTCTGCCTACAACTGTGATTAAATGTATGGCAAACCATATGGTGAAACACGTCAATCTTACATATAGTATGAAAGTACAGCTCTCGTCTGAGACTTACATAAATGTTACATTATATTTGTTTAGTAAATAAATAAAAAAATATCCAAGTTATTAATATATTGATTTTACTGATTTAAACAAAACCGAAAATATTAAGTATGTAATTAGTATGTAATTAGTATGTTTAAGTAAGAATTTTGTTTAAAATTAAACAATAACTTTGTAAACATCACTTATAGGTAAATACTTAATGCCGACCGGGTTTCGCTACAACACGTAGCCTCATCAGGGCAGTATAATACTAAAAATCTAAAAATTAAATTAACATGTGTGGATATCACTGTAGGTGGACAGTCTGAGCTACAGTGGAAGAGGTAGGGATAGGTGGGAGATTGAGAGGCGAGTGCTCTTTGTCAATAGGGAACAAACTGAGTATAGGACTTTTATTTAGGTTTATTTGGTTGTTGATGACTTTGCTATTGACGTTTTTGGCTTTCCTTAACTCTAGCGCTTCTAAGTTATCCAACCTAAGACCTATTCCGATTTTATGTAATAGACTGACGCCAGTATTTTTGTCGAACGTATGGTTGGTTGCTATGAGGTGATTTGCAAATTCGGAGAACCCATTACTGGTTAAACATCTTAGGTGTTCTTTGACTCGCGTTTTGATATTACGCGCTGTTTTGCCTATATAAAACG
Organism: Hesperophylax magnus; assembly: GCA_026573805.1. Taxonomy (NCBI): domain Eukaryota; kingdom Metazoa; phylum Arthropoda; class Insecta; order Trichoptera; family Limnephilidae; genus Hesperophylax; species Hesperophylax magnus. Next base: position 12,324,469 of record JAIUSX010000002.1, read on the forward strand.
GATGAGGCTACGTGTAGTAGCGAAACCCGGTCGGCTTTAAGTATTTACCTATAAGTGATGTTTACAAAGTTATTGTTTAATTTTAAATTATAATGTCACATCACAAAGTAACCGCTTCATATGAAGAAAAAAAAAAAAAAGAATTTTGTTGTTATAATTTTTCGCAGATGTAGGGCTATTGACTTGTGCCAGGTTGCAATCGGAAGAATGGCCTACTGATAGCCAACCTCCGGTAAGAGAGGGTACCAGAAGAAGAAGAGAGACTGCCCAAATAAATATATTTTGTATTATGAAATATATTTTGGGGGCCGAAAATTCGTAGGTCTATCCCGGGCCTACGATAGTGCTACGAGCTTCTACAGCAGACAGATCCTTCGGTTGCTCGGCAACAACACGAACCAATTATTATTGTATGGCGGAGCGTTTTATGAGATTGCGATTAATCAAAGCTGCGAGGGTAACTCGACGGCACGGCTAATGATCGGCAAAATGGCCAAATGGTAGGTACCTCATTTTGCAGCATTTACATAAAGAATATTACACATTTTAAATTGAAACGTTTAAAAAATGGAACAAATTCAAAATTGCACAATCACAGTCACAAGTCACAAGTACCTACCTGGTCATGTACCTGGCGTACCTGCATAGTTACGCCAATAATAATGCCTGTTTAGGTCCATAGGAAAATGGATAGTATGAAGTTTTGTAAGGAAACGTCCATTATAACAAAGTATTTTCCAAGAAAACGATTCTCTTATAACAAAGCATTTTTGATATTTTGTATACGCATATATAATTTTTTTTTTAATTTCCTAACAAATTAAAACGTAGATAGATGGTATGAAGCAGCGGTTCCCAATTAGTGTTCGTTTCCCAGTGTTGGCGAAAGCCCCCAAAGTTTTAACAAGCTGAAATAGTGGTTTATTCACAAAGTTTTTGACGGGGATAATAGCTGCAACAAAGCGTATATTTTTCACGCGAATAATTAAAAAAAGTACGTTGGTAAAGGGAATATATTCCAAGTATAGTCACCTACCTACGTGTACCACAGCGATAATACCAAAATAAGTGGTGCATTGTAGCATTATTAACAATAGATAAATAACATAAACATGAAAAATTCAGGAGCACCAGGACCGATAACAAAAAAATAGTACAAAAATATGTATATTTTTTCATATAAATACCAAGCCATCCAAATAAAAACATTTTAATAGAGAATGAGTTAATTTAATATTTTGTATTTTAATTCTGTTATTATCACATGATGTCGTGTGGCTGTTCCGTAACATTCGTCGTCGTTGACCGTTAAGTGGAAAAAGGATTATCTGATAAGAAAGCATTCCACGTAAAGGTTCAGCCGAAGCGCGAAGTTTGCCGCCTCGTGCAGGGGAAATGTCTTTCGTCACTTCACCCCGGGGTGGTACACATCAAATAATATTACATTTTGTAAGCCATACATCACAGTTGGTTGTACATCTTAAAAAATAATGGAAATTTTGATAGCACAGTACATAATTTGCTGCATAGAAAGGATACGTATTTCTCAGCGAGAGAAATGTTGCCCAAGTAGTGAATTCAGTTTAAATACAAATATATATCGCAAAATACAACAATCGCGGAAAAGGCATGGATTCGGAATCGACGGGGACAAGTTTTGAGTAAAATTGAAAGAAATAGGCCAAAACAAATTAACATTGCTAGTTGTAGTGTAATAAGAAGTTGTCAAAGGGAGACGGGAGAAGCAGTCCGTAACGGATTTTTTTATCAACACCAATGTATGCTAGTGAGGCAAGGATTCGCAAGAGAAGTACGAATGTGGAGTGAGTGCAGTAGATCCCTTGAGGTGTATGTGCATAAGAAAAGAATGTGTGTCATCCCAGTTAGAGACAAACCAGCAAAACATGGCAAATACTTTGAGCTGAGTCATGTCTAAATAATGAGTATGTTGTAAGAATGTGAAAGAAGCGAGGAGTATATGCCAGGACAGAGTTGGGTAGCATTGATTACCCTCTAGTATTTTGTGGAAATGGCGTAATGGTTAGTTCGTTACTTGAATTGTTATCTGTTTTAAAGAAAAAAGGCCCAGGGGATTGCCCTGCGGAACGCCGCGCGGATAATTGGATAGAATCGAACTATCGGCTTCTCTGCCACCATCCCCCTACAGTAATGGCCCCCGAGCGCCGCCGATGCATGCAATGGGGGGAAACTTACACGATAAACTACTGTAAAGTGATTTTAGTTGTACCGTTTAAGTGTTGCAAAAGAAAATCCTACAAATTGTACTTTGTTACAAAATCCAAACGATACAACTCGGGGCACTTTGTCATCTTTATTTTCATGCAAATCTGAAATGTAATATAATGGTATGAGAAGTGGTTAAGCGACAAATTCCCGGGCACGACCATTAACCCTGGCCCGCCCCTTCACGACAAGTGATGGATAATGGACATGGATCTTGGTTCATGGAACTAGTTTTTATATGATAATGTAAAAAAATGACTAACAGTGATTTAAAAAGGCAGAAAATACAGGAAGATCTATAAAAAAAACATAATAATAACGTGAATCATTTTCTATGAATAAGGTTTAGAAATTTTAAACCAAGAAACTTGGAAATGCGTGTACCACCACCATAGACTGAAACGATCTGTGATATATTATTATGTAACAAAATAAGTCTACACCAAGGCTGTTTAACCCCAGGCCCGCGGGCCACATTGTGGCCCGTGAACGAATTATAAGCGGCCCGCGTGAACCATTTTCAAAATACCCGCCAATTTGAAAATTACTTGGTTCGAAAAAATTTTCGTATCATTGCATCATCTACCAGAAGGTGTTGTGTGCAAAGGACATAAAGTTGAATGATATAATGGAGCCGGTAGTACATACGCTGCATACCTAAATTACATAGTTCAAAAGATCTTCACAGACGTCAATTCAGAGTTTTATTTTAAGAAGAAATCAGCGCATTTGTAGTTACAACTGTATTGCGCTGTGCGATGGCTTTCAAGGGGAAACATGTTAAAACATTTCTTCGTCTTGAGAGAGCAGGTGTTGGAATTTTTGAGAAAAGGGGGCGTTACCTTTGGAAAGTGATTTACTCAAGAATAAGTACCGGTTGATTGATCTTGCACTTCTTGTTGACATCACCAATTTTCTCAATATTTTAAATTCAAATTACAAGGCAATGATTGTTCACTTCCGACTATGTTTAGCCAGCGAAAATTTTGAGCTTTTTCCCATACTCAAAGATTTGAAAGAGAAGCTCAATATTGCCACCATAAACTGTACTACGTTATTACAGTCGTTTGAAACCAGATCCCAGGACTTTGAAAGTACAAAACAAAATTAACTTATTTTATTTAATCCTTTCACAATCAGTTTGACTAAAATAATTAGTTATCCTGCCAATATCCAGTTGGAACTCACTGAACTGCAAAATCACTCTGCACTGAAAAACCTTTTTGCAGAAAAAATATTTTCAAAGTCACAAACTTCTTCAGAAGAGTTTGGAGATTTCTAGAAATTGGTGCAAAAGGAATACTGGCGTTACAATTTTTAAGTAGTTTTGGATCAACGTATGTTTGTGAAAAGTTTTTTTCTAATCTTAATTTTGTAAAAAATAAATACCGCACATATCTAACTGAGCAACATATGTCTGATTTGTTGCTACTGTCAACATCTGAACTGACTCCTAACATAGGAGAATTATTAAAACAAAAACAATGTCAGAAATCACATTGATTGTACCAATTACTTGGACATAGATTTTTGTACATAAAATGTTGTTTCGTTATTTGGCAGTAGATGCTATTTATTTTATTATTTCAATAAACGACAATAAAATTTCAATATGTTTATTTGTTTGTTGCATCAAACAAGACATTAAAAAGCTTAGGTAACAAAAATAGGAACCGTCAGTAGTCAGTGGCCCGCCACACAGTGGGCTGAAAATCGCCTTTCATAGACATAGAGACTTGAATTTTCAAGGGTATTTTTTTGGCTAGAAATGGATTCTGCTGATCATTACTATGCTATAAAATGTCGTACAAAGCAATTGCGTGTACAAATGAAGGAGTTATAATTTTTTTAAGAAAAATTTGTATGGCGCTGACATTAAAAATGAGGCTATCTCTGGAATCATAAGGTTGGCCGTTCTATCCTTACACACAGATAATACTACTATTTATTTGTATTTTTTTGACATACTTCATATTGTGGCGCAAGGTGCGATGTTTTTTTTAAAAATCCTCAAAGTTGAAAAAACCCTTTTTAATGTTGATGATTCATTTTAATGCTTAAACGCTTTTAGGCTTGCAGTGTAAATAAAATATTGTAAACTAGACAAAGCATACTCATATGTAAAGCATTTAAGCATTAAAATGAATCTTCAAGATAAAAAAGTTTTTTTTCATCTTTGAGGATTTAAAAAAAAAATCACAAGTTTCGCCACAATACGAAGTATGTCAAAAAAATACAAATAAATAGTAGTATATTTGTGTGTAAGGAAATAATGGTCAACCTTATGATTCCAGAGATAGCCTCATTTTTAATGTCAGTTCCATACAAATTTTTCTTAAAAAAATTATGACTCCTTCATTTGTACACGCAATTGCTTCATACAAAATTTTATAGCATATTAATTATCAGCAGAATCCATTTCTAGCCAAAAAAAATACACTTGAAAATTCAAGTCTCTATGTCTATGAAAGGCGATTTTCAGCCCACTGTGCACAGTGTTTTGGCTTGCAGTGTAAATAAAATATTGTAAACTAGACAAAGCATACTCATATGTAAAGCATTTAAGCATTAAAATGAATCATCATCAAAAAAAAGATTTTTTTTTCACTTTAGGATTTAAAAAAAAAAAATCGCACCTTGCGCCACAATATGAAGTATGTCAAAAAAATACAAATAAATAATAGTATTATCTGTGTGTAACGATAGAACGGCCAACCTTATGATTCCAGAGATAGCCTCATTTTTAATGTCAGCGCCATACAAATTTTTCTTAAAAAAATTATAACTCCTTCATTTGTACACGCAATTGCTTCGTACGACATTTTATAGCATAGTAATGATCAGCAGAATCCATTTCTAGCCAAAAAAAATACCCTTGAAAATTCAAGTCTCTATGTCTATGAAAGGCGATTTTCAGCCCACTGTGCGCCAGTGACTTTTAAATCGTCAATTTTTCCCAACTGTTAAAAAGGTTGAGCAGCCTTGGTCTACACCATCACCAAGTCCACACCATCTTCTCATAATTGACAGGTAAAAATGAAGAGACAGTAAGGAACAGATTAAACATAAACTTACCATTATTTGATCTATTCAAAACCAAACTCCGTGAACAATGAACTGGAACGCATTCCTCGAGGCACTTTCCCTCATATTTGACTGCCGATGGTTCGCAATTGGCAGCCGTAGTATCGGTGTTCCTGCAGCCAAGAAGGAAGAAGCCATCCAAATATGCGTACACCTTCTTTCTGGTGTTCCCGTCATCGTAGCACTCTTCGCTCTGGCAGAATATCTGGACTTGACTGTCCTGCGGCTGGCCTGGAGGGTAATCTAGCTCTGTTGGTTGACTGCCTGGATTCCACGAATCTGCCTTTAGCAGACGATCCAAGCAACCTCTCATTGTTTAACTCAAGCAGTTAAAGTTTTCACTCAATCACAAACATTCACTGTCAATTATTACAATGTCAGATTATGTATTTATTTATCGATTCAGCGGCTAATCAAGGGTAAGTAGTAAATTAATCAAATGAAAATATATCACTTTGTGTACACTACTAATAAATCTAAATAATCGACATGTTTCGAAACCAATTGTGCATTCGTCAGGATAAACGTATAATAAAAATGAATACATATAAGAATAGATAAATAAGTTTAGACAAATAAGTATCTACAGCAAAATATGTTTAATGATGCGGTGATTAATTAGTTAGGTATTATTATAAAAAAATAATTAAACAAAATAAATAAAATTATTATAAAATAGTTAACTATTGTATTTACATAACAAAAAACGTTTATAAACTTTTAACACAACAGAATCAATGAGTAACTAAGACATTGTCTAATTAAAAAAATTAAAATAAAAACATTTTTGAATATATTAACTATATCACTATTTTAAAAAATAACATTTTTTTTAACAAAATTCAACTTACTATAACCACTTCATTACATTCAGATTATTATTATTATTAAAATATTAGGTGCTCCTTAACTCTATAATTAAAATTTCTAGAAGTCTAACCCATGTTTAAGAAAATGATTTATTCTGTTTTGTTCTATTATAAACGTTTTTGTCATATTAATACAATAATTTCATTTAGTTTGTATAATTATTATTTTTACAATAATACCTAACTAATTGGTCATCGATCATTTAATAATTTTTACTATAGGTACTGATGTGTGTATTCTTACATTTAATAATTTTCATAATTCATTTACTAATTTATTTGTTGACGAAGAAACCGTTTCGAAACATGTTGATTATATTTAGAAACCATTGGTTTCCAATCATTTCGATTATTTAGAAACCATTGATTTCGAAATATGTCGATTATTTAGAAACCATTGATTTCGAAACATGTCGATTATTTAGAAACCATTGGTTTCGAAACTTGTCGATTATTTAGAAACCATTGGTTTCGAAACATGTCGATTATGTAGATTAGATAGTGGTTGGTGTATACAAGGTGATTTATTGTGATAAAATTAAAATAAAGCCGTAAAGTGTATTTGCGATTTTGAAGAAGTAAAATAATCGTTATTAAACAATCTTAATTCAAGAACCTGAAAATGATCTATCAATCAAATCGGCAAATCTGTCATCCCGCTTAATGTTGTTCACTAAAAATCTTGTTCATATAAACGGTTTGAATAATATAAAATGATTAATAGCCCGAAGTTAAAATGGGACAGCTTAGGCTAAGAAGAATTTAATATCATCCTATAAATTTATATGAGCATTTTTTTATTATTTTATATTATAGGTAAAAATACGCAGACATTGAAAAACTTATTAATAAACTTTTTATTCTCAACGCAGGGGAAATTCTTTATGATGCTTAGGGATAAATATAATTTAAACCTACTGTCAATATTCGAACCAACTCGTATGTGCCTTAAATATTGTAGAAAAACCAAAGAAAGCTTTGAAGAAAAATAATTGAAAAATCTTAATAACCGAACCGTAGAGGCAGGATCTGGAAGGATCGTGATTGATGACTTATCCGATTAATACGGAAATTACTTTCCGACTTCCCTGGTAAAACTTCTTCTTCTGTAAGGGTTTTACTCGTTTTTCGTTCATTATCCGGCTTTAAAAATGAAACGTCGAAGGGATAGCAAAGAATAGAACTTCCGTAGCTTTTTAATGGGAAGTGAATTAATTCTTCGAGGAATTTATAATTTTTTGGAATTTATCGTTAAGCAAACAACTTTAAAACTAATAGTTTTTTAAACCGGGGAACATAATTCACAGAAAGAAGCAGAAAATTAATTAAAATTCACATTAAACTATTAAGAGAACAATAAACGTGAAAAGTATTTAGAATAATAATTGGTCCCGAAACGGAATATTTCCAGTCAAGGGTTCCAATATTGTTATCGCCGGAATAAAGCCTGGAAAGTTAAATCCTCAGGCGCTTCGTTAAACTTGATTGATGTTCTTTAGAAAGAAAGCATAATACAAGCGTCGTGACACCGAGTAAAGAGTCGTAATATGAAAGCAAATACTTGTGGAGAATTTTATAAATTTTATTATTGTACTTTAGGATTGAAAATACCGAAGAAAAACACTAATCCTGTCATACGGAGGCCATTCATCATTTCTGGTACGGTAGCTACGTGCCAACCCCCGCCCGCCTTTCCTCTTCCTGCCCACCCCTCGCCCTCAGCCGTTCTTCAGCAGACCCTCTGAAAAACTGACGTTGAATAATTTGGATTCTTAGTATTTTCCTGGTTTGAATGAAACGCCAGCCTCTTTAACGATCAAATTAAATCGGTTTTCAGAGAAAATATGGCGGATACATTTCACAATAACGGTAAAGTGTCACTATCATCGTCAGCCTCTGAAACGTGCTTCTGGCAGGGTATTTCCGTAACTAATATAATGCAGTTTTAGTAAAAAAAAAAATAATTGAGGCATCAAATTAAAAACGTTCGCATTTATACGTGAGATGTTTAAAACAAAAAATTACTTTTTACAGAAATAAAAAAGCTATCATTCTCTGCACAAAGGCGCCCCGAGAGTAGCAATTTACATTTACCTTCCACAAATTCTGCTACATTTTCACAATTTCCACATTTCCAGAACAATAACGGCAACCATTTGAATAACTCTTCGGGCACGGCTGGACGCTGATATTTTCCGGACAATTTTACAGCTGGTACAGGCTAAATAAAATATCTTGTAGGAGGACAAGTGATATAAATTCTGCCAATAGATCTTCAACAATAAAATCTCCTGTAGGAGGACAAATCACATAACGTATAAAAATAGTTCTTCAACAATAAAATGTCTTGTGAGTGCAAAAAGTACCTATACCTCTATACAGGAACGGGATTCGTAAATCGTTGGGATGTTAATTCTGTCGACCTATTATAGATGATAAGAACATCCCCCAAAAGTAATGCAATGCGCAGTAAAAACTACAGGGTTTTCCAATAAGAGGTGTTATTTTGATATTCAATCGTAAAAGATCAATAGTTTCGTTGCTTGTGTGGCACGTCTTGTTGAAAGTAAACGTTGTCCAGATCAATACCATCCAATTCCGGCCATAAAAAATCAATAATCATCTCTCGATAGGGCAATCCATTCACCGTAACTGTTGCTCCAGCCTCATTTTCGAAAAAGTAAGGTCCAATGACTCCGCCGGACCATAAACCGCACCAAACAGTCACACGTTGAGGATAGAGAGGCTTTTCAACAATAACTCTTGGGTTTTCCGAGCCCCAGATGCGACAATTTTGCTTGTTGACGAAGCCACCGAGGTGGAAATGGGCCTCATCACTCAAGATGATTTGCATTTGATTCACTCAAGTGAATTTTAATTATTTCAATTCGTTGTTGAAGTGTGTATCGTTCCATTTTTATTAATAGCGTAGTTTCTACTTGTCAAATATCAAAAAATGACAGCTTCAAAAGTAACATCTACCGAAATAGCGGGCTATTCAAAATAACACCTCTTATTGGAAAACCCTGTATAATATATTGGAACAAAGTCTTATCTTTTTTTCATCTTCTTAACCTTAGCCTATCTACAACAGAACTCATCCGCCAAAATATCGAAGAAGTAAGTCTCAAAATAGTACTTTAGGCTAATACGTTATATTAAAAGGGTTGTGCTTCTTTACGTTCTACGGCGCAGGAAGCCAGGCAGGGTATTACGGGCGGCTGTGGCCTTTATTTTAGTTTTCCGGCATTTCTGGCTGAATGGAGAATCGTGAAAAGCTACCGCAAGCCATTGACTACCTCGTATAGTCGGAAACAGGGCACATTAGGGAGGCTGGAGAAAGACGGATTTTCCGATTGTGCAATTCATAGAATACTAATAGATCACTTAGAGGCAGTTCGGAGAACGAGAGCAAGTTCAGGAGCATATTTTATTCGACTGCAGTTAGGTAAGACCCTCCAAGCCACTATTTTTGGTAATGTTATTTTTGAGTGGTTTCGTATTTATAGCCTTTGAAGGGACATGGTAAATCGATTTAATCTGACAAAGGCATTTTTACACTAAAAACTAAAATATTGTCAGTATTTTATGTAATAATTTTTTTTATAAACTACATATATATGCCAAAATAAGTTAAACCTTAAATCATTCTTAATTAGTAGTAATTACGTACAAAAAGAACTGCAATATTTTAAATTATTTCATAAAAAAATACGAAAATTCATCATCATCATCGATGTTTAAATTTTTCATTAATTCTACGAATCGTAAAATATTCGCGTTAAACTTCTTCTGTAATTTTTTTCATTTTGTGACAAACACCCAATACTACAGGGTTTTCCAATAAGAGGTGTTATTTTGATATTCAATGGTAAAATATCAGTGGTTTCGTTACTTGTGTGGCACGTAGCGCCGTCTTGTTGAAAGTAAACGTCGTCCAGATCAATACCATCCAATTCCGGCCATAAAAAACCATTAATCATCTCTCGATAGCGATCCATTCACCGTAACTGTTTCTCCAGCCTCATTTTCGAAAAAGTAAGGTCCAATGACTCCGCCGGACCATAAACCGCACCAAACAGTCACACGTTGAGGATAGAGAGGCTTTTCAACAATAACTCTTGGGTTTTCCGAGCCCCAGATGCGACAATTTTGCTTATTGACGACGCCACTGAGGTGGAAATGGGCCTCATCACTTAAGATGATTTGCATTCGATTCACTCAAGTGAATTTTAATAATTTCAATGCGTTATTGAAGCGTGTATCGTTCCATTTTTATTAATGGCGTAGTTTCTACTAGTCAAATGTCAAAATGACAGCTTCAAAAGTAACATCTACCGAAATTTTTTTTTTTTTTTTTATATTTACTCCACACAGGAGGCCCTGAAGAAAATAATTTCCCTCAGGGCCTATGTCATCTTTGGGGATGCTGTGTGGAGGGTCTTTTTGTGGAGAGGAAGGAGTGAACATGGGTCTTGAAGAGTCCCATGTTGTAGGAGGGAGGAAACACAGAGGCCGGCAGTTCGTTCCACAGCCGAGCTGTTGAACTTAAGAACGAATCGTAGAAGCGACCCGTTCTCATGTGACAAGTGTCAACTGTGTACAAATGTTGGGCGCGCGTTTGGCGTGTATCCCGACTACGCACCGGTGCCGAAGGGATCAATGACGCTAGTTCCTCAGAGCATCTTCCATTGTAATACCGATAGAACAAGGACAGCATACCTACCTGTCCTTGTTCTATCGGTATATAAATGGTATATAAATGGTGTTATTTTGAATAGCGGGCTATTCAAAATAACACCTCTTATTGGAAAACCCTGTATTTGAATATCATATTTTGTCTATTGCTCAATCGTAAGAGAGTTTATTAGAAGGAGGTCTTGCACGGACGATCGATAAAGCCCTATGTCAATACGATATTGACTAAATTCGTGATCTATGGTCAGTTAGCGACATTCCCAAGCACTGTCGACGATTGATAAGAAATTCCGACATAGAAAGCCCGCCAAATCTTCTTGGTGTCAGTTAAATTTGGGTGACTGTTGATATACGCAACTTTTTTTATTAACATCGTTTTTTATGCAAAATAACTGGTTTATCAATGAACGGAGGCACATTTACGAAGCTCGTAGGATTGAAACAGGTCATTTATGCGATCAATTAAATCCATTCGAACTTGGAGAGACGAAATTCATACACGTATATCTCTCGTATTTTTTTAATTTTTTTTTTATAGTGAATACCTCACAAGAGTCCCAACTGCTCCCGTCTGGAGCCAGTGAGACTATGGCATCCCCAATTGGGGCATGTTGTGAGGCTGAAGGTAAGTGGGGAAGGGAAAGAGGAAGGTGGGGAAGTACCTGGCTATTCAGATCTAGTCACTAAACACGGCTAAAGCCATTTGGAGCAACGTTTCAATTCTGAATGGTGGTCTTACACCAGGGCGATACTGGTAGTATCTTCCACTCTGGAACGTGCCGCAAATATAATATATATTATTTTAATTAATTAATTGTGAAATAACACAAATTAATCAAATAAAATTTATTTGCGCACGCCGGGTTCGAACCCGCGACCTTCGGAATGGCAGTCCAATGGGTTACCACTGGACTATGCCGGCCGTCAATATCTCGTATTATGGCTAAAGATCTGATTGACCAATTAACTAACATAAATAAAGACCTCTTAAATAATTAACTACCCTTTTAATGATAAAAAGTAAATACGGACTGCCAATGTATGTTTAGGTTAGTATTTCAATTAGAAATTCCCATTTTAATAATATTTTTAACGTAAATATGACGTTTGATGAAACGGAATATCAAATTGCTCTAGTGTTGCCAGTATATACCTATCAATAACTTTATGCTGGGCCCATAACCTTTTAATATGATATTAATTAGATTCTGAATGAAACAACGTGCTTGGCTATGCTGACAAAACGGAAGAGGTTTTATTTCGTATCATAGACAAGTTTACATCGTTAGAGACTAGTACGAGTACATACAGACATGGTATTTTGAGCATATTATAACATTGTCCCAATCACATCCCGAAGTTAGTGAAATTTACCCACGGATCTTGTATGTAGATACTGCGCCCGTCGTACATGCGCCGTCCATTTACTTAAAGATATTACAGCAAATGTGTAAGTAAACGAGTATTAATTTATTTTAGGTTGTGGAAAAATATTACGACCAAACTGACAAAACCTGTAGCGTCCCCAAAGTGTTAAAAGGTTTTAGCTGTTTTTCCAAATAATTTATGTAGGAGGATTATATTAAGTATATCGATAGAACGGATTTATTAGTGAAAACTTCTCGAACTTCTCAAAGGAATTGTAAAATTTTAGCACGGTATATTCGTTCGCTACTAGGTAGGTACACGCTGATTCGTGAAAGGTAACCCATAGAAATTAATTACTTGCACAGAATTGCACCAGTGGCGTGCTGCAAACGCCGCCGGGCACTGGGTTGGTAAATGGGGGGATTAGGGAAGAATTATGGCTGAGCGTGGTGGCAACTTTGTGAGCTTGGACCCGAGTAAGGATTCATGCCGTCATCACGGAGAGATTATTATGCTAAAGGGATTGAATGTAAATGAATTGAATGCAGTTTAGTATAAGCTGCCAGAGAGCATGGATTTTAATGGAATATCATTGTTGTTGTTTCATATTCCGAACGATTTATGTATTTAATACTGACGGAAGTTCCGCTCAAAACAAGACATATAGGATTTTAAGTATAATTAATTTTATGGGGGGTCTACGACATATCCGTGTTATTTATAAATAATTATTCTGATTTGAAAGCTACCTAAGCGGTTATTCTTAAATAAGGTAAGGGAGGGCAAAATGAAGAGACAGAAGAGACACTGATTCATTCAATTCACCGCAAGGCACGCGTCTTTCTTGTGCCCCAGAATAAATTCAATACAGCTACGGCGAATTGAGCGTGATAAATTTGCAAATTGAATAATTTGTGTAGATTCCTTACAAAAACTGTTCAAACCTGTGATTGTACTATTTTATTATTGTGATTTATCAATTGTAAAAATGTAAGTTAGTTACTTTTCAAAACTCCTCCCCCCCCCCCCTAGGGTTTGCACGATAACTGTAGGGGGGGGTGGCTCGAGAGAATTTCAAAGAGAAAAAATTCTCCAGAATATCGTCGAATGCAGGGCCGGCCCTTTTGAAAGCCAAAAATAAATATACATAACAGGAAAACAACAAAAGCTTGCCCTTGGGGTAGACAAAGTATATATGTTTACATCAATTAACATACGGGCATGAGCCTAGTATGGTAGTTGAGAAAGTCACCAAAATTGTAATTTTTTAAATATTTATAAAATAAAAATACATATAATATATACTTTTTAATTCTGAGATCATACCGTCGCTAACTTGATTAAAGTAGTGTTAGAGTGAGAGGGCAATAGATAAACAATAGCGCGTACACAATCACCCTCTTTCCATACCTAGATATCGTCCAAGCTAGGCGTTAGTTCGTTATTCTAATAATTGTTACTTATATCGTGTAACAGCGCCTCTCACAACAACCCAAATAATATTAATTTTACAGGATATTATTAAATAATATCATAACTCAAATTACTTTCAATTTACTTCTTATGGAATCTTGAGAATGGACATTAACCCACTTCCCGACATCCGATCGAGTTGCAACTCGGTAAATAGGCTTGTAGTCGATCACGCATTTCTCTGAAATAGATGACATCATAAAAATTTTCAGCAGTTAATATACGAAATAAATTTCGGTACAATCCAATAAGGATTTGGATTAAGGGACAGCGCGGTTCACTTATTTTAGTGAGTCCTTGGGAGGAAGGTGCAATCCTCAATCAAAATAATAATATTATAATACATCTAAAAATATTTGTATTATTTACATATTATATATTTACGTCGATTTTTTTTTAAATGATAAGCTTTGTTGGTTGGTGCCGTGACTATATAAAGAAAAAATTATTACATTAAGGTACCTACGTAAATAAAGCTTTTTTTCTACTATTAAGAATTGACGGTACAATATATCCAAGCATTATGGACAAAAGATTTAAGATAAAAAAGATGTATTTAGGAGCATTATTCTTTACGTCTCTTACAGAAGACGGAGTTCGGCAGTAATCTTCCCCGGGGGAGCCGAACCTTTTGGTGCACGCCACTGATTGAATACCGGCTTCAGGTGACAAAATACTTGTAATGCTGCCGCCACAGGACGAGATAAATAAAAGAAGCAGTTCCTATCTACAAGGTAACGTATCAACCCCCGGAGACAGTTCTTGGTACGTTTCAGGCGAAAGAATCCCAATAGTTATTTAGAGCAGTCCAGCGTGAGGGTTGCTAAGCCAAACTACCCATCACCCCGTAAACACCGAACGCAGCTTCCAAACGATACGACCAAGTAAAATTTAACCACTTGTAGAAATGGACAAACTCAAACGAACGTTCAATGATAACTCCATATTTTAAAGTGGGACTTTATATGTTCCAAGCTACTGGATATTTTTTGTCGGGTGGAGCCTTTAAGCCAACTACTTTTCTAAATTCTTTGTGAATTCGAGAGACAATTTGATTCCAGGTGATTTGCGATGTACAGATTAACCTGAAGTTGGTTTTACAATGACTGGTAATATCCTTTTCTTCAGATATTCTGAAAAGGTTTCCATCTGAAATATACGACCGGTAAACTGTGGAAGGTAGATTCATGAATATTTAAGCTATGAATACAAATTGTTATTTGGAGAAAATAAAGAAGAAAAAAATATACCTATTAAAAATGAGAGAAGTTGGTAACATTTATTTATCGAATTTGTAATCCAATCATTGAAATAAAAAATAAGAGAATCTAAATTTGTCTAAAGCAATTACATGAATTTGCCGTTAGGTCCAAGTCGAAAAAAATGTACATTCAAAAACAAATAGTGAGCTTTGGCGTTATGACTGTTTCTATCTGGGTTTACTGGATTGACGTCACCATTTTTAACATACATCATTTTTTCATTCATTTCTGATAACAAAAAAAATAGTGAGCTTTGGCGTCATGACTGTTTCTATCTGGGTTTACTGGATTGACGCCACCATTTTCAGCATACATCATTTTTTCATTCATTTCTGATAACAAAAAAAATAGTGAGCTTTGGCGTCATGACTGTTTCTATCTGGGTTTACTGGATTGACGCCACCATTTTCAGCACAGATCATTTTCATCGCGAGATTTGAAATATAAATTTATCAAACTAACCATCACGACGTTTCCCGGCAGGGGTGAGCAGATGATAGACCGTTACACAACTCTATCTGGGCACATACTCATTGCTTCATTCGTTTTACGGTCTCATAACATACCTAGTCTTCTGTATAAATATGATTTTAAATTTGAATTATTAATATAAATTTAAGTAAAAGAGTTGACATCTGGGCGAAGCCGGGTAGTAACTATATACTAGTCTATTGTCGCGTCTGGGTCCCCAACCAGGCGTCGTGAGTTCAGTTCCTCGGCTGGCTAATTCCTCCACTAAGCCACAAGCAACATTTTATGCTTACTGTGGTGGTAGTAGGAGATTTTCAAATTATTGTCAGGTTCGTAACCCGGGAATTTTCTTCTTTTAAAAAAATACTTATCAGGATAAAACCATTTGTAGAATCAGGTATAAAGTGCAAAGAAAACCGTTCGTTAATTGTTTATTCGCCGATGAATGATAAACATCACAACGAAAAGGAAATGGAATGTGTTGGCTTTTAGCGGGCGTTGGATACGTGTCCGTACGTATCCAATGCCCGGCGAAACCAGTCGCCGGATATATGGAGTTAAACCTATCACCGTCACCGTCGCCGCTTCCCGCGTCCGTGCAGTGGCGAATTACCGCGAGTAATCACTGCATCATCAATTAATCCGACCTCAAATATACCACCAGTATCTATACAGTTGCCAGTCGATACAACCAATAACACCGAATCAGTGTTGCCAGATGCATGGTTTTTGCCATGTTTGCACATTTTTTGGGTCATTTAAAGCTTTCGCCAAAAGAATGTACTTTTGAGTGAGATACGATTTTTTTTAGATCGCGTGGGTGAAATCCTAACGAATTGAGGAATGTAGTTCTTGAACTTCAGTGGGGGTTCACAATGTCTCTGTATCTAAATATTATCTTTGTAAATAAATTATATTAATAAATTTTCCCTCTTTTTTAAGTAATTTGTTATATTATAAATTAAACTCGATAACAACAAAAAAAATTGTGTTAAACGGATTTTATTTGAATGGTTTTTTTTTCTTTCAGACACATTATTTTTTTCCTGTCATTCAAAGGAAAAAGCATTATAGGTGTGCCGTTATTTTCTTATATAATATAATCGTTTAATATAAAACTTGCGAGAAATGATGTTTTTAATCCCACAAAACATTACCCTTGAAAAACATGTTGTGTTTTTATTTTGGGATATTATGGCAATACTGCACTGAATATACAGTAGTTTCTTGTCGATACAACCAATAATACCGAATAAATCATTTGCTCTTCTACGTGCAGTGAATTAGAATTAAGTTGGAACTGTCTTTTGCATACCGCGTTATGTTGAATTAGCGTCTCACTCAAATTTCTCACGGACGTATTTTTTGGCGCAGATAATACTCGACTAACATCTACTCTACTGTTATTTGACTAAATACAAATAAAAGTAATATTTGAGGTTATCAAACTAGAACATAACAATGGTTAAAAACGACAACGATATGTATGTCAAAATACTAATAAAGAAACTGTAAATATATTCTTATACGTCAGGAATAGAAACCATCATCATTATAGGCTTCCCAACATTTATTTTCTTATTTTTCTCAAATCCGTCTCCTTCTTTTCAAACACTAACTTCATTCAGCTTGCAATGTGAAACAATTAACTGCATTTTGGAAGGCCTATCAAACTTTATAATCTTATCAAAATCACAACACCCAGCATTGCCCTTAATTGGAGATCTAAATAACATGTTTGCTCCGACGAAGAACCCTGTCAAAGTCGAATGCGTTGACCAACATTACCAATCTAAGTGCAGTTCTTTTATCGCGAGTTCATTGGTCCGACCACCGCATATCGTCAATTATCTGAGATGATTAGCCGCAGAGCGTTGCAGCAATGCGCGGTGGCTGCACCTACAAAATATACAGACTGTACGCTGTACAACGGCAGTGCTTATGGCCCGGTATATCAGTTGCTTTTAAGTTCGGCTTGGTCGGAAAGTCGAGCTTATCGTGGCTTAGCACGTAATCCTATCCTATAATAGGTCGTAAGCCTATCACTAATATTACACGTATTATCTATGATATTAGCAGAGGAATGTGTTTCTTTTTTCTTCGCAAAACCAAACTACTATCATCGCGGTCTTTCATAATGTCGGCGACCGCAGTTTATTTTTATGCGTGTTTAATTCACTAGTTGATCTTTGATTAAGTTCCCAACATCAATGAGCACGGTGCTATATGCGAGGGTACAATTAGGTGGGCGACACATTACGCTATACGCATCATGGCTTGGCCTATTTCATATGCTGACATAAGCCAGATACTAAAATATAGCGCGCTTATAGCGTGGTATGTCACAGGCTTTATTATAAATGTTTTGTTGGAGTCACAGAGCACTCACAATTCGTGAAATTATGTCGAACTAACCGCTGAAAACGAACTGTTCTCACGTTGTAACTTTTAAAATTCCTCAAAAGACTATTTTAGATTGATTAGCAATTAATATCATTTTCGACATTTCTCGTCGCTCGATGAATATAGTCCATACTGATGAAATTAAGCAATATTCGTAAATTTCGGTGAGATGAAAGTTTGCAATTAAATAATTACAAACTTTCATCTCACGTAAATACATTGTAACAATTGAGTCACAATGTGTCACTGCTGACGCCTCGGCGTCTAAAAACAGGAACTACTTTGCGGCTTATCAAGGATTGCGAGGCCAATTTAGCTTGCTTAAATTTGAGCGAGGAATGTCACGGCGAGGATACGGATCAACTGATATACCGGGCTTAAATAGTTGCCCGGAATCCAGAACAGCTCAGGAGGAGAGATCTGACTGTCCAGAACGCTGGCCGAGACGGTCTTCCTTGAGGTGGACAGAGGCATTCCTCGAGGAAGTCACGTAACAGTATGATTGCAGATAATGCCTACCCGGACTGGCGATTAGACTCGGACGTGATCGGTCAATATCGCTGCGCTGTTTGTAATAAAAGTGACATTAAATACGTTTTCAAATGAATCCGCGACGTACGCGAGTATATTAGTCAATAATAATGACTGTGGTTTTAAATCAATGTTCGGGCGTGACAGCTGTATACGAATAAGGAACTCTGTTCATATAGATCAACAAACGCTGATTCTGAATATGTAAGTTTTATAATGTATTATTATACGTATTTAAAAGTGAATAAAACACTATCACATTAAAACACCCTGTTAGGCTGGTACGACTGAATCTGTTGATGCTAAAGTCACGGGTAACGAATTACATTGGATTCTGATTTAGTGTTTTTAAAAGATTTCATAATTGTTTCACAGTATTAACGAAAATGAAATATAATTTAGGCGCCCATAATAATGTTTGTATATAATAATAATTTTAACATAATAATGGGTACCACCAAGATACCACACATTGAGATATATACCGCAATTTTAGAAACTCTCATTAAAATTTAAAAGAAAATATGCAGTTGAATCACCAAGGTTTAATCAAACTTACAAGTCCAATTATAGGTTAAATTGTAGCAAACATTTATTAGATCACCAAAATTTAACTATTGTGCACGCGACAAAATGACCTAGGTGATAAGGGCGCATTTTTCTTATTGGTTAGTTTGATGGCGTCCACCATTTTCTTCGTAGTATCCTAATGCAGGTTTTCGAAGACTCAAATTCAAGTCAAGAGCGGTCACGGGCGAATTTTTACAGTTTGGTAGAGAACAATATCTATAGTGAAAAGATGGTGACATTGTACGAGTGTTCTTCAATATTAAAAGCGGTTGAACAAAAATGTCTTGACTCTCGATGCCGCCATACGAAATACAAAACGTGGGATAGACATAAACAAACCATAGATTTGGTGCGTTTTCGGGGGACCCGAAAAATTAAAACTTGGAAAATTATGTTCCTACATATAATAATAAAATATATGTACTGGTATGCAAGTTATAGGGTCATTATTAAAAAATAAAATATGAAGAGGAATGGAGTTCCTTATTACGATTGTTGAAGTATTATCGACGATTGGATGTATACAAACTTTGAGATGAATATATTTGGAAAATCTTATGTTTTAAACTGGTGTCTACTATATTCCTACAATTATCTACATTAATGGTGTACCACCACATTCACAAATTGAGTGTAGATACTATTGTGAAAAACAATAAATATGTATGTATCGAAATACATAACATAAATTAATTAACAAAATACAGAACATTTCCATAACTGATTTATTGTAATGAATAATATAAACATATTTGTAACTAATTTAGTCGAATAACATTCAGAAATGTTTTGAACTTGTTCATTTATTTGGAAATTAATAAGAAATAGAAATGTATTTTCTGGTTTGCTAATTGTGACACAGTGCGAGGTGATTTTAGGAACAGACACAAGATACGTACGTAGATAATATATAATAAACGATATTGTAGCCACAAAGAACACGAACTTACTAATCAAATTATGATGTTTGACTTTTGAGGTATTGAGCCGAGTAGCGGTTCCTCCTTCTCAAGCCACCGACTTCACGTATGCAAGGTTGTCCGAAAGTCAAGAAGGAGAAGGAAATGCAAAACGACATAGGCCGTCGTCCCACGGGTCGGTAAGGAATTGGCAAAACCGAGTGCTGTGAGGAAGCGGTATACCGGGATCTTACTACTGGTCCGTATATTTGTAATGCCCGCAAACGGGTCGGGGGGCGAGCGGTAGCGATGCGACGTACTTCCCGTATACAGCTATCGATATTTATCAGGCGACCACCGCTATCGTATAACAAATTTTATTTTAGTCAAAAGACAATTTTTAAATATTTTGCGGATTTATTAATTAGGCACATTAATAATATCACAAAAAAATCCACAAACTCGTCGCACTTGATGGCTGACTTGACACAAAGACGTTTGGTATTGTTTCCATGTTTTTCAATCTTCTGTCAAATTACAATTTATATCAGTATATTAAATTACCTATTTTAAAGTACCCTTATAATAGTACCGGCGAGTCAATTTGACAGATGAGAAAATGATGACATTCAGCGTAAAGGCGTCAAATGCGAAAACATAAATACGCAATACCGACAATTTACTAGGCTACAAGCTTCAAAATTACTAGTTGACATCTGCCGTATGCAGAGACCATGCAGTACGGATCGCGGAACATTTCCCTCGTCCTTATAACATTCGGTTTATTGTCGATTCCTTACCGACACGTGGGACGACGGCCTTAATATTCCAAAACATTATAGTATTGAGCATTGACAGAATAGTGATAATATACAAATTTGTCAGTGAGATTTTTACCTTTTAACTACGCTTTACCATTAAAAACAACCACTTTTAGCATTTGTTCAACATATAAAAATTGGGTAAATACTGATTAGACTAAACCGCAGCTTTAACCAGAATGGAAGATGCAAGATACCTTCAGTATTGCCCTTGTGATAGACCACCATTCAAAATCGAAATGTTACTTGAAACGGCTTTAGCTTTAGTGACTAGATCTGAATAGCCAGGTATTTGCCAACTTTCCTCTTTCCCATCCTCCCTTCCTCACTTCCTTCAGCCTCACAACAGACTCCGATTAAGGATGCCATAGTCCCACAGGCTTTGGACAGTTGGGTCTTAATCGTATCAAACTAATCGATGTTTGGATCCCAAATCAACAAATAACAGTCAGAATATACAAGGTTTATTTATTCGGAATTTAACGTTTGCATGCTTGCATTGTCGCTCGGTTGTGAACCATCTAAGTGGGGTTAATTATTTAGCCCCATCCCACCCAGCTGTTCCACCTCCCCCCCAATACAACTCACTGCTCATCTCCTCAGCTGGGAACTGAGTCACTGTATTAAATCATTAGGCCATTAACTCCAACTCACTAAAATACACTGGACCCATATTACACATTATTTGTTATGATGGGTAAAGAAACAAAGACGACAGTGTCCAAAGATTATTTCGTGGCATTACCCATTTCTAATATTATTTTATAAAAATGTTATATCAATATCAATACCATATTCATGAATATAAAACAAAAATTTGTGATTTGACGGTCATACGAGAGATAACATAATGTCGATGGCTTCGAGTTAAAATATTGTATTTCCAATTTTTGTCGAAATGAGTTAAGTACCTACTGAAATGTACTAAAAACGGGCTATATTTTTGGGTTCAAATATTGCATCTCCTAACATACCGTCCCAAAGATAAACACATATTAAAATATGTATATTGTTAACTATCCCGCAGTCAATTGGGGGAGTAGGTAGTACCCAAAATGACTATCCTCCTTATATTAGATTGAATACTTGACATACCATTTTAGTATTTTACGTATTTCTACATACAAGTTACCATTAATAATTGACTGAATAATTGGGAATTCTATAAATTCTATAAAGCCCATAAGACATATAGAAAAAAGAAAAATACATGGGGTCGTCGGAAGACCCACTTGGTTACAGACGTTTTGTTTGGCATCTTGGCCTGTCAAGAGTTAATCGACCAGTCAATGTTTTTATGAGCACAGATATGAAGATACAATATTTTAGCTGTAAGTCAACGATATATTCACGCGTTAGTGCCTAATTTGGTTATTATGATTTAATATTTTGA
The DNA here is from genome assembly GCA_026573805.1 of Hesperophylax magnus. NCBI lineage: Eukaryota > Metazoa > Arthropoda > Insecta > Trichoptera > Limnephilidae > Hesperophylax > Hesperophylax magnus. Next base: position 12,346,555 of record JAIUSX010000002.1, read on the forward strand.
ATAGTGTAAAAATTGTAACCAAAATTTGAAAAAAATATTTTATTTGCGTTCAAAAACTAACATTGAAAACACTTCTCTCATCCTACATAACATGAAAAACTAATCTTGAAATCGATATAAATTTATATTTTATCATAATTTAGACTTCGCCAAAAAAAAACTTTTCCAGTTCAGGAAGATAGTTGAATTTCTAATTTTTGACATTGTGTCCAAGGTCTACAGAATTTGCGGTAAATGCAACAATAAGGCCATTGTTCAATGATTATACCGTTGCATCAACAAAATAAGCGTTTCCAATCGTTTACTTCCAGACAAAAGTACACAACCAAAAGAATGGACGCAGAACGATGACAAATAACAACCACGCCACCACTTGCAATTAATTCAATTTCACTTCATTCGTAACTGAACAGTAGAAGATAAACAGTATTTATCAATAAACACTTCAATTGCCTACACCACGATAGTATTAGAAAGCCGACGATCCGACACGCGATTTAGTTATAACTTAGTTTCGTTCAAATAACAATAAAATAAACTTTTCACACTATCAGCTCGAGGCGGCAAGCAAGTTTCGTATTTGTTCCTGGTTCGCGAATGTTTTCACGAGAGCATTAATGGAAACGGAAGCAGAACGAAAGTGTTCTAAATTCAAAACAGCACGTCATTTTTGACAGATGTCACTGCTACTCCTGGACAGAGAACAGCGGCGACAGACGCCCACCGGACCACTCCAACACTATCGGACGTCATCGACCGAATACAGTACCATTGGTAAGTGGTGAAGAAGTGACAGACAAACAGTACTGTTACAGTGTGCAGGGCGCACCATCCGCCTGTTTATTTATAATTATCTGCGTGACATTGCGCTGTTTCCTCCAAACATCAACCGGCGGCCGGCACGGTGTGTGGTGCGTGGTGCGGCGTATAAGTACAAGCAGGTATTACGTTATTCCATTCAGTAAATACACACATTGTTCACAAACAAGTACCTGAACAAATAACAGTCTACCGTCTGAGTATTTCCCAATTTTCCACTGTTCCACTTGATAAGGTTTGAAGAAGCCTCGGTAAAAAGATGGCTCAATTCTTTATTTTCTTGTTTAGATTGTTTCCTTTACAAATCATTTGAGGCTTTTGATATTAAAAACAAAAATTACGTTGTTTGCTCGGTTCTGTCTGTTGAAAGATATCCCGGGAAAAAAGAAGGCTGAATAATTATACTACAAAACAAAAACAATGCTTAGTAAAAATAACTTACTTCTGGTTAAAAGAAATATTTGGTTTAAATTTTTCTTTTATATATAATTGAATATATAAAAGAATTAAGATGGAGTTTTACAAATTAAACTTGATACCAATAAAAAATAAACTTAAAAAATGGTGTCACAAATGTACACTTTGAGAAACCCCATGTCATGCGTAGGTTTCTAACAAAAGTTTTATTATTCTATGAACTGTTACATTTATGGTGGAATTACAACCCAATATAAAATTTGACGGCCTCCGGGGTCGAGGGGTAAGGCTCTCGACTAGCAATACGAAGGTCGCGGTTTCAAATCCCGGCGCGCGCATGAAAATTTTATTTGTTTAATTAGTGTAAATTTACAACTCATTCATGTTTCAGAGTGAAATATATACTCTTAGTACCTGGTGTAAGACCACCATTCAGAATTAAAACGTTGCTTGAAATGGCTTTAGCCATGTTTGGTGACCGTATCTGAATATCCTTTCTCTTCCCCTCCCCACAACTTTCGGCCTCTAACATACCCTAATTGGGGATCCTATAGTCTCATTGGCTCCAGACGGTTGAGAGCAGTTGGGACTCTTGTGCGATATTTAAATTATTATAATAATGGACTGTTATATTTTTAAACTATGCTACGGATGTATAGATTTTCACCAAGGCTACGGATTGCCCTTGGATTACTATTGTTCAGATTGGTTAAGTCTGAAGGTGCCCAAATATGACTCTAGTAAAAAGTAAACCAATTGTTTTATAATGGTTAGATTTATTATCATAATACATATATTCGACAAAATGGTGACACTTTTATTAATTATTATTATTGAGGAGAAAATAAATTCGATTGGGCAGTACGTAGTACCTCCAACTTAACAAATAAATATTTAGAAAATTAATAGCTTTCCATAGCGAAAGTAAGATAACGTGTGAATTTGCGCGATTGAAAAATTATTCATCTACTGGGGACTTTAGGCAAAATTTTAATTGCATTCAAGAGAAATCCATTTATTATTAAAATGTTGTATCTATTGGAACCCAACTTACCTTAATGGCCTTTGAATTTATTTATTACTCCGCGTTTCCGAAATTCATTACCAATGGCGGATTAATAAAATTTCGCCATAGATAATGCCCGAATTACATTAAGGGCACGAATACAATATGTATTAATGTAAGAAGGTACTTTATCCGACGAGAATTACTTATATTGAGTACATTAATAAATAATATGAAATGTAGATATGGGGCAATAGAACCGCTGGTCGTAAAGTAGGAAATCGGCAAACGTTACGTGTTCCCTTTTCAAACGGGAAAGCTGAAGGGAACTTCGGCCACCATATATTTTTAATTCAACTCGGGATTCCATTTTTTGCGAAGAATAAATTTAATTTAAGAGACAGACAGGTCTGATTGGGTAGGTACTTTCCGTTTGGGAAGTTCTGAAGTAGGTAGGTACCTGTTTCCCCACATTTGACCACAGAATAATTTATTGTCATTGTTTATGATATTTTATTTTTTGTTTTAAAATCTTAAAAGGCCGCAAAATTGCAGGTGATTCGTTTTTTAAATACATATTGAAATGAGGACGAAACAATTTCTAACTGCCTTCGATGTAAATGTTTTCATAAAATCACTAGCTGACAAATACTATCGCAGACGTTTCTGTGAGCCTATTTATGATATTCCATAGTACATTATTTTGATGTATCTCATAAAAATCCTATCAAAATCCGTTGCGTAGTTTAGAAGAACTAATCGCACAAACAGACAGAAGCGGATAGCGACTTTATTTTATACTATTTAGAGATAAATTATGAAATAATTCACAAAAAAGGGCAACATAATGCGTAACTACTGAAATATTATTTTCACTAATAAAAACTTCCAAGTCCGGTTATAAATACTTGAAAATAAACATTTTTATTTGTGGAGGGGAGATCGCTCTACGATATGAATACTAAAATATAAAATTGCGATTGTAAAGATAACTAATACTAGAGTGAGAATAATCCAGTTTAGTAACAACAGGAATAATTTAAGATACCTACCTATGTACAAGTGAAATACCATTTGTCTTTGAGGGTTCCATGATAACTCAACACAGTGACAATTCAACACACTTTTAAAAAGTGATATAAAGTCATTAGAAACGATTAAAAAAAATATTTTTTTAACCTAACCTACATAACCCAGTTAATAAAATTTTTGTTTCATCACTTTCCATGACTTTATGTAACTTTTTAAAGATGTGATGAATTATCATTGTGATGATTTATCCGGTTACCGTCTTTGAGATGTGTGACCCAAGGTTTATCTTAAATCTGTAGGTATTCGAATAGAGAAAAATAAAGAAAATACAATAAAAACTAAGCCCTCAAAACGTCAGTGGAGTATAAATATACGCTCTACATATGAATATTACAATTTTGTTCAAAATTAAAATTCAAAACACCCTTAAAAAGTGATATATAGTCATTAAAAGTAATGAAACCATAGACATATGAATATTAGTAGACCTGCCCTAAGTGATTAAAAGCGTATTATCCCCACTCCCCATACCGGTTCCATTGAGCCGGCTGGGCTCGCATATGGCTTCAAGTGAAATTTGAAAACGTGACGTCATCATTCTTGTGCGAACTATGGTCGAGGCATCATCGGTTCATTTTACGAAATAACACGGCAAAATGTTGACTTTTGATATGAAAACTTGTAAAAATAGATGTGAAAAAGAGAATAAACCCAATTGTCGTATTACATTCCATAAGTAAGCATTATTTTAAGCTTATTCACACCGTATTATATGGATCAGTTTTAGAAACATATACTATCACATCACAATGTAGCGATTCTCAAGTGTGCTCATCGTTGTTTACTGGGGTAAGTAAATTATGAGACATTTGTAAAAGTGTCTTAACTAAATACTCTGAAACTAACTACGACTCTGAAATAGAAGCTGCCTTACTTTGCCGAATTTGGACTTCGCAAATTAGTTCATAACGTGGCGAGTAATTTGCGCTCCCATGTAAAAATGTCTATTCATTCAAACGCAGATTTTACTTTTAAGAAGTAAATGGTGATATTATAATGCGAGATGCCTATTTACTGTCAGATTGATTTATTGACGAATCACAGTCAGCCTTACTCCCCTCGTTCTTCAACAGTTGATTTTACCCCTCGCCCTTATCTTCTCGTCTATTAATTCCTATGTCTGTGAATGAAACAAAAACTAGGTTTAATAGTTACCTATGTAACCTATTTAACATAGTTTTTGTTTCATCACTTTTCATGACTTAATATCACTTTTTTTAGGTGTGTTGAATTGTCATTTTGATGACATACCCGGTCACCGTTTACAACAATAATATATCGTTCTAAGTAGGTACTAGACCAAGGCTGCCCAACCCCAGGCCCGCGGGCCACAATGTGGCCCGCGAACGAATTATAAGTGGCCCGCGTGAAACATTTTCAAAAAACCCGCCAATCCGCCAATTTGAAAAAGTGTCGCGGGCCCGCGGTAAAACAAACAATGCAGCACACCGGTTTTCGACATAATATTTTTTGCGTCGAAATGGAATCCTGTAGCCACCCCTCCCCCCCCCCATGGAATTCGAAAAATTGTTGTGGGGTATCACATATGATGTTCGGAATTTTTTCTCAGCGAAGTTCCGTAACAACCCCCCCCCCCACTTATTTAGATTTTTTTTGTGGGGAATTATGTTTTATAGAAATTCTCTAACACCCCTCCCCCCCCCATGGATTTCAAATATTTTGTGGGGAGCACTCATTTAGATTTTTTTTTGTGGGGAATTATGTTTTATAGAAATTCTCTAACAACCCCCCCCCCCCCCCATGGAAATAGGAACCGTCAGGTATTCAGTGGCCCGCCAGTGATTCAAAATCGTCAATTTCGCCCAACTGCTAAAAAGGTTGGGCAGCCTTGTACTAGACACTTAATAAATCTAAATTGTATCTCACCACCGCCATCTTAATTGCGCAAGCCGTGCTGTAGACTGACTTTCAAAGTAAGAGAGACCTATTTACCGAAGACAAATTTAACTGTGAAGGCAGTAAATATACATAACTATTTTATTTTCAATGTACAGTATAACAAATAAATTATAATTCGGCATTTAACACAGGTTCCAAAATAATTTATTTTATCTTTATTTAATTTAGCAGAATAATTCATCAAAAATTATGGTTTCATTTCATATTCATAAATGCTTTCCTATTGTGTGAACATAATTCATGTTTTGTTTCATATTTATAAATACGTTTTTTTATGTGAATTCGCCCAAGAGTCCCAACTGCTCCCGGCCGTCTGGAGCCAGTGGACTATGACATCCCTAATCGGGGTACGTTGTGAGGCTGAAGGTAGTGGGAAGGGGAAAAAGATGGGGAAGAGGAAGTTGAGGAAGTGCCCGGCTTTCAAATCTGGTCACCAAACACGGCCAAAGCCATTTCAAGCAACGTTTCATTTCTGAATGGTGGTCTTACACCAGGGCGATACTGAAAGTATCTTCCACTCTTCTGAAAATTGTTTTTACCTAAAAAATCATATTGTGAATATATTAAAGATAATTATTTGTGAAAGTAGATATTTTATTACATAATTCCACAAAAATAATGAAAAGCAGTTAAACATCAAAGATGATCTGAACTAACTAAGTATCACGCCGTTTCCCGAAGGGGTAGGCAGAGAGGACGGACCGCCAAACAACTCTGTCTTGGCACACACTCCTTGCCTCATTCACATTCATACATCATCTCATACATACTCTTCTATTATTCTGACTCTTGACTTGGCCCGACTCAAGTATCCGATTGACTTGGTCGTGCCATGTCTTCTTCAGGCTTCCCCGACCTCTACTACCATTTTCATTTTCATCGTATATTCTCCTTACACTCCTTTCTTCACTCATTCGCTCTACGTACCCAAACCATCTAAGCGTCCCTTTCTTGATCTTACTCATTACGCTTACATCAGCTTGCACTCTTTGCGGATCTCCACATTTCTCACACGATCATACATGGTTTTACCAGAAGATGATCTGGCAATTAATAATTAGAAATTGTGGTTTTATTTCTTATAATACATAAAACAATTTCTAATTATAACTGTAACAACCATATTGCACAGCTTACGAAAAACTTTTAGTGATAGATAAACATTATTTAAACTATGTTTTTTTTTGTATTAGGCAATTCACCCTAAAAATGTAAACACATTAAAAATATCTCACCATAATGTTTCTATATCAATACCAAGATATTTTTAACACTATGGAATACTACATTTTTAATACTACAGAAAAACGTAATATAAATGGTATAATTCATTCTAAATCCATGGTACAAATGATCCAACGAAGTCTGAAACTGTTCTCTTTAACTATCAGTGCATTTCCTACAGCACGGCTTGAGACATAAAGACGGATAAAGATGGCGGTGATCACACTGATTAAGTTTTTTTGTGAAATATATGCATTTGTTTTGAAAATCATATCTCCTCGGTATCTTGTAGGTGTTGTTAAAAAATACATAAAACTGCATAGATGGTGTAAATTCAACAATATACCTTTAGGTATAATAATAATGTTCGGATAATTTCTATAGCTCCGTTTTGATGACAAAATTACCTCAAGGGCGCATTACAACTTAATTTAATTGAATACGTAGCCTAGTGAGTAGCTTGCATTATGTTTTTTTTCAATTCAAGTAATTTCTACAGTATTCAGATTTTTTTAAAAGTGCAGAATAAACGAGCTTCAGCAACAACTCCAAGGTGAAAGATGAGGTTCAACGCTTCCTCAATGACATGGCGGCGAGCTGGTGCAAAATGAGTATACAAAAATTGCCACAGCACTTAAAAAAATGCATCGACAGAAATGACGACTATGTAGAAATTAGATAAATGTTCAAGCATTAAAAGATGAAAAAATTATAATAAAATAATTGTTTGTTTGTATTTCCAAAATATTCTAGTCCTTCCCTCGTAATGAACTATATTTTGTACAATTTATGGGTTTATTGTGGAAAATTTGCGAAGAGAGAACTACTTCTTACAAGCTAGTATCTTTATTTTTATTTAAGATACAAGAATCAAGGTATACGGAAAACTTGTGAGACGGAAGAAAATGAGGAATGGAAAGGAGAAATCAGGATAAGAAAAACTGAAAAAAATTCTGTTCACACTTTATGGTACTATACAATATTATTATTATAATACATACATAAACAGAATGGATAATTTTATGAAGAGGTATGGTATATAAAGACTCACCGTGAATGGTGAGCTCCGTGTCCCGGTTGAGTTCGTAGAGCCGCAGCGCCTCGTCCAGCTCCAGCTGCGTGGAGATGGTGCATGGGTCTCCCTCTTCGTCAACCCACTTCATGGTGAACACCTGGAAATGTAGACTTTCATCAATACGAGGGTAGTCCCGACCTGTCTTGTTGGCGGTCGTTGTTTGAAAAAAAATCTTGTGGTTGAAAGTACCAGCCTTATATAGCTTAACACACTTCGGCTGAGAAAGGTAGTTTTACCCATTCGGTCGATTGATACTTAACGGGGGGAAGGGTAGTTCTACCTTTTACGCCACCTACATTTCAATGGCAGAAAAGATGGTATTATTTAGTGTTTTTATATGAATATTATATAGCAATCTCTTTGCAAAGGTCCCAACTATATGTACATAATTATCGAATCGTAATGCAAGTCTTCTTTTTATATTTATCTTCGTGCCTTTCATTTACGTAGGTATTTCAACAAAAGGATAGTATATTATTTGTTATTGTAATAATTCAATTCCTGGAATGAGGGTTTTTATGACCATGAAACCCGATTTGAATCTCTATCTCTGTTCCGCCCCACTCAACTTCTATGTGCAAGCGAGTGAGAGATGTCGGGCGTATATAAAGAATGCGGATATGGGCAAATACCGGTAGGAGGACCGTAATATAAAAGATATAGAGATTTAAAACAAATTAAAGAAATTCGAGCGGGACCTTTATTTTCGCCCGAAGACAGCGTAGCGCCAGTGAAAAAAAATACCCGTCAGAAATGTGTTAAGTTCGAAATCTGAAGATGCTATATATATGTTGTTTTTGTTTGACAGCCATCAATAGTGAAGGCCAGTGAACGCTCTCAGTGAATTTGAGCATGGAAAAAATTCTTCTTCGAGGGAAAAGGGCATCAGAGGTAAAACACTTGGAGAATCTTGGCTGTCTCGTAAAAAATCCCCATAAAAAATAATGCACAATAATATAATGTACGCCATAATATTTCTTACTACTCTCAGATGAATTTATGGTCTGCCCCACAGATCAAGAAAGAGATAGTTATGCCATAAAGCAAAATCTGGGTATCATTTCGACGAGCTAGAGGCAAACCATGTGCCAATCATTTTGTCACCCGGAGGGTTCCAGCATTTCTTGAATAAACCACAATATTTGTTGTATTCTGTCTGCCGTCAAGAACTCTTCGAATAACGGAGACCCTGCGCAGAAAAATAAAGTTCTTTAAAGTAAGGTAACGGTTTGCGGCACAGTCTATTGCGAACTTTTCTGAGCAGGATCTGAATGTTCGTTTTTAAACAACCACCTGATATGTACTCTCAAATTGGTTTGCATAGTGACGCAAAAATGAGTGAGGTGAGTAAATTATAACACATTTGTAAAACTAAACTAAATACTGTAACAAAATATTTGATTTTGGAATGTCACCCATTGTGGGATTCTCAAGTACGTTTATTACGAAGCGAGCAATGCGAGCGCCATTGTAAAAAGGACTAGTAATTCGTAAGCAGATTTTATTTTCAAAGATTAAATAGTGATAAAAATGACAATGCGAGTTGCCTGTAAACTCGGGATCCATTTATTGACAAACCATTTAAAGGGAGATGCACACGCCACCTCCCCGCTCCGAGCAACTTGATTTGTTACCCCCCTCACCCTTAAGGGCTGGCTATGCAGCATGGGACAATCCAGTGTCCTATCATTATCTCTATTTGTTACAAAAAGGAAGATAATAAAACACTTATTATTATTATTATAGTTTTCTAGGTGTGTGGTCTGCACACACAATACACAAATAAAGTAAATTTTTCAGGGACACTTAAGTAAAAATTGTAATTAAATATGCGCAAAAATAAATAAACAATTATAATATTCATTGATTCAAATTAAAGTATGTTAATTAACCTTTTGGCTAAAATGAGTAAAGAATGCAGACCTATACGTAGTAAGAGTGTAAATTTATTATTGTGTAAAAGATTTTATCTTATCTTTAACTGTTTCAGTTATTATTTGCTTCCATTATTTGTTTTAAGTCAAGGTTTAATGTTACCAAGAAAGAAAACTGTTCATCAGTCATTGACAAATACAAAGACGCTTTATGTTCATACTAATTGAACAAAAAATATAGTACGATCCTGTTTCTAGATGCAAAGCGAATAATGAAACGCCTAAGAAAAGAATAGCAACAATGTACGAATAGATGAAATAGCTACATATCAGCCTTCATAGCAAACAGTGGAAGGCATTAGAAAGGAATAGCCATTCAAAGAATATGCGTTACGAGTGAAACAGCTATGGTATTATGAACGCCCCTCGTTTCTGTATTAGTGTATCCCGACACCAGCTGCAGGCTTCTTAGGTGCCCACTGACGGACGAGCATGACGTCACAGGCAAGCGATGAGCATTTTTTGTATGATGTCCACTGGATAAATACCCTAAGCCCTTAAAGCAGTAAATCTCAAGAACAAACTAGTTCAATGAAACCGTGCACATTGTCACAGTAACATATCTTGTCTTCTAATTCATCTAAGACTTCAGAACTTAACTAATAAAGGTTCTATAATATGAATCAACTGTTTGCTATATTAACAGAACTAAAGAAACAAGGAATGGAAGGATGTAACTATTGTCGTAAATTTCAGATCATTAGAATGTGCGGACAAATCTTCAATCATCTCTCATGAATAATGAAGAATATTAGAAGAAACGCTAGATGTATGTAATTGCGCAATATTTCAAATAACATGATTTTATTATTTATTTAAAATCTGTGCATGTTAATTGACAAAATAGCACACTATGTCCTATGTACTACAAGTTTACCTGTGTGGTGGAGGACATCGTTTTGATTTTGAAGATAGGTGCCAGTGGCGGTCAGTGACTTTTCAGTGAACTAGAGTGGTAAGATTGAAAAATACAACATTATTGATATATTTTTCAATCTTACCAATCTAGCTCACTGTAAAGTCACAGACTGCACTGGTGTACCCAATAACTTAAATTTAAAAGTGCGTAAGTTCTGTCTCAATTGCACAGATTTTGAGAGTAAATAATACCTGATCGGGAGTAAAGCGGCAAATGGCTATCATCTCTTGGCACAGATTCTGGAGAGTTACATTGTGGTTGATGTATGTTATCATAATCTCCCCATTGTAGGCAGTCTTCACTCGAATGTCATTTGTATTATTGTCTTGGTTTACAAGCTGCGTAGGCATCTTAGTGGCTTATTCTAAACTGCCAATGTAAAGCTGCAAGGCGCCTTCAGGCACAGTCAAAACTGAAAGAAACAGCAGAAAATATTAATATTGTATACTTAGACCAACAATATCTATATTGTATAAGATCAAAGTGCTTGCTTTTCACGTTAAGAAATACTTTAAATGCCTCCATTTTTATAAAATGTAGAAGACAGTGATGGCCTATTTTACCAAACAATTTGTATGTATATTTGTCAATGAACTAGCTTAGGTTAGGATTGTTTCAGATGCTACAAAATGGTAATCCTGGTAGGAATTTAATCAAAACAAACCGCAGTAATTAATCTATATTTTCGGTGTATCAGACTTTTGCATATTTAATGAAAGTTGCATTAGTTCATTGTATAATATTTTGGAATACTGAATTTGTGCAGTTCAGAAATCTTTCCACAAAGAATGCAGGAGTACATGTTTTCAAGTTAGCAATCTAGTGTAACGATTTGATAAATAAAGTTAACATTGTCAAATCTAATACATGTTACTTGTCATAATAAAGGCAAACGTGCATTATTACCTTTATCTGTAATGCCAATTATCATTATCGTCATAAATTTAATAGAATAACAGACATAACTTTTAAGGAATAGAAAATGCATAACCTTAGTTGGTCTTACAAAAGGTAGTAACGGATTGTGAATCATAATGCACGGAAACCACCTGAAGAAATTCCAATGTTTGTGATGACAGTTGAAAATAAAATTAAAAACTGAGCATTTTGCTAAATACTAAATTTCATTACTTACATTTGTAACAGAAAAATATTTCGTATTAACTCCCAGCGAAATAACTCTACAAAATAATATTGTACACATACAGGAATGTCAATAAAACACAAAACAAACTAATTTTGACGTAAACGCAAAGAGCAAGAAGTGGCAAAACGCTAATGCATAGAAAAAAGTCATAAATATCGAAGGGCTAGTAGCGAAGAGGAATATTTCACCAGTCGCCTGCCAGATTCGAAATAATCTCCAAGGAAAACCATAGAAAATGTCGTTATTGAAGATCATTTTTCCATATTTTTCAATAAAATAACAATTTTAAAATGTTGCCAGAAAAAAATAATTTTTAGTATCAACAAGTTTTGTGTATGAAACTTTCTGTTGTGGTAAGTTCTAATCATGGAACTAAAAGCCCTGAACGGAGCTGTTCAAAAAGATGCATGAATAATGCAAAAACTACTTGAATTTTTAGTGACGGATCCCATTCTTTATCTCATCAAATACCCCAAAAAATTAATAATCAAATGTCTTTATAACTGCATTAACGACACAAAAAATAAAATAATAATAGTGCATTGTGCACCACTTTGCATACAAATCATTTCAAGAGTTCGTCATAAATGTTACTCTTCCAGGGTTATTTAGGTCCATGGGTCTAATGTATTTTTTCTATTTTACGATTGAAAGATTGTCCACAGTTCACACTACAAATATTTATCATGTTCTCAGGTTTAGAAGATGCAAAATTTTTTATGAGCGGTTATAATGACTGATCAGCGAAGAATGGGCAAAATCTTTATCTTGCCACTATAAATATAATGCTGCAATAGTAGAATGACAATATTTTGTAGTTTATTTATTTATTCAATAACAATTTATTTTATGTTATGTGATTTGAACAAACTAAATACTTGTAATAAATAAATAAAAAAAAAAGCTTTATTCGATCACTAAGAGGTGGAAAGATCGTTTGTAACTATTTTTAGAAACCTTACTTAATTTTTTTGTGAACCCATTTTTTTACAATTTTACGAATAGTTTTTATAAGATAGGTGCCTACATAAAACAGATTTATGTAGTAATTTATATTTATAATCATTATGCGAGATTGTGCAAATTGAAAATAATAAATTTTATGGACAAACATTTTTGCTTGAAAAATAATCTTTGCTGCGGAGGGCGGATTGGAAAAGTTTAATGGTATTTATTGATATTTTTGAAAATATGACTGTTTCTTTTTTTCTTAAATAGGTCACCGTGGGACGAAATTATTATTTTTTGTATCTCACTTGCTCCCGTACAATATATAGAATGTGAGAGAAATGGCAATACTAGTATATTATGAAGCTCAATTTGATGAAGATTTTCCGGAAATATGATGATGTTCCAGTAAATGTAGTTGATTTATTTCACCTTTCATTCTAACGAAACATTGGGGCGTATATGTTATGTGAGGAATATTTGCGGAGGCGAGCAATTCTTGATATCAAACTATTTTCGTCATAAATGTGAAGTAGGTATTTTTCTATATGGCCGCGACCGGAAGCTGTCACCAATATCTTCAGTTCATTTTATGCTGGCTCCTATCTTGCCCAGCCCACTTCTAGGAAAAAATATTACAAATTTGTCCATTGAGATCATCCAAAATGGTAAGTTTAATTGCTTTTAAATATGTTTTAATAATTAGTTATAATTTTTTTAGTTTACGGTTATTCGCCATGTCGAAGCCAAGATTTTGACAGATTAACATGGTACATAAATATTTGTTTTGAATTTATGGAAAACTATTTAGCTTTATTAACTATCGCTTTTGCATTTGTGAGTGTACAAAAATAACATATCTTATTATTTCCAGACGGATGCTCAAATGGATTGCGCTCTCGACCTTATGAGGCGGTTGCCTCCCCAACAAATAGAAAAAAATTTGAGTGATCTAATAGACTTAGTTCCAAGCCTATGCGAAGACCTGTTGTCTTCGGTGGACCAGCCGCTAAAGATTGCCAAAGACAGAAGTAATGGCAAGGACTACCTCTTATGTGATTACAATAGAGATGGTGACTCATATCGCTCACCATGGTCTAACACCTATGACCCTCCTTTAGAAGATGGATCTATGCCTTCAGAGAAATTAAGGAAATTAGAAATAGATGCAAATCACGCTTTCGATCAGTATAGGGAAATGTATTTTGAAGGCGGCGTATCATCAGTTTATTTATGGGACTTGGATCATGGATTTGCAGGTTAGTAACTTAACTACAGTTCGTTTATTGTTTTCGCTAGTGACAGCAGTAACACATTACTGGCAATAATTTCTGTGCTTCTGACCTCACATTGTTCAATATACATCAAATATTCCAGCACAAATTAATATATACCTAAGTGGTCGACCTTAGGAAAGGGTACATAAAATTCTAACTTATCTGTCAACGACATCATTATCATGCTTTTTCTTTGTTGTTATTTTATAGTATTTATGTTTTGTTAATGATTGATGTCATTCAAAATGTTTGCACCATGACAAAATAGGACAGTGAATCATCATTACCGATGCAATGAACTTAACCAGTTCCTAACGCTGACTAATTTAAGGCGATGCCATACGTAATAATGCAAAATCACGTGTTTTTGGTTTGAAAATTTGGTCGCCTAGAAATGTTTCAGATGCTTCAATTAAATACTGCGAGTAGAATACATCTTGGCCTTTGAAATAATCGAGTATTTTTTAGATAAGTCTTTTTATAAGCCCAGAAAAAAATAATGTATAAGGCCTATGAAAACTACTTTAAAGTTCAAAATCTCCTACTTACGAACCCATTTTCGGTTATGATTTTATTGTATAATATAGCAAATTAAGTTATTTATAAAATGATCGAAAAAAAAAAAGTATTTATGCCTGAGCATCCACAAAATAAAATAAAAGGCACTTTTTGGCCATGTTTTTTTCTTGCATAAATCAAAACAGGCGGATGGTGTTAAGCGGGAATTTAAACCTTATCGCCATCTACGTAAGGGTTGTTATTGATAGCGGCTCAATTTAAAATATTACACAACGTAGTGCATCGCCTTAAGAGAAAAACATCTAATATTATTTTAAACCGTTTCTTCTATTATTGTCTTGTGATAATGAGATAAAGTCTAGTAAGTAAAATTTTGCAGTGCCCTTGAAGAAATTTTTCACAAAAACGGTGCTATATAAATAATCCAATTATTTTTATTATTCAATGGTGAAAAAGATTAATCTGTCAAAATATTTGATTTGTTTATCAACAGCTATGCAGCTATTTTCGTAAACTTCATCAATCAATGAACATTGCAAAATACAGACTGGCAGCACTTATGTATCATCGCTAAATATGCAGGCTGATAACGTCTGCAATTGTGATTTGTATCACAAGATTTTAGATTTGATAATTTATTTATATTTAGTCCACTTTTCTACCAAGATTTCTTTCAATGCACTCAACAATCATGATTTAGAAAACAATAAAAAAATAATACTTCATGGTATTGCTGCTGAAAGCTCCATTATAAACTCTCTTTCTAATATGCATCATTTATCAGGAAGAGGTTATAATGGACCTATCTGGGGGTCTAATATGGTAAAATCAATAACTTCTATAATTTTATTATTAATTTTTTTAAAAGAAAGACAAACATTCCCGGGTTACGAATAACCTGACAATATTTGAAAATCTCCTACTACCACCACAGTAAGCTGAAAATGTTGCTTGTGTTGTGATGGAGGACTTAGCCAGCCGAGGAATTGAACACACTACGCCCGAGTGAGACCCAAGCGCGATGTCAACTCGGCCACCGACCATATCAGATCAATAGGCTTTATTGACGACGATTTTACATTATTTTCCTGAGCACGGTTGCTCTCAATAGGCATGTCGATAGCTAAGCCGATACTGATAATGAAATAAATAGTAAATCACCCTACGAAAGCAACGATGTCTATGAATCGACATTCCTAAATATCAAACTGCTACTGAATTGAAATACACTTTATTTAATGTACATCTAATGGCAGTTCGCATGTATTTTTTGACACTAAAAAGGGAGTTAATTGGTTAATGAGGTGTTTAGCCATATCTCGTGATATTCTGAATTCCGTTTATCCGAGCTCGAACGGATTTAATGGATCGTGTATATGAGATTCATCTGTCTGCCTCTGTACATTAATAAGCCAATAATTTTGCAAAACGGATGACATAACCGAAGCTTATCTGTTACCTTTAAAGCCGCGCTAAAATTAGGCGGCTTCGGCTGTCTGCATATTTTATATAAATGTTGACCGTGCTGGCATATTCCGCCTAATACGGATTTAGTCAATATGGTATTGATATAGGATTTTATAGATTGACTGTACTAGAAACCTATTGTATGCCTCTTAACCCATTGGCCTCCGAATTGTTTTGTACCGAAGTTTTAAATCTGCAGTGGTGTACTAAATCTTACATAACTTTTAAACTAAACATGCAAACGAAACAATTTTTTTAAATTTACTCATTCATTGAATTAAGGTATGCACAAAATATATGCAGTTTTTAAAAAAATAATAATATGATTAAACGAGGATATAAAAATATTTTTTTTATAAAAACCATTTTTTTTTTTTTTTTTTTTATAATTGGATTAAGAAAAGTTTTACATTAATCATACTTATGACCATAATATATTTTATTTCAATTTGGGCTGATGTTAGCCGCCCACCACGCATTTTACGAACAAGCTTGTCAATTCCCGAACCACACGCTATTTTAAAAAAAATTCAATGACGCTGAAATATAACAAAATTTCAATCGTAAATATCAGGAAAAAACTGTACCAACGGAGTCCTGCCAATTACTACGAAATGAATGCTTAATTATCTACAGAGCGATTGGCATTTAAAATTTTAAACACAGATGTCAATAATGTATCCCTTTTTCGTTTTTAAGCCGACGACACCAGACCCGCCGGGACGGCGTCGTTTGAGGCCAATGGGTTAACAACTAATCTCCACTTTCTCGCTTTGATAACATTGTCAATATATATTTTCATTTTCATCATGTTAATATGTTATGTTTGCAGGTGTCATCCTCATAAAGAAGGCGGGGGATGGCTCCCAGAAGATCAAAGGGTGCTGGGACTCCATTCACGTAGTGGAGGTGCAGGAGAAGTCCTCGGGGCGCAGCGCCCACTACAAGCTCACCTCCACGGCCATGTTGTGGCTGCAGACGCACAAGGAGGGCTCTGGTACCATGAACCTGGGCGGAAGCCTCACCCGTCAGGTATAAAACCAATCAAACACCAACTGTTCTAATCAGATTCAATTCTAATTACCCCAAGGTTCTTCCTGATAAACAAGCAAACAACAAACCTATTCTTTAATCATCTTCCGTTTTGTCACTGTGCTGTTTTATCCATTAACCCTTTCTGATACATGCCTCGTTTATGAAAAGGTGGAGGTTGTAATGAAGATATCAGTGCTTAATTTTATTTTGAATCTACTATGGGACCAAGGATGAAATCTTGCTACAGAGAGAAATGCATTTTGGTGTATCAAGCTGTGTAAAAAATGGCTCAAAAAGGAGGAGGTGGAGCAATAATATGCCTTAATATTCTGAAAGTCAAACAAAAAAAATCTAAAATTGAATGTACTTCTTGAAATCTGTAAAATGTCAGGGTTGAATCAACAAATTTCAGAACCAGGCAATGATACTTTTCAATTTCGTGCGTACATACAACACTGTGTGAGAGCTATTGAAACTTTTCATGCCAGTGGTAGACAAGTTAACGAGAACCAAGTCAAAATGGTTTAAACCACAAAACCACTAGGTTATTAATTAGGTTGGTAATTATGTATATTGATTCAGTAATCTGATTACTGTGAGCAACATTTAAATAATTAATCTCTTTCTTTCTGGAATTAGGCATGATATATTGGTTTAATAATTCTTGACTGCACTCATCGCTGAATAAATATTCTAATAGAGCCATACGATACGCACCCACTGAATAATAATTGTTCATTTCTTATCAGTTGACATAAACAGATAAAATGTATTCAGGGTGTGGCTGTTTTGCTTTTGGCGGATATGCTATCTTTTCAAACAAGACTTATCGGCTAATTCCTTGGTTGGTTTAGCTCTCCATCATGACATTTTCCGCTTATTTTGATGGTAGCAGGAGATTTTCAAATATTAATCTTTCTTTTTATTTGAAATGGATTTCTATTGCAACTATTTTTAGGCCGAACAAGATGCCACAGTGTCCGATGCCAGCCCACACATTGCCAACATCGGGCGCATGGTTGAAGATATGGAGAATAAAATTAGGAATACTCTCAATGAGATATATTTTGGTGAGTTTAAAGATATTACTTTTTATAAATGAACTGGCTAGATGGTACCTGCAAAAAATTACTTTTAATTGCAGTGTGGTATAGGCAAGTAGGGAGCACAGACTGTATTCTATAAGATATAGTCCAGGATATCGATTCTCCAATCCAGGTCGCTCATAATCGCGGTGGAAAGTATATATATTGGTCGACACTCTTATTCTTGAGTCTCGTCCAAGGTACATACTTACCTACGCCAAACGTCATTCCACTCGAACGAGTGGGTCGAACCACCCGTTTTTTTACAGATGGAATGACTTCATTGAGAATGACTGACACCTGTAGTCAAAATAACAAAGTAGTCCCAGAGAGAGGTTGTTCGTATGTCATCAACGAGAAAAAAAAGAAGATACTAGAATGATCACATCACAAACAATCTCCCTCTGGGACTACACTATCCTTTTACAACTGGCTTCATACGAGCGTCAGTTTGTTTTTGAAAAAATCCTGACAGAAAATAAATCTGTTTTTGGCAACGGAACTGGTATCTATCGAACGCGCGGGAGCTGCTTATGTAGGGTACCTTCATGCCCACATGTTTTAATCAGTGAGTCTCCCTACCCTATAGTATCATAACTAAGAGCGTTACTAGTGCGACCGATCACAATTCGGAAATTGTTGCTGGTTGCAAAGGGTTGATTATCTGTTGACTTATATTGTATACTAGTCCCAATGAGAGATCGTATGTGACGTCATCTTCTCTTATTTTTTTTATAAACAAGACGCGTGAGAAGGAAGAGGACGAACATCGATGACGCTAGAGCTATAGTTTATCCTTTTACAATAACATGTACAGTTTTTTTATCTTACCATCGATTGTATATTTGTAGGCAAGACCAAGGACATTGTGAATGGGCTGCGTTCTGCCGTGGCCCTGGGCGAGCAGCGGCGACAGGCGGAGCTGCGGCAGGACCTGGCCGCCGCCCTGCAGCGCCGACATGCCGCGCGCCCTGCTGACTGAGCCCACGCTTCCCCCCTATCCCCCTCTTCCCCCACCGCCTACCACGAGCATCCCCTCTAGCCAGCCCCCATAGCCCCGTTAGCCCACCAACTCCAACACCTCCCTTTCGTTTCCGCATCTGCCCAAATTCTTTAGTATTATAAAAACATAATTTAATCATACAGGTATTATTGCTTTCATCGCTGCAGTGCAGAGGATGCCTTTTGCACAAAAAACCTTATCGGTTCAGAACCGTGATAAAGTCAGGGGTCTCACAACAAAATAATATGGTAGTCTAATGGAAGTTTTTTGGACACTGCCTTATTTATAGCTAACTATCGAACATTGCAGCGATGGAAAGAACTGGACTTGTAACATCGTCTTTCAGTACTATTATAAAGCATATTGTATTATTGGAGTTCATTCTGCAAGCAGAGACCCGGGGAATTGTAATACATACCTCCATGAAAAAAATATTTTAACTTCATTTTAAAGTTTGGCATTTTTAAAGAAACATTTTCTTTCTATACAATAATATTATTAACAAGCGATAAATACATCAATTATGAAATTTGTATCCGTCAAAACTTAAAACGATTCGGCATATTATTATATATAAATAATTAATAAAAATATTATGTACTTGTATAAAACCTAGAATAAGAGTATCAATGGCACGTGTGGTTAAACTACATTATCATTTTTTCACCCATGATACATTTTTTCTTCTTTTTTTTCAAGATAAATAATATTATAGATAGAATTAGCTATTTTTCTTAGTTTCCACTGTAATAAAATTACCTGTAAATACAAAAATATACTGAGGGAAGTTCCCGAAGATCCTACAAGCTTAAGAATGCGGTACGGAATACAGCAGAGACTGTTCAAAACAAGTTTAAATCAAAATTTAACTAAAGAGTATCTTTAAATCAAGTACTGAATTAATCCGTATATTTAAATTTGGATAGGAAAGTCGTTATAATGCTTTTTAGTTAAATAATATAATATTATCGCTTATTATGACTGTATTGCTATCTCTGACACTTAATATAATCTAACAAACATTGTGATGAATGAGTTAGGTGGTTTATATTTTATTTTCCTTAGGAGGTCGTATTGCATTTACAAATTTTGGATGATTCGTTTGTTGCTGAAATAAAATTATCAAAGCGAAATCAAAACATATTTTATGTCTGAAGCTCTCTTGAAAACACTCCCTTACAATTAACGCTGGATTTGACAGTCATTATGTTTGTACGTAATGCAATGTTAGCTAATATCCATTTCCTTTAGAAATACTTAACGGTATGATTGATTTTGATAGGTAGTTTAGTGAGTAGGCTATAATAATATGTATAATAAAACTTCACTTGTGAAATCTTGGCTTGGTCTGTTCTACAACAGAACCTGATGCATGATGTTGGTGAAAAGCGACCACACTACAAGTGCGGGTGGATGGCTGTCAAGTACAAACTTCTTTTGATTTCCTAAGCGAAGCAGAATGAGCGGGGAATGTACTAATAAGTGATTGGTTTATTGCATTTATTTTCGCCCTTTAATCACTGTCTTATTTGACTGATTTGCTTGGAGGCCTAGTGCAAGTGCAGATTGTTCACTTTTTTTTTATTTTTTATTCTGTGTTCTGTGTGACCAGGTGGTAGATGGTGTTGATTTAAAAAATTATTAAACGCAAGTTCTCAAATAAATATTAATGTGCCCCACTCAAAGTAGAAAATAAACATAGCCACAGTTTTTACCCCCATGTTATTCTGAAACATTGGAATATAAATTTAAAATTTAAGAACATGCAATATGTACTAGTTTTAATATCAATAAGGAACTCCAGTCAATTTTTACTTTTTATTCTATTCATTTTCTAACTTAAGTATTTTTTTTAATGTTATTTTCATACTTAAAATAATTTTCAAAGTTTGAAATTCTTGTATGGTTTTTTGTTTAATATCAAATCCAATTCCACAAGAGTAGACAAGGAATCAACAACCGTCAAAATAAATAATATACACTTTTTAAATAATTTATATTTACAGCAGTGTGCGAGTCTTAATGCCCGCATTCTTAATGCATGCCACCCATAAGGAAGCGACTTAAGTTCTGTCAGGAACCGCGTACAAATAACAGGGCGTTTTAAGTCTCTTATGGTGTTAACCGATTTTACATTACGATTTATTAATTCTATATAATAAAATTTATAATATCCATAATCAGTATTTGTTGATTTATATTCATTTTTTTTGAGCCTTAATGTTTTTCACTGGAGTTCCTAATAAAGAACAATAGTTCAGAATAATTTGTGACAAAACAATGAAAAAAAGTCTGTACACTCGCATCTGTAAAGTAAAGCCTTATTCATAAGAAAGTAAAATGTTCAGCACCCTGAGTTTCTTTTGTGCTAGTTTTAAGCGCGCTTTCCACTGCGAGTGGAGCGTACTTCGTACGGACTCCACTCGACTCACAAACGTAAACTGCTTCCAACACTTGCTTCCATCTAAAATGAGGTGAGCGGGTCAGACTGAATGAGGTAAAATAGGTTTCAACGAATCCGCTTCACTAGCAGAGCAAACTCTGCACGAACTTTGCTCGAATCCCAAACAAAGTGCATACAATTTCTTCCATCAAAAACGAGGTGAACAGAGTGGACGAGTTAAAATTGGTTCGAACGAGTCAGTTCTCCCACGAATTTTTAGCGGACTGCAGTAAAATAGCTTTGCTATCATATCTTGTTTAAAAATATCGCCTTTTTATAAATGAAAGAAGTTATTGAAATTGTTGTCGACTGACTCGGTAATTTTTAAATTTTTCTTGTAAATCCTAAAATAGGTATGTAATCTCGTTTAAATGGTCTCTCTTTGTATATGGTTACTTATCCAAAACTTTGGTTTGGCTCGCTTCTTTTTATAAAAGTACATTAGTAAACATTTCTTTATTGTATTCATGCAATCGTAATCATTTTCACTAAAATCAGTAATTATACTAAAAGTACATAACTATTTCTCATTTTCTGTTCAGATCATATCTCGCATAGGCAGTAGTTGAAGGCAACAGCTCTTTTCAGCAACAATGTTTTGTTGGAAGGTCAAAGTTATTTCTCTCATTTGCTACCCCCACTTAGCTCAACACATTCCCCTCGCTAGCAGTGGAAAGCCCGCTTTAGCCCTTTACTATAAAAAGGTATTTACATTTTCACTATACACAAGTTTTTAACAACAAAAGTGCCAAGAAGACAAATCCACTTTTGTTTGCTTTCAATAAATATGTATTTCGAGAACTAATTAAAGATAAAATTTAAAATAGTTTTGGTTTTTGCCAGTAATGTTTACAGCAGCCATTCAATGTTGGGCTTATGATTCCCATGTGTACAGGTAAATTATTTTAAAGAGATTCTTGCTTGTGTAGTGGTGAGGTGTACTGATCAAAAACAGATATTTACCTTTTTAATGCCCAATGTTTTTAAATGGAAATTGAAATTCAAATTTAAAAAAATCTTTATTGTACAAATAAAATATAACGTTCAAAGGGTTACAGCTTATCGGTACATCCTATTTCTTACAGTTAACCCATTACAAAAATCACAACCTAATTTTATCGAGAAGCTATGGCCTGAATTTTTTCTTAGGAGAATTTTTTTATTGCTAGAAAGCTCATAGAATGAAAAATAAAAATAACATTGTCAAATTGAATCACAAGGTTAAATTTTAACTGTCTAGTAGAGTTGCACACAAGCAACTTTAGTTGCAGGCAACAGTTTATCACAGCTTCAAAATCCATTGACGAATATGGAGGTCGCAACACTAAGGACGGGTTCAAAAAATTCAAAGCTAATTTTCAAGTTCTGTGAAAGTTGTATTCAAGTTATGTTATTATTCCAGTTCTGTGAAGCAACTGGCCCATGATGATGTAATAACAGAATTTGAATAGAACTTTCACAGAACCTGAAAATTAGTTTTGAGACTTGATGAATTGTTCAAATTCTGTGAAACAATCCATCCAGAGATTTTTCTTGAATTTGTACAGATTTCGAAATAGTTACTAACTATCGCCGCAACGGAAGTTGTTTGTGTGCTCCTGGATTTACTTTCAAAGTACTTGAGCACTGACACTAGGTGAAAATAATTATTTTAAATTCAATCATTATATTTTTAAAATATAGTAATAATTGATAAATGTCGCTATGCACCCAGTATCTTTGAGCTTCTGCAGGGTAAGGGGGGACTACAGGCGGGTGTTCTAAACTAGTTCGAAAACCTTTTATGAAACTTTATCGTGCAATATATTATTGTTCTGCACAAATTCATTCAAACGTAATATAATATTTATCCTCTTTAAAATGATTTGCTTATAAATTCTTATCAGATTCCATATAAAAACCAAATGGTGAAAATTGTATTCTGCTATAAGACTTATTTTGTGAATGGGGCTTAACAGATTTGCAGATTCACTTTACCACACACACAGCACTTCATGTCCAGTAAATTAGATTATTCCGAATCGTGCAATATAGGTTGTTAAATATTTATGTATTTACTTGCACAATATAACTTGGCCATTATCGTCCCGTGTGTTATTTTTTAAAAATTGTATTATGTATTTTTAAGTTCTTATAATTATTATTCTTTATTAAAGTTCTTTAAAAATCTAAATTTATATTCTTGTTGCGAGTTGTGCTTCATTATAATAATATCAAATGACTGATTGCATACACATTAACATCTCCTTACAATTTAATCAACATCTAAATAAGGGAAGTTTCATAAAGTCATTGTCTGTAGCATTGAGAGATTGTAATTTGCAGATGCAGAAATAATCAGCTATGTGGTTTGTTATTGTATTGCTTTACCCTGGAGTATGTGTAGTCCAATTTATATTAGAAAAAGATGGATACCACCTGTTACAGATTTGCTAAGCCTACCTCTACCCCCCCACCTTAGTTGATCTCAGAGCCCAAAGCCAATTTTTCTGGTTTTGCTCAACCATTTCGACGGTCCCGAAGAACAATGTCGGATGTGCAAATTTGTAGTTTTGCAGTAGAAATGTTTGAAGTTAAGTTTCCGCTTTTTACTGGTTTTGTGATCAAGAAATATAATGTTGTTTAATATTTTACACTAACCTATATTTAATTGGAGAAATATATTATCAAAAATAGTAAAAATGCAGAAACGAAACCTTAAAAAGCTCTATTGCAAAACTACAAATTTGCATTACATTGTTCTTTTGGACGGTCGATTTATTCCACCTTACTCACTGAACTTACATAGTACAATAAATCAAAATTTATATACGAAAGCTGGCATAGCTTTACACTAAACACATTTAAAAAAAAATAAGGGTTCAAATACCTATTCCTTCATATAACACGTAGTTTCAGTAATTTATTTTGCATAAAAGGTGACAAATAAATAACTAGTTTATGACTTTTTTTATTTTATTTAAAAAATAATAACTAATAAAAGAAAATAGTTTCATAAATGCATTATTTTTATTTGCTTTGATAAAAATTTGGGGAGCTGATACGATGTGGATGTGACAATAAATTCATTCCCATCAGCGAGGAATAATTTTTTTAAAGAATATAAAAATTAGTATTAAAATTCCTGGCCAAATCCATCGTCAAGCGTCAATTCCATTTTCGGTTTTAATATTAAGTGCAACATGTACATAGAATTAACAGCGTAACATTTAATATTTGAGTTCATTTTACGAAAGTTATTGCATTGCGCAAAAAGTTTTATTGTAAAGCATAACAAATAATTATATAACGTCTACATTATTTCATGCCTTTTTAATTAACCTATTCCCTATAAATTAAATATTATGTTTCAAGACAATATTATTTACTACATAATAATTTCAAGAGATTGTGTATGTTTGGAATTCGCAAATTTCAATTAGTTTTTCTAACCACTCTATGCTAGGTCACCTCATAATTGGTAGAATGTAGGTGTCAGGGTGATTGATCTTAATACGAAATTAATCAGATTATTCTTTGAAACATACATCAGATAGTTTAAGAGGCCCATTAGTGTTAAAAATAGAAAGAACTAAAACTACAATCTCATACTAACACTCATAAAACAGTTTCAGTTGCGTTTTACTTTAATAATTGACCCAAAAAAATAGGGGGAGGGTGGCAAGAGAAATTTTTAGTGAAAGGATCACCTTCTCAGAATATTCTGAGAAAAAAGAATCAGTTCCTCGAAAATTAAAAAATGTTGTAACATTTTTACTAAATATTCCAATTCCTCAAAGAAATAATTGACAGTTCCGGTGACATCGCAGGAACCGGTTCCATGTAACCGAGGGCAGGAAAATATTGACCATCTCCACAAGGATTTGCTTTGCTTCATCTATCCTTTCTTTGACCTGAATGGCTGTTCTTTCTCCAGGAGGGGTGACTTCTACAGTGGCTAGATCGTCACATTATGAAGACCAACGAGATAATTGCTGTAGGAATTTGCAGTCAAATTAAGGCTAGTCCATGAGCTTCTATATTCATTTGCTCTAAGAAATCTACCATTTTCATCACCTGAGAAAAACAAATCACTTTAAGTCACATGTCTAGTAAATTACAACCAACCTATGTTTTAATCTAACCTCCAACTTTTTAAGTTGAAGGGAATTGGAAGGTTCTTCCAATACCTGGTGTAGTCAGAACAGAATAAGTTCAAAAATGTTTTCACAGATGTCACATTTCGAGAAGTGTAGTACCTCACAAGGAATGTTTGGCAGACCTAATACTGTTATCTATCGAAAAGATGCTGTGCTTGCTTAATTCTGGGACAGACCACGCAATATTCTCGTGGCTTGGCCTATTTCAGCATATCGCTCGCCATACACTCCCATTGGAATTGTATGGCGAGCGAAATGCTAAAAGAAGCCATGATGCGTATAGTGTAATCTGTCCTAGTATCTTATGCAAGTTTCAATGATTTCACCAGCTTGTGATGTACTTCTGACTGCAGGATCTGGAGCCATTGTGTGAAAATGCACAATTATTCTCATAAGCAGTGTTAGTTTGTGACTTTTAAATGAGCTAGAGTACTAAGATTGAAAAATAAAAACTTTACTGATGATGTAGTTAAAGATTTATATATATTTTCAAAATATTTTTTTTTGTCCGAAGATATCAAGATTCTTTCAGTTAGGTGGGGACACTCTAACCTAACTGAAAAATCTTCATACAAAAATTGTAGTTAAAAAAAAAAAAACATTTCGGCTATAACATCAATAAAGCTGTATTTTTCAATCCACTCTAGCTGTGGAAGTGGCCACTTTAAGTCACGTGCCACCACTGGTTCTACAGCTAAAGGTGAAACTAGTAGGTACGTAATAGAATATTCTTAGAGGTGTGAAAGTCGCCAATTTATTTGAATGGATTTGAAAATACATAGAATCATAATAATTACTCGGCTGCAAGTAAAATTACATTATGAAACTAAAAGCATTACACATTATTTATTAACATCATGTCTATTTCCATCTGTCATTTTCCAAACTTCAAGGCATAAAATTGACATAAAAAAATGGTTAGATTGTATGGGAATGAACCAAAGATATTAGAAGAACGAGATGTGCTATGCGCAGTTCGTACTGAGTGGAATTGTTTTGCCGAGTGTCGCCGGTTTTGTTCACCAATACTACTGCACACCTTCGCTTACGCTAAAGTATCCACACTAATACATAGAACAGATTTCTGTGCGTACACGTCCTGATACCGTTCGAAGTACCCTAATTAGGTAGTACTCCGGCTACGGTCCGGCGGCCAACATAGCATATCTCGTTCTTCTAATATCTTTGGAATGAACCCTCTACCCCTCATTTGAACGGTTAGCCCACAACCACCAGTACATATTTTATCCAGAACAAGAATGAGCGGAGAAAGTTGAAACAAAATCAGCAGCTTTAGGCAGTATTTTTTATTGCTACAGAGGCCATGCCATTTTCACGCTTCATTTAAAGTAAGAAAATATGCCACTTCACAGCAATAGCACTCTTCTCTTCTACTTGTGACTCGCGTGACTAATTTTGCAGGGGCCATAAAACACGGACTGCTACACAATACAATAAGCGCTACAGGACTAACATTTCCACAGCAACTAGTCAGACAAACGTACGCACTGGGAATCGTGATACAAGTCTAGTCGGAAAGGAAAGTTAACTACATGATCAGGTTATCACCACACGTAAATAAATGTTCAGATATTTTTCCACAAAGGATTTTATTTTATTGGTAAAAATAATTGCAGAAAATGATAATAATCACCATCCAGAATTTCCTTAAGTAGCTCAAAATCATCGTTACAAGCCACTTCACTTCTACACTTCCTTTCTTCCAAAATCAGTTCATAATATATGTACACTCGATTGGTTAATATGTTCTAATCCGTGATTCTTCTCCTGTTAACAATAATATTCTACAAGATAATTTAGTGTAAAGTATCTTAGAGAGAAATCTCTTAATGCACAACATGAGATCACTAAATCATAATGGAGAAGCAAGGCGACAGTTCTCCGAGTGAGGCAGCGGTCGGTCGGTCGGTCGGTCGGTCAGCCGGCCCTGCCAATGTCTGTTATAGCTCTATAGCTGCAGCCAACCCAACCACTGCCTACTGCGCTGCACACCAGCTGTAGACCAACCGGCCACTAGCCATCACGCCACCCAAAACAAGAGAAAGATGCAAAATAAGCCCACTGGCTGCTCTGGGGACCGCCTGAGACGGATCAGGCCAACCTCTGCATGACATTAATAGCATTTAACAGTTCAAAAATCGGCAGAAAAATATCAACGCTCCATATTAATTTTTTTGTTTTTTATATTTTATTTATAAACTTTCAATAACCGTCATTTCAAATATCATATCCTGATAATTAACAAACATACCGCAGGCACTGGGCAGAGGTGGACTGCGTACCCACCTGGAAGAGAAGGTTGCAGGTAGTGGTAGTGTCACACCGTACAGTGTCAGCCCACCTCGCCACATTCAACTGGAAACTGTATACATGCTATAATTACATTATGAAATAACAGAATTCAGTGATAAGCCAACAAAGCACATTGACTAATAAATGCGGTAGAAAGTCAATAACACCAACTACCTTTCCTATGCGAGTATTATTATGTACAAGGCAAATGAAAACATGAATGGTATCCAAAAGGCTATTGTTAGTTGGCAGGATCACTTAAAATGACGTCCTTTATTGTTAAAAACATAAATAGTTAAGAAAATGGCGTACAGCGTATATGGAAGAGTGTATAGAACTAGGTGGTTATTATAGACACTAAGGGAGTCTGACTGAGACGTATGTATGTAGTGTGTATGTAGGGGCGGGAGGGGCAGACGACAATGATGATTAGAAAACACATACGGCTTCGGCCGAAATCACTTCCGCACACAAAACTTCCTTCTTCTTTTGTCATTATTTATATATATTTTTTATAAAAGACCAGTCCATGTATTATGTTTAAATGTATCATTACAATAATGAGAGTGTAGTTAGGATGACGCAGAAGGGAGCCACCGCCAGCTTATTTATCCAGCGCCGTATTGGCCTTGATGGCAATGACGCACTCCTCTCCGCAGGACTTGAGCACGGTGCACTGGAACAACAGATAGAGGAAGGGGCATTAGTGGGTGGGCGGTCCTCACAACATACATACTATACTAAACTATCACTAACAGACTACTTCACTCACCAGCAGCTCCTTGCCAACCTCATGGTCGGCGCGCAGCTGGGTGCCCAGGTCTCCGTCGGGGATCTTCAGATCCTCGCGCAGATCTCCGTTGTCAGCCATCAGGGTCAAGTAACCATCATCTATGTCAGTCAGCTGGTAGTCCTCGCGCTTCACGTGTGGCACGTCCATGTTGTGGGTGGAGGGGCAGATATCTTCATACCTTGGGGTATCAGACAAACATACTCATTAATATAGTCAACTAAAAGGATTACTGTCTGCCTTATCACTTGGCTTAGCTTAGCTGGAGAACTGAGATTAAATAAGTTTATTCAAATTTTAACTTCAATTTCAGTGATTGATGTATTAACAGATACCACATAATATGATAAGATTTATCCACATTACATATATGTATCTTTAAAAATAAAATTAGGTGGAACAACAAAAGTGTGAAACAAACAATTAATTATAACAAATATTTCTATGTTCACAGAGCACATTTTACAATATGGTTGAGAGTTCCTAACCATCATACAAAATCAGCAATAATGCAACATTCACCTAGTTTGATATACGTAAGATCCTGAAGTGTCCCGGGCACGGATACTATATCAATAATTGTCAATAGGAAATTGATGCGAAAAGCACAACTGACGCAGCGGAATGATTGTTTCGATTGACAATTGTTCGTTGAGTTGCTCTATCCATCGAACCTTTTGGAATTCAGTTTCATCGCAGAATGAGATTACTTATAATTGTCCTGAGTTATGAAAAGTAAAACCAAAAGATTATAACTGTATTCGCACACTTTAGGTACTGTTTCCGCAGACGTCCATACAGCAACTGGGGTGAAAATATCGACAGGTTGATTGAAATTCTGTCTATTCGTACTTCAATGCAAATTGTCAATGACGCAAGCACATTGACAACTAACAATGATCGTATCCGGACCCCTTTATACACATTACATTGGAATGAACAAAGAAATTGAATAAAGAAAAACAACTAAACAAGAAATAAAAACACAATCATATAAATCTTCATGGTGGCTTGGTATATTGATCATGTCAATGATCAATGTTTTGAAATTACATATTAACTAACCAATAAGACGAATTAGTGCGACAACAATGTGACAGTTGTAAAATAGCAGAATAATATGATATAGTGTGATGTGGTAAGGATTTTGAAAATAACAAGTTATTACATTTTGAGTTCACAATGATGGCCAGTACAAGTCGAGGCAACATTTAAAAGGGTGGTACTAACTTTTTGCCATTGAATATGTCGATTCCGACCATGTGCACCTTGGCGTGTCCGTGCTTGCCAGTCTTAGAGGTGGACATCTCCACGATCTTGCAGGGCCTTCCCTTGAGCATGACAAAGCCGTTCTTGCGAAGGGCAGAGCACTGCATAGGGAAGGTGGCTGAAGCCCCCGAATCTCCAGTTTCGAAGTGGGTATCTTCCATGTCAGACATTTTGGCAGATTTTTGTTTCTTCCTATTTATCTAGTAAAGTGGCTGCTCGCACCAACAACTTGTGGTGGATCTGTGGATAAATCAAAAGCACTTAACATTAGCTAAAATTTTCATAAATTGATGAATTAATTGCGCAAATTGTTTTGAACAATTTTGTTAAATATGTAGCTCGATTGACAAAAATGATTCCGGAAATTTTTTCGCAGCCAAGACAAAAAATGAAAATGGATGAAAAAGAAAACACTTTCACTGTAATAAGTGTTCCCGGATATTGTTATTTCACGCCGCCACAACCCATCCAAATGAAAAGGTTGACACTGTTGACATTAAAGCGAAATTTTTTTTAAATACTGTCGACATAGCCGTACTATCGACAACTCAAAAAAGGTAATCATGAAGGAGGTTATTTTTTACGAACGTTTTTTCGTTTTGCGCAGCCACAACAGACGTTGGCTTTAGAAAAATGGTTACAGTATCTTCAAATACCACGATTGAGCTGCAACAAATGTTATCACTGCAGAAGGGAAGTTTGTGCAAAAAAAATCCGTAATTTTTGATAAAAACTCAATTGTGGAGGAAAATATTGACCTCTAGTGGCAGCATGATGTAGACATGTGGCTCTATACATCTATCACAAAAGTTGACATTTAGAAAAAATTACGCTATGCAAAATAAATAATCAACAAACGGATTGTAAAATTGCGATATCCGATGCTCGCTTGCGCGAATTTCTCTTCAATCGCAATATTGTTGGCCAAATAAGACGAAAGCCGACAAAAAGACGTGGTTTGTTAAGTCAAACCAGCCGGTCAAACCGAGCACGAAAACATTTCACTGGCACGTATAATTACTACAAGACCTTTAATAATTGAAGTTATATATGAGCACTACATGGAAATACTTACAAAAATCAATTAGTACAGGTAACTACACATAAAACCACAGGAAAATGGAAATATTTATCGATACTCACATGTGACTAAGATGGGTTCTTCAACCGAAAGACCCTGTTGCGCCTGCGTAGCAGATTTAAGAATCACTTCCTGCGACGGGGACGACAAACACTATTTCAGCGCATCAACTATTCGCGCTAATTTCAAATTCATTAGCTTATTTTCAAGAGATTTTTAAGTTTTTAAAACTATTTTTTACTCTCATTTATAGAAGAATAATTAATTCAAAAAATTGGAACGATTTAGGTAGCGCTAGATTATTTTATTGCAAAACTTTGATCAAAAAAGATTTTTGAAAATTGACACCATGAACTCTGTTTTATCATCTGCGTCAGAAGTCAAAGTTTCTAGAAACTGTCGATAGATATCGGTAGTGATGTGCGAATCATTACACGTCAGCTTTGACGTTTTGTATCATTTTGGCGGGATTTTTTATGTTTTGTGGCGTCATTGCTATTGATAAATAAATAATCTCCGTATTTTACTATGTACTCATTTTTACTTCCACTCGTCAATAATTTTTATTTTAGTTTCGCGAATCAAAATATTACAAAAATAAAAGTATTGAGATTTTTTTCCAGAATTTTTATTACCCGTATCTACTATGATTTTTAAAGTTCTGTTATATAGTACCTATAAATTGGTATTTTTTAAAAGCTTTTCGACGTCCTTCAAAATAAATCTGCAGTTTTCTAGTTGAAAAAAATATTTTATTCAAATGACATGGACCTACACATATTTTATTTTACTTTTACTATCCGAACTATTTATGATAGCTAGTAGTAAATAGCAAAAAAAAATCTAATAAAAATGCCCAGAAAATGTTGTGACGATGGTTATAATATTATTCAAAATCTTTATTTTTCCATAATTACTCGGATGTGTGAAATATACTATAATCGAAACATTCTCGAAAGTAGCAAAATGCCATCAATTGATAGACAGTGTCCATCCCTTGTGGGGATCGAACCCACGACCTTTGGATTAGAAGTCCAACGCGCTATCCTCTGCGCCAAAGGGACACGGAGCGATGCGGCTCCAAACCAAATATCGATATTTGGACAAAACTGGGAGTCGACTTTCGGCGCTTCAACGTACAAAGGTCGTTTTCTTTACGATCTGATCTCCGCACATTTACACAGAGCAAAACTAGTTCGTAAGTAATACAATAATACAGAATCTTCACTACATGGGTCTCTCGTTCTCGACGGTTTTATTTTATTGATGAAAAGGTCAAATTATGTTTTCATACAAAACAGCGAAGAAACAAACCACTTGATGGAAACGGAAACTTTGATACAAATTGTAGGTGGCGCCATGAACCTGTCAACAACAACGACAAACTGGAGACGGAACAACAAACTTAAACAAACATTACTTGATATAGAAATATAATATACCCACTAACTATAGACTCGTACGTAATCTTCTTGATAGTCATGGGGAGATATTTTGTTGTATTGAGAATAAATATACAGTTTTGTTTAGAGATTGACGAAATTTTGCACAATTGGCCTACAAAATAAGAGAAAGATTTTTAAAAAACCACAACATTCCCATTTTACCACCTCTTAAAGCAGAATTTTGATACTTCGTGATGGAAATTTGCACACTTGACTTTAAAAATAAGAGAAAAAGACTGTCTACATCTGATTTCGGAAAACTGTGCGTAAATCTCGGGTAACGCCGGGGACGTAAAACTTTCTTCGACAGGTTGGTGCGAAAAATGCGCCTTCCAAGGTTAAACTCAAAAGCTCGATGACTACAAATTTAAAGCTCAAAGTTCATGTTAAAAGCTTTGAAATAAAAACACAGTAATACATAAATAAAATACGTAATAACATTACGGAAATTATTTATGTCTCGTCAATATGGTACAAGAACAACAAAAACAACAATATAACAGATTATCAACTTATCTGTAAATAATAACGGAGATCCCTAAATAAGTTATACCTTTTCCCCAGTCCAAAGGCTACATAGATTTGGAAATAAATTCAGTTCCGTTCACGTTTTTGTATTTTTTCAATACTAAAATTTAAATTAAAAAAATTAACAAACTAAACCTTTAGTTGCCGTGAAAATAAAAAAAAGTTAACAAAATAGAATGTTTTTTAGGTTTTCTATGTGATCTAGATTCATTAGTTTCGCGCATAGGTATATATTATTTTTTTACATTAACTCGGAGGCCGTAGGGGAAATAATTTCTCTCATGTCGTATTTGGGAATGCTGCGTGAAGGGCCTTTTTAATGAAAGGAGGGAGTGAACCTGGCTTCTTTCTGGAGGGCTGGAGCTGGCTTTTGGGAACAGTGTCTAGGAGTAGAATCTTCACGCTAACAACTGATACTTTCTTTTGCACCATTGGTGTTTCCAGTCAACCAGTTACCCTAACCTAACAAAGAGTTAGAATAATAAGTAAAATATCAATTGTGTTATTTTTGGATTGTAGAATGATTAAAAATTTGTTAAAAAGTTGACAAAAATATTTAAATCAAATTAAAAAATAAATGCCTTGAAATGACTTTTTTGTGCAGGTAAGTGCCATGGTATTGAACAAATGCGAATAAGAAATATTCCATACGCACTTTTAGCCCTGTACCAAAGTGTCAAAATATTTTTTGTATGTTATTCCCTAGGTAGGTAACAATTTTTTGTTCGGACAATCCGTAAAATATCTACTTAATATCGTTGCTTCCACCGCAAAATTACCTAACTGCAAAAATGTACTTTTACAGGAAAGCGAAAAAACCTTCCCATTTTAAAATTAGACTGATTTTTTTATTTTAATAAAAGACCTATCTAATGAATATTTTTTTCATTATATTTTATTTGGACAAAACATTTTTTTTTAAACGGTGTAGTGGCAATGTTAGATAAGTATTTTTGCTTTGAAAATTTTTTTCAATTATGGATATTTGCACGCAAAATTTACTACCTAGTAGTACTTCCAGAACAGAATATTTTCATAATATTCGTTTTATAACACTAAAGTGACTAAAATAAAATAAATCAACAACAAGATGAACAAAAAATTAATAAATTAGACGTCTTCGGTCTATCAAATAATAATGATTTTGGATAAAATAATATAAAAAATAACACTGTTCTATGACACTTAAAATGATATTTAATGAAAAAGTTTATCATAAAACTCCCAACAGAATTTCGGAAGCACACTTTTAAAATCCTGGAGGTGGTTGAATTTTTCAATTTTGTTTAATTTTTCATCTGTCTCTTATACAGCTGTGCTGGTTGAGCGTAGTCGTTTAAGGTTGAAACTGGTGGCTTTAATAATGGCTTCCACGAATCATTATAATTAAGTTTAAAGTTAAGTCTACCAGCCAAATATTGCAAGCATCGTAAATCTTCTACTGTTGGGTCATCTCGTCTATGTCCTGGACGAATTGAACTATAGACATTAACATCGTCATAATTCAAAAAATATTCGTAACTTAAATACTGAAGTGGGTTGAAAAATTCTAGCTTCTCTGCATACTCCCAGATAATCGGTTGGGAAGTAGATTTAGTTATTTATAAGTATTCATTCAATTAAACATGGCAGCTATGTACTTCCATTTGGGTATGACCCTTTTCTAAATAGTTATGCTCTATTTCTATATTAATGTGAGTTAAACTTAATCTAAGTAGTGCGTTTGAAAGAGTTGTGTTTTTGTTTTGATAACCACAACCATCTGTGTACAAAACTATATTTTTGTTTGGATTTTTGCTGCTATGTATGATTCCAAAACTTTCACAAGTATTGTAGAAAATATATTGGCAATCAAACCCCCTTCACACTCATCCCATAGGTAGCAATAGCAATCCTTTGTTACCATGTTATAAATCGTATAATTGTGGACACAAAGTTTTGTTTTATAATAAAGTGCACTTGCTTTCAAAACAGGGGGCAAGTTTTACAGCTTGCATATCAATAGTGAACGTATGCCCTGCAAAAATGTGACGGAAGCTTCGTAAATTAGATTCTTCGTAGATTCTTTAAAAAAAATTATCATTACATTTCCTTCCCTTCTTCCATAATTGTATTATTATTGCGTCTGCATAGTGGGACTTTCGAATTGGATTTGTGTGTGTGCATACCACTTTTGAAGGCTGTAATCCAATTTGTGACAGTAGCTGGATCTAAATCAAAAATACTGTCAAATGTTTTCTTACAAACTTGCTTTTTTTTCTTCCCCATTTTTCAAGTAGTAAACGTGAGAATATTGCCTTCTTGACTCTCACAGGCAGAAGGCCGCTTTGTAGGAATAGTATCTGTTAAAGAGCTGATATATATTTTTTTCATATCCCGGTTCATATTTTACCAAAAATAAGTACCTAAACATTTTTTGCCTCTGAATATCATTAAATTCATGACAATGTTTGTTTTTAGAAGTCAGGCATTTCTTTGAAGAACAAATAGGTGCCTGGGATTCACTCAACAAGTATTTTCCATCATTTTGTTTTTTAAACCCATATAATCCTTTCCCTGCATTCTCCTTCTTTTGTTAGTTTCTCTTGTAGATATTGTTACTATGTTAGTATCATTTTCTAAACTAACATCTTCAATATTGTCAACACTCGTACTCGGAGGAAATTGTTTTCCTTGGGACATCGCCATCAGAATTTGAATCATCTGAGCTACTGCATTCTAATGCAGCCTCGTAATCAAAATCTAGGTTAACAGATACATCTTTCTCTATTATTTTCAGAATTATATGAAATGTTGCATTCTGGTACAGCTTCGTTATCCGGATCTAGATTTTCAGACACTTTTTCCTCAGTGAAAATCATTTCAATAGTATTTAATTCATTCCCAGGATCATCGTAAGGAAATGTAATAATATCATCCATCAGCAGAAGTTGCACAATATCAACGGCAGACAAGTTATTCTCATTCATTATATATGATGCAAAATTTGATAACTGCTAAAAAAAATGGCGGTAACAAAAATATTCTAACTTGCAAAAATCTATAACAGACAAGTTCAATAAATTGTTATATTTAAACATAACTGACTAGTAATAAGTGTATTTCATGTATA
Source organism: Hesperophylax magnus (assembly GCA_026573805.1). NCBI lineage: Eukaryota > Metazoa > Arthropoda > Insecta > Trichoptera > Limnephilidae > Hesperophylax > Hesperophylax magnus. The sequence continues at coordinate 12,382,562 of JAIUSX010000002.1, forward strand.
AAATGGATTTATAAATACCTTATATATATTTTTCACAGTTCACTTTGCATGGTAAATTCTATTTAAAATTACAATTTCGGAGTTTGAATGCAGCGCAACACAATGCGTGAAATTTCTCAAGTTAAAATGGTAGTTAGATAATTTTGCAGGCACAAATGAGAAGCTGTCAGATAGGTAATTTAGTATTTGAATTTTGTTTTAAAAACCATATTTTTGTTAATTGTATAATTTTGTATGGACGTAAGGGTCATAATTGCTGACAAATTTGCATCATTAGTCCAAAAAGTGAAAATTGTCAGTTAGGTAATTTTGCGGTGGAAGCAACGATATGTAGTATAACGTTGGGTTATACTGTATAACCCAACCGAATAAATAAACCCAACGTGTGTAAGAATAAGGTCCGAGATGCGATTGTGACAAATAACATATTACCTAGTATAAGAAGACAATGAAATATGCATTGTTAATTGCTTGTAGATGGAGAACACAAGCAAAAATACCTACACGAGTAGTAGGGATAGGCAAAATAAAACAAAGCAGCTTTAATAGTCTTCGCTCAAGTAAGTTGTTGGTATGTTAAGACGAGACAATACCCTAAAACAACGTCGGATTCTTAACGACGTAAGTGAAGAAGCCATGCACAGAAATATGCGAAGCGCAGCCCTGGTGCATTGGACAGACCTGCGGTTGAATTTGTCCTAGCAAATCTCTAAAATAAAGTGGGAATCTCAACGACATAAGTGATGTAATCTGTAAAACAATATTCGGCGCGTGGCCCGGCAAAATGGACTAACCCAGGTTCGACTTTGTCCTAGCAGGCCTAGAAAATTGATCTTTCCGTAGGGTTTATTTTAATTATTTCTGATGAAAGTATTAACAAAATATCAGATGTTTCTAGAGGGACAACTCGGGGAGTTGAAAAATATCTGGTGCTTACCGCTAATTTTATAGCTGAAAAACTTTTTATAAAATTTACAAACCGTACACAAAAAATAATTTAATCGCAAAGTGCTGTTTTTATTAATCTTAAATATATAACTTACATCTGTAGGGATCCCTCTAGAAACATTTGAGATTTTATTAATATGTTCATCTCTAAAAAGGCTGTCTGTTTGTGCGCTTAGTTTTTCCAAACTACGCGACGGATTTGTATAGGGTTTTCACTATCATTTTGAGAATTTCTTCCGGAAGGTTTATATATATATAATACATGCATATTATATTTATAGAAAGTGGAGAAAAGTCTTCGAGCAACGCCAGGTACACATCAGCTAGCAAGACATAATTAAAATGAGAGCGTCAAGCAAACCCCCGTTATTAAAGTCTTATGTCGCCTTAAGAGTTCGTGTAGTGGAACTTCTCTTTTAGCAGTGTAGATCAGCAGAAAACCATCAAATTTAACGTGACTCTAGAACCTCCTCACGACCTCCACACAACCCGCTAGCATTCTCTACAAACAATACACCATATATCCTTATAGAAAGAGAGTTAGTAGGATCCTTCCCCAGGCTACAGGGGTGTATGGAGTACCTACAGTCTTTAACCCGGTTCTGGTTCGTGATATCGAATTCAACGGCTCTGTCGATCCTGGTCGAAAAATGAAATTAACCGAACCTAATGAAAAAACCACTTCCTTTGCATATTGTTCTGAAAAATCTGTCGTGAAAAGTATACGAGCGAAAAGTTATTGAACCTATATACGGAATAGCCGTCACAGGACGAAAATTTGAAATTGATTTTTATTTAAGGAAGCGAAACTGAAAGTAAAGAAATCTTTATATTTTTTATAGTAAAATTACCCTTTTATTAATGTTTGAATAGACTTACGACATAACTTACGAGCATATAAACATGTGCTTGGGATGCCAGGAGAACGACCACCGTACAAGATTTCATCGGCAATTTCAGAGGGAAGATGCTTTGGCAGCCACCTTAGACAAGCATGAGAAAAATACAGAAGCTATCCTAGAAGAGATTGCGCCTGCAATCTGCGATGAAGTAGGTACCTACCGATTAAAAGTTTTCCTGCAACGGAATGACTGATAGTAGATGATATAAAATTTTCTATTACCATATTTTAACTAATGATTTTACCTTAACTAGTGAAAACAGATTGCTAATGTATAAAAAATTCTTCAAATTATTGGTAATCCGCTTTAAAAACCAGATTGCAAGCCGTTATCCTGATAAACTTTTAGTAAATTCCTAATATATCAGAAAGAGTATTCATGCACCTGCATTAGCCTTGATAATAAATATACCATGATGAAATGCGGACATAATGGTAGGTTTTGATTAAAGAACACGCGTTCCGACATTGAATTAATACTATTTTACTAAAAGTTTATGAGGAAACCTATCAATTCATTTGTTAAGGGTCTGAAATCTCGTTTTTACCCGGTTACGAAGAATTTGAAAATGTTCATAATAAATTAGCAACATTTTTTCATTATGTGCAGGGGCCTGGGTCATATAATGAACCAGTCCACCCCTGATTCCGATTCCTATAGAAGTAGTAAGAAGGTATGTACCTATGTCCCATCGTGTTCCCTGCACCGCACCGGTTCATTAGTTATGCAGGGGGAGGGTTCGTGGGGGCGGGGAGACGAAGCCTTTGATCTCAGATTGATTCCTAAAGGGTCCTTGTCCTTAAATGTGATCTGCTGGAAACCAAATCACGCGGGGAAGAGGGACGAGGAAAAGAAAGCGGGCAGGGATGGAACTCGCGTAGTGAAATATTGTAATAAAAATCTCATAATTTATTCAAGGATCTTTCAATTTGCCCTTTCTTTTGACATAGATCTACCTGAGAGTGAATAAAGTTGGAAATTTATAAGAGCTTCTACAAGCAGCCATCATATGTACTATCTTGCTTCGCAGGTTATGGATTGATACAAAAATATGAATTTTATTAACGGCGGCTTCCGTGGTCGAGGGGTAAGGCTCTCTATCAGCTATCTGGTTCAAATCCCGGCGTGCGCAAGTAAATTTTATTTGATGATTTTGTGTTATTTCACAATTCACTAATTTCAAATAATATATAGGATATATTTGTGGCACGTTCCAGAGTGGAAGATACTCTCACGGTCGTTGTTCCCAACTTTTAGAACGATCAATCTGAGGCTTCGATCAGCCAAGTGATTTGTTCAGTAACGTTCGATTCACCTGTTTCCAAACATGTTTACCGTTGATTATCTTAAGTCGTCCCGCCTACTTTCATAGACCATAAAATGACATCAAAGTAAGAACTTTCAACGTTAAATTTATATTAACGAATTAATTGTGGAAATTTATTATTAATGCATATATTTTTTTAATTACTGTAGTACATAAACCGATATTTAATATTTTTTAAGCAAACGTATGTAATATTTTAAAAAGAAAGTGTTAGCTTTGAATATTTTTCACTCTGTCGACACTTTTTATAACTAGTCATTTACTGAGGAAAGCTTAATCCAGTAGTTTGGCTTCCTTAAATTGGTTGATCACTCAGTCGTCACATTTCTGTTGGAAAGAGCGTAGTTGTGCGTTTGAGCAGTGTTGAGCCAAAATTTCGGCTCAACAGTTGATCAGTAGGATTGGGAACAACGGCCGTCAGTATCGTCCTGGTGTAATACCACAATTAAGAATTTAAATGGCTGTTTGGTGATCAGATCTGAATATCCAGGTACCTATTCACCCCCCTCTTTCCCATCCCCTTCCTCTTCCCACTATCTTCAGCTTCACAACATACCCCATGCCCTCTTGTGCGGTATTTACATAATTTTATTTTTATTGAATTGTCATATTTGAGGATGCTCTATCGATGGATGACTTAGCTAATAGAGGCTAATTCATCAATAAGATGTTTCTTTTCCTCGACGAATGGCCATTGGATGACATGTGAATTTCAACTTTCACCAGTTAGTGGTTATTAGTTGGTTATAGGTGGAGATTATGAAAGTTTCAGTACATAGATTCATGTTACTTTAAAATATATATTTTTTATTTTACTTTTGTTGGTGAAAATCTTTAATAAGCAAAACTAAGTTTCACTAAGCAAAACTTGATCCATTCGACTTCTATTCGAATGCCATAAATTAACAAAAGTGGCGTGCCGTAAATTTTCTTTTCCATTTTTTTTCCAAAAACATTGAAAGAATTTTCTTTTTTTGGAAACAATTTTCAAGTTTTTGTCTGAAGAATTTTTTTTTCATAGACAATATTTTCAGTTTTTTCAATAATTTGATATACATTTCGCTTTGATTGAGCACTTTCCCAAAATAATAATTCGTAATTTAATATGTTTTCTATCCAGATATGGGTTCCATGATAACTCAACACAGTGACAATTCAACACACTTTTAAAAAGTAATATAAATTTTTTTTTTTTTAACCTAACCTAACCTACCTAACCCAGTTAATAAGTTTTTGTTTCATCACTTTCCATGACTTTATATAACTTTTTAAAGATGATTTTTAAAGAATTATCATTGTGATGATTTATCCGGTTACCCCAGATATGGTCCCGAACTAGTAGCTAGTAGGGTAACCGGAGAAAACATAGCAGTGACAAAACAGAGTATGATATAATAATAGGTTAGGTTAGGTTACGTTAGGTATTTTTATCTTCACTTTTATTTAGTTTAGTCATGATATTTTATTGATAAGGTTTGAATTTTTAATTTTGCGTAGCAGCAGATATTAGCATGACGTTTATTCAATTTGATGAACCTAAATATTATTAAAAAACACACATAAGTATTATTTTCAATAAAGAATGGACCCTAGGATCCGCAAAAGTAATTTAATTTTAATTTTAGTAACCATCTTGTCTCGTTTCCTGAGCTTATTTCACGAAAGTCACTTCTAACCTCACAATAACAGTAAGTTAATATTGATTTCGCTTAAGGCGATGCACTACGTCGTGTAATATTTTAAATTGAGCCGCTATCAATAATAACCCTTACGTAGATGGCGATAAGGTTTAAATTCCCGCTTAACACCAGCCAAAAAGTGCCTTTTATTTTATTTTGTGGATGTTCAGTTATAAATATTTAATTTTTTTTCGATCATTTTATAAATAACTTAATTTGCCACATTATAAAATAAAATCATAACCGAAAATGGGTTCGTGAGTAGGAGATTTTGAACTTTAAAGCAGTTTTCATAGGCCTTTACATTATTTTTTTCTGGGCTTATAAAAAGACTTATCTAAAAAATACTCGATTATTTCAAAGGCCAAGATGTATTCTACTCGCAGTATTTAATTAAAGCATCTGAAACATTTCTAGGCGACCAAGTTTTCAAACCAAAAACAGATGATTTTGCATTACTACGTATGGCATCGCCTTAAGTTGTTTTACACGAGCTCTGAATTTCGGAAAATCGATTAAGAAGTTTTTGGTGACTTATTGTAGAAAATATGTGCCACGAATGAAGACGATTTTTGTACCAATAAATTGTACCTACTATCATACTAATATTATACCTACTATTTACTAGTACCTATAATGCTGACCTTTTATTGAATTTCTCTCTGAACAAATGAAAACATGTAAAAAACTATACGGGTCTATTTTTTTCGTATGGATATTTCAAAGGCTCGTAGTGGAAATTACCATATTGTGCAAACCATTCCAAAGTTTTTGGGACATCAGCACGTAGATAGAATTTTGTGATATCTTGAATGATAATCCAATTAATTAATATTTCTGACAGAATGTAACAATTTACTGTCAATAATCCGAACGTGCCGAGCATGATGCTCAAAGTGAATTATCGAAATGCGGCTCACATCATTAATGTTTGTTGCGACTCCTTTCTGTGTGGAAACCAATTACCAGTTGCCAGGAGGCCAGGAAGCGCGAGGAGGCCCGCCTGAACAGGCGTAACAAACGCAATCCAATCAGGGAGTAAATAAAAAAGTACGTGTCTCGGCTGCTGAAGGGAGGAGAGGATCACACCGCGCTCGGGAAGGAAAAGGACGGAAAAGAAATGCCCAATGGAAGTAACCGACCGCTACCATCTGTGCTCCTAATCAAATAATTCTCTTTAGCCTCCAGCGCTAACTTCTATCTATCCTGACTTTTTCCAGGTTATGAAATTTTCAGGATTTGTGTGAAGGGTCAAATCCCTCTCGCTGAACAGATGTATTTACGAGCACATATCTGTTCAACAATTTATTACAATAATGTAAATGGACACAAATATATATTTTTTTAAATAACTTTTAATAATTTTACAAAAATATAACAAATTATAATAATCATCCTTTGTGCTACGCGTAAACACCTTGTCTTGTAAACATTAGTTTATCATTACAAATAATTATAAAAATGTCTTTATTCACAGTGATTTTTGTTGACAATTTAACCCAAGTGCTTGCTAAACTAATTTTGAGAATGTGTGTGCTGTTGTAGACCTTGCATTGTCTTGTTGATGAATAAAAAAATAATCCTAAGCTGCTGCAGATTTAACTAAGTACACAATGTTTTTGAAACATAGGTCAGTAAAAGATCCAAGATTTAATCTTTGTTTCGGCATCGCGACGGGCGACTTTAAAATGGTATATTTACGGGTATGTTTGAAATTGAATTATAAATCACTCTAGTTAGGTAGGTACCTAAACGAGATGCAACACCGATATCATATTTGAAATGGCAAATATTTTGAAACACACGTCAGATTAGTCCCAAATTTGAGTTTTCAAGACATGCTGATTTTCAAAAACACAATTTAACTATGCTACCTGACAAGATGTAATTATACGTATTGAATAAAAACATCCTTCTACTTCAAAGTTACAAAATATTTATGTAACAACGGCGTAACATAACAAACAACATTTATGCAACACAGGTCAACATTTTGACTCTGTCAAGGCATTCTGAAGAGCAAATACCTAGCTAGGTGCCTACCTGTGGGGGCGTAAGAAGGTGGGCAAAGGAGCGAGTAGGGTGGCAGGAGGGAAGCAGCAGAAGTTAGCGCAGACAAGCCGAGAGTTGGCTAAACCAATTGACCGCGGCTCCAATTACCGCGCGGTGCTCGCCGCTCACTAACGCCGTTACCGCTCTCCCGAGAAACATCGCACCGATCAATTTGCTACAATAATTTGTATCAGCGAGTTCTTTCTTCTTCCCTTGTTTGGGTGAACTTCCGATGAACCTGAAACTAGGTAGGTTCTAGGTACTTTCCTATTTGTGTTCGTAGGTAAGGGGTAAGGTACTCACCTAGAAAGGCGGTGAAGGAAGCCTTCTGAAACCAAAATTAATACAGTAAATATAAATAATTGAATAAAGCGCACTTATAACTTTTTAATCCGTAAAAAATCTTATTGAAATGGAGTTCCACGGGTTTCAAAATTAGAATTTTATACACTGTTTTTCCAAAAGATGAACACGTAAAGTTGATAGATAGGTACTGATAAATGAATGAAAAGGATCACATAATTTATTTGAGAAATGGTCAATACACTGGTAATCTATATAGGTAAACTACCTAAATATTATTCTGCATGTTACAATTTTTTTCAATAAAAATTTTTTTATTCCAAAAAATATTAAGGAGATAAGTTGGTAGGTACCTATTAAAAAATTATATTTGTTATTTGCTACACTTGCGGCGAACGGCGTGATGTTTAGTTAATTAGTTATGTATATGAAATATAACCTAGTATGTGTATTAAATATGATATCGGTACCTATCTAGATTATGCTGATATAGGTGACGGTGATTTGTTTATAATATGCTGGTATAAGCTTTTCAAGTAGATACATACTACCGATCTATTTCGAAAGCATCTTATGAAAACCTTCTTACAAAATAATACAAGAGTTTTTTTTATTATTTATTGTTGTTAAGTTTAATTTGTAAACTTCATTTTAATTTAAGTTTTTCTTTTATATATTCAATAATATTTTTATCCAATTTATAAAAAAATCAGCTTATTTGTAAATTGAATAAACAAAAAAATACACTTTTCATAAATTTTTCGAAAAAGTTACCACTTCTACTTCATGGGTAGGTACGTAGGTACCGACAAAGCATTACGTTATAGTGAAATAATTTAAAACTAAGTAGATACTAGATAACTTTTGGTGCCTATCTACATACCGATTTATTTTATTTTGTATTAGTAATAATCAAAGACCATTTTGATTTAATTTAAATTTTATTAGATATATCTGAGGTAATTTTCAAAAACTGAACCAATTTCTGAAAATTAACACAAAAAATTAAGTTACATTTTATTGAATGGGCTTTTTCACTTAAATCAAATATTTTACAAGTTTACTGCGTGATACAGCAACAACAGGAGTTTTTAATGTTTAAATAACAACAACAACAAACAATATTTTTTTTTAAATTAACATAACATATGGTACATGTAATCTATGTAATATAAAAAAGGGAAAAATAAGAGAAAGTTTTAAAAGTGCAGATGGCATACACACATTGACTAATTACACATAATGAAAAATAATAGCACAGGTTGATAATACGTAATTTAATTTATTTCAAATCTTATTTATTAACATCTACATAAACGCTTGAAAAATCATTTTACCTTTCATTCTTTACATCTTCTTTAATTTTCTTATGACTTAGACACAGCAAAATAATAAAACACTAACCTCGGCGCTAGGATCCACAATAATTAAGAACCAATCAGAGATTTTCACCAACAGGTAAATGGAACCAGTAGCCGGAGGCAGGAATTCATGCATAGTTATTTTATTGATTGAAGTGTATCAACAAGTGTCTTTTTTATGATTTTCGAGATTTTTTATGAATTTTTTTCTTCATTGCTTTAGTTATTATTATGTTATTTCTTCGTTGGAATTGGAAAATAATGTTTTCACTTAAAAAAAATTCTGCAAAATTTTTATATATTTTTTATTTACTAGGTCTATTAACCTTTCGCGTGCAGGCACTAAATTATCGGGGTGCTGATTGATTCTAATTTCTTCATAAATTAATTGTTTTTTACTAAATTATGTTTTTGTAAATTGTTCCGTCTTATCAGATAATTTGCTTATATATTTATGAAAATAGTACATAGTCTACCACAAGTAGTTTCCCCAGAATAGCCAGTTATATTGAGAGAAATATATTTTTTTTTAAATTTCCTTAACTCTTTGAATGCCAAAGCTAAATTTTCGCCGTCCGCTGATTCTATTTTCGTAACAACTTATTTGTTTTTTTGCAAAATGCTATTTTGTATAGTGAAGGTATCGTCTTATGGATAAAGTGTTTATACAAAAACATGTTATTGAAATAGTTTATCGTCCACCATAAGTAGTTTCACCAGAATAGTTTGGAGAAATGTTTTTTTTATTGTGCCACCGTAACATCTTATTTGTTTTTTGCAAAATGCTATTTTGTATAGTGAAGGTATCGTCTTACGGATAACGTGTTTATACAATAACATGTTATTGAAATAGTTTATCGTCCACCATAAGTAGTTTCACCAGAATAGTTTGGAGAAATGTATTTTTTATTGTGCCACCGTAACCATGTAGATACGTCGGCGCTCAAGCGAAAGGATACGTTGGCGCACAAAAGGTTAACAGTAACGACACGCGTCTAATTTCTTCGATAATGCTTCCAAAAAAAGTGTCTACTGTGGTTTTTTGATCAAAATTAGGTTAGTTTTTATTTGTGTGAAAACATTTTTTTTTAAATTCAATTCAAAACAAGTTTGGGAAAATCTCGATTTCTTCTCGGAATAATGGGAAAATCATAGAAATGTGAATGTTTTCACGGGGAAACGGGGAATTTGGGGCGAGTGATGCGTGAACTGGCAAGGAAGGTCTCTAGTAAAGGTAGAAAGAGGAAAATAGGGCCAGAGGCACACCTAACCCACAAACTCAGGAATAAACTGTGTTTTTGTAATTTATTTATTTTTTGGGTAGGTAGGTACTGTTGTTTCAAATTCGACCTTTTTTAAACCAGATTTCTTTCAAAATTATCTTTTAATACTGCACCCGGCATCACACGATAACTCTATACCTACGTTATTTTATAAACCAACATTGGTGAAAATGAAAAACATAATTTAACCTATTATTTTTTTTTTTAGTTAAATTCATATTTCCTAGCCCCTCTCGTTCAATATGTAAATTAAAATGGGATCTTGAGAAGAGTTTTTTTGCTTTATAAGTAAGATTTGTGGATAGGATTTATTTTATTCTGTAGCTATATTTTTTACTTAGTGACGTAATTTTAATAAAATAAAATAACAAACTTTGTTTAAACAACTATTCAATAAAAAATATCACCATGTTTCAAAACCAATGGTTTCTTCATCAGGATACAAAGTATAATCAAAATGAATACATGTGAGAACAGAATATTGATTAAGTTGTTTTAATTTAAAAGGTTTAATTTTGAATTACATAATTATTTTATTTATTATGTACAATTATTATTTTTTTTAATAAAAACGGATTAATCACTGCCAATCATTGTAATATTTTTTCATTAAAACCCTTCAAGCCAATTTTTTTTGGGAATGTTGCTTTTCAGTGGTTTTTTCAGTTTTCAATATTGATTAAGTTGTTTTAATTTAAAAGGTTTAATTTTGAATTACATAATTATTTTATTTATTATGTACAATTATTTTTTTTATAATAAAAACGGATTAATCACTGCCAATCATTGTAATATTTTTTCATTAAAACCCTTCAAGCGATTTTTTTTTGGGAATGTTGCTCTTCAGTGGTTTCATGTGGAATAGTCTTCAAAGTAAAAAACTGTAAAATAATTTTTCCAGATTAAGGCATTTGAATAGGTACTAAAAAAATATATATTTCAATTTTTTTATAGGTTATTTCGAGAAAACCGTAGATGAAATTACTCAATCATCAACTCTCTCATAATTATACTCGTAAATAGAATTGCCATATTTTACATCAAATTTTGAAAAATAAATAACCACTTTCATATTATAACTTAACTCAAAGATTTTACGAATTTCTCAATATTCGGTTTTGTCGTGTTCTGTAAATTTTGTGGCTTGAAGGTTTTATCAATCCACAGTCGATATGTATGAATTTTCTAAGTGCTTTGTTACCTGATGAAGGTTTTGGTTCTGAAACGTGTTGATACTTTTTAGTAATAGTGGTTTAAAGAAAGCTTGTTATTTTATTAAACTGTAGGTATTTTTTCTATTTCAATCGCTCGCTAAGCTACTCGCGTCATCAATTCATTATAATGTTTTCAAGTAGGTACCTAGGTATCCACGTAACAATCTAGCTACAATGAAAAATCGTTTTAAACCACTCAATTGTGCAGCCATACAACTTGCAAGAATACGATTCCGTTTTCCTAATGGTCTCGTGGATTTTCGGAAATAAAATATAAATTGTACAATAAAAATCCGACCAGCGGCAGCGGCTATAAAAGTAAGAAATGCACCGCGTTGTGGGCGGAGCTTCGAGAGGTGGGGCCTGCCGGGCTACGCCCCCGGACGCAGATCGGGGGAGACTGAGGCAAGTGTGACTCGAAGAGGGAATGTTTAATTCACAATTAAACTGAGAATAGCTCCGCCAGAATGGTAAGAGGGAAAGTCATTTACGATGTTTATATTTCATGAATTTAAAAATAGCTCATTTACTTTGTACGCCGCTCGGCTAGTTATTTTCATAATTATTCAAATTTTTGTTTCCTCTCTGTTTTTGTCAACCAGTTATTTGATAGTACGCGTTATTAATTTTGAATTGAGACTGATTACTAAATACGTAAGACTGTATAATAAAAAAATATTTTGTAATAATATTGTTTATTTTAAGATTATTATCACATACGCCAACCGTTCTAGAAAAAATGAGTCAGAAGCTTATGAGAGTTCTTCTTCTTCTTTATGTGCCGTATCAGGTCCCCCCGACGTTGGCGATCATTCTGGAAAATGTCTCTTTGTCTTGCGCTGCCCGGAATAGCTCCTCCACACTTCTAATGCCGGTCCACTCTCGTATATTTCGCAGCCAAGACATTTGTCTCCTACACGGCCCTCTGCGACCCTCTATCTTGCCTTTCAATATTAACTGGAGCAAGTGATACTTCTCCCCTCGAAGTAAAAATAAATAAAATAAAATCATATACCAAAGATACCAAGAATGGCGCATTTATTATTTGAAAATCGTGTTTCGCTGAATATTTTGATCAACAGAATAGACGAGTGTGCAAGTTCCTTGTCGAATTCCAGATCAGAAATTTGTCTGGTTTTGAAATATTTTGTTTTGTTTTCTTTTCTTGGGGAGGCACAGCTTTTCAGCCTTTATGGACTGCTACCTACTAATAATGTACCTACTTTCCACCGAATATAACAGTTTTGTAGGTATACCCACTTATATAGTAGGGTGATAATTTTACTAAATATTTTGAACAAAATTTTCTAACTCTAATTTTAGTTTGCTTTTTGCATCCGATAATTACCATTTCTTACACACTTGAACAAAATATTAATTAAAAATATAAAAGACAATAATAATTATTGATTTATACGTACATAAAATTCTTCCTAAAATCCTCTGCTTAATCAAAATAATAGACATTTTTCGAAACCAATGATTTCTTCGTCAGGTTCATTTAATAAAAAATCCACTGCTGCAAGTTTATTTTATTTTTCTGTCTATGGAATAAATGATTATTTAAGTACAGCTTTTTGATAACGTGCCACCAAAAATAAAGTACATTCAAACTATTTAATAGAATTGAAACAAGATAAAATCCATAACCCTTATGGTTCGTTAAACATACTGAAGTCTCGTCAAATACTTTTTGTCTACAAATTCCAATTCTGATTTGATAGGGGTATTTCTAATATTCCAATAAGAAAATCCAACACAAAGTTTTTAAAAACAAGACAAGTAGGTTTCATAAAATCCAGTTTTTAATCAATTTCAAATGTTTCGTAGGTACTAAATTATTAAGTATATTAATTATTCGGGTCCATACAAAATCACATTTGTCGATATGACTTATTGCTGGTACCTACTCATCTATTTTCAGTAAATTAATATTTGTGCAGCTTTCCAAAACACACAAAATTATGAAAAGTGTACAACATTAAATAAATAATACACTCTTCATAAATCAGATTTATGCATAACCACAAAATCTGAAGTCAATGGATATTTCCTTAAAATTTGTCTCAATTTTCTCCAAAAATTAATATAACCATTTTCCTCCAAAATAAAATTCGGTTGATAAACAATTAAACGATAAAAGTGGCGCCCTAAATGGCGTCAGCTTCCGGGAAAATGAGATCTTAAAAACACAACTGTCCCCACCCTCCTTCCCCCAACTTCCCCCTCCACACTCCCACACAACCCCATAGCACTGCAAACAAGATTTGTAAAGGATCTCTTCAGGCTGCGGTCGGTAGACAAGGACCTCCACCTCCCTCATTCCCTCTCCCTCCTGTTCGTAACCGGCTAGCGGGTGCGACAGGGACCTCTGAATGCAGCCGCGGTTGCTGTGGAAATAGAGAATCCGTGATTGCACGGTTGATAATAAATCAAGTGTCGAAATATAAAGCCATCCCCAACCGTTACACTAAAATAGTCTTTATGTAGATATCACATAGAGCACAATTTGAAGTAGTAATGCGATATTTTTTTGGACATTTTGTTCTCGTGCGCCGGAAAGCGGTGGAAATTGTTTGTACGGAGGATCGTTCGGGCGTATTTGAACGTTGGGGAAGAAACCATAAGGAGCATTATTGGTCACATCGGGGCCAGAGTTCAGGCGTTTGGACTGTGCAGGGGCCGCACTGTGTACTCACACCGCGCCACACATCTCACGTCCCGCAGACTCCGCGGACGCCGCGGCGCGAACACTCGTTTAATTGGAAAATTACGCTGACATTACTTTTGGCGGGATATTTAAACAAGTTTTAAATTTTGACGCAGCGCGAAACAAATCTATTCAATGAAAATCTGTGAACAAACTAAATCTTAAAAAATCATTTATTCCTTTTAAGTTTTAGAAACTTTAATAAAAAGTGTTATAGGTTGGTGTTTAAAAAGTAGGTTTAATACAGCATGAGGTGTTGCTAGCGAGGAAGCAGCAGAGTAAGGATCTTTCCATCAGTGGCGGCCTCCGCCAAAATCAGCTGTCACCATATTTTCCGACGGAAATAAAGTGAGTACTGTCATTGAAACTTCGTTTTTTTCTTTTTATACTTGTTTTTTCACGGTGAAATTTTTTCAGTTAACAATTAACCTTGTGCCTTTATTGCGGGAGACTGGATATATCTTGATATATAAAAATCACAAATCACTGTGCTCGTACATGCTAATCTATGGTTGGTTCCAGCTTGAATGATAATCGTTTTGGTCCCAACAAAAATAATGATTTAATTTCAACGATTTTTTTTCGGATAACGCATCAAAATTACATGTATGGCAGAACAAATTATTACATAAAATAAAATGCATTCCAAATGGGTGAGTTTAATTCTAACTGGCTTCTTATCTTAATATATATTAAAAATCAGCTTTCCGTTGTGCTCGCAAAACTCGAAAGGTAGTAGACCGATATAGCTGTAAATTTCAAAATTTGTTGTTAATAGTGCCAGGAGTGTTTAAGGATGTTTAAATGGTAGAAAAAGTCGGGAAAGCCCGAGGAATACTACGAGGAATATCCGAGGAATACGAAATCGATTCAATGTAGTTTTTTTAACAGTAACATTGTGGTATAAAGTAGTGAATGGTGGAAGAAGTCGAAGGCGAAGATATACAAATCGTGTGTTTCCCAATTAATTGAAAGCGATTTGTAGGTAGGCCAGCAACAAGAGGAATATTTTCAGCACTTTCCTAACTTTATTTTAAACTATGTAAATTAGTTAATTATAATAATCTTATGTACCTACATAGTTACTTACCGACCTTACTTTGAAAATATAAAACAACAAACTTTCATATCGCTCTCCAAGAAAAAAATGTACAAATTAACAAAACCTATTTTTTAATAAGGTAGGTAGTTAGCCACCTGTGCTCACCCAACCACCCATAATTTTATGCTGATTTTTGAAATCTAATTAGGTATTTAATACTGAAAAGGAAAATGTAATAAAATATATTTCGGAAAATGCACCTTCTTAGCAAAATAACAAAATAAGACTGTAAATTTAATAAACTTAAAATAGTAATAACAACAGATATAAAATATGAGGAAATTAAAGTTACAAACTTAAGAATTTAACTTAACAAATTACAAAAATAAAAAAATTATACTTCACATATTTTAGAAGAGAATTTCACTTAACAAATTACAAAAATTAAAAATTACACTTCACATATTTTAGAAGAAAATTTCACTTAACAAATTACAAAAATTAAAAATTACACTTCACATATTTTAGAAGAAAATTTAACTTAACAAATTACAAAAATTAAAACTTACACTTCACATATTTTAGAAGAGAATTTAACTTAACAAATTTTCAAAAATTGAAAATTACACTTCACATATTTTAGACAAATTTTTCTCTTATTTTGGGTATTTTGGTTGGCATTCAACGCTCTAAATAGTAACGAGTTCTGTGATTTTGACTTCCTTGAAAAGGGAAGTATAATAATGTCGTCTTAATAAATTTGATTTTGGTTGTACCTATATGAACAAATTTTTGACTAAGGTTATAATAAATTTTAAAAAATCAGTATTATCAATTTTTTGATTCGCGTCGGGTAGAAGGTATTCCGAAAAATTATAATTGTTCAGCCAATGACGATAGCGCTGATGAATTAATGAATAGTTATTTAATGAACGTGTAATGAACACAATTAATTAATTATTTTTTAAAGGTACTAAAAAACATACGCAATGAATACTGCGAATGATTTATCTGTAAATTTTATACGGGTAGTTGGGAAAAAGTAAAAGGTTTCCAATGAAATAATCAATCTGTTAGTTTTCAAGTTCTATACAAATTCTAAATAATACTGCATTCGCCCGATCTGATGGAAGCTATGAAATATTGTGAGTTTATTAAAAAGCTGGTCAAATTATTCGTTTTCCTGTTAAAAAACGGGATTTGAGGCCTGTAATAATAATAATAATAATACTGCATTTGATTTACTGATTTGACAAATTTCATAACAAACTATCAGTAAAGCACGCACAAATATATATATTTTTTACAAATTTAGATAATCCTATTACGATACTCATGACATAATTTACCAAACTTTAAATATTTAACAATAATATATTGCCTAAATGACTCTGTTGAAAATGTAGAGAAACCTAGAAATTTCATTTAGCAGCACCATGAGAAAGTTATGATAAAGTCGGAACACGTGTTCTTAAAAATAATAATATTTTCGCATCTCGTCCATTATATTAATTCGGACAAGGCTACCTGCTTGAATACGTGTTCAGATATATTCTGAATGACTTAAATTTTATTAGGAAATGGTTATCCAGTCACATTTATAACAGTATCTTGATAAAAAAAAATGCCGTACTCATTATCTACATCGATTCTCATTTCTAGCTTTTCTCCGATAACAGTTGAAATATATTTTTTTGATTCCGTCTATTTTATCTATTCAGTAAAATTAATTTTAAAACTTAAAAATAAATTAATTCGAGCAGATAATTACATCAACTAGGTAGGTACCAATAGAAAACGTACACACCTACTTACATTAAAAAATACCAACTAGTTAATAAATACCTTTTTTCTACGAGTGATTTATAAAATAATGTAATTGTGAATGATTTATGTATAGTTAAGAAAAAACCAATAATCAATGGGCATAATTTATTATTGAGGTAGGTACCTACAATAAATTGCTTTGTATCTGACAACAATTGAATAGGTAGATAGTAGGTACTCATTAGATTTTCCTCTCTTAATTGGTGGATAGAAATATTAAAAAATGAAACTTCTTATTCTTAAAAATATTCGTAGGGCACTGGCGGCCGGCGCATACCTATATCGAACACCGTACACTAGTGTTCCGGCGGACCTGAAGGCTGAACACCTTAGCGTAGAACAATGCATTTTCTCAATACATTTCAGGATAATTTATCTTCTTTCATCTTTGGTTGGTTCAAAGAAATGAACTTGATCAAGAATGGCGAATTTTATAAGGTGCCTAATAATAGATTAGGTAGATAGGTACTAACTTTAAGCACCTACCTATAACGAATACTGTCCGTTTTACCTCCATATGCCTAATGATTACTTTGAAATCAATCAAATCAAATCTATAACTACTTTTTGCCAATAAAATTATTTACCGGAGGCAATGGATTTCCGTTTCGGATTATAAAATTCAAATGAATTTTACGCAGTTTTTTACCTAGTCATTATTTATTTAAGAATATATGCACTGTCTCGTGCTGTATTCATGAAGTTATTAAAGTATAATTTTGTGGAAATGTAATCACAGTTGGATTGAAACATTGAACGCTCTCGCATATTTATTGGTTTTGTTTAAAACTGCTATTCAGTGATATACCAACGCTATAGTGTATGACCTAGGAAAAGCCCCGTGACAACAGCGATTAAGCTGATCCATGACCATTAAAAGAGCAGTCGCCATTGCAGCGAAAACGGAGAGAGAGAGGAGCGGCGGCGGAGTGGTCCGTCACCGGGCATCCACCATCAGTGCACGCGCTACTGAAGTGAGCGGCGTGGGGCCAATGTAGCAATAGCTGAGAGAGATAAGAGCGGAGGAGAGTGGTCCAGAGCATGGCATGCACCATCAGTACTCGCTACTACCCCACTAGTGAGCAATCTAGTCACAGCGGACAGACGAGCGCTGGGCATTCAGCATGGGTGCCCGCTATTGCCCCGCTAGTGAACACTGAACAGTGGGGTCAATATAGCCACAGCGGACAGACGAGCGGCGCAGTGTTCCAGCGCTGGGCATCCTGCATAGGTGCCCGCTACTACCCCGCTAGCGAACAGCGGGACTAATGTGACCACAGTGGAGAGAGAGAGAGAGAGATGAGCGGCGGAGAGTGATCCAGAACCGGGCACACAGCATCAGTGCCCGCTATTTGAGACTAGAGCGAGCGACGGGCATAGCGGGCCAGAACTGCGGCCGCGCTCTCTGCTCTGTACGGAGGACGGAGAGACGCGCTGATGAAGCACAACATACCAATTGTCTCGATTGTTCTAATGTCTGCCGAGGAGCGGCCAGCTGGCCCCAAGAACCTTTCAGAAACAAACATGTGAAACCAACCGTAAATAGGCGAAACACTTCAAGCCACATTTTTTTGGAATGTTACTTTTCGGTGGTTTCATACTTCGAATTATAATCTTCGAAGTACAAGACGGCAAATACATATTTGCTGATTTTGGCATTTTTAATACTAAAAACTAAATTTACATATAAACCTTAGATGAAATTACCCACCCTTCAAATCTCTCAAAGGTTTTTTAATTAGTTTTACGAAAGCGAAAATATTCGTTTTCACCATCTCTGTAAAGTTTTAAAATTATAGCTTGAAGGGTTTTACCTAGTTACAGCGGTAATGAATCTAGATTTTACGCAAAGAAAAAAATCAATAGAATTGGGTGGTTTCCTGACAAATTTCAGTCATAGTTCGACTGTAATACAAGTGTAGCAATAAAAATAACTATATCTCACACAATTATATTTTTGAAGGCAGTGTAGAACAACATGACACAGAAAGATTAGCTAATTAACCTTCGTTAACCATCTGCAATCGTGAATAGTTTTGTCAAATTTGAAATTTTCTGAAATATGATTTATACATATCAAACTAAATATATAGATGGATTTTATGAAAACCTGTGCGTCGAAATTTGATTATCTATCTAATATTACATCATTATACTTCATTCGTACAAATAATCATTATGAAATTGATGTTTTAAATTTAAGTGAATCAAAATTACTAATTTTGGTTGTGTGTCTGTAACTCTGGTTCAATGAACTGGAGAACTCTGATTTGGTATGAATTTAAGTGTCATGTTCAAAAACTTTAATCAGTTGTGTGAAGAATAATTATTCAGACAAACGATAAAGTAGGTACTATAATGTAATATTTTAACAGTGATTGTTTTAATATTGCGTTTTCTTTGGATAATATACCGAGATTTTTCACGGGTCTCTGCTATAATTGATATTTTCAGTAGGTACATTAGTTTTTAAAATAGTTTGTGGTGTTAGCATGGTTGTCTTCCAAGTAGTTGACCGGGTTCGACTCTCGGCAGTGGCATTTTTATTTTAAATAATTTAAAAAAAACATAGATTTTTTTTCACGGATCTATTCTAGTTAAAAATAATTATCAATCATTTTTTTATGATGCGTCTGTAAACTAAGATAAAAATAACACATTTCAAGACATTGCTTCAAGGCGTTTGAGTAGCTACTATTATTTTATTGCGAGTAAACTTATCACACGTCCCTCGAATTAAATTTAAATTGACATTATTTTGTCAGTATATTACCATTATGACAATGGCTTGTTGCGATCATACGGACCTTGTTACAGCAGTTCTGCTTTAATATGGTCAAGTGACAAAATACTGTTATGCACAAAGCACAAGTGTACGAGTATGTAGCAAATCGTCTCCGGCCAGGGACGCATATTACCTACTGTATCTTATACACACCCACGTGTGCTTGCTTCTGAACAAATTAAGCCCCCGCATTACCTATTTCTACCGATTTATAACATGGTTCTCTTTAACTCTTCAAGTTCCAAAAAAATAAATTATATTACCTCGATAGAAAAAAATCGAAAAGTAATTTTTGGCTGTTATTTAAATATTTTTTGTATGAAAACATTCACAGTGCATCTTTAAATGCAACTTAAGCATTCGTCGAGAGGTTTTTGCTCTATTTAAAACTAGTCGTATTTTATTAAATATTTTCACCATTTTCGCTTAATTATTATTATCGTTTTTTTAATATTGCGCGCTCCCTCTAATATTCGTATTTATATATCTCCCTTTCAAATTATCGTTGAACGCCTACTACGGGATCTTAAATACAAATATATGAAAAACGTAGCTTATATAAACGTAGTAAAATACACACAGTGGTCTTTGAAAAATCACACCTTTTTTGGAACAGTAATAAAATAAATAAATAATTTGTGTAGCTTCTCCATTGTCGAACATAGCTTCATAGAAAATTCAGTTGAAATTGTCTTACAATAATTATTTTAAATAAAAATAAAAAATAAAATCTTAAAAATTATTTCAAAAATGGATGCGTACGACAAAAAATTGTACTATGCGATGTGTGCGTCATATTTATTTATTTTTATTTTTTTTTTAATTGCCGGCAACCCGGGCGTTTATTGTAATAACATGATCAATATTACAAACATGAAAGTACGCCTCACTAGAAGATTTCTGTTCTGAGGCGGGTACATATATTTGCTTACACATACACATACATTTATACAAATATATATATCAATATATACATGGAGCATTCCATATATAGTTACATACATATATAGTTACATAAAAACAGGAATTTCGTAGGAACTTTAAATTTACAAAATGGTAGCGTCTAAATCTCATGATTTCATAATTAATTACAAACGATTTCTGATTAATTAGGTAGGTTATGGTTCAATGATAAAAATTTAAATAAGAACAATTTTTCCAACTAGCCCAATAACCCACAGCTTTGTCTCACTTACACTCGCTTGACATCTTTGATCTTGTTCACATTTGAATTTCGTAAATACAGTTTTGTATTGGAAATTTAAGCCTCGATTAGGCAAATATTTGGATAACGAAACACCATGGCATTTCTTGTATTCTTCATTTCGTTGATGGAACTAATATAGGAACACGCCAGTATTTTCCTAACCTATAATTTGTATACAGTGGAATTTCGTTTTAACGATCACGCTTATAACGAAATCATGGCTGTTAAGAGCAAACAGAGAAACATGATTAAATTTACGCGTATTTTTATATAATTTGCACGGTTATAATGAGTGTGATGCAACTATGGACCTAAAAAGTCCTGGACACAGTATTAGTGCCATTTTTAATGAATGACACTGTCAAATATAGGGTGAGGGAAATTGCATGGCAGCCATCTTGTATGACTGACTTTTGAACGGATTTTTCAGTGGTGCTTTATGTTTCAGCTTATGTTTTTATGTGTATTTGATGATTTGTGTCTTCCCTTACCCTACGGCTTGAAATTGTTCTCGAATTGCTCCGTCAAGGCTTTTGTAAGTTCATGGCTGCTACCCTATACAGAAAATTATCACGACCTAGTTAACTTGACTACGGTATTTCATTAAGTCACATTTTAAATTAAATAATTTGTAATAATTTATAAATTGAATCCAATATTTGCTTTCAATTTTTATTGTTTTTTGTTTATTGCGGTATTTTAAGTAATTACATAGTTATCTATGTCCTAATACAATCCTTATATACATATAATTATAGTAACACATTTAAAATGAATCAATAACATATTTTCGTAATTTAATTTTAAATGTTTTTATGTTTTCTTCTGATTTTATTTCTTCTGGTAGCTCTCCAAATATCTTCAACGCTCCGTACATCAATGACTTTTGACTCTGTGTTTTTCTCCTGAAGGGGAGTCTCAATTCATTTCTTTTCCTCGTCTCATGTGTGTGTTTGTTCTGTAGTTTATCAATTTTTCTTAGGAATTCACTAGACGTATGGCCATTGATTATCTTGTATATTAAAAATATGCTATTAAAGTAAATAATTTGTTTAAATGACAAGATATTTAACTCCTTCAACATGTTCTTAATTTTTGTGTATCTATTTTTCTTCAATATGGTTCTCATTGCTCTATTTTGTAGAATTGTCATTTGTTTCATTAAACCGTCGTTGGATAAGAATAGAATGCTGCTACAGTAATTTATGTGTGGTACAATAATTGCGTTGTACACATTTTTACTGGAAACTGTGGTAAGGAATCTTCTTATTCTTCCCAACAGTGAGATTTTTTCGAGATATTTATATATATATATTTTGACGATGATAACATAAGTGCAAATAGTGTTACTGATTGTGAGGAGTTAATTGATAAACGATACGACGTAAATATGGATATTAGATCAAATAGTTAGTGCCCTATATCGTGACAGATGCGGGCGCCTAATATACTCGATGGAGACATTACGATTTGGTTATGGAGCAATTTATTTGATTATTAGTTTATTGGTTGAAGCGAGGATGTCGCCAGTCACATCATGTTTATGCGGTATAAATATACTAATCATGCACTTTATTACTGGGCTACCAGTCAATACGTAACTACACTAATACTGGCCCATTCTACATAGTCTACACGTCTAGTCTATATCGGACTGGCTCAATTAGACCGGTCAGAAGAATGCCGCTGGAATTTCTGTCAATTTCTTCAGTGCTGAATAAGTAACAAATGCTTTAAGACCCCGTATTAAGCGTGCGAAGGTGGTTTAAAAGGGAAATATGTCAATACGAATGTTGGAGGGAGCGCACTAATATTAAAAAACGATAATAAAAATTCCTCATCAAATACTCTAGTTGCATTTAAGGATACACTGTGAATTTTTTCATGCATATAACATATTAAATAATAGAAAAAAAACGTGTTGTAAATAATTTTCCTAGGAATGTTTCAGATGTTTTATTTAAATACTGCGAGTAGAATACATCTTTGCCTTTGAAACAATCGAGTATTTTTTAGATAAGTCTTTTTATAAGCTCAGAAAAAAACAATGAAAACTGCTTTAAAGTTCAAAATCTCCTACTTACGAACCCATTTTCGGTTATGATTTTATTGTATAATTTGGAAAATTAAGTTATTTATAAAATGATCGAAAAATAATTAAATATTTATGCCTGAACATCCACAAAATAAAATAAAAGGCACTTTTTGGCCATGTTTTTTTCTTGCATAAATCAGAACAGGCGGATGGTGTTAAGCGGGAATTTAAACCTTATCGCCATCTACGTAAGGGTTGTTATTGATAGCGGCTCAATTTGAAATATTACACGACGTAGTGCATCGCTTTAACGTTTCGGCTTTACAAATGTGTACATATTATTTTCAAAAATAACATTTTTTAATGGAACTTAATAACATAAAGGGCTAACGAGAAACTTGTTGTAAATCTATAGAAATTGGGACTATCGGGGCTTAATAACATGTCCATTGTCCACTTTGGGACAGGTCACTCGCAATTCCCAATCAAAAGTGGGATATAATGGAAAATGAAAGATGGAATGGAAGATATATTACCAAAAGTTTGACGGTCAGGAGGAATGAAACAAACAAAACATGATAACAAAATCAAATACACTTATCGTTATCCATACAGGGTGTTAATGTGAAATTATTTGGAGTAAAAAATTTTAATGAATTTTGGAATCAGGTGACTTTTTTATGTTTTCTTTTCCAGATTAAAATATAAAAATCAGTAGGTACGTATTGGCCAGTCAGGATCGGATCGAGGTGTTGGTTCGTTACTAGGCTGAAATACATTGGCAAAAGCTTTACAATAATATTTTCTCAACAGCTTTATTAACCAGCGACACAATCTTTCTTTGGAACTCTTTAACTTCTGTATACCTTTCTTAATGTCTTTACGTAATATGCTTAACTGTGTTAAAACCGTCTAGTCTGATTTAAAATCTATGTACACTCTTCATTGAACTCCATTTTAACTTCGTATTCTTATGTTACAATAATTTCTTTTAATTGTATAATGTTGCCTTTCCCGGGAAGAGTTTTAGTAATCTCATTAGGAATAATGTATTATAAATATTATTTTGTAATACATTATCACTTAAACAAAAATAAATTATATAACTATAGCATGCTAACTTTGATCAAATCTTTATTTTTGATTTAAATAATAATAATAACAAACATGTTATTTGAGTTTTTTATTTGTTTGTATTTTTATTTTTTATGAGGCACGTCACAAGAACGCCTCTGTCTGTACAGTGTAAACAAGGCCGGTTGCAATTGGAGCAGTCCGCTCCGAGGCGCCGACCCGCCAAGGGGCCAAGTAGTCAAGGAGCCAAGACGCTGATAATACCTAATACCTAATAACAGCGTCTTTGAGGTTTTTACTAGCGCTAGGCGTCGTTTGAATCAGGGCCGACCCGTAGTCTCTTTCAAATTTTTTGAAGATTCTCTTTTCCAATGTGTCAAATTTTCTTCCGAAGGGGACGATCTGACTAGTAGATAATAATATGGCAAAAAAAATATTTTTAAACAGCGGCATAGACATATGAAGTTAGTTCTTGTAACAAAGTGAGACAAATCACAAGATATTACATCCAGGACACTTCTATCTTGTTATAGCCTCCCACACCGAATCAGTCTCGACACATTCTCTGTCCATTAAGGCATTCAATTTCATTATCTGCCTCAATAATTTACTTAGGAGATCTGGGCTATATTACATGCGTACATTTCCAGTGTTGCCAACGAGCAAGAAAATCTACCAATATACTGCAGTAAACAAACGAGCAGAGTGAGGTTTGCGACGCAAACTTCTCCACCTTTCAAATGCAATTGGATATTTGTGAGCACAGTGAGGTAATGGAAAATTATGTTTACGAAATATTCATCAAAGCGATTCTGTTATTGCAAAAGTAGAAATTTTTGAAAATGTGGGTTATGTAATACGTACACAGTTTGAGAATCCCTGGGAAAGAGATATCGAGGGCTAAAGCTCATCACACCTACATAGAAAAGGCATTCCTCCGTAAAACTGCTAATAAATAATCTAACTTGAGCAACATGCTAGTGATTTTTGAATGAAGGATTTCCTTCCGCCAGGATTTGTACAAAGCACTCTGTACAATGTACTCTGTACCCTGCACTCTGTACATTGTACAGTGCACTCTGTATACTGCACTCTGTAAACTGCACTTTGTACATTGCATGTATATCTGAATATTTGTGGCACGTTACAAAGTAGTCATCCAGAATTGAAACGTCGCTTGAGATGGTTTAAGACATGCCTGTTGACTGGATCTGAATATCCAGGTACTTTCTAATCTTCCTCTCCCACATTTCTTCCCTATTTCTACTCCATTCACCATCACAACATACTCTCAATTGTGGAAACTACTATTGGCTCCTACTCACTATCGGTTCCGAGTAGATGGAAATTCGTGGAAGGTTTCGACACTCGGTCGTAATTTATTTTAATATGTTACATGCTGAGCATTCATTTTTATGTTCTCGATGATTATCTCCGTCACCGACAGCATATAAAATTTTGATTCTCTAACCTGCAGGACTAACTTGCCAATAGTAATGCCGGTGGGGAGGACACTCTTGTTGTTGAACAGAATTAATTCAGCTATCGACATATTTAGCATCAAAGGCCGAGCTTTGTTGCTGCAATTCTGCTTTATATAATTGTAATTCTGCTTCATATAATTATAATTCTGCTTTTTATAAAAATAATACAGCTTTATATAATTATAATTCTGCTTTATGGTATCTATTGTATATTGGCAATTTATAAATAAATTAAAAAAACGCAACTAAATTGATTTTAATTGAAATCATGTATGGTTTATGTATTAATTTGATATCATACCGCCTAAAGTAAACTTCTCTACTCAATAAATATAAGGTTTTTTCGGGGTTACCGGTCGATATATTAAAAGCTTAATTCCGCATGTCGCACAAAACGGTCTATTTTATATGAAAATAAAATACTTTGTATACACCACATTTCATTTAAAAAAATCAACAAGTTTTAAAGCCAATGCTTCGTCAAGATAATGAAAATTAACTAAAAATTTAATTATGAATGTTAATTTTCATTATCCTGACGAAGAAACCATTGGCTTTGAAACATGTAAATTATTACTAATTAAAAGTGGTGAATACAAAGTATTTCATTTTCATATAATTAAAATGACGCCACGAATTAATTTTGCAAATATTCTATTTTGTTTATTTCAAAATAAAATTAGGTTTTAAATAAAACGGAAGGGCGGATTTTAAAAATATTTACAGAACCTCTCAAAATGACATAAAGTTAGATTTTATCCTTTGATTCTAAATACAGGAGAATTCCAAGTTAGTGCACTTGGCCCCAGGAAAAATAGAAAAAAAATCTGAATCAAATTATTACTACTTATCAACTGTGACAACAACAGTCTAAATAGATCAGTCTAACAGAGGACATAATTTTGGTATTTTCCTTTACCAGAGGGCACAATCTACAATATTTCTTTCTTACCTCGCCCGGTCAATAGTAGTAGTGCTTTGAGCTTCTCCGTGACAGGTTACCTCATTCCTCATCGCTGAAATATTACTCCAATCTTGGTCTAATACCCCCTAATTAATAGATACGAAAAAAACAATATTTTAGATTACCTACACAGAGAGAACTTACTGTTAATTTATTAAAAATATAATCAAATTATTCATTTTCCTGTTAAAAACGGGACTGCAAGCCTAACAAGTTCCTAACAATGAATCAGTTAGAAGCAAATGTTTTATGTGGATGGCGGAACACGTGTTCATACAAATACTGATATGTCATATTTCTGTCTTGATATTTATTAGGAAAAGAATACGTGTTGTCGATATATTCTGAATGACTAACATTTTATGAGAAAATTAGCAGGCTATCACTTTTTTAATATGATCATTTCAGGCACCCAAAAAGGTGGTAGGTTTGATATGTTATCAAAGGTTTTGTCATGCAAGGCGCGAGTAGCTGCTGAGGGGTTTTCAGTGTTTAGTCCTCACTGTTGGGCAAGCATGAATAATAAGCCATACAACAATCTGCAGACACCGCAGGAGGGTTCGGCAATTAGCAATAAAAACTGCCCTTAATGCAGAGACTCTTTCACATTAGGGAGGGTGGCCATGCGCTATTATCCTTTGTGAAGAGCCAACAGCTTGTGTATCCCATTATCGTTATAGGTAGTGTGGACAGATTGTACATTTTATTGTAATTGTTTGTAATGATCAGTTGTTTGGTAGTTTAAAAAAAAAATTGGGGACATTGTACAATGTACATTCTGGGCGAATTTCAATAATGCGTCAAATTTAGCGATCCATATATAATAATGTACCTACATCACTTTAGAAATGTTGCTTTCTTTTGCAAATGTGTTTTATTTTACCACATTTTATTGAAAAACTACTTTATGCTTATTACACATTATTTGGTTCCTAAAAACCTAATCTAACATAGTGGAAGCTCTCAGAGTGTAAGATACACTCAGTAATGCCCTGGTGTTAAGACCACCATTCAGAATTGTAATGTGGCTTTGGCCGTGTTTGGTGACCTGTCTGAATATGTCTGGTGATGTCATTTCCTTCCCCTCCCCTCTACCTTCAGCCTCACAACATACACCAATTGGGGATGCCATAGTCTAACTGACTCCTCGCAGTTGGGACTCTTGTGCGGTTGCACATAAAAAAATAGTTTGGATTTTATTTCGTAAATTTCATGACTCTTTTCAAAGGTGTTCTGATTTCTTCGATTAACGCGAATTTTTATAATTAAGTGTTTATTTTAAAAGACTTGTATCATACCTAATCAATGAAAGATTAAAGAAAAAGAGATGCGAAGAAAATGTAGTGATATTTGAATATATATTTCTTATTTGATTTTCCATGTGAGAGCAATATTTCCATGTGAAATTTTCATTATGAGCTATGAGGCTTTATAAATATACAATTTATGAGGCTTAATACACGTTTATAGACTGTTTCTGGCATATGTTAAGTACCAATAATAATGATTTAATTAGATAAATTTGTGTTAAAACTAGGGTGAAACTGCGTAGGTATTAGGTACTATTCAAAAAGTAATCGCATTGAATAAACGTTTCCTAAATACAGATAAAATAATGTTTCCATTCCGAAAACCTTTGGTACCTAAATTATTATACAAAACATTGACGAATCAATATCATTAATGAATAATATAAATAGGTACAGAAACCAGTAGTCCAATCAAACACTAGAACCTTTGTTGAATAAATGTCTTTATTGATATAGGTATCTACTGAAGGCATTCCTAGTAAAATATAATGTATACCTATTACCGACTGTAGGTTCTCATATCCCAAATGATTCTATATACACCAATTGAGAATATTGAGTAAACCACACAAATTGAAGTGAATTTATCAATCCATATGATTACATATTGTATTACACATTACGCGTATAACGTGTAACGCAATCGAGAAACTGAATAATGTTCTTTAGATTCGGAGTAAATTGAATAGGGTGTGTGTATTATTATATAGGGTGGTAGAACATAGAGCTATGATTCAATCGAAGCAAACCGGAACGTTATTCCGGTCTGTGATATCCGTCGAACTTACATTCATGTCCGTGAATATAACAAAATACAGCTCCGGTCAGTAAAGTGTAAAAAAAAAACATGTTCACACACAGGTATTCCAAAAACTCTGTAGTATGTTATTTTTTGTTGTTGTTGCAGACAAAGTAAAATAAAACAAATTAATAATGGCTAATAAAGGAAGAAGAAAAAACAATCGATTAAAAGTCTTAGTACCCAATTTAACTGAACATTCAATATATTATTTAGATATCTTTATGTCCTTGAACAATTACAATAAAGTTTATCATCATTTGTTATACAGGTATAGGTGCAGTTTTAATAATAAACAATAGCTCCATAGCTAACTTATGAAAATTGAAAATAAAGTTCAGAACAGAAAGTACACGGAGGAAATGAGTATGGCTGATTTATTAAAATCCTGTTAAAAACTTGATGGCAAAGCCATTTACGATTAAAATATTAGTACAGTCAGAATAAATTGTAACACGTGTTCACGCAGCTGCATGCACAATTCGACAATATTCCTTCATCCGTATAACACATTCGTGTTTACTGATAGTTTGTCAGGAAATCTGTCAATTCATTCGTTAAAGGCCTTCAGTCCCGTTTTAAACAGGAATACGAATAGTTTGACTAGCATTTCATGTCAGTAAGTTTTCGAAGTGGTCATACCCAATTACGAGAAAAAAAACAACTTTCCGAATTTCATGACACCAGAGCTAACATTTCGAAACTTTTCTGCTTCGAAAAATATTAACTAGATAAGATTTTATTTTACGAAATTTGGTAACTAAGCTATATTTCCATCAAAACAGAAATCGAGCGCTCCGGTTGGAAAATTTTTCGATTCGTAGCACTGGAGGGGGTATATGTGGATAAGGTGTGGAGCAGAGGTGGGGTGGAGAGGGAGAGAGGGAAAAGAAAAGAGGGATGCTCTCAAGTCTGGAGGAAGCCAATGGTGCTTGAAGAGACAGAGGGGGTGATTGATGAAGTATCGTTACTAAGAACTATATGGACGGAAAATAAAATGATGATTCGTGTATTTATATGTTAATGCACTAATGCTATTCGTAAACGTTGTATTGCCTCTTATGGAGTGGAGATGGCGGAAACCGTGACTACTCAAGAAGGGAGGCAACTAATCACTTCAACATAATGCTAAAGTGAATAACTTCAAGAATAATCATTAATGAAACGAACAAACAATCTCATCTAATTTATTGTTTTCAGAAAATGTTATTCATGAACTTTATAACATCAAGAGAAATAATAAATTATATCCCGCTTAAACTTCGTATAGGTATGCAGCAAACTATTAAATTAAATTAAAATTGTTGACAATGTAGTATTTTTTTTTCGTTTAAAGATGTATGGAGGGGAAGGAGATGGGATTGAATAAGGTGAGGAATTACCTGGCTATTCATATCTGGTCACCAAACACGGCTGAAGCCATTTCAAGCATCGTTTCAATACTGAATGGTCGTCCTACACCAGGGCGATACTGAGGTGCCGCAAATATACCTTATATTATTTTAAATGATTTAATAGTGAAATAACACTTTTCAATTTCCATATTGGGACCTAAACTGTATATAATTTATGTAACTATAATGAAAAAACTTTTCTCCTTTGTTAAACATTTTTTATTCGCAGATGATACGGCATTGGTCATATCACATAAAGATCTAAAAATTGCAATTGAACTCATGCAAATTGCAAATGGTCACATGATGCAGGACTATTAATAAATGCCAAAAAAAAACAAAGTAATGCATATAAGATCACCTAATGCCAAATTTCAATTTAAACCTAATATTATTTAAATAATAACTTAACAACTAATTGTAAATGTGAAAGCTTAGAATTAGTTACGGAATATGTCTATCTTGGTGTAACAGTAGATTGTTTTTTCAAATGGGACGAACATTTAAAAAAAAAATCTGTAATAGACTCAGATCAATTGCTGGCAGAATGTACACATTATTTTATCAATCAATTGAAACACTTAAAATAATTTATATGTCAATGACAGAATCTATTTTAAGATATGGATTAACAATATGGGGAAATATTACTATAACCAATCTGAAACAAGTCCAAGTTGTACAAAACGCCATTGTAAAATTACTAGTCGTCCCTAATATTTTCAAACAGAGACATAATACACCGTTGCTGTTTCAGACTGCCAAAATTTTACCTGTTAAGGCTATTCTATGGCAAAAAATTATAATTCAGGATATATTTACCCCGCAGCATAAAGAGAAATTAGAACATAAATACAGCACTAGATTCACGTGCAATGACGGGTCAATAGTTCCGAAATTTAATAATAAGTACGGACAGAGAACGTTTGAATACAACATACCGTAGATATTTAATTTATTACCTGACACTATAAAGCAACGTAAGTCTATGAATAAGGTTAAATATATGGTGAAAATTTGACCATTTTTTTAAACTTTAATATGAATGAAAAAATGTTTATTTATTTATTTATTTATTCGAGACACAAACAGGATATTTATAAAAACATTAATTATGGATTACAAAATAAAGAAAATACATTTATAAATATCCCTAGACTAATGTGTCTGCAGCAATCACATTTGCACATTCACATAAGCAAACATGTAAAACAATGACAGTATTTATATACAAAACTTAAAACTTAATTACAAAGATTGAAGCACATAATAAGGAGAAAAATTTAAAGAGTACATATTAAAAAAAAATTCTAAACCACTAAACAATTTTTTTTATTTATTTCTTTTTATTTAATTTAATTTAATTTTTTTTTTTTTTTTTTTTATCTAAGTACAGAAATCGTGGAGATATTTCTTGAAACAAGTTAAATTATTTGCAAAAATATCTACGACAGAGTGTGTTTTAGCAAGATCATTGTATGATCGAGACATTCTAGACATAGGATTAAAATATCCAGTGTTATTGGCAAAGATTTCGGTCCAAAATATGTTCATATTTCTAGTATATTTGGGCCTGGCGTAAAAATTGATTTGATTGACTAAGTTACTATTTACACGATTATTCACAATTTTGTAAAGCATTAAGAGGTCATTTATATTTCGTCTTTTAACTAAACTCTCTAGTTTGAAATATGTAAGTCTTTGTTCATACCCATTTAGATATGTGATGTAAATTATAACTTATAAAATGTATATGTAACTAAACTTTAAGCACCTGTTGACAAGCCAATTCAATAGGCTTAGCAGGACTTGTTTGTTGATATGTATTAACTATTCATTCAATAATAAAAAATCAAATAAAATTTACTTACGCACTCCGGGATTTGAACCCGCGACCTCAGAATTGCCAAATTATTATAAACATTAATTACTCGCCTGAAATATCCATACAAATTGAAAATATCTCCAGAGTAAAAATAAATGCTGCTGACGGGAATTGAACCCTCACCTTCTGATGTCGGCTTATTCCCAACCCGCTAAATAATTCAATATGTACAATTACTTCAATCGACAATTACTACTTATTATAAATATATGCATAAAAACCTTGTCTTATAAACATTGGTTTATCATTAAAAAAATAATCAGGATTGCCAATTGAGGGTCTCTCGATCACGGAGGCCGTCAATATACCTAGTTCTAAACGAATATATTTTCGGGATTGATGGGTATGCATCAGCAATCAATAAATTAGAATTTTCCAATCTCTTCTAGCGCACTCTAAAGTCACGTAAATCTACACACTCATTTTGTGCTCATTTTATTTTATTTTAGGCATCTTCGTTGTTACATTATTCTGTTGTTTTAGTGAATAAAAGTTTTTGTTATGTGAATGCAATAAAAATATTTTATTTGTGTAACATAATTATTTTGTCTAAAGGTATCTACTAATTTGTTTAAAATTATATATCTTAAATCTCTGTATATTTGTAGCCTATTGAAGAGACCTTTGGTTTTGAAACATGTTGTTAATTTTTTATTTTAAAAAATGAGGAAAAAATGGTTATTAAAATGACGCCACGAAGTAATTTCGGAATTATGGAAGAAATCATCAATCTTATTTATATAGTCTGTAGTCTTGTAGGATACTAGTAAATATGTGTTTTAGTTTCGATCTATATATTTGTAGCGTCGATATTAATCCATTGAATAATTAATAATAAATCGCTCGATCTACTTAGGTACGTACTTGCTACTTAGGTACGTATTTGCAGCCGAAATCAAAACAAAGCAACCTACCTGTTTCAAGACCTACTTGCATACTCGCGACAATACTAACGCGCACTCAGTCCGGGATACTACGAGAACTCGCCAGAAGGTTCGAGTCTACGGCCTATGCTTAATCGCCGCAATGTCGAAGGTTCCCGAAACACACAGTCCGAGCGAGTGGCCTCAATTTAATTGCAATTTACTACCTACTGTCGCCATCGGCCGGGTAGTATAAATAAGCCCGACGCAGCGAGCCAGCCAGTCAGTTAGTTATCTATCAGCCGTCAGTCTACAAGGTTCAACGAGTGATCACCCGCGTTCTTCTTACTAGCGCGAGGGACACGTACCCGGCTTCGCCCCTATCATCATGGACTCTATCGGGACATCATCATAGCGCCTCGGCCACGTCCGCGGCCAGCGCTACTCGGATTACAAGCGCCCTGGTTCCAGCGTCTCTGACCAGCGCTTCTTCCACGCAACCATGACCACCACGAGGACACGCAGCATCCTCACTGGTCACGCCGTTCCCGTTCAACTGCCCACAAGGTCCGTCGCACCTTCGGCCGTCTCGTCAGCACTGGAGTGCCTGAAGACCTACGTTCTTCGCCAGTGCCTGACCTCCATCGAGTCCCGGTCACCAGCGCCCGGCGTCGACTCACTGACCCGCGCTTGACCTGCCAACACATCACAGCAGCAACCGGAGTATTCTACATCTGTCCTTCATCATCTCCTTGTAACGGCTACTGACTCACCAATAAACACATGTGACCTTCACAACCTTCTTTCATTTCGTGCCTCACCATTGATCCCCAAATATTTAAAGTCTGCCGCATTGATAAGTGCATCCTTTGCGTAGATTACTCCTTGGTGGGTGGGACGTTTCCTCGCGCCGCCAACTGCAATCGTGTGCAGTTACTAGGTACTTACCTACATATATCGTCCTAAGTACAGTAGGTACTTATAGTAGTTACTAAGTACAGTACTTATTTACAAACCATATCCAAATACTTACTGTAACAGTAGATTGTTATTTAATAATAACTAGCAGAGACCAGTCATAGATTAAAAAAATCATTTAATATTTTTTTATAGAAAAAAGTATTTATTCAATATACTGCCGTCACTAGTAAAAGGGCAGCTTGAAATTTGCATAAGTCACATTCTGGTATACTTTTTTATTGTTATAGGTTTCGTGACTTTTGCAAATGCCTAGCTGTCTTTTTAATTATGACGGCAGTAAGAACTAACCTAAATTCCCATATTCCCATTGAAAATATAAATTATAATTACTTGATGAAAAATCTAAATTTATTAAAACTCTCAGATCGAAGAATTATATCCGACTTAATATTTATGTTCAAAATTGTAAATGGTAGTATAGACAGTCCTGATTTAATTAACCTCATTGAATTTCATATACCCACGAGAGCTACTCGTTCTAAAATTTTGTTTAAATGCAACAATATCAGGACTGAGTATTCCAAACACTCGCTTGTACCTAGGTTGCATGAAGTTAGTAATAGATACGCAGATGTGGCAGATCTATTTAACTGCACGCAAGGTAGGTACAAGAGGGCTATGCTATCAAATCTTTTCAATCAATATTAATTTAATCTAATTCTACCTTATTTGCACTATAGAAACTTATGTACTTGTATCTCTTGTTTACTTACTTACTTACTCTCTAATGTCATTTCACAATCAAATGCCACATATATTTGTAATTCTTTATTTTTAATATTTCTACGATTTTAACTGTGACATGTTATCATTGTTTATGGTATATGTATACCGTTGATATTAAATAAATTAAATAAATAAATAAATAAATTATATGAATGAAGTAAGCGTATACTTCAGTTTGCACACATATAGTGTAGAAGAATGGGTTGAGAATGAAGAAGAAATATGGGAGCAAGTGTCCCACCTAGCACTAACAGGATCACTTCCACCGCCACCTCTCTTTGTAGGCATTGTGCGACCTTCTCCTTTATGTTCTCCTGGAGCTCAATGCTATAATTCTGCCACTGAGAGCTCAATTGTCACATCTCCCTCTTTTTCATGTGATGCATGCACTAGAAAGAGAGGCTAAAATGGAGCTATCAGCGGTACGCCATTAGTTCTTCATGCTACTCCTACACTATACATTCTTATCTAAAATCCACAGCACTGATCTCCTCACAGCCCGATCCAGGTGTCCCTCGATTATTTGAAAGAAATAATATTGAATTAAAAATCTCGCTTAGTAATTATCTAACTTCCAATCTTCCCTTATTGAATAAACGCGTAATCATACTTGGCGTGTTTTTGTCCTTGCCTCAATAGAATTCAAGGCGTTTATTTGAATACTATCACACGGAGTAGGTACTTATAAGTTCTGTGAATAAATTCTACTTACCCCCCCTATCTAAGCATTCTATTCAATAACACAGAAAAAGAAATCTGAGTATTTTATCATTCATCATCGCGGAGTATTTTCTGGTCAGTTGAGGCTATCGAGAGGAGGCAGTAGTTTATCATAATGCGGTCAAGTAGAAATCTATAAATAATTCATTTATGACCTGAGAGTATAAAAAATAGCTCAGAACAAATTCACACACAATGTAAAAAAAACATCAGACTGTAATGACAGATAGCTGTCAGGTAAAAAAGAATGCTGAGTTTCTCATTCTTTTGATTTTAATACATTGTCAGTATATCGTGGTAAAGATAGGAAAAGTTTATATTGAAAATAATATTTTAAAAAATGTTCATCGCTTGCTTACCATACTAGTAGGTACGTCATAGGCACCTAGAAGGTATTCATGCTTATTAAATTACTGAATTAAACGCACATAGGCAAAAATTAAAGTTTACTCAAGATTTTGGTCACCAAAATAATTTTTTTTAAACTTTGTTTAACTTCTTGAGTGACGCCGTATCCTATGGATCAATCAAAAAAATCATTTCACTGAGCTATTCTGTAGAAACTACTTGTGTAAGGCTATATAATGTCTACAAATGTATGCAAGCATTATCAGGTAAGACATTAAAATTCACTAAAACATCATTTTATTAATAATAGAAAATAGAATCAGCGGATGGCGAAAATTTAGCATCAGCACGCCAAAAATTGAAGTTATTCACTTATATATAAAACATCAAAAATAT
The DNA here is from genome assembly GCA_026573805.1 of Hesperophylax magnus. NCBI lineage: Eukaryota > Metazoa > Arthropoda > Insecta > Trichoptera > Limnephilidae > Hesperophylax > Hesperophylax magnus. The sequence continues at coordinate 12,418,181 of JAIUSX010000002.1, forward strand.
TACACAGCTAATTCAATTACCTATAATACATTTTTACCGAACGATCATTTTAAAATTATACTCGAAGTGTGCGTCCAAATGGACTATTTTTAGAGGCTACTTTCATGTGGAGTCAAAATAATAATCTAATCTAACTAATATTTTTTGATTCAGTAAAATCAAATTTTTTTACATATTAAGCATTTACTTTGTGGCTCGTCATAATTTACAAATACAAGTAAAAATATATAAATTTGTTTTTGAACACCTAGTTTTAATATTCTCCTGACGAAGGAAGGGTGCTTCTGAAACAGGTAGAGTGTAATTAAAATTAAAGTGGTCTAAAACAAATTCTAATGCAAAAATTCTTACTTTTTATTTTGGCAAGTCGTGTTACATTCCGCGATTTTTACCGGTAACAACTAGTTATACAATAAAGAAAAAAACTATATTGCCTACACACTCTATAACTCTCTTCCGGATATGTATAAATACACCCAGCATTAAAAAAAATAAAGTACGGCCTTAAATGGATATTTGTATGATTTCTTGTCGTGTTGTATTTTGTCTGGTTTCTTTCTCTGTAGTTTTCTATCCCCTGTATTTGTTATCAAGCATATTCTATTTTTACCAACGTATTATTGGGTAAGTACCTTCTTGTAAATTCTTACCTTGGCTTTGTGCTTATGTTTGTATCCCTGTCTGTTTCCTTTTTTGTTTCTTCTTGTTTGTTCTACTTAACTTCTCTTTTTATGTTTTTGTACTGTTTCGTATATGAAACTTATAATTTTGACATCAAAATACCAATGTAAAAATGTACTTATTAACTCCCACCTATGTATTGTGAGTTCCTCTCGTCCTAAAATGAGTTTTGTAACTCATTGGGATTACTCTAGCAAGAAATAAAATAAAAAAAGCATTACAAAATAGGAAAATTCAATCCAAATTAACGAAGTAAATTCGGTATGTAGTGGAAAAGGTCGCATTAGATGTAGAAGGAGTTATACCAGTAGCTGTGGAAGAGGTAGGGAGATTCTACAACCTCCACCCTCCATCCCTGACCGCCCAGCTGCCCGAGGCTGTGGTAGTTAAGGTGTAACTCTGTTAAGCGTTAAACTCCCGTACAACTCCGCTAACTTAACTAACTGATACAACTAACTACACACTCGCTGCCAATATTATCACTTACGTACACTTCACTACCTACCACCTATCTACCGCCACCCAGTACCCAGAACCCAGGGGCGTGCCGTGCTTTTCTTCGGATTTACCCTTTTTCATTGCAACAAGACCAATTACACAATACAAGATATTCTATCCGAAAGATTTCGAGTACGTAATAGAGAAGGAGATATAATTAATGTAGGTACGCATAAAAGACCTCAATATTTTTTTTTGTATTCTGACTTAAAACGAAATATGAAGTATAATCTTTTTTTTCAAACCACAGTTTCGGCAAAACGGTAAAAATCACAAACGGGAATGAAATGTGTTTAATTATATAATCCATGTCATAAATCATGCAATAATAGTAAAAATACTTACTGTAAACATAAACGTACATAAATGGACGATTCAAATATTTCCAATTGCTGATTTATTAAACATCTTTTTAAATTTTTGGTAATCCAGTTAAAAACGGGACTACAAGCCGTTTTCTGATAAACACATGTTCCAACATCGTGATAATTCATTGGTATTTTACTAATAGTTTATCAGTAAACCTACCAATTCATTCGCTAACGGCCTGCAATTCCGCTTTTAACCGTATGTCGAATAATTTGAAGAGATTTTTAATAAATATCAGTAAGTTTTCTCCGTGTGTTTTTTTTCTCGTTTAATGTATTCTCAATTAAAGTGGTCAGCTATTCTAAAAGTTTACCAATATCTAAATAACTCTGTATTTAGATTTCATATCAATACCACTGGTTCTAAATTTGAATTATCGAAAATTGTGCATTTTTGCGTTAACCGGCAGTACAACAAGTCAATCATTACTAATTACCAAATGGTTTACCGAGGCGTTACTGTAGTTCAATCGACCTAAAACTTTTAATTCCCATTATAATAATATACTGATGTAATACCAATATGGTAAGAAGGATGTGTTTACATGCAAAAGTTGATAAACTTGGAAATATATTAATACAGTTATTCAATTGACTTTGAGCTATTAATCTGACACCTCTAATTGTTGTTTTAGTAGGTACTTGCCTAATTCGTACCGTGAAATTAATCCCTACTCTAAATACAACATTAGAAGTTGAAATACATTTGTATCGTTAAGTGTGGTGTGTACCACTATATTAATTTGTATTTATACTTATAATGATGTAATAATATTATTAATTCGTGTAAATAAATCATTTGGATTACATTCCTTTCACTCTGTTTACATTAAAGTTTATAACTCATTAAATAAAAGTTACGAATCAAATATTTATTTTGTAGAATTCAAATAATTACCTTTAATTAATATCGAATTTAAGCAAATCGAAACTATCATACTAAATTTAGGCATTCACCAAAATTGAATGGCAAACGGTTTTTCCATTTTGTGATTTAGGACAAAAAATTGCGTAACGCCTTAATATAGGCAATTTCGATAGCACAAATTTTAGATAAATTGTATAATTATTATCTTTCAGTGTTGCATTTTCAGTACTTGATTCTTCTACTTTTAACAATAAGAGGAAGAAAAAAAATTGAATTATTTACATGATTATAACAGTAGGTATGGTAAACAAGTACTAAACAGTGTTTTTTTATTACAATCCTTATAGGTAATGAACACCCTCTAATTGAAAAATTCCCGTGTTTGGAGAGATCAATTAATTCAATTTGATTAATGAAGTACGCAAAATTTGTATTAATTTTATTCATCACACGACATTAATTACACATCAACGACCGGTTAGTGGCTAAGTTGGCATCGTGTCTGGGTTTCAAGTCTTCCATTACGACACAGGCAATATTTTCCGCTTGCAGTGGTGGTAGTAGGAGATTTTCTAATATTGTCTGTCAGGTTATTCGTTAATTATAAATTTAAATGTACTCGCTTTTAATATTATATAACACATTTTTATGTAAATATAACTTATATTGAGGGACCTAAGCGAAAAGAGCGTTAGTGACATTTTGCTACATTTAGAAATTGTTTAAATTTGTTTTTTTTCCTGACGATTTTATTTATTTAAATTCATATGTGTACATATCATTCATAAACATAGGTTGTCATAAAAATAGGTTTTATGTTTAGAACCATTAAAAAGTAAGTTTTGAAATCACTAACGAGTTTTTGCTCTCCCAGAAATTTTGCAAAATATCACTTAATATATGAAGAAGATAATACTAATGAATCCACTTGTAATTGAACCCAGGATCTCTTCTTACCAGGATAACGCTTCCAACGACTCGGCTATAAATATGGGAAAATTAGTTGAAGTTAATATTTTTAATACATAATTTGAAATATGAGATCGACAATAATGACGTAAAATAATTAGGTCGCAATGGCCGCGTGCTTGGAGGCGTTGTCCCGGCAAAACAGAGATTCTGGATTCGTTTCCCAGTTGAGTTATCTTTTTTATTTTTCTACGTCTTGTTCTGTTTCATATTTCCTTTAGATTTATTGGTATTATCATCTTCTTCAATTATTATTCTTCCTATATTACATTGATGCGTATAACCTTCAAAAGTTAAGTTATTCTAGTAAAATTGTATATTGCTGACACTATTTTAATGTCGCTATCGCCCTTCCGGCTTGGCACCCTCGAAAAGTAGTCTTATTAATACAATTCCATTAAAAATAAAAGTTGTTATATTTTTCTCCTGTATTTTTATTTAAAATATAAGAAAATCGGGCAATAATTTTGAACAGAAAAACCGCACAAACATTTAACGAAATCTGGAAAACTGCCTTCTAAAGCTTTTCGGACTTATTTTTGGAAAACAAACATCCCGGAACATGTTTAATTTTATCTCTAATTCGCTTGGAAATCACAATCATGGCACTCTCATACATATCCGGTATGGTCTAGTGGCTAGGATACCTGGCTCTCACCCAGGAGGCTCGGGTTCGATTCCCGGTACCGGAATATTTTTTTTGTATTTATTTTGCATTTTTATTTAGTATTAACCTAAATATTCAATAAATAATGAATTTAAATGATTTTTTTTGTTAAAAACACTTCGGTATTTTTAAATTTAAAAAAAAAAAATTATTACAGACTGGTCAGATTTTTTTAAGAATTAAAAAAATAATAATTTTGTTTTTTTCAGAAGTTAACTACACTTGATTATTATATTATTAACACTGAATAGACAATAAACACTAGAAATGCCTTTAATGTAGATTTGTAAGGAAAAAAATTTCACCACCGTACCTTTTGGTTCTAGTTCGTGTATGTATTTATTTATTTAGACATGCACATCAATTGCAAATGATAAGATAGATATATTAAAATTTACATATTTAAAGTACTTACCTATTACGTATGACCAAATCTTAGTAATTTCGTCTGGGAGAATGCTTCATATTCTTAACTAATTAATGTAGGTACACGGAGTAAAATCGTAATAATATTGACACAAGTGTTCATGCACCTGTGTTTGTCTTTTTTTTTTTTAAAATAAGCTTTATTGACTGAAAATTTTACATTTTTTTTTATTTTTTTAGACAATGTATAGATAGTCCCACGAAGCTGCCACATGGCTGCTTGTCTGCAGGTTCTATCTCAATTTACAATTATAATATAATATAAGTCTCCCGTTATATAAAATAAATAACAGACTCTTACATACAACTACACTAACACTTTGAATGACAATACGATAACGTACATTCATAAGTACAAGACAATATAGCACACAGATAACACACATTCAAAAATAATACAAATACGATAACACACATTGAAAGTGAATAACATCGTACTGTAACACAATGTAATAGAATTAAAATTCTAGTTAACTAAGTGAAAAATGTTATTTTAATTTTTTTTTTCTGGAAATAAAAAGCTACATTAATTTATATTAGAATTAAAACTTTCAAACAATGTCTTTCCTTTTCTTCTTTGTTTGCTCTATTTTTTATAGATATACAGATTTTTCATTTATAAGCCACATCTTTACAGTTTTCATGCTTAAACTCTTATTTTCTGAAAAAACAAATTTATTTTTGAGCTTATTAAAAATCACTGGTACACAGTACTCCAGCGTTCGGCTTCCATACTTATTTGTTATTTTAGGTATTTTCAACCCTTTTTTTCTGTAAGACGTGTGCTGTGACTATGTACCAGTGGTTTTTTATAAGTACTATCGCCCCAGTTATCTTTAATGGTAAGGAACCAAAATAAACCTTTTATAGGGAGCAGGACTGCTAAATAAATAAATAAATTATGACAAAATGCGAAAACGTTATGGTTTTTATGAACACGTGTTCTGACATCGTGACAATACAATGGTATTTTACTAAAAGTTTATCAGGAAATCTATCAATTCATTCGTTAAGGGCCTGAAATTCCGTTTATAATAATTATTCTTAAATTAGCAATAATCATTTTTCTCCATGTATAAGTAATACGAATATAGAGGAAGAAAGTGTGTTGAGTAGTATAGAAAAAAAAATTAGAAATTAACAACAATATGCTCATGAATTGGAATTGATATTTAAAAGTTTAAAAATAAAGCATAAGATATTTTAATTTATTTTTATTCTAATAACTTTTGAAGAATATACCCATCAAAATAATGTTTTATTGAAGAATAAAATATTATTAATAATTCTAAATGAAATTATTTGAGGATAATATTGTTGATTCTGAATTTAAAATATGAGCTCGACAAAAATGACATAAAATAAGATATGTAAGACAAATCCGTTCGATTCTCAGTTGAGACCGTTACCTCTTTTAGTTTTCTGTGTCTTGTTTTGTTTAGATTTATTAGTATTATCTTCTCCTTCAATGATAAGTTACTATAATAATTAAGATCACGCTGAAAACATTGTTAAAATGTTGGTAAAAAATAATGAAAAATGAAGTTAGTGTACATAGATGTATGGCGCCCGGTATCTATGGGCATTTGCGGGAAACGGGAGACTGCGGGCGGGGGTTTCTAAACTTTTTTGAAATCTTCGAAAAGTAACGCCATTAGTAGCGTCAACAAATAAATTCAAACGTGTCCTCTTTAAAATGATTGCCTGTACTTTATGATAAGATAGGATTAATTGGCCCCAGGTTATAGTAGTTACTACACGAACAAACCATCGCCCGATACTTGAACAAAAATCAGAATTTAATTGTAAAGACTTGCTGTTTTCCGTCTCTAATGTTAAACTGCATCCGTCACAAGTGAGCAGGCTACTGGTCACTATCATCCAATTTATTTAACACGTAGAATAGTTTAGATAAGCAGTAAGCATCTATACTTATACCTAGGATATACCACACCAGGGGTGGTTTATGCAAAACAGTTAGCTAAGTCACCCCCCAGCACCGCCGCACCGGTGGTCAGCTGATCCGTAATGAAATCAATTGCCAGCTATCAGTTGCCAGTAGTTGCCAGCAGTTGCTTAAAGTTGCCACCGCCGGCGCAGCTCGTCTGGTGCTGCCCGACCTACCAGTCTAATGGGAAATTTACTTAACAGGAATTAGCCTTCAGATCCGATAGATACCGTACCATATTTAACTCACTTCAACGACTTTGGATGCCTAAAATACACACACGCCGAGAAGCTGTTAGAACTTTCAATTGTTGCCCATTATTCATTTAGGATCCTCTAATGTCCTGTGGGTGAGGATTTACATCCCGCATTATATCGACTACCTAATTTTCTCATTCATCGACAGACCTTTTTGTTGATGGTTGAACATATTTTATCACCAAATTTAAGACATACCTTTGAGGTAGGTACTTTTCGCACCAAGCGTATTCCTGTTTCACTCGACCATTTGGCATTTCATATGTCTGTAAATTTTGGTTATTTCGTTCCGGAATAATAATACCTTTTTATTCTACCAGAGTTACAATAACTTATCAGCTTGATAAGTTTGAAAAAAGAATTGTCGTTGGGATGGTGACATTTCTATGAACAAATTTTATAAATATGGATTTGTAATTGAGTAGGTGGTTATTAAATTACCGACTTTTAAATCCTAAGATTTCAAAGGAAATTTTGGATTTAATTTATTAAATACTAGCTGACATGTACCTGCCGTTGGTGAGGATTATATTTAGGACATAGACATATGAACAAACTTTTCTGTAGGCTTTTTTTATATTTACAATTCCGTGCTACATTATTCTGATGTATTTATTTATTTATTTATTTATTTATTTATTTATATATATATATATATATAATTTGTACATTTATTTATAACAATTACAGGTAATAAAGCCTAAGACGTTATAATTGTACCATTTATGCAGTGTATATGCAATGCCAAAAATCTTGCAAATGCGCTATAGGACACAAAAAATAAATCTAATTTTTTATCTACCGCATTCAAAAAGCACGTAGCTCTCCCCACAGGTGAGTTCATTAATAAATTAGTGCGGCTTGCTTTACTATATAGAAGATTGTGATGACGTCCTCGAGAGTGAGACTCTGGTACAAAAAAATTTAATTGGGCCAGTATCTCATTATTAGAAAAGTGACCGTTTATTAGTTGGAAAAAATATTTAAGCAAAGCAATACCTCTACGTGTCTCTAGGGAGTGGTAATTGGTCATGCCTAATATATAAATCGATGGGTAAAGCCAAGGGTAACGTCCATAGAGCCGCGAGAATAAAAACCTTAAAAATTTTTTATGGACTCTTTCAATGCGTAAAGTGTATGTCAATTCATGTGGAGCCCAGATGATCGAGTTTGATTCAAGTACACTTAGGACTAGTGTGTTATATAATAACGTCAGTGTTTTTGTGTTACGAAACGGATATGAGTTTCTAATTACGAAGCCGAGAAGCCTGTATCCTCTGCTTATTAAATCATCGATGTGTTGGTGAAAAGTTAGTTTGCTGTCGTAAATAACTCCTAGATCTTTGATTTGGTTTAGGTGTTGGAGAATAATTTCGTTGATTGTATATTCAAATACATTCGGTTTCTTTGATCTTGTATACGAGACGATATTGCACTTGGGTGTACTGAAGTTCAAGCCATTTATTTTGGCCCAGTTTGAGACGCAGTCAATGTCACGTTGAAGGAGAATACAGTCAAGATGGTTTTTTATTGAGCGATATAGTTTCAAGTCATCTGCAAATAGTAAATACAGCGAATGTGTGATGACTGAACCAATATCGTTGATAAAAATCAGAAACAGAATTGGTCCAAGGATAGACCCCTGAGGAACTCCAGAAAAAACTATGAATTCCGATGAACTGGAACCCTTATAATAAACAAACTGTCTACGATTTCGAAAATATGAAGCAAAAAAACAGAGAAGTCTTTTGGAAAAACCAAATGAAGCTAGCTTATTTAGAAGAATGTCGATGTCAACCTTGTCGAATGCTTTTTCCAGGTCGAAATAAGCAACATCCACCTGTCCCCGATTGTCGAGAGTTTGTGATAAGAAATCTGAGATTTCATAAGGTTTAGCGTGCACAATGTAGTGCACGAAAATATATGTTTACGACTTGATTATAAAACATCGACTTTTCTCTACTTTATATAAATATAATATGGATGTATTATATATGTAAACTTTTCGGAAGAAATTTTCTAAATGATAGTGAAAACCCTAACAACAGGGACCTAATGACAAACGTGGTTAGCGACTTTATTTTATACTATTTAAAGAAGAGAAAATTAGAAACACACTTTTTTGGGCACGTGGTCTACTAACTGTTTACAGAAGTATTGGCATTATATCTAGATAATGTTATCATAAAATTAATCGTAATACGATGTTTGATTAAAAATTCTAAGGAACACTCAAGATTCCCTAAAAACAACTTAAGAGGAAGCTACAAGCCAAACATGTGTATATTCTTGGTATACCTTATATTGTAGGTAATAGGTTTTAAAATCGCTTGACAAACGGAGTCTAGAAACGTTCGATTTCAAACACAAAAGTGTTTTTTATTTATTTTGTAAATAATTTTATAAGAAAGCAAAAAAGTTAATTAAGTGAAACTGTCACATATAATCTTTGCTATAATACTGTATTTAAAAAAAATTGTTTCCTTTATGCGTTCATACATTTCTATTGAAAAAAAATATTTTTAGTATTTTACATTTATATTTTTTATTCAGTAATTTATTATTTTATTTGTATTCTACTCAAGCGAAACGATAGAAAAAACCTTCAATTTATCTAAAGCATATTTTTTGGTGTTCATAATGTATACCAATTTGTTATAAAGATTAATCAAAATAGTGATTTGTCATTAAGCTTCACCTTAAAAGGATTATGCCATTCCCAGTGTTTCATTTTATAATATTGGGTTAGATTTTATAATGTAACCTAATATTTTTAGGTCACCTTAAATATCAGCATTTTAAAAATAATTGTGTTTGAAATATTTAAAAAATAAATAGTGTACTATAAATTATTCTAATTTAATAAATACATTAATTGCAGGCATTCCCCGTTTCCAGCATCATATTTATCAGCCGAGATCAGAAGCATCCAGTGTTGCCAAACGATTAATAATGTACGATTCCCGCCAACCATCAACCATATCATTCAACGTAATCCAATAAGCGAAGCTCCCAGTTCCCAGTCTGGCAACAACCGGCAATAGAGAACTTTATTCTGAGCGGATTTTAATTAATTTGCCAATGTTCAGCGCTTGTACCGCTTTACCTACCAGGACTTAACTTCGCCATTTCATTAGCGATAATTGCCATTAAGGTTAAGTCATCTGTGATTTATGAGGCGGTTAAGACATGTTTTGTATCCGTCAAGTTTAAGAGTGTTTTTGATAACGGTTTCAGCAAACCAGGATTAATTTTGCTCACTTCAAGCTTTTCACAAAAGTTATGGACGGGTTATTTTACAAAATTTGAACAATTCATTAAATCTCGAAGTTAATTTTTAAGTTCTGTGAAAGATTTTTTTTTAAGTTCTGTTATTATTTCGATTCTGTCAAGCAACTAGCTTATAATGATATAATAACAGAACTTGAATATGATTTATATAGTTAGAAGTACACGGAGATACTGTTAAGAATGTTATTGTCTGACCATTTCTTAATAAAATATTAGTAATTCAGAATATATCTAAACCCGTGTTCAACGCAGGTGGCCTTGTACGAATAAATACAATGGACGATATGCGAAAATATTATTATTTTGAAGAACATGTATTCCGACTTCCTCATAACATATTGGTGTTTTTCTGATAGTTTGTTATAAAATTTGTCAAATCATTTGTTATAGGCCTCTAGTGCCGTTTTAAACAGGAAAACGAATAATTTGACCAGATTTTCAAAAAAATAATAATATTTCTTATCAGAATGTTTTTTTCCATGTAGCATGTTTTTCACGTTCAGAAATTTATTTTACATTTAAATTTAGTAAAGCTCAAATAACAATAAATCTGATTTTCCGATGAAATGGAAGACACGAATTAAAAACAATCAAGAAATTTATTAAATCAAATCGTTGTTGAATATGTCGTGTCGGGTTAAGCTTTCAATGTTGTCAACCTACAAACGGCCTATTGAAGTGAAATTTAGATAATTTAATTTCATTAGTTATAATTACAGTCACCGATAGTACTTATATGATAGAATTATGAGAACTTTTAAATCGGTAACAGTTTTACAGCCTTACTAAAAAAACCTGAAAAATTTATTCAATTGATAAACGACCGCGTATGTGAAAAATCTTACTAATTGAAACGTAAATTTTAAACTAACATAAAACAGTTCATGCAAAGATATGATATATACATCACTTATCCAGCCAAATTGGGTTGTTCATCTGTTGTATAAACTTGAAATAATAATAATAATTTGAAACAATAAAATAACTATAATTTCTATTTTGGAATTTTTCTTAAGGGTTTTAAATGTTCTACATTTTTCTTATTTGGCGTAAAAACAAAAAAAAAACATTTTAGAAAGTAGATAAATTTACTTTTTATTTTCCAAATAAACTTTAATATTTCACAATTGCAATATTTTAATTTGCAAGAAAACTGTAACTTCTCTTTTTATCTCGTTTGTACACATGAAAATTATAATAATAATTCCTAAAGAAAAATCTGACATTTTTGATCCATTTTGGCACAATATAGACGTTGATTTATTTGTATTTATATTAAAAGAAACATGCGTAAAGCATTTATTTTAATTAAAAAAAACATTGCTTTCTTGGAAGTTTTATTAAGTTAACGCGGTAAAAGTCAATTAAAAAGTCATATGTACGAAATAACCTCGCTGTACAGATAACATGAAACCAGGGGCCTCAGCACGGATAAGGCACCCAGTGAGGGTCATATTAGCAAATAATATATTTTTTAAATACTTCTAAAGTGTCAATAAATAAAAAATATATGTGAATTTATATATTCACGTGGATATGACATCGTAAACGGATTAAAACTGTGAAAAATAACACAAATAACACTAAATATATTGAATTATAATATAATTGTGAATTGAATTTTGCGGGGAAAACTGAAGTGCATGGCGCATGCGTAAAAGTGGCGCGTCCTTGAGTCCTTGAATTGGCTACTACCTATGTAAAATACGTGAGAACCACAGACATAGGAATTAATAGACGAGAAGATATGGGCGAGGGGTAAAATCAACTGTTGAAGAACGAAGGGAGTGAAGCTGACTGTGATTCGTCAATAAATCAATCTGACAGTAAATAGGCATCTCGCATTATAATATCACCATTTACTTCTTAAAAGTAAAATCTGCTTTGAATGAATAGACATTTTTACATGGGAGCGCAAATTACTCGCCACGTTATGAACAAATTTGCGAAGTCCAAATTCGGCAAAGTAAGGCAGCTTCTATTTTCAGAGTCGTAGTTAGTTTCAGAGTATTTAGTTAAGACACTTTTATAAATGTTCATAATTTACTTCCCAGCAACCAACCAGCTTTGTGTTTCGCGTCCAGACGTTTCTCGATGTGATAGTAACAACTGATTCATATTATACGATGTGAATATGCTTAAAATAAAGTAAAATAATGCTTATATATGGAATGTAATACGACAATTGGGTTTATTCTCTTTTTTTCACATCTATTTTTACCAGTTTTCATAGTACAAGTCAAAATTTTGCCGTGTTATTTAGTAAAATGAACCGATGATGCCTCGACCATAGTTCGCACAAGAATGATGACGTCACGTTTTCAAATTTCATTTGAGGCCATACGCGAGCCCAGCCGGCTCAATGGAACCGGTATGGGGAGTGGGGATAATACGCTTTTAATCACTTAGGGCAGGTCTACTAATATTCATATGTCTATGGTGAGAACCAAAGAGTATGGATCCTAGTTCCATGGTGAGAACTATCAAAGCCGCGCTCCTCAAAAGCACATTCTCGGTAGGTAACTCAATAACTAATCGATGCATAGTTATGGAAATCATGTTTTTTTATCGTTCACAACAACTAGTATATAGAATGCTTTCGCTAAATATAACAAAATCTGAGATATTTGATGGTCTCTCGAAAGAGAGACTTTCATTGCAAGTACAATATGCAAATTAGAAAGGTATTGTAACAACCTACTTTAAATAATAAATGAACAGATAAACTAGCGCCAAACTGTCTTAGTCTGAGTGTCCACTGCTGTGCGTGGGATGAGAGTGGGGGGGGGGGTGCTGCAGGTGTGGGAGGGGGGAGAGGTTATTGCATTAGCCAAAGGGTGAGAGCCCCCCGGCCAGGGGATCAGGACAGTCGAGCTCTGCGAACTTCAGCCCCAGACTTTAATGGAATAATCCAGAATCCTGGTTAATTCTTAATTCTATAATGTGAGCATATTTCACGTACCACAGGTAGAATATAGGTACATAATACGTGCATACAAATATACTAAGTATTTACAAACTAAGTGACCCTTATTATATTACTAGCGCACACCTGTGAAAAATCAGGTGGTATTATAATTTATTGTAAGATTTGTTCAGCTGAACGTATTTTTTAAAAAAGCATTGCCACCGGATCATTTTGCCTTTCAAAGTAAGGAATTTATTTCTAGAATGAATTTTGTTAATGTAAATTACGAAATCTATCAAATATTTAAACAAAATAAATACACATTTTAAATAAAGAATTATTAATTAATATAATAACTTTAATGCTCACTTTACCGCTTGTCTGAAATACTTTATTCACCAAATATAGTTCCAATTTTGAAAATTAAAAGTTCATTGAACTTGAATAATTTTAGCATAATGCAGGAATACACAATGACTTCTAGCGTGCATCATGCACCCATGCACCGACCAATGAAATTAGTATGTTTTATGTATGAATATAGTAAATGTGTTTCGTAATTAACGTTTCACACCGTCCACGTGTTAATTTCTGACTTCTGTTTCATTAACTTTGTGCATCTGATATTAAAACTAGTTTGAGGAAAAATAAATATCAAGGAAAAATACGTGACAGCACCTACCAAGATGCAAGGAAAACTTTTAAATATAATGCTTGCGGTTTGAATGCAAAATTGACTGATGCAAATGATAAAATTTGCATCAGTGATTAAATTTTGAAGCCATCCAATTAGATTTAATAATAAAGTAATACTGCATTGTGTAGGTGATATAACAGAGCATGTAGGCCGCATCGCCGATAGATCCTAGACCAGTAATCATTGACCAAATTACACCGTATTGTCCTTGCGCTGGGCTGGCTAATGAGAAATGATGCTGATCCTAAAGAGAATATTGGCTTTAATATCCTCTTCCTAATGCAGTTTGTGCATCAATTTGTCCTTGTGTCGCTCCAGATATGCGATCCAGACCATACTTCCATTACACATGCACACAGAACACAGCACACACTACACGGCACACAGAGCAGGCCAGTTGGCAGCGCCGCTACTTCTACACGCTGATTAGGGTACTTTCCTTTGATAATATCATTTGTTCTTGCTAGTCCGGAATATGTATCCGGGATATTTGCATACGAATTCATCAGTTTTTGTTGATGCTATCATCTATGATGTGTCCCATGTAATTCAAAAGCAATCTAGGGAGTAATTTACTACCATGAAACTTGCCTGCCATTTGTTAAAAAACGGTTGAAATCATGTAATCAAATTACTAGTTAAAAAACTGTAAAGCAGATCATAATGCACTAAACAATATTAAATTACAACATTTCCGTAGTATGTTTAAACCCGTAATAGGGATATAAGAATTTAAAGTCAATTTATCTCATTTCCGCATATTTTGACATGCCGCAATTTAAATGAGTATAATCAACATAATTCTTTTCTTGAGACGGAAAAGATCAGAAACTTACTCACCTAATTCAAGCATAAAAATTGCAGTTTTCATAGTAAGTAAAATACTTAGGCTAATAATAAGGAAGCTAGGATAATTCTAAAGTTGCGTGTTCTTTTTCTGTGGCCAATCTATAATAATTGAATTGACTTTGAAAAAGACGGTACATACAAATTGCAATCGCTATATTTTTATGCTAATTAGAAAAGTAATTTTTTTTTAAATATTGATGGTATTACAGGTGTATTGATCTCTCGATCTTAACCCCTTGAGTTCGTCACTATTAAGACTAGAATTTATGAAAAGTTAAAATTGTAATAATTATACAGTTATCAGCATCCCCTGAGAAAGTTATAGAAGTATTTGTAGAGACGCCCAGATTAGCAAACTTCATCTTTGATGTGAGAAACGCATGTTGGAATCTAACGCTACAGAGACGCAATTCCTTACATCTTAAGCTTTGAACCTACCCCATGAAAAATGAAATTGCGATTGAATCCAATGCTAGTGATCCTGCTAAAATGCGATTGAACTAATGTAGAACATTGTCATACTGATGAAGTAGTGTGATTGAAGATTGATTCCTGGCCTATGGTGTGCAACTGACAACCTAGAAACACAAGGCTTGGTAATTGCACATCTACCGGTAGGTGTACCACGCACAGACACAGGCACAGACACACTGCACAGTGCACAGGATCTGATGGATCGGATGTAGCCCAGCGCCGATCCCAGCAGGGTCTTCGCCGGTGTCACTTTAGCAGCACCCACCGACATCGCCGCCCGGCTAAACGAATTAGCGACAATTTACTACTCTCATCCGTCGGTAACCTGCGCGCTGCACGCTGATATCTGATAGCCGCTCGCTGCTCAGTGTTCACTGTAAAATAATGAGGGTTCTATCAGAAAGAAAAGATTATTGAATATCCCTTGATTTACAATCACATCTTGATAAGCAATCGAAATAAAACTTTACCATTCACAATAATTACGTACCTACCTATTAATTCAATAACACAGCCATCCTCATTTATTCGAATGAGAATTGGATTGAATGGAGGATTGATGATTGGACATTGGATTGGACACGTGCTTGACTCCTCAGATTGTACAATCGTTCTACAAGTGGGAACTTTAGATCACCTATTTTTTGGCTGTCCCTCTCTATTCAAATATTCTCTCTTCTATCAAGCCTTATCTAAAATTGCCTCCCCTCCATTCAATATCTCATCCTAAGTCTGAATTCGACTCCAATGTTCAATATAAATTTGAAATTTTCCAATTTAAACAAAATTAATATATAAATTCACCTTGCTTCTCTCCATAATTTGAAATTATGGCCTAGAACATCCCCGAAGGATGAAAGCCAGAAACATTCGGAAAAAAACACTGCCAAAGAAAATTTGTGAGTAAAACCGATAAACATACTAGAGCGCCTATTTTGATTGTCAAGAGATCGGAACCACTTCCAAACTTTGATTTTCCATTTATTTTATTTTTTGTTTTCTATATTAGTTTTCACATCCTATTACGTACCGCTTCACGGAATTCATATAATTGATTTCTAAACTTGCCCAGAAAGCAAATATTATGTTGCATTGAAATAAATTAATGCCTGTGACAGACCACGCTATATTTTCATTTCAGTATATCGCTCGTCATACATTCTCATTGGTAGTGTATGGCGAGCGATACGCTGAAATATGCCAAGCAATTGGGTAGCATCGGCAAAGACTGGTTGAGTGAGACCCACTGACCTCTCCAGCCAGACTCTCTCGACCCATCGCCTCGCACCGCAGTGGGAGGGATGGATTCATCTACACTCCGGGACACATTGACCCCAGATTCCTACTCACCCCTCATACCTTTTCCTTCCCAGAACTTTCTCTCCTACCTTTCCCTAAAAAGATGTCATAGGCTCTGAGGGATTTTTTTTCCTCAGGGTGTCCTGTGTCGAGCTAATGTAAAAAAAGTCATGATGCGTATAGCGTAATGTATCTCTACCCTAACACGTGTTTATTGTCCTGTCTTAAAATCTTATCTATTGTTCTCAATGTATTTAAAAGACCCTTTTTAGTCAAATTTCCAAACGTAACGGAGTATTTCATTCAATGTTTACCAATGATACCAATTGTATCAAAAATTATTGGTTCATTCTGTTATATCTAATAGGAACGTAGGTCAGCTCATTATTTTCACATCAGATCTAGGGAAATCTAGCCTTCAAATCTAAAAACCGTTAAAGTGCTAATAAATCAAATTTCTACTACATGAAGGAGATAGTGGATATTTAAAGATCTGACTATTTAACCTGCATCTCGTGTCAACAAGAAGGAAAGGAAGGAAAGGAATTAAATCGCCTTCTTGTTGACTCGAGATGTAGATTAAAGATGTAGGTATGTGTGCACGAAAGTGAAGTGTGCAAGAAGGCGATCTAATATATTATCTTCCTTCGTGATATATATTAGATCGCCTTCTTGTTGATTCGAGATGTAGGTTTAATAGTAAGATCCTCAAATATCTACTAACTGAAGATCTGACTATTTAACCTACATCTCGAGTCAACAAGTAGGCGATCCAATATATTACGAGTGAAGATATTATACAGGAATGTTAAGGAAATATCAGCTAACGGTCCCGAAAACAAAATATCCGGTAGGTACGTAATACAATGAAGATGAATATAACTACTCTATCCAGTTAGCGTATCCTCGAATAGTGTAAACAGAGCAAAACCGGTAGGTACGTAATACAGTGAAGATGAATATAACTACTCTATCCAGTTAGCGTATCCTGGAATAGTGTAAACAGCGCAAAACCGGTAGGTACGTAATACAATGAAGATGAATATAACTACTCTATCCAGTTAGCGTATCCTCAAATAGCGTAAATAGAGCAAAACAGATTCTGTGTGAAAAACATAAAATAAAATAAATAGAAACCAAGGCTATTTAAAAAATAAACAACACGTAAAAAACAACTTTTATTTACTATAGTACATCTATTTTTATTGATAGATGTTTTTAAAGTTATACAATATATTTTTTTGTTTGACTTAAATTTAACTTTCCTCACCAGGGACTGGTTCTTAACTGCTGTGAAATTTTAAAATGACTTATAAAACATTTAAAAAATGGTTGGACTGAGCATTTAACCTTTCTCCCCAATGACTGGAGTCAACCTCGCTAACAACTAAAACAAATCCTAATTGGATATTATTTAGCTTTTTATTAACTGCTGTAATGTCATCCAATTTCAGAGAAATGTGTATGTATCCGTGCGATTGCCACTTCATTTACACAATACAAGAAAACAAAAGTGAAATTCAAATACACGTATTTAAAAATTTATTTTCTTATGCTTTGAGATTATCACGACCAAAAGCATTATAGTGATTTTTTTTTGTTGGGCCGTGTTGCATTTCGACAAAAATTCAAGAAAACAAAAACCGAGATTCAAATAGATGTATCTAAAAGTTATCACAAGAGTGACACGATCCACTAGTTCTATAAGAACATCATAATCATAAGTGGTCTACCAATACAGCCACACTTCCCTCCCCATCAGCAAACTCTTCGGAGTAACATAATGATCCGTGTCTGTGGATGTTATTGTTCTCTTAACAGGAGTTGTCATGCTCGTATTATAATCCAACTCATTTGTGTTGTACATACCAATCGGGTTGTTGACACACAGTCACACTTTAGTGGACAACTCGATAGTCGCGTGAGCCCAAAATATGACGCCAAATGATTGGGTCAATAAGGAGTACCTAACCTCGTATCAATAAGAGAGAGAAAGAGTTACAGGACTACGATAGCCATAGCCATTGTCAAACCAGTGACATAATGCCATTTGTTTGAGCCCTTGACAAAGTATCTCCAAGTTTGATGATAAAACCTAAGGGACTGGGACAATGTATTGCGAAAGTCAGGTTAATACACGGGAGCAATCAGGAAAATTGTTCCTTGACTTATCAACCCCTCAGCGTGAAAATCGTGATTGGTCGTATACATAGAATGGGGGAAAATAAATTCGGGAGCAGACCAAGAAAGTTTCACATATACGTGTACAACATGCTTGCCGACTAGGATAGACCAAAAGGCTAAAAAATGTGGTACAATCTGATTCTCATGAAATAGGACAGAGTGAATACAATTTTGATTGGTGTACGAGTATATATTCCTACATATGAACATCAAGAAGTACAAGCTGAAAAAATTGCCTCAATTACCTCAAACTTATTTAGATGTCTTTGTACATTATGTGAATGTGAAAATATCAACACATAAAATGTATGTACAATCATTTCATTAGTATTCCCAAAATGATTTAATCTACAAAACTCCTAATAGTACCTGCTCCCTTCATAGATACGAGTTATTTTCAATTAGGTAGGTATTACTGATTTATATCAAGAAACACAAATATATATTTACCCTGTTATACATTCCTTTATGCTTACACAATATATGTTTTTAAATTTAAAAAAATTGTAAGGGAACATTGGGCACAGGTTTTTATTTTTGAATCAACTTAACTTATAATGCTATATAGGAGGAGACATTAAAAGATGTGGGACGATTTCAGCATAGACACACCTAAAACTCACCATAACACCTAATAGTGTGTAGCCAGCTGTGGCTGCGAGCTGGGAGCTCCGCACCTGACGCCCCCAAATCTGATAAATCTCCGGCTTAAGCGGGCCCGGGCAGGTAGGGCAGGAGGGACAGGGGGGGCGGCTGAAGGGCGAGAGGAGAACAAACGAGGCCCCGCGCGAGGTACATTACTCCACATTTCCAGGCCATATCTGGGAAAATAGGATTGTTATTACATTTACAGTGCGGCGGATAAGAGGACGAATAATCCTGGTAATAAAGATCACTTTTCTTCTTCTCCTTTATTTTCCAATTTCGGTGTCATCCTAATGGATTTACTTGTTGTTTCTTTTTACATGGAAATAAGTCTGTATTGTTTCATTGTCTGGGAAAATACGCAATTTAAATCTAGAACTGGGGGTGTTGGGAAACTGAGGAAAATTGTAATAAAAGTATTAAACTGAATTGTAATTTAACTAGCTTTACAGAAAGAATAAAATTGTAATGATTAATTTCAGTCGGTCGCCGACTTTTTTCTACAGGCGAAATACATAGTAAGTAGAACTTTGAAGGCAATTAATTACTGGGATTCTTTCAATGAAATCCGGGAAGCAGGGAGCGGGATCCCGATGCTCAAAGTTAGCCCGTCGTCCCATGGGTCGGTAAGCAATCTACATCAACCGAATGCTGGAAGACTCAAGAAAATTAAGTTCGCTACGGTAAGGTAACGGTGTTGCAGCATTCGGTTTATGTCGATTGTTTACCGAGCCGTGCCTTAGTTGCAAAGTGTTTTCCGAAACTCAAAGATCTAATGATTATTGGTGGTAACGTTTGCTGTTCTTACCATAAATAACGAATAATATCTCAAATCAACGGTCCCGTATAATGGAATCGCCCCCGCAGAAAGCTTGCGCTGCGCTGTTTGGGTTTGGCATAGTGACAAGGAACATACGACCGATGCCTGTTGCCTTGCGCCTGGTGCCTGGTGCCTGATGCCTGGTGACCGGTGACTGGTGACGAGGTGATTGGGGCCTTCCTAATTTAACAGCGGGCAGCGAGCGGTGCTGCTGGAAGCAGATTCCCGCCACTTACCGCTGCATCATCTGCATCCATCTACCGAAATGAACACGAACCTATCGCAATGGATAAAGAATATAGGCGCACTTTTAACTCTTTCTCATTAAAGATTCATGTATCAGAGAGAAAGGTTACAAGGCAGTTGTCTAAAGAGGAATTACTATTAAGGCAAACAGTTTGTTTGAAGAGATAGAGACCATTCTAGAATAAGTTTGATTCTAAAAACTCGTCTGTGCCCATATACATACATGGCCTTGGAAACTAATATCGTCCTAACCAATTATTGTACAGATATTTCGGATACCACATTACTGAAATCTGAAGTAAAAGATCAAGCACAAAAAGATAAGAATTCTTCAGCTCTTTCAAAAAACACATCATCATTTTTATTTTATCATTTTGTTAAAACCATTTAAATTATGTTTGAGTGCAAATGAAAAAATATGTTTCACAAACTATGAACACCGTTAAAATATGTTGAAGATTTAAAGCATTTTTATTATGATTATCGTACTAAAAATGTCATTTTAACATATTCTCGATTTCAAAAACGATCTAAAACAGCACATTCCGAAACAGTTCCAATTGGCTTTAACGTCATTATGACGTAGAAAACGCCAATGTCTGGTAAGACGGCTGTCACCAACCTCGACCGGCGTGATGTCAGCGCCGCCGAATTGACGAATAAAAACAAACATGTCGTTTTGGCGGCAAATCTTAAATGGTATATTTTAAATCGTTGTAGAAAATGTATACGCTAACATAAAAATAAAATTAAAATACCTTCATTATCGTAATTTTTTACGACACTAAAAACAGTAAAATAACCTTATGTTACAAATAAAATATGTAAGGTTGAAAACCGAAAAAGGTGTGTGAAAAAAAGATAGGTCCCTATCCTTACATCTTCAATATATTTCAATCATAACACCAATAAATTATTCACTCTAACAACCCCATCCCCCTTCATGCATCTCCCACATTGTTTATCCAATTTTCTTAATTAAATTATCATGTAAAATATTTAAAACTAAATTCGAATTTTATAATTTAATATAATTATCTGTAAACTTCACTCGCCATAACACAGGGGCATCCCTAGCATAACGGGTGAAATTACACTAACAGATTATCCACCGTAAAAAATATTAAAATGAACAATTTTTTGTTATTAAGATAACCAAGATGGATCCAAAAGCTGTATATAATGCTATTTGTTGTTGAACTAGATAGTTATTTGCCGTTTTTATTTATTCATGGCCCATTGGTACAACGTACAACTATATATTATACAAAGGATGACGGCTATTTCCCTCTGCAATAATTTCACAGCTTCTGTACCTGTAGCGGACCGCTCGTGGTGCTGCTATCATTTACGGTAATTGAAGGACAAATAAATTGAATTGATATTGCAATATTAATATCAAAATGATACTAATATTATAACGGGGAGTTGCCGCCTTTAAATTGATTAATACATTTTACATCATTTAGTATCTCCGGTATGGTCTAGTGGCTAGGATACCTGGCTCTCACCCAGGAGGCTCGGGTTCGATTCCCGGTACCGGAATATTTTTTTGTGGGAAACCTTTTAATTTTTTTTGCTCAACTGTTAAAAGGAACCAATTTTTCCAGACATGGTGGTAAATGGTAAAAATATATCTATTTTTTCGTAAATTCCTAAAATTGTATTGAAGAACAGAAAAACATAAAATAATTTTTTGAACCAATCAAAAATTATCTAAAACTTTTTAAGAAAATTTGAAAAAAAAGTTGATACACATTTTCCGCTTCTTTATTTATTTTTATTGTTATTATACATAATTATCTAGTTTAATTTGCAGAACTCTATTTAATTAAAAAATTCTTATATTATTATTATTCAATTTCCAAAAACTCTGTATTTTTTTATAGAAGTAAATTAATTAATTATTAATAAAAGAAAAACTTTAAATTATATTTTCCAAAGTTTAAATGAAAATCTTTTTAAAAGGTACCCACTGAAAAGCTTATTTTAGTTCAGCTTAGTGTTACGCATTTTGCAGCAAATCAGGAGCCAAGAATTCTTATTATTGAGATGGAAATATACCCACGAAGTTACCTAAAAGCTTGTAGCAACATCTTAAATTAACGATGCATCATTTGAAGTTTACGTAATTATTAATAACTATCGCAGACCCGTAAAAAATCACGGGAGAGTCCGATTTTTTGACAAATCAGTTCCGATTTTGAAAACGAAATTTCTGATAAAATATTATTTTATAGGTAGCTATTTTATCACTTATCTGAATTCTTCACACAATCAGTTCCAATTTTGAAAATGACACTTAATTTCAAAACAAAATAGATTTTATTGAACAAGAGTTACGCAGAACACACAGACAACAGAAATCAGTATTTCGATGATGCTTTTAAGAAATATTGCATTAACCTTTTACACGAGACTGTCGCACATATTATGAGACTATAGACATGATTCACGAAGTTTACCTAAAACACCCACATTGTGTCAAAACTTACCAGGTGATGGGATAGATTGTGTTGAAAAGTTATTAAAATTTGTTGTTTATTGTTGTAGGTGGGCGGGGCGGGTGGGCGAGGGATGTTTTGTTACCACTGCCCCCCCTCCATGCCCCCGCACCAGCACCGCCTGCCGCAGATCGAGTACCCCTTCACCCCCACACACCCCTGTAAGTAGCTACCCTCTATAATCTTTATCCGTCAATGTGATCACTCATCGACTGAACACCCATCTACTGGACATTGCACAATAAAGGCTTTGTGGGCCAGAATCTTTAAGGTCCCAAGTACAAAAGCAGAAGCAGATTTGTACAAGGGTTATCCCAAAAATCTCACATATTTTACAAATACAGAGAAACATTTATTTTTAAATCATTTTTACTCTTTTAAACAGTGATTTTTGAGTGTGATATGGTGCTAAGTTTGACAAATTCGACATTATTGGTGTTGTTGTATACGAAAATGATTTTTATTTTATTTTTTTAAATTCGGTTCTTTGTATGAAGATAAAATGGCCAAACTGAAATTTCCTGAAAATCTTCATACAAAAACCAAATTTGCAACAGCAAAAAAATCATTTTTTGGTACAACAATATCAATAACGAATTTTTTTGTAATATAAGTACTCTAGTACACCCAAAAGTCACGAGCCGCCACTGCTTTTAAAGCTTAAACATTTATCTATTCTTCTACATGATCACCATTTCGGTAGTTGCATTTTTTAGAAGCGCTGTGCCAATTTTTGTACACACTTGTCATACCAGCTCGCCGCCATGGCATTGAGGAAGAGTTGAACCTCATCTTTTACCTTGTCGTCGTTGTTGAAGAGCGTTTTAAAATGCAACGACTGAAATGGTGACCATGTGGAAAATAAATAAATTTTTGAGCTTTAAACTATGTAAAAACTATTATCAAAAATATTTCCTTGTATTTCTAGAAAATAGGCGATCTTACTTTTGGGATTACCCCCGTGTTTCATTATAAAAGGCACTCCTAAAAGAAAGCATTCTGTCGGCTAGAATGTATTGGATGTTCTATTCTTTAAATTCCAGACATCTTTCTCAGAAGATTCATAAAAATATAGTTCTGTTCATTACCTATCAGTAGAGACACACATTCATAGCTTTAATTTTTAAGAAATGTAGCATTAATTATTGAAAAAATAGCTTTTAAAGCTATAATTTTGCGTTTTCATAGCGTTTATAGCTAAATAGGATAACGTCAAGGAATGGAAGTCGTCAATAGGGGAAAAACAATTAAATTAGCAAAATCACTTGAAACATGTTTATTGTATTATTGATTGAAACTCAACATGGCACATGTTTCTACAGTAGAGTGTGTCATGTTCGTTCTACGATCTATCAATACAAGATTATAGGGACTAAAAAATCTTTTTTATTATCGCTAAAAACACCATTTATCGCTTTAATTCGCGAAAATATCTTTAATGCTATGAATGGGTGTCTCTACCTATCAGTTATCTTATCACTAACAACTTTAGCAGATATTCTCTAGCGACGTTTATTCAATTGAGTTGACTCTAAATAATAATACGATATTGTTCGCAGAGTCGGTTCTGGAGAATCCAACGTTTATTCTGACAATTGATTGTTGGTGTTGATTCGGAATAAACGTATAAACAGGGTATCCCGGTTATAGTGGATAGGTGTTGTAATTTAGCGGAAGTAACATCATTACCGCTACAATCGCTCCATTTGCTGGATTAGGGGCCAATCACAAAATCCTCGAGCTGCATAGTATGCCTACTCACACTAAGCACACAGTCTCCACACAACACATAGATACTCGATACATTACTTCTACATAGGGTTGGCTAATACTACTTTGAAAAACAGCGCATTTCTGTAAAAAAAATTGGGACATTATAATAGTCGGATTTGTGGAACTGAAATTATTTATAAAATATTTTTTCTCAGTGATCTTTCAAAAAAGGAATAGTCGACTTTCTTTATAATGCTATGATATTTTTTGTTGACAAATCATAGAGTAGTCGGAAATTTACCTTTCGAATGAAACCTGAAATATCTATCATCTGTTAAAAATTTACGCATTGCAATTTTAGAATTATTAAATAAAAATAAAATAATTTTGGTACCTACTTTATCGCTTGTCTGAATCAGTTCCAATTTTTAAGACAAAAAGTTTATTGAATGTGAATAATATCACGCAGGAATATTCCACATCACTTCACGCATGCACCGACAGCCGAAATAGGTATGTCTGATGAAAAATACTGGATACGCGTGATTATTTACAAAATGTAATCATTTCTTTCAGAACGTACGGCAGAATCATTTTAAAGAGATTTTTGTAGTGGCGTACTGTATTATTGTAGAACTACTGTGGGGTAAGAGGGGACTGCGGACGAGTGTTTCAAACTATTTCGAAACAATTTGTACCACTATCGGTGTGCACAAGTGCCAAATACATAAAAAAATGCGCTTCAAAGTGATTCGATTTTTTTGCAAGTTGAACTTGATAACTGAAATTTTGAGCGAAAAAATAAAATAACCAACAGTTCAACCCGATCGACGAATCAGAATATTTCTCATTCATTTTTAATATTGTAAATTAATAAATAAATCGACTTTGTATTAAAATAAACGGCTTCCGTAGTCGAGAAAAAAAAACAACTTTATGACATGTTAATAAAGTGGTTTAAGCAAAGTATTTTTTAAAATTATTTATTTAATTTCAAGCAACAGAGTATTAGCCTTCTTCGATAAATTTTATTTTTTTAATTTGTGTTATTTCATAAAACTAACTACTCATTTTAAATAATATATAGTATATTTGTGACAGGTTTCAGAGTGGAAGATACTCTCAGTATCGCCCTGGTTTAAGACTAGTATTCAGAATTGAATCTTCCTCTTTTACATCACCTTTTCCCCCCCGCTACCTTCAGCCTCACGACATACTCTAATCGATGATTCCATAGTCTCACTGGCTTCAGTCGGTTGGGAGCAGTTAGGACTCATAAATAATAAAAAAAATGTAAGTCCTTATTAAAACTATCATTAACATAATAAATAATAAATTACTCACTTGTTCGAAATGTTTAACTGAGCCAGAAATCATATAATTATTTTCGAAAATTCAAAGGTTTTTTATAAAAAATTTCACGTAGATATTTGTAGCATTGCTTCATTTTATACGTAAAAACAAAATACTTTAGGCATTTAAATGAATTTTTGGTTGGTCAAAAATAAAATAAATGTATTTGTTTTTGCTTTCAATATATTTATATCCCTTTAGGGCGAACAAAGTCACCAGTTACCGCGGCTTATTGGATGTTGGACAGCGGCAGAGTATAAAGCCACGCACTCGTCATCATATATCTATTATCAATCACAAATTGAATTTGATCACGGGGGCTACCTACGCGGGGGTATTTAGTTAGGTCTGAAATCTATTTGGCGCTCAATTTGGCATCCCCCGCCCCTCCCTTCCTACGCCCGCCCTACCCTCGCCTCCCCGCAGTAACGAGTCAGTGTTGCCGACTAATTGCCCGGATGACAAATTCACCCCTCACAATGGTAGAGTGGTAGTTAGGTACCTACCACGCTAATCAATTATTGTTTACTTTTGCATTTACACTTTGTAGCTATCAAATGATTCAAATGCTGGGGGGAGGGTTGAACGATGGAAAGTATAATTTAACTGGGAGGTATTTGTACCCACAATTGACTACGCTGCTGCCGCAATTCGTGTAACACAACTCTCGCGCGTAATAGCTTTATTCTTGTTCGCAAATCTTTCCGAGAACTGGTCGTGCCACATTCTGGTTATGCGATATTTTGTCATGGTAACTATTTATTACGTGTATGGTTTATTTTATTTAGATTCTAAAGAAAAAAATAAATTAATAATATAATTATAACTAATACAGGAAAATTATAACATTATAACAAAATTATAGATTTTTGATAAATATAATTAAAAAGTAGTATTATTTATATACCTAATAATTTCTATCAAAATTCTCGCCATTCTTATAAATGGGGAATCTTTAATTTAAAATATATCATTTTTTGTAATTGTTTGAACACTGAATAATTATCGACGGAGGTAAAACAACAATGAAATTTTGTTGACGTTTTGGAAAACTGAACTAAAAATTTATTTTAAAATTATTTTATTAATTCAGTACATGGTCTTATTATTGATAATAAATTGACATTGTGAATTTTTAATTAATTTGATAAGTTGCGATTATACGCTTTATATTATGTAACGTAGGTATTTATTTTATAATTGGACATTAGCAATTATATAATTAATACATTTTACGGTATTCAGTATCTCCGGTATGGTCTAGTGGCTAGGATACCTGGCTCTCACCCAGGAGGCTCGGGATCGATTCCCGGTACCGGAATATTTTTTGTTTCTAATATGTATGAACAAATAATAAAAGGGAAATTAGTCAAACAAAATATCCCCATCTGATAATAGTGGAGAATATACGTGAACGACTTTTTTGTTCACCAATGGACCATCGCAGCATTTTGCCACACCGCATGCAGAATTGCAGAGAGGAAAGGACGTCACACAACTGTGTATCACATATTCGTTGCTTCATTTGTA
Organism: Hesperophylax magnus; assembly: GCA_026573805.1. Taxonomy (NCBI): domain Eukaryota; kingdom Metazoa; phylum Arthropoda; class Insecta; order Trichoptera; family Limnephilidae; genus Hesperophylax; species Hesperophylax magnus. The sequence continues at coordinate 12,445,376 of JAIUSX010000002.1, forward strand.
AATATATGTCGTGCCATATCACCCGGGGGCGTTCCCGACTTTTTCTCTCATTAGATCGCGAGCGCAAGTCATATATTCTGCTGACAATCTTTTCTCCGTCCATTCCTCAAATTCCTTAACCACCATAGCGTCCCTTCTTTAATATTCTTCACTAGTTGTTCTGTAAACAGTAGACCTCGCAACCAAGAAAATACTTTTCTAATTGTCTTTTACTTAATAAATGAAAACCAAAATCCCTCTGATATCATAATATTTGTAAGTAGGTACTTGAAAACCCACACATTTAATTGAAAACCGTATATTTTCATTATTGGGTTATACAATTTGTCTGAAGAAACGTTACTATCTAAATGACAATTTTTTTTCAAATATCCTTCAGGCAGATAGGTTCCATAATAACATAAAAAATGCGAATAAAAAAATCCAAAAAACACTCGACGATTTAACACCTGAAAAAAAGAATCTTTAATGAACCATTACAACGGTCACCATCCAGAACGTACAAACAAATTAACAGACAGATGAAATTCAAAATGGTGGAGTTAAAACAGAGCTTAAATAAGCTCAGTTTTTTTTATGTTACACCTCACAAGAATTCCCACAGCTTCCGATCGTCTGGAGCCAGTGAGACTATAGCATCCCCAATTGGGTTATGTTGTGAGGCTAAAGGGAGTGGGGAGGGGAAGGAGATGGGGAAGAGGAAGGTGGGGAAGTACCTGGTCACAGCCAAAGCCATTTCAAGCAACGTTTCCATTCAATTTGTGAAATTATACAAATTATTTATTTAACGCCCAGAGGGCTTTTACATGTAGGCGGTACAATTTTAATGACAGTTTTGAAACATAAGAAAGAAATAATAAAAATAAAATTAAAAAATAATATATGCAAGAAACATAATTAAAAATAACAAGAACATAAATTAAAAAATACAGCGATTTGACTTTTTTAAAAAAATATAACTTCCATTTAGGAATAGTGTCGAAATAAGTCTTTTATGTAATCAACAAAATTACATTTATTGACATAACATTTAATTGCGCACGCCGGGATTTGAACCAGCAAACCTCCGGTTTGCTAGTCGAGAGCTTTACCCCTTGACTACTAATTTAGCTTTATGTCAGCTTTGCACACTTTTCGGATCCCGCTACTATTACAGTAAAAAAATCTGATTTTACCTTAGTTTGATCCTAAAATACTCCGAGCACTAATCGCGAAAATTCCTATTATTTTTAATAATTATTAGATGAATTGAATAATGGTGATGAACTAAACCAAGCACATTATTATTCGTAGAGATAAAGCTGTACCTACCTCTATACCTAATATGTAAGTACTATAAAATATATATTTAGTATTCGTCAATAAAAACGTGATAAATGAACACGAAGACACTTCACTCCATAGTAAGATAGTGCAAGTTGGTAGAAGATAATGTCGTTCTTGGCAGAGTGCCACAAATGTCCATCTTATTAAGTGTGTCTGGTTTTTTGTACAGCTCGTCGGGCTTCTGATATATCTGGCCCATTAGCTCAGTTGGTTAGAGCGTCGTGCTAATAACGCGAAGGTCGCGGGTTCGATCCCCTCATGGGCCACATCTACTTTTTGATGTAAATGAGATATTTCAAATAATAAAAGAAAAATCTTTAAATAATATTTATTTCAATAATTCATTGTGTTTTTTTTTCTCCTTTATTAAGCACAATCATTCCATTTACATAAAGCATTTAAAAAATAATTCTGTATTCCCATATGTTTTTACAAAGAAAGTAATATTTTTTGTGAATTTCTGAGATTTAAAAAAAAAGTTTTATTCGAATAACTAAGCACTAACATATTTGTCGAATATTTTTTTTATTAAATATTTTAAAGAGCTTACGTTTTTCAAGCAAATCTAAGGATTTAAAAAAAGTTTTTCAATTATTAATAAAAAAAACTGTTCAAAAAACTATTTATGAATTGTAATTAAATATGAACGTAGAGGCCTCTAGCGGCCAAAAACAAAAGCATAACCAAAATACTGTGTGGCTTGAACATTTACGGCTGATCTCATCGGTTTCGTGCGAATAACGGAATATCCACACATTCAAAAGCGTTTATTTTGAAAACATAATATGTCGCTAATATTCAATCCTAAAAATGATACATAATCGGTATACAGTGTATACTTCTTTTTGCAGAAATCATAATAAAACATAACTGCTAAGTATTAAAAATTTTACGGCTGATAAAACGATCCTAGCTATTTCCGCTAATGCAACATTAACGACTTCACATTTTAAAGTTAATCAATTATCCGGTCCACCTGATCCAATGTACCTATTGCCTACTGTGCCAATGTTCAGCGGTGTAACCAGTAACCACTGAAGAGAACATAGAAGTGTGTAGCAGGCGTGTGTGTGTGCCCGAAGTAAGTTTGATTCGTCATTTATTTTCTTGAATATTTCAATGGCCTGTCTAGAATTAAGGAGTCGAAAAGTTTTAACGAAGTAATGGATAATAATAAAAATATGATGGATAATGATAACGATATAATGGATAGTGATAACTAATTGATAATAACAACATTTGAAAAGATAATCCCTAGAAGTTTGGTATGTACGTTATTTGACGACAACCATTTTATTTTTTCAAATGTTGTTAATATCCATTTGTTATCCATTACATCGTTATCATTATCCACTATACCTTTATCACAATTCATTATATCTTCATAATTTTACATAATATGGTTATCATTATCCATTAAATCGTTACCATATCCACTATATCGTTATCACTTTCCATTACATCTTTATAATTATACATTATATGATTATCATTATCCACTGTATGGTTATCATTATCCATTACATCGTTATCATTATCCATCGTTGTTTCTATCCATATATACACAGACTCGTCCGAACCTATTTTGAAGCATAATAAGCTTCGTCCAGGATAGCTATGGGTATTCGCCATGAGCAAATAAGTTAATAAATACTTGAATACTAATGGAAAGATCAGAAAATATTATTAGTCATAATTAATTTCAAAAAACTTTATTTTGCCCTTTTGACTGCTAATTTTTTTTTATTAATTTGCTAGTTGGGAATGACTTCGTGAATAAAGTTACAAAGAAAAACCATGAAAACTGTATAGAATATGTATAATCACTCACCGGATATTTCATAGAGATTTTTAATGATACCGTAATAATTTATAAAATCTTTGAAACTGTTTACCACTCATTACATTTATTTTTTATAATACGCCAATACGGCTTTTACAAACCAGGGATATATACCTACACACACATATAGATTTAGGGGAACATTATTAAAGAAGTAACATTCGTTCATGAAAATATAAAATAGAATACATGCAAAAAAGCTATCATTAATATTTATTTATGAAGTATGTTTTTATAAACTTTTTGTAACTAATTTCCATGCAGTTGTACGCATCTACTATTTTTGCGAAATTATTTCCAACAACTAGGTACAAGCGTGTATTTAAATGTCTCAGTACTGATATTGTTGGTGCAATTAAAAATATTTTTTGATCGAGTATTTCTAGTTGGTACATGGAAGGTAACAAATCAGGGCTGCCTGTATACAAGTGGTGTCGGAAACAAGTCTTCTATCTGAGAGTTCTTTCATCAAGTGGTTGAAGTTTATGGTTTCTATGGGTAGACCGAGTTTATAGTTAATATAAATTAGAAATTTATGCTGAATATTTTCAATGCAATCAGAGTTGATTTTAAGTCAGGGGATGTATAGACCAGATTGAAGAATTATATTCGACTTGAATAGACTTGAAGAATATAAGATTTTTAAAGTTGAAATATTTTTTAAGTCTCTACCATTACGGAGAATGAAGTCAATCAAGTTTAATCCTTTATTATAATTGATAAATGATAATTAGACGATAAATTTAATTTTCATTATAATTTTATACTACTGTTTGTTTCTAAATTTAAAAAAAAAATAACATTTTGCGTAGTATACTTTGACATAAGAGCAACAATGATAAATAACATGAGGATTCACCACTAGGAAATATTTGTTCAGTGTTGTATGCCACTCCCGGTAAGCCTTGCCGTACCGCAGCCGCAGTAGTATTAATAACCTGTTGTGTGACATGAGATCATCTATACGCCTCTCCTCCTGTTCCCTCTGCGCTCCGGGCGGAATCATCCCCTGATTTTATTTGAGGACTTGATCCTCCCACCCCTGTAACGCTCGACAGATGTAATCCCGCTAATTCTCGGGGAGTTGCGGGTACCTACCCTTCTACCCCGACCCACCCTCTATCTCTTGTACTGTCTGCAAAGGGGCGAAGTATAGAGGGATGGAATCATTACTAATAATACCTTCTGCAATAAGCATGATTATTTGACACGTGATAATTATTGTTGCACTGTATTAGGGCACCGCTGTGAAAAGTAATAACATAAGTCATTATCATATTACAACTTGCACGTATTATTTATACAGGGTTTTTATGGTATTTCAGAGGCGCAAATATAAAAACATTATGAGTAGTCGCTATAGAATAAAAAATCATCTTCTTTCGGCTGCAAAGCTTACTGCGTCAAGCTGTGCTTACTTAAGACCTCGCATTCCGAATTTATACCAATTTATAATAATTTTTCCCTTGAACACGTTTCAAGTTTTTAAGCTATATTTACCAAGCCGCAAAGTAATTAAGTATATGAAATTCAACCGATAGAAAATAAATCGCAAATTACGCCAAGGAAATTATTAAAAACACATCTTTTTCTGTTATTCAACACGTTTTAGGTAAGAAAAATTCACTTGTGTTCCTTTAAATGCTACTTTAGTCATCTTTCGAGAGATTTTAAATAAGTTACGTTTTGTTTAATATTTTCGCTTATGCTTATTAATTATAATCTTTTTAATACAGGGTTTTCCAATAAGAGGTGTTATTTTGATATTCAATCGTAAAAGATCAATGGTTTCGTTGCTTGTGTGGCACGTAGCGCCTTCTTGTTGAAAGTAAACGTTGTCCAGATTAATACCATCTAATTTTGGCTATAAAAAATTATTAATCATTTCTCAATAGCGCAATCCATTCACCGTAACTGTTGCTCCAGCCTCATTTTTGAAAAAGTAAGGTCCAATTACTCCGCCGGACCATAAACCGCACCAAAAAGTCACGCGTTGAAGATAGAGCGGCTTTTCAACAATAACTCTTGGGTTTTCCGTGCCCCAGATGCGATAATTTCGCTTTTTGACGAAGCCACCGAGGTAGAAATGGGCCTCATCACTCAAGATGATTTGCATTTGATTCACTCAAGTGAATTTTAATAATTTCAATACGTTGTTGAAGCGTGTATCGTTCCATTTTTATTAATAACGTAGTTTCTACTTGTCAAATGTCAAAAAATGACAGCATCAAAAGTAACATCTACCGAAATGACGGGCTATTCAAAATAACACCTCTTATTGGAAAACCCTGTATTATAACGCTCCCTCTAAGATCCGTATATACATATCTCCCTTTCAAATCCACTTCTTCTTTTTGACCACTTTATTTTTATTTTTTTTTTTATTGTGTATTATTTTTCATTTTTAATGTATCTGCCTTTGTATATTTTTAAATGTGTTGTACGAACTAACAAAATGATAAGATTACTAAGATAAATATATTATATTATAATATGAAGACAAGATAACATATGGGTAAAAAAAAAATACAACTCTACACAAATGATTACTTAATAAAAATAAATATTTTAAAAGAGTTAAGATTACGCTTACAATGTAATAGTAAACCAAACACTAAATTTAATATTTTTTCATAAAAAAACATAACAGGAATATTAACATATGTACATACTATTCAAGGTAACATTATTTAAATAATGATAGAAAACATGTAAATGTCACATTAATAAAGAGACAATAATAGTAGGTTTATTTAGGTTGGACATAATCTGCCTCACTAAGCAAAACTGTATAAAGGAAGAATTTTGAGCAAAATTAATTACTAATGGTTAACCAATACATATAACTTATGAGTTCCTATAAAACCATTTCATCGTTTTGCTTCAGCAAAACTAGTTGTTTCTTCGGAAAAGCAAAAAAAATCTTAAAATAACATTGAATTATTGCTAGTCAAATTAAATCTACACATACACATTTAATTTGACTAGCAATAATTCGATACTTTCATTGAGAATATCAGCAGCGATCCACAAAGCAACGAGAGCTAGTACGCCCATTAGGACCGTAATAAGGCCGGGCAGTTGCTAGTAGGTAGGTACAGTTGCCAGTTACCAGTTGCCAGTTGACTGTGGACATATACATTTCCGTAATTAATGTCAATTAAAATGTAACTAATTAAAATATTAACGCAGGCTTATTGCAATGACGAATCCCGTCCAAACCGACATCTGTGCGCAGATATGTGTACGCCGAGGATGTTGGAAATAATTGCTTCTGCACTCAACATCAATATATAATATTTTTTATTAATGACTCACAAATAGCTTTTTTTCTAACATCATCATCAGAGGGCTTTTTGAAAATTTGAAATAAAAAGTTTTATATCGGAAATGGTTTCTTTCCAAAATTCTATGTTAGATAATATATTAATTTCATGACAAAGTTCCCGTAAGAGAAAAAATTCACAAAATAAGCAATGAAAATAGTGCATTTATATTTTTAAAAAAATCATGTCTGAAGTTGTATTGAAACAATATCACTAAAACAGAAAGACAAGACAACATACATACATACTTCATCAATAATTACGAATAAATTAATTAATCGCGAATTACTGAATTAACTAAATCATTAAAAAATCATGAATTACTTTATTAATCATATATTAATTGCTGTAAACGAAGAATTATTTTTGGCGTGTCGGTTTTAGCATGTTTAAATAAATAAATAACTATTCTATCTGACATATAAAAAGATAACATAGTAAAAAAAAATGTTTGAATTATTTAAATTCAGTGTTTTTGCGTTTAGATCCTTCGTTTAATAGCTCCCTGAAATATACTGAAATTATGTAATTCACCGCTGCAGCGTGATACAAGCGAGTATGAAGTTGTATTCGGGAATATGATTATGATGTTGCAGCCATTGCATTTCCAAAATATGTATGGTAGATGATACCTCCAGGATTTAGTGTTGAAAACATATTACCCGTTTGCGATAAATAATAAATGGGTAGACCTTTACCGGACAAAGCCAAAGACATTTTTATTTCCTAATAGTTCTGTGAACGTCCAAACAGGGTATGTTGCTAATTTTCTATTATTTAATTCAAGATGATTTGTTCGGTTTTGGTAAACAACAGCTAATACCTGTAGAGTCAATTTGTTTTTAGGACATCTCATATGGTCTCATAAAAATCGTTGTTTCTCTCTTACCGTCATAGTTAGAAATATGAACTAAAAAAAATACCAAGATTATATTTAGAAATTGAAGTTAACTACAGAATATTTAAAATGTACACCTCTACCAAACCAAAGGTTCCGACCGCAATTTGAGAAAAAAATATGATATTTTGTGGTTATAATGTTTAGAATACACTTGTATATTTAAATATGTGTTTTTGTGTTATATGCAATTTTAATTCTGTGTTTAGACTGAAGAACGTAAAGCGAACCAGTTTTTATATTTAGATTAAAAATTTGAATATTTCAAAAATTATATATATATGTAATAATAAAATTTGAAAGTGTATTTTATCACCTATCAAAAATTTATACATTTATATGTATTTTTTTTCGTTTGACGAAGATTGAACCTTCCTTCCTAGGGACTGTTTCTTAACTGCTGTGAACTTTTCAACCATAAAAAAAATGGTTTGACTCAGGATCGAACATTCCTCCCACTTAAGCCAAATACTAATTGGATGGTATCGAGATTTTTTTCGTATATTTTGTAAAATTTTGCAGTTTATAGAATGCATTGTCATATACAACGAGTCTATCTCTGAGTTTCAGCTCGATTGGATATCGGGAAGTTGGTTAATTTCCACTTCCAAGATTTCATTTAATTTCATCGATTTCATAATTTGATTTCATTACTTCATTCATTTATTCGTTCAACCAAGAAAACGTAAAAAAAGAAACCTGCTTCTCGTAGGCAGGTACTGAATTTAATTTAGTGTAGTATATTACTAATTTAAAAACCGTTACTTTTTACTTAACTACTACGACAACGACAAAGTAATTTTTAATTCCCGAAATGCAAAGCACCATCGAGCAGTTCATTAATAAGATAATTAAATGAATTGGCTGAGAGAACGACAGTAAAAAACAATAAAAATAATAAATGGTAAATGGTGAAGTACTTTACAGCGATATTTCCATGTGAGACCGAGCTGCGAGCTGCGAGCTGCGATCTGCTGGGGTCCAGCGGCTCACAATGTCACTGGCTAATCGTGTTTGTGTATAATAATTATTAATTGGACTTAATTGGCCATCCGTGACGTGCTGCAATAATATCTACAAATACCGGCGCTGGCTGGACGAGTTGTCTATCCATAGTGTAGAATTAGCGACTAGAGATGGACAACGCGTCCTAGAATGGAGATTCAATGTTTTACAAGTACGTTTTATCCCATATCACTTCGGTCTAACATTTTAATCTGATATTTTTTGAAAAACGCAAATAGGATATTGAGACGTCAACAGCTTAAGAATGGTCTACTAATTTGAACGATTGAAAAATATGGCTTCAAAATTTTTTAGTCTTGTTTTGCGGCTGTCATCAGAATTAAAAAATTGAAAATATCAGAAAGTGAAAGTCAAATAAATGCAAAAATTATCAAAATCAGTGTTTATTGCAATGGCGTGCGGTCCCGAAAGGGTGAAAATTTGTATCTATCCTAAGGAAAACGAACTATGAAGATAATATAAAAATAATCATGTGATGTACAATATGTAAGGAACTTCTAAGCTCATTAATTCAGTTGGCCACAGCAATCAATATACTGACACTAATACATCAACAATCGATAAGCTAAGCATCTTGTGAATGACCCCACTGAGAGACAGCCTGAGTTCTCACTACCTCTTAAACCCTGGTTCTCCATCAATAGGATAAGGTGCTCCCACAGCCGTTGTGTGCACATGATCCATGAGCCGGCTCTATGCGGGCGCAATTGTAGCAGTCCGCTCTGTGAGCCGCATTGTCCAGGCGTTGATAATTCCTAACACCAAGCAGTTCTAACACAACGCCCTTGAGATTATTTTTCACACTAACCGAGCTATACAAAAATACACATAATCAGTAGTATTATTGATTAAAGTGATCGCCTACGTAACCGTCTGTTGGTTTTGACAAGGGGCGTCATAATTTTACTCGCGCTAGGCGCCGGTGCGCTTAGGAATGGCCCTGGATGCATCCATAGGAGAGTCGGCGATTTGTGAATGCGGTGCGGTGCCGATTGCTAATATGTTGTCAGCGAATGCCCGCTCCATTCCTTCCGGGATTGGTCAAGTCCACAAGGCGACTACAGACTGGCTTGCTCCATCGGACCCCCCACCGTATAAAAGAAGAAGAAGTAGTTAATAAGCTCCCACAAAAATAAATACGAGTATTTGAACACAAAAAAAAGTTAATTAGGTTTATGTTTTACTATAAAATTGACGTGTTATCATAATGACGAAGTAATTTCAGCGAAACCCTTTGCTATTAGATCTTTAATAAAGAAATGATTGAAGTCTATTAAGGTATCCCTTATTCCGTGTGTGCATTAGCCGGGTTAGGTTGGTTAGAGTGGGTGGGGGTTGGGGCCGTAGGGTGGGGTGCGCTAGGGTGGCAGACACCCCCGGGAGCTTTGCGGATTAAATAACACAATTACACACTCGTCAATCCCATCAGCCATCACACACCGCACACAGCCCCACCACACTCCTACACTACTGTGAAGAGCTTCTTTTAAAGTTCATACTAACTTCAAATTATTGGAATAACTTAGGACGGGTTGTTTCGGAGAATTTGAACAATTCATCAAATTTCAACGTTCATTTTCGGGTTCTGTGAAAGTCCTATTCAAGTTCTGTTATTATATCATTGTAGGCTAGTTGCTTGACAAAACTGAAATAAAAACAAAACTTGAAAAAATCTTTCACAGAACTTGAAAATGAACGTTGAAATTTGATGAATTGTTCAAATTCTCTGAAACAACCCGTCCTTAATGAAGCTTATAAACCTCATTGTAATATATTATCATTGAAGAAGATAATGTTAACAAATCTTCAGAAGAGACAGAATAGTAAAAAAAGGTAACCAAAGTCCGTAACCGAACCAAAACATAAATTGATTTACGAGTATTAAGACAATTCAATAATTAGATCTCAATAGGTCAATGTTCGTAGGTCAAACGAGATGTATTTAAGTTATTATCTGTAGGTACGTTTATCAAAAGTAAAAATGAGACATTCACTAAATTTTTAAGAATTGAATGTGACTTTTTTAAATTAGAGCTCAATGGTAATGTATTAGTTTCAACACCCGATCTGAAGTTTGATATTTAGAATGCATGATTTGCTAAGCTTGGCTGATTTTGTTTAGTGAAAATCGTTAAAAAAATTTGTTAATTCGTGAAAGTTTCAGACTATATTCGGACCAATTAATAATTTACTCTGAATTCAGCATTTTAATTTCGCATAATCACTGGAACTAAACTCTACCTATGACGAAACACATATCTTCCAACTCAGTTTATTTAGGGGATGATATTTGACAAATTGAATATTATATTAGCCGTATTAATGTGCATTTAAATTGAAATGAAAAAAAAACTAATTTTTAAATGTATAATTAATGAGCACTTTAGAGTGGTTCCAATTGGCGGGTTGGGTGTTCCCTCTTCCCTCCCCCTCCTTCAGTCCTCCCCCCCCCCGCGCCACCTTTCCAGTGGCGGACTGCCGGGACTACTAGACCTAATTGGGTAAAAATTATAGATTTTACAATAATTTCAGAGCATTCGAAAAATTTAAATAATTTTATAAGTTTGTAAGAATTTGTACTGTCACGAGGATAGTGAGTTTTGTACTGTCAGGAGGGTAATGAGTTTTGTACTGTCATGAGAGTAATGAGTTTTATATTGTCGAAGGGTAAATAGTTTTGTTCTGCCACGGTGGTAATGAGTTTTATACTGTCAGAAGGATAGTGAGTTTTGTACTTCCAGGAGAGCAATGAGTTTTGTACTTTCAGGAGGGAAATGAGTTTTGTACCATCTGGAGGGTAATGAGCCTTCCCAGTTTCCTACATACAGAATTTAAAAATAATTTTAGAAATTTGGTTTAAATCGGGTTGATACCAAGCGACCATACACAAAATTACCTGCCTTTCATAATGCGAGTCCTTCAACCCTGTAATAAATAAACAATTAATTTTGTATGATAACGTCTTTAAGTCTACCGCAGAGCAGAAAGAGCATTTTATTTTCCAGCTTTGGACAAAACGACATGGAACTCTCTCAAATTTCTGCTTGAAGACTCTCACCGATCTGAAACCGGTTGTAATTTTTTTTTTTGCTTTTCATGTCAACTATAATATAAAATAATCTCAGAAAAACATTAAACAAACGAAAACATCCATTGAATATAAAAAAGGAAGTATTATTCTCCCGTGCTAAAGAGGTTTAGAGTCTTCTCGGTCCCGCCCTTGAAATTTCTTCCAAGGTCCCGCCACTGGCTAACTACAGGGTGTCCAAACGTTTCTCATTTCCGCCTGGAAGCTGGAACAATTGTGTGAATTTTTAACTGCGGATTAAGAACATAAATTTAATGGAAAAGTGAAAAATTCATCCAGCACACTGGGGTGGTAGGGTGACAAGGGGGGGGGGGGGACACACACACAAAAAGATTGAAAACATTATAACGTTTTAATTTGTCGGGAGGCTGACATTACCGGCGGTTTGCAATTAGCAGCAAGTACCTTCCGTTTAATTCCGCTAAGTAAGAGCTTCGCAGGTACACCTGGATAACATAAAAAAGAAAAAAAGCTCACAGGTATGTATTTTATAAAGTTGTTTGTACTCGCAAGAGAAGTCAGATGATATTCGTATTTACGACAGTACGTACGTTATAAAAAGTAATCTGGAACAATTGATAGATGCACGAAGAATAACCTCCTGACATTTAAAGCCACAAAAAAGTTTTATTCGAACGAGGAGGATGAAGAGTGCGCGGCCATATCAACTATAAACAGCCGACCTAATGACAGAGCGGGCTTTATTGATAATGCCCCCACGGTGCGATGTGCAATGTGCAACGACAATTCTGATGCATTATTTCGAATAAGTGCATAGGCCACAGTCGCGGGCCACAATCAAGTATTGATATGCGAAACAGAGCATGATACGATGATAGAAATCGAATAAATATGGCTTTGTCGAGAGTGAGGTGCCGCTCGCAGAGAAATCGCATTACTTCTAAGAAAGCAATTACACTTGCAACGATACCACCCCCCAGCTATGTTATAATCTGTCGGCTTGCATAGTGTTAAGTAGAATACAACATGTCATTCTAAAACTATCTGCATTCATTTCAAAAGCTATCTAGTATCTGATTTGTATTTGAGAAAAGAGTACCCTGGGCTGCTGAGCGTCCATCACAAGCACCGAGCAATTCAACAAGAAGATATGACCAACATTAAAATAAATTTGGCCGTCGATGTTATCTTATAATATGATATCCAACTCAAAAATCATTCGACACATATTTTAATTAAGCAGTGAAAATCTTCTGAGCAAATTTAAAAAACTGTGGACGTCCTCACTCGAATTTCGAATTCCACATTTTGAAAATATTGTACGTATTTTTTATTTATCAACGCCCTAATGGGATTTTACTTTTAATTGAACATTTGGTTAAAGTTTGCAAGTATAAGACGATAAATATGGCAGTAGTATAGTAAAATTTTAGTAGGAAGTGGCAAAATACTAATATTATGAGTAATATTGAATTCAAATAATAGTATAAAACTGAAATAGTAAGTAAAATAAACTATATCATTTATGTATATAATAATATAAAACTGAAATAGTAAATAAAATAAAGAATAACATATATGTACATAAGTATATGTAAATAATAATATAAAACTGAATTAGTAAGTAAAATAAAGAATAACACATATGTACATAGGTACATGCAAATAATGATATAAATCTGAATTAGAAGTAAAAGAAAGTATTACATATATGTATGTAAGAATATGAAAATAATAATATAAATATGAAATAGTATGTAAAAGAAAGTATAACATGCATATGAATATAATTATTTGTAACAATTATTTTACAAGCAATAATTATTCGCCTGAAACACTCATCCACATTGAAAAATCTCCTGATAAAAGATACATGACGCCAACGGGACTCGAACCCGTGTCCCTTCGATTTCCGGTCGACAGCTCTGACCAGTGTTTCAGGCGAATAATTATTGCTTGTAAAATAATTGTTACCCTTTGTGCTATGCATAAAAAATCTTGTCTTAAACGTTAGTTTATCAAAAAAATAATTATTTGTGTTTGTTACAAACTTATTAAAACAGAAAAAAAAATGATATGGAATATCATAAATGCGATATTAAAAAAAGAAGAAAATCATAAAAGTTGTAGGTACCCACAAAAAAAATAGTATAATTTAGCCAAATACTAATACTGATTACGATTGAGTTACAATAATAAGTCCTGAAATAGTAATAGACAAATTATAATGTAGAAAATCTAATGTATACATACACATATTTAGTGATACAAACCAAAATAAGAATATAATGTGCTCGTAATGTATCGAGTTAAATTTCTCAGCTGGCTAAGTCCTCCACAACGAACTTTTTCCGCTTACTCGCTTAGGTTGATTTGAGATATTCAAGGCCAAAAGTAGGGATTTATTTTGGGGTATTACACCGTGTTGCGCTACTCCTTCTTTAGGCATGTTTCTGACAGTGAATATTGTAACACTGTAAGTGAATATTGGCCACAACCACTGCTAGACGAGGAAAGAATTATACCGCCAAGAAAAAATGATTTCATCACCCGAAGATGATTGCGATTGATTATCTGATAATAAAATATCTGAGAACTGCAATCTTCTCAGTGAAACAATCTCTGTCACCTCTCTTCTTTCCTCCGCGCCTTGTGGCGGAGTACTTGTCCGTAATGTCCTGTAATTGCTCGTGGCGAATGCTGAACCATTCTATTGTTACTACACACTTACAATCCACACCGCATTATTTATCAACACAATTATTGTCAAGCTATATTGCATTTGCAAAACATAATAAATCTGCATTCAACATCAACACTTCATAGCGTTCAACATTATTATGTAGGCATCAGTTGATCAATGCTTTATTAACGATGTAAATAAGTGAAAATACATATTTCCATTCAGATTGTTCTAATCGCATTTTATGCTAATTTATTAGAGAATTTACAGAAGTAAATTAATATTAAATTCCAAGAGATAAATTATCGCGACAAAGTTTTTGAAAGGATGTTCTGCCGAGGTGCTCACCGACTTCCCTAAGCGCGGAGATCAATTTGAATAAATCCTTCGGTGTATTGTACTCGATTTAAGAATTTTCCATTAAAAGTTAGTAATAAGATAAATTTGTTTCAGTTCCAGACGTGAACTACACTCTTTTATGGCGAAATTCAATCACCGACATTAAACAAATTCGATATTGAGTTAAGACCGACCGATAACCAGTCTCTGTAAGTTGACGAAGTTAAGGAAATAAGCCAATAATAGCGGGTTCGGGGTACTGTGCCTCGCTCGGGAGAAAATCTCATTAACTATTTATTTTAGTAACACTGTTATTAAAGATCAAAGGGTGTGTCCATTAAGGTACAATCTAGTTAGAGGTTTCCTGCCATCCCTTCGGCGCAACTGGCACAACTGGCCGCGTCCCTCGGGAGGCTATCGTAGTGCGGCGCGCCGAGGGTCGCTGCTTTTCCCACTACTCCACTACTCCACTACTCCACTCCACTACCCTGCTACTCCATTCAAGCTCTGTGCTTCTCTTTGCAGATACGTCCTACTCCTACCACCCGGCCATCCATGACGACACCTTCGTCAGGAGAAAGCAGCGCAGGAACAGGACCACCTTCACGCTGCAGCAGGTAATACCTTCACACATTACTTCCGTCTCATTTGCATTTTGTCCTGTTTGCATACTAATCATTGCATTATCATTCGTTACCGTTACACAGTTGGAGGAACTGGAGACAGCTTTTGCTCAAACCCATTACCCCGATGTGTTCACGAGAGAGGACCTCGCCATGAAGATCAACCTCACAGAGGCGAGAGTTCAGGTTGGTACTTATTTTCATTTTTTTACTGATACTTATTTATACTTACTTCTCAAAAATGTGTTATCTTCCGCTTTTAATGACGACAAATTAAGTCATATATATTGATTCAAATTAAAGAATATTTATCAACAGTAAATTGACATCTTCACTAAAAATGGTTCCATGGCAACTCAGGATAGTGACAGTATAACACACTCTTGAAAAGTGACATTAAAAGTGGTAAAAAAATGGCTTATAAACGTCACACATCAAAAGTGTGTTGAATTACCACTACCCTGATTGCCGTTAAATATGTATATTCACCTCACCTACTTTCAACTCTTAGTACCCTGAATCTAGGGTACTAAGTAGAAATTTTTTATGAACATATTTGCCTATCATAAAATATATTTTTAATTGTTTTTACTTGAGAGTTCGCGTTATAGTCATTTGATCATTCAAAGTGTTAAATTCTAATTCTACAAATTCTTATAGTATTAGTAATTCGTATAATAGATCTATAAATCAATTCAATAAACATAATCATTCACGTATTTGGATTAGTTGGATTCATCTTAAGACGCCTAATCAAACGAAGAAAATCACTGCATTTTCACATAAAGTATTAATATTGAGTAGGTATGATTTTTGCATACCACTGAGTAAAATGAGGTAGTAGTTGAGATAAAAAAAACTTCCTCCCCGGAGCCTGGGTGGGAAGTGGGAGGGTGCAGTAGGTGGGGGGAGGGAGAGATCATCTCTCCGAGAACGTTTCAAGGAATGTCTTGTTTAATAAAAGTGCTGAGGTGTAACATGAAATATGGTTATGGCGATAGGTAGAGAAACTTATCGGGTAAATACATTTAGGCGGGCTGTTCGCCTAACGTGTCGGAGTTCATCTTTTTAGGGTGAAATAATCCCCTTTCAAATAAAACTGACAGATAATTTGGGTCATAAATAAAGTTTGCGCGCTAGAAGTTACAGGTAGAAGATTGTTACGATTGATAAAAACTGGAGTTGCTTGTTTCGTAGTTTTTATGCAAGAATTTTTCGTGTACATTGTATATTCAGCGAGAACAAGCTGGTAAACTACAAAAGCTTAATGGCCGTGTCTTCATACAAAGGCATCGAATACAATTTTTATTTTATTTGCAATTTTGCCGTTGCGGGTTGTTTTGTGCTATAGGTATGCTTTAGCCAATATATAGTTAAAACTTAGCCCAAGGGCGTAATTGAATAATCGCCTCAGTATAGCATAGGAAAAAAGAGAATAGTGTTCGAAGATTGCATTTCTGGAAAATACGACAATGTTATTTGCACCATCTTTTTTTATGGATGTTAGGTAAATAATAAGTTGTGGAGAGTGGTGAGTAGAGTTCCCAAAAAAGTTAGAAAAACAGAAAAAAAGTATTAACGAAATCTCGGTGATTAGAATGTATTTAGATAAAAGGGAATGTTGGTGGGTTTTAATAAATAGACATTTGAAGGTTTTTTGGGAGCGGAGGGTGAGAGGGTTGTTTGTATCGTCGGTGATAGAACATGATGGTGCGATGGTTGGTTCGGGGAGGGCTTGAGAGGGGGGTGGGGGTCCCGCGGGACCCTGCCAGCCACTTGCGGGATGTTAGGAAAGGGGAAGGGAGCTCTGTGATATATTGTTAAGTTGTATGATTTACCTTGCAAGTCTTGATACTTGATACACAATGTTAGAATTAATCCTGTATGAGCGTAAATTTAAAAAAGGGTAAACACTGTAAACAGTTAAACTACCCGTTTTGGGGTATTAAATGAAAACTAATTAATTACAAATACATTCATTAAGCTGTATAAAACTGAACAACCAAGTTCTTCGCCGAAACTAAGCCGTTGAAATCATACTAATTTTTTATACTATTATATAGCTTTTCAGACCATTCGAGAAAGGGTCGTGAAACTCACCATATCATATGTGCATAAACTTTAAAGTTATCTTGAGTTAAGTTACCCTGAGTGGTAGAAAAATTCAGTATCGCCCAGTATTGTAGTATGATTATGAAATAGTTCTCCGGACCTTACCTGACCTAACTCTTTCAACTACTCCACCTTCGTCTACATTACAAAATTTCCCAATATTGGGGCTGTCATAAACACTTGTGGTAATCACTTAAAACGACTAAGCGAGATAGACAGAAACATAGAGCATGTCACATTGTGGTCAATGTTACTACTACAATAATGATAACTGTCCCGAGTACATGAACAGAAAGCTTTAAGCATGGGATATTTAAGAATTCGTCTCGCGCCCCTGTCCGTACATGATATCAAAGAAATAAAAATACTAAATTTAGAAAGAAGGAAAATACAAATTGAAATAAATAGAATGGGAAGGCGCGTGTTCCCAGTTCGGGGCGGTGTGGGGCCGGGGGACCCCTGGGAGGGGGAGGGGGATGGGGTGGACGGTGTCAAATTTCAATCCATTTTCACAAAATGCTGGGAACGTTTCCCTTCGCAGCGAGTTACACTCGTGCACGCTGCATGTCAAGATGGTGCCCCCTGTCCGCCGCTTTGTCCGCTGTGGGAGGAGGGGTCCATCGGGGTCACACTCGCAAATATTACATATAAAGTATAATAAATATAGCATCTACATAAGAATTTTTTTATTTCTTATTGCCTTTAATGTGATTTTTAATGATTCACACAAACATAAGAAAAATAACAATATATTATTGTTTATTAATAATAAAACGTCATAGGCATTGACGGCGATGGTTGTCACCGAAGCAATTTTGCAACGTGAAATAAATAAAGTATGCCACTATACGGCATTGTTACATCAATTAGGAATTTTTATTGACATTCCTTGTTTTTCTCCTAAATACAAAATAATTTTTTGATCGGCATGTTTTGTTATACACAAATGGTCGTAACTTATGGCCGTTTTTTTATTTTTTTTTTGTGACACCTCACAAGAGCGTCCCTGCCTGTGCAGTGTACAGACAGGGGAACTATGTCACCACCCGGTTGGGCGGCGTTGTGAGGCGGAATAAGGTAGGGGCTGTAGGAAGGGATTTGTTAATGCGGGCCTTGAAGAGGATCGGATTATAGGAGGGAAGAAAAACAGATGCCGGTAGCTCGTTCCACATACGAGCCGATTTACACAAAAACGAGTCGTAAATTACGGCCCGTTCTCATAAAGCCAACGTCAACCGTGAACGTATGGCCGTTTAATAATAATAATAATAATTTATTGAAACATATACATTCCATATTTGAAATGATATACATAATTAGAGTAATAAAAATAGGTAATTCTGACAGGCACAAAAAGCGGAATCTAAGTGAAAATTTTGATGAGTCAATAACTTTTGGGGGGCTTTATATATATTTGTTATTGTAGTTGAAAAAAAAAAGTTGTTTGGAGTTTTGAAAACTAGATTCTGATCTCAAAATAAATGGCAGGTTATACGAATACGTGGCCCCAGTGCGTTCAACGTTTTTGGGTTGATTGGAATATCAAATTTTAAGATTTGGAACAAATTTGCTATATCTCATTGCACTGTATTTTTCTTGTACTGCCATCTGAAGACCGCACAATAATACATCTAGTTTATTTTTATGATTTACAGTCATTACCAAATGTAAAGACTTTTTATACGTATGTATGTACAATACTAAGAACAATCGACGTCCATTAAAGAAATGACAATATATCAGGATCAACTAAGGCACAGGTCTAAACTGCTGTCAATCACTAGTCCCTTTACTAGTGCGTGTGTAAAGTGAGGTACGAAGTAGAGAATAGAGCATTCAAAGGCACAATATATAATTCAATACATGTGATGTTTACCCGCTGCCTCAGTCAGTGTATACCAACCTACTCTGTAAGTGGTAGGTACCATCAAAACAATAATGAAATAATCTGATAAGCGCCGCGGCGCGCGCTGTCAAAAATAAAATGCTTTAAATTGGGGATTATCACATTTGTGCTGGAATCAATTTAATTGTGTTGCCCGTGTCAAAAATTTGGCGAGGTGGGAAATTCGATTACGTCATTATTATCGTTCTAGTACGATGTTTGGGTAATATTAAATCAGAGTTACAGGAAAAAAGACCTAGAGTCAATATTTTTTCATACAAGTTATCCTTATTTAAACAATCTTTATGGTAATCTTTTTTTTATTTTGAACATTTTGACAATATTTTTTTTGAAATGAAAGTGGATTTCTCATTGTTTTGATAAATTATATGACGGGCTCCTTATGGTGGCTTAGCTAGAAAATACAATGTGAAAATACAAACTATTTATACCGTTAAAATATGTGAAAGATTTAAAGTTTTTTTCTGATTATGATTATCGTACTAAAAATATGCAAATTTAAATAAATTAATAAAACAATCTAAAACCGCACATTCCGAAGCGTTTCCAACTGGCTACAACGTCATTATGACATAGAAACCTCCAATGTCTAATGGTAAGACGGTTGGTAACATTTGCCCGGCATGACATGAAAGCCGCCGAATTCACGAACAATAATGAACATTTCATTTTGTCGGCAAATCGAAAACGGCATATTTTAAATCATTATGGAAAATTTATTCGTCAACATAAAATACATTCATTATCGTAATTTTTTCCAATGAAAAATGGAGTAAAAATACGCCACTCTGAAGAAAATATTGTTAATAATATCAGTAGTACCAGTTTAGTTGTAAAAATTACTAAACCCTTATAAGAGATTTTAAAATTTAATTTTTAAGTAGTTACCATTTCCAGTTAGCTATTGAAATAAGATTTTCATAAATAATATTCGTATTGGTAGATGTTTGACAAAAGATCCGCAATCTTGCCGATACGTATGGACCGAATTTTGTGGCGAACAAAATAAATTGATTCGTGTGATTGATTCGAACTCGTTTGATTCCATTGAGAAAAATCAAAAATAAATTCATGTGAATCGTAAATGATATAATAACATCATCAATTGATGTCTGTCACATTATAAATGCCCAATATATTATTCATATATATTTATAATGCGGGTTATAAATCAAAATGTTCTCCAATTATGTTTCATTAGAGCGATCAATAGTACAACTTATTATAGTATACTGAGTCCTTTAACCTTTACTGAGCGTTCATGGAGGTCGAATCATACAATGTATTGTATTATATTTTATAATGATGTATTATTTAACTCTTACTAATCAAAATTAGTATTCGAATTACGAGTGTGAAGATGAAAATTTTCAAGAATACGATATATTCCACCTAGTTTGTTTCGGAGCTACATGTAAGGGCAACAATTTTATTGCGTCAGGGCAGTCAAATATTGAATTAAAAATTTTATTGCGATAAAAGTAGATATATTTTTCGCCTTTCAAATATTTTCGATAAATTAAGTTTACTTCTTAAATTTTGTTGTGTTCGTACAAACAGGTCTCCAACTCGTCTTGGAAGGAGTTTATAAATAATAGGTTATTTTAGATTAATCAGGGATTTAATTAATACTCGGCGTATTATAATGGTGACTCGATAGTCGACCTAACTAGAAGCTGGCTAATTGGAATCTGAAACAGTAAGTTTATCTGGGAGCCTTCCCACTGGCCCTGGCGAATACTGGCCACTGGCTCCATCTTGTGGACTTCCACGCAAGCTCTAAGCACTGCCCTCTGTGTGTGCATCTATGAAGCTCTTACTTCCCAACAAATTTACATAATTGATTTTATTTATAGGAACAGCAATTTTTAATGTTAATTAAAGTTTTAAATATCAACATATTCGAGTATCATCTTTGAATAAAATATTCATTACTAAATCAAATCATAATTCGTTAATTTACATCGACAACTTATAGCGCAGCAATAAAATAAAATAAAACATTTACTGAGAGTTTGCACATCTCGCATCCACCCCGCGACTCCCACAGACTACCCCCGTAACGTAATATGTGACGGGAGAATCCGAGAAAGTTGCTAAACATTTTAATGTATTAGGCGGGCCCCGCTGATCGACAGGAAAACACATTAAATACTTTCATCGTAGCTCTGCTCTCCGCACGAGGCTTAGCGCCAGGCGGGTGCGGTGCACGGGCGTGCAACTTTCATAACAACTAACTAGATTCATGCGAATTTACCAATCCCCACAAGTATCTGCCTATATTGTGAATTTGACTGTATCGATATAAGTACTCTCTTTTCTGAGAACTTAATAACGATATAAAAAATGAAAAACTGTTGACTAACATTACTGCTGACAAAGATTTCCTAATACACAACCTTACCAGTATTTGCGTGAGATTGTTTCACTATTCAACGTATCTACTACACATCATCACACCACACCGTTGCTAAGAAGAAAATGTGTCGCGTATACCACTTCATCACCTAGTGGTTGGTTCCATGTTCCATATCCACAAACTTATCAACATCTGTGTGAGACTGTTTCACTGTTCAACATATCTGCTACACATCACCACACCACACCGTTGCTAAGGATTGTGACAATGCGTCGCGTATACCACTTCACCCCCTAGTTGTTGGTTCCATGTTCCAAATCCACAAACTTACCAGCATCTGGGTGAGACTGTTTCACTGTTCAACATATCTACTACACATCACCACACCACACCGTTGCTAAGGATTGTGACAATGTGTCGCGTATACCACTTCACCACCTAGTGGTTGGTTCCATGTTCCATATCCACAAACTTACCAGCATCTGTGTGAGACTGTTTCACTGTTCAACATATCTACTACACATCACCACAGCACACTGTTGCTCAGGATTGCGACAATGGGTCGCGTATACCACTTCACCACCTAGTGGTTGGTTCCACGTTCCATATCCACAAACTTACCAGCATTTGTGTGAGACTGTTTTCCACTTTTCAACATATCTACCATACCTCGCCAGACCGCACCGTTGCTCAGGATTTTGACAATGTGCCGCGTATACCACTTCACCACCTAGTGGTTGGTTCCATGTTCTATATCCACAAACTTCCCAGCATCTGTGTGAGACGGTTTTCCGCTGCTTACCACACGCGTGACGGAGTTATGATGTACCAGATTCGTTTACAGGAAGAAAGTTTGCTAAGAAGTTAATGGTTCCCCCTGTAAGCGAAGGAGTTTGGGTTTCGGGGGGCACATGTGCGGGGCTCAGCGAGACGTTATTTAATATGTTTTTGCGATATATTGCGGGAATTAAATTTCATACTTGGCTTGTTTATGGCAACCTTCAGCGAGGATTACACGGAGGATGGAAGCAATCCCATTTCGTGACAAGTTAAGGTTTGAGCGCTAACTTGTGTAACCATAACCATCAAGTCGTGAACACTGAAGACTATAGAAAAGACTGAAGCGCTATAAAGAGAATCCCTACAATCATTTCTATATCAAAAGCATGCTAAATTCAAAAACACACTTTTACAACACGTTATTTGTCGTTTTATTGCGATATAAATAATGAGTTTAATTATATATCACAACGTATCAATAATTTATTGTTAAATATATATTTTTATACAAAATATATTTTTTAAATCCTGCCCAAAACTTATGGTTTAGAAAGGCAAGATTAGTAAAATTAGGTAGGTATCTACCTCTATGTAATGAAAATTTTATCGTACAGAGAATTTAAAAATTGTTGTTGCTAATTTGTTAAGAATTTCTTAAAAATGTTGGTAATTCCAATTAAAAACGAGATCGTAGGCCTTGCGAATGATTAACAGGTTTCCTGAAAAACTTTTAGTAAATTACGAATATATTATCATGATATCCAAACAGGTGTTAATTAAAATCCGAATATTTTTGCATTACAACGAAAATTCGTGAGGATAAAATCGATTGCTCTCCTTGTAGTACC
This sequence comes from Hesperophylax magnus, assembly GCA_026573805.1. Taxonomy (NCBI): domain Eukaryota; kingdom Metazoa; phylum Arthropoda; class Insecta; order Trichoptera; family Limnephilidae; genus Hesperophylax; species Hesperophylax magnus. The sequence goes on from JAIUSX010000002.1 coordinate 12,468,494, forward strand.
TACCTGAGCATCGCACAAATCATGAACATTTTTAAATAAGTTATTATAATATGTACAATTGAACTTAAACTGAACTTGAATTTGAACTGAAATAAAGTACCTCTGAATAATTGTAGACCAACGTAATATGAAATAGAACAGACACGTATTATCCGAACTTATGAAACGAATTAGAAAATGCATTTATATATTTATTAGACTTAGAAATTTAAAAAATGTTTTAACATGGTAGTCCAGCCATTAATTTAATATGTAATTATTGGTTGGTGGAGTGCATATGAAAAAAAAGTAAGTCCTTTAAAGGTGGTACAAAAACTAACTATTAAGGTAATTTTGAAAAAAAAAACAATCTAGATTCCATCACCAACATTGTTTGAAATTTTCTATGTTCCAAAAATTGAATAAGTTCATATATAAAAAAAGACTGAATACTACAAACATTTAAATATGACACACTTAAACTAATTCCTCACTAAGACATAAATATAACATCAGAATTCTTTTATTGTCTACAAAACAAATCCACAATTACTTATCAAATGTAACATAATTAAGAAAAAGTAAAAAATATGTCTGATTTGGTATTATTTCAGAAAAAAATAAAAACTTTATTAAAAAAATCTGATTATATCAACAACAAATAAGCTGTTAACTTCGTTGCATAATTCAATTAATATTTTTTAATGTAGCCACATCCTAGCAAAGATATTATTTTGTACACTCTATATTAAACTTAACTCCTACACTAAACTCAAGAGCTAGTTCTCTGCATTGAAATACTTAATATCGTAATTTATTGTCATTATTTTATGTTCATTCTTGTAACACTATTATAATTTTAAATAAAACAATTATTAGTACAAACATATATATTTTTCATAAAGTTATTACACCTAACACCAAAATTGATCTAAATTTTTGGAAATAAATTCTGATTTTCTAATTTAATCTAATCTCTTCTGAGCCAAACAGCTTACCACAAGAAAGATGCGCAAATAAAGTTCTTTCAATTTACTGCATGAAAGTAGCGGAAGAATGCCAAAGTAGAAGGTGATGATAATGGTTGACGCAGTGGTACTGAGAGGACTTACTCGCTAGTGACAGATTCCACGTCTAATTGCATTTTCTTTGTAGCGCCCCACTTCAGTCCTTGCTCTGTAGGACTCTAGGTAGCCGGGCCCTCAGGGTCTGTGTAGGGCCGGAGCCTTTGCCCGAGGGCACGCAGCACGGAGTAGCGCAGTGGTATGCACAGAGTTTTTTTTAAATAAATAAAATACCACCGACAATCCTCCTCGCGTAATTTATCACTAAGAATTATATTATAGCTGCTGGTTATAGTTGATGTTGGTAGGGTTTGCCTTAGTTACAACAAATAACCTTTTCGTTTATACACATTACAAGCCATTTACTGGAAAAGTAAAAGATGCATATTTTTAATTCTAACTAAACAGACAATATTATGAAATAATTCCAACTTTGCCTACAAAATATAGTGAACGAATATTATATTATCAGTATTTCGTTAGTTATACTAATTAACAGATGCACAACAAGCTGACACTGGCAGTGACGGTATATTAGTATTTGTACCCTTAAAAGCACTGCCTTTTTCAGGACAAACAAACGAATCGTCATATGACACATGATGTACATTTTTCTTGTAGAATACCGTAATTTTTTCAACTTATTTCCTGACTTTAATACTTTAGTAGTGCGCTGCGATACGTATTTTGCTTTTTGAAATTTTTTATAGATTTATTGCAATAATTTCACTATTTTTTTAGTAAGGTAAGGTAGGCATTACTTATGTGCCTATATGGAATGCACGCCTCTGGAGTAGCGGAGTAGTCACCGTTACTGTTTGTATACCGTTATTATAATAAAAAAAATACAACAGATACATGAAAAAAATCTATTTTTTGAATTGCTTGCAATATAATCTGGTTTTCTTATTGTAATTGTACGTTGAAAAGTATGGATAAAACATCACGGGCGCCTTGTCTTTTAAATGGATAGGTTGGTGACTCAGAAATTTCAGACAAAAGCACCAAATGATGTTAATAATTTTAGAAGTTTTGCTTATTTAGACAAATTTACTACTTTATAGTTAATATTATTTTATTTTTTACCCAGATGATGCTTTTGTTAAGCGACACCCTCGGTCGTAATAAATGAAATAAATTCGTGGTTATATATACAAAGCTATTATTGTTTTATTTCATTAATCTGTTAAACCACAATGTGAATATTTTTTACCAAAATAAGACATTTTTTAACATGAACACTAAGCTTGCTAAAATATATTTTCATCCAGAGTGAAAGGCACAATTTTTAAATAAATGTAATAATATGGAATTACTTGTATCTAGGATTTTTTAGAAGCAATTTTTTCCCTATCTAAAAATAGACTAAGTATAGACTTTATACAATATTATATTATAGAAAAGCAAGGTAAAAAAGAAAATGAACTACTGGTGTGGTACCAATTTCATTTAATCTTTCTGCTTCTTCTGGCTACCCATCACCCAAATATTGCGGATGCCATAATCCCTCTGGTTCTTGCTTGTTTTTGTGGTCATCTCATTAAAGCAAAAAAGCCTCATTTGTTTGAAACATTGGCAAAAAACATAACGGAATATATTGTACAACGTAAAACGTACCACTGAACTGAATTCAGTAATGGCTCAAAAGCAAAACCGTAATTATCGAATATAATAAATTTGAGTATAATAGCATAATAGCCTGGTGCAGTGGCGGCCCAACCCGCTGTCCATACCCTCGGGCAGTCAGTGGCGGAGGGTGTCCCTCTTCTGACTATCATAATAGGCAACCAGCCCCCGCCGCGGGCCCTCACAGCTATACCAATCTTCCATTCTAACCCAACCCAATAGAGCCATATGCCCCCTTGATGTAAGCAGTCACTTAAATTTAAAATAGTGTTGAACAAGCGATTAATGTAAAGTAAATATGTACGTTTGATACCTTGCAAAAACACTTGTCAAAAAAAACAACTAAGATCGGACCCTGAGTTGATCAATAAAATGTGTGTATCAAAAAAAGTTAAATTTTTGAACGGTGAAGACGTAAAATCAATGTCAAAGAAGTTATGTTGCAGCGACAGGACATAGTTGTTGAAAGGATGAAATTCTCGTTCCGATAATGAGCAATAGAGTTTTTTATTTTTCTTTCAAATATAAACAACATAAAACAAAAAGCAATACGTTAGTTCCACAATTATCCATCACGCACGATAAATACAAATAAGAAAATTGTTACTAAAAATAGTATTGTTTTATGTGTTACTAAATTACAGGCTTTATAGAATTCGATTTTTAAATACCAGAAGATTGCACTTGCTAAAAATCTAAAAAGTCTGAAACATTATTTGAATAATTCGCTGTTAACATGCTGGAACAAGTGCAATAGATACTTTCTGGTTTACTCCCCCTCTGACTGCGGAAGGAGGCAGAATAGATAATAGAAAAGCGCAGAGAAAGCGGAAGGAGGAACCCCGCGATCGTTACTTAAACAAATTTGTTTCTTGAACCCTCCAAGAGAGTTTATGGATGAGGTTTAAAATAGCTCCCCGGTCGGGAGCGGTATTAGGTAACCCCGGAATGGGGTTTACATTGCGGTTAGGATTTACGATGATCAGGTCTCAATTTGCCGCTCCATCGGCGGTGGGCGGGGCGGAGAAGGGGTATGGGGTGGTGAGGGGGAGGGCGACTCCACCCAGCACCCGCCTCGCACAATACCTAGCCCCGGGGCGGGATGAACATCATTATTATAGTTGTCTCAGATTTTGAGAAACTAATTGTAAATTGTTGCAAACATACTTACTACATCCATTTTCTATTTGGGATACCAAAGCTAAATTTTTTTCAAGTGAATATAATCAATGTTAATAATGGTCGGAACTAGCTCGATTGTGGAATCCCAAAGCAATAGACTAAATCTGGCCGGATGGAAAAGAGGTCAACATCGCAACTTTAGGTGTAAGGAACTGAGACCACCAGAAGTGTACCTCTCCAAGGTCTCGTATGGCACCCCCAACAGATGACAGTTGTGTTAAAAGTAAAAGAAGGAGGGAAACAGATGAGGATAGATCAAGGCTTGAAACAAACTTGCTATTCCGATTTTACCGTAGTTGAAATAATTTAAAGCAATGTTTCGCCAACGTGAACATAATTCAATACGAATAATGTTCATTAGTAAATCAAGTCTAGTTTTTATAGAAGGATAGAAACCTCAAAATAATACTTGGAAAGCTTGGGTGTATGCAATGCGAGAGTGGAAGACACTGCCCAAGAATTTTAGTTGTGTGTTATTTATATTTGGTATACAGCCAATGATACAGCCAACATAATCATCGCTCAATCGTCAGGTTAGGTTGAGATGAAGAATGTACGCAAATACGTAGGTGTAGGTACCTACTCATTTTATTTTGCAATGTTGTAAAGAAACGTTTTATTTAATGTCAATTTTTGAACGAAAAATTAAGGATCCAAAATAAGCGGTAATCGGGAACCGCTGATTTATTGTTACTTTAACTTCTATCTACATTTCCACTTCCACCTTTCCTTTCCCTTTATCACCCAGAGAAGAAATAGTGCATGTAATTAGTACAATTTCAACCGTTCAGAAGCTAGTTAACAAGTTTGAAGCTGAGTTACGCGCAAAAGAAGCAATTCGAATTCGTAACTGAGTTTATTGGGTAGGACTAATAATCACAAGGTACGACTAATTCATCCTAATCTTGGTTACCAAAGTGATGGAAGTCGCGGACTGGATTTCAGTTTCCAAGAGCTTTCGAAACAAGGAGGTTTAACTAAGACCACATTCCAAAACATTCAGAATCATTGACTAGTTCTTCTTCCACGACACCGGACATTTGATGAAATCAATGAGTCATACATTTTCAGAATTAACTCAGAACTGACAAACTTCATTATGACGAGCTCCATGGCAGAGTGCCAAAGCTCTCAGGCTTTAGCTTTCGGCCAAAGGTCGCAAATAGAAATGCCAGTTTGTCCCTCACATTTAGTATGATTGAAATACGTCCTACACGGAGAGAAATAAAGTCTAACTTATTGCTAAAATAGCAAAAGGTTTTGCTGCTGGTGCAAACCAGAGCATTACCATTTGGGCACACAAACCTTTTGCAGAATTAGCAAAACTCGTATTGCAAACAAGGTGCAATATGTATTGCAGCTTTAGCAAAACCTTTTGCACGTACCTACTGCAAAATACGTATTGCTAATGTTACAGAATGGTTTGGTAGTTTAGTAAGACATATTGCAAACCTTCAAATACTTTATTGTTAAAGACCAGCTAAACATTATGCAGCTCCTGACGAACATTCTTTAAGACCTGCACAACATATTGCTACTCCTTTATCTTGTCCATGGATGCTGTACAGAAAACACTTTGTTAAAATTTTAGGTCGAAAATTTTAATACTTTTATGTATAGAACGAAAGATACTGTCAAAATCGAAACCCAACAGTAAACTGTTAAAAAGAGTTGGTAATCATTATCTGTAGGCTGTACTCTTGCGGATTTCCATATTGGCAACCTCCATAGAAATTTTCCTCCGTGTTGTAAAGTTTACTACATGACGTAATCGTATTACAAAGAATAAAGGGAATGCAGATTAGTGAGAGTGGCGGGGGAGGGTGGTGGGGGAGGTAGGTCGGGAGAGGAAGAGGAAAGTACAATGTAAAGTAGCGGAGTGAAGAGATATGTTTTAAAGTCCTCATAAAAAATTCAACACCCACTATTATTATTTTGTACTACCTAGCTTTTCTTTTTGATAAATCACGATAAAAAATTTTCAAGGAACAAAGTGGAAATATATATATATTTTTTCTTTTTTTAAAGAAAGACAAACATTCCCGGGTTACGAATAACCTAACAATATTTTAAAATCTTGTACTAACACCAGCACAGTATGCGAAAAATATTGCTTGTGTCGTGATGGAGGCCTTGGCCAGCAGACGAATTGAACGCACGACGCGTAGGTCGGACCCAAACGCGATGCCAACTCAGCCACTGACCGGAATATGTACATTACTACATAGTAAATTATTCCTAGAATGTTTCAACTCAGAAACTTAAAACTAGTAGCTCTGTAACCAGTTAAGTAAAAAAAAGTTTATAAACATACTTGTTATTTTTTCATGTTGATCTAATTAGTGTTGTGTATTTGTAGTAATTATAAAATACAAAAAATATACAAAATTAAATAAAAATAATTATTTAATATTATAAATTTTCTGCTGAAGGTATTTCGTATTTTTTCTGATAGCATGTCATGTACATTCACTATATTTCAGAAAAAAGTTTTGATTGGAATTTTAAAATCTCATCTACGATAAAAATGTTGTAAATTGAAAAATTCTAAAAAAATATTTTAAAATAAATGATTTCAATCGGGAATCTTCCTAGTTAGACAGTCAAAGCTCTATGATATCTGTAAATAAACAAGTATCTATCTGAAACACAACAAATCTCAGGCAAAAATACCGATTCTGATATGTAACAAAACTTTGGGTCAACAGAACTACAAATACCTAGGAATAAAATTATATGATGAATTACCAGAAAGTACAAGACCCCCTCATAACAGCTTAAAGAATTCAAAGACAGCTAAAAAAATATGCTGAAAACTTAAACCAAAAAAGTGTACATGTAAATTTTTTTTAAATTTAAAATTTAAAAAACAATAACAGTAATAAAAATCTTCATAATAACTAAATAAATAACACCCCTCTCATATATCCAAGCACAGTTTTTTAAGGGAGTACGTCTATAAATAAAAATATAGATACATATGAAATATTACTCTGTATCAATTATGTTTGTATTTTTAACAAATAAATATTCACAAAAAAAATTGCAATGAATGAATTTGTACTTACATTGTATTCCGGAAAAAAAAATAACCGAAGGTGTGTGGCTTTCCATCCCGTCTGCCTACCCCCACGGAGAAATGCGCGATGGTTAGTTAGTTATGTTAATAACATTTGACGCACAATGGAAATTTAAATCGATAACTTTGTAAGGCTTTTTAATACCCGACGGCATTGTGTGGTCGAGTATCAAAAAATCACCAAAGGGTATTATTGTGCGGGGGGACTCGTTAAATCACCATTAGGTCGGCGAAGCTGGTTGGGGGAAGGGGGCGGGGTGCAGGGGTTAAAAATTTGCGAACTCCCCGTGGGGCCACCCTACCAGAGTTAGGGGGTGGAATTACATAGCTTTTTCTGGGTATCACAATTTGGAGAGTTAAACCTGTCTAGTATGTGGTATTTACGGAGCATGGAGCGCCCTATAATAAGAAAAAAGCTATTTCAATGACGATATCTAGATTGAAGATTTGCCTATTTACCTCTGCACGTGCACTTCTTTTCTTCAATTAGTCTGATTTTATGAGATATATTACCATCAATAGATCGCAAACAGATTGGAGTAATTTGCCATTTCATAATAAACAATCATTCTTTATTAAACACTATCAGCCCATTGCAAGCTATGTATCAAAGTTATAGGTCAGAAAAAAGTAAAAGGATACTACCAATAATATACTTTTGAGTGGAACATTTAAAAAATACCGTTTTTCAAACTTGCGGAGGCTAACGGTGCGTCCCTGGGGTACCCCAGATTCTAAACAAAGAATAGTTTATAATCCGATCTTTTTACGATCTATCGATGGTAATATATCTCATAAAATCAGACTAATTGATAATTTGTTCATATATGATTATGTTTCTTAATATTTTTCAGAGATAGCAAGATTAACGACTATACGTAAATAAAAATGTACTGTCAAAAAGTCTACATAAATTTACAATATTTTTATGTAAACATTTTAATATGTGTATGATACTTGCAAACGTGATTATATCGGTTCATGTGGTCATGTAAGAATCATTGTTAAAGGAATATCATTTGAGTAGTATAATGGGATGTGTATTGTTTGTTAAAACACAATATCCATTCTGTAATTAGTTTCAACCCTTTGTGTGCCCCGATTAGGGATAGTCGGTAGCTACCACCCTTCCGCCGTAGGTAAAGAAAAATAGTAATTACTCTTGCGCATAGTAGCTAGTTGGAAAGTACAGTAGGAAGTATCGCGGCACAGATGTCCACGCGCCTAGAGGGCATTGCAACATGTTAATTCAACTAAACCGAAACAAACCACCCCCCTCCAAAGCGCACGGCAAACAGCGCCGACTGTAGGTACTGTTCATCGTTTAGTTGTTCAGTCACCGAGCAGGTATATAGGCGGACATCGCAGAGCAAACACCTTATGGTATATTTATAAATAAACCCACGATTAAACACTGAGAGGCAGTAGTTAACCATACGCGCGGTGCGACCAGTTTTCCCGAGGCTATAATAACCGCAGAACAATCATCGCCGATAGTTACACAATGTAACAATCCCGACCCCTAGCTTCACTTTGTTGGCACTTTGCGCTGCATTCAGCTCCCCCCGGCCTCGCAATGAAGAGACCCCCTCGATGCTTGAACCTATTTGTTTGCTTGTACAGGCTGGATGGATAGCACGCATTGTTAGGCTCGAGGGCTGTCGGGGAAGCTGCTTGAGAGGTCATCGAGTGATGTAAACATAAAAGAATAACGCTCCTGTAATTATTACTGGGGTGTTGCAGAATGTTGTATCGTGATTCCTCCGACTGTTTGGTGTTGAGTTGTTTGTATAGCAGAAAGTAAAGAACCCTCCAAGTGAAATGTGATCGAGTTTGGGAGCTATTAGAGACCCACTACAAAAACAATGAATATTATTATTTTGATTTACTTTTCCATCATTAAAACACACTTTTGTAAAAGTGCTTATCTTTTGACGACCTAATTTGAAATTTTGTTATTATAACAAGCTTTGTTTATCTACTTCATTTTGTTCGAAAATTATTTGAACTCCTACACTTATTTTTAATACTACTTATGTAATAAAAACATCAGCTGAACATAAACCTTACAACGAAATGCCTACTACTAACGTATCTAGAAATGATTTCCTTTTACTGGGGACAAGAGAGAGATCGGGGCCTCTTGAGCCTCAACAGAACTCATACCCAGACTCCACTTTAACACGTTTTAATAAAGAAAAAAAATCACTTAAAACCACTTCCCACATTCCCTCAATTCTTATTAGGTTGGTAGCGTGGCGCAACCCTTAACAATCGCATATACCTACGTGTTTTTCCTTATCAAGTTTACAAGTGGATTTTTTTTGGTATTATTTATGGTGTATTGACGTCATAAGCAAAAAGGCAGCTGGATATTTTGAATGGTCACATTCTGACGTATTTTTTATTATAATAATTTGATAAACATGAAAAGTGTGGTATATCAGAATGTGGTCATTGAAATTTTCAAGCTGCATTTTGGTTCCGTATTCAGTGGCAGAGAGTTCTGTAAGAGCTTTGACTCTAAGCCCATATCATCGATACTTAACCCGATACGTAAGTGTAAATATATGTGACGAGATCTGAATAGTTGGTGTCTTTCAAATAAATCATGTTTCAAAACGACTTTTTGGAATAAAACACATGTATTCTTCTTTAATATTTTTCCTCGTGTATATGGTATTTTTAATTTAAGAAAGTCATATCAAAATGGAATTCAATTATGTTTTATTATTTTTTTTATTATTTTCGGATCCCGTGCATTGTATTTATTAAGGCCACTTGCGAGAACACGTGTTCAGATATATTTTGAATGACAAGTTTAAATGACAGTGAAAATAAATTATAATAATTTAAATTTTACAAAGACAATTTTATCAGGAAATTGTCAAGCAGTCATATTGTTAACAGTATTTTGATTTTTATAGAGCGGTACTCATTTTCTCGGTGTAACAGGTACGTCGTAGGCACTTCGCCGACAGCCATGTTATAACCTCTCCCTCTTTCTCATAAACGACACATACAACAGAGTGTATGTTACAACGGAGCTCTAATGTTTTGAGAATATTAACCCTTTCGTTTCATTTTTTAAGAACAAACAAAGCTAAAACTACTAAAAAATATGCATATTTTTGATAATGCTGTACTACGTACCCGAAAATAAATGGGATTATCCCGCCGATAATCCTCCCGACAATAAAGTTCCAGTCAACGTCGCAAATCAGGATGTGCCAAAGAATGACAACCTTTTATTCGGCCAAGTAAATGTACAAACACCGGCTGCATTAGTCAGGGTTTAGAGGGGTGGATTTGGTTTTAAAGTAATAATGACAAGTAATCCCTTAAGCTTATTTCCCTCAATAATAATAAAGCTAGACTTGTACTCTAAATGGGGATGGTCGGGGTCTTGCCAGGGGTAGATACTACCCTGTTTTTATGTTGAGCATAAAAAATATTTCGTTGTTCTTTGTTTTATATAAATATTTTGCCGAGGATACAAAGATGATTTATTCCGTATATATTAAGTAAGTAAGATTTATATTAAGTAGGCACCTGTCAGTGGCGTTCATTGCTCTGTGACCAAAGGTAGTTTATGTGTAGTTTTTGACAACTATTTTTATTCGAAATTTCATAATTTTTCAAAATCGTACCTAGGTCAAAAAAATTAACGTAATTAAAACCCTTCACCGTATTACGTGGTAGAAGGAAAAACAATCAATTGATGTGACGATGGGAATAAAAAAAGTTCATAAATGTTATCTTCTTCACACATTGCGGTTTACCTAGAGGTTGTTTTGGAAACAAAAAATCCTACAATTTGTGAAAAGCGTAAAACCTTTGATGGAGGGATAATAAATATTATGTCCCTAATTTATAAACGCATTTTTTATTTATTTTTTGGAATCTTCTTCTTTTGTATGGTGGGTAGGTCAGAGGGGGACATCTAGGTTTGCGAGCCAGTCTAGGGCCTCAGGCGTCGCCATGTGATTTTTTGAAATAAACCAGTATAACGTCAAATTGTAAAGACAATGTTAGCGATTTTTAAACGAAAATTTTAAACTGAAAAATCGGAAAAAGATGCGGTTACATATAGTCCTAGTTGCTACCGTACCTTTTCTGTTTCAAATTTTCGATTAATAATCACTACCATTGTCTTCAATAATTGCATATTTTATAATTGGTCTATAATGACTAGCAGTAATACTTGCTATTTCACAACCTTTAATGCAAGTAGTATTCCTATATTGGTTGTCCATTTATCGGTGTAGAAATTTTTTTATGAAAAAATAAATTATATCAGATATTTTTTCTTCATTTTATTATTCATTTTTCTCATGACAGGCACAGCTTTTCCATCTTTATGAACTGTATGCCACGGGTACCTACTTAGATTCCCCGAAGTAATAATTTATTTATTAATAACTGCTGATTAATATTTGAAAATAATTTTGTATTAACAATATAATCACACCTACACGTAATTTTATTACGTATATGGTACGTGTGTTGTAATCGTAATATTTTCCGGATTGCGGATTACAACGATTACACCACAACGTTTTGCCTGTATTTTCGGTGATTATTTTATTTTGGTTTTTTTTTTATAAGAAGTAAGGAAATAGACAGCAGGTGGGTATGATAATTATATTGATTACGTACATGTGATTCAGTGGCGGCTCGTGATTTTATTTGTGTTTTGATTTTTAATAATTAAAAAATGGCATTATTAATGTAGTTGTAGCCGAAATCGTTTTTTTTCGAATTTATCAGTTTGGTAGTGCACTGCACCGGTACCGTGAAAATCTTCTAAAAAAACCGAATTTTCGAAAAAAAAAATTTTTCTATGATAAACATGATCAATAATGTCAAATCACACTCCAAAGTCACGAGCCGCCACTGGGTGAGAAGTTTGGTATAACATTCCTTGTTATTACACTAATCTCCACTACAAAAACCAATATTATTTTCACATTTTACTATGACACCAATAAGAATAAAAATTAATAATTTGATTTCATTAATTACCCCGGATTCAACCCTGGCCCTTTATTTTGTAGTAGAATCAAGAATAACCAAGAAATGGGCGCGGGGAGTCGTTTCGTATCTTTTTCATGTTTTGTGTCAACTGTTAATTGGCTTAGATCAATTACGACAAATAGTTATAACAAGATCCAGCTCAAAGTCAACGCTCTAAAAAAGTATTATTTTGCCTTGTGTTTAACGTAAAAATTTTCGTATTGTTTACTAAAGCGCCAGTTTTTTGTGAAATTAAAGGTATTTGCTTTTTTCAATCTGTTTTTATTACATTTAGGTTACATTACATACAGACATGGATGACATGGATGGCACGATCAAGTGAATCAGATACTCGAGTCGGGCCATGTCAAGAGTCAGAATAATAGAAGAGTATGTATGAGACGATGTATGAATGTGAATGAGGCAAGGAGTGTGTGCCAAGACCGAGTTGTTTGGCGGTCCGTCCTCTCTGCCTACCCCTGCGGGGAAACGGCGTGATGGTTAGTTAGTTAGTTAATTAGTTTACATACAGGTGTAGTAAAAATACCATAACAATATTATTGTGGAGTAACATAACACATTTCAAATGCTTACGAGTGCTATTATATCTGGAATCAATACTATTCTTATCGTATTTTTTTAAATTTCTTCTATTAAAGACCTTCCTGGTACATATTTTTGTCATCCCTACATTAATAATGCTATGATCTGTAATTTTATGTGTGACAAATATTTTAACATTTAATTAATTTTCATTCTGTAATACAATATCATTAAGTTTGTAGATTGTATGTGTTATCCTGGTGTGTTAGTGTTGTGCCACAAAAAACTGCAAGACTTTTAGCTTCCCAAATTACATTCAATTCCAAAATGTACAAATAAAATCAAATGCTTATTTAATTTTGAATCGTGTTTTAGGTGTGGTTCCAAAACAGAAGGGCGAAATGGAGAAAGGCGGAGAGACTCAAAGAGGAACAGAGAAAGAGAGACGGGCATGACGTCATGGGGAAAAGAGATGATATCAAGGAAGATAAGGTAAATTTTTTTTTCAACTATTGTCAAACCAAATTAATAAAGCTAGATTTTAAATGTGACTCGAGTGACGGTAAAAAAATCATATGTAAAAGGCCCTATCTACTCGAGTGATTGGTGTCATATACATTTACCATTTTATTTAACTAATATAATTCCTCAAAATATTATTGAAAAACATTTTAACTGCGGTTAAAGGCAATGAATCCACCGAGATTTAACCGTTTATCTCATATTATTTAAATTCTATAAATTTGGCACATTATGGCAAGGGACCGCTCAATAGTTTTTGCAAACTTGGCACAATATGCCAAAAATCACTCGAGTGGCTAAAAATTATGTAATCATACACACAAGCCCTGCTTATTTATGGGGGTACATCAAATACATATATTATTTAATTAAAAACTGTATTATATTTATTTATAATTCGTGTATCTTTTTTTTATTAATAAAAATAAATAAACTAGCGACATAGCTGAGATTAGAACCTGATTAAAATAAATTTATAAATAAAACAAAAATATTTCCTTAAATATTTCAGCTAATTATTAGTACCAATTTATATCACATTAGTTTTTTATACTATTAATTTTTTAGTATTAGTTTTTTCTCTTTCACTTCACTTTATATGTATAACAAATAAATTTTTTTTTCAAGTATGTATTTTAAGTTATAATTTTATTTCCCTTTTACACAAGAGTGGTTACACTCTCGCAAAGGTAAATATTTTTTTATTCATAATCTTAAACCCTGCATTAACGTTATTTTACAAAATTACCTAGAAAATATTGATGAATAAAAATATAGAATCGAATATTTTAAATAAATAATTTTTTCAAATATTTATTCAAAATTATTTCTGATGAATAGATTCGTAGGTACAGGCAAATCATTTTAAAGAGGACACGTTTGAATGTATTTATTTACTTCCATAGTATCGAAAGTTTTTCGGATCTAGTTTGGACCACCCGCCCGCAGTCCCCTCTTACCTCACACATGCCCAAATGTGTGCATAGTGACGTTTGTCAATTCCGTTTAAATTTTTTTTTTCATACTTCAGCTTCATAACAAAAACAAAATTACTATTAAATATTTTTTTGGTCCATCCAGTATACCACTAAACAAGAAATGGGTCTCTTTAAAATTATTTGCCTACAACTATCTAAAGTAATTATTTTTCAAATTCTATAGTACCTACTACTCTAGTTTGGGACACTGATAGAGTTCTAATGGAAAGGGAATTCATATTTTCATTGCAATACCCATAGAACGTAATTTACATATACGATACAGTGGCGTGCATTGCTTTATGACCAAAAGTAGACTATGTGCAGGTTCACAATATAAGCGTGAATTGTTAATGGAATATTTGAAAATGCCAATTTTATTGTCATCTTCCTCTGATTGTAGTGGCCAACTTAATAAATCAGGAAACATGCTTCTCAAGTTAAATTCATAACATTCTAAAAAAAATAACAATCGATCGAATATATCAGAAAGCTTATTATTTTATTGACTTTTTTTCCATCACAATTCCTTCTTTTATTTCTGTTCTCCTTTCAGTTTGAATTGAAAAGAAAGAACGGTTTCTTTCACAGAAATTGAACAATTCATAAAATTACATAGTTGATTTTCAAGTTCTGTTTTATTTCAATTCTGTGAAGCAACTAGATCATAATGTTATAAAAACAGAACTCGAATTTTACTTTCACATAACTTAATTCATCAGTCTATGAAACAACTCGACCAAGTTTGAATAGCAGAATAACAGCACATTTGAATATCAGCAGTTTTAATTGGATAACATCACTTTCTCTAATTGTCATTATTGATACCCACTCCATGTTTAAATTTAAACCTAGAAAATATTTAAAAAAAATTATTGTATAGTTAAAAAGTTGAATTTTACATATAAGAACTGCTTATGTATTGTTAGGATTTTTTCTTATGTTATTTATTTGGTATTATTTTTTTCATGTCGTTATTTTATTGGTCAATGATATAAACAATTACCAGTATTCTAAAGACTGTTTATAAAACACAGTTTGATGGTTAAATTTTTCTATAATATAATAATGTAAGGCACTGCTTTTAGACAGCACGCCATTGATGATACCGCGGTTATCGGAATCACAGCTTACTGAAACTCGTAGTATATAGGGGAGACTATGGTATATCGTACCGGTCGGTAAATCGTACCACCTCGATATTTTTGCTATGGGTCACTATTTTTTAATCCTGATAATATTCTGCCAACCGTTAGAAGCGTCATAGTTGTCCCGCCATTTTTATTTAGTGTTGGATCGTGCGTGCGCTGGCAGTGGAGTATTTTTGTTTTTTCACAATTTTCATCTAATGTTTTCGGCTCCTGCGTAAGGTGATTTCGTGTTCAAAGGTAGGTATGTTAGTTTTTTCTCAAATTAAGTTCACTTAGCATATTTGTATTCTGCAAATTACGATTGCAAAATCATATTGTCACCTGTCGTTTACGTGTTTTGTTGTCATTTTTTCATAAAAACTCAGAGTTTGTTAAATCGTACCACAAGTGGTTTGGTAAATCGTACCGGTAAGATTTACTGTAATTTGTTAGTTGTTTTAAAGTAAATTATTTTCTCGTTTTAAATTAAAGAGTTCAGTACAACAAACACCAGATATCTCGTCAGAGCCTTTGTTGCGACCACCAGAACCAGTGACCTCGTCAGAGTCTTCCTTTTCACCACCAGATGCAGTTCAGAAAATGTTGAGTTGGGGCAAACGAATTCAAACGCTTCGACATCTTTTCAACTATCAATTCTTGAGATTTCTCCAATACCAAAGAACCAAAGAAAAAAGAAGATGAACACGGCACAAAAGGCTGCTGAAAAGGACTAGAAGTTGCTGCTGGTAGACGCTCAGCTGTCAAAATGCCCAAATTAAATATTGAAAAAAAGAAAAATAAGATTATTAAAACTGATAAAAAGCCCATTAAGGGTAAGAAGTGTGCTCGACGAAAGAAGGCCAATTGCAGAAGTAGTGATAGTGAAGATGCTGACAGTATTGTCGTTTTGAATGATTCGGATACGGATATTATATATATTATATTAACCCAAACATTTGCTACACATGCATGCCTGTGATGAAAGGCTTAAATCACAGTGAAAACAGGTAAACCGTAGCTTCCCACTTCGCGGATTAAAAATATACTAATTATTTATGAAAACCGTCATTCTAGCGACATCTTTTGAATTAAAATTGATCCAGTTTGTTTGCAGTAGGCATCTGTAATAGTTGGAATTATATCGAGGTTCTAGGACGAAAGCACAGAGGTCGTAAAATCGTCTAGGACGAGAAGGATTCCCCTTGTCTAGGGATAAAAAATAATCAATGAAGGTTGTCAACCAATTAGATCTAAACAAAAGCTATAAAATTTTGAGTAACCAATCAGTGAACGGAAAGGCGTATGTCTACGAAAGACAAAGAAATGAACTTTGGACCCAGCGATTAAAGAAATAAGTAATGACTTCTTTATTCTCACAGAAATTAGAGGCGAACGCACTATAGTGTAAACAATCGACGTTCAAGGGAACAAATCCTGGGAATGTTTAGAATAACTGATACATTTATGAGATAGCGAACCATAGAAATCGAGTGCTTTGAAGATTTTACATGTTGAAAAACACACACGCGAAAATGCAATGGAAAAATTATAAACGTGATAGTATAAAAGAAGGGCGGGAAAGCGAAGGAAAGTTGCTGGCAGAATTTTCAACTGTAGTGCAAATACTTATGATAGAGGGAGGGTGTCAAGTTCGATGAAAATCGTACTAAAGAGAGGCGAGAGTGTTGGAAACAATGGAAACTAATCGTTATCAATTTAAGATGAAGCGGACATATTGGAAAATCAATTTTGAATGAAAAGTTCGCGAAAAAATAGACATTTTAGAAAGAGTGCAGCGACTGGACGGAGGGATGATTCAGAGATTTCGGGCTGCTACAAAGGTCCTAGGAATATGATAATTGAGTATCAGAAGAAGACAGTAATACTTAACATATAGCGATGGATTGAATTCAGAAAAGTAGGCATTTTACATGATTGTCAGGGTGGATAGATGTAAGAGTTACACAAGACTACAAAAGAAATGAGACAAGATAAAAGGTTGACGATCTCATGTGTATTTTAAGACAATAACAATCAAAATTCGAACATGGTTCTTGTTTACGTTAGAGTAATAAGCCATTAGAAAAGCTATTAAATTTAACGTAAGGCTTATGAAATGTTTATATAAAGCAAAAGATATAAAAATTAATAAGTTTGAAATTAAATGAAATTTACGAGCGTAGTTCCAAAATTTGAGACGTAAACAAGTGTCAATGCGTATGTTTTATGTGAATCCTGGTATGAAATGGATGGGTAGTGGGGAGGAGTCTAGGTCAAACAATAAAAGTGACGGATATCCCAGAGTCAAATTAGGTATATCTCCCATAGAAGTGTGGAAAATTATATAATAAATAAAGGATGAAATTTTCCTGGGGGCAACACACATCATGAAAAGTGTGGAAAAGATAAAGAAAGGGTAGAGAACGGAGATAAGGGATGATCCAAGTAAAGAAAAGCGATACAATTCTAAGTTATCCGTAAAATTAATAAATACGGCTTGGAATATAATTAGTTATAGAGTTATGAGAAATAACATAAGAATAAAGAAGAAATTTGTGTAGAAAAACGTCTGAATTCAAAAGGAAAAAGGAAAAACTCAAATCTGCGACATAAAGAGGGAAGGTACGGGTGAAAATGGAAAAGCTAATATAGGTGACAACAAAATTAAGTAGAATTTAGACAAATTGAAATTCAAAACTGCATAGTAAAGATTTCGACATGGATTTAATCATTTTTGGCACAAGATGCATAAAATTGAGATCTATATATATGTTACTGAGGACGGACCTATCGCGAATTGAGAAAAAAAGGGAACACAAAATCATGATATTCTAACTAAATTTTGTATTGACCTTAGAACAAAGGGATATCGGGCAATTAACGCAGGCTTACTCGATCCGGACCCTATGAAGTTGGAAACCAGAGATAGAATCTAACCACCGCCCAGAGTTAAACGACAGAAGATCATATGTCGGCACAATCGAAATTAGTTGCAGATATGTTCAAATTTACGAGTTGATAGGAGATAGAATTAAGCATCAAAAGAAATTCAGATACGTCTTTTGGAACCTGAGAGGGGTATAAAAATTGGTGCACATCAGTCTGGAGACAGTCAGTCGAGATTTTGAAAAAGGGTGGTTGCGCCGCAGTACTACATTTTTGGTAGGATTAACAGTGGAATTTCTTTAAGTGTTAAATTTTAAATAAGTCCCTGGAATTTCGGGAAAAGTACAAATACTAAATTCAGTGAAATTTTAATAAGTCAGTTTAATTTAATCAAACAGTGTTAATAAATAGATAGAGCTTAAACTCAGTGCTTAAAAGTGTTAAGTGAATAGTGCAAAAAGTGATTAGTGAATTATTAAAATTTAAAAATAATTATTTCATTCAAAGTGAAAACATTCAAATTTAATTGAGAGTTTTATCGTTAATCTAGAGTGAACGTGTTCGCGAATTGATATTTAAAAATAGATTATAATTTAGTATCAATTTTGTTTAAAAATATTAATAGTAAATACTTACATCTTAGTTTAAAAGATACACAAAACCAAAAAGGAAACAATAATCATCGCTCAAACCTTTGTTCTAAAAGTAACAGTTCGAAAAAAAATAATTGTGGATAGTTTAAAATATTGGTGAAAACAGTGCAATTTAGAAGAAAGTTTTAACAGATATTTAATTTATTCAGAATCGAAATAATTAAAAGTTTGCGCAATTCGGAATGAATTTTCTTATAAATTTATACAAAAAAAATTAAAAAAGAGTGAAAAAAACAAAAATAGTTCGACCTAAATAATTTATAATTTTCCGGCACATCTATATCACAAAATATTAAATATCAGCTAATTTATATGAATCAAGCAAGAATAAAATATTAAATAGGAATAGATAGTCGAAAAGATTTATTTTGAAATTAGTTGAAAAATACAGTTAATTAGGTAGGATTTCTTCGACAAGATTTGTTGTGTAGATCCCAACTGGAAAAATCTTGAAGGGGTTGAGTTTTCCTTTTATAAATAATTTTCAGGCCCTAGGAGTGAGGAGGTACAGCTGATTATGGTATATCAATTAAATTATTAAAACAACAAAACAAAAAATTACACATTAATATATGTATATTATGTATTTATCTTTATAAAAATAAAGTACTATATTGTATATAAAGAGTATATATGAGTAATTTATGTACCTATATGTAGATATATATATATATATTTTATTTATTAATCGAAGCATCGGAATGGTAGCGATTTTAAATACCTACCCATGGACATATCTATATTATTGAAAAAAAAAGCCTGGAGTTCGATAGCTCTCCAAAACAAACTATCAATAAGATCTTATTTTATTAGTATTTATTCGTATCACCTTATTCTTATGTATATATTCGGTTACCAAGCCTAGGGTTTCGCAGAACTCTTTGTACGAGATCCGAGCTTGGGATGCGAAGCAGATAGCCTCGTATTGCAAGTTATAAACCTTTCCCAAACTGTATGTATACATATATTTATTCGTATGTACTGTTTACTGGAGAATGCGGACCTGCATACAGCTTGCATTTTAGGTCTTCTGGACCACTCTCGCATTTTCTTTTAAACGTGGAATGAGGATTCACGACCCGTAATTCCACACCAACCGTGAGTATATGATTGCATATAGGTCGAAACCGGTTCGCCCTAAGTAAATTGTAGTCCAAGGAGGGGTCGGAATTTGGGAGTATCAAGGCTCGAGAGAAGACCTGAAGGCAGTGCATGATGACGAAGGAAGATTTTATTGGGACGCGGTAACTTAGGTACCAATCAATTTAATCGTGTCACAAGATTGTGCGAATTTCTAGTTGCCTCTCGATCACCTTGTTTACTTGCAGGAGGATAGGAGCCAAATTATGCCAGCAAAGGGCTATTCTGAGTTCGTCAAATATGCAATTAACTAATTACATTAACCTACTAAATCAATCTTTACATGTACCTTATAGTAGCAGAGTCATAAAGGAGTGGCGCCAAACAGACACAAGAGTTTACCAAAATCAAATTTACTAACAATTAACCATTTGAGTTATATTAAATTACCTGTCCAAATAAACATGAATAATATCTTCTATCAGCGTTTAACTACGACTTTGTTAGGGTGCAGGGAATCAGAATAGAACAATAGGAAAGCTAGCTCATTCAGAGAAATCATTTAAGTCTAGATTTGCAATGAAAAGACCAATTCAATTTTGAAACTCAACGCCTTGATCAGAACCAAAGGGGTTACCACAAAATGAAAGTAATTAAAATCCTATATCATAAACCAAAAAAATACACAACGTTTGATGGAATTTAATTACAATATAAATACGAAAATATTTGCGTTCAAGGTCGTAAATAACGTATTAATTAGTTAAGTACATATGTCTATAAAGATATATAGTACAAGAGAGCTTTAAGTAGCTTTCTGTAGTTATCAAAGAAGTTAAGGGTCCAATTTTCATGGAGGCTTATGTGTTGTAGGGGAGGAATTTTCCATCCCTGCGAACACATATGCAAAGCCTTAGAAAAAAAAATTAAATATCGGTCATAGCCAAGAGAGAAGAAAATTTTATATTGTTTTAAACAAATAAAAAGAATGGCGAAAAGCGTAAAATATCACATGCCTTAAAAATGTCCATGTTTTCTTCGATATAAATTGGAATAATGGTCTAGGTACGATTTACCATACCGGTGGTACGATTAACCGTACCGGTTCGTTAAATCGTATCGAAAATCATTTTTTATAAAACGTGTAATTTGAAAACATTCCAGATGCCTGTAAAATATGATTTAAATAAATATCGTACCTAATAAAATAGGTATTTATTTGAACCTTACTCCACTTCTATAACCCATTTCAATCATACAGTATTGAGAGTTAAGTGTGAAGTGGTACGATATACCATACTCTCCCCTAAGGGATTAATTTTAAACAAATTTTCATTTTTAAAACGTATGGAAAACAAATAATTTTTCGATTTCATCTGTCAACAAAAATACGTGAATTTTATATTCGTTTTCATTAATGCAAGCAATTCAATCCAATCATAAAATGACACCAGGCAAATGAATATTTGTCTACGCCTACAGAAACTGTATAAATAAAAAAGCATAAAAAATGCACCTGATGAGCACAACGGTTGCATCGTTCCACGACAAAACAGAATAGTGACGAAACAAAACATATTTATTTATTAATTTGAACTTACGTACATATTTACCCCCAAGACCTCTGACATTTTGCATTGTAATTTCTTAACTGTCAGAATGCAGATTGCACGGAAAATATTTTAACATTCCATTCGATTTCAGATGAATTCATTTTGAACGAATTTATAAATAAAAGCATTTATAATTGAAAGCAGATGGACGACTATTTAAGATTTTAGTCATTCAAATCGTTATATTTGGGAGGCGGGTATGGGTACGGGTATTTCCTAAGGGCCTTTTGTGTGAAACTATTTAAAAAAAACAATTATAAATATTAAAACTTTGAAGACAAACGAAGATAAAGTTTAGTTGCTAGCAGTGGATTTTATCGTGTAAATTGTAATTATTACTACTCAAAAATAAATTTAACTTTAAAAATAATGATTTAATTAAACAATATTTTTGAAATGCTAAATGTTGTTACACAGGATTTTTGCGAACACGCGGTATTTTTTCTTTCTAACACTGTCAAATTTCTCATCGTAATGCAAAATGAGATAACATAACTTTTATGAGACCTTATAAGGCTGGGTTATATATTTCTCAAAAAGACATTGTTATTTGTTGTCTGTGAAGAATATCTCCCAAATTTGGCCAAGGGGGTTAAAGTGAATGTCACATTCCAGACGGACGATGGCCGCCTGACCTCCAGCCCAGAGGTGTCGGCCATGGACGACGAGCCTGAAGGCGAGCAGGAGGGCGACGGTGACGGGGAGGGCGAGCGCTCCAGTCCCGGGGGGCCCGGAGGCGCCTCGGGGCCCCCCACCAGGAACAGCGACCCGGGGGACACGCCTTCACCTGTTTCAAGGTAAGGAAACATTTAATATATCTGAATGGTAAGCAAATTTTATTTAACCCTTCGATAAAATCACAGATAATGGAAACAACGGAGATGGATCATGAACACCGTTCACCGATACCACTGCAAATCGCATCTACGCGTAGATGTTTCTGTCGCTTTTTTTTCTGCCTACACACCAAACGGATAACTTTCACTGACGTCGCTTTGATAATCCGTGCAGTAGGCACGCTTCTATGGCAAATCTCTCTTTGTTTCTATTCTACACGGAATCCGGAAACTCGTAGTACAAGCGGGAAACTGGTTAATCTACATCACATGATCCAAAACAACCTGTGATGTGAAACATATTTTGGCGCACTCGGGGGGTAAAACTGACTCTAGCGTAGCAAGACGTACGGAACGACGCTTCATTCGGCCAGCCTCTTGACTCGTCGGCTCTTTCCGCCCGGTCGCCAAAATTCTGTGCGGGGAAGGCTCATCGAAGAGTAAACTTTGTGGGATGTTTCGTTATTCCGGAGCTAATCTTGTCTTCATTCCAAAGTAGTGTTTGTTGTTTTACAGAACGGCTTTCTTCAATATCAATATTTTCACTAAAATCATCAATATATTCTTGAGTAATCATTGGTATTTCTTTATAAAAAACTTATTTATATTTCTTTGTGCATATTTTAATAATAATAAAAGTTTTTTTTATCAAAAATATAAAGACTTGTTTATTTTCATTTTCACTTCCTTCAATAATAATAATTTCAATGTTTCACATCTGCCAGGTGTCCGTGAGGGCTATTTTTTTTATCTAAGCTTTCGATTTTTTTAAAACTTTTTCTATCCTTTTCGGATAGGTTAAAAAAAGTTTTGGAGTGAGAGTCTCCACATCGACGTATTTATTTTAAAACGACCATTTTAAAATGAACGTTTTTTTTCAAATTTGACCTAAAACATTCCAACTTCGGATTCGATTTGCTCGATAACGAAATATACTAAAACCAAAAAAAATGTAGATTCACCAATTTCCCGCTTGTACTACGAGTTTCCAAACACCATGTAAAACGGTGAAAGATGTATTCACAGGTACTTAGTTACCTGTACATACGTCCAGCTCGTGACTTTCAAATAGCTAGACCAGTAAACCTTAAAACTTTTCCTCTTTTTTTTGAAAATTTCAAATTTTTTTATGAAATAATTTTGGATCCTTTCAGTTAGATTAGGTTAGGTTAGGAAAAAGGTCTTAATGGGAAGATGTGGTACAATAAGTTGTGTGTGTTGGTTGCAGGGGCATGGGAGGAGGCAGCAGACCCCCCTCCCCCTCGCCCGCACCCCCGCGCCACACCATGCCGCCCTTCCCGGCGCACATGTTCTCCGGATTCGCTGATAGGTGAGTCCCGACCCAATTATTTGTGTGAAGAACTTGTTCACTATTACATGTCTAAACATCCTCATTTCATAATCAAAAAATCATTTTTTTCCTAGCCCTTTTAAAAATAGACCAGTGCATTACCGATATTGTCATGAAATTAAATTTATCAAGTAAATGATTATATTGTGTTATGGCAATGCACTACGTCGTGTAATATTTTGAATCGAGCCACTATCGATAACACACCTTACGTAGATGGCGATAAGGCTTAAATTCCCGCTTCACACCATCCACCTGTTTTGATTTATGCAAGAAAAAAACAAAGCCAAAAAGTGTCTTTCATTTTATTTTGTGGATGTTCAGACATAAATATTTAAATGTTTTTCAATCATTTTATAAATAACTTAATTTGCCACATTATACAAAAAAACCATAACCGAAAATGGGTTCGTAAGTAGGAGATTTTGAACTTTAAAGCAGTTTTCATAGGCCTGTACATTATTTTTTTCCGGGCTTATAAAAAGACTTATCTAAAAAAATGCTCGATTATTTCAAAGGTATATGAAGCTACCCGTTCAGTAATAATCGTACCCATGCCGCCTGTTGTAAAATTATTCCGCTGGACAGACATTAATTATGTGATGAAGTTGTTCGATGATTCTGCTTTTATGATTGAACGCATCAAAACATTATCACATTCGCACTTTTTGTCTAGCATTCTTTTCGATCAACTCGACGTAGTCATTGACTTTGGGAGATGCCTGGCATAACACTCCACGGTTCGAATTTTAATCAGATGATTTGTTCGTTTTTCCGCTCTTATCGTTTTCCCGAGTTGATCTGACAATCCGAGTCATTCTATCAGCGTGGGTAAAAAATCAGGGTGCTGTAACTCGGTCTCATAATGCGAATCCGGCAAAGCGTCTCAAGAATTTATTTTCGCATCTGAACCCCGAACTCTGGATAATTTGAAATTTTTCGAGGAATGTAGCAACTTCCTCCGTTCACTGTCCCACGTGAGTGGCAAGAATGGTCAGTGTGGCATGGCGACCTGTGACGTCAGCACTGTCCCGGGGGTCAGAATAATAATCGGGAAATTGATATTAATAATATTGAATAAGGCAATACGAATTAATTGATGTGGCAGTTCAGCGAATCGCTTCTCTCGACTCTCCGCTGGCCACCGGACGACAGCAGTGTGGCATTCAGAAGAAAACACGGACACATACAATGAAATAGTACACGCAATTAGCGATAAAGGAGAAATCACCTGAATCTCAAACCATTTCTCACAGATTAATGTGACTATTATTATATGAATTTGTGCACCGTAATTCACCATACCTCCTGATCAGAAATAAATTAAAAACGTAATCATGCATTTGGCATGCGAGCATAATGAACTATTTTATTATGCTGTATCTTCCAATATTATGTAGGTATAATGGTAATATTAAATAAAGTGAGGCTATGTGACAATAATTACAGCCACTTTAATTATATAATCATTCGAGAAATAACATATAGTCAGTTAAGCAGTCCCAATTTATCCGTGTTCAATAGAGAAGTTAACATTAGGTAACACTCTAAATGCATCCATGCTCAATAAAGAAGTTAACATTAGGTAACACTCCAAATACATCCATGCTCAATAGAGAAGTTAACATTAGGTTTAACAAATGCTTCCATGCTCAATAAAGAAGTTAACATTTTACTTAATATTTGGATACATTCATTTGAATCAAATTGATTTAGTTCCTTCTTGTTTTGATCACCAGCCACTAACAGAAACGTATAATTACTAAACTTAATCGGTGTCTATAGTTTACGTTCATAGCTAGGTAATTCCGAAATCAGCTTTCTCAAATTACACACAAAACCTAACCTTTATTTCCTAGCTGACGTATGCCAGAACATATTATTATGTGCCTGTGGCGTACAAGGCTGTATGCACAGTGTACCTATGTATATGCAATACCAAACAAAAAAAAAATAATATTTGAAATTGGCTACTAGCCGGCCCAAAAGATGGCGCAATTAAGTCAAAAATTAAAAGTAGATTTTTTTACGGTTTGTTTTTTTTATTGATTATTTGTAACACTTAACAGAGTGTTAAAAAAATAATACATGTTGATAGAAGAGAAATAAAACAAAGGCCATAAATCCATTTACGAAATGTTCTCATCACGCATTAAATGTTTGATAGAAAATAAATAATTATACTACAGTATATCAAAGTGAAGAAAAAAAAAACTGAAACAAGTGCAAAATCAAAATAAATAAATATTTCAGATTTATTTGAATTTTATTAAAACACTTTTTTATAATTTTAATAACGACCGGACCGGTTTCACCTTATTTACGGGCAGTCTGAAGATGGCCACCATAAGTAACCGATCTGGTAAGCAAGTTTAAGTTCTGGTTTTCCCATAAAACAATTCAATAATAATAAAATTTCGTACGAATTTGATGACCGTTGATTGAATGATTTACTGTCACCGAATAAATACTATCACTAATCGTAAATGTCTACTTTTATGATAGAAAGGGGTTTGAACTCAGTCGACGGTCGTAAATGGAAGTTTATTATTCGGAGCGATTCGACACACCTGCATGGTGAATGAAAAATTCCACATTGCTTATTGATATTCAATCAAAAATGAATAAACACCAATCTGGGCGCATTGGAAGGGTTGAGACAGGGGTGGATTGGAAACAATTTATGTGTGGAATGGAATTCTGCATTAAATTTAGTCCTAAAAAAATTTCAGCTTACACTTCTTGTTTACTACACTGAACGCAACAACACAAAACATGGCCGATCACTTACCAAGTTTAAAACCAACATTTTTTTAAAATTGTATGACTTATTTACTCGGTTGCATGAACCTAACCTAACATTTGCAACATTTGTAAGTCTACAATGGAGTCCTGGTCCCTACCCTGATGTACGAAAGTGATGCATGGAACTGGCAGAGAAAGGATCAAAGTAGACTGAATGCTGTAGAAATGAGATCCCTGAGGAGTATGTGTCGTAAAACCATGTATGATCGTGTGAGAAATGTGGATATCCGCATAGAGTTCAAGGCTGATGTAATTGTTATGACTAAGATCAAGAACGGAACGCTTAGATGGTTTGGGCATGTAGAGCGAATGAGCGAAAAAAGGAGTGTAAGGAGAATATACGACGCAAAAGTGAATGGTAGCAGAAATCGGGGACGCCCAAGGAAGACATGGCACGACCAAGTGAATCAGATACTTGAGTCGGGGCAAGTCATGAGTCAGAATAATAGAAGAGTATGTATGAGAAGAATCATGAAGAATCTATTAAAATTATTCGTATTCCTGTTAAAAACGGCATTGTAGGCCATTAACGAAAGAAGTATCCTAAAAAAATTCAGTATAATACCAATGTTTTGTCACGATGTTCGAAAACGTGCTCGTAAAAATAATAACATTTTTGCATTTCGTCATCATATATTATTAAGACAAACGCAGGAGTATGAACAGGTGTTTCGATATTATTGTGAATTTATCAGGAAGCGGTTTGCAGTCCCGTTTTTAACAGGATTACACATAATTCGAAGAGATTATTAATAAATACTCATTTTTCTCCGTGTGGTAACAGGTTTCTAAAAGCAGGTTTTTTAACTCAATATAAATTGAACCTATAATCGTTTCAATGGTAATGCTCCGCAGGCAAAAAATTTGGATACGATAAATGCAAAAAACTTTATTTGCTACAAAAAACAGTAGTAGTGAGTATAAGTTCAAGGATGAATGTAAAATATATATAGATATAAATTTTTCGTATAGATTGATGTTTCAAGCTCAATTTGATTTACATTTTTTTTTCCCGATAAAAAAGCTTGCTGAACCCTGAACATTCGACACCATCCGATTCAGTCCGGCCCTGGCTGCGAGCTCGCGAGTGTCACGCGCGCTCAATTGCCGGTATAAAAAGAGGCCTGGGAAGAAGTGTTGGCATTTTTTGTCGTTGGTTTAATTCAAAGGGTTAAATTAATCGTACCAAATTGAGTTTCTGCCGGTATTGTTGGCAAACAGCGCTCTAACCCTCTGCGGACCGCGGCCCCGAAGGGTGGAAATACAATGCGCGTAGTGTAGTGTTAAGATGACACCGCACTCGAATAATATTACACTGATAAATGATTTTACTCGTATTTCGTTATAAGCATTACCTGCCAGACCCAGGGATGTCCAGTGACCTGATTTCCGACATTTCAGATTAAAAACATTGATTACACACCCGAAAAGTTTTTTTGAAATTTATAAAATTAATGTGTGAAGTAATTTCATTTAGACAGAGTATTCTCCAGTCAATTTTTCAGATGGATTGATTTCATCGCCGGAAAAAAAATCGTTTTGTTTGAAAAATCGGAAAAAAGACCGCGGCATACCGCTACTTCAAAAACGAGCATTGCTGATTTATTAAAATCCTGTAACCTATTTAAAAAACGGAATAGCATTCCATTTCTTAATAAACTTTTAGTGTTCATGCACCTGCGTTTGTCCTGATAAGTACATTTCCAATGACGAAATGCGAAAATATTAGAATTTTTATGAATACGTATTCCGACATCGCAATAACACATTCGTGTTTTACTGTATGTTCATTAGGAAACCTGTCAATTCATTCGTTAAAGGTCTGCAGTTTTTAACCGAAATACGAACAATTTGAAGAGATTCTTAGTAAAATAGTAATATTTTATATCAGCAAATTTTCTCCGTGTACAAAGCCTGTATTGTCAATGATAATTTTTTAGAATGTTTAGCTTTGAGTGCGGATTCTTGGTGCGTTCCTAAGGTAGGTGCGTACTTTTTGTTGATTTTATTGTACAATGAACAGCGTTCATTATTTTTTCTTATAACTATCCATTAGCAATATTTCCAGCTCCGCAACGGAAGGGTTAGCTGCCACCATGCGGGCGAAGGGGTTTACGCCAAGTAATGACGTGCTTCAGATTAAACTTATTAATGTCACAGGCGTCCTTTGAGGAAATTTGATAAATCAATTAGTCTAAATATATTTTTATTGGGCAATTAAATAAACTTTTCATAATCATTCTCAATAGTTGTCGTTGCAATCAACGGCCTATACAAATGACATTAAATAATATTATTAGGGAGTGGAGAAACATATTTTGTAGGCTCGTCCATTGTTAAAGTTGTCAAACTTGGTTGTATAATGTACATTAACAGTAGAGAAGATAATATATGATCTCATATCCGATTTGGACAATGATGACCTTTTAGTGCAAGTATTTTCCTCCCGCAGAGGGAGTGCCCTAATAGTGCCCCGCCGTGGCGCACGCGCCCGGCACGCGTGCACTGCCACGCGTCACGCCGGAACCACGCTTCCGTGCGACATCTCTGCAGAAATTGCACTAAACAAACGCAATATGGGACGCATCTGAGTTAATTGTTCAGAACGAGGTGAAAGGTCACCATTATTTCGTTCTGACAGGACTCGAGATCGCGTTATACCAGCGGGGACCAACTACCTAGAATTCGTACACAAGGGCTTTATGAAGCGAGTTCTATTGTCTCCACACTGTTTGTGTATAAAGTTCAATAAAGCGAAAGCTTTCCGGGCGGAAGGAGTAATGTTTTGTATTAAATATTCATAACATCTCTTTTATCGGCATTATCACATCCCATTATCGGTTAGGCTTATGGGAGACCGAAAATACTAAAGTATACATTATTTAATGACCGTAACACTAGTAGTTTTTGCCACAAAGTACGTTGCCTGCGAACTACTCAACAACAGTGTGTGTGTTGTGTTATACTACATACTTATAAGCAAGTACTCTTTATGGAGATTTTTCATTCATTGAATTTAAAAAAAAATGTTAAGATGAGTTGAGAATCATGTAAGTATTTTTTTGTAATTCTAAATTCAAAGACAGATACCGAAATAATTATTAGTTTAACACGATCTAACAAGTACTCAGTAGGTACTCAACATTGTATCAATACCTACACTGCAAAAGGTAAATAATAGAAGTAATCCTAAACATTGCTTACTTTACCTGATTTTAAAAGTTATGAAAGAGTTTTGTCATTAGACAGTTTATGAGGACAACTCAACACGATATAGTCAAGAAAATAAAATAAATTAGTTAGCTGTGCAAATATTTTGCTCCACCATTTAAGGAAATATCTGCAACTAACACTAGTATCCAAACACGCAGATCATACACATGAATAGAGCCAACACTTATTTTCTGCTGTTCCACTACACACTACACATGTAGGAGTAAATTAGTTTAAAGTAGAAACATGACATCATTGAGGTCTAATAATTGTAGGCGAGAATAGTTGATGAATCGTGTTAGCGACGCATTAGTCAAATAATGCTATCAGGGTGACAGCATGCCGCGCGGAACACAAATATTCCGTCTAATTTAATACCAGCCTTGCTCTTCTGTAGACACAACACTTGCCTTCTATTATCTAATCACACACACAGGCACACACAAACCCACACACATCTGTACGCACGTCTACTAACTTCTGTAGTAGGCCTCAGGCGAAGGAGTAGGTGATGTTGCACATCAGAAGCTGAAGCCAAACTCACGAAGAAGGGTTTTTAGCACCATGCAATTCTCGCAATCTAAATTTTAGAGAAATATGCACACCAACCAAGCAATTTTACCTAACGGTTTTAGCTACATCTCCTTCATAAGCCTCCTTATGGCGTCAAGATTTTAATATAGTATGTACCCTAAAATTTTTGCACTTTTGCCAATTCTTGGCAGATCGTATCAAGATACTGACTAAAAATTCTAAATGCCCAAGCTACTTAACAGAGTAAATGTTAAAATAAATCAAACTGGTATTTAAATATAAATATAAAGTTTGCAGTAAAAACGCATTGCACTTAGTGTGAATGGCCGAGCGTCAACTGCCAGTGCTAAAAGTATACTTTCTTACGAATAGAGCTGGAGCAAAGTACACAACAAGGATCATAATAGAGAAAACAAGATGAGGAATCTCATTTCATTAATTTCTCTTTGTCGGCACATCTTACAATCGGCCAATGATCTTAGTCATTCGAGCATATCTTTCACAATGGCCTGGAAGGAATCCATTGCTGAACATGCACGTAACTGATATTCAAGATTAGACTGGAGCTCTAAAAATTATCACAACTCAATACAGTTACAATGGCGAAACTAATATTCCATTATAGAGATGTGGGGTTATGGTACTAACTACAGAGGAGCTTGCCACGGGGAGGTTTCAAATGAAAACGTCAAGGAACAAGGAAGTGATCTAACATTGACAATTAGACCTTAATCTTAATATACCTGAGGATAAGTAGACAGGAGCTAGTGCCAGTAGGCAGCAGGTAACAGATAGTAGGCAGTAGGTATCTCAGTACCTACATAATAAAGCACAAGGTAGCTACCGGAGAGGGCTCCACTTACTAATTACTGTTTAATTAACACATAAATTGGTTTGAATTAAACACACACAACTCGGGCTTTCAAACACACGAGGTGGTTCAGAAATATCGTTTATAAAGTTGGCAAATATTAAAGCGATACAATAAATGTTAAATGCATTTCAATACTAAAGTTTATTTATTATTTCATTTTTACTGTTCGTTCGCATTACATTCCATTAAATTTAATTCCAAAATAAGCTAATATGTTCATCAGATAACTTTCGCACAGTGTAACGCAGAAAAGCTCGTATATTTTTTTAGTAGTTTTACATTTTTTCATTGGGATTTTGCCATGAAGTTTATGACTCTTTCGAGAGTGCAGGGTATTATAATTATCTTGAAATTTCTGAAGATTTTTGTCTTAAACGTCTAGCCATATTAGGGGTAAAACATCATCGGAAAACTTTTCTAGTGTCACAAACATTTTGTAGATCTTTCAAACACACTTCAGTAAGTAGAGGAAAAAAAATGATTTGTGCAACTTCAATCTTTCCTTGGCGTCAAACTAATATATCCTTGTTAAAATCTGTTTCATTATTCACAATCATTAATTTAAGACATAAATGTATACTTTTCTATAAATCCAGCTAACCCATTGGGCCCCTTTTTTCACCAGTGTTTGCACCTGTTTGCACCATAGGTCGGATTAGCTCAGTGGTAGAGCAGCGCCCCGATCTAAAAAATGATCCTGTTAAAAAAGTGATGGCATGCCAATTTTCTGATAAAATATTAGTAATTTAGAATATATCGAGAACACGTGTGCTTTTCCTAATAAATATCACGGCGGAATGATACAATATCAGTACGTCAATATCAATATTTGTATGAACACGTGTTCCGCCGTCCTCATAAAATTTTATATCAGTAAGTTTTCTTCGTGTAGATGGGAGCGTATCTTATTCTGTTTCAAAATTTCGCTTTAGAATCGCTAATATTGTCGTCAATGATTAAATATTACAATTTGAGGTTTAACTCATTAAGTTATTCCGAAAATAAAAATAAAATATTATAATTCAAAGTTAATTTCAAATGTTCAGTTAGCGGAATGTTAGCGCACCCTGTTCCCGGCGAGTCGGATTGGTTTCCAGCGCAGGCGCAAGCCAATTTACATATCAAACAGACTCGGATTAATCAAATTCCTCTATTATTTGTCGACTGTTATTTTAATAATTCACCAAACTGGGAGAGTAACGGATTATGGCGGGGTATATCAAGACGTACATATTATATTAGCTGCCTAACTTCCTTCATCAGATACTGCCTGCTCCGGTATACAGGATACCAGGTAGATACATTGTCTATGGGGTGTGGGGTGCGGGTATTCCTTGCTATGGTCTAACGAGGATTACCTATTATGGGGGGCGCAATTAAGGCATTAATATCGTATTCCTCCTTATTCCGTCACCCATACCAGCATCCGAAGCGGAGATTATCGAATTATAATGAATTATTATTAAATATTAGAATTGATTTTCGATAAACACATTACAAAATGACAGTTTTAATATTATTGTAGAAAGCAATCACTTTGTGGTTTGACATATTTAATAAAATAAAATACTTTTTTGTTTTAAAACCACGATATTTATTAATTTAAGAACCGACCGGTTTCGCTTTACTTAAGCATCATCAGGGTACAAATTAATACTAAACAAGAAGTACATAATGTGTGCATATATATAACAAAATATAGAGGGAGACAACATGATACAAATATATTATAGAGGGAGACAACATGATACAAATATAAGCAACACAAAGACGGTCATAAAATACATTAACATAAGTGCACAGGTAATGGAAAAAACGGAAAAAACCGCCAGATAATTATGTAGACTAATGGGTTATACCAATAAATCGGGAGAAACAAAGCATCAACTGGCATGGTGGTAAGGAGGTAAGGAAAACTGGGAATTTTTTATGGGTTTATTGGAAACAGACTTAATATTGGACTACTTGATATGTCTAATTGATTATTAAGTATCTGACTTTTGGTTTTTACAGCTTTTTTAATTTCTAGTGTCTCTAAGTTGTTTAGTCTGTTACCATGCCCGTTTTTATGTAAGATGTTAGCACCGGTGCTATGACAGAATGTATGATCTTTATCGATCAAATGATTTGCGAATTCAGAAAAACCGTTATTATTGAGGCAACGAAGATGCTCCTCTATCCTAATATTAACATTACGTGATGTCTTACCGATATAAAAAGCCGAACAATTATTGCAATTTAATTTATAAATCCCCGAATGACTTAATTTATCGTCCTTATCTTTAGAATTAATTAGACAGTTTTAATAATTATATATACATATTTTGGAATAACTTAATTTGAAATAGAAAAATATTCGGTAGCCCCCAGGATCCGGCTAGGTCCTGTGTTCAATTCCTAGATAAAACCAAATCCTTTTTTGACTTTCCTGTTTCAATTTTTTGTTTGAGAGTCGTTAAGATTGTCTTCAAGGATTTAATATATATATATATTTTTAATCACTTTTGTGAATCCATGAATCTGTCAAATTTTGGTTAGTTAATCTATGTATCTAATTACAAAGAACTATTCTACTAAATAAGACTAATTTGTTTTAAACCACTAAATTGATTGTCGCTGTCAACCGGTTTCGGAAAATCCATTCTCTCAGGTAGGTACTCAGCAAGATATAGTCATAATTTGCGTATTCAGGTTGGGTCATCAGGGAAATACAAAGTTAAAGCTTAATTTAATTCCATGTTTTTTACCCGTAGGTCTAAAGTTATATAAATTACAACCTGTAAATGGTTAAATATACCTTTACAATTAACTATTAAAATTAGTAGTTTATATAGGAGTTAAAAACGTGAAATTTTGTGTAATTATAAATTAAATCCGAAGTTTAGCAAAACCCCAGATTAAATACGGTGGTAGTGGTTTAAAACGAAATATGATTTAATTATAGCAAGCCACAAGTACCTAACGGCTTTGTACGAACGTGAAAAGTAATTATTAAAAATACAATTTCGGTTGTCTGCGCATGGGTAATTAGAAATATTCAAGCGCAATGCGTAACATTTAATGAACTTTTAAATTTGAACTACTTACCATATCAGACAAGGTTCAAAGTAGGTACCAACATTATTTTATGAATTAATAGTTCTTTATTCGAAATGGGTACTTGTTTTGTTTAAATGCTTGACATGCATGGAACTAAAAAGCCCTGGACTTAGATTAATGTAATTTTGTATAAATGGCGTTGAAGCCAAATCTAGGGTGATGGGAAATTGCCTGGCAGCCATCTTGTAAGACTAACTTTTGAACTGATTTGTGTGCAAAGTAGTGCAAAACTTTAATACTAATAAAATAATTGTTTTACTATGAAAAAATTAAAGAATGGTTTACTTTCAATTTCACTTCCCAATAAAAATCAATTTAGATGTTCCACATCTGCCAGGCGTCCCGTGAATCATTTCTGATGTTGTTATAGCTGAAAACGATTTTTATTTTTTTTTTCGAAAATCTCGAAAAGGAAATTTCAGTGTAGCCGTGCGCCGCACGGAATTCCTGAAAATCTTCATACAAAAAATCAATTTTTGGAAAAAAAAAATCGTTTTCAGCTACAACAACATCAATTAAGCCATTTTTGTAATATTAGCACTCTAGTAACCCAAAAGTCACGAGCCGCCACTGCCCGTGATGGCTATTTTAAAAAAAAGCTTCCAGTTTCAAACATCCTACAATTAGCAAGTAATTAATAATGTTTAATTTAATTTTTCACTTGTAGCAAACACTTTGTGGGTATACATAATTATAATAATTAAAATAAAATAACTTTGTTTGAATACCATTTTATTGTATATATGTATACAATAAAGTGGTATGTTTTTATATACAATAAAACAATATGTTTTATTATTAACCCTGATGAAGGTTCGGATTGAACTGAAACCGGTTGGTTATAAATATATACAATAAAGTGGTATTCAAACAAAGTTATTTTATTTTAATTATTATAATGTTTAATTTCATTCGACAAAAAATATAAGTTACACGTAACAAATATGAATTTGTTAAAAAGACTAGCCCTTTGCACCAGGGAATCAGAATGCTAATCTAAATAAAGTATAAATCCTAAATCACGTAACAGATTTGGATACAGTCTCGTAAGCCTTTATTATTCGGCTCTGTCTTCCACCCTCCGCTCCTGCCCGGCTCCTGTCGGATGTATTAATTACTGAAACAGAATATATAAATTATCCTCCGCAGTGAGGATTCCGCTGCGGCTGATGTAATTAGGGACTAATTATAAAATGGCGACTCTGCGCGCCATCGCACAGCGAGGATGCAAATCTCAGGAAAGTGCCTTTTAATGGTTTTATCGCAAAAACAGAGTTAGATATGTTTCTGGGACGCCTTATTGCTATCTTTATGCATCTGCATTAGTAAAAAAATAAAGTTATTGTTTTATTTGAAACAATGAAAATAACGTTATCTTTTGTTTGGTGTAACGCGTAGGTACCCAAAAAAGAAATCAATGAAATATAGGACTGTATTTGCATGAAGAGAATAATGGTTTTAATTCAAATCGATAAATGAATTGGCCGTTGTAATCGGTAATAATGCACAGAGATGAAGAGTCGAACAAGGGCGCCATCAGATCCGCGCCCTACAGGGCAATTATGGTGAATATTTAACTTGAAATATACAATACCCTCGGATATGAAATAATGGAAATGGCTACCGGCAACTTTACTCGCGCCCAACTCTTTTGATATTTCATTTTGGAATTCGGAATGGAATTTTTCAGTCGGAATTAGATTGGCTCCCTCCTCGGTAGGTAAAACAGGCCGCCGTAATAGATTCTAACCTCGTTTGCCGTTGACGTCGAATTTCCCACCACGTCTAGAAAAATGGCGGACAATTTCCCTTTGAAGCGTGCTCTCGCTCCTTTTAAGGTTCAAATTATGTTTATCGTTTTATTCCCTTACGAATTTCGGGCGAAAAAACTAAGTTTTCTCGCCGCAAAGTTTGAAATTGTTATTAACGACACAGAAAAGTCTTACACAAGATTAAAACTCGTATAAATAAGCATTTTCACCTTTCTTAATAGAAAGTTTATTTCGAGAGTTTCTCGGGAAATTGTTAAATAAACAGTAAGGCAGTTAATTTATCGGAATATTTTCACCAGAGTTATTCAGCCACGCCTCTAGTCATAAGTTCTGAAAATATTCAAGGTATTTGAAAGTATCGTTAAAGTTTCGTCTAAGAGACCAGATATAAGAGCAAGTCATTATGCAATAATATCATTGAATAATTATTTCTCCATTAATGAATGCGCTCAGCTTTTGATAGTGTTAACGTAATTTAAAAACCGCCATGTCCCATAGCTCACAGGGATACATCAATCATCTAATTAAGATAAACATTTAGGAGGGTTCATTAAAATGGAGCATGAAAATTAAAACAAAAAAAAAACAAAACGTCAGCAATTGAGTTTGCTCCGTTTGAAATATGAATTAATTACATGTTTACTGCATTGTGCGTGCTAGGCGCTCACAATAGCTCACACGTCTCTCCGGCACTACACCCGCTTGACTTACTCACACCCGCACAGAGTCAGTCAAACAGGGTACACTCAAGTACATACACTGTGAACTGTACAAGGCTCAGTTAGAATTAATCGTATTATGTCAATCCAGGCTTAAATAAAAATTAACGCTGTTATTAAATAAATGCTCATAATTTAACGCCAGTGGATGAAATAATGAGACTAAATCCTCGTCCTTAAGTTTGTCCATCGCGACCACTAAATAAAATCACTTAAACAGTTTTATATTAATTTCCCAATTAAAATAATAAACACACTGATGAAAAACGCATTAATTACAAAAAGTATTTCTTATGGTTTGACAAATTAGTACAAAATAAAAAGCATAATGTGATACCATGTAGAGCTGTATGATTTATAAATAGTATTGCCTATGAAGAAGCTATCGGAGCTCACTGATCTATCAAAATAAAGTAAAAGTGTGTTGTTGACCCAGAGTTTTAATAAAAAAAGAAAATTTGTGAGAAAAACCGGAAATACAAAACACATAAATATGTTATTGTAATAATGACATGTAAGGTAGGTATATTGGCATTTAAGAAGTTAAGAGGAAGCTTCAAGCCAAAATATGTATATTCTTGGTATACCTTATATTGTAGGTAATAGGCATTAAAATCGCTTGACAAACGGAGTCAAGAAACGTTCGATTTCAAGCACAAGACTGGTTTTTATTTATTTTGTAAATAATTTTATAAAAAAGCAAAAAAGTTAATCAAGTGAAACTGTCACAGATGATCTTAGCTATAATACTGTATTTTTTTAAAGTTGTTTCCTTTACGCGTTCATACATTTTTATTGAAAAAAAAAAATTTTGTACTTTACTTTTATATTATTTATTGGGTAGTTTATTATTTTATTTACATTCTACTCAGGCGAAACGATAGGAAAGCCTTCAATTTATCTAAAGCATATATATTCATAATATACACCAATTCGTTATAAAGATTAATCAAAGTAGTGATTTAGCATTAAGACGTAACCGGGCGTTGATTTTTCCATACAAACGTAGTCCCCATTTATCTTTCTGGCTTTTAACCCTAGAGCAAATATTTTTTTAACATAAAATAGATATCGGCGACTTGCGTGTCGGTACGTTTTGTTTTTTTTTGATAAATTGCTTCTTATAGAAGTTATGACCTTACAAAAATCAATAAAATTGCCTGATTTAAACGCAGTCAAAAGACGTTCAGTCTACAAACTAGACAATATATTTTGAAAAAAAGCAAAACGGTCCGACATAGAATAGTTTCTTCTTATGTAGTTGGTAAAAAAAAAATTGAAAATCGGTTAACTTTTGGAGGAGAAAAATGGGGAATACAAAACCTCGATTTTGAAGATTTCATTTAGGTATTCGTAGAGCGAGCTGCATGTGTCCCTTTCGCTCAGTATTCGGGAGGTAATGGTCGGGGGGACAGGGTTTAGATAAATACATATGTATTTGTGCCAAGTGATGTCACGCAGTCATAAATCGATATTCGATATTCTAGTGTTGTGTTGTCCCGAGTAATCGATATTTTTTTCGTTTGGTCACTTTTGTGTTTGTTTGGTGAAGTATTCCGATATTCTTACTTTAATTTCATATGTTTACGTAAAATAATATCTGTAAAAAAAACATCCGTTACGGCCAGACCGACTCCGAGGTGATTTCGTTCCGTATTGCCAATATGGAAACAAAACACTCAAATGGATAATTTTTTTAAAAATAAAATTTGGGTAACTAGCATAATATTATAATTCTTCAATAACCTATAATGTATATCGTTATTTTATTTATTTAACTTCTATTTCGACAAATAAATATACAGCAAAGTGATGTAGCGTAGTATATCGATTTGTGTCAGTGCACTAGTGTTGTCTTTTCCCGAGTTATTGATATATTTTATTAGTTTTTTTTGGTTTAGTGACTTATTTCGAGTATACCATACTTGCCGATCTTACTAAAATTGGACCAAATTCAATTTGTATACGTCAAGTACTATAATAATTTTCAATTTGGGAGGTGTTTATGGGTACCGCCACCCCGGGAACCATTTGTTGGATAACCTCTGTCATAGGTCACCCCAAGTGGTTCGCTACGTTTGGTGACTTGAGCAGGGGTGCCCGGGTTCATGAGGGTGAGGATTGTCCGGGTCTTGGCGATATATGCATCGGTCCGCCAGTTGCGTGGCAGGCCGGATCGGGAGACCAGTCTAAACGCACGCTCAAGTCGCGACGCGACTGAAGATGAGTTAGGAGCAAGAAGCCACCTGACTATTGTATGTGCGCGCTCAAGTTGAGACGCGACTTATTTGGACGAGTATTATAACAAAACCCTGTAGCAACCCGATACAGAATTTGGTCGTAACACGGACATGTACCTAGCATGAAAGTCAAAAAATCCTCAAATTACAATGAATAAAGAATTTTTTAAGTATATATTTTTAAAAAGATGCCATTTGCGTGGTGATCTGTTATAACAAAACACAGTAGGAAAAGTTGCGCCGTTTAGTCATGACATTTTCTATTATTTTCGAGTTACATGGATATTTAAATACTAGTTCATTTTTACTCATGATCCGATTTTCAGAACCCCGACATGTCTGGAGGTAGAGTGGAAAAAAATGGAGGTTTCCTCTACACCATCCGATTTGCAGTGTGGTGATTGGCAAGGGTGTTATGGCTTTCATGTCGTTTTCAAAATTTCAACGAATGGCATTGGCGTTGGCTCTATTAAAAAAACACAATAATAAGATTCGTAAAACAAAATAGTGAACAAAAAATTGCAATATTATATCGAAAATTGGTCACTTGCGATGTTTATGTGGTAAAAATTGGTCATTTTGGCCAAATAAACATCGCAAGGGAATTAAAACCTGTTGATTTCAGGAATTTTACTAAAATAAAATTTTTATTTTAATACTTTTCCCTGTCTCAAACAACTTGAATGGTTTAGTAAGTTTTGATAAACAAAAAAGATAACTATCTGTCCAAACAAGTATTTTATATTATTTTTAATGGATTAATTTAGCAAAACGACACAAATTAATTTAATAAAATTTACTTGCGCACGCCGCGACCTGCGGATTCGTAGCCAAGAGCCTTACCCTTCAACCACGGAGGCAGTTCAAATGTACGCACCTACATATTTTAGTAAAGAAAAAAAAGACAAACATTCCCTGGTTACGAATAACCTAACATTTGAAAAACTCCTACTACCACCACACTAAGCGGAAGGTATTGCTTGTGTTGTGATGGAGAACTTAGCCAGCCGAGGAATCGAACATGGGACGCCCGGGTGGGACCCAAACTGCCACTGACCGGTCAAGTAAGTAAGAGCAATACAATTAATTAGTAGTACATTATTTTGATGTATCCCACAAGGTTTAGCCAGCGTTAGCAATTTAAGCGCCCGAAAATATATTTTAAATCACTTGATTACACAATGACTTTCCTCTACTTTTTATAAATATAATACATATTTATAAATTACGTGTGTACACCTTTCAGAAGAAAATCTTTAAATGATAGAAAATCTTTAAATAATTTTAGTGAAAATCCTATCAAAATCCATTTCGCCGAGATTATACGCGGGGACAAAATCAGTAACGGAGAAATAAGTTGGAAAGATAACCACAAACACCAGATAAATGACGAAGGACAGAAAACGGGAGATGCGGGAGGCGGAGGAGGCGGGATGCGGGAGAGGCGGGAGTCGAGCGTAACATGCACACACAAACTCTTAGTTGGGTGGGTACCTACACATCGATAGCGCGCTCGCTGAGCAGAGTGAAATAGCAAGTGATTTTTAAAATACCTATTGTTCAAATTTCACAGCGCCCGGGTTTCCTCTTAAGCTTCGCCTTAATGCCAGTAGGTAAGTACAAGGTACCTATCTAATCACAAATAACAAAAAAACTGGTAAGGCCATCTAGGCTTAAAGATGGTTTGCTACTTTCCAGGGGAGAGCTTTATATTTTTAGTGCCATCGACGGTAACTCTGCCGTGGTAAGTAAGTACACAGTAATTCACATGGGTATCATTTTCCAGAATCAGGTGTCAAAGTTTTGCAGTTTGGTTTAACCTTTTAGCATACTTATACTTGTTCTATATTATTTGTTTTAAAATGTTTGAAAATATGCGATTTTCTGTTTTTACTTATTTACGGTAATGCCTGTAAGTAAGTGAAAAAGCAGTATAAAGAGAATACGTCGTAAGAGTCGCAACTACCAATAAGACTATGGCATCCCAGATTGGGGTATGTTGTGAGGCAAAATAAGTGGGGAGGGGATGGAGATGGGACGAGAACTTTGGGAAGTATCTGAGTATTCAAATCTAGCCACCAAACACGTCTAAAGTCAATTCAACCAAGGTTTCAATCTTGTCTATTTAATCTACCAGCGTGCCGCAAATATCTACATTTTATATTATTTTATTGTTGAGGTGGTTTTTGTGCTTTTCGTGGTGGTTGTTGTTTGGTGGTTATGGTGATGGTTGTGGTTGTGGTTATTGTGGTGGTTGTTGTGGTGATTGTTGTGCTGGTAGTTGTTTGTTGGTTGTGATGGTGTTATTGTGGTGGCAGAAGTTTGTCGGTTGTAATTTTGGTTGTGGTGGTGGTTTTTGTAGTGGTTATTTTGAAAGTTTGGTGGTTGTAAGTTCAAAAATCCAGTATTAATAATTAATTAATAATAAGAAAACACACATTTTTTTAAGCCGTAGAGAAAAGATAATGCGGCATTAGTGCATTTTAAGTTGGAAGATGAAAACACAGTGTGTTCGTACATGTTATACACGCAGTAATTAAAGCGTAGGTACTGTGTATTTATTTACACGGACAGGAATACTGTGTCTTTACCGACTAAGAGAGGTAAAATTGTGATAACATCAAACACAATACATCTTGTTTTACTACAAAAATTAGATTTTTTTTTTGCAAAACATAAAAAATTGATACTTAATAACTTCTTATACTAAACTCATTTTTGATAATTTTGGAAAAAACTGTGTTTTTAATTACGACGGCAGAATTGTTGTTGCACCCTTTATTTTTATGATTCGAAAAGCCACAACAAATCATGGCATTTACTACCGGGTGACTCGCAATACAAGATTCTCGAAGTATACGGATAAATTCGACACCGGTTTGGGTAATTCCTTTTACGATTACGACTTTTAGGAAAATACGAAAGTGAGATTGCGTGGTTAGAACTTTGGAACCCTAACCCTTCGAAGGCTTACATAGTCGTTTATTCAAACACTTCAATTGAAACCGAAGATCGGACCCTTTTTGGTAGAAGTTAAATATAAATCTGCCTTATTGACTCACCAGCTCTATTAGAAAGAATTTCATTTTGTTGCCCTGAATGCAGTACTAGTTCGAATACCTTATTTTGTTGCCCTGAAGGCACTATCAGATCGAAAACCTTATTTTGTTGCCCTGAACGGAGTATCAGATCGAATACCTTATTTTGTTGCCCTGAACGCAGTACCAGATCGAATACCTTATTTTAAATACAACATTTCAAATCTAAATACGAACAAAACTCTTTGCTCGGACGTACAAGGTGCAGCAAAGATGCAGTTTTGAAGGGCCGGTACATCCTGTGTGGTCGGGGTAGGAACCTAGGAGGTGTCTTATTGTTTCGGGAGGGTCGTTCCATTTTCAGTCGTTACCATGGCTTGAAAATGGCAGTTCTTTCAGTAGTGACGAGGACCACTTCCATCTTTGCGGAGCGGTAAATTAAAAAAAAAATCTGTACTGGGCTGAAAATAGCCCAAAGCAAATTCACGAAAGATCTCTTCACTGCCCAAAAGTGACTTTGTGGTGTGCGATTTCCAAATTTGGGGTGATTGGGCCTAACTTTTTTGAGGATAATGGACGAACGGTGACTGTCTGTTTTGCTGCACCCTGTATCTGCAAATTTTACAATACCCTAAGAGATATTTATATTTTCCACCATACCCTTAAGACGTCTAAAATTAAATTATCCTTATAATTACTTAAATCAGAACTATTTTTTTTTAATGTTATTTATTATTTTTCATTCCTTTTTTACATACACTATTTAATATTATATCTTTAAAAATAAAATAAAGTTTTAAATTACTAATCTGTAACCTTAACAAATAATATTGAAAATAAAACTTAACTGGTTTATTTTATATTCACCATTAAATGTAAAATTAAATTATATTTTAACAGTATGCTGCCTTAAAAATGTTAACTAAGAAATAAACGTTGAAGGATTATGTTGTGTAACGTAATTAATTTACATTTAATTGATTACTTAATTGTGCACTGCATCAGAGGTTGATAGTAGATACAAAATACATATTTGTTTATAGACATGAACGCTTGCATTAAAACTAAAAATCAGGAAGTACTTGTGTCAAAAATAGCATGAAAGTATAAAAAGTCTTGGAAAGTTTTCAAAATGATGCTCGTGGAGTCTAAAATAGAATTTTCAATAACTGAAAGAACCGTCCTTTGAGTACAAAAAAAGGAATATGAACATTATCCATCCATCAGGCGTGTATCTGGAAAAAAGTATAATGGCATATTATGCTCGCCGCGCTAATGGGGGAGGCACAGCATACAATCCTTTCAAACGGCTTATTTAATACCAGGTAATACTGCCTGATGTGAAGGTACATCCTGATCTACAGTAGCTATAATGCCTGGACCGCCTGGACTGCCCGAAACATTGAAATAATTATCAAAGTTTTACGGAGAATCCAAACATATCTCCTTCTTCAAATAAACGCTACTAATTAGAATCCATTCAAAAAAATCCTTTAATTACGTAATCGTTGTCAAATTCACCAATCAAACTTGAACCAAGTTCGAATTCACCAATCAAACTAAACCAAGTTCAAATTCACCAATCAAACTGAACCAAGTTCAAATTCACCAATCACACTGAACCAAGTTCAAATTCACCCATCAAACCGAACCAAGTTCAAATTCACCAATCCAACTGAACCAAGTTCAAATTCACCAATCAAACTGAACCAAGTTCAAATTCACCAATCAAACTGAACCAAGTTCAAATTCACCAATCAAACTGAACCAAGTTCAAATTCACCAATCAAACTGAACCAAGTTCAAATTCACCAATCAAACTGAACCAAGTTCAAATTCACCAATGAAACTGAAACAGGTTCAAATTTGACTCAAACGCATAAGCTTAATCTGTAAGTATAAAGATGTATAATTACCTACATATTATAATATAATAAGGGCAGAATAATGTTAACTCATCCGTTTTACACCATATAATATATTGAATAATCTCAGCTAAGGTAAACTGACAATTTTCAGCCCCCACTTATACATGGGGAAAACTTACTTATATGAAATACTGTAAATTTATTAAAAATCAGGTCAAAATTATTCATTTTCCTGTTAAAAATGTGACTGTGGGCCAATATCAAATGAATTGAAAGAGTTCCTAATAAGTATCAGTCAAAAAAAATGTTAGGAACACGTACTCATACGAATACTGATATTGATATACTTACATCGTAGCTTTTCGTCATTATATCTGTAAGGAAAATAACACGTGTTCTCGATATATTCTGAATGACTAATATTTTATCAGGAAGTTCGCATGCTGTCACTTTTTTAACAGGATTTTTTTTTAAAACATAAACCTCGAAGGTTACAAGGGACACCTAAATAACGTCTCTTAATTCATGTTTACTTATATACTTTTCTTTTAGGCTTAAGAACTTTCCAATTATATACAACTAATGTTTAAATAAAACATTATTGTATTTTTGTAATTGGTCATTTATATAGAAAATGGACGCAGTCTATTAAATAAAACATTGTAGTATTTTTGTAATTGGTCATTTATATAGAAAATGGACGCAGTCTATTAAATAAAACATTATTGTATTTTTGTAATTGGTCATTTATAATTAGTTAGCAGTCCACAATGGAGTGCTGGTACCTACCCTGATGTATGGAAGTGAGGCATGAAACTGGCAAAGAAAGGATGAAAGTAGATTGAATGCTGTTGAAATGAGATCCCTGAGGCGTATGTGTGGTAAAACCGTGTATGATCGTGTGAGGAATGTGGATATCCGCAAAGAGTGCAAGGCTGATGTAAGCGTAATGAGTAAGATCAAGAAAGGGACGCTTAGATGGTTTGGGCATGTAGAGCGAATGAGCGAAGAAAGGAGTGTAAGGAGAATATACGATGCAAATGTGAATGGTAGCAGAAGTCGGGGACGCCCGAGGAAGACATGGCACGACCAAGTGAATCAGATACTTGAGTCGGGCCATGTCAAGAGTCAGAACAATAGAAGAGTATGTATGAGACGATGTATGAATGTGAATGAGGCAAGGAGTGTGTGCCAAGACCGAGTTGTTTGGCGGTCCGTCCTCTCTGC
Source organism: Hesperophylax magnus (assembly GCA_026573805.1). Lineage (NCBI taxonomy): Eukaryota > Metazoa > Arthropoda > Insecta > Trichoptera > Limnephilidae > Hesperophylax > Hesperophylax magnus. The sequence goes on from JAIUSX010000002.1 coordinate 12,513,420, forward strand.
CTACCCCTGCGGGGAAACGGCGTGATGGTTAGTTAGTTAGTCATTTATATAGAAAATGGACGCAGTCTATTAAACAAAACATTATTGTATTTTTGTAATTGGTCATTTATATAGAAAATGGACGCAGTCTATTAAATAAAACATTATTGTATTTTTGTAATTGGTCATTTATATGGAAAATGGACGCAGTCTATTAAATAAAACATTATTGTATTTTCGTAACTGTTAATGAATATAGAAAATGGACGCAGTCTATTACACACAATTTAAAAAATCCAGTATGAGAAGTGCATAATATGAGAGAGAAGAACGATCTATCTGAAAGGAAGGATGGATTATTCTAAGATTTTCATCTAAAATTGGTGCTTAATGCCAAATATAAATATAACGCAATGAAAAAAGGCTGGGGAAATCTCTTTTACATTACGTAATATCAAATTAATAAAAACTCAAACTGAATGCTTGTCATAAAGGATAAAAGGTAATCTTGTTTGTTCAAAATACGCCCATTAAAATCATGACAGATACTGCGGAGTACCGGGGAGTTCGGAATAGACAAAAAATGTATTTTATAAGTCAAGCCACCCCCGGGGCGGAAATCAATAAGCGGAATGAAATTTCCCATTTTAATACACTTTCTTTATTTCAATATCAAATATAGCTGCGGTAAAGTGAATCAAGGCCCTGCTCCGACTAGAGATACACAAAGCTCCTCGAGGGAAAAGGAAATGTCAGTCAATATGAAATTTTACGTCAATTTTTCATAAGTTGGATTGTTCGGGAGAAAGTAGCTACATACCTGCGAATGCCTCCCTCGGCTGGTACAAGAGCCTACTCCTCTTACTTCTGCTCGCCGGAGTAAGGCAGCTCCGATGAGCTCAACCGAGCTTTTAATTATAAATAGGTTTTCTGATTTCCGTTACTGTACTGAGAATCAAATTACATTATTTTCTTTCTAATTATCAAATGTGTAATTATTCTTCAAGAACCAAGTGTTGAATTCGAGACACCGTTTCGAACAGCCTTGGAGTGTTCATCATCAGGGCAAACGCAACCCAACTAATGTTCTCAGTAGGAAAGCGAAATACACCCCAAAATATAAAAATTCGAACAGTTCATATGGGCACTTGCGCAGATGTTACTACATTTCTAAATATCAAAAAACAATTGTTTCAGAGAATTTGAACAATTCTTCATATTTTAAAGTTAATTTTTAAGTTATGAAAATTATTTTTTCAAGCTCTGTTATTATTTCAGTTCTGTTAAACAAAAAGCTGATATAATAATAGAAATTGAATAGGACTTTACAGAACCCGAAAATGAATGTTTAAGTTTGATGAATTGTTCAAATTCTGTGAAACAACCCATCCTTAGACTTTTCAATATGCGTACCAAACTAAATACTTACGTAGCTACTTTAAACATTACGGACATAGTTAATTTCATAAAGGCACCAACGAAAATTGACAGCAATACGAGATTATGATCGTGTTATACATTTTGCGAGATCAAATAATTACCTAGCTACCTTAATTTAATTCAATGAGATAAACCCCGTGTTGCAGGCGGGAGAGAGGAGGGTATCAGTACACCCCTTCTACCCGCCTTTCCCCCCAACCACCCTCTTCCCTTGCTTTACCGTTGCAGAGTAAATTAATTCAATTTCTGGTTTTCTTTGCGAAGAGTATAAATTTTGCTTTTTGAATTTCAAATTTTATTCAGAGCAAGTAGCGCGGCATTACGTTTATAACCCTTTGGGGCCGGACAAAGGGGATACAAAATATATATGAAATACGAGCAATAGTAAAATATTGTATTCAGATTTATCAATATGGGTGGAGTTAATTAATATTGTCACATTATTGTTTACATTAATGCTCTGTGTATTGGAAAACAGGAACAAATAGTGTTAATGTCAGCAACTCTGCTAATTTATGTTGTGCTATCGGCCAACTGATGCTAGGAAATAGTGCTATATCTATGTTTATTTTTTTATATTAGTTTATCAGGGAAACCAACAGCTATACGTATTCAATTGAAATAATTACATGTTACATGGTTGCATGAACCAGCATAGTTTCATACTATACACAGAAAAATATAAATTATTAAAAGAAAAAATAAAGTGGAGTTGAAAGAAAAAGAATATGTGAAAATACAGTGTGTGGCAAGCCTACGCACGACGGAAGTGAAACTTTTAGTATTCTTCTCTCTCTCTTTTCATTTCATTCTCTCTTTTTTTCTGTCTATTGACATATTTATAAGTAGCATGTGAAAAAAAAAAATTAAAAGTTATAAAAATATGGGATTCGAACCCGGGTCCTGCATAACGAGTGTCGAACGCTCTGCCTCTAGACCGCGGTTATTACGTATTCGACCAAAATATCATATAGTCAAAATATCTAAAAGTCTTTTATCACTTTTAAAAAAAGCATTTTATCACTCTAAAAAAAATTATTATTAAAAAAAATCACAAAAAGAAAAAAAAATAGTTTAAGCGGGGATCGAACCTCGGTTCTTCACGACGAGAGTTGCGCGCTCTGCCTTTAGACCGCGAAGCTGAGTTTGGAGAGTAACCTAAAAAAGGTATATAATATTGGCTAGGCTCCTATAGCGAAATGATCACGGTTTTTCATGACGGTCATGAGTTGGTTTTACTCCTGTCCTCAAAATTGCATAACGCGCGTAAAGAAGTTTCACTTCAAAAATGGATGACAATTATATGGATAGATTATATAAAATTGAACTTATTACCCATATAAAGTTAATGCATTCTTACATCATAAAATAATCTTAAAAAATAAACAATAGAGGTCCAAGGTGTGATCCCTGTGGAATTCCTGAAGGTATATTATAGAAACGTGAAGAGATACCCTTAACTCTAACTGCTTGTTTAAAATAATCCAGATTTTTAACTGCTTCTACATAAGCAGTTCAATGTAAACATTATTAGAGGCTTTTGAAAAATCCGTATAGACAGAGTCTATTGTATTTTTACTACCATAGAATTTAATATAAAATCTGTGTATTCCAGCAGTCTTGAGTTTGTCTCGACCGACCGTTTTCTGAAAAAGCTGTGATATTTATGAACGTACTGTCGGAAAAAGTTGAACAAAAACTATGTTTTCTGTTTTCGTCTTCCTGACAATTTGGAGTTTGGAGATGGGCATGTAATTGGTGATATTATTTTTAAAAAGTGATCCATAAATGTTAAATATAATTGTTTATCCACGCAAACAATCAACAGATTTAAAAAAATCTATACCTGGAAGCATTCATAGGTAAGTATTTATTTTAATTTAAAAATTGGTGCAGGTGTCTAAACATTTTTTTGGCTTCGCGGTAATTGAATTCGCCACCTCCCAAAAAACCTCCGAGCAAAAATTTGGATTTTGCAGTCATGTTTTTAATATGCCAAAGTAAGCAAAAATTCTTAACAAGCTGATTGGAATGAAAATATATAAATAGAGCCAATTAAATTAAAAATTCGATAAATAAATTAGCCGGTTTTGTGCGTCCTGCCCTGTGAGTCCTCACACTACTGGGAAGTGATTATACCGAGTTATGGAATTAACTACCCGCCCGACTCGAGGGGCGCACAATCAGCACAGTACCCACCCACCCCTCTCTAGCTACTACTTTCGTAGCTTCATAAGTCCGCCATCATAACGCCACATACCACTTCCACTGCTACCTTTTAACTAATGGGTATATCTTGGTTTCTATTGTATATGCAAAATTTTTTCTAAAATATTAAATTTATAATGTTTTACAGTCGGTTGTGGGACGTGGCGCCTAATCAGTTCTTGGACGCAACATTCTTCCAAATCACTCTGAATTAAAATTATTCATGAGCTCTAGAATCCAATTGAGCTTGAAACTGAATGTCACAAAGACTCTGCAAACCATAAGGCAAGAATTCCAGATGATTGAAAAAAGTGAAAACATGTTTGCTCCGACGGGAGACAATCAGAAGTAGACTAATAAAGAGAAGGATTTGCTGTGGAGTGGAAAAGGATTGGAGCAGGATGGGAAGGCCTAAGAACTGGGTACTAAATGGTGGCAACATAATTAATGACTTATGACTTTGTTTTGAGGCCTTATTACTTGCGGCCTGAGGAGGAAATTTGTGGCCAAATCCCACCCCACAACTTAAATACGAGGAAACAAAGTCCAGGATTTAATACGTGAGAAAATATGGAAAACCATACAATATAAGAATGTATAAAATATGATTTTACATCCCAAAATAGATCAAATATACGAATTTCAATACAAGTAAATTTTCAGGTGAAATTTTCAATCGGATAATCTGCTATCCATCTTTATTTAAGTGGTTGATTTCTATTGATATTGCTGTGCCTACCCGAACGAAGAATCTACCTGTAAATACTAAATAGATATACAAATCGCATAAGCCGGCAATTTCCTTCACCTGAACCCCGTCTCCGTGTAATATAGCGCCATATCAAGTTTCCGCCGAAGTTTGTTAAGATTAATCAAATAGATTTTCCCTTTTAGATTGATAACGACTTAATGGAGTTAGGACTTTTTGAGTGCGGGCGTGGCGGAGGAGATTAATAAATATGTTGTTACCGACTAATTACCTGTTTAAACTCCATTAGGCTTTTACCCAGTCGACATTTGGGATTTTGACACGGAATCTTCGCGGAATCTAATCTGAAAAGTAATCAAGCGACGGGAAAAAGTATTTTGCATAATTTCATTCCGAGGCAATCTTACTTCTCATATTGATGGCATTATTTCCCGCAGAGTTTGTACCGCGGGCGAGGATGACTCGATGTTAGATTAAAACACATACTTCGGAATTAATTGTGCTTTTCCATTTAATTTTACTTTAAAAAATAAGTTTATTTTATACAGCATCTCACCACATAAATACCAGAAAAAGAATGTTTGGAAAATAGTAAAATACTTGTTTTGATAAAAGCTCTAAAAGGTGTTTTAACGAATAGCCTGAGTTGCAATAGCAATATTAAGTTGCCGTTTATTAGTGGCGTTTTTTTGAAGAGGCCCTCGTTCTGACATATGAAAATTACTTTATGAGATTAATAAATTTCGTTACAATTCAGTTTCAAACTCTGTGATGTATTTACGTGGATAATGAAGATATTTTATGGACATACGTAATAGGTACTACAACTATGTAATAACGAAAAATATCCTTAACTGTATCTTATCGTACTGTGTATGTCTTAATAAATAAAGAGGTAATGAAACTATCCTTCTCACAGATCCATCTAAATCTGTTACACTGAGAAAAATGAGTATAGCTAATTTATTAAAAAATCTCTTCAAATTATTGGTAGACGTACACTGCAACAATATAAGGTATTTTATACCACTTATAAATCTATACGATATCGGGTGTAAATTCGGTTTCGTGAAAAAAAACTTTAAAATTTATTTCCTTACAAAGAAAAAATCTGCAATTTATCGAAACATTTTTTTTAAATTCGCTTAGCATAAACAAATATTTACACAGAATTTGTAAAAAAACTATTTTTTTAAGTACCTACCCACTGGTCGGAAAAATGGGTGGATATCTGCGCGGCCGGTTGAACGAAAAGAATAATATTTTTTGTGTGATGACCGCACAATAGTAACTAGGTAAAAAATGACCATATTGGTCACCGCGAGATTAGAAGCATCCCCCTTTGGGTCTCGAGCCAATGAGCTTATTGCTCTGTAACAGAAGATGTCGAGTTTTTATAATTCTTCAACAAAACAGAATCACACGTTATACATTCGTAATAAAGAATGTAATTGAGTGAAAACAGCGGCAGGGCTCAGCAAGTTGCGGTGACATCCTTCTGATATTTAATTCAGGCGGTGTGAAGTGGGGCCCGCGGGCCGGGGAGACACCTCGAGGATGCCCCCGCCGGTATTCGCCTCCCATCATAATGCCCGGGACGAGATGAAGTTAACAAAGCCTGCAATAAACTTGTTCTGACATTTTTATATTATTTTATACATTACCCCCCACCCCCTGGAACCGCACCCCTAATCTTCCCCACTGACACGACCCCCTTCTTCAACAGGGGTAACAAAGAATTATCTGATTAAATAAATAAAGTTATTTATGAAAAATATCTTGACAATGATCAATATATAGATTTCTTTTGGCGAGTAGAAATTCTACCTACCGCGTTTCAAAATTATGTTGTCAAAACATAAATTGATCAAATTAAAATAATAATTTAAATCTACGTCAAAGATAATTTTTACTTATTGAAGACAATATTAGCGATTCTTAAACGAAAATATGAAACAGAAAAATCAGAAAAGGATACGGTCTCATCTAGGACGCGATCATACATAAAGATAGTTGCCAATAAAAAAATGTGCGGTGAAAAAATGAAGACAATGTTGGAAGTTCTTATTCGAAGTATGATACAGTTAAATGTGACCGAAGGGGATAGGGTCCCATTAGCTCAGTGGTAAAGAGCGGTGCCCCGGCAAGGCAAGGGTCCTGGGTTCGTGTCCTAGATGTGACAGTATCCTTTTCTGATTTTTCTGTTTCAGATTTTCGTTTAAGAATCGCTTATATTGTCTTCAATAATTAAATATTACAATTTGAGGTATACTCAATAAAGTTATTCCAAAAATTAAATAATTTTTACTATCCATTGCAAACATAGTAGAGAGCCTTTTTTCACATATGTGTAATATTATACAAAATTAAGTGCTGAAGGAAAAATACTAAGGTCTCCAGGCTAAAACTATCTATCGATGCTTTGGTCCAGATAAATATTTTGGGACAACCGAAGTCCTACTAGTATTCAGTTTGTTCCACGCTCTACCGCAAAACTTGAAAAAGTGAATGTTTACGAATACTAAAGTAGGGGTGTTTCACAGAATCAAATGTAACATTGTCATCTAATTCATATGAAACATTGTCATCAAATTCAAATACAACGTTGTCATTAAATTCAAATGTAACAGTGTCACCAAATGCAAATATAACATCGTCATCTAACTCATATGAAACATTGTCATCAAATTCAAATACATCATTATTATTAATTTCAAATGTAACATTGTGATCAAATTCAAACGTAATTCTGTCATCTTATTCAAACTTGATATATTGTCAACCATTTAAAATCAAATGCAGCTTGAAAATGTCTCCATAAGGCGAAACTATTGCCACGCTTAGTAATAATAACATATTAATTGACAACATTATTGAATTTATGAAAAATAAAAATACACTGTGAACTCCCCATAACATTTTATCAACATGTGGCTAAAATGATACTTGCTCAGTTTGAAAAATCGTCATAGAATTTTTTAACAGAATTTGGACACTTCATCTAATTTCGAAGTTGATTTTCACGTTCTGTTAAGGTTCTATTCAAGTTCTGTTATTATTTCATTTTTGTGACAAACTGGCCAATTATGATATAAGAACAGAACTTGAATAGGAATTGTTCAAATTCGGTGAAACAACAAGTCCTAAGATAATCGTGAATAATAATAATCACCCCTGAGTTTCGCGGTATGAGCGTGCAACACGATTTACAGCAGGTAATACGTAAAATAATAAAATAATTAAGAAAACCCCCCTGCGATAGGGAACAACGCCACAATCACCCGGTGTTCCAGAGGGGGAAAGGTGTTCCATCTTATTATTTTTTACCTGTTTCCGAGTTTTTAATTTATAAAACCGGCTTATTTTTCTTTTGTCTGAAGCGGAAATTTTACAAATTAACTATTTAAAAGCAGCCTTCCCCTTTCCCCCTCCGGAGCGCAATTGTATTATTAACGTTCACCACAACTGATTGAAATTCTCGGAGCTTTTACATTTTTCATTATTTTTGAAAAGATTATCAAATTGAAGTAAATATTTTAAGCATTCAGAATTTCCTAAAAATACAATTTAAAATTTTCCCTCTTTTCTCTTGGTAGAATAATTGATTCGCCATCTCCGGGGGGATGTTTTACAAGTGGATCATTTTATGTAAATAATTTAAACCAGTAAATTACAATTCAATAATTAGCTCGGTTCAATAGTATTAACAAACCATCTTAAAATACTTTTTTTTCAATTGCCAATGTGATTTGTCATTCTTTTTCAGAAAGAATCAACGCCTAAATTTTTTAATCATCCTCTTCAAAACTAATCATCGTCATCGCCACTTGATTGAAGTTCGGCTCGTTTATTATAAAACTTTCAATTAATTATATTTGACGCCTCACGACAAGGTTCCGCTTTTAGGCAAAAGCTTTATTAGGATTAAATATAAAATAAGATAATATAACAATAAAATTTAATAAAAATATTAACATTTAAAAACATCTATATGACATATGACGCTCTGAAGAAGTACGACCCAAAGCGAAAACGGTTGGAATCAATATGAATAAATAGTAGTTTACGACAAAGTTACTGGTCTGTGTATGCAGCCATTTTTAAACGAACAGATGTATTTTACGTTTTAAATATCTTTTTATAATGTCACACAACAAGTATTTGCTTCCTTTTAAAAGAGAACTTATTATCATTTTTAAGATATAACGAAATCTATGTGAGCATGGTTTTAAATTTTTTCGCAGAACAGCTCTACACACTCAGGTGACCAAATGACGAATTAACAAACGAACTATTTTAAAATCTATATTTTTATCCACAAAATCTACGCTAGCAACGCGAGTGGCTGCAAAGTTGAGCGTGTCAAGCTGCAGGTTGTGTTTGGTGTTGCCAGGGGCTACACATTTAATATCTCATTACTGTGAGCAACACGGACGGAGGTCGCCTTTCAAACAAAACCCCTTAATGTTGATAGATATCTGCACTGAGAGGGCGCGTGTGTCCTGAACACTCTGCACGTAGGTGCACTAGGGTGGACGTTCAACATTTTTTTGATGCATTATTCTCCCAGGGGTCTCGACTATTTATATTGTTACTTTGACTATTTATATTGTCCTACTTTATAGTGATATATCCAGTCCGAGCTTTGGTATCATCAGGGAAATCTTCACAATGCATGCTTCACTCTGGAGAATAAGATCATGAGGCAATGAAGTCTTTTATTTTATAACCCACTTTTGAACATGGGACAATTAGAGTGATTTTACCAAAAACGTGGCAAACAATGTTTTTTATATAAATATATTCCACGGTTCTGTTTAAATATCTAATCGCCAGCCGCCACCAACGGTCGCAAATTAAAAAAAAAATCATTCTAATGTATTAAAAAAGACAAAGAATGGACGAATCCCAACGAACATTGCCTGGTGGGGCGTTTTGCCGGCAACGAAAAAAAAATTATTGTACTTGTGTTAGCCTAAAAAAAATATTTTGTCCTCTGGTAGAGGAACAAAAGTAGGAAGGAATATTTAACATATATTGACTGAGCTTCGCAAAGTCCTGTTTTGTGTGTTCCGTTTCCAGTTCAAGTTTCAAGATGGTGGTCTTGTTGGATACTACATTTTTATCCTGCCAACCTGGGTCCTAGAGCGAGCTGTCAAATCTGAATAATCAATACTATGGTACCTCCTGCCTGAAAAATAGTTGAAAAAATAAATTGTCACTGAGATAATGAAGTTTCTTTGGACATATTGCATAATTCCTAATACTTTATTTAAAAAAAGTTACATCAAATATTTAAGGTTTTTAATTAAGAAGGTGGGTACAAGTACCTACTTACAAATCCAATGATTTCAGAGGAAATTTTAGTTTTGATTTATTAAATAAGATAAAATTTAGAAACGTTAGGAGGTCTTTATATATATTTACTTTTTGGAGGTCTCTTGTTTACAGAACTAATAGTTTTACATAATCACTATTTGAATGCGTTGCGCAACATTTGAGATCACTGACGTATCCAAATTAGCAAGTTGAAAACCACAGCCCACCCTAATGTACACTGTACATAAGGTCGTGTTTCTCTAACGCCGCGCCGGTTGCTAACACGCCGTGACGTGGGTGGATAATAAAAAGAAGCAATCTCGTCAGGTGGCCGCTTGGCGGGGGGCGCAAAGGGGAGGGGGTGTAATACCGACCTAAATAGAGAATGAGCCGCCATCTTGCGGGAAATTCCATTTTTAAAGAAAAGCAGGTTAGGGGGGCGGGACCCGTTAGCGGGAAATTACCCCCGAACCGCGAATGTACCTCTACCACTGAACAAATAATCCCTAGATACGCGATCGAAAGCAAACGGTTGTCTCTTATATATATAAGACATATCAACTGGCATCACATGCCAATGAATCTTGTCTATGTAATTTGCAGCTGTTTTCATAATACATTAACTGTTGTAAGCAAACAGTTGTCTCCAATTTATATAAAACTGTTGGGCATCACATGCCAATCAATCTTGTCTATGTAATTTGCAGCTGTTTTCATAATACATTAACTGTTGTAAGCAAACGGTTGTCTCCAATTTATATAAAACTGTTGGGCATCACATGCCAATCAATCTTGTATATGTAATTTGCAGCTGTTTTCATAATACATTAACTGTTGTAAGCAAACGGTTGTCTCCAATTTATATAAAACTGTTGGGCATCACGTGCCAATGAATCTTGTCTATGTAATTTGCAGCTGTTTTCATAATACATTAACTGTTGTAAGCAAACGGTTGTCTCCAATTTATATAAAACTGTTGGGCATCACATGCCAATGAATCTTGTCTATGCACTTTGCAGCTGTTTTAACATATTTTGAATGCTTCGTAGATTTTTCCGATTTTTCGAAATGTGATGAGTTTTGTCTAAATTTATCTGAATTATAAGTATTTGCTTCAAACAAATCTGATTACAATAGCGTTTCTTTTTTTGGTTTCAATGAAAATGTCAGTTTAAATTAAAAGTTATCTATAAAACAGCCCTATAAAAAACTACAATATTTAAAAATAAAGGTACAGTAGAGCCAACTTCTTGCACACTGACACGCCCATAACGCACTTCTATCGGTCATACCTCTTCAGTGGTACCGACTAATCGTGTGCCCGTGTGTGTATTTCACCGCCGCGGTAATTAGCAACAAGTTAGGGAACACAATAGCTCGCTGAATATTCAGAACAGCTTTATGCTTCAACCTACTTGTAATACGCTTGTGATAAACTAATTAAATTGTAAATAGGTCCTCCTCCCCTGGATTACGCAGCATCCGATGATCTTCGTCTGAATAAACCATTCTCCTTATAATGTGGAAGATTTCGCGGTTAATGAAGGCGGTGTTATTCAAGAGAAAAATGAATTACCTAATTATTATATTACAATTTATATTTATTATTTTTCCCTGTCTCTTGTAATAATGTTTTCAACAATTCTGTCCTATGTATCATAATCGATTAATTTATTGCAAGCTTGCTGAAAAACTGTTACTGGCCCTTTGGCAGATGTAAGGTTTTCGACGTACTTATTTACATATTTTTTTCGGTTTCGCCTCAATATTGGGATAGCTTCCGAATTCTAAAAGAACCTTTCGAGTTCGAGAAATAATTTTTCAATTTTCAGGGGCCAAATTACTAAATATTCTATAAAAATTTAAACTTGCTAAAAAGAGCAAATTTTACATTAGGCCTCGTGAAATTTTAAAAAATTACATTAGTCTTTTTAGAAGCAAGCCCAGATGTATAAATAAGTAATGTATATATTTTAAAAATATATTTTATTATATCGAACAACAAAAACAACGGTATTTATCATTTTCCTGCGAGCGGAAAAAATAATATTATGAAGTGTGCCGATTTACGATACAAATAAATTTATCTAGGTGCCTGCCTATTCACGGTTTCCGTAAACTAGTGGTACGAGCGAGAAATTAGGGAATCTACACCACATACAGAAGACAAACGGTGGCCACTGCACGGACCTTGAAGTTTCACTGAAAATTTTCTCGTCAGGCTCGAAAAGTTCGCCATTCGCGTGTTTTTAATGATAGTGATTCTACCTACATACACGCAGGTTTTCCTGTTTTAAAATTTTTTATGATATCACTATATTGTATAACATTATGCAGTATTAACATTCTATTCTTCTATGGGAAGGAACTACCTACCTACGTACGCCGAGTCAGTGAATCGAACAGGTTTATAAATTACGGTAACCAGATATAACAAAACAGTGACAAAACGAAACATGATAAGCTTAGGTTGTTTTCTTTTATCATAATATGTTATGTTGTGTCACTGTTCTGTTGAGTCACGGGACAATAAATTAGGTAACCGGATAAAACAGAACGGCGGCAAAACAGAAATTAATAAAAATAATAAGTTAGGTCCGGTTTCATTAGGTTTTTTTCTCCACTTTTCTTATACGTCATGTTTCGTTTATTCATTGAACTATAAATGTCGTATAACCCATGAAGGAGTAGAGATGTACCCGATTGCGATCCGACCGTTACTCCGTTGCTTTTACTCCGTTACCAAATTTGCCGTTGTCATATTTAATCTGTCGTATCTTAGCGGATTATTAAAACTAATTGTTGCTGCATAATGTATTAGGATAGCAGATGGCAGAGGAATTAAACGGAGCAGGGAGCGGGGTGTTTCTTGTCATCCTAATGAAAATTTACCGAATTCCCTTATTTAATAATTAAAGCGCCGTTAAGTGAATATTTCATTTCGATCCGAGAGCTGAGCGGTCCAATTTGTTTTCTCTATTCACTTAGTGCTCTCAAAGGAGGCCCCTCCCAACACCACCCCTCCCTTACCACCCAATCCACCCGCTCCACCCACTTCCTGCCTGACATACAGGGCGCGACAGAACCACCAGACAGTATTTTATTTCTATTACCAATCACTGTGGTAAATAGGTAGGTACTCTCAAAATCGCCTTAGTGAGAGATCACCATCCCAATTTGGAACATTGCTTAAAATAGCTTTAGCCGCGTTTGCTGACTAGATCTGAACAGTCAGCCGTACTTTCACAACTTCCTCCTCCCTGACTCTTTCCCCTCCCTAGTAGCTTCAGCTTCACAATATACCTCAATTAAGGATGCCATATTTTCTCTGACTCCGGAGGGATGGGAGGAGTTGGGAGTTTTGGGTGGTACCTAATCTTCTAAAAAATAAAAATAAATTTTATTGTATTCTCTCCGGTAATTTCTAGAGTTATAGTTCTCAACATCACCCCGGTGAACTACAATTTACCTAGAGTTGAAATTTTCGAAAACGCTTAAGTTTAATGGGCAACCAAAACCATATTATTGTCTTATGGACAAACACGTAATGACGTGTTAGTTTATATTTACAATTTTATTGATGTGTATTTTACAATATAATAAGAATTAATAAAACACCGGTTGGAATTAATTGCGAAAATAAATTCCTAGTGCCGCCATGCACCTGGCACATTTCAAGCAATAAATCAAAACTCCCATCGAGAGTCCGAGGTAGAATAACAAGAAAGTTCTTAATCCACAAAATATAATTATAATTATTATAAAGAGTATAAATGTGATAAATTTATAGGAAATTTTTTTTTGTATGTTTATCTAAATCCAAAACATCTTCAAGTGGGCCGCAGGTTGTGAATGCCTGTTATAGTATTTACTGTCTAATTTAAAAAGAAATCTTTATTCTAACACATCTTTACAGTGCTTTGATTACTGTACCCATCCGAAATAATTATTTGATCACGGCATAATGGAATAAGCATTAGAAGTTGAAGCTGGGTGTTACGGATTTGATTCTAAAATAAATACATATTTTTGAATGAATATTAGTTTGTCTGTGTTGTGTAGTTGATCTGATTTTATTTTAATAGACCTAACAACGGTATCTACGTAGCAGAAGATTGTCTGAGACTTTGACGTGGAGATTTTTATGAAAGAGTAATTTTGATGTCTCGTACATACATTTTTGTAAATTATAAAATGCAAATAATATAAAGAATGGTATGATCACTGGTAGGTACCATGATGGGGTTAAGTTTCTTGTAGGATAATTAATTACTAAAATAGTGGTTTTTATTCCAGCGGAGGATTCCGCCCCCTGGACGGGGCCCGGCCTGCTCCCCCGCTATTCTTCCCCCCGCACCTGTCCGGCCTGCCGCACTTCAGCCAGCCCCTGTTCCCCCCGCTCAAGGGTGAGTGCACCATCCTGTTATTGGTTCATTCGCGTATTTATAGATATTCCGCTGATAGCTCCGTTGTAACCTCTCCTTCTTTTCACCATTTACTACGCAACTGAAACTGAAAATGAAAATGATGTTATAATGAAGCTCTAGGCAGCAAGACAACAAAACCACAGAAAACCATACTACGAATGAGATCTGAACAAGATTTTTGGAATTTTTACACGATGCTTTTTTTCATACCGATCCCCATCTCAAAAATATATCGGGACCAATATGAAAAATCTTAGCTTTACATGATAATTTATTAATTACCATTGACATTTACATATCGTTTGTATGTGAAAAACATAAGTAATAATTAATTATAAAATTGAGGTTATAAGTTGAATTTGTCATTGGTTTTTTTCAAATTATTTTATTAGTATTTATAATATCTGGACGAATAAAATAATTGTGTAAATCGCCCACAAGAAAGAGACGATATTACTCGTATTATGTTTTGTACAGAATATACTGCCCTAACAAAAGAAGATTTTAAATCAATTTACGAAATTAATTTCACAAAGTTTTACAAGTTTTCTTTTTATACATTTACATAAATAAATATTCCTTTAAATAAATCCTCTGTGGACGCTGATATGTTTGGATATGTAGAGCATGTTATGGATGCAGAAAGAAGTGTGGAAGGCAAAGATATTAGAAGAACGAGATGTGCTATGAGCAGTTCATACTGTGTGGAATTGTTTTGCCGAGTGTCGCCGGTTTTGTTCACCAATACTACTGCACACCTTCGCTTACGCTAAGGTATCCGCACTAATACATAGAACAGATTTCTGTGAGTACACGTCCCGACAGTATTCAAAGTACCCTAATTAGGTAGTACTCCGCCTACGGTCCGGCGGCCAACATAGCATATCTCGTTCTTCTAATATCTTTGGTGGAAGGGAAGATCAATACTAGACTAAGGAGGACACATTTTTTACCTCATCTGAAAATTACGTAATTTTGAGAAATTATTAAAAGTAAAAATTCTCAATTTTGAAACTGAATATATGTGTTCTAAAATTTGTTTATGAATGTGTAATATCTTTTGTGCTCATAACAGTCTAAGGACGGGGTGTTTCGGAGAATTTGAACAATTCATCAAATTTGTCATCAATATAATCTCCTCTAACAGATTATTGGGGAATAACGCATCTTGACAGATTGGTTACCGTCTCAGAACAGATATTGTCTAGTTGACAGGGGAAATATAGGTCGGTGGTCGATCTTTTCGGTGTTTGTGAACATATTGTAAGTCTTGTTCGTTTCAGGTTTCCCGGGTCTGTGCTCGTGCTGCCCCATCAAGCCGCTATCGCTGCTGCCGTCACCTCCGGGGCCCGACCAGCGCTCCAGCAGCGTGGCCGAGCTGCGGCGGCGCGCGCGCGAGCACTCAGCCGCGCTGCTGCACGGGCTGCGTGGTCTGCAGGGCCTTCACGGGCTGCCGCTTCTGCCGCCGCTCGCGCTGCACCACGCGCTGCACCGCCCGCAGTCGCCCGAGCCCGCGCACCCGCCGCCCGCCCCGCACTCGCCCGCTTCGCCCACGGCGCCCTGCAAGGACGACTAACCGTTAGACTAACCTTCTGGCAAGATGTGCAGTGCTAAGAGCCCCTATACTTCTCCTGACTAATACCATGAAGGAGAATACCTAGTTCTAAGAAGAGACCCTCACTCATCCTGACTTAGTAAGGCCACACCACCAATCTGCTGCCCCTTGACTTGAACGATTAATAGCAGACAAGCCTACTTGAACACCTTGCAAGGGGTTTTGTGCTAAGGGCCATCGTACTTCGCCTGACTAATAGTATGAAGCAGAATAGGTATATAGTACCAAAAGAGCCCCGTACTCTTCCCGATGCCTGCTGCTCCTTGACTTGAACTATTAATAGCAGACTTGTCATCTTGAACATCCTCCAAGGGGTATAGTACTAAGAGCCCCAGTATTTCTACTGACAATTTGAAGGAGAATAGACACATAGTGCTAGAATAACTCCGTATTCTTTCTGACTTAGCAGGCAAATCACACTATCAACCTACTGCACCTTGACAATTCTTAACAGCAGTTTGCCAGAAAGAGTCGTGCTAAGGAGTCCATCTACTTCTCCTGACGGACTAATAGAAAAAAAACCAACCGAACTTGTGCATCTTGACTAACTATAATAGGCTATAAATACTAGACTAGCCTTATTAGATGATCTTCAAGTGCTAATACGAACTCCCGTACATCTCCTGACTTAAAAATAGTAAGAACACATAACCGCTGCACCTTGACATGATCTGTAGCGGACACCAGACTAGCCTTCTAAGACAAACTGCAAGGGAGAATAATGCTAAGACGACATGTATCTACTTCTCCTGATAAATAGTAAGAGCGACATTCAACCACGGTCTAGCCTTCTTAGATAGGTTGCAAAAGAAAATAGTGCTAAGACGAGTCCTGTACCTCTGACTAACAGTAAACAAAAAACTCTACAATCCTGCTGCACTTTGACATGAAATGTGGAAATCAACTATCTATGGTCTAAGAATAGTACGATGGTGTTTGATGTATGTATGGCTTGCCGCCTTTGCTGCCATGCTTAGAAGTTCTGAAGACTCCAAAACTGGTATATTTAGACTGTAAATTGTGCGTACAAGGATTAGCATTTCCCTCTCCCAAAAAGCTGTTATCTCATCCTATCTACACTATAAGAAACAATTGTTGGGGCTCGCTAGCAAAATGTCTTATTATTTTTTAATTTCACTTTACGTGATTCAGGCTCTCCGTCGAAAAAGATTGACTTTGATCATATTAAAAAATCCTCATCTGGAAAGTAAATTATTAAGATACAACAGCATTCCGCGATCACTTTTCCAATTTTTGCGATTTTCAAAAGAAATGGTTGGTATTTTTAGAGAAGAAAATTTTTAATTACAATTTTTTTTAATCTCATCCCGTTAGAGAATAATATATCAATAATAATCTATAATAATATTCTCCTTCGTACTATTTTTCATTTGTACATACTGAATAAAATATCAACCGTAAATACTTTGTTCTTGAGAATCGCAATAAAAGTTACGGAAAAACTATCAATATTACACATATAACTTATAACATTGTAATGATGTACTTACAAGAAATATAAATTTAAACGGCAATTATTGAATAACTGCTGCAAAAGGTCTACCTATTTCATGAAATCAAACTAGGTATTACACCAAATTATTAATTTATACAACATTCCAGTGAATTCATAGGAGTCTAGAAAACTGTTTCCGATTTTCAGTAAATATTTTTGAAAGTAATTAAATTTTAAATAATACAAAGGAGCAGAAAAATACAAAACAGAATACTTAGAAATATTAAGAATTTCAACAATTATTCAATGGTCGTATAGCTGATAAGAGGTTGCCATGTAAATGAAAACATAGCTAATAATATATAATATTAAAATACTGCGTACAAAAGGATAATTTCAAAAAGTTTTATTGAGAAATAAATTTTATTCTCTAAACTAAATCATTTCAAATAGACGAATCAGGGGGCATTTTTTGTAACTCTTTCCTATTACAACTTACAACACAACATTTTATTTTCAGTTGTAATTTCCATTTACAATAATGTTGGACGGGCATGATGGGTTTACTTGTATCTGGTCAAAATTTTCCTCTACATCAGCCGTGGTAAATGGGACAAAACATAGCATAAGCTTACGGCTATCCTTTCTTTCGTCTGTGAAATAAAATCAATAAATACATATTTTTTTATCATCAAATCATGTGAATGAAAACCCCTTTAAATCTTCCATTGTATTATTTTTTGATCATAATATACCACAGTTTTTTTAAGTTGATTTACATTTATCACCGGGGAAAAAATAATTAACAAATGTTGTGTACTTGTTAATTCGAGAGTTATTGGAGAAGAAGTGTGTATAGAAGAGAGGAATGTATGACCAAGTCTTAGTTAGCGCAACCATTCCTGACTAATATTCGCATCTCTATACATCTGCCTTGAACCAAAGTGCTCAGTTTTAGGCTCGAATAGAATAAATTATTAAATTCATTCATCTTAATTTAAAAAACGCAATAATGTGTATTAGGTTTGTACATACATAATATTATATCACCAGAGTATGGTAGCTAAGAAATAATTATAACTAATATGTAGAAGTAGAACATTAGTATTAATATATTATTATAACTCAAGTGTTCTTCATTTTGTAAATATTATCCATTAAGAAATGTTTAAAGTTGTTATTGTGAATTTAAACAATAGTTACGATTGTTGGGTAGATTTAATAAAAAAAAACATTATGTAGCGATGAATGTAATTATACGAATAAACACATCAAAAAAGTTGTGCGTTTTCTTTTTACAACAACCCCCTATTGATTAGTGAGTTCATAATTGAATAATGTTCGGCTGGCGAGGGTTTCCCCAAGGTAAAGTTCCCTGAGCCGATATCCGCTCAGCGTGTGAAGAATAAACACCTATTCCAAATCATCTCTGATTCCAGCGAGCACCTCAACAATTGGATTATAATTTACACCATAAAATGTAATACGGAAATGTTGGATCGCTCAGTTTGACGATTACTCTCAATGTATTTAAACATATTCTTGGCTCTATCAGTTCCGAAGTAAAAATAGAATGTAAAGTTTGAACTTGTAAATGATATAGTAGCCAAAAGGTATAAAGGTAAGAAACAATTTTAATTTAGTTGTAAAACTATAGTTTAAGCTGGGTTTAAAACTCGTACACATACGATACAGATTCAGATACAAATACAGAAGCAGATAGAGATACAAATACATATGCAGGTACAGATACAAATACAGATTCAGATACAGATACAAACCTTCACTTTCATTTCCATTGCGCTAATTTAATTTGAACATTTTGTTTGTGCAGTGAAATACAAAAAAAGTTTTACGAAATTACTAATCTAAGCAATATAATACGTGTATGTTACATATAAAAACCTTATTTTATTAAATCAATTTTCATTTACATATACATTTATTAATTTTATAAAGTTCACATTTTTGTAATTTCTTTTTTAAATTTTAATACAATTTATCGGAAGATCTTCACCACTCTATACAGTAATGAGTTCTGTGATTTTGACTTCTTCCAAAGGGAAGCCTAATGATATGTTTGCTTGTGCATGTACCTACATATTTTAATCTTACTTCTTAATATTATTAAAAAAATCTATTATCTTCAAAATATCTGTGTTCATCATTCAGTTTCATTTTAATTAATTAATTTTATTTTATTTTATTATGGTATATATTTCCATTTTTGAAACTAACAATTCATTGTAGGATTCCATTATAATATTGAAAGCCATCTTCAGACTGGTCTGAAGATGGCTTTAACGAGCTGAAACCGGTTACGGTCAATACAACGAAAGTGGAAAAAAGTTTCATATTTGTTTTATTATAATATATTATTATGGTATATATTTAAATACGCATTGTGTTTTTTTTCAATATTATTTTTATTTTGTTAAAACGTAATATTATTACAACATTACAAATAATATAACATATGTACGACTACCATGATACGGGCATAAGCCTAGTATGGTAGTCGAGAGTATGCAAATAAATTGTTTACATTTTGTGGTGTAAATTATAAATTACAATAGATAATAAATTTACTAATGGCAGCCGTAAATCCATTTCTGTAAGATCATTAATTCAATCATAATTTCAACACCCACCGCTCACGTTACAATATATGTACTTAGATTAAAAAATCAATGTTAATACAATTTAACGCTGCGACGGGAATTGTACCCACAATCTCCCAACTGCGTATCATTGCGCTATGGAAGCTGACAGAAAGTGGTTTCAACATAATAACAACAACATGAAAGTTATTATCATTTCTCTACCCCGACGTAAGGGTTGATTTACTGCAAGCATTTCCCTGCGTCGCGCCGCGGGTAGGAAGCGGGAGGGGACGGGGGAAGGCTAACGTGAGGAGGTTGTATGGCCGGGTGAGGGGGGAGGGGGCGCTAAATAAAAATGATTGGCCCAAATTGGATTACCCCTTCTCAGACCGGAGCCAATGGGAGACCTTCGCTCGCTGGAGGCTCCCAGTCCTGGCTATTCGCAAATTCACTTCATACATGATAATACGAAATAATTTCATAAATCTAATAAATTCACAATAAGTAGTTACTAAATTTAAAATTTTGATGAAAGTAATGAGTTACACCTTGAAAAGTTTAAAATTGTATCTTTGTATAACTACATAAGAAGTGCCCTTGGGGTGATTTTTCACGAAAACGGCGTTATATAAATTAGCCAAATATTATTATCATTAATCTTCTTAACAATAAAGTAGAAAAACTGTTGTCTAACCGAAAACTTTGAAATGACGAGCTTCGAAATCATGACATTTTGCACAACCTGTTTCTGTTTAAAATTTTACATAGGCAACGCAAATATTTACAGCGCACGATGTTATTTTGATCTCTAGCTTTAAAGCCATATTTTTCATTGATCAAAAGAAAAAAAAGTGTTGGGAAACTCAGGCAAAGCCGAGTTTTAACTAACACTCAAGTAATAGTTAAAAAAATCTCTGGAAGTTGAGTAGACATTGGTATTACAGTGGAGAGAAAGGTTTATAAATGCACAATCTGTAATTTCATCTTTGCTGACGATCGTGACCCCTCACCAATTGCCTTGATGATCCAAGGGTCATCCTCCATTCTCCAAGGTTCTGCAAGAAGCTGTATGAAGAGAGGTGGATACACCAGACATCAGGAGTCCTGATTCTGCTTCTTCTTCCCACATTTTTCCACAGATTTTCATTCAGGTTTTTTTTAATTTGTTTTTGGTTTCGTACGGACAAGTTTCTCGTAAGGTAGAGCATAAAAATATATCCGTTGTCCCAAATAACAACAAAATATAGACACAAACCTTAACCAGGTAAAAACGTAATATTAACGCAAAATAGCCAATTTTTATTTGTTATTATTAATTGTTATTTGGGGCAGTCGATTTATTTTATATTAGTACATCTTCACGACGGTCCATAAGCCTCGGATCTCTCTCAATTATCAAGAGTTTTGTTTATATTAATAAATTATTAAAAATAGCCATTCACTCGTATGAAACATCACAGATAATGAAAAAATTGGCATGATAACAGAAAATTTTGTGGATTTAAGAACACGCACAGTTTTATTATCAAATAACCACGAGGCGTCTTAATCAGAACAATTAAGAAAACGACCAAACTAGAGATCCACATTCGGCACCGTAAGACTTTCGAAAAATGAAAATCCGCGGTTTATCAATTTTTAAAGTAGTAGCTTATTAAATCACCGGAAAGACAAGTTCAAATAATATAAAAAGCTAAGATACATAGTTGTTGCGATCACCCTGTGACACAGCGGCGGGGGGTGGGGAGGTTTACTGGGGAATGTGATCACTTCTAATGACCAATTCAATTTGGCGGCGGAACACGAGAGAGACAGAGACAGGTGGTCGGATTCAGACGGAAACTTAAGCGGGAAACCTTTCACCCTTAGCGCTTGGTGCAAGGGGGAAGGGTAGATTTTCCCACTCCCCTCGTCTAGAAGGGTTGGAGAGGTGTGGAAGAGAGAAGACCGCACTCTCGACTCCTGCTGAAACAAGACGGAACCGTTTGTCACGTGGAGTTCACGTGCAATAAAGACTGCCAGAAAGAGAGGGAACATTCTTAAATTATTGATACGTGAAAATTCGGTTTGCGCCACTGAGTTTCCACGCGCCCCAGGGGAGTGCGAGAGAGACGGCGATACTACCCGGCGGATGAGATTGATATTGAGTGAAATGTCTTTGCATATGAAATTGTTTTGAGCCAAATTGAAAATTTCATTTCACAGTTTCTCCAATTTTGCAATTCCGATGTTTTGTTTTCGAAGGAATCAATACAAACTTGATTTGCAGCACTTAGCGCTAATGCTCGGCCAGAATTCGCACTGTGTAGAATGGAATAAGGTTATTGAAAGCATTTCTTTCGTTTATTAAATCAATGTTATGAATAAAATGATTCTATTGTTAAAATAGACTTACCTACTAAAATTCTTACTCGAAAACCATAACACTCGAATCCGATGAATTCCCGACAGAGCGTAAAGATTTCGACAATTTATTAATTTGAAATTTAATGAAGGAGAAACAAAAACAAAAACAAAAAACTGTCATGCAATGAAAACAAAAAACTCGTTAAAATATGCACTGCTAAAATGTTTGATTAGTACAGCTTTATACTTCAAGTATATTAAAAAACATCAGATGACATAGCATAACAGTTACCAATGGTGTGTAATCTATTTGTGTAAATCATGTAATCAATGGTGTGTAATTAATTATCACAATAATACGTACTATGGAACCTTGATCTAATGTTTGGGCTGACAATTTTGTATAAAAACATACGACCAACAAATTTTCTTCTTCAACAATTTCAATGAATGTAATAAAAAATCTTAATCTATTGATTCTAAAGGAATTCTAAGTCTTAAATTAATCCACCTCCTTTAAATTAAATAATGAAATTGCAAACTAATTAATTTTTCATTTTGAAACGTTATAATTAAAAAAGTGATTTTAGGTTAGGCAAGAAAGGGACTTGTGGTACTACAAAGGGTTGAGTTATTAGGGTGTGGGAGGGAGAATGGGTGGATGGATGAACACCTGCAACTAGCGATAAATTAACAACTCAGCCCGTCTCGAGAAGTTGGCAATTTATGACTGGTCTATTCATTTTGCACTGTCAGCCAAGTGTCTTCGGGTAGGAAAGGGCCTCACAATCCCAACTGCTGCCGAACATTTTCTCTCGCAGCGAAATCTTAATGAGAAGAGCTGCCTGCGAACTTTTACAATGTCTTTCCAAACCGTACTTCGCAGGGTAAACCCCCTCTACTACTAATTTAAAGTCTGTTAAAAGCTCGAAGAAAAACTTCCGATATTGTTATGAATTACTTAACACTTTTTTAATGTGTGTTGAATGAGGTCAAAACGTCTCCCTCAACCAGTCTCTCGCGATCTGGCATGCCACGCAGTTTGTGGGCAGACGCATCCGCCACCGAGACCCAGACAACGTACCACATGAATAAGGGCACCCCTGCTAAGTCAACAAACGTAGCAAACCACTCGAATGGCCGAGGTGTTGGTTATCCAATAAATGATTACCAGGGCGACAGTACCCATACCCGACTCCAAAACCGAGTTTGTGCCAAGACAGAGAAGGCGATCTATTCTCTCTGCCTACCCCTGTGTGTTTTTTCTGTTAATAACGTCATCTTCCTACTTGATGTTACAATTAATACCTACACTTAATTCGAACTTGTAAATTCTAACCCTCTTACTTGCGTTTTGAATTTTACACAACTGATAAACAACCATTAATGTATCGTAAATGTTAGTTTACCAGTTGAGTAAAATTTTAAACACGTTTATTAGTAGGGTCCTAGATGTTTTAATAATTGTTTGCATATATATTTTAATTTAAATATTCAAACCCAGTAAGAAGTGTTTTAATAATGCACTTTTGTTGTTTCTCCTACCAAAAACACAAGGCCTCTTGCTATCACGAGAAAAATAATCGTATTTACCAGAATTTTTAAATTTAAATATTGGAATGATTTAAATAATATTTAGGTACCTAGTAAAAATTAGTATATATACCTATGTATACGTACTTCGACAAAATTAATTCAAAAACAACTTTTAAAATCATCTAGATATATTTATTGATAAAGTGGTAGCTATTTCGCCTTCTGAATGGTTCAACAGTGGAAGGGCCCCTGACTAACGAAAACTTTAGACGATGATTGTAAATTTTTTTTAATTCGTGCACGCAGTTAATATATTCCTGATGGACGTTGTAATTTTACACACACATTTCTATCGAAACCGACCTACGTACCGAGATTAAATAATTTAACCGCAAATGGTTTCATTAAATAAAAACATGTTATTCCTATTAGTACTCGAATTAGACGCTATAAAAATAGACTCGGCAAGATCTCAGTTAGTTGATTATCGTGTCCCCGTTTTCAATTAATAAAATGGCGTGCTCATTTGATTTGTTGCCCACAAAAATCTTTGCAATGAAGTACCCAACGATAATGTACAGTACAGCCTGTCAATGAATATAAAAAGTAATGGAGGGCGGTGCGATCGTTTAAATGGCTTTTAATGGCAACACCAAGGTAGTGGAAAGGAAAAAATGTTTTAATTGAAGACAATATTAGATATCCTGAAACGAAAATTTGAAACAGAAAAAATACGGGCGCAACTGAGACTTGAACCAGGACCTGCATCTTATGGGGCGCTGTTTTTCTGTGTCGAATTTTCGTTTGAGAATCGCTTATACTGTCTTCAATAATTAAATATTACAATTTGAGGTTTAACTCGTCACGTTATTCCAAAAATATAAATGTAACATTAAAAACGCACTGCGGTTGAATGTCGATTTTCAACATCAATATCAAACGGTGCTCGGAAATGATCGGAGATCCTTTATACCTACATCATATTGCAAGGAATGTTAATATTTAACATATGTTTTTTATTTCAAATTTTAAATGTACCTATTCATCAAATAACCCATTTTTAAAAAATAAATAAAAAGGTGAAGAAAAATTGAGATGTCATTTATGTATTCTTCTGTCAGATTCGCATTTCAAACATAACCTCACAATAATCCCTAATTTGAATTCACTGTGTTTTGTTCTCAAATCCATGTTACTCGGTGTTGTACATTCTAAATTCGCAGCATCACGTTAATTGGTCAATTGAATTGTACATATAGTTTTGTATTAGTGATCGACGAACCGGTGGATGCAATCTGTTAGCCATTATCCACTTGATAATTGTTTGTCTAGTCTACAGTTTAGTAATAAGATAGAGCATTGTAGTCTTTTTAATATATAAAAATGACGTGTTCTCTAAAATCTGTGTTCGTACTAATCTAATCTCTAACCGCTAATCTCCGAATCCGCCACCCATTTCGATGAAATTTTGTGAATGTGTATGGTTGGTTCAAGCTTGAAACATATAATAGTTTTGGACCCGATAGGTGGCGCTGTTGTCAAGCTATTTTTAATTTTTATTTTTTCAACGATTTCTTTTTCAACTTTATCATCCAAAAATACATAAAACCACAAATGTTAACTTCTCTACATCCCCTTAATATTTTTGAATGCGTTTTTAAAGACTTTTTATTGGAAAGACCGTAATTCATTTTTTTTTGTTGTGTAAGCTTTATCTAATCATATTGGCAAAAGACGCATGGACAAAATATATTTTCCACCAAATGGCATTACATTAAATTAAAATACATTACTATAATTTAAAAGAACAACATTGTTTAGACTTAAGAATCAATCTTTATTTACCTTATTAATAACATTTAAATTTTTTCCATTAACAATAAAGAATTTTCATTTTATTTATTACACTTGAATGTGAGAAATGAAACAAAAAATTAAAATCTAAAATGTTTTCTATGCATCGTATTTGTACTGCAATTAAGTGTATAGAACGGTACCAGTCGCATTTTTACTTATTTTCAGACTGAAAAATCATCACAACCTGCTGAAATGATCAACATCAAATGAAACGTCTACAATAGCTATGATGGATGTGACTTGCGCATGTATTCTACGTATGTCAAATGCATAAAATATCCGATAAAAGGCGGTATGTGACAGGACATCGTCTGCCCGGGCCCACAAGTATATTATTACTATTTGTTGCAAGAGAAAAGAAAATTTTATTAAACTTCTAAAATTTGTCGACAGACTGTATCTAAACATGATGTAATATTGTTTGGAGATCCCCTCCAAGGCGGTATTCCCTCCGAGATAATGATATATCAAGTAGTCCCATGTGCATGCGAAACTTTTTAGATTGCAATAAATTAAGCGGGTAAAATTTACGATGTAAAGTTTGACAGTTCCGCTGTTTGCTTTTGTTTTAAGCCAGTGAATAAAAATTAAGAAGAGAGACGCATTCGCAGATGATGAGTGAAATAAAATAATGTTTTCTATGCTACAAACTAATTTAGCTAAAAACTCATCGCTGTTGAAATAAATTATCAAGTATATAACTTCCTTCGTCTGAACTTAATAATTTACTAACTGTAGCACCCGAAGTTGCCCGGGCTTTTTTCTGCTAAGGGGCGAGAAAAGGGGTTGGGTGGTTTTTCCAAGTGGCATGTAGACAGTGGCTTTCCTCTTGTTTTGAAGGTAAAGTGTGCAAAATTTCATCTATCTCGAAATAAAACTGTAGATTTGTATAAAATAAACAAAGCCAGGCCGCCCGCCACAGATAATCTTATAATATTAGAAAAGATAGATAATATTTTTTTAAATTTAATTTAGTATGCCAATGTAAGCACCAGCAACTACTAGGTAGTTGGTCCTACCCGGTCGGCATGTGGCAGGGTTGTTAGTGCGGTTGACTCCAGTCCCTGGGAAGGAAGGTACAATTCTCATTCAAACAGAAAAAAAATAAGAATAAGAAAAGTATTAAAAGATATTTTAAATAGTTGTATTATGATTAAAAAAAAATATGTGTAATTTCGGCACGTTTGTTTTTAATTTTGTGTTGCCCTTTAAGGGAACGAACATAATTTTTAACCGGTGCATAAACGATGCTAGAATTAGATTATAGTTTTATGTAATCACTCTTTTGACACAGCATTAAGTAGAGGATACAGCCACGAAAATATAGCGTGGTCTGTCACCGGTTTTATACAGGTATATTAGGTACCCTGTTTGAAATTATAAAAATAAATTATTTGTGTATTTTAATCATTATCCATAAGATGTACATTTTCAAACATGTGGGGTTTGGTGAAAAATATTCAAACAATTTCAAGTAATAACATTTTTTTAAATGTGTACGAGGGTATAAAATATCATCGTATGTATAATAATCAAAATACACAGATACTTAATTTTTTTATTACTGCAGTTTCGCTTATAGAATCATCAGATTCAGACTTAATGAAAATTTACAAATTTTTCTCATTTTCATATTAACAGGGTTATTGAAAATTACAAAAAATAATTCAATGAAATAATATAAAGTTTCTAATACACTAATCTTGTGTACAATGTTTTATTACTATTTTACTATTCACATTCAATGGCATTCAATATATTTCTCAAATTTTCAAAATCGATGATCGGGTGAGGGGAGGGGGGCACATTTGACCCCAGGTTTGGGTTGAATTTTCTGGTAGGTATTTCACAGGTTTCTAAGTTAAAACTGGTAAATTTGCTTAAATGATAAAATATGGGTAATTTTGAATAACTGTATCTCGAACATTATTTAGTTCACAGAAACCGTTTGGATTGTAAATTATAGCAAATTTAGTATGGTTTAAAATAGGGTTTGGGGTCAAAAATGGCAAAAAAAAACTGAAAAAGCTCACAAATCGTAAACATTTTTTTTTAATTAACTCCCCATTAAAAAAATATAACTTTAATAATAATAATCATAACTTGATGCAAGGAAGATGTTTAAATTTACTATATTTATGGTTAAGTCTTCAAATTCTGGTAGTGCATTGAGAAAATTTAATGTTAAAAATATTGCTAATTTATTAAGAATCTCTTCAAATTATTCTTAATTGGGTTAAAATTATTCTTAATTGGGATTTCAGACCATTAACGAATGAATTGATAGGTATCATGATAAACTTTTAGTAAAATACCAATGTTTTCTCACGATGTCGGAACACGTAAAAGTCCTAACATTTTCGCATTTCGTCATTATAAAGACAAACGCAGGTGCATGAAAATGAGTTCCGTTATACTAAAAAAATATCAGGAAGCGGCCTGCTGTCCCGTTTCTAACCGGATTACCAAAAATGTAGAGAATTTTAATAAATCACCAATATTCATTTTTCTCCGTGTGGAAAAATAAATAAAATATTAATTTTAAGGGAATTTTCACGCATAAAAAAATATATCACCTAGCCTGATTCTTCCGTACCTTCCTCTTTCCATCTCTTACCCTCCCACCCTTCTCAGACCTACAAAACTAAATATATTATATTCTCAGTATCGCCCTGGTTAAATGCCACCATTCATAATCAAAACGTTGCCTGGAAAAGGTTTTTGATGGCCAGATCTGAATAAGCAGGTTCTTTCCAACCGTTCTCTTCCATATCTCCTCCCATTCCCCACTCACTTCAGCTTCGCAACATACTCCAAGCGGGTATGCCATAATCCCAATATTTCCGGACAGTTGAGAACAGTTGAGTAACTCTTCAAATAAATGGAACTCAGTAAAACAGTAGGTATCACATAAAAAAATTAGTTTACTTAAATGCTAAATTACAATTTTACACGAGTATTACATATATTTACATCTATAAACAAGATCACAAGAGATCACTGATCTTCACGTCTTTCCTGACGGCATTGTTGAAGCCCTCCTTGTAGTGGTACCACACGGGACTCTTTACGATGTCGTCTATCTTGCCCACTGGAAGGTACAACACCATTAATTAGCATTTCAGACATAATCCACATTATTATAGTAGAAAAAAAACAAAATAATATAGTACAATATTGACACGTCCTAAAACGGAAATCTTCGTAGTTGGAAAGTCATAATAATAAAAAAAATAATAAAAAACTAATTTCGATTGTGCTCAGTCTGTCTGTTCCGGTTCAATGAACTCTAGAACTTTTGCTTTGAATTTTAAGAGTAATTTTAAAAATTGGAGGTTCTGTTACCCACCTATAATATAATATTTTTACAAGAAAATTATTTTAATTTAGAATCAGACTCTACGTGATTTTGAGCATGTTTTTCGTACTAAATAAATAAAATAAAAATATATACTTGTATATACAACAACATTAACAACAACTACCAAAACACAAATAACTTAACATTCGACACACAATCTAGTTTATACTTTTGATTAAGATGTTCATATAATTTGGGAGGCAGGTACGAGTACCGCAGTTACGGGAATCATTCATAGAATAATCAACGCCTCCATAGGTCAGCCAATGTAGTTCGCTACGTTTGATGACTTAGCGAGGGTGCCCGGTTTCATGGGGTGAGGTTGGTCCAGGTCTTATTGGCGGATAGGTTTGCTAACCGCAGAGATGGCGGTTGAGAGAGACCCTTTGACCTGTCCAGCAGGACTATATGGACCCAACGCTTTGACACATTGACCCCCATATTCCTACCTACCGCTCACACGTTTTTCAGAACTAACTATCCTTCCTCACTTAAAAAGACACTCCACACAATATCACCAAAGATTATAGGCATGGAGGTGAATATATTATAACTCGGGGGCACACCTGTGAAGATTTAACGTAAATTTAAAAAAAAATAAATCACTCTTCACCCAATGTATTCACTTAATTAAAACGTAATCAGTTTATATACAACAACATTAGTGACGACATCAAATATAATTAAAATTATTGATACGACATCATTCCCAACATAAATAATTAAAATAATTTAACAATCAACGCACACTATATTAATTAATTTCAACTATTCACTAAACTAAATATGAAATCAACTCATTGAGTCCTTGCCAACTGAAAGGTACATTATTAGTGACACCTTCAACATACAGGTGTTAAGAGCAGTGGAGGTTCGTGGCCTATCTCATTGGGAGTTTGGATACTAAAAAGGGAGAAAAAAATCCATGAGATTTATGAAAAAAAACCAATGTTGATCTTTTCCATATTGAATTATATTTTTCCTAAATTTAAAGGTATTTCGTCGCATCAATAATTTTATTATTATTTTAATGTACAATTCGGCTGTCGTAGGTTAGGTTAAAATTTAAATCAATTAATTAAAATCAACCCGCAAAGAACTATTTTTTTTACTATATTTTTTTAAGTATTTTGAAACTTAAAAAAAACGTGTATTTTTGCGTTTGAATGGGGATTGAACCTTCCTACCCCCGAACTGGAGTTGACAACAATACCAACCTCGCAAAATACCGATCAGGTGGGACCGACTGCTGTAATTTCATCGGATTAATTCAAATAAATGCGTGTGTGTCCGCGTACGTGATTGCAGAAACAAGCGACGACAGTGATTTTATATTTCATAGGAAAAACTAAACCCTTCCACACACTTTTCCACAAATGATCATCTAGTCAATCAACATTATGCAAGTGCATTATATAAGCAAAATAAATACAAAACAATACAAGAACAACACGTCAACTCACCAGAGATCAAATGAGAAAATAATTCACCGACTACAGATATTTTCATATCAGAGGGTTTGGCTCGGTAGAACTTCTAACACGGCCTCTAAATCCTACTGATCCCTCAACATAAATATTTTAAAAATCTTTCGTTATCCTACATGTATTTAAAATGACCGATTTTGGCAATTTTATATATAAATTTTTTGATAGATCTAATACGCCTAAATTTTTAATGAGAGAACTAGGTATAATGCCAGTAGCCGAAATAACAAATGGTAATATTTTTATAGTCTGAGAATGCCAAATTCTTTTTATCTCATTTCCTAAATCTGTGTATTTTCTTACTTTTTCAATAACAGATTTTTTAATATATAACTTACGTTTTATATACATATACAGGGTGGCCACAAAAAACGGATTTCAAAATTCCCTGATAATTCCAGGTTTTCCAGGGCAGTTTCTCTATTTTTCCCTGATATGTTTTATTTGGTATAAGGACATATCGTTCAAAAATTATTTTTAACACGATTTTCATCTACGCCAGAAAATTATTAGAGGAATTCCGTCATCTAAAGCATTTATTATTTCCTTGCACCACAATGATCTATTCAAAACAAAATAAACTTATTACAAATTTATGATATTTCGCCTGAAGACAATGTGTGTACAAATGAAAAGACCAGACAAAAATAGACAAATAAACAAAAGTAAGTACAGTAAAACCCCGATAATTCGAAAAAATGCGTAATTCGAAATTTTCGCCAAAAAAATTTCCGCAGAAAAATTTTTTCATGCAAAATTTTTTTTAATTCGAAATTCGTTAATTCGTAATTCGAAATTTATTTTTGTCCGCGCACGAATATTTGTTCGTGAAATTCGAAAAAATTTGATTTTTGCGAAAATAAATCATAATATTTCGTAAAACTGAATCTAAAAGTCAGCCGTGGCGGTAAAACGCCGAAAAATGTATTTTTACGTGGTTATACATCGTCCTAATTAGTATTATTATTTTGAAAAACTGAATCGATTTACACTGGAATGTTGTATTTTTTCAAATTTATTTCGAATATCCGAGTTTGAAGGGCCGAGAAAATACGTTTTACGCGGATATATGTCGTAGTTTTACGAGTTTACACCAAATATCTGTATTTAAAGGGTCGGCCGCGACGAAACTCGGCCGCGAAATTTCGATTTACGCGTAAATGTATCGTATGTTTACGAATTTATTTCGAATATTTGAATTTAAATGGCCCGCTGCGACGGAAATCGGCCGCGAAATCTCGATTTACGCGTAAATATATCGTATTTTTACGAATTTATTTCGAATATCTGAATTTTAAAGGGCCCGCCGCGACGGAAATCGGACGCGAAATTTCAATTTACGCGGAAATATATCGTATTTTTAGTAACTTTACTTCGAATATCCGAGTTGAAAAAATACGGGGCGACGGAAATCGGCCGAAAAATTTCGATTCACGCCGAAATATGACATATTTTTACGAATTTACTTCAAATATCTGAACTTAAAAGGCCGGCCGCGACGAAAAACTGCCGATAAAATTCGATTTACGCAGAAATATTTCATATTTTTACGAATTTACATCAAATATCTTAATTTAAAGGGTCGGCCGCGACAGAAATCGGCCGCGCATTCTCGATTTACACGGAAATATATCGTATTCGACGGAAATCGGCCGCGCATTCTCGATTTACACGGAAATATATCTTATTTTTGCGAATTTTAATTCAGATATTTGAAATAATGGGCCGGCTGCGATGGAAAATTACCGGGCATTCTCGATTTACACGGAAATATCGATATATTTTATTTTTGCGAATTTTAATTCAGATATTTGAAATAATGGGCCGGCTGCGATGGAAAATTACCGCGAAATCTCGATTTACGCGGAAATATATCGAATTTTTTTCGACTTTTAAGAGCCGGCCGCGACGGAATACGGCCGCGAATTCTCGTTTAACGCGGAAATATATCGTATTTTTACGAATTTAAATTCAGATATTGGAAATAATGGGTCGGCTGCGACGGAAAATTACCGCGAAATCTCGATTTACGCGGAAATATATCGTATTTTTACGAATATCTCAATTTAAAGGGTAGGCCGCGACCGAAATCGGCAGCGAAATCTCGATTTACGCGTAAATATATAGCATTTTTACGAATTTATTGCGAATATCTGAATTTAAAGGGCCCGCCGCTACGGTAAATTTACAACTAAAATACCACCCGGATTTGAAGAGGCGGCCGAGAAAATCGATTTTCGGCGTATTTTTTTTTTTTTTTTTTTCATAAAATTTCGAATTACGTGGGAATTCGTTAATTCGAAATTTGATTTTTGATGTCCCGTGGATTTCGAATTAACGAGGTTCTATTGTATTGACACTTTGTAAAAATGTTGATAATGATGATCTTTAAATTTTATTACGACCGTACTGGGTGTCCGACCCTTTTGACACTTTGTTGTAACTTTGCTACCTTTTTCTTTACAGATTTCGCACCTACATAGTATAGGGGAAAAACCAAGGCGGGTGGTTTACGACATGATTGTGTTGCAAGGGCTATTTACGAAAATAATAATAAAAAAATACCTACTTATCTAGTTTGTCTTTGTCGGCATATCTTTTGTTACACACGCCGCAAGTAAAAGTAATAAAACACAAGTTTGGGACTTCACAAATCGTAAATAACGAATTTCGTTTTATTTTTGGAATTCCCTGATATTTTAAGAATATTTTAAAATTCCCTGACATTTCCCTGATAATTCCCGGTTCGGTAAAATTCCCTGATAATTCCCGGTTTTCCCGGTTTTCCAGGTCTGTGGCCACCCTGATATAGTTTTTATTGTTGTTAGATACGAGTACTATCACTATTGAGATGTTTTAATATTTTTTATCCTTGTGTTAATATTATTATTATGTTATAATGTGCATGTATGTGTATACCATTATGAATTTGCATAAATTGTACAATGTGTAAGTAAATTTACATGTAAGTTATATATACATACATTTACAAATCTCCCTTAAACTAAGTAAAAAAAAAGTTAAAAGCACCCATTGTAAAGAATAGTAGTTTGTTGGGTCTTTTCTCTTGTCCTGTATTATTTATAGTGTATTATAATATATTTTTTTAATACTATATGTACCTATTTTAAAATAGTTTTAAATTTAAAAATCAAAATTAATGTGAAAAACTGTTCATTTTTTAATATAGAAATGTAACCTAGTCAGTAATTGTAAAAAAACGGAAAACACGATTATCACAGAAAAAAAATCTGTTGATTCTATTACTATTGTCGACAAATCTCACAGGTGCAGGGCACTCAGGCAGCTAATAGGGAATATATACTAACTAACTAACTAACAAACCATCACGCCGTTTCCCCGCAGGGGTAGGCAGAGAGGACGGACCGCCAAACAACTCGGTCTTGGCAAACACTCCTCTCATTCACATTCATACATCATCTCATACATACTCTTCTATTATTCTGACATTATTCTTAACATGATTAGGATAAAGGGCGAAGGATGGGAAGAAATGGACAAGTAGATTGATCTAGTTTTAGTGAGATTATGTAATGGACATGCAGATTGAGTGATCTAGTTTTAATGAGATTATGTAATGGACATGCAGATTGAGTGATCTAGTTTGAGTGAGATTATGTAATGGACATGCAGATTGAGTGATCTAGTTTAAGTAAGATTATGTAATGGACATGCAGATTGAGTGATCTAGTTTGAGTGAGATTATGTAATGGACATGCAGATTGAGTGATCTAGTTTGAGTGAGATTATGTAATGGACATGCAGATTGAGTGATCTAGTTTGAGTGAGATTATGTAATGGACATGCAGATTGAGTGATCTAGTTTGAGTGAGATTATGTAATGGACATGCAGATTGAGTGATCTAGTTTGAGTGAGATTATGTAATGGACATGCAGATTGAGTGATCTAGTTTGAGTGAGATTATGTAATGGACATGCAGATTGAGTGATCTAGTTTTAGTGAGATTATCTAATGGACATGCAGATTGAGTGATCTAGTTTGAGGGAGATAGTGTAATGAATTTTCGTTTCATGTCCCAAAATTCAAATTTAGAGTTAAAAATGTCAATGTGGTAATAATTTAAGTTAAATGAATTTGTGGATCGGTAGATAGTGCGGTTTTGAGTTGGTCTTGCAAAGAGGGAGATGAAAAGTAAGTGATTTTCTTCTGTTGCGATTTGGAATACGGTATGATAAGCGTTGAAGAAGATCAGGACTATTAACTAAAGCAACGATTTAAAATAACATTACTGAATCCGCTAATTCTTTAGCAAAAAAATTTGGACAGCGTTACAGTGTCCAACATCGGGGCATTATGGACAATGTAACGTTGTCTGAAACATTGGCTAAAGAAGGAGGAAGGGCGATACGGCATAATAACTCAAAAAAATTATCAAAATAATAGATACTTTTGGCCGAAAATCTCAATTCATACCTTGAATGAAATGTCTAAAGGACCTTAAAACTTTTTTGCATAAACAATATAACCATCATCTCAAATGTTAACAATGTTAAAATAAGGAGTCGTGTAACTTGTCAAATCATCTGCCGTAAAATAAAAAAAATAACACTTTTTATAGTTTTTAATTGTTATTTTTGCAAAAAATCATATTCCCCGATTCAAAGATTCACTATTTACAACTAAGACTACTATATTATAATGGTGTGAATACGTAAGATTACAAAGAATAAAAACGAGTTAATTGCAAATTTCATATAAATAACATGGTGTGAATAAGTAAGATTACAAAGAATAAAAAATAGTTAATTGCAAATTTCATATAAATTATATGGTGTGAATACGTAAGATTACAAAGAATAAAAACTAGTTAATTGAAAATTTCATATAAATTACAATGAAAACAATCATTAGATTCGCAGAAATCTATTCATCCGCAGTTAATACACCGTGAGCTGATGTTAAACGGATTGTATTATCTGTAATTACTATTTCGGGTGACGGCAACTGTTCCGGGGTATGTAAACACTCCCACCCCTACCCACCACCCCTCGGAGGCACCCTGCAGCGGCGGGGTTAACATGAAACACAAGACAAATTTGCTCAGTGTAATTGGTCCAACAATTGCCATCATCCGAATCCAGCGTCACCATTAGTGGAGGAATGTCTAATTTACCAGGAAAGTTTAATGCCATGTTTAGCCAGCGAGTAATTATATCTCGATTTCAAATTAACTATTAAATTTTGAGATTCCTTGTATAACAATGATAAAGAAATTATATTATGTAACAAAGAGGAACTGAAAACAATTGAATAAATTAACATTATAATAATGGCGAAATCAGTACCTTTCTTAGCAGTGGTGGCCGAAGAGCAATTGAAGAAATTAACTTTATAATAATGGAAAAATCATTACCTTTCCTAGCAGTGGTGGCCGAAGAGCAAGTGACAAAAGAAATGAACAGTAAAATAATAAAAAAATCAGTACCTTTCCTAGCAGTGGTGGTTGAAGAGCAATTGAAGATATTAACTTCATAATAATGGAAAAATCATTACCTTTCCTAGCAATGGTGGCCGAAGAGCAAGTGACATAATAAATGAACAGTATAATAATAACAAAATCAGTACCTTTCCTAGCAGTGGTGGCTGGAGAGCAATTGAAGAAATTAACATTATAATAATGGCAAAATCAGTACCTTTCCTAGCAGTGGTGGCCGAAGAGCAAGTGACAAAAGAAATGAACAGTATAATAATAACAAAATCAGTACCTTTCCTAGCAGTGGTGGCCGGAGAGCAATTGAAGAAATTAACTTTATAGTAATGGCGAAATCAATACCTTTCCTAGCAGTGGTGGCCGAAGAGCAATTGAAGATATTATCTTCATAATAATGAAAAAAATCATTACCTTTCCTAGCAGTGGTGGCCGAAGAGCAAGTGACATAATAAATGAACAGTATAATAATAAAAAAATCAGTACCTTTCCTAGCAGTGGTGGCTGGAGAGCAATTGAAGAAATTAACATTATAATAATGGCAAAATCAGTACCTTTCCTAGCAGTGGTGGCCGAAGAGCAAGTGACAAAAGAAATTAACAGTATAATAATAACAAAATCAGTATCTTTCCTAGCAGTGGTGGCCGGAGAGCAATTGAAGAAATTAACTTTATAGTAATGGCGAAATCAATACCTTTCCTAGCAGTGGTGGCCGAAGAGCAATTGAAGATATTATCTTCATAATAATGAAAAAATCATAACCTTTCCTAGCAGTGGTGGGCGAAGAGCAAGTGACAAAAGAAATAAACAGTATAATAATAACAAAATCAGTACCTTTCCTAGCAGTGGTGGCCGGAGAGCAATTGAAGAAATTAACTTTATAATAATAACAAAATTATTACCTTTCCTAGCAGTGGTGGCCGAAGAGCAAGTGACAAAAGAAATTAACAGTATAATAATAACAAAATCAGTACCTTTCCTAGCAGTGGTGGCTGGAGAGCGATTGAAGAAATTAACATTATAATAATGGCAAAATCAGTACCTTTCCTAGCAGTGGTGGCCGAAGAGCAAGTGACAAAAGAAATATACAGTATAATAATAACAAAATCAGTACCTTTCCTAGCAGTGGTGGCCGAAGAGCAAGTGACAAAAGAAATGAACAGTATAATAATAACAAAATCAGTACCTTTCCTAGCAGTGGTGGCCGGAGAGCAATTGAAGAAATTAACTTTATAGTAATGGCGAAATCAATACCTTTCCTAGCAGTGGTGGCCGAAGAGCAATTGAAGATATTATCTTCATAATAATGAAAAAAATCATTACCTTTCCTAGCAGTGGTGGCCGAAGAGCAAGTGACATAATAAATGAACAGTATAATAATAAAAAAATCAGTACCTTTCCTAGCAGTGGTGGCTGGAGAGCAATTGAAGAAATTAACATTATAATAATGGCAAAATCAGTACCTTTCCTAGCAGTGGTGGCCGAAGAGCAAGTGACAAAAGAAATTAACAGTATAATAATAACAAAATCAGTATCTTTCCTAGCAGTGGTGGCCGGAGAGCAATTGAAGAAATTAACTTTATAGTAATGGCGAAATCAATACCTTTCCTAGCAGTGGTGGCCAAAGAGCAATTGAAGATATTATCTTCATAATAATGAAAAAATCATAACCTTTCCTAGCAGTGGTGGCCGAAGAGCAAGTGACAAAAGAAATAAACAGTATAATAATAACAAAATCAGTACCTTTCCTAGCAGTGGTGGCCGGAGAGCAATTGAAGAAATTAACTTTATAGTAATGGCGAAATCAATACCTTTCCTAGCAGTGGTGGCCAAAGAGCAATTGAAGATATTATCTTCATAATAATGAAAAAATCATTACCTTTCCTAGCAGTGGTGGCCGAAGAGCAAGTGACAAAAGAAATAAACAGTATAATAATAACAAAATAGGTACCTTTCCTAGCAGTGGTGGCCGGAGAGCAATTGAAGAAATTAACTTTATAATAATGGAAAAATTATTACCTTTCCTAGCAGTGGTGGCCGAAGAGCAAGTGACAAAAGAAATTAACAGTATAATAATAACAAAATCAGTACCTTTCCTAGCAGTGGTGGCTGGAGAGCGATTGAAGAAATTAACATTATAATAATGGCAAAATCAGTACCTTTCCTAGCAGTGGTGGCCGAAGAGAAAGTGACAAAATAAATTAACAGTATAATAACAACAAAATCAGTACCTTTCCTTGCAGTGGTGGCTGGAGAGAAATTGAAGAAATTAACATTATAATAATGGCAAAATCAGTACCTTTCATAGCAGTGGTGGCCGGAGAGCAAGTGACAAAAGAAATGAACAGTATAATAATAACAAAATCAGTACCTTTCCGAGCAGTGGTGGCTGGAGAGCGATTGAAGAAATTAACATTATAATAATGGCAAAATCAGTACCTTTCCTAGCAGTGGTGGCCGAAGAGAAAGTGACAAAATAAATTAACAGTATAATAACAACAAAATCAGTACCTTTCCTTGCAGTGGTGGCTGGAGAGAAATTGAAGAAATTAACATTATAATAATGGCAAAATCAGTACCTTTCCTAGCAGTGGTGGCCGGAGAGCAAGTGACAAAAGAAATGAACAGTATAATAATAACAAAATCAGTACCTTTCCGAGCAGTGGTGGCCGGAGAGCAATTGAAGAAATTAACTTTATAGTAATGGCGAAATCAATACCTTTCCTAGCAGTGGTGGCCGAAGAGCAATTGAAGATATTAACTTCATAATAATGAAAAAATCATTACGTTTCCTAGCAGTGGTGGCCGAAGAGCAAGTGACACAAGAAATGAACAGTATAATAATAACAAAATCAGTACCTTTCCTAGCAGTGGTGGTTGAAGAGCAATTGAAGATATTAACTTCATAATAATGGAAAAATCATTACCTTTCCTAGCAATGGTGGCCGAAGAGCAAGTGACAAAATAAATTAACAGTATAATAATAACAAAATCAGTACCTTTCCTTGCAGTGGTGGCTGGAGAGCAATTGAAGAAATTAACATTATAATAATGGCAAAATCAGTACCTTTCCTAGCAGTGGTGGCCGAAGAGCAAGTGACAAAAGAAATTAACAGTATAATAATAACAAAATCAGTATCTTTCCTAGCAGTGGTGGCCGGAGAGCAATTGAAGAAATTAACTTTATAGTAATGGCGAAATCAATACCTTTCCTAGCAGTGGTGGCCGAAGAGCAAGTGACAAAAGAAATAAACAGTATAATAATAACAAAATCAGTACCTTTCCTAGCAGTGGTGGCCGGAGAGCAATTGAAGAAATTAACTTTATAGTAATGGCGAAATCAATACCTTTCCTAGCAGTGGTGGCCAAAGAGCAATTGAAGATATTATCTTCATAATAATGAAAAAATCATTACCTTTCCTAGCAGTGGTGGCCGAAGAGCAAGTGACAAAAGAAATAAACAGTATAATAATAACAAAATAGGTACCTTTCCTAGCAGTGGTGGCCGGAGAGCAATTGAAGAAATTAACTTTATAATAATGGAAAAATTATTACCTTTCCTAGCAGTGGTGGCCGAAGAGCAAGTGACAAAAGAAATTAACAGTATAATAATAACAAAATCAGTACCTTTCCTAGCAGTGGTGGCTGGAGAGCGATTGAAGAAATTAACATTATAATAATGGCAAAATCAGTACCTTTCCTAGCAGTGGTGGCCGAAGAGAAAGTGACAAAATAAATTAACAGTATAATAACAACAAAATCAGTACCTTTCCTTGCAGTGGTGGCTGGAGAGAAATTGAAGAAATTAACATTATAATAATGGCAAAATCAGTACCTTTCATAGCAGTGGTGGCCGGAGAGCAAGTGACAAAAGAAATGAACAGTATAATAATAACAAAATCAGTACCTTTCCGAGCAGTGGTGGCTGGAGAGCGATTGAAGAAATTAACATTATAATAATGGCAAAATCAGTACCTTTCCTAGCAGTGGTGGCCGAAGAGAAAGTGACAAAATAAATTAACAGTATAATAACAACAAAATCAGTACCTTTCCTTGCAGTGGTGGCTGGAGAGAAATTGAAGAAATTAACATTATAATAATGGCAAAATCAGTACCTTTCCTAGCAGTGGTGGCCGGAGAGCAAGTGACAAAAGAAATGAACAGTATAATAATAACAAAATCAGTACCTTTCCGAGCAGTGGTGGCCGGAGAGCAATTGAAGAAATTAACTTTATAGTAATGGCGAAATCAATACCTTTCCTAGCAGTGGTGGCCGAAGAGCAATTGAAGATATTAACTTCATAATAATGAAAAAATCATTACGTTTCCTAGCAGTGGTGGCCGAAGAGCAAGTGACACAAGAAATGAACAGTATAATAATAACAAAATCAGTACCTTTCCTAGCAGTGGTGGTTGAAGAGCAATTGAAGATATTAACTTCATAATAATGGAAAAATCATTACCTTTCCTAGCAATGGTGGCCGAAGAGCAAGTGACAAAATAAATTAACAGTATAATAATAACAAAATCAGTACCTTTCCTTGCAGTGGTGGCTGGAGAGCAATTGAAGAAATTAACATTATAATAATGGCAAAATCAGTACCTTTCCTAGCAGTGGTGGCCGAAGAGCAAGTGACAAAAGAAATTAACAGTATAATAATAACAAAATCAGTATCTTTCCTAGCAGTGGTGGCCGGAGAGCAATTGAAGAAATTAACTTTATAGTAATGGCGAAATCAATACCTTTCCTAGCAGTGGTGGCCGAAGAGCAATTGAAGATATTATCTTCATAATAATGAAAAAATCATAACCTTTCCTAGCAGTGGTGGCCGAAGAGCAAGTGACAAAAGAAATAAACAGTATAATAATAACAAAATCAGTACCTTTCCTTGCAGTGGTGGCTGGAGAGCAATTGAAGAAATTAACATTATAATAATGGCAAAATCAGTACCTTTCCTAGCAGTGGTGGCCGAAGAGCAAGTGACAAAAGAAATAAACAGTATAATAATAACAAAATTATTACCTTTCCTAGCAGTGGTGGCCGAAGAGCAAGTGACAAAAGAAATTAACAGTATAATAATAACAAAATCAGTACCTTTCCTAGCAGTGGTGGCTGGAGAGCGATTGAAGAAATTAACATTATAATAATGGCAAAATCAGTACCTTTCCTAGCAGTGGTGGCCGAAGAGCAAGTGACAAAAGAAATATACAGTATAATAATAACAAAATCAGTACCTTTCCTAGCAGTGGTGGCCGGAGAGCAATTGAAGATATTAACTTCATAATAATGAAAAAATCATTACCTTTCCTAGCAGTGGTGGCCGAAGAGCAAGTGACAAAAGAAATGAACAGTGTAATAATAACAAAATCAGTACCTTTCCTAGCAGTGGTGGCCGGAGAGCAATTGAAGAAATTAACTTTATAGTAATGGCGAAATCAATACCTTTCCTAGCAGTGGTGGCCGAAGAGTAATTGAAGATATTAACTTCATAATAATGAAAAAATCATTACGTTTCCTAGCAGTGGTGGCCGAAGAGCAAGTGACACAAGAAATGAACAGTATAATAATAACAAAATCAGTACCTTTCCTAGCAGTGGTGGTTGAAGAGCAATTGAAGATATTAACTTCATAATAATGGAAAAATCATTACCTTTCCTAGCAATGGTGGCCGAAGAGCAAGTGAAAAAATAAATTAACAGTATAATAATAACAAAATCAGTATCTTTCCTTGCAGTGGTGGCTGGAGAGCAATTGAAGAAATTAACATTATAATAATGGCAAAATCAGTACCTTTCCTAGCAGTGGTGGCCGAAGAGCAAGTGACAAAAGAAATGAACAGTATAATAATAACAAAATCAGTATCTTTCCTAGCAGTGGTGGCCGGAGAGAAATTGAAGAAATTAACTTTATAGTAATGGCGAAATCAATACCTTTCCTAGCAGTGGTGGCCGAAGAGCAATTGAAGATATTATCTTCATAATAATGAAAAAATCATAACCTTTCCTAGCAGTGGTGGCCGAAGAGCAAGTGACATAATAAATGAACAGTATAATAATAAAAAAATCAGTACCTTTCCTAGCAGTGGTGGCTGGAGAGCAATTGAAGAAATTAACATTATAATAATGGCAAAATCAGTACCTTTCCTAGCAGTGGTGGCCGAAGAGCAAGTGACAAAAGAAATTAACAGTATAATAATAACAAAATCAGTATCTTTCCTAGCAGTGGTGGCCGGAGAGCAATTGAAGAAATTAACTTTATAGTAATGGCGAAATCAATACCTTTCCTAGCAGTGGTGGCCAAAGAGCAATTGAAGATATTATCTTCATAATAATGAAAAAATCATAACCTTTCCTAACAGTGGTGGCCGAAGAGCAAGTGACAAAAGAAATAAACAGTATAATAATAACAAAATCAGTACCTTTCCTAGCAGTGGTGGCCGGAGAGCAATTGAAGAAATTAACTTTATAGTAATGGCGAAATCAATACCTTTCCTAGCAGTGGTGGCCAAAGAGCAATTGAAGATATTATCTTCATAATAATGAAAAAATCATTACCTTTCCTAGCAGTGGTGGCCGAAGAGCAAGTGACAAAAGAAATAAACAGTATAATAATAACAAAATAGGTACCTTTCCTAGCAGTGGTGGCCGGAGAGCAATTGAAGAAATTAACTTTATAATAATGGAAAAATTATTACCTTTCCTAGCAGTGGTGGCCGAAGAGCAAGTGACAAAAGAAATTAACAGTATAATAATAACAAAATCAGTACCTTTCCTAGCAGTGGTGGCTGGAGAGCGATTGAAGAAATTAACATTATAATAATGGCAAAATCAGTACCTTTCCTAGCAGTGGTGGCCGAAGAGAAAGTGACAAAATAAATTAACAGTATAATAACAACAAAATCAGTACCTTTCCTTGCAGTGGTGGCTGGAGAGAAATTGAAGAAATTAACATTATAATAATGGCAAAATCAGTACCTTTCCTAGCAGTGGTGGCCGGAGAGCAAGTGACAAAAGAAATGAACAGTATAATAATAACAAAATCAGTACCTTTCCGAGCAGTGGTGGCTGGAGAGCGATTGAAGAAATTAACATTATAATAATGGCAAAATCAGTACCTTTCCTAGCAGTGGTGGCCGAAGAGAAAGTGACAAAATAAATTAACAGTATAATAACAACAAAATCAGTACCTTTCCTTGCAGTGGTGGCTGGAGAGAAATTGAAGAAATTAACATTAT
Source organism: Hesperophylax magnus (assembly GCA_026573805.1). Lineage (NCBI taxonomy): Eukaryota > Metazoa > Arthropoda > Insecta > Trichoptera > Limnephilidae > Hesperophylax > Hesperophylax magnus. The sequence continues at coordinate 12,556,469 of JAIUSX010000002.1, forward strand.
AATAATGGCAAAATCAGTACCTTTCCTAGCAGTGGTGGCCGGAGAGCAAGTGACAAAAGAAATGAACAGTATAATAATAACAAAATCAGTACCTTTCCGAGCAGTGGTGGCCGGAGAGCAATTGAAGAAATTAACTTTATAGTAATGGCGAAATCAATACCTTTCCTAGCAGTGGTGGCCGAAGAGCAATTGAAGATATTAACTTCATAATAATGAAAAAATCATTACGTTTCCTAGCAGTGGTGGCCGAAGAGCAAGTGACACAAGAAATGAACAGTATAATAATAACAAAATCAGTACCTTTCCTAGCAGTGGTGGTTGAAGAGCAATTGAAGATATTAACTTCATAATAATGGAAAAATCATTACCTTTCCTAGCAATGGTGGCCGAAGAGCAAGTGACAAAATAAATTAACAGTATAATAATAACAAAATCAGTACCTTTCCTTGCAGTGGTGGCTGGAGAGCAATTGAAGAAATTAACATTATAATAATGGCAAAATCAGTACCTTTCCTAGCAGTGGTGGCCGAAGAGCAAGTGACAAAAGAAATTAACAGTATAATAATAACAAAATCAGTATCTTTCCTAGCAGTGGTGGCCGGAGAGCAATTGAAGAAATTAACTTTATAGTAATGGCGAAATCAATACCTTTCCTAGCAGTGGTGGCCGAAGAGCAATTGAAGATATTATCTTCATAATAATGAAAAAATCATAACCTTTCCTAGCAGTGGTGGCCGAAGAGCAAGTGACAAAAGAAATAAACAGTATAATAATAACAAAATCAGTACCTTTCCTAGCAGTGGTGGCCGGAGAGCAATTGAAGAAATTAACTTTATAATAATAACAAAATTATTACCTTTCCTAGCAGTGGTGGCCGAAGAGCAAGTGACAAAAGAAATTAACAGTATAATAATAACAAAATCAGTACCTTTCCTAGCAGTGGTGGCTGGAGAGCGATTGAAGAAATTAACATTATAATAATGGCAAAATCAGTACCTTTCCTAGCAGTGGTGGCCGAAGAGCAAGTGACAAAAGAAATATACAGTATAATAATAACAAAATCAGTACCTTTCCTAGCAGTGGTGGCCGGAGAGCAATTGAAGATATTAACTTCATAATAATGAAAAAATCATTACGTTTCCTAGCAGTGGTGGCCGAAGAGCAAGTGACACAAGAAATGAACAGTATAATAATAACAAAATCAGTACCTTTCCTAGCAGTGGTGGTTGAAGAGCAATTGAAGATATTAACTTCATAATAATGGAAAAATCATTACCTTTCCTAGCAGTGGTGGCCGAAGAGCAAGTGACAAAAGAAATGAACAGTGTAATAATAACAAAATCAGTACCTTTCCTAGCAGTGGTGGCCGGAGAGCAATTGAAGAAATTAACTTTATAGTAATGGCGAAATCAATACCTTTCCTAGCAGTGGTGGCCGAAGAGCAATTGAAGATATTAACTTCATAATAATGAAAAAATCATTACGTTTCCTAGCAGTGGTGGCCGAAGAGCAAGTGACACAAGAAATGAACAGTATAATAATAACAAAATCAGTACCTTTCCTAGCAGTGGTGGTTGAAGAGCAATTGAAGATATTAACTTCATAATAATGGAAAAATCATTACCTTTCCTAGCAATGGTGGCCGAAGAGCAAGTGACAAAATAAATTAACAGTATAATAATAACAAAATCAGTATCTTTCCTTGCAGTGGTGGCTGGAGAGCAATTGAAGAAATTAACATTATAATAATGGCAAAATCAGTACCTTTCCTAGCAGTGGTGGCCGAAGAGCAAGTGACAAAAGAAATTAACAGTATAATAATAACAAAATCAGTATCTTTCCTAGCAGTGGTGGCCGGAGAGCAATTGAAGAAATTAACTTTATAGTAATGGCGAAATCAATACCTTTCCTAGCAGTGGTGGCCGAAGAGCAATTGAAGATATTATCTTCATAATAATGAAAAAATCATAACCTTTCCTAGCAGTGGTGGCCGAAGAGCAAGTGACAAAAGAAATAAACAGTATAATAATAACAAAATCAGTACCTTTCCTAGCAGTGGTGGCCGGAGAGCAATTGAAGAAATTAACTTTATAATAATAACAAAATTATTACCTTTCCTAGCAGTGGTGGCCGAAGAGCAAGTGACAAAAGAAATTAACAGTATAATAATAACAAAATCAGTACCTTTCCTAGCAGTGGTGGCTGGAGAGCGATTGAAGAAATTAACATTATAATAATGGCAAAATCAGTACCTTTCCTAGCAGTGGTGGCCGAAGAGCAAGTGACAAAAGAAATATACAGTATAATAATAACAAAATCAGTACCTTTCCTAGCAGTGGTGGCCGAAGAGCAAGTGACAAAAGAAATGAACAGTATAATAATAACAAAATCAGTACCTTTCCTAGCAGTGGTGGCCGGAGAGCAATTGAAGAAATTAACTTTATAGTAATGGCGAAATCAATACCTTTCCTAGCAGTGGTGGCGGAAGAGCAATTGAAGATATTATCTTCATAATAATGAAAAAATCATTACCTTTCCTAGCAGTGGTGGCCGAAGAGCAAGTGACATAATAAATGAACAGTATAATAATAACAAAAACAGTACCTTTCCTAGCAGTGGTGGCCGGAGAGCAATTGAAGAAATTAACTTTATAGTAATGGCGAAATCAATACCTTTCCTAGCAGTGGTGGCCGAAGAGCAATTGAAGATATTAACTTCATAATAATGAAAAAATCATTACGTTTCCTAGCAGTGGTGGCCGAAGAGCAAGTGACACAAGAAATGAACAGTAATAATAACAAAATCAGTACCTTTCCTAGCAGTGGTGGCCGGAGAGCAATTGAAGATATTAACTTCATAATAATGAAAAAATCATTACCTTTCCTAGCAGTGGTGGCCGAAGAGCAAGTGACACAAGAAATGAACAGTATAATAATAACAAAATCAGTACCTTTCCTAGCAGTGGTGGTTGAAGAGCAATTGAAGATATTAACTTCATAATAATGGAAAAATCATTACCTTTCCTAGCAATGGTGGCCGAAGAGCAAGTGACATAATAAATGAACAGTATAATAATAACAAAATCAGTACCTTTCCTAGCAGTGGTGGCTGGAGAGCAATTGAAGAAATTAACATTATAATAATGGCAAAATCAGTACCTTTCCTAGCAGTGGTGGCCGAAGAGCAAGTGACAAAAGAAATGAACAGTATAATAATAACAAAATCAGTACCTTTCCTAGCAGTGGTGGCCGGAGAGCAATTGAAGAAATTAACTTTATAGTAATGGCGAAATCAATACCTTTCCTAGCAGTGGTGGCGGAAGAGCAATTGAAGATATTATCTTCATAATAATGAAAAAATCATTACCTTTCCTAGCAGTGGTGGCCGAAGAGCAAGTGACATAATAAATGAACAGTATAATAATAACAAAAACAGTACCTTTCCTAGCAGTGGTGGCCGGAGAGCAATTGAAGAAATTAACTTTATAGTAATGGCGAAATCAATACCTTTCCTAGCAGTGGTGGCCGAAGAGCAATTGAAGATATTAACTTCATAATAATGAAAAAATCATTACGTTTCCTAGCAGTGGTGGCCGAAGAGCAAGTGACACAAGAAATGAACAGTAATAATAACAAAATCAGTACCTTTCCTAGCAGTGGTGGCCGGAGAGCAATTGAAGATATTAACTTCATAATAATGAAAAAATCATTACCTTTCCTAGCAGTGGTGGCCGAAGAGCAAGTGACAAAAGAAATGAACAGTGTAATAATAACAAAATCAGTACCTTTCCTAGCAGTGGTGGCCGGAGAGCAATTGAAGAAATTAACTTTATAGTAATGGCGAAATCAATCTTTCCTAGCAGTGGTGGCCGAAGAGCAATTGAAGATATTAACTTCATAATAATGAAAAAATCATTACGTTTCCTAGCAGTGGTGGCCGAAGAGCAAGTGACACAAGAAATGAACAGTATAATAATAACAAAATCAGTACCTTTCCTAGCAGTGGTGGTTGAAGAGCAATTGAAGATATTAACTTCATAATAATGGAAAAATCATTACCTTTCCTAGCAATGGTGGCCGAAGAGCAAGTGACAAAATAAATTAACAGTATAATAATAACAAAATCAGTACCTTTCCTTGCAGTGGTGGCTGGAGAGCAATTGAAGAAATTAACATTATAATAATGGCAAAATCAGTACCTTTCCTAGCAGTGGTGGCCGAAGAGCAAGTGACAAAAGAAATTAACAGTATAATAATAACAAAATCAGTATCTTTCCTAGCAGTGGTGGCCGGAGAGCAATTGAAGAAATTAACTTTATAGTAATGGCGAAATCAATACCTTTCCTAGCAGTGGTGGCCAAAGAGCAATTGAAGATATTATCTTCATAATAATGAAAAAATCATAACCTTTCCTAGCAGTGGTGGCCGAAGAGCAAGTGACAAAAGAAATAAACAGTATAATAATAACAAAATCAGTACCTTTCCTAGCAGTGGTGGCCGGAGAGCAATTGAAGAAATTAACTTTATAGTAATGGCGAAATCAATACCTTTCCTAGCAGTGGTGGCCAAAGAGCAATTGAAGATATTATCTTCATAATAATGAAAAAATCATTACCTTTCCTAGCAGTGGTGGCCGAAGAGCAAGTGACAAAAGAAATAAACAGTATAATAATAACAAAATAGGTACCTTTCCTAGCAGTGGTGGCCGGAGAGCAATTGAAGAAATTAACTTTATAATAATGGAAAAATTATTACCTTTCCTAGCAGTGGTGGCCGAAGAGCAAGTGACAAAAGAAATTAACAGTATAATAATAACAAAATCAGTACCTTTCCTAGCAGTGGTGGCTGGAGAGCGATTGAAGAAATTAACATTATAATAATGGCAAAATCAGTACCTTTCCTAGCAGTGGTGGCCGAAGAGAAAGTGACAAAATAAATTAACAGTATAATAACAACAAAATCAGTACCTTTCCTTGCAGTGGTGGCTGGAGAGAAATTGAAGAAATTAACATTATAATAATGGCAAAATCAGTACCTTTCATAGCAGTGGTGGCCGGAGAGCAAGTGACAAAAGAAATGAACAGTATAATAATAACAAAATCAGTACCTTTCCGAGCAGTGGTGGCTGGAGAGCGATTGAAGAAATTAACATTATAATAATGGCAAAATCAGTACCTTTCCTAGCAGTGGTGGCCGAAGAGAAAGTGACAAAATAAATTAACAGTATAATAACAACAAAATCAGTACCTTTCCTTGCAGTGGTGGCTGGAGAGAAATTGAAGAAATTAACATTATAATAATGGCAAAATCAGTACCTTTCCTAGCAGTGGTGGCCGGAGAGCAAGTGACAAAAGAAATGAACAGTATAATAATAACAAAATCAGTACCTTTCCGAGCAGTGGTGGCCGGAGAGCAATTGAAGAAATTAACTTTATAGTAATGGCGAAATCAATACCTTTCCTAGCAGTGGTGGCCGAAGAGCAATTGAAGATATTAACTTCATAATAATGAAAAAATCATTACGTTTCCTAGCAGTGGTGGCCGAAGAGCAAGTGACACAAGAAATGAACAGTATAATAATAACAAAATCAGTACCTTTCCTAGCAGTGGTGGTTGAAGAGCAATTGAAGATATTAACTTCATAATAATGGAAAAATCATTACCTTTCCTAGCAATGGTGGCCGAAGAGCAAGTGACAAAATAAATTAACAGTATAATAATAACAAAATCAGTACCTTTCCTTGCAGTGGTGGCTGGAGAGCAATTGAAGAAATTAACATTATAATAATGGCAAAATCAGTACCTTTCCTAGCAGTGGTGGCCGAAGAGCAAGTGACAAAAGAAATTAACAGTATAATAATAACAAAATCAGTATCTTTCCTAGCAGTGGTGGCCGGAGAGCAATTGAAGAAATTAACTTTATAGTAATGGCGAAATCAATACCTTTCCTAGCAGTGGTGGCCGAAGAGCAAGTGACAAAAGAAATAAACAGTATAATAATAACAAAATCAGTACCTTTCCTAGCAGTGGTGGCCGGAGAGCAATTGAAGAAATTAACTTTATAGTAATGGCGAAATCAATACCTTTCCTAGCAGTGGTGGCCAAAGAGCAATTGAAGATATTATCTTCATAATAATGAAAAAATCATTACCTTTCCTAGCAGTGGTGGCCGAAGAGCAAGTGACAAAAGAAATAAACAGTATAATAATAACAAAATAGGTACCTTTCCTAGCAGTGGTGGCCGGAGAGCAATTGAAGAAATTAACTTTATAATAATGGAAAAATTATTACCTTTCCTAGCAGTGGTGGCCGAAGAGCAAGTGACAAAAGAAATTAACAGTATAATAATAACAAAATCAGTACCTTTCCTAGCAGTGGTGGCTGGAGAGCGATTGAAGAAATTAACATTATAATAATGGCAAAATCAGTACCTTTCCTAGCAGTGGTGGCCGAAGAGAAAGTGACAAAATAAATTAACAGTATAATAACAACAAAATCAGTACCTTTCCTTGCAGTGGTGGCTGGAGAGAAATTGAAGAAATTAACATTATAATAATGGCAAAATCAGTACCTTTCATAGCAGTGGTGGCCGGAGAGCAAGTGACAAAAGAAATGAACAGTATAATAATAACAAAATCAGTACCTTTCCGAGCAGTGGTGGCTGGAGAGCGATTGAAGAAATTAACATTATAATAATGGCAAAATCAGTACCTTTCCTAGCAGTGGTGGCCGAAGAGAAAGTGACAAAATAAATTAACAGTATAATAACAACAAAATCAGTACCTTTCCTTGCAGTGGTGGCTGGAGAGAAATTGAAGAAATTAACATTATAATAATGGCAAAATCAGTACCTTTCCTAGCAGTGGTGGCCGGAGAGCAAGTGACAAAAGAAATGAACAGTATAATAATAACAAAATCAGTACCTTTCCGAGCAGTGGTGGCCGGAGAGCAATTGAAGAAATTAACTTTATAGTAATGGCGAAATCAATACCTTTCCTAGCAGTGGTGGCCGAAGAGCAATTGAAGATATTAACTTCATAATAATGAAAAAATCATTACGTTTCCTAGCAGTGGTGGCCGAAGAGCAAGTGACACAAGAAATGAACAGTATAATAATAACAAAATCAGTACCTTTCCTAGCAGTGGTGGTTGAAGAGCAATTGAAGATATTAACTTCATAATAATGGAAAAATCATTACCTTTCCTAGCAATGGTGGCCGAAGAGCAAGTGACAAAATAAATTAACAGTATAATAATAACAAAATCAGTACCTTTCCTTGCAGTGGTGGCTGGAGAGCAATTGAAGAAATTAACATTATAATAATGGCAAAATCAGTACCTTTCCTAGCAGTGGTGGCCGAAGAGCAAGTGACAAAAGAAATTAACAGTATAATAATAACAAAATCAGTATCTTTCCTAGCAGTGGTGGCCGGAGAGCAATTGAAGAAATTAACTTTATAGTAATGGCGAAATCAATACCTTTCCTAGCAGTGGTGGCCGAAGAGCAATTGAAGATATTATCTTCATAATAATGAAAAAATCATAACCTTTCCTAGCAGTGGTGGCCGAAGAGCAAGTGACAAAAGAAATAAACAGTATAATAATAACAAAATCAGTACCTTTCCTTGCAGTGGTGGCTGGAGAGCAATTGAAGAAATTAACATTATAATAATGGCAAAATCAGTACCTTTCCTAGCAGTGGTGGCCGAAGAGCAAGTGACAAAAGAAATAAACAGTATAATAATAACAAAATTATTACCTTTCCTAGCAGTGGTGGCCGAAGAGCAAGTGACAAAAGAAATTAACAGTATAATAATAACAAAATCAGTACCTTTCCTAGCAGTGGTGGCTGGAGAGCGATTGAAGAAATTAACATTATAATAATGGCAAAATCAGTACCTTTCCTAGCAGTGGTGGCCGAAGAGCAAGTGACAAAAGAAATATACAGTATAATAATAACAAAATCAGTACCTTTCCTAGCAGTGGTGGCCGGAGAGCAATTGAAGATATTAACTTCATAATAATGAAAAAATCATTACCTTTCCTAGCAGTGGTGGCCGAAGAGCAAGTGACAAAAGAAATGAACAGTGTAATAATAACAAAATCAGTACCTTTCCTAGCAGTGGTGGCCGGAGAGCAATTGAAGAAATTAACTTTATAGTAATGGCGAAATCAATACCTTTCCTAGCAGTGGTGGCCGAAGAGTAATTGAAGATATTAACTTCATAATAATGAAAAAATCATTACGTTTCCTAGCAGTGGTGGCCGAAGAGCAAGTGACACAAGAAATGAACAGTATAATAATAACAAAATCAGTACCTTTCCTAGCAGTGGTGGTTGAAGAGCAATTGAAGATATTAACTTCATAATAATGGAAAAATCATTACCTTTCCTAGCAATGGTGGCCGAAGAGCAAGTGAAAAAATAAATTAACAGTATAATAATAACAAAATCAGTATCTTTCCTTGCAGTGGTGGCTGGAGAGCAATTGAAGAAATTAACATTATAATAATGGCAAAATCAGTACCTTTCCTAGCAGTGGTGGCCGAAGAGCAAGTGACAAAAGAAATGAACAGTATAATAATAACAAAATCAGTATCTTTCCTAGCAGTGGTGGCCGGAGAGAAATTGAAGAAATTAACTTTATAGTAATGGCGAAATCAATACCTTTCCTAGCAGTGGTGGCCGAAGAGCAATTGAAGATATTATCTTCATAATAATGAAAAAATCATAACCTTTCCTAGCAGTGGTGGCCGAAGAGCAAGTGACATAATAAATGAACAGTATAATAATAAAAAAATCAGTACCTTTCCTAGCAGTGGTGGCTGGAGAGCAATTGAAGAAATTAACATTATAATAATGGCAAAATCAGTACCTTTCCTAGCAGTGGTGGCCGAAGAGCAAGTGACAAAAGAAATTAACAGTATAATAATAACAAAATCAGTATCTTTCCTAGCAGTGGTGGCCGGAGAGCAATTGAAGAAATTAACTTTATAGTAATGGCGAAATCAATACCTTTCCTAGCAGTGGTGGCCAAAGAGCAATTGAAGATATTATCTTCATAATAATGAAAAAATCATAACCTTTCCTAACAGTGGTGGCCGAAGAGCAAGTGACAAAAGAAATAAACAGTATAATAATAACAAAATCAGTACCTTTCCTAGCAGTGGTGGCCGGAGAGCAATTGAAGAAATTAACTTTATAGTAATGGCGAAATCAATACCTTTCCTAGCAGTGGTGGCCAAAGAGCAATTGAAGATATTATCTTCATAATAATGAAAAAATCATTACCTTTCCTAGCAGTGGTGGCCGAAGAGCAAGTGACAAAAGAAATAAACAGTATAATAATAACAAAATAGGTACCTTTCCTAGCAGTGGTGGCCGGAGAGCAATTGAAGAAATTAACTTTATAATAATGGAAAAATTATTACCTTTCCTAGCAGTGGTGGCCGAAGAGCAAGTGACAAAAGAAATTAACAGTATAATAATAACAAAATCAGTACCTTTCCTAGCAGTGGTGGCTGGAGAGCGATTGAAGAAATTAACATTATAATAATGGCAAAATCAGTACCTTTCCTAGCAGTGGTGGCCGAAGAGAAAGTGACAAAATAAATTAACAGTATAATAACAACAAAATCAGTACCTTTCCTTGCAGTGGTGGCTGGAGAGAAATTGAAGAAATTAACATTATAATAATGGCAAAATCAGTACCTTTCCTAGCAGTGGTGGCCGGAGAGCAAGTGACAAAAGAAATGAACAGTATAATAATAACAAAATCAGTACCTTTCCGAGCAGTGGTGGCTGGAGAGCGATTGAAGAAATTAACATTATAATAATGGCAAAATCAGTACCTTTCCTAGCAGTGGTGGCCGAAGAGAAAGTGACAAAATAAATTAACAGTATAATAACAACAAAATCAGTACCTTTCCTTGCAGTGGTGGCTGGAGAGAAATTGAAGAAATTAACATTATAATAATGGCAAAATCAGTACCTTTCCTAGCAGTGGTGGCCGGAGAGCAAGTGACAAAAGAAATGAACAGTATAATAATAACAAAATCAGTACCTTTCCGAGCAGTGGTGGCCGGAGAGCAATTGAAGAAATTAACTTTATAGTAATGGCGAAATCAATACCTTTCCTAGCAGTGGTGGCCGAAGAGCAATTGAAGATATTAACTTCATAATAATGAAAAAATCATTACGTTTCCTAGCAGTGGTGGCCGAAGAGCAAGTGACACAAGAAATGAACAGTATAATAATAACAAAATCAGTACCTTTCCTAGCAGTGGTGGTTGAAGAGCAATTGAAGATATTAACTTCATAATAATGGAAAAATCATTACCTTTCCTAGCAATGGTGGCCGAAGAGCAAGTGACAAAATAAATTAACAGTATAATAATAACAAAATCAGTACCTTTCCTTGCAGTGGTGGCTGGAGAGCAATTGAAGAAATTAACATTATAATAATGGCAAAATCAGTACCTTTCCTAGCAGTGGTGGCCGAAGAGCAAGTGACAAAAGAAATTAACAGTATAATAATAACAAAATCAGTATCTTTCCTAGCAGTGGTGGCCGGAGAGCAATTGAAGAAATTAACTTTATAGTAATGGCGAAATCAATACCTTTCCTAGCAGTGGTGGCCGAAGAGCAATTGAAGATATTATCTTCATAATAATGAAAAAATCATAACCTTTCCTAGCAGTGGTGGCCGAAGAGCAAGTGACAAAAGAAATAAACAGTATAATAATAACAAAATCAGTACCTTTCCTAGCAGTGGTGGCCGGAGAGCAATTGAAGAAATTAACTTTATAATAATAACAAAATTATTACCTTTCCTAGCAGTGGTGGCCGAAGAGCAAGTGACAAAAGAAATTAACAGTATAATAATAACAAAATCAGTACCTTTCCTAGCAGTGGTGGCTGGAGAGCGATTGAAGAAATTAACATTATAATAATGGCAAAATCAGTACCTTTCCTAGCAGTGGTGGCCGAAGAGCAAGTGACAAAAGAAATATACAGTATAATAATAACAAAATCAGTACCTTTCCTAGCAGTGGTGGCCGGAGAGCAATTGAAGATATTAACTTCATAATAATGAAAAAATCATTACGTTTCCTAGCAGTGGTGGCCGAAGAGCAAGTGACACAAGAAATGAACAGTATAATAATAACAAAATCAGTACCTTTCCTAGCAGTGGTGGTTGAAGAGCAATTGAAGATATTAACTTCATAATAATGGAAAAATCATTACCTTTCCTAGCAGTGGTGGCCGAAGAGCAAGTGACAAAAGAAATGAACAGTGTAATAATAACAAAATCAGTACCTTTCCTAGCAGTGGTGGCCGGAGAGCAATTGAAGAAATTAACTTTATAGTAATGGCGAAATCAATACCTTTCCTAGCAGTGGTGGCCGAAGAGCAATTGAAGATATTAACTTCATAATAATGAAAAAATCATTACGTTTCCTAGCAGTGGTGGCCGAAGAGCAAGTGACACAAGAAATGAACAGTATAATAATAACAAAATCAGTACCTTTCCTAGCAGTGGTGGTTGAAGAGCAATTGAAGATATTAACTTCATAATAATGGAAAAATCATTACCTTTCCTAGCAATGGTGGCCGAAGAGCAAGTGACAAAATAAATTAACAGTATAATAATAACAAAATCAGTATCTTTCCTTGCAGTGGTGGCTGGAGAGCAATTGAAGAAATTAACATTATAATAATGGCAAAATCAGTACCTTTCCTAGCAGTGGTGGCCGAAGAGCAAGTGACAAAAGAAATTAACAGTATAATAATAACAAAATCAGTATCTTTCCTAGCAGTGGTGGCCGGAGAGCAATTGAAGAAATTAACTTTATAGTAATGGCGAAATCAATACCTTTCCTAGCAGTGGTGGCCGAAGAGCAATTGAAGATATTATCTTCATAATAATGAAAAAATCATAACCTTTCCTAGCAGTGGTGGCCGAAGAGCAAGTGACAAAAGAAATAAACAGTATAATAATAACAAAATCAGTACCTTTCCTAGCAGTGGTGGCCGGAGAGCAATTGAAGAAATTAACTTTATAATAATAACAAAATTATTACCTTTCCTAGCAGTGGTGGCCGAAGAGCAAGTGACAAAAGAAATTAACAGTATAATAATAACAAAATCAGTACCTTTCCTAGCAGTGGTGGCTGGAGAGCGATTGAAGAAATTAACATTATAATAATGGCAAAATCAGTACCTTTCCTAGCAGTGGTGGCCGAAGAGCAAGTGACAAAAGAAATATACAGTATAATAATAACAAAATCAGTACCTTTCCTAGCAGTGGTGGCCGAAGAGCAAGTGACAAAAGAAATGAACAGTATAATAATAACAAAATCAGTACCTTTCCTAGCAGTGGTGGCCGGAGAGCAATTGAAGAAATTAACTTTATAGTAATGGCGAAATCAATACCTTTCCTAGCAGTGGTGGCGGAAGAGCAATTGAAGATATTATCTTCATAATAATGAAAAAATCATTACCTTTCCTAGCAGTGGTGGCCGAAGAGCAAGTGACATAATAAATGAACAGTATAATAATAACAAAAACAGTACCTTTCCTAGCAGTGGTGGCCGGAGAGCAATTGAAGAAATTAACTTTATAGTAATGGCGAAATCAATACCTTTCCTAGCAGTGGTGGCCGAAGAGCAATTGAAGATATTAACTTCATAATAATGAAAAAATCATTACGTTTCCTAGCAGTGGTGGCCGAAGAGCAAGTGACACAAGAAATGAACAGTAATAATAACAAAATCAGTACCTTTCCTAGCAGTGGTGGCCGGAGAGCAATTGAAGATATTAACTTCATAATAATGAAAAAATCATTACCTTTCCTAGCAGTGGTGGCCGAAGAGCAAGTGACACAAGAAATGAACAGTATAATAATAACAAAATCAGTACCTTTCCTAGCAGTGGTGGTTGAAGAGCAATTGAAGATATTAACTTCATAATAATGGAAAAATCATTACCTTTCCTAGCAATGGTGGCCGAAGAGCAAGTGACATAATAAATGAACAGTATAATAATAACAAAATCAGTACCTTTCCTAGCAGTGGTGGCTGGAGAGCAATTGAAGAAATTAACATTATAATAATGGCAAAATCAGTACCTTTCCTAGCAGTGGTGGCCGAAGAGCAAGTGACAAAAGAAATGAACAGTATAATAATAACAAAATCAGTACCTTTCCTAGCAGTGGTGGCCGGAGAGCAATTGAAGAAATTAACTTTATAGTAATGGCGAAATCAATACCTTTCCTAGCAGTGGTGGCGGAAGAGCAATTGAAGATATTATCTTCATAATAATGAAAAAATCATTACCTTTCCTAGCAGTGGTGGCCGAAGAGCAAGTGACATAATAAATGAACAGTATAATAATAACAAAAACAGTACCTTTCCTAGCAGTGGTGGCCGGAGAGCAATTGAAGAAATTAACTTTATAGTAATGGCGAAATCAATACCTTTCCTAGCAGTGGTGGCCGAAGAGCAATTGAAGATATTAACTTCATAATAATGAAAAAATCATTACGTTTCCTAGCAGTGGTGGCCGAAGAGCAAGTGACACAAGAAATGAACAGTAATAATAACAAAATCAGTACCTTTCCTAGCAGTGGTGGCCGGAGAGCAATTGAAGATATTAACTTCATAATAATGAAAAAATCATTACCTTTCCTAGCAGTGGTGGCCGAAGAGCAAGTGACAAAAGAAATGAACAGTGTAATAATAACAAAATCAGTACCTTTCCTAGCAGTGGTGGCCGGAGAGCAATTGAAGAAATTAACTTTATAGTAATGGCGAAATCAATCTTTCCTAGCAGTGGTGGCCGAAGAGCAATTGAAGATATTAACTTCATAATAATGAAAAAATCATTACGTTTCCTAGCAGTGGTGGCCGAAGAGCAAGTGACACAAGAAATGAACAGTATAATAATAACAAAATCAGTACCTTTCCTAGCAGTGGTGGTTGAAGAGCAATTGAAGATATTAACTTCATAATAATGGAAAAATCATTACCTTTCCTAGCAATGGTGGCCGAAGAGCAAGTGACAAAATAAATTAACAGTATAATAATAACAAAATCAGTACCTTTCCTTGCAGTGGTGGCTGGAGAGCAATTGAAGAAATTAACATTATAATAATGGCAAAATCAGTACCTTTCCTAGCAGTGGTGGCCGAAGAGCAAGTGACAAAAGAAATTAACAGTATAATAATAACAAAATCAGTATCTTTCCTAGCAGTGGTGGCCGGAGAGCAATTGAAGAAATTAACTTTATAGTAATGGCGAAATCAATACCTTTCCTAGCAGTGGTGGCCGAAGAGCAATTGAAGATATTATCTTCATAATAATGAAAAAATCATAACCTTTCCTAGCAGTGGTGGCCGAAGAGCAAGTGACAAAAGAAATAAACAGTATAATAATAACAAAATCAGTACCTTTCCTAGCAGTGGTGGCCGGAGAGCAATTGAAGAAATTAACTTTATAATAATAACAAAATTATTACCTTTCCTAGCAGTGGTGGCCGAAGAGCAAGTGACAAAAGAAATTAACAGTATAATAATAACAAAATCAGTACCTTTCCTAGCAGTGGTGGCTGGAGAGCGATTGAAGAAATTAACATTATAATAATGGCAAAATCAGTACCTTTCCTAGCAGTGGTGGCCGAAGAGCAAGTGACAAAAGAAATATACAGTATAATAATAACAAAATCAGTACCTTTCCTAGCAGTGGTGGCCGAAGAGCAAGTGACAAAAGAAATGAACAGTATAATAATAACAAAATCAGTACCTTTCCTAGCAGTGGTGGCCGGAGAGCAATTGAAGAAATTAACTTTATAGTAATGGCGAAATCAATACCTTTCCTAGCAGTGGTGGCGGAAGAGCAATTGAAGATATTATCTTCATAATAATGAAAAAATCATTACCTTTCCTAGCAGTGGTGGCCGAAGAGCAAGTGACATAATAAATGAACAGTATAATAATAACAAAAACAGTACCTTTCCTAGCAGTGGTGGCCGGAGAGCAATTGAAGAAATTAACTTTATAGTAATGGCGAAATCAATACCTTTCCTAGCAGTGGTGGCCGAAGAGCAATTGAAGATATTAACTTCATAATAATGAAAAAATCATTACGTTTCCTAGCAGTGGTGGCCGAAGAGCAAGTGACACAAGAAATGAACAGTATAATAATAACAAAATCAGTACCTTTCCTAGCAGTGGTGGTTGAAGAGCAATTGAAGATATTAACTTCATAATAATGGAAAAATCATTACCTTTCCTAGCAATGGTGGCCGAAGAGCAAGTGACAAAATAAATTAACAGTATAATAATAACAAAATCAGTACCTTTCCTTGCAGTGGTGGCTGGAGAGCAATTGAAGAAATTAACATTATAATAATGGCAAAATCAGTACCTTTCCTAGCAGTGGTGGCCGAAGAGCAAGTGACAAAAGAAATTAACAGTATAATAATAACAAAATCAGTACCTTTCCTAGCAGTGGTGGCCGGAGAGCAATTGAAGAAATTAACTTTATAGTAATGGCGAAATCAATACCTTTCCTAGCAGTGGTGGCTGAAGAGCAATTGAAGATATTATCTTCATAATAATGAAAAAATCATTACGTTTCCTAGCAGTGGTGGCCGAAGAGCAAGTGACAAAAGAAATAAACAGTATAATAATAACAAAATCAGTACAACTTTATAATAAATCCGACGGAAGAAAAAACGTAATCGTCGTTAAAAACAACGAAAGTTTAACACGTGGTAGTGTTCTCCAGTGACTTTTTAACATTTTACCATTGTTTTTTTAATGATATAAACTATAAAATTCACTGCATCCCAAACCAAAGTGTTGTGTACAACGGATAAAGTGCGCGGATTGGCCGCTTTAATTATGAGCTCACCTTTCAGGGCTCCTATTGGTTGCGTTTGTGTTGTGAATTTGTGATACCCCTTGTTTACAATGGAAACTATCTAAATTCTCTGTATTAAATCCTTTTAAAGTGACAATTGTGCGTCGAAAGAGATTATTCTCATCTCGCAAAATACTTTTTAATACATTTGTGTATTTTTTCTTTTAAATAAAATTATCCAAAACCTACAAAAAAACATATCCGATAATTTCGTGAATAAAACAGAAACTTTTCGGTAAAACCGATAGTGGATTTCGTAGATACATTAATAGTGATAAACTGTTTAAAGTTATTTGTGCTCAATTAGTGCAAATATAAAAAAAATCGTGATATAAAAACTCGATACGGCGACTTTTGTTTTGATTTACATAGAGCTAGACCGATTGCCCACCTACGAATTTTCAGGCGCAAAGCTGAACAGAACTAATACTTTGTTTCAATTTTTATGTGTCCTTATAAAGTAGTGTTTAATAATGAATCGTCCTAAAAAACGACACATAAGCAACATGATGTCTCCTAGTCCAGAGGATATAGGAGGAAAGTGCGTCACGATTGAGGATGCGGATGAAAACAGCTCGGTTACGTCATCCAAAAGCTCGGACGTCACCGAAGCGGAATATCCTTGCGCTTCAGGAGTAGATGTGCTCAATGAAACCCAAGCACATTTGACAGCTCTTCAACTTGTGTTAGCAGAGAGGCAATCTAAGGTCTCAAAAGACCAGCAGCTGAGGATCTCTAGAAACGTATCGGAAGTTTTCAGATCCGTATCTCAGCTGTTGTTGGAGCGCGAGACGATGCGTGCGGATTTAGCTACAGTTACAGCACAACTTAGAATGGCAGAAATAAAAATACGCCACGAGAAGAGGGAAAAAAGGCACCTTGAGCAAAAAATCATACAATTAGAGTCTGATCTCGGGCCTTTAATGCAGAGAGTAGCAATGGCAACGGAGGCTACCCTCTATTTTGCTGACATCGCCCGAAAACAGCCATATGATGCTCACCAACCCCCACCAATCACTCAACAAGGACATCGCGTCGGACCACCAAGACCTGCCGTTTGCATCTTTCCAACGGATGCGGACGCCACAGAGGACAGTGACGGTACGAAAAAAATGATTGAAGATACAATTCGGCCATCTGAACTAGGCGTTCGGGTCACGGGAATAAAAAAAATAAGAAATAAAGGTATCTTGATCAATACGGCAACCACGGGCGAACAACAAAAGCTATTAAATGCACCTTTCTTCGACAACTCGAGCAAACTGAAGGCCCGACTATCGTCAAAGCGTCTACCGAGACTGATATTCTTTAATGTTCCCCGGGACCTGACCGACGAAGATTTTTTAAGGATGGCTCTCACTGGTATTCCCAACGTTGAAGACATTGAAGAAACTATTGCAGGCTGTAAACTAAGTCACCTGGCTGGTGCTCGCACAGGTAACGCTTGTCACCGTATCTACGCAGTACCCGCTACCGTACGTAAATTTCTAGTCGAGCAAGAGAAAGTATTTATAAGCTGGACTATTTGCCGCGTCCGAGATTTTATTGGCCTTACTGTCTACACCAAATGCCACATGATTGGTCACTCATACAAGTATTGCAGAGAGACCAAACCCACATGTGGACATTGTGCTCAACAGAATCATACTGGTGAGTCCTGCCCAAATTCTACCATCAAACCCGTTTGCGCGACATGCACCAGATTTGGTAAGCCTGCTGATCACTCAACTGGAGATAGGGACAACTGCCCGGCCTACATCGCTGCACTCAAGAACGACCTTGCAACTATAGATTATGGAGTGTAACATACATGAGCATAAGTGCCTCACCATCGAGAATTATAATCCCGTGACGAACTGTCTACGAATAATGTATATGAACGCGAGAAGCATCCGTAATAAGTTTGATGAGATCGAAGAAAAAGTAAGAAGTTCGCGGTACATTGTACACGTGCTCGTCATTACGGAAACGTGGCTTAAGATTGGAGAGGAAAAGTTTTACTCCCTGAATGGTTACAAAAGTGTTTTTGCTTCTCGCCCCAACGAAGGAGGAGGCGGCGTAGCAATATATGTGATTGATACTATGAAGTGTGCAATTATTGAAAATTTCTCAAATGAAAATTCCTTTTTAGGTATTTATTTATTTATTTACGGACAAATAGTCCATTAACAACATATTAATTACACGAATAAGTTTTATAAACAGAGATGACAGTGAAAGGAGAGCATATATAAATGAGGAGCGAAGACAATAATAATGACAATAATAATATAAAAGTAAGAATGGGAGATAATAATAAGTCAAAGCATGAAGATGGTTCAAAGGGCATTAGAAATTAGACATTGCGTATTGACTGTCGAAAGTCATTTAGGCATATACCACAAAATTCAATGCTTTGACTTGACAGTGAGTTGACAAGTCTCGACATTCTGGACAAAGGAGAATGGTATCCATAATTGGTAGAATGTTGATTGACGAACAGCAATTCATTATTTCGGAGTCTACGGGAAGGGATGTTGAATTGGATAAGTTGCAACAAAGCAGGTGAGTCTGTAATACCATTGATAATCTTAAATATGCAAATCAGATCAGTGTCCCTTCTACGTTTCTCCAAAGAAGAAATGTTTAAAGTTTGTTCAACTTCATCTTAAATATATGTTATAATCTTTGTTCCTTTTTTTTTTTTTAATATTTTGTAAAATTATTAACCTCAACACAGGCTTGTCCTAGTGAGGTTAAAAATTATAACTTTATAAAAAAGATACAATGTAAAGAATCAATAAATAAATAAATAAATAAATCATATGAGTACTCTCCTCTTTCAAGACCCAACCTCCAAGCGATTCCTCGTAGGAAGCGATGTTGTACGGATTCTATGTGACAAATGTGGACAGCATAGAAAGGAGACCAAATAACACTAGCGTATTCAAGGTGAGGGCGAACTAACGAGCAGTAAAGAGTTTTAAGGGTACTTATATGTTTAAAGTCAGAGGTTATTCTATGAACGAAGCCGAGTAGTTTAAGTGATTTGTTAACAATGTTGTTAATGTGCTCACGGAAAGAAAGTTTGCAGTCTAGAGTGACCCCAAGATCCTTGATAGATGTTACAGTAGATAAACAAACATTGTTTAATTTATAATCAAACTGAATAGGTTTTTTGGTTCTATAAAAGGACAAAATTTTACATTTATCAACATTAAGTTCCATGCAGTTTATTTTGCACCAATTATTAAACGAGTCAATATCACGTTGAAAATGTAAGCAGTCAAGGTAGGATTTAATTATCTGAAGAATCTTATTATCATCCGCAAAAAGCCAGAAGCGTGTATGAGAAAAAACTTTGGTGATATCGTTAATAAAAAGGTTGAAGAGAAGCGGGGCCAAATGAGCTCCTTGGGGAACGCCGGACGTTACGTCAATGTTAAAGGATTCAAAGTTGTTTATTTTAACCCTTTGTTTTCTATCGCTCAAGTAAGAGCGAAGGAATGATAACAACGGGTTTCTAATGCCTATAGCATAAAGTTTGGCCATGAGAATCGAGTGATTTACTTTATCAAAGGCTTTGGAGAAATCAGTATAGAGTACGTCAACCTGAGTGTTGTCTTCCAAGGCTTTAACAATGGTATTTGTAAAGGACAATAAATTAGTTGTTGTAGATTTCGCCGATCTAAATCCATGCTGTTCATCAATCAGAACATTTTTGAATATAGGAGTGATTATCTTTGTAATTATCGACTCAAATATTTTTGGAATACAAGATATAATTGATATTGGTCTGTAATTTTCAATGTTTGACTTGTTCCCGGATTTAAAAATGGGTCGAATATATGAAATTTTCCATGAATCAGCAAATGTTCCAGATGAGAGTGATAAGTTGTACAACATACAAATTGGGATAGATAATGAATATTTACATTCTTTTAGCAAGATTTCTGGAATGCCATCAGGTCCGGTACTTTTTTTGTTAGAAAGTTTACTTAAAGATTTGTATACCTCTACAAGTGAGATTTGGCAATCATTCAAGTCAATGTTGTAGTCATAGTTGAGTGGAGGGATGTTGCATGAGGCACCAGAATATACAGAGGAGAAGTGTTTAGCAAAAAGGTTGGCGATGTCAAGACCGTTAGTAGCATGAGTTTCATTATAGTGCATACTAGAAGGAAGATCATTATCAGTACGCTTTTGCGCAACAAATTGCCAAAATTGTTTAGGGTTTTGCATTAATTTTGACTCAGTAACTTCTACATAAGATTTATAGCATTTGGCTGATTCGATTTTGGACAGTTCCCTTAAATGAGAAAATTTTCGATACAAGTTTAAGTTGCCAGTGTCTTTAAATAGCTTATGAGTTTTCTTTTTTTCAATTATTAACTGTTTGAGTTTTGAGCTAAACCAATTTGGAAACTTGGGTTGATAGTAACATCCCTTAGGAACAAACAAATCTATAGCGCGTGAGACGCATTCATTAAATTTAAATACAGCGTCATTAATATCAGATTTTAAAAATAGTACTGACCAATTAATCTGGGAAAGAAATTTGTTCATATTAGAGTAGTCACCATTAAGATATTTGTAGTGATAAGAGGCACTTGGTTTCAGAGAATCTAATTGGAAGAAATTAGTGATGTTAATAGAGAGAGGTGGATGATATTTATCTATAGGTAACAAAGAGACATCAGCTTCACTTACTATGATATTTGGTATGCTAGAAAAAATTAAATCTAGGCAAGAACCTAGATAGTTAGTGACTGGATTTACTTGAAACAGATTCAAGTAGGCAAAAAAATTTACAATTTCAGTAGCTTGTGGGGAAAGATTTCTAGTAGGAGTTTTGACACCTTGATTGTCGTTCAGCCACAATATTTTAGGTAAATTATAATCGCCACAAATAAATAAGGAATCAGCGTTTCTAGAAACATGTTCAGTTAAAACAGTATGTGACTTATAGACTTCTATCGACGAGGATGGAGGAATGTAAACACAACCGAGTACAAGTTTTTTGTTACCTAATAGAACACATAGAAACAATTGATCAGACACATTGTTAGATGACTCTAGAATATAGCAATGGTATTTCTTGTTTACACATATCATCACTCCACCACCTTTACATTTCGCAGAAGAAGTAGAACGGTCACTACGAAAAATGTTATAGTCAAAAAATCCCAGCTCAGCAGATGAGATATTATCGAAGAGCCATGTTTCAGTAAAAAATATAAAGTCATATTGACACACACTGACGTTACAGCGAATGGTGTTCAGTTTTGTGTTTAGGCCACGAACATTTTGATAGTACATTGAGAAGGAATTATTCACAGAACGATTGATCAGGTTCAACCTAAAAAATTAATCCGAGAGAGTTCACGTCTTTCAGCAGCCTGGCGGGCGGGGCAGTCCTGAGCTCCAGTATTGTGAGAAGCCGGTTTCCTGAAGAAGGTGCAGGTGGCGCATACTGGTGATTTCACCTTATTGGGGCAGGCATCACGGTTGTGGCCAACTTTGGCACAGTGGGGACAGGTAGGTAAGTCAGTTTGGCACTTTGAAGCTGTGTGACCATATAATTGACAGTGGCCACACTTTAAACTATCTACCCAGTCTCTTACTCGGTGTAGTTGCCAGTCTATGGCAAGTTTAGTTCGCGATATTAAAGAGTGACGCACAGATGGAGGGACTCTAAAAATGTGGATGCAGTTTCCAGTGCGAGGGCCAGATTTATGGGAAGGTATAACGCTTAGTAGCAGTGATAGGAAACCAGTTAACATCTATGCTATCTATCGAAAACCCAACACAAATATGCAGGATTTTCTAATACATCTAGAAAAAATACTGAACAAAAGTAGACAAGATACATTAATATTCGGAGACTTTAACATTGACATATCCATATCCACACACTCTTCATTAAATTTTTGCAACATCTTACAATCTTACAATTTTTCAATACATAACAAAACATTTCCCACAAGAGTCACCGATACAAGCTGCACCTTAATAGATCACATCTTATCAAATAGGCAAAACATTCAGACTACTATATCGAATATTGATGATCCACTTAGTGACCATAATATACTTATTGTTGATTATAAGAACAACTTAAAAAAATGTTTTAATAATAGAACCAAGTCCCGGATTACGAGACCTATCATCAACAGTATGTCAGTAAAATCCTATCTTCTTGATAACAATTTCACGATCAACTTAAGCAACTCAGAAGACCCTTTTAAAAGTTTCAATTATCACATTAAAAAGGCAATAGAATCAGGTACAACTACACCAAAAACAGGATTAAGAAGTCGGGTACAACTGAATACTCCGTGGTTTGATTCCAAATTAAATACATTAATCAAAGAACGAAACCAGATTCACAAGCAGTGGAAACAAGACCCTGGTAATCTTACTCTTGTAACACTTAAAAAGAGATTGAGAAATACCATTACTAATTATAGGCGAAATCTAAAACACAAATATTATGCGAACAGCTTTCAACAAAACCAAAATAACCCCACTAAAACCTGGAAAATCATAAACTCTATTCTATCAAACCGAACACATAAACCAACTAACGAAATAGAATCCCTCGTGGTAAATGACTGCGTAATTAAGGATCCGAGCCAAATAGCATCCGCATTTAATGAGTTTTTTCTCTCAATAGGAAAAAAGCTAGCAGCTACCATTCCGTCATTCCCGGATGACTGTAATACCGTATTTGTGGAACCGAAGGCTTGCCAATCCTTGTACATGGCTAGGACAAACAAAGATGAGGTACTGAGGATCATCTCTAAAACTAAGCTGAAAGCAGCACCGGGACTCGATGGAGTAACACCATCAGTTCTTAAGACTTGTAAAGAAGAATTAGCGGGTCACCTTACAGAACTTTTTAATTGGTCACTGTCCTCGGGAAAGTTTCCAAATGAATTAAAGTTAGCGAAGATAATACCTATACACAAAGGAGACTGTAAAACATGTATCTCTAACTACCGTCCTATATCACTTCTATCGGTTTTTTCAAAAGTATTTGAGACCATAATCAAAGATAGACTACTAAAATACATATCTGCAAATAATATCCTTACACCACAACAATATGGCTTTCGGAAAAATTCTAGTACTCAATGTGCCGCCTTTGATTTTATCTCCAACCTTCAACAGTATATAGACCAGGGTGAATATGTGGCAGCCATATTTATAGATCTCAAAAAAGCCTTTGATACGGTCGATCATGAAATACTCTTAAAGAAATTGGAATATTTGGGGATTGTTGGGAAGCCCCTAAATCTCCTCCGAAGCTACTTAGATGATAGATTTTGTTTATTTTGTTTATTTAGGAAAACCAACAGATTTTTTACATCTTTAAATAATTAACTTATAAAAAATACAAATAATATCTAATGATAGGTTTTCACTTAAAAAATTAATTATAATAACAAATTTGAGTCTTGTAGAAGTCAAAGGTGTCTCGAGTGGCTTAGGTAAAATCACATGTGGAGTGCCACAGGGATCAATTCTTGGGCCTCTGCTTTTCTTGCTATATGTCAATGACATAACTAAATGTGGTATCTCTGGAAACCTCCAACTTTATGCGGATGACACTGTAATCTATTATCACAGTACAAGCCTGAGTGACCTGGAGTCTCAAATGAATGTAGATGTCTCAATTCTAGCTAATTGGCTGCGTATTAATAAATTGAGCCTCAATATAAAAAAAAACGCATTACCTAACTTTCGGTAATAAGGATTATGTGCCCATGAATATCACACTTGGAACTGAGAAGCTCCAAAATATAGAAGTCACGAAATATTTAGGGCTATTAATAGACTCTAAACTTTCGTGGAATTCCCATGTTGAGCATGTGAAATCTAAAATATCCCCAATAACCGGCGTACTGTACCGACTCCAAGGTCTTCTCTCTACATCTCTACTACGGGCCACATACTATGCGATGATTCACTCCCATCTGAGTTATTTAGTTAGTATCTGGGGCACTATTACTAAAAAACAAATATCAGAAATACAAGTGATTCAAAATCGAGCAATAAGGAATATCTACCGTCTACCGTGGGATACACATATCAAAGATATATATTTAAAGACAAACATACTTCCTTTTACGGTTCTACCTAAATACAATATCACTTGTACAATATTACAAATCATACATAGATCCTCACACACTAACATCAAACCAGCATTTAATTCAGACATACACCAGCACAAAACACGGTCCCAAAATCTAATACACCTAGCATCGTCTACCCACACAACAAAATTTGGTATTAACTCATTACAATATATTGCATATAGACAATACAATGCATTACCTAATGAAATAAAGCAATCAGTAACTAACAAAAAAATATTAGTTAAAACGCTTAAAGATTATTTCCTGAAATGTTTTTAAACCAGTGAATTTTCGCTCGCTTTCATATGTTGGTTTACTATGTTTCATGTGTATAGATGTCTCTCAGTATTTCTAAAATCTCTATTCATAACAATGTATTTTTCCTTTTTCATTTATTTTTCTTTTCCTTTTCAATATGTTGTATTTTTTTAAAAGTGTAATATCCTTGTAAAATGTATTTTATGTGTCTGTACTTACCGTAATGAGTTTTATCTAAACTCATTGGGAATAATGTGTTACTTACCATGTTTTTTGTAATACATTATAAATAAATAAATAAATAAAGTACCTTTCCTAGCAGTGGTAGCCGGAGAGCAATTGAAGAAATTAACTTTATAATAATAACAAAATTATTACCTTTCCTAGCAGTGGTGGCCGAAGACCAAGTGACAAAAGAAATTAACAGTATGACGGCCGGCATAGTCCAGTGGTAACGCATTGGACTGCCATTCCGAAGGTCGCGGGTTCGAACCCGGCGTGCGCAAATAAATTTTATTTGATTAATTTGTGTTATTTCACAATTAATTAATTAAAATAATATATAGTATATTTGCGGCACGTTCCAGAGTGGAAGATACTACCAGTATCGCCCTGGTGTAAGACCACCATTCAGAATTGAAACGTTGCTCCAAATGGCTTTAGCCGTGTTTAGTGACTAGATCTGAATAGCCAGGTACTTCCCCACCTTCCTCTTTCCCTTCCCCACTTACCTTCAGCTTCACAACATCCCAATTGGGGATGCCATAGTCTCACTGGCTCCAGACGGGAGCAGTTGGGACTCTTGTGAGGTATTCACTATAAAAAAAAAAAAAAAAAAAAAAATAACAAAATCAGTACCTTTCCTAGCAGTGGTGGCTGGAGAGCGATTGAAGAAATTAACATTATAATAATGGCAAAATCAGTACCTTTCCTAGCAGTGGTGGCCGAAGAGAAAGTGACAAAATAAATTAACAGTATAATAATAACAAAATCAGTACCTTTCCTTGCAGTGGTGGCTGGAGAGCAATTGAAGAAATTAACATTATAATAATGGCAAAATCAGTACCTTTCCTAGCAGTGGTGGCCGAAGAGCAAGTGACAAAAGAAATTAACAGTATAATAATAACAAAGTCAGTACCTTTTCTAGCAGTGGTGGCCGGAGAGCAATTGAAGATATTAACTTCATAATAATGAAAAAATCATTACCTTTCCTAGCAGTGGTGGCCGAAGAGCAAGTGACCAAAGAAATAAACAGTATAATAATAACAAAATCAGTACCTTTCCTAGCAGTGGTGGCCGGAGAGCAATTGAAGATATTAACTTCATAATAATGAAAAAATCATTACCTTTCCTAGCAGTGGTGGCCGAAGAGCAAGTGACAAAAGAAATTAACAGTATAATAATAACAAAATCAGTAACTTTCCTAGCAGTGGTGGCCGGAAAGCAATTGAAGAAATTAACTTTATAATAATGAAGAAATCAGTACCTTTCCTAGCAGTAGTGGCCGAAGAGCAATTGAAGATATTAACTTCATAATAATGGAAAAATCATTACCTTTCCTAGCAGTGGTGGCCGAAGAGCAAGTGACCAAAGAAATAAACAGTATAATAATAACAAAATCAGTATCTTACCTAGCAGTGGTGGCCGGAGAGCAATTGAAGAAAATAACTTTATAATAATGGAGAAATCAGTACCTTTCCTAGCAGTGGTGGCCGAAGAGCAATTGAAGATAATAACTTCATAATAATGGAAAAATCATTACCTTTCCTAGCAGTGGTGCCCGAAGAGCAATTGAAGATATTAACTTCATAATAATGGAAAAATCATTACCTTTCCTAGCAGTGGTGGCTGAAGAGCAAGTGACACAAGAAATGAACAGTATAATAATAACAAAATCAGTACCTTTCCTAGCAGTGGTGGCCGGAGAGCAATTGAAGAAATTAACTTTATAATAATGGAAAAATTATTACCTTTTCTAGCAGTGGTGGCCGAAGAGCAATTGAAGATATTAACTTCATAATAATGGAAAAATCATTACATTTCCTAGTAGTGGTGGCCGAAGAGCAATTGAAGATATTAACTTCAAAATAATGGAAAAATCATTACCTTTCCTAGCAGTGGTGGCTGAAGAGCAAGAGACACAAGAAATGAACAGTATAATAACAAAATCAGTACCTTTCCTAGCAGTGGTGGTTGAAGAGCAATTGAAGATATTAAATTCATAATAATGGAAAAATCATTACCTTTCCTAGCAATGGTGGCCGAAGAGCAAGTCACAAAAGAAATGAACAGTACAATAATAACAAAATCAGTACCTTTCCTAGCAGTGGTGGCCGGAGAGCAATTGAAGAAATTAACTTTATAGTAATGGCGAAATTAATACCTTTCCTAGTAGTGGTGGCCGAAGAGCGATTGAAGATATTAACTTCATAATAATGAAAAAATCATAACCTTTCCTAGCAGTGGTGGCCGAAGAGCAAGTGACAAAAGAAATAAACAGTATAAAAATAACAAAATCAGTACCTTTCCTAGCAGTGGTGGCCGAAGAGCAATTGAAGATATTAACTTCATAATAATGGAAAAATCATTACCTTTCCTAGCAATGTGGCTGAAGAGCAAGTGACACAAGAAATGAATAGTATAATAATAACAAAATCAGTACCTTTCCTAGCAGTGGTGGTTGAAGAGCAATTGAAGATATTAACTTCATAATAATGGAAAAATCATTACCTTTCCTAGCAATGGTGGCCGAAGAGCAAGTCACAAAAGAAATGAACAGTATAATAATAACAAAATCAGTACCTTTCCTAGCAGTGGTGGCCGGAGAGCAATTGAAGAAATTAACTTTATAGTAATGGCGAAATCAATACCTTTCCTAGCAGTGGTGGCCGAAGAGCAATTGAAGATATTAACTTTATAATAATGAAAAAATCATTACCTTTCCTAGCAGTGGTGGCCGAAGAGCAAGTGACAAAAGAAATAAACAGTATAATAATAACAAAATCAGTACCTTTCCTAGCAGTGGCGGCCGGAGAGCAATTGAAGAAATTAACTTTATAATAATGGAAAAATTATTACCTTTCCTAGCAGTGGTGGCCGAAGAGCAATTGAAGATATTAACTTCATAATAATGGAAAAATCATTACCTTTCCTAGCAGTGGTGGCCGAAGAGCAATTGAAGATATTAACTTCATAATAATGAAAAATCATTACCTTTCCTAGCAGTGGTGGCCGAAGAGCAATTGAAGATATTAACTTCATAATAATGGAAAAATCATTACCTTTCCTAGCAGTGGTGGCCGAAGAGCAAGTGACACAAGAAATGAATAGTATAATAATAACAAAATCAGTACCTTTCCTAGCAGTGGTGGTTGAAGAGCAATTGAAGATATTAACTTCATAATAATGGAAAAATCATTACATTTCCTAGCAATGATGGCCGAAGAGCAAGTCACAAAAGAAATGAACAGTATAATAATTACAAAATCAGTACCTTTCCTAGCAGTGGTGGCCGGAGAGCAATTGAAGAAATTAACTTTATAGTAATGGCGAAATCAATACCTTTCCTAGCAGTGGTGGCCGAAGAGCAATTGAAGATATTAACTTCATAATAATGAAAAAATCATTACCTTTCCTAGCAGTGGTGGCCGAAGAGCAAGTGACAAAAGAAATAAACAGTAAAATAATAACAAAATCAGTACCTTTCCTAGCAGTGGTGGCCGGAGAGCAATTGAAGAAATTAACTTTATAATAATGGAAAAATTATTACCTTTCCTAGCAGTGGTGGCCGAAGAGCAAGTGACAAAAGAAATTAACAGTATAATAATAAGAAAATCAGTACCTTTCCTAGCAGTGGTGGCTGGAGAGCGATTGAAGAAATTAACATTATAATATTGGAAAAAAATCATTACCTTTCCTAGCAGTGGTGGCCGAAGAGCAAGTGACAAAAGAAATGAACAGTATAATAATAACAAAATCAGTACGTTTCCTAGCATTGGTGGCCG
Organism: Hesperophylax magnus; assembly: GCA_026573805.1. Taxonomy (NCBI): domain Eukaryota; kingdom Metazoa; phylum Arthropoda; class Insecta; order Trichoptera; family Limnephilidae; genus Hesperophylax; species Hesperophylax magnus. The sequence continues at coordinate 12,584,776 of JAIUSX010000002.1, forward strand.
GAGAGCAATTGAAGAAATTAACTTTATAGTAATGGCGAAATCAATACCTTTCCTAGCATTGGTGGCCGAAGAGCAATTGAAGATATTAACTTCATAATAATGAAAAAATCATTACCTTTCCTAGCAGTGGTGGCCGAAGAGCAAGTGACAAAAGAAATGAACAGTATAATAATAACAAAATCAGTACCTTTCCTAGCAGTGGTGTCCGAAGAGCAATTGAAGAAAATAACTCTATAATATTGGAAAAAAATCATTACCTTTCCTAGCAGTGGTGGCCAAAGAGCAAGTGACAAAAGAAATGAACAGTATAATAATAACAAAATCAGTACCTTTCCTAGCAGTGGTGGCCGAAGAGCAAGTGACAAAAGAAATGAACAGTATAATAATAACAAAATCAGTACCTTTCCTAGCAGTGGTGTCCGAAGAGCAATTGAAGAAAATAACTCTATAATATTGGAAAAAAATCATTACCTTTCCTAGCAGTGGTGGCCGAAGAGCAAGTGACAAAAGAAATGAACAGTATAATAATAACAAAATCAGTACCTTTGCTAGCAGTGGTGGCTGGAGAGCAATTGAAGAAATTAACTTTATAATAATGGAAAAATTATTACCTTTCCTAGCAGTGGTGGCTGGAGAGCAAGTGACAGAGCGTCCAAAGAAGTCCTTCATCACCTGAAAAGAAGCTGAGCTATCACAAAAGAACGGAAATCAGAAAGAATCGTACCAAATTTATGAAGATAAAGACAGTCCATAATAGTGTTCCATGATAATGTAAATAATTTTATCTGTGGGTATCACTGAAATTCCGGGTCAATGAACTCGTATTTTTTTAATTTATAAATTTATTCGGAAATGATTTAAATTATAATGAAAGAACTACTATAATAATATTTTGTAGAAAAAAATAAGAGAAAAAACACATTTCGGAAAAAAAAAACAAATATAAACCGTAATGGAAAATAAAATTAAACTGAATGATAAAAACGGTATTTTAAAGAAAAAGAAAAGAAATCAACATATTAAAAAGTAAGATTAAAATACTAGTAAAATTTTACCAATTATTATATACAAGGCAAAAATTTTACGCAAATCTAGAAATGTTAATGATCACATAATTACATAAGAATTTAATGACTTGAAAAATATATAATGATAAGAGTTACAGATTACTTTATTTTTATTTTATTAGGAACTCGTGTATTCTTAAAAAAAACAGGTCCCCTTTCAAATTTACAATTTTGAACACGGATAGTAAAAAGGGATATAGAATTGATTGACTTTATATCGGTGTTAAATACATTTTTTTTTTTTTTTTTTTTTATTATTTTAATATAGATCATAGTTACATTAATACATACATTTTTTTGCAAAATATAATATTTAGGTACATAATTGGTCATGTATACCTTATCAGAAAAGAGGAGCTCTTGTGCCTGATAATTGTACAGGGTTTTCGAATAAGAGGTGTTAATTTGAACAGCCCGCTATTTCGGTAGATGTTACTTTTGAAGCTGTCATTTTTTGACATTTGACAAGTAGAAACTACGCCATTAATAAAAATGGAACGATACACGCTTCAACAACGCATTGAAATTATTCTAATTTACTTGAGTGAATCAAATGCAAATCATCTTGAGTGATGAGGCCCATTTCCACCTCGGTGGCTTCGTCAACAAGCAAAATTGTAGCACCTGGGGCTCGGAAAACCCAAGAGTTATTGTTGAAAAGCCTCTCTATCCTCAACGTATGACTGTTTGGTGCGGTTTATGGTCCGGCGGAGTCATTGGACCTTACTTTTTAGAAAATGAGGCTGGAGCAATAGTTACGGTGAATGGATTGCACTATCGAGAGATGATTAATGATTTTTTATGGCCGGAATTGGATGGTATTGATCTGGACAACGTTTACTTTCAACAAGACGGCGCTAAGTGCCACACAAGCAATGAAACCATTGATCTTTTACGATTGAATATCAAAATAACACCTCTTATTGGAAAACAGTGTATATTTTAGGAGCGATGAACCAGAATAATTATCGTTGAGCGAATGTGAGTCTAATTTTAGTGACAAGGTATCCAGGTTTGATGAAAAACGGACGTGAACCTGATGTTGTGGAACCATCAGCAGGTTATTTTTTCCGCATGCAGCTCAAACTTGAGTAAATAACTGGCGAATATCTAAGAACCTAATTATAGCTAATAGTTCTTTTGAGGGCTTTTATAATTCTCAACTGATTTGTTTTGAATTTAAATGTCATTTTCAAAGTTGCTAATAATTGTGACAACAATTCAGTAAAGCGATAAAGTACCTACCCATATAATATTTTTCACTAATTTAATTCGTTATTTGAAATGTGTATTTATTTTTTTAAATTTCTTTGGGTTTATGTTTGACAGGTAAAGTCTGATTTCGTGAGTTTTAAAGGTTCAACGTGATCAATCCTACAATTTAAATATCCAGTGATTTTGCGCTAGCGTTTAAGAATAACGATCGTACGTACAACGAATTCGGTAAAGGAGCCAAAAAGGGTAAATAAAGGAGCGCAGTATATATGCCTAGCGCCAGTTGTAGGTGTACCTAGCCTGTAGCCCGGCGCGTACTGCACGGGGGAGGGTGGGATTACACGGAACCATGAAAAATGACCGCAAAGAAATTGGTTGGCTTTATTCAGTTCGGATTGGGGAGATCGCCGGGAAGGGATAGGCCGGGTATTACGGGAGAATCACCCGGGAGATAGAAACTAGAAATTCCTCCGTATACAGCATTTCAATAATTTTTTTATCCATTCACCGGAAAGTCATGGCAGCAGTGAGTATTCCGGATTCCGGCATACGAAGAGTTATTGCATGCGCAAACAAAGAGATCGCTTCCCATCAAGAAATAAAACACTAGAATAATTGAACATTCCCGAGACCAAGAGAAATGCTCTAAGATTGAATAACAAATAGAAGAAAGTTCGTAACAGGGTAGGTACTGGGTACGTGGATACAATATCTCTCTGATCGCTTCGAAATTAGTTTTGGTGCGACGCCGCCAGAACTTTCACATATTGGAAAAGTCCAAATGGAAATAAAATTGTGTTTCCACTCGGGGAGAGATTATCGGATGCCAAATAACAATCTGTTTTCTCGGCTATACCCGCCTGGGGAAATATTTGTACCGTGCGCGCGATCTATTTCATTGCTTGTCAACTTTATATTTCATTTACTGCCAGTTTGGTAAAGGGGCGGAATACTTATTACCTACTTAAAGAAACACGGCGGGTACTCACTTCACTGAAGAAACATATCATAATATTATGATTGCCTCTTTACTGATCAAACAAGGAATATATACATCATCGAATATAGTAAAAATAAATAAAATCAAAGGTGTCAACATTACTGACATATTGTAGACTATAAATAATATTACGTTGGAAATAAAACCTATAGGCCATTATATAAAATTAATAAAACATAAATAAAAGCTGCGCAGCTAAACTAATGTAACAATCTACTATGAAATAGCAGGTGACCGGATAACTCATCAAAATGACAACTCAATACACCTTTAAAAAGTGATATAAGGTCATGAAAAGTGATGAAACAAAAACTAGCTTAGATAGGTTACGGTTTAAATGTCAGCTTTTTCCATCGCTTTTAATTACTTTAAATCGCTTTTTTAAGTATGTTGAATTGGTTCGGATAAATTGAATAAATTTAGTTGACATGGAAGATGTGCGAATCACTTAATCAGAATCAAAACCTCAAGGACTCTGACTTATTTTTTGATACACGCACTACTTTTAGTAGAAAAATGAAGAAAGATCAAAGTAAACAACTTAGACATACTTCGTTTAAATATATATATTTTTTAAATTTATGTTTATCTATTTATATATATATTTTTTTGTTTTACCCTCTAAATTTTTTCAAAAATAATTTGTAAATTCTTATAAGGATATTGCGCATTTCTTTCATATCTCTATTTGTAAAATAATATTCCAATGTATATATTTTTCCCCTATTTATAAGTCAAAATATTTGTAAATGTTTTTAACTGCTGTTTAAGTCAATTCGTGAGAAATAGTTTGGATGCAGGTGAATTCTCTAGTTGATGTTTTGTATATTCTGTCAATTGATATCTGTATCTGTTTTTTCTCCTAAATAAAAAAATAAAAAATAAAAAAGATAATCATAATTGACACATTCCCTTCTAATACCCTTTCTGACGTTAATAAATCTTAAGAATATGGCGTGTAAAATAAAGATTTTTTAATGCTCTTGCAGGTACGACAACTACGACAGCAGTATAAATCAAGCAATCACGGTATAGTAATGTTTACATATTGCAATCGTCATCCAATAATTACACCCGTAAGAAGAATAAGTACAAACGTCTGAGTATTACGTGCCTATTACAGCTAAGTACTGCACTAGATATGCAGGTATTGCAGGTGTCGTAGTGGCACCGGGCGGGGTTAAGTACCACGCGCTTGCTGGAGATCTCGTTAAAAGTAACACTTCCTCTTAGGGCCGGTAGGTGCTGCTCTAATGAGCTAACGGCGTGAAGGTGGATGCGAGCAAAGCAGCATGAACCCTCGCCCCAAGTGGAGACCATTACGCGGCTCTATCCTACCTTGCAAGAACACTCAACAAACATACACACAACCAACACCGAGCAGAATTCACTTCTGGTGAGACAAATCTGATACAAGCTTCATAATGCTCCGATGTACAATGTCGTAAATGCGGTAGGAGGTTGTCGAAGTAGGAACCGGGTCCCCCTTCTCCCCTTGAATAGTAAACAGCGACTATGATGGAAAATAAATCTACGATTCGTTCCGCAAACATGGACGGGGTCTATCTACTATCTACCGAGTTAATTCAACTATGAGATTTGTTCGCTTGTTTGGTTTGAGGGATATGCAGCTGGTAAGCGCGATCCAAACTACACGCGTAACCTTATTAATATTACTGCTTACTTCTTAGCGACTCGCATTACGATGTTTAATCTCTTTACGAAGGAAGCTGATTTCTTTGAAAATATTTGGAGGAAGCGGGATACAGGAAGCATCCATTAAAGAGTCCCCGCCCTCCGAGTGTCCGGAAGGAAGAAAGCTATTACAGTTCCTACTAAAGACGTCCGCCCGTGTATTCCGACGCCCGCCTTCGCGATTCTCTGTAGGCATTCGGGAGTTCGGAGAAAACTTTCACGATTATCAAATGTTGGGAGTTCAATTTAATGAAAATAGTCATAAAGACGGTGAAACAAAATCAGCTTTTGTGTTTGTGGTAACCAGGGGATGCTCCATTCTAATACAGTCAGCAAAAAACCATTTAGTATATTTACTCATTGGGTGAGCATGTTTTTCATTTATCTTGCAGAGTGTATTATATTTGGTATTATTTGAGTAAATAGAAGCAAGAAACGTGCGAATGTATGTATTAGCGGACATTGAAGTAGGGTGTGTGGGGGAGGAAGCATTTAAAATACAGCGCAAGGATAAACCTTCCGGCGGAGGTGGCGGGTGTGATTTATCCCATATTTATACTGCACACTCGGACGGGCCCGACACCGCGTTAGGCCTTAGCAGCCATTGTAGCAGATACCAGCTACCAGCTAGCGGCAGGGAGACTAGGCAGCGGCCATGCGAGTGAATCAAAACCGAACCAACTAACCAGAGGCCAACGGAGCGCGAACTGTCTGAAGAGATTTATTCTTATCTATGATCATAACTTTGAGCTAAATAAATTGGTAAATTTCCCATCGTACTAGCCGCTATTAAAGCGGTGAGCAAAATCAATCCATCAATTTTCTATAATGTTATATTATAACTACTCTTACAACATCAATCAAGGAGTCTTAAAGATACCTAACCATATTCATAAAATTAATCAAGGAGTCTTAAAGATACCTAACCATATTCATAACATCAATCAAGGGGTCTTAAAGATACCTAACCACATTCATAACATCAATCAAGGAGTCATAAAGATACCTAACCACATTCATAACATTGATCATTAATAACTTAAAATCACAATAAACCACATCTAAGAAAATTAAACTAAGAAATAAAGGAAACTTTAAAAATGTATATTATAATAAATTGCATTCCCTCTCACCTTCATGTGTGTACCTAATCAATTTGTCGGATTATGCTTAGGTATTGCGGTCAAGAATTTATTTATTCACTCCTTGGAGGATTTTACATGTATACATTATTATAGGTAAGTTGTACAAAGGAGTATAATAATGAGTAATAATATAGTATAATAATAATAAAGCATAACAAACTGAGTATGAAAGGTAAGTAGGTACAATACAAGTATGTACATTTCATTGTCTGCAAAGGACTTCAATAGTATGTATAATAACAAGAGTGTAAAAGAATTACTTAAGTAGGTATCTGCTATAAAAGTTACAGATTAATGTTTAACTTCGTTGATATTTGTTGATGTGGTCAAGAATTTATTTATTCACTCCTTGAACGACATGTATACATTATTATAGGTAAGTTGTACAAAGGGGTATAATAAGTGTATAGTACAAACATAACAAACTGAGTATAAAAGGTAAGTAGATACAATACAAGTATGTAAGTTTTATTGTCTGCAAATGACTTTAATAGTGTGTATAATAACAATAGTACAAAAGAAGTACTTAAGTACGTATCTACAATACAAGTTACAGAGTAATGTGTAACTATGTTGAGATTATTATAAAAATAAACAGTTTGTTAAAAAGCATATTTGTAATTAGCAAACCTTTACTACGTGCGAATGGATGTTTTACAGAACATAGCTAACGATAAAAGGTCACACGAAATTATTTATTAATTAATTATGTGCTTTGGCCCTTTTACCTGCAAAATCTCTAGGTACTTAGTAAAAAAGTTAATTTGTATTATTTTGCTCAAAGGAGTGGAATACCTTTTTAAAATGTCGGTCCCTCTCATCGAAGGGTTATTGTACGGCCTTGTACGAAACACTACTACATATTAATATTAAAATTCAATTACTTATACCTACATAAAACATATTTTGTTGTTTTAAAAACATTACCAGAAAAAAAAAAACATTATTTTTGAAAATAATTAAATAAACCATCATATAATCCATTCATCTGCTAATTTATTTAAATCGATTGAATTTATTCACCTAATCAACAGATCACAACATTAAAAATCAAGCGCTAACTTTATCACAGTTCAACCACCATCATATCACTCGACAACACCAACTGGTAACAGGGTTGTTAAGCATTATCGGTGCTTGGTTATTATCGGTGTTTGTGTAAGCGCATTGTTGAGAGCCGTCTCGAGTGCAGAGCGCCCCTAGCGCCCCTGCGCCCCTAGCGCCCCTAGCGCCACGCGGCGCAATATGCCCCATTAACTAGCTGTGGGGGACCTTTGTGTGGAAAAGCTATAATCATTACATCAAATGCTTTCCAATATGCATGAACTCAATTCCGCTACGTGGGGTAGCTTATGGGACATTCCGGGAGATTTAGCAAGCAACTAGAAAGAACTTACCCTACCGCCTTATTAACATTTTGTCGAAGTTTCGTAGCGTCGTAGACGTAGTAAAATCTATTACCCGTAGTTTAATGCTAGTATCTTTTTAAAATGTAATGAGTCTTTTGGCGTACCCACGGTAAGTCTCTATTATTTTTCACATAATGAAATGGTATTAAACATTAAAATAAGTAGTAATCTGAAAAGCATAGGTTTTAGACATTGATGTATTATACTAGATTAGCCCTGTCTAGTTAAATTCATTTAAAAAAATGACACCACGTAGCGTACGTCACAAATATGGAGATGAAATTAACAACCCAACTCTGTTTAAACTCCTTGTACAAGCGTTCAAACTCTTAAGCGAAACCAAGGAACAGTGTTCATTTTGTTACCGAGGTGTTGTTGTAATTTGAATACAAAGCCGTCACCAAACCAATTTTTTTTGCTAAACCAGGTCTGAATCAGGTAAAGGACTAATAAATAACACAAAATGATTTTTATTTTCACATTTTTACTTTTTGAATTCATACACTACATATTGAACCGTACGGGAAACGTACACATATTTACTATTGAGCAGAAGTTTTATGAATTTACAAAATTATTTATTTAAAATAGTATATCATTATCAAAGAAAGCGTTTACTTTGTGGCTTGACACTTTAATGAAATGAAAAGTTATTTTGTTTTTAACCACTTTCTAAGGTTTATAAGACAGAATTAAAGAAAACTAGTCTACATACACACATTAATAATGTATAAAATACAATATTAAAATAAAGCGAGAGAAATCATATTAGACGAGGACAGAGCTTCAGAGAGGGTGTGGTGGGGTGGGACAAGGGAGGGTGGGGGTTACATGGTTATAATATCAATTTATTTATGCCCATTAAATAAGCTTTTACATTGTGTTTTTTGTTGTTGTGTTTGTCTCCTTTTTTCGAATATAGGCACAACTTTACATATCTACGGAAACAATTATGATTGTACCTTCCTTCCCAGTGACTGGAGTCAACCGCGCCAACAACCTTGCCAAATGCATGCCGATCGGGTAGGACCGACATTTATTTCTTATATTAACGGCTGTAATGTCATACGATTTCGGAGAAATGCCTATTCGGCTTATTTTTGTAGTGCCATTTTTGTGAAATATATAGATGGTGCTTAATCAAAGGTAGACAATAACAACCAGTAATTAAAATAACCTTTCTCAGATTAAGCAACGATACCTAATTTGTAGGTATGTATATTAAATTCTCTCCTATACACAGCATGCTCAGAGATTATAAAGGACCTGAAGGAAATTGCAGTCTAAACGTTTGGGAAGAAAATGATTTGAGCACACATGGTTTCCTGATGACGGTACGGTCAACGTGTTCCGACAACGTGATAATTAACGAAACGAAATTTATTAAAAATTTAAAAGGAAAACTGTTCACCTGACATGTCATTCGTTAAGGGCCTGCAATCCCTTTTTTAAAGAAATTAGTAAAACTCTGATCCGACATCGTGATAATTAATGTATTCGAAATTTACTAAAAGTTCAACCAGAAACCTGTTCATTCATTCGTTAAAGGCCAGTAATCCGTTTTTTTTAAATAAATTAGCAAATACTCATTTATTTACGTATTTGTAACTCTACAATATATAATAAATATAACCCAGTTATTTTCACATAATTGAATCCGGATTGCTTATATCCATTTCTCATTTTTTTCTCGGTTTGTGGGGAAACCTAAGCAAAAATAAAACATTTTAAGAATAATTATCGGAATGTATATAGAAAATATTTATTCCTATACCTATTATACAATATACAATTTAAGCCTACATTAACGTTTCTTTTCATGTAACATATCCTCCACCACCTTCATCACCTCTGCAGCAATAGTTATAATTATATAAATAAATATGACAAAAAACAACACATTTTTGTTATAATACAACATCGCTTGTCGCTAATAGTTGTTGCGCTGATTAAGGTAACATTTAAAAAATTGCTCAATATATAATAAAAACTACACAAACTATTACTTTGTAATATACATTTTTTTTAAATGAAAAATGTTGTTAAAAAATAGAGTTTGGTGTAGCTTTGCATAGATGTCGCTATATGTAGATACTTGAGCTGATGTTTATGTTAGGATAGTTTTTCATAGATGTCGCCATAGATTCTTCCCTGTTAAAAGTTAATAAATAGGTTGATTTATCATTTTTATGTCTCTTCTGCAATAAACATTTCTGGCGAAATAAGTGGGTTTATATTTCTACCTTGACCACCAAAATTATACATTGGACCTTCGTGCCGCATCCGTATTATCGATTGAATCGCGGATGATAAAAGAACCAGCAAACATCTTCAACATCCAACATCAGAGGGGATCTTCAGAAAAACGGGCAAGTGACCATATCCCATATACCTACCTTATTTTCCCAGGCAGGAGAGCATGATTTTTTACACAGCCGTATTTCTTTGTTTGTTTTAAAATTGAATCGGGCTGATTGTTACCAAGTGTTGTTTGAATTGATTTCATACCCATCATCGAAATTGTAGTAAGCAATAATAATTGTTACAACAATATAAAAAGAAGTTAGAATACAAAGCAAGTATTTTAAATTTCTTAAAAGATTTATTACGAGCGGTTATATTTGAAAATCCGTTAGTTTAAATTTCGAAAGTTACCGCGAGTCGGTAAAAACACCAACCCAGCCGCGAAGCAAGCTGACGCATGCGCGGTGGAGATTGTGGAGAGAATAACAATAGTGTCAAATTGTTTTCTTTTTGACAGCCATCGAGCTGTTGCATTTATAAAATTCAGATAAAATTCATTGTTTATCGGTTAATTAGTAAAGTTCTGTGATCAAGGACAGTGCACGTGTAGTGATTGATTACAAGTGATTATCATTTGACAATACGTTCTGTGAATACCTCCTTTCTTGATATTTAAAAATGGATCTCAAAACTTTGATTAACCAGCGTGGAATCTGCAAGGCGAAATTAACTAGGTTCAATGAATATATAAACGGTGATAATTTGTCGCAATCTGAAATTGAAGTCAGATTGAAGAAACTTGAACCAATTTTAGACACCTTCGACTCATTACAAGATAACATAGAAGCAATTTCGCCGGAAGAATTAACCAAAACAGAAAGGCAAGCATTTGAAAATTTATATTATAATATTGTTGCTAAGGCTAAAGATAAATTGTTAAATAAAGTTCAGAATACAACATCACATAACATACGTTTGCCTATACTTGAGTTGCCAAAATTTAATGGGAGTTACGAAAAATGGTTGAATTTTCGGGATACTTTTGTTGCTTTAGTTGAAAATAATCCATCTTTAGAAGTTATTCAAAAATTGTATTATCTGCGATCATGCCTCGAAGGTGACGCAGCTAAATTATTAACCTCACTTCCAAATAACCAGGAGAACTATCATACTGCATGGGAGATGTTAACTTCTCGCTATCAAAATATAAAAATTATTATACATAAGCACGTTGAAGCATTATTCAAATTGCCTGAAATAAAATTTGAAAATTCCGTAGCATTAAGGAATCTTATCGATGAATCCGAATTACATTTAAAATCGTTAAATAAGTTAAATATACCCACCGAAAATTGGGATATCATGTTAATATATTTATTGTCGCGAAAACTAGATAGTGAAACTCGACATCATTGGGAAGTATTTGCCACAAAAGAGAATCTACCCACATATAAAGAGTTTATAAAATATTTATCAGATCGAGTTCAGATTTTAGAATTTGCTGGGATTACTGAAGGAAAATTTAATCAAAATAAAACTTTTCCTTTCAAATACCGAAAAGAAGCTATGATTTCTTTAACGCCTCAAATGACAAAATGTATTATTTGCAAAGGCGATCATAAGGTTTACAATTGTAAAAAATTTTTAATATTAAATACTAAGGATAGAATTATAAAGATACGTCAAGTAAATGCGTGTTTGAAATGTTTGTGCTTGGGTCATAAGCTAAAAGAATGTAAAAGTAAATACAATTGTCGTATATGCGAAAATAACTCGCACAATACTTTGTTGCATTTAAAAAAGGAAACAGATAATTCGAAGTCTCAGGATAGGGATTCACCATCAACATCAAATAATGAACCTTTAGTTACAAATCACTCTACGAAAATATCTAATAGTTTTGTTTTGTTATCTACCGCCGTTATTAAAGTGTTGAATAATAACGGAAATTTGATTAAGGCTAGAGTTTTATTGGATAGTGGTTCTCAGTCCAATTTTATAACAGAAGAATTTGCAACAAGGTTGCAATTAAAACCCAAAAGGGCAAACATACCGATTACCGGAATCCAAAACAAAATATTGAATATTAAAAATAGCATAAATTTAAGAATTTTCTCGAACTATTCACCGTATGAAAGAGACATAGAATGTCTCGTTTTGAAAGAGGTAACAAGTCATCTGCCGCAAATTTCTTTTCAGAGAAAGGATGCCAACATACCTGATGGTCTTCAGTTAGCGGATCCTGCCTTCTATGAAACAAGCTCCATAGATATGCTACTAGGAGCGGAAACCTTTTGGGAAATTATGAAGCAAGATCAACTTCGAAATGGAGACTCAGGACCCATATTACAGAGAACTGAATTCGGATGGCTGGTGTCAGGACCCATCGTCACAACAAAAATAAAAAGGCCAGTAAAATCTTGTCAACTATCATTAAATATAATCCATAAACAGATTGAAAACTTCTGGAAATTAGAAGAATTCCAACCGGTGAAGCACCGGAGCCATGAGGAGAGAGCGTGCGAGGAGATTTTCAAGGACACTTATAAAAGGAATGACAATGGTCGTTTCATGGTAAGCTTACCACAGCGCCCCTGTGTTAAACAGTTGGGAGAAACGCTGCCCATGGCGGAAAAAAGACTTTGCAATTTGCAAAGGAAATTTTCTTCAAATCCTGACCTGATGAAAAAATATAAGGAATTCATGCAGGAATATATAGACTTGGGTCACATGACCCGGTGCGAAGCACCTTCTAATGAAGATTGTTATTTTTATTTGCCACATCATGCAGTATTGAAAGAATCAAGCACTACCACTAAGACTCGAGTGGTATTTGACGGTTCAGCAAAATCATCCAATGGTATATCGTTAAACGATGCTCTCATGATAGGACCTGTTTTACAGAAAGATTTAGCCGCACAATTGATATGTTTCAGAAAACACCAGTACGCGATAACAGCCGACATTGAGAAAATGTACAGGCAAATATTGGTGCGACCCGAAGACAGAGATCTACAGCGAATAGTATGGAAAAATTTCCCGGAGGAGGAAATTCAGCATTATCGACTTAACACCGTTACCTACGGTCTGGGGCCGTCATCATTTTTGGCAACTAGATGCCTCCAGCAGCTGGGAAATGAAAATATATCATCAAACCACAAGGTCAGTCAGATTATAAAGAATAATTTTTATGTGGATGACTTAATTACTGGAGATGAAACTGAAGAAAACTGTTTAATAATTAAAGAACAACTAATATCTATCATGGCATCCGCTGGAATGAACTTAAGGAAATGGCGGTCGAATTTGCCCTCATTATGTTCGAAGGAAAAAAGCATGTCAGATATGATTCTTAGTACAGATTCAAATGACAACAAAATATTAGGCCTGTCTTGGAACAATCAGCAGGATAATTTCTTATACACAGTGAAGTTATTAAAAAATCCAATTAATAGCAAACGACAAATGCTGTCATGCATTGCGTCCATATTTGACCCGTTAGGATTAATAGGTCCTGTTACTGTTATTGCTAAATTATTGATGCAAAAATTGTGGCAGGCAAAGGTTCAATGGGATGAGCCTATTCCATATGATATGTTGAAGACATGGGAAGCATATGTGAATGAACTGCCTCAATTAAATAATTTAAGAATAGGTAGAAAGATAATATGTCAAGATCATGTAAATTTACAGCTGCATGGATTTTGTGACGCCTCAGAAAAGGCATATTCGTCCTGTGTTTATATGGTGTCTACTGACAAATTGGGTAAGAAGTACTCCAATTTGATAATGTCCAAATCACGGGTAGCGCCTTTGAAAAGTGTTTCTCTACCCAAGTTAGAATTATGTGGAGCCGTATTACTGGCAAGACTAGTGAATTACATTAAATATGCTCTATGTACTCCGGATATACCTACTACATACTGGTGTGATTCCCAAATAGTACTGTGCTGGATCAGGGATCAGCCAGTAAGATGGAACACTTTCGTTGCTAATAGAGTGGCGGAAATTCAGGAAACCAGTCAGCCGGAGCAATGGAACCATGTACGGTCGGAAGACAATGCAGCAGACGTGCTTTCCAGAGGAATCTGCGTTTCACAGTTATTAATTTCCAGCATTTGGTGGCATGGTCCAGATTGGCTGACGTTGGATTCAGCGTGCTGGCCAAATTCCAACTTATTTTGTATTGATCCGCCAGAGATCAAAACAAGCTCGGCACTGTTGTCTGCTGTGAAACAGGACTGGGACATTTTTGATAGATATTCCAATTTTTCCAAATTACAGAGAGTAACAGCATACATTAATAGATTTATTTTTAATTGTAGAAACCCTTCGCAGCGCCGCTATAGTAAATTGACAGTTAGTGAGTTGGAAAATTCAGTAAACAAATTAATATCTCGGGCGCAATCATACTGTTTCAGAGACGAAATTCGAGCTTTAAATAATGGAGGTAATATACCTAGGAATAGTGCACTAAAGTCATTAGATCCTTTTATTGAAAGGGATCTAATTCGTGTGGGGGGAAGGCTCTCCAAAGGTAAAATGGTAACCGAAGGCCAGCAGCACCCAATTTTGTTACCTTCGCATCATAAATTAACAGAGCTAATTGTAAAACACTATCATTACTTGAACTTACACTCGGGAACGCAGTCATTATTGGCGTTGATTAGAATGAAATTTTGGCCGATTAAGGGAAGGAATGTTGTAAAAAAGATAATAAAAAAATGTATAATTTGTTATAGATGTAATCCCAAATCCGAACAGCAGTTGATGGCCGACCTACCAGCTGAAAGAATAACTGAATGTAGGCCATTTCAGATAACAGGAGTGGACTACTGTGGACCAATATTAATAAAGTCGGGTATTCACAGAAAATCACATAGCGTTAAATCATATATTTGCTTATTCGTATGCATGGTCACTAAAGCCGTGCACTTAGAAGCTGTGCTGTCCTTGAGCGCAGAGAGTTTTTTAAACTCTTTGAAACGGTTTATCTCGCGTCGTGGTAGACCAAGCAAAATGTTCTCGGACAATGCAACCAATTTTAAAGCGGCTAATAATGAACTAAGAGAAATTTATAATTTTTTAAATATGTCTAATGATAAAATTGATAATTATTTATCCACATTAGGAATACAATGGCAATTTATACCAGCTCGTGCGCCGAACTTTGGGGGGCTCTGGGAGGCTGGGATAAAGTCAGTTAAGCATCACTTAAAAAGAATAACCAGTATCGCTTCATTAACTTATGAAGAGATTAATACGGTGTTGTGTCAAATTGAATCTTGCTTAAACTCCAGGCCACTGTCTCCCTTATCAAATGATCCTTATGACCTTAATCCCTTGACTCCTGGTCACTTTCTAATAGGAACTAGTTTGGCGGCGATTCCAGAACAAAATTTGGAACATATCACATTCAATCGATTAAACAATTACCAAAAACTAATCCAGATTGTACAATTTTTTTGGTCGAGGTGGCGGAAGGAGTACTTAGCAGAACTTCAAACCAGAAGCAAATGGACCAATAGGAATCAAAGGCAGATGCGGTCTGGCGACATGGTCGTAATAAAGGAGGACAACGTCCCTTCTTGCTACTGGAGGCTGGGACGTGTGAGCGCCGTTCATCCTGGCGCTGATGGAAGAGTTCGCGTGGCGACCATCATCACGTCGAAAGGCATCATCCAGAGGGCCATTTCAAAGATCTGTCTGTTGCCAATAGATGACAACGAGGAGCTGAAAATGTCGACACCCCCACCCAACGGACCAGACGCTTAGTAAGCGCAAAATAAAAAAAAAAAGGTTTTGTGCAAAACAATATAAAAAGTTTCGTGATAAAAACAATATAAATTTTTTGTGTATTATCATAAATAAAGAAATAATAATAAATAAAAGGTAAAAACAGTGCATAAAAAAAGTGGATAACAATAAAACTTGCGAGTTTGATAAAAAATGTAAAAAATAAAAAAAGGATTGTAGATCCGTATATACCAAGAAAAAAAAAAAAACACTTTAAAAATGAACGCTTATAAACCGAGATAGCCTGCTGGCCATATGTAATTTCAAACTACACAAATACATCTGAAGAAATTAATTATAAATGTGGTAATGAACTATAGAAAAACACAAACCCTTAAGAAGGATGACCAGGAAACCAGCGCTCCATGTTGTGTTGTCTATATTATTTGTTTTATGTTTGATTATTGTTATGATTTCTGTTAGAACAAGGTTATTGGAATTATCTTAGTTGTTAAATTATAGTATAGAATAGCTTAGTGAATTGCATGAATTTGATTTGAACGAAAGTAATAATTTTAATCTCATAATTAATTTGTATAATTTTAGTTAGTTTGAAATTGTCATTTCGTTTTTAGAGTAGTCTTATGTTTAAACTCATGCTTAGAAATAGGTTACCTATTATTTCAAATATTCATTGTTAATCAATTTTTAGTATTAACAATTATAGTTAATAATTACTATTTTTCTTTCTTCCAAATTAATTTTGGCATATATGTAGATATTTAGCTGCTTATTTTTTATTCTTATGTTTTGGGGTTTGTTTCAGAAAAAATGACCTCCAATCCTTTTTTCGGGGGGAGTTTATGTTAAAAAATAGAGTTTGGTGTAGCTTTGCATAGATGTCGCTATATGTAGATACTTGAGCTGATGTTTATGTTAGGATAGTTTTTCATAGATGTCGCCATAGATTCTTCCCTGTTAAAAGTTAATAAATAGGTTGATTTATCATTTTTATGTCTCTTCTGCAATAAACATTTCTGGCGAAATAAGTGGGTTTATATTTCTACCTTGACCACCAAAATTATACAAATGTAATTAACATAGTACACACAAAATAAATTACTCAACGACGCGATTTTTTCATATAATTTAATACGCAAATAATTGTGGACTTAATACAACCCTGAATAAGAGACAAGCCCAAATAAACCCATACTTCTGAAGTAAAAACGCGTGATTTTAACCAACACATCAATAATTATCATGTGCCAGGCTCGTGCCATGTCGTATTGGTTATATGTATTCGTTAAAAGTGTATCACACACTGCATGATGTCATGATTAGGAGTGTTTGAAAGATGACGTCAGAAAATTTACTTGTCGATCGTGCAATTCTATTAATTTCTGACATTCGTTAATGCGCTGCCTTCAAGCTATCTGTAAGGTACTTGTATTACATTTTCTAAAATAAAGTCCGCGATAGGTACAATCTAAAATATTTGGAACTGGGCTATTTTTGTAATTGAAAAATGAAGTTGCCCAGCCATAGCTGGGAAGCAAAATAAGTAAACTTTAGACCAACAAAAGGCTAAACGCAATGCACAGTGCCCATTTCTCATTGTGACACAATGCGTGGGCCTTTTCATAAATGTGCACGTGAACCAAACCAAAATTGTGTTGGGGTTATTTGTCAATGGATATGCCGTGTCTAGTCTATGGTTTTAGAACATAATATTTATTACATTAAATTATTTATTAACGTGTTGTCGAAGATTCGTAGTGTCGTAGACGTAGTGAAATCTAGCCGTAGTTACTATCTTCCTTTAAATTTATGTGTTTTCGCGTACGGTACCTAAATCTTTATTGAATTTTACATTTGATAAACATAAAAATAACATTAAACAATGTATATAATTTACTATCGACAATAACTTTTACACTAAATTAAACGTATTATACAGGGTGTAACAGCACGCACACGTGGGATTTTATCCAGCTGAGAACATCTGGAATAAAAAATGTAAATGTCATTTTGCTGTTCGGTGATATTTTTTATGAATTAAAAACAAACGAAAAAATCTACCACGTCGCAACTGTTCACATTGCTACGCATTATGCGCTCTGTCTCTTATGTTGCTGTGCTGCTGAAACGAGACGGAGTATGCTTCATGTGACCCGCTAGGCTGTACCCAACTATCCAATGGTGAGTATGATGGAAAAATATATTTTTGTTTTACACCAAATATACTCAAGAATCGCTGGTTAAAATCCTTGGGGTTCGTGCTAATATACCTTGTATACAAGCTATTTTTTAATATAAAACGTTGAAAAATTGAATCGCGACTTTCCTAATTATTTGTACGCTTATTTAATTATTCTCGCTCTTAATTCTGTCAGTAAATTATTGTTAGGTTAGACTAATTTGTTTGCGCAATAGGTATTGAATCCAAACTCGATTTTGTGTTCGTATTTATATGCATTACCTTACTGGCATTACGTTATTAGTACACCTTTGTTCGTTTGTTCGCTAGGATAGATACATTTTAATGTGCAAGAATTGATGTTTTCCTAAAATCTAATTTGTATATGCATTTATATATAGGGTTTCCCAATAAGAGGTGTTATTTTGAATAACCCGCTATTTCGGTAGATGTTACTTTTGAAGCTGTCATTTTTTCACATTTGACAAGTAGAAACTACGCCATTAATAAAAATGGAACGATACACGCTTCGATTGGGTCCTTGAAATGCGTGAAAATGATCCGGAATTCCATCGAAAAATCATCTTGAGTGATGAGGCCCATTTCCACCTCGGTGGCTTCGTCAACAAGCAAAATTGTCGCATCTGGGGCTCGAAAAACCCAAGAGTTATTGTTGAAAAGCGTCTCTATCCTCAACGTATGACTGTTTGGTGCGGTTTATGGTCCGGCGGAGTCATTGGACTTTACTTTTTCGAAAATGAGGCTGGAGCAACATTTACGGTTAATGGATTGCACTATCGAGAGATGATTAATGATTTTTTATTGCCGGAATTGGATGGTATTGATCTTAACAACGTTTACTTTCAAAAAGACGGCGCTACGTGCCACACAAGCAACGAAACCATTGATCTTTTACGGAAAAATTTAAAAATAACACCTCTTATTGGAAAACCCTGTATTTATATCCATTACAGTAATGGCATTACGTTATTATTACACGTTGTTCGCAAAGATAGATACATTTTAATACGCAAGTACCTATCGGTCTTTTCCTAAAATCTATTTTAAAGTTTGATTGCGATTATTTGATTACAATCATTTGATTACGATCATTCGATTACGGTAATTTGATTACGATAATCTGATTACGATTATTTGATTTTTTATTTTATTTTTTGTTTTTTTTTTAAATTTATTAATCAATATAAAGTTTTAGTACATACATTTTTCGACATCTGTCTCACTAGGGTACACCTGTGTCGAGACAGACGTATTCAGGTACTTAAAGATTACTTACAAAGAGGCTATTATAAAATTATTGAATTTATTATTTTATTTTGTTTGTGAATTGTTGTTACTGTTTACGTGTAATTTGGTTTGGTTGTTTGTGATAGTGGGACGCCCAATACTTGTTATCCATTTCTTTATTTCATGTTTGAATTTGGTCATTGACTCTGTTCGTCTAATAGTGGCTAGTCACAGACATAGGAATTAATAGACGAGAAGATAATGGCGAGGGGTAAAATCAACTGTTGAAGAACGAAGGGGGTGAAGCTGACTGTGATTCGTCAATAAATCAATCTGACAGTAAATAGGCATCTCACATTATAATATCACCATTTACTTCTTAAAAGTAAAATCTGCTTTTGAATGAATAGACATTTTTACATGGGAGCGCAAATTACTCGCCACGTTGTGAACAAATTTGCGAAGTCCAAATTCGGCAAAAAAATTCGGTTCTATTTTCAGAGTCGAATATTTCGTTTAAGTATTTAGTTAAGACACTTTTATAAATGTTCATAATTTACTTCCCAGCAACCAACCAACTTTGTGTTTCGCGTCCAGACATGTTTCTACAACTGATCCATATTATACGATGTGAATATGCTTAAAATAAAGTAAAATAATGCTTATATATGGAATGTAATACGACAATTGGGTTTATTCTCTTTTTCACATCTATTTTTACAAGTTTTCATAGCACAAGTCAACATTTTGCCGTGTTATTTCGTAAAATGAACCGATGATGCCTCGACCATAGTTCGCACAAGAATGATGACGTCACGTTTTCAAATTTCACTTGAGGCCATACGCGAGCACAGCCGGCTCCAATGGAACCGGTATGGGGAGTGGGGATAATACGCTTTTAATCACTTAGGGCAGGTCTACTAATATTCATATGTCTATGTGGCTAGTAGTATATTGTATAGTTTGCAAGCTATGTATTTGAAATGTTTTTGCTCAAAGGTGGTTTTAGCAAAAGGAGTTTGGAGAAGTTCTTTGTTTTTGGCTCGAGTATTGTGTATCGTTTGAGTTGGTTTGTATAGTGTTTTGCTGTTTTGGTGTAAACTAATCAAGATGGATCTTGCAAATAGCTGGTTTATGTCCATAACGTTAATAGTATTGAAGATAAAATCAGTGCTGGTAGAAAGAGGAAGTTTGAGAATTATTTTTATGATTAATTTTTGTGCTTTAATAATGGGGTCGAGGGCACTAGAAGAAGTATTACCCCAAGCTAAAATTCCGTATTCTATGTGTGATTGGCATAGTGAGAAATACACTGATTTTAAAAGTTTGGGGTCAAGGAAATTACGTGTTTGTTTGAAAAAGTAAATAGATTTACGAATTTTGTTTGTAATGTTATAGATATGTTGTTTCCAGTTTAGGTGTGTGTCAAAGGTTAGTCCTAGATATTTGATATTGATTGCTTGTTCTAGGCATGGGCAGTCACAATTCCGGTCAAGGGGAGAAATTACAATCATTTGATTACGAACATTTGATTACGATTATCTGATTATGTTCATTTGATTACAATCATTTGAAAACGAACATTTGATTACGATTATTTGATTACAATCATTTGATGACGATCATATAATTAAGAACATTTGAGATCGTATGATTACGATTATTTTGAATACGAACATTTTGTATACGATCATTTTACATATAACCGATTTATACTTATCAGTTATATTTTTTAAATTAAAAGTTCTTTGAAATTGAAAAATTTCACACATTACGCAGCAACACAATTTCAAATGACGCATCCATGCACCGAGAAACGAAATGAGTATGTTTATTTATTTTATGTAATCAACACAGTTATTTTACTGCACGAAATAAAGTTCTTTATTCGCTGTTAAAACAGTGGATTACATTTGTAATATTATTTTTATTTGCTCTCATAATGAATCTTCCCTTATAATATAAAGCAGAAGAATAACCTCTGCGTTACTTAATAAATGCGCCCGAATAAATCGGAGGCTGGTTGGTTATAGACCATTTTGTTAATTGAGAACATCGCGTGAAATATAAGCAGTGTAATTCTGTGTGGAGATGGAGGAAACGTTAAAAGATTGTAAGGGTAATAGAGCCCTCACTAAATCACGTGTTAATAGGCTATATCCATCTCCATCCCGTACTACCAGGGGCGCACAAGAGCCGGTGGGCGAATCAGCTACAAGGTTGTACTACTACAATCTTCATTGAACCGTATTCTTTACGCCTCCATAACATTTCCCATATTGAATATACTCGGGGAACCTAGGAATTTGATGCAGTAATAAAAAAATAACTCGTGATAATACGCATTTATGAAAGCGTCTTTCACCTGAAATTTCACCATTTAAACAATTTTTAAATTGACCGGCTAAAATGGCAGAGAAAGCAATTGCCAATAAGTCTTTATGTAGCTTAAAGCTCATGCTTAAAGCACAAGCTTAAAGTTCATTCTTAAAGATCGTGCTAAAAGCTCACGCTTAAAGAACGTTTTTAAAGATTTCGCTCAAATCACGTGCTTAAAGCTCATCATTAAAAGCAATACTTTAGGCTCATGCTTAAGGTTCCATAGTAAGCGTTCAAAAGGAAGAAGAATATGATTTGAAAGGGAGATATGTAAATACGAATGTTAGAGGGCGCACGCTTATATTAAAAAAACGATAATACTTAAGTGAAAATTGTGAAAGTATTTAATAAAACACGAATCATTTAAAAAAGAGCAAAAATCTCTTGACAAATATCTTTAATTGAATTTTGTTCATATCTGTAACATGCTAAATAATTTATAATATTTATATATAATACTAATAATTTTCGGAGCATACATTGCGATTTTTTCTATGGGGTTAATTTTATGTAATTACTCTTTCGGCTCTACATATATATATATTTATATTATCTTAAAAAATAAAATATATTTTTTAGAAACTTGTACTAAAATTCGTACTTTGAGACTCATTGAGAAGCTTTTAACTACCCGTCATCTTGAGAATGTTAGTATTAGCCATCACATCGAACTTTGCATAGCATTTGTGGCAGATGTTAGCGGGTCCAGGTTGGCCTGCCCTGCCTGGCTGGTAGAGGGAAAGAGCTCTAAAAGCTTCCGGCTATTTAGGCCATTTGGAGCGTTTTCCCCCGTGACGTCATTACATTTATTTATTTTATTTAGTAAACTCCAATTTTCGCATTTTTCCAACTGCGTACCGGATACGGTCGCTCCACCCGACCGCCGCCGCCACTCTGCCCGACAACACCTAACACCCCACACCGTACCGCACCGCACCGCACCGCACCGCACCTATCTACCAAACTCAAACCTACATGATATCAAGCAGGTTAAATAACTTCCTCCAAGCCTAATACCTCTGCCGTAATTTTTTAAAGGAATATTTTTATTTTAAGAAGCTAATTCTATTAATATATAAAGCCCTTGAAGTGATTTCAGCGCCCTTGAGGTGATTATGCACAAAAACGGAGCTAAATAAATCATACAAATATCTGATAGTATTATTACTCTAGGCCCTCTGATTGGTCGAATTCAAATCGTATGTTCCGGGTAAATCCCGATAGGGGATCTGCAGGCAAAACTTGATCACTCTGCCCCACTGGCGGTATAAGAACGAACCAAATGACTAGCGCGAATATTTAAATATGCATATTTTTCCACTCAACTAGTCTTTCCCGACTAACAATATTGTAAATCCTAATTCTGAAAAACCCTGCCCACTCTAACCTCTCCCCCCTCCTTCCACTTCTTCATTCCAATTGTAATCTATATTTAATTTTTGACTTCGGATCATACTTACTCCTGATGAGGTGAACTTCGTTCATGAAACATGTAGTGGTTGTATAAAATAAAGTGATGTAAACAAAGTTATTTGTGTTTTAATGAAATAATGTTTAATAAGATTACATTATTTTATCTATTTCCGTTGTATATCAATGCATATGTGCTCAATAAAATGTAAACATTATATTTATTTAATTATTGGACAATTTGTATAGCGCCGCTTTTGTGAGATATCACCTCAGGGGCGCTATATTGTAATAATCTAATTACAGTATATACTCACCCTCTCTCTGTGAATGACCTAATCTACCTATTAAATGCAACAGTTGTTAGTATCACTTAAACTGGGCGAAGTGCAAGCAAGTGCCGCCCGCAGGGCCTAGCAGGAAAAACCCGCGGAGCGGGTTTTTATCTGCTAGTTATTATTATTATTATCAGATCATCCCTGATGATGGACACTGTAACGATGTCCGAAACGTTGCCCTAAAGAAGGAGGAAGTGCAACACGGTATAATAATCCAAATAATAAAGACTATAATATTTAAGGTCGTGGAAATCTCAAATAAGCAGCGAATAATGTACATGGTGGAATTTAAATAAACTCTTCAATGCGCAAAATGTCTTGAAATTGTTATATCGTAATTGCCCAAGAAATATTGTAGGCATAACAATGTTCAATAAATGCCATGTAGTTACTATAATATTTCAGTATTTACGTTGATCAGTAAAATTTCAGCTATTTTACATCGATTGCTTATTTCGCGTGAAAAAGTATATAAAAAGATGTCAAATAATAAGTTACGTTAAATAAGTCAGTAATGGACGATAGTAGAATACAGCGGAATAAGTGAAAATAGGTTCCACAATACATAGCAGAGGCGGCGAGTAGATAAATACATGGTTAACATCGTTACGATTTAATGTTTTTCGTATTCATGTGATAAATGTATGTTTTATTATTTAAATTGGTTATACACGATATTGAAAGAGCTAAACGAAAGATACGCCAAAAATTAAGATAAATAACAGAATATTAATTCCACCTACTCCCACATAGCTGTTAGGGAAGCGAGAATTGGTCAGCAGGGCTGTCCTTTCACTTCGTTTCCTTGCCCTATGTTAAGATTTCATATATATGTTTTGTTTACTTTAGGCCTTTCGTCCACATGAATACGCAAGTTTCCGATACTCATGTTGTGTACTCATGTCGCAAGCAACTTGTCGCGCACACTCCGTACGCATCACTGCTTTCAAAACCTCATTAACCACCAAACAGTCGAGGTAGCTGTCACTTTATATCCTGTCATTCTGCGTTGACTGTTTTGTTCCTAGCATTGATCGAAAGTACACGCATTGTTACAAAATGTCTGACACAGGTGTCGCAATGTTTAAAGACTTGAAGACGTGAGTCGGAGCAACCTTGCACGGTCAGTTACGGGAGACTGGCGTCGTCGACGAGTTTGTAAACGTCGGCAGTGTGTGCCCGTGTACGAACCTATATATACCTACATATGGCAGAAGTCACTAAGATATTCGAATCGTGGAGTGTCGGATACTAGCGTATCCCTGTGGAAGATGGGCCTTACAGTTCAGGGTCATCATATTTTTAGATGTTGATATTAATATTAGCTATACTTCTATTAGCTACTCGAGCGATTTTTGGCATTTTATGCCATGTTTGAAAAACGTTTTGTGCGGTCGCTTGTCATAATGTGCCAAATTTACAGAATCTAAAAACATGGGATGGAAGGTGAAATCTAAATGGATTCATTGTCTTTAAACTGGTGTAAACAGTTTCATATGCTTCCATATTAATATTTTGAGGAATGATATTAATTAAATAATTTGGTAAATGTGTATATATGACACCAATCCCTCGAGTGGATAATATAATCTCCTCAAACTTGACTTCCATAAATATTATTACATCTTCTTCAATCATTGCAAAACCACTATGTGGCGTCATTTTAATATCAATAAAATAAATAACTGTTTGAAATATATATTCGAAGAAGAAGATAATAATAAAAAATCTAAACAAAACACAGCAATAAAAAGGTAACTGGCTCAACTGGGAATCGAACCCAGGATCCGTCTTACCGGACAACGCCTCTAACCACTCGGCCTATTACGGCCGAAATAAAAAACATAAACATGTACATAAATTGTCAATTTCCTCTGTAAAATCCCGATAGGGCTTTAATGAATAATAAATAAATAAATAATTAGTCGCCTGAAATATCCATACAAATTGAAAATATCTCCCGAGTAAAAATAAATGCCGCCGACGGGAATTGAACCCGCACCTTCTGATGTCCGGTCAGGTGCTCTGAGCTACATAGGCTTATTTCCAACAAGCCAAATAATTTAATATGTACTAGTACTTCAATCAAAAATTACTGCTTATTATATATTTTCGCCTGTAAACAACCAACTTTATTTTGTAGGAAAGGCTTTGTTAGTGCTAAATTTCCTACTAGATGGCGTCGAGACGTATCTACATTCTACATCTTACATTTTACAGTTGGTGAAATGTTTTGACTTGCCAAATATTATTATTTTTTAATGATAAACTAATGTTTATAAGACAAGGTTTTTTATGCATAGCACAAAGAATAACAAATTATTATAAGCAATAAACAGAGAAAACATAGCAAATATGCATGTAATACGTAACAATTAAATGTACAAATTACTAAAATAAAATTAATAAATAACATAAAATAAACCTTGTCTTATAATAGGATTAACCTACATTTACTATTTTTTTGAAAAATTATTTTTTAAAGAAATAATGTAAAAACGTATTTAAACTTGGTATTTATATACTATTATTTATGCATATATGTATTCATTTATGTACCTCCTACGTTTGTTTGGACACAGGTATTTTCTAGTGACAGGCATCGAAAAAAACATTTATCATAATACATTATGCAAATAAACAAATTTAAAAAATTAAAACAAGGTCCAACGCTTACTACGATTTTTTTTTTATCATGAGACAATTTAGTTAGTAAGGAAAAAAAAACTCTAAGGTTTAAAGTCATGCCACACATCTTCCTCCATTACACTCTTCAATATATCGCATTATGTATCAGCCTCCCTGTACAGCGGGGCCAACGGACATTACTTCAGCGTGATCCTTTCTGTGCATATCTGGTATAATATTACACACATTATTCAGAATCTCCATAGATAACAGGCTATAAAACAGACTGTAGGTTAGAAAGCGTAATGTACTGTAAATGTAAGTCTACGACGTGAAATAGATTCCTCGGGGGTAAGTCCTCGCGGGTTGGGGATATAGTAGCTGGTAGCGGCACGCCCCCACTATCCCGTTAGGACGTTATTCTCCCGAAGATGTACGGCCCGTTCGAGTTAACTTCTCACTCCGGACACTAAATCTCCTAAGCGATTATGGCTCTTAAATGCTTACCGCGCCGAGTAATAACGCTAACATGTTTCCCCGTTTCATTAGGAAATTGTTGGAATACACATACGTACGCTGTGAGCAGGGCCGTCTCTAGCCTTGGACTGGGGCCCACTAGTCGTAATAATATTTTATATTTTCGCTACCGAATATGAAAAGAGCAACAAAAAGGCGAAAATCTCACCGATTATAAAGATATAAGAATTTAGGATATTTTCGTTACCTAACGAATGAAGAAGGCAAGAAAAAGGCGAAAATTTCACTGGTTATCTTATTTAGAATATGTTCGTTACCTAACGAATTAAGAAGGCAAGAAAAAGGCAAAAAATTTATCTGTTATCTTATTTTGGATATTTTCGCTATCTTACATGAAGAGAGCAAGAAAAGGACGAAAATTTCATCTGTTATCTTATTTAGGATATATTCGTTACCTAACACGAAGAGAGCAAGAAAAAGGCGAACTTTTCATCTGTTATTTTATTCAGAATATTTTCGTTACCTAATATGAAGAAAGCAAACAAAAAGGCAAAAATTTCAATTGCTATCTGATTGATATTGTTACCTATTATTATGAAAAAAGGCAACAAGTCGAAAATCTTTTTTAGGGTCTAAACTTTAGCTAATATTGAAACGAGCACGAAAATGGGGAACATTTCACATGCACGTGATATAGCAAGAAAAGGCTAAAATTTCCTCTATTAGGGTATTTTCGAAAAATGTGGAAAACACTATGAAAATGTTGAAAATTTCACTAGGGAAGTCGTACTTCAATTTTATTTATCAACGGCTCGAGAACAATGGACTACAAAACGATATTATTATATATTCCGAGGACGGTAGCAATAAAATCTTGCTGATCGGGCACGAGGTTCGTGAAAACACTGAAACTATGAAAAAAAACTTTTAACTGTGTGCAGTGAAAAACATACTGCTGAATGCTTTGTTGTAACATAGATCTGTGTCTCACAAACGAAGCATGCATCTGAAAGAAGGTTTAGAAATGTGTTCTCAGCGTCAGGACAATACACACCAAAATATTTTACGAGTAACCCGGTTTGTTTAATCTTCCCTCATATGTTAGGTTTGCGACATAATAAACCGCGGTTTATCAATACGGTGGATTGGAGCAGCCACCAGGCACTGGCACCAGGCACCAGGCACCAGGCCAAAGAAGAGAAGGGGTGCAGGCGGATGGGAGAGTGGGGGATGCGGAATTTATTTGCTTCGTAAATCATTCTTCTCGCGGTGTCTGCAGCCACCCCCCGCGGTACCTCCACTCCAGGGTAGGCAGTGATTAATGGCGGAGGGCGCACACACACACGCGCGCGCCGAAAGGATAAAATCCATTTAATAATGCCGGAAGGCGATCCTCTTACTTTATTGGTAACATTCTTCTTCATATAAAAAGATGACGTAACGGAGTTTCGGAACTTGGCGCTTAATACTGTATACCCATGAAGACGCGGTGAAGAAGCTAATCTATTTCGTAGGAATCATTAAATTTAAAAGCATTCCTTGTTTTAATGTACATTAACGAATATTAACTTAAAAAATAATAAACCACCGACCATTTGAGGTGATTTTCATAAAAAAGCTGAAAAATTATGTACCTATATTATTATTTTGTTATCTACTATTGGATATACATTTACACGGCGTAAGCTCGAATTCTCAGTAATAATGATTCAAAATAAAACATAATTTGAATCGCATAAAACTGCAGTGGCATGCAGTTAGCTAAATGTGGCAAAAAAAATCACTTCTAATTTTTATAATTATTTTTTGCACATTTGATATCGGTGTTGACCTATTACCCATCTCACTACATGCATAGGTAAAAAAAAGATAATTTCCTAATGCATAGAAATTTGAATTTACCTACTATTGGATAGAAATGTGTAGGTGGGTCTAGTAGTTCTGTGAATAATAAACCTCGCGTCCAAAAAATTATGCTTCTAATTTTCTCTTATCAAAACCAAATTTTATTCTGGAATCGTAAGAATTGTAAATAGGTGATTAAATATCGACCTACTTAATTATAAACAATAAATTTATCGTAACTTTTTCGTTGTTGTTTATTTCAAATAAGGAACTTAACAATTCGTCCAAAGAAACTGTATTTAAAATGCGATTGAGAAAGTCCAAATAAACACGACTCTTTTACATTTCAAAAAATTATATTTAGTGAACCAGTAAAACGGCCGCCATCTTTAACTGGAAACGGCAATTACAAATAAATTTGCAGACAGACGAAATACAAAATGAGTTAAAACAAGACTTTGCTACACTCAGTCAATATTACAAAAGTAGCTCAAAGGGGAGAATTTTCACAAACTATGAATACCGTCAAAATGTGTGGAATATTTAAAATTAATTTTTCCGTTTATGACCATTGTAAAAAATGAGTAATTTTAATATTTTCATTCATAATTCTTGATTTTAAAAACAATCTAAAACCGCACATTCCGAAACGGATCCAACTGGCTACATCGTCATTATGACATATAAAACGCCAATGTCTAGGAAGGCGGCTATCAACAACGCCGCTGAATTCATGAATAAAAAAAACATGTCGTTTTGGCGGTAAATTGAAAATGGCACATTTTAAACCGTTATAGAGAATTTATTCGTCGACATAAAAATACCATATTATAACATCTAGATTGCGAAAGCAGTTAACGAGGGAAATCATCGTCATCACGATTACGTTTTTAAGTGTGGCTATTCACACTTCGTGGCTGAAGTGAAAGACAGGAAAGCGTAAGTACACACTTGTGATTTCAATTCGCGGGGTGTTGTCTCCGTGCCAATCTAAACTATCTGTATTGCCTCCAAGTGAGGGAACAAGGCGTGTACAAGGAACAACTGTACCCCGCGTGTATCCAACAGTACCCCTTGTGCAGTGTACCTCCCCCGCCCCCGCCCCCGCCCTGTGGGAAGGGCGGCTCCTGTAATTGCCTCTGCATAATGCAGTCAAGTGGCGGAGCGGCGTGGCATGCGGCGGCTCGCACCACTTATTTATGTGCTTTAAGGCCTCGTGGCAAGCAGCTACTAGATAAGTATAATGTCCCTGCACATATTCAGTTGCGACAGACACAGTTGTGTATGTGTTTAGATTCATAACTCCGCAAACTTATTACAAATCCTTTGTTTGCAGTGATCTGTTTTTTGCGGTCATGTGTATTTCGTGTCCAACGATCTGGACATCCTTGAATTTTATGCACTTTGAGAAGTAGATTCATAACTACGCAAACTGACAAATCCGTTGTTGGCTGAAGTTTGCAGTGATTTGTATTTTGCCGTGATGTGTATTTCGTGTCCAACGATCTGGACAGCCTTGAATTTTATGCACTTTAAGAAGTAGATTCATAATTACCCAAACTGACAAATCCGTTGTTGGCTGAAGTTTGTAGTGATGTGTATTTTGCGGTGATGTGTATTTCGTGTCCAATGATTTGGTCGATTTGGACAGTCTTGAAATGTATGCACATTGAGATGTAGATTTATAACTCCGCTACTGGTTACGATTTTTTTATTCGTTGGACTTTTGAAAGTGTTGTATCGTTTTCGACACTTTCTTGAATCAAGGTTCGAATAGCCTCGGTTAGAGCTTACACACCTACAGGTGTGCATGGCAAAGGCTACACCCTCTTTCATATTTGCCAGCCTGCTAATATACCTACCGAACGTTGAACTCTCGAACCAGACATGAAAATACAAAGACTATAGATTTGCAAATAGGTACTTGACAAAATCGTATTGTTTTTTGGCAATACATGAATATTCTTTGCATGATTAGTATTTTTAATGAATCAATCATTTATATGTGATTGTGCCACACTCCGGTGACAGACGTTTCCTCGGTAGAAAATACATTAGAGGTTGTTTCTGTACAGCTCTCTATATTTTCCGTGACGATGACGATTTAACACTTATTTTCAACACGCGAAATTATGACAACTAGTTACCTGCGTAGGTACTGTATTACAGAATCAGAATTAATTGATTGGGCATAGCGAAGTCCTGTTTTAATTCGACCGTTTTGCATTTCGCTTGTTGTATATTTGTTTGTACGTTCCGTTTCCGGTTCAATATGGTGGCCGTTTAAAAAAAAATACAAATTTGAAATTGTCGTGATTATTTGGACTTTCTTATCCCATTTTTTCAATATTATGGAACCTACCTATTTGCCGGAAGAAAATTCGAAAAAAATAATGTCATTGAGATATTGACGTTTCTGTGGAAAAAAATGTATAATTGCTAAATTGAAATAAAAAAAAATGTTACATAAAATATATGGTTTATAATTAAGTAGGTAGGTATTTAAGTACCTACTTACAAATCTTATGATTTGAGAGAAAATAATGGTTTTGATTTATTAAATAAGAGAAAAATAGAAACATTCTTTTTTGGACATGAGCCACAGAACTACTAGTGATACTTTCTAATAGCCTAGGATCCCAATGCAACAAACCCTACGTTAGGGGTCACCAAATAGCGGACCGCGGTCCGAATCCGGACCGCAGACCTATTTTGTGCGGACCTTGTGTTAACAGGAGAAAAGTGAGAATGTCGTCGAAATCCTCAGTAACATTTACTCACTGCATCCCTGTGATGAATGGAGCAATGAAGCTGCAAATATTTTCGGGAGTAATAAAGCTGCTCTCCAGATGGAAATGATCGATTTCCAAGAAAATGCAGTATTAAAACACCAAAAACAGGAAGTATCTTTTCAAGAGTTTTGGATAAAATTTGTTTGTGGTAATAAATTCCCAGAATTAAAAGAAATAGCCTTGAAACTTTTCACTTTGTTTGGGTCAACGTATGTTTGTGAAGCAGCATTTTCCAAGATGAACTCCATTAAAAATAAATTCCGGAGCGGACTTACCGATGAACATCTCCAAGATTTAATGAAAATAGTCTGCACTAGTCCAAACTTCAGACGGATAGTCCAAAGCAAAAAATGTCATTTTTCTCGTTAAGGCGATACCATACGTAGTAATGCAAAATCATGTGTTTTTGGTTCGAAAATTTGGTCGTCTAGAAATGTTTCAGATGCTTTAATTAAATACTGCGAGTAGAATACATCTTGGCCTTTAAAATAATCGAGTATTTTTTAGATAAGTCTTTTTATAAGCCCAGAAAAAAATAATGTATAAGGCCCATGAAAACTGCTTTAAAGTTCAAAATCTCCTACTTACGAACCCATTTTCGGTTATGATTTTATTGTATAATGTGGCAAATTAAGTTATTTATAAAATGATCGGAAAAAAAATAATATTTATGCCTGAACATCCACAAAATAAAATAAAAGGCACTTTTTGGCCATGTTTTTTTCTTGCATAAATCAAAACAGGCGGATGGTGTTAAGCGGGAATTTAAACCTTATCGCCATCTACGTAAGGGTTGTTATTGATAGCGGCTCAATTTAAAATATTACAAGACGTAGTGCATCGCCTTAAACTTCTTTTTATTCATAACATTTGTTTATTATTTAATAAAATAATGTTCCGGAACCCATTCGTTTTATTCGTTCATTGATATTGTATCTACACATATTTAAATAGTACACTTTATTATTTCAATTGTTAAGCCGTGGGGTGGGGGGAGAGGTTGTTAGGTTTTCTCCCTTCCGGACCGCAAGAGTCATGTATTTAAAAAAAAACGGACCCCTAATGAAAGTAATTCGTGACCCCTGCCCTACGTCATCGAGTACACAGATTAAACTACTTTGTAGTGAGAATAGAAATTTAGTAAGCCTTAACAAAAGTTGGTCTGCCGGTGCATTTCTTGGAGGATTCCGCGCAGTCATGCAAATAGTGAAAGAATATTTTTGTAAAAATTACGTCATAAGGTACATGGACGGGAATGGTTTCTTGTGATAGGGATCGATTAGTAGATAGAAATTTAGTAAGCCTTAAAAAAAGTTGGTCTGCCGGTGCGTCTCTTGGAGGATTCCGCGCAGTCATGCAAATAGTGAAATAATATTTTTGTAAAAATTACGTCATAAGATACATGGACGGGAATGGTTTCTTGTGATAGGGATCGATTAGTAGATAGAAATTTAGTAAGCCTTAAAAAAAGTTGGTCTGCCGGTGCGTCTCTTGGAGGATTCCGCGCAGTCATGCAAATAGTGAAAGAATATTTTTGTAAAAATTACGTCATAAGATACATGGACGGGAATGGTTTCTTGTGATAGGGATCGATTAGTAGATAGAAATTTAGTAAGCCTTAAAAAAAGTTGGTCTGCCGGTGCATCTCTTGGAGGATTCCGCACAGTCATGCAAATAGTGAAAGAATATTTTTGTAAAAATTACGTCATAAGATACATGGACGGGAATGGTTTCTTGTGATAGGGATCGATTAGTAGATAGAAATTTAGTAAGCCTTAAAAAAAGTTGGTCTGCCGGTGCGTCTCTTGGAGGATTCCGCGCAGTCATGCAAATAGTGAAAGAATATTTTTGTAAAAATTACGTCATAAGATACATGGACGGGAATGGTTTCTTGTGATAGGGATCGATTAGTAGATAGAAATTTAGTAAGCCTTAAAAAAAGTTGGTCTGCCGGTGCGTCTCTTGGAGGATTCCGCGCAGTCATGCAAATAGTGAAAGAATATTTTTGTAAAAATTACGTCATAAGATACATGGACGGGAATGGTTTCTTGTGATAGGGATCGATTAGTAGATAGAAATTTAGTAAGCCTTAAAAAAAGTTGGTCTGCCGGTGCGTCTCTTGGAGGATTCCGCGCAGTCATGCAAATAGTGAAAGAATATTTTTGTAAAAATTACGTCATAAGATACATGGACGGGAATGGTTTCTTGTGATAGGGATCGATTAGTAGATAGAAATTTAGTAAGCCTTAAAAAAAGTTGGTCTGCCGGTGCGTCTCTTGGAGGATTCCGCGCAGTCATGCAAATAGTGAAAGAATATTTTTGTAAAAATTACGTCATAAGATACATGGACGTGAATGGTTTCTTGTGATAGGGATCGATTAGTAGATAGAAATTTAGTAAGCCTTAAAAAAAGTTGGTCTGCCGGTGCATCTCTTGGAGGATTCCGCGCAGTCATGCAAATAGTGAAAGAATATTTTTGTAAAAATTACGTCATAAGATACATGGACGGGAATGGTTTCTTGTGATAGGGATCGATTAGTAGATAGAAATTTAGTAAGCCTTAAAAAAAGTTGGTCTGCCGGTGCGTCTCTTGGAGGATTCCGCGCAGTCATGCAAATAGTGAAAGAATATTTTTGTAAAAATTACGTCATAAGATACATGGACGGGAATGGTTTCTTGTGATAGGGATCGATTAGTAGATAGAAATTTAGTAAGCCTTAAAAAAAGTTGGTCTGCCGGTGCGTCTCTTGGAGGATTCCGTGCAGTCATGCAAATAGTGAAAGAATATTTTTGTAAAAATTACGTCATAAGGTACATGGACGGGAATGGTTTCTTGTGATAGGGATCGATTAGTAGATAGAAAAAAAACAGGTTTAAAAATGAAGAAAATTGTAAAATTTACGACATCGAGTACACAAATGAAACCCAACGAATAATTGTAGTCTAGATCATTCTTTAGAAGAATTTCTTGGTCTGCCGACCAGCAGCCTAGCTGTTTTTTGCAATAGATTTTTTTTTTGGT
Source organism: Hesperophylax magnus (assembly GCA_026573805.1). Lineage (NCBI taxonomy): Eukaryota > Metazoa > Arthropoda > Insecta > Trichoptera > Limnephilidae > Hesperophylax > Hesperophylax magnus. The sequence goes on from JAIUSX010000002.1 coordinate 12,618,626, forward strand.
TATTGAATTGTTTTCATTATCTTTATTATTGTTTTTAAAAAAAAAGTGATAATGATAATAGAAAATAATTTGAGTGTTCCAAGTGTCACGATCGGACGGGCGAGCCCGGCCGCGGTGCCCCTCACAGCTGTCGCGTGCCTATATTATTATATAAATATTTTATAATAATATCGTTTATAGTGGTTGGAAGTTGGAACAACCGCCGCGCCGCCGTCGTAAGAGCAGAAAACAACGGAAAATTCCCAACACCGTCAGTTCCGTATAGCTTTCGCGTGCCCAGCCGCATCGACTATATCGAATGCATTCATGAAACCAAGAATAACTATTTTTGTTGTTTTTTTTTTTTTTTTTTTTTTTTTTTTTTGTTGTTTGTTTTTGGGGTGTTATGCCGTGTTGCGCTAACTCCTTCTTTAGCCGACGTTTCGGACAGCGTTGCAGTGTCCATCATCAGGGCAGATCCGGTAGATCCGAAGATGTGAAGAATAACTATAGTCTAGATCAAGGCTGCCCAACCCCAGGCCCGCGTGAAACATTTTCAAAAAACCCGCCAATCCGCCAATTTGAAAAAGTGTCGCGGGCCCGCGGTAAAACAAACAATGCAGCTTGCGCGCGGTCACCAGTGCTGCCAACGATGGCGATTTATCGCTATTTAGGCTACTCAGAACGAGAATCAGCGACGAAAAAATCTACAAAAATACACCGGTTTTCGACATAATATTCTTTGCGTCGAAATGGAATCCTGTAGCCATCCCCCCCCCCCCCCAATGGAATTCGAAAAATTGCTGTGGGGTATCACATATGATGTTCGGGTGTGCAGAATTTTTTCTCAGCGAAGTTCCGTAACAACCCCCCCCCCCCCCCATGGATTTCAAATATTTTGTGGGGAGCACTTATTTAAAAAAATTTTGTGGGGAATTATGTTTTATAGAAATTTTCTAACAACCCCCCCCCCCCCCCCATGGAAATAGGAACCGTCAGGTATTCAGTGGCCCGCCAGTGATTCAAAATCGTCAATTTCGCCCAACTGCTAAAAAGGTTGGGCAGCCTTGGTCTAGATCAGAGGTCGGCAAACTTATTTGCCAAAGAGCCAAATATGTACATTACAACGATTTAAAAAAAAAATAAGAGCCAATTATAAAAGCATTATAATAATCAGTTAAGTATTTTAATATTAAGTATTACACTTTTACGTAATTATGATGTATTACCTATTCAAATATTAAGTTGAGATATAATTATTTTATTTCAAACAAATAAACAGGAAAAATGAAAAATTTCTTATAATCAAACTGATTGATCAGTTTTGTAAGATTTAAGTCTTAACGTAAAATATTGTACAAAGAAAAATTAAAAAAACAGATTAAAAATAATATATATTAAACCATGACAATGACAATCATAATAAGTACTTAATGCGAACCATGCCCTTGCATCTCATTTGAAAGTTTGAGTAAGTCAGGTTTGCAGGTTGTTGTTCTAATTTTAGGCACGATTCCAGGTTGTCATCAATAAGACGACTTCTCAGTTTACTCATGATAAAGTTCATGCTTGAAAAGATTGTTCGCATGAATATGTAGAACCGAAAAGGGATAGTACAGAAAAAGCGTTGAATATGATCATGTCTTCCTTCTCTAGGTCTTTCAAGGTAGACCACTTGTGTTGTGAACTAAGCTCACATTTTTTCTTCTCCAGTATTTATAAATCAACACAAAGACGTTCAAATTTAGAGCTACATATTTAGTAGTGCTTGTCAATGAAAGAATTATTTTCTTGGCGATGCTTCAGCAGACTCGGAAAGTGAAACAATGTTTCCCTTGCAAAATCTTCAGCAAAGAGGGATAATTTGTTTTCAAATGAAACGACTTCTTCTAACATCGAAAAAATTGTATTTCCTTTCCCTTGTAGTTTATGATTAAGTTTATTTAGATGACACGTAACGTCTACCATGAAATAAAAGTTTTGAATCCACTTATCGTCTGTTAGTTCTGGATAGTTAACACCCTTCTCAAGGAGAAATGCTTTGATTTCTGGAAACAGCAATTCGAAACGCTTTAAAACGTTCCCTCTTGATAACCAACGTACCTTGTTATGAATCAGAAGATCACCGTATTCACTCTCCATTTCAACTAAAAATTCTTTGAATTGTCTATGATTAAGAGCTTTAGCTAAAATGGAGTTAACAATCGTAATCACCAATTCCATAACTTTACAAATTTCTTTTGGAAATGTCTGCGCACAAAGCGCTTCTTGATGAATGATGCAATGGTAAGCAAGTATCTCGTGATTATTTTTTTCTTTCAAAAGAGCAACAAACCCCTTTCTGTGGCCGGTCGTTCTTTTGGCCCCGTCTGTTGAAATCGACACAATTTTTTAGAGAGAAATTTGATATTTATCCATACATCCAATTACAGCGTTTGCGATATCCTCTCCACGTGTCTGACCTTTGAGTGGCAATATTCCTAAAAGTTCTTCTTTAGGACCTGTATGAGAAATAAATCTTACAAAAATCGAAACTTGCGCTGTATCATTTATGTCACAAGACTCGTCAACTACTATTGATAAAGTCTAAACCAATTTTAGATCTTCGATTTGCTGGATGGTTATATTCGAAGACATTTTAAGTATTCTATCTTTCATTGTTTTGGCAGACAACGGTAACTCTTTAATTTTTTTTATATTTTCTGACTTGTTCTTAAAATCCCGAAATAGTTCTTCGGATGCTTTTACAAAACAACTTTTAATGTGTTCGCCGTCTGTGTACGGTTTCCCTCTCTTAGCAATCTCTCGACTAACAACAAAACTTGCCATATTAACATTACTGAAAGATTGCATTCAGTTGTTGAATACAGAAGTTAATGTCTCTTGAGTCTTCTGGAGTTCCTCAACTGCTTTCTTCCTTGCATTACCGACAGGATATTTATTGCTAAATGAAGTGTGTTTATTTTTAAATGTCTCTCCAAATTTCACTTCTTGTTATGCGCCAATTTTTCCTTACAAATAAGACATGTCGGAAGGCCATCTAAGTTTTGAATAAACGCGAAAGTCTCGGTCCACTCAACTCTAAATTCACGGTTTTCATCTTCCGTTTTTCTTTGCTTCTTTTTGGTAGCCATGTGAAATAGGGGACCTATAAAAAAATCCCAAAAATATTTTTTTCCGTCACCAATACTAAATAACTATCATATTATAATTTTTTTTTTCCCGCACCAACACTAAATAAATAACATTATAATATAAATGATTATCATATACATATATCAAATAAATATTAAATTAATGATGTAAATACCTGTAGAATGAAGGATGGAAAAAAAACCCTTGTAACACGTGCGCGACAAACGCGACTGGCGAGGTGAATGCTATCCAACGCCAACCAGACTTATTGAAACGCGAGAAGAGTCTCCCTCGCACCGCGCATCCCACAGTCGTCACCCGCCGATACCATCGGCGCGTCTTGCGCACCTTTCCCTGAACTTTTGCGCGGGAGCCGCACTTAAGAGGCTAAAGAGCCGCATGCGGCTCCGGAGCCGCACTTTGCCGACCTCTGGTCTAGATCATCCCCATTGAAGAATTTCTTGGTCTGCCGACCACCAGCCTGGCAGACCCGGGAGCCTTTGGTACTCTTGTGCAGCACTCAAATAAAATAGAAAATAATAATTTTGACATCCTAGAGTGATTTTCATACAATAGAACCTATCTCCCATTTTCCTATACATTGTGTAAGAACAGAATTAAACGTACATAATGGACAACGAAGTCCTTTTTTTAGATTAACCCCACACAGTAGGCCCTGAGGAAAATTATTTCTCTCAGGGCCAGCGTCATCTTTTGGGATGCTGTGTGGAGGGTCTTTTTTTAAGGAAATGAAGGAGAGGAAGTTTTGGGAAGGTAAAAGGTTGGGTAGGAATCTAGGAATCAGTGTGTCCAGGAGTGACGGACATATGAATATATCCCTCCCACTGCGGCGCAAGGGGATGGGTCGAGAGACCAGTTGGAGAGGTCAGAGGGCCTTCCCAAACCAGCCTATCCCGATCTAGCACGCCAAGCAGCTGGTGGGCAGGCGCATCCTGAACACACCTCACCCAATAAACCCGGGCACCCCTGCTAAATCACCAAACGTAACGAACCACTTGGGGTGACCTATGGCGGAGGTGTTGGTTATCCAATAAATGGTAACCGGTGCGGCGGTACCCAAATCCTCCTCCCAAATTTAACTCTTTCCATTTCCGTTTCAAGATGGAGGCCGTTTCAATGGTTCAGTAAAGATTAATTTTTAAATGCAAAATCTTAATGTTTATTTGGACTTTTTCTTATTAACATTTTTTTCAATATTACTAGTATGGTAGGTATAGGTATAGGTACCAGCCTGAAGAAAGTTTGAAAAAAGAATTATCATTAAGATAGTAATGTTTCTTTGGACAAATTCTATAATTATTTATTCGAAATTTCAAAAATGTTACATAAAATACATGGCATACTTAAGCAGGTAGGTATTTAAGTACCTACTTACAAACCTATGAGGTGTTGGAATTGACTAAATAAGACTAGACACGGCCTATTGACATTGAAATAACCCCAAACCAATTTTGATTTGGTTCACATGCACATTTATGAAATGCACGCGCATAGTATTGCAGTAAAAAGAGGGCACTGTCCATTGTGTTTTGCCTTTTGTTGGACTAGAGTGGAGCCAATTAGTCTCCTAGTCAAGCTAAGCAAATTCATTTTTTTCAATCACAAAAATAACCTATTTCTTAATATTTTAGAAGGTATCACAGACTTTATTTTTGAAAATATAATAAATATGTTATCAGAATACAAAAAAAAATACATAGATAGTTTGAGACGGCGTATTAACACATGTGAAAAATTCAACGAGATGCATTTATTTCAAGCAAAGTTTTGGACGTCATGAATGACCCACCCACCAATACTGATAATGACATCATGACAGTGTGTACTGTCAACCAATACATATATCAAGGGCAAACACAATACATACATTAATTACTCATAGTGATGTAGACCCGGGAATATTCCCGGGAACAGGAATATTCCCCAAATTGAAATAAATTCCCGAAAACGGGGAATTTATTTTATTTTTAATAAAATGGTTTCTACACTTCTCTTGGATGCTTTATTGAGTGTTAGCAGTTATCTAAGACGACATCCCCTGATCTAGGGACTTCCCTACTGCTGCCCTACTAGATCCAGGTTCCCAAGGACATCTGCTAAGCCACGCACAGCAACTTGAAGCACTTGAATTCATTGACCAAGTAGCAAGTCATATGGAGACTGTTGATAGTGCAAATGTTCTTGTTGATTTAGCCAATTATAGGGCTAAAAAAGAATCATGGAGCAAGGCATTCCTATGGAAGTGTGTCGATAAAATCACGCCAGTGACCTGGTGGAAGGGGATGTGCGGATGTTCTGATTTGTCACAGGTTGCCATAAGAATATTGAATGCTCCCATTACTTCAGCAGCCAATCTGGTATTCGCAAACGCAAACATCCAATTGACTGTGCTGAGGAAGAAGAAAACGTAGATAATCCTGAGTCGGCAACAACTTCATCCGGGTCGGATGAAGAAGAATATGAAGGTGAAAGTGGAAGCGAAGTTGATAGTGTCAGTGTCCAATCGGTATCATCAGATGAACAGTAATGATCTGTGAAGTTGTGTCATTTTTACAGTTTTACGATTGATTTTTTATATGTACCGTTTACTAGCATAAAGTGTATATAGGCTACTAATACTGTACAGTATACAATTATATAGAGATACTACTCACTTTAAAATAATTTTGATGGCTGTTTTTTGTTATTTTTCTCTTGGATCCTATTCCTATATATATGGGAATAGTTTTTATGGATCTATCCTGCTCTATATGTACCATATGTGTGTATATTTTATTTTTTATTTAATAAATATTATTCTTTTTGAGGTATTATGTTGTTAAAATCAAAATTCCCCGTCCGGGGAATATTCCCCAGAAATAAATTCCTGGGAATTTATACATCACTAATTACTCATAATGACTTCTTGTGTTTTGTGTTCGCACATGGTCGCCTATAATTATTATTAACATAAGTACACTTTAAAATGCCTGAATGTGTGATGTACAATTATTTAGTTTGATTTTTTTGTGTAAAAAATTTATCATGGATTGATTAGATTTTAATTGATAATGTCATTGTTTTCAGGCTGATATCGGATGGTCGAAGAGCGATATCGTCATTTTTTTTCTTCAGGACTGGTTCTCGATCCTGCTGAAACTTCTACTGTAATCGACAAGCCGGCTTTTCTGCCAGAATTGCTACAACCGATGTGCGTAGGTGTTCCGTTCGTACACGTTGAGTTGCACCGGGGATCTGCAATGCTAGCTGCTTAGAGCAGGCTCCATTAAAATACCTGCAGAACAGACTCAGCATGCCCACATTGCGTCTGCCTATTAGAGATGGCAATCGGTGTGTTAACAATGGATTGTCAATCAGACCGACCATCCTCCTTTGCACAGAATCAAGTAGGTTTATCAAGTATTGTGGGCTCCAGCCCAGGGGTCGCTCCCAATTTCAATTTCTGGGCGTACTTGAGATTTGTATAGGGTTAGCAGCTGGTTACTATTGAAGAATCTTCCTATAAAAGATGCCTAATTTGTTGGAAGCCAGATTTACTCGGGCTTCTCTTACTAGCCATACTTCTCTTACTAGAGTAAATCTGGCTCTATAGCCCCGATACTTGAGCCGGTCTGATGTACTTAATCCAAGCATTCCAATAGAGTCCGTTCCATGGCTGATAAAATGTTATTTTTTACTTTCTTTCTTGTATATTTTTATAGATTTATTGTATAAACTACATAAATGTATGTAATATGTAAAAGCCTGTTTAACGGGCGTAAATGTAATGTAACCCCCACCATCCCTTACCCCTCACCCATACCCTCTCCAAGGTCTGTCCTCATCATTGTTGCCTACACATTTCCGAACCCAAACGCGAGTCGAGCCACTAATTATGGGAAATGAACAAAGCAATCCCTTGCGGCGTTTCGCGCCGTTTGCGGTTGCTTTGCTCCTTTCCCATAAGTCGTGGTTGAGCTCGGCAGTTCGGCTCGAGTGTGTATACGCAACAATATATGATTTATCTCTCTTTATGTTAATCTTATATTATATTTAAAAACAACTGACATTACTTTTTTTTGCAGAAAACCTACACAATTATCGATGATTTTCAGATATACACTGTTGCAAATTATTTATGTATTGTTATTTTTTTTACTTTTGTCTTTTAATACTTAGATACTGTATTTTTGCTGTAATAACGATGCCTACTATTTATGACCACCTTAACTATTTATAAATATTATGTATTTAATTAGTAAATAGACTAGCTCCCCAGTTATACCCGAGATTTCTCTACTAACTGGGTAATTGAAATGTTCAATGAATATCATGTATAATAAAAATTATCCTGTATTTACTTTATTTATACAAAATAAAAAAAATATTTAATGTAAAGTAGGTTAGTTTTCAATAATGCTATCCTGAAGAAGGTTGATTTATAACCGAAACTAGTTGACACAATGTATTAATTCTAACAAAGTGGTTAAAAACAAAATAACTTTTCGTTTAATGATAATGCCAAGTCACAAAGTGATTGCTTTCTTTAATAATTATATGTATACCATTCCAATACCTTCGTAAATTAAAAAAAAAAATCTATGCACTGTAATAAAAATTGATACGTTTCTCGTTTATGGTTCTATAGGAATTAACCTGTACGGAATTCAAAAATTAAAATTATTTTTGCATTATTTATTGATTCTTTTCCTGATTCAGCCCTTATTCAACAAATAGAAGTGGCCGCAAGTATTGGTTTGGTAAGGGCTTTGTATCCATATTACAACCTACCTTTTACCTGTCAAAAAAAATTTGTGGTTTCGCTTACGACTTTAAACGCTTTTACAACAAGTTTACGCATGTTTAAGTTGGATTGTTAAGTTCATATCCATATCTTGTGACGCAAGCTGTTCGGGCTTTCTTATTGGCCGATAAATGAGCCAACTACATTATGGGATTTGAGAAATAACACTGTGTTCTGTTTTATACTGTAGGGAACGTGTATTTATATTTTCTAGGCTTTCTAAGCGAGACGGCTGAATTCGATGGAGATTTGTATTGTGAAATTACTATTAGGTGGGGTTGTTTTAAAATTGAAATTAAGAGGAAGCTACAAGCCAAAAATGTGTATATTCTTGGTGTGCCTTATATCGTCACAAATATAGGTAATATGCATTAAAATCGCTTGGCAAACGGAGCCTAGAAACGCTTGATTTCAAGCACAAAGATGATTTTTATTATTTTGAATACAATTTTATAAGAAAGCATAAAAGTTAATCAAGGGAAACAGTCACAGATAATCTCTGTAATGCTGTAATTTTTTAAGTCGTTTCTTTTATGCGTTCATACATATTTGAAAAAAAAAATTTTTTTAGTAGTGTACATTTATATTTTTTATTCGTATTCTACCCAAGGAAAACGATAGGAAAGCCTTCAATTTATCTAAAACACGTTTTTTGTATTCATAATTAAATCAATTCATTATGTATAATGATTAATCGAAAATAGTGATTTAGCATTAAACTTCGCCTTAACCAGAGAGAGCAAATCTAGTATAATACATCAATGGGTGTTGGTTATCCAATACATAAATGGTTCCCGGGACGTCGATATCCAAACCCGGCTCCCAAATTATAAATATACTTGTGTAAATGCCTAAGGGCGTAAAATGAATAAAATAATAAATAAATTATGATATTATGTATCTAAATATGCCGCCTCTACAGTTTACTTACTCTAAGGAACATTTCAAATATAAAACTTACCAGTGGTACATCGGTTCGCATTTTCTTAGGCTCCAGCCGCTGCAAATGATTGGGTAATGAGCTCACAGGAACTTCATGTGAAACTTTAGCGGCTACGGCGGAAGGGGCTGCCTGGAGGGCTTCCTGGGGGTCTGTCAAAGCACTGGAGGCAGAGGTGGTGACGGGGGCTGCGGGGGCAGAACGGACTGCGGGGCGACGCAGGGATCCTGTACTCTCCTCCAGCCTATGGATCTTCTCCTGCTCCACCTCACGAGCAATCATCTGCTTCATGGCATAGGTGAGGTTTCGCACAGCGGCAGTTTTTTCATCTGATAAAAAAAGGGATTTATTATTTTTTGGATATATTTTTGGTTGTTTCTTGTTTATCGAATATCAAGTTCATCTTTTTGAATTACCTTCCGTCACCACCCATTTTTATCATAAAATATAATTTATTTCTCCATGTTCTCCATGGATTGGTTAGACACCAATACATTACGGAGAAGATTACAAATTTGAGGTACATGCAAGTATAAAAGGTCATGGGCGTAGTTTGACTATTTTGTGACATGTTTTGTCAACAGTTTTATCAACTGTCTATAAGTGATCTTTAAAATGTCGATGGTCAATGGAGAATCGTTAAGCAATGGAGTCGCTCTGTTGATTGGCGCTATAATTATACTATGTTCTATATATATATATTTATTATTCCTAAAATTAAATATATTAAACACTGAATCTATCCATAATCCTTTTGTGACACATACATAGTCAAATCAGATTTTCCAGCGCTTTTAAATTATTTTGAAGTAATGCAAATATAATCTAGTGTAATGGTAATATCTTATTAGTACATATCCTAGATTTTTTTTCACCCCTGTCCGCACACCTCCAAATAATAGTGTAGGAAAAACAATAATACGTTTTATTTTTCTGACACTCTGGGGTGATTTTCATACAATAGAACCTTTTTCCCACTTTCCTATTGTACGTTGTATCCTGCATTTTTAACACATTTTTTTACCTTTTTTTTACACAGTATTCTGTAGAATGTAAAAATAGATTCAATAGTATATTATCCTTCCCGTAATAGGTCTATTCTAAAATTGGAGGGCACTTCTAGAAGTGCGTTAATTCAAATTTGAATGGATATAAATGTTACATTTAGCAGAATAGCCCAGCACTCTGTCTTATTTACACTCGCCTGACATCGTAAATCTTCATCCCATTTGAATTTAGTAAACACTGTTTTGTATTAGAAATTTAAGCCTCGATTAGGCAAAATATTTGGATCACGAAACACGCCCAAAAGGCACATTTTGTGCTATTCATTATTCTATGATTCTAACTCATTGGAAGAATACAGTAGAACCCCGTTAATTCGAACCCCGATAATTCGAAAAATCGCGTAATTCGAAATTTTCGCCAAAAAAATTTCCGCAGAAAAATTTTTTCATACAAAAATTTTTGTAATTCGAAATTCGTTAATTCGTAATTCGAAATTTATTTTTGTCCGCGCACGAAAATTTGTTCGTGTAATTCGAAAAAATTTGATTTTTGCGAAGATAAATCATAATATTTCGTAAATCTGAATCTAAAAGTCAGCCGTGGCGGTAAAACGCCGAAAAATGTATTTTTACGTGGTTATACATCGTCCTAATTAGTATTATTATTTTGTAAATCTGAATCGATTTACACTGGAATGTTGTATTTTTTCAAATTTATTTCGAATATCCGAGTTTGAAGGGCCGAGAAAATACGTTTTACGCGGATATATTTCGTAGTTTTATGAGTTTACACCAAATATCTGTATTTAAAGCGTCGGCCGCGAAATTTAGATTTACGCGTAAATGTACCGTATATTTACGAATTTATTTCAAATATTTGAATTTAAATGGCCCGCTGCGACGGAAATCGGCCGCGAAATCTCGATTTACGCGTAAATATATCGTATTTTTACGAATTTAAATTCAGATATTTGAAATAAAGGGCCGTCCGCGACGGAAAATTACCGCGAAATCTCGATTTACGCGGAAATATATCGTATTTTTACGAATATCTCAATTTAAAGGGTAGGCCGCGACCGAAATCGGCAGTGACATCTCGATTTACGCGTAAATATATAGCATTTTTACGAATTTATTGCGAATATCTGAATTTAAAGGGCCCGCCGCTACGGTAATCGAATGCGAAATTTCAATTTACGCGGAAATATATCGTATTTTTACTAACTTTACTTCGAATATCCGAGTTAAAAAATACGGCGCGACGGATATCGGCCGAAAAATGACATATTTTTACGAATTTACTTCAAATATCTGAACTTAAAAGGCCGGCCGCGACGAAAAACTGCCGATAAAATTCGATTTACGCGGAAATATTTCATATTTTTACGAATTTACATCAAATATCTTAATTTAAAGGGTCGGCCGCGACGGAAATCGGCCGCGCATTCTCGATTTACTCGGAAATATATCGTATTTTTGCGAATTTATTTCGAATGTCTGCATTTAAAGAGCCGGCCGCGACGGAATACGGCCGCGAATTCTCGTTTAACGCGGAAATATATCGTATTTTTACGAATTTAAATTCAGATATTTGAAATAAAGGGCCGGCCGCGACGGAATACGGCCGCGAATTCTCGTTTAACGCGGAAATATATCGTATTTTTACGAATTTAAATTCAGATATTTGAAATAAAGGGCCGGCCGCGACGGAAAATTACCGCGAAATCTCGATTTACGCGGAAATATATCGTATTTTGACGAATATCTCAATTTAAAGGGTAGGCCGCGACCGAAATCGGCAGTGACATCTCGATTTACGCGGAAATATATAGCATTTTTACGAATTTATTGCGAATATCTGAATTTAAAGGGCCCGCCGCTACGGTAATCGGCCGCGAAAATAAAGAAATAATTGGTATTAATACGAATTTACAACTAAAATACCACCCGGATTTGAAGAGGCGGCCGAGAAAATCGATTTTTGGCATTTTTTTTTTTTTCCAAAATTTCGAATTACGTGGGAATTCGTTAATTCGAAATTTGATTTTTGATGTCCCGTGGATTTCGAATTAACGAGGTTCTACTGTAAAGTTATTTTGGTTTAATAATGCGTGATTGAATTACGTTTTTTAGATAATGTTATAGCTTACCGAATATTCCCACAGTGGCAATGTCGGGGTCCAACAAGTAGTGGTAGTTGCCATCGGGCAGGCGCTGCTGCGTGTACTGCAGGTTGTAGTCCAGCATGACCCCCACCAGCGAAGCCAGGGACAGGCGCTCCCGCTCAGTGTACAGCTGCACATGAAAACGCACCAAATTAATGAATTGACTCCCAAATATTTAATCTTTTGCAAATAAAAATATATACAAACAACAAAAGTTGTTAGTAATTACAACTTACCGTGAATCTAGCTGTAGGCTATGAAGATATAGAAGGTGTTCTATTAATGGTCGATTCGACACTTATTGATGGTAGAATCTTACTAATCAAGCGCTTTAGAGGTACGCCATTATCACAGTCAGGCCAAAAGCAGATTATAGTGTGAGAAATCAGTCGAGAAGAGATTATTTTAATAAACTAGCCTGTTTACTAAGTGTGCCTACATGTATACACATACCTGTAGGTTTACAGGGCGCAGGGCGGGGCTGATGATGTGGGGCAGCAGAGGCAGCAGATCCAGCAGCAAGGAGCGCCGGGAGCAGTAGGGCTTCACCTGCGGACTGACTCCCCGCTGCACCCCCGACACTACGCTAGTCACAGCAGTCTGCTTCTGGAACATCTGGAATAAATACTTATTTATGAGTACAGTTCGACCAAAACAAGAGGCGATTCGCTAGCATCGTCCAAAGAGCGGTGCAGGAGACAAGTGCAACATGGCAAATGAACAATGAACGCTAGCAAACTACTAATAAATCACTTTCTGTGCATGGGAAGAGACTTGTGTCTGCGCACCTTGTTTTGCTTGCAGTCTAGTATTTGCTATAACTAGTTTAACTACCCAATTTGGCCCGAGTTTCAATAATGTTGTTTCAAAATTTTTTTTAAAACAAGATTTTTTTGCTTTGAATTTTTGACACATTGTTGCATTCGAATACGTGTGTGTTTTTATATACCTGGACAGACAGGTAAAAACAGGCTTTTTTTTAAAAACAGCACCATCTGTTGGACGTAAAAGCAACATGCGCTATTGTTTCTCTATCTGCACAGACAGACTGAGTCACAACAACGCGCAGCGGGGTACAGCTATTTACAAATAAAGTTAAGTCAATAAAATTTCTTATGCTAAAGTAACTCCGAATTTTAGTATGTCTTAAAACTAATTAGTAAGTAAAGGGGAAAGGAAGAGGAATATAGGATAAGGATAGGAGATGTTCCCGATACATTCCATACTCGAGTATGAATTTTAGACTGTACGTATTACTTCTGTTCGATATTCTGGGTTGTTGCTAAGAATGTCTATAAAGTGAAATTTTGTGTTAAGCTAGTGCCAGTGAGAGCTCGTACAGACGTCATTGACGTTTGTCCTCGTCCTTCTCACAAGCCTTGACTAAAATGAAAAGACATAATATACTAGAATGCTGACGTCACATACAATCTCTCACTAGGACTATATATACTGCACACATAAACGGAGAATTTTTTTAAATGTTGGTTCTGCATGTGCAATGAAATTTTTTTTTTTTAAATGAGTGCGAGAAATTTCCAACTCGAACGCCAATCACTCAACTCATATTCCAGTTATTGACGCGAGTACTCGAGTGGTTAAATATGTAGTTGCATTTAGAAGTTCCAGACAGAAAAATCTGTGCAAAACGTCAAAGCCAAAGTTTGAGAATTTTTAGTAAGAGATTTTTAGATACAAAACAAGAACAGATACGAAAAAAGAAAAGATACGAAACAAGAAAATATACAAAAAAGAATAGATACGAATTAAAAATAAAAACCAAACAAGAATGGATGCAAAACAAGAATAGATACAAAAAAAGAAAAGTTACGAAACAATAGATAGAATAATAAAATAATAAACAATAATAGAACTTGGGGCTTGCATACCTCGAACCCAGTCTTGGGGTACTTGATATTGGTCCAGCTGAGCCTAGCGAAGAGAAAGTGCCAGCAGAGGAAAGCATAGGGCAGGTACGGATAGAGGGAGTAGTTCTGCGTGGAGGCGATCTGTGTGGATAGATGGTCATTGGCGATGAACCACTCCAGGGCCTGCACCGCCCCGCCCAGACCCCCGCCGCTGCCCCCCCGCTCCAGGTAGTTCTCAAATACACCGGCTGAGAGTCTGTTGAAAAATATATGGATTAAAAAATAGTTGTTTTGAATAATTTGAAATTTCCTCTTTTGACTGCATACATATATAATTATGTTAATCTGTAAAACACACTTTGCTACATTCGAGCATCTTCTCATACATCCTCTTCTGTTATTCTGACTTTAATTTGATGCAGCTCAAGTATTAGATTCATTTTGTCATGCCATATCTTCCTCGGGCATATTCCTCCTTATACTCCTTTCTCCGTTCATCCGCTCTACATGTTTATACAACATATGCATCCCATTCACTGTACTTTCTTCAGCCACAGCCTTGCCGGATCTTCACATTTGTAAAATTTCCAAGAGACAATTAATATTATTGCCAATATTATTGTCAATATTATCATCCAGCATCCCAAACAATGCAAAACACACATTTCCAACTAGCAAATAAATAATTAAGCCATGAAAAGGGTACAATAAAGTGTATGAAATCATTTGTGACTATTAATAATAATTGTTGACATTTTTATAAGCGTGCAATTATTGCTTGCTTGCACATTTTCCTCAGGAACCTCATTTCTACAGCATTCAGCATTCTACTTTCAACCTTCCTCTGTAAGTTTCTAATAATATAAAAAAACTATCTACCGTGTTCAAACTGTAAAAATTCAGACATTTACCGTTCGTAATCTCCAGCAGAATACACGGTGCGCATCAGTCTCCGGGCGCGCCCTCTTAGCGCCCCCGCCGGCCCCTCCTCCCCCTCCCGAGCTGCCTCGGCCAGGGGTACCGGCTGCACTTGGAACACCTCCCTCCACACCTCAAATAGGCTCTTGGACATGTCCTTCAGCCCGATGTTTATCTTGTTGATGTCGGCCAATTTGAGCTGAAATTCACATGGAATAGATGAAATAATACAGTGAAAATCTCTTAAGAAGTTTTCCAAGCGATCGGAAAAACCATATATGGGATAAATTGGGCTATTTTTGAAATTCAGTCTTCAAAGACGAGACAGGACCGAAAAAACCAAACTCCAAGTAAGAAAACTTAAACTCTAGGGTGCCAAGAGAGCCACCATGGATTTCTTGGAGAACTCACGGCACTTGTCTCGATTTTAAGGTTAAGGCGATGCACTACGTCGTGTAATATTTTAAATTGAGCCGCTATCAATAACAACCCTTACGTAGATGGCGATAAGGTTTAAATTCCCGCTTAACACCATCCGCCTGTTTTGATTTATGCAAGAAAAAAACATGGCCAAAAAGTGCCTTTAATTTTATTTTGTGGATGTTCAGGTATAAATATTTAATTTTTTTTCGATCATCTTATAAATAACTTAATTTGCCACATTATACAATAAAATCATAACCGAAAATGGGTTCGTAAGTAGGAGATTTTGAACTTTAAAGCAGTTTTCATAGGCGTAAACATTATTTTTTTCTGGGCTTATAAAACGACTTATCTAAAAAATACTCGATTATTTCAAAGGCCAAGATGTATTCTACTCGCAGTATTTAATTAAAGCATCTGAAACATTTCTAGGCGACCAAATTTTCAAACCAAAAACACATGATTTTGAATTACTACGTATGGCATCGCCTTAAAGGTTTAAGGCTTATAAAATGCTCCTAGCATACTAAAATTTGTTTGCTTGGCAAGAAAATAATGTATCTGAATATTAGTATAGCTTGTCGTTGCGTCACTTAAATTTTTAACCTGTGAAAAAGCGCGTCGCAAATTCCGTTTAATGAAGAAATACGTAGGTATATATAATATCAACAAAATTAAGTTATTACGAAAATAGTGTCAGCCAGAGTATGCCGGGTCACTCGAAATTTTAGCTAGCAGACTAAGGGCTAAGCGAGTTTCACTGTAGTAATAAATTGTGATGACCATACAAACAATATATGTAGCAAGTTAAAAGTGGTACAGAGGACTAGAAACCATTCACGCAGTAAAAAAGCTGTAAAAATGATTTGATTCACATAAACACAAATAACAGGAATTTTTATAAATATGTATAGTCCATGTTTGTTCAAGGCATCCACTTCAAAAATAGACTTTTGAACTAATATATCGACGGTCCTAAAGAAGAATGTCAGATGTGCAAATTTTTAGTTTTGCAGAAGAGCTGTTTAAAATTTTTACTGTTTTTGAGAACAAGAAATATACATACACAGTGTTGTTTGATATTTTGCCTTAACCTCTATTTATTTAATTGCAGATATATATTATCAAAAACGGTAAAAATGCAGAAACGAAACCGTGAACAGCTCTACCGCAAAATTACAATTTCGCACATCCGACATTGTTCTTCGGGACCATAGATATATATCAAAAATGAAGAGGAGATTTTCAGCTTGACATCACAGATTTACCAAATACAACATATAAATAGTTACCTCAGTTTTTCATGATAACCGCCTTATTGGTGGGAGCAAGATAAAAAGTTAAAGTAATATAAATAGACAATATTGTACACATATGAATAAAATTTTTAAGTTACGTTTTTTAACTGCCCAGGAGCTATTGGGGTTGTTATAAACACATTTAGGGAATGCTGTAAGGCTGAAATAAGGAGAGCTATTGGGGTTGTTATAAACACGTTTAGGGAATGTTGTAAGGCTGAAATAAGGAGAGCTATTGGGGTTGTTATAAACACGTTTAGGGAATGTTGTAAGGCTGAAATAAGGAGAGCTATTGGGGTTGTTATAAACACATTTAGGGAATGTTGTAAGGCTGAAATAAGGAGAGCTATTGGGGTTGTTATAAACACGTTTAGGGAATGTTGTAAGGCTGAAGTAAGGGGAAGAAGATACTGACGAAGGATAGACACAGAACATAGCTATGGCTACACCTAAACAACGCTTTGATTCAGAATGGAGAATTCACCATTTACACTGAGAGTATCTTCAACTCTGGAACAAGTTGGAACAAGTTACAAGTTGGAACAAGTTACAAGTTGGAACAAGTTGTAAACAAACTATGATTTTTTTTTTTTTGTTGTTTGTTTTTGGGGTGTTATGCCGTGTTGCGCTAACTCCTTCTTTAGCCGACGTTTCGGACAGCGTTGCAGTGTCCATCATCAGGGCAGATCCGGTAGATCCGAAGATCTTCGGATCTACCGGATCTGCCCTGATGATGGACACTGCAACGCTGTCCGAAACGTCGGCTAAAGAAGGAGTTAGCGCAACACGGCATAACACCCCAAAAACAAACAACAAAAATGCTTTTGGCCGTGAGAATCTAAAAACTTACTATGATTTTTTTATAACAATTATCAGTCATATTAACCCTTCAGTACTTTCTTCATCACTTCTGTACAGTTTGCAATGTTTTCTGTGTATTTCAAATGTGTAAAAAAAAATACTGTTTTAGAAACTAGATAAAATTATCTTTCCAGTGTATGCATTCAAAATAAACATTACTATTTCTAAATAATAAAATTTTAATATCAAATGTGAAAAATGTTGATAAAAACGATAACCACATTTTTACTCCAATCATAAAAAAAATGGAGAAACTCGATATTTCAAAAACACATTCGTTTTGTTAGGGGAATTTGTAAGAAAACTGTACCTTCACTTTTATCTCGTACAAATAATCAAAATTAATAAATAATTTTTAAAGTTAAACCGACTGTTACGATATGAATTATTCATTTTGGCTATTTTTCGGAATTTATTAATGGATTCCAGGATAAATATTTGAGGCAAACTGGAAAGAATTAATATTATTCTCTTTCGTCAAAATGTCAAAAAAACTAAGTATCCGCATGATAGAAAAAAATACTTTTATAAAATATGGACGCTCGGTTATATATGACCCTCAAAGACTGGAGAGGTTAACAGTATTTACTATTGGATGAAAATATCATATTAATGTTTTATTATAGTTCAAGATGACTAAGTATTAAGATGAATTACCATCTTCCCCTTAGTCTTGCAGAAGTGCAGCACAGTGAGGCAGGCACGGATGTCATTGTTGGTGCGTAGTGCGAGGGCCTGCAGCAGGGGGGCGTCGGGGGCGCAGAAGCCCTCGCGCAGGGCCACCTCCGTCACTCGCTCTCCCAACCGAACGGGCAAGGCCGGGGGCACCACCAGCACCAGGGCCACCTGCCTGGGGTTGAATTTTCAATTTACGTATATGAGTACAATAATATTAAAAAATTTAACATCAATTTTATGATTTTTTTCAGTTCTTGCAGTGAAAATATGTATTCTCAACAATAAGATAACATACTACTAACATACGATAACAGCTCTTTAGGAAATGCAGACATGGCACTACCAAGCGAATCAAATACTTGAGTCGGGTCATGCCAAGTGTCGAACAGAAATACTGTGTAGAATCAGAAGATTTTCAAATAAAATTCTATACAACAAGGACATTTACAGACATAATGCTAAGACGTGCAATGATATCAGATTACCGGTCCGACCGGTCGGTGGCTGAGTGGGCATCACGTTTGGGTCCCACCCAGGCGTCATGTGTTCAATTCCTCGGCTGGCTAAGTCCTCCATCACAACACAAGCAACATTTTCCGCTTACTGTGGTGTTAGTAGGAGATTTTCAATTTTTTTATTTATTTTTTATTGTAATATAAGCAATATAGATACATAAATATTTAACAATATTACAGTTCTTGTGTCTGATAAGGGAGCCACGATTCTTACATAGGTTTTATGTTGTAATAATATTTTTGTATAGAATATAGATTTTTCAGTGTAATGTTTAATTAAAGTTTTTTTTGAAAAAAAAAATTATTTCATTTATTTGTTCTGATTGGTTGACAATACAGCGCAGTTCAGATGGGAGATTATTGTAGTTTTTTATGGCTTGGTAAATATAATGGTTTTGCATTGTGTAATAAATTGATTTGTATTTCTCATTAGTTTGTAAAATTCTTGGTATTTCTTGTTATTTTTTTCTTTGCACATTTTTACAGTGGAAGCTTCCTTAAATATGTCATTGACATTTGGTACTGGAAACAATTTAAATAGTAACTCTGTTGAGAAGGTAGAATTTTTTTTAGTATTACTTTTATGATGATTCTTTGTGAAACTTTTACAGAGTTTAGATTATTTTTATAGGATCCTCCCCAGCCTATGATTCCATAGATAATCAAAGAGTGGGCAAGGGCATAGTACACATTTTTGATTGTTTTCACATTTAAAATATTTCTTAACCTAACAAATATATATATACATTTCCTGATTCTCTTTACAAGCTCTGTAATGTGGCTGTTCCACTTCAGGTTTTGATCAATGATCACACCGAGATATTTAACTTCAGAAGAAGAGTTGATTACAGTACAAATAGGATCGTGTCGTTAACAGTTTACATTATCACATTTTTCATCGTGGATTATAATACTAACTTTCTGATTAGGAATTTTCTTTAAGGAGAATAAGACATATGTTGTTTTTTTGCATTAAGTGTGAGCAGGTTGAACATGTTATTCGTAACCTGGGAAATTTTTGTTTTCTTTAAATAAAAGAAATTACCAAAAAGGACAAAGACAATATGAAAAACAGTTTATTCTACAAAGGGGTGAAATATTATAATGCACTACCAGAAACCACCAATTAGTAAATTCAAAATAGATTGTAAGATTCACATTAAACAAGAGAAAATTTAGTACGATAAAAAGTTAAAATTAGTAATATTTTAAACTTAAATGTATAAATAACTGAAAAAAATGATACCTGTGATTAGAAACCGTCAGCTTAGTTATAGCCTCTCTCTCTCACAAACAATGCATGTATCAGAAAGAGAGATTACAAAAGAGCTCTCGGCGGCAGAACCATATTATCAGTTATATTATTAGTTATCAGGGCACTCACCTCAGGGGTCGCAGGGAAGGGGTGTAGGGGTCGTTGCAGATGCAGATGACGGGGCGCCGGACCACGTGGCCCTTGCCCTTCTTGCCCTTGCCCCCCGGGGGCGCATTAGACATGAACTTCACCAGGAACTCTATGGCCGGCAGGGGGGCTCCGTCTATTTCATCTGCAACATTTCAAACTCCTCAATCACAGTTCTGTCACTCTTCACCATTGGTTGAGCTTGAGCTCTTGGCACCATTGTTTCTAAACAATTTGCTTTCTGATATTTTAAAAAGTGTGTTTGTTAATTATAGTGAGTCTCTCTCTTATAAGGTTTTCTAAGAGATCGGATATAGTTATTACGTGGGTAATCCTTATATGTATGTGGGATAAATTAGGCCATCTTTTAATTTCATGCTTCAAGGAACCGAAAACAAACCTTCTTAATCATGAAAACTTCATGTGGGAATTTCTTAAGTAGGTTTCACTGTATATATAATAAATTAATTGCTTTTCCTCAAATCAAGTGGGTATCACTGTATGCATAATGCTTTCAAGTTCAACTATTAAAAGTCATGTGTCAAAAATATAGAGAAAAGAGATCTTTACCCAACACCAAACAGTTGGGTCTTTTCTCGGCGTCAAGCACGGATTTCATCTGCGTTGAGTTCTCTAGAGAGGCTTTGAAAGACTCCACATTGCGGTCATCTGATGCATTCACCTCTACAACATTGTATCCTGCAGGAGAAGAAAATATATTACATTCATATGCAAGCGTCTTGTGAAGTCTTTACTTGCTTGTGTAGTGTGACTGACGTCTAGTATAAAAGAGATAGCATGGTAAAGCGAGAAGAAAGTATGTATTATCAAAGAGTGTGAATGGTTGTCCAATGTCTCGTCACCTGTTACTCGAGATAATAAATTGCGTTAATTACAGAATGTTATACATATTTCCATTGGGAAATTCATATTGATGAATTGGGTACAATTAGTCCACATAAATAATTTTGTACAGAGATTACACACATATCTTTATATTGCATTCTTCGGGCTGAATAAGGAAGCTGTTAGAGGCCCAGAGCTAAGAGCTAATCAAGTCTCATTAAAATATTTTGTAACATAAAACTCCACATTTAGATAAATTTCTAACTACATATTTCCATTAATATATAGTTTACCAAGACATTGGAATCAACAACACAAAAGTTAGCAGCAGGTCAATCATGTCCCATGGAAAAGGAATACATTTCACAACATTTTTTACAATAACAATTTAATACCTGCATGGCGGGCTAGCAGATGCGCAAGGGTGGTTTTTCCGCAGCCCGGGGGACCACATAGGAGCGCTAGGGCTCGCGTGGGGCGGCCGTGGTCGTCTAGCTCTGCCTCTGCCACTCCTGCCTTCCCGTCCCGCCCAAACTCAAACTTGCCCGAGCGCTTGTTGAAGCTGTTCTTCACCTCGGGCTTCCTGAGTTTCACTTCTCGGTTGAACACCACCTATGGATGGGTTCAATTACATTTAAAAATGCAATAAAGAAACCTGTATCAGTTTACAGAAGAAACAAAAGTACTGAACCAATGTTGAAGACTTAGTGAGATAAGTTAATATGTGGCAAAGGGTGGTTGTAGTGATCTAGATCAAAGGATAATTTTCTTTTCTTGCAGTTTCAGTATTAAGACGTATTGGTTTAAAGAATCTACATTTGATAAAATCACAACTACATAGCTGTGTTACCAGAAGCTGGCGATAAGGAAAAAAAGTTGATGAAGGAGAAAAAATTAATATAACAAACAGTACGGAAGTCATCAAGTTTCAACCAGTGCAGTAGTGTCCTGTTCATAACCTCTTGTACCTGATTGAAACTTGACACCTACCTACACCCACAATATAAGCCAGTTTAGCAGTCTTGTTATTTGTTACCTTGTCCCACAACTTAATCCAGTGCAGCAGGGTCCTGTTAGTAGCCTCATCGGAGAGCAGTTCGCAGTAGCTGCGCGGGCGGTAGCGCTGAACCCACAACTCTCCCTCTACATCTCCCACCGCAACGTTCTCCATATCCTCGAGTGCAGTCACTATGGGATGAGTCTTGCTCTCCAACTGAAAGTTGTTTAAACGCTTTTTAACATAGTGATATGCCACTCTCTCAATATATCGTCCGTATCACGAGTTTTCAATAATAGACTTTTTATGGACTTGGAAAATTATCACACATAATATGCACCAATTGATAACCAATTTTTAATTAGCTTCGTACATGATTTATTATTTATTTATCTATTATTGATATTTATTTATTATTGATTTATTATTTATTTATCTAGGACAAATTCTTAATATATTAATAACACACCTTTTATTTGTTGAATGTAACATATTATGTAGTGGTAAAAAAAGGTAGTGACAAATGATTGATACTTACGTATGCCTTTGCTTCATCCCAGATAGCTTTGAATGAGTTTCCAAGAAAGTTTTTGTACCCCTTGTTGCAATTGGTTAACTCATCAATGTCGCGGTCCATGAACTCTTCGTTGTGCATGCGCACATATACCTTCTCTCCGTCACTTCGGGTCAGAGGCAAAAATGGCCATCTGAAATATATGTACATAATACTATGTTAGAATGGAAATATTTAAATTTAAATGATATTGACAGCAGAAACATGAAGCTCATACTGATTTTAGATTTTATCACTAAGGATTATATTTCAAAACTATTGAGTAGAAATATAGATAGTAGTATACTAGATACTGTAATAAAGTAAATTTTAAAAACAAGGATTTTTGTCTTCTAATATAAAATATCGGTAGATTACCTGGGTACATCGAAAGACAGGTTATGTGTGGTAACTGGTGTAGGAGCAGGAAGCACAGAGCGTAATGGGGCCCCGAGTCCTTCCAAGCGTCTCAACCGTCTCAGCTCAACTATTTTCTCCATTAACTCCCGGTCTCTCTGCTCCTCCGATACCTCCTCGCCCCTGTGTCGCTTGCTCTCTTGGTACAACGCGTCTTCTTCCAGATCATCAATGTCTCCAAACAGGTCTTCTAGGGTTCTCTTTTGACCGCCCACCCCATTAACCTCCAAGGTGGCTGCATCAGTAATAGTTGCATCCAAGTCACATGTCCCAACACCAGATATATCCAGACCGGATGCCTCGAGGCCTGAAGCCTCCAGAGAAAGTATTCCACTTTCATCCTGATGCTTTTCACACGCATTTGTAGGGGAAACTATTGTGTTGATCTTTGGGAGAGAGGTGGATTCTGAGGGAGAATTCCCAAAGGTTTTGCGAATAGCAGGACTTGAGAAGTCTAAGGACCTTCTACTTTTAGCAAAGTTTTCTGGTTCTGGATGATGGTCTGGTTCTGTAAAATAAAGATAGGAACTAATTTGGCAAACAAAGAATAACATGGAGATTTACTAATAAAGCATGTCCGCTTAGTGTTTAAAGGTTTAGGAAATATTTCCAATAATAATTTCTGATATGTCAAACTTCTAAGGGGTGCTTTAAGACTTTGGGATGGCCCAGCGCCCTGCCCTGTAGGGAACCCACTTGCACAGCGTGTGTGTATACTGTGCACCCTAAATTAATATTTAGACTTACAGAATTCATTTCTCCATTTGTGTGAAAGCACTATGAAACAATACAAGACTGAAGCAATTTTCGTATAATCAGGGAAGTTGAACATTATGTAAAAAGAAAAATTTTACAATGTCAAAAGACCGCCAAACTCCAGAACAACACCGAAGCACAGATATTGAGATACAACCGAATTGTAAGTTTGATTATTAACAACATAAATATATTCTATATTTTTTAAACAACATCACTGGTTATCAAATTGTCAATAAAAAAATAAAAATTAAAAAAAAAATTGTGTGTTATACCACAATATATTACTATAACGTATTAATTGACATTGCACAATATATACAAATTTTAACGTATGTTTTATGCCAAATAAACAATGGCATGGTGTTACCTATTTAGGATACTGACATACATAGAGATGTTTTCCTGTTGGGTTCGTTAATTATTCTGTTTTTTTAAATGTTTACTCTGGCACGAAATCCTGAACTGTAATATTATAATAGTAAAACAATTAATTTGTACCTTCATGTTCTCGTAATACGTCCAAGTCATCACCATACATTAACTCGTACTCTTCATCAGGATCTGGATAGTCTGACATATTAAGCGTAATTGTAAACTCGTCAGTAAATTAAAAATTAAATAATTAAACACTGCGGCACATAATAACCTAAATTCATTCAACAAAACATTGGAAACGACAACTGACAGGAAGATTTTACTTTCGCTCCAAAACTACTGTTGACAGATAAAAATTGACAGAAGAAATAAACCATAGATGTTGCAATCCAATCGCGTTGCCATATATATAAAAAAATAGTGATGTTCAAAACAATGATTCTATTTTGGTAGAAAGAAGTCACTTTGTGGTTTGGGTTCCTTGCTAACTCAAAATATGAGAATTCATCATATGAATTTTCAGAACAAATTTATTCAATACATGATGATTCATCACATGATAACTCAACACAGACATAGCTCAACATATCATAGATTCAGAACAATACAAACTCAAAATAGTACATTTTCATCACACGGGATTCAGCACACTTTGCAGATTCACTGTTACCAATAGACACGCGCCAAAAGTTGCCTTCCATTTTATGGCTGTTCAAGCTTGTCAAAACCATAAACAATAAATATTTAGAACCTACCTACTTTCTTATAATACCAGAATATCGCGTGGAAAATGCTCATTTCGCGTTATTTGTGTGAAAGGGGCAAAATTCACGGATGTATTAATGTTGTAAAATTCGCGTTATCAATAACCGTATAAGTATTATTTTGTATGAAGGAGGAGAAGTATTAAAGAACAAACAGTTGTAGAATGTCAGCCGGGAATGTGGCATGTGTTACAGTACCTACTGTGTAGTAAGTAGTTGGTTATACAGTTTTTATATCCCTCACAGGTCAAATTTTCCAAAATGTAGTTAACATATCCGCTCACTCTAAAAACTGTGTAAATGATTTTACTTGGAATACGAACTGTGCAACTAAACCCTTTGTCCCACGGATTGGTAAGTAAACATAAACCCAATGCTGCAGGACCCTGCATACTAGGTACGGTCTGCAGTGCAGTTCAGTGTGATACTTTTCTGCGCAGGGTCTTAGAACATTTGGTTTACATCGATTGCTTACTGATCCGTGGAACGACGGGCTAAATCACAAATCTATTTATATAAAGAAGAGTGTATGTGACGGGCGGCCGCGTGGCGGACACTGGGTGTGTCCAAAAAGAGGAAGGTCACTATTTAGATCTGATCTCGAAAAACTTTGTTGAAAGCGCGGGGAACGGACTTCAGTTAGTTATTGATAAAAATAAACTGTTTTTGAAAAAGTCAAATGTTTACCCTTTTGTATTCTTTATTTTTTGAATATTTTTTTCCAAGTTTAGGTCTAATTACTCTTATCATAATATAACTTTCTTTAGATTATTAAAATAGCACAAAATGGGAATATAAAGATTAAATGTCAAGCTTAACCAACTGCCGGTAACACGACTGGGTGGCGGGAGCGCGCTGCACTTCAAAAGTGCGACATGTCAAAAATCCAACCCTTTCGTCAAAATATTGAAAAAACATTGTAAAATCTATTTGCAGAAAGTTTTAATTCCGGAAGAATAAAGTTGTCAATTTCAAAAATCATAAAACCGAATTAAAATTTATGGAACAGAAATGGCCTTTATATTCCAGCGAGCAACACAGCGATAGGATACTGTCTTCGTGTCTTCAATACACCAAATAAAAATAAAGTGATTTGCAACACAATTTATAACGTAATTTTCTAAATATAATTGTTAAAGTAATTAAAAAAATTGTTCAGAATCTCCAGCACAAGAAAAAATTCCCACCTTCTTCACTTGGTTTTTGTGAAAGAAAGAAGTTGGGAACCCCTGTCGTTGGATCACTCGATTAATTGCCAACCCCTATCAATAATCAAGTTTTGTATTGTCTTTGAAAAACCTCATGGAGGAGTGGATAATGAGTGAATATTTATGAGGAGTGGTTTATTTATGTCATGGAGTGAGAGTTGATTTATGGGAGTGAGTGGAGCATTTATTTATGGAGTGGACTGGAGATGTGAGATACTGAGATGTGAGTAGTTTATTTATGGTGGAGATCAGTAGAGATATGGTGGAGATGGAGTGAGTGGTTAATTTATGCTCATCGAGTTTAAAAGACAATTTAGCGGAACGCAAACGTGTGTTAACGACTTTTTTTAAACAAACTGATTTCTGGCTGATGGATTGCATTTTCCAAGCACAATACACAATCAACCAGGTTGGATATTTCACAGCAGATCAAATGGAAATACTATTTTGTTATATAAATGCTTCTACCTGCCAAATGATGATCGCAAATTAACATAATTTCTGTTTATTTCAGCGAGCCGAGCGAGCAAGCATTTCTGCAATAACATCGCGATTCTTCGGCAGTTTTCTACTCCCAGTAAATTTACAGAAGCGGGTCCCAGACAGACTCCATTCACATCCCTCATCTGAATCTGCTGTGTTTCCTCAAGTGCTGAAGACATCAATATCCTGGTTCCTGGCAGACTCCCTGCCCAGCGAAGAGATTTCCTAGGAGCTGTTGTGCTCAGCATTGCAGAGCAAGAAGCCGGAATCTGAGAATATACAACCTGCTGAGAAGAACAGGTACTTAACAGGAGGAAGGGCTGCACGGAATTTTTCACACAAAATAGTCCAGTCATTAAGGTGCTGAAAAGGGGTGTTTTAAAACAAATTTTGGTGTAGTTCTGATTTATTCCTCATTTAATTGTTTTAGGGTGCTGATTATAAATCCTAGTTTTGCCACCAAAAACGGTTGAAGTTTGAGTTTTAGCCAAAAAACATGAATGTTTTTGTGGCTAAAATGTTTTTTCCCAGTTTTTTTAAAATTAAAACTAAAAAAACTATCAACTTAGGGAAAAAATTACGTAGCAATAAAACCCAGATTTAATCCCTGAAGCTTTTGTGGATGCAGGGAACCGTTTTCTTGTGGCATTGTATGGTTAACCAACATCCACCTATGATACACCATAGCTGAAGAATGTTGGCTAAAAATGTGACGTCAAATATTTATTCAACAGGACTCTCAACGTGGCTTCGCTTTCCCCAACCGAAGCACCTGCCCACCAATATTCCATAACAGTATTCCACAATAAAATGGTCCCTGCATCCAAAAAAGTTTCAGGGATTACATCTGGGTTTAAAAGAAATTACTTTAAAGGTGGAATGTGAAAAGGTAAAAAATCCTCTTTGTACAAAGCTTTCAAGGCATGTACACATGATATTAATGCCAACATTCCTAAAAGATTACAGATACAACATTGGCTTGGCAATGAAAAGAGACCTGAAGAATGGGGTTGGGAACGAACAAAATAGTTGGTTCTAACCTATCACAACTCCTGCACTTGATTTTATTCTGCACAAGATATTTCTTGCAAGTGCAAGAAGTGGTGCACGGGAAATTGTTGTGGGAAGGTTGGACTTTTTTGTTCTATGTTGTGCCTTCATTGTTGGGACAAAGCAATAATATCAAGACACTAGTTATTGACAGTGAACTACCCGATGATTTACTTGAGGCCTTGATAATTGATAATTTACTAAGGAAATAAGGAAGTTGAGTGAAAAATATTTTGACTTATAAAAAATATGTTCATGTAGATCTAAATATATAAATATATTTCTATATTATTATTCTTAGAATTAGTTAAACGTTCTTGAAAAAGCATTAAATAGCAATAAACTGAATACGCTACACGATTGGTCGAAAGAATTCTGACGTCACATGTGTCGTGGCTTGTACGGAGAATGCGTCACAGCAATGTCTATGGTGCATCTCTTTCTATTACATGAGAGATGGTCTGTTTAGATGAGAGAGGTGTATAGTAAGGTGGAGTGAAATTTTTTTTTTGAGAATTTCGAAATCGACATAGTTGGGAAAGATGCTCCATATATTAACAATTACAACAAAAATAATAAAAAAAATATATTCATAAAACCTGGACATCGCCAAAGCTTTATATTTTATCATTTTCACGATTTTACCTAAGTATTTATAGCTCATGTACGCGCAATAAAACAGACATAAAATTTGTATTTTATCATTTATTTTACAGATAATACATTCGTAGATTGTTATAATGTAACAAATAGTGGAAATAAAAAATGTACATATATTATTTACCGCATTGAAAAACTTGAAAATTACAAAAGTTACTATGAACGGTACTGCATTTTGGTGTTAAAAATAGGCATAAGGTGTCGTGACTCTAACCTTGTTTTTATTAATCCATCTCGCCTCAAGGGTCCACAAACAACGGCTGAGGCTTCTGTTACAATTTTCACACATCTCTCTGTAGCTTGAGTGTGGCAAGGAAAATTCTTTATCATTGGTAGTATGACATCCTCAATTATCGTGTGATCGGTAATGGCTTGTAAAATTGTCTCGTCACTTACAAATTTGGTTAGTGGTGGCTCGATTATATTTTCCCACTTTATAAAATCAATATAATCATCTGCTGAAAAATCAAAAACAGGCACTTAGAAGGTACGAATAAAGTATGATTGCATTTTCATTTGCCGAGCTTTCAATATTCTTCTCAACGCCAACTCTCTTACGTATTTTCGGTTGTCGTTTAACATGGCTAACAATCATTTATGGTATAATACATATGAATTAAAATATGGTATAATACATCATTGATTGTTAGCCATGTTAAACGACAACCGAAAATACGTAAGAGAGTTGGCGTTGAGAAGAATATTGAAAGCTCGGCAAACGAAAATGCAATCAGACTTTATTCGTACCTTCAAAGTGCCTGTTTCAATGCTAACAATATATTTTCGTGATGCCCAAAAAAGCCATTACGCTGGATTACTGGATCAATAATATCTTTTAAATCACTGGGCAAATACCGTGAAAGCACTATTTTTTCGTGTAAATGCCTTGCACCGGAAAGACATAATGGTTTGGTCTTAATGTTGAACCACATAGGTGTGTAAACTGTTAATACAAATGTCGTTAAAGTTACCATATTTTGTGATGGTTTTAGGGTAGAAATGTAAAGCCGAAGAATCCGATTCGCTGTAGTGAGCCACCTGGATTGTACAATTTTACCGGGATTTGTTTTTGATAAATTTTCATTGCAGAATCCGGAGTCAATAGTTTTACACATTTTCAGTAGATACAGCTGATCTGTACTTAAATCCTGTGTATTTGTCATACTTGTTAATGAACATTGAATGATTTTAAATTTCACGACAGGAAGTTGTTCACACTTATTTAAAGATTTACCAATAATTCCAGTGAAACTTTGCGGTCCAGTCGTGGTTCCGTCGATGATCTCAAAGAGATGTCGCAGAATGAGTTCGTTTGCTTGTAATTGACAGACAATCCACTGTAAAGGCCGTTTGAGATGTGATTCAAGGCGCCGAATAACACTTCCTTTGTACCCCGTATTAACTGCAGTTCCGTCGTATCCAATTGTAACAATTTTTTCCAAAGCAATATCTTTCGAAAACAGTAATGAAATAATTCCATTACTTATTGCTTCAGATTTTCCGGATTTTAATGAAATTTGTCCCATGTACTCGCTACTTGGTTCTTTTACTAAACTAACGTGTTCTTCAGTTATTATTTTTAGCCGGTTGTCCTCCATGCTTAAAGTTTTGTCCTTCCGTCCGTCGAAGTATAAACCAAATTGATTGGAATCGATTACTAACGACTTACTAGTAAGGGCAGTTCTTTTCTTCATTCGAGCTCGACGAATTTTACTCCTATACACAACGCGAGATGTATCGTTCTGTGAAATTAAGCCAACATCTTGTAATACAGCGAAAACAATTGCAGCTCCTGCTCGATCTGAAATACAATATCTGTCTAATGTTCTGGCCACAACAGGGAAGTCTTTCACCTCATGGTGAGAATTATTTGGTTGTGCTTCACTTTGCACTATTTCTTGAGGAATTGAAGACGAAGCACATTTTTTTGAGAGTCTAAAGTTTAAACTACAAGAAGGAATAGCGTCAGTACCCCGATCTACTAGATAATGTCTAGCGGATCGGAAACTTCGCCAAGATGATACGCGATACACTTCACTCTGTTTGATACGCGTTTGGGGTAGAAGGATTCGTTGCTGTGTGGGAATAGTTTAACTGTTCCTACAGTCCTACTTTATAATTATATTATAAAATAATAATGTAATTATATCATAGGTAATAAATAAACATTCAATTTTTTTTTACATAATTATAAGCATTTCTAAGAATCGGGAGAACATTATTGGTCTTTTCAGTGTTTTTATCAAAAATTCAAAGTGGTGGCGATGTCGTAATTATAAATAAATATTTTTTATATTTTTTATTTAAGATAAGTACATAACGGAGCACCAATCCCGCGTATGCCGAATTCTATATTACGAAAAAAAAAATTCTCCATACTAGACCGCTCCACCTTAGTGTATAGGCCAAACATTTATTTGGGTCAAACCACAGCCTTATACCACAGTCGGTCTCGTCGGTCTTCCTATCTCGTAAAATACGTTTTAAGTTTAGTAGTGGATGGTTTGGTGTTCATGTAATACAAAATCTGTTTAAAAAACTACATACCATGTCAGAAATCGGATATATTCAAGCCCAGTCTGACAACCTACCAATAGTTGATTCTGACATGTTGATTTTATATCTAAGAGATAATACTGATTACATTAGTGCTGAAATTCGTGGAGTTAAAGCTTCCAAGTAAGTATATCAAATTATTAATTGTGTTCATTTGTACGTTACGATAAATATAATACATTTTTACAGTATAATAATCATTCGTATTCTACCCATCTGATGTGGTGATGGCTTTTAAATATTTCATCTTTTGTTTACCATATAATAAGGCACTGCTGAAAACCAGCTGCATTCCTGGAGAAACCCCTTTGTCAATAGGATCTATGTGAAAAAAATAGCTCCCATCTATTGTCAAATATATGTAGGCATTTGTTGTTATTATTATATGAAATGGATTTCTAAAGATACATATTCGTATAGTGCTTTATTAATATGTTGTTTATTGCATCGCTTAGAAGTTTTTATTATTATACATGTCACATTACATGTGATTACTTATTATTGATTTGAACTGTTGTTTGTGGCATAATAATAATGTATTTTTCTATTTTCAGATCAGCCCGAGAAAGTTATGGTGACAATGCCATTGGGTATGTGCAGTTGAAGCGAACAGGAGACTTATGCTCTGTAAAGGCAAAAATAACGCCTGAACCTAAAATTAGGAATAAAGGATACAATGTGGAATGTATTTGCGATGAAAAGAAGTCATCCATTGTAAGTTTAAAATGTGAGGATTGCGTGGCGAGCCAAGGAGGTTGCAAACATTCAATTGCATTTCTTATGTGGCTGAAACGACGGACCCTGGAAGACTCCAGAACATCCGTCAAGTGTTATTGGGCCAAATCGAAACTTTCGAAAGTGGGTAGCTCTATTAAGTTTATTAAAATAAAAGATATGGGGCCTAAAACTGTGACAAAGTTGACTGCTAAAAGTGGTAAATTTTTGAATTCCTTTTTAGAGAAATCTTCTGAGGTGGGGGTCACTGACATCCAGCTCACAAATTTTTTTAATGAGCCAAGTACTATTGAGAAGTTATCCTTGCATTTTCTAAGTGTTGAAGCCAAAAGCCAAAATATTTCAAATATTATAGATTTGTTGCAATTTTACTCAGTGAACTTGAGTGAAATCACATGTAATGAGGCTGAAACTGCAACAAATCTACAATCAAATAGCAGTTTATGGTTCGAGCTGAGATATGCAAGGATAACTGCCTCTAAAACTTATGAGGCTGCCCACTGCAAAACACTTGACGGAGTGTTGGTCGAAACCATTCTAGGAGCAGTCAAGATAGAAGACAACACAGCTCTGAAACGAGGAAGGGAATTAGAAGGCTGCGTTATTGAAGAGGTGGGGAAACTCTACCATGTGAATTTTAAAAGGACGGGCCTGTTTTTGTGTAAATCGTGCCCATTACTTGGTGCGTCACCCGACGCTAACAGTGAGGACTTCGTGGTGGAAGTGAAGTGTCCCACACAACAAAGAAATATCATTAGATATATTAAGGATGGGAAACCAAATTAAATATTTTGCCCAGATCCAGATGCAGATGTACTTTTGCAACAAAAAAAAGGGAATTTTTTTGCGTTGCCCATGAAGACTTTGAAGTGACAAAACAAATAACAACGCTGCTTGTAAAATATGATCAAAAATATTGTCTGGATCTGATAGAAAAGTGTACCACGTTCTGGTCTCTGGCAATATACCCCAAAGTAATGACACATTGAAGGATCAATATTGTCCATGTTTTAAATTTTGTATTCTTTGTAATAATGTATTTACCATCACCACAAATACTGTTTTGTTGGACGTAGCGTGGAACAATCATTGCTCCCTTTCCTTGTAATTTGTTTGCTTTAGAAATAGTATATTATGTGAGTGTCCTTAATATAAATTATGTACATACTTATGTTCTTCTTAAGTCGTTTCTTCCTTTCACTGGCTCCAAGTGTCCATGTTTCAACACCGTATAGAAATGTGGGAAACTCAGCCTCGGACAAGACCGACTACAGTATAATGTTTTGGAATATAAGAAATAAAATAATTTTCTTTAATAAACAAACATTTTTATGAACGCATTCTTTCATTTATAATCCATAGAAATTAATTTAGACTTGCTAAACTAATTATAGTATATACATTAGGGTGGTTACAAGGTATAAGGTGAAAAAATATTTTTGTCCTAATGCCGGCCTGACCCCCCTAAAATTTGCCATTTGTCTAGAAAATAAGATTTGGAAAGTTTTAGCTCAATTGGATAATGTTAACCCGTGCCTCATCGAGATTAAATATGAAAAAACGATTTTTTGCAAAAAAAAATACTTAATTTAATCACTTTTGATCAAATTTTGTTTCCTATGAACATTATACATTATTAAACAATATAATAAACAACATCATATTTAATAAAATAATATAATAAAACATAAAACAAACATTTTTTCCAAGCTTCCTTTGAAGGTTGAAAAAAGGAAGTTGTAATTTTTTGGGAGAAAGCTAAGATAACAACCAAACACTTTCAAGATTGTGTTATAAAGCTTGAAAAACTGTACGAAGAGTGGAGAAAACTACAAAAAACGCTAACAGATCTAAAAGCACAGCTCAAAATAAAAAAAATAAAAGCTTTCAAGTCAGCCCTTGATGACCCTTTTGATATTGCTCATCAGGATGCATTAAAAACACTGTTGAAGAAGACAAGCAGTTTTTGTTACTCCAGAGAAAAAAAGGGCGTCCTGGCTGCATGGGAGGCGTTGACATGAATTTAGTAAAAGCACAACGACGAAGAGAAAAAAGACAGGCAGCTGAGATGGCGAGATTGGAAAAATCACATAAAAAAGTAGGTTAGTAGAGTTTTTCTCTCTTTTTTCACGTTTTCCCTATCCTTTTTCTCTTGAGATTATTTGACTTGATGCCTATTCCGTGAGTGCTTTGCTGCTTGTTACCGCTTAATGGGTTTTTTCCCTTTTTTTAGAAGATGTAAATTTAATTGCACAACTGGAATCTTCAACAAGCAGCACACCAGAAGAAGAGGAACAAGAAGAGATGGAGGTGAATTTTCCCGACACAGAGGAAGGAGAACCAGAAATAAAGAAAAATAAGTACGCTAGAGGAAGTGTAGAGATTATTACCGAAAAATTGGCTTTATTGTTAGATAGATGTAGTATTTCAGATAGAGACGCAGTTCGAATAATATCAGCTACTGCAGAGGCGTTAGGTTTTGACTCACAGAATTTAATTGTATGTAGAAGTGGAATACGACTTCGCAGATAGCTATTCCGAAAACAAAAGACTGAGCTTATCAAACATAGATTCAAAAATTCCGATTTATAAGGAGCTGCTGTGCATTGGGACGGAAAATTACTTCCATATATTTTGAGTAAAGAAAATATAGAAAGGGTAGCGGTTTTGATTAGTTTTGGGGATGAAGAACAGTTGATAGGAGTTCCTCAGCTTGAAAATGGTACGGGAATTACTCAGGCAAAAGCTGTATTTTCAGCAGTTGAAGAGTGGGGGGCAGTTGAGAAAATCAAGGCAATGTGTTTTGATACCACTGCGGTAAATACTGGTCGCTTCAACGGAACCTGCGTTTTGTTGGAGCAATTATTAGAGAAAAATCTTCTTTATTTAGCATGTCGCCACCATATTTTAGAAAGTATTCTCAAATCAGTTTTTGATTTAAAAATGGGCACAACTACTGGACCCCACTCAAATATTTTTAAAAACTTTCAGACTGGGTGGTCGAAGCTAGACAAGACAAAATACAAAACTGCTTTGAAGATAAAAATATTAGACATAAAATAGGGAATTCAGATGAAATATCAATTTTTCTTACAGAAAAATTAAAAAACCAACAGCCAAGGGATGATTACAAAGAATTAATTCAACTTTCGTTAGTTGTGTTAGGACGTACTCCCTCAAAAGATACTGAGTTCCTGGTGCCATTCATCACGCTAGATGGATGGCAAAGGCCATTTATTGTATCAAAATATATCTTTTCGGGGATCAATTTACATTAATAAATTTAAAAAAAAAACTGTCACTGACATTTGTTTATTTTTAATAAACATTTATGTAAAAGCGTTGTTTAACGCCCCCAAATCCACTTTGGCCCCCAACCAAGACCTACAATTTTGATAATCTCTTGTAAAATTTAGAGAAATCGATAAAAAAAACTTGCAGACAAGGCACTGTCTAAAATGATAAATCATCTGTGGTACTTCGATTCTGAGCAATTCGCATTTTCTTTCTTCGATGAAAATTTCGAAAAAAGTGTAAAAACAAGCATGGCTGTAAAAAGTCTACAATTAATTCCAATTGAAGAACAAACATGTGATAGGGATGTGAAAGCAAAACTCAGTCTCCAAAGATATCGATTTTTTTGTTTCTCATCAAACTCTAAATTTTTTCAAAAGATTTGCAATTGATACAGAATTTTTAAATGCGGATCCTGATATATGGTGTGAAAATGCACATTATTTAAAAGCTAAAAAAAGTGAACGGTTTTAAGGTTGTCAATAACACAGCTGAAAGAGGGGTAAAATTAATCCAAGACTTCAATTCCTGTTTGACAAAAGACGAAGAACAACGACAGTTTCTGTTACAAGTTGTATCGGAATGTCGAAAATTTTTTCCTGACTCTTCAAAAACCACGTTATCTAAGCCATTACCACCTTAATCTGATAATTAATTGTAAATGTAAATAATAATAATAATAACAATTTCTTTCTTTCATAATGCTTTCTTTTGTATATTTTAAATAATAAAACTTTGAACATTATTTCTTCTTGTTTTTTTATACCTTTTTGCATTTCTTTTCTCATAAATCCATAATTTTCAATTTGGATTGTGCTGTATTTACTTTGAAAACAGTTTTAACTACACCCTTTTTTATGTACCAATTGAGAAAATAAATAAAGCAAAATCTGGACAGCACGTGTAATTAAATCTTGCAATATTGTTAGGTATTTTATAAAAAAAAAAAAATTTTATAGAAAGTCAAACTTCAACCTTGATGAGGCACGGGTTAACCTTATCCAATTGAGCTGAAACTTCACCAATCTCATTTTTTAGCCAATTGGCAGCTTTTAGGGGGGTCAGCACAGAAAAATTCCAACATTGATTTTTTGTAACCACCCTAATATACATACATACCCACAAAACACAATAACATGGTCTCTCATGATCAACCTCATTACAAGTACATAATAAACAGTTTCACACATGTATGAACACCATAAAAATATAATTTTGTTTATGAAGTAATTGCATTCAAAAACAAGAGAACTTTTTATAATTTATAGGTCTTATTAAATAAATAAAGGTCATACATGAACGTGATAATTAAAATGAAAACAAGAGATTTATGAAAAGTAAGTATTATAGTTATGGATAATGAATAAAGTAGTGACAATGTGTGCAGCTATTTGATTAATTTATTCTGAACATTTATTATCCCGCAAGCACATACCATAATGTAATCTAGCTGTTGCACATGATGGTTGTCCGTAGTTGCATGAGGTAAGAGCATTTTAAATTCCCTCAGTCTCCCTATCACCCGTTCCACGTGGATGCGAATGGCGGCTATGCGCTTGCCTTGCTTCACCTCCTGTTTGGTGCATTGGGTGTTTGCTGCAACACTGGGGGGTCTAATTAAAACTCACCCTAGCTGCTGCAGAACACCGGCTATATTTTTAAAGCCTCTGTCGGCCAATGCATGCATCCCAGGTTTTAAATAATTATAGTAGCCACAATCTTCAATCAAAGCTGTGTCTGTCACGCGCCCACTTAACCCTTCAGAAACGTAATTCACAAGACCATCAGGCGTGCATGAAATTAAATATTTCACCGTGTTACAATTTTTATAGGACGACCAGGCAGCAGATTGGTTTACCGAGTCACTCGGTTTCTCAATCTGTATCTCCATGCAGTCTATAATGGACTGCACTTGAGAATACCTTGCCCGAAAAGCAAGTGGCAATTTTTTTTTAATTTCATTTACTTCTGGCCAGATCATTAGTTCCTGAAGAGCTGTGGCTGCTAATTTTAAAGTGGGTGTAAATATGAGGCTTACGTTACTTAAGGACATCCCGAAAAGTAAAGCTAACATGGCAAATGGTTCATTCCGCCTAATTTTCCGTAGCGTTAGTAATTAATACATTTCTTAGGGGTGCGCGTACTTCCTCTTCTAACACCTTGACAAAATAGTAGCTAACAGAAGGTATGCCCAAGCAAAGTTGTGGTTCCCTTTCAATGGTCATCAGTGTCGCACAGACCATGTGCTCCTGGTATTCTTTCAGCTCAATCTCCGGCTCCTGGATGTATTCCATTTCCGACGGCACATAATTAGATGACTTATCAATGGAAGAGTCACTGTCAGTATATGTAATATATTCACATTTGAAAGGTGATGAACCGCTATTTTTTACTTATTTTTTCATAGGTGAAATAGCAATGCTCTTTGATGAAGATGGTAGGGTGTTCACACCTACACTCCGGAACTTACATCTAACAAACGCCTGTACAGCTTTGTCCACATATTTAGCAGCGTTTTCTTCAGGAAACGTTTCTTCCAAAACCATTCCCTCGGGTACCGTTTGTTCAGTAACCGTTTCTTCGTCGACGGTCTGTTGGCTGTGCCCAGCTCTAGAAGTAGACGGATGCAATTCAGATCCTAAAAAATCTCTGATGACTTCCAAGCCACGACGTCTTGCTCCTGTCGTCCGTTTTGGGATGCGTGATGACCGTTGACATTCAAATATGTGAGGTAGAACATCCTTTTTTGCTTTTAATGTTCGGTTTCCCAGACCCATTATTTTATGCTTCATAAAATTTTCCATGTCATTCGGGAGCTAAAAAGAAAATGAATGGTAATTAATAAATTATATTATAAAGCAAGGCAATTTTGAGGTTGCATCGTTATTACATAGGTGAGAGGCAAATACAAACAAGATAATAATATTATTTAAATAGTTATCTCACATTTAAATCCGGACAACATACAACAGTTATTTCAACTACATTCACACATTTATTTGATAACATGGGGTAAAGCGACAGAATAGAATTTCGTTTCTCGCATCTTTTCATCGCGAAACACCATTTTTTACGAATAACTGCATTTCTAGGAACGGCGATAAATTGCTTATCGGGTGCAGTAACACATGTATTTTTACACATCGGAACAATGCAATAATAATATGTATTATCTGCCGACATTTTTTAATGTTTTGTAAACAAAAGGACAACACGCAACTGACAGCCATCTGACACGTCAACAAATAGCGGCGGCAATACCGTGCCGGGCAGGAGAAGCAAATATTCCAACTTAAAATATTAATTTAACTATGAAATCTTAATCAATTTTCTTTTTTTTTTTAATAACATCAATTCTAATAGACGGTTAACATTGGTAAAAAAATTACTGGAATTCCTTGTTGAAGAATTAAAAAATTTTCCATACAAAATGCTTAAGCGACGTGGTTCTCACAGTTTGAATGACGTCACACCCACACCCCGCCTCTTACTGCTCGGATTCCGCTCGTTTTGGCGGGCTTAATAAAATTTAAACTTTGAGTATTAATTTAATTATGAAAACAAAATTTAAAAAAAAAAAAAAAAAATACCAGTATTTAAGTTTGAATGCGAACATTGATAAAAAAAATGGACTCAACTTCCTTATTGAAGCGATTGACAATTGAGACTTCCCATTGACGGGGGGAATGATATATATTTTGATAGTGCGTATAGACAAGCATCATTGACGCACCGGAAAAATCTTTCTATTAATTCATCTAGGAAAAAAGTATTGACAGATCGATTGAAGTTCCGTCATTCGCACTTCAATGCACATTGTCGATGACGTAAGCACATTGATAATTGACATTGTTCGTCTCCGGACCCCATTACCATGGTCAAGAGGTCATAAACATATTCCTCCATCGCTTAACAAGAGTGACAAATTGGCAACCATTTAAAAAATCATCTTTTCATCCATGGTTGTATATTTAAAATACAGAAATAATAATTTTATTGGGATCCACCAGAATTTGGTCCGCGATCGACCGGTTGGGAACCCTTGATCTACATAGTTTTTTTACCTAGAGTAACACTAGAAATGCCTTCCATACAAATTTGAATGGAAACAAGTGTTCCAGTTAGCCCAATAGCCTAGCGCTCCGTCTCACTTACACGCGCCTGACATCGTAGATCTCCACTCAATTTAAACTTTGTTAACACAAAAATTTTGTATTATAAATTGAAGTCTCGATTAGGCATATATATTTGATCACGAAACACGCCCACAAGGCTTGTGTTATTCTTTTGTTTTATGGTTGTTTAGCACTACAAAGCTACAAAGCTTGAATATAAATTTCATGAATGTTTTGTATTTTCAGAATCCCTATGATGGAAAACCCAACAGTGGAGACAACAACCTAACCTAACCCAACAGTGGAGAGTTTACTGTTCTCTAAGACACAAAGGGGGAATTTAACCCTACTCTACCAAGGCTATGAATATGCCCAATTTAGGGAAAGCGGAAGTGGAGTTATCAGCTGAAGATGCAGGGTGTCTTTTTCCACCAAATGCAGGGCAATCACGCAAAAAGATAACATCATTGGAGAGGGCCCACACCACTGCCATGATTCTAAACCTCAAAAAGCACATCCGGAAATATGGCAGTTAGTTGATTAAAAACACTTTTTATGTCTGATATTGGTATAAAGGAGAGAGCAAGTAGGGACTTCAGTTTTAACTTCATACCAAAATCACTGTCAAATACTGTTTTTAAGCCAACACTGTTGATTTTCTTTACAACACTCTGACAAAGATGAAAGTAGCACCCTTTTATTTCTGCTTGTGGAGAAGCAACTTGAGCAGCAGACATACTGGCTTTTTCGAAGTCAAGCATAATCTTTCGGGGCATCATACTGGGTACCAATTGTTTCAATATGCTAAACATTCGGTTATATGTATCAATATTCCTTTTCTGTAACAGAAAATAGATGCATGGTGGATATGAATTTCCAATCTTAGCATGCTGGGTGCTTTATCAAATGTTCCGTCTCCGTAAATAGCATCCTTGTGCAACTCTACGACCATACAATTATTTTCAATTACCAATATTTTTTCTGGGTCTTCAGCACCCGTATCATGTAAAATAAGGTCAGAAAACTTCTCCGGGATATCAAAAGCAGTTGTAACTGGATTTGGGATGTAAATTGTACATTTATGTGTTAAAAGGTTCCGTACAAGTAGTTTTGTAGTTTTCAAGGTGGGATTTTGATATTTTTGCCAGTAGCGGCGGAGGATATTTTTTGATTTTATGAGGTCTTTTATTGAGTTTGGGGGGTTTTCCTTGAAATTTATTGCGGACATGATTGTCGTCGCGAAGTCGTCAACCGCTGTATCTAATTCTGAGGAATTTTTTATGTTAGGGTTTATGAATAATTTTTCCCCGACTGCGAAAAGTATGTCCAATCAGTTTTTTTGTTAATTTTTGGAGGGGGGAGGTAAGAAAATTCGTTGAGAGTTAGCAACACGGGATCGGAGGAGAGGTCGTTGATGGTTTCGATACTGTATGTCCAGGGTGTTTTGTAAAAAACGGCGATGTCTAATATGTCAGGTCTGTGTCCGAGGCTTGAGAAAAAAGTTGGCTCTACGGGTCCTGCAATATTTATGTCGGGATGAGAGTTTGCAAAGTCATGAAGGATTTTTCGGTTTTTGTTGGCGCGCCTACGATTCCAGGCGGGGTGTTTTGAGTTAAAATCCCCCGCTAAAATAGTCCGCGTTTGTCCATCGAAAAGTAATTCAAGATCCGAATTCTGTAATTTCTGACTTGGAGGATTGTAAATTGAATTAATTCTCAATGGACCGGAGTGTTTCGTAAAGATGGTGATGGAGGTACTTTCTATGGTAGACAGGGGGGGTGATGTTGTGTTTGTGAGCGTTTTTAGTTTTCACGAAGACGGCTGTGCCGCCGCCTCGTGAATGTAAACGGTCGTTTCGGTACAGTGTGTAGTTTGCGATTTTTGGTGTGTGTGAGGGGTTTAAATGTGTTTCGTTTATGAGTAATATGTCTAAATTGTGTGAGTTGGTGAAAATGCATAGTTCTTGTATGTTTTTGTCGAGACCATTGGCATTCCAGGGAGGGCTTGGTAGAATTAGCCATTTAATTAGTAAAGAGAGATATGATTTGAGGGGTGGCTGTAAATAAAATCGAGAGGTAGTCTGCCGGTGAGGTGGCAGATTGGAATTTTGGAAGGAGATCAGCGATGAGTTTGCCGATCTTGGTAAAGAAGTTATTTTTAAAGAAATCAGAAAAACTAAAGGGAGTTGCTGAGGGCTGGGGGGTTGGGGGTGAGTTTGATGGAAAGGGGGGGGGGGGTGGAGGAGGTGGAAGGAGTGGGGATTTGGGGGTGAGTTTGATGGAAGGGGGGGGTGGAGGAGGTGGAAGGAGAGGGAATTTGGGGGTGAGTTTGATTGAAGGGGGGGTGGAGGAGGTGGAAGGAGTGGGGATTTGGGGGGGGGTTTAATGTCTGGGCATAGGATGTGGATGGGTGGGCTGGATGGGAGGTGAAGGTGACTTGGGGAGGTACCTCAGTTCGACGGGGCTCGGATGTTGAAGGTGCTGGGCGTTTGTGGCATTCTTTGTTAAGTTCACTGGATGAGGGCCGGCGCAGGTGGCCGGGCCGTCGTCTCTCTGCTTGGCACAGGTGGCGGTGAAGTGGGGCCCCGCGTATTTGACGCAGCGGGGGGGGAGATGACATCCTTTGGGCGAGTGGCATCGGTGGCATTGTGCTGGAGCGGTTTTATAGTCGAGGTATTCGGTTTTTATCTTCAGGTGGAATGTGTGCTTTAGGTTGAAAATTTTTCATCCTTCGCCGTGTGTGAGTTGCACGAGGACCATCAGGACGTTGGTTCGATCGGGGCCCGACCTCATCCTGGAGACGGAGATGACTGGGAGACCAAGAGAATCTCCTCCGAGATTTAGGTCGGCATCCCCTGACGACGGCTTTCGTAGTTTTGTCCTCGTGCAGCTCGAAGGTGTGGAAGTCCGTCTTAACTTCCTCTATAATTTTGGTGGCCAGTCGGAAGCGTGGACAACGTGGAGGAGTCGGCGGTGTGGACAACGACGCCCGTGGGGATGGCTTTGGTGTGAGAGATTCGTACACTGGCGTTCTTCCTGAGGGTGTTCGAGTTTTTGTTGGAATTTATTATTATAGGCGGGATTTTGATTGGTCATCGGGCGGGAGTCGGTGTGGTGTTAGTGGCTGTGTCGTCTGCTCCGTCTGTTGCTGTGTCAGAGTTTGTCTGTGAGGAGGGAGGGGTCAGGGACTGGAAACGGTTGGCGGTAGCGAGGGTCTGAGGAGGCGTGGTTGATTTAGGCTTGATTGGGTTGCTCAGGTAGGTGCTGGTCAGGGTGCGGGAGTGGTTCTTTATGAATGTTTGATGGGCGTCTAATGGCGGATCTAGTTTCTCTAATTCGAGTAGGTATGCTTCCATATTGGTGGAGCTGGTCGTGATCGCTGTGGGTGGTCTGCGGTAGGTCACCACTGTACACAATAGGTGGACTGTACACGGTAGGTTGATTGCATGAGGGCAGAGTAGGATGGTGCGGAAGGCGGGTCGGGGAGCGCAGGTAGGTCGCAGCGAGCTGTGACGCCAGTGTTGTGGAGGGTTGTACTCAGTGGGAGGACTGTACTGGGCGGGTAGGCTCGGCAGGGCGAATTGGTGGGCGCACGAAAGGCACTGTAGACTAATTACCAAGCGGATGGGTATGGCTCGTCGGGAACTGATTTATTGTAATTATGTCCCTGCTTATATCCTATTCGGTCGATTCTTTCCCTACATGTGGCTTTGGACCACAAAGGGGTGGGGGATTTTACCCCCGCTACATGAAAGTACATAAGCCACCGCAAAATGTTACATATTCATTTTTGCGGTGGGCTTGCTGAAGGCGGACGCTTAAATTTTAAACTTGCAAAAGATTTCTCAAGCTCGCCTGTATTACAATTACATAATTTTATGACGTAGTAGTTATAACAATTTGCATCTTGACAACTAGATTTTTAGTTTGTCAAGATACAACAAAAAATAAGAAATGTTTGTATATTAAAATTGTAAATTTGATCTTGAAGCGATCAAATGTGTAAAATGGTTACCACAGTATTTTTCCGGGGTTCATCGTAACATAGTGCTCCGAAAGAGGAAAGATTCACTATGCTACGAGGTTCCTGGATTTTTGTAGAGACAAATATGTAAAATTAATAAATAAAAAATGATTACATTGAAATCGTTAAAAATGGCATTGTAAATATCTCCCCAGTGGTAGCTATATATATATAGCTATAAAAACCAATTTTTTTATTTCGATATCGCGCCAAACAAGGCGAATCGTCCTGATTAAGCATTTTATTACGCGTAACATAAAACAAGCAAATAAATTGACTGACGAACACATTTTGGAGAAAATGCTTTAGTCGGACGTGGTCGGACGCATGTCTGCATAAATCATAAATAAACCATTCTCCATGTCGGTGGCATATTGGTATTGGCAGTTGGTACCACTTGCTTAGAATAACTGGCAAATTGTGCTGAATGTCATGTTCTTAAAAATCACTATTCTTAGTTACGATCGTTTTTAATCATAACTGTTCATATTTATTACCGTGTTTAGTTATCATACGATGAATATGTATGTGAGCAATATGTATGTGTTGAAAAATCACGTTATGAAAATGTTTTATTGTTAGTTATCTGGTCACCTGTGGTTTGACACATTAATTGTAATAAAACAATAACTTTATTAACTCAGTTTAATTTTATACCCTGAAGATGCGAAAGATGTTAAGCGAAACCGGTCGGTATTAATTTTTTAAAAATAAATAAATCGTGGTAACAAACAAAATTACTGTTTTATTTCAATTACAATGATTCTAATTTCGAAAACAACGACCTATTTATTACGATTGTTATACTTTATTTTAAAAGTAATCGAAATTAAAAAAATATTACATAGAATAAATATTTGTACGTTCTGGTAGGCTTAGGGTTTTTAAGAAACAATGTTTTCCCTTCTAAGAAAAAAAGAGCTCTAAAACTAAATAGCTAAAACTATAGTAATAATATTTTTAACATCCGTTTAAAGAGATAAAAATTGTGAGGATGAAAAATGTAAAAATGACGCCGTTCTATTCATTTAAAGAAAGAGTAAAATTCAGTTAATTAGATTGATTCCCACTTCGTGGAAAATAAGAATCCGGTAAATTACAAAAGTTCCAATGCGCGCCAGGAAATTATATTTTTACAAGGTCGTTGTCTTTGATAGTAATAAGACCACTTTTTCCATGGAAAAAATTGTAATATGTTTTTATAACTAACAATCACGAATTTCCCGCTGGGGTGAGCACACGGGATAGATCGCCACACACTTCTGACCCGGTACACACTCCTTGCTTCATATGTCTATTTGATTTGTGCAATAAAGGCAAGGTTAATTCAAGGTTTTATAATGCATAATTGCGATCAACACTAACCCCACACTATGCCATCTTTTGGGATGCTGTGAGGAGGGCGAAGGAAGATGGCACGCACTCAACTGGTGGGCAGGCGCATCTTGAAAACACCTCACCCGATGAACCAGGGCAACCCCGCTAAATCTTCAAACATAGCGAACCACTTTGGGTAACCTATGGCAGAGGTGTTGGTAATCCTATAAATGGTTCCCGGGCCGGCGGTACCCAAACCCGCCTCCCAAATACTTGATTGACTGTGTTAGGTGTTAAGTTATTATCAGCGCCTTTGTTCCTTGGCTCCTTGACACCATATTATATGGTCATGTAATATGCCTATTTTTAAAGTAATAACATATATATATGTATAACACTGTCTAATAATATTGATAATGATGGATAACACTGCCTAGTAATAATAATAACACTGTCTAATAATAATAATACAGGGTTTTCCAATAAGAGGAATATTATGAATACGAACCAAATTCATTTTTAGAAAACGAATTTTATAAAATATATTATGATAAAACTATACTAACAGACCGAACGATTAGTCATAATAGACCCGATATAGTTTTACATGACAAAATTAAAAAAATAACTTATATCATTGATGTCGCTATTCCAAATTCCTGTAACATTCAAAAATCTGTTAATGAAAAAATAAGAAAATACACAGATTTAGGAAACGAAATAAAAAGAATTTGGCATTCTCAGACTATAAAAATATTACCATTCGTTATTTCGGCTACTGGCATTATACCTAGCTCTCTCATTAAAAATTTAGGCGTATTAGATCTATCAA
Organism: Hesperophylax magnus; assembly: GCA_026573805.1. Taxonomy (NCBI): domain Eukaryota; kingdom Metazoa; phylum Arthropoda; class Insecta; order Trichoptera; family Limnephilidae; genus Hesperophylax; species Hesperophylax magnus. The sequence continues at coordinate 12,663,603 of JAIUSX010000002.1, forward strand.
AAAATTTATATATAAAGATGCAAAAGTCGGTCATTTTGAATACATGTAGGATAACGAAAGATTTTTTAAATATTTATGTTGAGGGATCAGTAGGATTTATAGGCCCTGTTAGAAGTTCTACCGAGCCGAACCCTCTGATATGAAAATATCTGGAGTCGGTGAATTTTTTTTTTTTCCCATTTGATCTCTGGTGAGTTGACATGTTGTTGTTCTTGTATTGTTTTGTATTTATTTTACTTATATAATGCACTTGCATAGTGTTGATTGACTAGCTGATCATTTGTGGAAATGTGAGTGGAAGGGTTTAGTTTTTCCTATGGGGAAGATTTAACCCGGACAACAAAATCGGAAGCATAAAAAATTTTTAAATAGCCCGCTATTTCGGTAGATGTTACTTTTAAAGCTGTCATTTTTTGACATTTGACAAGTAGAAACTACGCCATTAATAAAAATGGAACGATACACGCTTCAACAACGCATTGAAATTATTAAAATTCACTTGAGTGAATCAAATGCAAATCATCTTGAGTGATGAGGCCCATTTCCACCTCGGTGGCTTCCTCAACAAGCAAAATTGTCGCATCTGGGGCTCGGAAAACCCAAGAGTTATTGTTGAAAAGCCTCTGTATCCTCAACGTGTGACTGTTTGGTGCGGTTTATGGTCCAGCGGAGTCATTGGATATATAAAAGTGTGTAATAAGTGGTAATTCTTTTAACTACATATTTTCTCACCTTATTTTTTTAATCCGTTATATTTCTTTTGAAACCATAAAAAACCGTAATTGTTGTTATCATCTTCGAGATGATAACAATGACATATAGAGCCTATGGAAAGTTGAAGAGATGCGCAATTTCAAACCGTTAACAATAAGCAAATTGTTTGGATGGTTTAAATTTGTGAGACGATATTAAAAAGTTACCGTCAACATATGTTTGACAAGCTGGGAGAGATTATTATGGATTTATTTACAGTATTTACGCTAGTAAATGGAATAAAAATGCACCCAGATTATATTTTTTAAATGTGTTAAATATGTATTTAATTCCTTGAGCGGTAAGTACTTACCGCGTACTTTGACCACTCTCGAGATGTCCCTCTACAACTTATCTACGCCCCTACGCTAATCACTACGAGCCAGATGCGGCAGATGCGCATGGAACCCCGTCATCTTACTACGAGGGACACTCAAACATATTTAAGAATAATAATAACCTTAGGGCCTTACTAATAAACGTGTTTTACATTTTACACAACTGATAAACAACCATATTGTGTGGTAAATGTACGGAGAAAACGTACCGATGTAAAATATTACTAATTTATTGAAAATCTGGTCATATCATTCGTATTCCTGTTGAAAACGGGCTGCAGGCCTTTAACGAACGAATTGACAGTTTTCCTAAAAAAAGTCAGTGAAACACGAGTATGTTATGAGGATGTCGGAACACGTGTTCATAAAAAATATTATATTTTTGCATTTCGTCGTTATATTTATTAGGATAAGCGCAGCTGCAAGAATACGTGTTCCGATATATTCTGAATTTACTGATATTTTTTTAGGAAGTGACGTGCCATCACGTTTTTAACAGAAATTTAATAAATCAGCATTACTCATTAACAGGTTTCCTGTTAAACTTTTAGTAAAATACGAATATATTATCATGATGTCGGAACACTGTTATACTTATATACTGCTGTAATATACATATATATTAAGTATAACAGTGTTCCGACATCATGATAATATATTCGTATAACTAAACTAAAACTAAAAGTTTAGTTTAAGTATAACAGTGTTCCGACATCATGATAATATATTCGTATAACTAAACTAAAACTAAAAGTTTAACAGGAAACTTTTAGTAAAATACGAATATATTATCACGATGTCGGAACACTGTTATACTTATATACTGCTGTAATATACATATATATTAAGAATTTATGAAGTTTTCAGGAAACGGCCTGCAATCCCGAATTTAACCGATTTACCAATAATTTGAAGATTCTTAATAAATTGGTAATACTCATTTTTCTCAGGTTCATTTTTCAATATGCACTGCATAATTTTCAGGAATAATAAATGTAACGACATATTTATTACTACCTGTACCCCGCCTCGCATTGCTGTGGCTCAGTCTGTATGCAGATATACCTACTCATTTTTCTCCGTTTATGTTCGGCTCAACCTGTTCTCCCCAAATGGGTTACAAGAAGTATCCGTAGAAGGCACAAAATAGGTTTTTAACTTTTTAAAAGTCTCAAATTCAAAGTCACCTGAAATAATTAGTTTAATATTATTGTAAATACGTATGTAAAGGTATTCTAATTAAATTACGTAAATTACCCAAAATCTTGTAAAGGGTTTTCGAATAAGAGGTGTTATTTTGAATAGCCCGCTATTTCGGTAGATGTTACTTTTGAAGCTGTCATTTTTTGACATTTGACAAGTAGAAACTACGCCATTAATAAAAATGGAACGATACACGCTTCAACAACGCATTGAAATGATTAAAATTCATTTGAGTAAATCAAATGTAAATCATCTTGAGTGATGAGGCCCATTTCCACCTCGGTGGCTTCGTCAACAATTCTTCAACAACAACTCTTATTGGAAAACCCTGTATTCAAAATATATAATTTCCCTATACTCAAAAAAATAATAATTTAGTCGAGCACTACAATGGAGTTCTAATACTAACCAACAAAAAAATTGACCTTACATAGAAAACTTAGCGAAAGAAGTCTTTGAATCTACCTATGCGCATTTAGGATCTAGATTGCAATGGAAATAATTCAAAGCTTTCTTTAATAATTGGTAGGTATTGCTCAAATCAATACGCGGTTAAATAATGTAAAATATTGATTAACAGTTATTCACGCCAGCTAATTTCCTTTGCACGAGGCTGCTGGAGTAGGTACCTACAATTAACTTGAAATAGACATAAAAATATTCCAATAATCGATAGTGAAACCGTTTAAATTAGTAACCGATAGCTACAAATACATCGCCTTAAATTAAGTGTTGTAAACGCTTGGAAATATAAACCTACAATTATTAAGGTTTACGAATAAAAAAATATTTTGTAAATTTAATTGCTAATAATATAAAATGATAATATTTAGTTATTATTCCAACTAGTTACCTACAATAACAGCAACGTACGTAAACAGAAGTAATGGTATTATAATAAGTTTTTTTCATTGCTTTGTCAAATTCAAACAATGTCATACCATTACAAAATCATGTCATAATACCTATTTATCTTTATGATGTAAACATACCGCAAAGCAGAGCTCCCCGTACAGGACTATAATCGCCGCCTGCCACCCCACGATGGGCCGGGGGGGCGCGGGCGGGTGGGTCACGTGACGCGCGGGTATCGATTGACGCGCGAGGGCATGCGCCAAAGCATCGACCGCCCGCCACTAGTGGCGACTGTTCTGCTCGCGGAGCTAAACAAGGGATTCTGGTGGAGTAGTCCGTGCCCCTGCCTGCGGCCGCCCCCATGGCCGCTGTGACTCCAGCTCTCAGCTCTGCGTGACCCTGCAGCGGGGGACGTGCCTCGCCCCTCCACCTCTCTCCATGGATCGCGGCTCTCGCGGAGCATCGCACCTGGAATAGCAAGCAAACCAACCGTGTTTGTGTCGTGATTGTGTCAGTGACTGTGACTGCTGGGACGGGCGCCTGCCGTGACTGCTCGGCCGCTCGACTGCTCGACTGCCGGTCGCTAGTGGGAGTGAAGCGAGATGCCGCAGCCCCTCTAGGAGGAATGGGCACCGTGCTGAGCTTCAGCCCGCGGGAGCGGAGGCCCGGAGGCCCCGACCCGCCAGACTTCAGCCTGGACAGCTTCTCCTACGAGCAGCTGAACAATGTCAAGAACCGCGAGAACAAGGCGCTGGGCGGCAGCGCGCTGGCTTCCTCCCGGGACAGCCTGCCTCCGCTGGCGCACTGCCCCACGCTGGGCCTCAACCACAGCCGGAACAACGACAACGCCAAAATCATATCCGAAAAGAACGCTTTGGAGAAGAACCTCAAGAAGCATTCCTTGTTCATCAACGCGTTATCGTGGAAAAGGTTTTCGACCGCTAACAATAATAAGAAGAAATTAGACAACAAAAACAAAAACCTAGCAGTGTTTAGGCAGCCATTGACTGATAACAACCACCCTATAATAACTGACAAGAATAAGAATGTGGAGCGAGCCCCTCGGGTGGCTCCGTGCTACTTCCCGGCGGAGGCGCTGCGGGCACCCCCCGCGTCTGCCCCGCCCGCGGCCGCACCACCCCGAGTGGCGCCCCCGGGCCCCCGCAAGACCGTCATCCAGGCCTCCACCTCGGAGCTACTGCGCTGCTTGGGTCTTTTTCTACACGAGCGCTGTCACCGCCTGCGCGACTTCCAGGCGGGCGACGCCGTCATGTGGCTGCGCACCGTGGACCGGAGCCTCCTGCTGCAGGGCTGGCAGGTCAGTACTCTCTCACCTCACCCCCACCAGCATGTTGCTTACCTGTGTCAGGTGTCAGATGTCAGATTCATCATTACTTGAAGCCTTGCTCAGACAAGGATCCACTTTTCTAAAATAAAATACAAATCCGGATTATACATATTCCGAATATTTTCCTACAGAAAATACATTTCACCTGCCCAGCTACTAAAGGTAGCTTGTCGGTAGGACCATGGAGACAAAAATAATAAATAGGTTTTAAAATTAGGCCCTTAATAAACAAATGAGAACGAGATAAATATCAAAAATGATATCAAATACTTTATTGATTTTTACAAAAATAAGAAAAGAATCTTGAAAACACCATATCGTAGAAATTGATCTACCGAGATTCCTTTGTGTGTTTATTATTTGGTCCATCAAAAGGTCAACTAAGTACGTAATTCGATTTTCTGGGCAAAATCGTTGCTGATTTTGGATTACGTACCCCCTAACCGAAATGCTGCCAAAATTGTTATTATTATTCTTATATAGTGTGCAATGTACCACTATAAACAGTTTTGTTGGAAAAGCAAGCCTTCCCACTTGCGTGCTTTAGATTATATTGTAGATAGCGACCAGCGATCAATCGTTATGCTACGTTGGCCTAGAGCGCACAACAACGAATTCGATAACAACATTATTAAGTAATATTAAATGGAACAGAAACTCGTGGGATTTTATTGGTAACGAATATTCTCGATCTCCATTAAAGTTGTCAAAATATTATATTTAAAAAAATAGGAAATTTCACAGTTGTTATGATCATAATAATAATATTTCCTACATTTTCTTGTACGAATCAATATTTAGGCAGAGGGTTGTGTGGGCAAAAATATGTATAAATTCGAGATAAATATGGTACGAGAGCTTTCATGTTTCAACTTTAACACTACTTTTGTTTTTTTTTCCCCTTTATTTTTTCTCAATTTTTACATTAATTACATAAAATATTATATAAATCAATACGAATAATGGGAACCCACTAAGGCGCAGCCTGTGCGTGGGTAATATATATAAGTTATTATATTTAGAAAACAAACTACGGGCATATAAAACAAAAAACAAGATTACATTTTATCTAAGCGTTTAGTGTAATATATGGTGAATATTTTATGAGAAACATAAATTGATACAAATTAAATAAAAAAAATTTCAACTGCTTTAAACGGTTTATGCAAATTGTTTGGGGGGGTGAGGAGCTGATGGGGTTATTTTCAACCCCTGTTCCAGGTTCTATGTTTCGGGACCATTCAATATGTAAATTATTTCCTTTATCGTGCAACTTTTGGTCTTTGTCTTCTGAAACGTTTCTAGTTTTACTAAAACTAAAAATAAACACATAAATAAAAAAATAAAATAATATAATGTGGAACTTGTATTATTTCCCTGGTGAGTGAGACCGCCATTTAGAATCGAATTATGATTTAAATGGCTTTTGCTATGTTTAGTGGCCATAACTGAATGGCCAGGTACTTCCCGACCATCAATTTCCTTCAGCCTCATATTTGTCAAAATTTTAATACCACACTGAGAAAACTTACTGATATAAGATAATGCTAATTTATTGAAAATCTGGTCAAATAATTCGTATTCCTGTCAAAAACGGGACTGCGAGCCTTTAACGAACGAATTGACAGGTTTCCTAACAAACTATATGTTGTTAGGATGTCGAAACGCGTGATATATTTATCAGGAAAAGCATAGCTGCATGCACACTTGTTCCGATATATCGTCGCTCTAGTTCGTTTTTGTCCAACAGACCAAAACGTAAATCGGGAGAAATAGGGTTCAACGGTTTTTTAACCTAAAACGCATATACAATGAAATTAGCTCATTTTAAGCTTACTAAAATGATTTAAAGTTATGAAATTATTATTTTTAAGTAAAATTCGTTCCAATTGTTTAAAATTACGCAGAAAACACGTTTTTAATTTGAATGTAGGATACGGTGTTGGATAAACAAGCTCGGAATATTGATTTAATTTTGGTGGAATTAAGACAAACTGCGTTTTGAAAGCACACTAAATTTTATGTTTTCACTTGTATCGTATAAATAAATGCTTTCGGAGAACAACTGCATACTTAACTCAATTTCGCCAAAAATGGTCTGTTGGACAAAAACGAACTAGAGCGACGATATTCTGAATGGACTAATATTTTATCAGGAAATGGATTGCAATCACGTTTTTAACGAGAATTCAATAAATCAGCCATACTTATACTCTGTGGATAGTCCCACTAGCTCCAGGCGGTTGGGGCTGCTATGGGTAACACATAATCATAAAAAAAGTTTGTAAATACAGCCTTTTAGGTTCTGAACTTCTTTGCTGTGGGTATATGTTATCCCTGGATCAGGATTCTTAATACGAACGTGTAATAATTGAATTACAACAGCACGTGCACATGAACTATAATGAGCGTGCACATACCATGTACTTAGCTGTAAAACATGTGCAATGTTCACCAGAACTCTGAAAACTTCATACCTTCTCATGTTCACTGTACACGTCATTGACTAATCATATGGTCACGTGCTTCGACGGATTAGAAATATAAATATACAAGCCGACAAACACGCACATATGTGAAGCTACTTTATCAGAAGTACATAAGTGTACATAATATAATATATACATCGTATTGGTAGATATATGTAGGGCAGGGGGTATGTGTCCCTTTGGTGCTTCGTGACCTAGTGAAGGCATACCGCTGATTGCTCTCCCTATTTCTCATAAACGATGCATATTGATAAAAGAGAGGTTACGTCGTAGTTTAATTATTTTAATGGAAGTCATTCACCAAGTGAAAGTATTTGCCTCTCATTTAAAGACCTTACTAAATGATTATTTATTGCTGATGGGATAAAACGCCCTGATTCTAGTTAAAGTTAGGCGATGAAATATATCGACCTTACCTTTGATGGAATTCGTAGCATCGCGGTTTCGTTGGTGGAATTCAGAGGGGTTTGTAATATTACTGAAAAAATGTCACTTCACGTATCTAAATAAAAATTCATTTTTCAAACCTTTTGAAAAATGTTAATTGCGTATATTTATTTTAAAAAATAAATTATATCATAGCATATTCCTATCGCACCGGGGTGAATACACAAATATTAAAAAAGCTATTTATTGACTAAGTGATTATATAGTAAAACACACAAGGGTGTAATATCACTTATTGCAATTTATAAATCAAGTACATCAATTTTTATAATTTTATGCCCTGCCACCCTGCACGCCCTACCCACCTTATATATACCTGCTCACCCTGTTAATCCGCCTTGTGTGTTGTATAGTGGAGTTTCCCATTAAAAATTTCCTTTTTATGACTTCGAATAAAATATTCGTAAAATTGTAAAATGATTGATGTATCAACACGTCATAACATGATCGGAGTATTGACATCTGCTTGTTTGTATGGTTGCAGGATGTGGCCTTCATCAACCCCGCCAACGTTGTGTTCGTGTACATGCTGGTGAGGGAGTTGGTGGACGGAGAGACCATCGGCCGAGAGCAGGAGCTACAGGCCGTCGTTCTCACCTGTCTATATCTCTCCTACTCCTACATGGGCAACGAGATCTCTTATCCGCTCAAGCCCTTCCTCGTGGAAGACTCCAAGGAGCGCTTCTGGGACCGCTGCCTGCTCATAGTCGAGCGCCTCTCTTCCAGCATGCTGCGCATCAACTCCGAGCCCGGCTTCTTCACGGAGATCTTCACCGAGTTGAAGGCGTGCGGTGCCTCTGCCAACTGCGGACAGGCGCCGATGGGCATGAATAACAGCATGGGTAATAGTATGGGTAACGGCATGGGGAACACCATGAGCAACGCGATGGGAAACTCTATGAACAACGGCATGAGTACCCCCTTAGGCCCGCCCATGAGCAACTCCATGGGGAATCACAGCATGGCCAGCACTATGTGCGCGCAGCCCGCCGTTGGGAGTGCGGCTTGACGCACGGAGGTGACTGTGGTACGCCTCCTGCTCGCGGGCCACCCGCAGCGCTAGTGACTGCTACATGAACTGTATGCCTTATGGTTTTCTCAAATTATTGACAGTGCCGTCTTTTTACATACCTAAATAATATTACATTATAGAATAAATGAAATAACAACCCCCCACACACGGATTGTTCCGGATACCTACCAAAGATCACAACAGCCACTTTGGATAGACTAGAAATGCCTGTCGAGGTGCTTGGGAGGACTCGGGAATGTTTGCTGTATTGCATACAGCACAGTTAATAGCAAGACCTCACAGAGGTCAGAGACCTCTCAGGCAATTTTTCGAGATGCCTGGAATGCATTACACGTGCTGCATGGGAGGTTGTAATAATTATTGTACAATGGCATCTACACCACACCCTAGTCAACCGAGTATTGATGCAATTATAACAATATTATATATTGGACAGGGAGTTCAATCAATTATTTAGAAAAGTTTTGAGAATTAAAAAAAATACTCAGAACGACTGAACGACTTAACCAGGTTAGGTTAACTCTGTATACATTATACAACAGGGTGGTGCGTAAATAGCTACTCAACAAAATTGAGAGATTCTTTTTCAAAGACTAAAAAGATCAAAATAATCTTTATCAGCATTTTCGACAAGTTTATATTTTCACATGTCGCATTGGAAAAGCCAGTAAACTTACTTAGAAAATCTCAATTAAAATTTTATACCACTATTGAATCTTTTTTCATACTTCAATACCAAGCATTGCTACAAATCTACGTTACTATCGTTAGAACATCCTGTGAGTAGGTACCTATCTATCATCCACGGGCGGCAGGTAGCATTTTTTTTAAATATAATAAAAAATGTACATATTATTATGTATCATAAAACATCTGAAGGTCTAGCACAGTGAAATCGATGACTTTCGAATATCGGATCGACAGGCGTAACTACCGATGATTTTATACCGATTTCCCGAGTACGGTCGCGCGGTTGATAGGCAGACTGATATTGATAATTCAATTAATAATAAATCGACTGGCAACACTTGCGCATCTGTCTATGCATTGACATTCCTAAACGTCAGTCAGCTACGTAAAAGTAAAAAAAATACTAATAAATTGTCAATGTCGAATCGAAATAATAACTTTAACATACATTCGCAATCCGCATGTACTTTTTAACACAAAGAAGGGAGTTAATTAATTCATGAGATATTTAATCACAACTAACAACTTTTGTTAGTTATGATTACTAATTAGTTGAATTAATTAGGTCCATGGATCGTGTACACGATTTATTTCAGTTCTAAGAGCTTAGTTAGTTCACCCCCATCATTAATAAGCCACTGATGTTGCATAACGGTCGACACTATCCAAAAAATTGTGCATATTGTCAGCTTATCTGACACCTTGGTGGCCGTGCTAAACGCAGCCTACCGACTGTCAGAATCATATTCTGACCGTGCTCATAAATATCGCGACCTGACCATAAATGACGGATTTCATCAATATTGTATTAAGGTTTTATTGATCTACCGTGCTAGATACCCTAATGTCCACATTAATTTCAGAATTATTCACCTTTAAATGTAACAAACTGATCGGTTATAATTTCTCTTTTGTACATTTTAATGCTATCATAGCGTTACTTAAATTAAAAACTCCTTAATTTTACTAAGATATACTTGCTGCCGATATTAATACTGATAGGTACTTGGTTTTTGAAAAATAATATTACCTATCCAAAAACGAATTAGGTAGGTACAGAATTTCTTTTGAAAGGTAAAATCAATTAGTTATTATTTCTTCATTAATATGTATTAAACGCTTATTTTTTACAAAATGTGCTACCAGTTATTACTCATTAATATACCTACTCATTAGGAAAATTAGTGTAAAAGTTCTGTGGTAAAAACTAAATTTATGTAAATTTATGCACCGGTTTCGTAATACGAGCATTAGAAAGGGTTTATTATAAAGTGACGTAATTGTAAATGATTTATGTAAATGCTAGATATAGTCAAATAAATGCCATTACTGTTAATTAATGTAATCTTGCCTATAATGATAAAGTACTTTCGAGTAGGTCTTCAGTTTAGGCAACTATGATTTGAAAGGCAATCATCTCTTACGAATAATATAGGTAGCTATGCATTCCTATACAAAAAGACAACAATAATGAAATAGGTATAAAAGTTTTTTAAATTTTGAATTTTGTATATTCAATGTACACGACAGACATGATGTACAGGTGAATCATTTTAAAGAGACCCTTGCTTTTATGGTGGTGTACTGGATGGATAAAAAAACAGTAAAAAAAAACAAAGTTTGATTACCATTATGCTTGCATCTGTTTTCAAATGTCTTTTAAAACTAAAAAAAATGGTTTGACTGAGGTTTGAACCTTCCTACACAGGAACTTGAGTCGAAAACTGTAACAACCGAAACAAATCCCAATTGGATAAGACATTTATTTTGTTACTGCTGTAATGTCATCGAATTTCAGAGAAATGCAAATATGTCCGCGTGTGCAAGCCATTGCCACCAAAATATTGTTGATTGTCATTGACAACGAGTATATCTGCCAGTTTGAGCTCGATTGGATGTCTAGAAGTGAGTTAATTTCGACTTCCAAGATTTGCATTAATTCGCGAAAAACAATGTAAAATTCAAAAAGAAATATTTAAAAATATTTTATTTAATAATTTTATTTGTGAAGAATAAGTAAATTGCACCCAGTATCTTTGGCAACTTGCAGGGTAAGAGTGCTCCAAGATTAAATTTTTCTGTACTATCTTTATGCACAAGTACAATCAAACTGTCCTCTTTAAAATGATTTTATCCGTATATGTAGCGTCATTTCTGTGATCGTTTCAGCATGATGTCACGTATTTATTATGACTAAACATATGATTCGCGTTGACTTCGCTACAAAAGCTCGTAGTTCGCAGTCTCAGAAATCCCGTATTATATAAAATCAGATTAACTTTGATATCGAGAAAAATGTTTCGATGTATTTTGTTTACCATTGGCAAAGTGAGAAATTAATCAATAACCATAATTTTACATTCAGTTTGCTAGTTACTGGGTCTCTACTCACAATAGCATTGATAACTTGGACAATTTCCACGAAATAAATCATCCTCCGTATGAAAATATACAATGTACGTACATCTTTTGGAAATCCAAAGAGTTATCTCTGAATTTGGCAATAAATGATCTGCACAGAGCCCTAGGTGTTATACGGTTGTGCGTTATTCACTAATCCCTAGTGGATGGTTTTTGCTAACTAACCATCACGCTGTTTCTTGCTTGGGTAGGCAGAGAGGATGAACCGCCAAACAACTCGATCTTGGCACACAGTCATTGCTTTTTTCACATTCTTACATCGATTCGAACATAATTCTCATTTAAAATCTTTTTAATTTATGGTTAAATGAACAATAAATTACAATAATTACAAAAAACCATTTAGCATAGACTGTTACTCGGTCCTATGCTTCAATGGGTTTCGTTTTGTTACTCAAAGAGGAAAATAGAATATAAACAAGTATCAACTGTTACCAAGTCAGAGCTTCGTTAGCTTGTCATGTGTTCAGGTGATCTGAGGAGGTGGTCATTGAACAGGTGGTTAAATCAGGTGCCTGGTCATGTGTTCAGGTGGTCTTGGGAGGTGGTCAGTTGAACAGGTGGTTAAATCAGGTAGACTGGTGGCCAAGAAGCCAGACAGTCTACAGAGAAGTGCAATACATTATATTATTTTGTAGGTGTTATGTTTATAGTTTGTACTCATTAGGTATTACCTATCAGAAACTACATTTGTACCTTTAAATTTGTATTTAAAAAATATTATTTATTGTGATTACACACCCTTTATAACCTATTCACATATTTATAAAAAAAATGGTATTAAATATTCTGTAGAGATATTAATAATTTTATTTATATTGATTTAAGTATTATGGTAGAAAAGTTTTCCAAAGGGAAATAATAAATTAACCCTATCTCTTCTTTACTCCGTGTAGGAACTTCTTTGACAGTTACAAAAGTTTGCTAACATAGGAAGGGTGCGCAGTAAAATGCGAATAAACATTTAAGTGCCCTCGATTAAACCAATTAATATTATTAAAAATAATAATTACTCCCTGCCTATTTATAAATCTAATATAAATTATTACAGAGTGGACTGAAATAATCTCGCCCTTCCTTCGCAGTTTTTCAGTGGGGTACCAACCCAATCAGTATTAATTTAAAAGCAAATTAATTGTACAGAACATTGATTTAATTCCACTAGGTTTCACTTGATATTACAATAATTTACTAAAATAGTATTGGACAAGCATCTAGTCAGTAAAATTAGAAAATGTCAGATTCGTCAACTGCAGATATTTTTCCACGAAACCGTGAAAATTTTAGATGTTTTTCTTACCGATTTATTTGTCATAACGCCACAAAACGGGGATAGATTGTTCTGAAAGGATTCTCACTGGAAATGACTAAGATAATCCGATGCATTGTTCTATTGATATTCTTGATGTAGGTTGTATCCAAAATTCTCTGGGATTCAGAATTCATTCTATTCTTGATGTAGGTTATATCCAGAATTCACTGGGATTCAGAATTCATTCTATTCTTGATGTAGGTTATATGCAGAATTCACTGTGATTCAGAATTCATTCTATTCTCGTAAAATGATGTTATGACTTTAATAAAATCGCTGACAGAAATACACTTGTGGTAGGATTTACACTCTGCTATCGGTAAAACCAACAACGTAATTCATTTGTACTTAAAAGTAATGTACTTATATTATTGTCTTGGATATTAGATTTTTATTTGAAATATGTAAGAATATTCCTGTGATTTGTGCTTATAATTTAGAAATTTGTTACAATTGTTATAAATGTTACATTGTACTTGACGTGGGTTTCTAGAAGAAAATACATAGTAACTAGTTCCGGGGGTGTTGAGAATACCCCTTCAGTGGGAGCTAAGTCCATTCAGTGAAGATAGAAGTATTCGTTTACGACTAAATGAAAGAAATCTCCGCAATTATTACCGTTAAATTGTAAATAATGTACCCGAATACTGGATTAAAGAAATTTCATATAACACCGTTGTGTATTTATTATTATACTAGCTATTTCCCGCCACGCGTTTCTGTGCAGATAGAGAAACAATAGCACAAATTGTTTTTACGTCCAACAGATGGCGTAGTTTTAAAAAAAACATGTTTGTTCAACAGATGGCGCCTTTTAAAAAAAAACATGTTTTTACTTGTCACAGGTGACATCTATATGATAAAGGTTAAAAAAAACATAAGCGTATTGGAATGCAACGTTGTGTCAAAATTTCAAAGCATTCCGTGAAGAACTTTCGGAAATTTAAGATTTTGAACAAACGAACATTTACATATATAGATAGATAAACCTAATCAACATATGAAGTAGGTGCACGGTGTGACTATTTCGCAAAAGAATTAACATCATAAATAAAATTAAATAAATCATTAGTGGACACATAGGATATAACTCCAACGATTCTACCTCTGCACAAGTACATAATATATTATACACATCAAATAATATTACGAGTTCATACATCATTGTTTCATTCTTACTCTTCTCTTTTAATTTAGTAAACTGCGGAAAATACTGATTTTGGAATGCTTTAAGTTTGCCGCCACACTTCCCTTAAATACAAAAAGATTTCCTTTGGCTCCTGATATTAGATCTACTGCATTAGGATAGTCAAAACCACAACACAATTGAAGCATCGAGACCAATGCCGTATTTAGGCCTAGGCAACTTAGGCAGATGCCTAGGGCGGCATTTTTTAGGGGGGCGGCATGTTGCCGAAACTCTAAACTTCATGTAGTTTCCATATTTAAAAAAAAAATGTAAAAAAATATTTTAAAGAAATAGTAAATATATATTTTTAAATTAGTTTTAATGGCAAAGTTTGTACATGATGTAGGTATAAAGTATAATATTTAACTCAATTTTTTTTACAGTCATCCTCACTAGGGATCCTCACAGTCCTCCTCACTAGGGATTCTCAAGTCCTCCACACTAGAGATCCTCACAGTCTTCCTCACTAGGGATCCTCAATTCCTCCTCACTAGGGATCCTCACAGTCCTTCTCACTAGGGATCCTCACAGTCCTCCTCACTAGGGATTCTCAAGTCCTCCACACTAGAGATCCTCACAGTCTTCCTCACTAGGGATCCTCAATTCCTCCTCACTAGGGATCCTCACAGTCCTTCTCACTAGGGATCTTCACAGTCCTCTTCACTAAGGATCCCCACAGTCCTCCTCTCTAGGGATCCTCAAGTCCTCCTCATTAGAGATCCTCACAGTCCTCCTCACTAGGGATCCTCACAGTCTTCCTCACAATACTTCGCAGTGTTTCATGAGAGACGACGTCAAGTCGCATATGAACGACTATGGTCATGTAGATAATGTTAAAATAGACAGGAGTTTAAGCCCCCGCATTTCCAATTCCCAATAAGCTCTGAAAATTATTAAAAACACGTTTTGCTTTGTTATTTAATACGTAATCTCACAATGTATCTTTAAATGCACCTAAAGAATTTGTCGAGAGAATTTTACATTATTTCAAACGAGTCGTGTTTTATTAAATATTTTCACCATTTCGCTTAATTATTATCGTTTTTTTGTAATATAAGCGCGCTCCCTCTAACATTCATATTTACATATCTTCCTTTCAAACCATCTTTGAACGCTTACTATGGGGTCTTAAACATGAACTTAGTGTGTTATACATATTTAGGAATAAAAGTAGTAAATATAAGAAAAAATTACCACAGTAAATAAACCCTGTAAAACACAGTATCTCCTGTACTTTAGATTTGCGAAATATGTTTTTGCAGTGTTAATTTGTAAAATCTGTCTGGCAATGTATGTATATTGTTTGGTTGCATATTTTTTTGACGTGAGTAGGTACCTACAATATATGTTCAAAAATGGGGGTGGGAATCTTTTTGTCTAGGGCGGCTTGCTACCCAAATACGGCCCTGATTGAGATGGATACACATTTAGTAAGAAAAAAAGGCATGAGAAGTTTTCCAAGAAAAGAGAAACTCATTGTAAATCAGACACTAAGTTGGAGAGGCGGCATAGATTAACGCAAGGATTTCTTCAACAGTTAAATTTAATAAAGTTCCGATTCTTCCTCGACCTAACAACATGGTCGAGGTATGTACGTGTAGGTACGTGCAGTCCATAAACGCTGAAAAGCTCTACTTAGGTACCCCAAGAAAAACGAAACGTCTAGTTTGTTACATTACGTATGGCTCATTATAAATCTTTTTCTATCTACTTATTGTCGTTTCAGCATTTATTATTTTCTAATATGTCAGCATTCAAAATAATCATGACAATAATCCAAATCATGTTGCATTTCGTGAGATATACATTTTGAATTTATATCACGTTTCCAAAAAATTGCTTGGTTTCTACTTTGACGCTGTCGTCAAAATTTTTACTGTATAAAAGGGGTAATAAGTGAGATTGGTATTCAGTTGAAGTGATCAAGTCCCCAAGAGAAGATGGCTTACAAGGAAAATCTTGGAATATTTTACTTTATTTTCTGCCTGGCTTTGCAGGTAAATATAATACGATGAAAAATCTTGGGATCGTAAATTATGGAATTAATAAATATTTATACTAATTAATTCTTTCTATTTTTAGGGAGTCTATTCTTCTCCATGCGGACGTCGTTGCCGCACGCCTGCTCGCCACATTATCGTCCAGCGATCATCCCCACTGCAGTACATAATGCCTTATAATCCTCCACCAACATATGAGGGTCCTGCTCCACAACCGTTCCCTTGTGTTTCACCGTCATGTGAGGCGCCTCCTCCACCACCTTGCCCTTGTGCTCCACCACCGCCACAGAAATGTGAGGCACCGGCTCCACCACCATGCTCTTGTCCTCCGCCTCCACCACCCCCACCACCATGTGATGCGCCTGCTCCACCACCGTTCCCTTGTGATCCACCCCCGCTACCGTCATGTGAGGCCCCTGCTCCACCATCTTGCCATTGTGCTTCACCACCGCCACAGCCGTGTGAGACACCGGCTCCACCACCATGCCCTTGCCCTTCGCCTCCATCACCATTCCCTTGTGATCCACCCCCGCCACAGCCATGTGAGGCACCGGCTCCACCACCATGTCCTTGCCCTCCGCCACCGCCACCTCCTTGCAATTCAGCTCCAGCTGCACCACTGTGTCCCTGTGTACCACCACCTCCTGTGTGCCCGCCAGCGCCTTGTGCTCCACCACCGCCACCCCCTCCTTGCCAATCACCTTGCACGCAGCTGTGTCCAGGAGCATGTGCTTAGAACTCACTACTTACTACGTAATATTCTAATCTAATAATACTACTTACGTCTTTAAATTCACAAATACTAAGTTTGTAATTATTTTCCTTGTGATGTTCTTAGCTACATACCTTCATAAATTTATTATTTTTAAAATTTATTTATTAATTCGTGCAGTATAAATGTACGTAATTCATTAAAAATATATTTAACTTTTGCAGCACAATTCAACTTCAAACTATAATTACCTATTCGACATATAAACTATACGTTCTTACTAAATAAACTTGAAATACATTCCGTAGAAAACAGAAGAAAATTAAACTACTAACGTTTTTTGTTCAAATTGTTCACTCTGAACTATTGTGAACTCCCGCACTCGAGCAACCAGGCAAAATATATAATTCTGCAACAATAATTTCGGGACCAACTTTATTTATTTATCTTTTCACCTATACATACAGTTTATAGGTATACATATTGACATTGGGTGCAAGTAATACACATTGATGTTCCATATATAAAACATGGTAGTACAACGAAATATGATATGCAACTGTATATACATGATTGAAGCTTAGGTAGTAATGTTCTGTGAACATCTCACTAGGAGAACCTGTGCCGAGGTGTTCGCAAGGGTGTTATTCTGCCGTTATAGGTGGAAACACAATATCCTCCTTGAGAGTCTCCACCGTAGTTACACCCATGGTGGCAGTATTTTACGTTATTAAACTTCATAATATTATATATGAGTAATGAAAAGAAAAGTAAGAAATATACCTGAAGTGAACTTAATAAGCAGTTAAGCTGAAAAGGGGTAAAAGCAAAACAGAAGTTATATTACAATTAATTGTAAACTTTAAATAGTAAATTAATTATTATGTTTGGTTTGGAGTAAATAGGTTTTGAAAAAATAGTGTAAACAACATACATGTACCTATTTCCCGGTTTCATACACTTACAGAGTGGTTGTTAGCTAAGTTTTTGTTTACACAATATTATGAAAATGTCAGATAAAATAAAATCAGTATTTTATTTTATTTTTAAATTATACAATTCAAGAATGAATGCAGAAGATGAAGACGAAGCGAGAATAATTTTAAGTAATTAATTAATAAAATTTCAGTTTTACCAAAATGCATAGTATACATATATTATATACACAGTTGGCACATTTTTTTAATATGTTATGAAATACTTCTAATGTATATTTTTATTGGAGGTAATCAACGATTTTAATTTTAAAGAAAGATTTGGTTTGTCTGTTTCTAATGTCAGTAGGTAGAGAATTGAATAGTGTAATAGCATTGTATTTAAAACTTTTTTGTCCACAGGAGGTTTGACAAACTGGGATGTTAAAAGATTTTACATATGAATGTCTCAAGGCTCTAGTGCTTACTCGATCTTCATACATATGGGTATTTTTTAATTGATGAAGCAGGATATTTTTTAAATATATATTTTTTTCAGGTTAGGAATACTTGTCTTAAAAATAAAATCACTACTCGTTCTTAACGAGACTTTTAGAATAACCTACAGAATTATTTTTTGAATGAGTGTATGTATGTGTGGCACTACCCCAACTGATAATACCATATTCAAGAGACGATTGTACAAGAGCACAGTAAACATGTTTCAGTTATGTTCTATTTAAAATATCCCTAACATTTTTGAAGATATAGGGGAGAGTATGGTATATCGTACCACTTCGCACTTAACTCTAAATACTGTATGATAGAAATGGGTTAGAGAATTGGAGTTAGGTTCAAATAAATACTTAGTTTATTGGGTACAATATTTATTTAAATCATATTTTACAGGCATGTGGAATGTTTTCAAATTAAACGTTTTATAAAAAATGGTTTTCGGTACGATTTAACGAACCGGTACGGTTAATCGTACCACCGGTATGGTAAATCGTACCTAGACCATTATTCCAATTTATATCCATTCAAAACGACAATACTGTCAGCATCTTCACTATCGCTACTTCTGCAATTGGCCTTCTTTCGTCGAGCACACTTCTTACCCTTAATGGGAATTAAATCAGTTTTAAATCTTATTTTTCTTTTTTTCAATTTTTAATTTGGGCATTTTGACAGCTGAGCGTCTACCAACAGCAACTTCTTGTCCTTTTTTATACGGACTCTTGTTATTTCAGCAGCCTTTTGTGCCGTGCGCGTGTTCTTTTTCCTTGGTTCTTTGGTATTGAAGAAATCTCAAGAATTGATAGTTGAAAAGATGTCGACGCGTTTGAATTCGTTTGCCCCAATTCAACTTTCTGAACTGCATCTGGTGGTGAGAAGGAAGACTCTGACGAGGTCACTGGTGGTGGTGGTCGCAACAAAGGCTCTGACGAGATCTCTGGTGTTTGTTGTACTGAACTCTTTAATTTAAAACTAGAAAATAATTTACTTAAAAAACAACTAACAAATTACGGTAAATCGTACCGGTACGATTTACCAAACCACTTGTGGTACGATTTAACAAACTTTGAGTTTTTATGGAAAAATGACAACAAAACATGTAAACGACAGGTGACAATATGATTTTGCAATCGTAATTTGCAGAATACAAACATGCTAAGTGAACGTAATTTGAGAAAAAACTAACATACCTACCTTTGAACACGAAATCACCTTACGCAGGAGCCGAAAAAATTAGATGAAAATTGTGAAAAAACAAAAATACCCCACTGCCAGCGCACGCACGATCCAACACTAAATAAAAATGGCTGGACAACTATGACGCTTCTAACGGTTGGCAGAATATTATCAGGATCAAAAAATTGTGACCCGTAGCAAAAATATGGAGGTGGTACGATTTACCGACCGGTACGATATACCATACTCTCCCCTAGATGAATTTCCTCAGTTTTCTCGTTAGGTTTGAAACAAGTACATTCCATTTAAGAAGATCGTCTATTTTAATACCAAGATATTTAATAGTATCAACTCTACTTATAGAAGGACAAGTACATGGGGTTATTACGGGGTTGCAGCTGTGCAGTTTGAGGATTTGTTGAGACGGTAAGAGCTTATTTGATATTCGAAATGTTAAAATTTTTGTTTTGTCTGTATTCAGGGTTAGTATGTGAGCATCAAGCCAATTTTAAACATACGAAGGCCATTTTTTGCCGTTTTATAGACTTTATCCCAAGATTTAGCGTAACATAGCAAAACAGTATCATCGGCAAAAGTTGTAATTTGTCCACAAATTTGTAGGTTGCGTAGATCAATAATATATATTGAGAATAATAAGGGTCCTAAGATGCTACCTTGTGGGACGCCACAGACCGTTTTTTGAGGACGACTATAGGTACTGTTTATTTTAACGCATTGCTTTCGATCTGTTGGATAATTACAAAATAATTGCAGGACTGAGTCTGATAATCCTACCCTCTTAAGTTTATCTAAAAGTATTTTATGATTCGCAGTGTCAAGCGCCTTTTCAAGATCTAGGAAAATTGCTAAACATTTATTTCATTTGTCTACATTACTTATTATGAACTCTGTAACGTTGGCGATGGCATCTGAGGTTGATAAGTTTTTGCGAAAACAAAACTGGTTTGCTGATAATATTTTACGAGAGTCAAAGTAAGTAGTCAGTTGATCTCTTCAAAAATTTTTAAGAGTACACTTAGAACACAAATTGGTAATTTCAGTTTTTTTTTTACCTATAAAAATTGGAGTGATAATACCTTGCTTTAATACATTAGAGAAACAGCCTTGAGTGAAGTTCTTATTGATTAGAAATTTTTCTTTCCTGTGGGCACTGATTTCAAACATGGGTCCGAACTTAAAAAGTCATTTTTCAGGTTCTATGGTACCAAACGGGCTGAAATTTTGGATTCGTGATAAGAATCATGGTCCAAAACGAAATCAGTCACATAATTGACATAAAGTTGTATTTCTGGAAAATCATCATCATCCTATAGGCACTAATTTCCGACTTGGGTTCAAACGTTAGAAGCCTTTTTTGAGGCTCTATGGTACCAAACGGGCTGAAATTTTGTAATAGTGATAAGAATCATGGTCCAAAACGAAAAAAGTTGAAAAATCTGCATAAAGTTGTATTTATGAAAAAATCATCATTCCTATGGGAACTTATTTCGGCATGGGTTCGAACTTAAGAAGCATTTTTTGCAGGCTTTATGGTACCAAATGGGCTGAAATATTGGAATAGAGATGACCGGTCGGTGGCCGAGTTGACATCGCGCTTGGGTCCCACTCAGGCGTAGTGTGTTCAATTCCTCGGCTGGCTAAGTCCTCCATCACAACTCAAGTAACATTTTCAGCTTACTGTGGTGGTAGTAGGTGATTTTCAAATATTGTCAAGTTATTCGTAACCCGGGAATGTTTGTCTTTCTTTTGTTTAAAAAAAAATAAAATCATGCTCCAAAACGAAATCATTCACAAAATCTGCATAAAGTTGTATTTTTAGAAAAATCACCATACCTATGGGCACAAATTTCAGACTTGGGTTCTAACTTTAGAAGCCTTTTTTTTAGGATCTATGGTACCAAACGGGCTGAAATATTTGAATAGTGATAAGAATCATGGTCCAAAACGAAAGCAATCACAAAATCTGCATAAAGTTTTATTTCTGGAAAAATCATTATTCCTATGGGCACTAATTTCAGACTTGGGTTCAAACTTCAGAAGCCTTTTTTACAGGATCTATGGTACCAAACGGGCTGAAATATTTGAATAGTGATAAGAATCAACTTCTTCAGAAGAACAACTTCTTCACAAATGTAGTAGACCAAGTACTTGAATCATCCAGTAAGATTGCTAATACAACGCCCGTTGACTCATCTCTGCTTTTGGTACCAACAAACAATTCAATTAACTCATTAGATTATTTTACACCTATCACAACTAATGAAATTGAAAAACACATTGACAGCCTAAAACCAACAAATTCTTCAGGAATTGATAATTTATCAGGTAATACACTAAAAAAAATAAAACAATATATTTTAACTCCTTTGCAACATATTTATAATATATCCCTAAAAGAAGGGTATTTCCCAGAACAATTTAAAATCTCCACTATAATACCAATTCACAAATCGGGTGACACGCACATATTAGACAATTACAGACCTATCTCCTTAGTTTCAAACCTTTCAAAAATATTTGAAAAATGTATCAAAAACAGAGTTATGAAATACCTAGAACAAAACAATATTCTGTCCGAAAATCAATATGGCTTCAGAAGTAAATTAAGCACTGAAGATGCAATATTCGATCTGACAAAAAATTTATACACATCTGTTGATCAAAATAAAAAAAGTCTAGCTATATTTTTAGACTTAAGAAAAGCGTTTGATACTGTAAATCACAATCTACTCATAAACAAAATTAATCAAATAGGTTTCAAAAAAGATGCACTAAAAATTCTCACTCACTATCTCAAAGACAGATTACAAAAAAACAAAAATAGGGAACTTTTATAGCACAGAAACAGTGATAAAAAATGGAGTACCACAGGGGACTGTGCTTGGCCCAATTCTGTTTCTAATATATATTAATGATTTATGTAATGTTGTAATCCCTGGTAAAATTGTATCTTACGCTGATGATACAGCAATAATAGTAAATGGAAAATCCTGGCCTGAAACTTTTTTAAATGCAACAAAATATATTTCATATGTCTTATCATGGCTAACTTGTAATAGACTTTTCTTAAACTATAATAAAACATTTTACCTAACTTTTTATAAAAACAGTAAAAACAAACCTCCCAATAACCTTAAAATTAGACTACATAATGCTAAATGTAATAAAGTAACATGCACCTCTTGCTTTGAAATTGGAAAAATTGAAAAGATCAAATATTTGGGTATATATATTGACACAAATTTAAACTGGCAACCACAAATTAATAACACTGTTTCTAAATTAAGATATCTGACGTACATATTTTATAGACTTAAGGAAGTACTCAATGTTGACAAATTGAAAATGATTTATTTTTCTCTAGTGCAATCCTCAATTATGTACGGTATATTAGGATGGGGTGGCGCACTAGATACATTTATAAAACCACTACAAATAGTACAAAATCATATTATCAAGGTTATATATAATAAAAAGAGGACATTTTCGACTGATCAATTGTACAAGGAATCTCAACTATTCAATCTCCGTAAACTATTTTTACTTCAAAGCCTGAAATATGTCATGAAAAACCAAAATAAATTTCAAAAATATGAACCCAAAATCAACTTTAGAAGAAATCATGTATTTTATACCCCACAAACCAATACCAAACTAATGCAAACTCACAGTAGCTTTATTGGACCTCGCACTTTTAATCTACCACCAAAAAAAATTCAAGTAACTACTAAACTAGCGCAATACCAAAAAAAATTAAAGTTGTGGCTGTACAATGCAAATGTTGAAGCATTATTCATTTAATTTTTACTTTTTTCTATTTTGTTTCTGTATAGTTATTATTATTTTATTTTGTGTTCTTTTAATTCATAAATATTATCTTAGAATCTTTATTTTTACTTTGATTTATTTTTAATATGCACCTCTTGCACAATCTTTTAGACTTTAATTTTTCTTTATTATGCTTACTGTTTTTTATTTTATTTTTATTGTTATATATTTTTAGGTACAAAAATCTAATGTATTAACTTATATTACCCACGCACAGGCTGCGCCTTAGTGGGTTCCCTTTCCTATTATTATAAAACTTGTAATGTGAAATATATAAATTGGGAAAAAATAAAGGAAATAAAAAAAAAAAAAAAAAAAAAAATCATGGTCCACAGCGAAATCAAAAACCAAACAAAAGGAAAGGGGAAGGGCTATATGAGATTTCAGCGATTTTAGTAGTTAGCTTGGAATTTTGTCATGTCCAGGTGATGTCCTCTCTTTCAGTGAGTTTTTGAAATTTCTTTGATAATATCCTCGATTAATACCTCTTTTAGAGAGAATTTTTTTAAAGTTTCTTTTTGGAGATTATCACATGACGGTGGCATTTTAAAGCTGCAGTTGATGTTTTCTCTTTTTTTACCAACCAGTTTCGATCCAACGTTTTTAAAAAAGGTATTTGCATGATTGGCAATAGTCATCGGGTCCGAGTCAAAAGTCACACTGTGAGTATCAATTGTGAGTTCCTCAATTTGAGCTTTAAATTGCTTCGGAGTTATCTCTTTAAGAAATTTCAAATCTTTCTGGGGTCATTATTACATTCCATAATTTTTCTTGAGTAGTATTTATTCTTTGCTTGTTTAATTAGCTAAGTACATATATTTCTATATTTTTTGTAGAATGTAGTAAGTAATTATTTGGATCATTCCTATTTTTTTTGTGCATGTTGTCTCTTTTCCTAATACATTTTAATAGTCCAGGCGTAATCCATGGTTTTGTGATTGTATTTTTTTTATTCGGTAGCTCTATGAGATTGGCGTGGAGATTTATTTGGTTTTCAATAAAATTGGTGAAATAATTCCATGCCGTATCACTATCGGTAATTGAGTACAAATGTTCCCATTTTTCGTTTTTTATGTTTTTTATTGTATTCCAGTCGATTCTATTTTTCATGATAGGTACATTAACGGTTTCACTTTTTCTTTTATTTTCATTTCCAGCTTCCAATATTGTAGAGTAGTGGTCTGTTACTGTGGATTCAAATAATATAGTATGTATGGGTAGTTTCGTTCTACCTATTACTACCTATTATATGGTCGATGCAAGAAAGATTTTCTTCAGTGACTCTAGTAGGTTTGTTGATATAACTAACAAGACCGTAGTAGCTTATTGTATTGAGGTAATCGTCTCTTTGAGGATGACCATTTTCTAGAATATTACAAACGTACTACAGTGTTTTAGTTTTAATGACAAAGTTTCAAGTTAAGTGTTTGTAATATTTGGTGCGGATGGGGATCTATAAATAGCTAATATATTAATCCCTGAAGTAGCTTTTATGTGTAAACAATTGGAATCATTGATTTTAATTTCTTTGGTAGTAGTTTTCAGATAGTTTTTAACGTAAACTACAATTCCATCATTTTGTTTAGTACTATACGAAGTATTGATTCAATGGTAGATTTCTTTATTTTTTGGCGTGTAAGAATTTTTAATCCAGCATTCTGTTAGGATCATAATATCAAATTCAAGGTTTAATTGTTTTATGTTTATAAGAAATCCTTCGAAGTTTTTATTGACGCTTCTTATATTTTCGTGTATTATTTTCAAATTATTTTTAGACATAGTTTTATGTTGCTTATGTTTGTAGTAACATTTTCATTTTCAAGTAGATGGTTTGTGAGTTCATCCAGATCGGTATCCATTTTGAGTATATTGTCAACGATAAAGTTAGGTTTTCAATTGTTAGTAAATCTCTTTCATTTTTTATGTTTATTATTTTAGATTCGGTTGTCTTCAAAAACTTTCCCACTTTTTAACCAGGTATATTGGTGGTTTAATTCCTGGGCTCGCTTTTTGGTTTTCCATAGCAAGTCCTTGTTGTATGCAGACAACACTTCACCGATGTACAAGGTTGAGCTTAGTTTCTTAGTTTTGTTCTTTGCTGTAAGAAGTTTAGTCGAGTTTGAATGCTGGAATTTTTGAATTTAATAATTATTTTTCTAGGAAAACCTTTTCGACGAAAAGAAAAGAAAGGTCTTAATTACTGATTTCAATGCCAAGCTTATTGGCAAATATCCTTTACCGTTTCAACCGGGTTGTGGTTTGTATTTTCATCTACTACAAAGATTTCGATTTGGTTTGACAAGGTATTTTGCTCTAATTCAGCAAGCCGAATATCAATATAGTTTATTCTTGAGAGGTCATTTTTAATTGTTTATAAATACCCGCCAGGTAGTTTGATTTGCCTAATATTTCATCATATTTGTGTGCAATAAAATCGGTAGCCTTTTTAGTTTCTGCCGTCTCTTGTTCAATTTTTTTGAACATTCCTTTTTTTAAATCAGAAAACTCTTGTTTTCTCTGTATGTAAAAGTCCATTAGGGCTGGGGTAGTTTTTGCCGTCTCTTGTTCAATTTTTTGAACATTCCTTTTTAAAAATCAGAAAACTCTTGTTTTCTCTGCATGTAAAAGTCCATTAGGGCTGGGGTATTGCCAGTTTCCAAACTAGGGGGGCAAAAAATTTTTTTTCATAGAGCTACAAGGAAGGAACAAGAAAGTAGTCAGAATAATCTAGAAATATTCAAATACAAGCTAACCGTGTACCTTGCGTTTCTCGGGATTATG
The DNA here is from genome assembly GCA_026573805.1 of Hesperophylax magnus. Lineage (NCBI taxonomy): Eukaryota > Metazoa > Arthropoda > Insecta > Trichoptera > Limnephilidae > Hesperophylax > Hesperophylax magnus. Next base: position 12,689,629 of record JAIUSX010000002.1, read on the forward strand.
AACAGGGCCGTTTTGTGTGGTTTAAGAACTAAAAATATTATTTTGCGTTTGGAAAGGATCAACAATTTTTTTTTTTAACGTGTAGGTATAGATAATAGATATAAAAAAATACATTGAAAAGAATTGCAAATACCACATATTAATCACAATTCCTCAATAATCTCGGAGCCCTGTGGAACCATGACATCCCTGGAGTAAGTGACGAGAGCCAAGGGAGTGGAACAAAAGTAACAACTATCGCGTAGACACCAAACCAATTAATGCTTTCGATTTTCATGTTTCGGAGAGTCATTATCCCAACAATAGTAGACGAAAATTCTTATTTTCTTATTATATGTAAATTGTATTTTCTTAAACGGGAATACATTATAGTCATTCAACATATCAGCTTAACCGGGTATGTGAAAATTTTATGAATAAATTAGACAATTTATTCACTTGTTTCTCATAACTCTAAATCACTCCCACGCATCGATTTATTGATTCTTTTAAGAAAAAAATTGTCGTGTTTTGTGTTTGGTGAACCAAAACAGTTAAATACAACATGTTACCGACATATGTTGATATTTAGGGTGAAAAACGAATTATTATTCTTGAATAATGAGAAAGGTGTTTCATTTTGAGAATTTTGTGAAATATACATAAAAAAATGTTGTAAATAGTTTCTTTTCCTGTCGTAAGCCATGATCAAAAAATAAAATAATTTTATAATACATATAAAAAGAGCATTAAGAAAATCTAAATATAATCAAAAGGAGGTTTTTTTATGAAGTAGCCGTTAAGAAACTTTTTCACACTGCTCCGAGCAAATATATAATTTAATTATTGAAGACAAAAATCAGAAAAAGATACGGTCACATCTAGGAATCGAACCCAGGACCCTTGCCTTGCCGGGGCACTGCTCTTCTAACTGAGCGAATGGGACCCTATCTCAATAGATGCGTTTACGTCAAAGGAATAGTGTCGGAGTCTTGAAACCACATCTCCCGCCTCGGATTGGTGGCCCATTGACTAGGACGGCGCGTTTTGTTGGATGTCAATATTAGGTGCTGATTGATAACAGAATGGAAGATCTACAGTCTCTCGTGTCTAGGATGAACGAAGTATGTATGAAGAATGAGTTAATGATGAATGTAAGTAAGTCTAAAGTCATTGTGTTTGAAAGAGAGAGTACAAAAACAGTGTGCAATATAGTTGTAAATGAGGAATACTTCGAGCAGGTGGATGAGTTTGTGTATTTAGTAAGTACCTATGTTTACGAGAGATAGGAAGGCTGACAGAGATATTGAAAGAAGGGTTAATGCAGGTAACTCCATTAATGGAGGACTGAACGCAGTTGGCGCTAACAAAAAATTGTCCAAAGAAGCTAAGCTAGCAGTCCACAATGGAGTGCTGGTACCTACCCTGATGTACGGAAGTGAGGCATGGAACTGGCAAAGAAAGGATGAAAGTAGACTGAATGCTGTAGACATGAGATCCCTGAGGCGTATGTGTAGTAAAACCATGTATGATCGTGTGAGAAATGTGGAGATCCGCAAAGGGTGCAAGGCTGATGTAAGCGTAATGAGTAAGATCAAGAAAGGGACACTTAGATGGTTTGGGCATGTAGAGTGAATGAGCGAAGGAAGGAGTGTAAGGAGAATATAGGATGCAAATATGAATGGTAGATGAAGTCGGGGACGCCCGAGGAAGACATGGCACGACCAAGTGGATCAGATTCTTTAGTCGGGCCATCTCAAGAGTCAGAATAATAGACGAGTATGCATGAGACGATGTAATAATGTGAATGAGGCAAGGAGTGTGTGCCAAGACCGAGTTGTTTGGAGGTCCGTCCTCTCTGCCTACCCCTGCGGAAACGGCGTGATGGTTAGTTAGTTATGTCAATATTTCATTTTCTAATCCTTTCATCAATCTACTAATCATTTCATCGGGGTGTTGGGAAAGGTCTGATAAGTTAGTGGAAGGTCCGGAGACAGTTCATTTTCTTAAAATGTTGTGCTGACACGCTAATAAACAATTTAATCTTATAACAGAGTTATTAGATTTAAGATTATAAAAATTCGTTGGTTCAGCCTCAAGACATCAGAGATGATTCCTGAAACATTGCGAAACAGCACAAAACACAAAAATTCCTAAAACAGAGCAAAACAGCACAAAACACTAACATTCCTGAAACGGTACGAAACAGCATAAAACACTAACATTCCTGAAACAGTGCAAAACAGTACAAAACACTAATATTTCTGAGCATCGAAAGTACCTACTTAATTTAAACTATATAAATGAACAAATATAAAGAAAATGAAACGGTGACAGCTCCAAATTATTGTTGCAATAATTTTCAAAGTTAAAAGTTATTGACCATTCAAATGATCTTTTTTTCTTAAAATAATTAATTCCTTTGATGCACAGACATATGAATATTAATAGACGAGAAGTTAAGGACGAGGGGTTAAAACAAGAGTTGCGGGACGCAGAGAGGAAAGCTGACTGTGATTCGTCAATAAATCAATCTAGTAAATAGGCATCTCGCATTATAATATTACCATTTAGTTCTTAAAAGTAAAATCTGCTTTTGAATGAATAGACATTTTTACATGGGAGCGCAAATTACTCGCCACGTTATGAACAAATTTGCGAAGTCCAAATTCGGCAAAATAAATTTCTTCTATTTTCAGAGTCGAATATTTCGTTTACGTATTTAGTTAAGACACTTTTATAAATGTTCATAATTTACTTCCCAGCAACCAACAAGCTTTGTGTTTCGCGTCCAGACGTATCTCGATGTGATAGTATATGTTTCTACAAATGATCCATATTATACGATGTGAATATGCTTAAAATAAAGTAAAATAATGCTTTTATATGGAATGTAATACGACAATTGGGTTTATTCTCTTTTTGTCATCTATTTTTACAAATTTTCATAGCACAATCCACCATTTTGCCGTGTTATTTCGTAAAATGAACCGATGATGCCTCGACCATAGCTCGACGCTAGTTCGTACAAGAATGATGACGTCACGTTTTCTAAATTCACTTGAGGCCATACACGAGCACAGCCGGCTCCAATGGAACCGGTATGGGGAGTGGGGATAATACGCTTTTAATCACTTAGGGCAGGTCTACTAATATTCATATGTCTATGGTTTGATGTCAAACTGAAAAACAATGAACTAACGAAATTATTCCGAAGCTCCATAACTGATCAGTTGCTAGAAATTTTAAACTAAAAACGATGTGCAAACTTTATAATGATGTAGTAATTATTAGATTTTTTAAAAGTAAATTGTAAATATTAATCAAAACATCAAAATGAAATTAATAGAGACACATGTGGCAAGCTTTTAGTTTGTAAGGAAGTAATATTAAGAAGACAGACATGCAGTTTTGTTACATACCTAGCCTATGACACGTATTACACGTTTTTTTATTATTATTTCGATTAACTTGCTTTCAGCACGCATTATTTTTAACGTGTCAGCATGTTCATATTCATATTGTTATCATTCTCAGGTTGAATTGCGTGAGCTCCGAAGATCGATAGTAGATGATAATAATATATGATTCTTTTAACACATTTCAGGAAAATCCATGGTTAAAAGAATGCCGATGTTAGATATTTTGATCAAGTGAAATTCTTCAATGTATCACGTATTAATTCTTATAATTTTGTAATGTTTGTAATCACTATGTATTCATAATCTTATTGTATAAAAGGGGGTGTTAAAATGAGATTGGTATTCAGTTGAAGTGATCAAGTTTCCAAGACAAGATGGCTTGCAAGAAAAATCTGGGGATATTTTGCCTTATTTTCTTCTTTGCTGTGCAGGTAAATATAATACAACAAAAAATCTTTTGAGCTCTCTGGTCGTATATTTATTAGGAAATGAACAATTATTCATACCTACTAATGTATTGTTTCTATTTTTAGGGAGCCTATTCGTCTCCATGTAGACGTTGCTACAGGCCTGATCGCCACAATATCATCCAGCGATCACCAGCAAAGCAATACATCTGGCCACATATTTCATCATCATATGAGGTGCCTGCTCCACCGTCATACCCGTGCGATCCACCTCCGTCACCACCATGTGAGGCGCCTGCTCCACCACCATGCCCTTGCCCTCCACCACCACCGCCGCCGTGTGAGGCGCCTGCTCCGCCACCATGCCCTTGCCCTCCACCACCGCCACCACCATGTGATGCGCCTGCTCCACCACCATGCCCTTGCCCTCCACCACCACCGCCCCCATGTCAGGCGCCTGCTCCGCCACCATGCCCTTGCCCTCCACCACCACCATGTGAAGCGCCTGCTCCACCACCATGCCCATGCCCTCCACCACCACCGCCGCCATGTGAGGCGCCTGCTCCGCCACCATGCCCTTGCCCTCCACCACCACCGCCGCCGTGTGAGGCGCCTGCTCCGCCACCATGCCCTTGCCCTCCACCACCGCCACCACCATGTTTTGCGCCTGCTCCACCACCATGCCCTTGCCCTCCACCACCGCCACCACCATGTGAGGCGCCTGCTCCGCCACCATGTCCTTGCCCTCCACCACCGCCACCACCGTGTGAGGCGCCTGCTCCACCACCATGCCCTTGCCCTCCACCACCACCGCCGCCATGTGAAGCGCCTGCTCCGCCACCATGCCCTTGCCCTCCACCACTGCCACCGCCATGTGAGGCGCCTGCTCCGCCGCCATGTCCTTGCCCTCCACCTCCGCCACCACCATGTGAGGCACCTGCTCCACCACCATGCTCTTGCCCTTCACCACCGCAACCACAATGTGAGGAACCAGCTCTACTTGCACCACTTTGTCCCTGCGCACCGTCTCCACCACCAAGTCCACCATGTCTGCCACCACCGTGTGCTCCACTCCCGCCACCTCCGTCTTGCTCATGTTCATGCTCTTACGAATAACCGTGTCCAGGAACTTGCAACCATTGCGCCTCATCTCTTTGATAGTTCAATTAGTGGATAACTACCAGAAATCTGATATTATTATAAATTCAACTACCTTATTCATCAATGAAAATTATTTTTATATTTTTAATGCGATCTGTTTTTAATATTCTAAAAATTCCAATGTATACAATTCCGATAATTAATAAAGATTAATCTTTAATATATGTGTTCACTCTTTCTATTTCTTAACAGGTTCAATATTTAGATGTATTTTAAAAGGCAATAAACAGCTGATAGACTCCAAAAAAAAATCCTTCTTCGATCTCGGTTTAAAGGAAAGTAATACAAATATTTAAGATGCTTTAATTAAATATGCGAGTAGAACACATCTTGGCTTTTGAAATAATCAAGCATTTTTTTGACGAGTCTTTTTAAGATCCCCAAAAAAGTATCAGGCCTATAAAAACTGCTTTAAGGTTCGAAATTTCCAACTTACGATCCCATTTTTAGGTCATAACCATAGTTTTATTGTATAATATGCCAAATTAAGTTCTTTAGAAAAATAAGCAAATTAAAATTAAACACTTTTTGGCAATGCTTTTTTCTTACATAAACCAAAACAGGCGGCTGGTGCTAAGCAGAAATTTAAATCTTATCGCCATCTATATAAGGAGTGTTATTGTTAGCGGCCCGATTCCAAAAGTCACAATTGAAAACTACTAAGGATATGCTATTAACTCGCCGCACTTTCCTCGATTTTTTTAGTATTTTGAACCTTAAAAAATGCTCCGAGCATACTAATATAAATTTTATTCGCTTGGCAAGGAAATAATATATAAACATAGTACATATCTGGTAAGACAGTAAGTACACTTTACAAAACATAATTTTGCAAAAATAAGCAAGCTATTACAAAAATAATGGTAGACCGCTCAGCATTTTAGCTGGTACACTTAAGGTTAATCGAAAACAAAAGCTTAAAGTTTCTGGACACCAAGTATTTGTAGCTTGGAGCGTCCTTTACCTCAGAAAGTGCTCTCATATAAGATCGACTTCAAATGTGTTGTAGATTCACCAGTTTCCTACTTGTACCACAAGTTTCCGGACACCAAGTATTTTAAGCTTGGAGCGTCCTTTACCTCATAAAGTGCTCTCATATAAGATCGACTTCAAATGTGTTGTAGATTCACCAGTTTCCTACTTGTACCACAAGTTTCCGGACACCAAGTATTTTAAGCTTGGAGCGTCCTTTACCTCATAAAGTGCTCTCATATAAGATCGACTTCAAATGTGTTGTAGATTTACCAGTTTCCTACTTGTACCACAAGTTTCCGGACACCAAGTATTTTAAGCTTGGAGCGTCCTTTACCTCATAAAGTGCTTTCATATAAGATCGACTTCAAATGTGTTGTAGATTCACAAGTTTCCTGCTTGCACCACAAGTTTCCGGACATCGAGAATTTGTAGCTTGGAGCGTCCTTTACCTCACAAAGTGCTTTCATATAAGATCGACTTCAAATGTGTTGTAGATTCACCAGTTTCCTGCTTGTACCATAAGTTTCCGGATACCATGTATTTGTAGCTTGGAGCATTATTAACCTATAAGGAGAATAATAAACTATTGTTTTTGTATAGCTTTTATTTTTATTTTTCTTTCAATATATGAAAATATGTGTTATGTACAATATCAACATGAAATCCAGCTGTATCAAATATCACATTACCTACTTCTTTTTAATTTAGAAGGGTAAACATGAATACTTTATATAAAGAATATTGGTAGAGGAAAGCAATACCAGCAAAAGAATCAGCAAAAACTGTCATTTTACATCAGCCAAAAACTAATCAGAATTTAAAACAAAATTCTAAATAGAATCTTTACAGAACCATATCATTGATAAAAGCAGTGAAGTATTTTTCGCGGATTCATTAGAATTGCTTTCTTGCGACAATATGTAATAAAAATATTATTCTTTCTATACATAAACTAAAGATTTTTATTGTTTCGAAATATGTGTGTAAATAGATTCTTGTAAATATGCAAATAAAATTATTTTTTCCTTATTTACAATAGTTTATAACTGGTAAATATAAACAATTTTACTAAAATAACATTAAAAAATAGTGAAGCTACTTGACTTGTTAGAAATATTAATTAAAATATTATAACATAATAATAAAATAAAAATTGCTGTACCCTTTTCAAGTAGGCACTTTAATTGGTTGACTAAATTACGTATATTGTCTTTCACAGCAAATAACAAAACAAAAAAAATTGCACAATAAACTAAAAATAACTCACATTACTAGTTAAGTGAAGTGAAATTAATAACAATATTGAAATTAATATTTGAGTACACAAAAAATGAGAATATATATGATGTACTTGCGTTATTTATAAACTATATTTATGTACAAAGCGAAAAGGGTTGATTGAAACCTAACCTCGAGAACAGCTGATGGAAATGAAATATAATGCATGATGATGAAAATATACATAAATGTAACAAGCAAGATAACTTTCCTATTATAGAATATAATATTATATCTTTTTGAGGATAACGTGAAATATATCATTTAATAATAATCAGCATTAAACTGGCAAGGTTATTTTTTTGTTGGGCAAGAGATGCTTTTAAAGGCATTGGAAATTAAACAATTTTACGAAAAGGATTAGATATGTATTACTGATTCATTACAAGAAGGTAGTTAATGTGATTTAATCTTGTTAATGTAAGAGAAATAATATCTGTTGTCTGTTAAAAGTTACAGGCTAATGAAATAAGTCACAAATTGCAGCAACGCAAAGCAACTTTAAAAACTTAATGGTTCCTATCTAACTAATTATATGTTATTCTTATACATTCACATTTAAATGGACTTATTAGAGATTATGACTGTTTTATTATAAAAATAATAAATTTACGCATTTATTATTGACATTCTCTCGTATTATACACTTTAAATATTTATTATACATATAGCACCTAAAAATTCATACAAATCAAAATTATTTTTGAGTTACTACTTATGAACAAAGCAAATAGTATATTACACATATAGCGTGGCAATAAGGATAAAATGAAATACATTGAACTTATTGATACCTCAGAATTAATAAACTTCACATGATATTTTGTATCCATAACAGATATTACAATGTTTTAAGGCTTGACTATAGCTTATTGGGTATAAAATCAATCATGAGTATACCAATAACTAAATACAAAACATAAAGCAATCCACTTAAGTTATCAACTGGATTGAAAAAGTAAATTGGGATATAAATACATGATTTTTTGATTATTCATCCAACTTGCAAAAAAGAAAACATCAAATGAATTTTTGAAAAATTTTTAAACTTATTGAAGTCAGATAAAGAGATGTAACCTAATAAGGTTAAGAATAATAATTCTTCAAAATTATCGCAGGAAAAGTTCACAAATATATTAGTAATTTCTAAAATAATTGTAACATTTTGAAGAGTGTGGGGAAATAATTTAATGAATTGAAAATCATTCGAAAAATTCTGAGGTAAAAAATATTCTTATTATTATGTACTATCATCACAATCTTGAAAAATTGTCAATAATTTCTATTAAATAAGAAATATTATAAACATTAGCTTAGCATGGACCATCTGATATGAGTTACATAAGTTTGCAGCAGTAACAAGTAGGTACTAATGCGTAGTATTGATAATGAAAACAATTTCATAGCGTTTTGCTAAAAAAGCAGCTCGCATTGTGAACATTGTATGGCATAATATGCAAAAGTTAATTTAATTCACAAATATTAATCAATTATCAAACTTGTGTAGGTTTATCGTTAAAATAATATTCTGTTAATATAAATAAAGTTATTCAGTTATAATTCTCCTAATTTTTAATCTGTTAAAATAATGTTGGCAATATCAGGTTAGAAGTCATTGTCCCAGCCCGACAGGTCATCTGGAGGTGGTCCGTCGGTGTCAGGAGGATACTCATCGAAGTTTCTCATATCGGCTGATGAGGTGATGACAGGAGTAATGGGCGGAGACAATGTCCGCTGAGTTAGACCTTCCCAGTTGAAGCCGTCAAACCATCTATAAAAATATACATAGGAATAAGATAATGAGCAAAACAAGTGGAACACCGAAATGCGAAAAAAGAATTTATATTTAGGATAAGGCGAGGTCTTGTTATAACTTGTATATTATTTACCAAGAACAAGAAAACTTAAAATATGTTCCCAAGAAGTGACAAAGTGTTGAAAATGAAAAGAAGCAAAGCGAAAATGGTGACCCATTCAAACCAAGAAAAATAGAATATCTTGGTCAGACAACTTTTGGTAACATAATACATAAGAGATTTGCAATATGGACATATTAGACAGGATCCTCTTGGAAAGAAAGATTGAATGAAAAAGAAGGGAAATTATTTTCCTGAGGGCCTCCTGTGTGGAGCTAATGTAAAAAAAAGAGGCAGACAAGAAGAAGATTTGATAATGTTAACCCATTGGCCTCCGAATTGTTTAACTAAAAAATTGTCCTTCACATCCGAATTAATTTTGTACCAAAGTTTAAAATCTGCAGTGGTGTACTAAATCTTACATAACTTTTAAACTAAACATGCATACGAAACAATTTTTTTTAATTTACTTGTGCATTGAATTAAGGTATGTAAAAAATATATGCAGTTCTTAAAATAATAATAACAATATGAATAAACGAGGATATAAAAATATTTTTTTTATAAAAACCAATTTTTTTTTCATTTTTTTATAATTGGATTAAGAAAAGTTTTACACTAATCATACTTATTACCATAATATATATTTTTTCAATTTGGGCTGATGTTAGCCGCCCACCACGCATTTTACCAACAAGCTTGTCAATATCCGAACCACACGCCATTTTGAAAAAATTCAATGACGCTGAAATATAACAAAATTTCAATCGTAAATATCAGGTAAAAACTGTACCAACGGAGTCCTGCAAATTACTACGAAATGAATGCTTAATTATTTACAGAGCGATTGGCATTAAAATTTTTAAACACAGATGTCAATAATGTATCCCTTTTTCGTTTTTAAGCCGACAGACATCAGACCCGCCGGGACGGCGTCGTTTGATTTTAAGACACATCGCCGTACACACGCCGGGACGGCGTCGTTTGAGGCCAATGGGTTAAGAGGAAGCTACAAGCCAAAAATGTGTATATTCTTGGTATACCTTGTAGGTAATAGGCATTAAAATCGCTTGACAAACGGAGTCTAGAAACGTTCGATTTCAAGCACAAAACTGGTTTTTATTTATTTTGTAAATAATTTTATAAGAAATAAAAAAAGTTAATCAAGTGAAGCTGTCACAGATAATCTGAGCTATAATACTGTATTTTTTAAACGATGTTTCCTTATGCGTTCATACATTTCTATTGAAAAAAAATTTTTTTTAGTAGTTTATATTTATATTTTTTATTGAGTATTTTACTTTTTTATTTGTATTATATTCAAGCGAAACGATAGGAAAACCTTCAATTTATCTAAAGCATATTTTTTGGTATTCATAATACACCAATTCGTTATAAAGCTTCGCTAAAATTGAGAAAGGAATTGAAAATTGACAGATAATTGAATCGATAAATTAATACGGTAACAATGGATAAAAAAAGGATCTTACTTGTGCTTTTGTATTTCAGAGATGCCTCCCTTCTGGTAACCTAGTCGCTCAGCAGGGTTGTCCCTGCACAGTTTCTTGATGAGGGCTGTAGCATTTCTGGTGATGTTCCTGGGGAACTCTATGGCATCTATTCCCTTGAGAATTATGTTGTACGTCTTCATGGGGTCGGTTCCGGTGAACGGCGGTGTACCGGTGAGGAGCTCGAACATTAACACTCCTGGAATCAAATTCAGTGCAATTAGGTTATGTAATCGTCTTCTAAACATAAACTGCCTTAAACCAGCATGAACACAGCAACCTCAAACAACCCAAAACATGTATTCAAATAGATCAACGAATGCTGTTTCTGAATATATAAGTTTTATTATATACAATTAATAAATCGTCATTTAAAAAAGGATTAAAACCATAAGAGACATAAACGCGCTGCGATTGGTCGGCGGGTTGTGACAGATCATACATTACTAACGGGTTGGTCGGCCGCGTGCATTAGAACGCGCACAATTTTGTGCAAAGTTGCACTGCATAGACACGCACACGGGTTACCACTGTGGCATACAAATTATTTCAAAAGAAGTCATATTTTTGGAAATCTTGTTAAATATTTAAATTAGGATTTGCTGATTTCATACCGACCCGAGTGAGACTGACCGTACTGTCAACCTACCAAACCGAGGTACGTATGATGTCACGCATACTCCATTAGATGTCGATCGTTTTGGCGAGCTTTGAAAAATGCAAACATGGAAAATAATTTTAACCATGAATATGATATAAGTTAGAACGTGAACTCTCATATATATATATTTATTAAATTTGACTTCAATTCCTTATTTCATCACTCATTCTACAAATGTTGCTTTACTTTCGTTTTGGCAATGTCGCAGTATCAATATCTTTAAAATTAAAGCAATGATTTTCTTAGCAAATAATAATGATATTTTACATACCTAACGACCAGTAATCTGCACTAATGTCATGACCTCTGTTGAGGATGACCTCCGGAGCAACATATTCAGGAGTTCCACAGAAGGTCCAGGTCTTTCTTCCAGTATTCAGTCTCTTAGCAAAGCCAAAATCAACGAGTTTTACATAACCCTGACTATCTAATAGGAGATTTTCAGGCTTCAGATCTCTGAAAACAACAGAAAATGTCACATTTAATTTATAAAAATATCAAAAACACAAAATATTAAAACATAAATAGGTACCTATGGATATTGAATAATACTTTTAAATTGTTATGGGTGAGAAACAAACCTGTAAATAATATTTCTCGAATGCAGGTAATCGAAGGCCTCGACGACACAAGCTGTGTAGAACCTCGTTGTTGAATCGTCGAAGTTTCCTATAAAAACAAGCAAAAACGTCAAAACTTTGCAACACTGTTAATTATTTGCATAGGTACAAATAAACTAGACATTAATCCAATAACAATAGGTGACATAAGACAGGATTATTTTTGAGCTTTGTACTGCTGTTAACCTTTAGGCAAGTATGGCCGTACTGCATACGTCCGAAAAAAATATGCATAAAGGAGTGGGACGTTCACCGTACGTTGGTGTTTGTAGATATCCTCCTATTAATAATATTACTTTTTAATACTAATTTCAAGTATTTTTTTTAATGATTAACAGCTGAAATTCAGTTATGTTGATATTTAATACACATTTTTTAACAAAGTTTGATTTTTATAATATATTCAAACCTGCTTAAGAAGTTTCCACTTAAGAAATTTTCAATAATTTTAAATTATTATTTTTTTATTAATGCATTATAAAAATGGAAACATCGAATTAAAAAATTATGAATTTTACAAACAATTATAAAGATTACAAAAAATATAAAAAAGTAACAATTACAGAACAATAAACAAAAGCACACAAATAAAATAGAACCTTGAGTTTAAAAAATTTTAAAATGTGAAAATTCAAAACTCAATTTCTGTGTGATATGCTCGGAAATATAAGTCCCGCCCGTTCCAGGGCGCAACATATATTTCAAGAACGCATTCATTTGTCCTACCCGTACCCGATACAGTTTACGTTTGACGTATTTATACGTCCCGCTCGGTTAACAGGTTAAGAAGTTTTCTGTCCCTTGAAAATTCCATAAAAAAAACTGCGAAAAACACGATTTTTTTCCCAGTTTTGAAGCTAAAAATGCTTCTCACTTAAGACGATGCATTACGTCGTGTAATATTTTAAATTGAGCCGCTATCAATAACAACCCTTACGTAGATGGCGATAAGGTTTAAATTCCCGCTTAACATGGCCAAAAAGAGCCTTTTATTTTTTTTTCTGGATGTTCAGGCATAAATATTTAATTTTTTTTCGATCATTTTATAAATAACTTAATTTGCCACATTATACAATAAAATCATAACCGAAAATGGGTTTGTAAGTAGGAGATTTTGAACTTTAAAGCAGTTTTCATAGGCCTATACATAATTTTTTTCTGGGCTTATAAAAAGACTTATCTAAAAAATACTCGATTATTTCAAAGGCCAAATGTATTCTACTCGCAGTATTTAATTAAAGCATCTGAAACATTTCTAGGCGACCTAATTTTCAAACCAAAAACACATGATTTTGCATTACTGCGTATGGCATCGCCTTAAGAAGCTTTTATAGTTCGGCGGTAAATCCACCACAAACTAAAAGTAGTGGTGAAATGTACTTGAAAATGTGTGGTTTTGCCCAAAGTCATAAAATTTATGACTTTGTTATTATTATCTGTATCCCATTTAAGAGGTTTTACGAGTTTGGCAGTAAAACTATCATAAACCAAAACTAGTGTCAAAACATCTAGGTACCTGAAATGAACCCTTTTTTCAACAGTCATAAAATGTAAGACTTCGCTGAAGCAAATTATGTGAGACTTAAAAAGTATAGCAAGGCAATGGCTGAATGCAGGTACTTGAAATTAGATCTAAAACAATAAAAACTTGATAATAATTCATAATATTATTCTATTTGAATTACCATTTATACCATCAGAAGTGTAAAAACTAACAATAGAACAGATTTAACCCTAGATAACTAATCGCTCGTCGAGGCGACGATGCGCTACTCGGCGAAATTCGAAATCACCTACTTCCCCCCACTCCCCGACCTTGACTCTTTCATTACCTTCCTAATTTGAGTAAACAGTGCAGCACGTGACACCATTGCGGCCACACGCATACTAGGACGTGCCCTATGACCAACTCGTCGTCCGCTGGACGAAAGTTTAGTTATAACAACAATTTTTATTTTTAAGGTACGTACATTCATATATTCTTATATTTATTGTTAATGTTGGCGAATCTTCTACAATAGAAGCTCCGGTTCCATCTACGTCAAACGTGCCTAAAATTTGCTACCTGCGTCCATCCAAGGCCTGAAGGATGACCAAACACCGTTGCACCAGATGTAGAAAGGCTACTTGTGGTCCACATAATGTTGACACGTGTGGTCACTGTGTAGACTGATATTTTGTTATTAATTTGTACTTAATTTGTTCATTATAAACCTTTCTTTTGTGCCATGTAACAAGTTCCTATCTTAATTAAATATTTTTGATTTATTTCTAGTGTTTTATTGTGTAGTCCACTCGACGAAAGTGTAGTTACAATGAAAACAGTTTAGTTATCTAGGGTTAAAGAAGTTAAATGTAGAATGCATTTAGATCTCCTAATAATTTACGATTTGAATGGCATATATACTACATCAGTGGCTAACCTAAACATTGCAAGAAACTAGTGTATTTTGACAAGTGGGATTTTTTCAAACAAAGACGACATACGTAATATGTAATGTAGGTATTCAGAATTGCAATTGTTCATTTCGGAATTGTTAGTGTACCGCCAGTTTTTTTGTTGATTTTTTTACTGGACAATACTTACTATAAAGAAATTAAAATAACAAAATTATAGGTCGCGTAATTAAGAATTCGTATTTCGGAATGAGCCGCGTCTGCATTCAAGTCACTTTACGCACAAAATCAAGATATTGGACAGCTATTTTTGGGCCGAAATAAAGAGAATACAAATACGCCATATAATATACGAACATCGTGAATTTTTCATTACCGATATTTAACTACCCTTACTTTGTTGTTATAGCTGGAACCCATAAAATATATTTAATTCAAAAAACTTGTGGAATTCTCGAATAAACTTTATTTTTTTTAAATGCCAAATTTGGATCCCAGATTTATTTGTCCGGTCCCTTGGAAAACTTTTTAAGAGAGTTTCACTGTATAGGATTCAATTATAAAATTTTTGAAGTAAAAAAATCTCACTCATTTAAACACTTTCTTCTCTCAAAAACTCTCTGTCTTAGAAACTAAGACTATAATTTAAACCTTATGCTTATAATTCAGATACTTTAAAATATCTGTATTTTATAGTATGGTAGCAAAATTAAAAATTTCAAAATCTCAAAAAAAATACGAAAACGTATTTGCGAATAAAAAGAGAAACGAAATAAGTAAAAATATAGTTTTGAGATAGGTACTTAAAATCTCCTCTTAGTGACGCTGTCATCTGACATGGAAAAAAATTACAAAATATACATGATTTTACACTTTTATTGAAGTAAAAGAAATACAATTATATTATGAAATGATTTCACATTCTGAAAAATATGGCATGGACAAAATATTGAGAGCATTCATTTCGTAAGAGTTTATTTTGAGTCATCCATTGCTTCCTATCACATACACATTATAATAATGCAGGTTAGTAGAGGTAAGAAGAAAGAAATACCAAAGTCTTCACAATACGACCCCTTGGGTTACAAGTTTCCGTCTAACACGGTAATTTAATGCGTTAATGAACTCAGTAGCTCTTTGTAAAGACCGTTATTGCAAGACATTGCTGTGTAAAATAGTACCTTGATATCCGTGAAGTAGAATAGTAGATAATATACAACAATATCTATATTTTCCTCACCTCTGTCTCTCAGTATAGTCCACAGCTCTCCTCCGAGGCAACTCTCCATCAGCATATACAGGTACTTCCTGTCCTTGAAGGTCTTGTAGAGCTTCACGATGAACTCGCAATTGGCCTCGCCCATGATCTCCTTCTCGCTCATGATGTGCTGCTGCTGGCGTGTCTCCACGATCTGCGACTTCTTCATCTGCTTCAGCGCGAAGGAGCGACTGGGCTCGCCTTGCAGCTGCACCAACTCCACACGCCCGAACCCGCCCACGCCCAGCGTGGCGATGATGCGGAGATCAGACAATCTCAGGTGGGCAAATTCTTCGTTCAGCCTGGAAATATAAATAAAATAATTACATATTAATTTTCTTAAGTCTTATATATAGGTACAATAATACTGTACAAGAGTCTCAACTGGTCCCAACTACTCCCAACCACCTGGAGCCAGTAGAATTCTGTGCATCCCAATTGGGGTTTGCTGTGAGGTTGACAGTAGTTGGGAGGAGAAGGAGATGGTAAGAGGAAGGTTAATCACTTCACTTAAATGGTTCAAATGAGCCAGAACACTGTGCCTAAATTCTAAATAACCATCGATCAACTTACATTGATGTAAATAATCTATTGTCAGCACAATTGAGTTTCGACACAATGCAAGCATAATATATTTGTAGAATTGATAATTTGACACCAATTATTTATCTTTAAAGTGACTCTTAAGTGACTAATAATTATTTTTATCAGAAACAAAATTCTTATAAAATTAAACTATTTTACCAAAATTTTAACAAAATATCGTCTATTTTCAACATATCGAATCAAGTATTTGGTTCACTTGGTCGTGTCGTGTCTTCCTGAGACGTCCAAAAGATATTCATTCACCTATGCCGCATATTTGAGATAGTAATATACGCAGGTAATACAATATTATTATGGTTTAAAAACTGTATAAGCTATTGTTCCATTCTTAATCTAGTTCATTAGAATTACATCATTCTTACTAATTGGTTCTTACTAAATATTTCAAATTGAACAAGGCACAGCAATTATTAATACATGAATAATAAATAATTACAACATAAAAATATGACACAAATATTGGTTAATTTACCTTTTCTCTGATAACTTTTCCGTCTGAATTAAGCAGAAAAAAGAAAACAAGTTGGTTAGTAATCAATGAAATTTGAATAATATCTTAGTCCTCAATTGATATTATTACCAAGATAAATTTTGAAGCACACAAAATAGTGACTTTCTGTAAACGAGTAGAATGAATAATGTAAACGTTCATCAATGTACCTTCTTCTGGTGTCTCCTTCGTCCTTGTACTTGGTTCTGATCTCATCCAGGTTGGAGATGAGCTGGTTAAAGGTCTCCCGGTCGATGACCAGGCAGGTCACTCCATCGGGAGAGTCACAGATTATGTTGGCCGTTCTCAGGTCATCACTGGAAATTACATAATAACAATATTAAATTCATAATTAATACTAAACTAATAATTTGGGAGGCGTATAATCAACACCCTGGCAATGGTCACTCCAAGTGGTTCGCTACGTTTGGTGACTTGGCAGCAGTGGCTGTAAGGGGCGTTTCAGTGAGATAGAGTGGCAAGATTGAAAACTATGACATTATTGATATTGTTGTGGCTGAAAATGTTTTTTTTTCAAAATTTCAAATTTTTTAAGTTTTCAGCTACAACAGCAATAGTGTTTTATTTTTCAAGCTTACACTCCTGGCTCACGAATAGTCTAGAACCACCCCTGCATAGGGGTGCCCGGGTTCCTGGAGTGAGGTTTGTCTCACAGCAGCGTGGCGGGCTGGATCGGGAGAGGTCAGTTGAGGGAGACCCTTTGACCTCTCCAGCCGGACTCTCTCGACCCAACACCTTGCACCGCAGTGAGAGGGAGGAGAATCAATGTGAAATTAATAATCAATATTAAATTAATGATCAATGTTAAATTAATAATCAATATTAAATTAACAATCAATATTGATTTAATAATGAATATTATTTTAATTAAATAAATAAATTATACAGAGTGAATGGTAAATTACTGCCCTGAGCCAGTGGAACGATGGCAAATCTAACAACGAGAACTAAAACAAACTATAAAATATAAATATATTTTTTAGTTATTGAAGACAATATTAGCGATTCCTAAACTAAAATCTGAAACAGAAAAATCAGAAAAGGATGCGGTCACATCTAGGATTCGAATCCAGGACCCTTGCCTTGTCACCACCGCTCTACCACTGAGCTAATGGGACCCTATCTCCTTCGGTCATATTTAACTATATCATACTTCGAATAAGAACTACCAACATTGTCTTCATTTTTCTCACCGCACATTTTTATTGGCAACTATCTTAATGTATGATCGCAAGATTCAAACTTTAAAAAAAAGAAGATATGTTTATCTAATAGACACTGTCTAGATTGTATTTAGTTCGGGTTGAATCTAGCGATCATACATAAAGATAGATGCCAATAAATATGTGCGGTGAGAAAATAAAGATAATGTTGGTAGTTCTTATTCGAAGTATGATACAGTTAAATATGACCGACGGAGATAGGGTCCCATTAGCTCAGTGGTAGAGCGGTGCCCCGGCAAGGCAAGGGTCCTGGGTTCGAGTCCTAGATGTGACCGCATCCTTTTCTGATTTTTCTGTTTCAGATTTTCGTTTAGGAATCGCTTGTATTGTCTTCAATAATTAAAATATTATAATTTGAGGTTTTACTCACTAAGTTATTCCAAAAAATAATATAAATATATGTATCAGAAATGTAGTGTACACACCCTTGTAACGCCTTTTCGCCGAAGAAGTCTCCCTTCTCAAGAATCCGTATGAATTTCTCATCATGCGTGTTGGGCTGTTTGATGGTCACTTTCACCTGAAAAATTAAGTTCACATTAATTAATTATAAGACAAAAAAATAACAGCTTGACCTCATTACAAAATTGTTGATATATTTTCTATTTAATTTTATAAATAGAAAAAATACTTGATTAACTGCAATTAAAATGTGAAGTAGGTATCGCAATAATATTTTTTTTAAATGAATACATAGAATAACAAATAAATTATGTATGTAAATGTGTTTTTAAATGGCTTTTTGATGCATTTTTATTTTATACCTAATCATACTGTTATTTGCATACATTATAATAAATTATTTAAATTCTATCCTAGTTAACTCAGTTATAAATTATTTATCAAAATAAGGATGATTCAAAAAAATTTTCAATTCTATCAAAAACAAGTGTTATTAACACCTTATTTGTATAAAAAGAACCATTTAACACACAAAAAAAGATTGACATAAAGGGCAGAGTTTTTCAAATGTGGATTTAAAACGATTTTAGGCAGATCACGGAAAAAAGATGAGATATTTACAATTTTCGCAAGTTCTTCCCAATTCTGTATACATTCCAAATCAGATTGTTTTTCAAAATTGAAAACCATAATGAAGAAAAATGTACTAGACAAAACACAAAAAAAACAAGATTATCTACAATGTTCATTGAAAGCAAGGTAGGTTACGAAAGTTTGATTTTCTGAAAAGTCGTAGTTCTGCCAAAGTTTGAGGAGCCCTGCTAAATAAAGTTATGAGATGTAAAGCGTTGCATTTCGAATTCAAGTTTTAACGCAACATAATATTATGATAAATCGAAAAACAAAAATAATTAATATTTTTAAAATATCATTCCATTGTTTAAACTAAGAATAATAATCATCATTATTAAACAAATAGATGTTATGATTGAAATCATTGCAGGTAAAAAATTCAATCGATGAATCATTACCTGCTTAAGTGTGATGAATTGATTTTGATTTCACATATACAGGGCGTTGAATGACGTACTTGACTTTAACAACTGATTCCTGATATTATTTGAAATAAAAATGTAAATGAAATTTCGGTCTCCGGTGACTTTTAGATGTTTTTTTTTTAAAGTTTTTTTTTCTTCAAAACCAAAAAAACAAAACAATTCTTTTACATGTCATCACCGGTCATTCAGCCTAGTAACCGCCCAACTCCTCACCCCGACCCTGACTGTCCAGTAGTTGAAGTTAAAATTTAACTTACATTTTTTACTCCAAACAATGTCAGGAATCACTGGTTAAAGTAAGTCAAATACGTCAAATATTTTATTGAAATAAACATAATTAATTATGTTTTACGATCTTCCCTCTCTAAACACGAGTTATTCCAAATTAGGGAAGTGTTAATTAAATAAATTAACAGCTTAGAACTTGTTTTTTTTACATTGCTTATATATCTTACATTTTTGTTTTATATTATTTTATTTCTTTTTATATAACCTATTCGTTGATAATTACTTATGGTAACTTCTAATCATGTTAATCTCTTTTTTTGTATGAAAATGTAAGAATTATATATGAATAAACGAAAAAAAATAACAAACATTCGTTAGTTACTATTCTATCTCCATCTATGTTTAAAATATTATAATACATGGCATGCTTTGATTAACATTACTGTTAATAAGATAGCTGGAAGAAGCCATACAAATATTCTAGCAAAAAACTTCCAATAACTGTGTAGCTACAAAAACTATATTTTTACCGTATAGCTAATGTTATAATATACGACTACGTACGTATAAGTAAAACATAATTAGTTATTATTACAGTAAATATTTATAATCTTATTATAAATCGTCAATTCCATGCGGAAGAAAAAACGAATAAATATTTATGGAATTGACAGCATAAAATAATACTTTAACATAACTCAATTTATAAATCAAACTCTAGATTCAAAATCATATGCAATTAATAAATGACGCACATGGAAAAAAAACTTACACGCATTGTTGTCGCTAAGATTAAACCAGAGTACGAATCTTATCGAGAAAAGCGCGCAGATTAATTTGGTCACATTTTTTATGTATTTGATCATCAGAATCACTCTACCAAATTAATGAATTAACAAATAAGACAAGACACAGACCCGGTTTGTGATGTTCCGTAGCGACCTAGTAACAGATATTTTTTAACACCAATAGGTACCTACCTACAAGTTGTTGTGCTTTTTTGCAATACATTCCTGAATGAATGAATGAACGGCAAATCTGCGTAATCATTTTGGGATTTTCATTAATGTTATCAGAAAACTTATTATATATAAACTTTTTAAATTCTGAGATGTAAGAAAAGACAATATACAAAACAAGGGACACCCTTAGAATAACGGGCCAAAAAATAAAAAAAGTAAATATTGGATATTTTTAATTGCGAGCTGAATAAATATAAAAAGTTCATAAAATGTGTTATTTCTGACGTGACATGGAAACTCTTCTGTTGTTGTTTATATAATTCTGCTATGATTTTAATTTGATTTATGTACACCCTGTCTTTTTATTATATTAAAACATTACGATTCTTGTTTTATATAATTCTGTTCATTTATTAACTCCATGGAGAAATCTATAATTGGTTTTATTTTTAGTATAATGTAAAAAATTATCAACTGTTGATTTCCCAAAGATTTATAAATAAAAAATATTATACATTTTATTACACGAAACAAAAAACAAGTAACCTCAAAAGTGAAATAAAAGAATATCACTCAAGAGTGCGGGCTCGTTTACTGTAAATGTTTTTGACCATTAACTCACCAGTTAGTGAAAAACCTTGAAACACGAAAGGAACATAAGAAAACTAATCCAAGAGCCTTGGTCGATCAAGTTTTTACCTCAACACCCAGCAGAGAAATATCTGCATGATTACAAGAATTTTGTTGGGTAATTCGCCAATCGCCCTGCAAAGAAAATAGCTCGAAGCACGCAACTACGAGTATCGACGAGATTATACCTATTTTCACACAATTATTACATTAAAAATATAAATTATACAGTTTCAAAACAATAATCTCCTTTAATATTGTGAACATAAAAACATGACACGTTTTTTGTAGCGGGTGAATGTGCGAAATGACAGAACAACTTCTCGTCCGGTCGGTCACAAAAAATATTACGATATTTTTAATTAGTTCTAATCTACAAATCTTTGCGATTTTAATTAAATATGTATGTATATACGTTTCTTTTTTACTTTAAGATGGCCTTAACCCAATATTAATCATCGCATTGTTTAAGTTAAAGAAACGACCTATTAATAGTTCGGCCAATTGAGGTTTCGAGGTTCCACTGTAAAATCGATACGAACAAAATAATTTAGGCATACAAATAACAGTAATTTAACGATTTTAGCATGTTTAGATGATTTGTTTAATGCAAATATAATCGAGGCGCCCTGGGCGAAAGAAGAAAGACAAGCGGCATCACGAAGTCCCCGGGAAACGTAAGTCGGGGTAGGAATGTGGTCTGGATCTGGCGAAATGCATTGCAACTTAATATTAACCTGTCCATTGGATATGATGAAGAACATATCTTTCCTAGCCTTCTTCCAGACCCTCTAGTCTGGTGTAATGCACCAAAACTTGCTACTAACCTGTCCCTTGGATATGATGAAGAACGTGTCACCCCTAGCCCCCTGCCGGACGATGTAGTCTCCTTGTTGGTAGAACGTCTCCTCCAAGACATCGGATATCTTGGAAAGGGTGTCTCCAGGGAGGTTCTTGAAAATCGGCACACTAAAAAATAAAGAAAACACAAAACATTATTTCCGGGTAAGGTGAAAGTCCAATTTGCACGACCAAGACAGACTGTGTTAAATTTATCGATAATATTACATCAAAAATAAGAAGCGTATCTATTTTTCATTTACAGCCGCAATTTTTCTATAATAGACTATGCATTTTTTTCTGTACTCGGCGAGTTTCCGTTTGAACCAACCGTCACGAAATAGACTATGAATTTCATGGCATGGTATCCGATGAGAGATTGTAATAATTTTGAAGTAATTCTGTAATAGCTGGTTTCGACAACGTGAACTGGGTTTGTCGGTACAGAATGAAGCCTTTGAACACTTATTATAGCCGTGTCATTATCAGGTAACTAGCGAAATAACGCGATGACGACATGAAGTTATTTTGGCAATCGGGCAAGGAGGGTGAATATTTATGCTTTAATCACGTACTTATCGATTATCAGGAGCTAACACTTGAATGCATATCGTCAAATTATATATCGCAATTCATTACTTTGTTAAAAATGTGAAATAGTTCTTTGCCGATATTTTTTTAACGATTGGAACCATTCTCGCAAGTGTACGAACATCCCAATAATTGTTTTAATTAATCAAATTATGTGTGCAGAAATAAGCACAGAATGTTATTAAGAGGAACGGCTGTGGCTATTAAGAGAAATGGCAAAACTTAAATTTGGATTTGAGGTCAAATTACCCAACCAAACTGAATAAATATTTATTTATTTTACAAGCAATAATTATTCGCCTGAAACACTCATCCACATTGAAAAATCTCCTGATAAAAGATACATGACGCCAACGGGACTCGAACCCGTGTCCCTTCGATTTCCGGTCGACAGCTCTGACCACTGAGCTATGGCGGCTTATCTCTTATCCGCGAATAATTCAATATATACTAGTATTTCATTCAACAATTACTGCTTGTTACATTTTTTCACCTGAAAACAACCAACTTTATTTTATATGAGAAAGGCATTGTAAGTGCTAACTCTCTCACTAGATGGCGTCGAGACAAATTGTCTACATTTTTAGGTGAAACTAAATATTTTTTTATCAAAAAGTGTAGCCAATATCTAGTACGGATATATACTACTTTATTTATTATGTGCTTCAAATAATAAAATAAAGGCTAGTAAAGAAATCGATTTTTCTCGATTTTTAAGACAACTTTGGCAATTATTGGTGCGTTAATGGTACCTAATTATTAAAAAATGAATTTATCTTACCTACTACCCAAATATAATGAAATGTAAAATTTTTAAAAAAATTATAAAAAAGCATTTTGATGTGCTTAAATTTAAATTACAAACTACGGATTTACGTTGGAACACAAATTTGTCACATGTAAAATAAAAATTTCGTTAAAAAAAACGCTTTTTTCTGTTTGTTTTTTTTTCATTTTATATTTCATTCTATTTAAATAGAATGATCAGATCACTTTTTTTAATAATTACAATTAACTCACAACAAAATTGTTATGAAATTAAGTAACCCTCAAATATCTCATATTTATAAAAAGATTTGCAATATTTTACAACCAAATTTTGAAAAACAAACGTTTATTCCATATTAATTTCAAGATTTTGAATTAGTTTGACGAATCCGTTCTGTCAAATTCATATTTTCATGTCCTATTTTTATAATTTTGTAATTTCCTTTTATTACCAGCTCTGTTTTGTTATGTTTATTTCTATTACGTTATGTTCTATCTATGTTGTATATACTCATTTGCCGTATCAGTTTCTCAATTTCATAGTTTTGTTTAAAAAAATATTATTGCGTTTCGTCAAGTATTTTGGCCTCAAAACCAAACTTATGTTTCGTATGAAAAACGCCACGCAGCCGTTCCTCTGAAGTAGGTGCATTAATATGGTAAAGTTTCCGACTGCAAAAGTGGTAATAATTCACTTCAAATTCACATTTTTTATTATTTGTTCAGCATTTAAGTTTTACAGCTGTTAAATTACGATATATTTCGTTTAAAGAAGTGAATATGATAATTAAATTTAATTAAGCTAATTAGCAGTACCAACTTTGTTGTATGTTTTAATACGACATCATATGGCGGCAGACCTCCACATAGAAATGATTGCAAACAACGCCAACAATACTAATAACGATAACGTAGAATGTACAGAATTGTGAAAAAATGTACTGTAATTATTATTTATGTATATAGAATCCGGTGTGCGAAAATGCGCTAACTTCTGGGTGATTCTATATAATTTTAGAAATAAAAAAAATAAAAAACTTTTTTCGAAATTCTAATGTTTTAAAGTAGTTTTTAGGTAATAAAGATGATTTTTTTGTATGCGAAATTAAATATTCTTTTATGGAAAAAATTATCTGGGAAAATGAACATTGGAATTTCTAAAAAAGTTATTTATCTTTTTTACTTCTACCATCATGTAGAATAACCTCCAGAAGTTAGCGCACTTTACCCCCAAACACCCTATATATTATTCTTAATATTTATGCAGGTAAGTGCCTACATGACTTCATGTAGTTACGTACGGAAGGTTTGTCATATAATTCACAATCATTATTTTTATATTCATCAGAGCCCAATTTAGCTGATATAATGAATTTATTTTATTAATAACCACGAAGATGCCCATGCAAGTAACGGTTATGGGATATTTGACGCCATCATTCATACGAATTCTACAAAGGTGTTAGATTATTAATGGTGATGACCTGTTTGGGAAATTTGGTAATGATTACGTCTCCTATAAGTGGAGAAACAGATCGTTAGAAAACCTTTCTCCATAGCTGAATTGGAACTAAAGATACTTATAATTTTTACGTAATTTAACACTCTTATCTACGCTTCGACGGGTACATCGACATAATAAAGTAATCAAATACAATTATAACCACAACAAAAGTTACAGAGAAAGTGATGTTTTTCTATTTCAGATTGAAGTTTAAAGTCTTCAAGATTTGAAGATGATGGATACGTGATTAACTTTCCAGTTGAGGAGATCTTACTGAGAAATGGTAAATAAATTAGCGAACAAATTGCTTTTGAACAATTTAAAACCACGCGATAATCCGAAGATGCACGACTCGCATTATGGAGCAGAGAAACTTCGCTAAATGCCTGTTTTTTTATCATCTTCCCTGACGATGGGAAACATAGACATTTTATATGTACCCATCGGCGAATAGATGATATATGAAATAAGTGATCAATTCTAAAAAAACTACATTAAAAAAAAAAACGGTTAGAACATAAACCACTGTCGTGAGAAAAGTAACTATCGTTCTGTTAGTAACATCTTTAATTGAAAATGAAATTATGATCGAACATTAAAACTAGCATTGTTCTTATGTAGTGTGGGATCAATCAAATTTAGAAATCGGCCAATTATTGCAATGATGTGACTGTTTTTACTTTCTGAAACTTACACGGTTTTTGGGACTCCGTTCGTCGTTGATTCTCAAAGCTTTTCTATACTTTATATGCAGGGTGTCCAGGGGTAAAGTGCACTAACTTCGGGGGGTGATCCTACATGATAGTACAATAAAAAATATAAATTACTTTTATCGAAATTCCAACGTTTTAAGGTAAAAAAGTTAAATTTTTTGTCTGGGAAAATAAATATTCTTCTATGGAAAAATATTTTTAAATGGGAAACGTTGGATTTCGAAAAAATAAATCCTGTAGAATTACCTCTAGAAGTTAACGCACTTTACCTCCGGACACTCTGTATGGTTAGTAATAAAAAAGATCATTGTAGAAATGTATTATATATTTGTTTAGCGCCCTTGTGGTCATTTTGCACAATGGCACTACACAAATCATCCAAATATTATTATTATTCTACAGTTTTATTGAAATTACGCTTATTTTGCAAGTTTACCATTTCCATTACGTCACATAGTAAATTTCAAAAGTTATTTCTTTCTTCTATGAAGTCTTATTCTTATTTCCATGAAGTGCACGAGCTGATTGAAATCTTTACTAAATTTATTACTTTTGGAAAATGGTGTACATTTTGCACGTTTCATTTCAAGTAACTCTTTTGTGGTCCAAATGCAGAAGAGGTCAGGTTCCTATTGCATTATCTGTTGTAGCATCGTCAATAGATTCCCATCGTTAATGAACGTGAACCTTCCAAACACTTCTTTGAGATTTATGCTAATTCAGGAATAGATTTATGGTGTCTTTATTTTTCTCTATTCACTCACGAAGAGTGTTCCGTTATCTTGTTCTTATACTTGGATAGTCTATTGAACTGTCAAAGAGTGTTTTGAATACCAAATTCGGTTGAAACCATTGAAAATGCAGTGCGCCTTGCGAACGTTATCGAACGGTTTGTATGCGGATAATACTCGTATAACAGCCGGTGAATATGCAAAAAATGTAGAATGTACAATAATATAATTATATTTAACTATTCTAATATGCACACATTATGTTAACGAATTAATAACTAACGGCCAAATATATTACGAGTTTAATGCATTAATATTCATTAGATCTTTTCTACAACGGTTATTAATGATTTCCTATAAAATAAAACCGGATACCTACCATCAAACTTATATTATTACATTCATCTATTTAAACTTCAATTTTGTTTTCGTGAATTAATAACTGCAAATCTTGGAAGTGGATATTAATCCACTTCCCGACTTCCGTTTGAGCTGAAACTCGGCAGATAGACTCGTTGTCGATGACAATGCATTCTATCAACTTTTTGTGGCAATCACGCATACACACGCGGACTTATACGCATTTCTCTGAAATTACATGGGTTAATGTACGAAACAAATGTCGGTCTTGGACTTCATTCCTTGGGGAGGAAGGTTAAATCCTCAGTAAAACAAAAAACATCTATTGTAGTAAAAAACTTTGTTATTTACGGGTTGATTTTTTTTACTTGATAGTTTTGATTTTTAAGATCAAAAAGTGATTTTTATAAAGCACTTTACTATGATTTTCTCCTCATCGATATATGAACCTCTTTCGTCGTAAAATTAATTTGCGTCATAGATTTACAGTCGTAAAAATGAAACTGTCAAAGGTGTTTATATTTTGGTGTGCACAGCTGTGCATAAATCACGTACATATTTGATATGTTCACGTTATTCGTGCCATCTGGGTGAGCTCGAACAATCGAAGAGTCAACAGACTCGCACTTCCAAATTTTGCAAGTGTTTATCTGTGCAAACGATTCATAAACCGGGAAATTGTTAATTCTGCATTACACGAGCCTTTTTCAAACTTTTACTTTATCGTTTATCATATCCGGATTCGTTGATGGTGAAACATTATTGTAAACAGTTTTTATTATGGAAGGCTTAGATTTTCAGTCCTTGTGGATTGCTCACCACTGTTATAGGTAAATCATTTTAAAGAGGTTACGGTTGAATGTATTTGTGCACTTCGATATTTTCGAAAGTTACAAATAAGGGCTTTCAAACTTTTTTTCTAGAAAGAAAGACAAACGTTACGAATAACCTAACAATAATTTGAAAATCTCCTACTAGTAAGTCGGAAAATGTTGCTTGTGTCGTGATGGAGGACACCCATCTGTAACACCCACCCGCAGTCCCCTATTATCCCGCAAATGCCCCAAGATACTGGGTGGGTAGCGACGTTTATCAATTCCGTTTAAATGTTGACTAGCGATTCAATTCGACAATTTTCTTTTTACATGTTTATTGTTTAATTGCTTAGTTTCCTAAAAAAACGCAAAATTATTATAATTATAATTTTTTATCCATCCAGTACACCAGTTTACCTGTACATTGTAAATGTAATCTCTAATCTTTATTTGATGATAGCACAAACAAATACCTACTAATCAATCGCCTATCAACGATTTTCACCGATGCGGATCTTTAGGTCAAACTTGGGATCAGCGATTTTATTCGTATTCTACAAACAAAAATAAAGATTTGTTTCAGTTTGGTTTTCGAGACTTTCTAACGGGTTAAGTGGGTACCCACATACTAGAATAGGTATTCACTATACACATACCTAGGTAAACTGCTCATGTTTGGTTTTTGTGGAGCACCAACTTTATTAAATTTGTTTTTTTTATAGTATGACGTATATACATTAAAGACTGATTTATTGCGGAACGGTACGTCGGCAATGTCACGATGCGATCATAAGGAAGAGTGTTGTTTGGTGTTATTATATCACAAGCGATTGTCATGCGTGGAACAATGCGGCTCGTCTTATGGCCGTCGCTTCCGTTATGCAATAATACTGGGAAAGAGGTCGAGTGACCAACCTATCATGGATGATATATCAAAATCATATACAATACATATGTGCTAGTGGCATTATTATATGCGTAGCGGATTCATACGCCAATCAATGCCTATAAACCAAATGATATGGTAGAGTTTCTCCGTATTGCCTTAGTTATCACTT
Organism: Hesperophylax magnus; assembly: GCA_026573805.1. Taxonomy (NCBI): domain Eukaryota; kingdom Metazoa; phylum Arthropoda; class Insecta; order Trichoptera; family Limnephilidae; genus Hesperophylax; species Hesperophylax magnus. The sequence goes on from JAIUSX010000002.1 coordinate 12,718,151, forward strand.
GTCTTGGTATCGAAGGTTCCGGGTTTCATTATAATATATTCATAGGTATAATAAAATTATGTACCAAGTTCACTTTAGGTATGTGATAGTATCATAATACACAGTATGTATGTTGTAAATTCATATGCCAACCAATGAAATGCTGAAGAACTAAATGTGTGTTTGTATCTGAGGTTCCGGGTTTGATAAATGTGTGAAAATTAGATAGTTAAAAAATGGGGAGGCACAATCATTTTTAAAGTAATATTATGTATACCTATAATTAACAATGTAACTATTACCTACGTCAAAATATAGTAATAATAATAACGCGAAAACATAATCAAGTTAATTACTAGACACATAAATACAAGACAAACCGTCAACTACAAATTCGCCTTACAAAAATAATCAAAATAGCTGCAATCTAGATATATCTGTAGTAAATAATCACAAAACCAAACAAAACTTGGGTCCCTAAAGCGCTAGAGCTAGTCGTAAATGATCGGTTCTACTAAGGAAGTGTTCGTTTTTTGAGGCGCGCCGCAAACTAAACACCGCGCAACTATGTCGAATACCGTTTTTTCGATTCCATGTGACTTTCACACTCCCTTCCGCCCACATAAAATCAGCGGCTCTCTGAGGCGGGCCATATCTCTGCCTCCCTAGCTTATTATTGTTCTGCATTGTGTAGAGCGGAATTACCGGTCGCATTACACTGGCGTGATGACTTACATAATATAAAGAGAATCAGTCATAGGAAAACACGAAAATATTAGTGGGTAATATTTAAATTAAAGTACCTTTACCCCTTAAATAATTTTTAAAAAGGCAACATTTAAATTAAAGTTCACAATATTTTGGATGTATGGATATGTGTATTTTTTTACCTTTCATTTTCTATTTTTTTAGGTGAGGCAAAGCCTCCCCTGCCTCAACCGCCACTGGTACGTATTTACTTCAATGTACGTATTCTTAGCATATTGTCTAAAATAGGAATCCATTCGTAGCATATTGGTAGCGAATTAATATGCCAATCAATGTCTACAGAACGGACATGGTGGAGAGATTATGCTCCGTGGTGCGATGGCTACAACAGTTGATTTCGTATTGGAAGTTCCGTGTACGACTTACCCATTACGGATTAGAGATTCTGCATTTTTTGCGGAATAACATAGGTGAGGTGCACGTGATTTATTTGCTGACGCAACCTTTATTGAAAGGTTTATAGGTTAATTGAAACCTATTCAAATTTTATGCGAAGAAATATGAAGTCGCAAACAATCTTTTTAACGATTGTAACTAATCAAAAAATTGGAAAACATAACACAAATGTTGGCATTAGTAATTCAATTTTATTGTTATGCATATCTCAATGATAAGACATATTGTTGCATAGAGAATGCGCAAAAAATAGAGTGAACGTTTAAATCCTATAATATGGTTGGGAACTTTCTTTTATTATAAAATATTCTTCTAGTATGATGACAATCAATGAACAATTCGAGTACGTTTTAATGTTTTTCAAATTTTAATTTTAGTTTATTAGGGAAACAAACAGTTATACATTTTTTATTGAAATAATTACATGTTTCATGGTTGCGTGGTTGCATGAACCAGTAAAGTTTCCGCATAAAATGAAAAACCTCACTATAAAATGATTAAATATATCCAAAGGGGAATAGTATAAAAAACAACGAGTAAATTATCAATACGAAACGGTAATTCACCGATCTTTTGCAGGAGTTAAATTGTTAATGCATGTGGTCTTAGAAGACCTATTAACCGTAGACATTAACATAGTTCTAAATCCTAGGTGGTAATTGTAGATCACGAGAAACTGTCGAACGGCCACCATTGCTATCTTATTTCACGTTCGCGTGCTCCACTCGTGGCTCGTGGCTACCGACCATCGTGACAATAGTCTAGCGGGGAACTAGGCCACGGAGCGAATACTTCCCTGGACATGAATTATACAAATGAAGCTTATGCAGTATTTGGATGAAAGCGTGGGATAAGAACTATCTATTGATCCGAGATGGCGGCTTTACACATTTACCTTTTCAGAATTCTCTGGAAGTCGGAAACGTTGGTATTTTGAATTCTTATAAATGATATGGATAAGAACTATCTATTGATCCAAGATGGCGGCACTACACATTTACCTTTTCAGAATTCTCTGGAAGTCGGAAATTCTGGAATTTTTAACTCTTTTAAATGTAAAAAATTATAAAACATGATTTGTTTACCTATTTGCTCTACAAAATAATGTTTGAAGAGACGTCATAAGTAATATTTATTAAACTGGGACAGGTCTGCTAGGAAGGTCACGTGGTAAGGGTGCAAGATAGTCGACCACCAAAGACGATCCTTTATAATAGGCTTGCAGGAAGGAGCGTGGGGAGACCATAAATTGGCGTGGAAGCATTGACTAATGTGGAAGCGATCACCATATATCTTTAGGAACATGGACTAGAGGACAGCAGGAGATCGATTGGAACGGGGGCGTTTCCTAATGGACTAGAGGACAGCAGGAGATCGGTTGGAACGGAGGCTTTTCCTAATGGACTAGAGGACAGCAGGAGATCGGTTGGAACGGAGGCTTTTCCTAATGGACTAGAGGACAGCAGGAGATCGGTTGGAACGGAGGCGTTTCCTAATGGACTAGAGGACAGCAGGGGATCGGGGTAGGAATGGAGGCGTTTATTAGAAGCGACAAATGAATCTCCAAGGATTGTAACGCTGATAAGGACGATGATATACTAAGACAACTATTTTCAATTAATATTTGTACGAATCGGTTTACATTATATTATACTGAACACTAAAAAATATGCTTTGAATAAATTGATGCTTTTCCTTAAGTGTCGCTTGAGTAGAATTAAAAAAAAAAGTTAATTTCTTTTTATAAAATATATGCGTATTCTAGTGTAAACTACTGATAAATGTTTTTCATTGGAAATGTATGAACGGGTATAAGAAACAACTTTTTTTAAATACAGTTTTATGACCAAGATTATCTGTGGCAGTTTCCCTTGATTAAATTTTTTCTTTCTTATATTTTATAAGTAAGAATTAAGAAAGATTATTTTAATAACCAAATAAATAAAAACCTAAAATTGACCGTTTCTAGACTAAATTTACCAAGCGATTTTTGTGCCTATTACCTATATGCATGGTGATATAAAGCACACTTTCAAGTTTAGTTTTCAATTATTTTAATCTACTCGAGAAATGACCATCTTAATATTTTGCATCTATGTCATTGTATTTCTATGGTTAGGTTAGGTAATATTTTATTTGACAAGTGAATTTGTCATGTAGCACAATACCACAGGGGTTAAAAACTTTGCTTCACTAAACAATAATTGTTTTTTTCATAATTTGTAATGTACAAAAAAGTATTTGTATCCTCAAAAGTTCTTACATCCATTGACTTGGACACATTTTGCGTGGTCTTATTGTGACCCAAGAATGCCTTATTGATCAGTTCAAAGCCGTTTTACTCCGAATAACGGGCGAGCCTTTCACAGAAATATGAAGGAACAAATTGCACTTTGTTTCGATGGCACAGAAAGTTCATACCGGGAATGCTGGCTTTGTCCTCTTACAGCCGTCTGGCAAATTAAAGTTATACGAGCGCCATAACATTCTAACGATAATTAACCCTCCATAGTTGGAACGCGTAAAAACTAATTATTGAAGATTTATCGGTTCAAAAGATAATTTCGGTATCGCATAATTAAACTAAACTAAACTAAACTAAACTAACCTAACCTAACCTAACCTAATCTGCCTATTAAACTCATATTAGATAATATCTTACTACTTATCTAAATGCCGCAAGAGTATCTAATGTTAAAATTCTTAAAGGAATTCCTTTAAGAATTTTAACATTAGATACTATTACTTGTTTGTATTTACCTTCAAGTAAGGCCCTTTTGAGGAAAGTTGTGAACATTCGTAATGTTCGAGGGATGAAACACAAAAGTCGGCCATCATTCCACAATGCTGAGCTGTGCATATCAAAGTGGTAAAAACGACCATTCTAGTAAACAAAATGCCAGCCGTGTACAAATTCTAAATAATATTCAGTATTTTGGAAAAATCTTTGTTGACTATTTGATCAATTATATTTGTAGTTGGTATCTGATAGTTAGAATTTTAGGTGAATCTATGATAAGCATTGTACACACATTAATAATAACACACTTAACTAATCAACTAATCCACATGGATAACTAAACAGTAAACACAAATGTGTAAATAAAAAAATTAATAGCCGTATGTAACTTTTCAACAAGAATGAAAAACATCGCGTGTTGTAAACAATGCGTGCAAAATTTCGCAAACAACTTTATTTGTGAGATCGGATTTTTTTACCCAGCACTTGCAATGCCCATTTAATAGCAAAAAAAAACCAAGGACATTGGATTTATTAATATTTCCGTTGTCAGTACTAAGTATAATTATTTATTAATACGATTTGGTTTCCTGGACAGTGCAATCGAGTGAAACATCCTTGTATTGTGAATTGACGATTAGTGAGAGTCGCAATAATTAGATTCACGAGAGTGCATACTAATTTATAGCCGGCGTTATTACTCAAATTTATATACAAGGTCATACATTACAAATCAGCGTTACGAAAATAATTTAATTTATTCTTAGATTCCTCTCAGTGGGTTTTTTTATGAATGGGTTTTCCCTTTCCCGTCATGAACCCACAAAACGTTAAACGTGAAAGATTACCGAAGATTTGTTAGTGCATAACATCGTATCTTAAGTCAGAGATCAGGTAATGTTCCCTTAAATACTTTTTGTATACATGGAAGTAATAGTTAAAGTCGTATATATGGTAGTAATAGTAGAAGGTATCAAAAAAGTCAATTTTCTTAGAAGATTAAGAAATAAACTAAATGGAAACACTACAGAGCTCATTTATAAAACTATAGTTGCTCCACATTTAGATTATTGCTCTACTTTGTTATATTTGGCCAATGAAGGAAATTTTAACAAACTAGATATTATACAGACTAGAACTATGAAATGTATACTTGGAAAAGGCAAATACTCAAGCATTAATCAAATGGGAGAGCAGCTAAATTGGATTCCAATAAAAAAGAAACTGTTATTTAATGTGTTAATTTTTGTGCATAAAGTTATGAACAACAAAATGCCATAATATTTTAAGGATGAAATCATTTTTAATAGAGATGTTCATAATTACGAAACCAGAAATGTAAATAGAATTAGATTGCCACACGTGAAGAAATCAAAATCACAGAACTGCCTAATGTAGAAAGGACTAATGATGTATGATGAAATGCCCGAAAGTCTGAAGAATGAATGTATTTAAAAAGAAATGTTATGTTTATTGTAAAAATATTTAAAGTTACAAAATGAAATATTATCTTATTTATATTCAAATGTTGAATATGAATAATAATATTTTTTTTGAGATTTACGGAGATACACCGTAAACCCGCGATGTAAGAATCTCTACGAAGACTTTTAAAACTGATAGTAATCGATAAATTAAAATAAATAACGATAAAATATACTTTGACCATAAATAAAGAAGAATGATATCTAAGTAACGGTGACCGGATAACTCATCAAAATGACAATTCAACACACCCATAAAAAGTATTATAAAGTTATGAAAGGTGATGAAACAAAAACTAGGTTAAAGGTGTGTTGAATTGTCATTTTGAGGAGTTATCATGGAACCCTAAGTAACTATGCATAATACAGTTGTTCAAGGTAATATTTAAAGAAAGCGAAGTACCGATAGATGAAAAAGTCGAGACATTCGGCCAGACTTTTTTCGAGACGAGGGAGCCCGAGTGCTACAACTTCACTCTTGTATCGCGCAGTAGTTACTTTGATCATAAATGGCTGTTTGAGGCGATGTTATCTATTATCAGTACTACGACAAACGAAAAACAAGCGAATAACGGCGAGGCTCTTGGACTCCCTCGGATAGTCTCGCTGAGAGTGTGCAGCAGGAATTATTGCAGCTGTTGTAGCAGTTACCACTCTGACTCCATTTTCTACACTTATACTTACTGCCTCCAAACTTAAAATAGCCACGATGGTGTCAACAGAGTAAAAATAGCCATACCCAGAGTGAGATAGCCATATGTGAGTGCATCCTTGTTTATTTCCACACTTCATGAGATTAACTTTACTTAAGCAAGGCAAATAATAAGTGAGAATCCTTTATATGAATCCAGCTATCAAACCATTCAAACGTCTGTTCTATTCTGAAGTATGTTATTTATTACGCTTTATCACTAACCGATGTTATGAATGAAAAAAAAATTGTACACGATGCAGCTGTTAATGTGAATGGCAGACTGATGGTCCTTGATGGGTATCTTCTTACAGGTTTATTGAATGCTGGCAGTTGGCATTACAATGCCTGTACAATGTACACTGCATCCACTCATAACCGTATTGCCTGATGAATAAGGTTTGAAATTTTATACAGGGTATTGCGTCAAAATAGTAAAAAATACTAATTTCGGTTGTAAATCCGTCTGGCTGTCGGTAACTCTGGTTGAATAAAATAAAATGGGATTTGCCTCGAGTTTTAATTTTCAAAATTGGAACCGTTTGTTCAGACAAGCGATAAAGTAGCTACCTATTTTTATCTAATTTGTTTAAATTTTAGTAGGCTTAGTTGATCTAGTATCCTATAGTAGAGATGTGAAGGCTTCTGTCCAAGCTTGGTCTGTGCCACTCGCTTCAGAGTTGTTTTCTTTCGTTTAAAGCCAATGAATCTGGATTGATTCATTGGCTTTAAACCGCAGTAAGCAGTTCATATGTTTCCATTTTAATATTTTGAGAAATTATATCAATTAAATAGTATATGGTAAATGTACTTATATACAACCAATCGAGTATTTACAATAAATCAGGTACGGATCCTATACATATCGCAAGAAATCCTCACTGTTAACTTTGAAATGGTTTTTGATAACGGTTCATTTTTACGACTTATACAAATACTGTTAACTCGTATATAAAGAATCTCCAAATATGACATAGGGAAACTTAAGGGCCTCTTGCTTGAAGCGAATAATTTTTTTTAACCTAAAATACCCCCTAATCTAATAATGTCGTTGACGACTAACGATTCAAATTACACTCTCAAAGAAAATTTTCTTATTTCGGGGTTATAATGGAATTCTCATACAAAACAAGTATCTCACCAGAATCTGATGTGACGAATCAAATTTCGTCACAAATAAATTTGAATGTTAAACTGAGTATGTCCCTCAGTGTGCGCCCAGAGACAAAGAAAGAGTTGACAGACGTGGGTTGTGAGGAAAGAAGTGAGAAGTGCGGGGTAGAGCGACAGGTCCTACGAGCTCAGGAAGGAAGAATAATACAGGACAGTCAATAGGGAAACAGGAGAGAGAGGAGCTAGTTAAGAAGAGGTTCCTAAGAAACAAAGATAGTGAGTTGTACAAAGTGGACAATCGATATCGCCAGTTAAACTAAAACGTGAAGTGGACATTACTAAAACAAGATAATAAACGAACGTATTGTAAAGTGCTGAAGCGATTTAAAGCGTCAAACAAACATTGCAAAAATAACATTTCAACAGATAGTGCTGCAAATTGCCGATGTACCTTGTGAACATTAAATAGTGATAAACCAAAATAATAAACACCGCGCGCCACCCTCTGCCTACCGCCACAACCCCATTGCTGCATTCGGACGACACCGCGCCTGGAAAGACCCCCCCGCGGAACGCAGACAAGATTTCACGAAGTTAGTTGTATCCGAACCATTTGACAATTAGTTAAGATTTAGATGTAAGTAGACATAAGCATAATTTAGATCTCGTATTAAAAATTGACAAACTTAATTAAATCCCACACTCATAATTAATAAGATGTTTTATAATTAAACTCTCCTCCCTTGTCCACACCCAAGCGGTCCGAATTGGTGAGAAGGCAGAACATACGACTGAGGAGGTAAGTATGCAACAATATATTTAAATATAATTCTTAGCTAGTTGCGGAGGATACGTAAACGTGATTGTTACACTGATCATATCTTTTGAAGGCATCCTTAAAACAGCAAGTCTGTATCAAGAGGTTTAAAATATTGGGTTAATGAAAATCAGTGACATCCATGATCTTGCCGCTGTTATCCTTTTTCTGTTACATGTGTCGTTTATGAGAAAAGCAATAGGTTAACAAAGTTATCAGCTGAACGCTTTACGGATAGTTTGAGTTCTTACCTCTTGAGGAAGTCGGTGTACTCGGCCTGCCTGATGAGACCGGTCCTCATCATGATGGTCTGGAAGCACTGGCGCTCGATGGCCCACAGCTTGCAGTCCGTGGCCGCCTTGATGGTGGCCGTCCTCTTGCAGTTGTACAGGATGGCCAGCTCGCCGAACACCTTCCTCGGCGCCATCGTGCTGAGGTACTTGCCATCGCGGGACACCTCCACTCGGCCCTCTAAGAAGGAAGGAGATAAATACATTAATATCGTGCTCTGCGGAACTGCTAGGTAAATGGCGTCACAAGACTAAGTTCAGAAGAAATAAAATCCCTGGGGGTCTGTGAAAGATAAAGTATACTAAGGGAATATATACGTTAATACGCGAAAGATGAGATGGCTGATAAAGATGGTGACGCAAAGGTGGATGCAGGCAATACAATTCAAAGAGGACTATGCAGTAGTCACTGAGAGGAAGTTGTCAAAGGAAGTTAGGCTAGCATTCATAGAATACATAAGAACTCAAGAAATGCAAAATGGGCGTATTTCATGATTCAAAGGTCTGACTTTTTCACTTAAATTTCAAATCCAAAAATACTGTCTCTCAGTACAAATTCCAAATCAAATGAAATGGCGAATTCGTGTAAGAGAGACAAAATACGCAATGTTGATTGGCTGTCTCGATCTAAAATCAAAAAGTAAGCAAGTCAGTGGCGACATTGGTTTCATTAAAATGTACATGGAAGCCATTTATGTTTGAAGGTGTGTATTATCTATTCAGTACTAGCATTCCACTGCGGAGTCCCGTTACCAAACTTAAGGTATGGCAGTTTGCCATGGGATTGTCAGAGTAAGAACGAAATAAGAATTAATTCGATAGAAATGAGATGTGGCTTGCCCACGTGTGGTAAAACAATACACGATCGTATTACGAATTTGGATGTACAAAAATAATGATATTTCTACTTGACCGTCATGAAGAGAGGGAAGCTTAGATGGCTTGACAAGCGGAACGGATGAACAGAGAAAACAGTGGCAGCAGAAGTTGTGGATGCCCAGAAAAAAATGGCACAATCAATTGAATCAAATACTTGATTCGGGTCAAAGTTATAATATGTGAAGGAAGCGAACGTGCCAAGACAGAATTGAATTGCGTTGATTTCTATCTGCATACCGCTTTGGAGAAATGGTTGGATAGTTTGTTAATTATTAGCACTCTACGCAAGAAACGATCGGAATGCTTGACAATGACATTATTGCCAACGAAATGGTTCAAATCGCCGTTATCATTCAATAGAGGAAAAATACTCATAATGCGTACGTATTTGATTTTTTTTTCAAATTGTCCAAATACCAATGAAAACATTCCAAGATTAAGAAATAGAATGATGGTTGATGATTCGTTCCATCGGTTCGCTCATCATAATAAGTTAGTGGCATAAAAGCAGTTTATTTTGATAGTGGGTCGCTTATGTAATTGCTGATATACATAATAGCAGCCTTGCCATTATAACAACAGTATTCCCGACGCAAGTGGGCCAGCCTTAATATCCGCTTCAGTTATCGAAGTTTATGGCGTTTATTTGGCATTTGGGAAGTTGTGGAGATCTAGCATAACTGGAGACGGAATAGCCCATGGCGAATAGACAAAGTGGTCGACCGCTGCTGACACAGATCGCCTTCATTGCATATAGCCGGCCGGCTAATGTACCACAGCCACCGTAGCCAGCCAGTATACTGTGTGGCCAATAGCTCGGTATCTTCATCTCCACTGTTAACGGAGGAGACCGAACGTTGAACTTTCGAACGATTGACCGAATAAATTGATCGCTGAAAAGACGCGGAAGTTTAATAAACACAAAGATTATTTTATTACGTGTGCCAGTTTCATTCCAAACAAAAACATAGTATTGTTGTTTTATGAGACAAACGAATGTTCTTTGGATGATTGCTTCTTCTGGTGAATTAATAGCGCCAATTCACCAGAATTTCTCTCGACTCGGCAGATAAGAGCAATATTATTTTGTTAGAGTTTGTACATCTGCCATCCGACATTGACAGTGAAAATCAAAAATTATATGCCAAGAAAATATTCATTGAAAATTTGTTATTTGTTCGTTGTTATTTCAGCATACCGATATTATTGATGCACGAGTATGTGTGTGTGACGTCAGGTAGTAAAGACAGCTGAATAAAGTAAATAAATTAGTTTGTACAATGCTTGATCTATCTGTGTACAAAGATTTGCATAGCAACCGGCAATAACTGCTGTTTAATCAACTCGGTGCATGGTGTACCTGTACCTAACCCAGAGATCATTATTCAACAATATGGTCGGGTCAAAGTAATTCAAAATCATCGGAGGGTAGCCTTGCAAATATCCGAACAATAAAAGCGATGACGAGCAAACGAGCTGATGTATGGACACGGACAGTAGCAGCGTGAGAGGCACAATCAGATGCATCAAATAATTGTCGACGAAATTGAAAAGGTTCGTTGTTTTTAGTTCCTGTTGGATGCGGTGGGTGATTTGATTACTATAACCGGTGGTTGACATTGAATCCGTACATTGTCATGGCAATCGGTGAACAGACTCGCATTGAACACACACCTGCTGTAATAAAGCAAACATGTTTTAATGGCATATGATATTATTGAACAGATTTAGATAGAGATACTAGTCGGTATAACATGTAACATGCGAGGTATTCAGCATGCAGGGCTGGAAGCTGGAATACCTTTCAAATCCATTATCTACGCGGAATTTTGCATAGACATGGTAAATGTATCCTCTAATTATATAAATTACATTATATCCGATACCCCACTAACAACATGCACGTCCCATAAACTAGGGAGAGTACAGCCATATATATTACATCCAACGGGCCAGGCATACATTGCAGACATTGGTATTGGTCAATGTTTACCTGGCGGGACAAATTGAAGATTTCCGTTCACGATGTTCACTGTGGCGTACAAATTGCCCCCATCGAAACAATCAAAATACTTTGTTTTTGCAGACATACGGTAAAAATATGAATGCATTTAAAATGTTTTTTAAATAACCATCCTTCATCGGTATTCCAAATCTAAATACATACATTACTTTGAAAGAATGACGTACTTATCAAAACATATATTAACACAGTTCATGCTTATCTATTTTGTCTACTGCCTATGTGAAATCTGTCAGTCCTCGAGATAGAACCACACTTCGCCCATCAACGATATCTTTGTGACTATAAATAGAGCACTTGTGTAACCATACGCATTACACACATATCAATCAATGTATACAGAACTACCATACCATAACCCACCAGAGTGTTTATACAACATAGATAAAACAGATTCTGTAAGTGAAATGCGCCTCAAGAATCAAGCATAGTGGTCCACTTCATAAATAAAACGTATAAATCAACACACCATCGAAAGTACAAGTCTAAAGGGGAGATAAGTTCTAAACATAACTTGAAAAATACACTTATGATCAAAATTGAACCACAAAAACTAGACGATCTAATTTTCATTGAACTAGTCAGTAGCCATAGGTAAATATAAAAACAAAAATACATCACGTATGTGTGTCCTCCATTTGGCAACATTGGACAGGATACTTTTAAATATCTTTTCAAACATAGGTGAGTAGGTATTAATTTGCCGCCATTAGGCACTAGGCAATGATCGTCTTCCAAGATAATGATTCTTTCTAATGGATATCTGTTAATGATATTCTTTTTATGGACAGCTTAGTGAGTGATCATTTGAAATGTCACTCAACTCGAATCAACTAATGATTTAAAATATCCCCCACTTTCAAAAGAGAAAAAAATATTTACAATGAATCCATGGGAGTGAGATGGTTTGGAGAATCCTCTAAAAATAGCTTGAATGGTGACGGTATTTTTCGTCGGCTTTGAGGAGAAAAGTGTCACTAACAAAGAGTACAATCAGGTGGGTGGTAGGCAATACAAAAGACGTCTCGGGTGATTGTGTTGGAAGGCGACATAAAAGGCGGAGGAATGGTGTTATCAAAGACCTGATGTAACAGACATGCATCTTAAATGGGAATACCAAAATAAATTGTTGTGGAGAAACCGGAGATATTAGATTCAGAGACACATTAGTACATGTACAATTGTATTGGTGACCTATCTCCATTTTCCATTTTGACAAAGATATAAAATACGGTTCTAATAATGATAATTTAGTAGCAAAATATTTAAACGTTTTCACGATAAGTTAATTCATCCTAACTGTAAGTATCTATGGCTTAGAGTTAAAATATTGTATCTCCAATTTTGGTCTAAAATGAGTTAAGTACTGAAAAACAGCCAAAAGCAGCCTATACATTTATGGGTTCAAATATTGCATTTCTTAAACCTACCGCCCAAAAGATATAAACATTTATTGTAAATCCTCCAAGCAACGTGTTTATGAGTATATTGTATCGGCTAAACAAAATTATTTTTATGATAAACGAAATTCCATGCAAAAATATTGTATTTATATAAGATACAGATACTGTAATATGTAACTAAAAACTTGTTTTTATCACAAATCTAATGTTTCCATATTTGAAAATCTTCAAACTCAATTTAATCAATATTATGTTTTATAGAGATACAGTATTTTAACTTTAAGCCATCGATATATAAATTGAGTTTTTCACTAAAAAATATAAATTTGTTTCAATCAGAAAATCCATCAGAATATTGTTATATTATCTAATTTGAGCAATTAGTAAAGGCGCTGTATAGTGTAGTATACAGTGTCTGCTGTAAACAGTGAAGCACGGTGAGAAATATCTACCCAAAACTTTTTTTTAGTTTCTAATTCTCTATAGAGGTATCTACGAAGTGACAAATTCAGATTGTCATGAATCAATATATTTACCTGCTTTTCATGCAAAAGTGAAATAACATGTTCTTTTTCCTTATGTTTTAGTATTTGTTCTACAAAATATTATTTTGTCATTCTTACATAAATCATGTTTGAATACCATAATACAGGCATGAACCTATTATGGTAGTTGAAAAAATCACCAAAATTGTAATTTTTTTTAAATTTAAGAAATTCAAAAGAAAAACTAGATAAGTAAAAAAGTTAAATATCCATTATTATCTTATTTCAATGTATCCGAGTCTAGATACATAAAAAATATCAAATAATAACTTATTCCCTATCAATTTGTTTGACGTATTATGTTTAAAAATTATTTTTTTAGGTGTAGGTAGATATTTAGAAAGATAAAGCAAACTTTTTTTAATATATATATTTATAAAAAACAGTAATTTTCGGTTTGTGAAACCTTTTTTTCCAAACATGTAGATATTTTTCTCTTTTGTCGAAATTCGCAATTTTCTTAAATAAATATGGCTTTTCGCAAACGAATTGAGTTTTCTTATTATTCATCATGTTTAACAGTTCACTATTGACCCCAATAATTGAGTTTTATTATTATTCATCATGTTTAACAATTAACTATTGAGTCCGATAATTGAGTTTTCTTATTATTCATTATGTCTAACAGTTAACTATTGACCCCGAGAATTGAGTTTTCTTATTATTCATCATTTCTAACAGTTAACTATTGACCCCGAGTATTTACTTAAAACTGTCCCATGAAAAAAAGTTTTCGTAGATATTTCTGTTTGTGAAAAAGATTCTCATTTCATGTAATATTATCACAATGCTCTTTGATAAAACAGACAAAAAATCTTCAAGAAAATGTAGGCCATTTAAACCTGCACAAAAGGAAATTTTCGACTGTGTTGATTTCTTAACATCACCGTCTGAATAAAAAGCATAAAAAAACATTGGTTAAATTACATCTTCCTGACCGCAGAGGACGGAAAAAAAGCCAAAATAAAAAGGGTAGAAGCAGAAGAATGGCCTTTCATTGATGTAATAATGCGAGTAATGAAAGGTAAGCGATGAATACAGGGTACCTACCTACAAGAAGTGACCATACTTATACAGTAGTGGCCACATTCAATGATGCGGGTAATTTATTTATTTTATTTTTATTTATTTGATATTATAGAAACAAACATTACATGAGTTACAGTGATGAAACAGTATACGGGAATTAGATATTTCATGCCACGGTGACGTATATATGTGTGTTTGTGTGTGTGTAATGTATGTGTGAGTGTCTGTGTGTATATATATGTATGCGCATTGAACAGTTTATATTATTGACATGATGCCACGTTTGAATTTGGGCAGTGTATCCGAAAAAAATGTCAATGTTTGAGTTTAGACAAATATCATTACAGATGGGTTGTTTCACAGAATTTGAAAAATTCATAAAATCTTTCACAGAACTTAAAAATTAACTTTAAATTTGAAAAATTCTCTAAAACAGCCCGTCCTTAGAGTATGAAGAGTTCGGTTTATTGGCGAATTAGATGCTGCATTTGTTTTATAATTAAGCGTGTGGAATACTGTGTGCCGTGTACGTCTCAAAGGTGTGTTAAAATCAATAAGGAACAGAAGTTCGGTACAGTCGATACGGTAAGTCAGCCGACTCGCCTTTGCTGAAAATTTTGAAATGTACATTCAAAGTTATTGTTGAATTTGGAGGTAAAATATTTTATAAATTTGTATTGGATACGTTCTATACTATCTATGTAAAGTTTATATTGTGGATCCCAAATTGGCGATTCATTTTCCAATGTAATGAAAGGTAAGCGATGAATACGGGGTACCTACCTACAAGAAGCGGCCGTACTTGTACAGTAGTGGCCACATTCTCCGGGAGAAGTGTCTCGTGATATGGCCGGCCAATTACGTCATATAAAAAGTGACCGGACAGTGTCCCCTTTCACTTTCCACCATTACAGAATGGGAATTCAAGTGCCCAACTGCAAGCGGTCAGTATTATTTATCAACTGCGGTTATTCTTACTAAACTTGTAAACAACGCCTTCATTGACTCATAGAGATGATTACGAAAACACAATTCTGATTAGGTACTTACCATTAATATTTTTGTAAGCTCTAAGGACGGGTTGTTTCGGAGAATTTGAACAATTCATCAAATTTCAACGTTCATTTTCGGGTTCTGTGAAAGTCCTATTCAAGTTCTGTTACTATATCATTGTAGGCTAGTTGCTTGACAAAACTGAAATAAAAACAGAACTTGAAAAAATCTTTCACAGAACTTGAAAATGAGCGTTGAAATTTGATGAATTATTCAAATTCTCCGAAACAACCGGTCCTAAGTATTTTACACCACATTAAATTCAGAACACCGAAATGGTTTCAAATCATATATTAGGTATAGAAAAATAATATTCCGTATGAACGTCAAATTATTAAGTTTTTTTTTTTAATTAAATAAAAACAGTTCTGCTATGTCATTATCATCAATATACGCGACTGCTATTTCGCCTTCTGAAGGCATTATCAAACTATGGTTTTGTCAATGGCATTGATAAGTCAAACAGTTTGATAATGCCTTCAGAAGGTGAAACAGCTGTCACGCATAGTAATAATAATAATTACTCAGCAAAACACTTGTTCATGAATTATTGAATATATAAAATAAAAACTTGGAGTTCTAAAAATGAATCTTGATAACAATAAATACAAAAAATACTCAGATAACATTATTTTTTAGTTTTTTTTAGTATAGGATATAAATATTAATAATAATGATTGGATTATTTGTATAGCGCCATTTTCGTCAAAAAATCACCTCAAGGGCACTTAACAACGTAATTTACTCATTTAATCTATTCCTATCAACTTATTACTTGTGGCTTATAAATAAGTATAATAGCTAGTGATTTATAACTAAGATTAATGTCTAGTGATTTACAACTAAGACTTTTAACTAGTGATACTAAGCATACGTCAGACATGATAGTGTTTACCTACTTTGTCTGTATAGCAAAGAGAAAGAAAGGAGATAGTTTGGGGACAAAATTTAAAGTGACCCACGGTAGGTGCATATGTATTGTAAAATGTTTTAATTATCCAACTACTTAGAATTCCCGTTTTAGGACAGTCAAATTTGTATGAATTAGTATACATAATTTCTACAAAAAAAAATTAAAACATAAAGTTAACAGTTGCTATATTTTAATTTCCAATATTATAAGGTTATGTCAATACGATCGGAGTACAGGATTACACGAGGGCTAGTCTAAATCTGAATGTACCCGCATAGTAACAAATTAACAAGTTTACCTACCTATCTATGCCCAGATAAAATGTTAGTGATCTCATAAATAAAAACGTCTATATTAGAGACGAGTCAGTGACTCCAAGTCAGCAATTTAAAAATAAAATGGATGAACACAATGCATTTATATTCATGGGAACTCGACGTATTATAACTCTTATACTAATATTATAATAAAAAACAATAGTAGTAATCTTAAATAATAATAATAATAATAATTGGATAATTTGTATAGCGCCGTTTTTGTGAAAAATCACCTCAAGGGCGCTGTACAATTTATTTCCTAGGATCTTCATTTGTTATTTAGACCAACTGTGCCAGCACGAGGTTCGTCATCCGTTCAGGCATGTGTCTGCCGCCAATATAGCGCTGACATGTGTCTGCTGCCAATAAAGAGCGCTAACACAACATCCTCACATAGACAACAAACCTTGGCAGCACCGCTGTGACGCTCGACGAAGACAGAAGATGGAGACTCTGCTGCAAGAGTCCTAGGTAGCGAAGGAACTGTACCAGCTGCTGCAGGGAGAGAGACTACCCCGTCCACCAACTGTGCCAGCACGAGGCTCGTCATCCGTTCAGGCATGTGTCCGCCGCTAATATAGCGCTGACATGTGTCTGCTGCCAATAAAGAGCGCCGACACAACATCCTCACATAGATAACAGACCTTGGCAGCACCGCTGTGCAAAATCACCTCATCCTAGTTTACCTTAGTCTTTCCAGTCACCTCCCAGCCTTTCATGCCACCTAGTGCATCCTCTCGACCCTTTCAGACTCCTTCCTGGCTCCAATACATTCTTTCTATTGTCGTGATCCGACGATTTCACACCTCTGTCTCAGACCCTTAGGGCTCGCTTATCGCAGGCTATCATAAGCAAAATCTTGAACCAAAGTCAAAGTGAAGTTTATGTGTGTCATTTGTAACAAAATACATAAACAAAAACAGAAAATAAAAACAAAAACAAAAACTTTAAACAAAATATGGCTTATCTGTCCTCCAGGCAGACATCCTCGGTTGAAAAGGTCCCGTAAATCCCGACACCACTTGACACTTGAGTCAGGTATAAAATCTTCGACTGCATTGAGAAATCTTTGTTCTAACTTCACTATCAAAATTTAATCGGTTTAAAATGCTATAATAATTGCAAATTCCGGCTAAACGGTAGAAGTTACGCGCATTTCGTGAAATAAGAAGGTAAGCACTATATAAAACACGGATGCTGAACAATTTTCAGCGATCTCTTAACAAGGGAAACCTTCTGAAAGGATTAAACAAACCGGAGCGCCGTGAATATTCTTTCTTGAATTTATTGACTTCTTTCATAGAAAATTATGCGCATATTGATGATTAAATGTTTCATTCACGTCTTTGTATTGGTATGTCTATTGAAAATAATTTAACTTGTGAACCGATTAACATGATAAAAAAACGCTTTAAAAATAAGTGAACTCACAATACGGGTATTATAATATTTAAAATGAAGAACCAGTTAAAAACCAGTATTTCTCTTTTATTTGAACCTTTTTAAGGTCCGTCTATACGTTCACAAAATCTAATTTGGACAAGACGGCAAAACGGTATACCGCGCAAACGGCTTGCACGAACGTTCATTTGCTCTAATTTGCACAAGTAAGAAAATACGTTAAGGCGATGCAACCCTGCAATAACAACCTTTACGTAGATGGCGATAAGGTTTAAATTCTCGCTTAACACCATCCGCCTGTTTTGATTTATGCAAGAAAAAAACATGGCCAAAAAGTGCCTTTTATTTTATTTTGTGGATGTTCAGGAATAAATATATTTTTTTTTTCGATCATTTTATAAATAACTTAATTTGCCATATTATACAATAAAATCATAACCTAAAATGGGTTCGTAAGTAGGAGATTTTGAACTTTAAAGCAGTTTTTATAGGCCTATACATTATTTTTTCTGGGCTTATAAAAAGACTTATATAAAAAAATACTCGATTATTTCAAAGGTCAAGATGTATTCTACTCGCAGTATTTAATTAAAGCATCGGAAACATTTCTAGGCGACCGAATTTTCAAACCAAAAACAAATGATTTTGGATTACTACGTATGGCATCGCCTTAAGACGGCGAAACTGAATATTGCGCAATTGGCTTCCACACTTCAAATAATTGCGACTTTGCACAAACTGTTCGCGCATACAAGTCGCTGTCGTGTAGACACCGCAAAGTGCGCCGTGTTTATTGGGCAAAATTTTACACAACTGAATGCGCATGCATGTAACTGCGTGTAGACGGACCTTAACACGTTGAACGCCATGTAGGTCACCGGTGACCTCATAACGAAAATCGTCATTTTTCTCCCATAGCGCCATGACGGTCACCAGTGACCGCAGTTAGTTTTCTTGATTTTCATGGAAAATTTTCTTCAAAAAAAAGGAATACGTTTTGATGGTCGCCGATGCCATCTGAGTATATTTTTTTTCAAATTTAAAATGGTAAATTTTCTTCATTTCCACAATGGCGTTCAACGTGTTAAGGGAACTAATGATCGGAAGAGAAAGTGAATTTTGAGTGTAGTCGTAATTAATAATAATAACTGTTATTATAATTGTTAATTTCATCCGTTTCTCTGTAAAGTACGTATAATCTAAATTCTAGATCTATAAAAAATATTTATTTACAAAAAAAATCATTCAGATACGTGATTTTAAAACTGCTCAATAATAATTCAGGTTTAAAAGTTGCTCAAATAGGTAGGAAGGCGCTATACCAGTATTATTAGTAATTAATTTAGTCAATAATATTACAATTCTAAGTGTTCACCTGTCGTATTAGCAGGCCTAGCAAACGAACGAACCTCCTGACCGTCAGCGACACTTTCTTAGTTAAAAATGACAGATTGCTATAATAAGCGTGAAAGTTAATAGAGTAAATTAACTCTGGTTCTTACATGTCAGTTCAAATTGAATAATTACATAGTAATGAAGTGTGATGAGAGTTTCGAAAGTAATAAAAATGCAAATTAAACATCGCAGCGTAAACAAATAAAATGTGGGAAAGCGCTCATGACTTACACTCTTTGTGCAAGGTTATTAAATCAAGAAAATATATATTCAGGCGGACTTATCGCCGAGACATCTCATCCAAAGAACGAGTTTGCGTAATTGTTAATTTTTGTTGTTGTTATACGGATAATTAAAAAAAATGTATTTTTTGCCAAGATGCTATGCATTATTCGCCACGCTTTCAGCGAACAATGCAAATCACATGGATCATTAAAATAAAAGTGAGATCTTTGCCCATTATTGATCGTCGACACATCACATACCACTGTTGAAATAACGTTCATAATGTAATTCACTCGGAAATTATATGCATTTCCAGAATGCGTGATGAGGAGTGGAGTCAATTTATCACAAGACTTTTGACAAGAGTGAGCTTTAAAAATGACATAATAATCGACTAGGTAGAAAAGAGTGAGCTTTAAAAAGGACATAATAATCGACTAGGTAGAAAAGAGTGAGCTTTATAAAGGACACAATAATCGACTAGGTAGAAAAGAGTGAGCTTTAAAAAGGACATAATAATCGACTAGGTAGAAAAGAGTGAGCTTTAAAAAAGGACATAATAATCGACTAGGTAGAAAAGAGTGATCTTTATAAAGGACATAATAATCGACTAGGTACCTATCGAAATACAGGAAAAGCTAACTAGCTAAACTTAGCGAAGCTTTTGTAAACGAAAACTCGTTACAACGAAGGGAAAATTTTTTTTTTTGCTTTCTGCGCTACTCGTGAACTGTTTGTGAAGAGCTTTTAAACGAAGAGGTGAGCGTGTTATTGGAGAATGGAGATGCTATTTTTTAATCCAGGTATTTATTTAAATTATTTACATTCTTTATTGTTTGTTTCAAGGAAAGAAAAAGATTATAATAGGCGGTATAGCACAGCGCGGCGATTTGATTAGAATTCATTTTGCTCTGGTTACTGCTACCTCTGAAATAAAGGTTCCGATAACAGTGTTTTGCAGAGCCTGTATATTATGTACGTACTATTTAACAGAGTGTTTTGCAGAGCCTGTATATTATGCACGTACTATTTAAAAGAGTGTTTTGCACAGCCTGTATATTATGTACGTACTATTGAGCTCTCCAAAATATTTATTCAACATGACGAGACGGAATATTATAATAGTGTTATTTTGTACAATTTACTTTCATACCCGGACAGAGACAGAGTAGTTATGTAAATAAGTTATTCCTTTTAGCATTTACTGGCATTATGAGTGATAAATTGTCAGTCTATACGATCTGCAGGTCTCTTCGTACAAACCGCACCACCGTGGTGAAATGCATGTTCTTAGGTAGTAGGTAATAGATAGATGTCAATATAAGGGTGGTTTGTCAAACCTTATTTCGAATTTGTATACGTTAGGGGTTTCATAACTATGCATTCGAATTCTAACAATGACAGTTTTTTTAAATAATTCATATTACTTCCCACTCTGTGCCGAAGGCCATGTTTTTCAAAGTAATAATTTTATTATTTTTTATTAAAGGTAAACTTAAACAAGAAACTTTACAAAACAATTTTTTTAAACTAGACAAGGTTTTAATGCAAAGCACAAAGGATAACAAATTATTATAAGCAATAAGTATTAGCCTGAAACACAAATATAAATTGAAAAAATCTTCCGATAAAAAATAAATGCCGCCGAAGGGAATTGAACCCACATCTTCTGATTGCCGGTCAGATGCAAGGTAATGTATTTAACATTCTCCACAAACAGCAAACACCTACATTTAAGTAGTTTTAAATATGTTTCAGTACATTCGGAAGCATTTTTAAGTGTGTTTTGATAGCAAAATGCACAAATACAAACTTTTAGGTGGAACCTTGGAAAATATGTAGAAAAATTCGTAACAATGTGTGTTGTGTCGAACTTTTCCACATATTTGCTGTTGCTGAACCGTTAATAAATTACGTTACTAATTTGTATTTTTTTGCTAAATAGGTATAATTTGCTGTAGGTAATTATCACATTTCAAGGTTAGGTATAGGATCAAAAGAAGGTACCTAGATATTATCGAATCTGAATATTAAAAAATGAGGATATAATCGAAATGGTCATGCGCAACTTTGGAGACCCCCAAGAGAACGGTATCTAATAATAAGCTCTATACATACGGCCCAGCCTGATGCATACATATTATTGTAGATAGATACGTAAGAGCACCTCACATTATTTCTTGGCCAGTCGGACGAAAAACTCGTCCCTCGCTCTGCGGCCAGAAAACCAGAAGCGCTCAAAACAAAAAGTTTAAACAAACGGCAGTCTCCAGCGGCGAGTTTAGTGCCAGGTTCACTGACATGGGCCCGGGGCATCACGTTTCAGTTCCTGACTGCTCGACACCCGGTGCGGCACGGGATTGGAGAACCTTACCCGTGCCACAGCTCAGGGACCCCGGGCACACACACGAGACGGGAAATGTGCAACACCGGGGATTTACACTTCAGAAGATCATGGGATTATTTTGTACCGGTTGAAGTTGGGTATACATAATACAAAACTTGCTTTTATAATAATACATACAGCTTAAGTAAAGCAAGGATTCGCAAAAAATATGGAAAAAAACAAGATGGTGGCCTATATTATTTTTGGTTACTTACCTGGTTATTTCACGATGTAAACGACGTGGCAAGCTAAAACTAGTTGCGTTGACCAAGAAATTCTACACATGTAAGGCTGTGCAAGTTTCAAGACACCAGAGCGCACCATTCGGTAGTTTTAGCTGACTTAAGAGGAAGCTACAAGCTAAAAATGTGTATATTCTTGGTATACCTTATATAATAGAGGAATCTACAAGCTAAAAATGTGTATATTTTTGGTATACCTTATATCGTAGGTAATAGGCATTAAAATCGCTTGACAAACGGAGTCTAGAAACGTTCGATTTCAAGTAAAAAACTGTTTTTTATTTATTTTGTAAGCAATTTTATAATAAAGCAAAAAAGTTAATCAAGTGAAACTGTCACAGATAATCTTAGCTATAATACTGAATTTTTAAAACGTTGTTTTCTTTATGCGTTCGTACATTTCTATTGAAAAAAAAAATTATTAGTAGTTTCCATTGATATTTTTTATTGAGTAATTTAATTTTGTACTTGTATTATACTCAAGCGAAGCGATAGGAAAACATTCAATTTAACTAAAGCATATTTTTTGGTATTCATAATGTACCTCAATTCGTTATAAAGATTAATAAAAATAGTGATTTGGCATTAAGCTTCGCCTTAAGCAAATAGATTTTCTGGCAGTAGCAGCAGTAATCTATACGCTTGGTGGTACATTATTGAAAAATGATAAGCATTCTAAAGCAACTGGACTGACTAGAAAGCTTTTGGCCAAACGATTTTTGCATAGTTGATATGAAACGAAAGGAGATTACACACTTGTTGAATGTCAGTGTCATTTCCAGTAGAACCGCTTTATTAGCATCCCGAATGAGGCGATAGTGTGGTTTGATGGTTTGGTAGTTAAACCATTATATTCATTATTGCACCCGCGGCGTTTTCCTCAACAGCTTCAGGCAGGAGGTGTTAAAGTGAAGGTAGATATAAGAAAGTTGTAAGTGCCGTTCGTTATGATACAAAGTTATCGAAGGTTTTTTGATGATGGCAACACTGCATCGTCATTTGCATAACGCATTAACGGCACAACGAGAATACTCTATAAGTTGTACTGTTGGGTAATGAAAATATATTAGTTTTTTAGTATCCTCTCCATTTTAAATGATTTATTTATTTATTGCATCTCACTATACATAAAACACGTTTTTTTCACATAAAAATCAACCTCACTAGGACTAAGCCTGTATCGAGGTTAATGATATTAGGTATTATTAATGAATTTATTTTAATTAATTATTAATGATAATAGGTATTATTAATGATAAATATTCAATTAAATTGAGCAGCAGTACACGTTGACAGCAGGTATGATTTATTTATTGTGCTTGTGATTAATATGTAGAACTACCTCCATATTATTTTTCAAACATTTTCACATCGGTAAAAATATGAGTATTTACTAAGTTCCTACGCGATAGGAATTGTTTTAACCTTACCATGAAGTTACACCAGCGGGTGTCTTTGTGGTGTAGGGTCCTAATTAGATGAGATAGTGTACTACCTGCATTTGGTATGATATTTACACACATTTATCGATACACTGTACATACATATTTTATATCGATATTTTTCACATTTTAATTCTTGACAGCTAACAAATCTGCAATCTTTCACATCACCTTTTAATAACTCAAATTACAGTTTTTGCATACTTTGAAGGCCTAAATCCGCTGGAAGCTAAGTATTTGTAATTAAGCTATTGAGATGAAATTTCACAAAAATGGCACTTTAAAAAATTGCTAAAAAACACACGGCATCCAATGAATACATAAATAAGTGTTTTTGATCTCGGAGCGGCGATGTTGTTCTCCAAACCAGTTCCTGAAGTGACGTTATCAAGCAAGCACCGGAGAAAGTGGTTGGTGCTTTTTCCTGTCGATAATACTCCCATCGTAATTTAAATAATAAGAGATCAAGTTTAATTATATATGGATACTGTATCTGGGCAGTGGGCAATAAGTTTTGCTATACTTTTAGTACGGCTCAAACAAATTACTCATGAATAAAATGATATGTGAATAAAACCACTATCATTCACAAACGTCTCTTTTAAAAAAGTTTGTGGAAATTTTACAGAGCAAGTTATTGATGTTTTTAAAACTAAAAAAACACACGTTTAGAAGTAACTTGGTACACTTTTAAAACTAAGACTTGTTGGCTGAACCTAACAGAAAATTTCTGGAAAATGAAAAAAAAAAACTCTAGGTACACCACTGGATGGTCATTATATTATGAAAACATTGATTTAGGTTCGGTTTTAGATAAACAATAGTTGATATAATTGTGCGGTTATAAACAATTAGTAGTTGCTACCAGTTCTCCCTAGTTTCATTTTATGTAAAGAGTGATATTATGATATTATGGAACAAATAATATACGATCTTATTTTATATTGTAAAATTACTAAAATTGATATTGAGTCATAGATTATGATGGAAATGACTTTTCAGGCTGAAAACAATTTCTTTGATTTTGACATTCCAAATAGAAAATGCTAAACTAATTTTATGACGCCAGATCTCACTGTTCGAGAGTTCGTGATTACAGTTATATTATTGCGGTCTAATTTTTAAACAAGACATCGAGCAAAAACAATTTGTTAACTTCATAAGTTGATTATCTCATTTTTGAAGAAATTCAATTGTGTAAGCCCTCGAAACATGTTGGTATGTAACACACAACAATGAACTCATTAGTTCTTAGACATATTATTATATTCCAATAGAACCCGCTTTAATAATAAGAATAATAAGTAAGAATATTTGAAACTGAAACACGGAAGCAATCTAGTCAAATAAAAAAAACTGTATCTAGGAATAAAGAGTTTCGGTTGATTTGGAACACGAGAATGGTTTCCCTTGAATTGCGTCTACAGATGAGTCCTCAAATTGAATTTTAACACATCATTGGGAAGAAAATACTGCTTTTGAAAAGCATTTTGAGCCCGCGTTATCAATAAAAATAATAAGTAAGGCTATTTAAAACACGGAAGTAATTTAGTCAAATATGATAACTGTATCTAGAAACAGAAATAATAATTGTAACTATGTGAACATAATGGCGAAGATACTGAAAGAGTTTCGCTTTGTGCCTTTTCTGCAATGTCATTTCAAGATGTAGCCGACATTACTGATTTGAGTATTATAGTTATTGACGTAATAATCTCAAGAATAAACGAAGCATGTCGAATAAGATATACTCTAATGTGAAAATAATGAGAGCAATACTGTATTTTCATTTTGAAATCAAATAGATCAGGTTTTTATAATGACATCTGGGCGATTTGCCTCTCTAGAGCCACGAGCTTATCGGAGGATTCTATATTTTTGGACCAATAGCAAGTCACTGGGTTTTATATACATAGATACATAAAAAATATATATCTTGGGAGAACAGTTTAAAACTTTTAATAGTTTTTGTAGATATAAAAATGAAAATATTCACTGGTTTGTTTGGTTTGTAATAAGCAATAAACAGTGTTAATTTCAAATGATCTGCCTGGTAAGTATGGTCCAATATATTATATTATTATGTCCAATATTGTATTATCTGCCTATATTATTATATCCAATATATTATTAACGCATCATCACGTCCATTGCTCAAATGCTTTCTATAGAATATAGTTTTGTATTAGTGATCGACGAACCGGTGGATGCAATCCGTTAGCCATAAGTTGTTATAATAATAAGACAGAGCATTATAGAAATGTATTATATATTTGTACAGCGCTTTTTAGGTGATTTTTCAAAAAAACGGCGCTATACAAATCATCCAATTATTATTAATGTTATTACGACAGATAAAATAAAGTTGCATCAAACGAACACGGAGAAAAATGAGTATTGCCGATTTATTGAAATCCTATGAAAAACGTGATTGTAATCCATTTCCTAATAAAATATAAGTCTATTGAGAAATATATCGGTGTCCTTTTCCTAAAAAATATAATGACGAAATGTTACAATATTAGAATTATTATGAACACGTGTTCCGACACCGTAATAACATATTCGTGTTTTACCGACAGTTTTTTAAGAAACCTGTCAATTAAATGCCTGCAGTCCATATTTTAACAAGAATACGAATATTATAAAAAAATTCTTCATAAAATAGAAATATTTTATATCAGTAAGTTTTCTGCATAAAATAGGGCATAATATTTATTGACGTGGCATACTTATTGTGAAATTAGCAAGTGAATCTTATACAGTCCAAATATGTTATAGGACGTTTGGACTGTATAAGATATTTCTATTTTATGAAGAATCTTTTCATATTATTCGTATTCTTGTTTCACAATAAGTATGCCACGTCAATAAATATTGTGCCCTATTTTATGCAGAAAACTTACTGATAATATAGAAACAGATATCCTGCGTAAACGCCTAACTATACTAGAAAACGTCCTATAACATATTTTATATCAGTAAGTTTTCTGCATAAAATATGGCACAATATTTATTCACGTGGCATACTTATTGTGAAATTAGCAAGTGAATCTTATACAGTCCAAATATGTTATAGGACGTTTTCTAGTATAGTTAGGCGTTTACGCCTGAAGCAGCTCAATAAAGACCATAAGCTGTCATTCGAGGTTTACAAGGCTATTTAGTTCTGACGTGTCACCGATATTTAATCATCTGAATAAATATTGAACTGCTGTCATACAATTATTATCATTATCTTATTATTACAAGTAACAAGTTATAAGGTAAAAACCACTTAGATGGCGGTTTGCAATGAATGCTATTTAAATGTGCAGAACCATAATAATAATATTTTACAAGAAATAGACTATTACATATTTTTGGATATTATGGCTTACAACAACTAATAAAATGCAACCACCAAATAATCAATCAACCAAATAAAATTATGTTTGCAATGCAACGATTATTCAGCGTGAAATTGCACGCTATTTGACACGTGATTATACAGGGTTTTCCAATAAGAGGTGTTATTTTGATATTCAATCGTAAAAGATCAATGGTTTAGTTGCTTGTGTGGCACGTAGCGCTGTCTTGTTGAAAGTAAACGTTGTCCAGATCAATACCATCCAATTCCAGCCATAACAAATCATTAATTATCTCTCGAAAAAGTAAGGTCCAATGACTCCGCCGGACCACAAACCGCACCAAACAGTCACACGTTGAGAATAGAGAGGCTTTTCAACAATAACTCTTGGGTTTTCCGAGCCCCAGATGCGACAATTTTGCTTGTTGACCAAGCCACCGAGGTGGAAATGGGCCTCATCACTCAAGATGATTTGCATTTGATTCACTCAAGTGAATTTTAATAATTTCAATGCGTTGTTGAAGCGCTGCTTCAGCTTCAAAAGTAACATCTACCGAAATAGCGGGCTATTCAAAATAACACCTCTTATTGGAAAACCCTGTAGTATTCGTATTAAAAACAGACACATTACGTACCTATTCATGTCACCGTGTAACCAACAAAACAAGTCATCAGTCAAAATATTAAGGTAGAACCAGCAGACAAGCAGACATGTGATAGTTTCGCTGGACTACCTCTTTTTTATCATAACCTGAGTAAATTACCATTAAAAAACCATTGAAGATATAAATAAGTTAGTTTGAAAACAACGAGATTCATATAGAAGATCACCGAATTGATTTACCAAATGTTAACTTACGTAGCGAGAGCATAATTATGGAACGGCGTATTTTGATTTAAATGTTCGTAAAGAGATTTTATTCGAATCGTTGATATCGATGATACCTTCATAAGGCTAATTAGCTATCATGTATGCATTTAAACGTCTTCATAAAATAGTTCATAAATAGATAAGGATTATATAACGATCATAAAAAATAACCATTAATGTTAACTTACTTATTAGGACACGAGAGCAAAATTATGTAACGGCGTATTTTGATTTAAATGTTCGTAAAGAGATTTTATTCGAATCTTTGATATTGATGATACCTTAATAAGGCTAAATAGCTATCATGTATGCATTTAAACGTCTTCATAAAATAGTTCATAAATAGATAAAGATTATATAACGATCATAAAAATCAACCATTAATGTTAACTTACTTATTAGGACACGAGAGCAAAATTATGTAACGGCGTATTTTGATTTAAATGTTCGTAAAGAGATTTTATTCGAATCGTTGATATTGATGATACCTTTATAAGGCTAAATAGCTATCATGTATGCATTTAAAAGTCTTCATAAAATAGTTCATAAATAGATAAGGATTATATAACGATCATAAAAATCAACCATTAATGTTAACTTACTTATCAGGACACGAGAGCAAAATTATGTAACGGCGTATTTTGATTTAAATGTTCGTAAAGAGATTTTATTCGAATCGTTGATATTGATGATACCTTTATAAGGCTAAATAGCTATCATGTATGCATTTAAACGTCTTCATAAAATAGTTCATAAATAGATAAGGATTATATAACGATCATAAAAATCAACCATTAATGTTAACTTACTTATTAGGACACGAGAGCAAAATTATGTAACGGCGTATTTTGATTTAAATGTTCGTAAAGAGATTTAATTCGAATCGTTGATATTGATGATACCTTTAGAAGGCTAAATAGCTATCATGTATGAATTTAAACGTCTTCATAAAGTAGTTAGTAAATAGATAAGGATTATATAACGATTACAAAAATCAACAAGTTAATTTTTTTTTTAAATTTATAATACTTCTATTTTTTTTGAAAAATGTATTCAAAAATAATTGTTTTTATTCGGCTGATGATTGAACCTTCCTCCACAGGGACTGGCTCTTAATTGCTGTGAACTTTTCAAATGTCTTTTAATAAATAATAATAATAATTGGTTTGACTAAACCTTCCCAAGGGACCTGAGTCAACCGCGCTAACAACTGAGCCAAATGACGATTGGGTAGTACCGAACATTTATTTCGCATATGTCAGCGTATATTTCAGAGAAATGCGTATATGTCAGCGTGTTTGTTACCAAAAGTTGATAGAAAGCATCGTCATCGACAACGAGTCTATCTGCCAAGTATCAGCTCAATCGGCTATCGGGAAGTGGGTTAATTTCCTCTTTCAATAATTGTATTAATTCATTCACGAAAACAAAATCGAAATACAAAAGCATGTATTTACAAATAAAAAAAATACTTATTAAAATGTTATTATTATTGAAAATACCGCAATTATCTATGCCGTGATCAAAGATTATAACTCAACTGATCTGCCCAGAGTAACTCAACCAAAACTTTATCTCGTTCAAAAAACCTAGTTTTGTATTCGATAAATCAAGCCAAGCCGACAGCTATTTATTTGTTTTAACAATCGATAAATCATAAGATCGTTTATGATTAAATGAAAAAAAAAATCAATGGAAGATGTAGAGGATGATGCAAGGCTCGGAAAAGAGAATGGTGGGACTTCAAATGAAAAGGCCAAGTCTTGTTTCAATGAACTAATAGAGAATAGAAGATACGCCGTTGAAGGTTATATAATATTGGGTTAGTTTTAGAATTAAGCTGCTGCCACACGCAAAGCTCACATCAAAAGTTAATGTACAGCGCATCATCTTTTCTACCGACACACGACGCTATCAAATATTTCTTCCTATGGTAGGAGAGGGGGTCAGTTGAATTCGAGAGCGGCCGAGGAACATAATTTCATCTGTCAAAGTGACAACTTTACTAAGGGAACACAGAACTTAGTTGGTAGCTCCGTAATTAAAATGACCCCCTCTCCTTTTTACGGCGGAGAGGGGGACGCATAACTTTTCAAATATCGCTTCGGGAGCGGATACGTAAAATAAATTCGGTTAGCGAAGTTCAGAACCACACTTATAGCGCGTTATCTTTTTACGTGTGTCGGGTCTGTATGGGATTGTATGGCGAGCGCTATTGTGCTTTATATTATCTGTTGATGTGAGCTTTGCGTGTGGCAGCACCATAACGTGAAAAAGTTTTGATTTAGAAGCTGACACATTAGCACGAATGTCATTATTATCAATTTTTAAAGAAGCATTCGAAAAATTAAATTATATTTTCTCACTAGTGGTAAAGGAATGCAAAAATGTTTATGTATTTAAAGGTTTAACCATCTGAATCTGGAGGTTCTATGTCAATAGATTCACTTGTACCTAGACTTCATCTGCATATTAAACAGATTCACCTATACCTAGAATTCAACTGCATATTAAATAGATTTATTTGTACCTAGACTTCATCTGCATATTAAATAGATTCACCTGTATCTAGAATTCATCTGCATATTAAATATATTGACCTGTACCTAGACTTCATCTGCATATTAAATATATTCACCTGTATCCAGAATTCATCTGCATATTAAATAGATTCAGCTGTACCTAGACTTCATCTGCATAATAAATTGATCCCCAATGTACAATAAAGTGATATTTTTCGTCATTAAAAATATGCTTTTGGTTTGTTTCGACACTTATTGCATCCGCCAACATTTTTTTCATTAAAAATCGTAATTTGACTGAATTGAAGATATTTTTAAATTACCGCTAAGTGAATGTAAGATCATAGAAGATTGATAACGATTTAGTAGCGGTTCTTCACCCAACAGTCGAGAGACACAGGAAGTGTATGATCTGATCTTTGATTATCTGAAAAATTACTTGCATCTATTGTGATATGGCATAAAAGACGATACACATGATCAGCGTTCTTCAGTTCAAAAGCCCAATAAATATTGTCAGGAATTCAAATAGCATTATTATAATATGGTGTAATCCCCAATAAGACTTTTATTTTGGTATTTGTTTCTGAATGTACGCTCTTGGTCAATACATCATAAGATGCAGTACTTATACATTCACTATTTAGTTATGTAATCATTTGGTGCAAATGCAAATGAAAAGGCGAATGACATTTTCCGTCGCGGTCCGCCGGACTTTACCCAGCCAGGGACCCATCTAGAACCAGTCGTTTGCGCAACACTTGTATTCAAAATCTATATTGTATTACTAAGATTAACTCTATAGAGAGCGCAAACACTATATTGTACAATGTAATATTATATGTTAAACCTATGTGAAATCTGTACATTCAATCAGGTTTTTCATAGCTCCCTGCGAAAGGAAGTATTGTATTGTATTTTCACGCGTGCTTTGAGAGGTTTTTTGCTCTTGTAAGTCAAAGCAAATGGAGCGGCAACTAAATGCGTGATTCTGTGAACAGAACAATCATTTATGTCGAAAAAACTAAATCAAACGCGTATCAAAAGAGTTCTAACTAATTTAGACTGTAACCAAAATATTTATCACTTTTTTACAAAATCACAGAAAAGAAAAGCGTAGAATTTAAACAGTTTGAAACAGCACCATGGTTTGTTGGTAAGATGATGATGAAAAAATGCACTTTTTCTTTTAATCTGATTTGCGAATTTCGAAAGCAGGATGGTCAGCAGAGCTTAAAGCGATTTATTTAACGTTCATGCAATACATAATACAAGATGTCGTAACATTTAATATGGAAAATGTGAATTGAATACGTGAAATATTACTGTTTAATTTTGGACAGCTGTGTTGATACAATGAACGCATTGTATGTCCGGGTACACAATACAAAATTTTGAAACACATACAAATTATGCAAGTTCGAATTTAAAAGAAGAAAAAGGTACCAAACAACGCAAGTATGCTAAAATAATATGTTAAGAAATTAACGTTATTGTAATTTTCATTCGGAACGAAAAACCTTACCGGTTTCGTAATATGATTCTTTCGTGCCTTCATAAAATGTAAAACAAACAGCAATATTAAACCGTCGAAAAAATCTTAAATAGAGAGCAAACGAAGTTTTTTTTGATATGCTCAGAAAAAAAATTATTTGAGTCAGGACCCCTAGAAAGAGTTTACTAAATAAGCAATGAAGATTCAAATATGTATCTTTCAACAAGCCTGAAACAACAATCATTAAATGGTTATTTGGTTTGGGATGAAGTGGCACAGAATCAAACCCGAAACTGAAAATAGAGAGCAGGAGATATTAATCACTTTTTTTTCATTTTTGTGGAATATCACTTTAAGAGCGTTTTATACGTAATTCTAGACATCTTGAACTTGAACTTAAAAATGAGTAATGAGTAATTCGAAAAGTTGAAATGACGAATAACGTAATTTACGATGTCTACTATAATTTAAACTGATCGCCAAATTAAACCAAGCATCGTCAAAAATATTCATGATTTGATGATTCAACGATGATGATTGATCGTTTCAGTGGAACGCACCGTAAATGTAACTTTTTAAGTTGCAATTTTTTTTCTTTGCGATTAATTTATTATTTTATGAAAACGCCTTTTACTGGTTACCGTCGTTAATTCCAAAATTAGAGATAAATCACTAAAATCTAGCGCATATCGTTGTTGAAATAGCGCTGTCATCAAACAAGACGGTTTCAATCAAGCTGTTTGTTCCACTTAACGCATTGCATACCACTTTACGCTTTACTTATTTCCCGAGTGTTAAATAGACTAGACATCTCGGAAGATGTAGATACCCAGAAGCCAACAATAGGAGGCAACCTCCCACTTTTCAAGCTGCTTCGAACAAGGCCAGTAATATTAAGTTCTGTCCATGGAGTAAAACCCTTTCCTAACAACACAATAATTTATCTTACAAAATGAAAAAAAGAGAAAAACAACAAAAAAAAGTTCATTAGAATTTGACCACTCTTAAGCGTGTGCTAGTGGTAGGTAGAATAAAGGTGTTTTTAAATAAATAAATAAATAAAACAGTGACAGTGAAGATGCGGGTAACTAACGGAATTTGTATTTTTGAAAAGTTTACCAAACACGTAATTAAATTAAGCAAATTTAAGTAGGACGCAGGAAGTTGACAATTTACAGTATTTGATAATAAAAAAGACTCAATTCACAACGAATAATGCTTACATAAATAATAAAATCATACAAACTTTAATAACCTAATGAATAATGTAATGGGTACAACTTTACTGACTACATTTTTGTATAAAGAAATTCATAATGATGTTCTGCTATTTGTTAAAAAAACAACCAATTTGTCCTTCAAAGTTATCGAATTCTGATTCGGCTTCATACTTCGATGCATCAAACAATGATAATTGTGGCTCGGCTACATACATGGATGCATCACACAACAATAATCGTGGCTCGACTACGTACATCGATGCATCACACAATGATAATTGTGGCTCGGCTACATACATCGATGCCTTCCACAATGATAATTGTGGCTCGGGTAAATACAACATTGCATCACACAATGATAATTGTGGCTCGGCTACATACATCGATGCATCACACAATGATAATTGTTGTGCGATCTTAAGTATTATTTTAGTTTGTAAGTATACAACAATTAATAGTAGTTAATCACCTATAAATCAATGAGTAATACCTAAGGATAAACAGACAGTTGTGTGGGCGATTTAGAATGCGCATACGACCTTGAGACATAATCTCAGCATTTGGTGCCTGTGCGATGAACGGCAAATGTTAGACGGTTTTACAAATGAATTCTTGCTTTGACTGAAGTTTTAATTACAGTCTATCCATAAAAAACAACTGGTAGTATAACAATTTATAATTAAGAACGAACCTCCGTTTTTAGAATTTTCCCACGTTAATTAAATACTTTTTATAATTTAGGTAATTTTAGAATTTTCAGGAAATCATTATCGTTAAAACTTACAGGGGTCTATTATCCAAAAGCCGAAACGATCAAATAAACCAGGCTACCTAATTCTTATCAACTAAAACCAGAATGATTCAATCGATTATGTATACATATATGATATTTCATTAACATAATGAATACATTACGATATGAATAACAGTGTCAGTGACCGCTTATATATTGGAGTTTCAATAAAAATTAACATAATATGTAGGAACTCACGTGACAGTTAGTATTAAGTGCTCCAATTAAGTGGCATTCCCTGAGTAGAAAACTATAAAAATCTAATTTCACAACATTCCAAGGCAAGTTGGAATTTTTGCAACTTACAACCTCATAACATAACTTATGGGCAGTAAAATGTGGAGTTCAAGTGTACATAAAGTGCACGCCGCAAAGATAAAATATGCAGTTTTTAAATGCATTCGCGATGCGGCTCGAGTGGAGACCGTATCTGGGAAATATTTCCACTCCATAAAAGCCTTGACTTCTGTCATGCCACAAATAATAACGATAGTGTACAGTGTACCCTGTACAGCACAAAGAACGAGTGAAAGCAAACACCAACGCCCATAGTGAGTACCAACCGCCTCGCGAAGGCCAAGTGAGCCACAGCATGACACTTCCATTGCACTAGCCGCGGTTTCAACAAATGACTAATAAAGTCTCGTAATAGTTGCCCACTGTTGAATTATTTTACAAACCTATTTAGAATTAACTAGCTGACGTGTACCCGGCGTTGCTAGACTTTTCTCTGTTTTCTATCAATATAATATGCAAGTATTTTATATATAAACCTTCAAGAAGAAATTCTATAAATTATAATGAAAACCCTATCAAAATCCGTTGCCTAGTTTAGAAGAAATAAGCGCACAAACAGACAGACGCTGATAGCGACATTATTTTCGTTTAATAGAGAAGAGATAATCTGTCGCATTTACATTTAAGTTGCAATTTCTCGATCAATAAAATGTAATTATTAACTCGTAAACAATGAGGCAGTAATTATTATTTTGACAAATGTTGTAAAGTATTATAATAATGCATAGATTTCACTTATATAAACATCAAGGTCTTGGCAATCAAAAGATGATTCGGGTTGAAAGAATATACATCATTTTAACTTAGCAAATGACTCAGACTTCCAACATTTCCACATGTTGATTTATATTGTTTTAGTACAAACTAGCTTCTAAAATCATTAGACTCATTGATGACTTTGACTATGCAAGATTTATAATAGACTGATTTTTTATCTTTAAATCTTTAATAGAAAGTTATGTCTCGGAAATCAGCAGCTATTTAATTCTAACGATAAATTAAATCCTGAGGATAGTTATTTCTCAGTATAAAATTACCTGTTGCTTAAAAATTTTATACAATTTTATTTTCAGATCCCTTTCTACAATCTTCATAACGTATCTCAAATATAAAAAATTAAAATATAATTTCGATTTGTTAAAATTTTTTTCACTTTATGTTTTTGTAGATAAATTTACTGGTAAAAAAAAAATGTATTAAAAACACGCATTTTTAGATAAGTAAGTGTATTACAAACTTTATCGGCACCTTAATTTTTTGATATTTCATAAGAAATTCACGAAGGTTAATTTTTTTAAATTACATTTGGAACCATCGGTTTCATAAACATGCACATTTTAATTCTTCTGTGGTTAACTTTTAGATATTCGACATATTGAGTGTTCATATTAGTTTCTAAGAAATACCATTTAAAACAAATATAAAATTTATAGATAAGGTTAAATCAAACTATATACAAAATAATACATTAAAAAGTAACGAATTCACGGAGAAAACTTACTGATGCAAAATATTGCTAATTTATCAAAAAAATATGGTCAAATTATTCGATTTAATTTTGTAACAATATCAAAATTAATATAAGAAGATAATTGAAAACAAATCCATTATATTAAAATAAAGTGTTGTATCAGACCTAGACAATTAATTACGTTATAAACATTAAAATATATATTTAAAATGTGCTTGTTATTTCTGTTCGTTATTATTTATTGTTTTACATTTGCTTAACTTACGTATATAAAATATGACAAATCAAAAAGATCTATAAAATTAGGTTAACTTGCTAAGTATAACACGATTTTCTAATTAATCGTCTGGTTTTCAGTGACTCGCCTTACTGAGATAATTGTAGAAATTCATTGAATCCAGGCCAGTGATCAAGGAACACTCGTCGGATCATCGATGACAAGCGTACGCGCAAAACCACAACGATCGACATACAATCTCAGTTGTTATACTCGTAAGTAGTTACCGGCATAATCATAATTATTCATGATTATTAACTGACTTTCTATTGCCCACACTTACCACACCGCTATGCACTCAGTGAAATACCAACTTCATTTCATGCGCTGGTTCTTCGACTGCTAAATGCAATTTAATTGTTGTAATCTGCAGTTCAAAGTTGAGCGCATTGTTATTCGCGGAAGAAGTCTACCAATTATTATCTGGAATGGGTTTAGGTACTGGTTGTAGATACCTACCTACCGACAGCTTTCATAAGTCTCAAGTAAGTTAGCTGATAGAAAGGTGAATAAAATAAAATAAACACATTCAACTCCTCGGGCATGTCGAAGTATTTCGGCTTTGCAATATAATCCAAATAAATTGAATATTTCTGAAAAAACTAAAAACTGCCTTGAAAGGTGATAAAATACGCTTACAAATTAAAATATAATTTTGTTATGTTAAAATTTTTTTCACTTTATGTTTTTGTAGATAAATTTACTGGTAACCAAAAAATGTATTAAAAACACGCATTTTTAGATAAGTAAGTGTATTACAAACTTTATCGGCACCTTAATTTTTTGATATTTCATAAGAAATTCACGAAGGTTATTTTTTTTAAATTGCGTTTGGAACCATCGGTTTCATAAACGTGCACATTTTAATTCTTCTGCGGTTAACTTTTAGATATTCGACATATTGAGTGTTCATATTAGTTTCTAAGAAATACCATTTAAAACAAATACAAAATTTATAGATAAGGTTAAATCAAACTATATACAAAATAATACATTGAAAAGTAACGAATTCACGGAGAAAACTTACTGATGCAAAATATTGCTAATTTATGAAAAAAATATGGTCAAATTATTCGAGTTCCTGTTAAAAATGGGACTGCAGGCATTTAAAGAATGCATTGACAGGTTTCCTAACTGTCGGTAAAACAAAATATATTTTATAGGGATGTCGGAACACGTGTTTATAAAAATTCTAATATTGTATCATTTCGTCATTATATTTATCAGGAAACGCACAGCTGCATGAACAAGTGTTCCTATACAGGGTGTATCGGCACGTACCCGACAAACTTTAACCAGCTATTCCTTAGCACATTTGGAGTAAAAAAAGTTATGGGCACTTTGCTGTCCGGTAACATTTTTTTTTAATAAAAAATTTATCATCTATATTTTCACCACATGTCACCACTGTTTTATTCTTTGTCACAGTTTGAAAACCTATCTGGCAATATTTTATTCGAGTTTCGTTGAATAATATCTTATTACTCTAAGAATAATATACGTACGTACCTACATTGGCGCGCTTTTACAATCACATCGAAATGGCATGGCACCATTCATCTCATTTTTAACTATTATTATTTAGTGTGTATGAAAGAGCGAAGACGCTTTTTGACACACTTGCTAATAACAGCTGTTGAACACGAGAAACAATGCCAATGACGGTGACGGAGTGTGGATTTTTTTATAATTTTTTGTTTTTAATTGAAAAAAAATGTTACCGGACAGCAAAGTGCCCATAACATTTTTTACTTCAAATGTGCTAAGGAAAAGCTGGTTAAAGTTTGTCGGGTACGTGCCGATACACCCTGTATATTCTGAATAGACTAATATTTTATCAGGAAATGTATTAAAATTAAGTTTTTATCAGGATGTCAATAAATCATCCGTACTCATTTTTCCTGCGTGTAGGTCACATTCTAAGTTGGTAGATACCTTAAAATCAAAAATTAAGAAGTTGACAGACATTGCCAGCTGACTTATGTAATGTAAATAGTAAGAAATAGGCTACCTCCAAAAGATAGCGGATGTCAGGTGTCCTGTCAGCGGGCCAACAAGGCGGGCAGAGCCATTTCTCTGCAGGAAGGTCCCAGATTAGGAAGTAACAGTTAGCTATAATCAACAGCCCATCAAGCCAAACAGTACTTAGCTATCCGGGTCACAATAGGAACTACCGCCGAAAGGCCCGTTGTTTTCTCTCCATCCTTCTCATAAACGACTAGTGCATCAGAAAGAGAGGTTAGAGCGTAGCTTTCAGCGGTAGGACCATATCTAACAATTGCCGAGCGTCGATTATGATGTAGACGCGTGTGCGTGCGTTATGGATTATTGTTTACGAACGGTACGAATTGGATTAACTTACGGTACTAAACGCATAATAAAACGATTATGATTGTTGTTAACTACAATTTTTGCTCGTTATATTATTTATAACCATGTCATATTACCTTATAAAAATGAGACGTGCTGTTACACTAGGTACTTGGTAAAATTGCGTAGCGACGTGATGCATGGGGTATTTTTTTCGATCGTCAAGGGGCTAGACTTCTTCTAGACGGTTTTATCTAAGAATAACAAGTACCACATAAGAATAAGAACTTGATAGCAGAGACTGAGCTATATATTATTATTTTAATCTACGTGTAGAGGTCGAAGGGCGTTGAATGAATTCTGTGTCGAGATAATATAAAACAATTGCTTGCAATCAATACTTTTGATCAAAATTAATTCTCCGCAGCTGCAACAGAATAACTGTCAAACAACTCAGATGATTAATGTTACTGAGGGGTAAGCGAACGGGAGGATCAGTGGCGTAGCCACAAATCCTCAAACCACTGGACAACTCTGTAAATAACACGAAGACAATAAAAAATAATAGTGGAATGGAATAGAAACCTTGATTTATTTATTTATTGCTTCTCACAGAACACAAAACTTAATTTTTCACATAATAATTAACCACACTAGCACTAATAGCTTGTATCGACGATAACATTTTACACATTTGAGTGAAGCAATATAAAATACACAAACAGAATATATATCACGGAGAAAAATGTTTTTTTTTAAAGATGATGCAAGTCAGTCAAGGAGCGGAGTGAGTAAGCTAGTTCGTTTTTAATAGGGACGGAAATCAACTAAGTTAGGTCAAATTAAAAGTAACCAAAAATTAACCCCGCATGCAGAAGTCATGTTCCGATCTATTACCTAGTTCTAGTAAGTAAATCCATTCGTTCAACATAGGTAGGTATTATGAAAATAAAATGAAATAAAAACATAATGCTAGAGCTGCAGATAGAAATTGGATATCCTGTTGCGGGTTCCTGAGATACCTGGGCCCCAGGCAGCTGCCCTGACTAGATGAACAAGCGCTACACCACTGGGCAGGAAACAATACAAACTTGCAAATATACAATTTTTTGTTAGCCATGCAATATTCAAAATGATTTTATCTTTCTCATTCGAAAGCTGACGATTTGTAATCACATAATGGATTAACTTCACGATCGGTTTCTAAATAATGTATAATGGTTGCTGCATGTTCTTGCAGATACGTTGGGCAGTACGACACGAACACTGAACAGGCCGGGAAGTATTGCCAGCTCGTTGGTTGGCGTAGACTGGTGAAACTGTGATACGTCTGCCCGATTACCCGAAGCAAGGTGACACACGAATTCATGCACACAAGACAACACGACAAGTAGATGGAGACATGTACAAGTACAAACGTAACTGATTATTTGTCAGGTAAAAGCAACAAAATATCGTAAAATTGGCTCTGCTAACATAGAATAAAGAACACCGGAGAAGCAATGTGGGAGTGTTTCATGATCCAAAAGTGTGACCAATATGTATTTAAATTTTCATTTCGATCAAATGGGATGTCGACACGATGTCAAGAGAGTGTAAGAAAGATAGATCGCTTGCTAAATTAATTAAAACAAAAAGATACTAAGTCAGTGGCGACATTGATTTGGATTCAAAACTAAGGGAAAAGCATTTCTAGTGATACATTATATGTTCAGTGTCTGCTGCCCTCATATAAAATTGTAATCGATTTCCAGCTTCTAATTTATAAATACCATATTGATCACTGATTTCGCAATACTTTTGATTTTATGTCCATTAATTTAGAAGGTGTGAGTTATATTTGTATTGTGATTGGAACTGGAAATCGAGGCTTTCATTACCTGTCATCTGAATTTTAATAGAAAATTAAGAAACATTTAAAAAACGAAAACTAAGCGAACTCCAAGATTCTCAAGAAGTTTGTTCCTTTCAAAAAAGGATAAAACAATAATGTTATACTGTATTAGATTGTGATTTAGAAACCACGTATTTTTTTAAATAAGTTTTTGATGGACGTTAATTGCAATATGTGTAAGTCTACGTAATTTTAAATGCATTATAAATATCATGCTAGGTATTAAGTAGTTGATACTGAGTGTAAGTAAAAAAAATACATTTCAGTCATAGACATATGAATATTAGTAGACCTGCCCTAAGCGATTAAAAGCGTATTATCCCCACTCCCCATACCGGTTCCATTGGAGCCGGCTGTGCTCGCGTATGGCCTCAAGTGAAATTTGAAAACGTGACGTCATCATTCTTGTGCGAACTATGGTCGAGGCATCATCGGTTCATTTTACGAAATAACACGGCAAAATGTTGACTTGTACTATGAAAACTTGTAAAAATAGATGTGAAAAAGAGAATAAACCCAATTGTCGTATTACATTCCATATATAAGCATTATTTTACTTTATTTTAAGCATATTCACATCGTATAATATAGATCAGTTTTAGAAACATATACTATCACATCGAGAAACGTCTGGACGCGAAACACAAACCTGGTTGGTTGCTGGGAAGTAAATTATGAACATTTATAAAAGTGTCTTAACTAAATACTTAAACGAAATATTCGACTCTGAAAATAGAACCGAATTTTTTTGCCGAATTTGAACTTCGCAAATTTGTTCATAACGTGGCGAGTAATTTGCGCTCCCATGTAAAAATGTCTATTCATTCAAAAGCAGATTTTACTTTTAAGAAGTAAATGGTGATATTATAATGTGAGATGCCTATTTACTGTCAGATTGATTTATTGACGAATCACAGTCAGCCTTACGCCCTTCGTTCTTCAACAGTTGATTTTACCCCTCGCCATTATCTTCTCGTCTATTAATTCCTATGTCTGTGATTTCAGTTTATTTCTTATCTCTGGGACAAAATTTTCAAAATAAAATAGATAGATTTCAATTCAAAATAGGCTAAAGTTCATAATAACACAACTGAGATGATTATTTTTTTCGATTGGTATTAGAAGTACAAGTCAATAATCGAATGAAGTAATTTGTTTTATTTAATCACTTAATAAAAGTAATCACAATATAAATTTTAAATTTGCTCTCTCGAAAATTTGGTGTTTTCGTCTTTTACTCTTTATGCTTAGAATGATAGATATTAAACATCTGCTTGACCTAAATTGGCATTGAAGTTGAAAACGGATATAAATTTTATTTTATTTTTAAAAGATGTCTAAATCATATAATTGTATCAATTCATCGATCGTCAATGTTTTTGTTATATTTTTATCGCTTGATTAATTTATTGCAATGATTTCTCAACTAGAATAGCTCTTAATAAAACTATTGAGACGTGTTTTATTGTTACGCCATTAGACGGATGTTTAGCAACAAGTCGTGTAAGCCGCAATGCGAAATAATATTGCAAGGCAGTAAGTAATACAGAAGTAAGGTTATGTAGGTATGCAATAATAATCGTAACGATTAAAAGTTAGACAGGCCTTGCGAGGATTATTACCCGTGTTGAAAAAACATGTTAAATATGCTTTTGTTCAATTACCTGTAGCAAGGTACCTAACTTTGTCCTACAAAAGTGTATGATACAGGGTTTTCCAATAAGAGGTGTTATTTTGAATAGCCCGCTATTTCGGTAGATGTTACTTTTGAATCTGTCATTCTTTGACATTTGACAAGTAGAAACTACGCCATTAATAAAAATGGAACGATACACGCTTCAACAACGCATTGAAATTATTCAAATTCACTTGAGTGAATCAAATGAAAATCATCTTGAGTGATGAGGCCCATTTCCACCTCGGTGGCTTCGTCAACAAGCAAAATTGTCGCATCTGAGGCTCGGAAAATCCAAGAGTTATTGTTGAAAAGCCTCTCTATCCTCAACGTGTGACTGTTTGGTGCGGTTTATGGTCCGGCGGGTCATTGGACCTTACTTTTTCGAAAATGAGGCTGGAGCAACAGTTACGGTGAACGGATTGCGCTATCGAGAGATGATTAATGATTTTTTATGGTCGGAATTGGATGGTATTGATCTGGACAACGTTTACTTTCAACAAGACGGCGCTACGTGCCACACAAGCAACGAAACCATTGATCTTTTACGATTGAATATAAAAATAACACCTCTAATTGGAAAACCCTGTATATACAAGATGTTAACCATATATTCTTCAGCTTTTGGAAGAAAAAATCAACCAGTAAAAACCAAACTTTTTTTACAATAATATCTACATATATTTTAAAACATCTTTTAAACATCAAAAATAAATATATTTTTGGTTTA
This sequence comes from Hesperophylax magnus, assembly GCA_026573805.1. NCBI lineage: Eukaryota > Metazoa > Arthropoda > Insecta > Trichoptera > Limnephilidae > Hesperophylax > Hesperophylax magnus. The sequence goes on from JAIUSX010000002.1 coordinate 12,760,586, forward strand.
ACTTCGGATTGTACTTTCCTATCCAGGAACTCCAGTTCAGTCCAGAGTCTACAAATCTATCAACCTAACCAAACGCCAATCGGGTAGGACGGACATTTTTTTTGTATATTAACTGCTGTAATGTCATCCGATAACAGAGAAATGTGTATATGACCGCGTGCATGTACATGATCGCCAACAAATATTGTTGTTGATAGAATGTATCGTCAAAGACAAGTCTATCTGTCTAGTTTCAGCTCGATCGGATGTCGGGAAGTGGGTTAATTTCCGCATTCATTCATATCCGAAAACAAAATTCAAATTCAAATAATGTATTAAAAAAAATAATATATCTTTCTGTTATTCGCTGACATTATAGTCCAACAGTAAGGGATGGAGTGGGGGTGGGGGTGTGAATTTTCCATTAGGGCGATTAGTGGGCTGGCCTAAAGTTCTAACCAGTCCAACATGTGAAAGATTTTAGCTTTGTTTGTTTTTAATTGAAAAAAATGTTTTACTAAAGGTAAGCTCAGGAGTCGCTGTCGGGTACTTAACTAACCGACGTATTGTTATTCCCCGTATTACCAAAAATCTATATTTATATCAAACACTTGGTAATTCTTTTCAAATGGAGTAATAATAATAAGTGAATGGAACAAATAACATTTTCGAAATTTATTTAAAATTGAAATAAATTAACGATTAAAATTGAAATTAAATACAGACCGTGATGTGCATATGTGCCCTCTGTTAAAATAAAGATCATTTAATCTAGATAAAAGATAAGTCATTACCACTAAAATGATGCGCCTGACGTTTCCCACGAAGAATTAATCCTATATTTTATTAATGCCGAGTTTTCCGGTAGCTTTTAATACATAAATTTACCTGTCATTATTAGAAGCGGCAAAATCTATCAGTTTGAGCGGGAAACATTTTAAGTAAATACTAGTAGGTATTTAGTAATTAGCACTTCGAGAATACGTAGGTACCTGCTGCTGAGAGCTAGGTGGGACCTCTCTTTCTGTTGCATGCGCCTTTTACGAGAAAGAGGGATAGGTTGCAAAAGAGTTATCGGCGGTATGACTTTAGGTGATTACTTCTAAAGAAAACAGGAATGTTTTTGCTTGGAAGGAAATACCGCTTCCGTTCTCAGGGCCTCAGGTGGGGCATATTTGAACTCTGAGAAATGTAAAAACCCGATTCCCTGACTGAATCGTGAGGCAGTAAAACTATTACGTATATCATTTCCTGCCCTGTGTTTGTAAACAGATTCATTTGTAAATAGTACTTTGCCGCAACAGCGAAATATTCGTTCAAATAGCGAATATAGCAAATATTATACCTACTGCCATTTGATTCGTATAATAATAAGAATTGGATAACTTGTATACAGCCGTTTTTGTGAAAAATCACCTCGAGGGCGCTGTACAATGTATTACAAATTCCTAGTCTCTATCTAATTTTATTATTTACAAACATATTCAGAAATACATACATATTATTTACAAACAGATACAGAAAAAACACACTTACGTGGCTGGTAATTTCAGACAAATTATTATTCACAGAATGATGTTACAGAAGTCCAGAGTTTGAGGGTCATATTCGTATATAACCGGGGGTCCATATTTTATAAAAGTATATTAATCTTTTTTTCTATCACGCGAAAATGCATATTTTTTTAACGTTAAAAACATAAATAATAATTCTTTCCAGTTTGTCTCAAATATTTATACAGGAATCCATTAAAAAAATTCTAAAAATAGCCAAAATGAATAATTCATATTTCGCGCCGCTATCGTAACAATCTGTTAAACTTTAATAATAATTTCTTATATTTTATTAGGTATATGAACGAGATAAAAGTGAAGGTACAGTTTTTATAAAAATCCCCAAACAAAACGAAAATGTTTTCGAAATATCGAGTTCTCTCATTTTTTCTATGATTGGAGTAAAAAATTAAGTAAAAATGTGGTTAGCGTTTTTGACAACATTTTTCACGTTTGACATTAAGATTTTATTATTTAGAAATAGTCATGTTAATTTTAAATGCATTCACAGGAAAGACAATTTTATCTAGTTTAAACAGTATTTGTTTTTACATAGTAAAATACACAGAAAACATTGCAAACTGTGAATGAATGTACTAAAGGGTTAAATTTGCAGTCGCTGGAGTAGATTTTATGGATACAAAAAACTATGGATTGAAAAAAAGTTAACACACAATATTTCATTTGGACCACACCAGGTAGAAGTTATGGCCTTTCTGTTCAAGCTATTAGCTATTACCGATATCACGGAGATAGCAATATTTGTAATGTATAGTTGTATGTCAGGAGGTAAATAATAAATAGATTCGCGTGTATAAAGGGAATTTATCGTCACTGATACGTGACGGATGACAACTATTTGTTAAAGTTATCTAAATGCATTCGATCGCTGAACTTCACGGTTCTGAAGATAAGCAAAATATATGCATTCCTGGTCGTCGAACATGTCTGTTTAGTTAATCGTGCAAAATGAAGGTTTCTCCGAGATATTTCAGCAAGTTTAATGAAATTAGTGTACCACGGTATGTTAAGACGTTTAGATCGTAGACAATAGAAACAAAGGGGGAATTTGCGTGGAAGCGTGCCGACTGTCGCTGAGCTACGGGCAAACTACACGGACTATCAAAGCTATACAGTAGTATGGTGGGCAATGTTGGCGACACTTCTATGCGCGCAGTTTTACACTAATAATGGTTCATGGCCCATCTCCTCTATTTCTCTTATCTTTGATAGGGTACTTTTAGACGCACATTTAACATAAGCAATATTATAATAATAATAATAATAATGATTTATTGTCTTCTTTTCTTAGTAACATATAGAGATAATGATATCCTCACTGGGATCTCCCGTGCTGAGGATTTCATTTACATATTGTAATTTAATTATAAGAAATTAATATTACAACAAAGTAACATATGAATTTAATTATAAACATATATCATGTAGTATATATATATTTTTTAAATAATTTTAAAATAAGTAAGATAGTGTTTTTTTGTATAGTTCAGTTTAGTAGATTCGGATTTAGTCTGTGTTTGATATCAGTATATTTTCTATTTCAGATCTCCCTACATTAAGTATCCAGCTAAGTCGTTACTCAGAAGCAACTATTTAATGGCGAACATTTGGTCAATGTAAGACGACTTATCAATATAGAACCAGCTTATCAAGATAACCTACTAGCAGATATATAAATCCCATCGTTAGGCATAATAAAATATGGAGTTCTCACTAAATGCCTAAGCGCACGCTGACGACACTCTAATGAGGGAGATTTAAAAGAAGAACCTATAAATCTTCTTGAACCTCGAAATCGAAAGCAGTTATTTAGCGAGTTGTATTGGCCTAAATAAAAAACATAATTTTTAGACGAATAAGTTTTTGAAAGAGTCCTACTCATTGAGCCTCGTCGACTAAGCGTAGCGATATCCTGTTTTGACTCGACCGTTTGGCATTTCACATGTCACAAAACTTATTGTTTGTATTTTCCTTTTTAGGTTTGCAAAATGGGCTGCATTCACTCTATTATTTAAGCAAGCCTTACTTTGACTATAAGGCTAACTTTAACTGAGCTTCTCAATATTATGGTACCTACCTGCCAGAAGAATGTTTGAAAAAAAGAATTGTCATTGAGATGGTGACGTTTCTTTGGACAAATTGTATAATTCCTAATTTGATTTTGAAGTTTAAGTTTGTTAATTTGAATTTGAAGTTACATATAATAATATGCTTTATAATTAAGTAGGTATCTGAATAAGAGAAAATTAGAAACCTGCTATTTTAGTCGCCAGGTCTACTATTCTTGTAATTACTAGAATCGTATAACAACTTTAAAAAAATAATAATAACAGCATTTCAGAACGTCACTATAAAATCCAATTGGTAAATATAATAACACAACCAAATAAGAATATTTTAAGTAGATTTGTAGGTACTTACATACCATAATGTGTGCTCTGTTATAACTTGTAACTGACAAATATATTTCGGTAATTATTGTGATTTTAAGAGAAAGTTTACGCGTCATGTTATTTTTTTACACGTAAAATAATTTTTCGCTTGCGAAAATCAAATGAGACAAGTCCGCAAAAAATTAAGTATTAACCTTCTCCTTCCTTGCATGAATTATCTACACCTCTTTCTTTACTTTTGCCCAACTTTCTTTCACCTGACATCCTGACGTGACAAATTTAATTTGTACTTATATAATAATAAATAACATGACAATGCAAAAAAATAATAAAATATGAAATAATAATTTATTTTTAAAATTATTTAGAATACGTATTTTTGTTTGTTTTAATACTGTCAGAAGATTGTAAGGTTGTGTTCAAAACTAGTAAGCTTTAAACCTAAAGTAATAAATTATGTAAATTATACTAAGCATATATATGTTATCGTTAGTTCATTATAATGCATGTACCTAATCATTGCATTTGTATAATAATTATGACTGGACTGGACTGGAGGACTTGAGTACCGGAGAAGTAGATTTTAGAGTCTGTTGTCAACACGAGGACTCCAGATTTGCCTACCAAAATCCCGAGGCACCAAAATCCGTTTTTTTTTTTAGTATTATTTTTGTTTTTTTTTTTAAATATTATTATTGCCATTATATAATTATTATTAGATTTACTACATGTATCTAGATCGTTGTATTATTGTGCATGTTATACGTTTTTATTTGTATTGTGTTACCACCACGATACGGGCATTTGCCTAGTTTGTGGTATTTAAAAAATAATAACCATAAATTACATACCAGAAATATCCAAAGTTATATGGTTAATAACTAGGTTAACATTGGAACAGTATAATGTAATAATAACAATTATTTGATGTCGTTTTTAGGGTAATGACTGTAATGAGTAATGAGTGTAGCGAATATGTAAACATCAATATTTGTACCGCAGATAATCATTATAATACTATTAGATACAAGTATATTATATTGAACCAAAAATGAATATAAATAATTGAGGTTAAAGATAATACAAATTGAATGTTCCCGATATGGCAGTCCGTATAATCTATGCATTGGCACAGCCATTATTGTCGATAAGTCTCTCCCTTTCTTAAGTACACCAGACATACTGTTTTACAATGAACAATAGCCATAATACCAACATGCTGTTATAATCCCAGCCTATGCTATAAATCTAAGTAATTAAAGTCAACCTTTATTTCTTTCTACATCTTAATATTACTGTTAATCTTAGCCGGTGCCCCAAAAGTAAGCTATAATGGCAAACATTCATTTCTTCGGCACTTTTAAAAGGAACCCTATTATTTTGGGAAACCAATCGATGATGCAATATTCAAATTAGTCACATGACCCTTTTTTGCATCTTAGGGATTAAAGTCCACAAAGCTCTCACGGTCCCAGAGACCCGGAATACTATATAAGCAGGAACAAGTTGTTCCCCTATGTTCACAATTAACATCACTTGTGCTGCTTACACGCTGCACCTCTACGCATTATTGTCATTGTCATTTAATTAATGTACTTATCATTTAATTAAGTAAATAAGTGTACTTCTATCTAAATAAAGTAATTCAACTAAATCTATAAAGTTGTTATTGTGTGGAATCCATATATTCACCTCAAGATACTTACACACTGGAACTAGTATCACCCCAAGATACTTACACACTTACACCTGCAGATCTTACATACACATCCTCAGTGTCCAGATCTCTAAATTATATATCAACCACGAAGAGAACTTCTCGACAACCGCTCGCCGTACAGAGTTAAGTTTTTATTTACTGCGCCTCAACCGAGGGTCGTAGCAAATTGGTGTCAGAAGCGGGATTGCAAAGACATTCCCAAAGGACCTTCTGTGACGACGGAAGACTCCTACCTCATCACTTCACCGGAACAACGACGACAAGTCTGGCAGATACTCTCCTCGGAGAAACCCTTTTCGAAGGCAGGGACGGCTCTCCCTGAAATCAACCTAACTCATCGACGTAACCCTGGAGAAGAGAAGAAAACGGCAACAACGTAGATCGCGGAGACAACATCTACGGTGAACTTCAGTTCTTCAAGCAGCCAAGAATCCAATCCTGTCAACTCTAAACCACGAGCATCGAGACCTTCACTTCTACAAGCAGTATGAACTGGCGACTCGTCCTTCTTCTACTGTAAGTCCATAAAAATTTTTGTCCTGTAGAAATTTTTACACTGTATTTTCCCAATTCCCTTATTGACAATTAATGCATTTCTTCTCGCTTATACACCGTGAACCGTGTATTAGTGAAACTCTTATATTTCTTTTTCTTTCTTCAACGCGTAATAATAAATTTCGTAAAATAATTAAAATTGAATAAAAACCTCTTAAATTAATTCGCGTTAAATTCAGTTAACTTCTTTAATAATAATAAATACTTCTCAAAATGAACGATAAACCTACTTCGTCCTCTCAGGAATCCCAGGAATCCCAGGAAATGACTTTACCATTACCTGTTTTATTTAAATTTATCAAATCTTACGATGGAAACAGAGATAAACTCTGTGCCTTCTTAACTAATTGCGACCGGGCTGTAGTACTAGCTCAGCCTAATCAACAGAATACGCTCCTTTCATATATATTAACTTCATTAGAAGGCCAAGCAGAAGTCATCTGTGCCAATCACGTTCTCAATAATTGGTCAGAATTAAAAGATCTATTAAAAAGATCATTCGGTGAACGCAAACACTATGCACACCTATTATTGGAATTGCAAAATTGCAAACAATTTCATAATGAGAACGTATCCCAATATATTTTACGGATAGAAAATTGCATAAAAAACCTCTTAGTCTCGATTAATCAAAATAATAATAATCCCGCAGAAATGTTAGGCAGAACAGCCAGCATCCAAGAACTCGGTATGCAAACATTTATGTATGGAACTAACCCTTCCATAGCTACAATATTGAGATCGCGCAATCCGAAAGACCTCAATGAAGCATTTACAATATCACTAGAGGAAGAGAGAATAAATAAATTACTGAATTCCTCTAAAACTAATAACATTAATAATAAATCATGTACGATTTGCGGTAAATCGGGACATAACAATTTCAATTGTTATAAAAATAAAAATCAAAGCAATAATTCGAACTTTAATACACGTAAAGTTATGTTCGTAAAAAATAATAATAATAATTTTAATAAATCTTATAACCCAAATTCGGGATCAAGTTATAATAATAACTATAATAAAAATTTTAGTCCAAATTCGGGACAAAATTATAATAATAAAATGTGCAGGTACTGTAAAAAACCTGGTCACATAATAGATGAGTGCAGAGTATTAAAATATAAAAATGAAAATCCAAATCCCAACAACTCTGCAACTCTTAATTCGTCTTCCCTACCAAGGAAAAATGATTCAAAGGTAAATCATTTAAACTCCAGATCTGCAGTAGAATCTCGAGCCGATCTACTGTAAGTCGCGAGCTAGGCTCAAGAGTATTCAAACGTTCCATGTTAACATCTAATAAAAATTTAATTAATAAAAATTATATAAATTATTCGCCATCTCATTCAGATACGTTGCGTCATGTGGTTCTTCAAATACCTACAAATGGTATTATTTTTAAAAGACATTTTCTTGTCGACACAGGAGCAGCCGTATCCCTCATCAAGACTCACTGTCTTGGCGAAGGTACTTCCGTAAATTCGGGCAAAATTATAGAGATTAATGGCATAAGTAGATCGAAAAAATCGATCGAATCTATTGGAATCGTTCAAATTAAATTAAGTTTCGGCAATGAAACTATTATTCATGATCTCCACGCGGTGGATAGTGACTTTTTAAACCTTGGTTATGACGGAATTTTAGGGAACGACTTTTTTGAAAACAAAAATGCGAAAATTGATTATAAAAATAACGTAATACGTATTAACGATTACTCTTTAAAGTTACATATTTCTGATCCTAATGAGCATTTGACTCCTATATTTACCTTATCCCCTAGATCAGAAACTCTTATTAAAATCGATATTTTAAACCCTGAAATTAAAGAAGGGATTATCGACGTAAAAATACCTATTGAAGGTGTATATTTAGCAAATGCTATAACTAAAGTAGATGCGAATAATAAATCGTATTGTACTATTTTGAATTCAACAGACGAATATGTTGACATTAATATCATGAAAATTTACTTAAAACCTATACCAGAAAATGTTTACCATTTTAATCAAAATTCTAATAATGATGGTAAAAAACGTAAAAAATTAATTCGTGATCAAATTTGTATAGATCATTTAAATTCGGAAGAAATTCATTCCTTATTAGATATTTGCGACAATTATAATTCCATATTTTATCTCGAAGGCGACAAACTTACAGCAACCGATGCTATTAAACATCGAATTATAACAAATACTCAAAGTCCAATACATACGAAAAATTATAGATACCCTGAAGTACATAAAGAAGAAGTAAATAAACAAATAGATAAAATGTTAGAAGATGGTATTATTCAACCTAGTGTTTCACCATGGTCAGCTCCTATATGGGTTGTACCAAAGAAAAATGACTCCTCAGGAAAACCTAAATGGAGAATAGTCGTAGACTATAGGAAACTCAACGACGTGTCTGTCGGAGACGCCTTTCCATTACCTCACATTGTAGATATCTTAGATCAATTAGGTCATTGTAGATACTTCACAACACTAGATCTTGTTAGCGGATTTCATCAAATTCCTATGCACGAAGATGATATTCCTAAAACTGCTTTTTCTACTCCCAATGGACATTTTGAATATACACGTATGCCTTTCGGTCTTAAGACTGCTCCAGCAACGTTTCAACGGTTAATGAATAACGCATTAATCGGCTTACAAGGATTATATTGTTTCGTCTATTTAGATGACATTGTCATATACGCAAATTCTATAGAAGATCACTCTAAAAAACTCACAGCTATATTTCAAAGACTTGCCGATAATAATCTGAAGATTCAACCAGATAAGTGTCATTTCATGCGAAAAGAAGTAACTTATTTAGGTCATTTAATTTCAAACGACGGTGTTACTCCTAACCCCGATAAAATCAAAGCAGTCTCTGAATTTCCTATTCCCAGGAATCCTAAAGAAATTAAATCATTCTTAGGTCTAGCTGGTTATTACCGAAGATTTATTGAAAACTTCAGTAAAATTACGAAACCCTTAACTTGTCTTCTAAAGAAAGATATTAAATTTGACTGGAAAAACGAACAGCAAAATGCTTTCGATACATTGAAAGAAAAATTAACTTCTTATCCTATATTACAATATCCAGATTTCACTAGAGATTTCGTTTTAACTACTGACGCCTCAAATTATGCAATAGGTGCAATTTTGAGCCAAGGAAAAGTTGGAGAAGATTTACCAATATCTTATGCGTCCAGAACTTTAAATAAAGCAGAAGGTAATTATAGTACCTCTGAAAAAGAACTTTTAGCCATTGTTTGGGCTGTAGGACATTTCCGTCCTTACCTTTTCGGAAGAAAATTTAAAATTTACACTGATCACAGACCATTAAAATGGTTAATGAATGTTACCAATCCCAGTAGCAAATTGTTACGTTGGCGATTAAAACTCGAAGAATACGAATACGAAATAGAATACAAACCAGGCAGAATAAATTCTAATGCCGATTGTTTGTCTCGTATTCCAATAAACATTGTAACAGAAGATGAAAATTCACCTTCTCAAGATATTATTGATCTTTTAAACGAACCATGTCTCGACGAAATAAATGTCGATGATTTAGAAACTTATCTTAATAATTTACCTACAAATAATTTAGAAATAGATGATACTCTATCACCAATACCTTTAGAAAATAATATAAATAATGATACTTACGAAAATTACGTGAAATTTTATTCTAATAAAAATGAACCAACTATTTTTAGTTTTAATGAACATGATTCATTCTTTATAAATAATATGTCAAAATATATGGCATACCCAACTTCTATCGATCTAGATGATCAAAACCCTTTCTGTGCTGAAATATTATCCAATTGTTCAGACACTGACGAACTTTTAGAAATACCAAAAAATTTATATGGTATTCATGAATCAAAATCAACAGATAATAAGAAAACTTACTTTCATTGCTTTACCAAAACTCATTACTTCGACAAAGCAACTCCTAAAGATATTTTCCTAACACTTAAAAATTTAAGATCTAAACTTATTGAAAAACGTGTAACTGAAATTACGTTACCGAACTTCCAAAACTCATTTGATTCCATTCCTTTTATAAAAATAAAGGAAATTATTCAATATCTTTTTAGGAACTTAAAGATTAAAATCAATATTAATCACAATAAAATCATTAATCCTTCAACTTCGCAAATTCCCGTAATATTAAAAGAATGTCACGATAGCCCTATGGCCGGACATCCAGGTTTCTTCAGAACCTACAGTCGGATCAAAGAAAGATACCGATGGGAAAAAATGAAAGATGACATAGAAAATTATGTGAAAAATTGTATCCACTGTCAGAAAAATAAAACTGACAGAAGAGCATATAAAGCTCCAATGGAAATCACTACCACTTCCACGGAAGCTTTTGAAAGAATTGCGGTCGACATAGTCGGACCACTTAATGAAACTGTCAATAATAATAAATACATCGTCACATTTCAAGACGATCTTACAAAGTTTTCTCAAGCTTATGCAGTTAACTCTACAGAAACAGAAACTGTAGCTGATTGCCTCGTTAAATTCTTTTCTCACTATGGAATACCTAAGTCAATCCTCACAGATCAAGGTGTTCAATTTACTAGTAATTTAATGAAACATCTTACCAACCTATTTAAAATAAAACATTTGAAAACTACAGTTTATCACCCACAAACAAATGGAGCACTAGAACGCTCTCATTCTACTTTAAAGGATTATCTTACTCATTATATAGATAGCGACCAAACAAATTGGGACGACTATATTCCTCTAGCTATGTTTTCATATAATACAAGTACTCACTGTACAACTAAATTCACTCCTTACGAACTTGTCTTTGGACATAAACCTATTTTACCAAGCTCCTTAGAAAACCCAGATTCAAACCCAACTTACGAAAGTTATCTTAACCAATTGAAGTATAAATTCGCCATTACCAGATCACTTGCCCGTGAAAGAATCGGACATGCCAAAGAGACATCCAAAAAATATTACGATAGAAATGTATCGAATAATATTTATAAAATTAACGACTTAATATTAATAAAAAATACTAATAAACCTAAATCATTAAGCAAGAAACTTATTCCTAATTGGAAAGGACCGTACAAGATTGTACAGGTTCATAATAATCATAATGTTACCATAAGAATGGAAAATAATTCATTAAAAAGATTCCATGTTAACAGAATTAAGCCATATCGCGCTTTCTCTCCTGTTCCAGGTCCTTCAAGACTATTTTAATTCTTTCCCAAGACGTCCAACCAATAACCACTGGAAATGGACTCTTCTTCGATCAAATTGGAAAATTAAAAGTTTATAATGATGATTGGAAAGTTATTACCTACTTAAATATTAGTACCTTCCCTAGACAAATACGAATTTTAGAAGATAATTATGCCTTAACTAAAAGCACATGTTCCAAATATTTATCATACGTACCTAACGACAATTGCAAAGATCTTTTAAAACCTGTTTTTAATACTATTAAAAAATGTAAAACTAAATATGAATCAATTACACACCTCGTTTCTAACCAACGCACAAAACGCGGTTTAATCGATGGTGTTGGAAAAATATTTAAAGCTGTTTTCGGAACCCTCGACTCCGAAGATGCGCAATATTATGACGATGCGATTGAACGCGTCATGTCAGATGACAAACATATTTATAATCTGATGGAAGATCAATTACATGTCACTAAATCGACTCTCATAAATTTCAATTCTACCCTTACTAAACTTAACTATGACGAATATACTATGAATAAAAATATTATAAAAATAAATAACTATTTTAAGGAAGACCACGATAAAATGAATATGCAAGAAATTAAAAATATACTTATCTCGCAAACAAGCTCTTTATTCGAAACAACCGAATACTTTTATGAACAAATTGATTCCTTAATCAATGCTATTTTATTTTCTAAACAAGGAATTTTACATCCAGACATAATTACTCCTCAACAACTTTACTTCGAACTAAACTCTAATATTAAACATTTACCAAGCGGAAAAGAATTCCCCTTAAGTTTAAAACTCGAAAATATTCATTCTTTAATCGATGTATCAGATTTAATTGCTTATTATATTGATGATAAACTCATCTTCATAACAAAAATACCTTTAGTAACTTCGCAGGAATACAACCTATTTCATGTAGTTCCTCTACCTGTTCCAAATATTGATATCCCTAATACCTTCTCCTTAATTATTCCTAACCATAAATATTTAGCAATCACAAAGGACAAATCTTTTTATGTGTACCTTGATAATTTTAAGAATAATTGTAAAACTATTACCAATGAAAATTTTGTATGTAAGGATCTAGATGTGTTATCCACTCTCTCCGATCCAATATGCGAGACAATTTTATTGTCTGCTTATATTAATGAAATACCTAATGAATGTTTTAGTAGGATCATCAAAGGCAACATAATCTTATGGCAGCCTATAAAAAATAATAAATGGATTTTTACTTATTCTCATCCTTCTAAAATAACTATCGACTGTAAAGATAGAAATAATATTTTTGATATCAAACTATTCCATACTGGAATATTAACTTTAAATTCAAGTTGTAGAGCCTATGCAGGTCTCACACAATTAATTGCAAAAAGTAATCTCATCACAGAATATGTTAACCCTATTCCAACTTTAAATATTGTCGATGACAATTGCTGTAATATGAAAAAATATAATGAAACTTTAAATGAACTTGAACCGATAAATTTAATTAACTTGCAACACGATGACATTAATTTGGCATCTCATAAAATCGACCAATTCAATGACGATCTTAAATCATATAATTCAAAGCCACTCATTATTAAACATTCAACAAAATTTCAAATTGTTATCTATACGTTATCTGCTATGCTAACTATTTTTATTGTTTACAAACTATTGAAATGTTGTAAATTCTTTAGAATAATTAATTCTTACTTTTTAAATAATGACGACGATAATAAATGTTGTGTCAGGATATATAATCAATGTAACAATCCTAGACGATCCACTACAAGGATCCAACCAAGTATGACATTCAGAAATTTAACAAATCTGGAAAACGAAGATGTACCTCTTCAAGATCTATCTTCAAGTGAAAATAATTTGAAGTATAATTACAGCAACTAAACTTAAAAAACCGTTGCTTTCATTTTAAGGGGGGAGATATGTTATAATCCCAGCCTATGCTATAAATCTAAGTAATTAAAGTCAACCTTTATTTCTTTCTACATCTTAATATTACTGTTAATCTTAGCCGGTGCCCCAAAAGTAAGCTATAATGGCAAACATTCATTTCTTCGGCACTTTTAAAAGGAACCCTATTATTTTGGGAAACCAATCGATGATGCAATATTCAAATTAGTCACATGACCCTTTTTTGCATCTTAGGGATTAAAGTCCACAAAGCTCTCACGGTCCCAGAGACCCGGAATACTATATAAGCAGGAACAAGTTGTTCCCCTATGTTCACAATTAACATCACTTGTGCTGCTTACACGCTGCACCTCTACGCATTATTGTCATTGTCATTTAATTAATGTACTTATCATTTAATTAAGTAAATAAGTGTACTTCTATCTAAATAAAGTAATTCAACTAAATCTATAAAGTTGTTATTGTGTGGAATCCATATATTCACCTCAAGATACTTACACACTGGAACTAGTATCACCCCAAGATACTTACACACTTACACCTGCAGATCTTACATACACATCCTCAGTGTCCAGATCTCTAAATTATATATCAACCACGAAGAGAACTTCTCGACAACCGCTCGCCGTACAGAGTTAAGTTTTTATTTACTGCGCCTCAACCGAGGGTCGTAGCAAATTGGTGTCAGAAGCGGGATTGCAAAGACATTCCCAAAGGACCTTCTGTGACGACGGAAGACTCCTACCTCATCACTTCACCGGAACAACGACGACAAGTCTGGCAGATACTCTCCTCGGAGAAACCCTTTTCGAAGGCAGGGACGGCTCTCCCTGAAATCAACCTAACTCATCGACGTAACCCTGGAGAAGAGAAGAAAACGGCAACAACGTAGATCGCGGAGACAACATCTACGGTGAACTTCAGTTCTTCAAGCAGCCAAGAATCCAATCCTGTCAACTCTAAACCACGAGCATCGAGACCTTCACTTCTACAAGCAGTATGAACTGGCGACTCGTCCTTCTTCTACTGTAAGTCCATAAAAATTTTTGTCCTGTAGAAATTTTTACACTGTATTTTCCCAATTCCCTTATTGACAATTAATGCATTTCTTCTCGCTTATACACCGTGAACCGTGTATTAGTGAAACTCTTATATTTCTTTTTCTTTCTTCAACGCGTAATAATAAATTTCGTAAAATAATTAAAATTGAATAAAAACCTCTTAAATTAATTCGCGTTAAATTCAGTTAACTTCTTTAATAATAATAAATACTTCTCAAAATGAACGATAAACCTACTTCGTCCTCTCAGGAATCCCAGGAATCCCAGGAAATGACTTTACCATTACCTGTTTTATTTAAATTTATCAAATCTTACGATGGAAACAGAGATAAACTCTGTGCCTTCTTAACTAATTGCGACCGGGCTGTAGTACTAGCTCAGCCTAATCAACAGAATACGCTCCTTTCATATATATTAACTTCATTAGAAGGCCAAGCAGAAGTCATCTGTGCCAATCACGTTCTCAATAATTGGTCAGAATTAAAAGATCTATTAAAAAGATCATTCGGTGAACGCAAACACTATGCACACCTATTATTGGAATTGCAAAATTGCAAACAATTTCATAATGAGAACGTATCCCAATATATTTTACGGATAGAAAATTGCATAAAAAACCTCTTAGTCTCGATTAATCAAAATAATAATAATCCCGCAGAAATGTTAGGCAGAACAGCCAGCATCCAAGAACTCGGTATGCAAACATTTATGTATGGAACTAACCCTTCCATAGCTACAATATTGAGATCGCGCAATCCGAAAGACCTCAATGAAGCATTTACAATATCACTAGAGGAAGAGAGAATAAATAAATTACTGAATTCCTCTAAAACTAATAACATTAATAATAAATCATGTACGATTTGCGGTAAATCGGGACATAACAATTTCAATTGTTATAAAAATAAAAATCAAAGCAATAATTCGAACTTTAATACACGTAAAGTTATGTTCGTAAAAAATAATAATAATAATTTTAATAAATCTTATAACCCAAATTCGGGATCAAGTTATAATAATAACTATAATAAAAATTTTAGTCCAAATTCGGGACAAAATTATAATAATAAAATGTGCAGGTACTGTAAAAAACCTGGTCACATAATAGATGAGTGCAGAGTATTAAAATATAAAAATGAAAATCCAAATCCCAACAACTCTGCAACTCTTAATTCGTCTTCCCTACCAAGGAAAAATGATTCAAAGGTAAATCATTTAAACTCCAGATCTGCAGTAGAATCTCGAGCCGATCTACTGTAAGTCGCGAGCTAGGCTCAAGAGTATTCAAACGTTCCATGTTAACATCTAATAAAAATTTAATTAATAAAAATTATATAAATTATTCGCCATCTCATTCAGATACGTTGCGTCATGTGGTTCTTCAAATACCTACAAATGGTATTATTTTTAAAAGACATTTTCTTGTCGACACAGGAGCAGCCGTATCCCTCATCAAGACTCACTGTCTTGGCGAAGGTACTTCCGTAAATTCGGGCAAAATTATAGAGATTAATGGCATAAGTAGATCGAAAAAATCGATCGAATCTATTGGAATCGTTCAAATTAAATTAAGTTTCGGCAATGAAACTATTATTCATGATCTCCACGCGGTGGATAGTGACTTTTTAAACCTTGGTTATGACGGAATTTTAGGGAACGACTTTTTTGAAAACAAAAATGCGAAAATTGATTATAAAAATAACGTAATACGTATTAACGATTACTCTTTAAAGTTACATATTTCTGATCCTAATGAGCATTTGACTCCTATATTTACCTTATCCCCTAGATCAGAAACTCTTATTAAAATCGATATTTTAAACCCTGAAATTAAAGAAGGGATTATCGACGTAAAAATACCTATTGAAGGTGTATATTTAGCAAATGCTATAACTAAAGTAGATGCGAATAATAAATCGTATTGTACTATTTTGAATTCAACAGACGAATATGTTGACATTAATATCATGAAAATTTACTTAAAACCTATACCAGAAAATGTTTACCATTTTAATCAAAATTCTAATAATGATGGTAAAAAACGTAAAAAATTAATTCGTGATCAAATTTGTATAGATCATTTAAATTCGGAAGAAATTCATTCCTTATTAGATATTTGCGACAATTATAATTCCATATTTTATCTCGAAGGCGACAAACTTACAGCAACCGATGCTATTAAACATCGAATTATAACAAATACTCAAAGTCCAATACATACGAAAAATTATAGATACCCTGAAGTACATAAAGAAGAAGTAAATAAACAAATAGATAAAATGTTAGAAGATGGTATTATTCAACCTAGTGTTTCACCATGGTCAGCTCCTATATGGGTTGTACCAAAGAAAAATGACTCCTCAGGAAAACCTAAATGGAGAATAGTCGTAGACTATAGGAAACTCAACGACGTGTCTGTCGGAGACGCCTTTCCATTACCTCACATTGTAGATATCTTAGATCAATTAGGTCATTGTAGATACTTCACAACACTAGATCTTGTTAGCGGATTTCATCAAATTCCTATGCACGAAGATGATATTCCTAAAACTGCTTTTTCTACTCCCAATGGACATTTTGAATATACACGTATGCCTTTCGGTCTTAAGACTGCTCCAGCAACGTTTCAACGGTTAATGAATAACGCATTAATCGGCTTACAAGGATTATATTGTTTCGTCTATTTAGATGACATTGTCATATACGCAAATTCTATAGAAGATCACTCTAAAAAACTCACAGCTATATTTCAAAGACTTGCCGATAATAATCTGAAGATTCAACCAGATAAGTGTCATTTCATGCGAAAAGAAGTAACTTATTTAGGTCATTTAATTTCAAACGACGGTGTTACTCCTAACCCCGATAAAATCAAAGCAGTCTCTGAATTTCCTATTCCCAGGAATCCTAAAGAAATTAAATCATTCTTAGGTCTAGCTGGTTATTACCGAAGATTTATTGAAAACTTCAGTAAAATTACGAAACCCTTAACTTGTCTTCTAAAGAAAGATATTAAATTTGACTGGAAAAACGAACAGCAAAATGCTTTCGATACATTGAAAGAAAAATTAACTTCTTATCCTATATTACAATATCCAGATTTCACTAGAGATTTCGTTTTAACTACTGACGCCTCAAATTATGCAATAGGTGCAATTTTGAGCCAAGGAAAAGTTGGAGAAGATTTACCAATATCTTATGCGTCCAGAACTTTAAATAAAGCAGAAGGTAATTATAGTACCTCTGAAAAAGAACTTTTAGCCATTGTTTGGGCTGTAGGACATTTCCGTCCTTACCTTTTCGGAAGAAAATTTAAAATTTACACTGATCACAGACCATTAAAATGGTTAATGAATGTTACCAATCCCAGTAGCAAATTGTTACGTTGGCGATTAAAACTCGAAGAATACGAATACGAAATAGAATACAAACCAGGCAGAATAAATTCTAATGCCGATTGTTTGTCTCGTATTCCAATAAACATTGTAACAGAAGATGAAAATTCACCTTCTCAAGATATTATTGATCTTTTAAACGAACCATGTCTCGACGAAATAAATGTCGATGATTTAGAAACTTATCTTAATAATTTACCTACAAATAATTTAGAAATAGATGATACTCTATCACCAATACCTTTAGAAAATAATATAAATAATGATACTTACGAAAATTACGTGAAATTTTATTCTAATAAAAATGAACCAACTATTTTTAGTTTTAATGAACATGATTCATTCTTTATAAATAATATGTCAAAATATATGGCATACCCAACTTCTATCGATCTAGATGATCAAAACCCTTTCTGTGCTGAAATATTATCCAATTGTTCAGACACTGACGAACTTTTAGAAATACCAAAAAATTTATATGGTATTCATGAATCAAAATCAACAGATAATAAGAAAACTTACTTTCATTGCTTTACCAAAACTCATTACTTCGACAAAGCAACTCCTAAAGATATTTTCCTAACACTTAAAAATTTAAGATCTAAACTTATTGAAAAACGTGTAACTGAAATTACGTTACCGAACTTCCAAAACTCATTTGATTCCATTCCTTTTATAAAAATAAAGGAAATTATTCAATATCTTTTTAGGAACTTAAAGATTAAAATCAATATTAATCACAATAAAATCATTAATCCTTCAACTTCGCAAATTCCCGTAATATTAAAAGAATGTCACGATAGCCCTATGGCCGGACATCCAGGTTTCTTCAGAACCTACAGTCGGATCAAAGAAAGATACCGATGGGAAAAAATGAAAGATGACATAGAAAATTATGTGAAAAATTGTATCCACTGTCAGAAAAATAAAACTGACAGAAGAGCATATAAAGCTCCAATGGAAATCACTACCACTTCCACGGAAGCTTTTGAAAGAATTGCGGTCGACATAGTCGGACCACTTAATGAAACTGTCAATAATAATAAATACATCGTCACATTTCAAGACGATCTTACAAAGTTTTCTCAAGCTTATGCAGTTAACTCTACAGAAACAGAAACTGTAGCTGATTGCCTCGTTAAATTCTTTTCTCACTATGGAATACCTAAGTCAATCCTCACAGATCAAGGTGTTCAATTTACTAGTAATTTAATGAAACATCTTACCAACCTATTTAAAATAAAACATTTGAAAACTACAGTTTATCACCCACAAACAAATGGAGCACTAGAACGCTCTCATTCTACTTTAAAGGATTATCTTACTCATTATATAGATAGCGACCAAACAAATTGGGACGACTATATTCCTCTAGCTATGTTTTCATATAATACAAGTACTCACTGTACAACTAAATTCACTCCTTACGAACTTGTCTTTGGACATAAACCTATTTTACCAAGCTCCTTAGAAAACCCAGATTCAAACCCAACTTACGAAAGTTATCTTAACCAATTGAAGTATAAATTCGCCATTACCAGATCACTTGCCCGTGAAAGAATCGGACATGCCAAAGAGACATCCAAAAAATATTACGATAGAAATGTATCGAATAATATTTATAAAATTAACGACTTAATATTAATAAAAAATACTAATAAACCTAAATCATTAAGCAAGAAACTTATTCCTAATTGGAAAGGACCGTACAAGATTGTACAGGTTCATAATAATCATAATGTTACCATAAGAATGGAAAATAATTCATTAAAAAGATTCCATGTTAACAGAATTAAGCCATATCGCGCTTTCTCTCCTGTTCCAGGTCCTTCAAGACTATTTTAATTCTTTCCCAAGACGTCCAACCAATAACCACTGGAAATGGACTCTTCTTCGATCAAATTGGAAAATTAAAAGTTTATAATGATGATTGGAAAGTTATTACCTACTTAAATATTAGTACCTTCCCTAGACAAATACGAATTTTAGAAGATAATTATGCCTTAACTAAAAGCACATGTTCCAAATATTTATCATACGTACCTAACGACAATTGCAAAGATCTTTTAAAACCTGTTTTTAATACTATTAAAAAATGTAAAACTAAATATGAATCAATTACACACCTCGTTTCTAACCAACGCACAAAACGCGGTTTAATCGATGGTGTTGGAAAAATATTTAAAGCTGTTTTCGGAACCCTCGACTCCGAAGATGCGCAATATTATGACGATGCGATTGAACGCGTCATGTCAGATGACAAACATATTTATAATCTGATGGAAGATCAATTACATGTCACTAAATCGACTCTCATAAATTTCAATTCTACCCTTACTAAACTTAACTATGACGAATATACTATGAATAAAAATATTATAAAAATAAATAACTATTTTAAGGAAGACCACGATAAAATGAATATGCAAGAAATTAAAAATATACTTATCTCGCAAACAAGCTCTTTATTCGAAACAACCGAATACTTTTATGAACAAATTGATTCCTTAATCAATGCTATTTTATTTTCTAAACAAGGAATTTTACATCCAGACATAATTACTCCTCAACAACTTTACTTCGAACTAAACTCTAATATTAAACATTTACCAAGCGGAAAAGAATTCCCCTTAAGTTTAAAACTCGAAAATATTCATTCTTTAATCGATGTATCAGATTTAATTGCTTATTATATTGATGATAAACTCATCTTCATAACAAAAATACCTTTAGTAACTTCGCAGGAATACAACCTATTTCATGTAGTTCCTCTACCTGTTCCAAATATTGATATCCCTAATACCTTCTCCTTAATTATTCCTAACCATAAATATTTAGCAATCACAAAGGACAAATCTTTTTATGTGTACCTTGATAATTTTAAGAATAATTGTAAAACTATTACCAATGAAAATTTTGTATGTAAGGATCTAGATGTGTTATCCACTCTCTCCGATCCAATATGCGAGACAATTTTATTGTCTGCTTATATTAATGAAATACCTAATGAATGTTTTAGTAGGATCATCAAAGGCAACATAATCTTATGGCAGCCTATAAAAAATAATAAATGGATTTTTACTTATTCTCATCCTTCTAAAATAACTATCGACTGTAAAGATAGAAATAATATTTTTGATATCAAACTATTCCATACTGGAATATTAACTTTAAATTCAAGTTGTAGAGCCTATGCAGGTCTCACACAATTAATTGCAAAAAGTAATCTCATCACAGAATATGTTAACCCTATTCCAACTTTAAATATTGTCGATGACAATTGCTGTAATATGAAAAAATATAATGAAACTTTAAATGAACTTGAACCGATAAATTTAATTAACTTGCAACACGATGACATTAATTTGGCATCTCATAAAATCGACCAATTCAATGACGATCTTAAATCATATAATTCAAAGCCACTCATTATTAAACATTCAACAAAATTTCAAATTGTTATCTATACGTTATCTGCTATGCTAACTATTTTTATTGTTTACAAACTATTGAAATGTTGTAAATTCTTTAGAATAATTAATTCTTACTTTTTAAATAATGACGACGATAATAAATGTTGTGTCAGGATATATAATCAATGTAACAATCCTAGACGATCCACTACAAGGATCCAACCAAGTATGACATTCAGAAATTTAACAAATCTGGAAAACGAAGATGTACCTCTTCAAGATCTATCTTCAAGTGAAAATAATTTGAAGTATAATTACAGCAACTAAACTTAAAAAACCGTTGCTTTCATTTTAAGGGGGGAGATATGTTATAATCCCAGCCTATGCTATAAATCTAAGTAATTAAAGTCAACCTTTATTTCTTTCTACATCTTAATATTACTGTTAATCTTAGCCGGTGCCCCAAAAGTAAGCTATAATGGCAAACATTCATTTCTTCGGCACTTTTAAAAGGAACCCTATTATTTTGGGAAACCAATCGATGATGCAATATTCAAATTAGTCACATGACCCTTTTTTGCATCTTAGGGATTAAAGTCCACAAAGCTCTCACGGTCCCAGAGACCCGGAATACTATATAAGCAGGAACAAGTTGTTCCCCTATGTTCACAATTAACATCACTTGTGCTGCTTACACGCTGCACCTCTACGCATTATTGTCATTGTCATTTAATTAATGTACTTATCATTTAATTAAGTAAATAAGTGTACTTCTATCTAAATAAAGTAATTCAACTAAATCTATAAAGTTGTTATTGTGTGGAATCCATATATTCACCTCAAGATACTTACACACTGGAACTAGTATCACCCCAAGATACTTACACACTTACACCTGCAGATCTTACATACACATCCTCAGTGTCCAGATCTCTAAATTATATATCAACCACGAAGAGAACTTCTCGACAACCGCTCGCCGTACAGAGTTAAGTTTTTATTTACTGCGCCTCAACCGAGGGTCGTAGCAATGCTCTTATTGCTTACGCCCACGTCGCCATTGTCACAGATTGTCAGTGATATTAATGTAAGGTAATAAAGGCTTTAAGTATTCATTTCGTGGCATAAAAATAACAATATGTCGTGATGGATAATTGGGTTGAAGGCTTGGTATCAAATATAACAGAACAAAGCTTAATCTTACAACCTAGTACAAAAAAGGAGTTGACGTGATCACCACTTTTGTAACACTTTATTACCTTAGAATACACACATGTAGACTAGGTTTATTTAAGTTTTAAATGTTACTAGAGTAATACAATATTTTTATTTGTTTATTAGTTTCAATTGCAAAGTTTTTACATGTATTGTATAAGTATAAATTCAATTCTTTTCACAGTCCTGCAGTATAATTTTTATACTTTTGTATTTAGTTTCAAGTTGTCTTTACATCGTTTTCATAATGTTTGTAAGTCGAATATAACTTTTTTTTCTCAGTCATGTTTTTACTTTTGTTTTAAATGTATTCATTTCCGATATTTTTTTGTTTGATAATGTAGCGAATATTTACAGTCAAAGTATTGAAATCGGTTCGTATTATACTTCGTTACCTAGGAAATACCAGTAAAAAGTTAAAACAAAAAAAATATTTATTTATTTTATTGATACATGATTTAGAGAGTACATGTGGTTTTTTGAGATATTTCACCCTCTATGCTAAGAGATGACCCTTTACAGTTTGCGGACAAATATCTATATTAGCGGTGTGGTACAAAGCTGATTTAGCACTAAACTTTGGTTAGATAGCATTCGGCAATGTATACAACGCCTAACGCATGTAATGCAATTACCTGAATATTGCGCGGAATACCCAGGTGAAGTGTAAAAATAAAACGTTCTTGTAAATTGTTTAAGTATTCTGTATAATGTCAAGATTTCACACTACACTTGTAACATTTGTACATGTGTTAGTAGGCAGGTACCTAATAAACGTCGCCTCCGAAAGAGGAAACATAACTTGTGAATATTCCAATTCATGATTCCACTAGTAAAAAAAAAAACAACTGTGTTATGGCATTGCAGTTTCCTGCCACAAGTTGGGAGAGGAAAGCAATTAAAAACCAGCACACACTATTGTGTCATTGTGTGATTGTGTCAGCGCTCTATTAGCAGCAGACACATACCTGGAAGGATGACGAACCTCGTGCTGGCACTGTTGGTGGACGCGGTGGACTCTCTCGCTGCAGCAGCTGGTCCAGTTTCCTCACCACCTTGGATTCTTGCTGCAGAGTCTCCATCCTCTACCTTCGTCGAATGTCACAGCGGTGCTGCCAAGGTCTGGAATCCATGAGAGGACATTGTGTCAGCGCTCTATTAGCAGCAGACACATACCTGGAAGGATGACGAATCTCGTGCTGGCACTGTTGGTGGACGCGGTGGACTCTCTCGCTGCAGCAGCTGGTCCAGTTTCCTCACCACATAGGATTCTTGCAGCAGACTCTCCATCTCCGTGTCACCTGTTTCTGTACTTCATTTTATTTAACTTAATTTCAATTTCAATTTGTAATATTTATATTTTTTTTGTAATATCTGCATTAACTGTACAGCGCCCCTGAGGTGATATTTCGCAAAAGCGGCGCTATAAAAATCATCCAATAAATAAATAAATAAATAAACACTATGTTTTTGTTTACAACCTACGGGTTGCCAACATGTTTCTAGCGTAGTTCTAACGGTCAAAAGATGTCAATTAAATTATATTGCCATCCGACTTATACTTATAAAGGATATAGAGCCGGGCATTTCCTAGGCACGCCTATACCTATCTACGTTGTCACTAACAACATATGAAGTCTAAAATTAAATTTATTTTCTAATAATCAATTGAAACTTCAACCCGTGAGCAGGATTCACTAGCACATTTTGCAATCAATAATATGGAAAAATATTTAAAAAACTTTTTGCAACCGATCATTAAAACATCAATAGATAACATTAGAGTTTGCGATGAAAAAAAGTATGTTTATAAAATAGACTGCATAGAGTTAAAATATTTTATCTCCATGAAACATAATAGTGAGAAAACTGAGTTTGAAGATCTGTAAACCTGGAAATATTAGATTTTGTGATATAAAAATTATTTTTTAGTTTCATATTACAGTATCTATGTCTTACGTAAATACAATATTTTG
The DNA here is from genome assembly GCA_026573805.1 of Hesperophylax magnus. Classification (NCBI taxonomy): domain Eukaryota; kingdom Metazoa; phylum Arthropoda; class Insecta; order Trichoptera; family Limnephilidae; genus Hesperophylax; species Hesperophylax magnus. The sequence goes on from JAIUSX010000002.1 coordinate 12,785,023, forward strand.
GCATGGAATTTTTTTTAGCATAGAATAATATAATTGTTAAGGAGATACAATATATGTGGTCATAAATACATAGAGTGTAGGATTTGCAATATACAGGGTTTTCTAATAAGAGGTGTTATTTTGATAATCAATCGTAAAAAAATCAATGGTTTCTTTGCTTGTGTGGGACGTAGCGCCGTTTTGTTGAAAGTAAACGTTGTCCAGATCAATACCATCCAATTCCGGACATAACAAATCATTAATCATCTCTCGATAGCGCAATCCATTCACCGTAACTGTTGCTCCAGCCTCATTTTCGAAAAAGTAAGGTCCAATGACTCCGCCGGACCATAAACCGCACCAAACAGTCACACGTTGAGGATAGAGAGGCTTTTCAACAATAATTCTTGGGTTTTCCGAGCCCCAGATGCGAAAAATTTTGCTTGTTGACGAAACCACCGAGGTGGAAATGGGCCTCATCACTCAAGATGATTTGCATTTGATTCACTCAAGTGAATTTTAATAATTTCAATGCGTTGTTGAAGCGTGTATCGTTCCATTTTTATTAATGGCGTAATTTCTACTTGTCAAATGCCAAAAAATGACAGCTTCAAAAGTAACATCTACCGAAATAGCGGGCTATTCAAAATAACAACACTTATTGGAAAACCCTGTATTTGAATATTTATATCTTGGGGACGGTAGGTTTAGTAGATACAATATTTTAACCCATTAAAATAAAGGCTGTCTTTGGTACATTTCAGTACTTAACTCATTTTTGACCAAAATTGGAGATACAACAATGTAACTCCAAGCCATCGAGATAGTCATATAAGTAAATAAGCTCCATTCAGATCTTAGTAAAATGTTCAGAAGTGCAGCTTTTGATCGTTTTTTTCTTAAAACTCTATTTTAGTTTGACGTTTATATTTGGAGAATACACGGCTCTTCATTTTCAAGCACATGAAATTTCTAAGATGTTAAAATGCATTACTATTTGTTATAAAAAATATGTACTTATTTGTAAAATGATAGTTTTACTCTGTAAATAACTTAAGTTTCCAGTTGTTGTATACAAGTACACTCCTACCACTTCCATAAAATTCTAATCAGGATGACAAAAATTAATTATAAACATTTCAATAACACCCATTATACTCCTATTCTGAGTGAGGCTTTATAGTGTTGCATATAGGAACAGGTATACCTACATATAATTATTTTGTATTAATATAAGCCTTTATCAAAAATGTATTCGAATGTATATAATACGGCATTTTATGACGTCATTATGTGTATAAAATGTCGCATAAGTCAATAAAATCCATAGACATTAAATAAGTATCCATAAATGTATTGATAAGTTGGATTATTTTTCAGATGGAGCTGGCTTCGTTATTTGTGGGTAGAAACATGGTATCGAATTGTATTTATAGAGTTAAGTCAAATAGACAATTTTATTGGTAATAAAATAAGCCAATAATGGTTTGAAATTTCACACTCGGAAATAATTCGTTAAAATTCAACCGTCTTTACAGATACGCTCTTACCTGAGAATTCTTCGCATATTTAGGCTGTTTCTTTGTGTGAATTTATGAACAGTTCGAGCGATTTTTGGCATTTTAAAGCGATGCCATACGTAGTAATGCAAAATAATGTGTTTTTGGTTTGAAAATTTGGTCGCCTAGAAATGTTTCAGATGCTTTAATTAAATACGGCGAGTAGAATACATCTTGTCCTTTGAAATAATCGAGTATTTTTTAGATAAGTCTTTTTACAAGCCCAGAAAAAAATAATGCATAGGCCTATGAAAACTGCTTTAAAGTTCAAAATCTCCTACTTACGAACCCATTTTCGGTTATGATTTTATTGCATAATGCGGCAAATTAAGTTATTTATAAAATGATCGGAAAAAATTAAATATTTATGTCTGAACATCCACAAAATAAAATAAAAGGCCCTTTTTGGCCATGTTTTTTTCTTGCATAAATCAAAACAGGCGGATGCTGTAAGCGGGAATTTAAACCTTATCGCCATCTACGTAAGGGTTGTTATTGATAGCGGCTCAATTTAAAATATTACACGACGTAGTGCATCGCCTTAAGGCAAGTTTGCAAAAATGTGCCAAATTTATAGAATGAAAAAATATGGAATAAACATCAAAATGTAGGTGGATTCATTGGCTTTAAACCGCAGTAAGTCGTTCATGTTTCCATATTTATATTTTGAAGAACGGTATTAATTAAATAATATGGTAAATGTGTATAGAATCGCTCGAGTGGCTGTAAGTTTGTAAAGAAAACCCACTCGTAATAATAACATAGAAACGAACAATTGTTTGATATTTCTTGTTTTAATTCTATGTGAACGAAGAGCAACTAGCTGATTTTGGGTACCAGTCCTCTAATTATACCTAGTTAAGTGGCTGAAGAACAATTTCATAATGAGAAAAATTCACATAGAAGATATACCTGCCTACCTAGCTATATAATTATTATTTCATATCTGAGAGTATAATGCTGAAAATGTAATTAATTTAAAATTGAGTTAAAATTATTGCAGAACTCATATTGAAAATTTATAGAAGTTATTGGTATCATAATCGGTTGGAGGCTAGAATGGTAGTTGGAAGGATCTATCGAGATCGATTCCCACAGTCAAAAAAGGTGACTTGTAAGTGAAAATGTATAATATCCTACACAATACATGTGAATTGTAAATAATAAAAAATATTGCTAATTTATTAAAAATCTTGTCGAATTATTCGTATTTCTGTTAAAAACGGGACTGCTGGCCTTTTAACGAATGAATTGATAGATTTCCTAAAAAATCAGTAAAACACGAATGTGTTAATAAAAGGATAACACTGCACGGTGGCGAAAACTTCTCACTCTATTTCCAAAGGGAGTAACTATGTAAATAAAAAAATGATTTTAAGAGGAAGCTACAAGCCAAAAATGTGTATATTCTTGGTATTCCTTATATTGTAGGTAATAGGCATTAAAATCGCTTGACAAACGGAGTCTAGAAACGTTCGATTTCAGGCACAAAACTGGTTTTTAATTATTTTGATATAATTTTATAAGAAGCAAAAAAGTTAATAAAGTGAAACTGTCACAGATAATCTTAGCTTTAATACTGTTTTTTTTTTAATTGTTTCCTTTACGCGTTCATACATTTCAATAGAAAAAAAAAATTTTAGTAGTTTACATTTATATTTTTTATAGAATAATTTTTTATTTTATTTGTATTCTACTCAAGCGAAACGATAGGAAAACCTTCAATTTATCTAAATAATATTTTTGGTATTCGTAATGTACACCATTTCGTTATAAAGATTAATCGATTAATTAAAATAGTGATTTAGCATTAAGCTTCGCCTTAACGCAATTGTTCCGCGTTCTTGAGGAATACAGCGACCCATGGTTAGTTAACGCCTATTCTGCTTTGTTTACATCACAAATCTCAAAGTCGTGATGACATAATACTAATATTTGCAACAATGAGAGCATCTTCCGATAGAGTGATGATTTTTGCACCATGTATTATGGCATTTCCATTTACTTGAAAGAGGGAGAATTTTCAACAAAAATATTTGTTTAAACATAAGCTGAATCTTCATGGTTAAATCCTAGGATTTACGATTTCATTCAAACAAAAGCCACAGTGTAACAGAATCTTGATAGATTTGAAAGGATTTTGTGTTGATTCTTTGACAAGGATGAGTCGCCCTGTTACCCGGTGCCCTCGACCGGGCCGGTTCTTAGAAAAAAGGTCTAAGCGAGAAGCAGGCTGTTCACCTTGAGACAGCGTGTCCGACTGTATCCAGTATCGATACAGGTACCAGGTGAACATCTACCTGCACTAATGTTTGGGGCAGCTTCCATACTACTAATGCCATTCAAAGCAGACGTATAATATTATACACACCACGAAGGATCGCAACGGTTGGCTAAATCTATCGTGGGTGATTCACGGCTTAAAAATAGACTTGAATTGGACACGGTATTATTTTCTAATGGATGTAGAGAAAGCAAAGTATTTGTTTGTTTGATGAAGAATTTTAAAGTTCAGTTTGAAAATACACTTAGAATATAAATCAAAAACTTTAATGGGTTCATTTTATCGTATATTTTTATAGGTTAGGCAGCACTTTGTCATTGATGTGGGTAAAATATAAGAAATTATTAATTAGGGTAACAGCTCGCATACATTGTGGAATTTGTTAACGCATTGTCAACACCAAACGTAAAATTACAAAATTTTAATGGTTAAACTTGTATATACCTACTGATTAAAGAGGCATTAAAATTAAAGTGCATATCTAATGATAACAACCTTTAACTCTATACGAAAAATGGGGGAAACAAAAAACATTTCAGATACAAAATGAAAAGTTGGATTAAAGAATTAAAAAAAGGTAATATAACAAAAAAATAGGTAAAATAATAAAACATATATACGTAATACACAATACCATTACAATACTTCATTATATTACATATACATACCTCATCATGTTTGCCTTTTTTTTTCATTACCGCCTTTATTTTATTTATTCTCACTTTTATTTCAATTTATTATTCTATTATTATTTTTATTGTATTGTAAAATGGGGCCTCAGCACTTGTAAATCACCAAGTGAGGCCCACATTATCAAATAATCTTTTAAAATATGTAAAATTATTGTATGAAATAAATAAATATCTAGCAATAATATGATTGCAATCGAATGTTTTATCACCTATGCTTATATTCTCATTTACCATGGTTACCTTTCCTTGTATATCCGATATTCTTCTACTAGAGAATGGAAAAGCTTTTAGTCTAGACCAATGATACTCAACCTTTTTCTTCTGCGGGCCACATTCATATGTTTGTAAAGCTACGCGGGCCGCAACACTATACTGGTATGACAACCATTTGAGTAACCATCAGTGTTGCCAACGGATCTTGGCCTAATGTCGCCGATTTTCAGTTGCAGTAATTCTAATGAACTCACATAAATTCTGCCCACATAGATTCCCCCTTTTATTATTCGAAATCCATGGGGGGGGGGGGTTGTTAAAGAATTTCTGTAAAACAACATAATTCTCCACAAAAAAAAAATAATTCCGCACAGCCAAAAACATCATATGTAATTCCCTACAACAATTTTTCGAAATCCATGGGTTGTTTAAAAGGTAAGTTCAAGAGGTTTTTTATGTTTAATAGCCTAAATGTCGTTGTTGTGTTGCCTTCGTTGGCAACACTTGTAACCATTTAACTTTGGAGTTGTCAAAAATTTATGTGTTGCCACGAGCAAAATTATTTGCGCGCATATTTGTCTGTCAAATCTTTGTTTTTTGGAGATAGATCTAGCGTATGCAGTAGCAATACTCTTATACCAGATCTGATGTTGACACGACAACGACTATCCTCTTCGGGTTTCAATGTCTGTACGTCAAAGTCGCAATTAATCTCAAATTAACGTAATATAGAATGCCAGATTTTGTAAATCATGTTCCTGATATTAAATGTATTGAGGGCCGCACAAAATAGCTTGGCGGGCCGCAGGTTGAGTATGACTGGTCTAGACTTTGTCATTTGTACAAGGTGGGGCAAAAGTAATGTCATAATGTGAATTGGCTGCAGTTTTGTTAAAAAATAAAAAATGGGCTCTATTTATTTGAAAGTGTAAAATTAATGACATTAAGTTGAAAAAATGGTATCGGTCAAATGACCCACCTCCCGAGTTGATGCACATTTGTGCTTGTTTTACGGCATTTTGAATTATTTCTCGCGCAACATCTGGGGGCAAAAGTAATGTCATAATATGAATTGGCTGCCATTTTGTTAGAAATTAAAAAAAATGGTCTCTGTTTTCACGTTTATTTGAAGGTGTAAAATTAGTTAAGTTGAAAAAATGATATCACATGGTACAGGACGATGAGGAAAACGACGACGAAATTCACACTGCGTTTAAACAACAGACCGGAAATTGGTCAAATAAGCAGTAACAATAATTCCGCTTTCTTCAGGTGTGTATCGCTTCATTGCTTGTTGTCAACTAATTCTCTATCTGTCTACAGCATAAATGTCAAAGCACAGTGACATTTGACGCCAATTGAAAAAATTATGGTCCTTTCACATTATGACATTACTTTTGCCCCATCTTGTACTTTTACCTTCGAGCCTTCTGTAACGAAGACTCAAGTCGTGTGATAGCAACGGGCGGCTAAGCGAGAAACTCAACCATAACCTGAAATATTAATACTACAGAAGTAGAATAATAATTTAATAGAGCAACAATAGTCGCCTGCAAAGTCCACTTTCTATTAAATTTATAACAGCGTTATAATCAAACATATTAAATTAAGTGTGCGATTAATCCGGAACTAATTTGTTGAATTTGCCCCGGCGAACTATTGTGTCTATAAAACCTAAGGAAACAACTTTAACCTTTCGGAGTAATTCTAACGGGTAAGCTTTATTTTGCAACGTGTGGTTGTACCAACTAATACCTACTGACATTGCCGTGTTTATTATTGGATTTGAACACTGTTGTACTACCAACTATTACAAACGTTTCACTAAGGAGCTAACTAAAAGGATATATTTTACTCGTGAGCTAAGTTTGTATGTCTATAAACTATAAACCATTTCTAGATCCTGTCAATAAGTTATTTTCACCATTATTTTTTACTCTCGTCTTACCAGCCAGTGGCAGTTTTTATGTCATAATGACATTGTAGCCAGTTGGAACAGTTTCGGAATGTGCGGTTTTTAAAATCAATAATTATTAATGATTGCACATTTTATAACAATTAACAGATACAGAAATATGAGCTTTAGATCTTCCACTCATTTTTAACGGTATTCATAGTTTGTGATAATACCCCGTTGCTAAATACTTAAATGCTACATCAAAGGTGCCGAACTATGCCGGAAATTAAAATTGTATAATCATTAAACATGATTGGTACAACACAAATAATAATTATACAAAAAAAATTCTGATACGTACAGGGCCACATTCAAACGAGGTCTCTAATGCTGCAAGAATGTTTGTAGGCAGCCAATTATACCGGCGCCTATAAGCCAAGCACCTAGCACCTACCTTCCTACCTACCTAAGGATTGTTGGATTAATAATCTACTAGCAAAGCCCTGTTTATATTTCGACCGTTTGGTATTTCATCTGTCTGGTAAATCTGCTGCATCCACATTATCATTCAAGCAAGCCCTACTTTTGAGTAGATGGCTAACTTTGACTAGCTGGCTAACTTTGTCTGAGCTTTTCAATATTATGGTGCATAGGTACCTGCCCGAAGAAAGTTTGAAAAAAGAATTTTCATTGAAACAAATTGTATAATAATTTATTTGAATTTTTTTAAGTTACATAAAACAAAATACATGGTTTGTTATTAAGTAGGTAGGTATTTAAGTACCTACTTACAAATCTTATGATTTCAACAGAAATTTTGGTTTCGAATAAGAGAAAATAATTAGAAGCAACCTTTTTTGTTATTTTTGTTATTTGTTTTTGGGGTGTTATGCCGTGTTGCGCTAACTCCTTCTTTAGCCAACGTTTCGGACAGCATTGCAGTGTCCATCATCAGGGCAGATGTGTTATTTGAACGACCTGAAGCAACCTGTTTTGGACGCAAGGTCTACTTTTCACAGAACTATTAGATATTTAGTATCTACATAATACCCATAAAGACTATTGATTTTAATTACCAAAACACATGCAAAAGCAGAAGAAAGGCGCCAATTACTGCATATAATGATAATTTTGTAGATGATTGGCAGTGGAATGCAAAATTAAAGCCATATTAAAAAAAATATATATATATATAATACTCTCCCAACTCCAAGCTAAATGTTGAGCCATTTCGCTACCAAGACTGTTTCCATGCAGGCTGTCATATTAATTTGCAATTTTCCTACAGTTACTTAAGAGGATCGGCAGCGCGGCTTTTTTCACACGAAACTTAAATTTGGATTTGAGGCCAAAATACTTAACCAAACTGAATGTTTAATCAAAAGGTGTAGCAAATATTTAGTATGGATATGTGCTACTTTATTAAATAATTCATTTTTTCGTGATTTTGGAGGCAACTCTACCAATTTTTTGTGAGTTTATATTAATTATTATTAAAAAAGTAATTTTGCCCAATCTTTTACACTAATAAAATAAATTATAAAATTTTTAAAAAATTATGAAAAACTTGTTTTTGTGTCAAAATTTTATAGTCATATTCTACAAATTTAGTGTTCCCAATTAAGTCGGGCATTTGTATTAGTAGAATTTAAGCCCATCTAAATGCTTTTTAAATATTTTTTATTTCAAATTTAAAAATTTAATCATATTTACAAAGTAGGTAGGATCATTTTTTAAATAATCGTTAACTCACACTAATTTCCAAAGTTGCCTCTTGTTGGGAAGTAAGAGCTTCATAGATGCACGCACAGATGGCAGTGCATAGAGCTTGCGTGGAAGTCCGCAAGATGGAGCCAGTGGCCAGTAGTCGCCAGGGCCAGTGGGAAGACTCCCAGAGAAACGTACTGTTTCAGATTCCAATTAGCCAGCTTCTAGTTAGGTCGGCTATCGAGTCACCATTATATTACGAGGAGTATTAATAAATCCCTGATTAATATAAAAGAACCATTTATTTACAAACTCCTTCCAAGACGAGTTGGAGTTTGTACGAATACAACACCTCTAAACATAAATCGTATTATTCAATGGCCTTTATTTCATAATTTGTTATACATGTAAATAAAGTACCATATATCCGTACTAGATATTTGCAATACTTTTGATTGAAAAAATAATTATTCAGTTTTGGTGAAGTAATTTGGCCACAAATCGAAATTTAAGTTTTGTATAAAAAAGGCAAGGAAGCCGTTCCTCTTACCGCTAATACAACATAAATAACCACATATTCTAATCAAAGATTTATACTGTTTAAAGAAGCAATGTTTTATTCAATAGACCAGAAATTATTAATTAAAATTCTCAAGGAACCTACATAACTAATCATTAGAAAATATGAAGCCGAAGAAAAAACGTAATTAAACAAATGGAGTACTGCGATAGATGTATATCACGATAGAAAATGACGTAAACGTTGGATTCCATGAATACATTAGAGTGAAAATATGAATCATTTAGATACGCATGCTTCTTGCTTCGTTATTTAATTTCTCTTTTGTTAATAAATTAATAAAATGTAATATTTAGATTAATCAAAGCAACAAACAGGCATTCTACTTTTACTTCCGTAATGCATAATGAGGTAGTTGGTAACTCCTTTATGCACAACGAAGTCAAAAGTTTCAAGGATTTCTCCATTCGAATCGCTTTAGCGACCAGCTCAGGTTGAGATCATATATCTACCTACTCGGAACTACCGAATGCACGACCTCGACGTTACAAATAATGCCGGTAATTGGTGTGCATAATTTCAGTACATAATTTTTACATTAAAAAAATAAGAGAATCTACTGACTAAATATGTTTGTACAAAATTGTTGACAATACGCTTGAAACCACTCACTGTCGAAGTAATATTCACATTGATTTTCCTAATAGACGTTGTTTAAGGAGTCATAAAACATTTCATCTTAAGTATTTAATAAAAATAAACCTTGTATAATGTCGTAGAATTTGACGATATAGACATTTTTATAAATAGCATCGTATATTTTTAAAAACTTTTGCTAATTTTATTGGCTATAAGCTAATATGATAACACGGTGAAAGTAAGTATTTGAACTAAAAAATATGTTGTTCTTTATTATATTTTATTTTCTTTTTTTCTTCTCGTTCTCTGTACTTATACTTACTATGTTTCATTATGCTAATTTTTATATCCACCTAGTAACAACTAAACCTTGATTTACTCATGCTGTTAAAATTTTTAGTGGGAATGTTAATATATATACTCATCCCAATGGAAATTTCATTAAAGTAATCATTGTTAACAATCCGTTAATATTTTAAACAATAAATAAATATGCGTAAGCAATATTAATTAAAAACCATCATCAAGTAAACATTATTTAGCAGGATGTTGTTTTAATACTTTACATAAAAATACAGGGAAGAATAAAATTTAAGAGGATCAGAAATTCTATCACAATACAACGAAAAATTCAATCTTAAGTGATTCAGAGCAATATTCCGGTTTCCGCATAAATTGGGTTTTTGTAGTTTTAGCAAGGATTGAAAATGGCAACAAGATTGCGAAACCAACGATTCGATAATATAATCAGTCATAAAATAAACATCCCGAAATCGTTAGTAACATTTAAATATACTCAGATGATAAGATACAAATAAAAGTTTCATGACATTTCCAATACCTGTTTTGTTCTCTGCATATCCGTTGTGGTGGTCGGGCACTCTGGGCGCGGGCTGCTGGGGCGGGGGCGGGGGCGGCGCGGGGAGCGTCGGAGCGGGGGACTCGGGGGCCTGCGTCAAGTTCCCCGTCCGGCGCTTCCTGATGCCGTACGTGTGCACCGGCACTATCAGCTTGGGCCGGGGGATGGAGAAGTCAGAGTCCGAGTCGCCTCCACTCGAGGAGCTCCTCGGCTTCCCCGCGTCCCCGTTAACAACCACGCCGTTCTCACTGCCCCGAGGGTTGAAATCGTATTTGCCTATCTGTTCATTCGGCCGGTCGTCGATATAACTTTTCACTCGCACGGTGTTGTATTTCTGCAGAACAGGATTCTTACTTTTCTTCCGAAGAGCAGAAACGACTTTCTCCGATATTCCATTTGTTCGCTGCGGTGCGTGGAAACTGTTGATTAACTTGTCACTGAACGTATCCCGGTGAAGCCCGTTTATCTCCGTGTAGTCGCCAGTAGACTCAGCGGAGTATCGAGACTGCATCAAGTTCACTTGCTCGATGGGAGAGATCGTCCTTTTGGGTTGAGTCACGGTGACTCCGTGCGCCATGGGGCCGCCTACGTCATCGTAGATGAATTGTCCGTCGCCGTTGCCACTGAACGCTAGGGGCCTACTGTCGCTCTTCAGTCGCAGTGACTTGGAACGGTTCGCCGGTTTGCCCGCAAAGTTCCCGTTCACCTTTTTCTCCGACACGAACAATCTAGTATCTAAATAACTTTTCCCACGAGAGAACGGTTCATTATCGGCTTTGTCAGCGAGCACACGCCTCTCGTACGCATCGAGCGGATCATCACAAGCGGTAGGTAAATGTTCGTCGGACTCTGAGTTGTCTCCGTAGTGACCGCCATAACGCGGCGTTATGTTATGAAATCCATTCAAATTTCCATTCGACTTAACCGCATTGTAGCTGACGATCGACTTTCGATAATCGACGTCATTGTCCGTGGGAGAGTATGCCTTGTGACGCTCGGCGACCTCGTCTCTGTGTGTGGAGCGGGGCGGCGGGAGGGGGGGCGACGAGGAGGCGCTCGAGTGGCCGCTAGAGGAGGATGAAGGGAAGCCGTTCCTGGACTCCCTGCTGGGGGCGGTGGTTCTGGGCGCGGGGGTGGGTGGCTTTCTGTCACTGTGATTCATCAGAGGCAAGCTTTTCTTCCCATAAGAGAACCCTCCGTACTTCGGCGGAGACGCTTCCTGCTGACTCAGTCTGGAATAGTAGTCATAATAGCTTTCCGTATTGGGATCGGGTTCAATAACGCTGTATAAATGTTTACTCATGTCGGGCGGGTTAGGGGTATCATACGCGTCATGTTTTCTCTGTCTTTGAAGATATTTTTTAGAATCTCTCCTCTGGGGGGTTGCGGGAGCCTCAGGGGGTGACCCATTATTTTCATCAACATCCCACTCTTTATATTGCCTGCGTTTAATTCTTCTAAGGGTCGAGGGTTTGTATCCGTTGAAGCCCTTAAAACTGAAGCTAGGCTGTAGTTTCCTTTGACTAGAGATAATTTCGTTGCTTGCTCTGGTTTGTTCTTCTATGTGATTTTGGTATTTGGCTAGTTGGGATATTTTCATATCATCGAAATCTCCGCTTAATCTAGTTTCTCCCGCATAGTCTGATTCATTAGCTTCGAAGTCTTTCAATGAAGGTCTGGCTACATCTCGACAGGATTTGCTCCTGGCAATAGAACTGTTGCGAGCTGATTTGGTGTAATTAGGAGTGACAGGGAGGTGGTCGTCCTCGGGCTCCCAGGAGCCGGGGGGCGTGCTGCCCGCGAGGTGGCGGTGCGTGTCTACCCAGTTGGCGGCGTACACCATCTCCATGGTTCTATCTCCCATGGCCATCCAAGGATCGTCCATGATCGCCTTTCCAGGGAACTGTTTAATCTTCATGATTGTTTGTCGGCCTAATGAATTAACATGTCTGTCTTTTCAACTCGCACTACATTATTTATTTACGAAAAGAGTGTTTAAAGCACAATCACTTTCATATTTATCAACTCTATAATAATCTAGAGATACGCCACAAAAATTATAATTGCGAAATTAATTCCGTAGAAAGGAATAACTTTGTGGTTTGACACAATATTCAAAATAAACACTCACTTCTTAAGAATCACAAAAAATTCGTGATTTGTACAAAATGAATCACAAAATTAACATTTTTTAAGAAGTGAGTGGTATTTCATAAATATTTATTTTTTGTTTTTATTTTATAAGAAGTGATGGTAAGTCTTTACTTTACTCTATGTAGACTTCGGTACTTTAATAGGGAATGGATAGATAGAAAGGGGATATACGCCAAGTATGTGACTGCACTGCCGACAAAGAGCGAGTTATTTGACCGGTATTTGACGTGTTTCTCACCTGAGAGAGCTGGAGTCAGGGGAGGGGTGGGGTTGTCCGGCAGAGAACAATGAACAGGTAAATGATGACATACCTTTGATTCACAAGCGTCCATTCTTTCTCGTTCCTATTAGTATTAAACTTTACGAATGATTTACTATTAACATACTCTCACGGCTCTCGGGCTGTATTGTATTGTTCGTATCCCATAACTAATTTGTGGAACACTCACCACAGATAAAATAATTTATGTATGGAAGCTACGAATTACATTCGTCGGCTATCTACATTTACCTTCCATTGTACTACCTTATTCTACGCTTCGAAGCATAAACTATATTTCTTCTGTTTTTCCATAATCTGTTCTTAGAACTCACGTGAGAACCGGATCAATCAATACTGCAGGAGTTCTTTAAAAAGTCTGGTTAAGGGTATTTTAGTTTAAAATTATGATAATGTAAATAAATGTACAAAGGAAGTTACACAAGTCAAACTATCCGAAATCAGCATGGCTGTCTATCTTGGCATTTCCTATTGCGTGCTATATCTACCCGATTTCAACAGCTATTTGACGGATAAATTTTAATCTAAAAATTTGATCTTTTTAAAACCAGCGGGAGTCAATGATTTCAAATCGGTAACCTGCCAAGGACAAGAGAGTATATTATGTTCAATCAAGAATATAGTTTCTAGTAGAGAAGGTTTTTTATAATTTGTTCGCAGAAATCGTGATGCAAACTGAAAAGCTGGCCAGCAATTAGTATTGAACGATGCCGCATTGAGAAGCAGAAAAAGAGCGCGAGGTATGACTTTATACTAGTGTTCATTTAGAATCCCGTTTAAATTGGACTCGAATCCATAGCGTTAAATCAAGACGACCTATTTGCAGAGCTAGCTTGTAAATGAAGTTCAAACATAGAACTACTAAATTACAATGGGAATGTAAAGGTTATTTACGATTTAACGCAAGACGTCGTGAACATGTCATAAATTAAAATTAATACATCATAAAAAGCAAGATATTAAGACCAGATATAACCTACGACTGTTATAAACCTTGATTCATAATATGATTGAGTTTGAGGAAGGTTATTTTCATGCTATCATATTATTGGGAACATGAAGTTTGTTTCATTATCCGTGGCATTGAAAATTGCATTGAAATATAAAATGAAACGTGATCATGGAATGATTAAGTCCTCACCAACATAGTTCAAACAATGGAGGAGTTCATAGGAATTGAATAGAATAAAGGAATAAAAATACAGATAAATAAGATAATACTATTATAGTTATTTGTAATTCACATCAATTCGTGGGATCAGTTTGACTTCCTTCGCCAAAACCTATACAAGTAAATCCAACAGTACCTTGAAGGAAAGTTTCGTGTTTGCACTTTATTGAATTAATCTACACATCTGTGTCGAAATAGATCGGAAGTTATTTTTAATTTGCAACTACACAATACAACGATAACAAACGAAATTGTGAATTTAATTTACTTATATTATACGTTATACCTATATCATGTACAAACTATGCCATTGAAACTAATTTAAAAAAGGAAATAACGGAAAGTATTGACACTAAATCGTGCCGACAAAGAACTGAATTCAGATCCGAAGGCGAACCTGTAAGTTTGTCAGGAAATTGTACAGGGTTTTCCAATAAGAGGTGTTATTTTGAATAGCCCGCTATTTCGGTAGATGTTACTTTTGAAGCTGTCATTTTTTGACATTTGACAAGTAGAAACTACGCCATTAATAAAAATGGAACGATACACGCTTCAACAACGCATTGAAATTATTAAAATTCACTTGAGTGAATCAAATGCAAATCATCTTGAGTGATGAGGCCCATTTCCACCTCGGTGGCTTCGTCAACAAGCAAAATTGTCGCATCTGAGGCTCGGAAAACCCAAGAGTTATTGTTGAAAAGCCTCTCTATCCTCAACGTGTGACTGTTTGGTGCGGTTTATGGTCCGGCGGAGTTATTGGACCTTACTTTTTCGAAAATGAGTCTAGAGCAACAGTTACGGTGAATGGATTGCGCTATCGAGAGATGATTAATGATTTTTTATGGCCGGAATTGGATGATATTGATCTGGACAACATTTACTTTCAACAAGGCGGCGCTACGTGCCACACAAGCAACGATACCATTGATCTTTTACGATTGAATATCAAAATAACACCCCTTATTGGAAAACCCTGTATTTATTAAACTCACGTTTACATAACAAATGTAATAACATTAGAAAATTTTAATTTTACATTGCTTTGATATGCATTAATTGTTATCATTCTTGAGAACTGTTCAAATAAATCAATTCCGGTGTTATCTCAGGTGGCCTTTGTAAGATTGTGTTTTCTTATTTTAATTCTTTTGTAGGTAGAATTAATCCAGAGCAGCGCAGCGGAGTGAATTGTCGTAATAGCACATTACGCGATCATCGCATTCCGATGAACAGGTCGAATAGAACGATCTTAATTGCTTTTGGACTGAAATACAAACTACAGCTAGCGCCAAACGGTACACACGATACTGGAGAGATAAACTAAACTGTCCTGATCAAAAAGTTTGACACACTTAACTTAGAAGTCGATAGCGTTAAAAGTGTAGATTTTATGATACAATAAAATCATGGCCGCCTGCAAAATTAAGTCTCTAAAGCTATACATGTGCTGGTAAAGAAAACACTGGTAATTAATTACTGCAGATAACGTCGATAACAGTCAACTCTTAGATCAGCAATATCATCAGCTGTAGGCAGACTGATAGAACCTAAGCGCAAGCCAAATACTAAGTTTGGTGATCGCGCTTTCGGAGTATCTGGGCCGAAGGCTTGGAATAAACTCCCTCCGGAACTAAGATCCATAACAAGTCCAACAGAATTCAGGTCTAAACTAAAAACTTACCTTTTTAAGCTGTCATACCCTTAAATTAAATATACCGTTCCTGAGAGAAAGTCCAGTTATATTCAATTTTCCAACTATGTCCTAAATCCTGTATCTAAATTTCGCTAATAAACAATGAGATAATGTTAATTAAGTGTTAATCTTAAGTGACCTACCAGGTAAGTATTGTACTGTATATTATCTCCATAAATAGTTGGTAATAACATAGATCACTGTAGAAATGTATTATAAATTTGTACAGCGCCCTTGAGGTGATTTTGCACAAAAACGGCGCTATACAAGTCATCCAATTATAATAATTATTATTATTATTATAACCAGTGTGTAGTAGTGCAACTCACAAGTCAGTGGGAACTGTGACTGATGACGTCACTTAACACAAGTACAGTCAGTAGAAAATATTCTCCGTACACAACATGACGTCACAAGTTTAGCTACACCAGGCAAGAAATGTCGGGTTTATGTTTTATCCTCTGCCCGGAGCCTGTAAAACTATAATATAACCATTTATGAAATTTTGCGATGAAGAATAAACATGTTTTAATTTATATGGGTATTGAACCCGCGACTTCTGTGTTTAGAACAAAGAAGCTTACTTTTGGGCCAAAAACTGCTAACGAGAAAACATCATCGTGTACGTAAGATCACCCACATTTTTCAGGTGGTTTCATTTAAGGATGTTGGTTCAAATCCATTACATAAATGGAAGAATGGAAGAAGAAAGAAAGAAGAAGAATCATTTTGACTAGAAGAATAGTTGTTGCGTTATGGGTATAAAATTACATTTGTGACATCATTATCATTTCGCTGCAATTGTTGTTGAATTATTTATAAAACAAGAACACAAATAAATAAATGCTGTATTGTCTGCAGAGCAAGAAGACGTGGGGGTCAGTTTGCGGGTTCATCGATGCCATTATTGCAGCCGGGCAAGTGAGTGTGTACCCTCCGACCTCTGGCGTAGGGTGCACTTTCGCCGGACAGGTCCGACAACTGCAACAAGTCGTTGCACTCGACGCCTAATTAATAACCATAAATTGTGCCGCGTCTGTCGGGATAAGGAACGTTTTATGTTGGGGAAACGCACGAGAAAAAGACGACATGTCCGAAGTGAGGTAATCATTTCGTTAAGAATTGAAGTGACGTGAATTGAGACATTTACGCGGTTATGCGGATGTGGCACTATGGGCACTTACCTACGAACCAGGAAGTGCTATTCACAGTGATTATTTGAAGATTACTAATTGAAAAGCACTATGCAAACGGGATTTCATTGTGACAGTTTCTGAACCATATATCAAGAGTTCTACACAATTCAAATAAAATCATAATGCATAGTAACTACCTACTAGAATAAGAGATGTTTGAATATTATTTTCTTTTCACTACATTGTGTCTTTATAGGAACTCAACTTAACTGTTACTAATCTAATATACCATACTACCGCCTTTGGTGGAACCACGGTGTCCTCTTTGAGAGTGTCGAGGAAGAAACTGTTTTTACTCAAGACGGCAGAATGACACTTAATCAAAAATATGCGACCACCTCATCTACTAAGATGTTCACAAAACACTACTACTAACCTATTTACATATCGACATTGATTATTATTTTTTTCAGTATATTACCTATGTAAAATGTTAGTACGACAAAATAAATCTATATAAATAATAATGTAAGTGTTCGTTTGTTCAAAATCATAAATCTCCGAAAATTCTTCACCGATTGCTTCGAAATTTTCTCACAACGCTGCATTCGAATACGCGTGTGTTTTTTTAATATATTATATAGGTATCACCCATGACAGGTTAAAACAGGCTTTTTGTGAAAAACAGCGCCATCTGTTGGACGTAAAAGCAACACGCGCCATTGTTTTTCTATCTGCTCAGACAGTCGGAACCACAGCAAATCGTAGTGCGGTACATACAATACCTGCTTATATATTAACTTTTTTTTTTTAAATGTGAATCGGCACAAGAATTCAAACAAATTGCTTCCAACCGTCTGAAGCCAGTGAGATTATGGCATCCCCATATGAGGTATATTGTGAGGCTGAGGGTAGTGGTGAGGGAAAGGAGATGAGGAAGAGGAAGGTACCTGGCTATTCAGACCTAGTCACCAAACACGACCAGAGCAACGTTTCAATTATGAATGGTGGTATTACACCAGGGCGATACTGAGAGTATCTTCCACTCTGGAATGTGCCGCAAATATACTATATATTACTCGGAGACTTATTTAAATATAATATGCATTATATATATATATAAACCTTCGAGAAGAAATTCTCTAAATGATAGTGAAAACCTTATCAAAATCCATTGCTTGGTTTAGAAGAACTAAGCGCACAAACAGACAGACGCGGATAGTGACTTTGTATTATACTATTTAAAGATTTTGATTTAATAATCGATGTGAAGTAAAACAAAATAATCAAGCCGGGATTTGAACCCGCGACCTCCAGGTTGCTATTCGAGAACCTTACCCCTCGATCACGGAGGCCCTCAAGAACCTACTAAAATCTCGCGTTTTATCTAAATGGTTGTAGGTACACATGTTTTAATTAGAGACTCATATTAGATATCGAACTTGATGGATGGGTTTAAAAATGGTAAGTGTTTTGAATTAATGAATACTAATTAATGAACTTATCATCTTGAAATTTCTACTCAATCGACTTCTGAATAAATGAAAGTAATTGCTGATACACATCTGTGTATGTACAAAAACCGCACTGATTTTCTTTTAAGCTTACGCCGTGTTTTATAGATTTAGAAATTGTTAAGAACAGGTTGATAAATCAAACAATTAAGAAGAGATATTTAGTAGTGGGAGCAAAAGGATTCTACAATTCATACTTAAGATAAGCCAACGCTTTGTTCCAATTAGTAATTTCCGGAACGTCCTGCCATTAGTCATAATACGCCAACTCCCTTAGGATAAAATCAAGGAAAAGGATAACGAATAAGACCTGCAAGGACAACGCGTCATCGTCGTTATATATGGACAGAATTCCTTACTGGATCTTCTCCTCTTTTCTCACGAGAGAATGGGAGAGTTAACTCAAGGTTGAGTACCTACGTCGAATAAATCGTCAATAAAACGGATTATTGACTCGTGTATCGCTGAGAAACTGAAGAACAGAAGATAAATTGACTGGTATGCAAGCACGAAACAAACAAAAAATGACAATGCACAGTGAATTGGTATTTTTTAAATTCCAACCTTTATTAAGGCGAAGCTTAATGCTAAATCATTTTGATTAATCTTTATAACGAATTGGTGTACATTATGAATACCAAAAAATATACTTTAGATAAATTGAAGGTTTTCGTATCGTTTCGCTTGAGTAGAATACAAATTAAATAATAAATTACTCAATAAAAAATATAAATATAAACTACTAAAAAATATATTTTCACAATAGAAATGAATGGACGCGTAGAGGAAACAATTTTTAAAAAATACAGTATTATTGTTTAGATTATCTGCGACAGTTTCACTTGATTAACTTATTTGTTTTTTTATAAAATAATTTACAAAATAAATAAAAAACGTTTCTAGACTCTGTTTTTCAAACGATTTTAATGCCTATTACCTACAATATAAGGTATACCAAGAATATACACATTTTTGGCTTGTAGCTTCCTCTTAACCAGATTAAAGACATAATTTACATCGGCAATGCTAAAATTCTACTAGCACTTGTTTATTATTTTATTCTGCCCGTAATACATAAAACTTTGCAAGTATTAGAGATAAATTGTGATTCATTAGACATAAAGCACGTGACTCACTCGGTCCTTCAACAAAAGGGTGGGCGACAAAACCAGCTTGCATAAAGTCGCCTGTAACACCAAGTGGGCGTATCATTTTGGAGAAGTTTATTAAATTAAAGGGGGAGTAATTCGCTTTCGTAGTTATTTTTAGATCACGCTCAGAGTTGGCAAAGCGAATACCGGCCAAGAACGGTTTCCAAACTACCGTACTGATTTGGCGACAGAAAAATCCACTTTCAGCTTAAACACAAATTAACTGAGACGGCCGACGACCTAAAAACTCCAGATGTTTTGCTAATGACAAAAACATCTTGACAGCTCGGATGAATAAACGGAATAACTAATACACAGTATACAGACCACGTAGCTTAAAAAAAACGTATTCACTCGGCAGAGTTCAAATATACTTATATTGGTTGAGGCTTACGAGATAAAAAAAAGATTATTTACCATAAGGGGTAGGAACAGGTATAAGCCTCTTTTAAATTTACCTACTATTCTTGAGTGGTATGCGAAATCTGGAAGAGCAAAAAAAGGTTTGATCTTTCACAGGACTAAAAGGAAAGCAGGTGTGGTGTGTGGGTTGTAGTAGGTAATACAGACAACAGCAACACGAACAGATTGAAGGAACGTAATATGCCTTGGGGTAATTTAATACAGGCAAATGCCAATAATGAAGACAGGAACATGTAACGTTTTTAACCTACCCATCAAACTCCTGGATCAAATTATGCCGTCAGTTTTCTTCACGAAAAGAATGTGATGTACAAGTTTAGTAAAAAAGAATATCGCAATATATACAATTTCATGAAAATATCACTAATTTAATAAATTCACTGTCGAATTCCAGTGAACGGAATATTTACGTGATTTTTCACGTATGCAAGTGACTTTGAATATTTGGCGAAGAGAGTTCCTGGTCAAAGTGACCTCTTTTCCTTTAGAATGATTGGACGTGTCGATTGGAAGTGATTTATAATAATTTGACGTAATGTGTACGGTTATAATCTAACAGAGGTGGTTGCGGTACCTGACATCTGACCGACGGCTCTTCGATACGTTTACCGCGAACGTAAAAACAGAATCATGGCAGAATGCTAATTACCCACTCGCCACAGCATCGATAACAAATGGCGCTTACGGTATTTGACGGTTATGTCCTTTTTACAGTAATTAATGTTATAAATATATTAACTACCGATATATAATATGTGAGATAAGTCTTGGCTACCTAATCTATCAATTAATTGGGAAATTTTCTAAAAAAGTTAATTTTTTTGAAAGCTGTATGATTAAATGGTTAGTAATATTCATAATTGGTAATACCTATTTAATAATGTAATCATGTAAACATGGACTGTAGCATTAATATGAACAAAGAATGCTTGTGGGAAAACACACATTTAAGACCAACAGCAAAAATATCTAAAAATGATATTCTTTGTAAAGTGTTCTCGTCATTTCCCACAGTGCTGTATAAAAAGGGCTAGTAAAATTACACAATTTCGAAAAATGAACCTGCATGTTACGCAACTGATAATGAAAACCAAGGCTTATTTTTATCTTTGAAGTAATCACATTTCAAAGGTAAAACATTTGAATTATTTCTTAGATTTTTTTAAAATCACTTGTATCGCCTTTTTAATGGACGGGTTGTTTCACATAATATGAACAATTCATCGAATTTCGAAGTTATTTTTAAGGTCTGTGAAAGTTCCATTCAAGTCCTGTTATTATTTCAGTTTTGTGAAGCATCTGACCCATAATGATATAATAAAGAACTCAAATTGTTGAAATTCTGTGATAATATAATAAATACGTTATATACAGACGAAGGAAGCATTGGTTTCGAAACTTGTTGTTAGGTATGTATTATTAAAATAGTGGTTTAGACAAAGTTAACTACTTTCATTTTATTTAAATTATGCTAAAACAAACACAAAAAGTTCGCGTTCACGTATTTATTCAGCAATGAAAATATTTGATTTTTTTATTAAAAATGAATATTCAAGTGCATTATTTAACTTCTCTTCAGTGGTGCAGTAGAGAGGTGGTAATACTGGTTTCCACATCGATGTGTATCTAGCTACCTACATTATTCAAGATTGCAGTCGCAATTCAACTAGAAAAAATGTGAAAATCATTTTCCGGAAATTAAAACCGGTGTCCCGGCTTCCTATTCTATACGTGGTTGCTTCATACTGCTACCGTTATATTATTATACTAGACTATACTAGAGAAACTGTTGAAGTATATCTCTGTCTAATGTAACTGCTTGATACTCGTAGGTAGCTACTTCATTATTATCATTTTTAGTTCGATATGACAACTTTCTATACAATCAACTATCGATACTAACTCGTTACCTAGAATCTAGTATTATCATGGACTAAACATTTGCATTTGTTTTTAATTCGGATACATAATATTGAGGTAGGTTACCAATCATAATGTTTTTTTATCAATCACTTGGAAAAAACTATAAACCAATTGAATAACTTCATGAACATCACAACTGGTTTCGAGTTTATGAACTTAACAAAAGCCTTTTTACATGAATACCACACAAGAGTCCCAACTGCTACCAACCATCTGGAGCCAGTGAGATTACGATATCCCCATATTGGGTATGTTGTGAGGCTGGAGGTAGCGGGGAGGGGAAGGAGACACGGAAAAGGATGGTGGGGGAGTAACTAGCTATACATATCTGGTCATCGAACATGGCTAAAGCCATTTCAGGCAGTTTTTAATGGTGGTCCTACACCAGGGCGATACTGAGAGTATCTTCCACTCTGAAACGTGCGGCAAACAAATATACCTTTTATTATTTTCAATCTAAAATCTAAATCAATCAAATATAGTTTATTACGCACGTCGGGATTTGAACCCGCGACCGTTAGATTGCTAGTCGAAAGTCTTATCCATCAACCACGGAGGCCTTCAAGGACGCCAATTTATATAATATATTTATTTTTTTAATATTTTTTTATTTTGTATTTCATGTATTCTTTCCTACTAGAGCCAAGAAAAATCTCACATGCATCTAAATAAAAATTTAAAAAAAAAACAATCTTCCATGACAAAGGCCAACCGGTTTTGCCGAAACCGGTTGGCATATTCGCGTAGCTGTGGCTCAGTCTGTCTGCGCAGATAGAGAAACAATAGCGCGTTTTGCTTTTATGTCCAACAGATGACGCTGTTTATCAAAAAAAAAGTTTTTACCTCTTACATGTGACATCTACATAATATAGGTTTATAAAAAACACACGCTTATTCGAATGCAACGCGTTGTGTCAAAATTTCTAAGCTTTCGGTGAAGAACTATAGGAGATTTAAGATTTTGATCGAACGAACATTTACTTTTTTATTTATATACTAGCTGTGCACCGCCACGCATTGCTGTGGCTCAGTCGGTTTGTACAGATATATAAACAATAGCGCGTGTTGCTTTTAAGTCCAAAAGATGGCGCTGTTTTAAAAAATCATGTTTTTACATGTTGCAGGTGAGAAAAAATCAAGTTTTTATCTGTTACAGGTGACATCTTTATAATGGTGACTGGATAAATCATCACAATGATAATTCATCACATCTTTAAAAAGTTATATAAAGTCATGGAAAGTGATGAAACAAAAACTTTATTAACTGGGTTAAGTAGTTTAGGTTAGGTTAAAAAAATTTTCATCGTTTCTAATGACTTTATATCACTTTTTAAAAGTGTGTTGAATTGTCCCTGTGTTGAGTAATCATGGAATCCTTTATAATATAGGTATATCAAACACACGGGTATTTGAATGCAACGTTGTGTCAAAATTTCAAAGCAATCGGTGAAGAACTTTCGGAGATTTAAGATTTTGAACAAACGAACATTTATATAGAAGATATAGACAAATATATAGTTACATTATTGTGCATTAAAGCAGTCCGCAGCGTCTAGTTGAATTGCATGATTTAAATTGGCATACGAATGAGCAGTTAATTGAAAATATGACAAATTTAAAGTAGATGTGATGATTGCAGAGCCTTGAGTTCGTCCGCTGAATGACAATTTGATTGTTTCGTTTTAGTGCCTACAACAAAACAAAAACTTTACGACACAAAATGACTAAACGTGACTTTACGATTGTTAATAATAGTGGTTGCGGGCAGATAAAGCAGTCGCAGGCTGCAAACACTGGATCAAGAGATATAAATGCATTCCCAGAAGTGCAATGCATGTATGTATAGTATTTCGAAAGTTGCAATGTTGTTTTATTGTCGAGATCAGTGCTTGAGTTGAACAAATCATCCAACCTGAACTATCAGAGCTTTGATTTAGTCTAAATTCGGTATCCGATTAGCTTCGTTTTTTAAACAAAATTTTAACATATTTTAAAATAAAAAAAAAACTTCGGTGGTGTATCTGTGTGCAGGTGTAACTCGGGTTCATTGAACTCCAACGATTTTTTGCTGATTTTCAAAATTGTAATAGGTTGTGGGAACGATAAAGAAGATGAAAAAAATAATCATTCAATTAATCATTATTTGTTTAAATTTTGAAATTTTTAAGTTTCACAAATCCTCTCTCTCATCTAGAGTACTTACAAAAATACATACTTATGAATTTTGTAACGTTAAAATAACAACTGAAATGATTTTTGCTTTAGTTGGATCGATAGCTTGGGTAGGTACTATTAGTGAAAATAATCGACTTTTCTATAGAGCAACACGAGAGATGTAACCTTGGTAGCTTTTAAAAACTAAAAATATTTTTTATTTGAAAATCTTTCGAAATCTTAGGTTGGTATATGTAATAATATAATGTTTGGTTTAAAACTAAAATACTTCTTCCAGTGTATGCAAATAGTGCAAATCATTGAAATATTGTTTTTCCATTACATAATATACATTAGGGAATTATTTGATATACATTTAAAATAAAGTTTTATGCTAATAAAAACAAAATATCCACGAAAACATTTTTGATTGACATCGTAAAAGTTATTTGAATACAAGAAAATAGATTGCTACTGAACTCCAAGGTTAAAATAATACAAGTGAGCTCAGTAAACCCTGGCAACTAGTTTATTGCAATGAACACCGACAAGTTTTTTTACATAATGCTGAAATATGGTCATTATGACAAAACAGAGCTATGACTTAACAGCACTTACAGTAGGTACCTACCTACCTTATAAATAATGCAAAACATTACTTACTGATAAACGTGTTTTGAATTTTACACAACTGATAAACCTCCAATATTATTTATTTAAAAATGTTGTTTATTAGTAAGGGGGTATGTATTGTTTTAGTTACTTTAAAACGAGCGTCCAATGTTATATATGATTCAATAGATAGGTACTCATTAATAAACGTAATACATACGTTGTTTTTGTTAAGCCGTATAGATTATGTAAAAGCCCAGCTGGGTCTAAAATCAAATAAAAGTCTTATTGTATAATAAACTAACTGACTTTTACCCGGCGTTGCTCGGGATTATGGAGTAAATTTTTGAGGTTATGAATTCTAGTGTACCTAAAATTAGGTGCATTTTTAAGGTGGACATGATATTATTGTAAAGAATTTAAAATTTACTTTTTTAAAGTATTTGTTACACTTGATCGTGCCATGTCTTCCTCGGGCGTCGTCGACTTCTTCTACCGTTCATACCACTCTCTAAGAACTTCTGTCACTAATAAGAACAATCTCCAAAAATTTCAGTTAAATAGGTCCGGTAGTTTTAAGTCTACATGGTGCACCCTTACGGGCATTGCCTTTTATTTATACATATATTCTAGTTGTACTCCGCCACGCGTTGCTGTGGCTCAGTCTGTCTGTGCAGATAGAGAAACAATAGCGCATGTTGCTTTTACGTCCAACAAATGGCGCTGTTTTTACAGGTGCCATCTATATAAAACGTAAGCGTAATCGAATGCAACGTTGTGACATTGTGACGTAGTGATTAAGATATTGAACAAACGAACATTTAAATTTTTATTTATATAGATTAAGTGAAATCATCATTATTATGCACTTGTTACGCTCAAGAGATTGTTATGAACGTTCTGATATTCCATTCAACGAACACAATTTAACCATTAATATAAATTCAAATAAGCGTAACGAAGACAGGCACGTGCAGTCACAGAAGCATTAACCTAGAGACCCTTTAAATATAAAAGGTCCCAACCACTTATCAAATAAGTAAACAACTTATTTAAACTCAAACATCTAGCATCGCGTAGCAATCTCAAACAACAAAAGCTATTTGACAATTAAATATAATGGTATGCAACACTCGAATAACTAACGTGTTTCATTCACAAAAAAGAACAGCAACTGTCACTTAAACATTAGTTACAAAGGTAACGCACCACTTATGTCAAAAACACAACATAACCTAAAAGGTACTTTTGGAAAAATTGCGGAACAAAGAGAACGCGCGCGACTTTCTACTATTTTTATTTGAATGGTACGCGATCGTGTTCCAAACAACCGCTGCGTTCCGCGGCCGAACCAGTACTGAGAAAACCGGCGAGTCAAATCTGAGTCTGAGACCAGTTGCATTGCCTCGGTCCTCAGTCCATGTGAGCGGTGAGTTGCGCGTTGCGAGCAATTCGCCGCAAGTTGCGAAGGTTTCTACTCGGACCGGCAGACAGTGTAGGCACTGGCAGACCAGACCCACTGCTCGACAGTATACCACAGCTGATCGCTGCAGAGGCAGGCCCGGCGCCGGGATTTTTCCCTTTGGAGATTCCGCAAATGAAAATTTTCCGTGGAAACTATGAAACCAGTAGAAACTAAGGATCAAATAACATGGCGACTTCAATCATAATTTTTGACAGCTTTGTGGTGGAAATAACGTTGTGGGTTAGTTGTGTTAACATGGAAATTCCAGAAAGAAAGAAAAAAGTGTAAATACATGACGCTAGTCATTCCAGATTTTTTTCTGTTGCTGATGAAGAGGTGGTTAGCTTTAGGATTAAGATTTATGGGAATGATGTTCTGTTGCCGGGAATCTTTTATTGTATTTGGTTTTACGCCCAGTCGGATTTTAAAAACGGAAAAAATAATAATTTAAAGTATGAAAATTTAAAAAAATCTTAAAATTTTGATTTTTATTGTGTAACTCAGCGGTTTATCAAGCGGAAAAATTTATTTAAATTTCTTGATTTTACTGATATATTTGTATATTAATACAAATTAATCAAATTTATGCTTTACCTACCTACATATTTTTATTTAGATTTCTTTTAATAGGGCGAGATCGGTTCTTCAAAAACTAGTGTTGTGCTTGTAAATTCTAACCAGCAAACAACCCGCAACATTTAAATGACATAATATCAACGCTCAGACAAGCAAAACGCGCACTGAAATGTGCGGATGTTTTGTATTTATGGAAACATAAAAAATGATTGCTTTTATATAAAAATAAACAAACATGTAATAACTTTGACGGAATTTATTAGGACTTATGTTGCCATAGTCATCCGTCACAACAACGGCGTTTGCACGATGCTCAATGCCTTGATAAAAAAATAGTACATTTTTGAGAATACAATAATATAACATACACCTCCCAATCCACCCCTCAATAATTGCACAATGGAACTCAGTACACAGGCGATTCAATAGACACTACATGAACGAGACAGGATAACTTCCACTAATAGTTATTTAGTTTTAATTTTTCATTTACACATGTTCAGTCAGACCGTGGGGCATCCACCAACAACGGCAATAACTGGCTTTAATCTGCCTCACAAATCCGTTTTCTTCACCTTTTCTCATCTAAATAATAACAGCATAGTACCTACCTGATAACAATTAATATTCATAAGGTTTATTTCCAGTTAAACAGGTGGTCTACCTTTACAACATAGAATTAACACCAAGAAAAGCAATAACAAGTAAACACGAATAGAAAATTTACAAACACTCTGTTCTTTGTCCGACAATACTTAACACAATAAGAATTTAAGACCTTGACACTCAATGAGAGCTTTTGATGTTGAAAAGAGAAGTCATAAATAAGGTTTTTTTGATTTATTACTGTGCCTACCTAGCCATACTTTTTTTAATACGAGATAATGGAAACATGTGACATTTCATTGTGTATTTAGGGTCCTATTGAGAGCGGGTTGACATCATAAACTAAAGTCAAAGAAAATTTTTGGCAATGATGATAATAATTTGAAAATTTCTATAGTGCTGTTTGTGAAAATCGCCTCAAGGGCACTGTGCAATTTATTATCAGTTCCCAGGTTAATTTTATTATTTACAAACTGATAGAAAACATACTTACCTGGGAGTTCACTTCAGATAAACACACTTTATCAGAGGGCACTATTAAAAACACTGGAAATTACATAATTAATTATTTTACGTTTGCTATTTTACCCCCCATTACTATCTATCTAACTATCCCGCAGCCAAGTGGGGAAGTAGGTAGTACCCAAAATTACTATCCTCCTTATATTAGCTTAAATACTTGACATATCATTTTAGTATTTTACGTATTTCTGCGCAAATACATAAGTTAACATTAATAATTGACTGAATAATTGGGTTTTATATAGTTTAATAGCCCTTAAGACAGAAAATGCATGGGGTCGTCGGAAGACCCACTTGATTACAGACGCTTTGTTTGGCATCTTGGCCTGTCAAGAGTTAAGACACTTACAAATTCTTAGTTGTTAACATTTTTTTATAAATTTAGTTATTTACAATGTATTGTACTGTGGAGGTGAAAGGTTTCCGACTTTATGGATATGACCGTCAGAAAATGTGATTTTTAAGGTTAGCTTTAAATTCTGTCGAGTCTGTGATCATTCTTAAATCATGAGGCAGTCCATTCTAGGCTTAGATCCTGACACTCCGAAATGGTTATCGTTTTCACAGGAATGTGTAATATAAACCTGTTCACGCAATTGTGACGTCAAAAACTTTTATCAGTTTCGCGTAACGTAGTGTGGTTGTGATTCATGATAAATACTTTAAAATTATCGTTGCAAAATTATAACCGGCTTCAGACAAAATTAAGGTGCTAATTTTATGACGTCATGCAAATGGCTTCCGTTAAATAGAATAATGACGTGACGCGAAATAATCAGAATGCATGCATTATTCAAATACACCTAGTACGTTGAGCACGGGATCCCACAGAGGAGCACTAATAAAAATGAACAGTGAGCTCTGGTTTTATGAAATTGGCCCCAACAAATAACTTTTCTGTCTGAAATTAGGTCATCGTAACCACAACGTAATACATGAAACAGGTACATCTCACAACATAATTTCCACCATGAGCTATGGTGCTTTTAAGTAACATCGTAACCGCCAAAAATGAGACAAACGCCTTATCGTATATTTTCATTTTTTCAAATATTAAAATAAAAAAATGTGGATGAAAAGTTAGATAAATATGAATTACTGAAAAAGTCTGGTGAAAATTAAGTTAAATATGAATTACTGGAAAAGTCTGGTGATAATTTAGTTAAATATGAATTACTGGCAAAGTCTGGTGAGAAGTTAGTTAAATATGAATTATTGGCAAAGTCTGGTGAAAAGTTAGTTAAATATGAATTATTGGCAAAGTCTGGTGAAAAGTTAGTTAAATATGAATTATTGGCAAAGTCTAGTGAAAAGTTAGTTAAATATGAATTTAAGTATTTGTGGGTTTTAATAGTATTATTTATAAGCTTCGAAATAAAAACATTAAAAAGAGTCTACATCAATGACTAGTCATTGTTCATTGTCTGTTATCTACAAGGAAAGACGCCGTATCTGTGAAGGCCCACCGCAAATAATATGTTCTAAGTAAAGAATGCTACAAGAGTAGTATGTACCTACCTATATTTATCCCTGTTCAAATATGTCCACACTGAAAAGGTGTGGCCATAAAATAAAATAAAATGTTTTTGACATTTTTTGAAATTATGTATGATGATGTCACATCCAATTCATAAACAAAGTTGCCAGATTACATAACTAAGCGGATGATACATTTATGCAACTTAGGCATTTATCATAATTTCTGAGAATCTGCAAATCATCTGTCGCATATGTGATTGACGTGGTAATCATGGATGATTAGTGATTACGCTCCGGAATGAAACTTAATAGTTCTAGTCAATTAATAACATAGTGTTTCAAGAGAAAAATAAACCATTGAAAAAAAATATAATACAAACAAAACATGATACAGAACAAGACACATCAAATATAAATATAATAGTAACAACTAGGAAACGAACCCCACACCTTTGTAGTTGCATTGTTAATTCTGAATTTGAAATACGATATAGACAAATATAACGTTTAATAATTAGGTCCCAATGGTCGAGTGGCTAAAGACGCTGACCCGGTAAGGCAGAGATCCTGGGTTCATTTCCTAGTTGTGACCGTAGTCTTTATTTTCTTTTATTTTCTGTGTCTTGTTATAATTCACTTTTCGTTAAGTATTATCTTTTGCAATGATTTATTACATTAACCTCCAAAAGTTAAAGAAAAGTTGTTCCAATAAAAATATAAAAATAGACGTTAATATTTATGAAATCAAAGCAACAATGTACTTAATTGGTTAATTAAGAGTACCTAAAATCTGTGTTCAATATACATACAACCTACACGGTTGACATTTGTGACATTAGAACGGGTCACTTTTGCGACTCGTTCTTGAGTTCAACAGCTCGGCTGTGGAATGATTTACCGGCCTCTGTGTTTCCTCCTTCCTACAAAATGAGTCTTTTCAAAACCCATGTCTACTCCTTCCTATCCTCAAAAAGACTATCCACAGAGCGTCCCCAAAGATGACAGGCCCCGAGGGAAATTATTTTCCTCAGGGCCTCTTGTATGGAGTTTATGTAAAAAAAAAACTCTACACAGGCCATTAGTACTAGTGAGATTGATCGTTATGCGAAAAATTAAGCTTTATGTTCTGTGAGAAGCAATTAATAAATAGAAACCAAACAATACTGTGCGCGAAAGGAATAAGAGGATGACTCAAAATAAGCTCTTACGATATGAGTATTAGAGGTATGTGACTTTGTTTTTCAAATTCTGAATCATATGGAATGTAATTTGCTGCAATATATGCGAAAAGCATACTGTTAGTACTGTTGTACTGAGTTCACGCTGTTATATTATTATTTTATTTTTATTCATATCTACGTAAAAAAATTTTTTGTCAATTTGGTCCTCACTGGGTGCTCACTGCTTATTATGATTATGTACGGTTGTATATAATGTGTATAGTATATGTACTACGTATAAGACCCAAAATTTTGTAATATCGTTTTTTTAAATCTATTTATTTCTTGATTTTGCATGTAAAATGTTTTTTATGTATCGATTGTAAGATTGCAGAATGATTTCATTGCCTGGTGTCTTTGTCCAAAGCTTGTGCTAATCGACGGAGTTTTTACATTTTGTATGTAAGCTTGTCTAACTCTATTAATATTAGTATTCAGCAAAAATAAATCACAGAAAAAAACATCTTCTAGCTCTGATAGCACACAAAAACTGTCGCCAAATATGATATTTTTGTTGATTAGAAAAAAATAATATATGAAAATGATATTTAATTAGTGTGACGAATATGGACAGAATTGAAAGCATTATAAGCATATTACTACCGATATAACAAGATATTAGATTCATGTTACTAAATAATACAAATTCCATATTGAGATAAGTATCGATAAACATGAGATAAACTTTGATCTTTATTTCCTTATGTTATTAAATATTGTAATATTGTTTAGCAATTTACCACGTTATTTATAAATACGAATTTAATATCAAATAAGAATTATGTATTACATGTTACATCGGGAAAATTATTTCATAAATATGTTATTTATTTATTTGAGAAATTAATTAATCTATATATTGGTCAACAAGATTGGGCAATAGTTTAAAAACATTTGTTCAATAATTATTACACAAGCACAAAACACGATTACAAAATAAAATACACTTTTCGTCATCTACTCACACGACAAAATTTGCAATTAACTCCTTACAATACATTGCATACACGCAATACAACGCAACATAGTAACCTAAAACTTCCAGTAACTTCATTATCTACTTCAACTCCTTTCCTGTATGTGATCATCTACCTAATATTATATATTTAGAATTGGTTATTTATGAAGGGAAGGAACTATTCTAAAGAATGCCTGACATCATTAAATTAAGTTTATTTGCTTTATTATTCTTTTTTTCATTTAAATTCTGTTTAAAATTTATTTTTTAAATTATTAATTAATTTATCTTTAATTTCATTATATCAACAAGTAAAGTCATTTTTTTATTTGCCCATTTGTATTTATATTTATTTTATCTCATTAAAATCAACAGTTTGCAATACGGTTGGTTTATTCTTGTGAAATGTACTTAACTAGAAAACTAGTTAAAGTATTACCTATTTTACAAATACATTGCATTTAACAAAATAATATATTAACAAATGAACATGTATTACATTTATATAATTATACACAAATTTCGACTACCATAATACGGAAATGCGTCTAGTGTGGTAGTCGAAAAGCATGTAAAAAACTGTATTCAAATATATTTTACAAATAGAGGAAAAAAAAGTAACAAACAAAAACACATTGGCAAAAGTTCTTCAAATTTATTCTTTATCAGCTTTATTAACCAGTGACACAATCTTTCTTGAACTCTCTAATTTCTTTATATCTTTCTTAGTGTATTTATGAAATATTTTTCAATTAACTGTGTTAAGGCTGTCTAGTCTGTTTTAAAATCTATGTGCACTTTTCTTTGAAATCTCTTTTTTTATTATTATTTTATAAGATAATACATTACAAAATGATAACAATTATTATTTTTTTTTTTTCACAAATTTATAATGTATTTATTATTCCCAGTGAGTTTACAAAACTGATTTCGGGAAAAACAACATTATATTAAAGACAAGACAACGTGGATGCATTAAAATAAATAAACGCAGAAGTTATTTTGGAGTTCCAAAGAAAGAATGTGTCAGTCATTAATAAAACTGTTGAGGAAATAGCTTTTAAGAGCTTTTGCCAATGTTTTTTTTAAATTCGTATTCTCATGTATAAATAATTTACTTTTAATTGTATAATATTTCCTTTTCCGAAATGAATTATACTAAACACATTTGGGATAATTTATTATAAATATTATTGTTAATACTTTGTAATATATTCAGCAGGTAGTAAAAAAATGAAATAACCACTGTTTGGCTGTAACTTCTACAAATAACCGATTAGCTATCTATTTTTCCATGTCATACCGTTAAAATCGAAAAAAATAATTACTGAGAAAAGCCGAAAATTATAAACGGGCACCGATTTGTCACGGAAATTGTGACTAAATGTTTATAAACTAAAAATATTAACTTCCTTCTATTGAACTTTTCAGACAAAAGGCGATGATTGGTGACTTTGCAATACTCTTTCAAGCATAATTTACGGAAGATAGTTTAGCAGGAATAATTGAAAAAGAAAGTGCATGTACGCACGACGAAAGGAATAACCATTATCCATTGGTCATTGCCATTAGTATAGTAATTTCAGCAACAAAAGTGAAAACAGCTGTACCTACGTACAGTAGGATGGGCCCTCAAAACTTTTTTCGAATTTCATTATTCTAGGGGTCTCAAAAGTTGCGCATTCGAATAATGACGTAATTTTTTTTGGTTATTTGCCATACTGCCTTTGTCCCTCAGAGGACAATGTTTTTAAATGAATACTTATTTCGCGTGACTGCTTCAAGGTCAATTATTATTTAGAAGTTAAAAAAACATGTTTTTTATTATTATCTAATGACTATTAAATAGTCGTTTATTCACAGTCCTCCTCAATAGAGATTCCTGTCCCGAGGCGGACAGCTGGTAGTTGTGTTGGTGGAATCATGATTTCCTCATCTACATCGCATATAATAACATCTTCCGAAATCAGCACATACCGAAAATATATTGGTTAAATGTATTTTTGAGTTACATTAGAATGCCTTTTTAATAACAGCCGGCGGGTAGAGATTTGATCAGATATTTTGAAAATATTTGGAAAACCTATTATTTGTCAGTGTCATACTCTGTCACGTTGCTGTGGCTCAGTCTGTATGTGGAAATAGAGAAAAAATAGCACGTGTTGCTTTTACGTCCAACAGATGCCACTATTTTTAAAAAAGCATGTTTTTACCTGCCACAGATGACATTTATATAATATAGGTATATAAAAACGTTATACGCGTATTTGAATGAAACGTTGTGTCAAAATTTCAAAGGAATCGGTGAAGAACTTTCGGAGATTTAAGATTATGAACAAACGAACGTTTATATTTTTATTTATATGTATAAAAATGTTTCTTTTCCCGCGAAATCACTCAATCTCGTATCCTAGACTGGGTACAGGGCCAAATGCATTATTGAATACGATAATAATTTAAAAAATATATATTATCTGCATAAGCTTTGAAACCCCTGAAAGGAAGATATCCAAAAAACGGCCCACCCTAACGAACAGAGACGAAAACTGGCCGTGACTATTAAATTATCATCGCAACCACAGGTCAGCCTCTCACCTTGAAAAGTGACATTGGAGTAGAGAGGTTATATTATTTACATTGAAAGTGATGAAGATGTACTGAATGATATTAACTTTTTAATAAGATGGTTTAGTTTCTGACACTTTTCAATAAAATACTTTCTCTGTATAGGAGGATGCATGACATTGCATGGCTCTCAAACGTCACGATTCTTTTATTTTTGTTTGGGTAATAACTATTTAAATTGTATGTAATCAAATATAGGTATAATAGATACCTACAAAAGTTTGAGAAAGTTAGTATTTATCGTATTATTAGTAAAAGGGTTATTGATTTTTATTTCGGTGAGAAGTAAGTTTCACATAAATCGCAAGCATCAAGGGGCACCACCTTAAAAATACATATAGGTACCTAAAATACACAGGTTAAGTGGGCTCAATATTCTAAAACTACTTTCGAATAATAAATATTTTAAAAAACTTAAGTCAAAATGGGTACTTTAAATAAAATAAATTAGATTCAGGAAAAGACTCTGGAAGAAGCCCCTGGCCAATCATGATATAATAATATATCTTAAATAGAACCTTCACAGAACTTGAAAATCAACTTTGAAATTTGATTAATTGTTTTAATTTTTTTAAACCACCCATCCTTAATATCACCGTGATAAGATTATACGTCAGAATCAAAACTTTGAATGGGTTAAGATTAAGTTATGCTGAATGACTCCATTTGAAAAACCTTTACTAGTCTAGATACTTCCCAACCTTCCCCTTTCTTTTCTTCTTCCATTCAGCTTCCCAACATTCTCAAAGAAATAGTAATGCCCTAGCTCGACTGGTTCTGAGCAGATGAATCCTGTATTGCATGAAAATAAAATAAAACGCGAGACAAGTTTGAGGAGTGCCGACCAGAGGACCCGCCCGCGCCACAGCCTTGAGGTTGGTTCAGTACCGAGCCATGACTTCCCTCCCCTTCCCCCTTCCCCCCGCCCAGCCGTCATCCTGCCGGGGTCAACTCAACTCGGCGGCTACTGGCCGCTCTCTGCACGCTTCACTTTCCTTTAATGCGCTTTCTTATTCAATAAACAATACCAATAACTTACCATAATCTCTCTTTGACTTCGACCAATGCAACAATGTATGGTATATTTATACAAAACTGGAAATTAAAAGTAGTTTTATGTATTAATTATTTGTATAAATTCTTTGAAGACTAAGAACAACTTAATAATATTTATTTCCGTAATAAAAACTTTTTTTTTATAATTGGCAATAGCACCTAAAAACTACAAGTAAAATAAAATTAGTCTACTTTCAATCAAAAGAAAAAATCAATAATTATTGTAGGGTAAATTATAGGGAGTTTACATCTCTCTAAAATAATGATATTATTTTTACCCACATTCTTTTGAGGCGAGCCTGCGCGCGATACCTCGCGCGGCAAATGATTTATTCTGTCTCCAGCAGTCTAGCCGTCGATTTAGCCCTAATTCTCCTCTAGCGTACGCGATCTGTTTTGTTCATAAAATTATTGTAACGCGAGTTTTGTTAAAATAAAAACTAAATTGGAAATATCCGAATTCTCATTATTACACACCGAGAGTAATCACGCAACCTTGGATTCTGTGGATTGGAGAACCTCAGAATCATTCAGCCAACAACCCATTTAAATTGGCGATAATCACAATCCTCCAAATTTTAAAATAATTTATTTCTTCAATTAAAATTTTATACAATACATGCCTACACCTACATCTTTATGCAGTCTATTCCCAAGAGTTAAGAAACTCATACAAAAATATTTAAAAAATCTTTCTAAATAATTACTTATATATTATTTTATATCAATGATACTAATACTACACAAAAGGTCCCAACTACCTACAGCCAGTGAAACTTTGATACCTCCACTTGGAGAATGTTTTGACGATAAGGAATGGAATAAGAATGGAAGGGAAAGGTTTAGAAAGACATGACTAGTAAGAACTTGTGTAGCTA
Organism: Hesperophylax magnus; assembly: GCA_026573805.1. Lineage (NCBI taxonomy): Eukaryota > Metazoa > Arthropoda > Insecta > Trichoptera > Limnephilidae > Hesperophylax > Hesperophylax magnus. The sequence continues at coordinate 12,820,971 of JAIUSX010000002.1, forward strand.
AAGCCAATTGTGGCTAACGTATTTTGCATTCAATTTTTTGTTTTCCAATGCTATAAAAAAAACAACAACCAATGCAAACATTCTATACATGCAAGCACTCATATTTTACATGCGTTGATAATAGTATTACAATAAAATAACTGTCACAATATAAAGAAAGGCAAATAACCATTTTTAAATAAACAAAACATTTGCTTATTTATTTTTATGGTCGACAGAGCAGCTGTTAGAATGTTAATCTGTTTGAAACATTTCAGAAAAAAATGTACAATAGTTACGTATTATTACAAAAATTACTTTAAATTATTGTGGTTTGGTTGGTAAATGTCAAATGTGAAGGCATTACACAGAGAAATAAAATTTTATTTAAGTTTTGTTTGTGGTTGCTTTCTTAAATACATATATATATTATAATTGAATGCAGAAGAGAATGTAGATACCTATATGAAATGGAGCGATCTATCTAATTTCCGCGTCTTCTCTTATTAAAACTTATCAGTATGTACGAAAAACTGCGATATAACATGCTTGAACTCTTGATTATCATAATTAACCTTATTAAAATTCTAAAAACATTATAAATATTATATTAACAGCTGGCGGTTAGGATCTGACGAACAGAATAATAATTATAATGTCATGAATTCGAAGGGGCGTACATTGCGGTGGCCTTTATGAAGGAATTCATTACAATATTAAATTAATAAAAGGTCACAAGCCGTTCGATAAAATTGATCAGTTCTTTTGAAACATAAATTATAAACGTCTCGACTATAGAATCTTTATGTTTAATTGATGTAGTATGTAGTCTGGTAAAACAAAAAGAGATAACACACAAAAATTCACATCACTGCAATGATAAAATAATTATGTTTTAAATGTAAACCTAATGACCTCTAGCATGATCATACTGCGCCTCTCACTTACTGTAAATACCTAGAACCATATGCTTAAAAAGAGCAATCTTCCACAGAAAATACCATTAATTAATGCAAAAACGATTTTACAAAGTAAAATAAAGCGAATTGTTCTTGCTTAGATTTACGCTGGTATTATATTAATACAATATCTCTCGTACTCTGTTGTTTTTGTTGCGTGTATTATACGAATAAACGTTAAGTCTAAGAGAAAATCTTCACTTTTAAAAGTAAACATGCTCTTTTCACACGAACTAAACGTACAACGAACATTCAAACGTGTTCATGTGAAGATTTGAAAATATCATTAGTTGATCTAATGATTTACAATCTCTACATCTACAAATAATGATTTCAAATTCAAATTATCTACAAACTAACTAATAAGTCAAAGATTTTCGCGGTATGCTGTAGATAATTATGCCATTTCACATCAGAGTGGATATAGAGGATGGAACGATAGACGCCTCTGTTACAGAATAAACTATACATATTATATGGAACTGATAGACAACTGATAGACATAGAGGATGGAACAAAGATATTAGAAGAACGAGATGTGCTATGCGCAGTTCGTACTGAGTGGAATTGTTTTGCCGAGTGTCGCCGGTTTTGTTCACCAATACTACTGCACACCTTCGCTTACGCTAAGGCATCGCTAAGGTATCCGCACTAATACATAGAACAGATTTCTGTGCGTACACGTCCCGATACCGTTCAAAGTACCCTAATTAGGTAGTACTCCGGCTACGGTCCGGCGGCCAACATAGCATATCTCGTTCTTCTAATATCTTTGGGATGGAACGATACATTTCTCTGTTATGGAATAAACTATACCTACATATAAAATGGAACTGGTTGCAATCCTCCTTATTTCTCATCAGAGTAGACATAGATGATGAAACGATACATGCCTCTGTTATAGAATAAACTATATATTTATATGGAACTGGTTGCAAAATTAAATTACGACTTTATTTTCTTGATTGAATAAATAAATGAAGTGGAATCTTGGAAATGGAAATTATCCCACTTCGAGACATCCAATTGAGCTGAAACTCAGCAGACTCGCTGTCGGTGACAATGCAATCCATTTTTTGGCTCACTCACGCACACACACATACGTTTTTTTATGAACTTGGATGACATTAAAAAAAAAATACAACAGTTAGTTGTAAATCTCTATCCCAAGACGTTCCCGACATCTAACATTCATTTGTCACATTATTATAATCTTTTGACACCGAAATAATTATCACATTACAATAATACTTCATTTATAGATCGTGATGTTTATATGTAGATATCCGACCTTTTAAATAATATAAAAACTTGACTAACCATCAATAAAATATGTACGTAAATGATAAAAAATACGGAAGTCGGTAATTAAATATTCAATACTCTCCACTAATCTTGGCAAAAAAAAAACTCAACACATAAAATAGATAGCGTGCTTTTAAAAGACTTAGAAAACAAATTGTTTGTAAATCATAATACCACGTCGTTAAAGAAGCTTTTTTGCCAATGTGAAAGTACTTTGTGTAGGTACCTACATTCATTTTAAGACAGCTAAAGGAATGTATATGCATTTTTTCATCACATATATCCCTTTCTAATCTCCGAATGGGCCTGTGGTAAAATCACACTATCCACCTACAAAATAAAGCAAAGCTTAAAATTATAACAATTTAGCCAAAAAAACCATCACGATAATTTAATAACGTGCCTGTACTACACACGCCACCATGAATTGGAATAAAAACTAGTGAAAACGTAAAACTACAATTTGGCAATGTCTTTTTTACCCTTTGTTACGATATTATTGTGTTGACCTTCCCACAGAAACTGTGAACTAGAAGTGACCTTAACATGATCACATAAAAGTGCTTTAAAACGTGAAACTGTTTGGTGAAAACGTAAGACTACAATTTGGCAATGTCTTTTTGCCCTCTGTTACGATACTATTGTGTTGACCTTCCCACAGAAACTGTGAACTACAAGTGACCTAAACATGGTCACATAAAATTGCTAAAAAATGTGAAACTGTTTAGGCAGTTCATAGAAAATTACTATGTAGATATATAGGTAGGTACCTACTTTTAACGTAGTAGATACGATTTTTGCTGGTATTTCTACTTACTAGGATCGTACCAATACTGACACTCGATATCAACATACCAATTTTGGGACTCTTATCAATGCTAGACACTACACAATCATACAGTTTGAAAACTTATTATTTTCATAATTCCTTCTATTCTTCTAATAAGATAACGAAACAATAATTAACAGCGTTTCAAATTAGGCCCAGAATAAGTTACCTACCTTGTCTTGAATGTTTTAACGAAACAATGGGTTCCTAATGGTGGCGTCGTTGTAAACAAACACCATGGCACCACAGGTCAAGGATATTATTATTGATGAATATTCAAAAATGGAATACAATTTGCAATTAAAATTTAAGCAAGCAGCTATATTAATATGCATATAAAGCTTAATATAATAAGTGATGTCCTTGCGTGAAGTTAAAAAATATGTACCTACTGCTTACTAACACGAAACGAATGACTTTGCATACGATGGTGCAGCCAGCATGAATATTGGGGATTCCAGTACAAAATAAATCCCTAGACGTAGGCTTTATCAAGAACAGTGAATTATCGGAACTTTCGTAGGGGATTTTTTATGTCCGAATGCCAAAATCCCGAGAATTATGTTTCGTGCAACACATTACACAGGTTTTCTCATTTGGATCATTTTACGTACATCATAAAATCAAAAACAATTTCGTTCGAGATAAACAAATGAAAATATTTAGAATAACAAAAACATGACGTCTTTAGATCCTCTTCGGGTCTTATAGTAATATGCCGTGTTGCGCTATCTCCTTTATCCAATGTTTCGGACAGCATTACAGTTTGCATCATTAGGGCAGATGTGAACTGTGATGATGATAACACTCCAAATATAAATCACTTTAATACCGTGAAAATCTCAAATCACCACTTCAGGTCGCTCACAAAGTTATCTATCTCAGGCTATTTTCTAGATTTATTTAAATATTTCTAACACCTTGTCGAAATCAACGTCTCGAAATCTTATTTAAGAATAATAGTCTATTTAAAACATGCGTATCGAATAACACGGGGTTAGGTCATTGTTTTTTTCTCACTTTTAAAGGGATATGAATAGCAAGCAAACCGATTACCGCATTTTTTTTGTTCTCGGGTGGATTCCAACCGCGTAAAGTTACGACACAAGGTAACCGCAGAACGAAATACAAAAGGCTTTATTCTGTCGAACAAAGAAAAGTCTTGGGCAATCGGCCCGTCCTTAAACCAGTGGTGGACTTGACCTACCTAATAATTATATTTATATAATGAAACAATTGTATTAATAATCATGCCAATCGAGGAAAAATTGAATAGAAGCTGTGACAAATTGGCAAATATCTCAGAATATAAATAAAATACGTGATGATTACTATGAGGTAGGTAGTAAGAGAAGAAAACTAATGATAGATAAGAATAGTCAACCTTGTATTAGGCGACATAAGACTCTAAGAAAGGGGGTTTGCTCGAGGCTCACATTTTAATTATTTCTGATGAACATATGACTAAAATCACAAATGTTTCTAGGGGGATCCTTACGGATGTAAGTTATTTATATTTAAGATTAATAAAAAAGGACCTTACGATTAAAATACTTTATGTAAAACGGTTTGAAAATTAGATAAAACGTTTTTCAACCATAAAATTAGCGGTAAGCACCCGATTTCATTTTTACACGATAAATTAGTAAATTCCCGAAGGATCTCTCTAAAAAAAATTGAATATTGTTTTACACGGCTTCATCACTTATGTCATTAAATTTCCCACTTTATTTTACAGTGGCAGTTACAGTGACAGGGCAAATTCAACTGCAGGGTCTGTCCAATACCATGGCCATGCGTCGCATATTTTTGTGCACGGCTGCTTCACTTACGTCGTTATGATTCTGGCTTTATTTTAGGGTATTGTCTCGACTCAAGTATAAAATACGTTGTGGGAAGCCTTACAACAAATTGTGCAGACTCAGGAATCTCGAGAAATTTACTATAGAAAATAAGTTCATAGGTGGAAGTAACAATTTATTCCTTTCTGCATAATAATACATAACGTAATGCATGTTCTTAACGATGTACAAAGATATTGCAGTCCCAAGAAAAAAAAAACGATTTGAAAGAGTGGGGTTATGAATTTTTTTTAAAATATTGTTAATATATGTGAAACTGCACAAAAGTCCCAACTGCTCCCAACATTCGGGAGCCAGTGAGACTAGGTTGTGAGGCTGAAGGTAATGGGGAGGGGAAGGAGATGGGAAAGGTGAAGGTGGGGAAGTCCCTGGCTATTTAGATCTGGTCAGCAAACACTTCAAAAGACATTTCAAGCAATGTTTCAATTCTGAAATATGAAATTACACAAGGGCGATATTGAGAGTATCTTCACTCTGGAAAGTGCCGCAAATATAGCACATATTATTTTAAATTAGTTGATTTGTGAAATGAAGCAATTAATCAAAATAATTTTTACTTTCGCAGGTCGGGAATGGAACCCGCGACATCCAGCTTGCTAGTCGAGAGCCTTACCCCTCGTCCACGGAGGCCGTCAAATATCACATCGTATGCAAGAAACCCGTTTCAAAACGAACTTGCGTGTTTGTACGATGTAATTTTATCAAAATACATATTTTATGGTAACCATACGAACAAATGATTTTTCCATTTCCATAAGCAAGATATGGTTAAGAGGAAGCTACAAGCCAAAAATGTGTATATAGGTATTTAAGTAATAGGCATTAAAATCGCTTGACAGACGGAGTCTAGAAACGTTCGATTGCAAGCACAAAACTTGTTTTTATTTATTTTGTAAATAATTTTAAAGTTAATCAAGTGAAACTGTCACAGACAATCTTAGCTACAATTTCTATTGAAAAAAAAAACATTTTTTAGTAGTTTACATTTATATTTTTTATTGAGTAATTTATTTTTTTATTTGTATTCTACTGTAAGCGAAACGATAGGAAAACCTTCAATTTATCTAAAGCATATTTTTTGGCATTCATAATGTACACCAATTCGTTATAAAGATTAATCAAAATAGTGATTCAGCATAAGTCATATTTAGGTAAGTATTAGACCAACATTTAAAATGTTCACGTATAAACTGTTCACAGAGACCGTCACTAATTTTGGCATCTTAGTAAAGTCAGGTAAAGCAATTTGAGTTGGTATTGATTAACTGACATAAATAGCGAGAAATATCCGACGATAATATATATTATTCGATAACAGATGACATTAGGTACTTGCCTATTCCTAAGCCGCATTTTATTATTTGTTCAATTATATGCGGTGTTAGAAATTAATGGTCATTTGAAACACGTAAATAATGACATAATATCTTACCATAGTATGTATTTACGATTTTTGGTTTTTTTTTTTGTGTACGGAGAAAAATGAGTAGGTCTTGCCAATTTATTAAGAATCTCTTCAAATTATTTGTAAACCGGTTAAAAACGGGACTGCAAGCCGTTTCCTGATAAACTTTAAGTAAATTCCAAATATTTTGAAACACGTGTTCATGCACCTGCATTTGGCTTGATAATATATAATGAAGAAACACGTGTTCCGACATCGTGAAAATATATTCATATTTTACTAAAAAATTATCAGGAAACCTATTAATTCATTCGTTAAAGGTCTGTAATAGCGTTTTTAACTGGATTACCAATATTTTGAAGAGATTCTTAATAAATTAGCAATACTTATAGTTCTCCGTGTGAAAGCCAAAACAAAATCCTGAAGTTGTTTCAAATGATCGATCTCTTGTAGCAGCACTGTATAAAATTTGAAGATTTGAGCTGGCCTCGTCACAAGGTAAACATTATTTAATCATCAACGTGGAGAAACATGAGTACGGCTTTTTTTATCAAGATTCTGTTAAAAATGTGACTGCCTGATCATTTCCCAATAAAATATTAATCATTCAGAATATATCTGAACACGTGTTCAAGCAGATGCCCTTGTCTGAATAAATGTAACGGACGAGAAGCGAAACAATTATTATTTTGAAGAACACGTGGTCCGACTTTCTCATAACATATTCGTGCTTTACCGATAGTTTAGTTTGTTATTAGTTATTATATTTGTCAAATCATTCGTTATAGACCTCTAGTGCTGTTTAAAACAGGAAAACGAATAATTTGACCAGATTTTTAATAAATTAAGAATATTTCACATCAATAATTTTTCTCCGTGCAGCAACAAAGCATGCCCTGACTTCAACGACTAGCAACTACATTGAGTAAACATGTATATTATGTTGATATAAAATTAGCAATTAAAATGCAATCCAAACTCGCACAGTTTGAATGTCATCATTCGTTTATTACCTATTTTATTGACCTTCAAATTAGCAACGAAATATTTCAACGAGGTAAAAAAAAGTGAATAATAATAATTATTAGGTAAATGGGAATCATAATTACTAATTAATTAGTCAAAACGATGTTTTTGGTGAATTAGTTGGGTATAATTACAACTCGACTAAAACTTTTATCAAGACAGCTTAGTAGGTATGTACTAGTAGGTTAACGAGACGTCAGGATTAAAATATGTGTTTAGATTAGTTTTTCTTTTCGTTAATGTTTTATTTAAAAAACAGCTCATATTATTTGGAAAAAAATGTCACTGCACTCCACGCCATTCGCATCGGCCCACAATATTGTGTAAATCAATATTCATTGACACACATCTCGGTTCGTTTATACCAGAAATGCATCGTTCGAGTTTCACAAAAGATGCAGTCGGGCTTGGGCAGATACGCTCGTGTGAGCGGGGATTCTAGTTACTAAATGAATTTCAATTCCTTTCAGGGACAAACTAACCATGAATGATAGACAGTGCACATCACAGAATGCGCAGTGCGCATCCCATCTGCCCGTCGTGAATGCTGTCTACCAGAAAAGCTTTCGACGAATAAATAATCATTATAGGTATATTGGTTCATCCAAATTAATCCAAGCTACCAGGGGTTTGAAGTTCATGGATGCGGCAAAAACTCGCTTTGTAAAAGCGACAGTTTCTTCAACTCTGGAACTACATAAGTAGAAAAGCACGACCATTGAAAAACTATTTAATACATTTCATTAACATTTCGACAAGTTTTGCAACTCATAATCTCTGGGCACATGGCCAAAGTCTGGCTGCCAGGTCTGGGTTAAGTTCGACGGCCTTTCAAAAATGGAACATAGATACCTACATACATAAATAAAGCTAAAGGTGTCTGTCAAAGTTGAGAGCAACGCGAGGACGCGCGTGAGATAAATACAGATAAAAGTTCTCAAAACGGCTGAGGTCAGCATAACAAATTGGAGCACAATTAGAAAAAAGTAATAAGCAGATTAGATGCTCTTAGTTAGGTAAGACTAGACCGGATCTCGAACAACCTTGAGCGACTCTGCGACCTATGACTTGCACCATGATCCATAATCGCCCAGTAGAATAGACGCTCCAATCGATCTGAACAATCTTTAATAATTAAATAGTATAAAATAAAGTCGCTATCCGCGCCTGTCTGTTTGTGCGCTTAGTTCTTCTAAACTATAAAACGAATTTTGATATGGTTTTCACTTTTCACTATACATATATATTATGTTTATAGAAAGTAGAGAAAAGTCGATGTTTTGTAATCAAGTTGTAAATAAAATATTTTCGGAAGCTTACATTGCTAACGCTGGATAAAGTTTATGAGATGCATCAAAATAATATACTACGAAATTGTAGATCTTAAAAAGGCCTACAGAAAAGTCCGCGATGGTTCCATGATAACTCAACACAGTGACAATTCAACACACCTTTAAAAATTAATATAAAGTCATTAGAAACGATGATTTTTTTTTTAACCTAACCTAACCTACTTAACCAAGTTAATAAAATTTTTGTTTCATCACTTTTCATGACTTTATATAACTTTTTAAAGATAAAATTAAATAAAGTTTAGTTATGATCTCCTTTATAAGTACCTACCTACCTACTATTATGGATAGAGCTTAATGCATGAATAAATAGATTATCTGCAAATACTCGACAGATTATTATATAATTAATATTTCTTGGTAACCTAACCTAACCTTGGTTGTACTTCGAGGGGAGAAGTATCACTTGCTCCAGTTAATATTGAAAGGCAAGATAGAGGGTCGCAGAGGGCCTGGTAGGGGACAAATGTCTTGGCTGCGAAATATACGAGAGTGGACCGGCATTAGAAGTGTGGAGGAGCTATTCCGGGCAGCGCAAGACAAAGAGACATTTTCTAGAGTGATCGCCAACGTCGGGGGGACCTGATACGGCACATAAAGAAGAAGAAGGTAACCTAAGGCAGGAAGACGACAGTAGCTTTAAATTATTAAGTTTTTGCTACATTCGGCGAGCACCACATGCCTTGGCTGAAAGAGAAATCGATGGAGTCATTATAATAGGAAAAATGAGTATAATCGACACGTAGTTTTAATTAAAATGGCAACAATGGAATGAATTTATTTTTACATTCAAAGCCATTTTACGTTATATGGGCATTTTGAAACCTACATTAAGGCGATGCACTACGAGCATATGGCATAGGCATGCCGCTATCAATAACAACCCTTACGTAGATGGCGATAAGGTTTAAATTCCCGCTTAACACCATCCGCCTGTTGTGATTTATGCAAGAAAAAAACATGGCCAAAAAGTGCCTTTTATTTTATTTTGTGAATGTTCAGGCATAATTTTTTTTTTCGATTATTTAATAAATAACTTAATTTGCCACACTATACAATAAAATCATAACCGAAAATGGGTTCGTAAGTAGGAGATTTTGAACTTCAAAGCAGTTTTCATAGGCCTTTACATTATTTTTTTCTGGGCTTATAAAAAGACTTATCTAAAAAATACTCGATTATTTTAAAGGCCAAGATGTATTCTACTCGCAGTATTTAATTAAAGCATCTGAAACATTTCTAGGCGACCAAATTTTCAAACCAACACATGATTTTGCATTACTACGTATGGCATCGCCTTAACATTAAAATTTTAAAAAATTGGGCTTTGTTCAGACAAATTGTAATAAGTATGATATTTACCACCTACGCTTTTGTGTGAATTGTGGGAACAAATACTAGGTATTATGTACCTACCTACACAACAGTCCTGCCAACGAAATATGAATCTAGGTATTATGTACCTACCTAGGTATTATATATCTACCTAGGTATTATGTACTAGGTATTATGTACCTACCTACACAGTACACAACAGTCCTGCCAGCGAAATATGAATCTAGGTATTATGTACCTACCTAGGTATTATATATCTACCTAGGTATTATGTACCTATCTACACAACAGTCCTGCCAGCGAAATATTAATCTAGGTATTATGTACCTACCTAGGTATTATGTACTAGGTATTAAATACTAGGTATTATGTACCTACCTACACAACAGTCCTGCCAGCGAAATATGAATCGATTAAACGATATAATTTATTGGTGAAGAAGTTAAATTGAATAATAAATGCGTACGTTACGCAATTAAAAAATAATAAATTGAGTAATAAAAAGTATCTACGTGAATAGTTAGTACCAAAGTTTAATTTTAGATACTGATATAAAATAATGTTAATTTATTCAAAATATTCTAGAATTATTCGCATTCTTGTTACTACTTTAACGACTGAATTGACATATTTCCTAACAAACTATCGGTAAAACACGAATGTGTAAGATGTCCGAACACGTGTTCATAAAAATACTAATATTGTCGAATTTGTCATTATACTTATCAGGATAAGTGCATATATTCTGAATGTACTAATATTTGATTAGAAAATGGCTTGCCATCACGTTTTCAACAGGATACAATAATTAACTAGCTAATTATAAAAGAATTTTATCTGCATGCCATTTACCTAACTGTTAATCGATGATTTAGTCAGACTAATTAAAAGAAAACGATCGTTGTAGCTAATATTTCGATATTTATAATGCAGCACGTTGCAATAATTACTTAGACTGAGTGATAAATATTTATAATGCAGCACGTTGCAATGATTGCACTAAGTGATATATATTTATAGTGCAGCACGTTGCAATGATTGCACTGAGTGATATATATATATTTATAGTGCAGCACGTTGCAATGATTGCACTAAGTGATATATATATATTTATAGTGCAGCACGTTGCAACGATTGCACTAAGTGATATATATATATATAGTGCAGCACGTTGCAATGATTGCACTAAGTGATATATATATATATATATATATTTATAGTGCAGCACGTTGCAATGATTGCACTGAGTGATATATATTTATAATGCAGCACGTTGCAATGATTGCACTGAGTGATATATATTTATAATGCAGCACGTCGCAATGATCGCACTAAGTGATATATATTTATAATGCAGCACGTCGCAATGATCGCACTGAGTGATATATATTTATAATGCAGCACGTTGCAATGATTGCACTAAGTGATATATATTTATAGTGTAGCACGGTGCAATGATTGCACTGAGAGATATATATTTATAATGCGCCCCTGAGGTGATATCTCACAAAAGCGGCGCTATACAAATTTTCCAATAAATAAATGCAGCACGTTGCAATGACTGCACTGAGTGATATTTATTTATAATGCAGCCTGTTGCAATAATTACACTGAGTGATATATATTTATAATTCAGCACGTCGCAATGATTGCACTGAGTGATATATATTTATAATGCAGCACGTCGCAATGATCGCACAGAGTGATACATATTTATAACGCAGCACGTCGCAATGATTGCACTGAGTGATATATATTTATAATGCAGCACGTCGCAATGATTGCACAGAGTGATATATATTTATAACGCAGCACGTCGCAATGATTGCACTGAGTGATATATATTTATAATGCAGCACGTCGCAATGATTGCAATGAGTGATATAAATTAAATGGGGCATTAAGAAGCATTAAATTGGTCCCAGGCTCACTGAATGACTGAATTAAGCCTACTTAGTCGTATTTCCTTTGCGGGAATGGACATGACGCCTGTGACGATGGCGGGAATGACCGCGCCCATGGTCAAAGAACATTCCCGATATAAATGACTGCATGAGTATATTGAGTATTCTCCCCTTATTGTATTCTAACAAGAAAATGCTTTAATTTGTTATAAAATAGGCTGACTTTGTTGATCCTAAATAGATTGGGTTGGAAATAGAACTTGAGTGAGAATCTTGAAGTTTCATGGAAAGGATTACCTTTTTAAGTGATACCTATCTCACAACACTTCCCCGGTTGTGAGGCGGGTTAAGAAAGGGTCTGTATAAACAGATTCAAAGAAAGAAGAATCATGAATTTTACGAAATTATGATCGATTAACCAATTTGTTTGAACATTATTATTTTTTAATGATAAACTAATGTTTGTAAGACAAGTTTTTTTTATGCATAGCACAAAGGATAATAAATGATTATAAGCAATAATTAGTCGCCTGTAATAGCATTAATAATCTAATATTACAGACGACTAATTATTGCTTATAATAATTTATTATCCTTTGTGGTATGCATAAAAAAACCTTGTCTTATAAACATTAGTTTATCATTGAAAAAATAATAATATTTGACAATTCAAAATATTTCACCAACAAATGTAGATATAATGTGTCTCGACGCCATCTAGTAAGAAATTTAGCACTAACGCAGCCTTTCGTACAAAAATAAAGTTGGTTGTTTACAGATGGAAAAAATATAATAGTTGATTGAAGTACTAGTACATATTGAATTATTTGGCAAATTGGAAATAAGCCGACGTGGCTCAGTGGTCCAGAGCGTCTGACCGGACATCAAAAGGCGCGGATTCGATTCCCGTCGGCGGCATTTATTTTTACTCGGGAGATATTTTCAATCTGTATTGATATTACAGGCGACTAATTATTGCTTATAATAATTTATTATTGTTTGACCGTGTTATTAACCTAATTCTAATCATTTAAGTAAATATGTTAAGACCCCAGCCCACAAAAGGCTACCAAAACTGCTCTCAAAAATTAAGCTCAGTGTTTTTTTGGTTTTTAATTGAAAAAAAAATATCATCGGACAGAAAAATGACATCTACATTTTTAACTCTCAGTATGATCAGGTTAAACCACCCTGTATACGTTTAGGTACTTGTATTTCCAAATATTACTCAACTCCAACTCCACTTCTTTAATCTTCCAACTCATAACATTCACCAGTAACTACGATTGTCATAGTGTAACTGGCTGGGCTCTGTAAAATCTTAAATCGGGCAAAAAACAAAAACTCTTTTGGTTACTAGGTACCCAAATCTATTTTGCTGCTGAATCATCGTAGAACTCGTTTTATGTAGTTAGTGTTTTTTATTAATTTATTAAGAAATGACTACAGAATGAAATTTGATATTTCAGAGTGGTCTGAATTCAATTACCGAGTCTTGGAGGTCATTCAATTTGCAATGGCGTTCTCTACCAAAAGTTTAACCAGTTACGTAATATCTTAGCCAACATAGAAGAATATTGTATACATTTGTATAGCGCAATTTAGTGGTAACTCACTCCAAATGCTTAATTTGAATGTCATAAAAATTATGACATAAATAAAAATATAAACCGCAACCGATCCATTGTAGAATATTTATGTATACGAGCTATTAGGTAATAAACAGATTGTATTGGTTTAACTATAAAAAATTAAATTGTGTGCTGGAGTAGAAAAAAAACTCCAACGTTGAGCTGCGGCGTCATGAAAATTTCACTGATTTTTTATGTGTGAAATTTTTAGGTAAACGTGAGATTTTTCAGCTGGCTAAAAGTCATTTACATCACACATTATGCCACATTCAAAAATAAAATTAAATGTAACAAAAAATATTATTTTTGTCACAGATATTATTCTTTAATAAGAATAAAGAAAGAGTGTTGCCGGGATAATTTCATAAAAATAATGTTTTATAGGATTTATGTAGCGTATTTAGGTACCTACTTTCGCTTTTATATAATAAAAGCGTTGTCATCGAACATTCAACAATACAATAAATTATTTGAATGCCACATTCTTTCATCAGATCGTCGCAGGATGCAAAAGTTATAAGTATTTTGTATCATTCACCATGAATGTATTATATTTAGATGAGACATAAAGCGAAAAAATAGGTTCCGCTTTTTTACAAGTATCCCAACGCTCAACTAAAACTACCGAATCCGGTCTAACGGCAACGGTTAAGGCCGAGTGTAGTTTTCTAATAGTGGAACAAGTTTCGACGAGATATTAGTATGCAGTAGCGCCTCTAATTGTAGCTCTACGCCATTCGCTGTTTTATTACTGAAAAACAAAATGACTACATACACTTCTGCGCGAGTAGGTACTTAGTCAATTAAAATATTTGAACAACAATCAATATTAAAGGGCGTAATAGCGTGAAAAGTGGCGACATTGATTTCTATGCAAACCTACATGGAAGGCTTTTCTTGTGTGTAATGAATTATGTGTTCGGTGCTTTCCTATAAAAGGGTACATGAAAATAGCAGTGTCAATAATAAAGCCTTTTCTATAACACCACTTTTATAAAAGTCGTGTTTACTGGGTTATGGTATTATTTTAAATTATCATTTAAAATATAATGTATATTTATATAGGTAGTTCAATTATAGAACATAGGTATTGGAAAAAGTAGTTACTCAAAAATACAATTTCAACTTTTTTTTATTTTTAAACCATTTAAAGTATACCCTAAATTTTAATTTAGTTTTGTTTTATATTTAATATCAAAACATAGTTCTATTGAACTACAGACCACCGAATTTAAGGCGGTGTCTAGTAATTTATCAATTCGAAATAATGAACATATTATTACGCAATACGGTAAATATGATGTTCTTAGCCGGAAAAAAAAATATTATAAATTTTTATTATTTATAAAGACTTAGCATTTATCAAAATTAAATCAGAAATATGACCTTTTTATGGCCGTCCTTTCGTATTGTTCAAAAAATATTTTTAAATTTTGAATATATCAAAAAATACCTTGAAGGTTTTCCTTCAAGACTTCGTTCAGAAATTAAAAAAAAAAAAAAGAATAAGGTTGTGGTATAATTATTTCCTAGGCACTATCTTTAATGTTTTTGGAAATGCGGTTTACTAAACTTTGGTTAAATTTATTCTAAAAAAAGGAACGAGGAATAGTTTCTATTATTTTTGTCCACTTTTTAAAATTATTTTCACATTTTTAAATTACCATTTGTTTAAGAGTTTCGAGTTTATTAAAATAATAAATTATTTTGCCGTAAAGTGGCGACATTAATTCAGCTACAACGGCAGAAATTAGAACTGAAGGCTTATTTTTAAATATGTCAACAGATGGCGTTAATCACGGAACGACACTTGGAATTTTCAACAAAATCTTTCGTGTCATCAGTCAGGGAAGATAATACCTACTTGTATATACGAAGTTTGCCAGTAATTTTTTATAAATTGACAAACGGTCTTGCTGTGCACGTGTTTATACATGTGTTAGTTTTCGACGTGGACATGCTCACACACACTTGTGTATATTATGTAAATATGTTTTGTCATTGATTTTGAGGACAGGCATCAGAGATGTTCATCGAGTTAGGTTGATACGATTCGTCTTCACAACATTTTATTGTATAAGTAAAATAATATTACATTTATTGTGAGGTGTGCTTAGCTGATTCTTATTTGGTACATGCTATATACGTTCATAATTTTTATTTCAAATTTAATGTACTTTACATACGATTTTTATATATTGAAGTGAAACTTCTTTACGCGCGTTATGCATTTTCAAGGACCGGAGTAAAACCGACTCATGACCGTCAAGTGACTCAAGGCCGATAACGCGACTAATTACCCTCGCAGATGTGCGTGACAAGTTTTTTTAGTAAAAAAACAGCCGTAAGTGAGTTTTTCAAAATTTAAAATTGCGCGGGACAAGTCAATTGAGGAGTACACGTCGTATACGCGGTTCTCGTCGCGCAAGATACCTCTCTTTGCGGTCTAGAGGCAGAGTGTTCGACACTCGTTATGCAGGACCCGGGTTCGAATCCCATATTTTTATAATTTTTAATTTTTTTTTATCACATGCTACTTATAAATATGTGAATTTATAAGTAGCAATTTAGTAGTAATTTATTTTTACTTGTGTCATGACATTGTTTTTAATAATGCATTACACATTATTTACTTAGGCACCGTTGTTTTCTTCTATGATCCTTATTAAAAAAAGCTTACAAAAATCATGTTTTTTTGTTATCCTTCAAAACATGCATTTTTTACTCTTGAATAGTCTTCAAGCACGTTTTTTTATTACGGTCAGAGCACATTGATGTACCTACCTAGGTACCTACCTATTGTATTTTTTATGTCAGCGCGGAGCCTTCTGCAGTGGGAAAGTGTTTTAAAAAATCAAATATTGACATACAATATAAGTCAGTTATAATTAGTGACATCTTACGAATTTCAACAGAACTTTTTTAGTACAGAACTGTCTTTAAATGGCTAGTAAAACCTAGTTTCTCCGC
Source organism: Hesperophylax magnus (assembly GCA_026573805.1). NCBI lineage: Eukaryota > Metazoa > Arthropoda > Insecta > Trichoptera > Limnephilidae > Hesperophylax > Hesperophylax magnus. The sequence continues at coordinate 12,837,528 of JAIUSX010000002.1, forward strand.
TGGGGGGCATTGTTGTAGTTTCGTTCTGAACAGGGTACCTATTATACTTGGCCTTAAGCTAAACATAAATTTGTCTAAACCGCCGCTTTTAAAATATTGTGGAAATATTGAGATAATAATATTCAGCGGAAAAAGTCCAACTTATCGATGTTTCAATCCATAAAAGTAGAGCGACTTAAAAATCGAAGAACTAAACCATTTGTGAATAAATTGACGCTACTGCCCGATAGATGGCGCAATACGAGTTTGCGATTGTTTTTCCTACTCATTAATAGATGTCTCACTTGAAGAGAAAACGCGGTAAATGATGATGAAAGTGCCAATAATAGAAATTCCAATGTCAGTGGCAATAATAAGTGCCAATAATAGAAATAATACAGAAACTCTTTTGAAAATAATATAATACTAAGCCAAGATATTTACCAAAGTGTTTTTTTGTTAATAGTACGAATCAACGTGTAATATGGACGACATCTATTAAGCGGTAGGGTAAGTTTATAACAAGAAATCTGTGCTTGGCGTCGAATAATATTGACGGAAAATAATATTATGTGATTATTTTATAATTTTTTTTTAGCTTCTTACCCGAATTTCTTCTGTAAAGAAAGTCAAAAGTCGTTGATGTACGGTGCAATATTTGGCGAATTACCAAAGGAAATACAATTTGAAGAAAATATCAACAAATTACAAAATTATGTGATTCATTTGTACCAAAAAATGTTTTTTTTTTTAAATAATATATATGTAGGAGGATTATTTTAGGACTTAGTTGTAACTATGTAATATATAAAATTTATAGTAATCATTCATCAGCATTTGGGGTTGGTGCAAAAAGCCTATATTTACAGAATGAAGTCGACAATTAGTTTCAGTCATCTAGAAAAGGGCCGATTGGGACCGACATCCGACACGTCGGTTTTGTTGGGACTCATGCCCGCCCCGGCGTAAGCTCGCCGTAAACTCAAACAATAACAAAGATTTAACCCTTTCATCCGAGATTTTCGATTTGACGAACAAAATATAAGTTAAAAGAATGATTGTCTTACCTTCCATGACGTAGACGATGCTGCCGACATCCCCTTCCTTGATGATAAGACTCTCAGCGGCGTATTCCACCGGGTACATGCAGTCCACTATTTCGCGGATCTGCGTCAGCTCCAGGTTCTTCATGAAGTCATTGTCCAAGATGGCGGCCTTGATCAGGTCGCGCGATCTGTGAATCAAACATTCAAAGGTTACTTTACTAGATACATACATGAATAACCCATTTAATTTAATGGCTTTCAAAAATGGCATAATTTTCGACAAACATTATTTGTAACTTTGGTGTACTATCAAATATAAGATAACGGTTATTTGCGGCCTTAGGTTGGAAATAGTGCCAAGCGTATCGTCGGTCGACTGACGACGTAGCGTTGACGAGCTGGACCGATGGTCCTCGCACTCGCATAGCGCGTGACACTATAGTTCTTCATTCGCGCGCGACGCACGCGAACATCGTGCGCGTGGCACAATTTCCAACAGTAGGTTGATGCCGCTTTTCGTCTTTTAATCTGAAATCGACAGACGGTTTTCTATATTTACTGTTTATATGTACCATCGCCATTTTTTCGAACATCGCAATGATTAAAATTTTTCTTTTTATCATAAATAAATGGGTAGGAAATGCATAAACACTTTTTATAACTTCTAAAAAAGCTCGCGGACCAGAACATTAAACACGTAAAAAGTTTAATGAACATATTTTTTATAGTTTTAGAGATCCATAAAAATATAATAAATCCATTTTTTAATAATATAGCTAAGTGAGAAAAATATAAGCACCTTATGTAAGATTTGTATAAAAGTTTGATCACATAATAATTACAAAAAAAACTCATTATTGTGTACGAAGTACGTATTCCAGAAATATATTTTTTTAAGTTACGAGTATTAATCGACGAGTACATCTTATAATTGAATTTGTTTATGAGAGGAATGAACTCAATTCTTAATAGCAAGCATTAGTTACGTAGTGATTATTTGAAAACATCATATTTGTCACGATAAAGATAATTAAAATGATTGATCATGGGGTGGATTGGGTAATTGGCCTACGCATGTCTTTTTTGGGAAAGAAAACTTTCCATGTCAAGCAGGATGCTGCGATGTCCCAAGTCTATATCTACAACAGCATTGTGTTTACCATCTTCTTCATTTAAGAACCTCCTTGTACGTACCAACAAATAATCGTAACAAACCAAATTCTTCATTCATGAGCCTCCTTGCATGTAAAAACAAATAATCGAGACAAACCAAGTTGAATCAGGCAATGTTCGAGAATTTTTAAATTGAAAATATGGCTGTTGTAAGTCGACAAAAACAAGGATTTGGCTTTAAGGAGCAAAGCGCGAACAAATTACTTCTCATTGAAAATTTCTTGAATGATATAAAGATTTAATAAGGTACATAATGGTGTAAAATTGTAGGTAACTACCACATATTACAAAACTACAAACGCAGGTCGTCGGAATATGGCACGGCTACGAATATAAAAGTATACATCGTGTGATTTAGACCTATTTAATGGATGTTCGTTGCGTGGGAAGCATGTTTAAAAATATGTCAAAGTAGCCATTAGGTTGATCTAACAGGGCTTAAAAAATACAGATCCGTTATTATTTATTATGTCTAATGGAAATTACAAAGTAATGTGTTTTTCTCGGGCTTATTAATTTGTTCAACGCAGAAAGGAGTCCCACAGGGTTCTATGACAAGCACAGCATTAGCGAAATTAAGAAGGTATAATGGAAGAAATAATGAAAGGAAAGAGAGGTCGTTAAGACGTGGTTTCGAAACTTTTATACCCAAAGGCAGTAGTCGTAACGATACACATGTCAGTGTAACGTAACAGGTTCATTAGCTATACTTTCAGTTTTTTTTTTCGAGAATTTCCGGTGATTTTGCACACGCGATACCTGTCGTGTTACCTCTTCATAACTTACGCCATTTTACTAATGAATCTATTGGTAATTAGTAAATTTATTGAAAAGTGCGACAAGCCCCGCGAGGCTTTTCGAAAAGTTACAAGATAGTACAAGAAAAGATTTGTTATGCCCTGAATTAAACGAATCCATTACTCTCCCGGAATATTGTGCCTCACTAAAAACGCCCAAATGAAATGAAAATTACATTTATAAAACCGACACATCTATCTCTCTTCCGTGTTGTTTTTTACGGACGCGAGAAAATAATTGGCAAACTTTCAGGAGTCAAGTGATGTCAGGTTTCCTGTAATAAATATTGGAGACTTGCAAATAGGGCATTGTCGTTGCTGGGTGGAACTTGCGCGCCCAACTAGTAGCTCTAACTTTATAACGAAAATTACACTTCTTATCGGCTATGGAATATTTCTTATTTATTAACACATGAATTTATGAATGAATCCTGATGGCTCAGTCTAATGTAGAAAAAAAACAGAATAATTATACCGTGTAGTGATGGAGTTATGAATAAATCGATTAACAGATTGGTTAATTAATTAAGTAATTCAGAATATTATAATATGGTCGGTTAAAAGTTTGAATAATAATTAAGTTTGAATCTCACAGCGGTTATCAATTCACATCTGTTTTGTCACGTTTTCATGCTTTCTGAAAACATATCATTCTTAGTTCTTAGGGTTGATTTTTGGTATAGGTATAAGGTAAAAGTTCTGGCGTTAGATTCAGGTCGCGGGAATAATTTTTTTTCTGGCGCATTTGAATTATGCATGTCATTGGATGTTTTTTTAATATAGTTTCAATTTTTAATAACAGAGAGATGAATATATCTTCTCTTCGCACGGAATTGTCATCAAGTACACAGAGAAAAATGAGTATTTTTAATTTATTAAGAACCTCTTCAAATTATTGGTAATTCGATTAAAAACGGGATTGCAGGCCGTTTCTTGATAAACTTTTAGTAAATTCCTAGTATATCGGCCCAGAGCAAAATAATTTCCCTCAGGCCCTATGTCATCTTCGGGGATGCTATGTGGAGGGTTTTTAAAATAAAAGGTATGAGGGGTGGGTAGGAATCTAGGAATCAGTATTTCTAGGAGTGACGGACGTATGAATCTATCCCTCAGGATAGTCAGGATGGGTCATGAATGACTAGTTGAAGAGGTCAAAGGGTCTGCCCAAACAAGCCTCTCCCGATCTGGCACGTCACGCAGCTGGCGGACAGGCGCATCCTGAACACACCTCACCCGATAAACCCGGGGGGGCCTGCTAAGTCACCAAACGTAGCGAACAATTTGGGGTGACCCATGGCAGAGGTGTTGGTTATATGTTTCCCGGGGCGGCGGAACTCAAACCAAATGCGAAAATATTAGGATTTTTACGAACACGTGTTCCGACATCGTGATTATATATTCGTATTTAAATAAAAGTTTAACGGGAAGCCTTTTAATTCATTTGTTAAGGGCTTTCAATCCCGTTTTCAATCGGATTACCAATAATCCGAAGAGATTCCTAATAAATTAGGAATACTCATTTTTCTCCGTGTAGATGCAGATTATGTCTTTACGATTTGATTGCGAAAGTAAAAAATGACCCCCAACTTCGATGCTTTGGAGAATTTCAAAATCTTAAACACATAAAATCTCTATTCTAATAAGTTTAAATATTTCGCCATTATTTCTAACACTCTCTGCAATATTTTTATGGGATTTTTTAAAAAATTATATAAAATCAAATTTAATAATATAATTATTAAGTTCTGCAAGTATTTTTTGGTTTTTGTTATTGTTACAGCTGTTTCGGCTTTCAAGGCCATTTTCATACTGTGGTTTAGCCACGTTCAGACGACTTATTAATATGATTCTATTTTACCCCTTCCCAAATTTAAAATGATTTATTACCGGTTAAACCAATTTACTGATAAAAATAATTGTGACAATAGATTTCATATTCTGTGGGGGTATTTTGAAGTCTGTTTTCACAGTTTTCACAGAACTTAATAATTATATTATTAAATTTGATTTTAGTTAAATTTCAAAAAAAATTAAATGGAGTTCTACGAATTAAACACAAAAACAATAAATAAAAAAAATGAAATTTTTATGGGAGTTTAATAATACGATATCCGAATATGTGCTTTTCAGATTAAGAAAACAATCATAATAATGGAAGTATGTAGTGTGAATTTATCTAACTCTTAATCGCATAATAATTATTCAATTTTAAGTAGGAAGGCTTGCAAAATAATTATAGTCACGAAAAGGTATAATTATTGCTGTAGGCCCCAGCATGGCCGATGATTTGTAAGTACGAGTATTTCTGAATGACGAATATGTTAGAGCTGTAATATTATTAACAGCAGAACATTATTTTTCCATCATCAAACCATATTTGAATAAAGCTCTCTTTGTATATAAACTTGAATTTAATAAATTATTCAGGCAAATCATTTTAAAGAGCTTACGTTTAAATGTATGTGTGCACACCAAAGATATTAGAAGAACGAGATGTGCTATGCGCAGTTCGTACTGAGTGGAATTGTTTTGCCGAGTGTCGCCGGTTTTGTTCACCAATACTACTGCACACCTTCGCTTACGCTAAGGCATCGCTAAGGTATCCGCACTAATACATAGAACAGATTTCTGTGCGTACACGTCCCAATACCGTTCAAAGTACCCTAATTAGGTAGTACTCCGGCTACGGTCCGGCGGCCAACATAGCATATCTCGTTCTTCTAATATCTTTGGTGCACACCGATAGTATTCAAAGCGTAAGTCAAACTGATTTACCCCGCAGTATCCCTACGATCCAGTACACCACTATACGAGGGTAACTGACATGCGACGTGTTGATCGTAATCAAATGATTGTAAGCAAAAATATCGTAGAAAAATACTGGTAAAAATATTGCTAATTTATTAAGAATCTCTTCAAATTATTCGTAATCCGATTAAAAACGGGAATGCAGGGTATCTATTCTCCAATCCAGGCCGCTCGCAATCGCCGTCGAAAGTTCATACATTGGTCGACATTCTTATTTTTGAGTCTCGTCGAAGGTACATACTTACATACGGCAAACGTCAACAATCATTACACTCGAACAACGAGTGGGTCGAACCACTCGTTGTTCGAGTGGAATGACTTCGTCGAGAATCGAGGCTCTGACCCTTGACGAATGAATTGATAGGTCTCCTGATAAGCTTTTAGTAAAATACCAAAGTACTGTCAAAACGTCGGAACACGTGTTCATAAAATACTAACATTTTTGCATTTCGTCATTATATATTATCAAGACAACGCAGGTGCATGAACGCGTGTTCCGACATTATTACAAATTTAACAAAAGTTTATCAAGAAACGGCCTGCAATCCCGTGTTTAACAGAATTATCAATAATTTGAAGAGATTCTTGATAAATTAGCAATGCTTACTCATTTTTCTCCGTGCATCGTCTTTCCATGCTACACAAAAACTAACCGAAAATCGTAAATACATTTTTGACCGGATTTTCACCGGTCGGTGGCCGAGTTGACATCGCGCTTGGGTCCCACTCAGGCGTAGTGTGTTCAATTCCTCGGCTGGCTAAGTCCTCCATCACGACACAAGCGAAATTTTCAGCTTACTGTGGTGGTAGTAGGAGATTTTAAAATATTTTCAGGTTATTCGTAACCCGGGAATGTATGTATTTTTTTTTTTTTTTTGTCAAGAGAGTCCTGCTGGAGAGGTCAACAGGTCTCCCCCAACCGGCCTCTCCCGATCCGGCCCAACACGCAGTAGGTGGGCAGGCACATCAACGGCCGCCATGACCTAGACAAACCCGGGCAACCCTGCTAAGCTACTAAATGTTTCGAACCACTTGAGATGACCTATGGCAGATGTTTTGATTATCCAATAAATAGTTTACGGGGATGGTATATCCACCTCACAAATTTGTAAAAGGTTCATTCCGAACATACACAAAAGAAAGTCGGCAGAATAGAGCCACGGGTAGTACCTATAATACATTGTGCAGATCGTGACACAAGTGTATGCCAAAAGCTGTAAAATATTGCCATTTTCTTTGACAATAATATTTATTACATCGCCATTTTTTGTGAATCGAGAACTCGAGAGTCTCGAGTCGAGACATTTATTTCCAAAAAGTAATGTCATCACTTTGAAAGTCGAAAGAAAGTAAAATATTATTAATTCATCAAACTAAGTACTTTACTTGTAATATTCATAATAAAAATCAGCACATTGCAGTGTTGTGTAATTTGCAACGAATTTACAAAAGATAATGTACACCCACATAAGTTTTTATAGTTACAACCAGAGTTTAATCGATTATAAGGCGAGAAAATAAATTAATTAAAGAATAGATTTCACTGAGATTATTGTATTGTGTGAATTATAATTGTATTTTGCAACAAATTTGTCGGATATCATAACTCATTATACTTCAACAATCATAAACTAATAGTGTGTATATTCATAAATTATAGATAATGAAAACATGTGACAGGTTTCAACCATAATTAATTTTTGTCAGTCAATAAAGTATTATTACTGTAGCGCCTACATCTAGGCAATATTAATGACAAAAACTAAAGATTAGATAATGATAATGAATTCACTATACATTACGTAGTGATGTCATCTTATAGGCGTACCGCTGATAGTTTATTTGAATCATCTCCTTCTTTCTCATAAAGGACGCATTTAACGGAAAGAGAGGTAATAAGGGAGCTCTCAGCGGCAGGCGGTCTACTGTAAGATGGACTCGTTATTAATGGTTATACGCACCTACTCATTAGTTGAAACTAAACCATACTTAATTGACAGATTAAAATATCATGGGATTACTCATGCACTACTATTTAAAATACTTCAGATCATTAATCAAAGTCAGTTGAATACAACACACAATAATCATAATAAACCTGGACACGAGATAATGATGGGGTTATTTTGGTTCAAATGGAAAGAAATGCGTTATTCAATTTCAATTTTATATAAAAACATAATGGCATAGACATAATAGCATTTACTAAACTATAGTATTTACAAAGCAGAATGATTCAAACACATTTCATGTTTTAGGGATTGTTCCTATTTTATTTAGGTACCTATACAACACAACACGACACATTATTAAACCCAAATTTGATCAGTAAAATATGAACTTTTCATAAAAGTTTTTTTACATTAGCTCAATAAAAATTAGCTTAATAAAAATTACTAATTGAAAGCAAAAAAATAGGTAGGTACATCTCGAATACTAAGAAAGAAGTGTGCATAATTAGTTTGAGTTGATTTCTTATAATTGAATAGGTGTTCTAAATCTAAATGATGCTTTAATTTTTAATAATATCATTTAAATTTTTCTAAAAGGTGAGAAAGGAACAACAGTACCGACGCTTTAAAGAAAAGCTCAACCGTATATTTGTGCTGTCGTGCCGGAAGAGGTGAGCCAGTGCTGAGTATATTATAAGCAGAATAGGTATGTGACAGGAAAAGAGATTGACAGGCGTGACTGTGAGATCTATTTACAACCTGACTGAGATGTGAACTCCACGCCTCTTGACTTTCTTGCAAAAGCACGTCCATCAATTGTGGGTAGGAGACAAAAATATAACGAAGTACTTCTAAACTTTGGTGGATACATACTACAATGCCATCATTATAATCATTAAAGACAAAAGCAATCTTCCAACGCGGACACATGCCTGAACGGATGACGAGCCTCGTGCTGGCACAGTTGGTGGACGGGGTAGTCTCTCTCCCTGCAGCAGCTGGTACAGTTCCTTCGCTACCTAGGACTCTTGCAGCAGAGTCTCCATCTTCTGTCTTCGTCGAGCGTCACAGCGGTGCTGCCAAGGTTTGTTGTCTATGTGAGGATGTTGTGTTAGCGCTCTTTATTGGCAGCAGACACATGTCAGCGCTATATTGGCGGCAGACACATGCCTGAACGGATGACGAACCTCGTGCTGGCACAGTTGGTCTAAATAACAAATGAAGATCCTAGGAAATAAATTGTACAGCGCCCTTGAGGTGATTTTTCACAAAAACGGCGCTATACAAATTATCCAATTATTATTATTATTATCTTTCTACAAAAGAACATTGCCCCCAGAGAAGTTGTTTTTTTTTAGAAGAGGCGACTAAATTTCTACAAAATATACGAAATAATGTTACTTCTTAGTGCGCAAATATAGCAACTTGCAATGTTGCATAAACTATTTTCTTTAATATCCTTTGAATTGATTACGTATCAATTAATCAATCACCCCCCGAACTTACTCCCCTGGACATGTTGCATAAGAATAAAAATATAACATTAAAAACAGATTTACAATTGTTTTACAACATTTTTGAATTAGCACGTTAAAACTGTGATCAATTGATTTGGTTTCAGCTTGCAGCTCGTGGCAAAGTGTTGCAAGTGCCCATTAAATAGTCATCAATATTTTACTTACGTTTTTGGTTTCTTTATCTTGATTATTTCCAAGTCGTGTCCAGACTGAGAAAACACGGACAGCGGCTCGGCCGATATTGCAGTCCTCTTTAACCTTGGTTCCGCTACTGCTTTGACTCTGGTTCTTTCGAGACCAGGGAGACTCATCATCAGGGGATCATCGTCATCATTGCTTCCTCGCTTCTTCACCACAAGCCTTTGAGTCAAGGGCTGCACCACCAGTTTATACTTCTCAAGTTCATTCTTCAAGAACCTGATTGTTGTATCCCTGTTGTCGATGTCTCTCTCCAAAGCGGTTATTATTTGATCCCTCTTTTTGAGTTCTTCTGACTTCTCCATCAGTTGTTTTTTCAGATCGAGCAGCTTTTCTTCCAGTTTAAAATTTGAGTCCAACTTAAAGGTCGGTCCTTCGGTTTTTATTTCATTTTTTTCCATTATTTTTTTATGTCACTTTTATTTCACTTGTTTTAAGGTTTTCACAAACAGTCAGTCATCAGATATATTTTTAATACTAGAAGAAATATATTATGTTGGAGATCTCGCTACCGACTCGATATTATTGATATACTTATTTGAACTACAGTTGCTACAGAAGCCTCGCTAGTTTAGAGCTCGGATCATGAACTCCATTTATTCATTGGCTATTTAAAGACAATAAATTACGTCAAAGGCAATCATTGTTGATTGATCAGCGGCCTCCTACCACCCATGTACGAGTTACTTTTATTGACTTCTATTTAATATGACGAACATACTGACTGAGCGGGTGGAATTTATCTTCGAAGCGTGAGCATTATATTAATGCGTGAAATATTATTTTCATAAAATTGATAAATTAAATGATTTGTGATTTTCACGGCTGAAAGTATTATCGTGATTATTTTTTGGTTTATTACGCAATGTTTCTCCTTATTCAGCCATGTGTCCATCATCAGGGCATATGTCAAGCAAGGAAGATCAACGCGGCATAATAACCTAAAAATGTTTTCATCAACGAAGAAAATATGAGACATAACACACTACAAACGTATAAATTATAAAGATATTGAAATTATTATAAATAACTACCTACATAGTAGAGCTTTCTTGAGACTTGATAACAACATCAGTTTATCAATTACGTTCAACCGACTTTACTGTTATAAGGTGTCATCATTTCATTCATTCACAACAAAAAAATATATTTTGGAGAGATAAACGTCCTCACAAAAACCTAGCAATAGATTTATTTATCTGCAATACGTCAGCATGACGCGTACGATGTACATGGTAACCGAATAAACAGAACAATGACAAATCAGAACACGTTTGAAGATGCCTATAAAGTAATGAAAAGTGAGAAAAGATAGGTTATGTTAGGTTTTTAGTATGTTTTTTTTAATGAATTTTAATGACTACATTTAATATGATATGTTCTGATTAGACACTGTTCTGAATTGTCGTGGAACCCTAAACTTTTTTAACCTTTTAACTTATACGTAGCCACTTAACTACATACTTGTAGGTGACTACAAATGACTTTATACAATAAACCAATCAATTCAACATACCTAATGGATATCAAATATGTAAGTGAGAACGAATATAATGACTCTTTGGCAAACATACTGAAAATTCAACAGGTATAAGTAGAGAAAAGTCGTATTGGAGTGGGTAATCTAATTTTAAAAAGACAACATTGTGATAGAGAGCAAGCGGCTCGAAATTGCGGCAATAATGATACCTAATCGTTTAATTCGACAATTCGAATGCGAATTTGTTCCAAATCGCAATTGAGATAACCTACATACCTAGGGTTGCCATCCGTCCCGATATATCGGGACTGTCACCTTTATTGAGCTATCTGTCCCGACGTCCCGACAAAAGCCTTAAATGTCCCGATTGAAATTACTCAATGCAAATTTTAATTTAGCCCGTACGTGCCGTGAAAAAAGAGTGGAGTTTTATAAAGAAAGGACGTACGAATGAAGAAGCGTTCTGTGTTACAGTTTTATATCAATTACTCATGGAGGTAAGGCTGGCGTAAAGCACCACATTTCTACGACCAATCACAAAAAAAGGTTCGCTGTTGTATCTTCATCAAGGCCTATATCCGGATTTATGATTAAAGGAGATACTCAAGAAGAATTGCTTATTGCGGCGGCGGAACTAACGACAGCTTATAAACTTGTCAAACATCATCAATCTTTCAGTTCACTTGACTGTAACGTAAAACTGAATGCTACAATGTATCCCGACTCTAAAATCACAGCAAAACAGTCCACAGCAAGAACCAAGGCTACAGCAATTGTTAAAAATATTCTCGCTCCACATTCTGTGTCACAAATAAAAGAAAAATTGCAAGAAGTTTCGTACTATGGAATAGGCACCGACGCGTCCAATCACAAAGCTGAAAAGATGTTTCCTTTACTTGTTCAATATTTCACTGAAAACGATGGTATCCAACAGAAGCTATTGAAGTTTGATTCTTTAAAAGATGAAACATCGGACACTATTTCCAAATATTGTCTCGACACTTTAAGACAATTGCAGATTCCACTAGATAAGCTGATTTCTTTTTGTGGTGACAATACTAAAACCAACTTCGGAGGGCTTGAAAGACGCGGTCGGTGCAATGTTTTTCATAAAATAAAAGAAGATTTGGAAAAACCTATAGAAAGAATTGGATGTTCAGCCAATATTCTGCACAATACTATATCAACCGCTGCTGGAATCTTGTCTGTGGATGTCGAAGTTATCGTCCTCAAAATATTTAATTATTTTTCAATATACACTGTTAGGACGGAGAAGCTGAAAGAGTTCTGTTCGTATGTTAATATTAATCATCAGACTCGTTTGTCACACTCAAGAACAAGATGGTTATCATTAATGCCCGCGGTTGAAAGAGTTCTGTTCGTATGTTAATATTAATCATCAGACTCTTTTTATCATTAATGCCCGCGGTTCAAAGAATCCTGAAACTATGGACATCATTCAAAAGTTTTTTTGATTCGGAAGAAAATCCACCTAAAATTATTTAAGATTTCTTTAAAAGTCCGATCAGTGAAATTTATTTCCTCTTTCTGCATTCCAACTTGAGTTTGTTTCAAAATAATATAAAAAGCGTTGAAAATAACAAGGTGTCTATAGTTGAAATCAGAAAAATATTAAACGAAACGCATAACACCCTGATTGAAAGGAAATCTGCCAAATTTATTGGCATGCAAACCAAAATCCAAATGAACAAACTTAAAAATGAGAATCCAACTCCTGAAACAACAGTTTTGATTTCAAGATTTGAAGAGGAAGCTGTAGCATTTTACTATACAGCTTCCGAGTATCTGAAAAAGTGGTCTGTTTCGTTTGATAAATATGAAGTGTTCGATTGGATGACACTATCTGAAATCCCAGAATGGGAAAAAATCGAAAACACTATTTTATACCTGAATAGTAATGGTGTGAAGACTTTCAGCGATAATTTGAGCAACATAATTATCTTAAGAGTTTTCTAGAGGCTAAGCTTGGTTCGGAAGAATGGAATTCGATCGATTCAGTTGCAGAGAAGTGACTTTACTTTTTCAAAGAAACTGAAAATCCGGAAAGAAAATGCCTTCTTTTGAAATTATGCGAGTATTTATTTTCTATTCCTGCTCACAACGCCACAGTAGAAAGAGTTTTTTTCATTAATGTCAGCCCAGTGGACTCATGAACGAAATCGCGTGCTCCCAGAGACTGTGGAGTCGATTTTACAGTGTCAAGTCAATTATAATATGACTTGTACAGAGTTCTACAATTATGTTAAAAGGTACCCAGAATTGTTGAGAAAAGCGAAATCTTCTGAAAAGTATGGCCAGCCAAGTACTTCTGCTAGTACCAATTAAAGTAACCTATAACACAAACATATTTACTAACTTATTTTAAAATAAAGAAATTATTACAAAATGATTATTTGCTCCATCCTGAAACGTCCCGACGAGACCCTGGCCGAATATGGCAACCCTATACATACCGACTACGGTCTATATTTTAACATGTGAAATAATAATTGGACAGGTGATAATTTTAAAGGCAAGTAAATTCAGTATATATGGCAGTTTATAGTATAATTAAAAAAAACTATTTTTATTGCTTGAAAATGTTTTCAAATGGTGGATTAAAACTAAGGGTTTTAAAAGCGGAAAATTATTATTATTTGAATTTCATAAAATATTTATATATACTTTTTTATACGTTGACCGTTCTATAAAATAATGGATTTCTCTAAAAATCGTATGATCTCACAAATTATCTTTGATTTTTTATGTTACTCTTATTTGTTTCTTTTAACAGACCATTCATTTTATTTCAGCAAATTTGAGTTTGCCATAATTTTTGCAACGAAACGAGGTGTTTAAAACTAACGAGTTTATTTGACCAAGAAAAGTAAACATATACAAATAATGGCTTCAAAGCATCGCTTCAAATGATGAAGAAGAAATTCTATTGCCCTATAAAAATATGAAAGATCAAACGAAGTAAACTGCAAGTGGTTTTACATCAGTGGGGCGCGAAGTTAATAGAGTAACAAGGTAGATGGGCCACGAACCTAAACAGTAAGCTAAGTGCCAACTACTTTCACCGATACTATTACAAACGCATCTAAGCACAGCGGCGCCCCGCCTTTTTTTTTACCCACACACCAAACGCGTAAATTTCATTGGCTACCCCGCGTTGGTAATCCGTGCAGTTTGGTCGTAGCTTGGTGAAAATTTATTGATCTATGGATTGTACTGTACTTTATACATCGATGATTCGGTGGTTGTACCGGGTAATGAGCAACGAAATCACAAGTATGATGCAAAACCTCTGCTGATCCTTTTCACGAGCTGTTTTTCTAATTATTACAACGAGCATTTCACGCGCCGTGGGCAGAATACAATTTGGTTTTGGGAGTGGGCCGCGTTTTGACGGCAGTGGGCCGTTGTTAGGAATACTGAGGAGCAGAGCGTAATTGCAATTTGGCAATATGTAATTCCAAACGTAATTTCTTTTAGCACTCCGAGCGAGGACTTATATCTAAGTTTCACCGGCCTACTGAACAAATGTCTTTGTGGATTATTCCATGTCAAATTACATGACATAAGCGGGAAGCCCACACGGTAATCAAGAGTGAAGGAACTGTCACTAAATTGTGGGCAATTGTTTTCTCCGTGCGAATTCTGCGAATCTAAAAGCGCCCCGCTCCGTCAATCAAATATGAATTAACTTTGATATTTGCGGCTCCTAAGAGTTACTGACACAAATCATGCATATTCAGTGAATAAAGAGAAATTGATCCCTTGTCCGGATCAACGTTGTATGACACTATAAAAGCTAAATTACTACGTTCTGCTTACAAACTAATAATTTGTTATTATAATTAATCTTCACAAATACACATATACTTTAAACGACAACATACATTTAAACACCATACATACACGATATGGCAAGCAATCCTTTAGCTAGGAGATTAGATATATTAAAATATATATATACATTATAAAATATATATGTATATATATTCCTTCTAAAAATAAATAATTAAAGTATATATATATAATATTGAATATTGTAATGTATTTATTTGGTTACCATTCTAGTTAAAAAGTAAAAATGTATTTTTTTATGTAGTTAATTTTTATTTAAATAATTTCGAAAATTAAATTATTTTTTAATATTTAATATAAAATTATTGGACATCATAAAGAAAGCATTGATTTTTCAATGGAAAACAGTGTTCATTTGGGACAAAAACTCAATAACGCGGGGACTGAGAAATATGGATAATAGGTATTTTACTAAACTATTGCTGTCATTGTCGCTTTTACTCTCCAGAATACTGAGCGAAAGGGACAACTGCCCCCTCAGGCTTATTATACCTTAAGAAAATTGTCAAAATCGAGGTTTTGTTTTCCCCTTTTTTCTTTTACAAAACTGGATCGATTTTAAAGATTTTTTTCTAGGCAAAAAATTGACAAAGTATATGGATTTTTGAAGGGTGTTAACTCCTATCAAAAGAAGTGACTTATCAACAAAAGCAAAATACAGGGACACGCCAGCAGTTGATGTCTATATTACTATGTAAAAATATATTTGAACAAGTGTCAAGATCCAAAGAGGAAACAAGGGAATACCTTTGTTTAGACAAAACTTCGCCCGCCTTTCCTCTTCACATAAACAAAGAGCTATTCTGTAGTTACGATTCGAGTTTCTCACGGCTTAAATATCGTAGTGATTTATTTTAGGGGTATTATGCCGTGTTGGGCTACCTCCTTCTTTAGCCAACGTTTTGGATACTGTAATGCTGTCGAAGACGTTGGCTAAACAAGGAGGTAGCGCAAGACGGCATAATACCCCAAAAATAAATCACTATAATATTATGTAGTTGTTCTAATGTACAGGGTTTTCACATAAGAGGTGTTATTTTAAATAGCCCGCTATTTCGGTAGATGTTACTTTTGAAGCTGTCATTTTTTGACATTTGACAAGTAGAAACTACGCCATTAATAAAAATGGAACGATACACGCTTCAACAACGCATTGAAATTATTAAAATTCACTTGAGTGAATCAAATGCAAATCATCTCGAGTGATGAGGCCCATTTCCACCTCGGTGGCTTCGTCAACAAGCAAAATTGTCGCATCTGGGGCTCGGAAAACCCAAGAGTTATTGTTGAAAAGCCTCTCTATCCTCAACGTGTGACTGTTTGGTACGGTTTATGGTCAGACGGAGTCATTGGACCTTACTTTTTCGAAAATGAGGTTGGAGCAACAGTTACGGTGAATGGATTGCGCTATCGAGAGATGATTAGTGATTTTTTATGGCCGGAATTGGATGGTATTGATCTGGACAACGTTTACTTTCAACAAGACGGCGCTACGTGCCACACAAGCAACGAAACCATTGATCTTTTACGATTGAATATCAAAATAACACCTCTTATTGGAAAACCATATGGAAAAGTTGCAAGATTTACCAACGTTATGTCGCTGAACAAATGTGGATTTTTTTTTAATAGTTTATATGAATTTCAGAGCGCTTTCGTCCGAAGTGTGATTGATTCGTACTAAATAATAACAGATTCATTCAATACAATCTCTACTCCCCCACAAAAATGGATAGATCAAAGTTACGGAACAAGGTTTTTTAACGCACTTTGATCACCGATTTCTTCTAACTTTCTAAAATGAGAATAATTGCAAAAGCACAATAATTATTATCAACATACAAATAATGTAACGTGGGCTTTTTTAATGACAAATCACTTATTTAATTTTGCTCCTGGCAAAATCTAATTTGAAATGATATTTATTACACGTACGGTTGACTTTGAAAAACGTTAGGATTTAATAATCTGTTTAACAGACCACTTAATTTTGAACCAAATTGAAAATTTAATTAAAACATACTTGATTGCTTTTCCATTTATGGGTTTAACTAAGTAGATACTAATCACAAGAAAATTGTTATTGCCTATTTATTTTGGAAATTACTATATTTTAGAACGCAAATAGAAACGCAGGTACGTAGCTTTGGCATACCTTCAGGCCATTATTATTAAGTGTTAATATAAATTCTGAAATATGTAAGAACGATTATAAAAAAATGTTTTTATTATATAATGTGCTCCCCACAAGCTGGATGAGTTCTGGAACACAGAATTCAAAAAACCTGTTTAAAAATGTATAGATCACAATATGTATACGCAAATGGAACAAAGAGGCATAAATTCATGAATTTTTTAACGCATTCCGTGAAGAAATTAAAAAGGGGATATATATTTCGAAAGTAAAAAGAAAAGTAAGGTATTTTTATCTATGATATATATATATATATATAAATGCATAACTTCATACCGAACAACCTAATTTTAATAATTTGAATTCATACTGGAATACATACGAGGGTGGTCTGAAAAGTTTCCGACCTCAACGCAAAGATGGCGGTACTCGTCAATAAAAGCTAGTGAATATAGTTGTGCATCTTTTGACAGTTACTCACAAAGTAAATTTGAAACAAAACTTACTGATACTATCCAATGTATAAAAAATGTGTAAATGAAAAATTTCTTACGATCAAATGGAATATTAATCAGTTTTGTAAGAAGTATGTAAAAAAAATATTTAACTTTAAAAAAGGTACCTAAAGGTGTTTCACGAATGTTGTACATTTTATAGTTTTCCGATTGATTTGGTTCTAAATCGGTATAGGGTGCTGCAACGAACTCGAATCTTTCGCCAAATTGCACAATAAGACCATAAATTGAATTATGCCAGGCGTGAAATGCAATGTATTAATACGGATATGTGCCTAGTGAGGTTGTCGAAAACCATGTAAAAAAATTATATGAATAAAGATTTTTTTAAATGCAAAGTCAAGGTCTTGAAGTGGAAGTGCAAAATACAGCAGGAAAAGATGCGTCTTGCCGCACAGAGAAAACTTACTGATATAAAATATTGTTAATTTACTAAACATCTGAACAAATTATTCGTTTTCTTGATAAAAATGGGACTATAGGCCTATAATGAATGATTTGACAAATTTCATAACAAACTCAGTAAAGCACGAATATGTTATGAGGAAGTCCGATCACGTGTTCTTAAAATTAATAATATTTTCGCATCTCGTCTATTATATTTATTCGGATATATTCTGAATGACTAATATATTGGAAATACTTTTTATTTTTAACTTTTTATTTTGAAAGTTATACCACCTCAATGTAATATATCATTGAAGAATAAGATAATACTAATAAATCTAAGCGAAACCGAAACAGAACAAGACACAGAAAAATAAAAAGGTAACGGTCACAGCTAGGAATTGAACCCAGCATCTCTTGCCTTTCCGGGACAGGCGTCTTAACCCAATTAATGAGTGGTTTCTTGATGGTTTAGGCTCTCGTAAATCTGGTGTTCCAGATTGGAAGCGTGGAGATAATATCACTGCGTACTGAGGCTCGTGTTCTGCCATACATATGTAAAACTACAGTAACCGCAGTTTCGAATAATATTTTTTTATTGATTTATTACGGAAATTTTTACTTTTATTTTATTTAACATTGCTAAACACAATAAAGCATTTCCAATAACATACACAATCTACGAGAAGAAAAGAAACGTTAATAAATATCTACGTGAAATCTTAATTGGTTGTGAAAGAAAATCGCCATATTGTTCCTTTGAATTCAATTTATTTATGCCAGCGTTCCCCTAAAATTATTTATAGCGAGCGGTGTACACACGTATTAAGTGTAAATCTTACATTAAAAAAATGTCCGTACCGATTTTCAAATAACATATTTAGGGCGTTGTAAATGTAATGCTGACGTGTGTCATGTTTTCATTAAAATTAAACAAGAGCACGAGGTATTGGTTAAACTATAATGATTATTAAATTGAACAGTGTTGATATAAGACAGAAAATATTTTCCTTGACACTTGGCTGATATATTTTTGAGGTAAGTACTAAGAGTTTATAGATATATTCTCACATTGCCAAGTGCCAACATATTGGCCGAGTTGGCTCCAGACTTTTATTTATTTTTATTTAATTTATTGTACGATAGATTAATCGTCCATTTAAAGTACAAATGTTATTATTTTAACACTTGAGAAGATAGGTAAGCACTAAAAAAGTTTTAAATTTATTTTAAACTATGAAATTGCCGCATTGTTCTTGTACATATTCTTTAATACTCTTTTTTATACAAGAAACTTAATGTTATATGTTATTCGTTGACCATATAACGTATCTGGGTCTAAAAATAGATGGAAATTTAAAATGGATCACATTAGCTATTTAGATAATAAAGTTAAAAAACTAAGTTATTTTTTCAAAACTATCAGGAATGTGCTCATTAAAAAAAAAACTTAATCAAAATCTACATGGCTCTCTGCCAAATCGCTGTTAGAATACGGTATTATCGGATGGGGCAGTGCAAATAAAAATATACTAAATCCACTAATTAAAACTCAAAACGCCATAATGAAAATAATACTGAAAGTTCCTGTAAGAACTAGCACTGACGAAATCTTCACCAATCTTAACATCATGTCAATTAAACAACTATATTCTAAAACTATACTCATTCACATGCATAAGTACAAAACCCAAGAAATAACAACAAACACGTACAATAGAAACACTAGATCTCATGGTCAAAAACTTATCCAACAAATAACTACTAATACAACTTTTGGGCAAAAAAGCTTATTATATCATAGTATTAAACTCTACAATAAAATACCACTCTCACTCAAAAACCTCAACATTTTAACATTTAAATCTCAAATAAAAAACTGGATACTTAATATAGGGAGATCTGAAATAGAAAATTTACTGATATCAAACACAGACTAAGGGCGGCTTGCACCATAAGTTAAATTTGATTTAAATATAATTTTAAACACATTATTTGATTTAAGTCGACTTGGCGTCTTGCACCACAAAATTTAAGTCGTTAAATGCGTTTAAAGAACTGTCAAAGTTAAATACCCAAAAGCGGCCGTTTAACCAAGTTAAACGTGTTTAGCCCTACTCTAAGCAGTACTGTCAAATTTTGTTTAGGTTATCTCTTCGATTTCTGATTGTGGTTAAAATCTATCTCATTTTAATTTGTATTCACAATGAACATTTGGGATTTGTATTCTGACGATCATGAAGAAATTATATTATAGAAATTATAAATCAATTATAATATAGTGAGAGAAGTAAACACAACAACAAATTGATTTGAAACACTCAGTGCCAAGAAGTTTCAAAGAAGATTTCGTCTCAGTAAAGAAACGACATCATTATTAGTGCAAGAAATTGAACCTCAGTTAAAATTCAACGCCAGTAAAAACATCAGCGAGGTGCTCGTCACTTGGAGCTAACGCTCCTTATCGAGGAGTACTTTGCAAGGTTGTAAACTTCTAATCATACCTACAGCATTCTTATAATACTTTAAAACAATATAGTATGTAAAAGAAATAAAAAACAAAATTACTCGGATAATTGTTTTATTTTTAATTCCAACAACAGAAGCTCTTTTTGCCTTATTTCATCATTATGTCTATTTGCTTTAACTTTTTCTTCATAAAATAAATGAAAACACTATTAAACCACACACACAATCACAAAATATTTTGACACTTCAAGTAAAATGAAACATCGTAGCTGTTTTATTTACGCGTTAATGGCGGTAACCACGCGGTAACTGTTTTACCGACGCGTTAAACACGTTTAACTAAAATTGCCACCGAACTGCGTGGTGCAGGACGCAACTAAACGCATTTAAGTTAAATGTATTTAGGGTCTTAAATACGTTTAGTTAAATACAATTTAAGATAAAATTTGCGATAGTTGGTGCAAGTCGCCCTAAAACAGAATCAACTATACCAAAAAACACTATCTTACTTATTTTAAAATTATTTAAAAAAAAAATTATACTACATGATATATGTTCATAATTAAATTCATATGTAACTTTGTTGTAATATTAATTTTCTTATAATTAAATTATACACAATATGTAAATGAAATCCTCAGCACGGGAGATCCCAGTGAGGATATCATTATATCTATTTGTTACAAAAAAAAGATAATAAAACACTTAAGTTAATAACTTTATTATTATTATTATTATTATTATTACCACGTAAGTCATAATCATATACAAACTTAGCCAAAATAAAAACTAATAAAAAATTATATTTTAAATATTAAATGTAAAAAATTTGGATGTCTTTACACCATTCCTCTTGTCAAGCTACCTATGTGCAAGAAGACCTGTTTTGCCATGTGGTATCTTGAACACGTCGTGGTGATTACGACTACGGCTGAAGTTGTCATAGCATTCCAAGAAGATTAGTATATCAATAGAGTTATGCGCCATATTAAAATAATACTTGCAGAATTCCGAATAAATAAACGTGGAGAATCATAATTATTGTAGATAATGCAGAAACACTTGGTGTTCAAAGATACGAAATAAAATAAAAAAAACTCTCTCGGTAACAGTATGAACAGGGGCGTTCAGTCCATATAGGCACATAAGCTTTGCCTACCTTACATTACTCGCATAAAAATATTAAAATGTATACATTTGTTGCATGAAATCATTATACATATTCAAAAATAGGAGCCGCTCTGACCACACTAGATGTATAATGTAACAAAGACAGGAACTAAGAATGCAAAATTACGCATATTCATATTCAAATGTGGTCTTCATTGAACACAAAAATGTACATGTGTAGTGTGTACACGATTCTCATTCAAGAGACGATTCGTTTGTGTGAATGTTGAAAAAGGGCGTGCCTTTTGGTACAAACTTCGAATGTGGCAATCAGTGCCATCTGTTGATACTTCGGTCAATTAATACAACTTATTTTCTAAATAATTTATCATAATATGTTGGTTTATTTCATTTGTTGTCAATTAATTCGCTGTTTTTCCTACTGTCTACCCTGATTACAAACTCTGCACTACATATGATTTTATTTGAAGTTCAATTAAAAAATCATTAGCTCCACGTGATTAAAGGGATCAAAAAGATTACGAATTCAAGCATAAATATTACTGATTTAGACATCAATGAATATAGAGAACTAATTTATGTTCCTCGCGGAATTATAAACACCGCTCAAAGAGATTTTCATACATGATAGTTCCCAACGGCTTATTCCTGAAGACGCTCCAATAAACCTCGTCAATGGAACATTGCAAATCTTGTCTTCGCGCAAGCAACTGTGCTTGGAAAAGGGTTTTCTTGAAATTAATTATACGCGTATAGATTACAGAGTTTCAATTTACAGCGATGGTGGTCTGCTGGGATCACAGACAAGTAAAAATATTGTTTCTTTCTCTTATGTCCTATATCTTAATTTTAACCTTAGCGTGAATTCGTGACACATTTTCTTAATTTCACTTTATTTCGTTCTGATAATTAAATTTGAGTTGGTATTTTGTCAAATATCTTCATAGCTATGCACCAATAAATTTAAATTTTAGCAATGTGAAGGTCGCAGGTTCAATTTACAGCGTGCGCAAGTAAATTTTATTTGATTAATTTCACAATTTATCATTTAAAATAATATATTGTATATTTGCAGCACGTTCTAGAGTGGAAGATACTCTCAGTATCGCCCTGGTGTAAGATCATCATTCCGAATTGAAACTTTGCTTGAAATAGCTTTAGCTGTGTTTGGTGAGCAGATCTGAATAGACATGTTCTTCCAAACCATCCTCTTCCCCACACCTTGCCCTCCCAATACCTTCAGCTACACAACATACCCCAATGGTGATGCCATAGTCTCACTGGCTCCAGATGGTTGGGAGAAGTTTGTACTATATGAATACCACACTCTTGTGCAGTATTCACTTATAAAAAATACACCTGTTCAGTGGATATCCTGAATTTTAAAGTAGGTCGATACCCACAGCAACAATTCTGATCGTTGAAATTTATACCTAATGCCATTGTTTGCTCATTCAAAAATAATAAATAATGTATTATTTTTACTTTGTCATACGAATTACAACAATCCTAGTATTGGATCGTCGCATTATAATATATTTATATGTACGCGAGAGCGTTGAACAACTTAATTGCGTTTCAAAAATTGTAAAGTTATACGAAGTACAACAATCCTAGTATCTATTGGATATCTATATGTACGCTAGAGCGTTGAACAACTTAATTGCGTTTCAAAATTTGTAAAGTCATACGAATTACAACAATCTTAGTATTGGATATTTATATGTACGCTAGAGCGTTGAACAACTTAATTGCGTCTCAAAAATTGTAAAGTCATACGAATTACAACAATCCTAGTATTGGATATGTATATGTACGCTAGAGCGTTGAACAACTTAATTGCGTTTCAAAAATTGTAAAGTCATACGAATTGCAACAATCCTAGTATTGGATCGTCGCGTTATAATTTTTAATCGCCCATTGTCTTCTGGTGGGTTAAAATAGCCGACAAAAACTGTCGAGTGTCTGAGGTCACGTAAGAAATTCGTATTATGATCACCGATCTTCGACAACATAAGATTTCGCAAGAAGAAATTTATTCCCGACAAGCAATTGTGGCCCTTAAGCTCGCCAGGCGTGGTGCGTGGTTCCAAAAGGTAAATCAATTCACGAAGTAGATATCTACTTGTAAATATACTGGTACCATGAGTAATGAATTCATTGCAAGATTTTAAGGTGTGTATTGAATTACAGGTAAATTGAATGCGAAAAATGGGTTAAATGTAAAGTACAAATTTATTTTGTGGAACGCTATTATTGATTTCAATTCAAAGATGAATTATTAATGAATCAGAACAATGCGTATATTTTGAATCAACATAATTGTATCTTATTAATACAGATTTCAAACAAGATAAGTTCACCCAAATAAGATAATTGTGATTTATTTGTGGTAATTTCGATTGATGACAAAAGGAAAGTATTTTCAGAATATAACAAACACATAATTCTCATAAAATAGGTTGAACCAATATATTTTAAGCGGGTAAAACACGCTTAGTCTTTTGAATTAGTTTAACCAATTTTTTTTAATAACTATTAGCTAAGAAGTATATTGTGTATTGTTCTCCACCTAATAATTTTAGGTGCAGAAGTAGGAACCTGCATTAATTTAGAATAATATTGAACTTGATCTTTGCTAGAGACCAGAGACCCACTGGTCAAAGTCAAAGAGATTTATTTTAGTAAGAAAACCGTCCTAAAAGCGGATTTGCACGTGACAGCCTGTTTTGATTGGCAAACTTTGGTGCAGATTCGGGGAATTTAATAAATGCATGGATATTATGGTTGAGTGGCCGGTGATCGAATTCGAATAAAATCGGCATGAAGCGGGAAATAGTTAATTGCGTCACAGGAATTTTCCATCGGTGGAAATATAAAACTGTCCATAATATTTCCACAGTCTAGCCTAGGCACGAGGCGCATGACAAGTTCAACAAAGTTGTGATACTTGTTTTACTATGTCACAAGACTAACATCAGAGTTCAGCACAAATTTCTTAAGTACGTAAATTTTAAGCTCAGAATACCTATTGATTACATTAATTATGTCAGTTTGATGAATCAATTGCATCTAATAACACTGTCTGACAGGAGATTTATTTCAGACCTGGTTGTGTTACACAGAGTCATTAACAACTTAATAGATAGTCCTGCCATCGTTGCCACTATTAAACTCTATGTGCCGACTAGGAATACAAGACAAAATATAACATTCTTCTGCAATACATACAATATCAGACACACTCACTGACCAATAGGATGCATGATCTGGGCAACAAGTATGGGGGTGCTATTGATTTATTTATTGACTCCATTTATAGAATTAAGCATAGGTAATCTATACCAACACTTTGTAGAATCCTACAAATTAGAGTAGAGTTGGTAAATTAATTTTAATGATTTGTCTTATTTAGTGTTGCTATAATTTATTTTTTTACTTTATGTTACTTTTACGTTTTACTAATATTGCTTCATATTTAGATTTTTTTTTTCAATCATTTCTTAATATTTTCTCATTATACTTGTAATCACAATTTTATAACTATGTATTTTGTACATACTTTACAATGGATTACATCTATTTACTGTCAGTATCTCCTGTATAGGATCTAAGATATTCTCCTATGTACACTGCATAATGTATCACTTTTATGTAAAAGCCTTTTTAGGCGTATGTAGGTATACATAAATAAATCAGTACCACCGAGTAATCAGGGTGTGCATTCATTCAACAAAACATGTCAAAATAAAACCAAGAACGCCCGATGTAAAATATTTTAATATATTTATAAAATGTAACTCATATTTATTTACAATAAAATAATAATCATGATATAAAACTTTATTTTTCCGAAATATAATTAAAATTTAGAGCCTCTTTGGATGGAGTGCGGCCCTCTTGAAAGAAATACAAAAAGGTATTTGAAAAAAATAATAAATAAAATTTTAGTTTTGTCCCAATAAACACAAAAATTACCTCTAAAATAAGCTTTTTACACGCAATGAAATAAGAAAAATAGTTTAGATATCGATCGAGTTGGAAAATCAATCAATAATATTCGATATCAAACCGAGATCCAGTCGATTGCAGCGATTGGAGGTGTGTTTAATTTGATATTGGTAACACAGTTAATTGGAAGAAATGAATTATATAATGGACCATCACACTCATTGGTGATGCATTGTAAATAATACAGTTTTATGTTATTGACTGATGAGCTGTTGGATGCAATCTGATGATATAGTTACCTAATAGATTATCTATGGTTAGAAGTAGGACAGAGTCCTGGAAAACATGTACAGCGCCCTCGAGTTGATTTTCGTATAAACGGCGCTACACATAAAAAATATACACCTTTTTCGTAAAAAATGCTTTTACCCGGTTTATATACCTTCATATGCACATAACTAATTTTGCGCAAGGTTTTACTATGTATTTGTCCCTAAATCATTTCAATTAGGCCTTACTATAATGTGCCGCCCATCGATGTATTTAGTCAATGGTGCCGCCCCTATTTTAGAGGTATTCGATTTGACCGATATAAATCTTTATACAGGGTGTTAAGGGACGTAATTGACTTACTTTAACCAGTAATTCCTGACATTACTTGTAGTAAAAAATTTAAACGAAATATTCGTCTCTGGTGACATTTTTGATGTTTTTTTTCAACTTAAAACATAAGAAATCAGTAGGTAGGACAGTTAGGGACGGGGTGAGGGGTGAGTCGGTTACTTGCCTAAGTGACCGGTGATGGCAAGTGGAAGAAATTTTTTTGTGGGTTGGTTCTGAAAAAAAAAACATTAACCAAGTCACCGGAGACAACAATTTCATTTGCATTTTATACTCCAAATTATATCATGAATCATTGAAATCTGATTGCATGAAAAAATTAATTACACTCTCCGGTGTAATAAATTTTGTTAAAGTTTCTCCGAGTTCTATAGGTGCTGGGTCAACGCAAATATGATCAGCTCGCAATGTCAATTACAGCATGAGCTTTAACAATTTCATCTTACAATCAAGAAAGAAAAACAAGTTGAAACCCTGACGAAACAAAGTAGTAGCTGTGTAATAGTATCTAAAATATAAAACCCACATTTTAACCAGCTTTCATACTTGCTGACAGACAAGACAAAAATGTGTAGAAACTATTTCATTGAAAAGATGATATAACATTGTTGGAGCCAATATTCAAACCGTAACGTTCATACATGAGATGAAACCGTATATTTTTGGCGCTACGACGATAATCGAACCCTCGACTTCTAGACTCAAAGTCAAATAATAGATCTTTATATTTATTATATTTAGTAGATATCATTACGCTACAGAGGCCGTTCGTTATGACTTATAAATATAGCGAGGAAAGTCCCGTCTTCTCGAGGACGTGTCACTCAGTTTTCGTAATGGCCCAAGTCTTCAGTTCTTGCATTTGTCTTCAACCAGATGTACAATCACCGAGAACGCATAATTAATTGGACTTGTATTTATTTATTCAGTGGTACACAATTACGCACTCCACTGTCCACAGAATATGTATTGCCAAATCCATTGGCAGGCAGATACGTTAGAAGAAAAGTATT
Organism: Hesperophylax magnus; assembly: GCA_026573805.1. Classification (NCBI taxonomy): domain Eukaryota; kingdom Metazoa; phylum Arthropoda; class Insecta; order Trichoptera; family Limnephilidae; genus Hesperophylax; species Hesperophylax magnus. The sequence continues at coordinate 12,864,572 of JAIUSX010000002.1, forward strand.
TTAGTATCTTTTGTAGTTTTCGGTTAAATAAACATTCATTCGTCATGCAAATGCCTTGAAAGAGTGAACACATACTGACGAATAATAATGAGGGCAAACTTATTATCCATTCATGTGTACGAATTCTTATTAATAATTCACAAGGGGACCAGATGATTATCTCGAGATATTAAGTAAAGTTGAAGAATTGAATTTGAGATGTAAAGTTCTTACAACATGTTTGTATGTTGACAGTAATGAGACATTTGTTGCACCTAGTATCTAGATTTTTTGACTGTACCTCGTAAGTCAAACGTACAACCAGCATTGATAGGTACTGTATGAACGTTGGCTGAATGTGTAATTGATTTTCTATTTTGGAAAATGCTAAATCGTGGTGGAATTCAATCGCAATATGATAATTAGTACATAACGGAATGCTAATTTTTTCCTTATATTTATTTTTATTCTAACCTTTTTGATTTCAAAACTATGTAGGTACATAAAAATGTTCGTTTGTTCGAAATCTTAAATCTCCGAAAGTTCTTCACTGATTGCTTTGAAATTTTGACACAATTTTGCATTCGAATACGCGTGTGTTTTTATCTACCTGTATTGTGTAGATATCACCTGTGACAAGTAAAAACATCCTCTGTTGGACGTAAAAGCAAAACGCGCTGTTATTTGTCTATCTGCACAGATAGACTGAGCCACACCAACGCGTGGCGGGGTAAGCTAGTTTTGAATAATTTTTAAACAGTACTTTCATTGTTAAAGCATTGCAAAACATTTAAAGTGTATTATTTTTTAATGATAAACTAATGTTTATAAGACAAGGGTTTTTATGCACAGCACAAATGATAACAAATTATTATTATAGCAATAATTATTACTCGCCTGAAATATCCATATAAATTGAAAATATCTCCTGAGTAAAAATAAATCCCGTCGGCGTTAATCAATCCTTTTAAGTGTATGGTTTAATAGGTTTATTAACTTATGTAATACAGGTAATATTAGGTATGGATATAAATGGGTACCTACTTCGTAGTGCGACCAGAGAAATAACAATAAAGCCCCGGCAAGGCTGAGATCCTGCGTTCAATTCCTAGATGCAACCGAATCATTTTTTGTTTCAAATGTTCGTTTGAGAGTCGCTAATATTGTCTTCAATGATTAAATATTACAATTCCAGGATTTACTCAAAATGTTATTCCAACAATAAAAAATAAAATAATATGCTTAATAATCAAGCAGGAAATAAGTGTCGTTGTTTGGGAAGATTACTTTTACGGTATGAATGTGTATAACGCTTGCGTGCATGTATGTGCGTGAATAAAATACTATTAATGGTAGAGGAAGTGACAGTATCTGCGCATTTGAAATTCGAGTATTTATAATTTGTTCCGTCCTGCATTACGAATTATTCATTTGTTCGTGCCTGCATTACAAATGAATAATTCGGGAATACGTTTATTTTATTGACATATTCACACATGACTGTGAAAAATTGTTATGGTTGAGCCAATAAACATTCGTCACTGATAATGTAAAATTTGCACAAAATATCCACTAATTAGCCAATAAATAATGTCTATCTAGGTTAATAAATTATACAACGGCAGATAAAACATGCACATTACGCTTTTGATAATTATGACCAATTGAGAAATAAACCTATACTAGAACTGGTTATTTGACATAATATTACTCAAATGTTTAATTGCTAACTTTATTAATGTTATTACAGACTGAAAATCTGAATGAGCGATTTAAACATTCCTTCTAATACTTTAGTAAAATCATGAATATGTTTTGTATCGATACAATACTTGATTATTGTAGTAGATACGTGAACAAATATTATGGAATGATGCCTAGGCAAAGTGATCAATAATCATTACTTTTCTAAAAAAAGAAACCAGTTTCACTCAAGTGAAGAGGGTGTGCCTCAGTCGATATATTCTGATCATTGATTTTTTTATGGATGTGATGCCTAATTTGCGGATCATTAAATTTGTCGGGTAATTACACGCCAGACAGAATGATTAGTCACATAAACTAGTGAACTAGTGAATATTTAAACGCGCACAATAATTGATTTGAACCCCGCTGGCGTTTTTGCATTATTACCTTGGACATTTGTCCACGATCCCAACAACGGCCGATGAAGATGTCAAAACTTACCGGCCATAAAAACCTGACACTGTCGATTTATCACGACCTCTTTCAACGATCGACAAATGATCATAAAGGTGGCGGACAAACCTGCAACCGAATGACTCTAAATTCGAATGGTACAAATGTCCATTAATGGGACGTAAGTCGTAATGATCTCGTTGTGTGAAATAAACTGGCGAAAAAATTATCCAACAGACACGGCCGACCGGTGTTTGATCCTTGACACAGATTCTGCTTCGAGTCGAGCTCCACTTGTCCAACAGTCAGCCAACTACATACAACACACATCATCACGACCACGGCGGAGCAACACACTCGAAGGCCTGAGGCTAGGAATACGAGCCTGCTTTATTGCCAGGGATAGTGTTCTGTTCGTATTCGCACCCGAAGGCATTTCCGAGGTGATAGCAATAACCAATCAAACAAGGAAATCATACGTCTTCAGGACTTATTCCATTGTAAATGTGTGTGAGTGCAGGTAAATGAGTTCATATCGTAGCTCCATTGTACGCCTTTTTCACAAACACGCTTGTAACAGATGTAGATGTTTCAACGGAACTCTTAACGGCAGAACCACAATTATTGCAATTAGATATCAAACGTCAATCAAAGCTGAATCAGATGACACCGTACCTGCACAGGAAAATAACAAGTGTACAGCAGGTCCAAGGCAAGAGGTTCCTTATTTGGTTTCCCTGCGATATTAGAAGGCCCCGATTAGTAGCATTTAAATCATACGTCATGAGTTACGATTGTGCCGATTGCGCCATAGACTTTGAAGAAAACGCACCTCTTCAATGATTGTTGAGCGATCGAAGAATTAGTGTCAATGACCTCTACTTAGCCCCAAATCAAGTCCATTAAGCATGCAAACAACATATGGAATTTTAAAAAACAATCGATAGAAATAAATCGACGAGAAAATATTTATCTAATTATATGTGCGTTCTTATGAACGCACAAGCAAGACGTTTCCAGTTACAAGTCATACATACTTGAAATTCTGATTTACATTTCCTGTATTCCATATGATTTATATCGACGCTGGAAAGGATAAATGGCTAAAGCGCCATACTGCTACATACATTTTTACCAAAATCTAGCAGGAAAATTGTTCGTTTACCTGTTTTTTTGTAAAACGTGCAGTCCCATGCTTAGAGGAAATAAATAAAAAAATGTTAAACTGACCTACTTAGACCAATCACTTGTCAAATTATATAAAATATGCTAAACATGTAATGACGGTATTTCTAAAGATATATGAACATATTTTTTAATGATCTCACTGAAAACAAAATTGACCCACTCAAAAGAAATTTTAATGAATATCAAAAGCGATAAAAAATAACAGAACACTAAAATAGAATCAATAAAAAGAGATAAAAAAATAATCAATATTCAATAATGAGTGTGGAGACATTATATTATGTGAATCGGTTCTGAAATTATCCAAACGAAATATCTCCCAAAAAAACAGATAAGAAATAAATGCTGAAAAAAATATACGCATGCCTACCTGTATTTAAAGTCGAACTGGTTTTAATGACTTGATGAAACAACACAAAAAATACTTTTGTCTTGGTATTAATATTATATTTTGTTCAAATTTTTTTTTTGCCTACATACAACATTTTGTTTTTAAGTATAACATTGAGCACTACGTAATAATACTAGCTAATTATATTATTATTATTTGTTTAACTGCTTGTAATTATATCAGTTCAATGCTTGTATGGTAGAAAACTTCATTCCGATCTTTCAGATAAATGTACAATCTAAATACGTCATGTATATAAAATATATTATCTTTGATTCAAGAAACGATCATGAGAAACGATCCTGTTATACATATCTAATTGAGAACACTCCAACATTTCTTGATTTCCTTATTCTTTTTTGTATGCTTGAAAAACAACGGGCTTTCAACCGTTTCCAGTGTAAACAAAGAAAATTTTGAATTACATAGCTTATTACCATTAGCAGCTAGTAATAAAACATTTTATTTTCTTCCGCTAAACACGGATAAAATATTTATACGTATGTACCAACAAATCTGAAAATTTGGAGGAGAGAACCTTGCTTGACGTCTAGAAACGTTCGATTTCAAACACAAAAGTGGTTTTTATTTATTTTGTAAATAATTTTATAAGAAAGCAAAAAAGTTAATCAAGGGAAACTGTCAGATAATCTTAGCTATAATACTGTATTTTTTAAGTTGTTTCCTTTACGCGTTCATACATTTCTATTTAAGTAGTTTACATTTATATATTTTTTTGAGTAATTTATTTTTTATTTGTACTCTAATTTATTTTTTGGGAGATTATTAATCAAGGGAACCGATAGGAAAACCTTTAATTTATCTAAAGCATATTTTTGATATTCATAATGTACACCAATTCGTTATAAATTATAAAGATTAATCAAAATAGTGATTTAGGAAGTTTTGTCGTAAATTATGCTGAAAAATTAAACAGGAAAAAGCACGGCATAACAACGAATGAAAAATCGAAAAGTTTGTTATGTTCAAAAGTTTGGTAGTTGGAGAAGGTAACGCAAGACAAATAGATTTTATTTCGTACTGAATTAATTCACGGTTAGAAAGCCGTTAAGCACAGATGGACAAAAATAATCATTCAAAGAACGGATATATGTGAGGTCGAATTAGCTCATTAAAATCATTGAACTAAGACTTGTTAATGATGCGTCATCAATAAAACGTTCCCATTGACTGTCTAATAATTTTTGCTAAATTTGCAACAAATAGTTGCGTAAGTCGAAGCGGAAAATTGGAGTTGTAAATTGTATATTTTCTTAAACTTTTGTTTTGATTTTATAGATTTGCCTTCAATATTAATTCCTTGGCAAATTTATCGTTGCGAAGCTGATCTTATGATAACAACATTGTGATACAATTAACAATATATACACAATAACACTTTTATGAAAAATGTATTCCCTCAACATTAATTTAGTATTAAAACTGATATTCTGTCAAGAAAATCACGATACCTTTCAATGTACAGGGTTTTCCAATAAGAGGTGTTATTTTGATATTCAATTGTAAAAGATCAATGGTTTCGTTGCTTGTGTGGCACGTAGCGCCGTTTTGTTGAAAGTAAACGTTGTCCAGATCAATACCATCCAATTCCAGCCATAAAAAAGCATTAATCATCTCTCGATAGCGCAATCCATTCACAGTAACTGTTGCTCCAGCCTCATTTTCGAAAAAGTAAAATCCAATGACTCTGCCGGGCCATAAACCGCACCAAACAGTCACACGTTGAGGATATTGAGGCTTTTCAACAATAACTCTTGGGTTTTCCGAGCCACAGATGCGACAATTTTGCTTGTTGACGAAGCCACCGAGGTGGAAATGGGCCTCATCACTCAAGATGATTTGCATTTGATTCACTCAAGTGAATTTTAATAATTTCAATGAGTTGTTGAAGCGTGTATCGTTCCATTTTTATTAATGGCGTAGTTTCTACTTGTCAAATGTCAAAAAATGACAGCTTGAAAAGTAACATCTACCGAAAAAACGGGCTATTCAAAATAACACCTCTTATTGGAAAACCATGTATAAGCAATAACACTTCAATGAAAAATATATAACAAGTACCCTTAAGAGAGTCGATGTTAACGTGCTTGAGACTATGAATAAATAACACCTTAAAGACTGTTTATCAATTAACTAACTTAGGACGGTAAATAACACATCTGCCCTGATGATGGACACTGCAATGTTGTCCGAAACGTTGGCTAAAGAAGGAGTTAGCGCAACACGGCATAACACCCCAAAAACAAATAACAAAAAAAAACTTAGGACGGGTTGTTTTATAGAATTTGAACAATTCATCCAATATCAAAGTTAATTAAGAAAACCCTATTTTTATATATCATTAAGGACCCGTTAATTCACAGAACTTGAAAATGAACTTTGAAATTTAATGAATTGTTTAAACTCTATGAAATAATCCGTTTAGCATAGTTAATACAACATTAAAAATAAGAGATGTAAATAATAAATGAACATAAACAAAAAGTATACGAATATCGAGTCGGTTTTAGAACAACTATTCTCACAATAACCTCGTTTGACACTTCGTTCCACTATTTTCCCGCGCGTTTCCAGGCGACCGGCACGGAACGAAACCTTTTTCAAATTTTCTCAAATTTTTCAGCGCACAGAACCGGCGCACGAGTCGGCCAGATATAAACTGCGGCCGGCGGCAGACGGCGTGACTTTTTAGAAGACTCGATGACGCGTTCACGCCGGAAGAGACACGACGTAGAAAAGCACGTAGATAAAACAAATCTACGGTGGAAATAACAAAAAGTTTTGGTGGATGGCTTATCTAGTGCCCGCGTTCGGCTTACATATTGTGTAAAGGTAGGAATCGTAAATTTGATCTAGAAATGTTGCTAAAATGAATGACAATGGCGAGTGTGCCCTGGAATTGAAATTATTAGTAATGTTTTGAAAGTTGGAAGATAATGATAGAATGATTTAACTGCATATATAAGTGCTATATAATCTTCCGATATTTGTTACTTTTTGGTGCTGACATAGAATAAAGAACACAAGAAATCCGATGTGGGAGTGTTTCGTGATCCAAAAGTCGGGCAGTTTACAATACGAAATCATTATGAAATTAAAATGTGATGGAGATATACGATGTCAGGTAAGTGTAAAAGAGACAGAGCGAGTACTAGAGGGGATAGAACCAAAATGTATTAAGTCAGTGGCGACCACAGAATAAATCCAGATATTGATAAGTAATGCACTAAATTTCCAATACAAAACTGTGTTTACGAAATTTAAATGGGTTGGTGCTCTACAATGTCAAGCGAATGCAAGCGAGACAGAGCGCTGGGCTATTGGCAAATTAAACAATAGTTAAAGCTTGTAATTTTAATTATGTTTAGTTGGCTTTGTTAAAATTTAAACGAAGGCTGGAAAAGCTCTTTAATAATATGGTCTTGGCGCTGAAAGACTCGTTGTAATAACAAGATTTGTATATATTAATACACACGTATAAATTTTTTGAAAATTACCAGAAATACATAAATCATATAATATAGAGGCCAGCAAAATTGTTCACCATCATGTTCAATCTATCAATGATTTCGTGTTTCCTGAACTCATTAAATAATTTCTTAAATATGCTTAGTATTATTATTTTTCTTACTAACGACACGGTTCTGTTTCGTGTTTAACAAGATCAATAAAAATAACACGTAATAAAATCAGATTTATAACGTCCAGTTTCACACATGAGATTCTTTGCACAAAACAGACACGGGTTTAAAATTAGGCTAAACATCTTACTCGGAAATTATGAAATGGCTTTTGCCTAACCATATTTAAAATAAGCGGATTTAAAAACGATAAAGGGATGGATTTGTAACTGAGAGGTCCATTGTAGCCTGTCTTCTGTTACATGTTTTGTTTACAATATATAGGGAGAGATTACAACGTAGCGTAAGGTCACCCCCAAGTCCTCAATTTCTACCTCCACATAAAACGTTTCTGAGGTGGGTCGCTTAGAATGAGAAATGGTCTGGAAGAAAATTCCGAAACAACAAATATATGAAACAATCTGTGTCAGCGATACCCGCTTTAAAAACACGTGGAATTAATGTACGGTGTTGATGGATTCTATCTTGACCCGTTTCCAACCGATGAAAGTTAGTATACAGTGGCACTTAGCTAATTCCCAGTCCCGGGGCAAGCGTATTAAAGTGATTTTTGGTCATTGAATTATTTTAATTGTAAATTTTTGTCAAAATATGAATTTTATACCAACGTTTACAATTTTACACAACGAATAATGTAGATAATAAAAAAAGATTTTTGAAAAGGTTTTGCCAACTTTCACAGAAAGCAACCGCAACGATTTACGATTAATTAAACAGTTTCTAAGAATTGGGAAAATTTAAGATCATCTATTAAAATTATTAATCGATAACTTTTCCGAAAAAAAAATTTAATATATGGGCGCTGCTAGACCTGGGTATTAATTTTATTGGTTCTTATTTGAACAAAAAATTGTATTAAAAAACGATATGCATGTCAGATGTGAAACACAAAATTATTTTTTATTGAAGCAAGTGAAAATGAAAGTAAACAAGTCATTATATTTTTGATTATAAAACAATTATACATTGTACATTTATACAATGTGGTTATATTGAATCGTCGATTGTAACTTCCGTTATTTCAGTAATAGTATTTTTAAATTCACTCCGATATACACAAATGAAACGTTGATCGTGTAGTAGAGGAAACGACAATATAGGCGGAGAAAGGAGAGCGCCGAGGCTTGGCGAAGAGTCTGGCCGAATGAAGAGTCGTTCCGTCTTGCCATGCTTGCTACACAAGAGTCGGTATTACCCCCACTGACGCGATGAAAGATGTTTCACTTCAAAATTATCGTGCACAACAACAGTATTTTGACTACAACCATTTTTTTAAAGTTGAAAATTGCAATACCTATTTAAAATTCACTAGGTAGGTACTAATGATTTGAATTTTAACTGAGGCCTAAAAGTGGATCAGCCATCATGGAAAATTTGAAATATTTAAAATAGATAGGTACATACTATAGAAATAATCATTCGAGAAGTGAGTTCTGAAGACATCCTTACCACAAACCATAAACCCAATTAAATAAAAGTATTCTAGCTCAAACCCAATCTGGGGCATATCGACAAACTTTATTGGCCATAAAATAAGTTATTCGTTACTTTGTGATCTACTTAAGTGCTTGTGATATGCCCAGGTTTTAGGTACGAGTAGATTGCCGAATAATCTACACTCTGTAACCTCATATACACTTTGTACATTGAATACATCCATCGTCGATGGGCATAATCGAAACATCATAATATTCTAGAAACAGTAACAGTCCTAAAATAATGATGATAGAAACATCGTGAAGAACACAATGTTAATCGAGATGAACTAGTTTTTTTTATCTATAGAAAAGATGATGCCTAATTCCGATATTTAGGTGTCGTGGTTAATTCGCTTAATCGCTTAATGATCGATTATTCAGTCAAAATATTTCGATAAGAAAGTGTATAATGTTCTCCACAGTGAACCTGTGTTGTGTGGTGGACATTAATTAATCGATTACTCACGAATAATTATATATATATATTTATTTTTTATTCTTCTTTACAAGAACGCGATAAACTGCGTAAGCAGTTTGTCAACAGGTCAATTTCACAATATTAATTATAAAACTAAAGCATACATGTAACGAGAAGTAACAATATAGAAAATAGAGAGAGAAGAATAACATTTCAAGTGACTACAATACGAAGGCATAAAATATAGAGACATATAGATATAACACAGTCAATATACTCATACAAAACACACTTAAACACATATATAGGTATTTTTATACAATTACATGCATACAATCAATGGGTATTAATGTATTTATAAACAATATCAATACAAAAAATCTATTATAAACATGGTTATTTAAAAAAAAATAACTACGCATATTATTTAGAATTATAACGTAAATAGATACATTATTTATTGAAGAAGCTACAAGACACAGAAAAATAAAAAGGTAGCGGTCTCAACCCAGATTATAAATATTATTCTCTCTTATTATAAATCGAGCCCAGAATATTATTAGTATGATCTTCTTGTTCAATGATATATTACATCAATGGGTATAACCTTCAAAAGTTAAAAGAATAGTTATTCCAATAAAAATAGATATATTATTGTCCCCAACACTAAGAATTCACCTGTATTATGAAAGTTTATATTACCATTGTCGAAATAATCGAAAATATCGACAATGGTGGCTCGATTATGTCCATCACTATACTGCACTACAGTGAATTTAATACTTCGATAACCAAATCCGCCTAATTAAACAAATTACTTCCGCTAATAATTCTACGAGTATATATTTATATATAGGCCATGCACCGGAAATTCAAGATTAGAGATATACTCAAAAACCATTAAAAAGACACTAAAATTTATTACTCGCCATTAATTTAATCTAAAAAGATATCAAGTAAGTACCAATTTCTAATTAAATGATAAATAATTTACCCTTTGGACGAAAACATCACAAAGCTTTAAACATATTGTAATAAAAATACCGTAAAATAATAACGCAATCTTGCAAAAAAGTGTCAACATTATGCCCACCTTTATTGCCTGGGAGTGGCATTTATGGCAATAATGCTTTGAAAAACGATAAGGATCAGTGACGGCTAGCGACTTTTGGGTGTATTAGATCGCTAACATTGCAAAAAATGGCATTATTGATGTTATTGTAGCTGAAAACGATTTGTTTTTATCGAAAAATCGATTTTTTGTATGAAGATTTTCAGGAAATCCGTGCGGCCAAAAATCACGGCTAAACTGAAATTTCCTGAAAATCTTCACACAAAAATCGAATTTTCGAAAAAAATAAAAAATCATCTTCAGCTACAACAACATCAATAATGCCATTTTTTGTAATTAATAGTACTAATAAGTGCTAATGCACTCTAGTACACGCAACAGTCACGAGCCGCCACTGATAGGGATACCTTATCGAAGCGATGAAGAAAATTGTGCAAAGTGGAGTGAACCCACAAACTTTCTCACCTGAACAGTGTTGTTTATAAAATAAAACATATCTACCTATTTATATAAAGAAAAGTGTCTGTGGAGGGAGGTCGCGTGGTGCGCCACCCGTGATTTAATATTTATACAAATCTTCAGTTTTATTCCGAGATTGAAAAAAATTTGCACACCTGACCTGCCTACATCTGATTTCGAAAAACTCTGGATAAAGCCCGGGCAACGCGGGAGACTTCAGCTAGTTAAATAATAATAAATGATGCAAAATACGTAATGAATGAACAATGCTTGGTAAAGCAATCAAACGTTTTTTTCACTAGTGAGAAATAAATACAAAAGATATAAAAATAGGTTTTACCGAAACACAATCCTTTCCTTAAATATTCACGTTATTTTTGGCGGTGTTTCAATTTCCTATTATGCCGGAAAATTCTTGATCACGATTATAACAACAAACAAGAAAAGACATACATATTACATTGTGAGGATTGTTCATGATGGACTACTAACTAAGCCAGTGGCGTAGAAATTTGGGTTTATTTTTCAGGATAGATGTAGGATACTTTTTTAGACATATAAAAATTTTTCGGCTATGTAAATAAACACTAAGCCTGGCTGTAAAACCTATTACGGAATATCAGTTAAACGAAAAAAGGCATTCACGTCACTAGCTTAGTTTATAAGTATATTTACAATTCTATAAAAACGAACTTCAATCAAAAATAATAATCAAGACATCATTCGAATATGTAATGGACGTTAGATAGGTAGGCACCAACTCTATATTTTCATATTTTTATTTTAATAAATATAATTTAATTTCATTATGTAATTACAAAAAAAGCTCTGCTTGGAAATCGTTCAAGCATGCCCGTGTAATTTTATGACCTAGTTAGACACGTAATAATAATATTATTATAATTTAAGTGAGAGAATCAGCATAGCGACATCTAGTGGAGAGTAGCCAAAACTATTTTGTAAGAAAGTTAAAACGCAGATGGTGCGGAGCAAAACTTTAATTCTGCCGTGAAAAGGTAATAAAAAATACAGAAAACTTTACAACGTGATATTAAATATTAATAATAATATTTAAAAATCAAAATATTTTACAAATCGATTTAAAAAAAATGAAAAGCTTGTATGTTAGACGCAGCAAGAATTATAGGTGTAATGACTTTTTGAGGTGATTTTTCACAAAAACGGCGCTCTACAAATTATCCAATTATTATTATTATTATTATTATTGCTCCCAGACAAATGTTTTTCAGTGATCAGATGATAAAAAAGTTTTTTTTACTTTCTAATAACCTATTGCTTACCATTGTCTATGACTTGGTCACATGCGACAAAAGACATGCAATAAATCTTCAGAATAAATGTCAAGGATAGGGTATCGGCATCGACCAAAATGGGTATCGGTCGTATCGGTCAACCTGACCCTAGCACTATAAATAGAGAATCAGGGGCAAAAAAGGCTAAAACACGTGTTCAATTCTTCAAACAATAGATTTTTTGTTCAATTAGGCACATTATACAAAACGTTACTCTAAGGAGTCTAAGGGGTAATTTACCATCCTCTAATAGCACAGGTAGAAAACTCGGCTAATTTATCCCATATGTATTTATTATTATAGCCATTATTCAGTGGTTAAAGTACCGAATAGTAAACAATTCAAAACAAGAGGAAGGTCACTGTCGGGGACTTATAGCTAGTTTATTATAAAGGTCAGCTTATCGAGAGGATGGTGAAATATCCCTAAAGCAAGCAGGTCCTTCCTAATTTATAAAGATTAATTATTATTGTTTCCAAATTAACGGTAGTAGACAGATAAGTTTAAAAAAATATATATTTTTAATACGAATATGAAGTTAGTTTTTCTTGATGATGATAATATTGACAAAAAAATAATTTTGTATAGACTTTAACATCGATTTGTAATGAATAAAGATATGAATCAATATTAAATACATATATTATTATGTAACCTAAAGTATAGGGTAGATAGGAAGTGTGTTTTCGGTGGAAAGTCGGCGAATGGTGAACGGCTGTGGATTAATTAATGATGAGTTGTTTCAGAAAATTTGAACAATTAATCAAATTTCATTTTCGATTTTTGTGAATGTCCTGTTCAAGTATAATTATAGGCCAGTAACTTGACGGAACTGAAATAATACCAGAACTTGAAAAGAACTTTCACATTATTTGAGAATTAGATTTTTTTTTTTTTTTTTTTTTTTTTCATAGGAAGCAATTACTTTGTGGTTTAGAGAATTGTTCAAATTCTTTGAAACAACCCGTCCTAAGTTGATTCTTTATTGATTTGCGTAGTTTACGGTGCACTTGTGTTGCTTACCCGTTTTAATACGTAAACTATTTATTAATATTCGTGTTCCGTATGTACATGCGCAAACAAATAATTCATCTTTAAATATTAATTAAAATTTATTATTATAACAATAAAGCATAAATTCTAAAAAGTGTATTTTCATAAAATAATTCAATTCATCTATGAATGCGTAGAATATAACATTTACCCCCAAGTGCAAAGAACATAGTACAAAGAAAATCGATCACGCTATTTGGTAAAAGTTGTTCAAATAATAATTTACGTCAAATGAAAAAGAATAGAATTTCCACATTTTATAAATGATCACAACCTTCAATATTCAAATAAAGAATGTCCACCCCTTTGACGAGTTTTCGAGGCTAATCGGTATTACAAAAGTACGTAAGTCAAACATTAAAATCTTTTCAGGGAGAGTGAAGAAAATAAAAATCAACCCCATAATACGATAATATGTAGACTGATATGTACGACAACCGATTCGGTACCAACTTTTTATTATAACATTCAGAGATAGTATTGCATTTTCATTGCGCAGTTTTGCGAAAGGTATTTCACATTAATTGATACGTGATGGCAAATGTGCAGATGTAAATAGTTACGAGCAAGACGAGTCGTTAAATAACTCGGTCTTGCCAGACTCTATTTGCCTCATTCACATTCATACATCATCTCATATCTATACCTCAGAAGTCAAAGGTCGGTTGTCACATTTTTTTTAATTGTTCGGGAGAGAGGAAATAGTATTTTTTTTTCCTTTGGACATTGTAGGGATACCAGACCTTTTATGTTGACCTAACTTAGTTTCACATTGTCGTGGGACAACCGTCTTTATACCTCTGTGTAGATACTGAAAAAACTAAAAAGGTCTCATACATAACTCATTTTCACAAAAAAAGTGAACAACCGACCTTTGACATCTGAGGTACATATATGTACTTTTCTGTTAATCCGACTCATGACATGACCTGACTCAACTAATTGGTTCACTTGATCGTGCCATGTCTTCGTCTGGCGTCCCCGAATTCTTCTGTTAATTAACTTTGTTTTATTCACCTTTTCATTGAAATAACGGAAAAATTTATCTCAAAATAATTATTCGTTATTTTATTTGTAATATCGGAAAGTAAATAAACTTTGAATACCTACACATATGTATGTACGTGGAGTAATTATTTATCAAGCAGAATGTATTCTCTTATGCACTTATTTTATTGATTTTTACGAGTATACTGGCAAATAGTGTGTAAATAATTTAACTCAACTCGTAAACAAGCAAATAGATATCGGTTGACAAACAATAACATGTTTAATAAATTCTTGTGTTTAGATACGAACAGAATGCGTGCTTTTCTATTTGTTCTCATTGGAACTACGCAAGTAGAAATGATTGTTTTCTATAATTCCACCAGCCTGATAAATCAATAGGACTCCAATAGACGATAACGATACAATGCCAATTACCATTCACCTGCATTGGGTATATACAGTACGGTGTAACGTAGGACGTAGACACTACACACACTGCGTAAATAACTATTAATCAATGTATTAATCAGGTATCATGATTTATAAATTGTCTAGGGTTAGATTAGCAAGATTCACAAGTTTTCATTACTGATTATTTATTGATTGGAATGATGAGAATAATGAATAGTAAAAACACACAAAAATTATGTGAAACCCGCACAATACTCCCAAGTGCTCCCGTCTGGAGCCAGTGAGACTATGGCATCCCCAATTGGGGTATCTTGTGAAGCTGTAAGGAGTATCTTCCACTCTGAAAAATTGAATGGGCGAATTTATTTAATGAACATGTACCTGCTGACAAACTACAAAAGTTGTTTAGCTGGTTTAAATGACAATGAAGAAAATGATTTACGTATTTAATATTGAGAAAATACAAAAAAATGCACAGTGGTGAGATGCGTCACTCCCGGAAAGTGGAGAGTTTAGATTGCATAGTGGAGAGATGCGTTACTCCCAGAGAGAGGAGAGTTTATATTGCATAGTGGAGAGATGCGTTACTCCCAGAGAGAGGAGAGTTTATATTGCATAGTGGAGAGATGCGTTACTCCCAGAGAGAGGAGAGTTTATATTGCATAGTGGAGAGATGCGTTACTCCCAGAGAGAGGAGAGTTTATATTGCATAGTGGAGAGATGCGTTACTCCCAGAGAGAGGAGAGTTTATATTGCATAGTGGAGATGCGTTACTCCCAGAGAGAGGAGAGTTTATATTGCATAGTGGAGAGATGCGTTACTCCCGGAGAGAGGAGAGTTTAGATTGTATAGTGGAGAGATGCGTTACTCCCGGGAAGAGGAAAGTTCAGCGGAGGTTTCAAATTCGAGTCTCGGTCGCAATATTTTTTCTATATCTTCTTCCGTTTTTGAATATTATTATTGATATTTTTGGTAGTTACTTACCTAACCTCCTTTTGTCAGTTGTGCACCCGTAGTCGACGCGATGCATACCAAAATACGGCGGGTACTACTCATGAGGGGCGCGTATGCTACGCGCACGAATGTCGAGTCGCTTGTAATTATCTCCATGTACGAATGGCCTTAGGCACAAACTATGGAAATTACATTTCGTTTCAATAAATACCTACTACAAGAAACAACTATCAACATGCACAAAATAGGTTATTAGTTTCTTAGTTTGGGTTAATTAAGTAATGTATGCGTTTTGAAAAAATCCAAAATGGCGTCAAATGGATCGTTTTATGTGAGAAATTTAGAACGTTGATTGAATAAAATGTAATTTTAATGAAACCCTCAATTGAAAAATATTTTTGTAAGAGAAAAAAACAACGGAATTTTGAAAAAAGGTTATTTGTCTTTTTTACTTCATCATGTAGAATCACCTCCCGAAGTTTGTGTACTTTACCCCCGGACACCCTGTATAGTTGCTAAGAATTTAATAATTAGATCATCAAAGAAACGCACACTGGAAAAATACTGCACCTATCTACATAATGATGCCATCGTAGACAGACAATAAAAATGTTAATATTTTCAAGTTCATTCGCTTATTGTTCACCTATTCGTTTACTGTTTACAGCACGGAATTACGATTAGGCTTACAGTAATGTTGATTGTTATATTACTTTAAAAAAATCTTTTGTTGCAGAACATGCTTACTAAATTTTAGGAATGAAGGCAAAGTTTAAAGAATTTTTATCAGATATCTAAGGTATCAACTTATCGATATACATTATCTAAGTAGGTACTCTTTTTAGATTGATATAGCACTGGTCTAAAGGCGCATTCCAAGTGTAATCGATAGTAGTAAACAAGGACCAGCGTCAATATTATTGTTAGTATTTGAGCTCGCGTTACGATAGTGACAGATTACGATGTTACGATATCAATCAACTGAGTGGATTCCGGATAGCAGGCGTGACGTACATAAACTGGAAATGTTCCCAAAAAACAAATGGGAAAAACCAGATGCCATATAGATGTTAGAATATCACGTAAAAAAGGTCCTTCGCTAACCAAGCAATCATTCAAACATGATATAAGTATAAAAAAACCCCTTTAAACATTCAGTTAAATAAATAGAGCCTACATTCCTTGCAAAATCAGTGTGAAAATATTGTTCCCGTGCTGGAAGTAGAAAGTGGGGTGTGACCACAGACATAGGAATTAATAGACGAGAAGATATGGGCGAGGGGTAAAATCAACTGTTGAAGAACGAAGGGAGTGAAGCTGACTGTGATTCGTCAATAAATCAATCTGACAGTAAATAGGCATCTCGCATTATAATATCACCATTTACTTCTTAAAAGTAAAATCTGCTTTGAATGAATAGACATTTTTACATGGGAGCGCAAATTACTCGCCACGTTATGAACAAATTTGCGAAGTCCAAATTCGGCAAAGTAAGGCAGCTTCTATTTTCAGAGTCGTAGTTAGTTTCAGAGTATTTAGTTAAGACACTTTTATAAATGTTCATAATTTACTTCCCAGCAACCAACCAGCTTTGTGTTTCGCGTCCAGACGTTTCTCGATGTGATAGTAACAACTGATTCATATTATACGATGTGAATATGCTTAAAATAAAGTAAAATAATGCTTATATATGGAATGTAATACGACAATTGGGTTTATTCTCTTTTTTCACATCTATTTTTACCAGTTTTCATAGTACAAGTCAAAATTTTGCCGTGTTATTTAGTAAAATGAACCGATGATGCCTCGACCATAGTTCGCACAAGAATGATGACGTCACGTTTTCAAATTTCATTTGAGGCCATACGCGAGCCCAGCCGGCTCAATGGAACCGGTATGGGGAGTGGGGATAATACGCTTTTAATCACTTAGGGCAGGTCTACTAATATTCATATGTCTATGGGTGTGACGGTTGTCGATGTTACCCGATTCCTTGTGCTACCTATACATACGCGAGCCGAACTGCCGAGCTAAACCTCAACTTATGGGAAAGGAACGAAGCAACCGCAAATGGCGCGAAACGCCGCTTGCAGTTGCTTCGTTCGTTTCCCGTAATTCGTGGCTCGGACGAACGAACGAACGGATCTTTTCCAGTACGATTTGTACAATATCTCAGCGTGCATGTCGACATTTTGAAGTTATCGCCGGAGGCATGAGCGCTTGTAACCGACTGTGTTTCACAGCGGACAATTAACCGATGTTTGAGGCCCATACTGCGAACGCCAATGTTAACTTATGCATATAACTGATATAACTCAATGCCCTTAAAAGACTCACCACTTGTGGCTAGGTGTACAGGTGCCCACAAGCTTACATTCAGGAGAATGACATTACTCAATTCTTTGAGGCAACTTTTACAGAGAAAGTTCAAGCATAAACTTTTGCAAAACGTGAAAGTAAACACTGAGAAGAATTCGGTTAATCGCTCGAGCATTTCATAATCTTCGAAATTCATTTCAGTATGGATACGTCGCGCAATAATGTTTCAATTCATATATACTTAATCCTGAAATCAGGTGATCAATTCAAAATAAGGTAAGTACCTATCTACGACTATCGAACACGGTAAAAGGTATCATTTTTATTTCGTTAGTTGCTTTTTTAAGTTCGACGAAAATATATCAGCCAAATTGTTTTCGTTGAAGTACCTACTTGCATATCTACTCGTATTTATATATATTATGTCTGTGGCGGGAGAGCGGCGTGGATTTGATTTTTCAATAAAACAACAATTTTATTCCGAGATTGATAAAATTTTGCACACTTGACCTTCAAAACATTAGAAAGGTCACTGGTTAAACGAGATTTCGAAAACCACCCCCCATCGCCACCACTTAAAGCAGGCTATTGATACAGATTGATAAAATTTTGCACACTTGACCTTCAAAACATTAGAAAGGTCACTAGTTAAACGAGATTTCGAAAACCACCCCCCATCGCCACCACTTAAAGCAGGCTATTGATACAGATTGATAAAATTTTGCACACTTGACCTTCAAAACATTAGAAAGGTCACTGGTTAAACGAGATTTCGAAAACCACCCCCCATCGCCACCACTTAAAGCAGGCTATTGATACAGATTGATAAAATTTTGCACACTTGACCTTCAAAACATTAGAAAGGTCACTGGTTAAACGAGATTTCGAAAACCACCCCCCATCGCCACCACTTAAAGCAGGCTATTGATACAGATTGATAAAATTTTGCACACTTGACCTTCAAAACATTAGAAAGGTCACTGGTTAAACGAGATTTCGAAAACCACCCCCCATCGCCACCACTTAAAGCAGGCTATTGATACACATTGATAAAATTTTGCACACTTGACCTTCAAAACATTAGAAAGGTCACTGGTTAAACGAGATTTCGAAAACCACCCCCCATCGCCACCACTTAAAGCAGGCTATTGATACACATTGATAAAATTTTGCACACTTGACCTTCAAAACATTAGAAAGGTCACTGGTTAAACGAGATTTCGAAAACCACCCCCCATCGCCACCACTTAAAGCAGGCTATTGATACACATTGATAAAATTTTGCACACTTGACCTTCAAAACATTAGAAAGGTCACTGGTTAAACGAGATTTCGAAAACCACCCCCCATCGCCACCACTTAAAGCAGGCTATTGATACACATTGATAAAATTTTGCACACTTGACCTTCAAAACATTAGAAAGGTCACTGGTTAAACGAGATTTCGAAAACCACCCCCCATCGCCACCACTTAAAGCAGGCTATTGATACACATTGATAAAATTTTGCACACTTGACAAATTACTGTCAACATGATTTCGAAAAACTGTGAAACCCAGGCAACGTCGGGGGCTTCAGCTAGTTTGAATACAAGAGTAATACACATAATTATGATGATTGTACACCACACTATATTAAGTAAAAGGGTATGAAATGCCAGAAAATAAGAGAGGAATACTCCTTATATAATTACATTTGTTCATTATATTTTTAAAGAATAATTTCCGTTTATTTAGTAATAAGATAGATAGTATTAATTATTAGTATTAACGGCCTCCATTATTATAGTTTTGCGAAGGTAGACCCTGAAATAAATTAGTTAAATTACAGTATTTACGACGATTAGTAATTCAAATGAAAATGCACCTACTTCGTAACCCTATTGTACCTACATTATTATAGGCAATGAAAATGGTCAACGCATCAATTCACTTTGAGCAGCGCCTAAAAATATATTGATATTTGAAATTGATTTTTTGTTAACCCTCAGTACTTTCATCAGTTTTGTTCAGTTTGTAATGTTTTCTGTGTATTTTAAAAGCGCTATATACATCTTATTTTTTTTTATTTTCCGTAAAAACAAACACTGTTTTAGAGACTAAATAAAATTATCTTTCCGGAGTATGCATTTAAAATAAACATTACTATTTCTCAATAATAAAATTTTAATATCAAATGTGAAAAATGTTGTCAAACACGCTAACCACATTTTTACTCAATGTTTCATAGAAAAATTGAGAAAACTCGATGGTTCGAAAAAACGCTCGTTTTGTTTGGGGAATTTGTGAGAAAACTGTAAATTTACTTTTATCTCGTTCATGTAATAAAAAATAAGAAATCATTTTTAAAGTAAAATCGATTGTTACGATAGCAGCGCGAAATACGAATTAGTCATTTTGGCTATTTTTAGGATTTTATTAATGGACTCCAGTGTAAATATTTGAGGCAAGCTGGAAAGAGTTATCATTTCTCTTTCTAAAGTCGAAAACATTTCTGCATGATAGAAAAAAAGATAAATAAATATACAAGGATCATATTTCATAAATAAATATTCCGCGCGCGGCGCAAATCAGCTGTTTTTGCTGCAATGTTTAGACAAATTATATTTTATCACAATACAAAATTAGGTTTTAAATAAAGAATTACATAGGGAAGTGAAAATGTGTAACAATTTTTAAAGCAATTGCGGAAAAAAATATCTACAAAACATGCAAGAAATGGCTTAAAGTTCGATTATATCTTTTGATTCTTAATATACGAGAAATATTCATTGTTACCATCAACGATGTCTAAGCCGTCTATTATTTTAATTATTTTAAAAGGCACTTAAATATTCCTAAAATATAAATAAATATAAAACAGTATTTAAGTATATATTATGGGTGCCAGTTCCATTGAATGTTACAGAAGGTTTTTATTTTTTACCTAAAAATCGAGCGACACAAAATCAATATGTTTGGAATTTTATCTCATCTACAACTGTTTAAATATTAAATATGGTTACCATATTATGACATTTCCAGTAGCATTTGTAAGGTAGCCTTACTATCAAGTGTTTATTTCTATTTATATTTATGTACAATTTTTGTATCAATACAATAAATTGTGGACAAATGGTGTAGTTGGTGTAATTTATAATGAAAGGTCAATAAATTTTAATAAAAAATAGTATTGATTACATAACGGTTATTTTCACCTCCGACCAAAAAGTAGCGCACTGTATTGAATGTAAGGTTTTACAATAGTATGACATAACAAATGAAATACCTATGTCCGTCCATAAACTTTATTTTAAAAAAAATTGAGCTTTTCACAGATTAGTGATTCAAAATTAATACATTCACACAGATACATCAATGATTCACACCATTTATTTATGTTACTTTCTATTGTATTCGTATTACACTTAATTAGTTTTTTAGTTTAAATAGTGGTGTATACAGAAAAAAAAGTATTTTATTTCCTTACGAATTGATTGTGCGCATGCCTACATTAAATACTTTCAGTATTTAGCATGAAAGCTCCATGATAATTAATTAACTTATTTGCACCGATAGAATTCATTTTTCAGCTTCCTAACATAAACAAAATTTATTATTCAATTGAATTATATTTTATCCATCCATTACGCCACTAAATAGACAAGGGTCTCTTTGAAACGATTTACATGGGTGGTTTTTTTTTGGTTTTTAGCTTATTTTGTTAAATGAGTTTTACTTTACTTTACTTTTTAACTCTTTAATGAATCATATTGAGTCTTGGATAAATACCATTGATACAAACATTTACTTGCCGTAACATCCGACCTGCTGTAACATCTGACCTGATTTAATTTAACATTTTTAATTTTTTTATATTTTTCAATTATGTCTTTTGAATTGTAATTCAGTAACCACTGATTTTTCAATTTAATTTTCTAATCTTCTACAAAGATAATGTATGTGAGTAAAATTTTGACTGTTAATAAACACAAGTATACCCACGAACTGGCGATGCTATGTGGGATTTTTTTGGTTAATCTGCTAAATAACGTACTTTGTTCATTAAATTTAATAAAATTATCTGATCGTAGAATTATTTCCGATTTAACCTGTTTGTATAAAATCATTAATTCAATGTTTGATACCCCTGATTTATTACATGTAATCTCTTTTCATACTCCAAGCAGGTCGGTTACAAGACAGTACCTACCATATTATTGTAGCAATTCTATATCAACGTCCCAATATCACACTCCTATGCGACGGATTCAACAGCTAGGAAACAAATACTACGATGTTGTTGATATATTTAGTACATCAATTTCAATATATAAGCATACCCTATTGAAGTTTTTTTTCATCGAGTAGTGGAATATTTTAATAAAGGTATTTAATTTGACTAACACAATAATTTTGTCAACTGAAACAGAAAAAATATTTTGGATTTTTTATGTTTTGTGCCTGCATGCTGTGTAGATCAAGTTCAGTGATATTTTGACTTTATATTTATTTTTCTGCAATTGTTTTAAATAGTCGTTTCCTGCACTATTTTCGTGTAAAATTTCGTAAATATTTTTTATATATAGGTATGTATGTAAAAGCCTTAATAGGCGTGAAATAAATAAATGTATTATTCTTTACTTTTTAACTGTTTATATAAAAAAAAAGTTTTTCCTTTATTGTAAAATTATACCAATGTATGTACCAGAAAAATTATTAATAAAAAAAAAAATAAAATAAAACCAACAATAATAATTGCAAGGTACCTGATTACTTTTTATAACGTTTTTTTTTAAATATCACCAAAGGCATCGTAAAACAAGAAAACAACTAAAAAATAGTTAAAAAACGACTTCTAAATACTGTACCTTTTTTCCGACTATTAAAATTGTCGGAAAAAATAGAAACACGACAATTAAGAAATTTGTATCAAATACAATAATTATTATAATATAAAATGTTGGTAGATACTAAGGACTAATATGCTTATTAAGGACTATTTGCTGTGTATTTATAGAAATGATTTGAATTCGTCGAGTCATTTATCAGTGATTTTATGGCGAATAAAAGGCGAGCGATGACAGAATTAAAGCAATGAGTGTACGGACTGCCTACTCGCTCCCGTACAGCGTACATCCCTCGCAAGTCTGGAGTTCACTTGTCTCGATGGGATTCGTGGGAGGAACAGAAGCGTTCGCGAATAGCAGATATTCTCCACGGTTATCGAATCGGTTCCACGCCTAAACAGAACACTGAAGAAAAATTTAAAAAAACATGTCTAACCTAACCTTTTATATTGTCATCTTCTTTTTTGCCACTGTTCTGTTTTATCCGGTTACCCATCAAATCTATAGTATTAACAGGCTAACGTCTGTCGTACGTACTCGTTCCATAGTAATAGCTATAGTAATAATTATGTATATATAATTATGTTATAACTTTCACGCCATTTCTTCGCGCACGGACAAAAAAACTTACTGAAATGAAATATTGTTAATTTATTAAGAATCCGGTCAAATTATTCGTTTTCCTGTTGAAAACGGGAAAGGAGGCCTATAGCAAATGATAATGACAAATTTCGTAACAAACTATCAGTAAAGCACGTTAGTAGTATATGTTATGAGGAAGTCTAAAAATAATAATATTTTGGCATCTCTTCCATTATATTTATTCGGACAAGGCCACCTGCGTAAACACATGTTCAGATATATTCACAATGATTTATATTTTATTTATTTTATTTTTTTTAAAAGAAGACAAACATTCCCGGGTTACGAATAACCTGACAATATTTGAAAATCTCCTACTACCACCACAGTAAGCTGAAAATGTTGCTTGTGTTGTGATGGAGGACTTAGCCAGCCGAGGAATTGAACACACTACGCCTGGGTGGGACCCAAGCGCGATGTCAACTCGGCCACCGACCGGTCAATTTAGAAATGATCATGCAGTCACATTTATAACACTTGATTAAAAAAAAAACCGTAGGTACTCATTTTTCTCCGTGCGGGGATAGGCAAGGAGGATGGACAACCACACGACTCTGTCTTAGCACTTGGCACACACTATTTGCTTCATTTACAAACATACACATCATATGTAAAACCATATCCTAGAAATATAAAAGTACAAAAGTGGTTTATGCGTTACCTACAGGGTTTTCTAATAAGAGGTGTTATTTTGAATAGCCCGCTATTTCGGTAGATGTTACTTTTGAAGCTGTCATTTTTTGACATTTGACAAGTAGAAACTACGCCATTAATAAAAATGGAACGATACACGCTTCAACAACGCATTGAAATTATTAAAATTCACTTGAGTGAATCAAATGCAAATCATCTTGAGTGATGAGGCCCATTTCCACCTCGGTGGCTTCGTCAACAAGCAAAATTTTCGCATCTGGGGCTCGGAAAACCCAAGAATTATTGGTGAAAAGCCTCTCTATCCTCAACGTGTGACATTTTGGTGCGGTTTATGGTCCGGCGGAGTCATTGGACATTACTTTTTCGAAAATGAGGCTAGAGCAACAGTTACGGTGGATGGATAGCGCTATCGAGAGATGATTAATGATTTTTTATGGCCGGAATTGGATGGTATTGATCTGGACAACGTTTACTTTCAACAAGACGGCGCTACGTGCCACACAACCAACGAAACCATTGATCTTTTACGATTGAATATCAAAATAACACGTATTATTGGAAAACCCGTATATATGAGAAAAAATACATTCCTGTGTCCATCCTTGTTCTTAACAGGAATGCTCGATTTTTACACCTAAATATTTTTAGGTAAACATTTTTTAACTCTAACCTCTCCAACTAAACTTAATACAACTATATTGAAAGAGGTCAAAGTATACTTTTTTTATACTACGAAAGCAAGGACTCCTGCCTATCAGAACGCGCCAATCAACAGAACGAATGAACTGCTTCACGAGTCTGCATTGACCATCGGATGAAATGGACGAACGAAATGAAACTTGGGTAGGACCTACATGAAAACTATTGAGATAACAATATTGTGTACTTTATTTTTGTAGAGATTTTAGTTTTTTGTGAGAGATCACCTCAAGCTTCCTGACAGATTAAAATAATTATATATCCTACCTTATTTGTATAAATCTAAAAAACCGTTTTAACAACAGTTTTATAAGTAACAAACGGCAATTACTAATCCTTTGATCAATCTCTTCTCTTCATCTCTCCACTTTCTTCTCTTTCATTTTAGAAAAGTTGTAATTGTCATTATATATGTCGTAACACAAACGGTAATAATCACGGACTGGGTTTAAAAATATTAATCAACACTTTTATTATACTTAATTGGTTGTGATATAAGAAACTGGATATTAAGCACACATTTACAGTTTTGCAAGGCTTAGTATCTACTAAGGCAAACGCGCAATCTGGGTTTATAACATAACAATTACCCACTTAATTGGGCTTGATATATTTTCTTAAAAAATTCGGTTTAATTGACTGGATATTAATTATTTTTAAATGTCGATAAGAGCCAAGTACTAGTATATTATAACCACATAGTATACTGTCACACTGCCACGTAATGCAAAAGAACCACATCTGCGAAAATCGGCGATTTTGAGTTAAAAACGCATAAATTATTCTTTATACTTAACTTAACTTTATATTCAACTTGACACTTTATACCGTGTGTTATACTTTATACTTAACTTTATATTTAACCTTACACTTTATACCGTATATTATACTCTATACTTCACACTTTATACTTAACATTATATTTAACTTTACGTTTAATAACGTATATTATACTTTATACTTGATTTTATATTTAACCTTTACACTTTATACCGTATATTATACTTTAAACTTTATGCTGAATACTTTATATCTTATACTTTTTAACTTTATATTTATGTTAATGGCACATGTTGTGACTTCACCAAATTCATAGTGTAAAAAATGCTATTTATCTATTTTAACCGTTTTTGTTAAATATGTTTCTTCGCAATAATTATAACAAATTTTATTTATTTTCAACGTATTTTTTATAACAATAACAAACTTGTTTATATTGATTACAGAAAAATAAATTGTATACTATATTGCAGTTGTTTGATTTAGACAAATATTTAAAAATTCTTCAGATTAACAATCTCCATTCACCGTTTTTATAAAACATGAGAAATGTAGTTGCGTTTCTTTTGAATTATAAGGGCCATATATGTAAGAACAGAATATTAGGCAATACAATATACTATCTATGATTGCCCTCATCAAGTAATACGGGCTCTTTCAAATTCCTGCATATTGTCCAATATAACAGCATGACCGTTATGCTAACATAATTGATCAAAAGATCAAAAGGGCAGAGAATCGGAGCTTGATAGAAATTTATAAAATATTATGATGTTGATTGTTGATGTTTTTTAATGTGAATACTGCAGAACAGTCTCAATTGCTCTAACTGTACGGAGAAAGCTGGACTTCTCTGGACTGGAAATCTCCAATTATTTAGGGTATGTCGAAGTTTGGAAAGTACGAGGCTACATGGATGTGGAGACTAAACGCGGCTAAAGCCAAGCAATTCGATGAAACGTTTCGATTCTTAGGGCGGCTTGCACCAACTATCGCAAATTTTATCTTAAATTTTATTTAACTAAACGAATTTAAGACCCTAAATACATTTAACATAAATGCGTTTAGTTGCGTCCTGCACCACGCAGTTGGGTGTGCGATTTTAGTTAAAGGTCATTAATGCGTCGGTAAAACAGTTACCGCGTGGTTACCGCCATTAACGCGTAAATAAAACAGCTACGATGTTTCATTTCACTTGAACTGTCAAAATATTTTGTGATTGCATGTGTGGTTTAATAGTGTGTTCATTTATTTTATGAAGAAAAAGTTAAAGCAAATAGACATAATGATGAAATAAGACAAAAAGAGCTTCTGTTGTTGGAATTAAAAATAAAACAATTATCCGAGTAATTTTGTTTTTTTTTTATTTCTTTTACATAAAATATTGTTTTAAAGTATTATAAGAATGCTGTATGTATGATTAGAAGTTTACAACCTTGCAAAGTACTCCTCGATAAGGAGTGTTAGCTCCAAGTTACGAGCACCTCGCTGATGTTTTTATTGGTGTTGAATTTTAACTGAGGTTCAATTTCTTGCACTAATAATGATGTCGTTTCTTTACTGAGACGAAATCTTCTTTGAAACTTCTTGGCACTGAGTGTTTCAAATAAATTTGTTCTTGTGTTTACTTCTCTGACTATAAACGGTCTACTTATATATATATATAAGTATAATTTATTTATAATTTCCATATTTTATAATTTCTTCATCATCGTGAGAAAACAAATCCCAAATGTTTATTATGAATACAAATTAAAATGAGATAGATTTTAACCACAATCAGAAATCGAAGGGATAAACTAAAAAAAAATGACATTACTGCTTTATGAGTAGGGCTAAACACGTTTAACTCGGTTAAACAGCCCCTTTTGGGTATTTAATTTTGACAGTTCTTTAAACGCAGTTAACGACTTAATTTTTTTGGTGCAAGACGCCAAGTCGACTTAAATCAAATAATGTGTTTAAAATGATATTTAAACCAAATTTAACTTATGGTGCAAGCCGCCCTTAGTGGTATTCTTTCACCAGCGCGATGCTGAGAATATCCACCACTCTGACTGTCAATTTGACCGTCACTCAAACGTGACGAAGTTTGATGTACCCCAAATTAAATAGCGACAATTAGAATCCATTACTTCGTCCCATTTACGGGTGTGTTGGAAAATTAATTAGAACATGTAATAAATTCAAATTTGTAAAAAGAAAACGGTCAGAAGCCACGCCCCTCCGATAGAACTGGCCAATCACGACCACGACACTAGTTTAGTGGCAGATATCACGGCTCCGATAATGTCACGTCACGCGATGGACTTGATAAATAGCACCAGTCAATTTATCGGCGATAAATCAAACAATTCCACGTCTCCAAATATAGAAGAATCGTTTACGAAGTAGGTGGTTAATAACAGACATGCTTTAATTGTGAAGTAGACTAAAATATTTTCCCGGACGCGTAGCTACATTCGGCTTCAAACATTAATGAACACTTAAAGCTCTGCAGAAGACATTTTGGACCATTAACGATTTTACAATCTTTAAAACACCATTCGTCCGAATCTTAACACCATTAAAATCATTACTAAAAATAATATTCATAATTTTTTTTTTAGTAATTTCTAACTTCAAGTTTCTTCAGATGACATTTGTAGTGTTATTGACCAGGTCTGTTTTGAATTCCATCGAAATCCATTCAATTCGATTATGCGTTCTGTATTTGCTTTGGTAAATCGATTAAAAAAATTTCACTGAACAACTACTACTTTACTCGAAAAATTGAGGACTTGGATAGCAAATTAATTGAACACACGACACCTGGGTGGGAACCCCACGCATTTGTCAACCAAGTTACTTAACGGGCAAACTGGTAGGTTTTCTGATGTTTTCAATTCATTGGGAATATCGTTGTAGTTGTTAAGGCGATGCCATACGTAGTAATGCAAAATCATGTGTTTTTGGTTTCAAATTTTGGTGGCCTAGAAATGTTTCAGATGCTTTAATTAAATACTGCGAGTAGAATACATCTTGGACTTTGAAATAATCGAGTATTTTTTAGATAAGTCTTTTTATAAGCCCAGAAAAAAATAATGTATAAGGCCTATGAAAACTGCTTTAAAGTTCAAAATCTCCTACTTACGAACCCATTTTCGGTTATGATTTTATTGTATAATGTGGCAAATTAAGTTATTTATAAAATGATCGAAATTATTTTTAATATTTATGCCTGAACATCCACAAAATAAAATAAAAGGCACTTTTTGGCCATGTTTTTTTCTTGCATAAAACAAAACAGGCGGATGGTGTTAAGCGGGAATTTAAGCCTTATCGCCATTTACGTAAGGGTTGTTATTGGTAGCGGCTCAATTTAAAATATTACACGACGTAGTGCATCGCCTTAACATATATTATTATTATCAAGTATTAGCAGGCAACAACGTATGTAGATACGTGGAAACACTAGTCGGTAAGTCTCACTTACTATAAACTAGCTTACGTGAACCCGGCTTTGCTCGGGGACTTAGATGGTTTGAGGGAAAGTTATAAACCTTCCGGAAGAAATTATCTAAATGATAGTAAAACCCTATCAAAATTCGTTACATAGTTTAGAAGAACTAAGCGCACAAACATACAGACGCGGATAGCGACTTTGTTTTATACTATTTTGAGATATATTATCACATCAAGTATTCAAAAAACATTGATCGTTTTACTCCGAGCTCCGATAAACGTTGACCCAGAAAAAATAATAAATAACTTCTTATCGGTAAATATTGCACTATATTGGCGAATAATTTATCAGGTTGACGCATAGCAAACATACGAATGGTTTAGTTTTAACTTAGTTGTCTTCAGTAATTATATCAATTTAAGGTGATTTTCAAGGAAAATAGACAAGGATAAGAAAAATGGTGTTACATAAGCTAAATAAACCCCTTTGGCGTTAGGTACACAGGTTATATTTTGAAGTACAATAGGATGATTTAAAATTCAAGTTTGGATTTGTAAGGACGGGTTGTTTCACAGAATCTGAACAATTCGTCAAATTTCAAAGATGATTTTCAAGTTTTGTTGTGATTTCATATTTGTGAAGCAACTGGCCAATAATGATAAATATAATATAATAGAACTTGAATATAACCTTTACAGAACTTGCAAATCAACTATGAAATTTGATGAATTGTTCAAACAACCGTGAAACAACCCGTTTTAAGTGTTATACATTATGATGAGCAATTAAAGCACGATTGTAATAATGCAACATTTGGACCTCTCCGGTCGATAATCCTTCTTGGTTTACTGTGGTTATAGTGATTTTCTCCGAACTGTATTAAATTTCAAAACAAAAAGTAAGTAGGTACAGAAAGAAAAACGAACTAATTTAAACTAGCTGATGTTTACCCGGCGTTGCTTAATTTTTATTTCCTATCAATTAATATAATATCCGTGTATTATATATATATATATATATAAACCTTCTGGAAGAAATTCCCTAAATTATAGTGAAAACCTTATCAAACTTCGTTGCATAGTTTGGAAGAACTAAGCGCACAAACAGACAGACGAGGATAGTGACTTTATTTTATACTATTTAGAGAAGAAAACATTCTAAGGAAATCCTGTCTGAAATACAGCATCTGGAAACTATGTGTGAACCTCGCGAGGAACTATTTATGACAATTGACAAATGACAATTCTACACACAACTATAAAAAGTATTATAAAGTTATGAAAAGTGATGAAAAAAAACTAGGTTAAGTTAGGTTACATATGTAACTATTTGTTTGTGTTTAGTGTTTGTTTCATCACTTTTCGTCACTTTATAGCACTTTTTATTGGTGTGTTGAATTGTAATTTTGAGGAGGTATCATGGAACCGTATAAAGAACGTTTTACAGCGAAAATTAACACTTATTAACTTATCGTTATCAATGTATGTAGAAATTATGGTGCGATGGATCTTGCACAATGCATTATCTATACACGAGTTTTTTTATGAAAATTCGAAAATATCATTTGATGATACCTAAATATACAGGACCCCTCTAATATAAGGGCCGGTATATCAGCTTCCATTTATCCTCGCTTGGATGTTATCCGTATATATATAATATATATAAATGTGTATTATATACATAAGTCTTAAGGATAGATTTGACCAATAGTACACGTGCTGTCTATGATTTTGATAGAGGAACGTGTTTCTTTGCAAAACAAAACTGCAATCACGAAGCTTATTTTACACGAGTTTAATTTACAAGTTGATTTTTGATCAACTTGTAAATTATTGATTGAGTCCCCCACACTGATGGCATACCGCCATAGTGTACGAACACAAAGAACGCGTGTTTCAGCTTACAGATTACCAGCACTCAGTGCCTGAGTCCGCCGGAGAAGATATCCACCGAGTTGTGGACACATAGAACGCCGGTAAAATCCGCGCCATTTGCGCGGTAGCCTGATAGCAGCTGTCAGTTTTAACAAAATGTCAAGCTCGTAGGAAGAAGATTTTATACTTTTTTTCTTGAAATTAAGTAATAAAACAATTGGTATTCATCCAATTAATAGTAGTAGAAAAAGTCATGGTGAATATCATCACTTGTTTAGTGAGCTTAAGGCGGACGAAGAAAGATTTTTTAAATATACCTTAATTCAGTCGTGACATTTGAGGTTATCATAAAATTTTCTCAGTTCGTACTTTTGTTCGTAACGTTTTCATTCATATCCTTATTTATTTAATTCCAGCACTTGTCGACAACATTTCTGTTGCTATGTAAACTGTTTCTTTTATCCTAGATCGGCGATTTGTTAAAAACAGCAGCAATTAGTAAGTCGCTCATTTTGACAGGACTTATGTTTTGACACTAGCTTCCAAAACAAGCTTCACTAACCGGCCGCACCGGCGAGTAGGAATTAAGAATTCATTCCGGTAAAGCTTCTCGGCCCGCCAGCGCGCGGACACAAATCTGAACCTGCCTTCACTATGTGCGTTCTCACACGTTTAGATACAAACATTCTTGTCGGCGCGCCTGCGCCAGTCGGCCGCTTACTCGCCGGCTAATCTGAAAGCCGAAACAAGCGTTCTTTGTGTTCGTACACATATGCGAGGAATCTAATGATTGTAAATTGTAATTATTTGTTTTGCTGGAGTCAGTGGTATTGATACCGTTGAAAATAAACTGTTTTCACATTGGAACTTTTAAAATCTCTCTTATACTGCCAGACTGTTATTATAATAATATGTTTACATGTAAATAGGGAAAAAGGGAGTTTGTTTAAAAAAAGTACTTAAATAATGAAATATATGCAAATTATTATTTTTTTTTTTTTAGAAAAACAGACTTCTAATTTCCTACCAAAAGCACCATATCTTTCATCAAAAAATATGTCGGAATCCTTCAGGTTTTGGTTTTTATTATACAATTCGCACATTCTTCTGATTGGATCCCTGACACCAGAATTTGTGCGCATCCAGCTAATATGGAATAAGTCGTTAAGCCTAGTCATTCTGGATGGTATTTTAAAGTTTATTAGATTGAGATTGAATATTATCATTCATCAATTAATATCATCGAAGTTCCACGTCCACCGATGCATCATCGAACTCCTGATAAAAGTAAGCAATCTATGTTAATTTCGGTACGACAAAAGTATGCAATTATTTACGTAAATATCAATTGAGACATGTGTCATACATGTAAAGGGAAACTAGTTCCAAGCCTAGCAAGGTTTAAGAGCCGAATTAGCTCGTTTAAATTTGAGCAAGGATTCACTTACGCGAGCATTAACGTCAACTGACATACCGGCCCTAAGTCCTACATACGGCATAGATAATAATAGATAGATACAACACCGCAATTTCCTGTGATAATGGCTTTATCTCATGTGTCATATGGAGCTATTTATGTCACACTCCAGGACTAAACATTTATTTTATCATAAGCTTATGTTTCGAAAATTTGCGACAAGGACATAATATCATGAATAACATGGGGATGCAGGGGCGGACCTACGAAAATTTGCACCGGGGGCAGAAATTACAAAAGTAAAGTAAGGTAAGTCCTTCACCACGAAGAAAGCAAAATTTTCGTTTACGGTGGTAAGAGATTTTAATAAGTATTGTCAAGTTATTCGCAACCCGTAAATGATTATCTATTTTTTTTTTAAATAAAACAAATCTTTACATTCTCAATTCCTTTCAGGCGGAAGGTACTTTACGGTAAAAAGGTGCCTACCTAATACTAATAATGCATTAACAGAATTAATCGGTAAGTTGCTGAGTTGGCATCGCGTATGGTTCCCACCCAGGCATCTGGAGTTCAATTCCTCAGCTGGCTAAGTTCTTCATAACGCAGGAAGCAACATTTTCCGTTTACGGCAGTAGGAGATTTTCAAATATTCTCAAGTTATTCGTAACCCGAGAATATACAATAAACAACATGTATAAAAATATATATATCCAAAACGTGTCCCAAAATTCGACGCCAATCACGAATAATCAGAATATCTAAATATGACTTCAGTAAAAAGTCGCCAGTTTTTGAGATATTCGCACTTTTATACGATACCAATTTAAAGTCAGCACTAATAAATTTCTTTAACATTCCCATATTGATAGAGCGATCTCACATATTTCCCAGCTAACGTAACAATCTTAGCCTAGTTTCGTCAATGATTCCAGAGATTTTTCAAATTTTATTTATGCAATATGTATGTGTATTTTTCAGTTTCACCGCTGGGTGTAAGAAATACGTCAACATAATACATAATAATATAACATAATACAGATCTTCCCGTCAATACTTGTGAAGACAATTATTCATTATGATTGTGTTACTCTTCCTTTTCAAATACAACAAAGGCTTTTCACAGTGGTATTATCTGGAACTGCAAAGTTCACAAAGTTCACAGAGCTCAACCAATAATAGACTTAATGCAGGTACTTAATAGACATATTACCTACCCAGAGGAACATAATATTACAGTCACCTCACCCCTTCTACTGCATGGATCAACTTGTATTTGAGGCGTTATGCATATCGACATTTCGTCCCATTGTTTAATTATCTGATTATAATATAATAAATAAATACCTATCAAACATGTCATAAGTAATAAAGATATCCTAGTAGGACCGTGGGACGGAGAGTTTTCCATTTATGAAGGTATGGAAATGTTTCTATTTTAATTGATCCTTTCAGAACATCGGATTAAAATGGCTAGATGCAATACATTACTGTATACAGGTTGTCCGGGGGTAAAGTGCACTAACTGCGAGAGCTGATTCTACATAATAGTAGAAGTAAAAAAGATAAAAATAGCTTTATTCGAAATTCCACTGTTTTTTCAATATAAAAATTATATTCAGAAAGTCCTTGTTGTATATAATTTCGCTTGAAAAGAATTTCGGTAATAGGTTATTTATTATTTTATTATATATTATGTATATATATCATCGTGTTCAACGTCAGCATCTGTTTTACTGTTAGCCAATTTAGATCACATTTTAGTTACTTTTAAAAATCTATTTACCCCAAGTAATATTCTCATTGCTCTATTTTTGGAGAATTTGCAACTTGTTTTATTATCTGTCATTATACAGGGTTTTCCAATAAGAGGTGTTATTTTGATATTCAATAGTAAAAGATCAATGGTTTCGTTGCTTGTGTGGCAAGTAGCGCCGTCTTGTTGAAAGTAAACGTTGTCCAGATCAATACCATCTGATTCCGGCCATAAAAATCATTAATCATCTCTCGATAGCGCAATCCATTCACCGTAACTGTTGCTCCAGCCTCATTTTCGAAAAGTAAAGTCCAATGAATCCGCCGGACCATAAACCTCACCAAGCAGTCACACGTTGAGGATAAAGAGGCTTTTCAACAATAATTCTTGGGTTTTCCGAGCCCCAGGTGCGACAATTTTGCTTGTTGACGAAGCCACCGAGGTGGAAATGGGCCTCATCACTAAAGATGATTTGAATTTGATTCACTCAAGTGAATTTTAATAATTTCAATGCGTTGTTGAAGCGTGTATCGTTCCATTTTTATTAATGGCGTAGTTTTTACTTGTCAAATGTCAAAAAATGACAGCTTCAAAAGTAACATCTACCGAAATAGCGGGTTAATCAAAATAACACCTCTTATTGAAAAACCCTGTATGAGAAAAGAATGAGCAGAAGAAGCAGTAGTTAAAATATGAAGCAATAATGGAGTTGTATACAGTATTGAATCATTAGTATGATACTGGATTGGTTCTCTTTACGTGATAAGATCTTACAGCTGATATGGCCGTCCAGGAAGGTGACATCATATTATTTTACAATAGATTTTGGCTCCGCGCTATAAATAACCGTTATCGGAACAGACAATGAGCTAATCTATAATGCCGCTGGATAAGGACAATGTCCTTAATCTGATAAAACCTTCATCAATATATGTTTTACGAGATAAACATTTAAAATGGGGTTAATTCGTTTCCCTCGTAATATTACCGTGTTTATGTGGAGTCCATTCGCAGCATAATTTTTTCAGACTAACTAACTAACCATGACCATAAAACAACTCGGTCTTCATACATCGTCTCGTATATATTCTTCTGTTATTCTGACTCGTAAAATGGCTCTACCCAAATATTTGGTTAACTTGTTCGTGCCATGTCTTCCTCGGGCGTCCAAGACTTCTTCAATTATTCAAATTCACGTCACATATTCTCCTTACACCTTACAACGTAAATTTAGTATTGCGTAAAAAATGCAAAAACAACAAAAACTAAATATCCAATTACTAAATACCCTAATGAAAAATGATTTTATTTTAACACACCCTAATAAGGAAAGTGTTTTTTTTTTTATTATTTTATAAAAAAATATTTATTTTTGTGCTTTCTACAAACTTTAAAAAAGATTATTATACGACAAATTTCAATTTCAAAAACTATATGTTTGGGGTTATTTTGAAAAAAATAACAACTTTAAACAATGACGCAAAGGAAAGCATCAATATACACAATATTTTATAATAATAAATTTTTCAAAATGTGATATAAAAAAAATTGGTCGAATAATATTGGTAAATTTGATTTCTCATGTAAGCTCATACATGAGTTATTGGGCAAGAGACATCTAGAGGCTATATTAAAAGATTAATAATTATAAAACATTGTGTTTGATCATGTCGGTGCCTGGGAGGCAGTGCTCCATCTTAGAGTTAAAAAATAAACACGAAATTAAAATTCACAGTGTAGAAAAACTAACAGTGTAAAAAATCTTCTGATACCAGCTCGCTTTTTTATGTAAATGATACCAATCATGACCTCGAAAAAAATTAAGGCGAGGTCAAGAACACGAGTTCATTAAATTTAGTTAAATAAATATTTACCTTGACTCAAAATACCAACTTTTAAAAGAAAAACAAATTTTTGGGCGTCTGTAAAATGAACCAAAATATTGTGGTTTTATCGAAAAAAACGTGTTTTAGTTTGACCGGAAAGCGTGACTCCTAAGCACCGAGACCAGAAAAACCCATCTCTTCGCTTCGTAGAAAACAATCTATAAAACCAAATAACCCTATAATATTAATAATACCTCCAACTTCTGACATTTCCCATAAATTCTAATGGCAACATGCTACACTAGCGCCTCCTAGAGGCGTGAGTTGTGTGCCTTGATTTTCTTTCATACATTTCAATAGATTTTATGTTTATGTGATAAATTCTTTATTTTACTTTAATAAATCAGAGATCTAAAAAAAAATAGGTAACCTACGTACTTACCGCTTTTTTTGCTCATGCGTAAAAAATATTAAAGCG
Source organism: Hesperophylax magnus (assembly GCA_026573805.1). Classification (NCBI taxonomy): domain Eukaryota; kingdom Metazoa; phylum Arthropoda; class Insecta; order Trichoptera; family Limnephilidae; genus Hesperophylax; species Hesperophylax magnus. The sequence continues at coordinate 12,900,800 of JAIUSX010000002.1, forward strand.
GAGCCATTTTTTTAGTGGAGTTGGACGTATTATTAATATTATAGGGTATTTGAAAAAACACACTTTGCATTAAGAACTTATTTATCGATGTACTTATTTGCCGCCTGGCGTTTAATCATAAACATACACAAACTTTATCAGGGCTTTATGTGTATAATAAACAGACAAACGATAGGCATTAAAAATACAATTTGCCTAATACAAGAAGTGAGCGACGAATAGTAGAACATAAATTAGTTATTCGTGTAAAGTGAGTGTGTATATCATTTTGATGGGTAGTAATAGAATTGAAATTAATTTAGACATGTTAACTGACCAGATCTGAGAAGCAAATTATATTAAACTTGCACCATTCTTTCATTTTCCCTTCACAGGCTTTGAGAAGGTCAAAATCTTGGATAATTATCACAAAAAGAGACAATATACAAGGTGGTTCATTAAATTACAAATTTCTAACATTTTGTTTTTCATACACTTTTTGTTTTGTTTTTGTTCTATATACATTTTTAACGTGTTTGTATCATGTTGATTCATTTGTTCCTCTCATTTGTTTATATCAGAGGTTCTCAAACTTTTTTCCCCGTAGACCACTTACCAATTTTTTTTTCCGTAGACCCCCTGCCTGCCGAATATTGAATTTTCCTAAAACTATTAACGTCCCATGTGATAATCGTTTATTTTTTCGTAAAAAGATTCCCTTCCCTTGCCTGTCCAACAACCGGGTGGCGGTATAGTTGCTCTGTCTTTACATTGTGCAGACAGGGGCACCCTTGTGAGGTATTACACCAAATGAAAATGAAGCAGGATAAGCAACGGGAATTTCTTTCTGTAGCTAGCCCTACAGAACTGCCCCTTAAGTTCTTTGTCAGTGCTTATTCCGGTCATTTCTTCTTGTCACATGATTTCCGATTCTTCGACGTTCTATTCCCATAGTCAAAATGTCCTCAAACTTAGTTAAGTCTGTTATTGTTTAAATGTTGATAAACGTTACCCTGGACGGCTTCCAGGGTAACATAACGGTAAAATTCGCGGCTTCCGATGTGCAATGTTTTGCTTCAATATATTAATTCTGACAAGAAAAGGAACTTACTCGTATATCTCTGTTTATATACCTCAATAAACAACTTTACGAAATATAAAAATACAAATATTAAATAAGTAATTTCTCAGTCTATTATTAGTATTAAGTAAACTGTGTTATTTGTGTTAGGTGTATTGTGTCATTTACGAAACTCCTAAATGTTGACTTGAGGTAAATGGGGATCGGCTCGTATGTACCCCCATTTGGATCTTGTGAACCCCTAATTTTTTTTCTCGCTGACATGGACCCCCAGCAAGCCGATATCAACCCCTGGGGGTCCATATAGACCACTTTAGGAACCTCTGGTTTTTATTATACACTAGCGCCGCGCCATTGACGTCAGAAGTACATGTCTGATTTGTATTTCTGTGACTACTAGCAGACCCGTGGAAAATTACGGGTTGGTCTGAACTCTTGATTTTTGACCAATTAGTTCCATTTTTTTAAATACTTAAATACAATATTACAGGTAGGTACTTTTAACTTTATAGCTTTTCTGAATACTTCTCACAGCTGATTCCAATTTTGAAAATGCCATTTAAATTCAAAGAAAATTAGAGTTTCATGGACACCAGGGGGGTATAACTCCGAGAAAAAAGTGGGTCAGAAAAAAAGACACGGTAAATCTCTATGGCTGTGTATCTGTGACGTATATTTTCCACAAACCAGTGCGAACTTCATGCATGTTTATAGGCCGCTGTCAAAACATGAAAATGTCAAAAAATGTTAAGTGCGATGTGAAAGGATGTACGGACAATACATCGATTCGACATCGGTTTCCGAGTTTTAAGGAGTACCCTAGTCTTTTTCGCAAATGGTCAATACGGATTGATAGATTAGAATTTATTACGAAATACAAAAATCTTCTGTGTTTTTCATTTTTCTGTTAAAAGCAGAGAAAGATCAAAATTCGTTACTGTCGTAAAAAAACATTTCATATTTGATAATCTCATAAATGTTCTTCCTTTATTTAAAGGATTTTAAGTCATTTTTGTTTATTTTTACGACAGGTTGATTGTTCATCTCAGAACAAAATTTTAGGCTAGTGAATGGGATTGGCTTCGAATGAGAATTATATTGTCTATGGTTACGCCTTTTTTATAGTTTCTATCCTAGTCGATGGTGAGTATGTGTAGTAGTGACATATATTTTTCAGTTACAGACTTTTATCTATGGCAATCATTAGGACCCATGGGCTCAGTACTAAAAACCCGAAGATATTGATCTAGTGAGTGGTTCATTTATGATGGACACAAACATAACCGAAATTAGTCTGTTTGATTTGATGATATTTGTGATAATAAAACAACGATTATAACTGCGATTAATATTATTATCATCAGTCAAGCATGCGATGTTCAATAATAATGAGCCAAAAAAGGTCCCAGCATATTTTGAAAGTCAGTAGTTCTCAGAAGGGGGAAAAAACTCGGCAAAAAAAAACTCCCGTGTGAACACTCCTGTCAGAATTCAAAGAAAATCACGATAGCGATATACACAGATCCTACATCAGACTTTAAATTATCTTAAGTGTTAAAATATCTTTATTACTTAATTATAGAAGACCAGAATAAATTGGCGAAATATATTTTGTGAACTGTTTGCTGAAGTATACATGATTTCAGTATCGGTCGATCAGCAACTGGTTCTATAAAGCTGTCACATTTAGCTATCTTCCAGAAAATAATAACACCCAGCTCACCGTATTATTTATTAACATACCGGTACACATGACGATTAAATCGCAACCTACCTATTTGCTTTCTATCAACATATCGGACCGCTATGAATATCTACATTTTAAACTTTACCAGACGGTTTTTCTTTACCGACAACGTTATCGACTAAATAAAGCTGTCTTTATACCTACTCCTGATAACAAAGCAATTACTTTTCAAAAGGAGCAGTTATGCAATTAAAATAATTTGCCTTAACAATGAGAACGATACGAAACCATTTAATTATAAGTTACTTGTCCACTCCAATTCACGTGCGATGTAATACTGTTGGTGTTTCTAGAAAATTGTTGCTAGGTAATTAAAAACCGTTCCGATATTCAACACAGGTTTCTGATATCCTCAGGTTCATGAAGGGAATCTAGATAAGGTCTCTACTATGTGAGATGGTGGATGGTGGTTACAGAAACTGCTGTGGAGTGAGCTATTTCTAGAACAATTTACATAATTACTTTAATGCGATCGCTTCTCTTTGAGGTCAGTTTTTATTAGTCGTCAATTTACTAGATGCCACACACTCCGTGATTCTGGGCTATAAATAAACCATTCAATACATTCTGTCATTAAGTGTTCCCTGTTACAAGTTACAACACACTCGAATAATATAAATTGGAATTAATAACCAACCAACTCTCGTTCTCGTCTCTGCGCATCTAACTGCAGACTTGTTAGCGTTATTGTTATAGAAATAATTTATAGGAATTTAAATGAGACGCGTTTTAAACTAAATACGAAAATTAAGAAATAAAAATCTGGTTGATATGCGTAAAAATATATCTTGCGAAACGATTTTCAAAAGGTATATAAAGAAATGTTAACATTTAAAACGGCTTTCATGATAATCGGAAATATTGACATCTAGTTTTATTTGGTATTACATTAAATTTCACTGAAATTACAATATATGGAAATTAGCAAGTATTCGGTAAAATTAGCAATTAGTAATTACACAAAAGACTAAAATGTTTAAAACTAAACTTAGACTAAATGTAAGAAATTTTTTATTGCAATGATCATCAGATTTATTCTGAGATATTTTTCTCCACAAAGGAATTCGTTGATGCTTCGCGAGGAAGTTTTAAAGGAGCTTTTGTTTAACGTCTTTGCAAAATAACGGTACCTACTGCGAAGAACGTTCCCTCCAAAACCTGATTTTAATATAGTCGGGTGCATTGCACGAAATTTCTTTCTCTGCTGCACTTGCAACTCGCAGTGCATGTGACGAAATTTCTTCCGTTTTTGGTCAGAATGATTTATTTATTTAGGCCCTTCGAGATTTTACATTTACACAGTGCATTCAAACTATCACAATAAAAAAAATGATAATATTTTTATTCCCAGCTGCATGAACCGAATTTGCAATTCAATTTATCCATATTGGCAGAATAGAAACAATAGAATACTTAAAAAAAATACGATAGGAACAAAATGAATCAACGTAATACACGTAAGTAAAACAAATTAATACAAATAAGAGAGAAAGGGTATTGATACCCGCCTGGTGTAAATAGCAAAAATCAACATTTAAATAAAAAGTAAGGTATAAGGTAAATATTTACATAAAAAATAAGTTACAGATTTTATAATATAATAATGTAAACGCAACAAAACTTTAGTAATTTCTGATTCAAATTTAAGTATGGAATAAATGAATGAAAATATCAATGAAAATTTATTTATTCCCAAGCCTGTGTAGCCTTTAGACGGGGGAAATGATAAAATAGTTTATTCAGATAAATAAACAAAGAACAACTCATGAAGTCCCGTGATACAATTTGGAACTCGAAACTTTATTTAGATTAGTTAAGTCAGTTGCATCAATAAAGTTATTACCTATTTGGCTTAGTTAAGTCAATTGCATCCATTAAACCATTACCTAATTTGTATAAAATTACCAAATCGCTCATGGTACTTCTGCAAGATAAGTCGGTTAAGTCAAGTAATTTCATTAATTTAACATAATTAATTTGGTCAATGGGTATGGATAGTTTGAAATTTATGAACCTTAAAAGTTTGTATTGAACTCTCCAATTTTAATTTGATGTGCTTCATAATATGGAAACCAAATAGAGGAATTGTACTATAAATCACCTCTTGCCAAGGCAGTGAAGAGAATCGGAAAATAATAGAGTGACGTAAAATTTTTAAAACATATTCGTGATTCATTTTATCACGGAGTAGAATATTCTCTTAAAGTTGAATATTTAATAATAGTAAATATCAATTAAATAATCGTCGTTCGCATAGCAATCTTTCTGTAGTAAGAAATATATTTTTAAAAAACACAAGTAGGATAAATTGCTACATTTATTGCAGTTGCAAGTATTTTTAATGTAACATATTTGGAAAATTTTAATATAAAAGTCCTCATTTTGTACTATACATTGTACTCACATTGGGTATAAATGCAATAACATTAATTCAAAATCAAACTGTGAATTATCTATTCAAGAATAATAAATTAAGTATTCAACTCTCAAATCAAAATAAACGTAAACGTACCTACATCAGACAAATGGCAATGACATGTAATTAAATGTTAGTGTTGACAAGTTGAACTCGCAGCTCGCCAAATTATTTCGAGGAACATCTGAGACCACAGTGAAACAAACAAATGTTGAGTTACGAATGAGTACGCAGGAAAAATAATGACTAATATTGTACTAATAATAATTTAAAAGTCTACATTCTCCTTACAGAACATTGAGTATTTCTGAGAAAAGCGTAACATTCTGTACACACCATATGATATGAAGCAAGATGGCGTTCTTTCGGTGTAAAGCGCCGACTGACATCATGAAACGGTGCGTAAACCAGATTCATCTAATTTTCAAACCTAAATGATAAATGTTTAACATCCATTAGTCCGCTTTTCGAGTCATTTCGTTTTCTGTTTATTTGATACGGCGTATTTCACATATTGTCGTGATACGGTTTTCCCCAAGTAGGTATTATTTTTTTATTGCTATGTTGTCGATTGTTGTCGTTTGATGTGTGTATTTTAACGGTAATAATGTCAGTTATCTAACAAAGCCATAAATTAGCGATGAGTAATTTGAGTAAATCAGTACCTAAATAAAAAGGTTTATAGGGTAAATAAAGGTAACTAAACATTGTTCTCATTTAAAAATAAAACGATTATTCGCAATGTTGGATCTGATTGAAGAAGAAGAATCAAGATATAGTGGAATGGTGTCTTACCTTTCATTTTTGTCGTAAGTAGGGAAGGTCTGCTGAGCCAACTCCTGCAGAGTGGACTCACTCTGCGGCTCAGCCGATATCCCCTGGTTCCTTTGTTTGCGAGGTCTAATGTTGTGTTTGGGACTTTGGGCCACATGGTACGGGAAAACGCTTTTAAACTTGTCTAGGTGTGAGCGCAGCTGGAGGATCTCCTCCTCGCGCAGTCGGAGCTGTTTCTCCAGCTCGTCGATGCGGTCGTCCCTGCTCTGCAGCAGGGCCTGTAGGGCTTGCAGGTCCGGGGGAGCGGCCATGGCCTCCTTAGGCGCCTGCTCCACCACCGGGTGGCCGTTCTGGATAGTCCCTACGGAAATCATGCCTGCTTCATCGTCTTCAGCTAGGCGCTGCGACGCGAAGCATAGGCCGTCGAAACAGACGCGCATTCACCCGCGGCGGATGACTGGCGGTGATACCCGTTACCGAGATACACCAGGGCGAGGAACTGCTTCCTCGAACTCCAAACTCCAAAATCCAGCACTTGGACTACAACGGTGAACTTCCCACAACACAGCAAACACCCCAAACCGAGTAAGCAAAGCGACCCCTTATACTGTTATTTTTATATAAATTAAACACTTATTGATACCTTGTTATCGCACAAAAATATCACTTCAAGAATTCGTTATGTAGGTTAATCCAAATCACATAAATTTTTATCACAATGGTCTATTATTAAAGAATGAGTTTTTATGGCAAATCAAAATGATAACAAAAAAAATGTTTTATGATTAATAATTGGTACTGTCGTAATTCAACTATATGGCACGTTAAATATTTGGTTTCAGATTGACACTTATGATATCTTTGTCTAGGAAATAATGACACTTTTTGTTGGTTTCTTGAATTTAAAACACAAACGAATAAAATCCGTACTTCACAAAGGAGTTGTTGTTTATACAAGTATCTGTGACACACTAATTATCGTTTCACTTGTAAATACATAAATAAGCCCCAACGCACGGTGAGCTCTTTGATATTTGGAGACTATCAGTGAATATGATAATTTCCACGTAAACTCCCACTGCAAAGATTTGTATCGTCACCTGCAACAAGAAAACATGAATTAGGGTAAGGATAGCCATTTCACATGAGTGATAAAAAAATAAATCGTCCACTGCAATTTTCTCCTGACCCATTTAATTATACGACTTCACGGAATATTGCGAATGTCTCAGAAACATGACAGATTTAACGCAGCCGCCGCACGTGTTTAATGCAAGATTAACACTAACCCAAGCCGACGCGACGTCTCGACGTCTGAAGCATAAATCAACCTCCATAGATTGATAACTTCGGGCTTTTTGTATGAAACAATTTGGACCTAAAAAACCATAGATATGTCAATATATAGACAGAAAAATTCTTAATCGGAGCCTACTTATTATACTATACACCAATGAAAAACTTGGCAAATTTATTCCATAGACTTTCAGAGTTTTTCTTTGGTGGATATAGTTAGGTAATCATATGACGTGACAATATTTCGGTTCAAATTTTCTATCGGAGTTATACCCAATATTCCAAGGATTAACGTTAAACTTTCATCAAACAAACTGCAGTTTTAACAGATTTAAAATTAATTTCAACGGTTAATTTTTGGTGCAAACAAGGGCAATGAATTATGTACTGATATTATATTAATTCACACATAAGTAACTATGTACATCGGTAATAGACATGATATTTTTATTTGTGTATAGGTACTTAAAATTATTTGATGAATTCTATTTACATTTACATATTTTTTCTTCGGTAGCGATAATAATAAATTTATGATTGATAATGTGAGAGCAAGAGTAATGGGGCGCTTCCGTGAAGTCAGCAATACATCATATTCTCAGACAATGTCGTAGAACGACTGACTATTCAATTAGCAAGTAGCCACTCAGGCCCTATAAAATAATTCAGGTTTGTTTAACAACTTAGACAGTAGCAAATCAAGTTGCTTAATCGATTTACTGCACGGGAGAAAACGTGAGAAAATGGAGCGGTACCTACTATACCTAGGCATCGATCAACAGTAGCCTTACTTATGGTCGTTTTACATGACACCTTTTTTCATCCAGTTTGTCTAATTGGGATGAAAAAAGGGACGTGTTCCATTTAGGTAGTTCGTACCTGAGGGACGTGTGTTAGGGACTTGCGCATTTATTACATCATTTTATATTTAACAATACTTCTATGTGTTGCTTGTCAAATAAAGCCAAATATCTGTATTAAAAACTAATTTATTTATTTCAGAATGTAGGGATATTAGTGCAATTCCACACATCCCACAAAGTACATACATACACGGAGAAAAACGATCCTGTTAAAAAAGTGAGTGCATTCTAAATTCCTGATAAAATATTAGTCATTCAGCATATATCGAGAACACGTGTTCTTTTCCTAACAGATATCAAGACGGAATGCTTCAATATAAGTATGTCAGTATGAATATTAGTATTTTTATGAACACGTGTTCCGCCGTCCGCATACAACATTTGCTTTTGACTGATACTTTGTTATGAACATTTTTAATTCATTCATGATACGCCCGCAGTCTCATTTGAAATAGGAAAACGAATAATTTGACAGATTTTTAATAAATTCAACAGTATTTCATATCAGTAAGTTTTCTACGTAAGTACATGGAAAAAATACATTAATGATCTTTGCATTTGAGATTGACGGGGCCTACAACTTTCTTCAATGTGCTTCTATGCTAGAATCTGGTTTCTGGCGGAATTCGTGATAAGGACATTTCAGGAGTTCTCAACCTGCCACCGGGTTCTTATGAGGGCTGCAAAAGCTGGAACTCGCCCCTCCGTGAGCGTGTTGGAAGCACTGCGCTATCAGTAGACCAAATATCGCGCGATAGACTATTATCTTCTTAAAGTTGGCCCGAAGCTCACACTTATAAAATAATATAAAACTATATTATTATTGTTATTGAATTTTATTACGTGTATGAAAATACTACGTTTATATACAACGCTTTAGAAGTATCGGGTTCTAAAGCTCATGTTTGGAATAGACCAACATAATAAATATGGTATGAGAGTAAAAAAAAACTTTACAGTTTACTCAGAGAGAAATTAAAACTCCATTATTAAAAAAGTACATTTGTATAGCTAGCCCGATCGAGTGAGTAAAATATCTATTAATTATTAATATCAAAAATTCATTTTCCTAGACGCACATTCCCATTTGCACTAGTCCGTCTTTTGACAATGTTAAAATCATTATTATTTTTTTTTTTTTTATTGTACGACAGACAGGTAAGTCCAATTATAGTACAATAATAACCTAACACATAAATAAAATGTACCTAACACATAAATCAAGTGTAATATTTGTATTTTTTTTTATTTTATATTATAGAAACAAACAGTACATGATTTACAGAGATGAAACAATATACAGGAATAAGATACTTCATGTTGTGTACCTATGATATGTTTCCTTGTAATGTCTGCTAAGTGGTATGTTTATTCCTTAATTACCGGGTGAATTGTGTGGTTTATAGGTGTGTGTGTGACGTGTGTAATGTATGTGTCAGTGTTTGTATGTGTGTGTGTTTGTATGTATGCGCATTGAATACTTTAAATTGTTGACATGAAGCCACGTTTGAATTTCAGCAGTGAATCCGAAAAAATGTCAATGTTAGAGTTAAGACAAATATTAATTAGAGTATGAAGAGCTCGGTTAATTGTCGAATTAGATGCTGCATTTGTTTTATAATTTAGCGTGTGGAATATCACTGTATGTCGTGTACGTCTCAAAGGTATGTTAAAGTTAATAAGGGACAGAAGTTCAGTACACTCAAAATTATTGTTGAATCTGTAGGTACCTAATATATTTTATAAATTTGTTTTGGATACGTTCTATACTATCTATGTAAAGTTTATATTGCGTATTCCAAATAGGCGATGCATATTCCATATACTGTCAACAAATATGAGCCTGGGTACGCCAAGGAAATTAAAAAAAACTCGGATCAAATACATTTCTAGGGATAAAATACGCCATTACGGAGGTTATAGCTTCACTGTTTACATACTCAGGTAAACCGATGAATGGCGTGTTGGCTAATAATTCTAAGAAACTAATTTAATAGACACGCAGCATGGCAAAATATTATTTATCTCGTTGATGAAATTGGATGTATACATCAATGTTTACTTCCAATATGTTTGGCAGAGAATAAAAGCTTTGACTGTGGTAAGACAGACGAAATTTTGTACTAATTTAGTTAACATAGATTCAAAATCTATTCTGTATGCTGATGATGCGGTGCTGATCATCAGCATACAGAATGGAAGATCAACAGTCTCTCGTGTCTAGGATGAACGAAATGTATGAAGAGTGAGTTAATGATGAATGTAAGTAAGTCTAAAGTCACGGTGTTTGAAAGAGAGAGTACAAAAACAGTGTGCAATATAGTTGTAAATGAGGAATACTTGGAGCAGGTGGATGAGTTTGTGTATTTTGGAAGTATGTTTACGAGAGATAGGAAAGCTGACAGAGATATTGAAAGAAGGGTTAATGCAGGTAACTCCATTAATGGAGGACTGAACGCAGTTGGCGTTAACAAAAAAATTTCCAAAGAAGCGAAGTTAGCAGTCCACAATCGAGTGCTGGTACCTACCTTGATGTATGGAAGTGAGGCATGGAACTGGCAGAGTAAAGATAAAAGTAGAATGAATGCTGTAGAAATAAGATACCTGAGGCGTATGTGTGGTAAAACCATGTATCGTCGTGTGAGAAATGTGGAGATCCGCAAAGAGTGAAAGGCTGATGTAAGAGAAATATCAAGAAATGGACGCTTAGTTGATTTCGGCACGTAGTGCGAATGAGCGAAGAAAGGAGTGCAAGGAGAGTATATGATGCAAATGTGAATGGTAGCAGAAGCCGGGGACGCCCGAGGAAGACATGGCACGACTAAGTGAATCAGATACTTGAGTCGGGCCATGTCAAGAGTCAGAATAATAGAAGAGTATGTATGAGACGATGTATGAATGTGAACGAGGCAAGGAATGTGTGCCAAGACTGAGTTGTTTGGCGGTCGGTCCTCTCTGCCTACCCCTGCGGGGAAACGGCGTGATGGTTGGTTAAAATTTGTTTTTTGAAATTTGTGGAAGACCACATATCACAAAGTGGATTATTTGATTGGTAACCATTCCACGAGTACAGCTGAAACCCCCGTTGTTTCACCTTTTAAATTTATCTCCCTCTGTCGCCATTTCCGTTTAGCCAATAGGATCAAAGAATTATTTTTAGGAATTTACTATCAATAGCCCCTAAGATGCTTAACAGAGTATTCCTTTTTATTATCCTTATAATCCCGATAATAGCGTCAGTTAGAACAAAATAAGTGTTAAATATACATATCATTGACCCCGGGAAGTGGAATTTTACTATATGCATTAAAAATGTTGTGGTCCAAACAGAACAGGGAATCCCACAAACTAACTTGTTAAACTGGCTTTGGACAGTTCTACTCCGTGAAATAATACAAAGGCGACATTTAGATACCGTTCAAGATTGATGGAATCAATCAGCTTGATTCGGTGATCAAATCGGATTAAGTTGTTGCAGCAAGCAGAGCGTGACGACTAATTAGTCTGAACGATAAAATACCCCAGTCCAAGTGGCAACACTAGTTACAAGAAGTACACATCTAATGCTACGTATACATACACGAACCGAACAGCCGAGCATAATGGGAAAGTAACGAAGCAACCGCAAATTGCGAGAAACGCCGCTTGCAGTTGCTTCGTTTCTTTCCCGTAATTCGTGGATTGGCTCGCGTTTCAGTTCGCAAATGTATGCGTACCATATCGTCCATAACAAACACCGGGTCTTAAATCACAATTTGCAGTCATAAATGCATAAATCTATGTCTAGCCCAATTTTCCATTCAGAAGTCGCTACTGTTACCTGTGTGGTAATGTATCTTGTCAATTTATTATTCACTGCTTGACGGTGTCTTTATTTTGACAGCAAAAAACTGGTCTTTTCAAATCGAGCGTGTGAAGTCGGTGTGATTTTGCAGCACCAAAAACAAAAATATTATTTAAGTGTGTAATTGTTAGTTAGCATAATAATTTATGGTCTTCAGATGTCGGTTTCTAAACGATTTTGTGATAATTTGACACCCTAACGAAGAGGACGCTAAAATGGTGGATAATTATAATGAAAACTTTTCTTTAACTTTTGAAGGTTATAACCGATTATAATTATTAAAAAAACGGGACTAGAAGTCTATAACGAATGATTGGATAGATTTCATAACAAACAACCAGTAAAGCACGAATATGTTATGAGGAAGTCGGATCGCGTGTTCTTTAAATAAATAATATTTTTGCATCTCGTCTATTATATATATTCGGACAAGGCCACCTGCGTTCAGCACGTGTTCAGATATATTCTGAATGACTAATACAACTTTTTCTTTTTACCTTATTTTGAAGGTTATACCCAATAATGTAATATATCATTGAAGAAGAAGATAATACTAATAAATCTAAAAGAAAAATGAAACAGAACAAGTCACAGAAAATTAAAAAAATTAACGGTCACATCTAGGAATTGAACCCAGGATCTCTTGTCTTACCGGATTGCCTTTTAACCACTCGACTATGGGAACGTATTTGTCGATATCATATTTCATATTCAGAATAAACTTTACAGATATCTTATAACAATTTTGTTCGCATATTTTTGGCAGTTATCTTTTTGAATGATCACAAATTTCTAATGAATTGGTTTGTCACCTAGATGGTGTCTCGGATAAACATAATTGATTTTTATTTATATGGGATACCTATTGCCTTTTACCAAAAGTCTAAATGAATATTCAATTCTGTTTCATGTTACGTTTAAATATATTAGTATTATATTCTTCTTCAGGCTTCGTGAGGCTTACGTCTGGACCTAATTCATCTTTAAGGATGACAGCCAAGAAACCAACAAAACGATCTAAACCCTGAATCTTCCCATTCTAGAGCGGAAAAGTTAACCGTGCACAAAAGTCTGGTACGAGTTTGGCATGTACTAGTATTCTGATTGTAAATCAGTGTCGAAGAGATCAATGACCCTTAAAAAACCACAAGCACCTGCATGTACTTTTTCGTTTATATGAAATCCACAATTTACAACCCAAGGTTACAATAGGAATTGCTGTCTAAAGCACCATTAGAAGCAAGAAAGCCCACAATGTTTCACGTATTAAAAACATGATTAGTTTTAATAAATATGATTTTAAGATATATTTTTTTCTTTCATTACTTTTAAATTTTCAGCCACACTTTGATTATGCACATTATTGTTTATTGATGGCCTCCGTGATCGAGGGGTAAGGCTCTCCACTAGCAATTCGAAGGTCGAGAAATATTATTTGATTAATTTGTGTTATTTCACAATGTACACATTAAAAATAATATATATAGTACACTTGCGGCACGTTCCAGAGTGGAAAATACTCGCAGTATCGACCTGATATAATACCACCATTCAAACGTGGTTTGAAATGGCTTCAGCCAGCTCCACTGACTCCAGACGGTTGGAACTCTTGTGCGGTATTCATATAAAAATAAATTTAAAAAAAACTGATAAATATCATTAAAATTCCCATTACCATCAGGCCACAAGACCTTATCAAGTGAGAGAAATGTTTCTGAAAATAATTACCTCTAATCACTATAACCAAACGCCTACAGCTGACAAACAAAACACTTAAATGGAAAGAGACGTATTCATAGATGACTACAACTAGCGGACAGATACTATCCAACTCGTGTAAATGAGCTCCATTAATAACCTTTATTCTATTCTTATCCATTTTTTTATACTTCTTATGAAAATAATTGTATACACAACTATTTAATCAAATTAATCGACACGTTTCGAAACCAATCGTAACGAAGAAACCATTGGTTTCGATAGATGCCGATTTTTTTATAATTAAATATTGATGACATCGATTTCGATACCAATACTGACGAAGAAACCATTGGTTTCGAAACATTTTATTAAATAGTGGTGTGTACAAAGTTATATATAGAGACATGTTAAAGGAGCTGAATATTTTGACGGTGAAGCAAACTGTGTATTTGAATGTACTTATTTTTATACATAAAATTAACTTAGGGATGATGTCTAAGGAACTGAAAAGAAAAATAAATTACAATAACGAGATACACGGACACGGGACGAGAAATTCTAAGCAAATTAGATTGCCAACAAGAAAAAAAACAAGCACCCAAAAATCTCTGATGTACCAGGCCGTTCAGCTCAATAACAAAATCCCGAAGGAAATTCCTGTGATAGAAAATATTAATAAGTTCAAAAATGAATTAAAAAAATATGTCTATCTCAATTATTAATGTTTCTTTTTTGTGACTTTATTGAAATATTTAAAGAAAGATTATGTTTGCCAAACAATGTACATGTTTATATGTTTATAAAACTATTAGCACACACGAAGATGTGAGCTAACTTAAGATTAATAAATAAATAAATAAATATACTTGAATTAAATTAATATGTTTTTTTTTTAACAATTGCAAAATAACTTTGTGGCGTTCTATTAATTATATGAAAAAAAAGTGATGAACAAAAAAGTATTTTATTTTCATATAATATGTATATTTTTACGGCTATTTCGCATAAATATTTATTGAATTCTGTGATATATCATAAGGTTTAGCCAGCGTTAGCAATGTAGTGCCCGAAAATATAATTTTTCGACTTGATTTTAAATACTGACTTTTCTCTTCTTTCTATAAAGATAATACGCTATGTATCGTATTTATAAACCTTCCGGAAGAATTTCTCTAAATGATAGTGAAAACTGAAATATGCATTAATTTATCGCTTTCGATCTATATAAATTATTTACCGCATAGAAACAAAACGATGTCTCTACAAAATCGTCCCTTGCATTATTATGGACCTACTTCAATAATTTATTAACAATGTCGTATGAATTAGTAACGTATTCTTCCATTGGAATTCTATAAATTGAATTGACGTAATTCCCACAATCTAACAATTTAATTTAAAAACCTTATTTTCTTTCATACATATTATTTATTCTTGCCTCGTAAAATATTTCAGAGGTAATCGTTTGCACGATTTATTAGTGTTATTAGGATATATCATTAAAAATTCGTAAAATTATGCGTAAGAAAAATCAATTCAAATCACAAACCCGTTATTATTTGATAAGATAAAAACTAGATAAACGCATAAGTAGATAAAAAAATATTATTTTTATTAAAGGTAAACATATGTTTAAAAGTCAAGGTTTTATGCAAAGTACAAAGGATAACAAGTGGTTCCGTGCACCTGACCGCCAATCAGAAGGTGAGGGTTCAATTCCCGTCAGCAGCATTTATTTTTTCTCGGAAGATTTTGTTCAATGTATATTTGTGTTTCAGACTAACAATTATTGCTTATAATAATATTTTTATAAATTATTTAAAAAAAAAAACATTCCGACTTTATGAAACTAAACCCTTCCACACACTTTTCCACAAATTATCATATAGTCAATCCACATTATGCAAGTGCATTATATAAGCATTATAAATACAAAATAATACAAGGACAACACGTCAAATCACCAGAGATCAAATGGGAAAATAATTCACCGACTACATATATTTTCATATCAGAGGGTTCGGCTCGGTAGAACTAAAAATATTATTATATTATTATTGATTTTAAGCACACTACGCACGGACGTTTGTTCAAATAGAATATACTATGTATGATAATCACATTATTATACTTCGAAGATTTGATCTTATAATCGAGCTAATGACTTACGGATAAACCTAGCGTTTAAATAATTCATTTGCCGGTACTGTATTCGAGTCACGAGCCCGATACATTCTATGAATCAATTTATTGAGATAAGAAATTCGGTGTCTTGTAGCCGATATAGAATTAATAATGACCGTGTAAATGTAATATGTACATTTAAAAAATAGAAATAATGAAATAACATCAGTTCCACGTATTATTTAAGAGCTACCATATTCTAGAAAATAATTCTGGATAAATTAATAAATAAAAATCTGTAAATTGATTGGTAAAGTACAGTTGCAAGCATATTGAGTTGGGGAATTTAATTTTATCTATTTACCACTTTTTACTAACCAAGAATAAGTACGAATATTAATAGAATATGACCTACAAATAAATGAATTTTGAATTTTATACATCTGATAAACAACCGCTAATGTATCGTAACTGGTTGTTTATCAGTTGTGTAAAATATTAAACACGTTTATTAGGTTGTCAATAATAATATATGAAATAACACAATTAGTAAACACCACTTATTTTTTATGCTTAACGCTGAGCGGGTTTCGCTTCAACCGTAGCTTCTTCGTGGCAGTACAATACTCTAATGTTGTGCTCTAAATATTGCAATCCGTTTGTTTAGTAATCTATCAAACGGAACGCTTGTTTCTGCGTAGAGTTGAGGGTTTTCCCAGGTAATTTGGGGCTCCGGATTAGAGGTAGGTGCCAAATTCAAATTTAGGGCGCACTTGCAATTTGTACAGGGTTAGCAGTTTGTACACTATTAAAGAATCTGCGGGTCCTGTAGTGTACAGCACGCCCAGCTTCTTTACTCTGGCTTCGATGGATCCCCAGTTCCTGAGCTGGCACGTAGAGTTACACCAAGCATAAAAATGGAAGGCCTGTTGGGAAGATTGCTTCCGTTGATGGAGACTAGATTTTCATGTCCCTTTTAGGCGTAATCAGACATGATTGGGTATGTAATTTCGACGAGGTTATTCTTACCCCGAGTGAAAATCCTCTCGAGGTAACCATCCAATCTCTGTGTGCCCTTTGGGAACTTGTCAAACAAAGTCTGTACTGTCATCCGCGTAACAATGAATTGGCGCAAATGTCAAAAGGTCAAGCAACAAAGGCAACAAGAATAAAATCGGAGAAAGTACCGATCCCTGTGGGACGCCAACATTTTTATCGAATGCGAGGCTGAGGTGAAACCGTCAGCAACAAATATTATAAAATTATTAAGTACCATATTATAAGGTTAGTTAGTTATTGAGTTTTATATTATAAATGTAAGTTAGAACGATTATAATACAAAACTATAATAATAATAATTGTTATGTGGGGAGGTTAGTGCAGACCCACACATTCCATTTAGAGATACAGTATAAAGATATGATCAAAAAAAAACAAAGAAACAGACGAATTGCACATAAAACAGAATAGAATTATTATAATAATATAATATTCAAAAATCTGTTAGTGAAAAATAAGAAAATACACAGATTTAGGAAATGAGATAAAAAGAATTTGGCATTCTCAGACGATAAAACTATTACCATTTGTTATTTCGGCTACTGGCATTATACCTAGCTCTCTTTTTCAAAATTTAGGCGTATTAGATCTATCAAAGAATTTATATATAAAAATGCAAAAATCCGTCATATTAAATCCATGTAGGATTACGAAAGATTTTTTAAATATTTATATTGAGGGAACAGTACGATTTATAGGTCCAGTTAGGAGTTCTACCGAGCCGAACCCTCCTGATATGAAAATATCAGGAGTCGGTGAATTATTTTCCCATTTGATCTCTTGTGAGTTGACGTGTTGTTGATCTTGTATTTATTATGCTTATATAATGCACTTGCATAATGTGGATTGACTAGATGATCATTTGTGGAAAAGTGTGTGGAAGGGTTTAGTTTTTCCTGTGGGGAAGATTTAACCCGGACATAAAGTCGGAAAATAATAAATTTAATAAGTGTTTATTCCGGTATGTGGGGAGGTTAGTGCAGTCCCACACATACCATATAGCGATACATACAGTAGGTATAAAAATATGAATTTTATGTGTATTAGAAAATAGTAGTAGCAGTATTCTTAACATTTTTAATATTACAATTGTGTAAGTATAACATAATATGACGAATGAAACTCTTTACCCTATAAATTCAATTTACATAATCGTTCATTTATATTATTTATTCGATTTCTTCATTTTCGGGGCTATTCGTACCTTATTATGATAATCATTTTCAACATATTTTGGAATTATTTTTTTATAGTAGAATGAAAAACACGCTTGTTGAATGTAGACTAGTTATTGATATTGTTTATGATTCTTATGGGCAGCTACTAAATCTTCTAGAACAATTATATGTATTGGAGACATGGTCTATGCATAGGAGAGCTGTTCCATGACTGCATTAAATTTATTTATTTATTATTTATTACAGCGATGCATCATCGAGAATTTATTGTTAAAAATAATCTATTTACGTTATACAATATTCTAATTAATCTATTTAAATCGATTTAGTTGCCTCACACTCTCACACATATTATCAGCACAGGTTCGAATGATAATGTAAAATGTTTTCTCAAATATGTATAATTGGTTAGTAAGTAGGTTGAGATACTCCAATTAAGTCATACTGTTTGATACATGTGAGATATCCACGAAAAACATATTAACTTGAATGAAGATAAATTAATTTACATGGTCTGATTTCTTCAAGGATTATTGATGGCATTGGGGCTCAGCCACATTATAAGAACCACAATAGCTGTTCCTTAATATTATGATTAGGTATGACTTAGTTCGAAGAAAACAAATATTATTTTTTTCGAGGTCGCCGAAGTGCCTTTGGCAATACCGTAATGGGAATCATTTTCAGAAGAAAGTTTCGGTTGTATTCAATTAATGCATTGCAAACGGCATGTTATGGCTATACATACAGGGATACCGCTAATAAATCCCAGTGTATTCGTAAAGTACTTACTGTGCGTAACGAGAGGTGGGAAGGCTGATAGAGATAATGAAATAAGGGTAAATGTAGGTAACTCCGTTATGAAGGACTAAACGCGGTTGGCGCTAGCAAAAAAACTGTCCAAAGAAGCGAAGCTAGCAGCCCATAATGAAGTGCTGGTACCTACTCTGATGTCTGGAAGTGACGCATGGAACAGGCAGAGCAAGGATGAAAGTATAATGAATGCTGTAGAAATGCAATTCTTGACACTTATTTATGGTAAAATCGTGTATGATCGTATGAGAAATGTGGAGATCCGCAAAGAATTCAAGACCAAAGAAAGAAACCTAAGATAAAGAAAGGGACGCTTACATGGTTTGGGCATATAGAGCGAAATAATGGAGAAAGAAGTATAAGGAGAATATATGACGCGAATTCGAATGGTAGAATAAGTCGGGAACACCCGATGAAAACTGAACCAGATACTTGTCATGTCAAGAGTCGAAATAACAGAAGAGTATGAATGAGGCGATATATGAACGTGAATGAGGCAAGGAGTGTGTACCAAGACCGAGTTGTTAGGCGGTAAACCTCTGCGGGGAAATGGCGTGGTCGTTAGTTTGACAGTTAGCTAGCTAATGGATCCGATTTTCGTATCTCTCTGAAAAAACACGTGTCAAAGAGGGAGGTAATAACAAAGCTTTCATCGGCAGGACCATATTGAAGGGATTAGTAGAAGAGGCAATTTGGCACAATCATATCTTGGTTTGCATGAGAAAACGCGAACGAGTCCTGATTGGGATTTTGATTTTCGACCGCTTAAAAATGTGTCAAATTTTTATTAATTCACAGAATCTTTCTAAACTAAACCAGAAAATATTAACGTTCTCGGTGTACCCAACGTTTCACTCTTCTCTTACTGCCCTCTTACGTCGGTAGTGTTATTATGGTGGATTTTCCTAAATGCTTGTACATATTACACGAACACATCAGACGAGCGACAATATTATTCTAGTTAAATACATATCTGGTTTTACCGACCGCAGAATACGATCACACCACTCAAATGATATTTAGAGTTATGTTTTCCATGTGGCTTGAGATTCGTAGCTGTATAATTCCAAGTTATTTCTGTATTGCAAATACCCATAACTGCTCTACCGCTTCAAAACATGGCGTATTACAAATGTATTTATATATTTTTCTCCATTGAACACAGAAATTAGGTTTCGTGAGTCGTCATAATTTTGGAGAAAAAAAGACAAACATTAAGACAAGACAATACCCGAAAATAAAGCCAGAATCGTTAGAAAACGTAAGTGAAGCAGCCGTGCACAAAAATATACGACGCGCGGCCTTGGCGTATTGGACAGACCTGCGGTTGAATTTGCTCAAATTTATAAAATAAAGTGAGATTCTCAACGACATAAGTGAGTCATGTAAAAACAATATTCGGCCCGCGGCCCGGCGTAGATACCTCTATAACAATCGTGATGAAAATAACCTGACTTTTATGGGTAGGTACTCCTTAGGGTAACCGGACAACCAAGGTCAGTGACAAAGCAATACACTTTTGAAAATCTTTTTTGAGTATCTTTTTTAAATAGGTGCGTAAGTGCGCCCCACTGTTGAATTTAGCAGCCACCTCTTGTCTGGAGGTATCATAAAAATACCTGAAAAAACCCTTGAGTATGTGCAGATTAATAGATTCCCCTCTGTTTAACAAATGGATTGCAATGCTTGGAGCACAGGCGTCAGATAGGTATAATGTCCTTGCTCTACCGGTATTACAATGGAAAATGCTCCGAGGAACTAGCGTCATTGATCCCTTTGGCACGGTGCACAGTCGGGAAAACATAATATTGTACACCGATGAAAATTGACACATGAGAACGGGTCGCTTCTACGAATCGTTCTTGAGTTCAACAGCTCGGCTGTGGAACAATTTGCCAGACTCTGTAATTCCTACCTCCTACAACTTGAAGAGACCCATGTTCACTCCTTTCTCTCCTCAAAAAGACATCTCCACACAGCATCCCCAAAGATAACATTCCAGTGTGGAATTAATGTTAAAAAAGGTTACGATAGGTTACGCTAGTTTTTTTCACTTTTAAAAGACCTTATACCACTTTTCAATAGTGTGTTGATTTGTCACTATCGTGAGTTGTCGTGGAACCGTCCATCAAATCAAAAGCAATTTGACTTTCTCATGAGTCATGAGTAACGAATTATTGCAGGGAGTTGCTAGGGAATTTATTTTTGGACGACATGAACAATGGTATTCCTGGGTTTACATTCCAGATCTAGGGTAAAGAGCATTGATTTACGGGAGGTGATTCTGCCTAAATAATGGAACGAGTATAAAATTAACTTTCAAGTGAAGACAGTTGTTATATTGTTATTGTGTTTCATATTTAAAAAAGGAATATCGTAAAAAATCTTTTTTACATTTCAAAGATCTTCACCCAAGATCATAAAAACCTACCGACCCGTACAAATTTCTTAAGGCGATGCCATGCGTAGTAATGCAAAATCATGTGTTTTTGGTTTGAAAATTTGGTCACCTAGAAATGTTTCAGATACTTTAATTAAATACTGCGAGTAGAATACATCATGGCCTTTGAAATAATCGAGCTTTTTTTAGATAAGTCTTTTAATAAGCCTAGAAAAAAATAATGTATAAGGCCTATAAAAACTGCTTTAAAGTTCAAAATCTCCTACTTACGAACCCATTTTCGGTTATGATTTTATTGTATAATGTGGCAAATTTTGCATTACTACGTATGGCATCGCCTTAAAGGTAAAAGTTTGTGATTGGAAAAGAGTTGAGAGAGTAGTGAAAATGTTCATCAAATTAATATTAAGATTCTTTCGCCGTCAATTAAATAGGTAGGTACACACAAACAACAATGATTGTTAATTCATTCTAGTAAATCGATTGTTTTATAATTCACGTCAAGAAGTAGAATGCACATGCTAATTAATAGAGGTCACTCAACATATTGTGACATTGCAGGTCATTGGAAAATCAATGTCAGTTGATTTTATAAGATTTGAAATTAAAGCCATATATTTAAATATTCTTTTCTAATACATCTGTCGTAATGATGATGAGGAAGCGGAATCTAGTGAATATCTACAATTTGATGAAATTAATTGTCCTCAAAATATAGTTTACTATATTCAAAAAGTCAGTCTTTGTATATGTATACGAGACAAAACACTTTTGCAGAAATTCACAAAGTGACAAAGTCATCAAATTGTGATCAGAAGAAGAGGACAAATATCATGTTGTTGAGCTTGTCAGCTTATGACAGTTTGATATAAAGTTGAAACGGGCCTAGAATCGGCGTTTGACGGGGACCTTAAAAATGTTTAAAAAAAACTCGTGGCAGGAGTGCGAGACGTTCAAGTACCTATTAATTTAATCCATCCCTTCCACTACGGTACAAGGCGATGGCTCGATAGGTAAAAAGTTCTCCCTCAACCAGTCTATCCCGATCCGACCCGCCATGCATTAGGTGGGCAAATGCATCCGCCGCCAACACCTCGACAAATCTCACCCCTTGACGCTGAATGGTCATTTGATGACAATGTAATATAATTTCTGCGAAACATCTGGGACTTTAGTGATTTATAGTTTTAAAATATAATATTTATGTAGGTACGTACCATCTGTGGCTTTGAGGTACATAATAATCGATTTATTTAACAAGTCAAATTTATAAATAGGTGTATCAACAAGTGCGGTGGGTGTAAGTAGATTGTATTCAAATAACAAATTCAAATGAGAACCACACGTGTTACGCTAATAAAAACACCAGCAAATCGCATTGTGCTCTCCGGCATCAAGAAATACCTACAAGTAACTATTGTACACGTCACACTGTCACATTATTATTTATTTCGTCTTCATTTGCATGTCTATCTAAAAGGGAATTTTTAAAATTATTTTTAGACGGTAATGTCGGTCACGACCCGCCATATATTCATATGCACACTTCTGTCAGCGCTTGTCCCGGCTGTTCTCTGATCTGTCAAATTGTAAAATCAATTTATGAAGCGCCCGAGAGAACTACTTCCCAATTGAGGCGATCGATTCAAGAAAACCTAAATAGCTACAAAGTATTTTTTTTATTGTGTGTACAATCAATACATACATTTTGCAATAAAACTTACAAAGCGCAAAAATATCATCCCAAAATATTTATATAAGTTTTCAAACATTCCCTAGTCACTAAAAAACTGGCAAAAATAAAAATGATTGATAAGTAAATAAAAACAAAAAAAATTGTTTCATGTGCTACGAGTTAGCTCTCATATTAATCTGGGACATCTGGAGTCCAACTGCCGAGGGACTACTAACCGATCGTTAGTAATAATTACTCTAGATATAATTTAAAGCAAAAGCCAGCCAAGTGCACGGTCTTCAGTGTCATCTGTAAGATAAACAATAGAGTAACAACTGCAACATATATTAAAATAATCGGGGAAATTATTGAGCAGGTGAATGCAATAAATCATTTACATACATATACACAATAGCATCGTGTTTTGAATTGAAATGTTGTGTAGGGGTGTACTCATTGACTAACTAACTAACTAACCATCACGCCGTTTCCCCGCAGGGGTAGGCAGATAGGACGGACCGCCAAACAACTCGGTCTTGGCACACACTCCTTGCCTCAGTCACATTCACACATCGTCTCATACATACTCTTCTATTGTTCTGACTCTTGACATGGCCCGACTCGAGTATCTGATTCACTTGATCGTGCCATGTCTTCCTCGGGCGTCCCCGACTTCTGCTACCATTCGCATTTGCATCATATATCCTCCATACACTCCTTTCTTCGCTCATTCGCTCTGCGTCCCTTTCTTAATCTTTCTCATTACGCTTACATCCGCCATGCACTCTTTGTGGATCTCCACATACCTCACACGATCATACATGGTTTTACCACACATACGCTTCAGGGATCTCATTTCAACAGCATTCAATTTACTTTCATCCTTTCTTTGCCAGTTTCATGCCTTACTTCCATACATCAGGGTAGGTATCAGCACTCCATTGAGGACTGCTAACTTCGCTTCTTTGGACAATTTTTTGTTAACGCCAACTGCGTTCAGTCCTCCATTAATGGAGTTACCTGCATTTACCCTTCTTTGTACTCATTGAATAAATATAATTTATCGATGACTACTGTAGGGTAAGAGGGAACTACGGGAGGATGTTCTAAACTATTTCCAACCAATTCAATCTGTGTGCACAAATCAAAGGATTATAATGATTTCTCATACCTGCGAACCGCTCTTGAACTAATTTTTCAAATATTATTACAGATACGCTCAGTATCGCCCTTGTGTAAACCACCATTCAGAATTGAAACTTGGTGTGGTTTTAGCCGTGTTTGGTGACTAGATCTGCATAGCCAGGTACTTTCCTACCTTCCTCTTCCCCATCTTCTACCTCTCCACACTACCTTAAACCTCACAACATACCCCAATTGGGGATGCCATAGTCTCACTGGCTCCAGACAGTTAGTAGCAGTTGGGATTCGGTATTCTAAACAACAACAAAAATAAGCCGATCGTGACGTTAGAATTTGTGGAAATATTTGCTAACGAATTTATAAGCCTTTGTTTGTGTGTTATTTTTGTCAACTTATAAAATAGTTAGCCTTGATACAGACTTAGTGCTAGTAAGGTTAAAAATAAAATAATTATTGTAAACAGTAAATTTAAACATGTAAAACCAAAAACAAATAAATACTCGGGTTTTACATCAACTACGGAAGAGTTGAATCCGGTTTTAGAAATGCGAGTGCGATATAATAATCGAGGACGACGTTCATTAGAATGAAAAGTTTCTTCCGCTACAAGGATAACAGTGAAAAGCTATTTGCGCTCTATACAGCTGTTTGGAATGGGAGCTCGGAAACTAAAATCTACAAAGATTTTAAGATTGGAGGTCTTTAAAAAGTGAACATTTGGCAGCATCCTAAACACACAACTAACGAGGTAATGTCACTTCGCTTGCATTTATGACCGCGGCATGACCAATTACAACAATTTAGAGACAAGTAGAGGTATTGCTCTGATTAAACTCTTTTATCTTTTACTAAACGGTTACATATATAATAACGAGATTCTGGCTCAAATAAATTTATTGGTACCAGGGTCTCAATCTCGATGACTTCGCAATAACCTCCTTTATTGTAGAGCGAGCCGCACCACTGCAATCACCATTTATAACTCCATTATTGCTCCACATTTTAATTACTGCTCAACTATCCTATCCTCCCTGTGTAACGACCGAGAACAAAATAAATTTAAAATTCGCCAAAATAGGGCAATGAGAACAATACTCAGACCAAAGTAGATATTCTAAAGTAAATAAAATGTTAAAGGAACTAAATTGGCTAACGGTGAAACAGATGTTGACCATGAAAACGATGATATTTGTACACAAAATAGTAAACAACCTGCTACCCAAATATTTTTCAAATAAAATTGTATACAAAAAGGACATACACAAACATAAAACAAGGACGTGCAATGAAATTAGGCTATCAAAAAATGACAAGGCTAATACTCAGAATAGTATACTATATAAAGGTATGAAATACTATAATGCGCTGCCGGAAAACCTACCTAAAATCTGCCCCAATTGGAAAGTTCAAGATGTTGTGTTGGAGCCACATCAAGCAAAAAAAAATATAGTATATTTATATGTAACAAATTAATTAGTCATTTGTAAACTTAAATGTACAAATTACTAAAATAAAATTAGAACTTCTTAAATGTAGTAAAAGATCGATATATGTCGTACAACGCACTTAAAGGTTTTTGTCACTGCAAATACATTGCATAAAAGGTACAATTATAACGACCTAGACCTGAATTTGTAATGTTATTAAAAAAATTATTGTTCAAATTTAACTAAACAAAAAATATCATAAAAATGAAAAATACTGTCTCCCTTAAATAACCACGTAACAAAATATGGAGAGGTACGCGGAAATGAAGACGTCAATAATTGTGATAGCCCAACAAATTTAGAAATTGGATCTAGATGGCCCTTGAAAATGGAGGTCGTTGATCACCACTAGGAGATGGCGGAGTAAAAATGATTGAATTTACTTTTGGTAAGTACTAATGGATTCCATTTTTTGGTATATAAAATAAATAATTTCAAAAAGCTATTATGTATTAATTCATAGTTCGGAATCACATTATTAATCTCAAGTGTTTTTAAGTGAAGAATTCGATCGTAATCGAGTTATTTGATTAGCGCGATAGGTTCCTAGCAATTTATTATCACATTTTTTTGTACATAGGTACATTTAAATACACAGCATGAAAGTTAATACGTAAGTATGCAGCTGATGTAACTACCTAGGAAGTAAATAGAAAGAAAAAAATATTCGAAACGCTGACGCCATTCAGGGTGTAAATAAATTTATAAATAATTGTTTATATCACACGTCATAATATTAATTTTGGTATCAAACCAACAAACACCAAATAAAGAGAAACTAGATAAAAATGGATTTGGATAAAGTCAATAAAAATTAGATTGGTTTTAGATCGGTAGATAAATATAGACGCATCTATAGTCCTGACTAATTCAAACATAATATTGATTCTAGTTCTAATAATATATTTTATATTGACTTAAATTAATAATACAATCAAATATCACAAGTCCTCTTTCCGCACTTGCCCCTTCAATTACAAGACATATTTGAAGTACACTTTAACAAAGCAACACTAACTGGTAATCACGTGAGCTCCTAATTTATAAATATGTACACAAACAAATCTCAGGGCATCTCCTCAACAAACATAAACTCGGTGTTGCCATACAACGGTCAAGCTAAGTGCGTACCAATTATTATTATATGAGTACCTAGTCCGTTATTTTTAAATTTAGTAGCTACTTGCTCTCGAAATAATAAAAAAAAAAACAATAATAGTTCACAGAGTTTATTGTGCAGGTAAACCATTTCTAAAGAGACTCTTCTATCTCTGGTGTATTAGATGCATAAAAAAATGATTTAATTTAATAATAGTTTTGTTTTTGTTTCTGAACTTTGAGTTTAAATTTAAACGGAATTTATAAACGCCACTACGCACTAGCGTCTCACGGGGTAAGAGAGGACTGTTGTTCCAAACTAGATCGAAAAACTTTTTTGAAACATTCGATAGTATCGGTGTGCACAAATACATTCAAAAGTTTCCTCTTTAAAAAAGATTTGCCTGTACCTACAGTGCCTACCGCTTATTTGGTGGTGGCCAGCTTCTGGAGAAAGTTGAAAATTGGGGTGACCAACACATTTAACAAAGAGGTAATTAAACAAAATAAGGTTAACACTTAAAACTGATCCGATTATTTGTATGTGTATGTAAATTGTCAATAACTTACCATTATATTTATAAATATATATATTTACCACCATCTAAATGATTGATTGCGAAATACGAGACCACGCAAACAAAAACAAAAAAAGACAAGATGTGTTTTACGTGCGATCGTCAACACCCTAAATTGGGATTGGGTAAATGTGCAACACAAAATCTGTGTTGTTGAAAATGGATTCAACGAAAGAAATTATCAGTTTAAAAACCAACAAATTGGCCTCACGTTTTAGTACTAATGGCTACGAGAAATAATTAAAGTACCTATACAGTATTCTTCTAACTAACTAAAACCAAAACAGCGTTACTCCTTTCATATTTTGGCTAAGAATTAATAAGTTTTGAAATAAATAATAGAAATCCACTTGAGCATATTTTGATGTTTGACAAATTAACACCTTGTTTATAAAGTAGAAAATAACACCAAGTTTCATGCAGAATTGAGCCAAGTCGTTATTATTCTAGTAACACTTCAATTAACTTTAATTCAATGAAGAAATAAATTCAAGCAACGCATAGTAAATACATATTTGTATCATATAAACATATCGAGTTCATGGCGCTGTTGATATTATATCATATATTATTGGCAGAATCATAATTAAACAACATATGTGTACATATTACTATAATTTAAATAACGAGAACTTGCCTCTGGCTGTTATATCAGTTGCAGCGCTTCAATTTTGCAAAAAAATATTATCTTTAACAAATAATGCTATTTTTATTTATCGTACACAACTCATACAGAGAGAGAACTGAAATTATTTTTATAAAATCAGGTGTACCACAAAAACTTCAGATCAATAACGAAAACATCAGATGAATTACGAAAATTTCAGACGAACCACGAAAACATCAGATGAATCACGAAAATTTCAGATGAACCACGAAAACGTCAGATTACTGACGAAAACATTAGACGAAGCACTTCAACATAAGAAACAGAACATCGATATATCCACAAACTTTCTGCACTGAAGCTTTGGATTGGTAAAACACAAAAGCTGCACTTGCGCGCGAAAAAAGAAACGCCGGAAAATGGCGCGCGAAAGTTTCCCGGCTGACAGGTCAAATCTAGGTTCGAATTATCTTTCTGGTCGATCGGCTTTGCGACTCGATTTATATATCATATATTATGTATTGACGAGATGAGAGCGGCACGCTTGTCAGTCACGTAGGATGTGTGAGACAGTACTGGCAGATAAAGCAACGAGAACCGGCAATCTCCCCACACTACACACACGCGAGCCAGCTGCGTGATTCTCAACAAGGCGCGAAGAAACAAAGCCGGCCTTAAAATATCACTCCACTTTTAACAATCATGGTTTTCCCAAACAAGTCATTATGGGAGGCATTCAGAAATACTACGCAAATTAAAATGCTGCCATTCCAAATCACGAAAAAATGTTTATGTTATATGCAGTTAAAGCATCCTCTTGTCACGTCGCGAAACACAACATCAGGGAGTATTCGTATAGTGCCGAAGTTTATTAACGCTAAAATTGAGAAATGTCTCTTCTGCCTTTGTTGTTTTGAAATTAGTTCGCAAAATAACATATAATCAGACTAATGGTACAAAAAACGCATTCCACTGTCGTGAGTCATAACAACAGGTCGGTTATCGGACACATTCTGCAGCTGCAAGTCAAAACAGATGCAGCAGTATTTAAATGTATGGTTTATCCCGTTGCGTGAAGTTGAGAATGAAGGTGCGGTAGATATCCAGTATGGCGGCTGTTGAGACAGGAGAGTAAAGTTGCCGCAGTCGTCCATCGACGATAAATTGCAGTGCACATTCGAGTACTTACCTAGTACCTACCCGCGATTATCCCTCTGCGCCGCACGGTGTTTCACCCGACACAATGTATGGGACATATTGAATTTTGACGATTTATTTAAATTAACAATTAATGCTTGTTACGCTTGAAAAACAGATTGAAGATAGTTTAAAATATGTATCAATCATTTAAGTAGTAGTCTGCAAAAATTCAGGTGTGGATCGGCACGGAAAGCAGAACCAACGAGTCAAATAGCCCCGCGCCGAGCCAAAACTCACCGTGTTTGGGGAAACTTAGGTGGCTTGGCTTGGCTGATCCAATCCAATGCAGTTGTATCGGCGATTCAATATAATATTATTTTGTACGTCTTTCTGGAAAGAATTGAGTTTGCATACAGACAAAACTGTGTGTTCATATTCATATTACGTATGTACCGGCGCAAAAAAATAATTCCTTTTAATATTTTAAAGCATAACTTGCAAAAAGTGTATTTTCATGAAATAAAAAATTTAAAAAATCTATACACGCGTAATTATACGTACGTTTGCCCTTAAATAATTCATAATTTTTTAGAATTATTAAACGAGTAAAAACTTGACCCTTTAGGTATCCCTTGTAAATAAAAATCTTAATTGTTGAAATTATTAAAATATTGATGCATTAAAAGGGCTTCATGGGACAATATGAGAAAATATAACGGATGTATTTATGGACGGTTCCATTTTTTTAATGTTTGAACAAGTTTAGTTTGCCTCCTCATATTTACCCCACTCATAAATATATTTTTTAAACATTTTCTATGAGAGAATTAGTTATTGTCCAGTCAAAAACCAATCAAAGAAATATTTAGAAAACTAAGAAATTGTAAATCAAAAAAATCCCGACTACGAACGGAAAAAACAAACAAAAATTTACTTTTATAAACTAACACATTTATTTACATAATTTTAATTTTATTACATTTGTTGAACACATATAATGTAATATTTTTGTCTGTAGGTACATATTTGTCTAATTTTTAAATCTATCGATTTTCATAAAACGTTTATCCTGACGAAAAAAACATTAATTTTGAAACCTGCTGATCCTTTTTGATGGAGCAGGGTTAACAAAGTTATTTATTTTATTTAAAACGAAAAAATAAAGATCAGATTTATGTCCAAAATGTAAACACTGTGCGCCGTTGCAGGTTGCGTGGGGTGCAATTTGCATATATTTTATAGTTTAAAAGTTTTCTTCAATAATGGCAACACTGGCTACCTACAAGGCAAATAATACAACGAAAGCATTCATGCGTTTACAATAGGTAATCGTAATAGGCAATCGCTTATCGGGGATATCTGATAACAATATTCATACAGGAGCAATTTATTAGTTTTGGAAACATTTGAGGTTTAAAATGATAAAAATCAAGATTCTGATATTTTCACGATTTATTATACTGTCTAAAATAGCAAATGTCTAGAGTAGGTCCCCACTTTGTGGAACATTGGGAAACACAATAATTCAGATCTAGTCTAACCACATTTTAACTAGTTGGTTGAAGCCATTAAAAGCATATCTTCTACTTTGGAATGAGCAAGTATTCTGTTTTGTTTCAATGTTTTGTCAAAAAACAACACTTGATTAAATTTGATTTTATTAGCTGACCTCAGAATTTGAACCGGCGATCTTTAGAGAGGTGAATCAGGGAGCTTTGAAAGAGATTTTAAATTTATCTCCATTATTAAAATGGCTTTTGAATTAAATTAAAAAATTGAAATGAGCAGAGAAATATCAATATTGGGAATAAACTGATCAGTATTGTAAGCAACGGTTAAAGAAGAATTCGTTAGGTCCTTCGGATATATTTTATGTACCTACTTGTGTGAAGGACCGGCCGGCGCCTATCACGACATATAATTTTACCGTGAGAAAATAAAGTGTGTGATGTTTGATGTACAGGCCATAGCGATGTTCTCTTACGTACAGGGCATAGTGATGTTCATAACTGAGATGCCTGCTTCGAAATGATCTAATATTTCAAGAATTGAATCGTTCTGATTCTCAAAATAAGTTAACAAAAATGTAATCATCTAACTAGGTATCTAATCGAAAATTTTCGGAACGATGTTCAAAGTTCATTCGGATAAACAAGTAAAGACAGTGTGATGTCTAACAAAAATAGATGTTTTCGTCTATCGAAGTGCTTGTTCTTTTAGTTAACAATTCACCGTCGCCATTTAATTGCTGTTTTCGTGAATCTTTGTTTTACATTTCCATAATGAAAAAATATAACGTGTTTATTTGAATGCTTCGAAAACGAATAAAGTGATTATTTAAATATTTAGATTAGGTATTTAAATATTTATATTAGGTATTTAAATTATTTAGATTAGGTATTTCAATATTTAGATTAGGTATTTAAATATTTTGATTAGGTATTTAAATATTTAGATTAGGTATTTAAATATATAGATAGGTATATAAATATTTAGATTATGTATTAAAATGTTTTCAAAATGAATATTTCTTTTATTAACATGTTTTGTCTAAGCACTTAATTCAATTTCTACAAAGCACTTAATTCAATTGCATTTGAAAGACAATGACGGCAGTTATGTGAAAGAATGACATTAAGGCTCCGAAGTAAGCGTTCAAATATGGTTTGAAAGGGAGATATGTAAATACGAATGTTAGAGGGAGCGCGCTGATATTAAAAAACGATAATAGTTATGCCAAAATGGTGAAAATATTTTATAAAACACGACTCGTTTGAAATAGACAAAAATGTTAAATTGCATACACTGTGAATTTTTTCATACCTATAACATATTAAATAACTGAACAAAACGTGTTTTTAATAATTTTCTTTGCGATTTTTTTTCTATCGAGGGAATGTGATATATTTAACCACTGTTTCAAAATTACAAATGTATAGATATTATCTTAAAAATAACATTTATGTTTTAGAAAATTAAAATGTTAAAAAAAATATGTTATAGAAATTCGGAATGCTGGGGCTTAATTCGCATCAAAAAGTAATTTGTATCAGGGGCGTGCCATGACATACTAGGAAATCAAATTCAAGATACTCCACTGCTAAGAGAAATATATAAAAGCGTTTAATTTCATTTGAAAGTGATTTTTTCCTTTACAAAATACATTTAACCTAAAAAAATAATTTCCCTCTTATCTGTAAGTTCCCTTCTAAAGTAGGTACGTCAGAAGCACTTGGGTAATGATCGCCGGAAGCCTTGAAGGGAAATGAGGCAGATAAAAATAACCATTAACCTGAATGCCAGAAATAATATCAAAGATAATTATTTGATTACTAAACAATTAACAATGCAATCCATGGGTTAGTTTGAGGAGGAAAATACTGATAATTTTGTCATGTATGTTTTGTGATCTACTGAAAAAAAAACGTAACAAATATAATCAGGCATATTAAATATAGTTGTCATAGCTAAAAGATAACCAATATAATTAGTTCGTCAATGAATAATAAAACTCTTGGCTTTTATAAAAGGAAAAGAGAAAGCTTAGTAAAGAGAAAGAACGACAGAGATACACTATAACATACATAAGAGGAGGAACTTTCAATATATATTGATTGAAAATTCTTTAAATTAAAATTTTTTTAAACGTTATTGAATATTTGTCAAAATGGACGGAATTCAGAGACACTATTATTTATTTGTACAGGTTTTAGGATGATCTTTGATTCTAAGTACATGTTTATTTTCTGTTTCTTGTTCTGTCGCATGTTTTGTTTAGATTTACTAGTATTATCTTCTTCTTAAATAATATATTAAGAATATCGTTAAATTATTAGTAATCTGGTTAAAACACGGGATTGCAGGCCTTAACGAATGAATTAATAGGTTCCCTGATAAACTGAGTAAATTAAGTGTATTTATTTAAAGTTTTCCAGGATACCTGTTGATTCATTCGTAAGGCCTGCAGTTATTTTTTTTTAACCAGATTACCAATAATTTGAAGAAATTCTTAGTAAATTAGGAATAGGTACGAATTTGTACTCCGTGTACCTTTGTTTTATTAATTTATTTATTCATGTCCTATTTGGGCTTTTACATTATATGCATGGTAAGTACATAATTAAATATTGAATTTAAAAAATAAGAATAAAATAACAATATGGAGCGTGCACTTAATAGTAATAAGACACAAGTGAAGCAACAAACCGAGGGTTTAAGATCTCCAAAAACATAGTTTATTTACGAGATAGAGATTCGTGTCACTAATAAATAGATTAATTCAAAAAACCAGTTCTTGTAGTTAGGCCCCAGTGATTCTAAACCCCCGAAATTATACCAAAGACTGTCAAGAACAGCATAAAATTAACTTATTTTTATAAGTTGATAGGCTTTCCAATACCAATAACTAATACTTATTTCCTGAAGTATGTAGTCGATTAGTGACGGAATTTAACCCAGCGTTAGTCCCTATATTGATGCAATGGTAAAGTACCCTCTAACGAACCATTCAGTTCAGGGGAGTCTAATTTGAATTGTTTATAAGGGCGGGACGCATATTATGTTTAAGTAGCTACCTACAAAATAAACTGAAATGGTCGAAACTTTTCAAAATAAAGCATGTAACTTATAAAATATTTACATATTATGATATAGAATAGATAAACGCGTGCTCATAGATTATGCATGAGAAATAAGCCTGTCATGACATTGATTAGTATTGATCACCCATGTATGCTGCTTACAAGATTACTAATTGTGCTCACTCATAGCCAGACACACAGACATGGGTGAATACCTACTGCATGGTGTCTGCCATACATAAACCATACAATATACCAACGATCATATATTATGGTGTACTAACTGTTGGCAGCGCATAATTTAATCGGATCGGCTGATTTGCAGTCAATATGAATCCTTGGCCTTGTTATCTGGATAATATCACGTCACATGTAATGTATAATTAAATCTACATATTAGACGGACCTACATGCAAACCAATCTAAATAAAGGCAACTTTATTACGTAGGTATCTGGAGTAGGTGCTTTTTTAGAGGTCTGCGAGAATTACTGGCATAAAGTTTCCTTCGTCGTTACTAATTGTTATTTTATGAGGAACGGCTGGGCGGCCCTTTTTCATACAAAACTTACATTTGGATTTCAGGTCAAAATACGTGACAAAGCTGAAAAATTATAAACCTCAAATTGTAATATTTAATTATTGAAGACAATCAGAAAAGGATACGGTCACATCTAGGACTCGAACCCAGGACCCTTGTCTTTCCGGGACACGCTCTACCACTGAGCTAATGGGACCCTATCCTCCTCGGTCACTTTTAACTGTATCATACTTCGAATAAGAACTACCAACATTGTCTTAATTTTTTTTTTTTTTTCACCGCACATTTTTATTGGCTTCTATCATTATGTATGATCTCAAGATTCAACCCGAACTAAATGCAATCTAGACAGCGTCTTTTTAGATAAACCTATCTTATTTTTTTTATTTTTAATGTGCGACATCTATTGACTTTTCTGCAAGTCTAAAATGAATATTTATTTTTCGGAATAACTTTATTGAGTAAAAACCTCAAATTGTAATATTTAATTATTGAAGACAATTTAAGCGATTTCTAAACGAAAATCTGAAACAGAATAATCAGAAAAGGATACGGTCACATCTAGGACACGAACCCAAGGACCAGGATCCTGGGTTGTCCTGGAAAGACAAGGGTCCTGGGTTCGCGTCCTAGATGTGACCGTATCCTTTTAGAACCCAAAGACCAGGATCCTGGGTTGTCCTGGAAAGACAAGGGTCCTGGGTTCGCGTCCTAGATGTGACCGTATCCTTTTCTGATTTTTCTGTTTCAGATTTTCGTTTAGAAATCGCTAATATTGTCTTCAATAATTGAAAAATTATTGTTAATTGAAAGGTAGGTATAGCAAATATGCTACTTTATTTATTTGTGTTTTAAATTATAAATTGTAGGTCTTTCAAGAATTTAAGTTTTGATGATTTTAGAGACAACTTTGACAATATGTTGTGGGTTGCATAGTACGTTGGGCAATAATATTGCCCAATGCAATAATATTGTTGGGCAATAATATTGCCCAACCTACTATGTAAATATAGATAGTAAATATATATATAGATGGATGTGGATAGAAAATTTAATTTTATATACGATAAATTTTTGTTTCAAAGCAAATCGGTCATTTGCAAGATGTTCGAGTTAATTAGATATTTTGCATTGTTATTATAGATTTTTCAGAATCGTCATCAAAATACCCAAGTACGCTATTACTCTATTACCATTAATCAAACAGGGAAATAAATTATAAAAACAATAAACAATTATGTCCCAAGGGCCAGATAAAAATAAATAAAAAACAAAGGGAAAATGCAAAATATATTAATCCATATAAATAATTGGTGATGATAATTAGTGTATCAATAATAATTTATTGTTAACGACTAGACCGCAGAAACTGTTATAAATAAATAAAAAAATAGTAATTAGTACACAGCACACATCAAATAGAAATTTATATATTATATGGTTTTCATTAGACTACGGAAATTATAAGTCAGTAGGTACCTAAGTAATTTATAGTAATAAGTACACAGCACACATCATAGAAATGATATATTATATGGTTTTCATTAGACTACAGTAATTATAAGTTAGTAGGTACCTTAGTAATTTATAGTAATTAGTACACAGCACACATCATAGAAATTGATATATTATATGGTTTTCATTAGACTAAAGTAATTATAAGTCAGTAGGTACTTAAGTAATGTATAGTAGTACACAGCCCACATCAAGTAGAAATTGATATATTATATGGTTTTCATTGGACAACACTAATTATTAGTCAGTAGGTACCTAAGTAATTTATAGTAATTAGTACACAGCACACATCAAATAGAAATTGATATATTATATGGTTTTCATTAGACTACGGAAATTATAAGTCAGTAGGTACCTAGGTAATGTATAATATATTATATAGTAAACAGCCCACATCAAATAGAAATTGATATATTATATGGTTTTCATTAGACTACAGTTATTATAAGTCAGTAGGTACTCAAGTAGTTTGAACGTAACAACTATTTTATTTTATTATGTTTAGGAAGATAATTACAATGTAAAATCAATATATGATAGGCCAATTGAGTTTCATTACTTATCTAAACATACAAACAAATAACTTTTTAACTTAACTTTTAACTTTTTTTAAAAAGAAATACAAACATTCCCGGGTTACGTTACCACAGTAAACGAAAAATGTTGCTTGTGTTGTGATGGAGGACTTAGCCAGCCGAGGAATTGAACACACTACGCCTGGGTGGAATCCAAACGCTATGTCAACTCGGCCACCGACCGAGTTAGTTAGTTATTACACATAGTTAGTTACTCGACGATATTTCGTTAAGGTTCTACAGTGAAAACAAAAACCAAAGAAAAAATAAACAATAAGCACAATCAAAACGAATAAGTACCTCAATTATTTGCGTCAAGAGATAAATTCAGCAAGTTTAATTTTATATGTTTTCAAGATACAGTTCAAAATGTCTACATCTCAAATGATGTTGA
Source organism: Hesperophylax magnus (assembly GCA_026573805.1). NCBI lineage: Eukaryota > Metazoa > Arthropoda > Insecta > Trichoptera > Limnephilidae > Hesperophylax > Hesperophylax magnus. Next base: position 12,937,408 of record JAIUSX010000002.1, read on the forward strand.
ATGCTTCGCAGATACTTCGCAGATATGAAATTTTCGTATAATTAGACTTATAATGTAATTATATTTTATTTATCTTTGATATCTAAATTACACCTATGTATGAATAATTACGAAAAAAAATATTATTCCAAAAATATGCAAACCCAAAAATTTGTTTCTTTTCCAGTGAGTACCCCACAAGAGTCCTAGATATTTTCAATGATCGTGAGGCTGAAGGAGGTCGGGGGGGGGGAGATGTGGAAGAGTAAGGTGGTGAAATACCTGGCAATATAGATTCGGTCAAGAACACGGCTAAAGCCATTTTTAGCAACTTTCCGATTTGTAATGGTGTTTTGAGAATATCTACTATTATAAAAAAAACTATATGTATCTACTCATACTAGTCTAGTATTGAATTGTCTCAGATTATACAAATGCATTTTTATTGTACCCACGTTCCTGGATTCCAATCCAATTAGAGTTAGGCAAATAACGAATGAATGGAAAAGGATGTATTTTACTATCGTGGATATTGTGTACAGAATAGTTGAGAATTAAACTTACGGTTATCTGCGTTATACTGCTACTACGTAACTTTCCACGAAAGATACAAACTTATCTGCCTCTCGTGATCAACAGCAGAACACATTAAGATTACAAAAAGTACAAACAAGTGATTTATCGGAAAGACTGTTCATAGATAAGTCAGAGTTTGAAGCGTTACGATACGGGATTAAACTAAACTATTGAAGCACGTGCCTGAAAAGAAGGTTTATAATGGGTTAAAAATACCTAATATTGTTGTTTTTCGACGTTACATATTGTCAATTAAGTGAAATCAGACATTTTAGTACACATTGCTTGACACGGTTTAGATTAGAGTCGGTAGATACCACTGAAAATATAAAATATATTTCTATGCAGAACACAAAAACAACTTTGGATTTAAAAAAAAAATCACAACCCTCCAATGATTAATATATCAAACCAGGACGTATCTAAAATCTACTTATCGTCATAGGCCCGGTATATCAGTCAGTCCGTATGCTTGCTATGTTCGACATTCCTCCCGCAAAAGCCTTGGTAAGCCACAAAATAGTACCCTCTTTAAACACCGAGGCGCAAGCAGTAACAAATGCCAAATATGACGCTTACGTAAGTATTTACGTACTCCAATCTCACTGAAATATACGTAAATCGCATAATTTTATCAGTATAGATATATGTTATATTCATCGAGCGATGTGGGATGTCGGTGTTATTAATTGATAATTAATCAATCTAAAATAGACAAAACAGTCTGGTAACGTATTATACGACGAATTTTTCAACGTCAGAACGGTGTTTTCTGGGGTGTGTTTGTCATAATTTCACGAATAGTTCATTGACTGCAGCAAAACAAATACTATTTAAAATTAGTATCCTCGCGTATGGCACGATGCTAATTGAAGTGGGGAACTTTATCAAAAAATCAACTCGTAAATTAGCACGCCTAAAATATTTGACATTTTGAAAGCTGGCGATCTCCCGATGGCGTAGGAGCATAGATATACCACTCACTCAACATATAAAATCAAGTACTTTTCTGTAATAAAATCATAGACAATACGTGTAATATTTAGGCTTCCGACCTACTCATACCTATATATACGGATTATGTTCCAAGCCGCGCTAAACTCCACATTCCAACCAAGCCGATATACCGAGCATTATAATCATTTCATGATGAAATCGGGGTAGGTACTTACCTAATTTTCGTAGATTTTCCTCAACATTGAACGAGTTCCATTTTCAAAGCGAAAAAAAGAAAAATAGCAGACGATGGAATATTTATAAGATAATAGATGAAGGGATAGGAATGTATGGGTTTTTAATAAATTTGAGAATAATAAATAAACCTGCGAAAATAGATATTTTAAACGTACTAAATTTACATCTTCAAACTTTTTCAAAAGATTTCTAACTTCCAAGGAACAAACAATGTTTTTTTAGAATTCAGTAAGATAGGTACCTACACATTTCCAGTAAGATATGGTACCTATACATATTACGGTTCCACGATAACTCAACACAGTGACAATTCAACACACTTTTAAAAAGTGATATAAAGTCATTAGAAACGATGAAAAAAAAAATTAAACCTAACCTAACCTAACCTACTTAATCCAGTTAATAAAGTTTTGGTTGTATGGAAAGCCATGACTTTATATAACTTTTTAATGATGTGATGAATTATCATTGTGATGATTTATCCGGTCACCACATATTACTATACTTCAAATTGTGTACACGAAAGAAAATATTTCGAAATTAGTCGCACAGCGACATCTCTGAATCATTAGCGCAAAACCAGACGCGACGCAGCACCGGGACTACGACGCCCGGATATGCAGCGGACAGTATCTGAAGCTTTGACAAAACTTTCATTGTTGTTACGTACCTATGTACACATTTTATTGATTGTTGTTTTAAAATAATTACGTATGTTATATAATATGGTTTAAACAGAATACTAATTACTAGTTTTTTTATTTACTGAAATTAATATGAAGTAATAATTGGGTGTTATTATTTTATAGAAATTAGCAAAATGTGACAGCTTCAAAACCCAGTTGCCGATGGAATGATACCATTATACTCCACCAATGCTCCAACAATAAATGGGTCCGCATGATATATTTCTGCAATTTATTCTGGACCACTCGATAATTTAAAAGTCTGAACGACAGAAACAATCTAGAATATCTGAAGTTTTAATCAGCGAAATTATTTTAGTGAGATTTATACATATATTGCTATCATCATTTAGTTCGAATTCTGAGTGTTCAACACACGGGAATAGTAGCATGGCGATTTTTCAGAGCATTTTTTCCTCTTCTAAGAGCTGTCATTACTAGATTTTCCTACACATAAATACATACATAAGTGTTCTTTTACACGATGCGTATAATCGCAACCATCACAGTCCATCACATATAAATGTGGTTAAATTTTTTTTTTATGTATTATATATATATTTTATTTTATTTTATTTTTTTTTTTTAAAGAAAGACAAACATTCCCGGATTACGAATAACCTGACAATATTTGAAAATCTCCTACTACCACCACAGTAAGCTGGAAATGTTGCTTGTGTTGTGATGGAGGATTTAGCCAGCCGAGGAATTGAACACACTACGCCTGAGTGGGACCCAAGCGCGATGTCAACTCGGCCACCGACCGGTCATAAATATTTTAGACGAGACGTTTTTTAGTTCAAAATATGAATATAAAAAACCGGTGGTAGTCAAAGAGCCATGGTGATATCTACCCATCCACTCCTGGAACTAAGTTGGAAAAAGGAGAATTAAAAAATGTTATTAGTTTTCTTTGGAATTAATATTATCAGCATTGTTGCTTGTTATGCATTTGCGTACGTTATCTCTTCACTTTCTGCCGAATGCACGTATTTACAGTACCGAGTGCCGATTACACCTCGACATCGACCATCGACAAGTAAGCGGTCTGTCAACGAACATTCATACGGCAATAAACCGGAATAAATTCGTTATCATACTGTAAACAGCTACCGACAAAATGGCAAACTTTGGGTCGCATTTAAAATGTTGTTCGTTCTGGCGTAATAAAAAAATGGAATAATACTTTTTATATCAAATATCATACACCTTTAGGCTGGCCGCATACATACGTTTTTCGTTTTCGATTTCCGAATTCGTTTTCCGTATTCGGACATCCGAATGCACGGAATCAGTAGAAAATACATTAACTGCCGCACACGTTCGTTTTAGTTCCGAACGGAACAAATTCCTTACGCACGTTCCGAATGCGAGCCGGCGCGTTCGGAGAAACCGAATGGAAAAAACCTAATGACGTCATGTGGAACGCAGCTATTGCATACAGTTTGTTTGTGCCGACGCAAACGTACGGAAATTTCCGTTCGTAATTCAGTGTTGCCAACGGATCTTGACCAAATATCACCGTTTCTCATACATAAGGTAGCGTGAAGTAGACGAATTTGCTGTTAGGTGGGACATGTTTAAAATTGATGTTTTTACGTGAAAATAAAAATTTCGTGGGGGGAGGAGGTGGCTAGAGAATTTTAAAAAGATAAAATTTGTCCCCAGAAAATAAAAAAAAATTCATGGAGAGGGTGGATAGAGAATTTCAAGAAAATATAAAATTTGTCCCCAGAAATATAAATTTCATGGGGGGGGGGGGTGGCGAATTTCGGGACATGTTTAAAATTGATGTTTTAAACGTATGTATGCGGCCAGCCTTAAGAGGAACGGGTGATGTGTGGCATTTTTCATACAAAACTAAAATTTTGGACAAAACTGTTTTTTTTTAAATTCAAAGTTATAGCATTTGCCAAGCACGAATGTGTGATACTCTGTTTATTTGTATTTTAAATTAAAATTAAAATTAAAATAAAGCCATTAAAAATATCAATAATTTCTGATTTTAGAGGCAACTTTGCAATTATTTGTGAGTTTATATTAATTATTAAAAAAATAATTTTACTCTATTTACGATACAAATATAAATTATAAATAAAAATGTTAAGTAGAAATTCTAAATTAAACAATAAATTATTTTAAAAAAGGATTTTGATAGGTGTAAATTTAAATTACAAACGACCGACTTACATAGGAACACAAATTTGACGTATATTAAATTTCAAAAATTATCCAAAAACGTATTTTTAATAATGTATTATTTTATTTCTCTTTATATTAACACAGTAGGTAAGGTAATATTATTAATTTAATAATTACGATTAATTCACAAAAAAGTTGCTACTAAAATCGTGTAAAATTTTATACTTCTCAGAATTAAAAACACAAAAGAAATAAAATAGCACATATCGGAACACGATATTTGACGTATCTTTCAATAAAAAAATTCCAGATTATTTGGGGATTTTGGCCAAGTAAATTTTTGTATGAAAAAGGCTGCGCAAACTTAATATTGATATTGGGTCTTTAAAGAATGGCGTCTTTTTCCAGCCAATGCCAAAAAATAGGGTATTATACCCCAGTACTAGTGGTATCATTCAGTGTATTTCCGGCAATGAATTTTATACCTAAAAATAAAAATTTTGAAAACAAACTCGAAATAACTAAATTAATTTCATTCGCTTGCCAACAGTATTTTTCAGTTATTTCCAATGAAATATTTTATGAAAAAAAGATAAATTAAAGTTTAAAAAACGTATACTTAAACATTGGACCTCAACAGAGGATCAGCATCTTGACGTTACGTCATATTTTGTTATCGTTCACTTTCAACAGTCATTTTAATAAAATATTATAAACAAACAAAAAAAACTATAAAAATCGCCCGCATCCTCTTGACTCCTAACTATTTATCATAGTTAACGTGACTTGTTTATAAATATATTACCCCCGATGTAACTCGTGCTATATCCATTTAATTTATAGCCCTACCAATCGAAGTTTGAGGACTATTATTTGAGACCTTTATCGAAGATCGTCCATAAAAATCAGGTTTCCGTAGATATTTAAATATTATAATATTATGTGCATCAAACGGGTTCAATCGTATTTTTAATGCAGTCAATACCATACTTCGTTGGTGTACACACGTACCATATTTATGTTTTATTCACGGTATTTTCGGTCTGTGAGTCAACAAGGGGATTTGTGGGCTTTTCACCGGGATGACATTGGAAGTGAGTACAATTACAGTCATAGCCATTGAATTTCTACCGATATACGCTGGATGTACAATATTATACTCCCCGCATTGTTTGCTAAATGCAGTGCTTACAAAATTATTGTAACATTGATTCGGGTACAGTATTGCTTTGTAAAAATAAAACTAGTAGTTCTGTGAATAGTAAAAATATCAAAACCAAAAACTCGTTACATCCCATAAAGCATATTATACAATAACATACATATACGTAAAAATTTGGAATGTACAAGCAAAGAAAAAAAAATTAAATATTTATACATATGTAAAACAAAAAAAGACTGATCTACAGCATTTGAAACAGACGGGGCCAATAACTTTCTCCAGTGTGCGATATGATACAATGCTGGAATCTGGACTCTGGTGGGATTACATGATAAAGACATTTTTGGAGTTGTTTATCCTTTCCCATAAACCTGCCACTCCACGAGCATGTTGGAAGCACTGCAGTATATGGGAAGGCCGAACACCATGCGGTAGGCGGTGTTGTAATGCATGCGTATCTCAGCCATGCTGTTCTTCCAAAAGCATAAACATTAGTATAAATACATACATACTTAATTATATCGATATATTATTTTACAAGTCTTTTTGCGTAACAATTTCAAAAGTAACGTTTAAAAATTACAAATAAGAAATTATACGATTTGTCCAAAGAAACATCACCATCTTGATGACAATTCATTTTCTAACTTTTTTCATGTAGGTAGGTACCATAATATTGGGGAAAAAATGAACTCTGGCTTTGGTTTCCGGGAGTTGCAGCGTGGCGATTTTTCAGAGCAGTTTTGTCCTCTTCTGCTGTCATTTACTTTAAATATACCGGTAGCCGAATTCACATTTGAAAAAAATAATCTTTCCTGAACCATTAAAACGGCCACCATCTCGAATCGAAAACGGAAAGTACAAAAAAATTTACAGAAGGACGAAATGCAGGCGGTCGAGTTAAAACAGGACAATGTAACTACTTTCATTTTTGCTGCCTCATCTCGTTGAAGCGTTGCAATGTTGAGAATCCCTGAAAACTTAAGCTATTAATAAAAAAATGCCATAAAAGCTATTTTTGTATTGTTATCAGCTGAAATATTTCAAAGGTAGGTTTATTATAATAAATTGAAGTTTTTCTGATTATATTCATCGAACATAGTACACATACGTATACACTTATTTATTATATTTGCCCAAGGAATTTAAAATGAGACGTAATTCAATTCAATATTTTTATGGCCATGAGTTTAAATAAATTTGCTGCAAAGGTTTATTTGTCTTCTATCTACGAAATAATTACATGAGCGATAAGTTATCTTTATTGACCTCAAGTTTTAACTATTCAACTAGGAAATCAAGATGGCTAACTTATTATCCTCAAATTCGTGTGAAATCTCAAACAAAAACAAGAAATGCTTGCTTTGCTTCGTTCAAGTTCCTGAGAAATTTGTTATTCATGGTCAATGATTGAAGCTATTAAAAATTTATAAATGAGACATCCCAAATTTTCTGTAAATCTAGTGTGAAAACCGGTGCAAGAGATATATATGATTATGTCAATAACCTTGTATAGTCATCCACTGATTATTATCACGCGTTGAATTGGAAGCGCAAATGGAATATTTTCGTAATAATGTTGACACAATCGCTTTTAACGATCAACACAAGTCACGACTTCAGTATCTGTAAGTGGACATTTCTAATGCATTTCTCATAAAAACAAAGTCGTTTGAAGAGGATAATATAAATATTATATCATATAATAATGTGTATCATGTTCAATATGCATCGCTCGAATTTAGGACCAGTGGCATTAGGAACAAGCTCAAACGCAAACCGTGCACTTCACCAGAAGATATAATTAAACATCGACAGCCTTGCTTATAGATATTCCGTAATAGGCCGAAAATTACTCGGGTTAAAATCGCTACTCATAATAATATGCATTTTTTTAGACTGGCACCACTTAGTTCCAAACCTCAAAAACACGGTCATTTTCGCATTTCGGGTTTTGTTGCTAACTTCAAGTTTTTTATATAATATTTGCAATGTCATTGACCCGGTCTGTTTTTAATTGGGTCGAAATCCGGCCAATTCGATAATCCTCCCGGTGTTTGCTTTGGTAAATCGATATTTCGATTTAAAATATCCCTCCGATAGTGCTGTAAATGAGTATTAATGCTTTTTTACCTTCTTACTAGGCGACAGATCGATATTTGTTAAATCAACCAGATTGTTAACGAAATCTGCCAAATACGATCGGAATACGTTCCTATATCTATACTAATACTTCCATATTACGCAGTACGCAAAACGTTTTCTACTAACCTTCTTTTATTTTCATTCTTATCCCCCGTATTATCTATTATGATGAATAGATAATACACTCTAGAAATGGCTTGCACGTAGATTTGAATGGAAACGAATGTCGCAACTGACTTTTGTTGGACATTTTGGCTATTGCCCATTTAACAAGCGCTCTGTCTATCTCAAGATAACCGGAAAACTCAACACAATAACAATTAAACACACCAATAAAAAGTTATATGAAATCACGTAAAAAGTGATAAACAAAGGATTAAATAGGTTAGGTTTGTAGGTTAGTTTTTTCATCGCTTTAAATGACGGTTGCCTCCTTATTGTACCTCTTCAAAATGTCTGCTCAGAAGATTCTCATTTCTGAGCACAAACTGCCTCCTGTTTTATATTATGTTTTAGTTTTAACATTCTTGTTTTGTCCTGTCCTGCCGTTATTGTTATTCTAAGTTTTGTCATCCCTTTGTATAAACAGTGTATTTAGTGTAATAATTTTAGATCTGTATTGCGTAAGGCACACTGTAGGAATAATTTTAAGAACATGACCACCAATACTGAATTACCGTTTTTAAGTTTGTTATAGTTAAGCGCACTTGAAGTGTAATGACACTAAACTGCGCTATATAAATGCCATGTTATTATTATTTATATAACTTTTTAAAGGTGTATTGAATTGTCATTGTTGAGTTATCTTGGAACAATTTGTTCATCGTAATTTTTCAAATGATATGTACTGCATTGTATGTAAAAGCCCTTTGGGCGTTTAAATTGACAATTTAATTATTAAATTCAACACTTTTGAGAGAGATGGCAAACCGAGATTTGCGAGGACTGCCAGGAGTCGAGGAGTGGGACACAAAGTAGGATCAAGTGGAAAATTTGACGATCCGAAGTGTGCTTGGATCGAACTATTACTACTCTTTATAGAAAAGTCACAGATGAGTCAACGTCTTTCGCCCAAAATACTGGATATAATCTCAGTATCCCAGTGGGAGGTCGTCCTGTTGGGGCCCCAGACTAAGCTGGAGAAAGGATAAATAATAGAAGAGACTAATCCTGCAATCAGCGACGTACAGCGACCGCAAATTATTACAAGACAGGGACGCCTGGAGGCGCCTGCACCTTATCGGTTCCCCGGCCCGACGAACGAAATGATGAAGAATATCAATATTATAATTTTCTTCAACTTAAGGAACGTTCTTGGTTGTACGTTGATAAGAAAACAATAATAATAATTACATTGGTATATTACGCTTTAAAGAGGAATTATTGGGTGGCGAGAGAGGCATATAAAACCTATCTATGTGGAATAATCACTCGACTGATTTTCGGCATAGTATGCCGAGTTTGCAGAACATCTTGACTGATCGCACGCCACAATATGCCATTTTGTATTCGCGCAATTGCGATTTTTTACAAACCCTAAAAATATAAGATAAACGGTCAAATATAGGTGAATTCATTAGCTATATAGCACTATAATCAGTTTATATGTCTCCCTATTAAAATTCAGAGATATGATTTTTTTTAAATGAGGGCGAAAAATTCGAACACTAATCACTCAACTCATATTCCAGTTATTGACGCGAGTACTCGAGTGGATAAAGAAGAACACAAGAAATGTGATCCAAGGATTGGATGAAGATCTACGATATTACGCGAGTGTATGTGAGATAGAACGCTGGGCTACTGAGCTAAATGTTTCCTTTAAAATTAGCATGGAAGACACTTCTAGTTTTCTTCTTTATTCTATGCCTACCTACAATCATATTTAAAAAACATTCTAAAAAAACCATATGACTTACCTTTAGTAGAAATTTATCGACAATTTAATGAACATTCTATTACAAAATGATTTAAGAAAAATGCTATTCTCCGAAATCTACGAATAATCCATTGCAAAAAATCACGCTCCGGATACTGTAGGGATGGATTAAAAGCAAAGAAATTTATAATCATCCCAATGTTGAAAAACACCACGGTTCAAGATCATTATCATTTATAAAATGGTAAATTAAATTATTACCCAATTTAAACTAAAAGAATAAACGAGATTTGAACATTTTAAAATGCAAATAAAGTTCCCCCTTACTTTAAATCTTAGTTTAAACGCGGTGCAAACATTTACGCGGCGCGTAAAGTCAGAACAGTGAAAGACTTGCTTATTACTAGAGACCGGATTATATGCATTTGCATATTTGCATATGCAAATGCATATTTAGACCCTTTTCAGCGGTAGTTGCATATTTTAGCAAATAATTTGAGATCTTGCATATTTACGCTTGATATCGTTCAGATGCCTCACATAGCGACACTATAGACGTCAGATATAAGGCGCGCGGCCAGCGAATTATATAGCGCCGTTTTCGTGAGAAATCACCTCAAGGGCGCTGCAAAGCAGGCAAAGCCCTCCAAGTATTTTATCCCAATTTGATTCATGTGACGTGTTTTGCTCACGGAATTCACAGACTCGCCGAAAATAACCTGATTTCATCAGCAAAGAAAGTGTTTCTTAAGGCGCCTGCTCGTATAAAGGCCTACAAAGAAAAACTGCCAAATATCCCTTTACCTCCTGAGCCAGTAATAACACGTTGGGGTACATGGACCGAAGCTGCGATGTTTTACCATGAACATTTTGAAGCCATCAAGGGTGTTATCAATGACTTCGATAGTGCAGAGGCTTTGGCAGTTTTCCAGTGCAAAGAATCGTTTGACGACGCCAGTATTAAAAAAAACCTAGCTATGATTACCACTCATTTTGCCTACATACCTGCAAGTATAAAAACGCTTGAAACTCATGGATTGGCGTTGAATGCATCTATTCAGGTTATGAAGGAAATTCGCCTTATGAATTCCTCGTTGCCAAAGCTATTCCCGAGTAAACTCAAAGAAAATTTTGAAAACATACTGAATAATAAATAACCCAGGGTTTGAACCTTTGTGCCAAATTGATAACTTCATCAACGGGGCAGGTGAAATTTTGCCCGGAACAATAAGTTCAAAAATCGCACCCAAATTTAAATTCTGTCCAGCCACATCATAGAACGTTCCTTTTCCGCTTACAAAAATATATTAAGCGATCGTAGACACAATTTGTCTACATAACATTTAGAACAGTACTTAGTCATATACGTTTTTAAAGGTAAATTCTAAATTTTATTGTTAAATACATTTTATAATTGATATTTTCGAAAATATAATTGTTATCCTTGAGAACTAATTACTAAAATAAAAAAAAATATGTAAAAATACGACTTCCTGTATTATTTCATGTTGCATATTTTGACCCTTTTTATGGATTTTCGTGCATATTTAAGCTATTTTTATTGCATATTTGCATGCATATTTTGGGCTATTTTTGTTGCATATAATCCGGTCTCTACTTATTACCATGGCGTTTGTTTGGTTAAAACGATCTTAATACAGGCTCATTGCCTGCTTTACCACACTAAAGTTGAACAGGCGTGTAAACATCTAATTAGTGAGACAGGGATTTAGATAATGATTTATTGTAACACACATAAACTATGGAGAAATAACATCAATCTTTTCCCGTTTAGATAAAAGTAAAAAAGAGGCATCCTCTGAAAATCGGAAATCTACTTTCAGAATACAATTTATTGATATATTATTATCTCTACTATTTTATTTATTTATTTTATTTTTTGAAGTCCAACCCTCTGGAGCTAGTGAGACTATGGCATCCCCAATTGGGGTATGTTGTGAGGCTGAAGGTAGAGGGGATAAGAAGGAGATGAGTCTTACACCATGGCGATACTGAAAGTATCTTCCACTTTGGAACGTGTCGCAAATGTACCATATATTATTTTTAATTATTAAATTGTGAGCCCGAATTGTGAGAATCGAGCCCGCGTCCTCTGGATTGTTAGTCGAAAGCCTTACCCCTCCATCATAAATAAACCAATTATAAAAAAATATTTATTTAAAAATTAAATAAAATCTACGTGATTTAAGGCCCCGTAGTAAGCGCTCAAAGATGGTTTGAAAGGGAGATATGTCAATACAAATGTTAGAGGGAGCGAGCTACTATTAAAAACCGATAATACTCGTAATTATGCGTATATGGTGAAAATATTTAATAAAACACGACTCGTTTGAAATAGAGCAAAAATCTCTTGCCGAATATTTAAATTGCATTTAAAGATACACTGTGTCTTTTTTCATACTTATAACATATTAAATAACGGAACAAAACGTGGTTTTAATAATTTTCGGAGCTTACTTTGCGTTTTTTTTCTATCGAAGGAATTTCATATAATTACCGTTTCGAAATAACAAATATATAAATATTATCTTCGAAAATAACATTTTTTTTTTTCTACTTAAATACTTAAAGAGTTAAAGAGAAAAAACATGTCATAAATCGGTAGAAATTGATAATGTGGGGGCTTAAGTTGTTCGGTTAGCATAGTACAATGTTCAAGTCTAAGTTTAGTAATAGGTAGATAAAGTCAGTTAGGCACTCCCACCCTCCCACCTTACACCTGTGTCCGTGTGTTTACCTGCCTTCGAGGACGCCGCGTGATTTAGGTAATTGAATTAAAGGTCGGGGTTACCTCATTGTGTTGAAATCATCGACCAAGTCTATATCGATGGTTGAAATAGCATTTATATACTTGACATGTATTGGGTTAGCGTGTTCTCAGAAATTAATCAGTCTGTATGGTGCCCTAGCTTGCTTATAAATAAAGAAATTTTCGTAGAATGCAATTAATAAGTCGTTGAAATACTTACTTCGTAATACAGCATCAACCACGAACGTTTTTGTATATTTGTAGCGTTTTACCTAAGCCCTCAGGGCACATTATAATATTATTACTTTTAATGACGGCCTCCGTGGTCGAGTGGTAAGGCTCTCGTATAGCAAGCCGAAGGTCGCGGGTTCAAATCCCGGCGGGCGCAATTAAATCTTGTTGGATTAAGTTGTGTTTTTTTACAATTTATTCATTTAAATGAGTGGAATATACTCTCAGTATCACCCTGGTCTAAGACCACGATTCAGAATTGAAACGTTGCTTGAAATGAAAAAAATATTTTTAATCTTACATAATACATGGTGTCCGAAGGTACAGTTACTTCGAGGGGGGGGTGATTCTACGTGATAGTACAAGCTATAACAAAAAGATAATTTTTTCGAAATTCTAATGTTTTAAGGTTTAAATTAAAAAGTTGAATTACTTGTATGGGAGAATAAATATTCTTCAATGGAAAATAAACATCTTTTTTACTTATACCATGATGTGGAACCTCCCGAAGTTAGCGCACTTTACCCCCGGACACTCTGTATATTTTATGTGTGTACAATGTACACGGGTTCTGCTAGTGTTTTTGTGGCATTTTTTTTATTTTTTTAAATTTAAATTATAAAACATGGCTAGATAAATAGAATTCTATTTATCATGGTTTAGATGCAAGTTTGATAATTATTATTAATAATAATAATTTCGCCCTACTATGTAAATATAATGAAATGTTAACCTTAAGGCGATGCACTACGTCGTGTAATATTATAAATTGAGCCGCTATCAATAACAACCCTTACGTAGATGGCGATAAGGCTTAAATTCTCGCTTAACACCATCCGCCTGTTTTGATTTATGCAAGAAAAAAACATGGCCAAAAAGTGCCTTTTATTTTATTTTGTGGATGTTCAGGCATAAATTTTTTTTTTCGATCATTTTATAAATAACTTAATTTGACACATTATACAATAAAATCATAACCGTAAATGGGTTCGTAAGTAGGAGATTTGAACATTAAAGCAGTTTTCATTATTTTTTTCTGGGCTTATAAAAAGACTTATCTAAAAAATACTCGATTATTTCAAAAGCCAAGATGTATTTTACTCGCAGTATTTAATTAAAGCATCTGAAACATTTCTAGGCGACCAAATTTTCAAACCAAAAACACATGATTTTGCATTACTACGTATGGCATCGCCTTATATAATATATGAAAAATCAGCCTGCATAAAATAGAAAAGAAGTAGACCGATATCGCCGGACATTTCAAAGTATGTTCTTATTAGTGCCAGGAGTGTTTAGAGAGATATATATTGACATGCATAATAGGTACGGTAACCTATGTACATTTAATATATCTACCTATCATTTGTGATACAGTGTACTCTGTATGCCTAAATAAATAAATATATAACCATTTACAGCATCATCAAAACCTACCTAACTCAGCACAACGACAAAACAAACAACATATATTATTTGCACTATCCTACACATTATTATGTATTATTGTTTATTGGATAAAATTAAAAAAAAAAAACTATGTTATAATTTTTTTTTACTATCTTCATCAATTTTTCTTCATAATTATGAACGTAGGGTATGTCCGTACTTACATCAATAATATTATTAAGAGGAAACCCGGGCGCTGAGAAATTTGAACAATAGGTATTTTAAAAATCACTTGCTATTTCACTCTGCTCAGCGAGCGCGCTATCGATGTGTAGGTACCCACCCAACTAAGAGTTTGTGCATGTTACGCTCGTCTTCCCGCCCGCATCTCCCGTCTTCCGTCCTTCGTCATGTAGGTATATCTGGTGTTTGTGGTTATTTTTCCGACTTATTTCTCCTTTTGTCTCGGCATATAATGTTTTTGTTTACTGGGCACTTACTGGGTCTTACTAAAATCTCTAAATATTATCGAACAAAGTATCAGCGTCTGTCTGTTTGTGTGCTTAGTTTTTTTTTTTAATATAAATTGCTAACGCTGGCTAAACCTTGTGAGATACATCAAAATAATGTACTACTAATTAATTATATTGCTCTTACTTACTTGACCGGTCAGTGGCTGAGTGGGCATCGCGTTTGGGTCCCACCCGGGCGTCCCATGTTCGATTCCTCGGCTGGCTAAGTTCTCCATCACAACACAAGCAATACCTTCCGCTTAGTGTGGTGGTAGTAGGAGTTTTTCAAATGTTAGGTTATTCGTAACCAAGGAATGTTTGTCTTTTTTTTCTTTACTAAAATATGTAGGTGCGTACATTTGAACTGCCTCCGTGGTTGAAGGGTAAGGCTCTTGGCTACGAATCCGCAGGTCGCGGCGTGCGCAAGTAAATTTTATTAAATTAATTTGTGTCGTTTTGCTAAATTAATCAATTAAAAATAATATAAAATACTTGTTTGGACAGATAGTTATCTTTTTTGTTTATCAAAACTTAACTAAACCATTCAAGTTGTTTGAGACAGGGAAAAGTATTAAAATAAAATATTTATTTTTTATTTTAGTAAAATTCCTGAAATCAACAGGTTTTAATTCCCTTGCGATGTTTATTTGGCTAAAATGACCAATTTTTACCACATAAACATCGCAAGTGACCAATTTTCGATATAATATTGCAATTTTTTGTTCACTATTTTGTTTTACGAATCTTATTATTGTGTTTTGTTAATAGAGCCAACGCCAATGCCATTCGTTGAAATTTTGAAAATGACATGAAAGCCATAACACCCTTGCCAATCACCACACTGCAAATCGGATGGTGTGGAGGAAACCTCCATTTTTTTCCACGCTACCTCCAGACATGTCGGGGTTCTGAAAATCGGATAATGAGTAAAAATGAACTAGTATTTAAATATCCATGTAACTCGAAAATAATAGAAAATGTCATTACTAAACGGCGCAACTTTTCCTACTGTGTTTTGTTATAACAGATCACCACGTAAATGGCATCTTTTTAAAAATATATATTTAAAAAAAATTCTTTATTCATTGTAAGTTGAGGATTTTTTTACTTTCATGCTAGGTACATGTCCGTGTTACGACCAAATTCTGTATCGGGTTGCTACAGGGTTTTGTTATAATACTCGTCCAAATAAGTCGCGTCTCAACTTGTGCGCGCACATACAATAGTCAGGTGGCTTCTTGCTGCTAACTCATCTTCAGTCGCATCGCGACTTGAGCGTGCGTTTAGACTGGTCTCCCGATACGGCCTGCCACGCAACTGGCGGACCGATGCATATATAAGACCCGGACAATCCTCACCCCCATGAACCCGGGCACCCCTGCTCAAGTCACCAAACGTAGCGAACCACTTGGGGTGACCTATGACAGAGGTTATCCAATAAATGGTTCCCGGGGCGGCGGTACCCATAACCACCTCCCAAATTTAAAATTATTATAGTACTTGACGTATAAAAATTGAATTTGGTCTAATTTTAGTAAGATCGGCAAGTATGGTATACTCGAAATAAGTCACTAAACCAAAAAAAAGTAATAAAATATATCAATAACTCGGGAAAAGACAACACTAGTGCACCGACACAATTCGATATACTACGCTACATCACTTTGCTGTATATTTATTTGTCGAAATAGAAGTTAAATAAATAAAATAACAATATACATTATAGGTTATTGAAGAATTATAATATTATGCTAGTTACCCAAAAGTTATTTTTAAAAAAATTATCCATTTGAGTGTTTTGTATCCATATTGGCAATACGGAACGAGATCACCTCGGAGTCGGTCTGGCCGTAACGGATGTTTTTTTTACAGATATTATTTTACGTAAACATATGAAATTAAAGTAAGAATATCGGAATACTTCACCAAACTAACACAAAAGTGACCAAACGGAAAAAATAATAAAAAAACATCGATTACTCGGGACAACACACCACTAGAATATCGATTTATGACGACGTGACATCACTTCGCACAAATGCATACGTATTTATCTAAACCATGTCCCCCCGACCCTTACCTCCCGAATACTGAGCGAAAGGGACACATGCAGCTCGCTCTACTAATACCAAAATGAAATCTTCAAAATCGAGGTTTTGTATTCCCCATTTTTCTCCTCCAAAAGTTAACCGATTTTCAATTTTTTTTTACCTACTACATAGGAAGAAACTATTCTATGTCGGACCGTTTTGCTTTTTGTCAAAATATATTGTCTAGTTTGTAGACTGAACGTCTTTTGACTGCGTTTAAATCAGGCAATTTTATTGATTTTTGGAAGGTCATAACTTCTATAAGAAGCAATTTATCAAAAAAAAAAACAAAACGTACCGACACGCAAGTCGCCGATATCTATTTTATGTTAAAAAAATATTTGCTCTAGGGTTAAAATCCAGAAAGATAAATGGGGACTACGTTTGTATGGAAAAATCAACGCCCGGTTACGTCTTAAGCTTCGCCTCAAATGACGTATTGCATTGTTTACATAGAAGTGCAAAGTTCTCAGTTTAGTCGTACATAATTAATCCATACACAAAGATATGCGAAATAGCACCATAAAATAGCACAATTATTGTTGATAAACATTTTACATTTTCTTTACATTCAAACGTTGCTAACATAATCTGGAATGATTAATTATATTTAGGATGTATTTGATAAAGGCAAAAAGTTATAATAAATTATTTTACACTCGGTGGTTTTGCGGTTACCAAACACCAAATTTATGTTTAAACTTATTTATAACACCTAAATCTGCCAAAGGGTAAGACATTTTCAACGATTTTTGCAGTACATTTATTAAATCAATATGAAAATGAAAATGAATGGTAAAATTACAAAAAAAAAACAAATATTTTTTTTTGATAAAAAACTAATATTGAACTATATGTATAAAAAAAATATTTAAGGGAAATCGTTAACAAAAAAACTGATTCCCCTAGTTTCACTTGAAAGTCTTACAAATTATCCTACTATACTCTACTTATCATCCATAATAATTTTTTTTCTTCCTTCCAAATGCAATAATTAGTTTGGATTCTAATTATGTAATTCTTTTTACTATGTCACCTAGTTATATTATTTTTTCGCAAATGTACACTCCTCTTCCATCAACAAGCAAGGAAGTGTAGTATAAATTAAAACAGTATGACTTGTAAATATTTATTGTAAAAAACACAAATATTAAAAATATTAAACAAAAAATACAAGCATTCCCGGGTTACGAATAAACAAACAATATTTGAAAATCACCACAGGAAACGGAAAATGTTGCTTGTTTTGTGAGGGGAGGATTTAGCCAGCCGAGGAATTGAACACACTACACCTGGGTGGGACCCAAACGCGATACCAACTCAGCCACTGACCGGTCAATGTATATTTATGTATATAATTTTCAAGTTTTAAGTTTTCAACGCCCGCCAAATGCACCAAATGGCGCAAGGCCGACTAGAGTACAAGCCTGGGCGCCCGACCGCCAAATTGCTACCTCATGTTGTCGCTAAATAAACTTCACTTTTTAAAAGTCTAAGCACTCTATTTAATATGCTTTCGGTAAAATAACACAAATCAGTGGTAACAAGGAATATCAACAACAATTACCGCCATTTGCAAAATTGATCACGTGACACTTCAAAATCCGTCGCGCGCCCAGGCCTATATTCTAGTCGGTCTTAAGCATGTCGGGTGTGACGTCATGGCGAATGAATTTTGTCGTTTGGTGGATACTCAGTACAATATCAACAAATTGTTAAGTTGGTGCAGTGAAAACAGATTTTACTTAAATTTTACTGATAAATGTCAGAAAATCATATCTTTTGGAATAAAAAATCTAATAACTTTTAATTACAATATTGAGGCATCAACACAAATTAATGACTTTGGAATCACTTTTCAACCAAATATTTTATTTGTTTAACCACATAACGGAAATCTTTAATAGGGGTTCACAAATGTTGGCATTTATAACTAACTTATCTAGATATTTCAAGCTAAACTGGTATAATATTTTGCATTTGTTAGAAATTAACTTGAGCACAATTTTCCCGCCTGGATAACATTACAATATTACGCGTGTACAATTTATTGAAATAATACAAAATTTTTTTTTAAGCTTTCTAAGATTTAAAATGGGTATTCCAGCAATGTTGTTGATCTATAACACCCTTTTAATAGATCTATATTTTAAATAAGCTTAAATTGTCAGACAGAACGATATTCAAAGACTTGGTATTTCTATACAAAATTTTTAATAACGATGCATTTGAATGATACAAAATTGATTGCATTGATGAGCTTTCGGATTCCATTACGTAATACTAGAAGTCGGGATTTAATTCAGTGCAGAAATGCTCGGACTAACTACCATGATGAACTCCTCATTGCCCATAATACTAATGGAGGGTAATAATTATGTCGAGTCATTGAACAACTTCAATTTTTCACTTAATAAAGACAAAAGGACCAGTTCAGTTATTTATATAAAAGAAGAAAAAACTGTGTAATACAGGGTTTTCCAATAAGAGGTGATATTTTGAATAGCCCGCTATTTCGGTACATGTTACTTTTGAAGCTGTCAACAACGCATTGAAATTATTAAAATTCAAACAAGCAAAATTGTCGCATCTGGGGCTCGGAAAACCCAATAGTAGTTGTTCAAAAGCCTCTCTATCTTCAACGTGTGACTATTTGGTGCGGTTTATGGTCCGGCGAAGTCATTGAACCTTACTTTTTCGAAAATGAGGCTGGAGCAACAGTTACGGTGAATGGATTGCGCTATCGAGAGATGATTAATGATTTTTTATGGCCGGAATTGGATGGTATTGATCTGGACAACGTTTACTTTCAACAAAACGGCGCTACATGCCACACAAGCAACGAAACCATTGATCTTTTACGATTGAATATCAAAATAACACCTCTTATTGGAAAACCCTGTAGTAATAGATTTCTATATAATTTTATGAACTATCCCTACATAAAAGTCCATAAAAGGGCGTTACTGAATAAATTAATAAATATTTTTTTAAGCCATAATATTTGTTCCTTATTGACCAGTTACAAAACAGTTTCTTTATAAAATCTTTTTCATAATTTCGGTAAAAATAAATAATAACTGCGCCGTCAATAAATAAACAAACAGCAACAAAACAAGAACACAATAAATATTTTTGCACCGGAATTATAATTATAAAACGGTAAAAGCTTTAAATTAACATGACGGATTTCAAGGTTGTCGAATTTTAATTGAGGAAAGTGGTAAAGATAATAAAAAAAGTCTGGGCTACATCAATAACAAGATTGGCAAAGGTAATAAAAATAAACAAATAACATAAAATAACGAAATAATAGAGACAGAAGAACCAGCTAAAAATGCTAACATTTTTAACAACTACTTCGTTAAAGTCGGAGATAATCTAGCTAAAACAATTCACTCTTACCATCCTAAAAATACTACAATTACATCCGGACAAACTTGCCCATATGTCTTTGAAAAATACAAGTAGAAATAAAAATAAAATAATAATGAACTTACGAGAACCACAAGCCCTGGTTTCGCTCACATCACAGTTAATGTATTAAAACAAATGAGACAATTACTATCGAAACCAATATTACACACATCAAGTACTAGTTAGTAACTTGCTGGCCACCGAGATTAATAAAAGCATATCTACAGCAAGGAATTGGCCTAAAATATTTAGAAATACAATAATAACCCCGATATTCAAATCAGGAATTGCAACCGACATCTCAAACTACCGTCCCATATGTATTTTATCAAACATAGCTAAAATATTTGAAAAAGTCGTACAATCACAATTAGCTAAGCACGTCACATCAAATAAAATAATCAATGGTAACTAATTCGGATTCAGAAAAATATGTGTTTTTAAAGGTGTGTTGAATTGTCATTGTATAGAGTTATCGTGGAACCAATTAATATAGAATAAAGTTCAATAACGATAATCGCAGACGTTAAATCAATGTTTGATTGATTCTTTTAAAATCAACCCTCGTACTATTTTACTCAATAATTAATTCTGTGTGTTTATAACCAACTGATAATCCAAGGGAAGATTGATGGAAGATGTATTAGAGGAACATGGATTCGAAACCTACGTGACTGCTACCACACTTATTTAGCTGTTCCGAACGGCTAGAATACTGAACATTGTCATGACGATAGCCAACCTCCGATAAGAAATGTCAACAGAAGAATAAAAAAAATAATCTAATGATGTATCTTAAAAACTGTGCTAATATTATTACGTTTTATCAAATGAAATAGCGTCCGGAACAATACATGAGAGATACTCATGTATAATGAAAATCAGGGCGAAAAAGTAATTAAAACGTTTTACGTAACTTATCGTATTGTTATTTTTTGTTAATAATTGTTGTTACTATCCCTCTTGTCAGTGTTAGTATGGTCACCCTATAGTTGTGGCTGATAAGCCACCACAGGTACTTAGCAATACTCATTTAGTTTACAGTATAATGTTATTGTCGCTATCAACTATAAATGTTCTGTCCAGCTGTAATTTTAGTTTGAATAACCGTATTTAGTATTTATTTTTGTGTGTTTATATTTTTCATATTAAATTAAGTTTGCATGCATTCTTTTTTATTTGTATAATTGTAAAGCTAAATATCTCGACACAGGAATGCCGTAGTGAGATGAGCGGCTCATGATTTTATTGTATTAATACACTATTTTTATTAATAAATAAATAAAAACAAACAAAAAACTATCCTAGTTATAAAACTACGAGAATAAACACGAATGTTTACTCTTCTGCAAAGATCTTCTACAATACCTGACTTCAATATTCAAGGGCGACTCGTGGATAGACAACATTTTGGCAGCCACCCAAAAGATTATTTATTTTGGCTTTTTTACTCAAATGAACTGGCGTGTTGATACTGTGAGAAAAAATATTTCTGTATTAAATTAATGATTAGTTTACGTAAATATTACGAGCACAGATACCTTCATAAAATTTTGTTAATCATAATAAATTTTTTTCTCATAACTTCAACGTGAAATCTATATACAGGGTTTTCCAATAAGAGGTGTTATTTTGAATATCCCGCTATTTCGGTAGATGTTACTTTTCAAGCTGTCATTTTTTGACACTTGACAAGTAGAAACTACGCCATTAATAAAAATGGAACGATACAGGCTTCAACAACGCATTGAAATTATTAAAATTCACTTGAGTGAATCAAATGCAAATCATCGCGAGTGATGAGGCCCATTTCCACCTCGGTGGCTTCGTCAACAAGCAAAATTGTCGCATCTGGGGCTCGGAAAACCCAATAGTAGTTGTTCAAAAGCCTCTCTATCTTCAACGTGTGACTTTTTGGTGCGATTTATGGTCTGGCGGAGTGATTGGACCTTACTTTTTAGAAAATGAGGCTGGAGCAACAGTTACGGTGAATGGATTGCGCTATCGAGAGATGATTAATGATTTTTTTATGGCCGGAATTGGATGGTATTGATCTGGACAACGTTTACTTTCAACAAGACGGCGCTACGTGCCACACAAGCAACGAAACCATTGATCTTTTACGATTGAATATCAAAATAACACCTCTTATTGGAAAATCCTCTACATAAAATGAATTATGTATCGGCACGATAAGGATTGGATATTAATAGTGTACTTTCCAAAGTAATTAAAAACCGGTATAAAAATAGTCGATACAATATAATATACATATATAATAATAACTATTAACAACCGAGTAGGAAGGTAGATTAAATAATAACATTATTTCAAAATGACTTGTTGTCAAACGAGTATCTTTGGTAAGATCTGCTATGAATGGGTCTATAAGTAATTACAAGTGTGGGTCGTGCAAAGGGAGTACTGAGTACTTATTCATATTGGTCGTAAGTCATATAATTCTGTGGCACGTGTGCCCCATAATACGATTGGATTTGAAGAGGAACTGCTGAGCGGCCTTATTCATACAAAACTTAAATTTGGTTTATAGACCAAAAAACCCAAATAAACTGAATACGCATGTGTAATTATTTATTTATTTGCATTTAAAATTATGAAAAAAAGTATGAAAAAGGCCACGTAGCTGTTCATATTAAGAGGAAGCTACAAGCCAAAAATGTGTATATTCTTGGTATACCTTATATTGTAGGTAATAGGCATTAAAATCGCTTGACAAACGGAGTCTAGAAACGTTCGATTTCAAGCACAAAACTGGTTTTTATTTATTTTGTAAATAATTTTATAAGAAAGCAAAAAAGTTAATCAAGTGAAACTGTCACAGATAATTTTAGCTATAATACTGTATTTTTTAAAAGTTGTTTCTTTACGCGTTCATACATTTCTATTGAAAAAAATATTTTTGAGTAGTTCACATTTATATTTTTTATTGAGTAATTTATTAATTTAAAAACCTTCAATTTATCTAAAGCATATTTTTTGGTATTCATAATGTATACCAATTCGTTATAAAGATTAATGAAAATAGTGATTCGGGGGTAATCCCAAATGTCTTATACATTTTTGGAGTAAAAAATGTATAAGACATTTTGGTTTCACATATCTGAGTCTGCTCCCAACCGTCTGGATAATGAGAATAGCTTCCATTCTGCAACTTGCCGCAAATACACGATATATATAATTTCAAAATCAATTAATTGTGAAAATATTAAAACAAATTAAATAAATAGAATTTTCTTGCGCACGCCAGGGTTTGAACACGTAACCTCCGGACTTATGGTCGAGGGCCTCACCCCAAGACCACGGAGCTCAAATAAATAAATAAAAAGAGACTAACATAAATTAAAATAAGTTTATTTGTTTAGGCCCGGTTTCGAACCTGCGACAAGGCTTCAGAACCGTGAAACTTCGTGGAAAATTTTGCTGACATATACGAGCATATTTGGGATAGTCATGGAGTTATCTTAATTGATTGTCTTCAAAAAGGAAAAACTATTACAGGAGCATACTACGCATCATTTGCAGAAAAAGAAAATCCTGTTTCACCAAGAAAACGCGCCGTCTCACACATCAGCGGTGTTGCCAGTTGCCATGACAAAAATCCATGAATTGCGGTACATGAAACTGCTTGAACATCCGCCATACTCACCAGATCTAGCCCCAAGCGACTTCTTTTTGTTCCGTAATCTTAAAACTGCGCTCGGAGGACAGAGATTTTCGTCAAATGAGGAGAACAATTTGTGAACAATTATTTTGCAGAGAAAAACGCCGAATACTATTTGGACGGGTTAGAGAGATGGGAGCATCGCTGGGGAAAGTGTGTAGAGTAACAAGGAGACTGTGTAGAAAAATAAATAAAAACTCTTGTTTCATTGTTAGGTCGGAAACTTTTCAGACCACCCTCGTGTATGTCCTTACTTCAGAACTATCCTTGCGAATAGCTCACACTGAATACATCTTGTTCACGCTAATTTTTATGTAAGATTTTTTTAATTGAACTTTTTACACGTTATATTATATTTGAGTTCACTCGACCACCATACTAAGCTCATGCTCTTGTCGTGATGGTCGTAATGTTTTTTTGTGTTGTGTTTCACTAACATTCCCACATTCTGGAATAAAGAATAATTAAGCATTTAATATTTTTATTGAAGAATGATTTTGAAATAATTAGTTTACAGATGAAACCAATAAACAAAGAATAAAAAGAAATACGGTATTAAATAATAAATAAATATAATGAAAAAATACGAATGATTCGATTCTACAGACACTAGTTATTGGTTACACTATTGACTAGTACTTGCTAGTTGTTGGTCTTGCCGCGACACGATCGCTGCGCTACCTACTTGCAATCGATCGTCGTCACGACCGGCGACTGCGGCAGTACGGAATTCAGTCGCCAGTCGCCGCCCGAAGAGACTGCTACGTCGCTCGCTGCTCGATACGATGAGCTCCGACCAAAGGGAAGCAGTTCTGTTTCGCGACGATCCCAGATTCAACATTCTCCTAGCTAAATCTGTATATAAACATCCTTGTCTCTACGACTACACTATCTCAGAGTACACGAGCAAAGTCAGCGCGGAGAAGGCTTGGTTACAAGTCGCCAACGAAGTCAAGGAAACGAGTGAGTTACAATTCAGCCATTATTAGTTATATTAGTTTTTGTCTGTTTTACTCGAAACTCTCAACTCGTGCGATGCGACATGCGAGCGAACACGACACGTCATGAACGCATGACGTTGCAGTGTGACGCCATCGTGCATTTTACAATTTACATAATACGTAACACATTCGTAATAATATTTTTTTAATGAAATGTTTTTTTTTAACATAATTACTACCCATTTAATTATTTACATATTTATTTAATTATGGGGTATTATGAAATTTTCCAAGGTACCTCAAAAGAAAATTTTGTGGTTGGTAGTTGGTATTGACCCTGAAACAAACTCCTCCAAAAAAATTGCGTTAAAAAAATATAATATATTTTTTTTACATTCTGCGGGGTTTGGCAGAGAGGACGGACCGCCAAACAACTCGGTCTTGCACACACGTTTTGCCTTATTCACATTCATACATCGTCTCATACATACTCATACAATTATTCTGACTCTCGACATGGCCAAACTCAAGTATGTGATTCACTCGTGCCATGTCTTCCTCGGACGTCCCCGATTTCTGCTACCATTCGCATTTGCGTCATATATTCTCTTTACACTGCTTTCTTAGTTCATTCGCTCTACATGCCCAAACCATCCGAGCGTCCCTTTCTTAATCTTACTCATTACGATTACATCAGCCTTTCACTCTTTGCGGATCTCCACATTTCTCACACGATCATACATGGTTTTACTCACATACGCCTCAGGGATCTCATTTCTACTGCATTCAGTCAACATTCATCCATTTTCTGCCAGTTCCATGCCTCACTTCCATACATCAGGGTAGGTACCAGCACTATTTTGTGGACTGTTAACTTCGCTTCTTTGAACATTTTTTGTTAGCACCAACTGCGTTCAGTCCTAAACTAGTCCTAAGGTAGCTACTTACTTATTAATAATAATTAAATAACAATGATAATATAATTAAATGCTGCTATTGTTATTAAAATGTAATTTGTAGATGTTTTTTTACATCATTTACACATTTATTTATTTAGTAGGTAGGTATTGTAACATTTTACAAAGGGTCAAAAGAAAAAATGTGCTTTGTAGAAACCTGAAACGATCTTCTCACAAAAAAATTGCGTAATTTCATTGGAATTGGTTGGGCCACCATACACATTCACAAAATATCATTGGAATTGGTTGGGCCACCATACACATTCACAAAATTTCATTGGAATTGGTTGGGCCACCATACACATTCACAAAATTTCATTGGAATTGGTTGGGTCACCATACACATTCACAAAAATTCATTGAAATTGGTTGGGCCACCATACACATTCACAAAATTTCATTGGAATTGGTTGGGCCACCATTAACATTCACAAAATTTCATTGAAATTGTTTGGGCGGTTTCGGAGATCAGCGTGTACGAACACAGTGACACGTGATAATTATAAGGCACTGTCAACATTTTTAACATTAATAAATACATAAAATTTAACGTTACGATAAACCAATCCATTTTTATTTCGAGTTTCGTGTTACAAAATCTCTTCCCACAGCCCCTTTCTCAGCCGCCCCAGAATATCACCCAATCGTATGGAGAATTATTAGGTTTGCGCAGCACAAGTAGAAAAGTTCTGGTGAGGATGTACATAATTATATGTAGGACGCGTGAAGAAGTCAGAAACGCCCGAGGATGTCATGGTACGATCAAATGAATCAGGTACTGGAGTCGGGCCATGTCGAGAGTCAGAATAATAGAAGAGTATTATGAGACGATGTATGAACGTGAATGAGGTAAGGAGTGTGTGCCAAAACAGAGTTGTTTGGTGGTCCCTCCTCTCTGTCTACCCCTGCGGAGAAACAGCGTGATGGTTGATTAGTTAGATTTACTAAATTAATATATATTTTTTGCAAAATATATGATTGATATTAAAAATAGTGAGGTCGGGTGATGTCAAAAAAACTTTTTTCATGTACCTACGAGTATTTCAAATTACTTTTGAGAATGTCAATGTGTTATAGGTTATAGGTGTGGTTAGAACATAATTTCTTGAAGCAAGAGTTTTTTGAAAGGTTACAAAATGTCTTGTCCCATTTCTGCTCTATTGCACACTAGATGCATAATAGAGTTAATATAATATAGGTACGTATACATTTGCTAACCGAAACGCAACTGCAAGCGGCGTTTCGCGCCATTTGCGGTTGCTTCGTTCCTTTCTCATAAGTTGAGGTTCAGTTCGGCAGTTCGGCTCGCGTATGTATACGTAGCATTACTAATGTTCTTTTCAGGTTTCAGCATTCGGTCCAAATATTTAGTATGTGTTTTTTTTCTTTCTTTTTGGTTTTAATTTTAAGTAGTAGACCTATACCTATCTACTTGTGTTTTGTTTCACTTTAAAAAATAAACGCATTTTTTATTTGCATTCAATATGAAACATAATCGCCTGGAGATCTTATTGATAAAAGGTTATTCTGATTTCCCCGCTTTTCAGATTCCAGCATTTTGTCATAATTTTTTTTTTTAAATTTGTTTCAGTAAGTTGCTGTAAAACAAAATGGAGAAACATGAGATCAGTATTCGTCAGAAAACAAAGAATGAAAGCAAACATCAGAGGCAAACCGTATTACTTGAATGAATACATGAAATACCTCATACCATTCCTGAAGGGTTCACCGGCTAATCCAAAACAAAGACAAGAAAACAATGTGGAAGATACAACTACAAGAGACAGTTCTTCACCACCTCATACCGAATTCGTTGTAAATGAAGAGATAGACATTGAAGATGCTGCAGAAGATGATGCAGAAGATGGTGGCGATTGGACCGATAGCGAAACAAACCCCCTGGCCAATAAATACTTAGACATCAAACAAGAAATAGTAGAAAGCGTCCCAGCTTTGAAGTGGAGCAGAAGACGAAAAAAGTCTTCAAAAACTCAAATAATAGAATCTGTACCTGGAACTAGCCAAACCAAAAAGCAAAATACCAGTTTTAGTAGTTGTTGCGAAGATGAACCTCGGAGGATGTTTCTTCTCAGCTTGATGCCTGAAGTGAACGAATTCACCGAAACACAAATGAGATCTTTCAAAAGAAAAGTTCTTGATCTAATTGACGAAATATCTGAAAGTTGAGGTCATTTAATATCTATACATATATTATATTATTTCTTTTAGCTTTCGTTTGGTAAAATTTCTTCATTCAGGAAATTGTCGCATCATTATTAATAAACATAAAAAAGTTTATATTGAAAAGAGTGTTAATCACAGCATAGCTATTATTTCAATAATAAAGACAACTTATAAATTTGACTACATTATATTTATTTACTAAAAAAAACAACAAACAACCCATTCCTGTAAAATAAAGAATATTGACTATTAAATATTTTTTTTAACATCAAAGACACAGAGCTTCAATCTACATAGTACGAGTAGGTCATGTTTCTATTACGAATTTGTATTAACCAGTCATTTCAACAAAATCTTCTCTCGCTAACGAATTAATAATATTTATGCTTCAAATCCGCTCATTTATAAACACCCCAAAATGTTTGTGCTTTAACTAATAACAATAATATATTATATTCACAAAAAACCTTGAAATATTAATAGACTTTCCGTTACCATTTCTGAGTGAACCGCGCGGTTTGACTGGCCACTGGCCACTGGCCGTGCGGCAGTGACCTCAACATTGTTCAATTCTCATTTCAGTCTAATAAAATTGGAAGATGTTTGCATGTTAGCACAAAAGTTATAGCATATCTATTAAATCATTGCACAATGGCCGTCAACTCTAAATGTTTATTTTGTCTGGTTTAAAGGCAAGGCAAACGCCTACATTAAGTGAATAATAGAATTCACACTCTGTGTAATCAAAAAATACCTTTTGTAAGTGAAAAAAAGTCGTCGAAAATGAGGAGGAAAGCTATTTACTGCGACTCGATATTATCGAAAAATTCGTTACATTTGCCTGGAAAACAGGAAGAGATGTAGTGCGAAGGACGAGAATTATAAATGAAGCAGGATTTATACTTCTGCTAGAACAACCAGGCGTCGCGGCGTCGTCGTCACGAGAAATACCCAATTTACATTTAAAATCCTTCTATTTATAATATTATACCGCCTCAAACTGATCCTGAAATAATAGAATTTTTTTGGAAAATAGGTAAGCCAAAACACTTACTTACAGATAGATAAGTGAAAAATTAAAATACATGCTTAAAAAAATTTAAGAGATTATGTATTAGTGTCAAAATCGCAATAGGGTATTTTCACTATTTTTTATTCTGGAAACGATATGATCAGGTTTATTTGTGTATTGTGTGACAGCCGCCATACCAGCCGGTGGCAGTTTCTATGCCATAATGACGTTGTAGACAGTTGGAACCGCTTCAGAATGTGCGGTTTTAGATAATTTTTTAAATAAAAAAAATTAGGATTGAAAATATTATACATGTTTAGACTGCATAATCATAAAAATAAATTTTAAATCATCCACACAGTTTTAACGTTATTCATAATTTGTGAAAATACCCCATTAGACTTTTTGGGCTAGCGGATAACAGGTGAAATTTTAGACAATCAATCATTGGCGTCCTTGGCAGGGGAGAGAAGCTGATGTGGGTTGACGACCTAAACTAAACTAACCTAACCTAATCTAAGAGACGTCGGAAGGTTGCGAAGGTCTACGTTCAAAGACACCAAAAGGGCGATGGAGCAAAAGTAGAATCTCAAAAATATCAAAAAATATAATATTATACCTAATCAACTTCGTGGACTTAAATAAATTACATAGACAATAATATCAAGTCAGATAAATTTATATTATTTTCTAATGTGAACATTAAATTAGTGCATAAAACTGGGTAATAAAATGTTTACGAAGAACTTTAATCGACGATGAAATCTTTTATAGGTATTGTGACGTTTAATAGGTGTTGGCACAAAAGCTTTTCCGATGGCCAGGGCTTATTTAAAACACACAGCATTACAAATGAAAGCCTAAAAAGGACATGACAATTAATATGCACCATAGGTACTACAAGTAGAATAAGTCCACTGAAATGTTTCATATTTGGAATTGGTTTTTGATTGAATCATGGACGAACACACAAAAGAAAGGATCAGTTGTAGACAGGTTTCAATCAAAGAATGGAAAATAAACCTACAATCAATCTAAATCTATACTTTATACCCAGAAGTCATTTTAAAAGTCAACGCACTTGAATTTAGTTCGAGAGCTTTCGATTTCGATTCTTCTCGCATCACCAAATTAAACTGACATTATTTTTCAATTCATACAATGTACAATAACTATATTTTTACTGACATGTTGCAGGGACATTGGAGGGTATAGAATCATTTTAAAAATAAATTTAGAGTCCTGACGTTTCCTCTCAAAGCCGTTGGGAAAGGGTGTGTCCCCCTCCAGTGACATGTTGCGTCCAGTACAGTTGAAAAATACAGGGAATTAGATATTTTTATTAATCTTAAAATGGGCGCTGCCAATTTATTATTATGGTGTTGTTTGTCAATCTTGATAGATCTTACAAAAGTGGTTTTATGTAGCCATCGTATGACTCGTAAATAAGATTTATAAATAAACAATTTTAACCACGTTCGTGCAATCCACCAGCGCAATGTGTGTACCTGTAAGGAAAACTAGCTTGGCGCCGTGCATTTGGCAATGTACAATGTACGTACAACCGTTACGCCACGCTCAAACGTATATTATTGTGTACCACATAATATCATACTATTTTTCTTTCGGATACCCTTCGGGTAGTTTTATGGCTCGAGCACCTGACTCGCGTATACCACTTTGGAAGATACCCGGATTAATCTCTCTACACGTCCACACGAATCTCTTTACCCCGAGGTCGTAAGTGCATTATTAGTATTATTCCGCCACGGCTAAACTATTTGCCGTTTCACAATGTTTATTTATGCGGGTAATAAAGTGTAACACTATTCAAATTAACTTAATTTAAGTTATCCGCGGCCTTGCGGAGAGCGTTAAATGCTGCTTTTTTATTCATGAGGTTGAGCCACATAAAACTTTACGTTCTTTTATGCATTATCATAAAGTTTGACAGTAAATTTGATTGCCCATGTTTGCAAGATATTAAATTGATTTGATTTATTGCCGTACAATTACGATGATGTCAGCCGAACGATGTGTCAAACTCTCTACCCATTGATCTATTTTATAATGTTACGAACGACTTTTAAAATTTGATGTTAGTGTTGAGCCATTATAGAATTTGCTAGGCTATTCGAAAACTAACTAACTAAATGAGGGGAAATATTACCTATCAGATTATTGGCTGTGAACTCAGATAACTAAAACAAGGGAGATGGGCCATGAACCATTATTAGTATGAAACCGCGCGCACCAATATTGATCACCCATACTACTGCAATCGCCTCTACGCACACATACTTTGTTTATAAAAACACTTCAAGCGTATAACTTTAATTGAATCCGCCATTTGAGAGTCGGCACGCTTCCACGCCATATCTCCATTTGCTATTATTATCTATGGCTGTTAACATCTTAAAACACATGTGAATTTTTTAATGCATACATATAAGTAGGTACAATACCTAATTTGATTTTTGCATTAGAATTAGTTTACACCTCTAATTAAATACATGAATAAAGCTACGTTCATCGGATATTCCATACGATTGCTAGATAAATTTATCCATGAATATTAAATGGGCAGATGTTAAGCGTTGTGCCGAATAAAGAACGAATGCTGAATGAATTATTCGCAATCGATTTGATTTTTGTTAGACGTTCTACCTCGATCAAAAGTCGAGATATAAATCAATCCAAGGTAAATCTAGCACCCACAGCGGCGTGTTACATGTTTAAAACAAAAATAGATTTGTTGATCAAGTTAAGGCGATGCACTACGTCGTGTAATATTTTAAATCAAGCCGTTATCAATAACACCCCTTACGTAGATGGCGATAAGGTTTAAATTCCCGCTTAACACCATCCGCCTGTTTTGATTTACGCAAGAAAAAAACATGGCCATAAAGTGCATTTTATTTAATTTTGTGGATGTTCAGGCATAAATATTTAATTTTTTTCCGATCATTTTATAAATAACTTAATTTGCCACATTATACAATGAAATTATAATCGAAAATGGGTTCATAAGTAGGAGATTTTGAACTTTTAAGCAGTTTTCATAGGCCTTATACATTATTTTTTTCTGAAAGAGAAAGTACGAAAACAGTGTGCAATATAGCTGTGAATGAGGAATACTTGGAGCAGGTGGATGAGTTTGTGTATTTAGGAAGTATGTTTACGAGAGATGGGAAGGCTGACAGAGATATTGAAAGAAGAGTAAATGCAGGTAACTCCATTAATGGAGGACTGAACGCGTTGACGCTAACAAAAAATTGTCCAAAGAAGCGAAGTTAGCAGTCCACAGTGGAGTGCTGGTACCTACCCTGATGTATGGAAGTGAGGCATGGAACTGGCAAAGAAAGGATGAAAGTAGATTGAATGCTGTTGAAATGAGATCCCTGAGGCGTATGTGTGGTAAAACCATGTATGATCGTGTGAGGAATGTGGATATCCGCAAAGAGTGCAAGGCTGATGTAAGCGTAATGAGTAAGATCAAGAAAGGGACGCTTAGATGGTTTGAGCATTTTTTTTTTTTTTTTTTTTTTTTTTTTATATTTACTCCACACAGGAGGCCCTGAAGAAAATAATTTCCCTCAGGGCCTATGTCATCTTTGGGGATGCTGTGTGGAGGGTCTTTTTGTGGAGAGGAAGGAGTGAACATGGGTCTTGAAGAGTCCCATGTTGTAGGAGGGAGGAAACACAGAGGCCGGCAGTTCGTTCCACAGCCGAGCTGTTGAACTTAAGAACGAATCGTAGAAGCGACCCGTTCTCATGTGACAAGTGTCAACTGTGTACAAATGTTGGGCGCGCGTTTGGCGTGTATCCCGACTACGCACCGGCGCCGAAGGGATCAATGACGCTAGTTCCTCAGAGCATCTTCCATTGTAATACCGATAGAACAAGGACAGCATACCTACCCGACGTCTGTGCTCTAAAGATTGCAGTCCGTTTGTTAAGATTGGGGAATCTATCAAACGGACCGCCCGTTTCTGCACAGAGTCAAGGGTTTTTTTCAGGTATTTTGGGGCTCCAGACCAGAGATGGCTGCCAAATTCGACAGTAGGGCGCACTTGCGATTTGTACTGGGTGAGCAGTTGTGTACTATTAAAGTATCTGCGGGCCCTGTACAGTACGCCCAGCTTCTGAGAGGCCAACTTTACTCTGGCTTCGATGGAGCCCCCGTACCTGAGCTGGTCACTTATAGTTACACCAAGCATATCAATGGAAGGCCTGTTCGGAAGATTGCTTCCGTTGAAGGAGACTAGATTATCATTTGGATCCCTTTTAGACGTAATCAGACAGGATTGGGTCTTTGAAACATTAAATTCGACGAGATTATTTTTACCCCAGGAGGAAATACTCTCGAGATAACCGTCCATTCTCTGCTTCAAGGCCCTCCGAGCCGTTGGAGTTTGTGTGCCCTTTGGGGGCTTGTCAAACAAAAAGCTATCATGAACTGTACTGTCATCCGCGTAACAATGAATCGGTGCACATGTCAAAAGGTCATTGATGTGCAACAAAAACAAAGTCGGAGACAGAACCGATCCCTGTGGGACGCCAGCATTTATGGAGTGCGAGGAAGAGGTGAAACCGTCAGCAACCGCCTGAATCTGATGTAGAGCGAATGAGCGAAGAAAGGAGTGTAAGGAGAATATACGATGCAAATGTGAATGGTAGCAGAAGTCGGGGACGCCCGAGAAAGACATGGCACGATCAAGTGAATCAGATACTTGAGTCGGGCCATGTCAAGAGTCAGAATAATAGAAGAGTATGTATGAGACGATGTATGAATGTGAATGAGGCAAGGAGTGTGTGCCAAGACCGAGTTGTTTGGCGGTCCGTCCTCTCTGCCTACCCCTGCGGGGAAACGGCGTGATGGTTAGTTAGTTAGTTTATAAAAAGACTTATCTAAAAAATACTCGATTATTTCAAAGGCCAAGATGTATTCTACTCGCAGTATTTAATTAAAGCGTCTGAAACATTTCCAGGCGACCAAATTTTCAAACCAAAAACACGTGATTTTGCATTACTACGTATGGCATCGCCTTAAGAAAGACAAAAGGGCCAGTTCAGTTATTTATATAAAAAAAGAAAATATAAAATATTTATATAAAAATAGAAAGATTTTGCATTGGGTACTACGCAGGGCATCGCCTTAATAAAGAATTGAGGAAAAGGGGAGATTGCAGTAGTTGAAGTTCTTTTCGCAGTCATGATTTAGTAGGCGTGAAGCTTTTAATTATGGTATAAAAACATTGGAAGTCGTTAGTTTTGAAACAGAATAAAGCTGTTCTCAGAAAGGATAATAATGAAGTTTCGCCTTGAAAACTCTCAATCCACTGCTGGATATCACAATCGAATCTTTCTCAAGGTTACTTATTAATAGAGTTGTTCAATTCCGTACTCAAAATAGAAGAGAAAGGTTCTGTTCATAAATATAAAGCTACGGAGATTGGCAGACAAAGGGGTAGAATACATCGTGATTTTTATGACTACTTGCTTCTTTCTTATCCATATACGGTCTTGCCGAGAAATCATTATAACATGCATCGTTTTGATGGGGAGGCGTTACTTACTAACCAACCAATAATGGCGACCTTTCTCCGCAGGGGTACGCAGAGGAAGGACCGCCTTGCTTCATCAACATGCATACATCGTCTCATACATACACGTCGGTTATTGTAACTTGGTCCGACTCAAATATTTGATTTACTCGATCGTGTCATGTTCTTCTTCGGGCGTGGGATCGTGAAAGCTTATTATTTGCTTTTACGACCCTCCGATAGTAAGGAAATATTTATAGTGTAAATTAATGCATTTTCTTGTACGTCATTCATCCATAATGATATATTTTATTATCATTAATTCATTTAAATTGCGCGATGTACTTTTATCTTGCCAAACAAACATCATTAAATTATTTACAGAATTTATATACATAGATGGATAATGACAGAAGTTATTATATGCTAAATAAAAATAACAATACAATAAACGAGATATTATTAATAGTTTTAATTATTTAGCTTTGGCTTGCAATAGGTACAGGTAGGTACATTGAGAAGGTTGGACTCACGCCCAGCTTCTACAATAATAGATTAGTATTAGTGGCAGGGTGGGGGGTGATCTTCAACTTTCAGACTCTTTTGATGTGCTCGTATTAAGGCCCCGTAGTAAGCGTTCAGAGATGATTTGAAAGGGAGATATGTAAATACGAATGTTAGAGGGAGCGCGCTAATATTAAAAAAACGATAATATTTAAGCCACAATGGTAAAATATTTAATAAAACACGACTCGTTTGAAATAGAGCAAAAATTACTCGACAAATGCTTTAGTTGCATTTAAAGATACACTGTGAATTAAATAACAGAACGAAACGTGTTTTTAATCATTTACCAAGCTTATTTTGCGATTTTTTTTCTATCCAGTGAATTTTACATGATTATTCGGCATGTCAAATGTATAGATATTATAATTTTTTTTATTTCTTTTATATTTCAATAATATTAGTATTCAATTTATAAAAACAATTTATTTATTATTAGCAGAACTTGTTTATAAATAAACTGTTTTTATAAATTGAATAATAATATTATTGAGTATATAAAATAAATAAAAAAAATATAATGGAGTTCTACAAATTAAACTTGAAAACAATAAATAATATATAATATATTCTTCAAAAATAACTTAATTTTTTGTAACTTAAAGAGTTAACGAGAAAGAAGGGGGCTTAAAAAAATAGACGAAAGATGATGTTAGGATAATAGTATGCAGGGTGACTTAGACCGCGTTTTGTTGAGTTTAATATAATACATTTAAAAAGATTTTAATTTATTGACTTGAGCGATGGAGATTTCCAGGTGTTCGGTTTTCGATTTAATTAATATCATACCTAAAAATTTTAATACGAAAACATATGAACTGCTTCCTGTTGTTTAAAGCCAATAAACCCACCTAGATTTCACCGTTTATAACATATTTTTAAGTTTTATAAAACAAACAAAAAAATCGTTAATTTTACAATTCCTCAAAATCACCTACCTAAATTTGTCTAGTTATCACAGATTTACTAGTTTCCTCCTTTTACCACGAGTTTCGGACATCGTATGTTTATGCATGGTTTGTTTACTAAGTTTGGTGATCGCGCTTTCGGAGTATTTGGGCCGAAGGCTTGGAATAAACTCCCTCCGGAACTAAGATCAAAAACAAGTCCAACAAAATTCAGGTCTAAACTAAAAACTTACCTTTTTAAGCTGTCATACTCTTAAATTAAATATACCATTCCTGAGAGAAAGTCCAGTTATATTCAATTTTCCAACTATGTCCTAAATCCTGTATCTAAATTTCGCTAATAAACAATTAGATAATGTTAATTAAGTGTTAATCTCAAGTGACCTACCAGGTAAGTATTGTACTGTATATTATCTCCATAAATAGTTAGTAATAACATAGATCACTGTAGAAATGTATTATAAATTTGTACAGCGCCCTTGAGGTAATTTTGCACAAAAACGGCGCTATACAAGTCATCAAATTATTATTATTATGGTAGCTGATTCGACCTTAAGGCGAAGCTTAATGATAAATCACTTAACGAATTGACGAATTAACGAATTGGAGTACATTATGGATACCAAAAAATATGCTTTAGATAAATTGAAGGTTTTCCTATCGTTTCGCTTGAGTAGAATACAAATAAAAGTTAAAAATATACTGAATAAAAAATATAAATGTAAACTACTAAAAAAAATATTTTGATAGAAATGTATGAACGTGTACAGGAAACTACTTTAAAAAAATTATAGTATTATAGCTAAGATTATCTGTAACAGTTTCATTAGATTAAGTTTTTTGCTTTCTTATAAAATTATTTACAAAATAAATAAAAACCATTTTTGTGCTTGAAATCGAATTCTAGAATCCGTTTGTCAAACGATTTTAATGCCTATTACCTACAATATAAGGTATACTAAGAATATACACATTTTTGGCTTGTAGCTTCCTCTTAAGCAAGGCGAAACTGTTTTTTTTTGTGTTTCTACATCTTCAGACTTGGCGTCCATTATAAGGACCATATAATTTAGGAGAGAAATACAGATAGTTTTTAATTATTCCAAAATTGCGTTACTTACTAGTACAACTTAAATAATACATTAACAAGCGCAAATATTTATTGGAAGCCTTAGAATTCTAGTATGAAGAGGTAAAAATAGTACCCACTTATGTGCAAATAAAACTTTGTAAGCCTTAGAATTCTAGTATGAAGAGGTAAAAATAGTACCCACTTATATGCAAATAAAACTTTGGAAGCCTTAGAATTCTAGTATGAAGAGGTTAAAATAGTACCCACTTATCTGCAAATTAAACTTTGGAAGCCTTAGAATTCTAGTATGAAGAGGTTAAAATAGTACCCACTTATCTGCAAATTAAACATTGGAAGCCTTAGAATTCTAGTATGAAGAGGTTAAAATAGTACCCACTTATATGCAAATTAAACTTTGGAAGCCTTAGAATTCTAGTATGAAGAGGTAAAAATAGTACCCACTTATATGCAAATTAAACTTTGGAAGCCTTAGAATTCTAGTATGAAGAGGTAAAAATAGTACCCACTTATCTGCAAATTAATCACACACACACCGTTTATTACCCGTATTCACAAATTATAATAACATTATAATAAGTAAGAAGACTTCCAAAAGAAATTGTATTTTTTAATTTAACTGTTTAAGAATTTCAATTATATATAACTTAGTGGATCCCCCGCAATGTTTCGCTATTGCTAATGTGTTTCTCGGGCGCCTCGGACTTATTCCACCGTTCACTACTGTATACCACAATGCTGTTAAAAAAACGCTACTGCTTTTCGAGTTTTGAAAATAAATAATATGTATAAATATATATACATATATATATCTCGACAACAGCGCAAGCTATCGGGTCCAAAAGTATACTATATATTTTAAGCTGGAACCAACCATTACTCATCCACAAAATTTCATTGAAATCGGTTGGGCGGTTTCGGAGATTAGCGTGTACGAACACCGTGACACGTGATTTTTATATATTACGATTAATTAATAATATATAAATTAGTTTTAAGCTCTAAAATTCAAATTTATGACCTTTCCGATATTATCATTGACAAATAGGTAGGTACTTAGTGAAATTAAATTACAGCACGGAAATAACCTAAGGTCATCGTCGTCATGAAAAATATGTTGACATTTATATTTTTCATGATTGCATTTGCATTGGGTACATACGTACAGGCAAAGATCGGAATAATAATATAATTCAGTGAATAGCATTATTTTTAAATAACTGCGCGATAAGAAGATATTGTACGTAGTCAAGAAGGATATTTTATCCGTAGGAAGAAAATTCTTAAACATATATTTTTAGAGAATATCATAAAAATAGAAATAAAGATAGGTATTTTTTTTAAATTTTAAACATCCCGAAAACAGAGAACCATTACCATACATTCAGGAAGAGAAATCGAATTTTTGCCCTCATGATAAATTAACAGGCCTTATTGATAAAACCTCAATTTAAGAATATTTTATCGACTTGCAATAATTTTATTTATAAATATATCTTGACGATACAAGTATTTTCGTAGTAATGCAAAAATATTCAGATTTTCATGAACACGTGTTCCGACAACATGATATTCGTAATTTACTCAAAGTTTATCAGGAAACTTGTTAATTCATTCGTAAGACCTGCAATCCCGTTTTTTTTTATTTGCAGACATTCTTGGTAAATTAGCAATAGTCATTTTTCTCCGTGTTGATGGTTGTGTAAAATATAAAACACGTTTATTTGTATGGGGGTATGTGTAATTTGGTTTGGTTTGGTTGCTCATAAAAGCATCGAAATACCTAATATTAACTTAAAAAAAGGTTAAGTATGTATAGCACCTTGTTTTACTCTCCTCTAAAAGTCTAATTCTATTATGTTTACCGATCTTTCTTTAGCTGACTATTAAAATAACATAGTGAGCTGAAAATGGTGGCGTAAATTGCATTCACGTAGCCATTGCACATTAGTTACATCTCGATATCGACCATCACACAAATTGGGGGGTGGCTTTAGGCAGTGGCGGCTCGTGACTTTTGGGTGTACTAGGGTGTTGATATTATAAAAATGGCGTTATTG
The DNA here is from genome assembly GCA_026573805.1 of Hesperophylax magnus. Lineage (NCBI taxonomy): Eukaryota > Metazoa > Arthropoda > Insecta > Trichoptera > Limnephilidae > Hesperophylax > Hesperophylax magnus. The sequence continues at coordinate 12,976,526 of JAIUSX010000002.1, forward strand.
ATGTTGTTGTAGCTGAAAACGATTTTTTTTTTTTTTTCGAAAATTCGATTTTTTGTATGAAGATTTTCAGGAAATTTCAGTTTGGACGTGCGCCGCACGGATTTCCTGAAATTCTTCATACAAAAAATCGAAAATTAAAAAAAAAATATAAATCGTTTTCAGCTACAACTAACTAACTAACCATCACGCCGTTTCCCCGCATTGGTAGGCAGAGAGTTTTGGTCTTGGCACACACTCCTTGCCTCATTCACATTTATACATCGTCTCATAAATACTCTTCTATTATTCTGACTCTTGACATGGCCCGACTCAAGTATCTGATTCACTTGATGCCATGTCTTCCTCGGGCGTCCCCGACTTCTGCTACCAATCGCATTTGCATCATATATCCTCCTTACACTCCTTTCTTCGCTCATTCGCTCTACATGCTCAAACCATCTAAGTGTCCTTTCTTGATCTTACTCACTACGCTTACATCAGCCTTGCACTCTTTGCGGATCTCCACATTTCTCACACGATCGTAAATGGTTTTACCACACATAAGCCTCAGGGATCTCATTTCAACAGCATTCAATCTACTTTCATCCTTTCTCTGATAGTTCCATGCCTCACTTCCATACATCAGGGTAGGTACCAGCACTCCATTGTGGACTGCTAACATCGCTTCTTTGGACAATTTTACGTTAGCGCCAACTGCGTTCAGTCCTCCATTAATGGAGTTACCTGCTTTTATTTATTGTTATTAAGTTTAATTTGTAGAACTCCATTTTAATTTTTAATTTTTTATGTATTCAATAATATTGGTATTGGGTTTATAAAAACAGTTTATTTCTAAACAAGTTCTGCTGTGTAATTAATTACACAGCAGAACTTGTTTAAAAAATAAACTGGAGTTACCTGCATTTACCCTTCTTTCAATATCTCTGTCAGCATTTCTATCTCTAGTAAACATGCTTCCTAAATACACAAACTCATCCACCTGCTCCAAGTATTCCTCATTCACAACTATATTGCACACTGTTTTCGTACTCTCTCTTTCAAACACCATTACTTTAGACTTACTTACATTCATCATTAACTCATTCTTCATGCATACTTCGTTCATCCTAGACACGAGAGACTGCAGATCATCCATACTATTAGCAATCAGCACCGCATCATCAGCATACAAGAGGCAACATACTTTCAATTTACTCAAATTCGCGCCCAATCCCACCTCTTTCAATTCTTGCATACAATTATCCATGTATAGATTGAATAACCATGGTGACATTATGCAGCCTGGTTTAACACCTTTTGTGATATCAAACTATGAGTTTGTGTATTACTAAATACACAAACTCATCAAACCTGCTCCAAGTATTCCTCATTCACAACTATATTGCACTGTTTTCGCACTCTCTCTTTCAAACACCATTACTTTAGACTTACTTACATTCATCATTAGCTCATTATTTATATATACAGGGTTTTCCAATAAGAGGTGTTATTTTGAATAGCCCGTTATTTCGGTAGATGTTACTTTTGAAGCTGTCATTTTTTGACATTTAACAAGTAGAAACTACGTCATTAATAAAAATGGAACGATACACGCTTCAACAACGCATTGAAATTATTAAAATTCACTTGAGTGAATCAAATGCAAATCATCTTGAGTGATGAGACACATTTCCACCTAGGTGGCTTCGTCAACAAGCAAAATTGTCGCATCTGGGGCTCGGAAAACCCAAGATTTATTATTGAAAAGCCTCTCTATCCTCAACGTGTGACTGTTTGGTGCGGTTTATGGTCCGGCGGAGTCATTGGACCTTACTTTTTCGAAAATGAGGTCGGATCAACAGTGAATGGATTGCGCTATCGAGAGATGATTAGTGATTTTTTATGGCCGGAATTGGATGGTATTGATCTGGACAACGTTTACTTTCAACAAGACGGCGCTACGTGCCACACAAGCAACGAAACCATTGATCTTTTACGATTGAATATCAGAATAACACCTCTTATTGGAAAACCCTGTACTTCTTGTCAGGTTATTTGTAACCAGAGAATGTTTGTCATTCTTTTAAAATTAAAAAAAAAACTCCATATAAATAAAAGTTTATTAAATTAATGTTTATCCGAGACACTTTCTAGGTTAAAAATAAACTATTTAGAACTTTGTAATCATTCAAAAAGATAGCAGCCAAAAATATGGGAAAAATTGATTTATTTCTACGATCTTAGCGATTTTGAAATAAATGTTTCCAATTCCCATTGTATAAGACGACATAGCATTTTTCACCTGAATACATTTAAAAATAATATCGCGTATTTTAGCCCTCTGACCCAAATGTGTCAACTATATAATAAGAAAGAGTGTGCTGAAGTAGACATTTTCGTCGCTAAAAATAAATTATGCTAATTATATCATGAATTACTTGCGTCTATTTGTCTCTATTGTGTCTGTGTATTTTTGTCTCTTGCCTCTCCTTGTATTATTTGTCATTTGAGTTAGCTTTTATATAAATTTGTATTATTATTTGTTTTGTTTTTAAATCTTTATATAGATGTGTACAAATTAATTCATCCCATGTCCGAGTAGATTTTTGTAATTGTATGCACCTATTTGTATATTAACTGAGCTTTTATAATTGGATTGTTCTCACGTAAGTGAGATCATCTGTTGAAAACCAGTATAGATAAATAATGAACTATGCACATCTTAATAGTAATATTTTACTCGATCTCAATTAAGTAATTTGACAGTTCTAGACGTGGGCTTATGTTTTAATGTCTCTTGACTGAACACACTGTATAGAGTACCACGACGAAAAAATTGCCGTCACGGGACGCCTGGCAGAAACGCCTGTGAAAAATCGAAAAAAACCGCACAGAGTTTTGGCGGTCGGAAAGATTGGCGAGTCACATGCTGGCCGAATGAAGCGTCGTTACTTTCAAGGGCGTCGTCCCGTCTTGCCATACATGAGTGGGTTTTACCGACACAAAGTGATTGCTCTCTTCGAAATTAGAGTCCTTGTGAGAGCCCTGAAAGAGTAACCATCCGTTACTTATATCAGGGCGGGTAAGCGGTGGATAACCTCCAGTGCTCTCTTCGATAACCTAGTACTTATTTATTTTACAATGTTTTGAATTTAATTTCAATGAGGTCTAATTTATTCTAAGACGGATTTAACATTTCAAATTCCACGTGCAAGAAGGAAGAACCATTAAGGTTAAGGTTTATTGTTTCCTGCGGTAAATATTATAATGCTGTTTATGTAACAATTATAGCAGAAGTCGGGGACGCGCGAGGAAGACATGGCACGACCAAGGGAATCAGATACTTGAATCCGGCCATGTCGAGAGTCATAATAATAGAATAGTATGTATTAGACGATGTATGAATGTGAATGAGGCAAGGAGTGTATGCCATGACCGAGTTGTTTGGCGGTCTGTCCCTGCGGGGAAACGGCGTGATGGTTAGTTAGTTAATAACAATAACTAAGGTACTATTCTTCTTTAGTAACACGATCTGCAGAATTAAACATTTTGAAACATAATCGTAGTTCACCTAGACAATAAATTATATTATGCAAGTACTTATCGATATATCTACCAAGCACAAATAATATAATATAGGTAAATACTTTTTTTTTCAATAATTTTATTTTTTTATTATTATCCAGTTAAACTACAAATAACGAGTTTGTCAAGAGGATGTACATATTCAATTACAATGGCAATATGTATACGTAATATTATTACTAATTATAAATAGACATAATATTGTTACTACTTATAAGATATTCAGATTATTATTATTGGCACACATAATCTAAAATAACACTAAATATACATGCTAATAAATAACAACCATTGATAGATAGTGTTGATTATTATAAAGTATTTCTACTTATGAGGATTTCCAGCATATATTTTAATCTATTTGGAAATTTATAAATTTAGAGGTGCCTACGAAAAATTACAAACTCTGATCACCGGGATTCATGTAGACCAATTTTTAAAAATCTTAAACTTCTGACAGTGACGGACATATATATAATGGAGTTATGCCTGTTAGTACGATCATCTCCAGAAAAGTTCCCACAAAAAAACTCAACACATAAACACGCCACAAGGTTCACAGAAAATTTATTAATCCCTAAAGCAAACAAAACTATTTTTCAAAAAGGACCACACTACATGGCCCTTAAAGTATATAACAACCTTCCACGTAGCATCAAACAAATAACCGACATACTTAAATTTAAATCAACACTAAAAATATTTATTTTAAACAAATGTCACTACACCTTAAATAAATACCTTACATAAATTAAATACCTCTGTTTTTTATTTTTTATTTACATGTAATTGTTGGGTTATGTAATATAATGTGTATTTGTTATATATACCCTTTGTACTCTTTTTGTGCAATAATTTTTTTTTTGAATTTTGAATTTTTACAATTTTTTATGTTCCTGGGCAACATATTGAACATTTTGGGCACGTTATATTCTAGGGTTCGCTATCCATATTTTTTGTTATATTTTGAAACAAGCATGCCTTCATTCTTTGTGAACCTAGTGTTGTGTTCATGTTCTAACTATTTTTATATTCAGAGTCAGATATTTATGCTGATCAATATTTTGTCAAGATATTTAAGTTTCGATACAACAATGAAATGTTACGTCTCCGTGAAAAAATATTATTTGAAACTAGTAATTTAAACATAGAATTTTGTACTAATTGTAGGTAATTTAAATTAGTTTTGCAAGAATGTTAGTGGCTATTTCTTATCGTAGAGTTGATTCTACGAGTTGGTAATTGATTTTTAAAATATTCACAAATTGCATAGTGAAATAAGACATCAATTTAATGATTAAATTGGTTTATTTTAGCGCTTATTGGTTCGATGTAATGTCGAATGTTGCAATCGGTTGGTTAAACGCCCCAATACAAAAATGGAAGCGTCAAAAACCTCCATAAGAGGAACTTATGATATTTTTTTATTATTCCTCTTATAAAACTTTTTTTGATATTTATTGATTTTTTTTCTTTTAATTTTATTTGTTGTGTAATGTTGATTTCCTTCATTTCTTATTTTGTATATTTTATTGTGTATGCTATATCAATACGGACTACATTGCATTGCACAACCATGCATCTTTAATGATTTTGTTGACAACAGCAATTCAAAAACTAATTATTATTAAAACGTTAATCTTTGAAACCAATAAATAATATTTTAAAGTTGAACTTAAAGACGACTTTTATTTAAAACTTCTTTTAAAATAATACCTATTTTAGATATTATAGAGGCTGTACCAGCGCCCGAGTAAAGCCGAACGTGAACCGACACTTCACGAACGCAGGTTTCGGCTGAGTCGAATTTTCGGATAATTTTTGGCAGTAACCGAAATCGCGACCGAAATCGTTTATTGGCCGAATCTGGCCGAAACCGAACTCTCGGTCGGTTCGGTAGGTATACCGTAGACCTTTTTCTAAATCTAGAAAATGAAATGAAACAACAAAACGTTAACGTAATAAGTATTGGCGTCCCAAAAATGTCTGTACGTATTGGGAAGATACAAGATACAGTGGAAAAACTTTTAAAATGTTCCTTATTCCTACATTACGGAGTTCATAGTTTAATTATTTTTAGTGAATAATCTTAGAGCTTCATCCTAAATCAAGGTGTGGTATCTTTTCATCCTGCTACATTCTCCAAAAAAACGATTACGTATTTCGCATGAAAAAAAATGCACTGAGAAGTTATTTATATTTTTAAAACTACAACCCGCACTTTTAAGTAAAATGCTAATGAGCAATTTGGTTCTTGGATATACAATTTCCATATTTATATATTTTATTGATACATATAAGTTAAATACATATAAATTGGGTTTTACAATTAGCTAATTTATAACTATACTAGTATGTATTTTATATATATAGCCGCATAGGACTGAAAGACACATAACATGTTTTTTTGTTGTCAGAAGAAGAAATTAAAACACTGTTTAATAGAAATTAAAAGTATTAAAGTTGGTGGAATTAATTTACAAATTTCGGAAGATCAATCCGATACCTACGATAACATTTTCTATATGAGAATTTCCCCACCATGGCTTTGGAATGGTATTATATTTATTTTGTCATTAAAATGAGCATCATCATAGCACTAATGTATATATATATATAACTTATATTTATAACAAATGTATAATATATATATGTCCATAATATACACCAAAATTAGTAAGAAATATATCGAAAAGGAATCGGTGAATGTGCGCCAGAAAAACCTGCATAATTTTATTATGTGGGCAAGTACTCTCCGCTGCGAGGCTAGATGAGAGGTACCTGCTTTGTTTACAATAATTATTATTTACATAGAGAGGCGTCTGCACTACGCAATGCATAGAGCCAAAGAGCGCGTGTGTTTACTGTGTTAATGAAAATCATGACACTTTTCTTTGTTCTCATTAGAACTCCCACTGAATATCTAAATAGAACTCGACGATGCACAACTCCCGCCCTTTAAAGACGTGCAAATATAATAAATAACAACCTTGCAACTTGCAACACCGAGGCTTGATATATGATTGCAAATTATATTCGAATTTCAAATTCAAATTGTAACATCGGTACAAAACCAATACCCTATGGTTTATTGTAATGAATTTAACTATCATATATGTAATTCTGTCAAATGTATTGCAAGTTCAAATAGTGTTTTGAATATTATTATTTATGTATAGTACGTGTGCTCAACAAAGTGTGTGTGCTTCGTTTCATTTCACCGGGATGTTATCCGAAACACTGACGGAATATTATTTCAGTTTAAGGTCACGCTTATCATCAATCATCACCACAACAATAAACAGGTTATGAATGTAATAAACAAAATCATATAACAAATTGTTTTAACGCCAGTTTCACCGGGATATTTCGTATTAATAAATAATAATACAAATTACTGTGGCTCAAAATAATAATAAATTTATTTGAAGCGAAAATAAAAAGTCATATTTTTTATCGGTTTTGTTACACCTGTCAAAATCTGCGCGGGAGAAAGAAAAACTAAAAATGATATTGGATTCTTATTATAAAATTGAAGCACTTAAAAGTGAAGTGAAGGGGATTCCTCCACCAACTTGTTATTATAAGTAAAGCATGGTCGTCATAAAATAAACATTACCTAATAGGATGTATTTATAATCATAGGTTGTTATTGTTAAAGAAGTAATAATGACTAGTAAATGAATGTAGGAGTTCTGCAGTGATCCGGGCAGATTCACGCTGGTTAGCGCCTATTCAGCGTTTTGTCATTTCACTTGATAATATTATTCAGAGGCAAAAGTCAGTGTATCAGCGGACACAGCAAGCATCGAGTATATAATTATAATATAAGCAGTAAGCAGCAAGGCCCATAAACGTGTAGCTATCTACACGCAGGCGGATCTATTTTTAGATCGCGCGGCATACACAAACGTAGCTTTATTTTATACATTATCGCTAACGGCCGAGGTGGGGAGGAGCGCGGGGCAGCCACCAACAAGCAGTGGTCTGTGGGCTTATCGCATTCCTCCCGACATCTCACCTCGGCGGAAAGTTATCTCGCGTATTATTGCCGGCACAACTCACCTAATGTCACCACTAAACACCTCTAGTCGGAGAGCACACCGGGAAAAATAACACTTGAACTAAACTTTTGACAGTTCTTTAGCTTTTGACAGCTGACCGCCATGTTGGATCGTCGCATCCCGCGGGATGTCCATTCACATTCCGAATTCGAATAGCACGATTTTCCGCGTTTTGTGACGCGAACGTTTCTGTTAGCGGGAGCGGAGCGCGCGGCCGTCCGTCACGCTCGGGCATTACGGCCGGACTGTTTGTCGTTTTCGTTTGTCAGCGCTGGCCTGGCCTGGCCTGACTCCCGACTGTTTGCTGCTTGCTGCTTATCAGACGAGACTTGAGACTTGCCTCCTCGCCTGCCAGTTCCTTGGCTCAGAGGGCGCCTCCCCGTCACGCTGGGATTTAGGATTCTACGCTACGTGACTGTGATCTATACAAATTAGCATACTTATTCCAGTGAGAGCCGACTTCGTCTATCCGAGGCTCAATTATTAGGCAATCATTTATCAGGGAGCCGAGAGCGCAAATAGAACAGCACGAGCAGAGGAATTATTTTATCATTATGATAATTGTCTTGATCAAATGCTGTATTTGGAAAATCACTTCACCGTAAAGTTTCTCATCCACATTGTCGTGTTTATTGTTTGATAATTCAACCCACCCATTTAAATAGATTACTTCAAAGCCCGGTACAGTGTTTATTGTTCCCCATTTAGATGATCTACGCGCTGAACAATGAAGATGGAATGAATTAATGTAAATGGACATCGCAATAGCATACTTCCAGTTTCCAGCAATACCGATTTTCCTGGAAAATGAATCTATTATTATTTTCAAGGTTCCTATTGCGGATTAATTTTATACCCCGTAGGTAGGTGTAGGTGCGATGTTTCGAGAAAAATTCGGATGCAGTTACGCGTGGTACCTACCTGCGTAACACATCACTTCAAGCCTACCCCTTTAAATTATGATGAAAGGAGATGGAGAGGAGGCTGGTTGGGATTTACCTACTATTCATATGTAATCACCAAGTACGGCTAAACGCATATTAAGCAACGCTTTGATTATCAGTAGTTGTCTTTCACCAGGGCAGTACTTTGCACTATGGATCGTCTAACAAATATTATCTTAGTAGCATTGAATTTTTTTTTACCCTTTGACATCCCAATGAAAATACTCCATTATATTATTATCTAAACACATACACAATCCTCGAGATGTAAAATAATATTGTTAGGTTGCAGAATCAAAACTTGGTGAAGTGCAAATATTATTTTATTTTACAAATTAGATTGCCAATGTCATATTTGCGGTTCATTCCAGAGTGGAAGGTGCTTTTAGTATCGCCCTGGCAAAAGTCCACTATAATCATAATGTATACTTACGTAAGTCAGACAGCTGTCACAAGTTGTCAACATCTGGCAACAGTGTATAAATGCCACGAAGGCCAAAGCTAAGAGAAAAAAATAAAGAATATCCAATTAGATTTTTACCATTTTTATAGATTTAGGTTGGTTAGTTCAAAATTATCTTTCCATATTGTATTCAGATTTTTTTAACTAAATTGTGTTAACCATGTTCAATGTTCACTAACTACGAGTATATCTGAACAACCAGATACTCCTTAAGTTTCTCCTTTCTACATAGTTTCGTATTTACCTTAAGTGCACGTGAGGCACGAGCCCAAAGGCCCCTGGCCTGAGGGGGGCCCTTAGCTCATAGTACAGTAACAATATATTTTGTTTTTGTTGTTTCCCTGTGTGTTTCTTGCTTTCAAAAGGGGCCCGCTTAGTGAAGGGCCCCCAAACCCAATGAGCTCAGGGCCCCTCTCAAGATGGCCCTGCACCTTGCTCTCCCACCCCACAGCATTGGGACAGCTTTTTTTGCCTAGAGATCGATAGACAATCTTTATTTCCGAGTGATTCACAAATTTGAGAGCCCTTGATTGAATGCACAATATTTTAGTATACGGGCGTGGTATTCGTGCTAAAATCCTTTTAGCGCAGGTAAACATTATTTTGCTGGATCAGTTTCGACCTACAATTACACCCGCTTCATGGCCTTGTTTTAGAGATAAATAAATCTCAGTATCGCCCTAGTAAGAGACTTGAAATAGCTCCACTTTCTCTACCCCATGGGCGTTTTTCTCAGCGACGCAATATTCCAAAATAAGAAAGACTTCCACCAGCCACTGTCGGTAATGAACTAATGATTCTTATTTATTTATTTCTCATGGTCTCCATAAAACCAATATATTTATAAATTAAGAACACATACTGACATTTTTTGCGTGAAACTTTCACCCGCAAGTCTTTACCTATGGTTTCCACGGAGTCTAGCTTTTCTGTATGTGAGTTAGTCTGCTGTAAGCTAGGAGGGCCAGGAGAGTCACCTTCCGCGACTGCCTCCATCCTTCTTGTGCAGTATCACATTCAAAAATTGATTTTCAAAAATTATAACAACTTGTCCATCCCTTAAACATCCAATTGACCCTGAAAAAGGGTCAAAAGTAATTTTTTATAATGTTGAGTGACACAAGTCTATCTATTACAACATTCGCTGCATCGGCATGTCAAACTTCAAGGATGTTTGACTCACCTGCGAGGAACAACATGTGATGTAGTACCTACTTAACTGAGATTAGTCACAGATACCAATCACCAATGATTGTACCTACTCGGATTAACGTGCAATATGCACGGTTTTTAGCTTTTACTAACGTAAAAGATTTATCTAAGGTTATTCTTTTGCGGTAGTCCATAAGATCAGAAACAAAGTGTTCCCATTTCACCCGCTTTGGATAGAATGATAGAACATGTTATCACTCCCCGTGTTTATAAAATCCATCGTGAGGCAAGACTACCATTTTTAGACACCAATAAAGAGGTAAAAAATAATAGTAAGACGTTGTAGATGGATGACACCAATGTGTGAACCAAAATGGCAATGGAGCGGCTGAAGGGTTTCGAAGATGTCAGAAAAGGGTTCGGATTGCTTGTCGCCCAATTTCAGCACAAACCAGGCACACTACGCTTCTTCACACAGAAGACAACAACACTAATGCAGCAAATAACTCATCAAATCGCCTGATCACAATATATTTCCACTACGAAAAATTATTACACTTAGACATTCTTTGCTAACATACAAAACTAATTTAGTAAATTTTTTTGAAATTAAAATCATTTTTAAACTACTTACACTCAATTTTTCATGAAATGTTAAAAGCCACGGACGTTCTGATCATCTGTATACAAACTCAATTATTTCTAATCTGTAAATAGAATAAAACAAAGTCACTATCCTCGTCTGTCTATTTGTGCGCTTAGTTCTTCTAAATTATGCAACTGAGTTTGATAGGGTTTTCACTATCATTTAGAGAATATATCTTCCGGAAGGTTTATATATAATACATGGATATTAAATTTATTGAAAGTAGAGAAAATTCGAGCAACGCCGGGTACACGTCAGATAGTTAATAAGAGAGGCATATAAATACAATATTGGATTGAATCACCTTTACAATATTATCTGTCCTTTCTTGAAAGAATTGAGTTTTTATACGGACAAATTTTATTTTATTCTTTCAAAAGAAGCATACAGATACAATATTGGATTGAATCACCGATAAAATATTGTATTTATATGCCTTTCTTGAAAGAATTGAGTTTTTATACGTACAAAACTATTTATACATATTCAAATTGCATATGTGCGTGCGCAAACAAATAATTTGTTTTGATATTTCAAAGCATAACTTGCAAAAGTGTATTTTAATAAAAATAATTTAGGCTCCGTAGTAAGCGTTGAAAATAGTTTAAAAGGGAGATATGTAAATACGTGTGTTATAGGGAGTGCGCTAATATTTAAAAAAATTATAATTATTAAGTGAAAATGGTTAAAATGTTTAATAAAACACGACTCGTTTGAAATAGAACAAAAATCTCTCGATAGATACTTAAGTTTCAATTAAAGATACACTGTAAATTTTTTCATACCTACGGCATATTAAATAACAGACAAACAAACACGTGTTTTTAGTAATTTTCGGAGCATACTTTGCGATTTTTTTCTATGTAGGGAATTTCATGTAATTACCGTTTAAGCTGTATAAATGTTTAAATATTATCTTTAAAAACAACATATTTTTTAGAAACTTATAAACTTAATATGTTAAGGCGATGCCATACGTAGTAATGCAAAATCATGTGTTTTTGGTTTGAAAATTTGGTCGCCTAGAAATGTTTCAGATGCTTTAATTAAATACTGCGAGTAGAATACACGTTGGCCTTTGAAATAATCGAGTATTTTTTAGATAAGTCTTTTTATAAGCCCAGAAAAAAATAATGTAAAAGCCTATGAAAACTGCTTTAAAGTTCGAAATCTCCTACTTACGAACTCATTTTCAGTTATATTCTATTTTAAGTTATTTATAAAATGATCGAAAAAAAATTAAATATTTGTGCCTGAACATCCACAAAATAAAATAAAAGGCACTTTTCGGCCATGTTTTTTTCTTGCATAAATCAAAACAGGCGGATGGTGTTAAGCGGGAATTTAAACCTTATCGCTATCTACGTAAGGGTTGTTATTGATATCGGCTCAATTTAAAATATTACACGACGTAGTGCATCGCCTTAAATAGAAATGTGTTATGAATCGGTAAAAATTCAGAATGCGGGGCAACCGATGATTACAACCATAAAAAAATGCGTATAAGTAGTTTAAAAATGATTAATATAGCCCTAAAACATTTACTAAATTAAATGTTCACATGTAGCAAAAACTTTGTTTTTAATACCACTTTATTGAATATATTTTTAATAAATAAAAACCAACCGGTTTCGGTTCACTCCGAACCTGAGTTAAATAAAAATATATTGTGTTTGTATATAAGCAATATTTTTTTTATATAACCTTAATAAAGGTTAAGTGTGAACCGAAACCGCTTGGTTTTATATAATAAAAATATATACAATACAAAGTTATTTTATTCCAATTATTATTATTTATTAAATTAGTTTTGTATGTAAGCAAAAATTATTGTAATAATTTATTAGTGGGTATGATGTTGTAATTAATTAATGGGTATATGTTGTGATCAGCCTTTTACAGTTCGTAATCATGTTATTCTTGATTTCAAATTTATCTTTATCTCTCCTCGCACTTTTTTCCTACTTAATATTTTTTTATGTAATTCTGATACCTTTACTACTCTCATTCCAGACGAAATTAATAAGAAGTACTTCATTATCGATTTTAATAAAATATACCTTTTGTTTTATGCCTAAATAAATAACTAAACACGTAGATAAAAAGCTTGCAGATAAGAAAAAGATTTTGAAAAATCATAATTGTTACTGCATGTAGAATTAATTTGTAGAAGGCTTGTTTTTTTTTCATTGCACATCAATATTATAGGCACTGCATTACTGCATTGCCATTCTCAGTTCTCAGTGCTGTGAAGTCGATTCGCGGGTTCAACGAAATCTCACGTAAATGACTCAACAGCTTTTGTCGTAAGTTAATAATAAAGTGGTATATGAAATTCGATAAATGATTTAAGGGGGTGACAGATTACGCTATAAGTTCAGAGCGTTTTATATAACTCCATATTGCTCGCCATACAATCCCATACAGAGGTGTTACACCTAAAAAGATAATGTGTTATCTTGTTAAGTGTGGGCGTGGCGACGATATGCGCTGTGATATGCTAGCCATGCGATATTTGAAAATTATCTCCTACCTACGGCAGGAGAAGGGGTCAGAACAATTTACGGAGCTCCGTAATTACGCGGCTGTCATCTGTCAAAGTGACAGATCCCATACAAAGAAATGATATTCCGCGGAAGTCCCCCAATTGATCTAACCCCCTTTCCTGATGAAGATTATATCCTACCAAGATTATATTATACATAATACGTACATGTCATGCCCAAATTATGCGCGCATAATACAGCGTAATGTGTTTAAAGCTTTAAATTAAATCAATGAAGTTATCATGAAAATACCTGCATGCCGTAGATGACGTTTTTCATTGTTTTGCTAGGTGGGGGCAGCTCAGCGCGATGCCTGTGACAGACCACGCTATATTCTTGTGGCTTAGCCTATTACCCATTGGGAATGTATGGCGAGCGATATGCTGAAATAGGCCAAGCCATGAGAGTATAGCGCAAGTCTGCTGGCTCCATTAAACACGCTTCACGTGAACGAAACGTATGATCCAGCATAAACGCGCTTAATTTCAGAAAACAAACCCCAAATGTAAAACAACAACTACCGTTTTTTTTTTATTTTCATTAATAAAAGAGCCATTAATACGGTACAGAAAGCCAGGTCTTCTGATGGCAGATCTTTAGGCAGACTGAGATAATGTGCTGGAGAGAAAAGCAATAGTTCATCAACCACGGGGGAGGCTCACGCTCTATAATAGTTGAATGGTATTTCTAAAGGCAGCGTTTAGGTAGGTACGTCCTAAACGTACAAGTGCTTTCTAAGGCGTATTGTCATAGCCAAATCGGCAGCACGAACTCGCACTGAAGACAATTAAATGCTCTCTCCAATTGTCAAATATTTTCTTGACTGGCTGAAAACGAACTCCGTAGCAGAGCGAAACTCCGGACCCAGGGGTCACGAACTTGAAACCTAGTGCGGGCACGTGTTTACAGATGTATCAGCGACCTACCCCAAGGATTTTAACCAGTTATTCCTGAGCATATTTGGGGTAAAACATGTAGACGTCTTTTAAGGTGACACAATACCCTGATAACGGGATTTGTCCCGACGACATTTTAATTATTTCTGATGTACGTATTACTAAAATCTCATTTTTTTCTAGAGGGATTCCCAGGGATGCAAGTTATTTATATTTAAGATTAATAAAAATAGGACCTTACCATTAAATATCTTATGTAAAACGGTTTGCAAATTTTATAAAACGTTTTTGAACTATAAGATGAGCGGAAAGCACCAGTTTTTTTGTTTTTGTTTTTGTAGACGATGAATTAGTTACTTCCTGAGGAATCCCTCTAGAAAAATTTGAGATTTTATTAATGTATTCATAAGAATTAATTAAAATATTCCACTAGGAAATATCCAATTTCTGTCCCGCTAAAGCAAACTCCGCTGTACGTTACTTCAATACTCGCGGCGCACCTAACTGTATTCGTCTGCAGGTCTTCAAGTACTTACAGCGTTATACTTCAGTCACGGCCACAGCTTCAGCCGGAAAGGTCGTGTGACTCCCGGCCCGACTGTCCAGTGACTTCTTTTACGTATTTTTTTATTTAATCAAACGATTACTTTTAAATCTATTAATGAAATTTTCTGTTATAATTTGACTTCTTCCACAAATAAGTAAAGGTTTTTTGTATGTTTCACCAACATAAAAGAAAACATTATTTTTTAGAAATAATTTGTATTTTGAATGTGCACGTTTCTGAGAAATTTGAATAAAATATATGAAAACAGTTTATTTTGTACAATTTATTTTAATTCTTAAGTTTCTTTTTTTTAATAGTTAAATATTGCCTTAAATATTTTTTCCAATAAAAAGTTCCGCTCTTATGTGTGATTGTTATTTGTAATTGTCACGTGTAAAAATTATTATAAAGTAGAACTTTTTTTCATATAAAAGGTATTTTTATATGAAAAAAATAAAAATTAAGTAAATTTAATAATTATAAATAATGTACACATTTTCTTTTAAAAAAAAATATTAATAATTTTATAAAAAATTGTAAATTATTGTGAAGTCTGAATTCTAAAACATGTCATAAACCTAGTATAATATTTTAACAAAAAAATTCTTTACTTTAAATTTCAAAATTGGAACTGATTTGTCAAGCATTCACACCGGTCTGCACTAGAGTGAGAAATAACACGAAGCGACCGGCATAAAACTTTTGAAATTGGAAAGTTCTTTTTCCATAAAACAAAAAATTAACATCGAAAGTTTTTCTCCATACAGACAAGACATATATTACCTTAAAGAACCTTAAGTCATTCGAATTTTAAAAAGAGTTATTCAACATTTAAATTGTACAATCGTGTAGATTGTTAAATCATTTATTTTAGATATAATTGTACAATTATCTTCCCAAGTTACTGCACTTTGGTTAAAATGATTTTCAAATTTAAGGTAAAATTCAACCAAGTAATAGTAAATGTCTTTGATGATTACTTACGTTTCAGTTAAATATGGGAAAACAGAAGACAAAGACATATACATATATATACGCACTCGATAAACTTCCAGCGTTTCCTGAGCTTATTCAATTTGGAGTATAAGAAGTAGATTCATTTTGGTTTCCGATGACATATTTTTTCTACTTCAATAGAAAAACAAAGCATTGGACGGTGAAGGTCTGGGCGGGCGTCACCGAAGATCAAAAACTTATAATTTTGATATCAAAATACTGATAGAAAATTTTACCCTTTAACTCCCACCTATGTATTGTAAGTTCCTCCCGTCCCACAATGAGTTATATAACTCATCGGGATTCCTCTAGCACAAGGCTGTCCAACCTTTTTAACAGTTGGGCAAAATTGATAATTTAAAAGTCACTGGCGGGCCACTGACTACTGACGGTTCCTATTTTTGTTACCTATGCTTTTTAATGTCTTATTTTATGCGACAAACAAATTAATAAACATATTGAAATTTTATTGTCGTTTATTGAAATAATAAAATAAATAGCATCTACTGCCAAATAACGAAACAACATTTTATGTAACAAAAATCTAAATCCAAGTAATTGGTACAATCGTTGTGATTTCTGACATTGTTATTGAGCTTCTCTTTCAAATCTTTGAGTATGGGAAAAAGGTCTATATTTTCGTTGGCTAAACATAGTCGGAAGTGAACAATCTTTGCCTTGTAATTTGAGATTTAAAATATTGAGATAATTGTTGATGTCAACAAGAAATGCAAGATCACTCAACCAGTACTTATTCTTGAGTAAATCGCTTTCCAAAGGTAACGCCCCTTTTTCTTCTAAAAATTCCAACACCTGCTCCCTCAAGATGAAGAAATGTTTTAACATTTGTTTGTGAAATGTTTTAACAAATGTTTTAACATTGAAAAAAGCGTTTGATAGAGTTAATCATAATAAACTGATTAGAAAACTCAATAATATAGGAATTAAAAATAATTGTCTGTCACAAATTAACAAATTATTTACTTGATCGCAGACAATGTACAAAAATTGGTGATATTATTAGTAAACCAGAATCTGTGAGACATGGGGTTCCACAAGGAACAGTTATCGGTCCGTTATTGTTCCTAATCTATATCAATGATCTGTGTAATATCAGTATTCCGGGAAAACTATTATCGTATGCTGATGATACTGCAATCACAGTCGATGGTAAATTTTGGAAAGAAGTCTCTGAAAATGCAAATAAGTGCACACCCATTGTCAAAGAATGGCTAAACCAAAACCTTCTAACTCTGAACTATGAAAAAATCTATTTATATTCCATTTTATAATACCAAAAGGACGGCACCCTTAACTCACCTAAATATAAGGTGTTGTGTATAAAGCTTCGGGCTTTTAGACACAGATGGCAGTGCTCTTAGTTTTAACCTCCGACGACAGAGGGCGTCTCAGCTTTAGGTGAGGATTCATTTGGAATCCCTCTGGCAGATCGAATCTAGCTAGTTCCGAGAAAGGTTGACCAACGCGGTTGTATTGTACACGCGATATTAATAAACCAGTTAATAACAAGTAACCTATATTATTATATCTTCCATCCAAGGAGTGTTGGAAGACTGTGGCAAGAAGTCCACGGCTGACTACCCTGAAGGGTAGAACATCACAGCTGGCGCAGCCGGTTTATCATCACAGCTGGCGCAGTCGAAAGGATAACTGGAGAATTTTTTTTTTGTTGTCACACGGCAGCAAAATTTTGTCAACCGGGAACGTGAGGGCTAAGTCACGGGGTGACTTTCAATAGTGTTTTCCTTCGTGGAGAAGGGAGACAAGATTATCCAGGGCCGTGGAGGCCTAGGATCGACGATTTCTGTTCTAGGAATTAAGAGGCAATTTACCAGAGGACCATTTTAACAAAGGAAACCAAAGGAGGACCATTGCCAAGGCGAGCGGTGGACCTATTTGGAACAATAAAACATTGCCAGGACGTGCGGTGTTTGCAGCATCTATCTACTGCCAAGGCGAGCGGTGGTTAATAACAACTTTTGAAGGATTTTCTGGAAGATTGGCGGCGGAAAGAAGAGTTCCTGAGTTAAGTAGTTGTTTTTTTTGTTGGAGGTTATTGTTCCGGGTTTTGTTTTTTTTCTTGTGTGTTTTTATTGTGGTCTGTGCTTCGTGTAGATATGGAATCGGGAAGAATTCCGAGTTTTAATCATCTCGAGGGAGATTGGTTCGTGTTTAAGCTTCGTCTAGAACAGTTTTTCGTTATAAATGATGAGATTAACGCGGATAAAAAAAGGGCGTTTCTGTTAAATCTTTTGGAGCCGGATACACTCTCTTTGTTGATAAATTTGTGTTTTCCACTTAGAGTTACGGACGTATCATTTGAAAAATTATGGGCACTTCTTGAAAAACATTGCAGTAAAAAGCGTTCAGTATTCAAAGAACGCGAAGTATTTTTTTCAGCAAGACAAGAGGCGGGCGAATCCATTAAAGATTTTGGGGTTAGATTACGGTCTTTGTCAACGTATTGTGAATTTGAAGCTAGGTTGGAGAAAAATTTAGTAGATATGTTTGCCATTGGATTATTACCGGGTCGCATTAAAGACAAGATTTACTTGGAAGGGCTGAAATTGTCACTTAGCGAACTAGAGGAAATAGCTAATAGTATGTCAGTTTTAGACGTTCCAAATAATTCAGTTAAATCAGAGGTTAACATCATCAGTAAGAATTCTAGCAATAGGCATTTTTCTAAGGGCAATAAACAAAAGTTTGCCGCGAGTTCATCTGTAAACAAATCGACGTATACAGTACCATCGGGTGCGAAAACCTAGTGCCGAATTTGCAAGAAAACGGGCCATTGTACTAATTCATGCAAATTTCGCAATGCGAGATGCTACAAATGCAATGAAGTAGGTCATCTGCAAAAATATTGTGTGAATAATAACTTTTCAAATAGTGTAAATCCAATTGTTGAGGATTTTTGTTGTAATAATCATGTGATAGCTTCAATAAAACCGTTCACAGCAGACATTATAATTAACGACAAGCATTTTAGAGCGATGGTCGATTCGGGATCTTCGTTAAGTGTAATGCAGGAAGAAATCTTTAAGCGTCATTTTGGTTCATTAAAATTATTGGCGGATAACCGTATCATTACTGGGTACGCAGGGAATCCTTTGAAAGTTATTGGCAAAGTTATTTTTGACGTGAAGTTCAAAAATAAAAACAATAATGTTACATTTATAATTGTTGCGGGAGGTTCAGATCTAATTGTAGGTAGAGATTTCATGGATATTTTTGGGTTAGAAATCGCTTCAGTACAAAATACAATTAATTCGGTGGACCCTGAAGAGGAATATAAGGATTATTTATCGCGTTTGCCGTTGGAAAACTCAGAGGAAAAATCGGTAGACGATCTAGGTTCCGATTTCATAGGCTATATAGAAAAGTGTGAACACTTAGATGTAAAGCGTATAGTCGCAGCGACAGGCTCAGACTCAGAAATTCAAGGAATTTTAGGGCATCTTCGTAGAGGTTGGCCCAAGTGGGTAAATCGCGATAGTTTTTTATGGAAATTCTGGATGAAAAGGAATGAATTATCTATTGAAAATGATTGTTTGTTTTGGCAACATAGAATTATAATTCCAAGTTCGCTTCAGAGTAAAGTTTTAGATTTGTTACACAGATCGCATTTGGGCATTGTAAAAATGAAGGGATTAGCCAAAGGTTATTTTTGGTGGCCGTCAATGAACAAGGACTTAGAGAAAATCGTTCAAAGTTGCAAAGATTGTGCAGCAGTTAGGCCGTTACCACCTAAGAGTCATTTATCAGTCTGGCCTAATTCAGGATCAGCATGGAAGAGGCTGCATCTGGATTATTGTGGGCCAATTTCGGGGAAAATGTTTTTAGTTATTTGCGACGCTTTCTCAAAATGGGTAGATTGTGTGGAAATACCGAAAGCAGACTCAAGTCATACGATTAATGAGTTGAAGAGAATTTTTTCAAATTTTGGGTACCCGGACTGTATTGTAACTGATAATGGAACCGTTTTTACTAGTCAGGAGTTCAAAGATTTCTTAGAGTATAATAATATTGAGTTTTTAACAACGCCAGTGCGTCATCCCCAAAGCAATGGGCAGGCAGAAAACTCGGTAAAAACAGTGAAGAATTTTTTAAAGAAAATTCTTGTTAATAACGTATTTAAGTCAAATTACAGAGATAGATTATATGAATTTTTAAGTGATTATAGAAATATTCCACATTCCACAACTGGAATTGAACCCTCAGTGCTAATGTTTGGTAGGAGATTAAAATCAACCTTTAGTAGCCTTTTACCTAAAAGTTTTGAAGGAAACGTAGCAACCTCGACAGAGAATTTAGCGAATGCGAATATTATTAAAGGTCAAGAAAATCAGTTTAGGAATTTCGGGGGGGTTGTTTGTAGAAGTTTTCAGATAGGTCAGAAGTGTTTAGCGAGAGACTTCAGACAAGTGAATAAATGTTCTTGGGCAAAAGGAATTGTTAAAAAAAGACTGGGAAAAAAACTGTATATTATTAAAATTGTGGGGACACAGATGTCGTGGAAAAGGCATATTGATCAACTGAGAGGATGTCCGCAGCATAGAGAGGAAGAGGCAGAGAGTGAACCTTTCGCGTCTGATATGACGAAATGCTGGGCAGATGAGGTTGACACGTCACTCCTTTTGAGAGATTTTAACCGGTGTTCTCTTGATTTCAGCTCTCCAGGGAGAAACAGAAGCCCACCACAAAATGAACCAGCACCATGGGCAGGACGACTTCGTCCCAGACGTCTTTGAAATGACCTCCAGGGAAAGAATCAGCTACTTATAGAGTCAACATCTTTTTGGAGTAGAGTCAGTGCTTAATGAATTATTTAATTTTGTGTGTAATGATATATTTTCAAATATTTAGTTCTTGGTTTTAATAATATTGATTTTAGTGACATCTGTTTGCGATTGTATAGATTCGTGATTTTAAAAATAATACTGTAACAATGAAATATCGTAGATAGGTTTCTAGTTAGCAAGGGGAAGATGTTGTGTATAAAGCTTCGGGCTTTTAGACACAGATGGCAGTGCTCTTAGTTTTAACCTCCGACGACAGAGGGCGTCTCAGCTTTAGGTGAGGATTCATTTGGAATCCCTCTGGCAGATCGAATCTAGCTAGTTCCGAGAAAGGTTGACCAACGCGGTTGTATTGTACACGCGATATTAATAAACCAGTTAATAACAAGTAACCTATATTATTATATCTTCCATCCAAGGAGTGTTGGAAGACTGTGGCAAGAAGTCCACGGCTGACTACCCTGAAAGGTAGAACATCACATAAGGTTTCACAACAATACTTGCAACCCTGTCTCGTGTTCTAACTGTGTAGAAATGAATTCGGGGAACACAGTTAAATACCTAGGAATTACTATAGACAGCCGACTAAAATGGACAAATCACGTAGAAAAGCTTGTAAATAAACTTAGGTATTTAACTTACATTTTTAAACGATTAAATAACATAGTTGATATCAAAAGAATGAAACTGATTTATCATGCATTGGTACAATCATCAATATCTTATGGAATAATTGGATGGGGGGGTATCTATAATAATCACATTAAGCCGCTAGAAATAGCTCAAAAATTAATACTAAAAATAATGTTGCAAAAAGATGTTACCTACCCCTCCGTGCAATTATTTCAAGAAGCTAAACTCTTAGATACAAGAAAAATTTACTTTATGCAATGTCTGAAATATATATTTTCACGAAATGTACATTTTACAAAATCGAAAATCGTTCTAGCAGTAGAGTAAATAATGCATATGAGGTTCCAATATGCAAAACTATGCTTGCGCAGAGACATGCTTTTTTCATTGCCCCAAAAATCTACAATGCACTCTATCAGACTATAGAAATTAGATCTAAAAATATATCGTCTTACAGCATATACAAAAATGTAATAAAGACTTGGATCACTACCATTGACACAAATACTTACCTGCTATAACATCCTACCTTTTGTAAATTTACAAATCCTTATTTTTTCTATTTTTTAACCTTTATTTCTTCATTATAATTTTGTAAAAACGGAATTATTTGTTTTATAAACTGCACTAAACAAAATAAGTATACCCACGAACTGACGATGCCTATGTGGGATTTTTTTTTGGTATATATGCATACTATTCTATTATATTTTTTATTTAATTGTATCATTTTATTTTTCTTATCTTAAAGCTACCTTTTTTATTTTTTATAGTACCTTCTTTACCTGTGAATGAAATGCTTTTTGTAATACTATAATAATTTTAATAATGTAATACTTGTTTTTGTAATACTTAATTTTTGTAATTATATTTTTATGCATGTAACAAAAGAAAATTATTAATAAAAAATAAAAAAAATAAAAAATAAAAAACATGTTGCCCCTTGAAAGCCATCGCAAAGCGCAATACAGTTGTAACCACAGACATAGGAATTAATAGACGAGAAGATATGGGCGAGGGGTAAAATCAACTGTTGAAGAACGAAGGGAGTGAAGCTGACTGTGATTCGTCAATAAATCAATCTGACAGTAAATAGGCATCTCGCATTATAATATCACCATTTACTTCTTAAAAGTAAAATCTGCTTTGAATGAATAGACATTTTTACATGGGAGCGCAAATTACTCGCCACGTTATGAACAAATTTGCGAAGTCCAAATTCGGCAAAGTAAGGCAGCTTCTATTTTCAGAGTCGTAGTTAGTTTCAGAGTATTTAGTTAAGACACTTTTATAAATGTTCATAATTTACTTCCCAGCAACCAACCAGCTTTGTGTTTCGCGTCCAGACGTTTCTCGATGTGATAGTAACAACTGATTCATATTATACGATGTGAATATGCTTAAAATAAAGTAAAATAATGCTTATATATGGAATGTAATACGACAATTGGGTTTATTCTCTTTTTTCACATCTATTTTTACCAGTTTTCATAGTACAAGTCAAAATTTTGCCGTGTTATTTAGTAAAATGAACCGATGATGCCTCGACCATAGTTCGCACAAGAATGATGACGTCACGTTTTCAAATTTCATTTGAGGCCATACTCGAGCCCAGCCGGCTCAATGGAACCGGTATGGGGAGTGGGGATAATACGCTTTTAATCACTTAGGGCAGGTCTACTAATATTCATATGTCTATGGTTGTAACTCTCCAAATTCGCTGATTTCTTCTTCAAATAAAACTCTGAATTGACGTCTGTGAAGAGCTTTTGAATTATTTAATTTATGTAGCGTACTACCGGATCCATTATATCATTCAACTTTATGTCCTTTGCACACAACGCCTCCTGGTGGATGATGCAACGATATGAAAATATTTTTCGATCCAAGTAATTTTCAAATTAGCGGGTATTTTGAAAATGGTTAACGCGGGCCGCTTATAATTCGTTGACGGGCCATACATAATATGGCCCGCGGGCCTGGGGTTGGGCAGCCTTGCTCTAGCAAGAAAAAAAGAAAATTAATTAAATCTAAAATCTGAGATGTAAAATTAACTGTAATGTTAAAACTATTTTTTTTGTAAAGGTTTTATTAGTAAAAATATTATATTTTTCTATTTTTGTACTGTTTCGTACGTGAAACTTATAATTTCGACATCAAAATACAAATGTAAAATTGTACTTATTAACTCCCATCTATGTATTATAAGTTCCTCCCGTCTTACAATGAGTTTTTTAACTCATCGGGATTGCTCTAGCAAGAGAGTACGCAAATTAGTAAATTACGCCGTCTCATAAACCTTTGCAAATAGAAGGAAAAACCTACAAATTTCAGATAGTGAAAAATACCTGGGACTTCATATCGATAAACACTTATCTTTTAAACACCACATACAAAAAGTAAAAGAAAAAATTATCCCACTAATTGGTGTATTTGGTAGAATAGCCCATCTTCTACCAATACAAGTAAAGAGGGGATTATACTTTAGTTTAATTCAATCCCACCTAAATTATCTCATAGAAATATGGGGAAACACAAACATCACATATCTAAACGAAATTCAAATAATACAAAACAAAGTTATAAAAAAACTTTTTAACTATAGACCAGATACCCCCACCAAAAGAGTATACCAAGAAACTAACTTACTTAAAATTAGAAAACTGTACGAATACAACATATGCTTATTAATTCACAAAATCCAAAATGGCCTCATACACACAAATACTTCATTTATGAAAACATCACAAGTACATGACCACCACACAAGACAACACAATAAATTATACACAAATTCAGCAAAGACAGAGTGTGGTAAAAGAAACATAGGCCATGAGGGTGTAAATAAATATATAATCTCCTTCCTGATAGCCTGACAACCGTAAATAGAATAAATATATTTAAGAAAAAACTGTTTGCCCTCAAGATCAATGAGCAAAACCAAAATGCTCTTACTTAAGAAAAATATGTTACTTAGGTAGTAAACCATAATTATTTATATAAATATTATTATTGTTTTTAATCAATGTACACTTAAGTTAACAAAGCGAAATATGTATTTCTTTTAACTTAATAAATAACTAAAAAAAAAAATAAAGAAAAAAAAATAACCAAAAAAGGATTTGCAATTTATGATTATTTGGGATCCCATACATGCTGCAAATGATTATATACTGTACGTAGATACCACGAATTTCAAAACACCATGCAAATTATGCAATTCATTAACTAATGCCAACAATAATGATAATTATTATTATCGTTTAAAATTTATATTTATAAAACTTGTCCGTGTAAAATCAAACCATGTCACACTGTGCGATAATGGCGCGCAAATGAAATGTTTCGGTCTCTAGCTCCTCCCACTTGAAGGGCGTCAACTCTTAAAAACAATGGTCGGAAACGCCCATAAATGATATTTTTTTGAAGTCTTATTTCGCCTTTACTGAACGATGATATATTTTCTCAATTAACAAAAACATATTTTGTATCTACGATATAAAACCTATGACAGTCTCCGTGGTCAAGGGGTAAGGCTCTAGATACAATTTGGGAGGCGGGTTTGGGTACCTCCGCCCCAGAACCATTTATTGGATAACCAACACATCTGCCGTAGGTCACCCCAAGTGGTTTGCTACGTTTGGTATTTAGCAGGGGTGCCCGGGTTCATCGGGTGAGGTGTGATCAGGATGAGCCTGCCCACGGAAGAGGCTGGTTTGGGGAGACCCTTTTACCTCTTCAACTGGTTTCTCTTGACCCATCGCCTTGCGCCGCAGCGGGAGGGATAGATCAATTGTCCGTCACTCCTGGACACACTGAGCCCTAGATTCACACCCACACCCCACCTATAATTCACAATCCTTTTACCTTCACAAATCTTCCTCTCCTTCCATTCCTTCAGAAGACCCTCCACACAGCATCCACAAAGATGACATAGGCCCTGTGTTATATTTAAAAAAGACGAGCAATCCGGAGGTCGCGGGTTCAAATCCCGGCGGCGTATTTACAAAACCATCTAGAAACCCTATACCATTTCAGTCGTTATTATTAGGGTTTATTGCGCTAAATCATCTTCACTCTTTACCGTTTCAATCACGGTGATGACAGTAGTAGATTATGTATTGTTGTATGTTGTATCTATCGTCTATACCTACTACTTCAGTATTGGTAACAGACTATAATACCATCAGGCCGTTTCTTCACGAGGGTAGGCAGAGAGAATGGATCGCCAAACAATTCGGTCTTGGCACACACTGCTCGCTTCAATCACACCCATACATCGTGCCATGCATCCAAGTCATGGCAACGGATTATAATGCCATCAGGTCATTTCTTCACAGGGTTAGGCAGAGAGGATGGATCGCCAAACAACTCGGTCTTGGCACACACTGCTCGCTTCAATCACATCCATACATCGTGCCATGCATCTAAGTCATGGCAACGGATGATAATACCATCAGGCCTTTTCTCCGCAGGGGTAGACAGAGAGGATGGACCGACAAACAACTCGGTCTTGGCACACGCTGCTCGCTTCAATCACAACCATACATCGTGTCATGTATGCAAGTCATTACAAGCCGCAACTGAAACGGAATTTATAAAAAACGTTTTAGTTTTTTTGTAAATACGCATGCACGCGAGCGCAACAAAATTTTATGTTATAAAATTGTGTTATAACACAATTCATTAATTATATTTGTGGCACGTTCCAGAGTGGAAGATAATATCAGTATCGCCTTGATGGAATACCACCATTCAGAATTCCCCTTCCCCTTCCCAACACCTTCAGCCTCATAACATACCCCAACTGTTGTGCGGTATTCACATAAAAGTTCATAATATTAATGGATTCGAGGTTCTATCGCAATGACTTGTTATTATTAAGAAGTCACGACCTGACAACTGTAATTTACCAGCTTGTAATACAAACGACTGAATGATCATTTAATGGCTATGGCATCCTGCAGCTAATGGCCGATCCGATCCAATGACTTGGGGTAGGTCAGTTCTATTAGACATTATACCAGAGGTTATCAACCTTTTTGGGTCCATTGCCCACTTTCCAAGCAGGTATATATTTTTTTCAGCGCCCCCCCCCCCCCTTTCAATAAAGATCTCAACCACAGACAAATTGATAGACCAGCTAATCAGAGGCGGAGAAGCCGTCTCCCTTTCTGTGATTTGTCAATAAATTAATCTGACAGTATACAGGCAACTCGCATTGTAATATCACTACTCAGTCCTCAAAAATAAAAACTGATTACGAATTACTAGTCCTTTTTACAATTGCGCGCAAATTGTTGGCCTTGTAAAAAAATTTACCTACAAATCCCAAATCGGGTAAACAAAAGTTCGGGCTTGTTTCCAGAATTGAATATTTTGCTACACTATTTAGTTTATAAATGTGTTATAATTTAACCAGCTCGCTCATTTTTTGCGTCGCTACACCAGGCGGTTTGTTTAAAAACGAACATTCAGATCCTGCGTAGAAAAGTCCCACAATGTAATCCGCTGCAGACCTAATTTTGCTTTTCTGCACAGGATCTGTTTATTTCAATGTGCGCTCTTCGGCGGTCGGTGTAGAATTGACATCAAGCATTTTCTAACCCTAATTTCCTAACATTTTCTAGCACGTCAAAATGATACTCAGATTTCATGTTAGGGCAAGTCTATCAATTTGGATGACTATGATCTCAACAAGAAAGGGCTGAATTATCTACAGCGTTTAGGTAGACGACACATTACGCAACACGCATCATGGCTTAGCCAATTTCAGCATATTATTCGCCATATATTACCAATGGGAATGTATGGCGAGCGATATGTCGAAATAGGCCAAGCCACGAAACTATAAACGCTTACAGCGTGGTCTGTCACAGGCTTTATGTTTATAAAAATTAAGTGCACAAAGTATGCACATCGCCCACCAAATCATATAAAATAGCCGCCGCGCCGTAGCGCTTATAATTCTTGATCGCCCTGCAAGTTAAATCACCCATTTGTGGACGATATTATATTGCCCATGTTGGGAACCACTGTATTAGACAGTGCGCTAGACTGGTAATGTTTGAAGCCCCATCACCCGTACAAATAATTAGATAAGACGCTTTGAGACGGGAGCGAAAAAACCATTTCAACCACATAACAGATCTTCATTATTTCATCGAAATATTTAAACATTTGTACACAAATTCTTTAGTTTGTAGTAGGTCAGTAAGTAGAAGGTGCTTTTTATATTGTTACCTACGATTCCTACACAAAATCTGGGTTGTAAAACTGCGATTAGTAGGTTTAAATTAGTGATATCTGTCAAGATCTGGCAACATTATGTAAACGACATGTAGGCATTAAAAAAAACTAACAATATCTACCGGCTTTTTTCATAACTACTCGAAAAATAACACTAAACGTCTAAATGGAATCTTAACAGAGTCATAGTTGATTTATGGTCAAAGACTAACTATTCGTGATTTGCATGATTTAAAAAAATTATTTGAGATGAAATTTCAAGAAACAGATAACATCTTTTGGTAGACATAAGTAGTCATCACATTATATGCATTTTGTGCGAGATGGCTTTGAACATACCTCTAGTCATATAATATACCCAGCTAAATAATATTTTCAAGTAGCTAGCCATGCTCCCAACCGATCGAGTCCAGTCCCAAACCTATAGAAGCATTTGCACCATCCCAAATTTCACAATAAGGAAGTTGAGTAAAAAATATTTTGACTTATAAAAAATATGTTCATGTAGATCAAAAAATATCGATTCTAAATATATTTCTATATTATTATTCTTAGAATTAGTTAAACGTTCTTGAAAAAGCATTAAATAGCAATAAACTGAATACGCTCCACGATTGGTCGAAAGAATTCTGACGTCACATGTGTCGTGGCTAGTATATCACCGCAATGTCTATGGTGCATCTCTTTCTATTACATGAGAGATGGTCGGTTTAGATGAGATAGGTGTATAGGCCAAACGTTTATTTGGGCCAAATCACAGCCGGTCGTGGAGTTAAAGCTTCCAAGTAAGTATATCAAATTATTAATTGTGTTCATTTGTACGTTACGATAAATATAATACATTTTTACAGTATAATAATCATTGCGTATCTACCCATCTGACATTTCGCCATAACCACTAGTTTTGTGCAGGTATATTTATTGATTTCGCATGACATGATAATTATTCTCTACTCATTATAATATATATTATAATGTGGTGATGGCTTTTAAATATTTCATCTTTTGTTTACCATATATTAAGGCACTGCTGAAAACCAGCTGCATTCCCGGAGAAACCCCTTTGTCAATAGGATCTATGTGAAAAAAATAGCTCCCATCTATTGTCAAATATTTATGTAGGTATTTGTTGTTATTATTATATTAAATGGATTTCTAAAAATACATATTCGTATAGTGCTTTATAATAATATGTTGTTTATTGCATCGCTTAGAAATTTTTATTATTATACATGTCACATTACATGTGATTACACTTCAGGCCTCCGCGCAGAAAAGTCTCACAGTGAACTGGGCTGTAAACCGTTATTTTACTTTTGGTCTTACTTTTCTGCGCGGCGGTCAACAAATAGCGTCTTCAATACCGTGCGGGCGGGAGAAGCAAATATTCTAACTTAAAATATTAATTTAACCATGAAATCTTAATCATTTTTTTTTTTTTTTAATAACATCAATTCTAATAGACGGTTAATGTTGGTAAAAAAAATAATGGAATTCCTTATTGAAGAATTAAAAAATTTTCCATACAAAATGTTTAAGCAACATGGTTCTCACCAAAGATATTAGAAGAACGAGATGTGCTATGAGCAGTTCATACTGTGTGGAATTGTTTTGCCCAGTGTCGCCGGTTTTGTTCACCAATACTACTGCACACCTTCGCTTACGCTAAGGTATCCGCACTAATACATAGAACAGATTTCTGTGCGTACACGTCCCGATAGTATTCAAAGTACCCTAATTAGGTAGTACTCCGCCTACGGTCCGGCGGCCAACATAGCATATCTCGTTCTTCTAATATCTTTGGTTCTCACAGTTTGAATGACGTCACACCCACACCCCGCCTCTTACCGCTCGTTTTGAACTTAAAAACCTAAAATTTAAACTTTGAGAATTAATTTAATTATGAAAACAGACTTTAAAAAAAAAAAATACCAGTATTTAAGTTTGAATGCGAACATTGATAAAAAAAAATTTAAAAAATGGACTCAACTTCCTTATTGTGAGTACATGGTTCGAAAGAGTTAAAAGGTGGAGGTTTCACGATGAGATTATTATGTAGATGTAGAACATGGCTCTAACCTCTAACGATTTTCAGAACCTCAGAAGAGTTTACCATAAACATAACACGAGGTTAACTTCATTGTAATGAAGGACTGGTGGTTTCGAAATGTATTTACTAATAAATACGGTGAAAGAACCGTAAACTATATTGTACCCAAAATATTAAATATCTGCCTCTGAGCACTCACAAATAGAAAAATTTATTTAAAAATGTTTTATTGAAACAAAAAAATATATCAATACCCCACTGGCCAATATGTAGCTAAGTAGTTACAATAAGCCAGGGCAAAAAACCCCAATATGAATACATCTAGGATAACTAGATACTCAATACAAAAATATGGAACTGCCGCCTCATAACAGAAAACCCTGTAGCGAGGAGGACGGGGAATTTATTTAAACTTACATATTTCTTAATAAGTACGGTATTTCAACATCCTTTCGATAAATATCCTATGTGATAAACTAGCTGACGGTGCTCGGGATTACAAATGGTTTGTAGTAATGTTTTGAGGTTGTGAATTCTAGTGTACCTACCTGAAAACTTGGTACATTTTAAGTTGGAAATAATGTTTTCGTGAAGATTTAAAAAAGTTGCCTTTTTTAAAGTATTTGTTTGTGCCATGTCTTTCTCGGGAGTCCCCAACTTCTTAAGTCTTCCTCGGTCACACTCTAACACACAAACTGGAGTATTCCCAAATTGCCTCAAAAAAGCAATTATTTGTCCAATATTCAAAGAGATCCGTCTTCTCCTAGTAATTACAGACCGATCTCTCTATTAAGCATTCTATCTAAAATTCTGGAAAAGCTCGTCAAAGTAAGATTAATGAATTTCTGAAAAAGGCACAAACTAATCTCACCACAACAATTTGGGTTCCAACAGAAAAAATCTACTGAAAATGCGATAACAGATATGGCAGAATATCTGGCGAAGAATTTAGACGGAGGTAAAAAATGGGAATCATTCTACATTTACAATTCTAGATTTCACAAAAAAATCGATTATGGAAATTATAAATGACTAGCAGTTAAAACTTTTTGCTGCTAGGCCCTGCGGGCGGCACTTGGTTGGGCTTCGCTCAGTTTAAGTGATACTAACAACAGTTACATTTAAAAGGTACATATTAGGTCATTCACAGAGAGAGGGTGAGTATATATGGTTAATAGATTATTACAATATAGCGCCCCTGAGGTGATATCTCACAAAAGCGGCGCTCTACAAAAAAAACATTCTTGGTACTATTCAATCAGCGTTTAACACTACTAACAAAATGAAGAAATATATTCTTAATAATAAAGATACCGATAATCAAACAAAAAAATCGGGAGTTTAAAAACACAATTGGGATGATTGTAATTTCTTTTACAAAGGTAGAACCAATAGAAACTTTGAAGTCAGAACTAATGAACATCTCGGAGCTCTAAATGGAAATAGTGAATCTGAGTTTGATCATCTTTTGAATAATGATCACACTTGATAAAAATTCCGGTCTTAAAATACTTCACACAGGATATAAAGCATAGCAAATAAATAATTTTGAAATTTTAGAAATAAGAAAACATGTCAATATAAAATCAGATATAATTAATAAGCAAAAAAAAATCTAATGATATTGTAATTCCTAATTCTGATAAACTCCGCCCACTCTTATCCCGCCCCCCTACTTCCACTTCTTCATTCCAATTGTAATCTATATTTA
Organism: Hesperophylax magnus; assembly: GCA_026573805.1. Classification (NCBI taxonomy): domain Eukaryota; kingdom Metazoa; phylum Arthropoda; class Insecta; order Trichoptera; family Limnephilidae; genus Hesperophylax; species Hesperophylax magnus. Next base: position 13,007,810 of record JAIUSX010000002.1, read on the forward strand.
ATTTTTGACTTCAATGTATACTTACTCCTGATGAGGTGAACTTCGTTCATGTAACATGTAGAGGTTGTATGTAATTAAGTGATGTAAACAAAGTTATTTATGTTTTAATAAAATAAATAATGCCATCACAAAGTGATAAGCTTCCAGAAGAAATCTTCTTATTAAACGCTTGTTAATGGTCAAGTAATTTGGCGTATTGTTAGCTGCATATTTAAATATTCGCACCAGTCATTTGGTTCGTTGTTATACCGCCAGAGGGGCAGAGTGGTCGAATTTTGCCTGCAGACCCTCTATTCGAGATTTACCCGAAACACATGATTTGAATTTGACCAATCAGAGGGCCTAGATCGTCCAGACGCAAGCGTAATAATACTATCAGATGGGTGTGAGAGGTATCCCACTCGCATGGTTTGATGACTACCTCTCGGAAAGAACTCAATTGGTAAAGAACGATAGTAAATTAAGTAACACAGAAAAAAAATTGTTTGGAGTACCCCAGGGCAGTACCCTTAGACCAATACTTTTTCTTGCGTATATAAACGAACTATGCAAAATGGACCTAGAAAATGGGAAAATTATGTCATTTGCCGATGATACAGTTTTACTTTTCAAAGGATCTGAAACAGGTCTAGTAAAAGTATCAAAATGGCTAGAATGCAACCCCTTGATATTAAATGCCAAAAAAAAATTCAGTGTTTTTTTCTATGAACAAAAGAGGCAAACCTAACGGTAACATAAATATAAAAGTTAATTTAAATGACATGTGTACCCCTGGAACACAAATACCTGACACATGCAAATGCCTAGACCTTGAAAAGGTGGAATTAGTCAAATATCTGTTTATTTTAATAGATGAAGAAGAGTTTTTTGGATCGTTCTTGAACATGGCTATCTACCTCTTTTGTTTTTTTCTTGTCAATTTTCCAATTTCCAATTTTTATTTTTTTTCTTTCATCAATTTTTTATAACTTCTATATAGTCTTCAGCTATATAGAATCTCTGATGAACTGATTAGAGCTGATTCGATAACTCTGGAATCAGTGACGTTCATAAAAAAGGAATGCCCAGGAATTAAAAAATGCATTGATATTTTTTCAAGAAACGGATTTCTCTGTACTGGTGCTTTCAATATTAAAACTAATTTAATATTACGGTTATGACCGCCATAAGAGTGTGAATACAATAATGATTCTGTAATATTGTCACATATTTAAGGCGTGATCCTATCTCACGTGCCCTCTGCCAGTGTCTCCCTCCAGCCAATCGAAACAGAATCCAGCAATAGTTTTGGCCGATGTTATAGAACCTGTTGTCTTTTATAGAAAATGATGTTAAATGGAATCCAGGGGAGAGGTAGCGTCTTCTCCACATCAAAAGTTATAGTTTCAATTTGGTTCTCAGTTTTTGCGCGATTGATGTCCCATTTCATTTTATAGCATGCCATTTGTTGAAAATTAAGGTGATCGTCATGATCATTTTTTACAACTTATTTTTCAAGATCTACGGCACACTTCAATTTTGCAACAAATGCATCACATTTATTGTATAAATCCTTTTGTATGGGTTTCCTTCTTAAGTTATTTTTTTAATAAAAAAATGACTTGTAGTATGCCAATGTCACTGGTATATCAGCTTTTATACATTTTATCAAATGTCATGCTTTAAGTAAGCCATACACGCTACGGTCTGCCTGCGCAGGTCAACCGTACGTCGGTAGCGTGTATGGGGACGTTCCGGTGTACCGGAGCGGTCTTCAGTTCTCTTTGTGATGGCATCGATTGCAGACGATAACGGGTTGGCGTTGATAGGCCTTGCGTTAATTTTGAAGAAAAAAGATAAAATAGTGAAAAAGAAGCGAACAAAGTGGTGTAAGCATCGGTTATTGAAAAGGAAAACTTATAGTCATGTTAACTTATTAAATGAATTAAAATTTGAACCTGAAGATTTTAAAAACTATCTAAGAATGCACGAGAACACATACCTAAAATTACTTGCAATGGTTACACCAATGATACAAAAAAAGATACAGTTTTGAGAAATAGTATATCCGCGCACGAAAGATTATCAGTTACTTTAAGATTTCTCGGAACTGGAAGAAGTTATGAGGATCTAAAATTTTCTGCAATTATTTCACCTCAAGCGCTTGGAAAAATTATTCCTGAAACATATGAGGTCTTGTATAAAATTCTGAGAACAGATTATTTGAAAGTGAGTTATTAAAACACTGTTACGGATAGTATTTATTTAGAAAATTACAACTTTAATTGAAAAACTACAAAAGTGTGACTATCGCCTACAAATTATATATTATCAACACTGAAATTATTGGGGAATGTTGCTGCAGAATCTGGAATCGACACAAGTACTTCCGTTTCAGCGTGCTAGTTTCCCTGAATTGTAGGTGTTTGCATTTGTGCAGAGTATGAATTGGCTTGGGGACTGTTAAGTGGATGGCTAGTTTGAAATGATTGAGTAAGATGCTCTGAATGTTGGCTGGAGGGAAAGAGAAGGTAAGGTGGGCTAGGACTTCCTGAAGAAACAAAACTAACAGGGGTATATGTCCTAGCAGGAGAGGATTGATAAACCTGTTGTCGATATTGCTGGACAGGAACATAGCTTCGTTGATTTCGACTCAAAATATCTCTCATGTTTATGTGGGCGTGCTCGTGTATTTCTGCTTCAAAAAGTAAATCGTTAATAAGTTTTTCTGCAATAGATATTTGTTTCCTATCTAAAGTCCTCAGTTTCATCGCCACATTTTTGCCTATAATGTCACAGTGGTCTTCTATTAAGATTGGACGAGGACGTTTAAAATGATCTCTTACTGATTCCAATACTTCATTTGCTATGGTTTCTTCTTTCCTTTTTGCTTTACCCGGTTTTGGTGGGCGAGATAAATTATTATTTGACGATGTTGATTGGGTCTCGTTATTGTCCGATGATTCACTATTATTAGATGAATATTGTTGATTGGAAGTTGAAGAATCTTGAGAGTTGTCTCTCTGAAAACAAATAATTGTGATAAGTACCTAACTGGTTTTTTCGTGCTAGAACATATAAGATAATGCTAAATTTTATATTTCAGTTTCCTACATCTGAAGAATGGAAAGAAATAGCACAGATGTTTGAAGAACGATGGGACTTTCCCCCATTGTCTCGGTGCCATTTATGGGAAGCACATTGCGATTGTTCCACCGGCTAATAGTGGATCATATTTTTATAATTATAAAGGACATCATAGTATGATTCTTATGGCAATTGTTAATGCAAAATACCAATTTGTATACATAGGTGTTGGCATGAATGGTAGGATATCCGATGGAGGAGTACTACAAAATACTGTATTTTTTGAAAAATACTTTGAACACCGCGAAGATAGTTTGAGAAAACTTTATGAATTATTTTAATCAGGAGGGAAGAGTATCATGGCAAGATGATCATGTAAATTAGGCTAAAATGAGTGAAAAGTTCTAAATAGTTATAAGTTTTCGTGTAATTTAAAATGAAAATAATATTTTTTATTCAACTATAATGTATTTATACTAATTATAAAAGCATAGATGTTGTTATTATATGTGTGTGATGAAACGCGCCAATGAAGGGCATTTTTATGTTATAACTTTTGAATTAAGAAATTGCTGAAAACGGCTAATGTTTTACTTACCTCACAACTACTTCATCTTCATCGTCATCACTATCCAAGTTGAATGAAGATTCCCTGGGAGTGCATTGATCATGAACGAAATTAAATAAATCGTTGTACTACAATTTACTACAGTACACATCATCAGCAGATGTCCCAGACTTGTTGACAGAGATTGTTCATATTTCTTCTTTTCCTTTCTAACATTACTTCTGAAATTATTAATTTTTTTCACGACTACAGCTTTGTTCGCATCTGGCTCAATTTCTTCTATTTTTTCAATGAGCAAATTATAAGCAGCTTCTTTTTTATCTCTATCATGGTAGTCTTTGCTTTTGATCTGCCAAAGGCAAAGATGTGTTCTATATATTTCAATAAAATTTTCAAGCACTTTTTTAGTTGAATCTGTGGCGCCATTTTTGTGTGTGGAATTAATGTGGCACTCGATGCGAGCGACGCGACGACCGTCCGGAACAGATATTTAAAAACAACTGACGCGACCTGCGCAGGCGACCGGAGTTCATGCACACACACGCAGGTACACCGTACGGTGTCGCCCGAAAGAATTGATTTTGTTGTCTATTCCCACACACGCTCCGGTCTACCTGCCCAGGCATACCTGCACAGGTAGACCTCTCCGGTGGACGTAGTGTGTATGGCCGCCTTTGGGGTAAATATTGGCATTCGGTTTGCTGCCTCGAATAGTGTGATTGGTATTTGGCAATCCGATTGATGTAATTTACCAGCTCTATCATTGTCTCGTCACTCAGTAGGTTAGGCTCCCTGCTGGTTTACCCCGTAGATCTATTATGGTAGTACTCCTGATTTCGGTTAAGGCGGTTTTTACTCTTTTAGTAGAAATTTGGAATGTTTCACGATATACGTAACACATATAACTGTTAATTTGATATTGCATGGCGAAGGGCCTTTTTGATATATTGGCTATATAAGTGGTTTGAGCATTATAGCGTGCCAGTTGATAAAATTTGTCAAAAAAACCCTCTTTTGTGTGCTGTGGACATTTTATTGGCGAATTTCCTTTTACACACACACACACCACACAGTTACTATGGTGGGTTATCCATCGTTACAGCGTCAGTATTCTGGAATATAAATAAATATAAGTTAGAATGCGCATGTACATACTTCTGAAAAAACATATGCCACACAAAATTTTACTGTAAAATGAAGGATGTATACTAGCCTCCAGCAGACAAAGCGTCTGACTTCCTACATATTCTGTACTCAGATTGTTCAAATCAACAGTCTTTCCTGCAAGACTCATTCGCTGAGAGTTGTCTATTTTCAAAGATACGTTTGCAGTATTCTGAAATAAAAATAGTACTTGAGTGGTTTTTGTACATACATAGGACATAATAGTTAAGATAAATAATGCCTCGCTACTGCACGAGTGAAGTATCATAGTGTACTGACCTCTTCCACGGAAAGTGCCTGACTTTGTATATATTCCATACCCAGATTGGTCAAATCGACAGTCCTTCCTGCATGACTCATACGCCGAGAGTTGTCTATTTCCATGATATATTTGCTGTATTCTGGAATAAAAAATACATCGTGAATAGTTGTAATTAGGACATATTATGATTAATAATGCCTCACTACTGTATGTGTGAAGTATCATAGTGTACTGACCTCTTACTCTGACGTACGGAATACATAGTAAGTCAGGATGGTCCCATCAGTAGCACTTCCTGTACACCCAGAGTTGTCTATTTCCCAAGATACTGGTACAATTTTCTGTAAATAAACGTGAAAGTAAGAATAGGTGCTTGTACAAGAGATTGGAATGTAACAGTGTAATATTTAATGAAGGGTTGACATAAAGTGACCTCTTGCAGATAGGGTTGCCAGATGGTATCCAAAAGGAGGACATGTCCTCCTTTTACATGTTTTGTCCTCCCTTACCTACTGTAAGTCCTCCTTTTTGCTAAACATCGGGCGGGACTGGCGGAAGATTTTTTAAGTGTTTACAAGACTTGTGAAGATTACTTGATGGAATGGGTAAAACCCTTGGAAGATTTCAAATGTTTTGAATGGATGAAATTGCTGAAAGAGAACGAAAACTTAAAATATGATGATTTAGTTTCATGCATTGAGTTCTTGAACATCAGAGGTGTAGAGATTGACGATGTTAAGCTACAGGATCAATTTTGTAACTTGATTTCATTTCTTAAATCAAAATCAGATGAAGATGAAGCATATTATGATTTGAAGTTGCACGAGCAGTGGACAATCTAATTCAAAAGTGTTGAAAACATTGAATGTTTCTCATAACTGCTCAAGATCTGCGAGTTTTATTTTTGTATAAGCGCACATAACGCATAACTCAGTGGAGCAAAGAGAGGAATAGACTAAGTGTGCAGTCAATTAAATCTTTAATTCTTACTCATTACAACTTCAAAAACATGACATGTGAAGATTTTTATATTTATTTGTTAAAAAACCAAGACTTTCTTTCCGAAATTGGCAGCTCAGCTAAATATGATTAAAGTAAAGTAAAATAATATAAAAAAATCGTTTGATTTCTGAATGTCCTCCTTTTTTTACAGAAAGTCCTCCTTTTTAGACCCATCTGCCCTCCTTTATCAAATTATCATCTGGCAACCCTACTTGCAGAAGACAAGGTATCTCATTTCAGCTCCTTCACATTATATACTCTCGGGGATATCTGCGTGCCAAGATATAACTGCAGTATTCTGCAATTAAACATAAATATATGCATGCATGTATCAGGTTTACATAGTAATGCCACAATACTATAATAATAAGATAAATATTCGGGATCGCTGGCCACGGCTAATACCAAATATTTTTGGTATTTATTCAGGATTGCCGGCCACGGCTAATACGAAATATGTTTAAATAAAATCCTTTTGATTTATCTCGATTACTATAAAAGGAAAATGACTGCATTTGGGAATTTTTTAATTTTAGCATTTTAATTTTGAATTATGTAAAATGAAAATTCGCTTTTTTTAAAGCAATATTTCAATATAAACATTCGAAGCACTTAATCAATAAAAGTATTTGAAATTGTAAAAAATAACGAATAATAATCAAAATTAAGAAACAAAGCAAAAGTGTTGATAAACAAACAACAAACGTAGAAACACCACACCTGACGCTGCCGCGCTTTTTAAACGTATTTGACGATAAATGACAGTTGCTTTAGGGCTGCCATTATGCTATATCTGCTATATTTATAATTCCCTTCTATATTATCGGGAAAACAATATTTAATTTGGTAAACTTGTCGACAAGTGGGTGGTTTATTTGGTTCCATGTTAACCCTTTAATTATTAGGAGAACATAAAATGAGAACTCATCCTATGAATTTTCAGAACAAATTTATTCAACATATGCATTTCAACACAGTCATAGCTCATCATGATTGGTTTATTTATGGCTCATCATAATATCACAGATTCAAAAAAATACAAACATAAGAATAGTACATTTTCATCACACGGGATTAGGCACACCATGGCACACTTCATGCACACTTTTTGCAGATTCACTGTTACCAACAGACACGCGCCAAAACATGCCTTGAATTTTATTGCTTTTAAAGCTTGTCAAAACCATAGACAAGAAAAATTTAGGACATACCTACTTTCTTATAAAACCAGAATATCGAGTGAAAAATGCGCATTTCGCGTTATTTATTATCTTTCTGATTTTTTTTGTTTCAGATTTTCTTTTAAGAATCGCTAATATTATCTTCAATAATTAAATATCAAATTTTACTCATTAAGTTATTCCAAAAAACAAAGAACTTATAATTATAATCCTTAATAAAATTTTGATTTTTTACTTTTGTCCGGTCGGTGGTTGAGTTGACATCGCGTTTGGGTCTCACCCAGGCGTAGTCTGTTCAATTTCTCGGCTGGCTAAGTCCTCCATCACAACACAAGCAACATTTTAAGCTTGCTGTGGTGGTAGTAGGAGATTTTCAATTATTGTCAGGTTATTCGTAACCCGGGAAAGTTTGTCTTTCTTAAAAATTTATATAATATATATATATATATATATATATATATATTGTTTCGTCCGAATTCGAATCATTTGTTGAGGTTTGACCCACTTGACAATTCATTTAATTTTATCCATTGGGTAAACTACTTTTATAACTGTGAGTAGTTTCTAGTACTTTTGCGTAAAAATTACGTATGTCCTTCAAAGGGATAGATATAGATAGTCCTTATAAGATTCTGCATGGCGAAATTTTGTTTGTTCTCTTAGAAATTTCTATTCTCTCCTAAGATTTATGACCAAATTATTTAAAAAATAATGTTGGAATAATGCTATTCCAAGATCCCTGCTTGGTCGAAAGAGGTTAGAGTAGCGCCTGCGGCGGCAGATTAGCAAACTACACTCAGTGGCGGCAGCATTTGAATGTGCTGCAACATAATAACATTTGTCATTAATTTTAACACAATACGTTAAAATTAATGACACGACTAGCGACCAAGAAACGTCAATTTTTAGTATCACACATTACAAGGCAAAGTTCTGGGACTGGTACTTTTCATTTTATATGTAAATGACATATTTGTTCATATATTTGTCATATTTGTCATGACATAAAATGGAAAAATTGTCTCTTATGCTGATGATACAGTACTTATAGTTGAAGAAAAAAACATTGGAAAATATTAATTTAAAAGCCACAGAAGCTATAAATAATCTAAAAATATGGTTTGACGATAACCTTCTGTCGATAAATAGTGAAAAAACATATGTCATCCCCTTTGAAATAAATACCAACAGTATACCTCAAAATCTTCAAATAATCCTACATGATCATTCACTCGCACAAAACGACGCTAACCTCTGTCAACAAACATGCTCATTTCTGAACAGCTGAAAAAATTACATATCTAGGAATAATCATTGATAAAAACCTAAAATGGAAAGATCACATCTGCCATACAATAAAAAAATTAGCAAATTAATTTATATATTTTTACGAATCAGAAATTTCTTATCAATGAAAAATTTATACTCTGTAATATATTATGCATTATTACAGTGCGTTCTGCAAAATGCCATTATCAGTTGGGGAGCAGCATAAATATACACCTCTGCATAAATATACCACCACCTCTGGGAGCAGCTTACAAAACTAGCCTGACCCCCATAGAAATTGTCCAAAAAGTCATAATAAAAATAATACTAAAAACCTCCAGACTTTCCCACTGAACGCGTATTCGAAGAATTCAAAGTTTATTTATGAAAAATTCAATTATTCAAATTATGAAAGAAAAAGAAAAATACTTATTCATAGCTGAAAATTGAACCAGACTTAAATATATATTTACATGCCCTAAACTACACACTTCTTTTGCCCAGCACCATTATACCCACCAATGAAAACATTTCTTTAATAAATTACCAAAATAAATTATAAGCATTAATGATAAAAAACAAATATTGAACCATATAAAAAATATTTTAGGGAAATCGTTAACAAAAAAACTGATTCCCCTAGTTTCACTTGAAAATCTCACAAATTATCCTACTATACTCTATTTATCCTCCATAATATATATTTTTCTTCCTTCCAAATACAATAATTTGTATGGATTTTAATTTTGTAATTTTTTTACTTTGTAACCAACTTATATTATTTTTTCGCAAATGTACACTCCTCTTCCATCCACAAGCAAATGCTTTTAATGGAAGTGTAGTATAAATTAATAGAGTATGACTTGTAAACACTGTATATTTATTGTAAAAAACACAAAAAATAAACAAAAAAAAAATAATAACAGATTATTAAATTATACTGGTAAATAAAATATCACCACTACGATAATACTGTAACTATATCATTGGGGATATTTCAATAATGAAAAAAGCAACATAATAATAATTATTAATGGTAATTGGGCGTGCTGCAGAAATCGACAAGATTAATTAATATTTTGTTGGTTTCGGGTTGTTTTCGTTCGATTTTTGCCTCTAGGTGCCCCGTGCCGCCATGCCCCAATTTGTGAACATGACCTTATACTGCCCTGGACAAAGCATTATTGCGATTCTGTTCGAGCGACATTGAAGCCAAATCTCAGGTGAGGGGAAATGGGGGATATTGCCTGGCAGGCATTTTGTATGACAAACCTTTCAAATGATTTGTATGCAAAGTGGTAAAAATACTTAAGTATGAATCAACAAAAAGTGTGCTGAAATTATTATGAGTTATGGTTGTTCTGAATCGTTACTGTGATGATATATCATTTGAGAAAATACCATGTGATGAATAGGTTTGTTCTGAAAATTCATGTGATGAGTTGTCCTATCATGAGTTTCCAAGGAACTCAATGTAATAGTTATTTCATTAATCTTGCTTCATACGCAAAAAAAATAAACAGCACTTGGTTTCAACTTAATTATTACAAGAAATATTTATTTATGTGGTGGAAAATGAATTAAAGTTCCATTTTTTCTCAATGTTTAGTTTGAAGGTTACGAAATACATACAAATTATTAAAATAACCAAACTAAACACTAAAAACCTATGTTGTAATTGTTTACTTAAACCCACGATATAAATAAGGCCTCAGCACAGGTAAGATACCCAGTGAGGCCAACATTACTGGATTGTTTTATGAAATGTAAAATATCGTACCAAATAAATAATAAAAAAATAGTTTTCTCCATTCAATATTTAAGTTCAAATCAAGTGTTGTTTTTTTAAAGTGTTTTTTTGCAGCGGAATTTGACAAGTTTACCGTTATTTCTATTGGAACCGGATATTTTTGTAATGAAAAATTGTTTTTTGTGTTTTACCCCCCCCCCCCCCCCTCCAAGAAACGAAAATAATTTCTGTGCCCAAACTTGGAATTGGTAAATTTTCGATCCCAACTGGCTATACAAGGTTTTAGCTCTTTTTTAGCTCATTTTCGTGTGACGTCTGGCTTTAGTTTAAACATCGTGTTGGCAACACTGCCTATCACAATTCACTAAAGCTTTGCTTACTACCTAACCTCAAAATTAAGAAATGAATATTGAACTGTCAATAATTATAAATGTTCATATATTATATAGCAAGTATAAGTGTGATGTGATTACTATTTTGTTTTTTTTTCTACTTTAGTGAAATATGAATTGCCTTAATGAAACTCTCAGAATATTGTATTACCGAGCTCGGCGAACAGGATATCGATAATGGCAGTAGCGAGTTGGATGATATCCGGCAGAAGTTTACGAAACGGACGAAATAACAGAAGTACGTTTGTAGTTTTGTTATTTATCGGTTGATTCGAAGTTATTTGAAGTATATATTTATATGTCAGAAATTTTTGACGGCTGCTCCGTTATGGATTTAGTGCGAAACAAATATTTTATGTTCACATTACAAAAACAAATCAGTGTATTCATAAGAAATTGCCTTGTTTCTTATTTATTTGTTTTTATTTGGAGGAATGTACGTTTATATGAATTGATGTTTGGTGAAACAAATTCTGTATTTACTGTGTTGTGGTTTGTTTTCATTGATTCATACAAAAGTATACATTTATTGTTTTTATTTTGACATAATAATGTGTTCGATTGTGGGGGTACTTTATTTATTTACTCTTGTCGTGCTATTAAACTGTAATAAAGTTAATGCAATTGCACATTATATTAACTTTGTTGTCATGTGTTTTACAGATTTTTATTATTATTTTGTAGTATTATCAGTTAATTTATTCACATTTATAATATTATATCACTTCCTACTTCCAAAAGTGTGGGGATGTGAAAATTATCAATGAAATAGCTGGTTGATTGTGTAATATATCCCATAAATGTGCTTTAGTATCTCTGTGACGCAAAGTTAACTTTGAATTTTATTTTTTGCGTGGTTCTCAACAACTTTCTCCGGTTCACTTGCAGTCTCCATTTGATGTTGCATTTTTCTAGGTCGATTAGCTGCAGAGGAAGACTTGTACAAATTAGATCCTGTTAAGAGTCACAAACAGAACACTTGTGACATCCTCCGCGGGCTCTGCTGCCGCTCGGGAGTGTTCTATGATGTGTTGTCCCCCAAGTCTCCCAGCGGCTCCCCCACGGTCACCGATGAAGCTGGCACGACCAGAGCTCTGGCTAAAACCATCATCTCGGATGCCAAGAGATTGTCCTACCTGAATGCTCTGGTGAAACTACTTTCCAAAGATGAATCCAGACAAAAGTTGGGCTTTACAACGGAAGAATTACTCTGTTGGTAAGAATCTACAACGTATAAATAATACTTTACTCTCTTCCCAAATTGATATCACATAAATAAAATTGTAGTTATCGTTAAATCTTGTAACGGTCATTGAATTTGCTAATCTTACTTGGTATTTTAATTTATTCTTATCTTTAATTCGTTATTAACTATTCTAATAGTTTTACCTGATGCCCAGACACTTTGCTGTGACTCAGTCTGTCCTGCAGATAGAGACACAATAGCGCATGTTGCTTTTACGTCATATAGATGGTGCTTTAAAAAAAAAACCTCGTTTTTACCTGTCACAGGTGAAATCTATATAATATAGGCATATAAAAACACGCATATTCAAATGCAACGTTGTGTCAAAATTTCAAAGCAATCAGTGAAGAACTTTCGGAGATTTAAGATTTTGAACAAACAAACATTTTTATTTATATAGATTATTATTATTAGAGTGTAAAAAAATGTTTTGAATTTAATGACCGTCTCTGACCATTTACGATTACAACACTAGATACCTAATTGATTCTGTCAAAATATTTATTATCAATAATTATTGTTGAACTTTATTAATTTAACTTTATTATTCAACTTTATTATTAAATAAAAAAACACACTTTGTAATTCACCACTTTTATTTTTGAATTAACGAAGATTGCCAACCGGGTTTCGCTTTTCCCAAACTTCGTCATAGCTTCAAATAAATTTCTATTTAACAAGTCCGTTATCCCTATTAATATAAACATTAATGAAACATTCCAATGGCGTAGAGTCCTGCGTACAAATAACTTTTCTTCTTTGAGTGTTAAAAAATACCCATCTGAAATAAAACCCGCCTTCTACACTAATAACAACTTAGGTAAATACTTAATTAATACTAAAGATAATGACGATAGACCAAGCCACTCGGGCATATATAAACTTAATTGCAAAGATTGTTCTGCTTTTTGTATCGGAAAAACGTCCCGGACCACGTCAACGTAACAATAAAAGAACATCCACGATGTTTAGATAATAATGCTTTTTCAGAATTCGTGAATCATTTAATATAAACTAATCACTCATTTGATAAAATCTCAGGGACTGAAATATTACATAAAAATGGAATTGGAATTAAATCAAACAATTTAGAAGCCCTCGAAATTAAAAAAGGCATATAATAATCTAAACACAAGTCATTTTAAATACATGTAGGATAACGAAAGATTTTTTTAAATATTTATGCTGAGGGATCAGTAGGATTTATAGGCCCTGTTAGGAGTTCTACTGAGCCGAACCCTCTGATATGAAAATATCTGGAGTCGGTGAATTATTTTCCCATTTGATCTCTGGTGAGTTGACGTGTTGTTCTTGTATTGTTTTGTATTTATTTTGCTTATATAATGCACTTGCATAATGTTGATTGACTAGATCAGTGCTCCGCAACCGGTGTGCCGACAATTCAATGTATTTGACATTTTACAATATTTCATTATGTACAAAATATTTTTCATAATATTGTCTATTTTTCAGCAACGGAAGCACTGCTTCTGCAAATTCGAGTGAAATTTACAGATTTAAATAATGACATGACATTAAAACTTCACTTCTCCGAAGATCAATTAGATGTTTTCTGGATTTACGTTAAAAAAGAATATCCTCACATTTCCGTCAAAGCATTCTTAACACTACTTCCATTTTCAACGACATATTTATGCGAGCAAAGTTTTTCAATGCTGGTATTAATTAAAAATGATAAGCGGTCATGCTTAAAAGGTTCCAAGAACTTCGGGTTGCGCTGTCAAAAATCGAGCCGAATGTAAAACTTTTGTGTTCATTGAAACAAGCGCAGGTTAATTTAACAATTAATCGCTCATTAATTTATAATAATTATTAAGATTGCGTAAAAATAAATATGTTATAGTTATATGTATGTATGTATACTTTTCAAATAAAAAACAAGAAATTATTGTAAAATTTGTGTATCAATTTAATATCTATATATTTTAGCTTTTGGTGTGCCGCGGAATTCTAGGAAGAAATTTGGTGTGTCGTAGGTGAGAAAAGGTTGCGGAGCACTGGACTAGATGATCATTTGTGGAAAAGTGTGTGGAAAGGTTTAGTTTTTCCTATGGGGAAGATTTAACCCGGACATAAAGTCGGAAATTAATAATCAAATAAATTTAACTGATATTCCCATACTTAATTTATTCCGTCTCCGTTGAAACTATCCCCCCCTCACCTATCCTTCCTAAATAAGTTGTCCCCTCCTTTTCTATGTATGTCTCTTTCTTTCTATTTTGTATCTCTATCACTCATTGTTTTTTTTTTTTTACTTATGTATATGTGCCTGTATTTAATTATCTGTAGTTAATAATAAGCCCTGACTAAGCTTGGGAAAAGCAAACAATTGGTGATCTTTGTTAATTCAAAAATAAAAGTTGTGTATTATAAAGTGTTTTTTCATTTAATATGTAATGTCACACCACTAAGGACGGGTTGTTTCGGAGAATTTGAACAATTCATCAAATTTCAACGTTCATTTCCGGGTTCTGTGAAAGACTTATTTAAGTTCTGTTTTTATATCATTGTAGGCTAGTTGCTTGACAAAACTGAAATAAAAACAGAACTTGAAAAAATCTTTCACAGAGCTTGAAAATGAACGTTGAAATTTGATGAATTGTTCAGATTCTCCGAAACAACCCGTCCTTAGTATTTGCTTCCTACGAATTATTTTTTTTTTTGGATGCAATAAACTTCTTTTTATAATATAACACACATTTTTAGATACTGCAAATTTGAAAGCTAAAATATGTTACATAAACTTAAATATATTTTAAAGTTTTTTTTCAGGGAAATTTCTATCAAGTGTTCGGAAAGTTTTATCTACCCGCCTAAAAATAAAAAAATGTAAATCATTTGAAAAAGATTTTTTCTCTAACATTCAAATTTAGATATCTCAATTCTTGTGCATGTGGGTTGGTGACTTTTGCCTGAACGGCGACCATTTGATAATGTGGGCTTCTGGCTGCTTTAACCATTCTGAGACTACTTCAAAAGCTCCTCATTCATCGTTCGATTATTCTGTGGTTTGTTTCGATTTAATAAAATAATTTTTTTAAATTTCAGTTTACGTGTAAGCCTGGTCCATGAGTCTACGCAGGTGCGTGCGGGAACATTGCGAGCGGTGCGCTATGTCCTCCGCTGTGAGGCAGATGTTGTTGCTTTTAACTCTCTGAGGTTACCCTACCTGGTCACAAGGTATGCTATATTAATAGATAACGACTATTTTTTTTCTTTAATTTTTATAATTAACTAGTGGATCCCCCGCATCGCTTCGCTATTGTCTTTCTTGGGCGCCTCCGACTTCTTCCACCATTCACTACTGTATACCACAATGTTATTGTTAAAATAACTACATTACATCGACTTTAATTCGACTCCGTATCTCATTATAGTGCAGAGATATTGCATTAAGTATTCCTCGGGCGTCCCCGCCTTCTTCTACCATTTAAAGATCTCTAAACACTCCTGGAACTAATGATAACAAAATTTGAAATTTCCAGCGATATCGGTCGACTAGTTTTCGAGTTTTACGAGCACAAACATACGCAGGCAGAAATTTGAAATATTAAGATTAGAAACCAGTTAGAATTTAACTCAAACATTTGGATTGCATTTTATAATATAAGACGTTGTTCTGCCACAGACCGCCTTCTATGTAAGGAAGTTAAATTTGTAGTTGTATGTATTTTTGGATGAGAGAACTGAAAAAAAAAATATTGATCTCGACAACAGCGTCACCTATCGGATCCAATACTATCCTATATTGCTAGCTGGAACCAACCACACACATTTCATTAAAATCGGTTGGGAAGATTCGGAGATTAGCGTGTACAACACATGTTTTTTAACCTGTTAACCGGGCGGGACGTATAAATACGTCAAACGTAAACAGTATCGGGTACGGGTAGGACGTATAAATACGTCCTTGAAATATATGTTGCGCCCTGGAACGAGCGGGACGTATATTTCCGAGCATATCACACGGAAATTGAGTTTTTAATTTTTACATATTTTAATTTTGTTTACCTCAATGTTTCTCTTTTATCTGTGTGCTTTTATTTATTGTTCTGTAATTATAACCTTTTTATATTTTTTGTAATCTTTATAACTGTTTGTAAATATTCTATTTTTTTAATTCGATGTTTTCACATTTTTTGATGCATAAATAAAAAAAAATAAAAATAAAATTAACATCCACCGGGCGTGACGTATTTATACGTCCTAGTGAAGGAGTTCGCGCCCGTTATTTATTTATTTATTTAAATGCCCATAGGGCTTTTACCTAAAATAATGTACATCTTTATTTTTTAGTTATACAGATTACATATAAAAAATAAAAAAAAATCAGTGTTAACAAAATACAGGTTACATAAAAAAATATCAGAGTTGACAAAATATGTTACATAAAATATAAGAATTTTAAAAATATAGGTATGGATAGAGTAAGTGAGACGAAAAATATAAAATCTGCCAAAATCCACAAAATCAACCATAATGATAATAAGAAAGTATAACAATAGTTTACAAATTAGGTAAAAATAGTTCGCACATACTCCGTTTAAAGTTGGCCAAGTTCAAATTATTGTCAAATACATTTATATTATTTAAGTATTTGTTACCAAGACTGTGTAAACGTTGTATTGGAGAGTGAAAACTATAGTTGGAATGAGATGTATGTATGTAAAATGTTGATATTTGCCTAGTTGTTCGTGTAGGTATGTGTAGATTTATTAAATGCAGGAGTTCACAACAATCGAATTTAGAGTTCAATAATTTTAATAAAAAGGTTAGGTCGTTTATTTTTCTTCTGTTTTCTAATGTCGGAATATTTAAATGATTCAATAATGACTGGTAATTTATGTGTTCTAAAGGGATGTTAAGTTTAAAATTGACGAAGCGTAGAAATTTTCTTTGAATTCTTTCAACATTATGGATATGTACATTGTAGAAGGGCGACCAAACTATGGAGTTATGTTCTATCAGGCTTCTAACAAGGGATATGTACAATAGTTTTATGATTTGTAAAGATTCAAAGTTTTTAATTGTTCTTAATATAAAACCTAATGTTTTCATACCCTTATTCACAGTTTGTTGAATGTGGGCCGTAAAGTCTAGTTTCTCATCCATTATTATGCCAAGATCTCGCATTTCCTTTACTCTTTCTAAATTTGTTTTATTTATTGAATAGCCAAAAAATTGTGATGTTTTTTTTCTGGAAAAGGTCAAAATTTTGCATTTTTCTACATTTAAATATAAATTGTTTTGTGAACACCAGTTATTTAGCATGTCTATATTAGATTGAAGAACTTGACAGTCGTTTAAGGAAGTTATTTCTTTATATAATTTAATATCGTCGGCGAATAGCAGTACATTGACATTTTTAAAGCAGTTGACTATGTCATTTATAAAAACAATAAATAAAATTGGGCCAAGATGACTACCTTGCGGTACGCCACTAGTGGCCAAAAATGGTTTAGATAAAAAAGATTTTATTTTAACAAGTAAAGTTCTACCAGATATGTAGCTACTTAACCAGCTTAACATATTTGCTCTGATTCCTATAGCATGAAGTTTTTGGATCAGTACTTTGTGAGACACTTTATCAAAGGCTTTCGAAAAATCAGTATATATACAGTCAACTTGTTTATTTTTAGAAAAATACTCCAATATATAGTTTTGAAACAGTAGTAAATTTGTTGTAGTTGATCTACCTCTAATGAAGCCATGCTGTTTGTCATTTATTAACTTTGTTAGTGTGGGATATATTTCTTCCAAAACTAAAGATTCAAAGATTTTGGGTAATAGAGATTGTATGCATATTGGTCGATAGTTTGAAATGTCAGTCTCATCACCTTTTTTAAATATTGGAATAATATAGCTGGATTTCCAGTAGACGGGAAAATATCCAGAGGATAGTAGGTGGTTAAATAAAATGGTTAGTGGTTTAGACAATACGGAGGAGCACTGTTTTAGGAAAATTGGCGGGATGGAGTCTAAGGAACTTAATTTTTTTTTGCAAGATTCTTCGGTGATGTAGCAGTCTGTTAAATGTGTGTTTTTTTTGAATGTGTATGAAGGAATATTTTCTTCTAGTGTTTCATCATCATAAACATTTTTGAAGAAATCAGAAAAAAGATTTACAATGTCTTGCGTATTGTTGGCGTATTTGTCGTCCATGTGCATTTCTGGAGGATAGTCTGTGCTGTCGTTGTTTATTTTTTTAATAAATTTCCAGAGATTGTTCGAGTTTAAGGCTGTGTTCTCGATAGAATTTATATATGTTATATGTTGCGTTATTCAAAACTGAACTCCCCGGTTAACAGGTTAATATATATATATATTTTTTATTGCCGGCAACCCGGGCGTTTATTGCAATAACATGATCAAAATTACAAACATGAAAGTAACCCGCCTCACTAGAAGATTTCTGTTCTGAGGCGGGTACATATATTTGCTTACACATACACATACATTTATACAAATATATATATCAATATATACATGGAGCATTCCATATATAGTTACATAAAAACAGGAATTTCGTAGGAACTTTAAATTTACAAAATGATAGTGTCTAAATCTCATAATAATAACTTATCAAAAAATAGTTTAAACAACAGTATTAGGTATTGATAAACTAGGCATGCGTAAAACATAAGCAGTTTTAACCACTCGGAACATTAGAACGTCAAAAGACGTAAATATGATAATAGCGGTCAAGACATTAGTACGTCTTTTCACGTAAACGCGCGAGATTTTACAAAAATCGATTTATTTCCATCACTAGTATACGGATTGCCATGATTTAAAAAACAGAGTATCGATAATGAATAACGCTACGCGTCTGCATTCAAGAATATCTATGGAATCTAGAGGTGCATTATCTGAGTCGATTGAAACTGTCATCTTGTTCGTTCATAATTTATTGCGTTTTTAAATAATTTATTAAAAATATTTTAGTATGGACGGTTAATATTTTGAGGTGACTAATAGTTTTTAATTATATTTCTTCAATATATAAAGTGTTATTTCTTTATGATACTCAGAAAAAATTACATTTTTCACAGCTTTGAAATAATGGTCAGCGATTTTTACATATTTTTGACGTTTTCAGAAAATGTATATTTAGACACGCAAATATTTACGTATAACAAAACAATACGATAGTGAATTTCATAATCTTTCCAAAACATTTTTTAGAATGAGGCTACGTTTCCCAAAACGTGAGTAATGAAGCTTTTAACAAAACTCGTGAATAACACAAAAATTCTCGCGTTTTGACAGATCGCAAAGGAACACAAAGTAAATAAAAGTCCTTTTCTGAGAGGTTAATAAGAAAGAGTAAATCACTATAAATGTAAATAACACATGTATGTAAATAAGATTAGTCTTTTGAAGTATTTGCCACTTTTGAATAAACCACAACTTTTGGAGAGGATTGTCCAATCATTTTCTTTTGTATATGGTCCTGCTGCTGGTTTCTCCTTTGTAATCTCTCTTTCATGCATCGTTTATGAAAAAGAGGGAGAAGTTACAACGGAGCAGCATGCCTGTATACAAAGTTAATAGGAAATATACTCAAAGTTTTAATACGTTTAGTTAAGCCTAGCTTTAAACAACACCTAATGTTAATATTTCTATTTTTTAAACTATTAATTGAAAGTGGCATTAACATCAATGAGTTGGTCTATAGGCCCTCGAGTAGGACGCTCTATTGGCAGTCGGGCGGATAGAATCTGATACTCAGCGTTTAATTATTGACTTTCTCCCTCTTCAAATCAAGTTTCCCTTAGTGAGAAGGTCTGTACTATATATATGACTTTTTAAAAAGATTATTTTTATAATAGTGTGTAATATGTGTGCAGATGCATGGATGTGGTGCTGCGCAATGAGATGGAGCGGGTGCAAGCCCTGCGCGTGGTGAGGCGGGCGCTGCGGCTGGGCGCGGGGCGGCTAGAGGCAGCGCTGGCGCGCGCCCTGCTCGCCGTGCCTGCCGCCGCGCCCGAGGACAAGGACCGCCTCATGCGCGCTTGCCTCGCCGTGTTGTGCGAACTGGGTATGTATTAATCTCGCAAGGCTCTCTACAATGCTACTTTTGAAGGAGTTTACTATTCCTGCCAGCTTAACCCAACTTCATTCCTTTCTTTTTACTTCCCCACTTAAAGATATCCAACTGACTAACCATCACACATTTTACTTCACACTCCTTGCTTCATTCAAAATCATGCATATTATTCTGTTATTTTGTTTCCTGACATAGCTCCGCCTAGTATTTGATTCACTTGATCGTGCAACGTCTTCTCACTGACTTGTGCCACATTTATCCTCCTTTTTTTTTATTCGTTTCTTTGTTCATCCACTCTACATGCCCAAGCTATCTAAGTGTATTGAAGACATGTTTTTTTAATTTTTTTTTATATTAACTCCACACAGGAGGCCCTGAAGAAAATGATTTCCCTCAGGGCCTATGTCATCTTTGGGGATGCTGTGTGTTGGGTCTTTTTGTGGAGAGGAAGGAGTGAACATGGGTCTTGAAGAGTCCCAAGTTGTAGGAGGGAGGAAACACAGAGGCCGGCAGTTCATTCCACAGCCGAGCTGTTGAACCTAAGAACGAATTGTAGAAGCTACCCGTTCTCATGTGACAAATGTCAACCGTGTACAAATGTTGGGCGCGCGTTTGGCGTGTATCCCGACTACGCACCGGTGCCGAAGGGATCAATGACGCTAGTTCCTCAGAGCATCTTCCATTGTAATACCGATAGAACAGGGACAGCATACCTACCTGACGCCTGTGCTTTAAAGATTGCAGTCCGTTTGTTAAGATTGGGGAATCTATCAAACGGACCGCCCGTTTCTGCACAGAGTCAAAGGTATATGTATTTATGTATTATCATTTGTTAACCCAAGGGTTAACAATTGTCTATATATATTTTGCCTGTATTTGCCCAATTTTATTTTTCCTTTCAATGGGTAATAATAAACTTTATAGTATGAAAGACCTCATGAGTGAATGAGATTGAAAGGACTATAAAAGATGGGTTTGATTTATTTCCATCTGTGATCCTCAATACATACATTGTATTAATCCCATCATATCGACTATTATTCTGCCATGCTAATTTATATAAAAATTTTGATACAGTACTACATATAAATTTATTATAAAATAAATATGATTATTAATTGTTTGCAGGCGTGCTAAACCCCATGCTCTTCATAGAGACGGGTGGCGTAGCGGCAATCACCCGCGCCATCCTTGACTGCCAGACACCGCGCATCGCCGAGTCGCTGTGCGGCGTGCTGCTGCACCTGCTAAACCAGCCATCCACACGCCTGCCCGCCAAGGTGGACCTGCGCTGCCTGGCCGCGCCCTACTGCGACTTCCACTACCGCCATGGCTGGATGGACAAGAACAGGTACAAATTACTATCATTATTATTATTATTATTATTATGTAATGAGCAGGCAGCATTCTGCTGATGCGCTCATATCTGATTTCACAACAAGTTTGACAGTAATTGAGTTGTTTTAAGTTTGAACTAAGTCCTTTCTTCTCTCCAAATGTGAATCCAATGGAGCTTTGAATTGATTTATATTTGTTGCATCGATGACATGTTGTGGGAGTTTGTTCCAAGCATCCACTACTCTATTTGCAAGGAAGTGTTTTCTAGGATTAGATGCAAAAGGCGTTTTGGTAATTTTTTTTGAGTGTCCACGGAGATTTATATTTTTATTAGTAGTGAAGATTTCTTGGATGCTAGGGCAACTGTAATGTCCAGATAAAATTTTGAAAGTCTGGATCAAGTCACCCCTTTCTCTTCTTTCTTGTAAGGTTGGTAATCTTAGTTCCTTGAGTCTATCTTCGTATCGTAGATCTTTCAGAGCTCTTGGTATTTTAGTGAAACGTCTCTGTACTCTCTCTTTGCGAAGTAAGGACTCCATATTTGGAAAGCATATTCCAGGAGAGGTCGCACATATGTTTTATATATTATCATGTCTTCGTGAAAGGTGGCAGGTTCCACTCAACCATTCTATTAGAAGGATGTAGGTGAAAATCATTAGTGGCTTAGTAAACCTTATCTACGCTGCTGTCGCATATGTGATCCAATGGTGGCTATCTCTGTGATCCATGAAGTTTCACTAAAACACAAACACTGTGTCAATATGTGCCGCATATGGGATAGAATGTTTATAACAAGCCTAGCTTTATAAACATTAAATTCATTGTTAGTCACTGGTGTAGGTAGAAGAAAAACTTTGCTATCTTTGACAACTTTTTCTTGGTCCCCGAAACGCCTCAATATACGTAGTTGATTATGAAATGGTGGCCATGCTCTTTCATTCTCTTTCATCTTTTAAAGGCTTGAGTGCTTTTTCCTTATTTTGTGGGAATTACATATCATGACTAACTTGCCGATCACTTGAATTTCAGCTAGTTGTTACAAAATTCGCCTTGTCTTGTAAAATCTCCTTGGAAAATTTCTTCATTTTAGAGATTGAGTCATATAATAAAGAATAACACAAGAAATGCCTTGTAGGCGTGTTTCAGTTTAGAGATTAATTCATAGAATAAAGAATAATACAAGAAATGCCTTGTAGGCATGTTTCAGTTTAGAGATTGAGTCGTAGAATAAAGAATTGTAACGGTGTAAATGTAAAGTAGGAACATTCCAATGTTTACAAAAACGGTAGAGCAAAGAACTCAATCTCATGATTGTGGGATTAATTCCCTGTCAAGTAAGGTGAGAAATCAGAAATAATAAGAGTAAATACTTAATACAAATTATATTGAAACCATCAAAAGTTACAACAAAGGAATACAAAAGATACCAATGTAAACATAGGAATAAAAGTAAGCACATACCAGATGGACTCCTGAACCAAACTAAACTAACTTTACGTGGTCGAGAAACGAAGGAATAACAACGGGTGGCGAACGAAAACTTGTTTCCGGAAGCGGAGAACGGACCCGTGACGAAAGCCAGGACATCCTTCTCTTAGTGGAAACGGGAGGACGCAACTCCTTCAAGGTGCGCCTGCAGGAACTTCAAGTCCGCAGCACGTGGTAACCAATCAGACTCTTCTTAAGGACTTCGGGAACAGCAATCCGTACCTTTGCGACGCGGGGACACTCAGCCATCAACTTCTAGCCACAGCTAGGACCAAACCATTTACGGTTTCAATTCCGAAACACGAGTACTACAAATATGAACACCGGCCAACACTGGATAAAAAGCGGGATTCCATAATCACCACCAAAAATAATAACCAACACGAACCATTCGTGAAAGGAAAAACACCCCGCGCCTTTTTAAAAGAAAAGAATAACTCCTAATCACATGATTAACTCAGATTAAAACCCCTTGAATGGCGAGTGACTGGATCCGCCGACCGGCTGGCCAAGCAGGTCGGGGAGGAAGTGACCATCAACAAAACTGTCCTTCCTTCCTCAATAAATATTGCCAAACTTCAAAAAAACACCATAGACAAAATAACCCCAAATAGGCAAGAACTACACTTGTCACAAATATTTATGTGACAGAATAATACAAGAAATGCCTTGTGGGCGTGTTTCAGTTTAGAGATTGAGTCGTAGAATAAAGAATAATAAAAGATATGCCTTGTGGGTGTGTTTCAGTTTAGAGATTAATTCATAGAATAAAGAATAATACAAGAAATGCCTTGTAGGCATGTTTCAGTTTAGAGATTGAGTCGTAGAATAAAGAATAATACAAGAAATGCCTTGTGGGCGTGTTTCAGTTTAGAGATCGAGTCATAGAATAAAGAATAATAAAAGATATGCCTTGTGGGTGTGTTTCAGTTTAGAGATTAATTCATAGAATAAAGAATAATACAAGAAATGCCTTGTAGGCATGTTTCAGTTTAGAGATTGAGTCGTAGAATAAAGAATAATACAAGAAATGCCTTGTGGGCGTGTTTCAGTTTAGAGATTGAGTCGTAGAATAAAGAATAATAAAAGATATGCCTTGTGGGTGTGTTTCAGTTTAGAGATTAATTCATAGAATAAAGAATAATACAAGAAATGCCTTGTAGGCATGTTTCAGTTTAGAGATTGAGTCGTAGAATAAAGAATAATACAAGAAATGCCTTGTGGGCGTGTTTCAGTTTAGAGATCGAGTCATAGAATAAAGAATAATAAAAGATATGCCTTGTGGGTGTGTTTTGTGATCCAAATATTTTCCCAATCGAGGCTTGAATTTCCAATACAATGCTGTGTTTACGAATTTTATATGGGATGGAAATCTACGATGTCAGGCAAGTGTAAGTGAGACAGAGCGCTGGGCTATTGGGCTAAATGGAACATTTGTTTCCATTCAAATTTATATGGAAGGCATTTCTAATTTTCTTCTTTATTTTATGGATTGAGTGCTTATCCTCAATTTTGTGAACTAATTTACCTCCCTTAGTGATTTATTTATATATTTTTTCTATTTCAAAACAGAGTTTGTTTTAAATGATCTTCTAAAATATGTTTTTGTTTCAGAGATGAGAGAGAAATGAGATTTACATGTAGTCGCCTCTCTCTGCTCTCTGTGCTGCGCAGTTGGCCTGGCTTCCTGCACTTCTGTGATCCCATGAATGAATCTGGCCTCAGAGCCATTGTAGATGTACTGTACCTGAACCAACTGGAAGTCAGAGTAAGTACTGATACTGTAAAGTTATCTATATATCTGATTTCACAATGAGTTTAACAGTCATTGGGGACGATAAATATTCTACATGTTTTGTTAGTTTGATCATAATGTTTTTCCACTACCTAAAACCTTAAATTAAATCATGTTTACTTACAGCAAATGCGTAATATCTTTTTGTTCACCGTGTAGGTCACTAAGCTTTTGGGGTGACCACATTATTATTATTTTTAAATAAATCGACGCTGCACTTACAACGGGCGCAGTATGTACATACAAGGTGTCTAGTGGCAAAGTGCACTAACTCCGTGAGGTGATTCTACATACATTTTACGAAAAAAGTTGTCTTTATCTTTTTTACTTCTACCATCATGCAGAATCACCTACCGAAATGAATGCACTTTACTTCCGGACACCTGCATATTAAGATAGAATATTTTTTCTGCAATCAGTATACATGTGGTATCCTTCTGGTATTGTTTCCACCAAGTTGTCATATAGTTGCAATACAATCTTCGAGGTAAATGGCAAATTTGGTCATGACAAAGCGTCCAATGTTATATATTATATGTATATTTATCTCCAGATTTATGCAGGACGGTCACCGTATACTTGTGTACTAATCCCTCCAGCAGTTAGATAAACGTACCTGGTCAAACACTAAGGACGGGTTGTTTCGGAGAATCTGAACAATTCATCAAATTTCAACGTTCATTTTCAAGTTCTGTGAAAGATTTTTTCAAGTTCTGTTTTTATTTCAGTTTTGTCAAGCAACTAGCCTACAATGATATAAAAACAGAACTTGAATAAGTCTTTCACAGAACCCGAAAATGAACGTTGAAATTTGATGAATTGTTCAAATTCTCCGAAACAACCCGTCCTTAGTACAGACCGGTTAATAACTCTCTTACGAGCAACAGACAAAATACGATATTCAAATAATATTAGGAACATACATGTTTCCGAATGAATGTGTCATTAAAATTGGGTAATTGGCATTGCCAAGGTTTTTGCACACATGGTACAATAATAATTAAGGGAGAATTTACTTCCGATTTCTCAGAAAATGTATTCAAACAGGCTTGGGCACTGTCCTGCGCAGCGGTTGGGATTACAACCATTGTGACCAAATATTCATCCGGAAAGGGTTAATCCTTTCTTCTCTCCAAATAAGAATCCAATCTAGCTTTAAATTGGTTTATATATACATAGAAGCATCGATGACATGTTGTGGAAGTTTGTTCCATGTTCCATGCATCCACTACTCTATTTGCAAGGAAGTGTTTCCTAGGACTGAATTTCACTGAATGTTCATTTTTTTCGAGTAGATTTATATTTTTGTTGTTGCCAGGGCAACTACAATGTCCAGATAAAATTTTGAAATCCTCAATCAAGTCACCCCATTCTTTTAACTTTGCTAATCTTAGTTCTTTGAGTCTATCTTCACATTACCGGTCTTTTAAAGTTCTTGGTATTTTTGTAAATCGTCTGTAAATGTACTCTCTCTATTAGATCTATGTATATCTTTCGCAAAATATGGACTCCATATTTGGAAAGCGTATTCCAGGAGAGGTTGCACATGCGTTTTATACATTTTTAACATCAATTCCGGTGTTAGGTCAAGGAAGGTTTTCCTGATTAATAGGACACGGCAAAGCTGGGGTGAAACCAGTGCCGTACTTTAGGGTAAAATAACTTAATTGTCCTACACGCGGGTTGTCCCTCGTTGAGCCTGGTTAATTGTTGGCTGACTGATGGCTGACTGACTGCTCGCTGCGTCGGGCCTATTTATACAGACCGGCCGATGGCATCAGTAGGTATGCGAGATCGCAGGTAAAATGGAGACAACTCGCTCAGTCTGGGTGCTACTGGAATTTTCGTTGGCGCTGAAATTATGTCTAGGCAACAGGCTAGAACCTTCTAGTGAGTTCGCGTAATGTGCTAGACTGACTCACAACGTATTGTCGTAGGTAGCTCTAGACGACGCGAGTAGGTAGTTCACTCGCAAGTAGGTACTCGTAGACAGGTAGGTCGTGTTGTTTACATTTAGCGAGACAATCTAATGATTGTTTCGATTGAAGACATCTGAATAACAAGTCTCTTTTATTTTCCATATATTTTCCTTTAAAGAGAAAGGGACGAAAATACCATTGCATCAACATTTACATAATATAATAAACAGCCATATCACATTTCATATTACCACTTGAGAGCTGCAGCTCAAGTCCAGAGAAGTATTTTAGCACACAAAGGGCAAAGTGGAATGTATGAAATTAGATTATTTTAGTAAGAATGATTTTAGCCTTATCATTAAAAGTCAACTTTTAAATGTCACAGTTGTATCACGCTAGATGGCCATCTGGTCAATATAATGGGACAGCAGAAGTACTGGTATATCTTTTGAATTATTTTTTTAAATTTCTATTATTTATATAAATAAAAACGTAAATGTTCATTTGTTCAAAATCTTTAATCTCCGAAAGTTCTTCAATGATTGCTTTGAAATTTTGACATAACGTTGCATTCGAATACGCAGGTGTTTTTATATACACTTTTTTATGTTCTTGTTTTTATGTCACTGGGCAATCTGTTGGAAAAACATGATTTTTTTTAAAACAGCGCCATCTGTTGGACGTAAAAGCAACATGCGCTATTATTTCTCTGAACTATTACTATTTCTCGACTGAACCATAGCAGTGCGTGGCGGGGTACAGCTAGTTTTACATAAAAAAATATAATTGATATTACACAACCTCCAGACTGAAAAGCCAATATATTTTTATGCTCAAAATGGTTTATTTCGGTATTCTCCGCAGTGAAAACTAATTTCATTCAAAAATCATAGTGTATTTAGAATTTGTTCATACCAGACCTCTCGTTGTTTACACTAGCCATCTGCAACCACTACACTGTGATTAAAATGAATTTAAACCATTAAATATAATTGTTTTGCCTTTAATAATGTGTGGCTCTGTAATTCTTCATTTTGCCACAGCTTTGCCTTGTACATACTACTGATTATATATGTTTTGCTCTTTTGACAATCCCAGAGATACTCGATTCCCATTTCAAGTCATCTGATATGGTAACTCCTAGGTCCTGTTGTAACGTCACTGCTTTCAGAGGTGTTGGCATATATAAGATTCTTTTTCATATTATTAAAGTAATTAATTTGTTTGTTTTCAGAAAGCCATACTAGATTTGCTTTATGAGCTGTTGGGTTTACCCCAGCCGGACTGGACGGATGAACTGTCTGTGGCCCTGGCTGCGGTGGACCCCTCGGACTTCCAGGACCAGTGGCGCCTCAACGAAGGCTTTGTGGCCGCAGAGGGGAAGTCAATCCTCCCCCATCTGGCGGCTACGGGGCCCAACCTTATAGAACTTCATATGGCACTATTACTTTATTGTTTTCTAGAAGTAAGTTCATATTTTTATACATGAAAAACATTTTATTCCACTATAAAATAGCCAAGTTTTAAACCAGTCCTTACTTAAATTTAATTTTTATTGGATGTTTTTAATCTCATTAACAGATGATGTCATTTATTGTAAACAGGAAGCTTTCTTCCAATAGAAAACTATTCAATATCACATTTGAGATTGGTTGCCTCTGGTAATCGTCCTTAAGTTTTGAAGGGCATTTGCTATATTGGGCAGGGCTATATTATTAATTTCATCATACAAATTTAGTTTTTTATTGACCTTTTATGAAATCAAAGTTAGGTTGAAATATTTCTCAGAAAACCTCATATTTAAAAATGTTTTCCAATTGATATAATATAATTATTTTTATAGGTTGGTTTGTTAGATGCCCTGGTGGAAGTGATGGTGACATCAGACACCTTCATCTCAGTACGCGCCACGGTCCTCCTGGGGCAACTGCTGCATCTCATCCACCTTCTGCTGCCGCCTGACACGTGTAACATTTCACCGCCGCTGCCCACCCTGCTTGCCCGTGCCGCCGCTGCCCATCCCCAGGCGCTGGCTGCCGTCTCCGCGCTGCAGAGCCTCAACACTCTCCTCAAGTCCCGCCCCGCCTCCAACAGCCTCTTCCTCGACCACGTCATCCAGTGCTGCGATACTTTCTCAGACGAGCCCGTCGCTAAAGCCGCATCGCCTAAAGTTAAAGTGGAAACGGCCAAAAGTGTTTACAAATACCCAGAAGACAGTACGGACCTTTTGAACGATGCGGATTTCGAATTGGAACAACCGCACAGGAGAAGCCTGGGCTCCAAAAGTGAATATAATAAAAACGAAGGTGTTTTATTGAAAAGTAAAAGTGTTAGTTCTCGGACTAGTGCTGTTGTCAGCAAAGTAGTAAAAACTAAGAAAATATTTAATTTGTTTGAAAACCTTAAAGACAGTGAAAATTTAATTAGGGAATCTAATGTGCTTCAGAACAAAGCCGGATTGGCATGGGACTGGAATATTATCAGGGCCATTCTGAAGGTTATTTAACTTATTGATACTATTAACTTATTGTAAATGCACCTCCTTTTATTGTCTCTCCGTAAGAGTGTTATTGTATCTGTTGTACTTCCAGACGGGTGCGTGGGGAGTTGAGCAGGCCCTGGTGGTGCGGCGGCTGGTGCACTACTTGTGCCCCTCCTCCAACCGCTTCTCGCACACGGACCTTCTGCAGGCTGGGCCGCTGCACACGCGGGATCAGGCACTGGCCGCGCTCTATCTTGTCACCTACCTGCTGCAGCTGCAACAGGTGACCTAATATTTTTTTGGTTTCAAACGTTAGCCAAATATTCCCAGGTTACGAACATCATTATAGTCGGAA
Organism: Hesperophylax magnus; assembly: GCA_026573805.1. Lineage (NCBI taxonomy): Eukaryota > Metazoa > Arthropoda > Insecta > Trichoptera > Limnephilidae > Hesperophylax > Hesperophylax magnus. The sequence continues at coordinate 13,037,158 of JAIUSX010000002.1, forward strand.
AATCTTATATTACCTCCCTACGATGCGGGAGGGAAGTGAACTTGGGTAAAACATATACAATTGTGTCTCGTGACGCCGCACAAGACACAATTCATAATTTGAATGGCAGTGCTGCGGTAGTATCGCACCAGTCATTGTATGTGCCGTGTCATCGGCCAGCCGCAAGTATCAACATTTTGACGGTTTTCTTTGGTACTATGAATGCGGTATTTTCAAAAAATTCAAGAGTGTTGTCCTCTGCACGCTCTGATTAATATACAGTAGAACCCCGTTAATTCGAACCCCGATAATTCGAAAAAACGCGTAATTCGAAATTTTCGCCAAAAAAAATTCCGCAGAAAAATTTTTTCATACAAAATTTTTTTTAATTCGAAATTCGTTAATTCGTAATTCGAAATTTTTTTTTGTCCGCGCACGAAAATTTGTTCGTGTAATTCGAAAAAATTTGATTTTTGCGAAAATAAATCATAATATTTCGTAAATCTGAATCTAAAAGTCAGCCGTGGCGGTAAAACGCCGAAAAATGTATTTTTACGTGGTTATACATCGTCCTAATTAGTATTATTATTTTGTAAATCTGAATCGAATGTTGTATTTTTTCAAATTTATTTCGAATATCCGAGTTTGAAGGGCCGAGAAAATACGTTTTACGCGGATATATGTCGTAGTTTTACGAGTTTACACCAAATATCTGTATTTAAAGGGTCGGCCGCGACGAGACCCGGCCGCGAAATCTCGATTTATGCGTAAATATATCGTATTTTTACGAATTTATTTAGAATATCTGAATTTTAAAGGGCCCGCCGCGACGGAATTCGGACGCGAAATTTCAATTTAGGCGGAAATATATCGTATTTTTACTAACTTTACTTCGAATATCCGAGTTAAAAAATACGGCGCGACGGAAATCGGCCGAAAAATTTCGATTCACGCCGAAATATGACATATTTTTACGAATTTACTTCAAATATCTGAACTTAAAAGACAGGCCGCGATGAAAAACTGCCGATAAAATTCGATTTACGCGGAAATATTTCATATTTTTACGAATTTACATCAAATATCTTAATTTAAAAGGTCGGCCGCGACGGAAATCGGCCGCGCATTCTCGATACACGGAAATATATCGTATTTTTGCGAATTTATTTCGAATATCTGCATTTAAAGAGCTGGCCGCGACGGAATACGGCCGCGAATTCTCGTTTTACGCGGAAATATATCGTATTTTTACGAATTTAAATTCAGATATTTGACATAAAGGGCCGGCCGCGACGGAAAATTACCGCGAAATCTCGATTTACGCGGAAATATATCGTATTTTTACGAATATCTCAATTTAAAGGGTAGACCGCGACCGAAATCGGCAGCGAAATCTCGAAATGAATCAAAAAAAGATTTTTTTTCCACTTTAGGATTTAAAAAAAAAAAATCGCACCTTGCGCCACAATATGAAGTATGTCAAAAAAATACAAATAAATAGTAGTATTATCTGTGTGTAAGGATAGAACGGCCAACCTTATGATTCCAGAGATAGCCTCATTTTTAATGTCAGCGCCATACAAATTTTGCTTAAAAAAATTATAACTCCTTCATTTGTACACGCAATTGCTTCGTACGACATATTATAGCATAGTAATGATCAGCAGAATCCATTTCTAGCCAAAAAAAATACCCTTAAAAATTCAAGTCTCTATGTCTATGAAAGGCGATTTTCAGCCCACTGTGCGGCGGGCCCTTTAAATTCAGATATTCGCAATAAATTCGTAAAAATGCTATATATTTACGCGTAAATCGAGATTTCGCTACCGATTTCGATCGCGGCCTACCCTTTAAATTGAGATATTCGTAAAAATACGATATATTTCCGCGTAAATCGAGATTTCGCGGTAATTTTCCGTCGCGGCTGGCCCTTTATTTCAAATATCAGAATTTAAATTCGTAAAAATACCATATATTTCCGCGTAAAACGAGAATTCGCAGCCGCATTCCGTCGCGGCCGGCTCTTTAAATTCAGATATTTGATGTAAATTCGTAAAAATATGATACATTTCCGCGTAAATCGAATTTTATCCGCAGTTTTTCGTCGCGGCCGGCCTTTTAAGTTCATATATTTGAAGTAAATTCGTAAAAATATTTCGGCGTGAATCGAAATTTTTCGGCCGATTTCCGTCTCGCCGTATTTTTTAACTCGGATATTCGAAGTAAAGTTAATAAAAATACGATATATTTCCGCGTAAATTGAAATTTCGCGTCCGATTTCCGTCGCGGCGGGCCCTTTAAAATTCAGTTATTCGAAATAAATTCGTAAAAACACGATATATTTACGCGTAAATCGAGATTTCGCGGCCGATTTCCGTCGCAGCGGGCCATTTAAATTCAAATATTCGAAATAAATTCGTAAATATACGATACATTTACGCGTAAATCGAAATTTCGCGGCCGAGTTTCGTCGCGGCCGACCCTTTAAATTCAGATATTTGGTGTAAACTCGTAAAACTACGACATATATCCGCGTAAAACGTATTTTCTCGGCCCTTCAAACTCGGATATTCGAAATAAATTTGAAAAAGTACGACATTCCAGTGTAAATCGATTCAGATTTACAAAATTATAATACTTATTAGGACGATGTATAACCACGTAAAAATTCATTTTTCGGCGTTTTACCGCCACGGCTGACTTTTAGATTCAGATTTACGAAATATTATGATTTATTTTCGCAAAAATCAAATTTTTTCGAATTACACGAACAAATTTTCGTGCGCGGACAAAAATAAATTTCTAATTACGAATTAACGATTTTGAATTAAAAAAATTTTTGTATGAAAAATTTTTCTGCAGAAATTTTTTTGGCGAAAATTTCGAATTACGCGTTTTTTCGAATTATCGGGGTTCGAATTAACGGGGTTCTACTGTAATGACTGTGTAACCCTCGGAAAGATCTTCATAGTCAATTAATGAATATATTTGTTGTAGTCGGAAGGGCTGCGGCTCCTGGAGGAGCTGTTCCTAGATATCGCCACACAGGTGGAGGCCATCTCAGGGGCCCGCAGCGCCCACGAGTGCCTGTTCAGCCCACAGCACATGACCACCACTATGTGCCAGCTGTATTTCCTGCTCATTGGCCGCCTCTGCTCCACCCGGGTGGGACTCCGCATGTTCAGGGACACCGGCCTCTATGAAAGGTAACTCGAATGCTTCTCTGGCTCTTCCCATTTAGGGCATATTGTCACTTTGAAAGCAGTGGAGATGTGAGATTAAGATTTCGATTCTGAATGGTTGTCTATGGCCCTTATAAGCCCCCAAGAGTACCTACCACTCAGCTTGTTTTTCAATGAACTTGTTGATTTTTATTAAACTATTTGTATTTCACAAATGAATTGATTTTCTTTACTCCATTTGAAGGAACTCAATTTGTTAATGTGTGTGTTACTTATTCATGGCTCATAATTGGCGGCATTAAGTGTTTAGTTTGTATTGTAGTTTTATAATGTCTTTAAAAGGTTGAATGACTGTTTTGCAAGAAGCAACGTGGCAGAACTTTATAATTATTATAAAATATTGATTTTATCAAACTATTTGAAATTTTGTGTTGCAGTGGTCCTTTAACCTTTTTCGACTCCGGGAACCCTTGCATTCAGTTTTTCCAAAGGCTCCCTGTGTCAATTTTTTAAAGCAGCTGTTATTTTTGCAAGCATTGTTTGGTAAAATAAATTAAACACATTTCAGATCAGAAAAAAATATGTCACTAAGGCCCTTCCCATGGATACGCAAGTATCTGATACTCGACAATTCAAGTATCTTGGTGACTACCACCATACATCTGCTTGGAGGTTCATACACAGGCGTACGTCGCTGGCATTTTGTAAACTCGTCGGCGACGCCATTCTCCCACAACAAGTTGAGCGAGGTTGTTGCCACTCACCTTATTGAGACTTTAAGCATGGCGTCACTTGAGTCAGACATTTTGTAAAAATGAATTATATCAATGTTAGGAACAAAACAGTCCACAAAAATGAGAGGATATAAAAATGACAGCTACGGCAACTGTTTGGTTGTGAGTAAAGTTATGAAAGCATTCTAGTTTTGACGTTTTGAGAACTCAACAATGAATGGTGGCGATGCGGATTTCGAGATTTCAGCAGCGACATTTAAGGACTGTACGCGACAAGTTGTTTGCGACGTAAGTTCACAACATGAGCATCGGATACTTGTGTATCCCTACAGAAGAAGCAGGGCCGGCCCAGTGCAGACGCAATTGGAGCAGTCCATTCCGTGTACTGACTTGCTAAGGCACCTAGGAGCCAAGGGGCCAAGGCACTGATAAAACCTAACATCTAATACAGCGCCTTTGAGGTTTTTACTAGCGCCAGACGCCATTTGGCTTAGGGCTGGCCCTCTCTAGATGGACCTAACAGTTAAGAGCTAAATTGAAAAGTGCATATTCAACTAATTACATTACAATTACGAATTATACGGACCAAGTATTTTGGTTTGTATAGTGCTATTTAACACATTGTCGTCGGGACACGGCATTTGCCATTTTTCGCGGACTGTCGGTCAACTGCGGGACACGGCAAATGCCGTTTTTTTCGACTGTCGGTTTTTGGCGGCAAACGGCATTATACAGGTTTGTTATCATCGTGAAATAAAACGCCTTGAAGGGTAATTTGCTACCTGGGTGCTAGGCGACAGTCTGTCCACGTTATTTGAGATGCCTTGTCCGGATTGGCTAGTGTGCCGCTTGTAAAGGCGTCGCCACAAATCTAGAGCTTTTATGCGATCTCAATCTCCAGTTTAGTTTGAGTCCATTCACGTATTGGACTATTTTTCATACCGCTCGCACTGTTTTGTTTACTGTTTGGTATTTTATTATTTGAATATATTAGCATTGTATAGGACTTTATCCCTACAAAAATTATTTTTATTTTTTGTTTACTCAATTGTCATTGTTGTTATATACAAGCATATACTTGGAGGAATTTATGTGATACATGCACTTATAGTGTGTGATGGATTATCAACATATGAAGTGTACTGATTCCTTGAAAGAATAAATACTATGATTCATAAGTGGAATGGGCTCTTCAATTAGGCGAGGCAACTGCAAAAGACTCTTTTTGACAAGAAGCAATTAAACTTGCGAGTTATTGAGTGTTCGCCTTCGGCCTTAGGCGACACTGTTCAATATTTACGCCATCAGATTTCACACAACCAGCGATTGTAAAATTGCGGGCATGGCAAATATATATTATTATTTATTTTATAACTATATGATATGAATAAACATGTTATCTTTTACATGGAATTCTCAAATATTGAATATTGAATGCTATTTACTAAATTAATATCAGCTTTTTATATTCAGCTTTGAAATGTGGTGAAATTATGATGTAATCAAAGCAATTATAATTTATTTTTGATGGTCAAATGTCATATCTGATTTTTTTGAAAATTTCAATCGAAAATATTATTTGGTTTAGAAATTGTGTCAATTTTAAGAAAGCGATATATTTTTGCACTAATCGTGAAAAACACCCGCTATAGGCTAGAGTCTATTGTTTGAAGCGCCCGACTACAATGTGTTAAAAGTGAATACTCACATACAGGGGTGCTGTAACACCTGTTTTCTGTTTATTTCCCTCTGTAGCTTGCTTCGTCTGGCTACTACCACCCCCCACAGCTGCTACGTGAAGCTCATCATCTCCAGTCTAGACTACACCCTCAACTCCTACCCGCGCCAGATCCTCTTGAAGACGCTCCAGTGCAACATGGAGTCTTCGCGCCTGTATGCCACCCAGTTCCTCAACGTTCTTCTGAGAGCGCGCCAGAAGGCCAGCGAGATCAATAACAAGCACAACGGCCCTCGGAGAAGAAGCAACACCGATGTGGAACCTCCTTCACCAAGCGGGGTGGACATGGACATGTCTAGATCCTGGACTTCCTCGGGTTCGGTGGAGGTGTGCTCCGATATGGACGGCTGGATACTGGAACTGCTTGTGAAGCAAGCGAGGGATGAATCCAAGGCCGTTTCAATTTGTGCGCTCGATATATTGGATGAAGCATGCAACGTACCGGTATGAAATACTCAAATATTTAATTATTTTTACATTTATTGGATACTACAATACTGAGGCTTACAACAGTAAGGATGTGGACAAGAATGAATGAATTAAATAAAATAAGTTTTCAAATTGCATGAGCACATGGTGAATATTTTCAGATTAACGTAGAAATCAGGTAAATATTTTATTCCAGTAGCATTTAATTTATTATTAAGGGAATATGATGGGCAATTGGTGTGATATAATGGAAAACAGCTATCAAACACGGCAAAAACTACCTTTCGAATGCCATTCCCAGACTTGATATTTTTTATTACCAAATAACAGACTATTGTTTTTACTCTGCTTAGATTTTTTTGTAATTAATGTAGACATTCAACCATAATAAATAAAACACTGATACACAATAAAACCCACATTTACAACTTCGATCTATGGTTTATAGCATTAATAATGATTGTAGACAATATTTTTTATTTAAAATATATAGATAATTCACATAATAATTGTTCTTGTACCTTAAGTTTGCTATCTAGGAAGCATTAAATTACATAACATTATTCTTGTCCCAATAATATGGGCAATCAATGTGCCATAAACAGTTGTTATATATACATATACCGTTATCAATGTAGTAATTTCTTCTGGGTTCCATTTACGTGACATTTTAAGAAAAAATGCGCGGCAGAGACTGGCTATTGTCCTACGGGCGCGGTGGTAGGGGTAAGACACTATCCTGCGGAGATAGCTTTCCCATCTATCTCTGGGACAGTGTCTTGGTTCATTGTCCTGTCTTCCAAACTACTGTTCACACTAGGACAGTGGGTCTGGAGCTGGGGCAAAACAGTATTGTACTGTTCTCATGTGATCGCTGCATAATCCAGAATGTTCAAATGTAAAGCTTTGAATTTAGCTGTTTCTGGTTTTATTGTATATGTACTTTAGGCATGCATTAGGAGTGTTAGTGAATATTTTGACATTGATAGTGCATATTTTTATTGCAATGTCTATTAAACCCTCAGGGCTCTGGCACATTCTGTCAGAAGGTGGGAGTACTTCCACTTTGTAATAAAATCCAAATAAATGGAATAATTCTGAACATATCCAAAAACTAAACACTGTTTTTGGAAGGTGGTGAAATATGCTTTCAAATGTTATTATTAGATATTAAAACAAAATTTTGAATGCAAATATAAAAAAATTTAAACATAGCTCACCTTAGTTTTTTCATTAAACACTGAACTTAAATTACTGATATTGAAAAAACTCACACATTATTAAACAAATGCATTATAAACATTATAGTAATTTCATAAATTTTACTCAAATTGCGGTCAGAACCTTTGGTTTTCATATAGGTATATTTTAATTCTTTATTTATTTTTTAAATTTATAAAAATAAAAATATTTTTATTTTATTTATTCAATTTAATAATAATACATTGTAGTTAATACAGGTTAAAAAAGGTAGACCTGCAAAGCTACTACATGGCTGCGGTTCTGTGGTTATTTCTAGATTTTGAATATAAAGTATGGTGTTTTCTCTTTCTAACACTATTTAGATGATATGTCTAACCATGAGACCAAATTAGCCTGAGGGGTTAATTATTAAATCCATTTGATGCAGGCGTACCTGAACAAGCTGGTGAGCATGAAGCCCCGCGTGAAAGACCTGGGCGACAAGGGCTATCTGCTGTGGATCCGCTTTGCGGGCACACAGGCTGGCTTCCAGGCGCTGACGGAGGCCGGCTACGTGCGCCGGCAGATACGCTACTGGGTGGAGCACTATAACTATAGGTCAGTAATTTGTGAACTTTCCTCCTTGACATACTATTTTTTTGTTGTATATAATGTCCTTACTGACTACTCAAAAGCAAACGTCGAACCTATTGTATCTCCGGGGTTTCTCACAACTCTTTGATTAAATATAACACCGTCTTCAACAAAGTCTTCATCTTAATTATTAGTAAGCGGTTGGAATAATATGGACCCTGACCTTGAGGTCCCCCCTTATTTATTACCACTTCAGTACTCTACAATACTACAGATAAAGCCATCTAGGTGTGTTCATACACTAATATCAAGGATATTACAAAAACATTGATGTGCTTGTAGATAACCACCAAAGAGGTTTCTCTATAGTAAGAGGATGAATAAGGCAAATGGCTGTGTCTATGTATGTAGCAAACATCCTGATCCGAAGGAACTGGATAAAGACAGTAGGAACAGAGATGTCAGGTGGAAGGGCTTTAGCGCTGATAATGATTGTTCTGATAGGGTAGATGATTCTTCCCTTTGATGACATTAAGAAGAAGTGTTAAACATATGCTTGGTTTTTCATGTTTAAACAATTTGAAATAAAATTTATTTATTTGTTGACGCCCTAAGGTTTTTAACATAGAATAAGTCTTAGGACGGGTTGTTTCGGAGAATTTGAACAATTCATCAAATTTCAACATTCATTTTCGGGTTCTGTGACAGTCCTATTCAAGTTCTGTTATTATAGCATTATTGGCTTGACAAAACATGAAAATTAACTTTGTAATTTGAAGAATTGTTCAAATTCTTTGAAACAACCCGTCCTTAATAAATTATGTTAGTGCATTAAAATTATGCAACAATGTTATACTTAAACCCGGTAATGTTGATTAAATATATGTGTAGCGATCGACACTACTAGTATGTTCCAGAAAAAACACCCATATTTAAATGCACAATCTTGGTAACTTCTAGTCGTTTTTTGTTTCGCAAAATACTTTGTCTTATGTAGCGTGTCTACCGGCCGACGCCTCGTACAAGTACTTATTTGCTATGTCCTGAGCAAAATTACTCGCAACAATAATGTTGCTGGTTTGGCGAAGTGAATTACGCGCACTCACCAGAAGGGTCTAGACAAAGGCTCTAGGCATAATTCAACGCTGCGGAAACGTCTAGAAGGATCTAGTTCCAGCTAGTGACCGTAGTTTACCTGCGGGCTCGCATACCTACTAATGCCATCGGCCGGACTTTATAAAATAAGCCCGACGCAGCGAGCAGTTAGTATTCAGTATTCAGTCAACTACTACTGCGCTAGAAACCTTGACCTAGATATCGCCCGCATTCCATAGTATTTCGCATAGTAAACGCGTAGATATTGTGATTGTGAAACGATTTTAATTCAATAATAAACGCTGCATCTGAGTTAAACAAGACTTTTTATTTTGTACACTAAGATAACCACATATGCCTAGAGCAAAAACTTGAGTATTAATATGGTAATTATTAACATGAATAGTCAAAAAGAAGATAATATTAGAGAAACGAAATATTACAAATTTATGATTTTAGTATGAAATAAATGAAAATATCAACAGAATTGAATTTATTTCCTAGCCTATATTTATTTATAGCCTCTACTGGGGAATTAATGAAATAGTTTGGTTTCTATGAATAAACAAAAAACAGCTCTGGAAGCCTAGTTTTACCATTTGGTACACGTTATTAGTTTATTTAAGTCAAGTGCATCCATTGAGCCATTAACTAATTTGTATAAAAGTACCAAATTGTTCATGGTTCTTCTGCAAGATAAGTCGGTTAAATCAAGTAATTTCGTAAAATTATCATAATTCATTTGTTCAATGGTTTATAGTTGTATAGTTTGTTTTATGTAAATAGTTAGGATAAATTAATGATAATAAAACTTTTCATTTTATGTGCAGTATGGGTACCAAATAGTGGAATTGTATTCTAAATTACTTCTTACTATGGCAGTATGTTATGTTTTCTTATTATAGATACACCCGCTTGGTAGAGGGGGAGATCCACGAATGTCTGACTTTACTGCAGCGCGCCGAAGACGGCAGATACCGGCGCCGCGTCAGCACAGGTCCGGCCCCCCCGCGCCACCACACGCCCCCGCCCCCGCATTTGTACGCCCAGCTGGCCCTGCACCACAACGGCCGGGACATGCTTGCCCGCCACGGCGATCTGGCGGTTCTCACCGAGGTATTATTACTATTAATACGGAGACGCTAATGTCCCCAGTTCAGCAGGGATATAGTTGGGTGATTGGCAATGTCTCCTGACTCCACGAGGTGGCCCACCAGCTATTTTAGCCTTCTTTCCATTATTAAGTAACTGTTTATTTCCAGTGCGTCAAGCAAGGGCTGTGCTCAAACGATCAAGAAGTGATGGATCTCAAGTCTGCAATGTGGGCGTGCGGGCATACGGCTACATCCTCTACCGGCATAGAACTTCTCACTTCCCTCGGAGAAATGGACAGCAACGTGTTTGCTGACACCGTGAAGCTCGCCCAAAACTGCCCCGTCTACTCCATCAGGGGAACAGCTTTCTACGTCCTTGGTCTTATGGGCTGTACTTACGAAGGGGCCAAAGTTCTGTATGGCTTAGGTTGGCTGTGTGTTCAACACAACCGTCACGAACGATGGCCAATCATTCACGAACAAACGTGGCTGACTAAAACTGCTTCGGAAGATCAAATGTACCCCAGCATGTTTAAGGGTAGCTTATCACCTGAACATAGGAAGACTGTAGATACCGAAACCAGTGATAACTCTGACAAGACAGAACACAGCGTGGCAGAGAGCTGCCAGTCCGAGAATACTAAAGGAAAGTCAATGGTTACTTCCGCTACCATGGAGCATTCTCTCACTGAGGAGAGCTGTGATAGTTGTGACGGGGACATCCTCGATGACAAGCCGCACCTAGACAAGAGCAACATAAGATCAGTGAGTGAGAGCTCTGACAGACCAGAGAAAAGACACAAATGCCAGACTCTCCCGCAGAGGTTCTATCCGGGCGCCAGAAAACACCAACGATCTCTTTCTGAATCCAAAACTGTGGACAAGTTGAAAACTGATGGGGATTCCACTGAAAATGTTTATGAGAGATCTTTCTACATCGGACCCATATCTGAGAATCGACCAATGATAGGAAGACTGAACTCTTTCGACCTGTGGAATGAAGGTGTCCTGAGAAGAATCAGAAACACCAGTGAGTCTAGTACCTCGGGAGTTAGCAGCTGTGATTCTGTGCTTGGCAAATATGTATATAAGTAAGTACATACCCTTATTATTTTGCCGCCTTTATCTATGTAGGTACTTGCTCTGTGAGTTAGCTAAAATCCTTGTTTTATTTTTTAGCGATAGGATTCTAACACTGAGTCCTATCCCGAGTTCCTCGAGTCTATCCGCTGTGAAAAGTATAATATCTAATAAGAGACAGACTGAAGCCACTCGACGGATTTCATTTCACAGTAAGTAGATCAGCTCTTAGATACAGTTATTTATTTACTTTGCAAAAGAAGCATTAAAACCAATACATTGCAAAAGCGATAAAGAAAATTACCAAAAAATAGTTTGCTTAATAAATGTATAAGGTTACATGTGAGACGACAAAAAAAGTTACACGTAAGTATAAACAGTTAATTATAATAATAATATTTGGATGATTTGTATAGCACCGTTTTTGTGCAAAATCACCTCAAGGGCGCTGTTAAATAATACTTTGTGCTTAAATTTGTTATAGGACATGTGGGAAATATCCACATTTCCTGTGAGTCATTTTAACCTAGTAAGTCTTCCCAGGGGCATTGGTAAGTTGGTTCTGCACCTGGAGGTCTAGCACGAACGATCAACAAATCCCTATGTCAATACAATATTGACGAAATCCGTCATCTATGGCCTTCAAGGTGTCGGTTAAACTTATGGATAGTGTCGTTTGTTATGCAAAAGAACTGGCTTATTAATGAATAGGGGTGAACTAACTAAGCTCTTAGTGCTCTAGACTTAGAGAAACAAAAGTTGTTAGTTACAACTAATGATCTCATGAACTAATTAACTCCCTTTTTAGTGACACAAAAAACATGTAGCCATGTGGAGATGCGCCGGTGTTTCCAGCGTATATAGAATTCTGATTTATTGCATTATCAACATCGGTCTGGGTATCAACTGTGTGACCATTCTTGGGAAATCGATACAAAATCATCAGTAGGTACGCCTATTGATCCGATATTTCACTGTGCTAGACCTCCTGGAAAGAATCAGAAGCATTTGTTGGCAGCCTGGCGTGAATTTATCCGGAACATAGAATCCTATTTTTGCCAGAATGTCTGGTATTGATAATAAAGCTTATAAGTCATCAGCATTAATGCTACATTCCTCCTGGAACTAATACTGCGGATACCCAGCATTCCCTAGATAAATGCTTTTGGAAACAGCCATGGGTGAAATCCAATCTCTCATTAGTACATAGACGGTTCCTCTGGCCGTCTTCCCGTACCTGAGATTCACTCTCGAGAATACTGTGCACTAAGCTAAAGTAAAGCAGCCATATAACTAACTGTAAGGTTGGTCAACTCCTTTGAATTGTGTATGACAATATCTAACATCTTTGTGGTTGATTTATAGATCTTTTCAATATGAGCATGAAATGTTAAACGAACGTCATACACAATTCCTAGGTCCTTGCAAGTTGTCATGTGCTGCAGAGACATTATGTCACTGTTATACATACTCGCCTAGTATGTATTAGTATTGTCCTAAACGAGTAAATATCATGAGTCTCTTATTTTCTGTTTTAGGTTATACTGGTTCAGATGTGGCCAGTTCTCCTCCAAGTCAAAGAGATTTAGTTGGCTATGCGACTTTGAGAACACTAAGTAGACATAGACGGTAAGACTTGTTTTATTATTTTTGTCAATCTGTAGCAAAAAGAGCATTCCGTACTGAACAAGAGATGATTTTGCTTTCAGCCCCACATATTCCGAAACCACAACGGATGAGTTGAGTTCTTTCCTAAACTCGGAAACCAAAAAGGTCCCCACATTTCGTTCCTTGAAAGGTAAAAGCAAGTTAGCTGAAGCCAGGAGCACTAGAATGAGGTGAGTTATTGTTATCATTTCCCGTTTAACCGTTTACGTGTTTACGTAATCAAATTCAAGTGTTTTATTTTTGGAATAAAACAATATAAACTGGCAGAACCTACATTCCCTGAACGACAAAAATTGGGGGTGGGGCACATAGACAAAGTATGGTACATTGGAATGGCAACATTTTGGTTGGTAAATACTGCATTTGCAACAAATGGGCTAAACCAGTGTTTTCATACTGGCAATGATGTTTATTGTTTACTTGCAGAAAGCAACGTAATATTAATATAATGATGTGAATGATTACGAATTTCAATGCGTTTCATATAACGTTAAATTTATAATATGTATTAACATTTATAAAAAAGAATATTTTTAAATGTAATAATAATTATTATTATTTAATATTTATACCAATAAGGTCCCCACATTTCGTTAATTATTAATTATTATTTATGTTAAACGGAATAAATAATACAAATAAGTTTCGTAACTACTTCCAATTATAAGGAAATACTACATTCTTGAATATTCCTACTGGAGGTTTGAAATCTCCTCACATTTCTCATTATTCCATGAAATCATTCTCAATAGAAGAAATAATGAAAATATTTCATCCCCACAGACATACAAACCTGGACACTAAAACAATACCGAATATAATATTTCTATATCGGGCCGATTGCATCTTTCCCAAAAAATACAAACATAACCTTACAATACATTCAACCTTAAGATTCTTTATGGAGCGCCCTCGAGGTGATTTTTCACAAAAACGGTACTATAAAAATAATTGATTCAATAACCTTCCCAACTTATTATAAGAATGCTTTTTTTACACACACTAAATGCACGGGCGTCGTAAATCCCAACCTAAAATATGTTCACATATTTGTAGCTTCTTCGGCTGGTAGATAATATCATAATTAAGCAAAAAATAATTGTATAATCCCAGGTAGTACGTAACACAATGTACCACGAGAATAATATCTCATTTGTCAAGCAATCCAAGATATTGACGTTTCTCGGAGTTGGGAATCGATTTAAGTTTTCGAGTGAATTCTGACCAATGACGTGACGGCTGTGGTTTTGAAAGATTTTCTAAACAATTGTCTCGAACTGTGTGATGATTTTTGACAATTGATTCCTTGTTTGATGACGTTTCAAAAGGTTTGCCTCGGATTGTGTGAAGATTTTTGGCAGAATCGATTCCTTGTTCGATGACGTTTTTAAACAATTGTCTCGGACTGGGTGATGATTTTTGACAGAATCAATTCGATTCTGTGGCTCATGATAATGAATCAAAATATTTCAATGATCAAAAAGATTGAGTAAATCATCCATGATTCATCGATTGTGCCCATCGCTAGCAGCGACTAAATACAGCTTTAAATATGATTTAAGATTTTCACGGCCAAAATTATTTTTCAACACGGCATAACACCCCAAAAACAAATAACAAAAATATAGCTTTGTTGATTTTTCGCTCATTTGATGCAGGTATTTTCCATTTTACTAATGAAATGTTTAATATTTTCTCTAGCATATTCAAGTATGACTGGAAACCCATCGGTAACACTTCAGAGTCGGGAAATAATCTGGCCCCCATGGCGCGGGGGGAGGGGGACACATCCCGCGTAAGTCCCATGGTGATGGCGCCCCTCCTACGGGGCCGGGCCGCCACGCCACGGGGGGAGGTGGGGCCCACCTATATGGGCATCAGCATGCCGCGCTGCCTCATGGACATTTTCCCCTCGCGCGGGCAGCACCACCCTCCGCCTGCTGCTTCCCAGAATTACATGACAGCAGATGACTCGCTAGCTGCGGATTGCGACCATGGTGATTAACACTTTTATTTTATTTTGATTAACATGTAACTATGTAATTCTATTTATGTAAAAATAAGATCAAAATTACAAATGGTCGAGCCCTACATAAAGTGCTCAACTGTATATTTGGCAATTTTGAGATCATTACTTTATGATTTTTAATTATATTATGTTTAAGTAACCAATATTTATATAAATTTAAATGTATACAACGTTATCTGATAAATGAATGACGCAGAGCAAGTCATATGTGTATACACCACATGGGACACAACTGGACACAATGCTGACACAATAATGACTCAATTGAAGCCAATATGAATACGATCATTATTTATATACCTGATCATGTTAAATTCAAGCATTTTTATTATCATTTTCATTAACAATTTCACAGGTTTCAAATGCACCAACGTAAAATGTTGTAAATAATAATAAATGATACTTAGCGTTTTAAGTATTCAACAAAACACCACGTAAAAATTCCTAACTACTAACTAGGCTAAATTAGTTAGCTAAAGCTAAGCTAAATTTTACAATCATTTGATTTGACCTTTCGTTTCTTATTTGAGAAAATGCAATACTATAAATTTATAAATTTCAACAACTAAATGATTAATTAAAAAAAAAATTCAAATTTTTCACGTCGAAATATTGATTTACTTACTTAAAAATGAATAATGAATTATTCCAGCAGTTCAACATGACATGGGCACAAAGAAGAATGACGATTCAAACTTCAACAGCAGCTTTTCAGACCTGTCCATAGGGGGAAATGGTATGAAGTCATCTAGCCGAATGACTCGGGGCAGATCAAGAGACCGCTTCTCCAAACACGACCAGCTCTCCTGCCTGTGTTGTTCCCGTCTTAGGCCGGCACCCGATGCCAAGAAGGCTTCTGACCTGAGAGAAGCTTTCTTTGCCGGGATGGACAGTCCAAAGCCTTCAGGCAGTGGAAGTGGCACTCTAGGAAAGTCCCCGGGGCCCACCAGCACCTCTCTGGAGCCCTCAGTGTCGTGCGGCAGCCCCACCAGCCTGGACTCAAACCTCTCGCGCATGTCAGATGGGAACCCCAATGTGTCCGGAGAGATCCTGAAGCACGCCGAGCGCATGGGCAACCCCATCTGGCACAAGCAATCCCGCCAGGTACTGCTCGGCCTCAAGCAGAAGTACCCCGAAGTATTCCAGAACGTGTGTCTCTATTCAGAGATCTGCAAACTCGTGTCCCAGAGTACATACCGTCTGAGCGCTCGAAGGTTTCTGCAAGAACTGTTCCTCGACCTGAACTTTGATGTGTTCTACCAGGAGCCGCAGCAGATTTTACAGAATAAGATAGCCGAGCTGGTGGGCGCTCGATAGTCTCCACTCTACCTTCTTTATGTATACTACTTAGAGTTGAAACTATTTATTGTGAAATTAGGTTTCATTTTAAAACTTTAACTCTAACTTTTCTGGAAAGCTTCTATTATTGTGAATTATCGCTATAAAATGTAAATATTATTGTCGCTTATTGTATATGAATTCTGATATTAAATCATTGTCTTCTGTGTCAAGTATTGACATTAAATGAAATCACAAATATGAAAATACATAATATATGTATGTTTGTATAAAGGTGTAAATATCTCCTACCCTAAGTTAAGTGAACATTAACACACTTGTGTAACTTTATTTCCGTGAACCGTGAACATTTCATATATGTGCACTTGTGTAACTTTATTTCAGTTTACCGTGAATATTACATACATAGCACACTTGTGTAACATTATTTCCGTGTACCGTGAACATTACATACATGGCACACTTGTATAAGTCAAAGTTCTGCGTATGCGAACTATACAACACTTCTGAAAGAGTATTACTTGTCCGCATAATACAAGTACCTTTGTCCTAATTCAATGCTTATTTATTATCTAATATAAATATTTGTACGTGAATCTTCTATTTGTATTTGAGGCTGTTTTTACCATTACCGTTATTATAATAATATATGTAGCTGAAATAATATCTATTTCATCCTCCATTGGAGGGATTTTCAACTCCTAATGTACAGAAAGCGAATTATAAAATTTGATAAATAAAAAATAAAAATAAAATGAATATATATTATATCTTGCCTTTAGTACGTTATGTAGATTTTTTATACATTAATAAAATATTAAATATATACCTTTACACCATTCGGTATTCTCTGACAGGTAAAGAGGCACCCCTTTTAAATATTATTCATTCAAATTATGTTCAAAATATTTTTTGTACCAAACCTGTTTTCAACTAACGAGAGTTCCTGATGCATTTGTTTTAAGTCCTACAATTAGTAACAACTTTATCAATGCACCCTTTGTAAGACGCCGTTCTTTAGTTAAGCAAATATTTATCTCTTTTATGTATGTACATTAAACATCAAATATGTAATTATAGTTCAATAAACATTTATTTGTATAATATTCCTCCGATTAGATTTGGGCGAACATCACTCAGATTTAAAATGTCAACTTTTCTTCAAACAGACATGCAACTTGTTGGTAAAATAGTTGTATGTATTATGAATTATTTGTTTATCACATACTATACTTTTATATACTACATAGTTCTTCTGGGTAAAAAATCCGTTGTATATTTTAACAAATACTACGAACAATACTGGAATGTCAGCTACAAAATAGAAAAATTCAAACACCATTATTAATATTGTTATTGCGCGGCAATATCTAAATTGTTGAGGTCATAAAAAATGTATGTACCTCTTTTAATTTTTTTAAAATTTACTTAAATATGACATTAAAAGAAAGAAGCGAAAGGGCCTGGTATTCAAGAAATCTTCACCACCAACATAAATATAAATCTGTCTGGTCACTCAAAAAATTAACAAAACACCTTTAAAAACTTAGGAAGTAAGTAGAGTAGTGGAAACATGGAACAAACTTCCTGAATATGTCGTCGATGCTACAAATATAAATCAATTTAAAGCTCTATTGGATTATTATTTGGAGAGAAGAAAGGATTATTTTATTTTTGAATTTAAATCAAATGTTAAACTTATTGTGAAATTAGATATGAGCGCATCAGCAGAAGTGCATGCTCATTAAATAATAATACTATCTACCTTTTGACTATCAGATCGAGACAGCCAATCAGCACTGCGTACTCTGTTTCTCTTAAACTTCCTGACATCATATTTGCCATTCAATTTGATTTTAAATCTTGATCTGTACCGAGAGACTGAATTTTGGAATTTGAAATATAAGTAAAGAATAATCAGACTTTTGTGTCACGAAACATGCCCACGTCGCATTTCTTGTGTTCTCCTTTATTCTATGCTTAACAGATATTGCCGGCGCAACGACATTATATGTATTCCTTTCTAAAATTAGATTATTTCTTTCTAAAGTATGTTAGTGCCAAAATAGACAAGCAGCGAGTAGCTGACATCGCCAGCTCTGTGAGGTCGCATCTCGGTTTGGTACTGTCGAGTCGGCAGCTGTTGTTGCCTTGCTGGCGCGATGCAGGTAGCTTGCTGTTGTCGCGATAGCATTTATGCTGCTCGCAATGAACTGCCACAAGTTGCTCGTCTAGTGTGCCCCTACATTCACTGTTTGTTCACTTTGTAGTAATTGGTGGCTAGAGGTTTCCATGTTATTACTTGCCACATACAAATGTTTGTTTGGAAGAATTTGATCAATTATTATATTTTTATTGAAATGCAAAATTCAGCTTTATTTAACTTACAACTAGTATTACATAATATAAGATTATTTTTACCTCACTTCTAATTCAATAGGTAAGTGGTGGATTTCAGAAAAGTATGTTTTTGCAATCCACCTTTGCAGCTTAATTATAAAATTATGAGTTTTTACTTAAAACCCTTGCCAGATCTGCATTCACTAACTTTACTAAACTGTGTTCATTTTGGCAGCATTAGGAAAATATGTCTAATTTGGTTTAAATATCATGTATGTAGTTATAAATATTTTGCTTAAACTGTATTTATAGTAATCCACTTTATCTAAAGTATGTATTATATCTAATATTTTATAACAAGATTGTGTGACACAACAGTCAATTTGAAATGTAAAAGTAATTTAACTTGCGTGGCATTCCAGAACACAATAGATCTTTGGATTAATGGTGAAATATAATTATAATTCAAGAATGTTCCTCACGACTTGTGATGGGGTTCACTCAAAATACTTTGTCAAGACTAAAATACAACTAAACATAGCCAAAGTCAATATACTATTCACAATCCTTGTGTCTGGAGTTCGTTAGTTACAGTTTTCACCCTTTCAACCCGGTATACTATTCACAATCCTTGTGTCTGGAGTTCGTTAGTTACAGTTTTCACCCTTTCAACCCGGTATACTATTCACAATCCTTGTGTCTGGAGTTCGTTAGTTACAGTTTTCACCCTTTCAACCCGGTATACTATTCACAATCCTTTTGTCTGGAGTTCGTTAGTTACAGTTTTCACCCTTTCAACCCGGTATAGTATTCATAATTTCCTATAATATCTGTTAACGTATATGATATATATTTGAATATCATGTTACATAATATCTATTTACTCATATATAAATATTTTTCTTTTGAATATCGTCACAACGCGATCAAATACATAGTTGCCATTGCAGTATGCTGTCATTAGTAATAAAATCATTAATGTTCAAGATTGGTATTGTAATGTGAGATATGGGATCTTCTTCTACAGTGATTCTTCTGCAAGTATCTGATGCTCGACGATTCAAGTATCTTGGCGACTACCGCCATACATCTGCGTAGAGGTTCGTACACAGGCATACGTTGCTGACATTTTGTAAACTTGTCGGCGACGCCAGTCTCCCGCAACCAGTCTGGCGAGGTCGTCGCTACTCAATATCATCGAGACTTTAAACATGGCGTCACTTGTTCGGACATTTTGTGCGTGTGTTTTAGATCAATGCTGGGAACAAAACAGTCAACAAATAATGACAGGATATACAAATGACAGCTACAGCAAATTGTTTGGTTGTGAGTTTTTCCGTTTCTAACCTTTTTATTGATATTGCAGATATGCAGGTAACTTCCGATAACTTCTCAAAAACATTTTTTTTAAATCGGGTATAAGTTTTTTAAATGCTCCATCACATTAGTAATTACTTCTTTGGTCTACAGTTGTAAAGGATTACCATGCCCAAGTTTTACCGTGATAATAATTAAAGAATAAATATACTCCGCTAACTCCCTACTCCCTAACCGTCTCATCCAGCCAATAAGGTGTCGCGAACGGACACACACACTTACAAGTGGATATAAAGAGAAGAGTTCCATAAAAGTGTTAGTATAGTAAGGATCTTATAATCGCGCATTGACTACAATGTTCTCAAGTTTTGTGGTGTGTAGCTTTTGTTCCCCGACAATGGTAAATAGCTGACACAAAGCTTAATAATAATAGCAGTGAAATACTTGCACTAGATCCTAATCGTCGCATACTGTGCTAACTTGAAGTTCCTAACTCCCTGTGTTCTCTTTACCGATATGGATTGGTCTACCAAACAGAAATACAATAATTTGAACTGAGGTATTCCTAATTAAAATTATATTTCTGGGTGGAGTTGATTTCTTTAGCAGTTGTGTGATTCTAGGACCAATATGTGAATTTTTTTCAGAAATGAAATTAGGTGTTCAACACCTCATAGCTATTTTTTTGTTCACAACTATTCACGGTATAAAAGTATAACAAATGTTTATAATAAAGCCTTTACACAGTTCAACAAAGAGAGATATGAGGAAAATAATCTCACCATTAATTCATACATTATTTCTCAATTTAATTCATCTTGTGCACAGTTTATAGAGGTGTTCAAGGCCCACACTTGTACGGTTGAATCATTCCATTAATAAATATTTTTCTTTAATGATGATTCTAACTAGTTACATGCATTTGAATGACATATGAAAAGTAAGCAAGCATTGGGAATTATTAACATACACGGTAATTACATACATAGTAACTATAAGATATTTCATGGTCTTAGGAAGGGTTTTTTCACAGAATTTGAACAATTCAACTATTAGGACGCCTTGTTTCGGAGAATTTGATCAATTCATCAAATTTATATGTTCATTTTCAAGCTCTGAAAGATTTTTTCAAGTTCTGTTAAGGCGATGCACTACGTAGTAATGCAAAATCATGTGTTTTTGGTTTGAATATTTGGTCACCTAGAAATGTTTCAAATGCTTTAATTAAATACTGCGAGTAGAATATGTCCTGGCCTTTGAAATAATCAACATAATAATAAGTATTTTTTAGATAAGTCTTTTTATAAGCCCAGGAAAAAAAATGTATAAGGCCTATGAAAACTGCTTTAAAGTTCCAAATTTTCCTACTTTTATTTATTTATTTTTTAAAATATTTATTTAGTAAAAGATTATACATTTATATACATTATTTAAGAAATGTTTTGAAAAAAAAAAAAAAAAACTTACCAACCCATTTTCGGTTATGGTTTTATTGTATAATGTGGCAAATAAAGTTATTTATAAAATGATCGAAAAACATTTAAATATTTGTGTCTGAACATCCACAAAATAAAATAAAAGGCACTTTTTGGCCATGTTTTTTTCTTGCATAAATCAAAACAGGTGGATGGTGTTAAGCGGGAATTTAAACCTTATCGCCATCTACAGAAGGTGTGTTATTGATAGCGGCTCGATTCAAAATATTACACGACGTAGTGCATCACCTTAAGCAACTAGCCTATAATGATATAATAACAGAACTTGAATAGGACTTTCACAGAACCCGAAAATGAATGTTGATGATGAATTGTTCAAATTCTCCGAAACAACCCGTCCTTAATATTCAAGTTCTGTGAAAGTCCTATTCATGTTCTGTTGTTATCCAAGTACTGTGAAGCAACCGACCCACGAGGAAATATTAACAGATCGAATTGTTCAAATTTGATTTTCAAGTTCTATAATTATTTAAGTTTCGTGAAGCAACTGGCCAATAATCATGTAATTACAGAACTTGAATACAATCTTCACAGCACTTCAAAATCAACTTTAAAATTTGATTAATTGTTCAAATTCTGTGAAACAACCCATCCTTAGTATTTCTTTTGTGTGAATTTTACATCAACTTCCTCGTTTGCTTTATCTTAGTTATTTCCCATTTCACAAACCTGTAGCACTGTTGGCCGCCATTGCAAAAGAGCAAGTTCAGGTCCATGACACGCAATATAAAATGGCAGGTTCAGCATCGTTACTAGTTGGCTTAGATTGCTCATTTGTCCGCACATGCAGAACTCTCACCGAGCCTGTCACAATCGTATTGATTAATTGCAGTGCACAGTTCCGTACCTATAATTTGAGGATCCTAAAAAGAAAGTCCCTTTCAATGAACTAATACGTAATATTATTTACACTCAACATTTGTCATTCAGATTTTCCTTGTAGATATGTGCCATATTACTAGTTTATGGCATTGTTGTGACTCAATGTGCCTCAAAGTATTATAGAAAAATCAAAAAATTAGACACCTCATGTCTGTGACCTTCAACTCGTCCCACTTTCCCCGAGCAGGTTCAACTGGACCTGATTCAGTTTAGGAACTGCATTTTTCATCTCTAGTTCTTATATTTATCACTAACTCTTGTTCTCAACTACCTATCTAGTAAATATAATTTTAATAACAAATCACAGTTTTACATTTTATTTTAGTAATGTATTGTGTACAACATGAAATTAGTATTTTACGATTAAAACAGTTCAAATTAAATTATTTTGATTACTGTTAAAACTTTTTTTGGCTTAGCAGAATCGGTTCAATATAAATATGTAATAAATCCCTATCCAATTATCTAGTTAATAAGAATAAAGGTGATTCACAATAAGAAGGCAAAATAAGACAATCAAACATTTAGCACATACAATACATGTACATACGTATGTATATTACGTAGTGTACATGTATTGTATGTGCTGTCAAGCATGTCAAGCGGACATGGTGGGTACAGGTACAGGTACAGACTTCTCATTGTGAAACATCTCCACTTTGGCTTGGCTGGCATCCGGGCTGATATTCAACCACAATCAGATATGACATGATACTCTCCTAATACATATTATACTAATACTAACCAGTAGTGTTCAGGCCGCAGTGTCTCCATCAAATATTATATTATTTATGTATACATATTTCCACTACTTTAAGACAAATGTTTACACTGTCTTCTCAGTATCAAAATAAACCTCGTTATATTAAAATTCAAATGTATATTTGGACTTGGTATGTTTTTGACAGTCTAAAATTGTATTACTTTATCAATCAATTACCTCCCAAGATCCCTTTTTTATATAAACTATATTTACATACATTGGTAATTAGTGAGCATTAGAATAGACAATCTGTCATTATTAGATTGGGTGACATTAATGATCTATTGGTTGTCTAATGCCCTTAATTAAAAGCTGTTTGCTTTAATATATATTTTATTACTTCCCTCCATTTTTCTGCAACAGTAGAAATCACCTATGATGGGGTGAGGAATTCTGGTAGGTATTAAATATAAGTTGTATAATAGCACTGTAGCTGACTTGGGAGACTGCCTCTGACTTCTTTCTGGAATCATACCTGGAGTAAATAAAATAAAACAAAGCTTCTATGTTTATATAATAATATGATGCTCTTTATTTCAATAATTTATCTACAAATCATTAATTTAAAATAAATTTTACGATAAATCACAACACAAATTTATATTAAAAATTTATTTCCTTAATTTTCTGCTGCATGCAAATTAAATAGATTTAAATACAAAACCTACATTTCGATGGAATGCATTGAACATATTATTGATTGCACAATGAATAGAGTACGTAACTAATTACAAACATATTACTTAAAAAATTCTAACTTACAAAGATCATTAAAATATGGCATATATTTGTTATTTTTTCAAATCAAAAAAATAAGTTTATTTCATAAAAAGCTTTTTATATATAGGCACTGGAGTACGATTGACAAAATAAATGCACATTTTCACATCACAATTAATAAATTTACTTAAATTATAAATAATAATGAAGAATAAATAAATGCTAGTACTTTTGATTTGCAAGAAAAATAGATTTTCTGTTATGAATAATGAATTGCATCTTTAATTTGTAAAATAGAGTGAGAGGTCGAATTTAAAAGGGAAAGGTGGGCAAGCATGTCAATTAAATACTTATTCAAAATATTTATGATGGTAGAGCTTATTTATCTATAGAATCACATTTACTAAACTATCTTAATTTTAAAGAAATGTTGTGTGAAGCAGAAATTGAAACATATATTTACAATGTGCAAATAAACTATGTTTTATGATATTGTCATTTAAACATAGTACGGGACTCTGATAAGAACATATTAAAATCGGGCAGTGAAGTCAGTCAATAGGATTATTGTAATTACATATAATATTTAAAAAAATTATAAATTAATTGTAGTCAACATGATTTCTCAATTTGTACTCAGTATGCTAGCATTTGTGGCTCACACCACTGCTAATATGCAAAATAAAACTATTCTAGATAACTTTTATACAAACATTGTACAATATCGAAACGTTTTGTTTTCAGGATTAAACACATCCAAACTAGTTAAAGCAACTTAACATAGTAATCTCTTTGGATTTATATTTATATTAAACAATTCAGAACTAAACTATTAATAGATATCTCACAATAATTATGATCGAGAGTATATTGACAAATAATAACGAATTAGGTACACATTATAATATTTCCCTTTCCATGCGGAGAAGAATATCTTATTATCCCATGCGGCAGTTGTTTATTTTCTTAAAATGTGCTGTAATAAAATAAGATATTCCACTTGACTTCTAATGTAGCTAGAACCTTGATGCTGCCTCCACACAGAGGCCAACTTCCAACTTGAAGATTGGCCGAACGTGTAGTGGCTATCACCATACTGTAGCCAACCCTCCAACTTCCAACTCCAAACTCCAAAAGTTCATTCTCATGGCAGATGTCGAAGTGATAGCTGCAGCCGCACTGTATCTTATCAATGTGCCTACAATTACTATTTACAAGTATACAGGTGACACAATTATTATCGTTTTTGGTAAATATCAATATATATTCATACATTATTTTTTTCATTTTCATATATATTTTTATGTACTCGCATATGAACAGTATATAAAAAAATCTAGGTAATACAAAAAAAATCCCCTAAAGGTAAAGCCTGTATGAGGGTATTATAATAATTGATAATCTAACACTTTGATTTTGTGTGATGCTTCGGGTTCCATTATATTGGTTCTGCTTCAGGAAGTTCAAATAATTGTTATACCATTCTCCCATAATAATATTGTCATGTTAACGGCACGCAGCATGTCTGTCTCGAGTGCTGGTTCGTGCGAGTTGGGTCAACTCCTTTGGTTCGAGTGTGGTTTACCACCTCCGGAGCAATCCCGGGCCAACTCAAACTACCTCCTCTACATAATCGTTTGAACTTTGGAAGTTGGCCTCAGTGTAGTGGTACCATTAGACGCCTCTCAATGATTGTAATTAATTAATAATTAAGAACTAAGACATTTACCAATATTCCTATAATTTTCCTGGATTTAAAAGAAGAGTAATCAGTCTTCAGCCCTACATAACTAAATATACATAACTAAAGAGAAGGATGAAAGTCTATGAACAAAGTGCGAATGAACCCTTCCTTTTCACACTCTAGTTTCCGCATCATCCTCTGTAGTAGATTTCCTACAAATACAAAACAATAATGTAAAAACTGTTTATTTTTGACAGTTTTAAACAGGACCATTTAGTAATTAAATCAATATTTACAATAGTCACATCCTTTCATACAAGATTCCTAAGCAATATTTGGTCCCATTGAAACCAAGCTGGATTATTTGCAAAAGTATTTATTGGTATACAGATCTACTTTCTGATTTTCATTTATTTTTCTACTTTATCCAAAAGTGATGGGCAATAATATATGGAGATTGAACGCTCTTAGCACACCCACTTGCATATCCAACAAGCTCGCACATCACATCAATAAATAATTTTATTTACCTCGTCCCTGGTGTGAGTAGGTTCCAATATAATTTCCAGTCCACCAATGTTAAGGGAAAAGCAATCAAATAAAGGAGATTTTGTTTAGCAATTTGATTCATACAACCGCCACCATCTGATAAACCATGAGAGTTAATAATAATGTTAATAAATAGTAATAGTCCAAACAAGAGCGTGGTGTCAAATTTACACGGCAAAATATTGAAGTAAGCTAATCATTTATTTAATACTTTAAAGAAGATTGCTGCCACCAAATTTTGAAAATTAACCAATATTAATGTTAGCAAATTTGAATATGTTATGTGTATGAAATAATATATTTGGACCGGTTACATAATATGATAGAAGCAGTAACTCACTCGCTAGTTTCAGCCATGTTGGCCAGGGGAGCAATCATTTGTTGTGATATACCTGAAAAATAAAAAAAATCATTAAATATATACTCAGAAGAGGATATATACTAGGGAGAGTTTAATTTAATTTTACAAAACAATCATTGATACATCCCACTGTAAAAATATGTAAATAAACTTATATTATTTTACCTGGTACACCCATATGACCATGGCCATTGATGGCTGGTGATTGATTCATGCCTCGTATACTGATATGGTCTTCCTCAGCTGTAAAATGCAACAAAAAAAAACTAAATATTAAGCACACAAACAAACACAAAAGCTATTTTTTAACAACGCAGGGTAAAATGACTAACCCGTGTATGGGAATAAGTATTTATCGTGCGGATGATGATTCTTCTCCGAGGACTCTGACATTCTATCGCCGAAGTCAGCAGACCCAGACGCCATGGCGTAATGGTTGTCCACTTTTCTCTGGTAATCGTTTTTGAGGAATCCCGCTATTCCGGAATCTCTAAAGTCTCTGGAGCCGTAGATGCCATTCTCTCCGTTCATGAACTTGGTGGGGCTGTAGCTGTAGTTCTCGGGGCCGGCGAGGTAGGTTTTGGGGCCGTAGGGTGGTGTCTGGCGGTAGTGGCTTGGCCGCATGGCGTACTCAGGCTCGGGCGGGTGCGGCATATAGTGCGGCTCGTAGCCCATCTGTTGGTGCTGGTGCTTGTCCAGGTCTGTTTGGAGGCCGTACTTCATCTCGCCATAATCGTTTTCTACCCCATATCTAAAGAAGAATATAATTACATTAATGTGTGTCTACTACTGTGTACTTTGAATAGCATATCACTAAAAATATAGTGACTAATGATAACTAGTCATATGGTCGAGGAACACATCATATTACGATCAGGAATTGTCTAATAAATAAAGAACTTGCCTGTTGTCAAGTGGCATGATGGTGTGTTCCACGCTGGCTGTGTATGTCTCGTGAATGTTCTCCAGGAGGGATGGTTTGACATTATGACCTCGGAGGTGGTAGGCCGTGTCGGAGGTCAGGTCGGGATTGGGAAGAGGGACAGGAGAGGGGGAGGCGAGGGGCAGCGGGAGGTTCGCCAGCATCTCATTGTCGGAGCCTGTCTCCTGGGACCAGCGCCCTATTTCACCTTCACCTGAGAAATATGAAAATTTCACAATCAATAAATTAGCTTCTAATGTTTAACAGTTAAGAAAAATTGATATAGAAATGATTGAAATTGATGCTTTACCATTTGGACCAGTGACCAGCCTGGGCACCCCTGGGGCCCCAGTACCCCAGGTGGGTCTACCTGAGGCTCGGGATGGTGGAGAAGTTTCTGTGATGTTGGGCAAGTAGCCTCCTCCCATGTCTCCTGCAGAATTTCACATAAAAGGTAATATGGTATTTCATTAATAATTGATGCTTTTAATTATTTCATTCAAAATTTTCAACATTGCCATCAAGAAATTGTGTATTATTGTGTGTTTTATTGATCGTAAGCTATTTTGGGTCAAGTGTTCAAGATAAACCTCGTTGTCAGTTCACTACTATCCGCAGTTGTCCTGATGCATTTTTAGCTGCTTGACTGAAGTAGCCGGATCGGCTGGTAAATATCATTAAATGATGTGCCTGGGATTCTGTGGCCTATTCTGGCTCTGGGATTGAGAACTACTCTTGTTCACATGGTTAAAGTGAAATATTTTCATACTTGTGTCAGTATAAGTCAATTAAAGTGGCCAGCCAGGACCACTTGAGAAGAAAATGTTAGGCATTAAAAGTTGAACAAACCGTTGCGAGCTAATCTGATGGTTCCTCTCCTGTCCGAAGTGTCTTCATCGTCACTGGAGTGGCTAGAAGCTAACTCTAGACTGCGACCGGCACTGCCTTCAGATTCACTGTCGGAGTTACGGCGCTTACCCGGTGCAGCTTCCTCTGAAAATTTGTACAGAATTAATAATGAAGTATACATATTACGTACATTGTTTTATTGGTGGGTTTAATAAAACCATTTTTATAGAGTTGATATTATTTCTTCTTCTCACCTTCTCTATGCCGATGAAGTGAAGAATCAAACCCTCTGAGGTAGGATGGCATATCGCTAGTGGAATTATAGTTAGATGTAGAAGTGCTAGTGTGTCGCATATGACCATCACTCCTGAAAAGGTCACAATGTTATATTATTAATTTTTAACATTGAACAATAAGTTCAAAATTTTATTACACTTGTCTGATGAGAGATGCGAGTAAAAAATAATAAAATAGGTATTAAAACTAACCTATAAGGACTAGAGCTGGTTTTTGTAGTGCTCCTTGATGTAGTACTAGAAGCTGAAATTCCAATATTCCTTCTAGCGGTGATTCCTTCCAGACCACCAGTGTTGTGATATGCAAGAGCAGACCTTTAAAGTGAACAAAACATTGTAATATGAAATGTTGGAATAAAACGAACTAAATGTGTACAAGATCAAATGAGCTACATATTACCTGTTTCCAGGTGCAACGGGTTGTCCACTGGAGCTCGTCACCATTGAAGTATCAAGCAGTGGAACTTTCCTGCCCATACATCTCAAAAATGTCCTGCAACAATCAAAGTTGAAGATATGAAGAACTTCAAAGATTTTATGGTAAAAAAGAAATTTTAATACCCCAGTGAAGAAAAAGACATCAGTGAACGATGACATCAGATAATACCAATGTCCTGTAAGTGCATTATCATCATCGGCACTATAATCCGGAAAACTGTCTCTAGGATACATCCCCACTGCGGCCAGCCTCCTTCCAATTTGTTATGCCTAGGGATGTGGTGTTTGCCTTCACACTAACGACCT
The DNA here is from genome assembly GCA_026573805.1 of Hesperophylax magnus. NCBI lineage: Eukaryota > Metazoa > Arthropoda > Insecta > Trichoptera > Limnephilidae > Hesperophylax > Hesperophylax magnus. The sequence goes on from JAIUSX010000002.1 coordinate 13,066,184, forward strand.
ACGCTCAGGCATCCCAATATTACTTCGTCTCGGAGGCAATTTTTTATCCTTGCTTACATGTGAGAGACATTGAAGGGGACCGACCCTTTCCCGACGGCTGTGTGAGGAAACTGATTGTTTAACCTCCTTAGCCGCACACGTCAGGACTCTATTTTTTTTTTGTTAAAAGAAGCTAAATTTATTTTAAAACGATTCTAGACCCTCCAATGTCCCTGCATGCATGATTGTTAGTACAAAATAATGTATGCATACTTACATTAACAGTAACACAAAATAAGAACACATCTGAGATGTGTTCGCCTGGTGGTTTGGCATCTAAAATTAAATAATAAATAAGGAGAACAATATTTACAAGTGGAAGTATGATTGAAACATAAAATTATACAAGCCGCGTATCGAGGGCAGTTTACCCCACTATCACGGCCCACGGGGCAGTCCCGGCAAAAAAGAGCGTGGCAAGCGGCCTGGCCACAACGATCCTAAGCACCCGCGTCCCTTAGCCAGTTTTCCGAGAGTACCCTCGAAGAAATGTAAATGGTGGGAGGGGGGGGAGATACTCCCAAAGACCCTAGGGAATGAAGTGAGCCTCAGGTCACCGGAGGCAGGACGGAAGGGGACCGGGCTCGCGCAAACATTCCCCAGGCCCGCTCATGATGCCGGGGGAGGCACCCGTGGTTCGTGGGACAGCCGCACCGGATTAATGTCACCTTACTGGATGCAGGAATAAGGTCTATCCGCCCCCATGGTGGGGAAATGAACAACACAGTACGATAGAGTTCAGTTCGACAACCTAATCATAAACCAATTTGTTAGTAGCAAATAAAAAGGCAAATAACAAACGTAGAAAATAAGTTGTGATCAACAACAAATTGACCGTTCATAATAGAAAAAAAAGAAGGGAAAAAAAAAAACATGTGAGAGACAGCCTGGGTTCTCTCTGCTTCGTAAACTCTAGTCAGTAGGATAAGGTGCCCCCCAAAGATATTAGAAGAACGAGATATGCTATGTTGGCCGCCGGACCGTAGCCGGAGTACTACCTAATTAGGGTACTTTGAACGGTATCGGGACGTGTACGCACAGAAATCTGTTCTATGTATTAGTGCGGATACCTTAGCGATGCCTTAGCGTAAGCGAAGGTGTGCAGTAGTATTGGTGAACAAAACCGGCGACACTCGGCAAAACAATTCCACTCCATAGCACATCTCGTTCTTCTAATATCTTTGGTGCCCCCACAGCCCATGTGCCCACATGATCCTCAGATGGGGCCTTAAAGAGTCAGCGGTGTGTAAATGCGGTGCGGTGCAGACCACCGAACATATGAACAACGAATGCCCGCTCCATTCATTACCCGACGGGATTGATGAGGTTCACACTCCTGAGGCCCTACATTGGCTCGCAGACCTAGTGTCTTCTTCTGACCCTCCCATCAAACGAAAGAAGAAGATTTTTTTTTTTTTTTTTATAGTGAATACCTCACAAGAGTCCCAACTGCTCCCGTCTGGAGCCAGTGAGACTATGGCATCCCCAATTGGGGGATGTTGTGAAGCTGAAGGTAAGTGGGGAAGGGAAAGAGGAAGGTGGGGAAGTACCTGGCTATTCAGATCTAGTCACTAAACACGGCTAAAGCCATTTGGAGCAACGTTTCAATTCTGAATGGTGGTCTTACACCAGGGCGATACTGGTAGTATCTTCCACTCTGGAACGTGCCGCAAATATACTATATATTATTTTAATTAATTAATTGTGAAATAACACAAATTAATCAAATAAAATTTATTTGCGCACGCCGGGTTCGAACCCGCGACCTTCGGAATGGCAGTCCAATGCGTTACCACTGGACTATGCCGGCCGTCAGATGAACGGTATCTATTAGAATACAGGTTAACACTGACCTGTTGAGGTTCTCCCTGACGCGCACGTTGAATACGCAGTACCCCAGCAACAGCGCGAGTGCGTGAGCCGGGAGGGCCACGGCCAGCAGGAGGGAGAGCAGTGCAGGGGGAGGGGAGGCGCCCCCTTGCCCGGCCAGCAGTAGGCAGCATGCGCCGCCTACCCCCAGTAGCGGGGCTGCCACCACCGAGACGCATACCACACTCCTGGAATATACATTATATTATTATTTATAGGGGTTTCCATATTATTTTAAAGGGTGCCATTTCAATGCAATGCATCTAGAGGCATTGAAACTTTACGTTTTATGGATCACACAATCTGTGACATCTGCATACAGGACAGCCGCCAAAGGATCAGCGAGCGACAGCAGCATAGTTCGAGTAAATGGAATTTTGACTGACCCATGATTTTGTCAGTACATATTTTGCAAGGGGAGTATTTATTCACACAGGTGAATAAATTAGATATTATAGTCTAAACAAAGTTAATTATTTAATCTTATTAAAATGACATCCTGCAGTGTTATTATTGAAGAAGTAGATTTTATGTACAAACCTCAAGTTTCCAAATCCCAGGATGTGGTCTCTGAGAGTGAAGGCAGCACGCACGGCGGAAGCGAGGAGTACGGCGCACAGGAGGGCGAGGGTCCCAGCAGGGACCACCACCCACCAGACTAGGCCTTCGTGCCAAGAGATCCAGCAGCTAAATCATAATAACAATATTCAAATAATATACAAATAAACTAACGAAACCTCCATTACAAACATCGAAACGAATTCCTTGCGCACTGAACAGATATTCTCAGTATCACCCTGGTGAATGACTACCATTCAGAATCCGTAACCAGATAAAACAGAACAGTGACAAAGAATATATTAGGTTAAGATAAGTTTGTTTAATGTTCTGTCATGTAACTGTATGCAAGTATTAACTTATGTATATCAGTGTGTCTTACAATAGTGCATTTCCATACTGGTGCTGTCTGACTCCTGCGGCCAGCGCCAACACAATGGCGGGAACCCCGTAGGAGGCGGCCAGCTGGGCGCCGGCGGGCCCATGATTCACGTCCCGCAGCTCCCGGACCATGCGCCGCACCTGCCACGCCTCACACGTCTGCCACGTCGCACAGCACAGCCACCAGTAGTGCAGGGACATGGCTAGCAGCTTGCACGCCACCTATGAAAGATGTTCAATTAAATGACAATTTGTTTTAATTTAAATTCCTGTGTTACAAACAACCTAACAATATTTGAAAATTCCTACTACCATAATTTTAAGTGGAAAATTTTGCTTGTGCAAAGATGAAGGACTTAGCTAGCAAATGATTTGAACCCGCGATGCCTCGATGAGAACCTGACGCATTTGTCTTTTTCTTAAAACTACTTGTGATATAAAATATTAATTATAACAGCTGTTTGTGCAGTGCAGGTTGGCATTTGACGATGAGAAGTAAGCTCATTGACTCCATATTCATGGCCCACAGGTTCGAAACCCGGCTTGTGCAAATAAGTTTGATTTGATTAGTGATGATAATATTAGCAATTTTTAAATGAAAATTTGAAACAGAAAAAGATACAGTCGCATCTAGTTCTTATTCGAATTATGATAAAGTTAAATATGACCGAAGGGTAATAGGATCCCGTAGCTCAGTTGGTAGAGAAGCGCCCCGGCAAGGCAAAGGTCCTGGGTTCATGTGCTAGATGCGACCGTATTTTTTATGATTTTTCTGTTTCAAATTTGCGTTTAAAAGTTTAATTAACTACGTTTTACTCCTCAAGTGAGGCTCCTAGAATCAAAGGCGGAATTGTCCACCTCCAGTCAAAAATGAGTTGAATAACAGTTTTATAGAGAAAAGTTAATTTTTTCTCGATAATTTATCTGTTTGTAACAAAAACATCATTAATCCACAGTTTTTTGACTTTAAAGTTTTACTGTTGTAACAAAAACATCATCAATCCCCACTTTTTTGACTTTAAAGTTTTACTGTTGTAACAAAAACGGTAGTGTCTACCTCCTTCCGAAACAAAGGTGGCAGTTTTTCAAGTAACCAATCGGGAAGCTTCATTCATTATGGCCGCCATGTCTTTCTTCATAAAACTAGTGCGGCAGTGACGAGCAAATCGTTTATTAATTAGTGATTTTTTGGGTTAAAATAACTATTTATTTTCAGTAAACGTCACATATTCAAAGGATAGAAACTTTTCCCGACATCAGAATCATCAAGGAATCTTGTAAAACAACCACCAAGGCAAATAAGGCAAACACTGATAAGAAAAAAGGCTAAACCACCACTATGTTATAGGCAAAAGTCAAAATATGCCATTTGTAAATTTATCCGAATTTGTTGCAAAATTTTTTTTGTAATGTTCTGGGTTAAGTCGGCTGGGCTACATTACCTAGTTTTAATTTTTTGTGAGAAAAACATTTTTGATTTTTTTTCGCTTAGCATTATAGTGGGTTCAGACGTTTCGATTTTAGTCGATCAACTCAAAACTTGAAAGCACATTGACAAGTTTGAACCTTCTTTCAACAAAGTTGATCAAGTCTTTTGTCGATCTTGTCGTTCAATAATCAATTAAAATTGAAAGGTCTGAATGCGGTATTAGTAATCACTAAACATGATAGGTATAAAATAATGGTACCTTATCATTTTAATATTATTCACAGATAAATCCTAGTTTGATTGATGCTGATCAAATTTCAGTTAATCTTTTAAAATTACGAGATGTGGCAAAACTGCTAAATATCCACTTTGACGATGACTGGAGAAATATTTCTGACCGACATTTCTTAGAATGTATTGAAGAATCAGAAGAAACTGTGTCAGACTCTTTATTGATTTAGTCCAATTTTATATTATTTTACATGTAATTTTAAAATTTTAATAAAAACAAATTCTTCTTTTTATTATTTTTTTCTTACATTGACTGCAACATCTTCAAAATTTTCATTTAAATCAAAACTGGCAGTGTTCAACTGCTTGTGAAATAAAACAGGAGGAGTCCAAAAGTAAGAAACAAAACGGAAGTGTCCATAAAAAAGCGAATTTTTTAAAGAAACTGGGTCATTAAGATACATTCATGATTGAAAATATTAATCTTGAACCGGTTAACTTAAATAATATTAAAATTTTCCTTCATATTGTTGAATAACTAACCAAACAAAATGTTTTTTTAGTTTGCCGACAATTTAAGAAAGTGGACACTTCTACTGTTTCTAGGGGCCTCGAGTTATTCCAATTATTATGATTTAATTTGTATGTGTTATTTCACATACAAAATAATATACAGTAGATTTGCACCACATTCCTAAGTGGTAGATAATCTCAGTATCGCCCAGGAGAAAAATCACTACTCAGAATTGCTTGAAATGGAAATAGCCGTGTTTGGTGACGAGATACTTTCTAGTTTCCTCTTCCAAACCCCAGTTTGTCAGTCTCACAATATTCTCCTAAGTAGGGATGCCATAGTTCCAATAGCTCCGGTCAGTTGGGATTCACATAAAAAAGTAGCGCAAATGGCTCACTTCCTCCTTGCCCAAATGACTGTATTTTTTGCGACTTCTTGCTATAGAATATGCATAGTGAATGATGAAAATCGCACTGATGCTGAAAAATTATCAACTTTTCCAGATTCCCGAACATATAAAATGCACTTTGAACTTGATAAACAAGTACATATGTATGCAGTTAAGCTAAAACTCATTTCACAGTTATATGTTATACGGTTACCTCATTTTGAACGAGTGAAGATCGGCTCTTGAGTGCAATGAAGTACAGGAGCTCCGCCATGAAGACGGAGAACACGAGATTCTTGTGGATAGTGTTGGATATGGTGGGAGGACCTCCTCGGACTATCATCAGGGCAATCAGAACCACCAGCAAGATGGGCAGAGAGATGCAGAACGCAGAGTACGAAGAAACGTCTTCCAACAATGATGGCTCGGGTATATACTGAAAAATAATTTGTAAGATTTAATAATATTAATTTTAATAATTTGATTTCGTATCAACAACTAGATTATTTCAGAGCGTTTTTAAAATAATTTGTTTTCTTACTTCCAAATCAATGATGTCAATAAGAACAGTGAACGTAGAAAGATGATTGCATGTACAGTTCACGTAGAGAGGCGTTCCAGAAGATTCGTCCCATTCATAATCTACCTCCGTTTGACATCCCACACGTGACCATTCTCCAGGTCTGAAAAAAATGCAACATTAACATTTAGAAATTCTTATATTGGTGTTTTGAATATGCAGTAACAGAAATATTGTCGGTACTTACCCTCTGACAGTTGACCAATGTACACACTGTGGATTCATCCTCGTATTAAATCTCTCGGGTTCTATGTTCAACCACATCTGCAATCGAATTGGAGTAGGTAGATTTATTCCAGTGAGAGATTTATAAACCAGCTTTTTATTTCTCGATTCTTCGTTAGTTTGATCCTTATCACTTCCTTCAGCTGTGAGCGCTAAGGCAACTGGTTCACGTTTTTCATGTTCAAAGGACTGTTGTATTCCAGGATCAACTAAATAAGTGGCATCATTTTCAGACACAGAATCTTTAGCGTATGTCTCTAATCCGTGTTTTTTTGCTGCCGGTTTGATGATAATCGGAGGATGATCCGTAGTAACATCGGATGAATCACTTCCATCGCCTGAAGGAGGGTTATGATTCCTGTTTACATCAGCATTTTGAGATGGTTCTATATTGCTACCTTTGCCGTTCGGATTGTTTTTGATTCCTCTGTTTGTGTAATAAGTTCCCTTGTCTGAAGTATCTGTGGGATTGAAAGTGTAGGTTGGACATCAATTGAATGTAACTGATATATTATCTATGTAAAACCGTTATTGTCACAATGAGTGCCTCTTACCTATGTGTTGGAATAATTTGGCGTGTTGCATGTGAGGGACGAGAACTGAAAGCTGCATCAGCGTAGTGGCAGGCTTCAGAGGGACTCCCCACCTGCGTTGAACACTGGGCCCACAGCGGACGGGAATCAGGGAACCAGTTTCACTTGCCCACTGGGTATATGCTATCACTGCACGGGACCAACTGTCTTTGTTTTCTGAATCTGAAATATGAGCAGAAAAAGATATTATAGAATTCTATTTTTAACATAGAAGTCTCATAATTATTATTAATTATTGGTTAAAGTTGTACCTTCGTAAGGTTTTATTCCCAGTATATCCAGCGGTAGATAAACCTTGGAATGTTTATCAAATTTGTTCTTGTTCTGCAGATAATTATTGTACTTGGGGAAAGATATCATGGGACTACTGCTCTTTCGCTGTCCTTTGATGGTCTTGCTAAAGAACTGGCTGTTGGTCTGTAGTGGAGAGTGTAGGAAGTCAGACGTGTCAGGAAGTACGACACGCTCCGTCGTGAAGTCATTGTGGCTTCCCGATTGCTTCTTGAATAATTGCGTTGGCTCAAATCCGAATATCGACTCAGTTGTTACAATGTCAACACCAAGTACTGAAATAAATTATATAATATATTTTTAATTTGTGCAAAATAATACAATAATAAGAGTGATAAATAATATGATTTAATTAGTTGAATATCAGTGCGATATACTAACCAACGTTATCGGTGACTATCTCGAAGGGATTGGTGTACGTGTCATGCTGGCTCTCTCCTAGGACTGTGATGTAGTCGTCAAAGGTGCCCATCAATCCATCTACCGAGTGGCCGGTTAGCTCTTGTATTCTTCTCCACTCTTCACTGTACTGCGGCAAAAGGATCTTATTTGCCGACTTTATCATGTTCTGTGAAAAAAAACGTAAATAATTAAATTAAAAAATTGCTTCTTTCTTTACATATTGGCCTTATAGCAGTGGCGGTTCGAGCACTTCTTCGATGGTAGAGACTGACATTTTTTACATGTAGTGTAGTGAAATCTTAATACCCGGTGAATATAACATTAAAATTTTCGTGGACAAGTCATGCCTGAACAAAAAATAAATTAAAATTTATATAGGTATGTACCAATTTATAACATAGTATAATAAAAATAACGCATTGTCTTGCAAGATTATCATCGATAACTTAATTTGAATGCATGCAATTCCCGCTCGGAAACTAGATAACTTTCTTGAAATAAACAAACAGTTCAGTGTTATTTGGCACGAGGGGATTTCATCAACTGTCCCCACTATATTTGAAATTCACATACAAGTGCGCATGCGCAGTTTCGAGGATTGCTTTACGATCAAGAAAGAAACCAAAGAATGTACCCAAATGACTGAAGGGACATCTCGGTTTGTCCCCTATATGCGAGCAACACTGCGCACTGAGAAATGCATGAAAAGTACTCGATTCACACGGCTGGTCACGAGTCGTTAATTCTAGCTTCTAGCTAATTAATAAGCTTCAAGACGTGGAGCGGAGCGGACGCCCACCACTTAAAAATGCTCCTTAGCAAATTTTATTTCTGCAAATGTTAAATGCTTTTATGTTTATAGAATTCATTCATTTTGGTGTAGACAAGACATCAAATGTTTTTTTCTTTTAGCAGGTAAAAAAAAACTGCTTATGAGTCACATTTCAAATCCCATACTAACCTTTATGTAGTCTTTATCCTGACTGTGTGTGAGATTAAGTCCTGCCTGTTTGATCTCATATTGAATGAGAGCCATAAGTATTCCTTCGGTAACAAGGATATCTGCACCGTAGAGATTTGGCGTATCTCGTGTGGCCGTCATCAGGTCATTAGATAATTTCACACCAATGAATGTGTTGATTTCAAGTTCATTCATCTCAATCTGACTTAGCTGAAATTTAAAAATGAAAATTAGTAAGAGAATAAAATAAATTTGTTGTTGTTGATAAAGTAATTAGGTACCAAGTAAGGATTCATATTTCATTTTTTTAATTTTAGAAAATATTCAAATTATTTTATATCTTATGTAGGTGGGTTTGAGATAGATACAATAAAAGTTTTTCTAACAAACTAATGAATCATGAGTAAAATCATACCACTGATAGCTCTGTTGTAACTTCTACCTGTTCCTCAGCGATCTCAACAATGCTTGAAACAGAAAGAGCGGTTATAACGAGCAGCGGGACCATATTAATAACTATTATAGTATCCCACCTGTTTCCTTAGCAGTAAAAACTTGGGACTAGTGCAGTTGAACATGTCGGGCTCCCTCCAGGGGGGCCTGATGTCTGCGGGGCCACAGGCTCGGGAGGCCCGGCCACCGGCGCCCCCGCCACAAGCCACAGTGGGCACCTCGCCGAACTTGCTGCGCGGCCACCACACGCCGCCTGCCATGGAGCGGGGGCAACCGTCGTACACCACTGGAAGAAGAAACAATTGAGATTTTAAAATGTTTTAGTTAAACTTCATGGATTACATATGCAATAAATACAACAGTCGCGTAGATAAGTTTAATGTCATATATATAAGTTTGCCGATTCGAATTTGTGTACGGACACTATTCTCCAGTCAAGTCATTAAATAATAATATTTTTGCATAAACATCACTCGTTTTCTGCAATAACAACATAAATCAAACATTAAAAAATATCCACATTATGACTTATTTGGTCAAAACTAAAAATTTCCACTTTCCTTTTTACTAGTAGGATGACATACCTGAACTACCAAAAGTTAGTGTTTGTCATATTGCTTCACAATATTATTCCAATTACTAAAAATATTCAAAACTCCTACCAGTAAATTTATATTCTTATATTGAATTGTGTCATTGCATCAAACAAAAAACCCTTAATCGCTGGGTTTTGACTCATGAATTAAGAGTTAAATATTAACCTTTTATAATGAGAAAAACTTTCATTTTTACAGGGGAGCAAAAAAGTAAATATGTATCTGAATTTATAAAGCTATGCGGATTTGTGTTGTATGTGTTTGAGGAATATACCTACAAGTAAAATTAGCACATTGGTGGTTTTGCCAGCCCAGCAGTAATATGCAAATCAATTAAACTAGTATGACAATACAATACAGAATCCTGTGAAACACATTTACTAGTTGTGGAAATAACAGAATGACAAGTGTTGAAATTGAGCAGTATATTACATTGCAGTAAACAATAATGATTAACCAACCTTGACATCCATCAGGAGTGACCTCAGCGTAAGTGTTGGAGCAGGTGTCACAGGCACGGCCGATGACTCCAGAGCGACAGGAGCAAAGTCCTGTTGAGGAGTCGCAGTCAGCTCCCACGGAGCCCACGCTGTAGCAGTTGCAAGCAAGGCACTTGGTGCTGTTGGCGGGCTGGTAGTGATGCTCCTGAAAAATAATAATGATATGCTCAAAAGGCAAAGGGAGATGACCTCTAGCTATAAGCACATTCATTGCAGAAAGTGGATAAAAAAAATTATAATTGGAATTGGGTAAATCATTTATTTTATTAGTTTTATTGAGTGTAACTTACCCTGCAGTAGCATTGTCCTGTAGACTTGTTGCAATCAGGGTGATAGCCGTCTTCTATCTGACACAGGCAAGGCCCGCACTCTCCGGCACCCCACCAGCCCGAGGGGCAGGGCTTGGTGTGCTGGATGTCACAATACTCTCCTGGTAAAACAATATGTATTATTATTTTCTATTCTGTGGTAATTATCTAAGAAACAACTGAGATATATGAGAGTGAAAAGAGTAGCATTCAGACCCACATGCTTCACGAAAAGACTCATCGAATGTCTTAGTGATTCATCTTACCGAGAGCGAAGAACAGACCTAAGATTTGATAATATAATAATATTTGCTGACAAAAGGAATATTTTTCTTATTGGTGGTTTTTGTCACGTTGAACAGTCTAGTAGTAATCAAATGCCATATTATAATAGAAATTAAAATGGACGTTCATGTTTTAACCAACCTGAATAAATGCTTTCATTGATGCAGTTGCATTTATAGCCCTTTGAAGAGTTCTTGTCGGTGACGCAATTGCCGTTGTCCCCACACGGCTTTACCTGGCACACGGGCTGGCAGTCGTCTCCCACAGTGCCGCCCTCACATACGCACTCAGTCGTGTCCCAACGCGCTCGGCATTGGCCCTTAGGAAATAATCAGAACAAAATTAAGCCTATCATAGACACAAGAAAGCTAGGAAATTACCAGACTTTTATACAAACAGATACATTATCACTGATCACTTGAGCCGTGTGCAATTTGCTATATTTAACGGGATATTCTTCGAAAGGTTCTATATCGAATGCATTAAGTTAAATACCTGAGCAGGACAAGCAGATAGGAGACAATCGGCCCTCGAGTGGCATCCGTCTCTAACATTTTCTCTGACTGTTGGGCGACTGAGCATCGATTGTGGCGTTCCCACTCTTACATCCTAAAAGGAATTAAACATTTAATTAATAGATACATATTATTATATTTTGTTAAATTCAGAAATATTACTCAGGATGTGGTTTGAAATTTACCTGAATGCAGCCTTCGAAGTAACCATAATCTGCAGAGAGTAAAGTGCCGGAGGTCAGTGAATCAGCTCCGCCGATTACAATCTTTCCAACATAGAGCCCTTGGATTTTATTGGCAGACATTGGCAACAGAGTTAATCTAGAACCATAATCTAATGCCACTGAAATATCTGATCCCAGCCACTTAATCTCTATTCGGTGCCATTCTCCATCTGACAGACTGGTTCCGGGGAGGAACATTGTTTCACTGTTATAGGCGTAGTGGAGCAGACCGGATTTCAACTGCACGGGAAAAATATTATTAATAACATTCGAAACGGTTTACAAAAAACAAAACTGTTTTCACGATCCAGAAAAGAAATTTTATTCACTTGGTTCCAAATTCAAATACTGTTTGTTGATGTGGGTGTTGCCATTAAGTTAATTATATATTTAACCCTTAAATGCATGATTTATTTATTTTTCTCAAAAAAAAAAAAATTTGTAGATATTTACATGCATATGCAAGGATATATAAAGAATTTTATTTTTTTGTATTTTTTAATGATATTTGATTAAAAAAAAATTGTTGCAGGTTTACAACACCATGTATTTAATAAAAATTAATATGAACAATTTACGTATGAAAAAAAAAAAAAAAATTCTCAAAACTAATAAGTGTACCGGAAAAATACGAGTTATTACATATAAGTATTGTATTATTGTATCTACTTACCTAAGTAAATCAAAATAATAACAGCAAAACAAAACTGTAATTCTAACCTCCAACCAATTTTCGAGAATCTTCACATTGTTAAAGAAAAAGTGACATTTGACATTCGCGAAAGAAAAAAAAGGTGATGCCACTCGATAAAATATATTACCGTGAACTTGATAATTCTGCATTAAGTATACACCAAAGAGTTAAAGGTGGTTTGAACGGTATGTTGCAGTTTTGCAACAGTATGCATTTAAGGGTTAAATAGATATCTTAACAGTGTTTACTTTCTGATCAATATTTTACTGTAAAAAAAAGTGTAACTTACGCTGATTATGGCTGAGCTGTTTTGGCCAACTTGAATGGACATGATAAAGGTGTCTGTTTGTCTTGTTCTTATGGAAAGAGCATTCAACCAAGGCAGTTGTATTGGACGCAGCAAAGGGTTGAATGACAATACACCGTCTCCACTAAACCTCCATGGTGGACTTATAGCTGAAATGTTATAAAAGTAATAATGTTTTTCAATCTGTTATTTTTTTTGTCAAAGTACCTACGTAGCAAATATTATAGTAATGTACATACAAATTTCTGAAATTACCCAAGGCAGGTATCAACTTCATACTTATTTTCAAGAGTACATATAAGCACTTACATTCACTGCAGTCTTTGCCTGTGTACCCCTCTGTGCATTCACAGAAGTAAGTGTCCCAGATATCTCGACAGTCCGCCCCGTTGTGGCAGGGATTAGAATCACAGTGAGATCTCTTCTCGGGACAACCAGTTACCGTTCCATTATCAGCCACAAAACTACAAACAGCCACAAGACAAACAAAAAATGACATTAGCATAAATGTATGTGATAAGTTTATTGTATAATTTGTATTGATTTATTGTCGATTGTACCTGTTCAAGTCTATGAATTTGAAATCTATATGAAGATCTGAAATACATCCAACAAAATCCTTTGTCTTAACTTGAAAGCTGGACGGAATGCTCGGCAAGCCTCCCAGTTGTAATGGGCCAGTGAGATCCAAAAATCTGTGGCAGGTTTCGGTTAGGAGTGCACATCTCTCGGGCAGTTCGTGTGTGGTTTGGTTGGCACATGCCCAGCGAGCTCCCAACTTGGAAGCACCAGCTAAAGATACGGCAGTGTCGCAGTCGTCCACCGAGATTGTTGCAGTCTGAAATTTTTTTTAAATAAGAACAGCGTGTATATGGGATGTTCTAAAGTTAAAATGATAAGTTTTAAGATAGTTCTGACCATTCTAGTAACCATTAATGCATAATCGAGCAAAGCTCAGAAAATATTCCTCTCTGGATGGGAGCACCGACGCATCAAAGTAGGTAGGCAGTTGACTCACCCTATTGATATAGTGAATCTGCACCGTATGCCAGTCGCCCCGTGCCACTCCCCCCGGGACGGTGGCACTGACGCTGGTCACCCGGCCGCCTAGGCTGAAGGAGAACTGGAGCCCTCCTCCCACTATCTCCAGAGACACAAAGTCGTGGTGCTCGTTGAAGCGCCCGTTGTAGAGCAACAGGCCATTCTGGTTCTGGGTGGCAAATCTGAACAAAAAATATATTACATATTTCAACATGATCTTCAAAATTCATTTAGCATAATATGTATCATACAATCAGTGGCGGCTCTTCTATGGTGGTCATTTGGTCAATGACCTCCCGAAATATGCTGCAATAGTATTAATATAAAAAAAGGATTTAACGAATCACCCATAATTTAGTTTTAATATTCGTGCATATTCGTACTATAATAGCGGGTTGCAATGCTATCTAGCGTCCAAATGAGAAGCTACTGTATGTACCTACGGTGAGTCACTTTAAATTTTGTCCCCAAGCTATCTCCTTTCTTTCTCTTTGCTATACAGACTGAGGAGGTAAACACTATCATGTCTGACGTATGCTTAGTATCATACAAAATTTATTTTAAAGTGGTTTTCGGACACGACCGCGGTGAAATAGATATATCTATGACCTGAGATTATTAAGGTATTTGAGGGAGATGTGAAAAAATATCAGTTGAAAGTTTTTTTGTGTTATATCATATCGAAAGAAATCGCAAAAAATTCATTGAATCATGACAAACGTATTTAAATAAAGTGACAATTAGTTTATGTTACAAGAGAGAAAATAAAGAGGTTAAAAACGAAAAGTTATTTAATATAATTTTTTGTCAGTGAATTTGCAGGTGCAATAAAATGAATGTATAAGTACTTTTTCTTTTTAAGTTTCCTGATAAACAATGAACTAAGATTATACAAAGAATCTAAATTATTTAATATTGGTAAATTATTTATATTACAAACTATGAAATATTTATTTAAAAACAAAAATAATTTCAAAATAAATTAAAACAGAATGAGCAAAAGAAAAAAAAAATATTTTACACCCCCCAAACCAATACTAAATTAATGCAGACACATAGCAGTTTCATTAGTTCTCGTACATTTAACCTTCTACACTACAAACTCAAATGATAAATAAAATGATAAACCATATAAAAGAGGTAAAATTATGGCTGAATGACGCAGATATTGAAACGCTTTTTCTATACATTTATCTATCCTTCTACAACTTACTTGCTGTAACTTTCGAAACTGTAGTACATTATGTTTTCTCTTTACTTTTTATAATAACTAAAAAATAAAAAATAAACTTTTTCACTTATTCTACTTGTATGTATTTTATGCTTTAGGTACTTGGAAATATATCAATCTTTTTTATATTACCACACTCAGGCTGTGCCTTAGTGGGTTTTCATTGTCTTGTTTACACTATTTTTTATTATATATTATGTTATTCTATACTATTTGTTATTATGTATTATATGTGTAAAGAAATGAGAATAAATAAAGTTAAAAAAAAAGAGTCAGTGATTAAGAAAATTGTAATAAGAAAAGATATTTTAAAAGAAAATAATCATTAATTGTAAATAATTAGATAGATAATCTTAATTAAAGAATATTTTACTACCGGCTTCAGAATAGCCGGTTACTGGCAAATTAATTACATACATTGGCGTTTTTATAATATTCACAACGCATTAGCAATATGTATTAACATTTCATATCAATTTTTTTTCGATTGACCTTTCATTTCTGGAAATAGCTTACATCAATCTGAAACTTGGTGTGTAAACATGCATTTTAAGCTGCTGAATTTATATTATATTACAATAAAAATAACTTGGAAAATCAACAGTTCCATATATGTATTTCCAGAGCAGAAGATACTCTCAGTATCGCCCTGATGAAAGACCACCGTTCAGAAACGAAACGTTGCTTGAAATGGCTTAAACCGTGTACAGTGACCAGATCTGAATAGCCAGGTACTTTCCAACCATCTTCTTCCCTATCTCTTTCTCTTTTATAAAAAAAAAATATTTTTTAAAATTACCTTAATTTGATGTGCAAGCGGTGTCGTTGGCGAAGACTTGGGAAAGTCAAGAAGGAGAATCGAGGGAAGCTTCTAGCCTTCAGCTCGCACAGGGGGGTGGTGTGGTTAGAGTCAGTGGCGCACCCCCGGCACAGTAGCCCCCCTTCGCGCCCCACGGCGCACCAGGATCCCGCCCGGCACACCTCTCCCGGGGGGCACTTGGAGATGGACTTGAGGGTGGTCTCGCAGTTTACACCTAAAAAATTCAAGTACATAAGACACTGATATGAATATATACAATATTAGAACAGAAACTAACGGACTTAAAGACAAACAACGTTATCTACAAAAAACATACAAATAAATCTAGGTCCTAAATTCAAACACTGTTATTTACAACAAAAAAACATACTATTAATTCAAGAGCTTAAAGGCAAACAATTTTATTTACAAAACGACATGCCAATACTAATTATTAGTATTGTTATGACTTTTTGTAGATAATGTTGTTTGACTTTAAGCCCTCAATATGAATTATGTAACTATGTACATAAATGTACACAGTATGCATTGATACTTAACCCAATTAAATACATTTTGGAACTTAACCTGTCCAAACATGACAACAACTTAATTAATTATTTAAACAGCAGTAATAAACACGATTTATTGTTTTTGTTTCTTAAAAACATTCAAGAACTTACCGGTGTAATCTTTGGTACAAACGCAAGTGTATCCACTTTCCCTTCTCATACAAGTGCCATTATTCTGACAAGGACTGGAGTAACAAAGATTCACTTCTGCATCGCAGAGATAATGTTCCTTTGATCCTGAAAATACATACATTATAAATATATAAACCAGATAATAGTAGGTATGTATTAGCAGATAGGAATTTTTTTAAATATATTGAATGTTGATTGATTATCTGTTTTCGAATTTACCTGTAAAACCCTTTGGACATTGGCAAGCAAACGTTGTAACGGGATAGATGGGCCGGAAAAGAACTGTATCGCTGTTTATAAATCCTGATGCGTTTCCAAATTTCAAGATCGTTAAGCATTCTTCAAAGTTTAGGCATGGTTCTCGCACACACATGTTGTCGTCAAATGGCAGGACCTGACCATTAGAAAAACAACAGATTAATTTATATAATATCAGTAGTTACTACCTGAGTTTCGACACCCTTTTATCTTATTGAACAAATTGGAACTTAATGTAGAACAAAGAAAATCGGGTGTTGTCTTATTTTTCACAGTTGAATGGATATTAATATGATGCCAGAGCTCACAGTTTGGGAGATACTGCTTTAAAGTTTTATTTTAAGATATTTTATCAGACCCAACCACTTAAGAATATTATTGAAAGCCGTAGAATAAAGAAGACCATAAGAAATGCGACATGGGGCCAAACGTCTGGCCAATCAAATTTCAAATGCAGGTCTGTGCTCCTTTATGACATGAAATTTAAATGGGATGGCGGTATACAATATCAGGCGAGTATAAGAGAGACAGAGATAGAACCATAAGGTATTAAGTCAGTAGCGATATTGGTTTCCATTCAATTTTAGTGTATATTATCAAATACCCAAGAATATGTATTAATAATACGTTTAACTCCAGTAAAATATTGGCAGCATGTACTTGAATACAATTTTTAGCACCGCTAGAGGCGCTAGTGTAGCATGGCATAACATCCATTAAAATGTATGAAAGTAAACCAAGCCTCACAACTCATGAGCTAGGAGGCGCTAGTGTAGCATGCTGCCATTAGAATGTATGGGAAATGTCAGAAGTTGGAGGTATTATAACTATTCTAAAGTATTTGGTATTATTTATTCAGTGTAGAAAGTAAAGAGTTTTAACCTGGACAGTGGCGAGCCTGGCCAAGATAGCCCTATTGAGATATACCCTCTCTTGGAGGAAGACGGGTGAATAGAACTGGGATTCCCCTGTTGCATCAGGCCTTCGAGCCGAAAAGGATATGTTGAGGATCTTTGCATTCACCACCGAATCATCCTGCAAATAAAAATAAATATCGTCAAATTATATAAGTTTTATGTTCATTAGCATGATCACTGGCCGACTCACTCCTAAACAGCAATGTAGACGGGAGAAATACTGTGATACGAAATGTTTCTTTCAGCCGAAATAATAAATTTTTAACTTGCCTGTATACTGAACACGTAGATGTACTCCTTGGGACAGGGGATAATGGCGGCTAATCCATCGATGAAGAATGACAGAAGAGGGGAAAGAAATGATTCAGCCGTCATGTCATTCAGTCTGATGGTTACTGAGTTATACAACATCTCCTCTGTTATAAGGCGCACTGATAACTGCATCATTGATTTAACTTCATTAATACCATCTGTTGAAATAAAAACATGATAAATTAATAAATAAATGTATGATAGAATAGCATCTTAAATATAAATAGAGTTCTCTTCCATAGATGAAGATCATAGTAATGAATAAATAGGTTAATTTAACAAACCTGTCACAGATACTTCCATGGTAGCCAATCTTGGTACATTTGTGTTGAGCTGTGGTGATAAAACTAGGCCACCAGTCGATTGATTTAACATCACAAGATTAGCATTATTTCCCGATAGAACTCTGTATGTTAGCTAGAATATGAAAATAATTATATGTATTAAGAACTGTATTTTAAGCACAACATAATAGCAACTAAATTTTTAATCCGCCTAAAAGACGGATGGTTGAAAAAATTAACATTACCTTATCAGTAACATCAGCATCAAACGCGGGAACCCTTCCAAACACTCCAACTGGGAAACAGTCTTTAAAATTGTTGAAGATTATTTGAAAGTCTTTCAACATTGGAGCATTGTCATTAACATCAGTGACCAGGATTTCAACATGAACGTCATTCCTCAAGGGAGGGCTGGCTGCTCTTATAACCAATTCATACTTCTTACGAGGACTCTCATAGTCCAAATCTACCATGGTGAGGAGCTCTGCTCGGTCTGATCCTGGTCTGGTTACCAGTGAGAAACTATTGGAATCGTCTCCACCTAAAAAAAAAGAAAATTATTATGTATTATATACAATGAATTAATATGAAATAGGATGCTGTGATGTGGTGTAATATCTTACCAATGATAGAGTAATGCACAATAGCATTTACTCCTTCGTCAGGGTCGTGGGCGTGTATTTCTCCAACTGTTGTACCAATTGGACTGTTCTCGGCAACGTACAGGGTCAGCTTGTCTGAAGCAAATGCTGGAGGCGAATCATTCACGTCTTCTATCCGCACATGAACCAAAACCTGATAAAAAAATAAATTAATCAGTTCGCAAAAAACTTATGCATAGTTAACACACTTGTCTTGGGGGCGCACTTAGGCCCAATTGTTCAGCAAAAATTCAAATGTAACATTGTCAGCAAATGGCCATTTAGGGCCATTTGGTTTTTTTGACATTTAAAAAGGTTCTCGTTAAAATCCGATTCTAGGTGCGTTTCAGATTTAAAATTGTGATAAGCTGACAAGCTTAACAGCATGATAGTGGTCCTCTTCTGCCGATCACAATTGATTCAAAAGCTGAAACGGACTTAGAATCAGTATTTAACAAGGACCTTCCAATTGTAAAAAAAAAAACAAAATTGCGTTGAATGGCCATTTGACAACTCAGTTACATGTGAAAAAAAAACAACTGGGCCTTATTTGTTATTGCTTGGTTTTACTTACAGAAGTGCTCAATGCAGGTGTTCCTCTATCCACAGCATATGCGTGAAGATCATAAGCAGGAACAGATTCTCTGTCGAGTCCTTTGTTAGTCCTGATAACACCAGACGCATGATCGATAACAAACGATCCATCCTCTCGATCTTTAGATGATAGTTCATATCTTATTCTGCCATTCAAGCCAATATCAGCATCCGTAGCTGATAGCTGGACCACTGAAGTTCCTGATTAAATAAAATTAAATAGGTAATTAGTTGTGCATAAAATATTTACTAATTATTTCAATAAACGTTACACTTCTGAGCAAGCTTTTTGTCTAGCAACCACATAATACAATCAACAATTTTATTTTATCCATAACTTACCAAGTAATGCATCTTCTAGTACACTAGCCGAGTACATTGGCTGCTTGAAAGCCGGATTATTATCATTGACATCGGTTACAGAGATCTCCACATCAGTTGTGTCGGAGTGTGGAGGAGAGCCACCATCACGAGCTGTTACAGTCAAAAGATATCCTGAAAGAAAAAAACAAAAATGTTGGTATGAAATTTCAATACGTATGCTTAAACATAAATAAAATAAATAATATGTAATGTGTTAATTTATGATCTCACCACTCAGAGCTTCGCGGTCCAACAGTTTATTGGTCACAATGGCTCCAGTTTGTGAATTGATGGTAAACTCTTGCTCCATTCCTGACATGGCATCATTACTGATTTCCCCACCAAGAGAGTATGATATCTGAGCATTTAAACCAACATCACTGTCTGTTGCTGATACAACAAGAACTGTAGTTCCAATTGGGGCATCCTCAAAAACCTAAAAGCATAAATAGTTAGGTATACATATTGTGAAATATTTTGTTTTTAAACAGAAAAATATTTTGTTTAATGTTTCACTTACTGAAGCTGTATATGGTGCATTTTCGAACACCGGTGCAAAGTTATTGGCATCTGTTATATTGATATGAACCATGGCAGTATCACTGCGTCCTCCAGAATCTGACGCAGTAACAGTCAGGACGTATCTTCTTTCCTGCTTGAAATCCAGTGGCTGGGCGACAGTTATCAGGCCTCGTCCATTTTGGGAAGTTATTGCAAAACGACCCCGAGTGTTGCCACCAGTAAGCTCATAATGCAGCCTGATTTAAATAGAAAAAAACAGTTAAGATTGTACACAAACATAAGTTTATAGTTTTTGTTTAGTGATTGTTTGTGGTCTGTTTGAAAACACATGCTTAGCTTTTACCTGTTGTCTTCATCGGGATCAGTAGCTGTAACTGTAACAACAGGAGTTCCTGGGGGCTCATCTTCCGCTAAACTAGCTTCGTACCTCGGGGGCTCAAATCTAGGGTCATTGTCATTCACATCCTGCACTGTGAGGGCCACGGAGGCTGTGGCTGATCTAGGTGGTATTCCACCATCTGTTGCTATAACCTGAAAGTTAAACTAATGTCAAAAGGACGCCCTTAAAACTTTTTAATAACTATGTATTACTTTATGTGTGAAAGGTTACCTGGAAGTTGAATTTCGATTGCTCTTCTCTGTCGAGTTGCCGAGTTGTAAAAATCCATCCAGTTCTTGGATCAATACCGAGGGGAAACTTTTCTAGCCCACCCATTGTTGCCAAATCTCGCTCATTAACACTGTAGGACAGTTCCGCGTTTGTACCTTCGTCAGCATCATATGCTTGCACCTAGAGGACAAATGGCACCATTGTAGAGTAACGTTATTATAAAAGAGAGTCCATTTTGATCTGCAATAATCTGCCACAGTTAAAACCATAAAAAACTATTATTTACCCTGACAATGCTGTAACCAACAGGAACGCTTTCACTGACAGCTTCTTGGAAGAGAGATGTGTAAAATCTGGGAGCATTATCATTTACATCCTTCACGTTAACCAGCAGTTGGGTTGTATTGGAGCGGGAAGGACTACCACCATCTGTTGATTGGACACAAAATAACATGTTATTCAGTAATTCAATGTGGTCTGTAAGTCTGGATTAATAAATATTAAAAAATATCTTCTAGTACCTTGGGCTCGTATAACAAGTCTGTAGTTTCGCATGAGTTCGTAGTCCAAAGGTTTAACAAGAGATACATCTCCACTGAGACTGTCAATGGAGAACTGCAACTGAGTGTTACCACCGATTATTGCAAATCTTATTGCAGCATTCGGACCAACATCTGCATCCGTTGCACTGAAATCGTAAAGTAGATTTTAAGCATGAATTCACTTGTACAGTTTCCAATAATACTTTATTGGGGTAAGTATTAATATTTTGTACCTGATGTGAGCTATCACTGGATTGTCAGCAAGATTGATATCTTCATTGACTGAAACTGTGTAAGTCCTTTCACTGAATTGAGGATAATTATCATTATCATCCAACACCCTGACAATCACAGTTGCACTGAAAAACACAAAGAAATAAGTATACATAATACATTAAATAAACACTGGTAACTTCAGCACTACGATAAAGACAACATAAGATTTCTTGATTTAAAATTTAAAATTATTTTACTAACCTTGCAGTTCTTCTGTCTGTAATTGGACTGGCCTGGTCTGAAGCTAAAACTATAACTGTGTATCTCGAGACCTTCTCCCGATCCAATTGAGATCTTGTTGACAAAATTCCTGTCTTTTGGTCCATTCTGAAGGCAGCAGCATCTTCTTCTTCAGTACTTAAGTCTCCCTCTGATGCGACAGACTCTATTGAATACTCAACCTGTAAAAGAAGAAAGATAAATGTTGTCCTTGAATTAAAAAATAAACTGGCATCTAAATGGAGTAAAGAAATCAAATTTACGAGAATATTAGTAGAGTCCAATTGAAACAAGCTTGAAAGGGAAGTTTTATAATTACCTCAGCGTTCTTTCCGAAGTCCTGGTCAGTTGCCTTGAGGGTTATTATGGTGGATCCCTGACTAGCGCCCTCTCTGATGGAAGCTTCGTACTCTTGCAGCTCAAAAACAGGAGAGTGATCATTGCAATCCAACACATTCACCTGGAAATAATAATATTATCATTGGAACCCTTACTCTAATTAAAATGAGACAAAAGTTATCCATAACCTTGAGAAGGTTTTTATTTTGGCCTAAACCCAAAGCGCCTACGATCCCTGTTAAAAAGGAGATCAAAGATTGTCCTGGTGCGCGTTGATGGGAGCATCCTCCCCAACAAACACTCCAATGAGAACCAAACCCCGAATAAATCTGGCTTCCAAAAACTACACATCTTGATATTCATCTAATTGATAGTCACTTCTGGGCTGAAGCTACCTGCTCGACTCAAAATTGACCTGTACACACGCGGTGGTTAGACTGAATAATCTACTGTTAACAGGCAATGACGAAACTTACGCGTGTATATAGTATGCCGTGTCTGAGTGAGGTTACCTGAAGGGTGGTGGTCCCCGATCTTGGCGGGAAGCTGTCGTCCACGGCCGTGATCCTGAAGTAGTGCACGTCCACCTGCTCGCGGTCCAGGCGCGCCAGGGTGGTGACGGTGCCCAGGCGCGAGTCCACCCCGAACAGACCCTGCGACCGCGAGTCCAGCAGGCTCGTCATGGAGTAGGTCACGGGGCTGTTCTCGGGATCCCTGGACAAAAAATACGTCATGGATTATTATCAACCGTGTGCGAATTTTGGGCGAGCATCTTCCATGGAAATATCGGTAAAATAAGAATAGCTTTCTAACCTGACGCATGTCAGTACCACCTTCCACCCTCATAACATTCCCCTAAACTAGGGAAACTTCCTCCGGGCACTTTGGACTATTAAGCGTATCACATAATGATAATAATGTTAGTACGATTATATTTTTAAGTGCGTACTAGCACCTCCTTTCACAATAAACTTAAGAAGAGATTTGAGAAGAAGAGAAGAGATAAACTTAAGAGCTGATTCAAACTATCTACCTACCGAATGTCTTTTCCGAATCAAGATTATTTTAAAAAATTATTCCGGGAAGATTTACTTGATTTTGTCATGATGTAAGAAATATTGTAGTACCTAGTACTGCAGCGGAAAGTCGGCTAATACGGCCTAACAAAGTACAATAATTCCGGGAAGATTTACTTGATTTTGTCATGATGTAAGAAGTAAGAAGTATTATTTACATCGGTAGGTACTTTGTTAGGGCCGTATTAGCCGACTGTAGCTGAAAGTCTGCTAGTACGGCCCTAACAAAGTACGTACCGATGTAAATAATTCCAGGAAGATTTACTTGATTTTGTCATGATGTAAGAAATATTGTAGTACCTAGAGTACTGCAGCGGAAAGTCGGCTAATACGGTCCTAACAAAGTACAATAATTCCGGGAAGATTTACTTGATTTTGTCATGATGTAAGAAGTAAGAAGTATTATTTACATCGGTAGGTACTTTGTTAGGGCCGTATTAGCCGACTGTAGCTGAAAGTCGGCTAGTACGGCCCTAACAAAGTACGTACCGATGTAAATAATTCCAGGAAGATTTACTGATTTTGTCATGATGTAAGAAATATTGTAGTACCTAGTACTGCAGCGGAAAGTCGGCTAATACGGTCCTAACAAAGTACAATAATTCCGGGAAGATTTACTTGATTTTGTCATTATGTAAGAAGTAAGAAGTATTATTTACATCGGTAGGTACTTTGTTAGGGCCGTATTAGCCGACTGTAGCTGAAAGTCGGCTAGTACGGCCCTAACAAAGTACGTACCGATGTAAATAATTCCAGGAAGATTTACTGATTTTGTCATGATGTAAGAAATATTGTAGTACCTAGTACTGCAGCGGAAAGTCGGCTAATACGGTCCTAACAAAGTACAATAATTCCGGGAAGATTTACTTGATTTTGTCATGATGTAAATAATTCCAGGAAGATTTACTGATTTTGTCATGATGTAAGAAGTATTATTTTGTTAGGGCCGTATAAGCCGACTTTTAGCTACAGGAAAAAAACATCGAAGCCTTATTTCTTCGCGAGAAAAACACGTACGAAAAATATTTCACCGACTTTAATTCATACGACTGAGGTCGCCGCGGTCCCCGGACAAAGGGCCCAGACACCGCACCAAATATGTTATAAATCAAAAACTTTATTAAAGCTTGTAACAGTAGAACGGTGTCGGGCTGGAAAACTAGGATAAACGCGCGAAAATAATTCCAGCCCGAGGAAATTTATAGGCCTCGCGCAAAAAACTAATGCCCTGTCTACCTTTCATAGAGAAAACCTCATATAAATATCTATGTGCGTGGGGAGGGTTGAACGAGACGACACAATTCTGCTTGAGAATGTGACATGTTGGATTACACGGTGCTTTAATGTGGTGGTACAGGCCGGAGCGTCGTTCCCGGCTCCAATTTTCGACGGTTTTCCAATGTTTAAAAAGTAATTTTCGAAAAATCCTTTCAATTTTTATATGTAATCGTTTAATGTGAAAAATAAATTTTTTGATTCCGTGAGTATATACTGGAAAAGGACTCGTATCTTGTAACTATCACCCAGGAAAAAACGGTTGGCATTTCATAATGGCTGAATTTCCATATTGGCTCCAATTTCTGCACGCTACGCGCGTTTTCGCAGATGAATATAACGAAAGTTTATTTGAAAACTTAGCATGGGTTGTTTCATAGAATTTGAACAATTCATCAAATTTCAACGTTCATTTTCGGGTTCTGTGAAAGTCCTATTCAAATTCTGTTATTATATCAGTATAGGCAAGTTACTAGACAGAACTTGAAGAGAACTTTCACAGAATTTGATAATTAACTTAGAAATTTGAAGAATTTGAACAATTCATCAAATTTCAAAGTTCAATGTCGGGTTCTGTGAAAGTCCTATTCAAGTTCTGTTATTATATCATTATACTAGGACAGAACTGAAATAGTAACAGAATCACACTTACTTTCCATTCATTCAAAGTACCTACCTACTACCTACCTACTTATACGGCCATAATTATCAACGGCGAGAAGATGATGATTTGTCGGACGAGAATCGGACATTACTTTGTATTTTTGAACTTACTTCATCCAAGATTATTTAAATTTAGATTTGCACAGATAAAAAAAATCAAAAGAAGATGAGAGTTCTGACACTTTCTCTAAAAAAGCACTGCCTACCTATATCACCAACATGATTATATAATTCATCCCGATATTCCTGATGCGTGTGAAAATTTATTTGTCACGTAGAAAGCTTCAGAATTAAATACGGTAGGTATCATGTAAAAGTTTTTATTTTAAATCCATCAATTCGACAAAAGAGAAATTTGCTAATGTGAATGTGTTTCGTGCTTGTCGGAAAAAAGACATAAAAGAATAGATCGATCAAAATGGTTTGATAGAAATGCGTAGTAAGTGTAAAATTATATATCTCTATTCGTCTGTTGGCATATTAGATGCTTATCAATTTTATGTAACAGTTAGAAAAAATTAATACGTCTTCCAAACAAGTAGGTAAGACGGCTGGTTGGTACTTAGGTACCTACCTATAACCACATGTCTGCCGACAAACGAGATCAAACAATCGAAACCGGAAAAGATTCGAATTCTTGATAGAGATAAAAATGACGTGTTTATCTAAAACTTTTAAAATTGAAATCTGGTAGGTAACTATGTTGTCTCATGCCCATAAGTTTGGTAATTAATGTCACGGACTCACATGCTAGTAACTCGCTCAAAAGAATGCCAGTAGCGGTATTCAGCGTGCCAGTGGCATGTGTATCGTGTCGCTGCTAGTAACTGGCGTGCTAGTAGCTCGTATGTCATTCAATCGCACGGCGTTTGATTTTTCGTGGGCCAGTGGCACGCGGTGTGAGTTGGGGGGTATGGGGGACACGCAGCATGTCTGAAAGCGGTCCGCCAGTAGCTAGCAGAGTGAATAAGTGCGTGCGCTGTTTTGTTGCATTTTTGTAAGTTGATATTTTCACGATAAAAATGGCTCGCTTCATTATGCACTATCGCAGCTACCAATGCTTGGGGACTACAGGTTCGCCGCTCTACAAAAATTAAATTGCGTTTCGTTTCTTATTTCTTCCGGGACTTCCATCTCAGCCAGCTACGCGCACGAAACTAGAGTAGCTAGCATGCCTGTAGCTAGCATGTTTATACTGACCTACAAGCGTGCGAGTAGTTAGCATGCCAGCTTCTCGCCAAAAGCTTGCTTTTCACTGGCATGTTTATCAGAGGCTTAATCGATGTAATAAAATAACAGAGAGCTCGGGTAAAATTACAGAATGTAATCAATCGCTAACTGTGACAACTGCGTATAAACTTACTTTTAAATTTACATAAAACTCATTCTCCATCTAGTTTGTACCCCATGCACACGACAAATTCTTCATGAAATCGAGAATCGTTCAGTAGTAACTTTTACTGAACATCCGAAGTTCAATTGCATACACAATCTTTCAAGACGTAAAATTAAAATGGGTGTCACGTCGCTTCCCTGAAGGTCAAATCAGATCTTGGATTGAATACCAATAATTATTATTCAAGAATTTGTGTAGGTTCTGTAATACCTGGTATTCACCTGGCGAGAATTTATACACGGGATGAAATGTGTGTTCTTAGCTTCCCACTGAATTATTGATTAGCTGATTTTGTGCAAATATGAAGGTAGGTCTAATAAGATAATAAGGTGAGAATGTCTCAATCATGTAAAAGAGAATATAAATATTGTTCCTGCTTAAGGCGAAGCATAATGCTAAATCACTATTTTGATTAATCTTTATAACGAATTGGTGTACATTATGAATTCCAAAAAATATGCTTTAGATAAATTGAAGTTTTTCATATCGTTTTGTTGGGGTGGAATACAAATAAAATTTAAAAAAATACTCAATAAAAAATATAAATAACTACAAAAAAATATTTTTTTTCAATAGAAATGTATGAACACGTAAAGGAAACAACTTTTAAAAAATACAGTATTACAGCTAAAATTATCTGTGACAGTTTCACTTAATTAAATTTTTTGATTGACTCAGTTTGACAAGAGATTTTAATGCCTATTACCTACAATACAAGGTATACCAAGAATATACACATTGTTGGCTTGTAGCTTCCTCTTAATCAAATATGTGTGGAAAAACCCCAAGGGAGATCGGAAAAGGTGAAGACTACCTTTTTAAACAAATACTTCATGCATTATTTGAATGCATTTCCCTACCTCATGCGGCTTTGATAACATAGATCTATAGGAATCTTACTGCTAATTGGATTCTTATGGCAATATACATAAAGAGGCTGCAGCGATAAATATGTCACTTATCAGAGTAAAGCAGCCGTTATTAAGGCAAATATATAACTTATACATTTGATGACTCCCTTTTATCGGAACCAGTATACCTCTATTAACTCGCTCGATCCCCTTTACGACATTTAAGTACCAGCTTTAAACTCAGAATTTACCGAAGGCTTACTTCAGAAGTCGACGTGATTTAATTAAATTTGGTATGAAATTATTAAAATGTACAAAAAAACCAATTACAGAGAAAAAAAATATTAAAAAAATCAACCCGTAAAAAACAAAGTTATTTTTACTACAATACTCGTACATCTAATTTTAAAATTAGATGTAATTAAAAATACCTTTTTTGGTTTGACTGAGGATTGAACCTTCCTCCCCAGCGGCTGGAGCCAACAACGCGAACACCTAGGCCAAATCCTAATTGGATAGTACCGACATTTATTTCGTATATTAACTACTGTAATTTTTTTTTTGCATTTTTGTGTGCATAACAAACTGTTTGTCCATTTACAATGCACATATAACATAAACTACGTATTGAAAAAAAGCAATAAACATAAAATACATATTAAATATAATAAACCCAATTTCAGAAAAAGCCTGTATGCGCGCGTGTGGGTGCATGAGTGGCACCAACAGTTGAAAGAATGCATTGTCATCGACAACGAGTCTATCGGTCTAGTTTTAGCTCGATCGGAAGTCGGGAAGTGGGTTAGTTTCCACTTCATTCATTCAATCAAGAAAAAGAAATCGAAATTAAAATAGATCTATTTGAAAAGGTATCTCACCTCGCTCTGACTGTAGTGACGAGGGTCCCGGCCTCTTGTTCCTCCGCTACGGAAGCCACGTAGAGCGCCTGCTCGAAGAACGGAGACTGGTTCCTCAGTTCCCTCCGCACTCTCCTGGCTATGTCCGTATCGTTGAACTCTTGATGGTGATACACTATCTTCAGCCTGTGCTCCGTGTCCACTATGTCTCGTCTGTCCCTGTCACACTTATAACCGAACATCACCGTCACCTTCCACAACTGTTCCTGTATGCAAACATCTTCACTGGCCACCAAATCGCCCTGAGTAGACTCTATCGAGAATCTTTCGTCGTCCACGTGCAAGAAATAAACCTTGCAGTGAAGCTGGATAGTCTTGGGTAAAAAAGCCGTCAGCGAGTTTATAAATTGAGACTTCCTCAAGCAAATCTGATTCCACTTATCAGCAGTGGGAATAGAAAAGCTCGCGTAGGTCTCTGAGATCCATTGTTTCGCCACAGACAGTTTCGTGTGTATCGCCATGTCAAAGTTGTAATTCCTTTTTCTTCTGCTCTTTCTGAGGTGAGCCATTTGGAAAGAGTAATAAGCTTCATCATCGAAAAGTTCTCTTTTGGTTCTTTTCAAATCATAATGTTTTATTCCGTAAGCTTGTCTCGTCCATTTAGAACGTAACGATATTTCGTACTCAGCATCCTCTAACAACCTAGCATCAACACCTGGACTAGTCGGGTACGAAAGGTCTCTCTTATCCCGATGATAGTATTCCGTATTATCATACTCTAAAGAATCTTGATTGGATTCGTCATCAATGTGTTCATTGTCGAAGTCCTCTTCGTCTCTTTCGAGTTCTTCCTCCGCGTAGGCTTTATTCACATTGCTTCCATATCCACAATCGTGTCCGGTGATTAATATCCTAAGAGGTAGACTGTAGTAGTCTATGTCTCTGATTCTATTGGACGTGGACTCGACGTAAATGGTGAAAAGGTTTGGATACAGCATGCCATCGCACCGGAGGTGTTTCTTCAGCTCCACCGTTCCCTTCTTGGGGTCCACGTGGAAGATGTGGTGAACGAAGTTGGCGGTGCGCTGAGAGTTGATCTTGTAGTGCCTCTCGGAGCCGAGCTTGTAGACGGAGGCGTCGAAGACCTCGTGCCCAGCGGGGAGGGTGTCGGGCAGCAGCAGCAAGTAGGGGGCGCAGAGGCCCAGCAGCCCCGCCAGCAGCAGGGGGGTGAGGGGCCATCTCGCCGCGGGCGGCGGACCTAACATCTTGGCTTTGCTTCCTTCTTCACTATCTGCCGCGTCTCAGCGTGCCCTTGTTACGCTTCCAGGAGAACGGAAACATTTTCTGAAACAACACAAATAATATGATTATTATAAATACAAAATCTATTCTTCCGTATTTGCATTACAAATATAACAGTGCAATCAACGAAACAATGTCACAAAAATATGGCGTTGAATTTGGCGTTAAACGCGACGTTATTTATAATCTAAGCGTTCTTAGAGGGGGGTGATTAAATTAAATTAAATTGGCTTTTCGCAAGTATTTATATTATTAAGACGAATTATTATATTATACGCGTATTTTAGTAAAATGATTAAATTAACGCCACATATGAACATGTAGATTGAACATATACGATTCTTTGTCGAACACCAAATGAAAATGAAAAAAAAATATCTAAAATTTGATTTGCATGGCTAGCCCGAAAGATAAAAGCAAAAAAAAACAAACGGCATTCCTTTTGCTTCACAGTAGGTGTCAAAAATAAATAAAGCTAAACAACTGACAAGAACGTGTTAGATAGAAAAACACGGAATCAGTCTATCCTGCGACACGCACTAGAGGGAATTAAAAGCTTGGATTAAAAGCGGAGGCTCCACGGGTCCACTAATTGCCAAGACGAACTTGAGCGGCTTCTGAAATGCGATAAGGCTGACAAAAATGTACTTAAGAGTTAAAACTTAAGACAAGACACTGCGCGACGCGTGCCAATGACTCAATACTGGGTAGTGGAAACACAACCCCAGCTTTTTTACCGAAATATGTGACCGGAAATAAAACAAATAGATTAAAGATAATAAACAAAATCCTAAGCTTTATTAAGCCTACAAAAAGATACGTAATTTTATATTTTAAATCGGTCGCAGGTAACTCCATTAATGGAGGACTGAACGAAGTTGGCGCTAACAAAAAATTGTCCAAAGAAGCGAAGCTAGCAGTCCACAATGGAGTGCTAGCACCTAAAGTGATGTACGGAAGTGAGGCTGAGAAAGGATGAAAGTAGACTGAATGCTGTAGAAATGAGATCCCTGATGCGTAATTGTGGTAAAACCATGTATGATCGTGTGAGAAATGTGGAGATCCGCAAAGAGTGCAAGGCTGATGTCAGCGTAATGAGTAAGATCAAAAAAGGGACGCTTAGATGGTTTGCGAGTGTAAGGAGAATATACGATGCAAATCTGAATGGTAGCAGAAGTCGGGGACGCCCGAGGAAGACATGGCACGACCAAGTGAATCAGATACAAGAGTCGGGCCATGTCGAGAGTCAGAATAATAGAAGAGTATGTAAGTGTGTGCCAAGACCGAGTTGTTTGGGCGGTCCGTCCTCTCTGCCTACCCCTGCGGGGAAACGGCGTGATGATTAGTTCGTTAGTAAGTTTAAATAGGTCTTGAAAAATAACTAAATGCTCATGACGAGTTCTGACGACATCTGAACTACGCCACTAGCCGCGAGAGTGAGTACAACAATTAATTTAGATACCGGTATGAATACAAGAAAGTGATGCAACGCACCCTCCCCCACTTATCGGATGGAATTGAGCAATTTTGGCGGGTTTAAAAATATCAAACATTAAAAAATAATTTTAAAATGAAAACGCGCCCAACTAAATTATAAATTATACTGGAATATACCCAAATCGAGTGACAAAGTTTTCTAGAAATACAAACGATAAATTAATCTTTTGTTAACATTTCCACGAGTTTGTAGAATTAAATTACACGGGTGATGATTTTTCGCAATTCATAGGTATTCTATTATGAGCATATATTAATAGAATTTTGGTACAGTAAGTAGAAACAAATAAAAACGGCCGTGAACCGGTTTGAGTGCCAAAAATCGCAACAAAAATTAGACTGGTCAACGATCTGTTGCAGAATTCTGTAGACTTGTTTGTTGCACGGCTGTTGTTTCAAACGACGACGGCCAGAGGTTCAATGATTGGCGGCGTATTCGTTATATCTCTTATAATTATTTTTTATAATAATAATGAGTTTATGGTACGCTACGTTCGGTGACTTTGCAGAGGTGCCCGGGTTCATGGGGGTGAGGTTTGTCCAGATTTCGGTGGCGGATGCGTCTGCCCTGGTCAGTGTCTGGGAGAGACCGATTAAAGGAGATCCGTTGACCTCTCCAGCCTGACTCACGCGACCCAACGACTTGCACTGCTGTGGGAGGGTTGGATCCATACGTCACTCCTGAACAAACTGACACCGGATTCCTACCCGCCCCTTGGACCGTTTCCATCTCGGAACGTCCTATTCTTCCTTTACTTAACTAACTCCACACACCATCCCCAAAGTGACATGGAAATTAATTTCTAATATTTAGAAGTTAATTTAAAAAATTAAAAAATAAATGTCAAAATCTATATAATAATAATATTTGGATGATTTGTATAGCGCCGTTTTTGTGCAAAATCATCTCAAGGGTACAGTAAAGGTATACCGATTATAGAGCCGTTGTACCCTCTCCGCGGTGTTCCGCGCCATTTGGTGTTGCTTAGTTCTTTTCCCATAATTCGAAGCACGGCTCGGTTGCGGTTCGCAAATGTATACGCAGCATAAAGCTGTTGCACGGAGCTCTCAGTGGCAGAAGCTTACAAAAGCGGTCCACTATCCACTATTAATGGATAATAGCAACTTCCCAGGAAGATCAATAAAGGATGTGGGTTGTGAAATCAAGACAGTATATTTGCACTTCGTTCTGGATTAGAAAATACTTACAGTATCACCCGGGCAACAGATGAAAATTCATAATCTAACATTGTTCGAACTGGTTTAGCTAAGTTTTGTCACCCAATCTGATCAGCCAGAATTTGCTTCTCTTTGCCCTCTGCGACTTCCTTCAACCTTGCAAGATTCAGGATGCCATAGTTCCACTGGCTCCGGGAGTTAAAACTCTTGCACGGTATAAGTTTGAATACGTACCTTCCCAATGCTAATGTTTGAAGTAAGAAGGAATTGTGTAATTAAAATTCTCGTTAAATAGGCGTGACATTCGGGGAAGGAAGCTTGCACTTAAAATAAAACTTTCACCAAAGAGGCAACGCGTTTGAGGCCTCCGACCTCCATACGAAATTGCATTCACTTGACATTTAAAATCTGAAGTCTACTTTATTTTTATAATACAGATTTGACTTCACACAGAATAGAGTTCAGAGAGAAAGAGCCTTTGACAATCGAATAAATTACAGTTAGAAGTAATAATTGGAAGGTGGATGATTCATAAGTAATAAATATCTGACTGTAATCAGTGAAGGATAACCGTTAAGAGGAAGCTACAAGCCAAAAAAGTTTATATTCTTGGTATACCTTTTATTATGTAGGTAATAGGCATTAAAATCGCTTGACAAACGAAGTCTAGAAACGTTCGATTTCAAGAAAAAAACTGGTTTTTATTTATTTTGTAAATATTTTTATAAGAAAGCAAAAAAGTTAATCAAATGAAACTGTCACAGATAATCTTAGCTATAATACTGTTTTTTAAAAAGTTGTTTCCTTAATGCGTTCATACATTTCTGTTGAAAAAAGATTTTTTTTTGGTAGTTTACATTTATATTTTTTATTGAGTAATTTATTTTTTATTTGTATTCTACTCAAGCGAAACGATAGGAAAACTTTCATTTTATCTAAAGCATATTTTTTGGTATTCATAATGTACACCAATTCGGTTTAAAGATTAATCAAAATAGTGGTTTAGCATTAAGCTTCGCCTTAACACTTCAACGTAATTCTAACCAGAAAGCAGGAAATCTGTTTTCTGAAGCAGCCAAAACACTCGATCGGTGAGCTCTGGCGTCATGGAACTTCTGCTTCTGTTCGGATTTCCTTATTTTTAGACAAGTCAAAATTCGATTTTGAGTTAGTGATGCAATTTCGTTATGAATTTTGCTCTACTCCTAAATAGACCTTATATGACAAACAATATGGTAAGGCATATTATTGTTAGTTCCATATTTATAATATTTTCAAGAAAAAAAAAACGCTTTTGAGACTCGCGTCAAGCCGGGTACCTAGTAACAATAACATTTGTAGACTTTAGCGGAATAAAATATGTACCTACCCATACAATAATTTCCTAAATTGAAAAGGAAAACGGAAACCCCACATTCTACAAAACACGCAGGGAAAGCATTTGCATCGCTTAAAGAAGCAGGACATTTGTATTTTAAAGGGCGCCATCGGAAAACACACTTCCCAATGCGAGGGCCCAACGGGTCGGAGACAATGCCGGGAGCCGGGATAACGAACCCTCGGGATAATGAACCCTGGGATAATTATCCCGCTGCACCACATGTGGGCTGAATAAACAGGCACGGGAAGCTCGAATCAACACATATTGTCCTTTGTTTTCGCAACTTCCCTAATATTTACAAAATCAGGGGGAATTATATATCGCACTTATCTTAAAGTGCAACCGGCGGCGCCATCATCGACCAAACTGCTGACGATCCTGATCTTTATCTCATAACTTATCTTCTAAATAAAATGGATTGTGAGAATCGTGACCAAATCGGGTATAGCTATAATTTTATAGCGACGATGATCAAAGATCAAAGTGGTATTTTTAAAGTAAGTATTATGATTTCCACTTCCATTTTCAAAGCGTCTACTGCCTATAGTGCCTACCGGATAGCGGACGCCGGACAGTATGCCTATTACGTTTTGACTATAACGGCCATTGGCAGACTCGCCTATCTTACTTCGGGGAGACACCACAGTACCGTACGCAAGGGACTCGTACTCCTGACTATGCAATCCGTTTACTGATCACGATTGAAGATGTGAGACTGTAAAATAAAATTGTTTCTGCTTGCATTTCACATTGTCCCCATTACTTCAAAGTATTTTAATTAATATTACGATTTCTATTCCTTATCGATTACAATTATACAACATCCGTAATACATATGTTTCTTAGATCATGTTTTGATTTTGCAGTAAATAGTAATATCTTAAGGATGGGTTGTTTCGGAGAATTTGAAAAATTCATCAAATTTCAACGTTCATTTTCAAGTTCTGTGAAAGATTTTTTCAAGTTCTGTTTTTATTTCAGTTTTGTCAAGCAACCAGCCCATAGTGATATAATAACAGAACTTGAATAGGACTTTCACAGAACCCGAAAATGAACGTTGAAATTTGATGAATTGTTCAAATTCTCCGAAACAACCCGTCCTTAATCTAAAACAATGATTTAATCACCTGTAAGGACGGGTTGTTTCGGAGTATTTGAACAATTCATCAAATTTCAACGTTCATTTCTGGGATCTGTGAAAGTCCTATTCAAGTTCTGTTATTATATCACTATGGGCTGGTTGCTTGACAAAACTGAAATAAAAACAGAACTTGAAAAAATCTTTCACAGAACTTGAAAATTAACGTTGAAATTTAATGAATTGTTCAAATACTCCGAAACAACCCGTCCTAAATAAACATTTTTATGATGTGAACATCTCACTTAATACCTGATTTATAAACACAAAAAAAGGATAACACATACATTATTTTGGTCATGTTTCAGAATGTTTTATCATCACAAAAAACGGAATGTTCAAAAGAAACAATACAATAGCAGCCATTGTGCGAGATTTATTATTACAAATTATCCCATTTCGTTTACAAATCCGCGTCAAATTGGACGAATGATAAAAACGACTTCACAATATTGATTATTTTTTATTCCTCATTCGTTTCGTTAAATCTATTCGCACCCCAAGTTGAAATAAAGCACCCCTCCTCCGAACAAAGCCTAGAGGCTAGAGCCCATAGTCTGGTATGTAATACGTTATGTATGGTGAAGTGTCGCATAACGAGGCAGGGGGAAATGGCAGCGCACGTCAGCAGGAATAATTTAAAGAAAAATCGGATTTGCATAGAGTTAGGCCGAGCGGGAGGAATTACCACTGCATATATTATAATCCATGCACATAATCTCTTGCCACTGATGGTGACTGATTACTGACGTCAGTTCGAGGCTGGATCAATCAAGGTATTCATGTATGCAGTCTACTACGCTATGCACAGCGCTTTGTAATATTGTATACTGCACATCAAGACCTGTGGGGATTCTAGCAATTTGCTAATGATAATGCATTCCTCGAATCCCAAGGGTAGGTGAAGGAGGAAGGGTTGTTTGCGAGCAGAGCTTACGAGGAACCATTCTAAAAAGTTACTGCATTGAAAAGCTCACGGTATTGTGTTTGTATTGACATGTAAATTTTGATCACATTTTGGGACATTTTTGTAAACATAACATTTTCATGGAAAACCATGAAAACCATGAGTAAAATGTTATATTATGTATCTACCTGTATTTATTTACAGCCACACCCAAGATACATACTATATGAAATATTATTTATTGTTGAACAAGACAAAAATAAGGCGTTTTATTTTTAACTTAACATCAATATTTTTTTATTAAACGCCATAACTCATGATAAAAATGACGCTGCACGCTGTAAAAAGTAGCATTGATGTAGGTATTTCAGACAAAAAAAAACGTTAAAGATCACCGTTTCAGAGTTTGGCAGTTTGATACAAACTGATTTTCTGCTTTATAGTTACGATTTATGGCTATCGTATATTAGTGCTATGTGAAATGTATCGTGGAATGCAGTATGTAATCACGATGGCTTTTGGGAGATACATATTTCAAAGAATTAATCGGGTAAATTACCCGCAAGAATAAATTGATCCATCAAGTTCGAGACCTGGAAGTACAATTAAAATAATTATGATCGCTTCCTCCGCCGAGTCCGCAGTAGATATTACAAGGCGAGATCAAACAGTTTAATACTGACACGTCTCTAGTCTCTATGGGGAGTTATTTAAGGAGGACAAACGTAAAGCTTTCATTACAACTATGACGGAAACCTAGACTGATTTATAGTGATATTTTCTTAGACAACTTTGATTGTATTTAATAAACCGTCACTACCTCTTGCGATATTCATAAGGAAGTATAAATATCACAACAATGTGTGAAAAACCGATAACATCACGTTTTATACGTTTTCAAACATCATAATTATTTTATTTATTTGTAGAATATATTATTATAACACATAATAATATATTCTACAAATCGCATAATGAGCTGGAGTAAACTTATTTTTATTTATTTTTGTAATAACTTAATGAGTAAAACCTCAAACACATGCATAAAAGATATCAGCCAATAAAAATATGCGTTAAGAAAATGAGGATAATGCTTTTAGTATTTAGTTAAAATACAGTTAAATATGAAAGGGATAGGCTCGAATTAGCTGAGATCCTGGGTTCAATTTATAGATGCGACAGAATCTTTTTCTATTTCAAATTTTCTTTTGAGGGTCGCAAATATTGTCTTCAATGATTGAATACAGTAAACTTATTCTGAACTATGTTATTAGGAATGGTTTTCAGCATCTAAAAATGGTTTCCAGCTTTTTGTCTCAATTGCTAAGCCATTGAGATACTCGGCTTGTAACTTCCAAACTTCTTCAGACAACGGTTGAGTGTTTCACTAATCATCGGATCCTTGCTAAAAATGAATAATGCAATAAGCCAATTAGAAATTGCACCAACTTGGTCTACAATTCAACTGTCTTGACGATCTTCTGAGCATTTTTCCTAGTAGAATAATGATTTATACAAGTTTCCGAAGCTGCTTTATCGGCTAATCGCAGACGGAAGTCGATCGCACGGGTAATCACTTCATCGTGAAAATACTGCAGCAATCTAAGGTAAATTGTTTTCGGTTTGTGGCCAACTGCATAATCTCAATTTTCGATATTATACATATTTTCATCTCGCTTAACTAAATACAGGCTTGCCGATCGGATGCCGTTATGAATAATCTACAAGGGAAATTGCTCGAATTATACTCTTTGACACCTATATTCAGAAATATATTAAATTTCACGTTTTGTGCTAATAAACCAGTTGACATGATGGTTTAGATTGGACGAAGCTTACATTTATTTTTAGACAAATCGAAACTCAAACCATTAATTTTATTTATTTATTTATTTATTTCACGCCTATTAAGGCTTTTACATACATATATATAAAAAAATATTAACGATTTTATACATAAAAATAGTGCAGGCAACTATTTAAAACAATTGCAGAAAAATAACTATAAAGTCAAAATATCACTGAACTTGATCTACACAGCATGCAGGCACAATACATAAAAAATCCAAAATATTTTTTTCTGTTTCAGTTTACAAAATTATTATGTGTTAGTCAAATCAAATTAAATACCTTACAAGCAAATTAGTCAAACAAATTAAATACCTTACAAGCAAATTAGTCAAACAAATTAAATACCTTACAAGCAAATTAGTCAAACAAATTAAATACCTTACATAGCAAACTTATCAGTGAGCTTTTAAAATTTAAAATCTGATGAAGTATCTTAGGCGTGTAGTAATTATATTTAGAAATTAAAACATTTTATTTAATATTTAATAAATTATAATTTCTAAATATAGAAAAAAAATATTTCGAAATTATGGAAATGAGGAAAGAGGAGTGAGGACTTACTCTAATCTGTCTTTAAAAATGCGTCCCTTGCAACTTGCAACCCCTCACGAACTTAGTATATACTTTTATAAAGCTTTGACAAAATAAACACACGTGAGCTTTCCCCACACTATTCGCAAGTCAGACATTATAAGTTTTTTTAGGACGGGTTGTTCCAGCGAATTTTAACAATTCAAAATTTCAAAGTTTTTTTCAACTTCTATTATTATTTCAGTTCTGTCAAGTAACTGGCCTATAGTGATATAATAACAGAACTTGAATAGGACTTTCACGAAACCTACTATTATTTAACCTATTTGAGGAATTGTTCAAATTCTATGAAACAACCCATCCTAAGGAAGGTAAAAATCACAATGTAAGAAACATATTATTTTTATACTCATACACTTGAGGGGCGGGTATGGGTACCGCCGCCCCGGAAACCATTTATTGGATAACCAACACCTCTGCCATAGGTCACCCCAAATGGTTCGCTACGTTTGGTGACTTAGCAGGGTTCATGGGTTCATTCAAGGTTTGCCTAGGTCTTGGTGGCGGGTCGAATCGGGAGAAACTGGTTGAAGGAGACCTTATGACCTCTCCAGCCGGACTATCTCGACCCATTGCCTTACACATAGATTCCCTTGACCCCCAGATTCCTATCCACTTCTCGTAGATTTTTCCTTCCCAGAATCCTTCCTTCCTCTCCTTCCATAAAAATATCCTCCACACAGCATTCCTAAAGATGACCGGTCGGTGGCCGAGTTGACATCGCGTTTGGGTCCCACCCAGGCGTAGTGTGTTCAATTCCTCGGCTGGCTAAGTCCTCCATCACAACACAAGCAACATTTTGAGCTTACTGTGGTGGTAGTAGGAGATTTTCAAATATTGTCAGGTTATTCGTAACCCGGGAATGTTTGTCTATCTTTAAAAAAAAAAAAAAATTACATAGTCCCTGAAGTAAATTATGTTTCTCATGGCCTCCTGTATGGAGCTAATGTAAAAAAAAACACCTTTCTTACATACATAAATAATAGTTG
The DNA here is from genome assembly GCA_026573805.1 of Hesperophylax magnus. Classification (NCBI taxonomy): domain Eukaryota; kingdom Metazoa; phylum Arthropoda; class Insecta; order Trichoptera; family Limnephilidae; genus Hesperophylax; species Hesperophylax magnus. The sequence goes on from JAIUSX010000002.1 coordinate 13,105,132, forward strand.
GTACCTTTGAAAGAATGGCGTTAATACAATTAAACACACGTTTATGTATTTCGAGCAATAGCTGACGCTACACATCACTAATACACTCATACAGCAAAATACTACCAGCACACTACTAAGAGTACTGCATTACTGCAAGTAAAAAAATAAAACACCTTTCTCCTGTCAATCGATTGGCATTTCCGACACGTCAAAAGGAAATAATTACAGGCATATTGGTAACTGGTAAGTAAGTAGGTACCAACCTACAAAGAAAATCGAACGCTTTGAGATATGCAGTAAAGATGTAATATCGAATATACAAGTAAGAGAAAACTAACTAGGAACGTAGCAGACTATTCGGTTTACGAGTGAATATTATTACTTCTAACTTCTATCTTTAGCTGCCTACAAGCTGTTTTTCCTTCGTGTTCTTGGGTATCTACTTCGGCACACTGTAATATCGAATATCATCCTGGTTCTTGGTAGCTTAGTATTGGCGGTGATGTATGTATTGTACGTGTTAGGTAGGTGGGTACTACGGAGTAGAAACACTGGGATAAAGAACCATACCAGCTTAGCCCGGGGGAAGCCTTCGGGCAGATTTATCTAACAGGAACCGCTAACGTTACTGTTACTTTACGAGCGCAACTATTGTAAGGCTGGCTACTGGCTATGGACCACCAATCCATAACCTCGCCTACCCCTTCTTTAGTAAAATATCATATAAGTTATAGCATCGACTACACTTATTAAAAACTAATGGCATCATAATATGATTGATGATAAATAATGAACACTTACTAAAACTAACTAACAATCACGCCGTTTCCCAGCAGGGGTAGGCAAAGAGAACGGACCGCCAAACAACTCGGTCTTGGCACACACTCCTTGCCTCATTCACATTCATACATCGTCTCATACATATATTCTTCTATTGTTCTCTTGACATGGCCCGACTCAAGTATCTGATTCACTTGGTCGTGCCATGTCTTCCTCGGGCGTACCCGGCTTCTGCTACCATTCACATATGCATCGTATATTCTCCTTTCTTCGGTCATTCGCTCTACATGCCCAAACCATCTAAGCGTCCCTTTCTTGATCTTACTCATTACGCTTACATCAGCCTTGCACTCTTTGCGGATCTCCACATTCCTCAAACGATCATACATGGTTTTACTAAACATACGCCTCAGGGATCTCATTTCAACAGCATTCAATATACTTTCATCCTTTCATGAACACCACTGTGATTTAATGCAAAGTGTCACTTCACATGAATGCTGTCCTAGTTCTACGGATATTTCAATGGAAAATACTCCGAGGACCTAGCGTCATTGACTTCTTCGGCACCGGTGTATAGTCGGGAAACGCACGCCCAACATTTGTACATGGTTGACATTTTTCACATGAGAACGTTCTTGAGTTCAACAGCCGGCTGTGGAGTGTCTCTTCAAGACAGTTCACTCCTTCCTTTCCTCAAAAAGACCCTCCACGCAGCATCCCCAAATATGACATAGGACGTAAGGGAAAATATATTTCTCAGGGCCTCCTGTGTGAATTTAATGATAAAAATGATGTTTCGCGAAGATCTAGTAATGTTCTGGAAGCTTCAAAAATGTAGAACCGATGGGAAAAATTAAACATCGAATTCAATAAACTTATCTCTTAAGGCGATGCACTACGTCGTGTAATATTTTAAATTGAGCCGCTATCAATGACAACCCTTACGTAGATGGCGATAAGGTTTAAATTCCCGCTTAACACAATCCGCCTGTTTTGATTTATGCAAGAAAAAAACATGGTCAAAAGTGCCTTTTATTTTATTTTGTGGATGTTCAGGAATAAATATTTAATTTTTTTCGATCATTTTATAAATAACTTAATTTTCCACATTATACAATAAAATTATAACCGAAAATGGGTTCGTAAGTAGGAGATTTTGAACATTAAAGCAGTTTTCATAGGCCTTTACATTATTTTTTTCTGGGCTTATAAAAAGACTTATCTAAAAAACTACTCGATTATTTCAAAGGCCAAGATGTATTCTACTCGCAGTATTTAATTGAAGCATCTGAAACATTTCTAGGCGACCAAATTTTCAAACCAAAAACACATGATTTTGCATTACTACGTATGGCATCGCCTTAACCCCACAACCTCATTCTGCATCTAAAAGTTAAAATCACACAAGAGTCAACAGTAGAACTATGGCATCCTCAATTTGGGTGTGTTGTGGGCCTGAAGGGAATGGGAAAGGGAAAGAAATGAGTAAGATATTCAGATCTGGTCACCAAACACGGCTAAATCCATTTCAATCACTATTTCGAAAGTAAATGGTAGTATTTTTTTACCAGGGCGATACTGAAAGTATCTACGACTCTGGATCGTCATTTTCTAAACTTTATTTGATTACGAATTAATTTGAACAAGGGTATCTCGACTATGCCCATCGCCAAGACCATTGTAAACAATCTAATCTAATATATATTATTTTCTTCACAACCAGCCGCTGCCACCCACCGGTGGTTATGGTGGTAGATGGCCCTTGGTGTCACATCGAAAGTAAGAGAGTTGGTGGGTGTGGCTGAGCGTGAGTGACAAAAATGTTCTTTGCTATGGGAAGGCCGCGAATGCTTCAAATTATTTATAATATTTCAGATTATTATCGAGAATGCCCTTGAAAGTTCTAGAAGGAGACACATCAACGCGTGGCAAGGTACAGCTAGTATTACATGAAATGTGTTTACCTTTTATAATATCATTGAATTTCTGTGTGGCGTGTAGCGCGTAGGAAGCTGATCTTATTACACTCCGGAATAATCTGACAAAGCGATCGTTTGGACACGATCGGACGGCAATTTCCTACACGTAGGTTCTTACATTGTACACATTATGAACCAGTGATATAATGTTATGCTCTTTTAAGTGGAAGGATACATTCAGAAAGAAATGTTATAAATCCTCTGGTACCATAGGTACCTACCCAATAGGCAAGAAGTAAACTTTTTTTATAATTATTTTAATTTATTTATTTTACGCATTTATTATACGGCACTTCATGTGCCATTAACATAATTATAAAGTGTAAAGCATAGAAAAGTTGAAAAGTATAAGTGTAAATACAAAAAGTATTATACATGATACAAAAGGAAGATTTTTTTTATTTGTTATTTTAAAGATTTTCTTTTATGTGTTCATTAACATTATTATTCATTATTTCCCTACCATTTTCTTCCCATCGCCTTCCCCTCTCTACTACCTTCAGTCTCGCAACTTACCCCCATCGGGGATAACATGGTCTCACTGGATGCAGGCAGTTGGGCTCTTATGCGGAATTTACGTTAAAAAAAATACAATTTAAAAAAAAAACCATTTGATTTACAAACAAGTTCTGCTGTGTAATTATCATTACGTGTGACAGGTGTTTCGCGTACTGAAGGCAATATCAAACAATTGAATAATAATATTATTGAATTCGTAAAAGAATTAAAAAATTAAAATTAAAAAGGAGTTCTACAAATTAAACTTGACAATAAATAATTAGTAAGTTAACGAAGTCATTTAGAATCTCGGAAATGTAAAAAAAACGTGTACGTGGCAAAATGTAGCTAAAAAGTAGAAAATAAATACACAACTCAATGTTTCTTATAATTTGGGATAGAATTATGAATATAACAATTCTCAAGCAGAGAGAATACGCTAAAGGAAGGATGATATTTCGTAGGGAGTAAATAACATCTGGGGAGAATTAAGCCTGTGACAGACCACGCTAGAAGCGAGCTATATTTTCGTGGCTTGTGTATGGCGAGCGATATGCTGAAATAGACCAAGCCATGATGCGTATAGAGTAATGTGTCGCCTGCCTTATAAATTATGAAGTTAGGCACAATAATATGTTTGAGTGGTATTGTAAAGCATAATATACCTAATGCACACGGAGAAAACTTAATGATATAAAATACATTAATTAATTAAAAATCTGATCAAATTATTCGTTTTCCTGTTAAAACGGGACTGCAGGCTTTTAACGAATGAATTAACAGATTTCCTAACAAAGTATCAGTTAAAAAAGAATGTTTTGTGAGGACGGCAGAACACGTGTTCATACAATTACTGATATCGATATTAACGTACTGACATTGTCACATTCCGTCAAGATATTTATTAGAAAAAGAACACTTGTTCTCGATATATTATGAATGACTATCAGGAAATTGGCACGCTATCACTTTTTCAACAGGATCACTTTTCACGTGCAGGAAAGTATTATACTTTTATACGAAAGTAGACAAATTGGCAATTGAAAAAATAACATTAACAAATTTTAATCTGATCATTCGTATTTGCTTCTCAAAGTTGATGGACACGTATTGTCATCGAATAATATTACTAGTTTATCTGTAAAAAATCTTTGAGTTTATTTTTTTAGACCAATCACCATTTTTTCTTGTAGCCACGAGACCCAGTTAGACACAGAAAATTCTCTAGTTACAACAGTATTGCTTTCTTGTAAAGATATCAAATGATTTAAAACATAACTTATCCGAACAATGGAACCTCTCCTATCCTAGATGTAGGTATAGATAAAAGAAGAGAACTGAGAACTGGACTAACGACATGGATATTAATTGAAATGACAGGTGTGGGTCTGAAAGTGAGTGAAGTATAACTCTAAAGGTTCAAGTATAATTAATCTAACTCATCTGCCTTCATTCTTAACCATACATGTAATATCTACACAATCTATACATACGAATACATTTAGTATTATTATGTTGTGCGTTAAATTGAATAGTAGTAGACATACAGGTTTATCTAGTTTCAACCGAAATTTCAACTTTATTTTTTTTTCCTAGTGTCTATTATGATCTTTGGGGATGCTATGTGAAGGTTTTTTAAAAGGAAATAAAGGAGCGGAAGTTCTCGGAAGGAAACTGGTACGAGGGGTGGGTAGGAATCTGTGGGTCTGTGTGTCCAGGAGTGACCGACAGAGGTCACCGTTTGAGAACAACAACAATAACATCTGTCTACATTTTTACTCCTGAGGTATTCTTCTTCCATACACGATTTTCAGCTTAATTGTTTGAAACCTAAGAAAAGGAAAAAAGATAGAAGTCCACTATTTTTTTAATATGAACCAATCATTTCATATATTATTGGCGATTCAGTTTTATGAATTGAAGTAGGTAATTGATTATTTACGAAAATTCTTCTGTCTATTATAAAACAACTCATCACCGAACAATCATCGATAAAAAATATGTCATCGCTGTCATGACCGTGACTGGTCACTGATCAAGCGGTCAAGCATGGCAGATTGATGGATATCGATTTCTACGAAGTTTGATATTAACTAATAGGACGTAACTAATAACTAATAATGTAATATAATAACCTATTCAAGAGTAAAGCTCGAGGAGGCGAGGTGAAAAGGTACTCTAGCGATTCCTAGAAGTAATGATAATACTTTCCAGTAGGTGCACTAAATACACACTAGAAATACCTTCAATTTTAGCAAAAAAAAATTTTTTAACAAACACAAGTTTTTGACAATAAAAGCATTAAAAAATCTTTAGATATACAATATGAGGGAAACAACGATACAAAGTATTTCAGATAAATTAATTAAAAGATGGATTAAAGAACCAAAAAAAAATTAACGGAAAAGAATAAAACATACATACGTAATACACAAGACACATATTGATACCATTGATATTTTACGATTGAATATCAAAATAACACCTCTTATTGGAAAACCCTGTATAACCGTATCTAATAATATTTGCGATTTTTTTTTATTACAGCCTTTATCGTGTTATTTTATTTTAATTGATTTTTATTAAATTGGAGCCTCAGTAAAGGCAAAGTACCCAGTGACGCCTACATTATCATATAATGTTTGAAAATACATAATATTATTGTATATAATAAAAATATATTTAAATAGAAATCAATGTCGCTAATTGGCTTAGTACCTTTCGGTTCTAGCACACGCACTGTCTCTCTTACACTTGCCTGGCTTCTAAACACCATCCAAAAAGAAAATTAAAGTCGAAATTATTAATTAATTCTGTATTTAAAATTTAAGGCCTTATTGGACAGACTTTTGGATCACGAAACACACCCGTATCGTATTCCTTATATTCTTCAATCTTCTATGGTAGGTTCCTAAAGAAAACCAATTTTCATTTATGGTATCTTTAATTATAGGGGAAAGCTTTCCATAAAGATGTGATTTATTGGTCTGCTTGTGGACTAAGTTAACGAGAATTAATATCATCTCAGAAGGTACCCACTGAAAAATAAAAACATATTATTCTTGAAGCACGGTGCACACATAATGTGTGCAATTTTATTTGTTTATTTTATTTACAAATTGTAAATACAATTACGTATCATCTCTCAAGATAATTTAATTAATAAATGTATTTAATGTGAAAAGTGGTAGATTTAAATAACAATAATACCGCACTATCCCCAATCGTCTGGAGCCTGAGAGACTATGACATTCCCAATTGGGGTATGTTGTGTAGTATTGCTGATTTATTAAAATCATGTTAAAAACGGGACAGCAGGCCGTTTCCTAATAAAATGTTAGTACTTTCCGAATATAACGGAATACGTGTTCATGCACCTGCGTTTGCACTGTTAATATATAATGACGAAATGCGAAAATATAATGCTTCATTGAAAACGTGTTTCGTCGTCGTGTTAATACATTTCTTTTTTTATCAAAATTTTAACTTAAAACCGGTAAATTTATTCGTTAAGGGCCTGCACTCTCGTTTTTAACAGGATTACGAATAATTTGAAGAGATTCTTAATAAATTAGCAATTTTTATTTATTGGATGATTTGTATAGCGCCGCTTTTGTGAGATATCACCTCAGGGGCGCTTTACAGTTAATGCAGATATTACAAAAAAATATAAATATTACAAATTGAAATTAAGTTAAATAAAATGAAGTACAGAAACAGGTGACACGAAGATGGAGAATTTGCTGCAAGAATCCTAGGTGGTGAGGAAACTGGACCAGCTGCTGCAGCGAGAGAGTGCACCGCGTCCACCTACAGTGCCAGCACGAGGATCGTCATCCGTCCAGGTATGTGTCTGCTGCTAATAGAGCGCTGACACAATGTCCTCTCATGGATTCCAGACCTTGGCAGCACCGCTGTGACATTCGACGAAGATAGAGGATGGAGACAATATTTCATATCAGTATGTTTTCTCCGTATAAAGGTAGAGGGGAGGGAAAGAAGGTGTGGGACAGGAAGGTGGGGAAATACCTGGCTATTCAGATAAGGCCATTTCAAGCAAAGTTTCAATTCTGAATGGTGGCCTTACGTCAGGTTGATACTAAGAGTATCTTCCCTATCTCTGGAATATGCCATACTTTATATTATTTTTGAATGAATGGATATATTGTGAAATAACACATAATTATAAAATTTAGTTGCGCACGCCGGTATTATAACCCGCGACCTCATTGCTAATCGAGGGCCGTACCACTTGACAAAATTAAGAAGTTTTTTTTTTAAATACTTAAATATGATATATTAACTTTTTCTACAATATTTAATAAAAAGAAAAGAGGAACGGTAGTGATAATCCACGAGTTGAGTACACAATAAACCCAAGGTATAGTTATTTGAATTTAATGAAGTAATGGGACCCCTTCAGTTCCTAAAAAGGTATTTCAATGACACGGCTTGGTCGGTGTACTCGGGACCCACAAGATGAAAGCACCGCTGTCTTTTTATCGTTTCAAGACACTAAAAATTTTAATACGGAATACCTATAAATTCGGGGTTTATGACCAAGTTCCACCAAATTTAATATTATACGGTAGTCGTAGATACTGTCAAAGTTTTAAGCTAACCAATTTCAATGGTCGCTCGCGAATCCTTACATCAAGATTAATTCCTTTGATCTTACCGCAATGTCACAAATTTTCCAAGTACCTAAACTAAATAGAATTCTACATAAATAAATTCAAATGACTAATCAAATATCACAGTAAAATAATTAAAATTATATTGATATACTATTCGTATAAATTGATTGATCCTTTTTTTGTTATTTGTTTTTGGGGTGTTATGCCGTGTTGCGCTAACTCCTTCTTTAGCCAACGTTTCGGACAGCATTGCAGTGTCCATCATCAGGGCAGATGTGTTATTGCACAATAAGAAGGAGTTAGCGCAACACGGCATAACACCCCAAAAACAAATAACAAAAATACTTTTGGCCGTGAAAATCTTAAATCATATTTGGTTGATCCCGTTTAAAAAGTGACAGCATTCTAAATTCCTGAAAAAATATTAAGTCATTCAGAATATATCGAGAACACGTGTTATTTTCCTAATATATATCGTGAAGGAATGCCACAAAATCAGTATGTCGATATCAATATTTGTATGAACACGTGTTTCACCGTGCTCATAAAACATTCGCTTTTGACTGATACTTTGTTAGGGGACTATTTCAATTCATTCGGTTAAAGGCCTGCAGTCCAATTTTTAACAGGCAAACAAATAATTTTACCAGAATTTTAATAACTCAGCAGTATTTCATATTAGCAAGTTTTCTCCGTGTAAACTTTTATGTTTTACTTCTAACTAAAACATAACATTTTATTTTTTTATTGTATTTAGGAAACATTTATTTATAAGACTAAAACACTGTAAATGGATATTTATTTATTTTTTTAAAAGATAGACCAACATTACCCGGTTAAGAATAACTTTAATTAAAAATTATTTTTTGTTATTTCACAACTAAAAATAATATATTATATTAGATCAGAATAGCCAGCTACTTCCCCGCCTCCTCAGATTTTTATATGTTTATATAGAGCAAAGGGATTAAATCGATCAATACACGATATGACATATGACAGATGTTTAGTAATTTTTTTATGTTTTCAATATATCAATAAACACGTTTGTATAGAGCAGTGGGATTAAATTGATGAGTAAGCGATATAACAGAAGTTTAGAGTAAATTTACAAAAATGTTTTTAATACAATCAATATATGTTTGATATTGGGAATTACAAATGTATATTTGTATACAAATATTATGCATTAATCAATTTCCAATACACCATATTTTATTTTTATTTTTTTAATATATTTAATGATTAAAATAATCAGCAGAAAATAGTTGCGTTGACCCAGTAAATCCAGCCAGAAAATAGTTGCGTTGATCTAGTAAAAAGCACTGTCAGAAAATAGTTGCGTTAACCTAGTAAATTCAGCCAGAAAAAACTGTACTAAACGACGCCAGACCTCATCCTTTGAGAGATTTACTGCATTGCGTAAATAGATTTTCGATCCACAGTTAAATATAAACATGTTTCTAAAATTATGTTAACAATAGCAAGTTACTAAGACGTTTATATTGCTTGTTCATGAAGTTATAATCATTAATTATTCAATGTCTCCATCTGTCTTCAACAACTGGCAATACTATCAAAAGCAGTTATCCATTAATGTAAGAAAATTATAGGTACATTCGAAGCTAGTCTTTAATCAGATTATCTCTAATGTTACCGATCATTAGACGAGTGATATTCGATGAAATAATATAAACCAAGTTCAGATACGCAACGTGATGTCGAAAGAGGAATTTAATGAACTAAAGACTGCTGAATGTTAAACATATATAGATTCTTTCGGCAAAGCGGATAAGAAAGTAGCATAATATCTCGTTCATTATTAAATATAACAAACAGGTCTTTCATAAAATATATAATAAAGCTATCCGTTATAATGTATTGAGTTAAGAAGCGGCTAAAGAATTGCTTGAATTGCTCACTCTTAACCGACAACTCGGTAATTATTTTGAACCAACCAACGGTAAATAAAAGTACTTACCTTTAATAAGATCGCAATATAAGATTCAATATTCAATCATGGACAAAAGTTTGATCACTCGTAATAAACCCGATATCCGACGGGAGCGTACAATAAGAAATAAAGTACATAGGTACTGTGTCCATAAAAAAACATCTTTGTAGAGTCCAATTTACATAAAAGTTGAACAGATTTCATTAAAATTCATTCATAAAAATAAAACTAAAAAAAAATTAAAAACTAAATTTGTGATGCGTTGGTGGGGTGAGGTTTTTCTAGGTCTTGGCGGCGAATGCGTTTACTCACTTACTTAGGAGACTTTTTCACATATCCAGCCGGACTCTCTCGACACATCGCCTTGCACCGCAGTGGGAGGGATCGATTCATATGTCCGTCACTCCTGGACGCATTGACCTTCTGATTCCCCCACCACTCATATTTTTACCTCCCCAGAATTTCCTCTCCTTTCTTTCCCTAAAAGACCCTCCGCACAGCATCCCCAAAGATATGAAAGCCTCCCGTGTAGAGCTAACATTAAAAAAGATCTTTTGAAAAAATTCGAACATTAAAATACCAAGCAAAAACTTTTTAATCCGGAAAATCGCGAAAACCCTACGTAGGTAATAAAAGAATAAATAAAATAAAATTGTTTTGTGCCAAAGTTCTGAAAATAAAAAGTTTTGTAATTTAATCCACTGTTAGGGAGTAGAAAATTTGAATTTAGGTAACAAGAATTGGAGGTAAACGGATCTCATGTATTACTTATTGTAAACCTTCTCACCAGTGGTTCAACTTACATACGCTTCTTATTTTATTTTGCCTAAAAAAAAAAGCACGATTTAAAATTATGTCTTCATCAGTGAACCTGAACTAATTTCGTTCATTAAGTTATGCACGGCGAATATTTTTTACCGAAATAAATTTCAATAAATAATGCAAAGGTAGGTATCGAATATTCTCATAAATAAATGCTAGGTAACTGAGCAGAGAACACGTAGTTAACAAACCGCCCATATCCGGTTTGTAAATCGGCCCACTTTAATAATAGCATCCACAAAGTACAAAACTTGCAACTGCCAATTACATTCGTGAAAAGGGTATTTTAAAAAATTTACAGAATTTTCAGCAAACCACTTTCTCTGAAACTTAATTTTTTATAAATACATTGAGACCTTCAACGTGCCTCTGGCTTCAAAATTATCAATCACCATAAATTAAAAAAAAAATAAAGCATCCTATTTAATTGTGGTGAAACGTTTGGTCTCCATGTACTCAAATACCTACTCATCACTTTGTACTTAGGTATTTGTAATGCCATACAAATATGAAATATACTATTGATATTTATAGGTAAAAATATTGGTAGGTTAAAAAAAAGATTGCTTTTTTATAGGTTAGTTAGACAAGCGTACAAAGAAAACATTTAAACTCCGACGATAAATACAAGCTTTGGACAAAGACACTATCAATACCATGCTATAAAAGCATTCAACAGTCTAACACTTGAAAATAAAATTGAAGAAAACAAAAATAAGTACAGACACAAAATTACAAAATGGATTAAAGAACAAAAAAGACCATATTATTTAAATATACCGATTTTAACTATATTTCTTTTTATTTTAATTTTATATTACTTTAATTTTTTGTTTTTTTTTTTCAATATTATATACATTTTCATTAAATGTATTATGTATGTTTTTTTTATTGTAAAATGGAGGCCTCAGCACCGGTAAGCCACCCAGTGAGGGCAACATTACTGGATTGTACTATGAAATGTAAAATATTGAACCAAAATAAAATAAAATAAATGGGGTGAAAATAATTTAATACTTATTCAAAGAAAGGACAACATTTACACTTATGTACCTTATTTAATTTATTGTATGCTCTGCACACCACATGAAAAGGAGGAAGAAAATATCTTTCCAAAACTGTATGAAAATAAGCTAATTTACATTAAAAAAACAATCTTTTATTCTTGGTCATAAATCTATTTATAAAAAGTTTCTGTGACCTGTGGGCGGACACCGGGCGTTTGGCTTTATTCCAAGATTGATGAAATTTTGCACACACCTTCAAAACAAGAGGAAGTAGTTCACTAGTACATAAAGGATTATTTTTCTATATATTTTCATAAATATACCAAACAAATTTTTGTTTCGTTCTCATTTTCTTAAGTATGGCACAGCTTTACAGCCTCTGCGGACTGCTAAGTGCATCCTCTATTTGTACCTGTATTAAATTGTAACGGTTAACGGAGTATTGTTAAATTAGCAATGAAAGCTGTCACACTTGCATAAGTTATTTAATGGGAACGGCCTTAAATCATGCCTTAGCAGTTAGCAACCTTAAGCCATTATCTAAATCTAAGGACTGAATAGATGATATTCAGCATAAATCTCTGAAAACCAGTTAACATCCAGCGCTAATCTGCTGAATCGGAATAACTGAACTCGTGGATATTTAATACAAGTTTGTCAAAGATAAAACATAAAAAAATTGGTATATTTAAAAGAAACTGGAAGTAATGTGTAACATAACGACATTAAACAAAAAAGACAATCTGCTAATCAATAAGAAACCTTGCAATTTTTTAATTCCCCCTACAACCTACCACCAAAATAAGCAAAAAATGTTGATTCTGTAACTATGGATAGTTTAACACGGGACTCCAGGGCGAGAAACAGAATTTTTGGACCGTTCGGCCACTAATTGGTCGAAAAACAATTTTACAAACACAATTGCATACATTGTATACAAGCAACCATATTAGAAAGAGTGTGGGTATATCGACAAAATAATATTTTGTAAAGCAAGAAAGTCATTTCTCGTATCTTTATAGAAGACATATTTTTGTTTGTTTTTAAAATATATATATTTTTTAAACCTGTTTTTTTTAACGAGTCGAATAACATATCTATGGATTAAGTTGGTTACAGATATAAATGAATAATTTAAACAGGAACCGTCGTTTTAATCAATTTTAAATTAATGTATTTTTCAACTAACTAATATAATATATCCGATTTCTTCAGAATGTCTACGTTATACTATGTATGCACATTGTACAACGCATACTACTTGTTGTGTAAATAAAAAAAGTCAGGTCCCCAAAACAGGTCCCCATTTTCAACTGATAACCAAATGTCTTTTAACATCGTAACGGTACCTCTCTTTTGTAATTTATTATTGATTATCTTCATCTTCACGTATATAAATCTATAAAGTATGCTAAGGTTTGACACTCGCGAGAACCAGTTTCACAGTGATTTGCAAACGTACTCTCGTTCATTGGAATATTTATAGATAATTAAAACAATCACTACAGGAATGAAGTTTTTTTTTATAATTAAATGGTATTTTAATGGCCGCCAGTAATATTTCTGGCGGCTTGGTCACATTGAAACATTTTAACCGAATAAGCGGTAGGTAATTATCATATTATAATCGTGTAGGTAAAATTAAAATATATATCTTATAACAGAAATAAACACAAATATCTATGTTAGAAGTGGTGACCGGATAAATCATCAAAAAATGATAATTCATCACATCGTTAAAAAGTTATATAAAGTCATGAAAAGTGATGAAACAAAAACTTTATTAACTGTGTTAAGTAGGTTAGGTTTAATTTTTTTTTCGGTATTCTAATGACTTTATATCACTTTTTAAAAGTGTGTTGAATTGTCGATTTGTTGATTTATCATGGAACCGTTAGAAGTGTATTAAACTTCCGTCCGTTTAAGGTGATATTGCAGCCTTCGGGCATTCAAATGAACAATGAAACAATACAGTACAATAAAGTGTAGGTACAGAAACGATTTACAAAAATGCTACGAGCTTTGAAAACCGGTAATATGAAAATAGACTCAATTAACTTAGATTACTAGAAAGAACAGAAAGGGGTGAATTAATTGAGACTTTTAAAATTTTATCTGGATATTGTAGTTGCCCTGGCATCCAAGAAATCTTCACCACCAACAAAAATATAAATCTCCGTGGATAGTCAAAGCAAATTAACAAAACACCTTTTAAGGAAACACTTCCATGCAAATAGAATGGTGGATGCATGGAATAAACTGCCACAATACGTCATCGATGCTACTAATATAAACCAATCAAAAAAGCTCGATTGGATTATTGTTTGGAGAAAATAAAGAATTAACTTATTTTGAAATTTAAAATAACTCAATTAGGTACTGTTAAACTTACTGTGAGATCAGATATGAGCGAATAAGCAGAATGTCACCTGCTCATTAAATAATAAGTTTAATAATACACATTTTTTGTAACAAATAGAGATAATGATATCCGCTGATCTCACTGGGATCTACCGTCCCGAGGATAGTAATAATATTTGCTAACAAGTCGAATTCCTACGAGGAGTAAGAGATATATAATACCTACGCACAGTGGGCTGAAAATCGCCTTTCATAGACATAGAGACTTGAATTTTCAAGGGTATTTTTTTGGCTAGAAATGGATTCTGCTGATCATTACTATGCTATAAAATTTCGTATGAAGCAATTGCGTGTACAAATGAAGGAGTTATCATTTTTTTAAGAAAAAATTGTATGGCACTGACATTAAAAATGAGGTTATCGCTGGAATCATAAGGTTGGCCATTATATCCTTACACACGTAAAGCATTTAAGCATTAAAATGAATCATCAACATAAAAAAGTTTTTTTTTCAACTTGACGATTTAAAAAAAAAAATCGCAAGTTGCGCCACAATACGAAGTATGTCAAAAAAATACAAATAAATAGTACTATATCTTTTCCAGAGATAGCCTCATTTTTAATGTCAGTGCCATACAAATTTTTCTTAAAAAAAAATATTACTCCTTCATTTGTACACGCAATTGCTTCGTACGAAATTTTATAGCATAGTAATGATCAGCAGAATCCATTTCTAGCCAAAAAAAAATACCCTTGAAAATTCAAGTCTCTATATCTATGAAAGGCGATTTTCAGCCCATTGTGCTACGTCGTCTTTACTAGGATATATATTTTACGAAGAGGAATTTTATGTTAACCGAACCTAACCTAATCTAACATAATCGGAAGCATAATTAATGTGGGAGATGCGAACATACATGCGAGTCGAGTAGATGTATTATGAGTCTACAAATTAGATATCATCTACGTGATGAAATTGACGTGTACATCTAAACGATGGGCACCCCCTTGAAGAACACGAGTGTTTAAAGTATTGTTTCAACTAGAAAGCACCTAATCGGAAAAACATTATTCAGACAACAGCTGCGAGTCATAAGTCATAAGGCACACTGAACCTAACAATAGACATCATCGCTACACTAAAACTGGCAGCATAATTTTTTTTAAATATTTCATAAATATGTCTTTGCGCGGCGTTGACTAAAAGGCCAGACGCGAAAACCATTATGCTACAAAAGAGTGTAGATAAATCTCTCAAAAGAATAATATATTATTGTTCTATCACCAAACACCAGCCACCTGTGTGCCCTTTCAATGAAAAAGCTTAAATATCCGAAACATGTTGCAATTACCATTACAAGCGAGTAAAATTTTCCCTTATATCGGTCGCGGGAAAACCAATGAGTCGGAAAGCATGTAGGTACCTACGGCTATATCTGATAGTGTGCGCGCTTGTGTGGCCTACCTACAGTACCTAGTACCTACCTACGGGCCATTTGTCTGTGTGGTCAGGTGGGGTGGTAACTCTAGATCAAAGGTTGCCAACCTTTACGGGACCATTGCCAGTCGTCAAGTACATTTTTCTTCGTCCCTCCATCAATCATAGCGCCTACCAAGAAAACGCCGCTAACGAAAACTTTACTAGGCTTAGAAAGAAACCAATCAATATTTTTGATTCTTATCATTCCGAGAGTCATATTCCAAAGAAATTTTTTGTCACGAAAGCTTTATTAAAAGAAAACCTTTAAATATTTATAATAAATTAAGTGCACTGAGTATTCCTATCGCCCAAATCACATTAAAATCGCCCCCCCCCCAGCTCTTTTGAGTTATCAAGTCTCGATAGCGCCCCACAAGTGACTTAAATCTACCAAATACTGTCCAGGTTGGGAATCACTGCTTTAGATGGTGAGGGGAGGGAAGACCGGCCCCGGGGACACGGGTTAGGAAAACTAATTATTAGAACAGCGACATTACAATATCGATTCCAGTTCAAAGAATGGCCAACGAAACTATTGGCAAGCTATTTCTATCGGGTACAAATTGGATACCATTCTCCACATATTCGATATTATACCTTTTATAAAGATTAAAGATATGGATTAATTAATATATGCTATCGTTTACGTAAGTCTTCCATTATGTAAAGAAAAGTTTTAACGTGGGTAATTTGTTCAAAGTTTTCAAGTGTGTATAATATTATGTAGATACCTGTAATGGGATACCGACTGCCTGGACAGACGCCTGACGGCCCTGATCTAAAATTTAAGTATTTCAATAATGTAACAATAATACTAGAGAAAAATAAACACAAAATTTCTGCAATTAGCTTTAGGTTATCCGTTAATTTTATGTATTTATTCATGTTCTCCATAAGTACAGTACATGTAAGAAAAAAAGGTCATGGGGGCAGTTTTGCCATTTTGTGACATATGTCAAAAGATAGTTGCTGATTTATGTATTCACCATTGTTGAACTTACATACCTACATCTTAGAAATAGAAAAAATACAAAAGTGGTTTATGCGTTACCTGTGTATGTAAAAATATATATACTATCCATTCCTGTATCCACACGGAGAAAAATGAGTATTTATTTATTTATTACACGCCCTAGTGGGCTTTTCTTTAAAAAAAATATAAGTATTTTGTATCAGGGTAAACACTTAAAAATTAATACAATAGAGAAGAATGTAAACATAATGGCAAAAATGAATCCTATTATTAGTATTGCTGATTAATTATTATTAAAATCCTGTCAAAATCGGGACAGCAAGCCGCTTCCTAATAAAATGTTAGTACTTTTCGAATATATCGGAACACGTGTTCATGCACCTGCGTTGGCCCTGTTAATATATATTGACGTCCCGACGTCGCGTTAATACATTCCTTTTTTTTACTAAAAGTTTAACATGAAACCTGTCAAATAATACGTTTAGGATTACGAATAATTTGAAGTGATTTCATCTTAGTCAGTTTTCTCCGTGATTTCAACAATTTAGAAGCCCGCCGTTAATCCACCTAGGTCAAAAGAGCCCTAACAAGTATACTCGTGGGAGATCCCATGTACTTTTGGATGCTCCGAACGCGCAAATCAACAGAGCGACTCAACTGCTTAGCGATTCTGCATTAACCATCGACATTTTCTGACAGTTTAGGAACTATCTTTTGACGCATGTTACAAAATAGTAAAACTGCCCCAGTGACCTTTTTTATACTCACATGTACCACAAATTTGTAATCTTTTCCGTAATATATTGGTGCATAATCGTTTTATGGAAAACACGACTAAATAAATAATAACTCACCCGAATGAAGAAAATAGGAAAAAAAAGATAAATCTATTAAACGGATATAGTGATTAGAATTAATAGAAAATTAAAATTAAATTCATTCTTATTGTTATTAGGATCATTTAGTCGGTATACCCACCTACTAACTACCAGAACTTCATTCGTGTTATTTGTGTTGTTACACAAACAAAACGGACCATCTGCCCCGATCTTCTGAGCAGTGTTAAAATATTGACAGACTTCTAAAGACAAGCTCAGCTAGAAGGGTAGAGCTTGATAAAGGGGGTAAACCTGATATCGACGCTGAATTTGATACTCTGTTCTTGACGTTTTTGCTCTCCTTAGGCGATGCTAAGCAGGTGCTGTTTAGTTTTGTATTCTATAACTTCCTGCACCATCGTATTTATCCACTCCCTTATGCTTTACCAATATTGGGAGAAATAATGCATATTCGCAAATCACAAAGTCTGAATAAAATTGAGTCTTAAATGGATCGGGTATAACGGGGGTTTATTGCATTCAAACAACGGCATCATTTAACTCACTAAAAAAGAGGATTGTTTTTGTTTATGGTCTCATTAATGCTTTTTTACGTTTTGCATTGGTTAGTTTGCAGTGTCCATTGTGGCAAAAATCAATGCAAACATGCCTCGTAGAATCTCTCAGAATTAAATTAAGGTCACGGCCTAAAATGATTCATAATAATCACAAGCATTTTACTGGGCACTCCATGATATGATCCATACAAAACGTTGTGATTTTTATTCCATTTTTGTAACTGTTTAAACAAAAGGTTTTGGTTGGATATTTTACAGAAAAATATTTCCACTTTATGTATGTAGAACTAACTTCCTGACTTCTGACAAAGTCTTTCCATGTACAAAGCATTTCCAAACTAAAAATGGTATAATAAGAAATAGAAAATATCAGGACAATCGGAATAAAAGGCTGGTCTCCCGCTGGATAATATAAATCTGTCATTTATGATTTACGTTTATTTTTAACAGAGAATCGAAATCCGAAGGCCTGTTATCAATTATTAATGCAAGCAATTAAATAATCCTCGTATAAGCCCTTCTATGATTTGATTAGCACAGCTTTCGTCATTAAAATCCCTAACCTTCATACTTGTTAAACCACCATTCTATTAATTCTATATTCCAGACGTTGAGTTGAAGGCTGTAAACTGAACACCCCCCTTAGTTTCATTGCAGGCAATTCTGAAATTAATATTTCCCTTTGCCTTGTCAAATTAAAACGCGCCAGGGAGACATTTGCGAAGGATTATAAAACGTGAAATAACTCAACGTGCAGGCAGGTGGCGTTGGAAATACGACGATAGAATAATCTTACCTTCTTATTTGATGAATATACGGGTATCTAAATGAACTAGGTAGATATGAATTGAATGGGATACATTGTGTAAGGATCTAAGACGCCTCGAGAGAAATTATCTGCGAAAATGCTATGTTCTCTTTTTGTCAGAAATTTGTCATGCTTAAGATAAAAGTCATGCCGGATGCCGGTATTATATACGAAGGGAGAAAAAATTAAAGCCGATTTTCATACGGACGTGCTTCCTATAGCTACAATATCTTTTTTTCAGAAGCCATTGAAGCGTCAGTTGAAGATGATGTGTTAGCGCGGTGGCAGACTGCAGTCGGCTACCTGCCGATTTTCTTCGGCCATTGCGAATTTGTGTAGTATACCGGAGAACAGCAAACCGGGAGCAAAGCCAGCGTCGGACCCGGCTGGCGACGAGAAGACCTGTCGCTTTCAAAAGTCAAGTGAAAAAATGGCGATTCATTTGATAACATCGCTTAAAAATATAACATCCTATTCAAAATGATAAGGTGGCATTATTTTTTTTTATCAATAAGCTTGTTAAAATATAGGATTCCATCGTTTCGTACAGGGTCTCGATTCTAGACGAAGTCATTCCACCCGAACAACGAATGGTTAGACTCACTCTTTGTAGCACAATGTATGTACTTTAGACGGCGATTGCGACTTGGCTTGGATTGGAGAATTGATACCCAGTAGCCAAACAATATTGCGGAAACCTAATATATCCATCTATGGCGAAAACCGTCCGGCAGCCGGTGCATGCATATCACCTCGTTAAAATAACCAAGCATCTGCCAAATTGAATTGTATACACAATGAAGAACACACAAATATCCGTTCTTTCTGATACCACTGACGTTGCCTATCAAAACAAAGCAAATACATACATATAAAATAATAATATGTATTAGGATGTGGATATCGTAGGGTTTCAAATTTTTACTCCACTGGACCGTAATTATTTATTGAGTTAAGTAAGGGGTTCTTTAAATTTAATTTGTCTGTTACGAGATATAAAGGGAACATCACGGAGCGGGCTTATGTCAGGCACCGCAGATGTTTCAGTTGCCTCCGCCTGTCGCGGATTTCTGCTGAATTAATGTCTTCGCGGGAACACTTACAGGGAACTACGTACATCGGGGACTTACTTCGGTAGTCGGTTGTCTAGTGAAATACGCAGCAACCTAAGCCTCAATTTAAAAGTTAAACAACAAGTAGTGTAAAGGAACTTTTTGCACGTTGGATCACTTCAATAGACAGTTTCCTAGAAATCTAATGAAGCGTATCCCATCTCTCCCCTTTACCGCCTTTATTGCGAGAATTTCACCGTACGGTCCCAAGTCCCAACGACATCAAAAACAAGAAAAAGTCTACGAAATTGAAGGCTGTGAGTAAAATGGGAGCGGGAAATGTTTTAAACCATTTCCTGAAGTTGTGTTGCAAAAAAAGGTATTTTTAAATAAGTGCCTCATACATGTCTACATCTGTAACACGTCATGTGGTAGGAAGCATGGTGCCAAATGCATCGCGAAAAAAATTATGGCACTGTGTTGCTTTGTAAAAAGGGTAGTTTCCCTTATTATGAAATTACTGGAAACTTAAGGGAGAAGAAAACCATTCTTCCACAAGGTCTCTGTTTAACAAGCAG
Organism: Hesperophylax magnus; assembly: GCA_026573805.1. Lineage (NCBI taxonomy): Eukaryota > Metazoa > Arthropoda > Insecta > Trichoptera > Limnephilidae > Hesperophylax > Hesperophylax magnus. Next base: position 13,125,442 of record JAIUSX010000002.1, read on the forward strand.
AAATGTTCCTATTATCCTGTTGGGATTAGGGGCTGAAACCAGTAAAAGCAGGAGGACCATAAAATGCCTCCTTCGGGAGTATAGCGCGGCCGTAATACGGTTCTAGCCGCCTCCGCCCGGATATTTCTCTCCAGGTGGTAGGAGAGCAGGAGAGCAGGAGATTCAGGAGCTTTGGACCAAAACAAAACAATAAAGATATGGGACGTGAGGAAGAGTGCACCGGGTAAATTAATTTCAGTACACTTTGGAAGATAGCGAACGCTTATAAGGTGTTTTCATTTGGAAGCACAAACAGGCATGTAAAAAATAGGGTAATTTACGCCGTCGCTCAGGAAATAAAAAAGTTTGTTAATTCAAACAAGTTAATATTGTTTGAATTGTTGAAATTAGCCGTTATATACACATTATTATAAAAATCTAATAATATGTGGTTACTTCCCATAGTTGCAATTACTTCCTAAGAAAATTACATAAACTCGTTCTTTAGGATTTCCGTAGATACTTGAACAAATATTCAACATCCCGTTCTTAAAAATCTGTGGGTCACATCTGATATTGGTTTAGTGGTCCAACGGTAATCAATATATTCTAAACAACCCTATTAAAGCAATTACAAATTAATTAAATCAGAGATGTTTCTTTAGGCCGTTTAGGCAGTCAATTTTAATTACCACCGTAAAAATATCGGCGCCATTAGAACTTGGTTTGTATTTAAAAAGAAGTGATGGGAGCCTGGACGACAGAAGAAGTTAAATAGTGAGAAACTAGGCCATTTATTCAGAGTAATACAAATAACATACAGACTGTGAAACCATTGATAGTAATCTATGAAAGTAACAATATGTGTTACCACCATCGGTTCCTGATATTTAAGTTAGGCAGATAGATGGGAGCCGATGACAGAATCACGTCAACAGATCATAGATCAGTGTGAACACTGCGAACCACACGAATGAGGAAAACTTACAGAGCCTAAAGAAGTATGTAGATAATTAAATTGCTTCTTTAACGTGAAGTGCTTTAAAATATTTTAATGAATGTGTGATTACTGTATAATCTTATTTCATAGCGTCAGCGTATACGAATACCTACTTTAAGAGTGACCTTTAAATCGGAGCATCAAGAATTACACATAAAAACTACCGTATGTAAGAAAGTGTACGTACGCGCCTGTGGCTCTCATATGTGCATGGCATTGCTGGTTCACACATTAGTACATGGTGTCCATTGACTCAGTGGTGGAATTAAGAATTGAGACCAGCCAGCATGAAGATTTTCCCATCCAGCCAAGCAAAACTCTCTGGGGCGGCTCTCGCGATCACAGTTCAGTGCTCGCGAGTAACTCGCAGAGACACCGGTAGAACTGGGGGCACTGGGGAAGCCAACGAGGGTCAGGCGATGGGCGGACCCTTTTCCTGTCTCAATCACAGTAAAAAATGCTTTAGGCAATTCTGAACCTTATTGAGTAGGGAAAATGCGATCAATGCAGTTGAGTGAAGCTGATCTAACCGCACCAGAGCAGCAAGCCAAAATATCTTATTTCAAGCATAAAAAAACTATTTGAGAATAACCCAAAATATATGTAGGTAAATAAAGGCAGCGTAGCTTGTAACTAGACGTTTATATATCGATTTGAAAGAAAACGGCTGTCGCCATTTTAAATAAGATCTATCGACTAAGCCGATGAAATTGGTAATCTGTCCAAGAAATAATTTCGATATTTGAAGATTTTTCATAAAAAGCACCCGAAATCAGCCGATCAAAACCAAATGCTTACACCGCAATGCCACGGAAGTCGTAAAATATTAAAACAATGGATTAATAAATATATTAAATTCGTAAGCCCGCATTCCGTTATTTTAAATGAACCCCTATAGGGTCAAAACTTTAGTAAAAAAAACAGCAGTTATAAACACATTTTTCACATCACGAAGATAATAAATAACAAGAAAGGTACCTGCCTACTCCTTTGCGATCCCAATTATGAAGTTTCTGACATGCAGTCTTTCCAAATAATGCTCTACTTAAAAAACGTTATTCGAAACATTATGATTCCGAACAGCACACGTCCAAGATGGCAGGTACTACCGACAGACAAATTACATTTAATTTTTCATGTTCTCTACGTGCTTATAATTTAAGTTAAAAAGAGTTTTAATTTCCAATATATTTTCCGGCATTATAATAATTATTCTGTGCAGCATTATGTCCGCTGTACTTTAAAATTCACGTTGTTACCAAACTTGCACATAAAATTTGGTACCAGTTGTAAACAACAAACACTTTTTGAAATAAGTGTAAAGGCACTTAATTATTTTTGTAATATTGTGACGGAAGGTGGTTATCCTTCAAGTTAAAAGGGGGGGTTGAAAAAACTTCGCCTAGAAAACTTATATGAACGCGCACTGTCGTAAATTAATCGAAATGCTAGGAAGGTAATTACAGTAAATATACTAGTTTCCCACTGAACAAAACCACCGCGGTCTTAAATTCACGTGGCTACTTTCCAAGCAAACTGTTCTTCCAGTTGCACACCATCTTATAGCCAGAGGCTTCGTCCTTCCTCAAGGTAGTGCAGGTAATTTCAACTTAAATAAATAACCACTTTAAGCGACTTTATGTCTTATGCAATCTACTAAATGAGTTTCCTTTGCATATTTTAGACGCTGGACTTGCTTCGCTCTGTGGAAAGAGAGAAACTGGTTTACATTGCCGGCTTTTCGAAGGCGGGTCTCCAGCACCGTATTTTTTCAATAAAAATCGAAGCTGGTCTAGAATAATAAAAAAAAAACTAACGGTGGACAAGCAAAATTAAGCTCAAAGCAAAAAAATCTTATATCGCGTAGTTGAGTTTCCATTTCTTGCAAAAGGAAATTACCCTTTCCGCTAACAGCCTTCCAAATCATCTTAAATGTATTGGTGTGATTGTAATCTTATAGAATCAAAATAAGCAACTAGTCAGTCAGCTAACACAAAATGAAGAAATAAAAGATAAAGGAAATCCAAACCAAAATATATTTTGTTTAATGAGTTACTTTATTGCCGCCATGTCAATAGCATCGCGCGGGCACACTATAGCAAGTAATGAAACATCAGAAAGCAAATAATGCCCTGAAGCTTTTTGTGTACTTTCGTCGGTGTCAGTAACATAATCTACCTATGACTTTTATCATGATGATTACCCAACTTTGGGAGAATTGAACCTACATTGTATAAGGTGAGTTTTTTGTACAAATTTGTAAAACGGTTTTCTTTTATCAAATTGTGCAATAGATAAAACATGATGTTTAGATTATTCTACAACACTATTTAATAGGCTTTTTTATACTAAGGAACTTGAGCGAATTCGAAATACATAAGTTGTATTACTTATAGTTACACATAGAATTAATAAATCGTCATTTAAAAACGATTAAGACCACGAGACTCGCAAACGCCCTGTGATTGGTCGGCAGGTTATGACTGCTACCGCTACCTCACGGGTTGGCCGGTCGCTTGCATTATGAATGCAGATAATTTTGTGCACAGTATATTCGCACACAGATCACTACTGCGGTTTACAAATAATTTTATAAGAATTCAAGTTTTTTGGAGTTTTTCCTAAATATTAAAATTGGGTTTTTTATTTTCATACCGACCTGAGTGGGGATGGCCTTACTGTTAACCGACGAAACCGAGGCATGTATGACGTCACGCGTACCCCGTCAGATTTCGAACGTTTTTTTCGATAAAATGCAAACTTTGAAAATTATTTTAACTATGAAATCGGTAATCGTAAAAAAAATATACCAATATTTACTTTAATATAAAGAATGAAACATGATTTTGGTGTTGTTTTGTGTTCACAAAATATCCCCCTGGTGGGATAAAGTATTCCGTGAAGAACCCGTGGGGTAGTGATCTTTTTTTGTTGTTGAAAACGCATATTGAAAACCTTCCAATTTTGTGTGCGCCAGAGGGACGAATTATTAGGGGACCAGGCCATTAATATCGTAGCCTCTCATTCTTTGTTAAGGTAACAAAATATGTAATTTAATACTGGAAGGTCTAATGATGCTTACACGCTCACCTAAGTGACTTTTTAAAGATATTGCTATTGGGCATGAAATTCCCTAATGACTTTGTCAGTTCAACAAAATATATTTAATGACATCAAAATAGGAGGGAGATTTGTTTAAAAAAATTATAGTGTTAAGTTATATATTATTGAGTGTTAGAGTAGCACTAGTTAACTAGTTTATGTTTTTTCACTTATTTCTATTTGTTTCAGTAATTAATATTTAGTTTCTGCATTCCGCCTCTAGTCTCTATTATACTAAAGTCGCTATCTGCGTCTGGATTTCTGTGCGCTTAGATATTCTAAACAACGCAACGGATTTTGATAGGGTTTACTATAATTGAGAGAATTTTTTCCGGAAGGTTTGTATATATAATACATGCGTACTGTATTTATAGAAAGTAGAGAAAAGTCGAGCAACGCCGGGTACACATCAGATAGTAGACACTAAAATAAAATAAAATACTATTGGTGTCCCCCTTTAAGTATTACAAAATACCCGCAAATAAAAATAAAAGTTCAATATTGATTGCACTGAAGTTCTTTAGAATATAATTCCAAAAACCACAAGCAACAAAACCACAATCCGAAAAAGTTTTATCATCGGGATTAGCAGCACGGTAGCCGTGCCTCGAGGGATCTCATATCCATTTGTATCAAACCTCAATCAAATTGAATTACATTTATAATGATTCTAATAGGAGAACCTGCTCCACAAAAAACTACGCTGTTCGAAGAAAAATAGACTAATGTACCTACGCGTACATACCGATGGAAAGATGAAAAAATCCATTACAGGAAACACCATACTTTTCCTATTACGTTACAGCGTACGTTAGACACATTCGTACACATTTTGATTGACAACCGGCGAATCTATCTATAATTTGATTAAACGAAGTAGTTCATCTTTATTATATTGCACACTCAGCTTGGAATTCGGCATGGCTTTTTGTTAAATATTTTTTTTTATCGATCGGGACAATAACCTGTCTCTGAATTTGAAGTATCAAATACTGGATGGCCGAATATTGGTTACAAATTGATATTTAATGCATCAACGTGTTCAGTCGCAATATATTGTTTTATTGATTTATATATCACATTATAGAGTGCTTAAATATAGGTATTAAGAAAAAAAGTTTAAAATAATGGCATGTATTTAAAATGCTCACAAACTGAATCTAGACGCCGCGGGTTCAATACCCGGCGAGTGCATGAGTATATATAAAATAATATTAACTTGTTATTTCACAAATTATAATGAATATATAATATTTGAGGCAAGTTCCAAAATGGCGGATACTCTCAATATCGCCCTGGTAAAAGACAACCATTTAGAATTGAAACTTTGCTTGAAATGGGTTTAGCCGTGTTTGAGACAATGAGATGAGACAGATACTGCATAATTGAAAACAAAGTATTGTTTAAAAATGACTTTTTTATTTTATTTTATTAGGGAAACAAGCAGGCATACATATTTTATTGAAATAATTACATGTTACATGGTTGCATGAACCATTGAAGTATCCGAATAAAATAATTACATGTTACATGGTTGCATTAACCAGTGAAGTTTTAGCATGAAATTCATATTATATACAGAAAAAACATAAATAATTAAAGAAAACAAAGTAGAGTCGATAGAAAAACAAAACCTAAAAAAAAGAGATTTAAAGTATACAAACAGATAATGTAAAATTTACCTAAGTACCTATATAAAAATAATTCATACTTATGTGTTGTGTTCCCACAAACAGTTCTCCAACTCGTCGTGGAAGGAGATTTTAGAGAATAAGTTCTTTATATTAAATCAGGTATTTATTCAATACTTCGCGTATTACAAGAGTGACTTTGATGGCCGATCTAACTAGGAGCTGGCTAAATGAGATCTGCAAACACCATGTTTGTATGGAAGCAGCCTAACTGGCCCTAGCGACCACTAACTACTAGCTGCCATCTTGCGGACTTCCAAGCAAGCTATTTGCTCTGCCCTCTATGAGTGCATCTGTGAAGCTCTTAGCTAACTCACTTCCCTACATTATGTAGTAAAATAATGTTTAAAGATAAACAAAATAAAGAAAGAAAAATAACATAACGAAAATAACTTAAAGATCTTAGACATAACAGGTGTAGAAGGTTCGTAATTAACAATTTGGTTTTTTTTTATTTTTATTTACTATACATAGCAAATTCGACCTGAGGACAAATGGACACATGGAAAATATCGGCGTCTGAAAAGATATTATAGTATTTTGTGTGAGCCCTTCTGAAAAATTAATGTTGTGTGTAGTTAGTTTTTGAGCGTGGGGTGTGGAATAGTTGGTTTGATCGTGTGTTTTAAGGATTTTATTATTATGATAATAACTAAGCAATCAGAATAATTAACGACCGTACATACGAAGAGCACAAAAAAACACAAAATATGTAAAAATGGGAAAACTCCAGGGTCTCGAATAGGCCTTTCCACGACCCACCTCATTTACCCCAACGCACAATTACGCGGAGTGCAATGAGCGAAATCCATATTTCAACATTAATAAGACTCAAATGGAGATTCATGGACTCAGACGGAGGGGCGGGAAATGTTTTTGCATCAATAGCTACCTACTGAAGAGTAGCATCCGTAGTTATACCACCGGGATACAATGTAGATATTACCCACCCTTAGCCGACCCTCCCTTACCTGCAATATATTCGTGTATACAAACATCAGAGCGGCTAACCCTCGGCTGCGTGGGGATCGTTGGATTGAAAAGCAAAAGTGATATCAGAACTTTAGGAAAATAATCACGGAAAGTTGTTCTGCATGAAAAGCTTTCCAAATATTGAAAAAATTATTAAATTGAATGTAGAATTTTCATGATGATACTTTCTAACTATTAAACAATATAATTTCTTTGTGCAGACATATGTGAAATTTTCAACATTGGAACTGATGTATTGTGAAAATTATCAAATTATAAAAATAACCTTCAAACAAAATCATTTCAAAGAGGACACGTTTGGATGTATTTGTTGGTTTGTACAAACCGATAGTATATACAGGGTGTATCGGCACGTACCCGACAAACTTTAACCAGCTATTCCTTAGCATATTTGGAGTAGTGCCGATACACCCTGTATAATAACTAGTTTGGAACACTGGTCCACAGTCCCCTCTTACCCCACAAATGCACAAAGATACAGGATGTAGCGTAAACATAGCGACGTTTACCAATTCCATTTTAATTTAGAATCGCGATTCAACTTTACAACAAAATTTTACTGTATTTTTTTGTTTCATTCTTCAGTTTCCAAAAAAACAAAATGATTATTTTTTATTCATTCAGTACATCACTACAAGCAAGAGTCTCTTTAAAATGATTTACGTGTCCCTAACTATTAATACATTATTTTACGATACAATCATATTTTTTTCTATGGCTTCCTTTGTCGAGGGTAAGGTTATCGACTAGGTCGCGTGTTCAAATCCCGGCGTGTGCAAGTAAATTTTATTTGACTAATTTGTGTATTTCACAATTTACTCATTTGAAATAATATATTGTATACATATTTGCGGCAAGTTCCAGAGTGGAAGATACTCTCAGTATCGCCGTGGCGTAAGACAATACAGGATTGAAACATTGCTTGAAATGGCTTTGGCCGTGTTTGGTGACCAGGTCTGAATAGCCAGGTACTCCACCCCCACCTTTCTCTTTCCCATCCGCACTACCTTCAGCCTAACAACATACCCCAATTGGGATGCCATAGTCTCACTGGCTCCAGACGGTTGGCAGTAGTCTCTTGTGTGGTATAAAAATAATATATATATTTTAAAGGAGCTTTTCTTTTTCATTCTGTGGAAACTAAATATTTCACTTCTTATCTTTGCAAGCCAAGTCACATTCTGTGTTTTTTCATGGGCATAATCTGGTATTGTTTATAAAAAAAACATTTAACTTTATTATTATTATTATTATGCTCATAGATTTTTCCGGAATGGGCGAAATAGTCGAAAAATATGGCAAAAACGACGCAAATTTATGTAGATTATTATGGTAATTTAATATTTTCATCGGGTCACGCGACACCGTTTGAAAACTTTATCTGTTTTGTTTGCGATTATTTTCTACTTTTTCTCCGTTTCTCAGACGACAGCATACATAATGCCAGTATCATTATCATAAGACACACGAGACTGAATGGTGGCCGCTTGCAACCTGCCGTTTGCCACGTAAGGTTTCGTGCTGCAGTATTACACTATTCGAAATGTTTTACTGTTATGTATACTGTCTGGGATTAGTGCAATTACTGGACAGGGGTGATATTACATTTTGGAGGTCATTGAACTAATCCCGCTGAAAAGGAAATCGTCTTATACACAGGTTGAGTCATTCATTATATTCAACTTATTATTTAATTTGAATTATCTAGATACTTGTTTCATACGCCCCGCAATAAAATTATGTTTCAATTCTTTAGTGATATTTTTCTAGAAACGTTTTTTGATAAATCACATGCTGGTTGGTATTCACAAGTCTCACAAGTCATACAAATATACCGCAATGAGCGAGGTGATTAGTACTGTAGAAGGTTATTCTTTGATCGTTAAAGCAATATAAGGCGAGTTAAAAATAATATCCAATATACAACAGGATGTTACAGTAGGTATGCAAGTGCTTCACTGTCCATTTCAGAACCAGCGAATACACAAATTATAACGCAATCTTATCCAAATAACGTAACACGTACGGGAATGATTGAGAGTTAGATAATAGGCTAGATACCTCATGTTAATTTGCCTTGGATTTTTGGAGAGAAATAAATCTTAGCACAAAGTAAAAACCTTTTTTCCCTGAAACAACAAAAAATCTTCGGAATGGAGAGCCAAAAAATTTGCACAGCTTTTCTGTGACGCAAAGTCATTTACATAGTGAGCTATGGGGCTTTTAAATATCCGTTAAAAGGTAAAAGAAAAATAAGAGAGGATGCCAAATTTTTGATGAGAAACTTCTTTTGGCACGCCTAGGGGGTAAAACTGACTCTTAGTCGTAGCAAGCATGGCAAGACGGGACGACTCTCTTGCACGGAACGACGCTTCATTCGGCCAGCCTTTGATTTTTCTTATTTAATTTTATTCTCAATAAATTTAGCAATGGATCTATTTCGTTGTTTCACATCTGCCAGGCGTCACGTGACAGTTATTTTTAACCTATAAACAGATCGTTGTATTTACAGTGAAATATCCCTAAAGTAATATGAAATTAATGATGAAATATAAAATTACGGGCAGAGGCGGGTAGTAAAACAAGTACAGCGTTATAAATAAATAACTTACCACTAGCAAGGTGTCGTGGCAGGGGCAAACGTCACCATTCTGAAATAAATAAAAAATACCGCTTTATTACAATGCCAAACGTCCTTTCCATTCTGAGAAGTTTGTGAAATTGCCAAGATAATAAAAACAATGCTTAAGAAATGATTCATTAGGCGGTTTAATATTGTGGAAAACGTCTTTTCGATATCAATCAAGTAATATATTCTTGGTATCCAAGATCCGAGTTGCCCTTTGCATGTTCAAATATAATTTTGGGATATATTTCTAACGTCCATTCGCTTTACGAACAACACACTTATAACAATACCTATATTATAATAATTCATAAAATGGCATATTTTTTAAAATGGTGTTTTTTAACATAGGCTATCGAAATAATCATGTGCACTCTGTATATCGTATGTAGTGCTTATGCAATATGTAGTACCTATACAGTATGTAGTACCTATGCAGTATGTAGTACCTATGCAGTATTATTTATTTATTTAACGCCCAGAGGGCTTTTACATGGTTGGTAGTATAATTTTAATTTGACAGATACTTTGAAACATAAAAAATAAGAATAAAATTACATTTGATAAAAGCTATGCAACAAGTCATACAAACACAAGAAACAATATGTATGTAGTACCTATGCAGTCTCTGGTGTACCACCCCACGTCATATATACCAATTTATTTTGGTGTTAGTTGAATTAATAATATCATATACGGTTCTAATGGATCAATTGTGTTCCTTAATTAATTAAGATAATTATGAAGACTTATGCATACGGACGTACCTACACCACAAGGAATGTGTACAGTATACAATGGTTGGTACATATTCATATTAAAAGCTTTCACATGATAAATTAAACAGGTTTTGTGACGCCGAAGTGGTAATATTGGCTCTAACCTGAAGGTGAACGCCAAATAAAAACAAAGTTAAAATGATATGGTAAAGAAATGGCGTTCGCTGGAGTAGTTAAGTTGGGTTTAGAGGTAATAGGCGCAAGAAGCAGGTAGAAGAAGGTGGGCAGTAGACCTACGAAATTAATGGTTCATTTTTAATAGGGGGCGGAGGGTTTAAAAAATCATCTGTCTGATGACGAGGAGAAGGTTTAATATCAGGTAGAGGTAAAAAAACGCGAGCGGAGTACGTTTTTAATTAAATCAGTTCTCCGAAACGCTTTCGACTTGTCATATTTAAAATAATGCTAATCACAACAGCGTTAAAAGTGGTCGTAAACATGCACCATTCATATTTTTAGAATAATAATATTAGAATGTCATAATAATATTATCATGTTGGAAGGAGTGCATTGATATGGGTTAAACATTTTTAAAGAATTTCGTCAGCTTATTCAAAAAATCACGCATTTACCATTCGCTTTGTATTGGAATGAAATTGAGGCATTATCTAAATTTAAATAAATTCAGTCATTGAAGAAGAAGATAATACTAATAAACCTACGTGAAACATGAAACAGAACAAGACACATAAAAAATAAAAATGTAAAATCATTTAACGTCTTTTTTTGAGGAAATCTCATATTTCTAATTCAGAATGAACAATATTAACTTCGACTAATTTTTTGGCTGTTTTCTTTTTGATTTTAATTTGATTCCCAGTTGCGACCGTTACCTTTTTTAATTTTCTGTCACTTATTCTGTTTTATATATCGTTTAGATTTATTAGTATTATCTTCTTCTTCAATGATGAATATTACATTGACGGGTAAAACCTTAAAAAGTTATTCAAATAAATTATTTTTTAGAACAGACGTAGGATGCAAATGCTACTTAAATCTTTGAATTTTCAGATTGAATGTTTACGCCTCAGTGAGTTTGCGGTCGACTGAGCAATAATGGTCAATCTTTACCAAAAAGGGATGAAAATCGCCTCTCGATTTACCTGTTCAATATAATCATTTATACGTAGGAAATACCGAAGAAGATTTGGGTTGTAATTTCGGACTAACCACCAAATAACGTGTTGCATCCCAAACCGCCCAGGGCAAGATGAATGGAGCGCAGCTTAGAGAGAAGAAAGGTGGGTTAGACTGATGGTATCGTGTAGAAGAAATGTTCGTTCGAATAGTATGTATGAGTAAATTAATGGTATTTTATATATAACCAACTCCTCATACCTTCATGCTGGCTGTATAATTTTTAGAAAATCTAATGCTCATAAATCCTATCCTAAGTTTTTTTTACAATCATTCTCTATTTATACACAAGTAGAAAAGCATTGCATAAACAAATCATTATTGATATAAATAAGTATATTTACTAATGCATGAACACAAAAAGCAAGTATGCATAGTTTAAATTAACTTGGGCTAATGTCGTTAAATTCGTATAGGTATACATACACATACGAGATGCCTGGGGGAAAGAGCACTAACTTCGGGAGATGTTTCCACGTGACAGTGCAAGTAAAAAAGACACAACTTTTTTTGAAATTCCAACGTTCTTGGATAGTTTTAAGGTTAAAAAGTTAATTGTTTTCATGGACTAACAAAAAAAAATTTCATGGGATGAATTTTTTCAAAAAATTGTGTTTTTTTTTTTACTTCTAAAAGGTGTTGAATCACCTCACAAAGTTACTGATATTTACCCCCGGACACCTTGTGGCCTGTATATATTGATTAAATAAAAGCGAAAAGTCACATTGATTTGATAAAAGGCACGCTACGTTTCGCTGCAAGAATTTTTCCACCGGGTTTCTTTTTTCCAAGAACATTATGTTTTATCGTCCGATCTAATACATTTAATAATTATTATCTGTCAGCCGTGGAAATTAGGAAAGCAAGGGTAGTTTCATCGCGTATTCTACACATACTTATGGCGCCAAACTCCCTGTAATCCCATTTCGTCGACGTACTATCCTAATTCGGTCCATAAAAGTGTGAGAAAGAGGCACTGAAGAGTTTACCCTCCATCCGCCATGTTGGCACTCGTGCAGCCTCAGCCAACCGTATTAGGTAATGTCCGGAGACATAAAGAGGCATCATTACTCGTCGGCTACATTCTTTAAGATGGTTATTTGCAATCTCAGCCAACCGAGAACTAAACATAAAAACCAAACAAGCATTATGAAATGAGGCTGCAAACTCAAAACTAGAAAATGGAAGAACACTTTTGACGGAAGCAGATTTCTAGATGTTCGCGGACTCAAATCCAAAATATCGAAGAACGCTTTTGAGGGAAGCGATTGTAAGGTACATCGCTGAAGGGGAGTGATCCATGAACAAAATTAAACAAGATGAAAATATACTTTTGTATAAACCACTGAAATTATTGTGCCTCACTCGCGGCGTTTTATTAGACTTTTCTCATTGGGTTTACAAATGAAGAAATGTGGAGGACTGAAAAAAGGTGGAACAATCCCAGAATATTGAGATGGAAGGGAAGATGTCCCGAGTAATCGCGTTACAACCCCCGGGGGTTTAATGTTAAATTCACGTCCTTTAATATAATAACACTTTTTCCAGAGGGGAGGGAGGGCCATTGTAATGGTGATTCGCTTCTGGGCTGTTGGGCGGGATGATGACTCTGTGTAATTATTATTACATCGTTTTCTCGACAAGGCAATAAAATATCGTGAAAATTAATGACACGAAATGATTTAACGACATTTTCACTTTAACTTACGTCATTCAAATAAATTGGTTGACTTTACAATGTTTGACTTCAGTCGGGTAGAAGATTTTGGAAAGTAACAACATTTCTAGAGTGAATTGCTTTATACAAAAAAGCAACAACATAAGTGTAAGATAAGTATTTTTTATCTAAGCTCAGACAAAAATCTAGTTGACGAGTTTAAAAGTTGTTTTCATTTTGAGTTTCAAGTTCGGAATATGGAAACTCTACTCAAAGAAAACATTTCATTCAAATTATTCGATGAGTCATAATGACAGTATAATCTTCAAAAAATCAAAAGGTTTTTTTTTCCTAAAAGTGATTATTTATGTTTCCCATTTATTATCCGTTCCGTTCTTCCGGGTTTACAATCCTCCCCTCCCCCAGGAACTAGGGATGCATTTGAGAAGAGGGGTGCGCCATGTTACCTACTAAACGTAGCCATGGCTGTAAGCTGTAGTACCAAGGATAATCTTACCAAATATGTATAGTATGATTTGCATACAAAATACGCCTACGTTATTGTCACAGCATGTTAACATAGATGGGCATTTTCGCAAAATTTGTACATTGCGTTTTTGTCACGATTTTGATTGGCTTTTTCATGGCTTGAATTAGTCATTTAAGTTCAACTGACGTACACATATACGAGTATTTATTTAATAAATTATTTAGATCAAAAGATAGTGCTTTATTATCATGTCCCATTTCTGCATTTAGTGAAACAAGATCTGGTTTCGTAATTAATTCTAGGTGAGTAAGAATAATTTCGTGTTTTTTTAAACAGCTTACATAATAATATTTTTAGAAAATATACAATTTTTTCGTAAATTTCAACGAAATAATTTAAAAAAATCACGTTTAGCATTTTTGGTACAGAATCGGTTAGTTCCAATCCGCGGACATATTTTTTAACGCTCTTTTAGCGAGATTTTACATAGGAATCTATATAAATAAAAATGTAAATGTTTGTTCAAAATCTTAAATCTCCGAAAGTTCTCCACCGATTGCTATGAAATTTAGACACAACTTTGCATTCGAATAAGCCTGAGTTTTTGTGTACCTATATTATATGGATGTCACCTGTGACAGGTAAAAATATGTTTTTTTAAACAGCGCCATCTGTTGGACCGAAACGCAACACGCGACTGTGTTTCTCTATCTGCACAGGTAGACTGAACAACAGCAACGCATGGCGGGGTAAAGCAAGTAATTAATAAAATTATGAACAATTATATCACTACTGTACAGTTTTCTGTACAGTAGTGATGTAATTGTTCTTTAAAATATTTTTGTATATAACGGAACTGCCCCAGCAACCTCTTCTGCATCTATTGAGTTACACATAATTGCATAATCCACAATATAATCCTTCATTAGTATTCTGGGCAATGAGAAGTACATATTATGGTAGTTCTGGTACTTCTAGTAATCTGGTACTTCTAGTGTTGGTGGAAACTAAAAAATAAAACGAAAAAAAAAACGGAAAAGACATGTAAAAACTTTAGTGAAAATGCCTAGATACGAAATTAAATCTTCGTCTTGAAAATTAAAGGAAAAAACTTTAGCGAATATGCCCAGATACGAGATTAAATCTTCGTCATTTTACATGGATATGGCCACACCTACAGCCAATAATTTATTGATCGGATGATTGATGGATTGTAAGTACATACATTATTATCATTACATACGTTATTAGAATTACGAATGTAAAATGTTTTCATAAAGAAATTAATATTTTACATGGGTTGCGTTAAGAACACATCTTTCATTAAATTCCTGTTGTAAGACATCACTGATTGGATGATAAATGATATATTGTACGTAAATTCTTTCATTCAACAAATATCCAAAGAGAGATTGCTTGCAATGCAAATGGGTATCATTTTAAAATCCTCGCAGACCTATTTGTCAATCCATCAAATGCCACTTTCCTCAGAGGAAAATTTTGGCGAGTCACCCTTCATAATCAAATGCTTGGTGCACGTTCCCCTCGATAAAGCTTGCCAAAATTCTTCTTGGACCAAGTTACCATCAACTGGGAGGCGGCATACCAAAAGGAAGAAGCCAAAGTTCTCGCCCGTCTATTAAATAAGATGTTGTTATGCTTTTTTGCTGAGTGCGAGATGATTTTATCATAGATTTGTGTAACTGGACGGGGATGAGACTACAGCACCCCTCACTGTGCTGATATCAGCTAAGTGGAACCAGACAGGCAGGGCCCCCAAATTATAATTGACAGCGTCGGAAAATGTCTAGAAAACCGACACTGCTCTTATGTACATTTTGAAATAATAATGGCGGCAATTTGTTATTAAGCAGATTTAAATAATTCACTTGGAAAAAAATATTTTAGGATTTAATATTTTTTAAATCATTTATTAAATTCTCCTCCTTTTACTCCCTAAAACAATTGCCATTATAATACTTATATGTACATACAGTTAGAAATTTATATCGATATGCACAACATATAATACATCCATTTAACAAAGGCGGATGTATTTAGGATATCGTAAATGATCTCAAACGGACATTCGCAGACATAATAATACTGATTATTAATGGATATTGGATAACACCCTCTGATACACGGACAATCATAAATTTTATCATGACTCATGAGGTGGGCAAATGAACATTATCAGTACAAAGAAGATTGGTAGCACCCTTCTCAAAAATATTGTTATATTTATTTGAAAAGGTGAGTCAGTGAAACGAGTTCTAAATGAAAAATAACGACTACAAACTCAGTTCAAATTAATATCACGTTCTAAAAACCACATTGCACTAAAGTGCAACAATGACCCTGACTCTATTCAAGCTGAAATGGTTTTAAACAACTCTAACTGTTTATCTGAGCTCGAAGAGGTTTTAATAGATAAAGATAAAAATCTAGAAGCGGAACTTTAAGTTGGAAGTTTGCCATACTTATCACCTCATCTAGATCAGTTGGAGACTGTTCCATGCCGCGGATGTTACAAGGGGTTGTATGGGGTGCTTTGCTAACACAAACAGAGCCCTATAATAAACATATACATATAAGGCTGCTTCATAGATACTGTTGGTTATTGGAGAGGGTGTAGCGTCAGTTAATACGTGTGATCTAACAGGGGATGCACTTAGCAATGGGGAAAATAAGATAAGGGCTGTAATGGAGTTAAGCAAACTCTAATAACGATTATGGTACTGTCATCAAAGATAACAGTCACTTTGATTATCATGAATTCTGATTTTTTTTTCCAAACTGAGGTCTCCGAATCGTAGTTATTTATGTATTTGCCACAAGTCGGGAGGCTGAGGTTCAATTCCTACCGCAGCAGGAAATATGAATATCTATTTGATTTTTTATATAATATATGAGACTGCCTTTCCGGTGTTGACTTTGATCACATATTTTTGAAGATATCATCGAAATAATTTATACAAAATAATAATTTAAAAAAAAAACAAATGAGAATCTTGAAGTACCTACTCGTACTCACATTAAAAATAGGCTGGTTTTAAAAAATAATTTTGAGGATAAGATTAAAAAGATAACAAAGGAGATTCTAATTAATATTAAGTTATAATCCCTTTGGAATACCCTACCTACTTGTGAACCGTTGTGTATACTGTGGATGAGCAAGAATTTCAATTGAGTTTTATTTCAGAACAGGAAAATTAAAAGATAAATATTTCATTTTCAACAACGCGACGTGCTTCCCAACTGAACTCGCCGCAAAGTTTTCGGGTATTCCAATTGTGAAACGAAAACATTTCCACAATCAAAAAGATACTTGGAGTGAAAACTGTTTTTTCGTGCCCTCAAAAAACAAGCTAGGTGGTAAAAGTTTATTTATGAATTGTATAGCCTTTATTTGGCGTGATATTTCTACATTAAATCTGATTTAATTTTTAATAAGAGCATCTGAAAGTGATAAATATAATCTGTACCTTCATTTGCGTGAATTTTTCATTAAGTTGCGGAAATTAATATTCTTCGCAATGAAAGCGCTAAGGAAATATATTAAAACAAAGAAAGCGTGCTTCGAAACGAGGAACTGACTCTTAGTGGCAATTTTGTCAATAGCTATTCTTTTCGAATAGATAAATGCATTGGTTTAAGTTTGATTAATACAATATGAAAATTGTTGCAAAATCTAAATATGTACTCTCAAAACGTGAATTCGATGGAAATTATCACAACATGCAGTTGGAGTTGCGCTGATGTTTGTATTCTATTTCTTTTCAAGTTCTCTCTCTTTCTCTTATAAGACAATTATATCACAAAGAGCAGCAACAACGGAGCTCTCAGTGGTATGGGCATAGCAAAGAGGTGGGAGATCCCTCCTGCTATTTGAATGGACCTAAGTGAAATCTATGGGGGATGCTGCCAGGGCTTGGGGGAAAGGTAGGAACGTGCATAGTAAGCACGAGGCCGGCTTACTGATTAATTACTGCATCGCCGCATCATTTTATACTTTATGGGAGGGAGACACTGATGGAACTAGGTTCATTAGTCTTGGCAGGAGGCATTTTGTCCTACCCGGGTACGACTAGAAAAGGGTAGAAAACCGACTCACCGATAAAGCAATTACGAACTTTATTGGGTCGTTAGCAAACAAGTGGATCGCTTTAAAGCGAAGTTTGCCACATTCTTATGTACATAAGAAACGAGAAACAATTAAGAGGAAATGGACAGTCAAAGATTGATAACGCCGAAGCAAGGAGAGAACACTGAGTGGGCACTCCTTGGAATCTAGAATAATAAACTAACCATTCAAGATAAATGGGAAGGGTGGAAACAGGGGGCCACAACGGAAAGGTGAGCTGACCTAACCGATCTAATTCGAAGAGAGAGAGAGAGAGAGAGAGAACAATTCCGGTAAAGACATAAATAATTCAGGCAAATTTGTTAAGATATAACAATACGGAATATAAATATTCTGGTAGGAATGTCAGAAGATGAGTGTGGTTTCTGTCTGTGTACAATTACTGTACATGTTCCATGTTCAAAATGGGTGTACGTAGACGTTTAATCTATACACATGACGAACTCCGGAGTAGAGTGGTAAGCTACTTGCAACATGATTTTTAAATTATTAGTTTTATTACTTTTAAATTATTTTATTATATTAAACTAAAATAATATCTAAATTGGGAGACCAATGATAAGAGATCACCATTCATAATCGAAATGGTTCTTGATCTGCCTGCAGGTACGTGTTGTGACCACAATTGAATGGTTTCCTAACACATTAACCATTCATCTCCCCCTTAACCTTCATGTCTTCCACTTCTTCCAGCATCTGAACATTCTTTAAATGGTAATAACACAGTTACATTGGTTGCGGGCAGAACACTTGTGTGGTCACATGAAAAAAAAAAACCGAACATACATTGGCACCTCGTTCTGGAAGAAGATAGTCATATCACTGTGATAAAATGCGAAAATTCTTACTTTCAACGGCTTTAGCTATGTTTAGATCTGTAACATTCACACATTCATCTTCCCATTATATTTCTCCTTCCACTTTCTCTCACTTCCTTCAGCTTGACAGCATTACCCTGATGGATACACCATACAACAACTTCATCTATCTATAACTTTTGGACAGTCAAAACTTTACCCTTGTGTTCATCAATACAGAAGGCGTGTATTTAAAAGCGACTTTACATAAATAACAATATAATTAGCTAATCCATTAAAGCTAAAATTCAACAAAAGTTGGATTTTCTGTGATACATAATAAGTTTCACATTTTTAGATAGGGTTAGCATTTCATTTTAAACCATCGCATCGTCCCACTGGTTGCGAGCTGTTGGTATTCAACGATATCACATCAACACAAAAGGTATAACTACATCATTCAATGTAACTGAAAACTTGTACATTCTGTTAGGTTCTTAGTCGCTAAATGGCCAACGCACTGAAAGCTTCTAAGTATCAGATTACAGGTGATTAACTGGAGAAGATCTCGGAGTGACGCGAGGTGGGTGTAATCAATCTTGCCTTATTAGAGAATGGCGCGGGCGGCGGTGTCAGGTGGACAGGTAACGGATTGATTAGCCCGCCCTTTGTCATGTCGTACCTTTCGGCTAATTGCCTTCATACGGATTCCATCGAGGACTTCATAAAAATATAATGGTATTTTGAGTCGATTCAGTCAATATAGTAAAAATGATTAATTGATTTATAATTCTGTGTCGAAAGTAAAATTTAAGACATCTTTGGATATATACTATTTCTACTCATCTTCTGTATCATATAATATATCGTATATTCTTTGGATATGTATAATTAGTATATAATAATACCTAATCTTAATAACAATTATTTTACAAGCAATAATTATTAGCCTGAAACACTCATCCACATTGAAAAATCTCCTGATAAAAGATACATGTCCCGTTGGCGTCATGTATCTTTTATCAGGAGATTTTTCAATGTGGATGAGTGTTTCAGGCTAATAATTATTGCTTGTAAAATAATTGTTACCCTTTGTGCTATGCATAAAAAATCTTG
Source organism: Hesperophylax magnus (assembly GCA_026573805.1). Classification (NCBI taxonomy): domain Eukaryota; kingdom Metazoa; phylum Arthropoda; class Insecta; order Trichoptera; family Limnephilidae; genus Hesperophylax; species Hesperophylax magnus. The sequence goes on from JAIUSX010000002.1 coordinate 13,144,956, forward strand.
TCTTAAACATTAGTTTACCAAAAAAAATAATAAATAATCTTAATATATAAAAATTCAGCCTGCCAATGTTTTTGCTCGCACAACTCAAAAAGCAGTGCACCGATATCGCTGAAAATTTAAAACTTCGTTCTTATTAGTGCCAGGAGTGTTTAGAGAGTGGTTTGAATGGGATAAGAAGTCGGGGACGCCCGAGAAATACTCAACGCAATATCTCTGCACCGGAATGAGACACGGAGTCGAATTCAAGACGATGTAATGTAGTTTATTAACATTAACATTGTGGTATACAGTAGTGAATGGTGGAAGAAGTCGGAGACGCCAGAGAAAGACATTAGCAATAGCGACGCATTGCAGGGTCTACTCATCAGTGATGTGTAAGTAATTTATAAAAATCTTTATGGCAATAAAAAAACAGACTTCAAACAATACCAAAACTTAAACGATACCTATAGGCATACCACTGAGAGGTCCATTGTAACCTCTCACTCTTTTTCATGAGCGACGCACGTAACAGAGAGAAAATTTACAACGGAGCTCTTAGCAGCTGATTCATTCAAGAGGAAAAACCAAAAATAATTTTTGGATTCTTTCATATTATTTGGTGATTTTTCGATAAATTTTTTAGATGGTGTCATATAATATTTTGATTCCTTATGGTTACATCATTATAACCTTAACTAACCTAACTAACTATATTCCATCCTAAAGATAGAATATTTAATTAACTAATTAATCAAAAACAGAATCAACGTGAACGCATTTATTATATCTCCTTCTATTTTTTTTAACGCTAGCCTTGCTTTCCATCAGTTTACGTATAATTAATCAACTCCGCAATAAGAAAACTGCACACATCTGCATCCATTTAAAGTGGAGAACTTGCTCAACACGTTATCAGTTATAATCCAAGCAGGCAAGTGCACTAGTATAGTATGCATGATCATGTTTGTACTGAGAAGTATGGAGGGAGGATAGGGGATATACCCAAGACCTGATACGCACTCACCGTAGGATGTTGGCTTAAGCCGCCAAGTTTATCTCTGCCCGTAGACAACATACTCGGAGTTCGCTACCTACTCGAGAAGCACATAGAGATAGAACATTCTGGTTTGCTCGTGTGTGTATCGTCCCCTATAATATTAAAGGGTTTAGCCTAACACAAAGTTGTTACAGCCTCTGAGGAACAATCTAATAGGTTAACCTTTTTGTCGTAGATAACTATTAAGAATTATTTTTTTTTAAATTCCACTCTCTCTTCTCTGAAAGCAAAAAAAAGATTGTAGAAATTCAGCACCTCGAGGAAGTATCTAAAAAGTTTTTAAAGAAGGAGTGAAGAATTTTGGAGATAAACATATTTTGGTAAAAAATATTTTTACACAAATTGAAAAAAAAAATTTCAAATTCATAAGTAGGAAAAACATATTTTGAAAAACACTAAAAGATTCTTTTAATTTATCGTGCCAAATCAGCCGCTGACCGGCGTAGCGAAGTCCTCTGTAGTAAGCGTTCAAAGATGTTTTGAAAGTCAGATATGTAAATACCAAAATAACTAATATCAAAAACGATAATATTTAAGCGAAAATGGATAAAATAATTAATAAAACACGAGTCGTTTGAAATAGAGTAAAAATCTCTCGATAAATGCTTTACTTGCATTTAAAGAAAAACTGTGACTTTTGATACCTTTGACACATAAAATAACAGAAAAAAAGGTTTTTTATAAATTTTCGGAGCTTACTGTGCGCTTTTTTCTATCGAGGGAATTTCATTTGACTAACGTTTCGGTTTTAAAAAAGTAAAGATAGATATCATCTTCAAAAATAACATATTTGTGAATAGCTTAAAAACTTAAAGTGTAAAAGAGAAATATGTTATAAATTGGTAGAAATTCAGAATAAGGGGACGGGGGCTTAACTCGACCACTTGGCATTTCATCTGTGTGTAAATAATTTGTTTGTGACGTTCCAATTCCCGTTCAAGATGTTTGACACTACATTTTATCCCTCCAGAGTTCGCAGGATCGTTGTGCCTACCATGAACTTCATATCGAAATAATCAATATTATGGTTCCTACCGGCCTGAAGAAAGTTTGAAAAAAGAATTGACTTTGATGGTGAAGTTTCTCTGTAAAAGCCATATAATTCCTTTTTTTAAATTTCAAAAAAGGTTGCGTAAAATATTTATGGTTTAGGTATAATTAATTAGGTAGGTATTTAAGTACCTACTTACAAACTTTATGTTTTAAGAGGAAAATTGGTTTTGATTTATTAAATAAGAGAAAGAAACACACTTTTTTGGAAGCGAGGTCAGAGAACTACTAGTTTTATTTTGGAGTTTTGCGAGAGTTTTTTATGTGTTCTTGGAAGTGTAACTCCCATTTTCCAAAAATTCACTTTCTTACAGTCAAAATACCACTGCATATTAGCGATGTGTAGGTTCAGCCGGATTGAGTCCTTGAGCTCGAGTCCTTTGCGGGAAGCGGGTCCTACTCCCACTCCTTTTCGTAATCAACCACTCCCAGAGAACTCGGTCTGGGACTCGGACCCGAATGCCTCCAATCAACGACTCCCAGAGAACCCGGACCCGAGAATGCCTCCAAGGACTTGGACTCGGACCCGAATGCCTCTAATCAACAACTCCCAGAAAACTCGGACTCGGGGTCTCGATTCGAGATCTTACTGATTTTATTTTTCAATGCTTTTTATGTCTTATGAATAATACGGGGGGATTTTGCGATATTGCTGATTCTTTTAACTGTTTGTAACAATTTGTATAATTTAATTTTTCAATTCGCAATTTAAAAAAAAAAAATTACATTTTTTTATGTTCATTTTTTTTATGTTTTATCTTGATTTAAAAAATTCAATACGAAGATATTTTGAGTTTATTTATGATTCTTTTGACTGTTATGCCTATTTGTACATTTTTTTTTTCGGATTCAGAATTTAAAAAAAAACTTACTGATTTATTATTTTTATGTTCAATTCTTATGTTTCTTTTGTTTCATGATCTTGTTTTAAAAATCAACACGTTGGCATTTTGAGATATTGCCGATTAGTTTAACGGTTTTTATGTAAAATCTCAATGATTTATCGCAATTCTTTGATGTTTTATATTTTTATTTTAGCCCCTCATATTTGTAGGCGCTAGGTACCTACTGTAAGTAAAAATTATTGTTTTATTTTAAAGTTTTATTTTAATTATCGTTCACTATTTTTATTTTTTGTGTTATTAAAAATACAAATTTCAGTGGTGTCTGTCTGTGTATCCGTAACTCTGGTTCAGTGAACTCTAGAATATGGATTTGCTTTGATTTTAAAAATTGGAACTGATTGTCAACTGGTATTGGAAAGATTCAGACAAGCGATAAATTAGGTACCAAGATTATTTTATTCAATAATTGTTTATTTAAAATGGCTATCTTTTGTTAAAATTTTTTAGCTATGTCGTAATAGTGTTCATTCGAAAGGCAAATTTCTGGCAAATGTTTATTTTTAATGATCCTGAGACATATATATGTATATATTTGTGAAACCAAAAGGAAAAATATACAAATCAATTATATAATATACACAAATCCTACAATAATATATTGAACAAAGTGTGTATGTATTGTAAAAGTAAAAAAAAATGGACTGGAATAAATAGATATTAAAACATGTTGTTAATTGTTAAAATTTTAATAGTTCAATGCTGTACCTAACTACTTCCTGACTTTGTTTTTAAAACATCTCGCCTTTACTGAGTTTCATTTGATAGAGGCTTCGACCAAGTACCTTTATCTATATCGATGGACAGAGATTATGAAAACGACAAATTCTCAACGACAACCGAAATTTATGTTACTACATTTGATTTATTACTGCTTACGCGTGTGCTAAAATTATCATCTGGAACTTGGAACCTAATACTACATCCGTTACGGCCTCGCATTAGCCGTAGCCCAATCAGCTGGAACACGACAAGACACGAATGGATTTCGTTGAACTTCGCCAAAATGTAAACTGCACAACTCGCGACTCGGGTGCGATGGGTGACGGGATTGACTCCGTGTTCTCGTGTGGGTCCGAGTTCTTGTGCGGGTCCTTGTCCTGCTACGGGTCCGAGTTCTTTCGCGGGTTCTATCCGAGTCCGAGTGCCGAGTCCTTGGCCGGACCCGTGCGTCCCGGTAGTCGCCCAGTACCCAGTCCGCACCCAAGAACTCGGACCCGGGACCCACTCCAAGAACTCGAGTTCTTTTAAAAGGAAGCAGTCCTCGGATGCCTCCGGAAAAATGCAGAACTCACCCACCTCTACTGCATATGTATATTTTCTATGTAACCTCTTCCATGTTGGTAAGCTCAATAAATGTGTATCTTCATTCACAGTCACGGAGTGACAAAAGCTTTAAAATCTCCAAACAACAAAATGGAAAAAAAAGTAAAACAATCTCGGACGTGATCTTATGTTTGGAGCGCTCCTCGGGCATTTCCCGCCGAGGGGTTTTATCACTTTCCCGGGAAAAGTTAGCCCGTCCCGCCGTCTGCCAGGAGTCTTACTGCCAAATGGAAATTTCCGAATAAAATTTAAAAACAAAAGTTTGTTTATAATACCCGGTACTTGCGGCGCGTCATCGGGGCGGCATCGGCATGGCAGGTCGAGAATGAATAAAGGTAGGGTCATGCTTTATATTACACATAGCTAAGGCCGTAGCGAAAAAAATCACGTAATATCGGTCAAGTTTCGGGACATTTTAAATTACAACTTGTATGTACCAACACGTATTATATGAGCAATTTTTTCATTTCATTTTACAGAAGAAAACTTTAGGACACTTCATCAAATACCTACCCAGAATGGAGCTTTATAAAAACTCTGATCCATTTTATTCTATCAATATCAATACTGACCATACTATATACTCGATTACTTGCGATGCTTATTCCGACTTGAGCATTGTTTCATCCTTCTTCATAATGTCACACACAGACAACATCACGTGACAGAAGGGCGGGTTCCCTAGCCGAGTTTTCGGGAGAAGTAAATCTATTCATACAAGTTCGAATACTGAATTATATTCAATTTGTCGGGTTGGAATGACAGATGGAGAATAGGTGGGGGAAGAGTTTTGGGGCATCGAAAAACAAAAGGGTACTGAGTAGGTACCCACAACATACAACATAGAATGCATCGCTAGGTGATTATTTTTTTTAAATATTACTAAATTTAAAAAGTCTCGTGAACGCGCACCAGTAGAGCACAAGTTTAGTAAGAGCTTTTAATTTGGTCGAAAAGCTCGATGTTCATTTTAAGGTAGCCTACAGCAAGTTATGCAAATTATTTAATAGGTACGACTAACTGCCTTATTATTTAAAAGAGTTATTTTCATCAAGCACGCCTTGCGTTACTTGCCCATCAGTTACACTGTCTCTTTTTGAGCTAGGCTCTTATTTAACTAGTAACTTTCCCTTCGGCTGTCCTGTTGCGTCTCAGGTTTGGGGACGCCAAACACGTACCGTCTGCTGTCATAGCCGTAGAACCTAACCGACACTTTCAGTACATAGGTACATTTGTATGTGCGGAGTGCCCACAGTCGTAAAGTTGGAATAGTAACTGCTTCACCCTGGACACTGGGCAAACCACTTCGTTATACAGAAGGTAAAGCTAATGGAACACCATGAAAAGGAAGTTTATTGTAAAAATTGCAATCTATTTAAATTCCAGCTTGATGAAAGTATTCATGAAACTTGGACGATTGCATACGTATACAAAACAGGTCGAAAGACATCTCCAAACCGGGTTTCGCTCAACGTTTTATGTACAAAATTATTACAAAATATGTTTTATTTAAATATTCACATAAAATATAGTAAAACGGATCATTCGAATCAAAAATATATAGTCGATGTAGTCTTTATAAGAAATTTCAATTCACGAGGCTTAGAGCACGGCTTTAAGCATAAAGTCACTATCAGCTACAAATCTACCAAAAAAAATTAGTTCATTGTATTGCAATTTCTCAGTAGCAATAGGAGTGATAACTACAGTAAAATAGGCACGACATGAAACATCAAACTCCACGAAAAATACAACTTTTGCGTGCGACATAATTCCCTGTCAAAGGCGATGCTTAAAACTTTTTGTGATTGCCTCTCAATTATTTACAGTTATACATTGTCCTTGTTTTAGTGTAGACGGTAGGTACACCATCAAACAACCCCAAGTCGGTTCTCTGAAATGTTCCTATTATGTGGATTGAGTAAGTAGTATTTACGTACCTACTAGATTCTAGGTACCAACCCCCCGCCCCTGTAGAGTTTACTTCTCCCCTCGTCCAGTCCTTGTTCAAGTAAATAAATCAACCAAAACCCTTTCTTACGAAGACATCGTTTGTCATGTTGCCAATGAAAAAGTTTTGTATTCGTCTCATGGAAGTTTGTTAGCCAAAGCTGATTTGTCGTGAAGCGTTTCCCGGATAGAATTCTCCAAATCTCTATGTGAAGTTCCGAAAATAAACAACGAACAAAGCCAGCAACTTTGAAAATATACTCGTACATCATCAAATGAAAGGGAGAATAGGAGTTGAAGTGGGCAGAAATTTAATGCATTGTACTAGAATAAGTTTGCCAGACCGAAGAGCTTTTAATTTTAATGCTGAAGCACGAATTATTGATTTATTCTAATTTAAACTGAGGGGAGAAAAGTCCTTTAGGGCTATGTTCATCTAGGCATAAACGATTTGCAAGTAGGCATTGTTTTTTAAAATGGCTAGGCGAAGGATTGTACGTATGTCACTGAAAAAATGTTTTATTATTTTACTAATTGGAAAATGGAAAGAAAATGAGAAGAATTAAAACTTTTTTTTGACTCGGTGTACCTACCATGAAGTGGGTGGTTATTTGTGTAGTAGAGTAAAATTTCCTTAAATTGAAAGACTTTCTAAAAAGCACAAAATTGTAGGAATTTCTGTAATGCGTATGGACTCTTATTTTATTATAACGATGATAAAATATGTTCACCGTTCACGTACGATAACCGTTCAAATAATAATATATTGAACAGTCTAACACGGAAGAAAGATGCATTATAGGTACTCGATACATATTTGAGTGTAGGTTCATTCGAAGTATATGTGTATGCACTGGTGCGCGTATTACCACCCTATACACCGTGGGGGAGGAGGGTGGGTGCAGTGTGACTCACGCTTCCTCCCGTCTGTCGCCCTCCAGACCCAGCCCCCAGCCCTTGCAGTGGGCTCCCCCAAATAACCCCTCGCCTCGCACAGGGGGCGCCCGGCGCTAATCGCATTCTGTTCCGTGATACACTACACGAGGATCTAACAAGCTCGCATTCACCATGAAATTGAGACTCCCGATGAAAAGGAACACTCTGCCAAATAGAGAAAGCAATGCCAAGCCCTACTACATGTATTCACCTTTGTACAAAAGCACCAACACCTACATCGTTTTTCGCAGTGTCTGTGTGTTTCTTTATCGTTTGTTTGTCGAAACATTGCACAAGGGGGGAGTAGTAAACACAGTCCAGCAAAATTGAACCACCGAGTAAAAATTTACAAATCATTTAGTGTCATTCGCCACAACAAATTGAGAGTTTTTTGTAACTTTTTAATGAAAACCGGAAACTTTAAGCTCGCAAGAGAGGCGGGTGGGACCAAGCAGAAACTCCGGGGGTGCATATTTCGGACTGGACGAACTGTGATAAAATGAAAAATCTCAAGTTCAATAACCGCGTTGCTCACGAACAGGATGTGTCAGAATTCCATAAAACCGCTAACTTATGTATCACCTTCAGTATAATTTCCGAACTACCCAACTGAAATAATATTAAATAAATTATATTTCAATGACGTGATTGTAAAGTATCAAATCTTCATGTACAAATTCGTCTTCCTATATGAAATCTCGCTTACCTAAAATCAATCATTCCACGATACTAAAATATCCCACAGATGTGAAGAATGCTGATTATTCCAGTTGAATTTCATTATGAGGATAAAAAGAAAAATCCTAGGCATCCACTCATTCGTGTGTATTCTACCCCTATGTAAATTTTATAGGGCTTATGAATTATTGAAATTTGATAATCCAGGATTTTCCTCGTTCATTCCGAAGAGCAGAGTTATTATTTTTTTAAAACCCTTTGAGATAAAATCAAAGCCAGTGAGATAAAAAAATACTTTGAGCACAGACGTGGCCAATTAAATCATTTCGCTAGCGATTCACATGACATTATTAATTGCGACTAATTGCATTAGTATGCCGGGGAAACAGAAATGGTAAAGGTAGCGAGAAGTAAAACGAATGCGGTGCAGTCCTTTAGTGCGGTCAGTATGAAACTACGTATGACCAACGGCCACTATATAAATTTAATTCAATGGAGATAAGTCCTAGTAAACTAGCTGTACATCTAAATCCATGTAGGTAACGCGAATATATGAGCACTCCATGATATTAAAGGTTATTTATAAATTATTTAACTATAGGTATTTTTAGTGTTATATTTTATGTAAATCTATTAAATATAATTCATTATTCGATAAATTGTAACATCTATTTATTTCTTATTCATTAGTATCATTAAATCGCTGACAGCCCTGAAATGTTAATGCCAAGTTGCGATGCCTACTCAGCTATTCCTAGTACAATTAATTTTGTGGGTAACAATAAACTCACTACTGACTATTATCATAGACACCTCATACTTCCACTTATGACAGGTCTTATACAAGCCTAGTATAAATTAGATCAACTACTGTTACCCTGGTATATATATCTTTTGAATTACATTGTCTTACTGCACTTATATTAATAACTGCATCACTTGCAATAGTGATTTTATGTACACATTAATTGTTCTTTAATTTGTTGCTATTATTATCCTGTTTACCACTGTACGCTTGAAATTCGATCATCACTGTACTAAAGCCATTTTATTGCGTTTGAATAAATAAATAAGTTAAAAAAAATTGTATTTGTTCTCAATTATTATCTCATTATTGTTATTTACTATATTTTATTACTTACCTATTATATGACTTGCAGCATGCATTCCCTCACCAAACACAAGGAAAAACTATGATTTTCTCTTTGTAATACACTAAGTAAAATGGAAAAATAAATTGTATATTTAATATAAAAAATAGTAAAAGGTATATTATATAATAAATCTAATATTCAAATTTCATACTAAATAGGTTTTTCATTATGATGCAACATTGAGAGACGAGATGAATATACTAAATTGACTAATTTTCGATTAATATTTATTAGCTAAAAACAATAACATTCGGTTTGAATAGCATAATTATTATTTAGCGATAATTAACCCGAAGTGAGCTTTACTCTATGAACTTCACCTATAAATAATATACATTTGCTTAGATTATCCATCCAGGGGGATCTTCTTACTCAAAATTAATCTCACAGCGATGTTTACATAGTAGGTAGATATTGACTGCCTAACTTTCAAGAGTGTTATTACGTAATCAACCCTTAAACAAATATACTGTACGTTTCTGAGAGATTTATGAATATTAATAAATATAACATTATAGGAATAATAAAATTTACGCATTTTAAATCCCAATTTTCAATTCCCTAAGCCGCTTATAAAGTAAGGTTAGAGTTTGAGATACGCGCCACAGGAGACCGGCCCGTACCTCTGATGGGCCATTGCCGGGAACTAAACTATATTAAACAGAGGATCGGGATTATAAGGGACAACCCAGGGCGTAATTTGCTCTGGACCGCAAAACCCGGATCTGGAACCAACCAGCGAAGGTATTAGTATCCGGCACCCCATAAAAAAATAATTTAACAACCATATAAAAAATATTAAAGTACCATATCGAAAATTACGAAATTGTACTAAAATTGTAGATTGAAAAAATAAGGATATATAGGTACTACAAATCTTATTAATTGCACGAGGAGCGCAAAAACTAGCTACAAAAAGAATAAAATTACAATATCTTTATTACATCGTTAGGGGCCAAAATAGATAAAACCAAACTTACGTTGATGTAATAAATATTGATGGAAAACATAGGAAGATTTCACATCTCATAACTTCGAAACCCATGTAACTGATACGAGAACATGTCAGATAGAAAGATGACCCCAGAAGAAGAATATAAATAACATAATATACTCAGTAGCATATCGATATCGGTACAAATGCACTGACTGTGGGTAGGTAAGCGTGTATCTAATTTGGCAATTAGGCATGGAAAACCTTCGTGATTTTTCTACTTATGAAATATGACCATTTTAGACTGTAGGTTGATGACCTTCGTAAAATGGATTCTCAACTACCTTTGCAAGGAAAGAGGATTGATCAAAACTGTAAATATCCAAAAACAATTAATTAAAGCAATATCTCCCAAAAGAACATTTTCTGAAATGAATGTTATCAAACTACTAATGATTTTCCTACAAACTGGCCAATTTAACCTTCCGCTGGACAGTGTATGTTTACCCCAACCCTCGGCGTCCTTCGAGGTCCTTCAGCGTCCTGCGTGACCTCCATTATTACACCGTACACAAATTATTTCAGATTCACGCACACGATATTCCTAGAACACGAATATTAAAAAAGAACTAACTTTTTATTTTAAACAGAGGTCAATGAATTGTGCAGTTCTTTTTAGTTTCGTAATTAAAAATACATATTTTTACTATTTTATAGATGAAAATTTATTTAAAAAAAATGGGTAATTGCGAATCTGTCACAATAATTTTAAAAAAATATTTATAGAACAAAAAAAACAAATTCTTCTAGTAATTAAACTGAAATGTTATACCTTTTGGATTTAAATTCATAACTAACTATGAACTTTAAAGAAGAATGAACTATTGCATAGGAGTAGCAGATACACGCAGTATCGCCCCGGTGAAAGACATTCTTAACAGAAACGTTGCTTGATATGGCTTTAGCCGTGTTTGGTGACCAAATGTGAAAGCTAGGTACTTTCCAACCTTCCCCTTCAGCAGCTACTTCCCTTCCGCACTTCCGTCAGCCTCACAATATACCCCAATTGGAAATGCCATAATAATACTGACTCCGAACAGTTAGGAGTCTTGTACGATATTCACTTTTTTTTTAAATCAATCAGCAGATTTACAGCAGCGACGACGCCTCGATTACATATATTACAAGTCTGTAGTTCGATACCATTACTTTCAACATTTATAATTGCATAAAAAACTCAATATTTTATTACTTGTAAAGCGTTCCAAGGTTCTATTACTGTCACAGGTTCTAGTAGAAGGAATATACACATAATGCTAGACATAGCCTTCAACGGTATCTGTAAATAATAGAGTACCCATCTGCTATTACCAGAATGGCTGCAGGTCGATACGATCGATTTGCAGTGGACTCTGAGCTTGGGTTCTACTGAGTATCAAAAGCCATAACTGTATATTGTTCTTAAATGCAGTTTTTGAATATCGAACATCTTAATTTGAATCCGGAGCCGAAAAGGTAACTACAATTTCTTATTACATAATTAAAAAGATTAAATCGATTTGAGTATGGTCAGGTTAAGTAGGTAGGTACTTACATAGAACAAAATAACCACTAAACTTTTTCTTCTATAATTTATCAGGATTTTTCTGTATCAAATTTATTCATTGAATTATTCTCACCATAGTTTGTTCATACGATAATCATGATAGTGTCACTTACAGTATTTTTAACAATAATATTTCACACACTACATACTTGTATACCGTAAGATTAAACAATATAAAAACCGAAAGGTGCATTTAAGAAATTCTAATGTTTAATTAATTTTGGTGTTTCTAATGTTTAATTAATTTTCCAATGGCAGATCGGCAGTAATGCAACCCATTTATATCTAAAAGGCAGAAAATTAATGTGTGTGATACTTGAAGCCAAGCTTTGTCGTCATTGAACTTCAACAGCTTTTCTGTATTAAGTATTTAGGTTAAAGCAACTATTTTCAGCTCATAAACTTATTTCCATCATGTGCAATGGAACTATGAAACATTCATTTAACTGTTGAAAAACACAAGCCACAAATTTAATTCCATACTTTAAAAAATCAAATAGATAAAAATGTGTTGAAAAAAACACAGGCGAAAGCGAGTAGTAAAATATCCTCCACGAAAAAAACAGCAGTAATTACACCTTGCCTGGATAACTTACCCACGGGTCGGTAAGCAATCGACATAATGCTGCAAGACCCTGCGCAGAAAAGTTCGCCTACTAAGTCGCCTACTATAGCGAATATTTTTCTGCGTAGGGTCTTGCAGCATTTGGTTTATGTCGATTGCTTACCGGCGGGCTTAAATTCTTATGCAACATTTCACGTGAACGCGGGCAAAAAGAAACTCAGATTGTATCGGAGACGGCCCGTTATAATCTTATAATAAATGGACCAAATCACCCACGTGATCGGGAACCAATCAATTTAAGGCAGTTGTAAATTATCCGAAAGGTGAATACGAGATATCCCGTTGCCGAATATTGAATATCCTAAACAGTTTTACAACATCAATTACTTTACCTGTCGGTTTATTATAAGCAATTACATTAATATATCGCCTATAAATGTATTTTTATTAATTTTGGTGATTTTTAGTTTACTGTCACGATTTTCATATATTTATAAATGTGTAAATACCTACAATTCTATGTTGGTATTTTGTATTGGTATCTACCTACTTTAAGTGTAAGTTTTAAACAATGGCAACGCAAATCTAATATACACAATATATCACTCGAAATCTGAGAGAAAGCAAAAACAATAAGAAAAAACACGAGATCGGATGCCTGATGATGCCAAGAATAGATTCTTCGGAACGCAATTTTTCTTTCTCCCAAATCTATGCACATTCGTTATCCGTAAGCTGCTGAAACCACCCACTTTCTAAAAACGCCCCACATGCTCATGATGGCTTTTTCGTGATTGCTCCAGACATCATCTATCATTCATGGAATCGTAAGATTTGTATAAAGAAGTGGGGCTTGAGTTAATACTAAGTCCGTATAGCCTTTCTAAAATAGAAATTGATTATACGAGCAAACCAATTTTTCTAAATTTATTTTCTTTATCGTATAGCAAGGCGTTCACTGATAATAAAACAACATACAATTACCCGCACTAAGGCTAATAAAAAAATAACTACACGAATAAAAAAAGATTCTGACAATTAGCTTCCTAATAGACAGAAAAACGTACTTAAAATTTACGACTTATTGTCACGAGTTTACCTATATGTTATAATTATAATTTTTATTATTTACCTACCTGCCTGAATCAAAACAAATGAGCAATTCAATTACGCATTTACCCACCCATGAAAAGCACAGCAAAAAAAGTACTACCAAAAGAGATTGGATCAGAGAATGTGATCTGGGGAAATAGTGTCATTAATCGCATTAATCCCTTTGGCACCAGTGCAGATCTCACCACTCGACATCCGTCAACGTTGACATTTTCTGAATTAGAATGATAGTTTCAATGATTCAGCTAATTTACTTTCTCCTTCCAACAACACAAGTGACGAGGAGGATTAAGATCCATGCTCACTCCTTCTCGTTCCCTAAAAAGAGTATTCGTACAATTTTCACAAAGATGACACAGCCTACACCAAAGGGAAAAGGCAAATTCCTTGGGTCGGTTTATTTCTTCCTTGTCGGATTTTAGCTAAATTTATATTATTTTCAAAAAAACAGCGTATTTTCAGTGCGTTCTAACATTTAAAACTAGGCATAAAGCCAACAAACTCCTCCGCCAGAAACGTGCACATCATAGTACATTATTTACATTTATTCATATTCAACGGACACTAACCGAGAAGTTCCCATGCGATGGTATTAGCAATTTCATTTGATGTGTCATATCTCCAATCCGTCACAAACAACAACAGACTAAAATAATAATACAAGACTCAACGCTTCGCACATTTCAATCAGTCAGAAAGCACTGACGTTCCGTGTTTATTTGTGCTCACCTTTGTCTGAAATATCAAATGAAAACAAATTAATTTATCGAATAATAATTTGACCCCAACGGTAAAACGAAACAAATAACAACACAGTTCAATGCATACCACAAATTAAATGTAGTGAGGACAGACAGTTAAAAGAAATTGTTGTGATTTATATGTATAATTATCATAACTATTTAGTACCTACTGCTCTCATCTCAACATATTTACAAACTCATCAGGTAAAAACTAACTGACTTTTTAATAGTTTATAATCTAAACAGATACCCTTTTACAAATGCTAATTAGTTGGGTAATTGGGTAACTATCTAGCATTAAATTTCCTATGCTCATTTTCTCGTAATGTCTTCATATTGGAAAGATTTCTTTCCTTTGATAAACATCACGGTTGTTTGAACAATTATAATTCTAAGTGGATGTAAATTTACAGAGTTCAAAGCTCGATAAGAATACATTTTATATTCTCATGTTACAGGTATCCGGAAATGAAGCTTTGCGTCTACGGGCAGGCCTGTAGTTTGAACTTATCTAAACTGTTATCTCTAACATGGGAAGGAAAAGCTTCAATCAATGATAATATTAATATTATGATCCATTAATCAAAATCACTAACCATTAAAACAATAAATCCGACTTAGGAATTAGAGATATCAGTTTTTCTTGAAATAACTTAATTTGGTATATTTTCTCAATAAGGGATTTTTACATTTATGATCGCCACTGACTTTTTGGTAAATGGTCTACCATTATTAATTAGTACCGGCTCTTTCAAAATTATGAATTATTAAAGGTTTGTGATTTTAGAATTTAATTTTACTATGAGAAAATACTGCGTAAGCAAGGGGCTGATATTTGCGGAGTATTTGTTTAGGTTTTCTAAATTTTTGTGAGTATATCGCGATGTAACTGGGAAATCCTAATTCATTTTAGGAATCAACCATCACTACTCTCTTCATAAGATAGTAGCATTATTATAAAATAATACCGTCGCAATTTCTCAAGCACTCAGGCGCCAGAATTTATGAATGTTTGCACAATACTAACAATAATAATAATATTGTGAGAACAAGATTTGTAGAAAATCACTCAACTGTATCGACAATAAAGACATCCCTATATGGGAAGATTTCTCCGTATGCAAGTTGTACCGAGGCGATACGGTACCTGAAACAACGCATTAGCAGCATGTTGCGCCGTGTGTTGGGTGTTTTATGTTTCCCGCCAGGCAGTTGCCAGTGGGATGAGACAAGGGACATGAGACATGTTGCGAATCTGATAGAACGGCGGCCATAATGGATTAAATGCAACCCCCTCCCCCTCCTCCTCCGATGCCCGTCAAACCTGCATCCGCCACCTACCGGTAAGGACATAAGAGAATCCGTAAAACTTTAATTGCTATATCTACTCTCGGGCAAAATGACCGTCCGGTTCTCAGTCGTCGGAAAGCGATGTCTATAATTGTATAGAGTTAAATAATATTTGATCGAAACCATCGATTTATACATACATGGTCGATGATCGAAACGTAATAAATATGTGGCTTGCTTCTTAAAAGGTCAATTTAAAGAAACGAAATTTATCAGAACAATTTTTGTGATTTTTCAGAATTCTCAATATTCGAAATGTATCCCGAGAATTCAGAAAGGACATGGCAAAAAATATACTGAAAAACTGCATTAGCTATCAAAAGCGCCTTATATCGCTTTCCAAATATTCAATTACGGATTTTTAAAAAATTATTCAATGTGTTGATTGTGATGAAACTAAACATAAATTGTGGATATTTTGAATCTAAGATTATGGAATTGAATAATTTCCACAAAGACACGCTGCTGACAGCTCGTCGTAATTTACCACAATTTCTCATAAATATTCACGTACCTAACAAAAACAGAGGTTACAGGGGAGCTCTTACTGGCAAGACTAAACTAGCATTATATATTTAATCATTGAAGACAATATTAGCAACTCTCAAACGAAACATGAAGATAATCTTGGTAGTTCTTAGTCTTAAGGCGAAGCTTATGCTAAATCACTATTTTGATTACTCTTTATAACGAATTGGTGTACATTACGAATATCAAAAAATATGCTTAGGATAAATTGAAGGTTTTCCTATTGTTTCGCTTGAGTAGAATACAAATAAAAAAATAAATTACTCAATAAAAAATATAAATGTAAACTACTAAAAAAAATATTTTTTCAATAGAAATGTATGAACGCGTAAAGGAAACAACTTTTAAAAAATACAGTATTATAGCAAAGATTATCTGTGACAGTTTTTTGTGCTTGAAATCGTATGTTTCTAGACCCCGTTTGTCAAGCGATTTTAATGCCTATTTACCTACAATATAAGGTATATTAAGATTATACATATTTTTGGCTTGTAGCTTCCTCTTAAGACAGTTAAATATGATCGAAGGGTACGGGGTCGAATTAGCTCAGTGGTAGAGCAAAGCCCCGGCAAGGCTGATGTCCTGCAGGGTAAAATTCCTAGATGCCAAAACCAACGCGTGGTGATTAACCTTTACAAAATAAATCATAAAACTGTTGTCTAATAATAAACCTAAGAGTATGTATTTCAATGATCGTTCCTCGGGTCCGAAGCTATCTGCGTAGAATGAACAGAGGAAGGTGTACCGTCATAGTAGCTGGTGGCATAGTTCGAGTATCTACCGGAGCAGCGGGCAATCATGCGCGTACAAAACTGCTGAAGAATTCCCGTCCAGGTGAGTTCTGTTTGATTGGAGGACGTAACAGGACTGGCGACCGCGAGGCGGTTGATCGCCCACCGCGGGGATCGTTAACCTTTACACCGGACAAGACAAACGACCTCACAGCAAACTGGCAAATTAAAGACACTATGTCAAAAAGTTAAATGAACAGTACTGACAATTCTTCAATTTAATTAACAATTTTACTGAAAATTATTTTTAGGGAAGAGAAACTTATAATTTAATGTCATCTGCGAAAAAATGATAACTGTAGCCGTATCTTGTATGGTATGTTTCTGCCGCTGAGAGGTTCGTTCTAACCTCTCTTTTTGTTTCATACTTCGTTTGTGAGAAGAAGGGAGAGGTTACAATAAATGGTAAGCCTTTATTCGAGTTGACGCAATGAAAGGGCCTTGTGTCGAGGCGCTTGGAAGATAGTCTTCTTTTAGTAGACTCGGTGCATTTCTTGAACGTGTGTTTGTAATGTTTTATCTACCTACTAGCAAATTAACGATACGAGGCGACCGCGACGTTAGGCCAGTTGGCGGTCGTTGTATAGGCTATTTAAAAAAACCGGTATTAGCCCGCGAAATTTGACATACGTATCTACCACCATAAGTAGACGGTATATTGAATGACATAGCATAAATAAACAAAGCAAACTGTGCTGTGTGAGTTTTTTTTTAATTATGCAAAACCGTTGATATATTTTTTTCAAGTCGGTCAGAACCACACTACTATTTTCAACTTATGCTGCGTATAAACAGGACAAAATTTCCGCGAACCAAGCCACGAATTACGGGAAAGGGACGAAGCAACCGCAAACGGTGCGAAACGCCGCTTGCGGTTGCTTTGTTCCTTTCCCGTAATTCGTGGCTCGACTCGCGGAAATTTTGTCCTGTTTATATGCACCCTCAGATACCCCTACATTGAAAGAATATAACATATGCAAACAGTTGGTGTTGAGAAAAACTCATATGAATGTTTGAGTGTTAAGTTACAGTTTTGAAATTGCAATAATTTTGAATGTATGTGGGTTGGGAAATACAGCTTAAGTGCGCTATAGATGATCAATTTAAACGAAATAACTCAAATTTGTCTAAAAGTGACATACAATAATTGTGATTTAAACCATGAAAATACGACAATAACAAGTGTAACGTTTGTTGCAAACGCTTTCTTATTCTAAAAATTGTTCTTAATATTATGTGTAGATAGATAAATATGTCCGCAAATTATATGAATAATTATGTCATAGGTTATGGGTGATGTATACTCGCGTGATATAATACACTAGTAGTTCTGTGAATAGTAGACTTCGCGTAATGTTGATAGATCGTAACGCCCATGCGCTCTGGCGGAAGAAAGATATACTATGAAACACGGCTACCTTGATAGGGTTGACCGAACACCAAACAAATTTACAGACAGATTAAATGCACAGTGGTCAGTCAAGTCAAAAGAGGACTTTGCTACGCTCAGTAAAATATATAATAATATAGTACTTACATTGCGTAGGTATATAATTTTCTATTGTTGATTTAATGCGGTGGTAGTTGAAGTTGTTAGTACTATGTCCATTAGGTAGGCGACACATTACACTATATAAATCATGGCTTGGTCTATTTCAACATATATTATCATACACTATCAATGGAAATGTATAGTGAACGACATGCTGTAATAAGCCAAGCCACGAAAATATAGGGCGCTTCAGTGTGGTTTGTCACAGGCTTTATGCATTTTTATAAGCAGGGGGAATTTTTCGTACTTGTGTAGTACGTTTTTCAATAAATATAATATGTACCTACAGTTTGGTGATTATTTATAATCTATACGAACGGCCTATAAAATCAATATAAAGCTCTATAGAGGAGATTAAAAAAAAGCTATAAAACGATTCAAATAACATTATTATTGATTCTATCTAGTTTCAAAATGTAGTCTGCTGTAAACAGACAACACTAGACTATTAAGTCAATTGGACATTTTGTCTGGTCGAACCTAATATTTAGCCAGGTCGGCCTCGCTAGAATAATACGAGGCCCCCACCTCCCTCCCCCACCCCAGACGGGCCAATGGGAGGCCGGGACAGGTCGTGCTGAAAGATTGGACCGAGAATTGAATGAGGCGAGTATCGTGCCGAATGCAAAATGTCGCGTGGGTATCTCGCAGAATATATTTGTATATTGCTGAGATCTTCATTTCGGAACATTCGAAAGCGAAACTTTGATGACCAAACGAAAATCACCTACCTATTATGTTTGGTCCTACCGCAGACAGCTACGTTGCAGATTCTCTTTCTGTTCCGTGCTTCGTTTGATCGAAAATACATAATCGTTATAATTTTTTTAATAAATTGCGGTTGGATCTTTTGTTTTAATGGAGGTGGTGGTGTTTGAGCGTGGTGTTTTTTTCTTTCTAACACCATTTATATTATATTTTTAATCATGACAGTAAGGGAGATACAACGATTTCTACGAGATCCTATAAACGGTTCCAAAAAGCTAACAAATTGACTATACAGGTAATAACCGTTTGTTCGCAAAACCGAACACATTAGCCTGAGGATTTAAGAGAAAGGGAGGATCCTACAATCAATCATTAAGTATGCCTAGTTTAGACATATTGTATTAATGCACTAATAAAAAAAAAAAACGATAATATTATGTTATTTTTCAGAAAAGTTTTTAAAAATTCATGTGTAGGTCGCACTGGAATAGAACTTATAGTAGGTACGTAGATACTAGAAACCTAACCAATATTAATAGTTTGGCGACCTCCTTAGAGGAGCTATGAGCTACTTTTCTCTGAACACAAAGGTTGCTGGTTCGAAATGGTCCGACGCTACTCGAAAGGATAAAATCTTACGTGTAGTTAATGGAGTCCTATGTAAACAAAATAGAGTTAATTCGTTAGTTCCTCCTTTGGCCGACTGCACAGATGAGTCTGTAAACCCGTAAATGGTGCTTGCTGCACTGAAAAATGTGGTCGGTAATTATTGCACTCTGTGCTGGCAGGTGTGGCCGTCTTATCCGTCATGGAAAAGAGTCTGCTAAAAGTTAGTGCACATAAACCCAACTTATATGAGTCAACAGCAGACAGGCACCATTCAACACACAACCGTATACTTAAAACAATCAACTTTTGACTCTCGATAATTTCTTTATTATATAATATAATTTATATGTAGATAGTAGATACTTACACGATCTCTCTATAATGAGTAAGCATGACACCATTCACAATATTTCAATGTTCATAAATGATCAACAACCGTAGACTGTGTGATAATTTAATTACATGCCTACTTGCTATCTGCCTTAAACGTGAACCCCACATAATATGATTATCAACAGCCAACAGGTACTTATCATAAAAAAAATGTTCAACTATTTTGACTTGTGATAATTTATTGACTGAGTGGAGCAAATTTCTGTTTTCAATCGACTGATTGCATGTTGTCTGTCTGTAAATTTGTTTGTACGTTTCGTTTCCGATTCACGGTGGTGCCCGTTTTAATGGTTCAGTGAAAAATCTTTTTTTCAATTGTGAAATCGTCTTGTTTATTTGAACTTTCTCACTGGCATTTTTTTCAATATTATAGTACCTACCTGTATGAAGAAAGTTTGAAAAACGAATTTGGATGTTTCTTTTAACAAATCATTGTATAATTCCATATTTGAAATATTTTTTTAAACATATAATAAATATATTATGGTTTATAATTAAGTATGAGGGTATTTAAGTACCTACTTACAAATCTTATGATTTTAGAGGAAATTTTGCTTTTAATTAAATGAGAGGAAACTAGAAACACACTTTTTTGACGCGATGTCTACAGTTTATTACATTAATCACAGTGCACAAAATGGTACACTATTACGGTGGTTGTAATGGATCTATCAAGATGAATTTTCAAATGTTTCTGGTATTTCCTATTAATTTAATTTACTTCCGTAAATTTCATATTTACATATATGGAAGAATTGAGTGGATTTCAGACTTGGAAAAGACGAGAAGTTGAACAGAGGGAAGGTAATTTTAGTAGATAAGGCTTGATAGAAGAAAGGATAGTTGTTTAGAGCGAGGCAATCAATATGTAGTAAATTACCAAAATTTGTAAATAAATGTTTTATGTGAAATTCATATATTTACTTAATTAATCCAAAAATCATTAACATATTAGATTTTTGAATAAGATTATTTAATTAAGTTTGCTTTAATCTTTACACTTAACTTGAGGAACACTTTTAATGGTAATTTTCTCGTTTTGACAACAATCAACTTTGTTGGTTGAGTATCATTATTTATTTGCTTCTGAAATATTATATCGTTCATTTTTATGACGTCTTAAAAATCGTCTTATTAACTGAACGAGCGGTAAAGGAGGCAACCCGAGTTAAATCACTTTTATTTATGTGTCAGACTGTGCATTCTACAATTCTTTTATTTCAAAAAAATACTCTCCACGAAGAGCTCTGGCGTCGTGAAACTTGTACAGCTTTTAAATAGTAATCTAACTGAAAAAAAAATGAGAAAATACCTCATTATAATAATTGATGATGGTTCCAAGAATTTTGTTTCCATTTGAATCAATAATTCACCCTGAAGATTCATTTGATGTATATATACTACTATTAATTCCTACCTATTAAATACTTACAATAATTATACTTGCAAAAAAGGTAATTAAACTATATAATACTGACGAAAGATAATATTATCATTACATCAAATGTTTTTTGTTAAAACTCAAAATTTTTTTTTTTTTTATCATAGAATCGCTGACATACAGTTTTAATTTTTTTTTTTTATATATGTTTATTCAGTTTTTTTATTTTTACATTATTTTCTCTTAATTAGATCCTACAAAACTGATCAATCAGTTTAATTGTAAGAAATCTCTCACTTTTTCTATGTATTAGCTTATAATAATATAATATTTAATTTGAACTTGATACTTATGTTGATCCACAATATTAATAGTTTTTATGTTTGACGGAGGTAGAACAATCTAATTGTCCTTTTTATTTTTGAATAACATGTCTCATTTTTAATATCTTCTGGTAATGAGTTAAATAATTCCGGAATTTTATGTCTTTTTGTTCTATCTCCGTATACATTTTGCGATATTTTAATAATGAACATTTGTGCTTCTCTATGCCTAGTAGGGTAGTTATGGTTTACAGGTTTTTTGAATTCTGTGTTCCAGAATTCATCTAGCGTTAGTTGGTAATCTATCCTACTATGTATAGAGAGCACATTACACAAAGAAAATATTTTTTTATAATCGCCTTCACATAATTGTATTTTTTTTTTGCCTGATATCAATTTTAGGAAACGGATTTGTAATTGTTCTATTTTATTTAAGTACGTTTTATATGTTAATCCGTAACTATTTACTCCGTATCCTATAATTGATTCCGCTAATGCATTATATATACAGTATAATATATTTTTATTAACAAAGTTTTTTAGGTGATAAAATTTCCCTAATATGGATCTTAATCTATTACATACAATTTCAATGTGATTTGACCAGTTAAAATTGACATCTATTGTAAGACCAAGGTATGTATATTGGTAAACTTTTTCTATGTTTGGGCATTTACATGGCAGAGCTTGGTTTTTTGTGTGAAAACAATCGTATGAATGACTTTTTATATGCAGTTCTTTATCCTGACAACTTGCATATGGAGAGTGTATAAGCATATATTTTGTTTTTTTTTTGCGTTAATAATAATTCCATTGTCGTGGGACCATTTAATTATGTTATTTAGGTCTGTTTGTAAAAATTCCTCAATTTTCTGTAGATTTCTGTCAGCACATATGATGCAAGTATCATCTGCAAACATGTAACATTTACAACGTTTTATTACGTTAGGTAAACTGTTTACTTGCATTATATAACACGTAGGTCCCGATATCGACCCTGTTGCTACTCCAGTGTCTGTTAACATTTCATCACTGAAAATTCCGTCAATTTTAACTTTAATTTTTCTATTTAACAGATAATTTTTTAAAAATAAAATTAAATTTAAAATTTTTTAAATTTAAAAATAAAACAGGGGAAACGATATAGTGTTTATAGTATAGAATAATAAAAATCTAAGAATGTTACTGACACTTTTGACATCATTACTGATTTTTTATTTGAAATTTAACATATTAAGGCCCAGTTGATTCGCAAAAATTCAAATGTATATATATATTTATTTTTTTGTTTTAAAGATTCATTTTTGTGACAAAAATTAAAATAACGTCTTAACGGCTCTTTGTAACTCGATATTAAAATTCCTTTCAAGGCCATAATTTACCTGCTAAATCTTGAAAGTTGCTATAGGTAGGTATGGTTATTATACTTAACTAATATACTATTTCTTACCTAGGGCAACATTGATTTTTGTCTTTTCCCGACTCTGGTAGAATTGCTAGAGAAAAATAATGATCGAATGCTTCACGAGCAAAAATATGCAAATAAATGCCCTACATTTGTTATACTAAACACACAATGGCATCTGACAGGTTACAGGTAGGTACCGACCAACTATCTATCTAGGTGAAATCTGAAATCACATTCAACTGCTCTGAAAAAATATTCCAATTGCGATGGCTCGGCTAGACGCGGTCTTCATTATTGGCGGGAGTTCACTGGCAATAATTATTGAGATTGTCACGCCATCGTTTGCGCCTATTCAAATGTTAATCTAATGGCGGTTGAACGAATAAATAAATCTTCGTCTCCACAAATCGGCGGTGGTGTATTTAATCATTAAAAATAGTGTGAATAACAAAATATATTTTAAAACAAGTTGATTAGTATCTAAGGTGGTTAGGTTCCTACTTATAAAACAGGTAATTAAACTATGATAATAATAGCATCATTAAAAGGTAATAGCATCATTACATAAAAGTCTTTTTTCTTATGTTAAACACAATATACTTATTTACTATAGCAATATCACTAATTTTCAGGAGAAACGAAATAGTGTTTATAGTACAGAATAATAAAAACACTATTGACACTTGATTTTCGATTTGAAATTTAACATAATTCGCAGAAATTCAAATGTTACTTTGTCATCAAATGATCACTCAGTGCCATTTTTTTGTTGTTGTTGAAAGTTGAAAGATTCACGTTATTCTAAGTCCGTTTCAGTCTTTGAACAGATTTTTTTCAACAGAAGAGTACACGTATATTTTTGTAGCTTTTCAAATTATTACAGTTTGTTATAAAACTGAAACGCACCTAAAATCGGCGCTTATCGGGGACTTTTCAAATGTAAAAAAAAAAAATTAGCAATTCGTTATATTGGAATCTTAAGCCAACAACCGAACTTTTTTCAACTGCAATCATATAATGATATCAAAATATTGTGAAAAGACAAAAAAAAAATCATTGCTTTCACTTTCGATATCCAAAATGCCTTAACAATTGATACAACTAATAATTTTTATTTTATTTTAACATACGCTTAACCTTTGGTGTAAGACGAAAATAAAATATCTATGTAGTTAGTTTATTTGGTAAGTAAGAATCTAGGTACCTTTCACAGAATCACGAAATGCCAATTATCTTAAACTAATCGATAATCGTGAGCTATGTGGTGTGTATTTACCTACTAAAAATATAGCAACGAATGTTTTCATAGTAATCTACCTAACAAATAAAATTACCTAGTTACCTATACATGACCCGGAAACAGTTACAAATAAAAACTTCTGTACAACCAGATATCTAAAAGTATCCGGCGAAAATAATTAGTATTGCCATTAGAGAATTCTGAAAGACAGAAGTAGAGTTTATGCTGTTTCATTTAGTGTCGCTGAGCTAATAATGGTGATAATAATTAAAAATATCAATAAAATAACTGCTTTTAAATTTAAATATTTGGAAGACCAAATTATTAACCGCTAAGAATCAAGCTAATATCTAATGGTATTCTTACAGCACTCGAATATGAATAAGAATATAATAATACTCAACATTTGAATATGAAAAGGCTGTGAGTTTCTTATTTTTAAATAGATGTCAATAAATATAGCTATTCTCCCGCAAGGGTAAGCAGAGGGCGGACCACCAAACAACACTCTCTTGGAACGCACTTCTTGCCACAATCACATCCATTAAATATTCCACTAGAAGACTTATAATATCATTTCTTATTAAATACTCTAAAAATAAACACATTGGAAGACAGGCGTAAAATAAACGACTTAACTTTTTTTATTCAAGATTCTAAATTCGACTGTTGCGAACTTCTGCAACTCATAAACTTACGAATACCTACAATAACAACACGACAAAATACACTATTCCACTGCAACACACTTAAGCGCAATTACATTGCGAACAACGATTTCACACTATGGGAAACCAATACTTAGGTGATGTCGATATATTTAATATTAATTTTGCGAATTTTGTGGATTACGTAAAATACTTTTTCAACACTATTCCTAAATGGAAGTTATATTTTTGTAAACCAGTCAAATCGCTGTATTTTTTAATTTATGTTCTTGTTATTTTTAATTTTGTTTCTTGCATATATTATTTTTTAATGTAATTTTATTTTATATTATTTCTTTCTCATGTTTCAAAACTGTGTCATTAAAATTGTACCACCTACATGTAAAAGCCCTCTGGGCGTTAAATAAATAAATAAATATATGATTTAAAACATATCTACTGTTCTGTTATTTCGACTTTTGACATGCCTCCACACAAAAAATCTATTCCATTGATCATACCACGTCTTTCACGAGCGTCACCGACTCCATCTAAATTTTTCACCTTGATCATTACGCTTAGTTACACCAGCCTAGCAATCTTTCCGAATCTCCGAATTGTAATCTTAGAGTAACAATATAAAGAGATCACACTAAATATTGGTTAAAATCGTTGACACGCTTCCAAAATATAGCTCATTCTTTACGCTCGGTTCTATGAACATATGATTGTAGATTGTAATACAGTGATACCTACGTGGTTTTATCCAGGGCCGGCCCTGAGCCACAAGGCGCCTGGGGCGAGTAAAATTTTGGCGCCCCTTTTCAAAACCAGAAGACGCATAGGTAGGTGATCACTGTAATCAATATTATTCGAATTTGTATTTAGATGATGTGTTTGGACTGTTAGCTTTTAGGTATTATCGACGCATTGCCAATTCGGCGCTTGGAGCGGACTGCTCTAATTGCGCCCGTATAGGGCTAGCCCTGGTTTAATCACCCATATTACGCCTGTTTTATTATGATTTTTTTAATATTTTTAGAATGGCTGAATGAATACCAAATTCCTATAGGTTTAATCATTGACCCTTTACAATAATATTATTATTTCTTTTATTACACTATGTAATGTAATTAATGAACATTTTTATGTAAAAGCCCGACGGGCGTAAATGAATAAAGAAATAAATTAGAGAATAAAAAACAAAATTTTATTGACCTTATGACATCTTGAAATGTTATCAACTTATTGTGGAATTATAAAGTACCGTTTGTGCGTGAAAAATGATGTATTATTCTTGAAAAACGGAAAAAGCGTAGTAATGTTCCTGTCGTAAGCCAAAAGAAAATAGTAAAAAAATTGATAATAAATATATAAACATAAAAAAATTGAATGCGCCACCTGCAATCATCGCGGGTTAAGATTTTGTTGTGTTTTTTTCTCATATAGTATAGCCTCAATGAAAACGTATACGGATTTTGAAACAATAAAAATAAATCACTCCGCCATATAATATAATAACAATATCATGTAGATTGGCAAAAGTTATTACAAAATTAGAATAATTCATAAAATTTGTCAAGTTATGTTATTATACAAATACTGTGAAACAACAGGTAGTAACAGAACTTGAATAAAACTTTCACAGAACTAGAACTTTAAAATTCTGTGAAACAAGCGTCCTTATTTTTTAGGAGATTAGGGTTGGCAATGATATGCTTTACAATTTAACTATGAATCTCTTGGGACGGTTTTATTTATTACACATAGGTACAGCACATAGCATAGGTAAAATAAAAAAATCACATCCAACCAGACGCTAACCAAGCATTTATAATATTTAGTACCTTCTAGAAGCCGTATCCCTAATAAATTATGTTATTTCCCCCGATGAATATTTGATTCGTGACTCCGCGATGGGGAAGTTTACCGAAGGCCTAGTGCCAGGAGGGGGGAAGAAAAACTCTATTACATTAAAATGGTGTTCCATTGGGAACAAAAATAATAAAATAACGAGATATTTATAATAAATTAGGTTCCCTGAATTGGTCATGCTGTTACGCTTGACGGTATAAGGAATCAGTGGTTAACGGGTACCTACCGTTTAAATGTTTAAAAAAATCTAAATGATGCTAATGGTCGATTTGATAATATTAAAATCCCGACTGTATTTTTCTGGGGATCAAGGAAGTGGGGAGGGAAAGGAGATCGGGCGGAGCAAGTTGGAAAGTAAGTACCTGGCTATTCAAATCGGGTCGCCATACAAGGCTAGTCATTTAAAGCAATTTTTCGTTTCTGAATAATTGTGGTCTCTCAAAAGGGCGATACTGACAGTTCATACCGTTCTGTCCGTGATAAATATGTTTTATTGATCATAAATTACTAAAAATACTGCTCAAATAATATATTATGTGTGTATGTAATGGTTGAACTAGCTCACCAACTTTAACGGCGTTTAATGCACGTGATTAAATAAGTTCAAAGCAGCTAAGTTAGTGCCTACCTAAATGTGAACACACCCCTCCCCTCTTCTCCCGCACTCCGCACACCGTGAGAATATCAATGTAAAAGAAAAACTCGTAACTATTAATTAAGCCAGATACGGCACGCTTAGCTTCCGCAAGTGTGTCGCCAGGAAGGAAATTTTCTCCAAACGCATTATAAATAGGGAAATGGATTATATTTTTAAAATTGTGTGCGCAACATTATCGCGAATCGCGACCGGCAAATTGATAACCTCTCTCGCAGCAAGGGGGAGCTTTCTCGTGGCAGTTGCAAGTTGCAATTAAAGAGATACCACTTATAGCTCCGTTGGAACCTCTCCCTCCTTCTCAATAACGACGCATGTATCAAAAAAGGATGTTGCATTGGATCTCTCGGCGGCAGCCATACCGGGGATTTGTATGGCTAAAGTACGATCGGAAAAAACGTTTTATATGGCCAGTCACAGGGAAAACTTCATTACGTCAAAATATTGTGTACCTAGTAGGTTCTCATACGATAATAATATTAGGTATTATCATAGGTTCTATTCTCATAAGTTAGGTACTTTACTCATAAGTTGAAAATAAAACAGGGGATCGGTAAAAAGAAGGAATTAAAAATGGATTATTTTAACAGAAAATTATAAGAATTATAGAAAACAACTAAAACGAAGTTTGGGGTAAACCTACGCCTTTTTATGAAAAAAAATCATCTTAACTGTACCTAAAGGCTTACATTGTTTTTTTATAGTTACCCGCAGATATTAATTTATAATCTGCTCAGTATAATAGGATTGTGTGTACTATCTAATCGTAATTTAATTTAGAAATATAACAAAATACATATTTTTTTAATCTGATAAGGTACCCAGGTAAGTAGTGGGTACACAAACGAACGATTACAGTGACGTCACTGTAAATGTTTCCTAGTGGCTAGAGGATGGTGACGAAAAATATTAAGGACGGGTTGTTTCGGAGAATCTGAACAATTCATCAAATTTCAACGTTCATTTTCAAGTTCTGTGAAAGATTTTTCAAGTTCTGTTTTTATTTCAGTTTTGTCAAGCAACTAGCCTACAATGATATAAAAACAGAACTTGAATAAGTCTTTCACAGAACCCGAAAATGAACGTTGAAATTTGATGAATTGTTCAAATTCTCCGAAACAACCCGTCCTAACACTATTACCGGGTAATCAGTTCGGCCTGATTTCATGAAGGTAAGGACGGGTTGCTTCACAGAGTTTGAACAATTTATCAAATTTCAAAGTTGATTTTCAAAGGTTCTATTCAAGTTCTTTCATCATTTCAGTTTTGTGAAACAACTGGCCAATAATGATATAATAACAAAACTTGAATAGAACCTTCACAGAACTTGAAAATCAACTTTGAAATTTGATGAATTGTTCAAATTCTGCGAAACAACCCGTTCTAAGTGGATTTCCGTGATAATTTATTTCAATCTGACTCTTCTGGTACTATTTTTTTAAATTGGAAAAAACAGCACAATGCAGGGCCTAATTGATTTTTCGTATCACGGAAGACTTAATTTGTAGTAAATGAGAAGTCGCAGAAAACAGTCGGTTAGTACGATAATTTATTGGCGAAATTGATTAAAATTTTATGGCGCGCTGCAGAAATGTTTGCAAAACTTTCAATTCGCTTTAACATTTTAGAAACATTGGTATTTTGTAATTTGGTAAATTGAATTACATGTATTTTGTGCAAAACATGTAAGTAAGTTTTTCGTTTTATATTATTCCCTCAAGGTTATTATTATTGGCTTATATCGCAATTTAATGCATACATAGGTAGGTAATAATCATGGAACTGAACAAATTTAACTACATACTTTTATTATAAATTATAACAAATTCAAATATTATATAAACTTATATTCCACTTATCGAGGTACCAAAACAATATCATTAGTATTCCTACAGGAAACAGTGTATACACGAGCTTTTGAATATAAAAAAAAACAATATTTTGACACCTGCCGCTCGGCAGGTTGTTTCGCAGATTTCATTGTCAAAGCCCTAAAAATATATAAAGTTTTTAAAATGTTAAGAGCAACTTACCCAAAAGTAATTTTGAATTAATCCATACAATATTCTTGTCACTTTGCACAAAAATTCACAATACACAAGATAAAACACGAAACAATCCCGACACTGCCACAATCCGCAACCGAATTCCAACAACGCCGCGAGAAACTGAAACAAAACACGTTGTCAACAAGGAGGCTTTTGGTTGCTAAGCTTTCTTCCACCACTTTTGAATTTATTCAGCCAAGCTTATAGCGCCGAATACAGTAAAAAGTTCATATACCGACCTATGATATAAGTCTGTATTCATACTGCTGTTTCATTTTTTTGGTTCTGAAAGTTATTTTACAAGCCATGATTTCATCTGCGTGCGCGGTGCAGACAACGCCTAATTCTTTAAAATTTCGATAGATGCCGCGGTACCGCTCACTAGCGTTCAACCAAACCACTCACCATATAAACCAATCAACAAACAGTTCAACTCCAATGCCTCTAATACCTATGAAAAAGTTGTCCAGTCTTCCACACAGATGGCAATCTTTATTATTTAGATAGAGATAATTTTAGTAATAAATGCTCCAGACACGGAACACACTCAATATTTTCCATCTCCAGCGTTTTTCGTAAAATGTAATGTCTAAACAAATGATGATGTAATTAAGAAACAGCGATAATTTATTTGTCGACATATTACTAAAATGAATTTATTATTTTTTATTACTCGATTACTCAACAATAATAAATTATTTATGAAATTTCTTTGTCCCGTGGATAGATCCTTTTTCAAATTCTATTTTAAGGATCAATATTGCGTGAACATATTTAGATCCTTGGAGGTTGTAGTATTTATGCCATTTATGGCCACCGAACGTGTAATTCATTTAGCCTCTCGTTTTGCCGTGAATAACATTTTTCGAGAAATTCGAGAATGTAATATTGTGTTTTCGTTTTTGGTGTTTTGAGAGCTGTCATCGAGCATCGATTGCAGTGAATTAATACGAAAACATATTGGAGAACAACTCCAGAGTTCTCCATTTTAATGGAAATTAAATTAGAACGTGGTGTTTTTCTGTTGTATCTTCTTATTCATTATTATAACTAATTTGTTTTCTCGGCGGGGAGGAGGAGAATGGTTTTTAGCAATCATCAGATTTGCACAGTTTAATAAGTGAGTACCTACATTCTGCATTTTTCACCTTGACCTTATTTATTGTTTGCAAAACCTTTGAATCGGTACTTGTTTGTTTACGACTGGCTAAGTTATTTCCTCTTCCTACCTCAATCCTACACTATATTACGCCTTGGACACAGTACGAACGTACGTGCGTTTTTTCATGTAAAAAATCAACAGTATACTCGACCACAACGGTAAATTATTGGACGTTAGTATCTTTTCATATTTGTAACTGCTGTGTTTTTATAGTTAAAAATATGCATTGTTCATGTAACGAGAAAAACATGAGCTGAAGATAAAAAAATATTTCGGTATTCAGTACTCACACTAAAAAAATGTTCTAAATTTCTCAGAGCATCTCATTCGAATTTATCAGCATTTCCAGGATCCAATTGCTAACTCAGTTTACCCGATATTTTTGCTGATATAGTTAACAACTTTGTAAACAATGAAGGATTGGTGGAGAAAGATTCGCTACATCTCTTTGACTGTATTGCAGGCCAGGATTATTATTTATTTGCCCCTTATATTCTCTTATCTAAAATAATATGTAAACTTAGTAAGGTATGGTTAATGTTTGCAAGAAATTAAAAGTAAGCAGCATGTGGTAAAATAAATTTATTTTAGTTCCAGGATGTGGTTCAACGTGAAGGCAGCCACGTGCCTTTGTCGTCAAGTGAATCCACTGGTAAAATGGGGGCAAGCTGGCCGGTCCCTCCTCGTGTATCAGCCGTCTTCCCACTCTGGTGGCCAGGGTCAATGCCCTCACAGGGAGCTTCACACTTTCTTCTTTCCTAACCAGAGAAACTCCCTGTTTTCTAAAGCTTGCTACACTCTTCTGGCCGCCACCGCTTTTGGAGTCCTGGTTGACTTCAAACGGTATGGACTTGATAACATTAATTAAATAAACATAATATTTTCTACAGAATGACACTTTAATTAAATAAACATAATATTTTCTATAGAATGACACTTTAATTAAATAAACATAATATTTTCTATAGAATGACACTGTAATTCAATTAACATAATATTTTCTGTGGAATGACACTTTAAAATAAACATAATATTTTCTATAGGATGACAGCCATTATTGAGATGTTGGGTGTCTTCAGGAAAAGTGAAGATCACTATACAAGTTAATAAAAATTAGTTTATGTTTCCATTTGATACTTGTGTTGGTTAGTGATCATCCCAATGTTTCCAGGTTGAAGGATAAGTTGCTCCCGTTGGTGAATGCTGAAGCACAGCAAGATAAAGAGATCCAGAACACTCCTGATGATGAGGCGACTGCTGCAGCTAAAGCCTTGGAAGCCGAAGAAGCTAAGAAAAAGAAACATCGCAAGGAAAAAGTTGGTTTCCGCGACAGAAAGGCTAGTATTCCTCTGAGGGTCTATTATATATTCTAATGATACTATGATTATTAAATTAAATATTCAAATGATTAAGTAGTTCTGGAGGGAAATAACAATTCTATAAACAGTACTGGTACCATAGTTTATTTTTTAAATTAATATGTAACTGTTCAAAATCAGTAGGGGGTGTGTGATATTGCATAACTATTTGATTTAGGAAAAATAATCAAATTCTTTTACAGGCCAAATCTTAATTGTGATGTGTGAATCGCATGATCATATTATTTCACTTACGAAAATTAAATGGATTTATCAAACAATTGGATATCTGAAGTTTTGTGAAGCGCAGGTTATCTCGATTTTGGTTCAATTAGATTATTTAAATAGAAACTTACAAACCAAATTAAGTTAAAAACTAATTTTGATTTCTCAACTAGCTGATGATCAATATTGGGCCTTCAATAAGAACAGATTTTTATGTGCTTTCGTAAAGTTCCTAGCTCTTTTATTAAAAAACCATAAAAAATGTAACCATTTTGAGATTATCCCAATGTGTTATGGTTGATGTTGGTTACATACATACTGGAAAATTATGAAGATTTCTCTAGCGCACATGATGATAATTATTATTAATGAGTAATTATCATGACTGCAGATTATAGAGTACGAAAACAGAATGCGTTCATACTCTACGCCAGACAAAATATTTCGATATTTTGCAACAATCAAGATGTCAAATGATGCAAATCCGAATGAAGTCTACATGACACCCGACGATTTCCTCCGCGCTATTACTCCAGGAATGAAACAACCCGATGGTAAAACTGTTTGTTTGCTAAACTGTTAAACTAACCTACATGCAACTAACCTCACCTGGCTAGCTGTCTGTATCATTTGTTGTATTTTTAGCACAAAATACGCCATTCAGGCAAAAGTCACCAAACAACAACAATATTAGAAAAAAATTTTAACATTTAAATATTTAAATTTACATATCTCAAAACTTGCGCATGTGGGTTGATGACATTTGCCTAATTGGCGATGGTGTATGTATGATATTTATATATGATATTATTATTTTATTGTAAAAATAAGTGTGCTTTTCAGACCAGCTCAGATTTTCCTGCTCCAAATCAATAACATTATTAAAACATGTTTTTTGCTTTAAATGATTTATAATATCATTACAAACAATATGAAGGGGTTTTAGGAATATAATACATATTGTACAAAATCTGGAAACACATTACATGAATCATTGTAGATCAAAATCTCTACTGTTAACCAAGGTGCAGGGAATGAACAATCCATGCTTTAAACCATGCTTTACATTTATCTATGCATAAAGTATTCATATTTCAGTTTAATCAAATATGTAATCCAGTTAAAATCAATCTTTTTAACCGGAGAACCGATTTATCAGTTCAAATTTCAAATTTTTTTCTCAGGTTGAAAGTGGTAGGATACATACAGCTTGATAGGGTTTACTATGCAGTAGGCGGCATTGCAAACCACTTATATTTTTTAAAACAAAAATAAAATAAAAAAAATCACAAAAGCAAAGTTCGCAGGTGAAAATTTTACACATCCAAGGCAAAATCAATAAATGCCATTGATTTTTATCATTCTAAAATATTTAAAAAATATGCAACTATACAATTTTAAGTAGCTTATTTAAAATGGACGAAGATTTGCCGTAAAACCATTTACATAAATACAAAGATGCGTTATGTTCATACTAATCTAACAAAAAATATGGCACATTCCTGTTTCTAGATTGAAATTGAATAACGAAACGCATAAGAAAAGAATAGCCACAACGAATATGTGAATAATGAAATGGATACAAATAACATCATTCATAGCTAAATGCAACAGAACGCATTAGAAAGAGATATACAGAGAATATGTGTACGGGTGAAACAGTTATATTACTATGAATGCCCCTCGTTTCTATACGCGTTCCTTGTGACACCAGTTGCGAGTTTAAGCGGCCCACTGACACGTGGCCCACGGGTGAAAGACTAGCATTTTTGTATGTCATGCTCAGACTGCTCACCGCGAACATGCTCGCACATCAGTTGGCCACTCTTCCCCTACTTCTCGACGAACAAACGAGCGAGCAGAGTAGTAGAATATGACTTACGAACTGTCACTAGGTTGTCCTTCATACACTTGTGTGTTTTTGTGTTTAACGTTTTCGGGTAGCAAAAAGCTTTGTGAATAATTGTATTTATTGAAATAATAAGTGTTTTTTTTAGTACATGGGATTGGAAAGAAACTCCATCAGATTTGGTTTACGCTCGAGAATGATTTGTGCACATCTCAAAAGTACAGGAATGCATTTTTTTTACAAAAAAGTGCCTACAGCGACATGTTTGTGGCATTCAGTGACAGCTTGTCTGACCGATGGTCTTATGTGCGATACTAAACGCAATAAATCACAAGTTTGGCCACTGGACCTAGTTCAGTGAATCCACACGCGTTGGGTCAGTAAACTATCTTACCTTTTAATTCATCTAAGCGTGACATCCTTTCGCATTTTGTAATACAGATTTTGAAAATCTAAAATAAAATAAAAAATTTTATCATAGCATCCGGAAATCCAATCGATTTCTATTTCATAAGAAATATCAAAGCTCTCTTCTGGTACTTATAAGTTTTCTGAAACGTAATTTGGAAACCAAAATCCATTCAAAATATCAATTTATAATTCACACAAAACGCCACAAACGAAGATCAGAAAGTTAAACAAAAGATAGTCAAGGAAAAATTTGATATTTTATAAAACGGAAACCCTTCAAATGCATCTATAGATCCCTATAAGAGCTGCGCTGCGAAGGGCAAAATTTTTCTGCAATTAAGTCTTTTTAACAATATAAATATGTATAAAGAAAAAAGCGTTATTTTGAGCGGGTGATTCAAAACTATTAAACAAGATTAAGGACGGGTTGTTTCACAAAATTTGAACAATTCATCAAATTTCAAAGTTGATTTTCAAGTTCTTTGAATGTTCTATTCAAGTTCTGTTATTGTATCATTATTGACCAGTTGTTTCTTAATACTGAAAGTATAACAGAACTTAAATAGAACCATTACAGAGGTTGAAAATTAACTTTTAAATTTGATGAATTGTTCAAATTCTGTGAAATAACCCGTCCTTAAGTTTTTAACAAAACTTTTACAAGAGCGAACAGAAAATATTGAACATTTTTTAATATTTTATTTAATCAAGTAAGCCGTATGAAATGGGCCATTAGTAGTGTAATCTCTCTCTGGTTGCTCCTCACTGGTGTGATATATATATATTATTTGTTAAATATATTACTCTCTATAAAATATTAATTTACTCCACTATGTACACATATGTTTCTGTAAAAATATCTATCACCGAAAATTGAAGTCATTTTTCAATTACACCAGATTCACGAAACAGTTCTCACAATAATTAGCAGTAATGACTATGTCATTAGTAATTAATTGAACTTTATTCGATTTGTGATTAAAAACAAATTACGTTGCATGTAAATGTGTGACAAGAGCATTAGAAAATAAACATGGTATTAAATGACCTCACTTAACTCAATCAAGGTTGTTATTGCCTAGAAGAAAAGGTTTAAATATCAATAATAATATGTAATTATTAGTAGTTCACGGTGTGTCTTATAGTTATTATAAATATTTTAACAGTTGTCATTGCCAAGATTACTAACAGAATGGTTTAACCATTGGCTATTGTATGAATAAATTGCATAATGGTCAGTGGAATAACAACCACCAAGGAGGCCGGGCCTCGACTTTCAAAATATTCATTTATTGTATCGCTTTGCTGAGTTTGTTGCCACACCACTGAAAATAATATATATTGCATTTCATATAATATTATGTAAAAATATCTGTATTGCACTATAATAACTTGAACCTTTTTCTCCTTGCATGCTTATCCCTGGCTGTTTGACTAACATGTGAAATCCCCTTGGGCGCTCACTGTTCCTTTGGTGATATTGTCTTGCGGTGTTGGTGGGCGTAGATAATAGAGTATGAGAACCGAATGAGACACTTTTCCACACCTGACAAGGTGTTCCGGTACTTTGCCACTCTCCAGGCACAGCATCATGAGCAACACGAGGTGTTCATGACACCTGATGATTTCCTAAGATCTATGACTCCTGGGGTTAAGCAACCCGATGGTAAATATTCTATTAAGATAGTGCTATTGTGTTGTGCTTATTTACTTTATTCAATATTATGATTTCACCAATATTTATTTTTTTTATTGCTTTTTATTTAACAGTGCATAATATTGATGTTTAGTTCTCAAATTTTTCAATGAAAATACATAGTAAACTTTGAAAGGTATATCAAATCCTTAAGCCTAAGACACATTACACTATACGCATCAACGCTTATTTGGAAGTGGCCTCTGCAGATTATATGTTGAGGTGTCACATTACTCTATTATAATATTCCTCAGTCAGATCAATTTGGGAACTGCCGCGCAATATTATTTCTTTGTATGGGATCAGTCACCTTGACAGATGACAGTCGCGTGATCACGTCGCTCCATAAATTAATCTGACCGCCTGTCGCATCTTTTTTAAATATCGCCTGGCTAGCAGATCAGGGCGTTTCATCGTCGCCATGCCCACACTTATAACACATCATCTGTCAGGTGTGACAGGTCTGTATGGGATTGTATGGCAAGTGATATGGTGTTATATAAAACGCTTTGATGCGTATAGCTTAATGTGTCTCCACCCTTATGTTTGTGTGATTTAGTGGTACACATTTATTTTGGCATGTACATATTGTAATATAATAATCTGCATTAAACTATGTACCAACATACTGTTTATGATGATGATAGTAAGTCATTTGGTTGTGATGAAAATTCATTCTTACCTGTTTCTGATCTTCATTTTGTTGATTCAGTTTATTGTTTTATCTGACGATTATACAGTTGAATCTCACTAATCCAGCACTATTTGAGTTCAGACAACGTTTTTGACTTTAGGTTTGAGTGTGACAAAAAAATTGTTGATATTAAGACATTGTTTTCGTATACAATAGAAGAACTTTTTTTTACCACTTCCCATAATCTTCCTCAGGCTAATTTGTTCGGTCAAATAGCTTTTTCCCGTAGAGTCAATTTGTTCACTTTTCGGAACAGCTTAAATGGTCTCATAGAAATCGTTGTCTCCCTTACCGTCATAGTTCGAAATATGAACTAAACGGTGTTAGAAAGAGAAAACACCTAGCTTTATATTTAAATATAGAAGTTAACCACAGAATCATTAAGATGTACACCTCTATGAAACCAAAGGTTATGATCGCGATTTGAGAAAAATTTGTGAAGTGAATTTAAAAAAAAATAAATTATATGACTGAAACGTGACTATGACTATAACGACTGAAAACTGAAGTGGCTACAATTTTTATAATAAAATATGTGAATTTTTTGATTATCACTAATTTTAATTCAGTGTTTAGATGAAAAAATGTAAGGTGAGCCATTTGATTTCAAAATTTTTATATTAAATTAAATATACGATTATTTCTAATACTAAAGTTTTCAGATACATTCATAAATAACCAATTTATTTGGACTTTATTGAGAAGCGGAAATACACTTAAATTCTGAGACTTTCTGACAGC
Source organism: Hesperophylax magnus (assembly GCA_026573805.1). Taxonomy (NCBI): domain Eukaryota; kingdom Metazoa; phylum Arthropoda; class Insecta; order Trichoptera; family Limnephilidae; genus Hesperophylax; species Hesperophylax magnus. The sequence continues at coordinate 13,182,596 of JAIUSX010000002.1, forward strand.
ATCTTTAAGAAATATAACGACCAATATGACATAGGCCTGAAGGGTTAAACAATTTAACAATTCATGTCTTTAGGAAATTCTTACAAAGTATTTTTAATTTTCAAAACATTGTATTATTCCGGGAACATCAGATTTTGTATATATATATATATATATACGTAGATAGAACTGTATTAGTGAGACTACTGTCTTCATATCTTCAAAAAATTATTTTTTTCTCTATCTTTTTGGCATCAAATACCTAGTCGTTACTATATTTTCTCATTTATTTTGCCTTCTCTGTGTAATATTATTTTGAAATTGGAAGAAATTTATTAATGATTTTTTTCCCCCATAGGACTTGGTCTCGATCAATACAGGCGCCACGATCCAAAGGTAAGATTAATTCATTGCATTCCATACTCAAAGCACTTGATGTTACCTCATTATGCCTGTAGGTGTTTGGAAAGGAGAGTTTGGGGTAAGGGAGAGACAATTCAATTCAAGGCTAATTCTTTCTAAAGTAAATGTCCTCACTATAACCGAGCACAACTAGAACATAATTTTGCCTATCAACCTCACCTTCCCCATATTCTAAATATTCATATCTGTCTGTGGGCATGAAAATATTGGTTCTTTGTTATTTCTTTATTGTGCATACAAAAAATATTAGTTTTCTGTTATTATTTCTTTATCGTGTTCACAAATATTTATTAATATGTGTGTACGTAATACGTATTTATTAAATTCTAAGGTCCAGACTTTGACTTAAGTCGTGGTGAATGATTGTTTTAGACAGTGGAGGGATAATTATTTTATTATCCTAATATGTAATTATTATTATGTGAAAACCTTCCGAATTCTTTTTTTGTTTATGAATATGTATTTCCCCCCTTCACTATTTAAAATATATAAATGTATATCGTTTACATATTTATCCTTCACTATTTAAAATATGTAATTGTATATCGTTTACATATTTACCCTTCGCTATTTAAAATATATAAAAATGTATATCGTTTGCATATTTACCCTTCACTATTTAAAATATATAAATGTATATTGTTTACATATTTACCCTTCACTATTTAAAATATATAAATGTATAAACCTATCTGCTCCCTCATTGTATGTATTACTAAAATATTCTTCCACCACAAATGTGTTAAATTTCCCTATATTGAAAAGACGCCAGTTGCACTGTCTGTTTCACTGGATTATGAGCATGGTCTGCTCAGTCAAACATTAAATATATTAGTGTTGTTTGTTTGCCACGAATACTTTACCTGACTCTGCCACTGCCACCGGCACTGCTGTTCTGTATGTTCTGTTTTCTTCCGTTCTGTATACTGTTTGATTCCAACTATATTTGTTTGTCTCTTGTCTCTTTACAGAATCTCAACGAGGTACTCAAATCTCTATCTATCCTTAAGCACATTTTTCCTTTCATGTATTTCAAGCTCATTTTCCTGCACTTTTTCGCAATATTCTTTGCCGCTTTGTTTATTTGCCGACATCTTCATGCATTGGATTTATCAAATTATAATTTTGATTTGCATGATAGGTACAGATTTAAAAAAAAGTCACTATAAGTCTTCTTTGATGGTAGCATAATAAATTTGTGAAAAAAATAATGAAAATTTATAAAACTGCAATAGTTCTATTGAATAATAAGTTGGAGTAACATTTTACCTAGTCCTCCGGTAATCGTTTATAGAAATATATTATTTTATGGCAACATTTATTATTCTGCTTAAACAACCCAAAAAATTACATACATATTTATTATCAATGTAAACAATTCCAATAGAATATTTCTGACCATTTCATACTGAAGATCTTATTGAGATTAAATTTTTTTTATTAAAGGTAAACATATGTTTACAAGACAGGGTTTTGTACAAAGCACAAAGGATAACAAATTATCATAGAAAAATTATTAGCCTGAAACACAAATATAAATTGAAAAAAATCTTCCGGGAAAAACCAAAAACAGATGCACCACTTTGCAACGTCATCGGCTTATTTTTAGCCCCAAATAATTCAATAAATACTAATATTTCTTTCAACAATTATTTTTTTTGATTTATGATTTATTTAAGTATTTAACAATACCTTTCCTACGAACATAAAGTGAAAAAAAAAAAAGAAAAAAGCAATTGTTGAATACTAGCATTTATTGAATTATTTGGCAGTTAAAAATAAGCCGACGTAGCACAGTGGTTCCGTGCACCTGACCAGCAATCAGAATGTGCGAGTTTAATTCTTTTATTATTTTTTTCTTGATGATTTTTTCAATTTATATTTGTGTTTTAGGCTAGTAATTATTGCTTATAATAATTTGTTAAAAAATCTTCTCTCAGTAGATATTAACAAATTTCCTTCTTACGTTAAATTTATGTACTCCAGAATATAAAAAATATTGTTATATCAAAAGAAATAAATCAAATCTCACTATTCCAGATCTTATTACATAACAATTTTTTTGTGTACAATAAAAATGAGAATGTTATTTAATAATAATTTTTTCGCATAGTTTTCCACAGAAGATTCTAGATGGTATAGATATCGGCTCAATCAAATTGATCTTTACTCCTTTGCATACCACCTTGAAAGTGGTTAAAAGATAATTGTGAACTCAGGAAAATATAAGAATGAAATACCAGAAAATTAATTTACTTATTTACCTTTTCCGGAAGAGACCGTTTTTGTTCTTACTCTTAATTTATTTATTTAGAATGTTGGGATGATTCCAACAAAGATTACACATCATTGACACTCAAAAGTGATAAATTTATATCATGTATGACCTTGACCTGAATAGCCTTACAGCTCACATGGCTGCCTGATAAATAGTGTCTGAATGTGATTTAATAGATTCTGCTTTAAAATGTGCATGACGACATCCAGATGATTTGTGATCTTAGCAGCTTCAATGTTAGTGCATAAAATATTCATCACAATGCTTTTAAAAATATCTTGAAACATTTTTATAAAAAAGGACAGAATTTCTTCAATACTGCAAATGGTGATTTAATAAAAAAAATCCACCCTGTCTGCATTAAATATAGAAGGACGCCTCTCACAGAAAACCTTTTTATTTTTGACAACACAATATGTAGTGGAAAAACATTTCAGGTCTGAAGGTTGACGGAAAGTTCAGTGGTTAGGTGCACACGCCAGGATAGTACAATGTCCCGAGTTCAAATCCCGGTCATGCCTATAATCCTTTTCTTATGTGTTTTTCTAATGCATATAATGTTTTGAGGATTATAAATATCATTTCAATATTTAATTAAGGCGATGCACTACGTCGTGTAATATTTTAAATTGAGCCGCTATCAATAACAACCCTTACGTAGATGGCGATAAGGTTTAAATTCCCGCTTAACACCATCCGCCTGTTTTGATTTATGCAAGAAAAAAACATGGCCAAAAAGTGCCTTTTATTTTATTTTGTGGATGTTCAGGCATAAATATTTAATTTTTTTTCAATCATTTAATAAATAACTTAATTTGCCACATTATGCAATAAAATCATAACCGAAAATGGGTTCGTAAGTAGGAGATTTTGAACTTTAGCAGTTTTCATAGGCCTTATACATTATTTTTTTCTGGGCTTATAAAAGACTTATCTAAAAAACACTCAATTATTTCAAAGGCCAAGATGTATTCTAATCGCAGTATTTAATTGAAGCATCTGAAACATTTCTAGGCAACCAAATTTTCAAACCAAAAACACATGATTTTGCATTACTAAGTATGGCATCGCCTTAAGTCCATTTTGCAAAATCGTTCCTTTATAATACATGTCTTGTATTTAATACAGCTTTCCAATGAGTGTGAGGTTTGAACGTAAATAAAAAATGAGTTATTTTTATGTGCTTAGTCTTAGTCATGTATGTAGTATATACCAACGTGATTTTTTGAAAGGAAGCAATTTTGATTGTGTTCAAATGTGTGTGGCTATGATGAATCTTAGAATATTTCGCTGATAATTGTTTTCATATTGTTTTTTGCTGCTGTTTTGTTTTGCTGTTTTTTTTTTTAGACTAAGTTCTGGGTATGGTTTTTTAGGAATTCTTACACAAATTTTATGGATTAATTAAATGCTTCTTCAATGGAAATAGAGCAGTGTATTTGCTGACAAATATTTTAGTTATTTACATATTAACTAACTTATTATATTGCTAATTAGTAATACATAAATACAAAGTGCACAGCTATCTAATTTATAAGTGAATCATAGATCATATTGTTTTTGTACTGTACTGGAAAAAATTGCCCTTGTATTGTACTATAGCGGATAAAAGTGTTGTCCTTGTATTGTACCGGATAAAAGTATTGTCCCTGTATTGTACCGGATAAAAGTATTGTCCTTGTATTGTACCGGATATATGTATTGTACTGGATAAAAGTATTGTCCCTTTATTGTACCGGATAAAAGTATTGTCCCTGTATTGTACTGGATAAAAGTATTGTCCTTGTATTGTACTAAATAAAAGCATTTTCCTTGTATTGTATCGGATAAAAGTAAAAAGGAGCCACATTGCATTTATTTTATATAGAATTTTTTTAGCTTTTATGCGTTCGAATTTAACCCTCTTATTGTCCTTTGCATTAAATAAAGTAGCCAAAATACCTTAGCAAATTTACATTTTGAGTATTTTTTCGAAATCTGTATTAAGACATTTTTAATGATTTCTTTTAAAATTTTGAGCAAAATATGTTTAAATTTATTTACGGATAAGATAGGACATTTTAGTGATTTTATTCAGAATCGTATTTAAATTTTAGCAATGAATAGGAAATTTTGAAAAGTTGATAAATGATTGTGGGTTATTTTTTACTCTTCTATTAATGCCGGTATATGGGCTCTGGGTCTAAGACTATTGTATTATTCTTAACTTTGCATATCATTTCATTATACATACTGACACCACTATTTCTCCCGTTACCCAAACATTTCATTTTTAATATTTCAATAAATCGTTATTTATTTTCAAAAAAACCCGTTTGTCAAAAGTGCCGGATCTTACAGTATATTTATTGTGAATTGAGTGTTTGATGTAAACATTCAAATAAATTTAACATTAAACTAATCTGTTGATTGTTGCTGCTTTTTTAGAATATTCAAAAAGGATTGGGTGTTCAACTGGACCCCGAATCCATATTCTACAAGCTCGGGTCCTCTGGACTCATTACTTTCTCCGATTACATATTCCTGCTGACTGTTCTTTCAAGTAAGTGACTGTGCTATGAATATCTAACCCGCATTGTGTGTATAGCTCTGTGTATAGCTCTGTGTATATGCGGCTAGCCTTCCTTACCTAAAATATCCCTTGTGAATACCGTCAGGTATTCGTGGTACGCAGATTTTCAATAAAATACAAATTATCAGATTTTTAACTTTTTAACCTGTTAACCGGGCGGGACATATAAATACGTCAAACGTAAACAGTATCGGGTACGGGTAGGACATATGAATACGTCCTTGAAATAAATGTTGCGCCCTGGAACGAGCGGGAAGTATATTTCCGAGCTTATCACACGGAAATTGAGTTTTAAATTTTTACATATTTTAATTTTTTAAACTCAATGTTTTTCTTTTATCTGTGTGCTTTTGTTTATTGTTCTGTAATTAAAATCTTTTTTACACTTTTTGTAATCTTTATAATTGTTTGTAAAATTTCTAGTTTTTTAATTCGATGTTTTCATTTTTATAATGCATAAATGAAAAAAAATAATTATATGAAATTACTTCCTCCGGGCGTGACGTACTGATACGTCCTAGTGAAGGAGTTCGCGCCTGTTATATGCTGCGTAATTCCCCGGTTAACAGGTTAAAGCATCTAATCATTGCAGCATATTGGTTTTGTGCATACAAATATAAATTACAATAAAGAAATAATATTTAGGTGAAAATGAAGAATCTGAAAAATCTCTACACACCTAACCGTTTCTGTGAGATCGCTGTGAACCCCTATGTAAATGCATTTTTTCTTTATATGTATATGATAAAATAGCCGCTATATTGTATGCAAATCATTTGGGAACATTTAATAAATTTACAATGGAAAATAAGCCATTCGAATATTAATAATATTGTTGGCTCACTTGTAAAACCTTCTTAGTTTGTTTTCAAAGATTCCAAATGAAGGCCATTTAATGTCGAAAAAAAAGGGAAATCAATTTAAAGTGTCCAACAAAATATTATATAACAGTTGATAATGTTACCTGCATATTTTAATCCATTACACATTAAGGGGAAAAAACTGTTTATGCATAATATTAAAAGTTTTCTAATTTTTTTTATATTCTGGACTTTACAAGCAATTAAATAAGTTTTACAAGTATCCAACAATGTCATGATGTCCCTCATACATTTGTGTTCGCTCAGTGAGGAATTGTTGTTAGCAAAGAAATTTTGATTTGTAATATGAAAGGAAATAATATTTTTTCTAATCACACCCATATATTTGTTTTTTAAATTACACATCAATAATTATTACATCAAGACATTCATAGCTGTTTACATGAATTATTACATTTATACATATCTACTTCAAGAGTAAAATAGTAGAGAAATACATTTATGAAAAATTCTATTGACACAGTTTGTAGGTACAGGATTATTATGACTCTAATTTTCATGTTTTGTAAAACCATGTTTAAGGGTAAATTTATAAAAATATTGATGTCTCAGTAACTATAAAAAATTGTTTTTAGTAATTATTATAATCCTCAATTATTTTAAATGTTCTTATAAAAATATTTGAGATATGTGTTTTCAAGGATTCAAATTTTCCAATGGTGATTAATAATTATTTATGAAATAAAATATCTCAGAACTGGATAATTTGAGGGGATTTTGGCAGAATTTGGCGTTTAATTGGAATCATTTTTCTAACTATGTACATATTTTTCTACTAAACATCGTCATATTTTATGAAGGTGCGTATAGAGTGTTTTCAGACTATAAATATTGTTAGTTTTGTAAAAAATGTTACTATCGCCGCTGAATGAATGAAACAAAATTTTACAGGCGAGTGAAAAAAACGCATTTCTATGCAGGAAAATGAAAGCAGACTTCCATTTATTTTTATTTATTGTGTTCAATAATCATTATTAATATAAATAAATATTATTTGGAGATCCACCTTCATTTTCCTGTTTCAAAATTGGTTTTTTCACTCTCCCATAAAATTTTTAAATATACAGATAAATTACATAAAAATCCATTTTTTAGGATGAACTGAAAATTATGATTCCAAATGGTTTTGTGTTACATTTAATGTGAATTGTTGTGCATGCAAATCTATGGACATTACATAATTTATTATCATAATTACCAACGAAATTCAGCCTAACAATTTTTTTAATATTTATTTTTCGGAATAACTTTATTGAGTAAAACCTCAAATTGTAATATTTAAATAATGAAGACAATATTAGTGATTTCTAAACGAAAATCTGAAACAGAAAAATCAGAAAAGGAAACGGTCACATCTGGGACTCGAACCCAGGACCCCTGTCTTTCCGGGACAGTGCTCTACCAACTGCGCTAATGGGACCCTATCCCCCTCGGTCACTTTTAACTGTATCATACTTCGAATAAGAACTACAAAAATGTAATACATCCAAACATTTACTAAAATGACTCGTGTCATGTCAGTAGATGACTATTACTGCTATATTGACTGAAATAACATTAAAGTAAACTGTAAATTGTAGCAATTATTCAGTTTTGAGCGTTGCTTTAATATGTCTTGTTTTGCCCCTCTCTCTAATTAGATGACTTTGAACGTTTCTCGCCATATTATAATAAACATTTGAATCATATCCAAACATTTCAAAGTCTATTCCGTAAATTTCAAGCAGATCGTCGAGATTTTGCTTATCTAACTGTTTAAAATATTTCTTCAGTAACCTTTTAGTATCTTTACCGTCTTTAGCTTTATTCATTATAGTCTTAACGCGTATTCTTTTTTCATTGATCGGTTTGAGCAGCAAACTTTCAAGTCCAGCTTGGTAAATTACATAGTCATTATCACGTTTCAAAGTTTCCACCTTTGTTATAATTGTAAAGTTAATATTACACGGCGTACAGAATTTATAAAATGGTGCCCAATGTTCATCGTAAACCATTTTTTTACCCTTTAGTTTGTGATTATCTGTTATATATCTAATAAATTCATAAAAAGTTGGCCCGTAATTCTTTACCTTTCCAAATCGATATTCAGTTTCATTTCGATATCTTTTAATCATTTCGAGACCCATTTTCCTGTAAAATTTTTGTCTGTACCTCTCTAATTTGTTTCTGTAAGCCGACAGCAGTCTCTCAAATGGATCCCTCACCGTGAGGAAAGATACGGATCCCGGTAGAGTGGCTTCCAGGAAGTCCAGGGATGGCCGCGGGAATCTTTTCCTTGCTAGGATGAGAGGAGTCTCTCTAGTGCGTCTTAGAAAGTCTTCTTTGTAACCCCCTGCAACACAATTATACATTCATTATTATTTCCAAAATAATAATGCACAGTATCATATCATTTTGCCATGGTTAAATTACCCAAAATATTGAATTTGTACATCCAACTTGAACTAGCAGCTTTGAATATATTGCACCAAATCAAATTGTGCTGTGGGGCGATGAAAAACTCCCAGTAGTTGGGTTTTCCCGTAAGATGCAATCCGTGCTTCACGCAAGTTCTCCAGACTTGCTTCCTCCGCTTATCGTGCTCTGACTCCATCCTGGCGATATCTGAATCCGTATAATCTTCATAGTTCTTTTCAAACTTGGTTTGTTCTTCATCAAAGTCTTCTGCCCATTTGTGCTTGAAATAAATAATTTTATTTAAAACTAAAACTTGATTTGCGAATGCTTTTCTGTTTGCGTCTAATATAGTCAGCTTCTACTACATATAATTGTTGAAAATGTGAAATATATCTAGCTAAATTAAATGAATATTTCTTCTAAGAAAACTGCCTGTAGAATAAGAATATTAGAAATCTTTAGTAACAATGATTGTTTGATGTAATAATACATAGAATAACACTAATAATAATGGATATTTACCTGCCAAAGCTCTGTTTCATTACTCGGATAAAGTGTTTCTTCTTTTTTTAGCATTGTAGTTACTTTATTACTTTTAAATATAGTCAGTCTCATGATTATCATATATATCAAAACCCAGAGGAGAAAAGTGCCAGTCTTAGCGATGCAATGAATATATCTAATGCTAACATGCCTTAATTTATCCTTACAATATACTCTAATGCAAGTAAGGGTCAACATATTCAATATTACTCGATACACCTCCTTCTATATTACTGATTTAACACATGCAGTATCCTTTACATTCTCCTTCAATGGGTCGAACACCCATTATTAATATTAATTTCACACTATTCTTACTTGACAAATGATTGCATCAAAACATCAGCCTGATTGTTTATTGACTGTAATGTATCATTACTGTCAGTTTTATTTTCTTTGTTTGTAAGAGCATAATGTCATTCACAAATATATTATATCTTGATACTTCCATTACTGAAATTGTCACCAGGCAGTATAGATCAAACTGAGATAAATAATGGTGTGATTTATTTACGAATGTAGTGTCCTTATTAATGTTTTCTGTTATCAAACTGATAAACAAGAGTAAAAGTCACAAATCCCAGGCTAAGTCTTTTGGCAGCGGTCTGCTACTGAGTACTGAGCATGGCAGCAATTATTGATTTTCCCCTGGAGCAAGCCAAAGTGTTTCTATCTTCATCAAATTGAATTCCATAATAATAATAATATTGTTGAATTCAATTTGTTGGGATTTATCTTTTCTTAATTTCATTCATTTATTTAAAAAATAATTATGTCAAATAATTTTGTTCTTAATTTAATTAATTTATTTAAAAAATAATTATGTCAAATGATTTATTTTACTGATTAGATAAACAGAACCAAAAAGTAACATTGCCTTCCTCCACTAATATCTAATAAATTTGATATGACATTTTTTTACAGATTTCAAATTTTTTTTTATTATTATCCAAAATCCTACAGATATAACTTATATTAAAATATTATAGTAAACTAGCTGGAGTCCCCGACGTTGCACAAAGTTTTTGAAATTGGATGTAGACAGTAACCTTCCTCTTATTTTGAAGGTCAAAGTGTGCAAAATTTCACCAATCTCGGAATAAAACTGTATTGTGTACTGATTTGTATAAAAAAAACGAAGCCAGTCCGCCCCCCTGCCCGCCACAGACACTCTACTTCATGTATATATATATACATTCATTATTAAATGCCGTAAACACATATCACGCATATCATAATGTCTTCAATATAATTTTCTTTATTATTTTATAAGACTGAGACTATTTCTGGTTAATATAAGAGAAGTCAACCATGATTAGGTTTTGCCATTAGTGGCTAGGGTCTCGTCAGGACGGAGGGTACACAAAAAACATGCCACATGAATTGAGTCGCTGCACACCTTCGCTACGGTCGCCAGTTACCCCTCACCCAGCCCCTGTGACCTCTCACGGTCGCGGGGGAGTATCTGCTCGCTCGTTGTCAGCATGGCTGTGTAAAATTTTCTTTAACCAGCATTGCTGCATTGCGCAGGTTTAAATCAGGACATTATGGGTTTTTGTCGGGACATTTTAGATTTTGTTGGGGCAGAGGGCTCGTTAATGATGACAGTAGCGATATATCGGGACCGATGGCAACCCTAAGCGTAATGCACAGTGTTTCCATGACTACCGGTTTCACAGCTATATAAAAGAATCTCTCTCCCTTATGACCTCCATTACCTCCATCCACCATTTGAATATGTGTATGTAGGGCACAATATTGATTGGAATTATTTTTTCAGCATCAAGGCGCCATTTTGAAATAGCATTCAGGATGTTTGATCTAAATGGAGACGGAGATGTAGATGCTGAGGAGTTTGACAAGGTGGCCAACCTCATCCGCTCGCAGACCAGCATTGGCAACCGTCACAGGGACCATGCCAACACGGGAAACACCTTTAAGGTATTTCTTTTTAAATAAATAAATTTTCAAAGTAATAATCAAATCGTCATAAATAAAAATCTAGGAAAGTTATACAGGTGTTTTAATCCATACAGAAGTTATACAATAGTGAAATCCATGTTACTTACAAGAACTGTTTTTCATTGTAGGGGGTAAACTCTGCCTTGACCACTTATTTCTTCGGCCGCAAAGGGGCAGACAAGTTGACCATTGAGAAATTCTTGGACTTCCAACACCAACTGCAGAAAGAGATCTTGTCTCTTGAATTCATGAGGAAAAATCCAGGTATTGACTGGAAAATAACGGTCCGCCATAATTTGTGCCTCTAGACAAAATTTTTATTTTTTCATAAATAGTAGAATGCATTGCCATCCTAAGGTATTTTTTTTATATTAAAAAATAAATTTATGTTGGATAAATAGAAAAACAAAAAGTTTTGCCATTTTTACTACATCAATAAATTCAGTTCCCGTGGTCAGTTTCAAACAAAAATATCTTGGGATGGGGTGGGTTAATATTGTTTTTTTTTTTCCTTCGTGTGGCAGGTTATGTATTACATACACACACCCTGCACAAGTAAGCTGGAATCTATGTTTTTATAATTATACACGTTCCTATCCTGCTAGGTATAAAAAGTATAAGTAAAAAAAATAGACATTTCAGTGTGTGCCGTTATTTCAATCTCTGGGACAAAATCTTTATGTAGTTCATGTTATCTAGATGACTGTATGTATGTTTTTATTATTTATATTTGCAGTACAAGTTTAAATTAATCGAGACTGCTGTTTTCGACTTCATTATCATGCCAGATATTACGTCGAATAACTTTGATAATAATTATTATGTATTTGTAATATTTCAGATGAGAATGGAAACATTACTGAAGCTGCTTTTTCAGAGCTTTTATTGGCTTATGCTGGATATCCTCAAAAGAAAAAAGCAAGAATGCTGAAGAGAGTGAAAAAAACGTAAGATATTACAATTTAGCACTTCTATTTATGAAAATTATTTTTTTGATTATGTTGACGATTTAAATAAATGTATCAGTCTTCCCAAATTAACATATTTAGTATTTTCTGATCAGAGCTTAATATCTAGGAGAGATATCTTAATATCTTCTTAAAAAAATATGCGTAAAAGAGTATGGACGTACATCGTATGGCGGTGTTTGTAAAAATCCTCCTTCTAATAACATTAATTATTAATAATAAAATATACTTTTTATTATTAATATTAGATTAATTCGGTTATATTCATATTATATAATATGTATTTTTTATACTTTTTTGTATTACCATACTATGACTGATTTTTGATTTTTTTGTATTACATACTATGGATTACAGTTTAAAAACTCACTCTTTTAGAGGCTACTATCTAAAATACTGTCAATTAACCGCATCATTGATAATTATAATATTAAATTTCTTACAGCTTCCGCGATCATGGCATCGGTATATCGAAGGATGACTATCTGAAGTTCTTCCATTTCTTGAGCAACATAAACGATGTGGACACGGCCCTAACCTTCTACCACATTGCCGGAGCGTCCATCGACCAGCCCACCCTGAAGCACGTGGCGCAGACTGTAGCCCACGTGGACTTGAGCCCTCACGTTGTCAATGTTGTCTTCACCATCTTCGATGAAAATTGTAAGTAACATTCATTATTTTTAATATAATTGCACTATCCATCAAGAGATTGGCCACAACAAAATCAAGAACTTCGGACAGCTTAATTCATCAGAGAACCTGTGTTGAACGGAACGACTGTAGCTGGTGATATTCAGTTGTTTATTAAAGTAACAAATTTTTATAAGTATTAATTATTCGCCTGAAATATCCAACAAATTGAAAATATCTCCCGAGTAAAAATAAATGCTGCCGACGGGAATTTGTTATCCTTTGTGCTATGAATAAAAACCTTGTCTTATAAACATTAGTTTGTCATTAAAAAATAAGTTTATATAAGTACTAATAACATTACGTCATTTAAATTTATTATTTTTTGTCATAATCATAGAATTTAACATCTGGATGATTTCTTAACCCATTTTTTTTTCTTTTGTTTTAGTGGACGGGCAATTGAGTAACCGCGAGTTTGTGGCCGTCATGAAGAACAGAATATTGCGAGGACTGGAAAAGCCCAAGGACACTGGATTTGTTAAACTGATACACTCTATTATGAAGTGTGCAAAGGATACGAAACCGGCTTTACTTGATTTTTAATTAACTGAATTAAAACTATTAAAATAATCACATTTTTCTGATTGCTGTACTATTTTAGACTTAATTGACTTGTGAAGTCCTGATTTTGTTCTATTAACATTTAAATATAATTGTTATGTGAGATTTTTTTACGTCTTGACTTTTTCGCTTTGCAGAATTTCTGAATAATTAACTGGAATACATAATTAAGTTAAACTTTTCATGTTCCTTCTTTGATGCACATTATTTGTCATACATAGTTTGTAAGTGATGATTGAGCTATAATATGTACTCATCTACATAATAATATTAATTTCAAAATAATATTATAATTAACTTATTATGTGTATTTATGTTTCCCTCGTTTGGTTTTTTTTAAATATTTTATAGTGGCCGTTTGTTGGGAATGCATTTGAAATTGTTAAATTATTGCATTTTTGTGCAAAATATATTTTAATTTTATTTTAGTGTGAAAGTTTACTTATCTGAAGTATGATGTTTTATATTATTATTCTCTATATTAATAATGTATGCCATGTTGCCAGCTGCCTTCGGTGATCATGTTTTTATGTACATACTTTCAATTTTTGGAGAATAGGAAATGAAATTATTTTTTTCTCTCGAGCTTTCATAAAGAAGTACATACACACATAAAAATACTCAATCATTATTGCTATTGAATAACATGAACTGTACTACATGCTTACTTGAAGATAGTGTAAACATTAAAAAAAATAAATGTAATAAAAAAACTTTTCATTTTCCTTCACCTACATCTTGTTTTTTACAAATGTATCATTTTAATTAGAGCTTGTTGAAGACGGTGACTGGATAAATCATCAAAATGATAATTCATCACATCTTTAAAAAGTTATATAAAGTCATGGAAAGTGATGAAACAAAAACTTTATTAACTGGGTTAAGTAGGTTAGGTTAAAAAAATTTTTTTTTTCGTTTTTAATGACTTTTGATCACTTTTTAAAGGTGTGTTGAATAGTCACTGTGTTGAGGTAGCATGGAACCGTTGAAGACATAACTTTTTGAATTTTTGGAGAATACCGAACAGTGCCGAAGAAGCCGTCAAAATGCTGATGTTTGCGGCCGGCTGAAAACCGACATCACATCTTTTCATTAATTGTGATCACAATATATACGCGGCGGTACTGCAGCTGCAGCACTGCTATTTGAATTATGAATTAAGTCATGGACTTGCAAAAAACGCTCCGGAATTTTGCGGAAATCTTTGGATGACACAAAAAATTGTTTGGAACACTTTGAATATAAAAATAATATACTTTATATGCTAAATATCAACATAATTATACATTATTCTTTTGATATTTAGCGAAAAATATTTATTTATTCATTACAAAATAATACAAGATTTCAAATTATAACAGTGCGCAAAATAAATAAATAAATAAATAAAAATTCCTAATTATTCTACTTCTCCATAAGGTGAGCTCCAGGAACTCGTGTTTATGGGAGGAGTAAGAATATATAAAAGAAAATAATTTTTAAAAGGTGATGTGTCAACCGTATTCATCTGATGTATCTCCTAAGGTTTAGCCAGCGTTAGCAATGTAAGCGCCAGAAAATATTATTTTTACGACTTGATTACAAAACATCGACTTCTCTCTACTTCCTATAAACATAATATGCATGTATTATACATATAAACCTTCTGGAAGAAATACTCTAAATGATAGTGAAAACCCTATCAAAATCCGTTGCGTAGTTTAGAAGAACTGAATGCATAAACAGACAGACGCGGATAGCGACTTTATTTTATAACATATACAAACGTAATTGAACATACAACTTAACATAATACATAATACAACAAAACAGTAATATTATATTTATTTATTTTCAATTTACTTCAAGCACTTAGCTTGAATATATCAGAACCTACAGAAATTTCCAGAGCGGGTTGTACGACTCAATTGTACTGAATAATGTCTTGTGTGATGTCACATTGCATACATTTTACCCGAGCTCAGTTTTTGTTTTTGGGAATTATCAAAAAACTAATTTTACTGTTTATAAGGGTTTAAATATTTTTCGTCAAAATATAAAATTAGGAGACCACCTCACCGTCAACTCAACTTTTATCTGAAAGCAAATACCTATCCTAAAGCATCAATGATGAGGGAACCTTTATATTTCCACCCACCGATGGCGGTAAAAGCTCACACAGAGGCAGGCCTCTGATATACAGGTGACCTTTTGAATACTACCCCAAGGAAAAATGGAAGAGTGAACTATCTAATGTTATTTATTTACATTCTTGGAGCTTTTACATAAATACATTTATAACTGGCGCTAAAACCACAAAATCTGTTATTTTTCATAATAAATGTGTCAAGTTTAGCGCCAGATACAGACTAGCCAGATGTCCGCCTAGGTCCGAGAGGCCCCGGCCTAGGGTTCCAACCTTTGCTCCAAATTTCTTTTTTGGCGATGCTATGAAAATGTAACAATTATTTTACAAGCAATAATTATTCGCCTGAAACACTCATCCACATTGAAAAATCTCCTGATAAAAGATACATGACGCCAACGGGACTCGAACCCGTGTCCCTTCGATTTCCGGTCGACAGCTCTGACCACTGAGCTATGGCGGCTTATCTCTGATCCGCGAAATAATTCAATATATACTAGTGTTTCATTCAACAATTACTGCTTGTTACATTTTTTCACCTGAAAACAACCAACTTTATTTTATATGATTATGATAATTGTTGAATGAAACACTAGTATATATTGAATTATTTCGCGGATCAGAGATAAGCCGCCATAGCTCAGTGGTCAGAGCTGTCGACCGGAAATCGAAGGGACACGGGTTCGAGTCCCGTTGGCGTCATGTATCTTTTATCAGGAGATTTTTCAATGTGGATGAGTGTTTCAGGCGAATAATTATTGCTTGTAAAATAATTGTTACTCTTTGTGCTATGCATAAAAAATCTTGTCTTAAACGTTAGTTTACCAAAAAAAAATAATAGCTATGAAAATGGTACACGTTGAGGACAAAGGACTTTCAAGTGTTAATGCGTTACATTTTGCATTACATTTTCTTCTCAATGCTTCAATGTCGCAGGTGGTGTCTAGGTGACAAAATGACACACATTGAGGATGCATGATTTTTTATGTAATCGGAAAATGTTGCTTGTATAATGATGGCGGACTTAGCCAGCAGTGGTTTGAACTCACGATGCCTGGTTAGGAATTTGACGCATTTGCCCACTCGGCTCCTAGCCGGCTAAGCTGATATATTTTAAGGGTTTCCGTTTTAAATGGTACAATATAAATATTTGTCTTCAAGAAAATACTAAAGTATTTTCGCCTGAATATTGTTGGGATGCTGACTCTCTGAAAAATGTAAATCGAAAGCATTTATTGGTTTCCTCTTTTTCTGTTTATTTGTGAATGCAATAATTCACGTTCCACTCCCTTTATCCACACCTCATGTCTACCCCAATTGGCAATACAATGGCAAAACTTTCGCCTGCGGCGCTTTTTCCTTGTGTTTGTGAAGGCTATCATTCACATTTCACTCCCTTCACCCACACCACAAACCTACCCCAATTGGGGATACTATGGAAACATTTCGCCTGCGGCCCTATTCCGTGTTTGTGTCAGTATTGTAACTTGTAACTAATTTTCCACTCCCTTCGTTATTTATTCCAGTTGGGGATGCCATAGTTCTACAGGCTCCGAGGTTGTTGAGAGTTTGAAACTAATGTGAAGTATTTTTTCATATCTATGTAAGTATCTACGCATTTAAAAAAACATGCATTTAATTTTTATTTGACCTTTCCAAATGCAAAAGAATATTTTCCCATTTTCCCCATCATGGCTTAGGACGGTCCTGTTTATAACCCCAATATAAAAAAATACCTTGAATGTGTACTAAGAGATTTTCCAATTGGTATTTTTTTTTTTTTTAAATAACCCCGGTTATAGCTGGTTGAATCAATATAACTTACTATTATTTGTATGCTACCACATTATTGAAATTATGGCAGCACTGAATAGGGAGGGCGCGAATGAAACGTCATAAATCCTATTATAATCGATATTTTATCCCACCTTTCACCTATTTAGCGCAAAATGAACAAAAAATAAATAATCATGAAATGAAAAAAAAATTTACGCAATTTAATTTTTTATGGTTATTTCGTTAAATAGACCTTAAAAAACTTCGATATTAATGAAAAAAAATATTCTTGGTGTTATTGCCAAGTTTACCCATAAGCACTTGGAAGCGTAGATAGGATAGACTTCTACACAACTACATCGCCGCACACTCTTTGCTTCATTGACATTCGTGTATCGTATCATACATATTATTTTTCGTAAAATTTATCTAGACGTTTATTTTTTATTTTTCCATCGTTCTAATTGAAAACGAAAGTAAACTATATTCAAATTATATTTTAATATTTTACGCATTAAAATGTTTTATCTAAAAATATTTTTGTGACGTTTAATATCGATCTTGGGATAACCCATCACTTATCAAAATTTTCGTGCTCGTTCGCGGCTGACTTTCCAAGTCCAGGTAATTGTGCTAGATAATTTACGATTTTTACGTTAATCGTTCGGTTTTTTGGACCCAAATCGTGAGTAGTGTGTTACGGGTTAGATGTTTTAATGGAATACACCTTAAATTATATTTTACAAATGTATGTTATATAACAATATATTGGAAACCCATATTGATTTGAGGTTGCAATGTGTACTTATTTGTGTATCAGAAGTTCGTATTTGCGAAATAACATCGTTAACATGTGGAATAATTCAGTGATAATTAAATTGTGCTCGTAATTTCACTATGGGCTGTCAGGGTTTTTGTAATTTCAAAACGCCGCCTAGGGCAAACTAATAATAAACACTTGACGTGCACCTTTCAATTCGCATTTTTCATCTTATTGCAAAATGTCATGTGAATGAGTGACGTCACTTTCTCGTGAAAAATTCAAACGTCAAATTCTTGGAACAATCTGGCCACCGGCAATCTGGTCATCTGTGGGGGGTTGGAAATTCCCATTCTTTTTGTACAATTGGTTTCCACTACGATTCTATAATATCATGTGTTGGTGATTCATTCGGCTTATTTTAAATTACACTGTGAAGTCCTTATTGTTGCGGCCGATGTTGTACAATTTCGAAAGCAATTTATTAGTTATGCATTTTGAAAAAAATTATTATGCCTTCAAAATAAATAATTATAATTTTGACTGAAAATCTCAAATTAAATACTATAATAATATTATCTAATCATTGGTAGGTCTTGGGTATCTAAAATAACGCACAAATGTGTAGGTATATTTAATTTAGTGACGTTTTATATTTTATGATAAATAAATAATCTCAATCATATCATAACCAAAGCCGCACTTGCACACCTTGCCAGCTTGCTGTGTTTGTTTTCTTGTAAAATTTTTTGTATTTGGGCCAAGAGCATAATTACTAAATAATATTACATACTCAACTCATTGCTAGCTCATTTGCTAATTTGGGATTTAAATTAAAATTATTACAAAACATGGTGGTAAATGTTTCCCTAACTGCCGCACTTTTAGGCACAGATTATGGAAATTACACCTTTTTCAACAATTACTTCAATAAACAACTATTTACACGCACAAATTAGGTTATTAGGTTCTCAGTTTGGGTTATACTTCGAGTAGAACACATCTTGGCTTTTGAAGTAGTCGGGCATTTTTTTGATAATTCTTTTTATAAGTCCAGAAAAAAATATTTTCAAAATCTCCTGCTTACGAACCCAATTTCGGTTATGGTTTTGTTGTATAATGTGGGAAATTACGTTCTTTAGAAAATGATCGTAAAATATTTGAGCCTGAACTTCGTAAAATAAAATAAAACACGCTTTTTGGCAATGTTTTTTCTTGCATAAATAAAAACAGGCGGCTGGTGTTGAGCGGGAATTCCAAACCTTATCTATTATGAGTGTTATTGTTAGCGGCCCGATTACAAACACACGCCATGGTGCATCGCCTTAAGTATTTTACACTTATTTGAATTAAAATCCATACAAAATAGTCCGAAATAGCGGCAAAGGGATCGTTTTAAAAGGTAAATTTTGAACACAAAATACAAAATGAAATTATAATGCAACTTTTACCATCTATCCAGACGTAAATCGTAGTTTCTTGTAGTAATTAAGTCGAAATATAATCTTCCTTGATGAGGTATTTTCCAATTATGAAGTTTTTTCATCTCATTTGCCTCTTTCTCAATGTCAGCATTTCAATAAGTTTTGTAAATTTCTCATCCTGATATTGTATTTATCTCTTAAATTGTTTTTGATTTTAACTGAGGAATATTACCACAATGCTACTTTTATCTAATATTATGGCATAACATCTACGATCTATTCTTCCTGCTGAAAATTTTTTCATGGATATATTTAGTCCTCACTGATTTTGGTAATTTGCCAAATTTTCTGGATGGTGATTTGTTCCGTTCTAATTTGGTTTTTCCTTAGACAGACTTTGCATGTTGCAAAAGTGTTATTACAATTTACTTGACTTATTTGATTTATAATCTGAATAGAACTTAATTCAAGTAGGTAGTCCATATTATTATTATTGATTTATTCTTACATACTTCAAAAAATCTTCTCCTAAGTAGACATTTATGTTATTCGGTGTTTATTTTATTTTATTCTTTGCACCCAATTAAAGATAAATTATAATACCTACATAAAAATTATAATTGCAGAAATATTTCATCTGTTAACTCACCACTATTAAGTTTAAATACATGTATGTGCTACACAATTAATTATTGCCTATGATATTATTCGCGCATCATAAAATTTTAATAATATGTTCAAAGAATTTTTTGATGTTTGTGACTAATATTTGAACAATTACAAGTATTTTAATTTTTGAAACAAAATTATCAGTAATTATGTAAGATCATAGAAAATAGAATGCTGTCACGCTCAAGATGATGTCATTGTTTATCGATAGAATTAGCTTCAGCTTGAGTTTTTTTTTCAAAATTGTTTTTAGTGCCAGGTCATGTGGTAAACATCTTACCCTCAAGCGATTTTTGGCATATTATGGCAAGTTTGCAAAAACATTTTGAGCAATCGCTTTTTGAGTAAAATTTTATTTTACGTCCCTGATTCGCAAGAGCGCGTAGGCACAAACCATTAATTCTTCCGAGATGTAGGACTAACTTAACATTAGCAATGCCTCTCGGAAGAATGATAGTCCTTCTAAACTCACTAGCCTCCGACATCGACATTTTCCGCCTGAGCATTAATAAATTTAAATCGCTAATTAGGCAATTATGATTGTGTATTTGTATAATGTATCTTTATTATTGGAATTTTTTATTCTGTAAATATGCATTTAAAATATAAATATAAATAAATAAATAATGTTCCAAATTTATAGACTCGAAAAATATCGGATAAACGGTGAAATCTGGCTGGCTTCATATTTTGAATAATGTTATTAATTAAATAATATGGTAAATGTAATATATATATACAAACAATCGCCCGAGTGGTCACATTAGGAATTTCAAGCAGGTGAAGCTTTTCAATGAAATTGGAATCATTGTAATGATAGTGTGAAGTATTTAACCTTTGTATCGCGTGTATGAGGTTAGTTGCAAGGTTCTAAGTAGGCTGACCTCCTTGCTCCAGTGGTCGCAAGCTACTAACTGCAACTGCCAATGAGAAAATTAAATATACAGGGTGTCCGGAAACTCGTAGTACAAGCGGGAAACTGGTGAATCTACATCACATTTGGAGTCGATTTTGTAGTATATATTTTTTTGATTTGAGCTTTCGTTATCGAGTAAATCGAATTAGAAGTTCATTTTTTTTTATTATTATTTTTTTTTTTAAATCAAATTCTTATAAATTATTACTGAAGATCAAAGTACCCAACTAATTAAAACTATTTGAAAGTAAAACAAATGAAGAAACTCGGATTTGAAGCATTATTTTGAAATCACCCTTCATTTAATCCGGTGTAATCATAAAATATTTCTGCTCTGCAGGGTTAAAACATCTGTTGTTCAACCCTAAACACCAGAAAAAACTTTAACCCTAAAATAGCCGAAAAATATTTTTTTTTGGTTTTTTTTTTTTTTGTGAAAATGCTCAAATCAAAAAACTTTATGTTTATTTGGGTTTCCCATGTGGTGTAGATTCTCCAGTTTCCCGCTTGTACTACGAGTTTCCGGACACCGTGTATATATATTTGTTGTCGATATCCACCATTAAGATTAATTACTAGAATTATTAAATATATATATAGATTTATAGCTCATTTTTCATACAGACAAAACTATTAATGTTCATATATGGGTGCAAATAAATATAATGTATTTTAATAATATAATTAAATTAACGCCATCTATAAATGCGTATATTATAACATGCATTACGTTTATCCTTAAAGACAAAAATAAGGTAAATATTATTATGGAAATTACACTTTGTTTCAACATAATTCTACAAGAAACAGCTATTCGAGTTGGGAGAGATGGTAAAAGATGCAGTAAAATTCCATTTTTATTCACTCAAGTTCAAAATTTCCCTTATAAAATAATCCATGTGCCGCCATATTGTATTTTTTTAGTATGGATTGATATTTGTGAAAGTTTTGTTTCAATCTAAATGCGCACAAATAACTTCATTAACTCAAACTAAAAACCTAATAACCCATTTTGTGCATGTAAATAGTTGTTTTTTTAGTAATTGTTGAAACAAGTGCAATTTCCATAATATCTGCCGGTTATTTTCGACAGTTAGGGAAAAAATTAAAATAAAATGAGAAAATTAACCATGTTTCAAGAACGATTTGTTAATTCTATTTGTGATTGTCACTTATCTAATATATATTATTTTTAATAAATTGATGAGAAACTAAATTTATTACATAAAATTTACTTGCGCAAGCCGGGATTTGAACCAGTGTCCTCCATATTGTTCATTGAGAACCTTACCCTGTTCAGTATTTGTTGGTCTATCTGACTATGTAATATTTTTTGAACATTGAGGTCAAATATTGTGAAAAGATATCTGTGAAATTACAATGTGTGAATGAACAATATTACAACTTTAAAAAGTGATTTACAGAAAATTTATTTATTTTCACTTCACAAAGTACATAAGACCTTGTTGTAATTGACCTCCATGCTCCACTAGTGGCAAGCTGTTAACTGGAACTGTCAAAATTGTAATTCCAAAGAGAAAGTACAGAGACCTTGTCACAGTTTCATTCTGTAATAATTATCTGGCTGTTACGTCCAATACCCTGTAATTTTAATAATACCTCCAACTGCTGACATTTCCCATACATTGTGATGGCAATACGCTACCTCTAGCTCCTCCTAGTGGCATGAGTTGTGCGCCTTGGTTTTCTTTAATACATTTTAATGTATTTTACGTGAAATATGTTCATTATTTACTTTAATAAATTTAGAAATATTTCAAAAAAATTGATAACCCACATACTACCTTATTGCCTTTTTTGCTCAAACATAAAAATTAGATAACCCACATACAACCTTACTGCTTTTTTTGCTCATACATAAAACATAGATAACCCACATACGACCTTGCTACAACTCCGTAATTATTACATCCGTAAACTGCACACACAAAACCTAATTTTTGGAACATTTTTACATATTTTTTTATCAATATTGATCAAAATAAATTTATGAAGTGCAAAACACCACCACTAAGTACTAAATAAATTCTATTTGCCGACATTGAAAGGAATATTAAAGTCAATATGCTACACGAGCGCCTCTAGCAGCCAGAGTTGTTGATATTGCCACTATTTCACTGGAGTTGGATTAATATTATATGGTATTTGATTACGTATACCATTCTCACAAGTTCCAAATAGGTATTTCTGAATTTACAGCTGCTAGAAGCCCTAGGATTATAGAAAGTCATCATTAATGTAAATCGATATTAAGTACTAAATAAGTACTAAATAAATTCTATTTGCCGACATTGAAAGGAATATTAAAGTCAATATGCTACACGAGCGCCTCTAGCAGCCAGAGTTGTTGATATTGCCACTATTTCACTGGAGTTGGATTAATATTATATGGTATTTGATTACGTATACCATTCTCACAAGTTCCAAATAGGTATTTCTGAATTTACAGCTGCTAGAAGCCCTAGGATTATAGAAAGTCATCATTAATGTAAATCGATATTCAATTTTATTTTATGTAGGTATGAAAATTTTTTATGTTTTTTCCTGCATCTTTATTTAGTAGTACATAACTGGTTGTGACTCAACACAAACTTAAAATTTTGATAATTTTTAATTCTGTCTGGTTTATCGTTTATTTGACATATTGTGGGAATTATAGGAAATATATAATCACAACAATCTGATGAAATTTTCTAAAAACATCATTACTCGTTCCTTTATCTGTTTCATATAAAAGATTTAACAGTAGGTACCATGACAATATTTATTAGAGGCGATGGCAATAGAAAGTATTATCTATATTAATTTCTGTAACTGCGGGATATTACGAGAAATGTCAACAAAATAAACAGAAGATTACATTATTGGGGAATGGCTTGACATTCTGGTGTTTATATCTAATTAAAAGTGTCATATGGGTCAACTACAAAAAAAGTACATACTTATTTATCTTTGAAGTCTGAACCCATTTAGTTGATTATTAGTTATGTAATATCAATCTTTTATATCTGAACACTGGGGAAATATAGTGGACGATTTTCTAGATCAAGTTTTTTTTACAAATATTACCATTTTCAACATTTTGTAGTGAAAAAGTTAATTGAAAAGTTGGAATTTTCGCCTATAGAAATACACCATCCAAAGTCAAGACCCGTATAAACAATTACGAGATGCCTCTGCTGGATTCGATTGACATTGAACAGTTTCGCTCTAATAATCACTTACTCTACTAGCCTCACTGACTCTAATACTAAGTTTCTACTTTATTTTAAATACTGTGTTCTAGCACAACTACGGTTCCATGACATAATAGAATATCGAACAAAGTGAAGATAATTTAACTTTTTTATTATTATTATTGTAATCATGTTCTGTTTTATCCGTGGTGATTAAGTGATAAATATGTGGTGGATTTAACCGATTACTGATTGTGTGTGTGTTGTTTGTTTGTTTGTTTGCAGCCGGTATCAAGAGGAAGTGGCCTTGAAGTAAGCAAAGATGCATCGCGCCCGAACGGTGCTGAACCACCTCACTCCCCGCCTCGCTACGCTGAGTGGAGACAAAACCTTTGCTTCATGGCTACTTAAGAAGACCTCCCAGCAGGTAATATTCTAGGTTGCATGACAAAACAGAACATTGAGGAAAGCAAAAAAAGCAAAAAGAAAACCTTAAATCTAAACTATCCTAACCTTTTCTTTTATCATGTCCTGCTTTGTCATTGTTCTGCTTTATCCGTTTATCAATATTCTATAGGAGAGTGTATATATAGACAGATGGTACGGGGGGTGTGCTGCGACTATTCTCACTGCTAATCTTTAAGAGAAAACCGTACGGTGGTGTTTGTAGAAATCCTTCTACTAATATTATTCATTAACAAAAAAAATATATATTAACCCATCAGGCTTCTGGCATATTCTGTCAGGAGGTCGGAGTATTTCAGCTTTGCAATTAAATCCAAATAAATGGAATAATTCTGAGCATATCAGAAAACCAAAAACTGTTTTTGAAAAGTGTTGAATACGCTTTAAAATTTTTTTATTAGAAATAAACCTATCATTTTTGAAATATTAAAATTTTAAATGTAAATATAAAAGATTTTTTAGTATGGCTCACCTTACGTTTTTTTTGTCTAAACACTGAACTAAAATAATTGCTGATAACGAAAAAATAAAAACAAACAAAAAAAGACAAATGTATTATGAACATTATTGTGACCTCATTTTTAATAATCAGTCAAGTTTTTCACTGTTCTAACCTTAAGCGCCGCATAATATTTATACCGGGTTTATAAGTATGGGGGTTAGAGTTTAATACAATATTCCAGAATTTCTGTCATAAATTTTTTATAGCAACCATACCTTCCTTCAGATTGATACTGAAAACATGCTCTATTCTGGAAAATGTTTTTCATTAATTATTACCTTAAGCCTATCAGAAAAAAGATTATATTCAATATGCAAATTAGTAAAACAAATACACAGGCATCACGGTTTTAATCAAAGCAGATTATGCTTTTTGTCACGTGGAAATTCATTACCGCATTTATGACTAATTTTATCTGATGTGAATTGACGCATATTGGAATGGTGATAAAAATCTATTAACCCACCTGCATATAAATTTTAAAATGGTTTATCGTAGATATGAATTAAAGTTTGCTTTATGCCCCTGTCCTCTTATCATTATGACAAAGTATATGAAATGAGTATTAACAATCTTCAAAGAATAATATATGAAAATAGAAAAAGACATAGAAAATTAAAAAGATTAAGTTGTAACTGAGACTTGAACTCTGAACTTCTACTGAATCTGGGAGTGAATCAATCAAGTAATACCAAACTGGTTCAGGATGGCGAAATTGGTTAATGCATCACTCCCAGATAGAATAGATGTTACGAGTTTGAGTCTCTGTCACAACCTAATCTTTTTTTTTTCTGTGTCTTTAATTTTCATTGAAAATGGTTAACATTCTTTCAATAATTAATATTACAACATTTGTAATAATATTGTGTTGTGCATACAAACCATACTTTAAGGAATAACTGCACCATTCTGAAGATGACTATAATTAGCTCAAACCGGTAACCGTCAAAAAATAAAATATGTTGAGAAAAGTTTAAAATTGTTAAAAATTGTTTAAAATTGTGATGTGTGAATATTAATTGGTGTGTGTGTGTATTGCAGGCACCATGTGTGACATCCTGCTACAGCCCCCGGCGCTACGCCTCGGCCGCAGCCACGGAGCCCTTCCTGAACGGCTCCAGCGGGGCCTACGTGGAGGACATGTACAACGCATGGCTGGCCGACCCCAAGTCTGTTCATGCGGTAAATATTACAAAATAAATTTTTTATGTTATTTATTTTAACCTTTTCCTGCGACTGTCGCATATATATGATTCATCTGCGGTTGTCCCTAAATTGATTTTGCATAAGTGATCTGTGACGTTTCACTAAAAAAGATATATTGTGTCAAATCTGCCGCTTGATGGGATAGATTGCGTTGAAAAGGCCAGCCTTG
Organism: Hesperophylax magnus; assembly: GCA_026573805.1. Lineage (NCBI taxonomy): Eukaryota > Metazoa > Arthropoda > Insecta > Trichoptera > Limnephilidae > Hesperophylax > Hesperophylax magnus. The sequence goes on from JAIUSX010000002.1 coordinate 13,209,065, forward strand.
TATAGGTTATAATGATTCTTTATAGACACGATTTTAAATGATAACTCTCTCTAAAATGTTGAAATTTAAAATATTGAAACAATTATTGAAACAAATATGTGTATTAGAAAATCAAACAGAAAATTAAAAAATCTTATCGGTGCAATTGAACTTGAACTTAGAAACTGCCACTATCTGGGCGTATGCTCTAATTCTGGAGTATTCTCCAGATAGGGGAAGGTCGCAAGTTCAAAATCCCGGTCATACCAACAACACCTCACACCCCTTTGGTCGTCTGATTACCATTCTTCAGAATATGTACATATGTATATATATTTTATCTGGGTGATACAAACTTTTGATGTTTTATTTAACAAAATGGGCCGCAATGATTGGGTCATGGGTTGTGCATCACTGCTGTACATTACACATTCCTAATACCTACATTCTTCTCACAGTATCTATTTTTTTCTGTCAATGACTTTTCATTTGACTCATGGACCAAATGATTTATCTGTGAGGTTTATCTCATAAATGCATGTTGACCTCTTCCCAACTCCAATAATGTCATCATGTAACAATAATTTCATAAATATAAATGTACATGTATATATTTTTTTAAATTATGGTTCTAGATATAGTTTGTTTGATTGCATCTCTGATAATGATATTTCTCGGATGAGTTTCTACTATCGTTTATGATTCACGAGATAAGATTTAGAGTGATTGAAAATTTGGTATGTATTAATTCATTGACCTTGTCCTTCCCCAACACATTTTTAATAATTATATATATTATTTAGTTTAACCTGTTAACCGGGGAATTCAGTTTTGAATTACGCAGCATATAATGGGCGCAAACTCTTTCACTAGGACGTGTCAGTACATCACGCCCGGAGGATGTAATTTCATATTCTCATTTTTTTTATTTATGCATTATAAAAATGGAAACATCGTATTAAACAATTATAAAGATTCCAAAAAAAATAAAAAAACCTAATAATTACAGAACAATAAAAAAAGCACACATAAAATAGAAACATCGAGATAAAAAAATAAAATATGTAAATTCAAAACTCAATTTCCGTGTAATATGCTCGGAAATATACGTCCTGCTCGTTCCAGGGCGCAACATATATTTCAAGGACGTATTCATAAGTCCTACCCGTACCCAATACTGTTTACGTTTGACGTATTTATACGTCCCACCCGGTTAACAGGTTAATGTTAATTATTATAAAAATTCATAAAATAAATAGTTTTTGTTTTTTTATTAGTTTGAATTAATCACATTTACAGTTAGTTGTCTGTGAAAATAACACCATGAAGTTAAAAATATAATGGAAAACATATTTTTCTTAAAAAAACTGCAATTTACAGTAAATTATTATACATGTATTACGCAAAGTGCCTTTGAAGTGGTCTAATTACAAACACTAATAAATTATCCGAAATATAATAATATAAAAAATAACTATGTATTTGTACCAAAGCATTAATCTCATGATTTGATTAATTTTGCAGTCATGGGATGCCTTCTTCCGCAACTCCTCTGGAGGGGCGGGTCCGGGCTCGGCGTACCAGTCGCCCCCTGGCCTGGCACCCCCTGCCCGCAACACCGTGCCCCTCTCTGCGCTCGTGCCCCACGGGGGCATGATGGGCGGGCCCTCTCTAGCAGGTACCCCCCCTCTCAAATCAACATATTGAACTAAATAATACATATTATTTGTTTTATGGTACAAAGATCGTTAATACGTTCTCTGATGATGAAGTACAAAATAATATGTAATATACTTAACTAGCAGTTAAAAACCCGTTCAGCGGGTTTTTTGCTGCTAGGCCCTGCGGGCGGCACTTGGTTGGGCTTCGCCCAGTTTAAGTGATACTAACAACAGTTAACTTATAATAACTCAACCTAACCTAACCTAACCTATCATTTTATTATACATATAAGTACACGTCAGATTTGAGAGATTTGTTGGCTAATTTTACAACCAATAAAGCGTTTCTGGCTTCCGATTGTGTTTCATGTTTTTATTGGGTTGGCAGTGCCTACACTTCCTACAAACAGAACGCGTATTACGCGCGAACTTCATATAATAATATTAAATATCAATATTTTTTTAAATCGTAAATGCAAAGAGTTGTTGTTTATTGTCATCAGGTTTAATCAAATGTTTGTTTTCTTTTTAAATGCGTATTAAAACGGTAGTTTGAATAAATGAAATTGTACGTATTTGTTATGGATTATTTCAAATGAAATTAATCGATATTATGCCGCCAGAGGTGCACTCTGTCGGCCAATAGGGAAACTACTCCAGCGGCCGGTAAAGGAGGGATTGACATTTTCAAGGAACCCTAGATTATAATTTTTATGCTTCCGATTTTGTTGTCCGGGTTAAATCTTCCCCATAGGAAAAACTAAACCCTTCCACTCACTTTTCCACAAATGATCAGCTAGTCAATCAACACTATGCAAGTGCATTACATAAGTAAAATAAATACAAAACAATACAAGAACAACAACACGTCAACTCACCAGAGATCAAATGGGAAAAAAAAATTCACCGACTCCAGATATTTTCATATCAGAGGGTTCGGCTCGGTAGAACTTCTAACAGGGCCTATAAATCCTACTGATCCCTCAACATAAATATTTAAAAAATCTTTCGTTATCCTACATGTATTCAAAATGACCGACTTTTGCATCTTTATATATAAATTTTTTGATAGATCTAATACGCCTAAATTTTTTATGAGAGAGCTAGGTATAATGCCAGTAGCCGAAATAACGAATGGTAATATTTTTATAGTCTGAGAATGCCAAATTCTTTTTATTTCGTTTCCTAAATCTGTGTATTTTCTTATTTTTTCATTAACAGATTTTTGAATGTTACAGGAATTTGGAATAGCGACATCAATGATATAAGTTATTTTTTTAATTTTGTCATGTAAAACTATATCGGGTCTATTATGACTAATCGTTCGATCTGTCAGTATAGTTTTATCATAATATATTTTATAAAATTCGTTTTCTAAAAATGAATTTGGTTCGTATTCATAATATGGTACTATATTACGGCAGTCAATCAAGTTATGTTTAATTACCAAATTTTGGTGAATTATTTTTAAAACTTGATTGTGCCTAAATGTATACTCGGACGGTGCTAATATAGAACATCCCGATATAATATGTTCTATAGTTTCCGGAAAAGCCAAACATTTTCTACACAAATCATCAATTTGATTTGTATCTTAGATTATATGCTTTCTATAATTTTTAGTATTAATGACTCTATCCTGAATGGCAAGCATAAATCCTTCTATTTCTGCGCTCAACTCTCCAATACTCAACCATTTGTTTGACGAAAATTTGTCAACATACGTTTGGTTGAGATAATTGAAGTGTTTTGCGTGTAAAATTTTATTTGACCAGGAATCTAATAGTTCCTGGTTGGGATTTATAAAAATGTTGGCATTCTCATCGTATAAATTTAAAGGTGTAATATTTCTATCTGCCTTGCAAATTATTTTGTGCATTTCTGAGCTATGAGCTTTCCTATGGAAAAAAGTTCTTAGCATTTCTACCTGATTATGTTTCAAAGAAGTTATTTTGACTATGCCTCTACCTCCTAAATTTCTAGGTAAATTAACTCGTTCTATAGCTGAATTTGGATGATGGCAATTAAATTTTGTTATTGTAGTTCTAATTAATCTTTCTAAGTTATCTAAATCTGTATTAGACCATTTAATTATGCCAAATGAGTACGTTAATAGAGGTATTGCCCAAGTATTTATTGCTTTTACTAAATTTTTAGCAGATAGATTGCATTTTAAAATTTTCCTGATCCTAGTTTGAAATTTAATCCTAATATCATTTTTAATACTAGTATGGTCTAATCTATTTGATTGTGGGTATCCTAAATACTTATAAACCTCATCCATTTTCATACTAGTAATTTGGAAATTTCTAAATATACTCTCGTTCCCATCTACAATTTTGCCTTTCTCTATATGGATCGTTCTACATTTATCTAAACCAAAAGTCATTTTGATATCATCTGAAAAGTTTTTAACTACCTCAATCATTTTCTCTAAATTTTGTTCAGAATTCGAAAATAATTTTATGTCATCCACATATAATAAATGCGAAATTGTACTACTCTCCCTTGTATTACCCTTAACTTTTATTCCAAACTTGCTTTTAATTAACATTTTAGATAGAGGATTCAATGCTAAGCAAAACCAAAGAGGACTCAATGAGTCTCCTTGAAAAATTCCTCTTTTAATTGAAATGCCCGGTATTACTATTTTCTTACCTTTTAAATTGATAAGTAAATTGGTATTCCAAAAGGACATAATATTTTCCAAAAAGCTAATAATAATGGGGTTAATTTTATATATATTTAATACTTTGATCAGCCACGAGTGCGGGACACTATCGAAAGCCTTTTGGTAGTCTATATAGCAAGTATGTAAATTACGTTTTCGAGTTTGAATCTGTTTTAGAATTACAGAATCGATAACTAATTGTTCTTTACATCCCATATGTTTTCTGCGACAACCTTTTTGTTGTTCAGATAAAATATTTTTTTCATCTAAATGAGTATATATTAAATCTGTTAAATTATTATTAATTATTAATATATATTATTATTTTATATATTATTAATTATTATTATTATTATTATTATTATTATTATTATGTAATGAGCAGGCAGCATTCTGCTGATGCGCTCATATCCGGTTTCACAACAAGTTTGACAGCAATTGAGTGTTTTGAGTTTGAACTAAGTCCTTTCTTCTCTCCAAATGTGAATCCAATAGAGCTTTGAATTGATTTATATTTGTTGCATCGATGACATGTTGTGGGAGTTTGTTCCAAGCATCCACTACTCTATTTGCAAGGAAGTGTTTTCTAGGATTAGATGCAAAAGGCGTTTTGGTGATTTTTTTTGAGTGTCCACGGAGATTTATATTTTTAATTAGTAGTGAAGATTTCTTGGATGCTAGGGCAACTGTAATGTCCGGATAAAATTTTGAAAGTCTCGATCAAGTCACCCCTTTCTCTTCTTTCTTGTAAGGTTGGTAATCTCAATTCCTTGAGTCTATCTTCGTATCGTAGATCTTTCAGAGCTCTTGGTATTTTAGTGAAACGTCTCTGTACTCTCTCTAACAGATTTATATCCTTTGTGAAGTAAGGACTCCATATTTGGAAAGCATATTCCAGGAGAGGTCGCACATATGTTTTATATATTTTTAACATCATGTCCGGTGTTAGGTCAAGGAAGGTTTTCTTGATTAGATATGTTAGTGAATTTGCTCTTTTCACAATTCCAGCGATATGTGGTTCCCATTTCAAGTCCTGTGATATGGTAACTCCTAAGTCTTGTTGTAATGCCACTGCTTTTAGAGGTGTTCCATTAAGTTTGTAGGCAAGTGTAGGGTTAGTTTTTCCAACATGTAGGACAGTGCATTTTTCGACATTGAGTTTAAGAAGCCAATCATTTGTCCATTGATATATTTCGTTTAAATCGTTTTGCAGTTGGTTGTGATGAGTGTGTGGGTTAGCAAAGAATTTTGTGTCATCTGCAAAGCAGCTGGAGTCTGATTTTATTATAGTATGCAGGTCCGTGATGTACAAAATAAACAGAACTGGACCGAGAACTGATCCTTGAGGGACACCACTGATCACATTTCGCTCAGATGACAGTTGGTTGCCAATTCGAACTTGTAATTTTCTCTCAGTGAGGAAGGATTTGATCCATTCGAGAAGTCATCCTCTTATGCCTAGGAATTTAAGTTTAGCCAACAGTCTATTGGTTGGAACAGTATCGAAGGCTTTCTCGAAGTCGAGATAAATTACGTCAGTGGGAATCCGTTTGTCCCACTCGTTTGTCCAGTAATCTATGTTAAGAATGAGATTGGTAATCGTGGATCTTTTTGGCACAAATCCATGCTGTTTGTTTGAGATTATGTCAAGTTTGATCAGGAATGAGCGTATCTCGTCCACTATTATTCTTTCCATGGTTTTGCAGATAATACTAGTCAAGCTTATAGGTCTGTAATTTGCTGGTTTGAGTTTATCACCTTTTTTGTAGATGGGTGTAATTATAGCTCTCTTCCAATCTTTAGGGAGTTTCCCATCTAAAAAGGATTGTTGCATAACCAGAGCTATGGGGACTGAGAGTTGCTGCACACTTTTTGAGAACAATAGCAGGAATATTATCAGGGCCAGTAGCGCTATCTTCTCGCAACCCCTTCAAAATATTCTCAACTGCTGATGGAGTGAATTCTATTTTACATAGTGAACCATCTACATACACACCTTGACTAATAGTTGGTATACTGGTGTCTGGTTCATTGACATAGGTTTTTTCAAATTGTGTTGCAAGGATGTTCGCTATGTCTATCTCGCTGGTAACTGTTTCTTTAGAGAAGTTATATAGTATGGTTGGAGTAGACACTTTCGAGGCAATCTGTTTCCTTATATAACTGTAAAATGGTTTCTGTCCGCTGTCAATCAATTTTTGCTCAAAGTTTTTTCTGGTATTTCTTAGTTGCGATAAAAGGTAGTTATTTTTCAGTTTATATTCTCTGTAATACTCATTTTCAATCTCATTTACATTCCCCATGTGTTTTCTGGATAATCTATAACCATCCCAGGCTTTCTTTTTCTCTTTAATCAATGCATGTGTTTGTCGATCCAAGGTTTGTTCTTATTGTGGTTTTTATTGCCTTTGAATAGTGGTATTTTTGACACAATCTTCTCTTCAAACATGTTCGTAAAAAAGTTCCACTTTTCTTCAGTTGTAGTGGTTTCCATGAGAGACCACATTATATCATGAGTGCTTAAGGTTTCATTTATTTTATCATAATCTGCTATATGATAGTTGGGTCTCAGCTTCTTGCCTCTCGGGCCGGAGGATCCGTTGTTATGGCTGGTACTTACTTGTAGAGTTGACAACAAACATATATGGTCACTTTTGCCTATAGGTGCTAGATATTTTATATCAGTAATGAGATGTTCATCATTGCACAGGACTAAGTCCAATAGAGATGGGGTATTGTTGTCCCTGTATCTTGTAGGTTTATCTACCAATTGCCAATAGTTACTGTTCAAGTACATATCCTCAAATAAGGCCTCGGGGCTGTTTGAATTACGCACTTCTGTAATGGGCCATACCAATTTGGAATAATTGAAGTCTCCAAGGATTATTACGTTTGACACGTCAGCTATTCTTTTTAATTGGTGTAATAGTTTTTGGTGGTTTTCATACGATGCATTTGGTGGGCAGTAGACACCAGCTAGGATAGTTTTGAGATTGTCTATTTGCATGTCAATGAATAATGCGTCAATTTGTGGGTAATTACTAGAACTGTTTTCCAGGGCTTTGTTCACCTGGGCTGAGATTGTCAGGCCTATGGTCCTTTTCTTTACATATATTGCTACACCACCTCCTCGTTTTTCAATTCGACGGTCTTTGCGGAAGAGTGTGTAATCCGGAAGATCCACTGACGTATCTGGTATTTCTGCCTTTAGCCACGTTTCTGTGTTATTGTTGTATTAGTACTGTTGGTTTTATAAGGTTTATTTTTGCAAGAACAAGATCAAATTGTGTGAGAGAGCATAGGTTCGTATACAGTATTGAGATATTGACTATGTAATTATTTACATGTTTTTTGGAATTTTTATAATTTTAGGGCATCCTTTGATGTATTTGATTGTCAATTCCTTCCCCCCCTTTTCTGTTCTTTGATGCAGCTCATTCCTTAAATCAATTAAATGCTGCCGTTGCATAGGAGTTTGATCCGATTTGATTGAGAGTGCGTGATATTTTGCAATGGAGGCTATGCCGAATTTACCCGAAACATAAGATTTGAATTCTACCAATCAGAGGGCCGAAACCGTCCAGACGCTTATCAGATTCTCATAAAACTGTACAACGTTTACATGTTTCAATATTATGAAATCTATAATGTTTGAAAAAGTTGACATACATGAATTTTTCACAGCATGTACAAGGCTGCAGCAAATGTTTAAAATTGTACATGAAAATGAAGAATTGCTTATGTGATTTTAAGGTTGACGTGTTTCAAAGACCATCATATTTAATGACAATTGAATCGACGATCGGTTCATGTTAAACTACAGTTCTTTCACAATGTGTTTGAAACACCTTAATTAAATGAAATGAATAAACGGTGAGCAGTTAATCCCTCAGGACTTTGGCATATTCTATCAGAAGATCGGAGTGTTTCCATTTTGCAATAAAATCAAAATAATTTTCTGAACATATCCGAAACCTAAAAGCTGTTTTTGAAAGGTTTAAAATTTTATTATTCGAAATAAACATTTATATTTTGAAATATTAAAATTTTAAATGCAAACATGAAAAAGGTTTTAAAAATGGCTTACCTTACATTTTTCGTCTAAACACTGAACTAAAATTACTGATACTGAAAAATACACATCTTATTAGACAAATGTATTATAAAAATTATTATCACCAGCGGCGGCACGTGACTTTTAGGTGTACTAGAGTGCCAATATTACAAAAATGGCATTATTAATGTTGTAGTAATATTGTAGCCGAAATAGTCTTATTTTTTTTGTTCGTAAATTCTGTTTTTTGTATGAAGTTTTCACGAAATCCATGCGACGAAAAACAACCAAACTGGAATTTCCTTAAAATCTTTATACAAAACATCAAATTTAAAAAAAAAAATCATTTTAAACAACATCAATAATGTCAAATTTTTCAAACTTAGCACTTTATCACAATCAAAAGTCACGAACTGCCACTGATTGTCATCTTATTTTTTAATTTGTTTCATATAAAAATAATTCAATTTTTTGTTTTTTGTTTCATAAATATTTTTCAAATACCGGTTGGTATTTTGTATGGGTTTTGGTTTTGTAGATGTGCACATTTTAATTCTGTGGTTAACTTCTAGATTTTAATATAAATTGTCTAACCATGTCAGTTAGGGAAATACAATGATTTCTATCATCTGAGCTGTTCTGAAAAGCGAAAAATTAGCCTGAGGGGTTAATACAACTGGATATTAATGTTAAGAATATTTCCAGGGTCTCCGGTGAACGAAAAGATCATTGATGACCATCTGGCTGTCCAGGCCATCATCAGAAGTTACCAGGTGAATCTAATTACAGCTCACTCTGCTAGACGGCACTGCTACGGCAGTGCGGCCCACTGTGCATCTGCTAGTTTCCCCTTATTTATGATAAATGCTAATGATTATATATTATTATTTGTGAACTTACTTCACTCTCTACTAGAAGTTATCTCTGTGTAAGGAACATCCCCCTCCAGTAAGGTAACTATTGCGTTCTATTCACTATTGCCTGACAGGAAATCTAACTTGGGTTACAGGCGCTTTTGGTTCACTAGCTATACATCCGAATGGCATTTATACCGTAGGATGTTGTTGTTGTGTTGATGTAAGAGCTTTATTCTTTATTTATGTCTTTAGTCAAATGACTTAATTCATTTGCAAACCATGACAAATTATTGGCCAACCTAAATGAGAGTTCGACACAGTTGTTCAACGTGTAAAGCTATAAAGTTAAAGAATAGAAGCCCTTCAACTATTATCTCATGTTAATAATATTAATATACATTTAAACATTAAGGAATGGCCCATCATCTTATCTCATTCCCATTGTAAATGCTGACTGCATATTGAAGTTCCTGCACGTTTAAACGTTTCTTTGTGCGGGAAACGCCGTTACCTATTTCGTTGGCTTGCTGCAATGTTAAGAATGCTTAGATATTTCATTCCACTTTTAAATGGATTTTCACATTCGTCACATTAGAAACGTCAATATTCGTTTGGAAATTTAAAAATGACTGTGTTTAAAACATTGGCAGACACTTGCCGGGAAACAGGTTCACAAAACGATACATGCGGTCACATATGTTTTGTCAAATGACATGTGCTTTGTAATGTCGATGAATATCGTCAATAAAAAATGTTAACCTTCGGTGTGACACTATCAAGTATAGAAGTGTTTGCATTGTGACAGACTTCCCCGTCTGTTGTGTCGTATCACACCCCTGACCAAAAGACGTATATATATATACAAACACATCTCCTCTAACAACGTCAATAGATGTGTCCGTGAATGTATTAATTGCTAATGTCACCGATTGTGTGATTTAATAGTCAGCGACTTGGCAGCAAGCCAACTATAAATATATGGTTGCGTAATTTCAACATTATTTTGTAAAGCTCTTATGTGGCGCCTGCATTTGCCTCGTTACTTACTTGAAATATTACACATTTTGTTCCTAACTTATTATCCATTTTATTATTTGCACTACCTAGTTTTTTGTGACTGGGCATGATTGAGTAGGTACTACATAACATTATGTACAACAATCCCTTTTTTGTTTTTAACTTTAGTTTTCAGAAACGTATTTAAAATTAAAATATTTCAAAATTCATAATATTGACTAAAGATTTTGTTGTTGTTATTCGTAATGTTTTGGCACAGACATCACCAACAATAAATTTGTGTTCACCCTTTAACAGTAATATATTTTAATGTAGTGATAATTTAGTGGCCAAAATAAATAACATAATCTATATTCCAACAAAACCAATTGCAGAAGCAAATCTGTCAAACACTTGACACAGTAAAATTATGAATGTACCCCTTATCAATCGCATTTATGTTTGTTCCCTGCAATGCATTAAATGTGACAAAGGTGTTACAGTGAAACCCCCTTATAAGGTTCCCTAAATAAGAAATTTTTACTGGTCCCTTGAAGAACGTTATAAGAGGGTTTTACAGTACCCTTATACTGTGATTGTTGGTAGTTGAGTGGCACCCTGATGTGATGTGTGATTGAGTGAGATGAGTGGTGATGTGATTGAGGCTAATGAGGTGGTTGCTGGATGGTATAGTCCCGGGGGCACTTGGCGGCCGAGCTGGACCCGCTGGGCATCTTGCATCTGGAGAAGGACGTGGAGGTGTCCGGCCGGGCGCTTGCCTCCGAGGCTGTGGTGCGCCAGTACATGCAGTTTGGTATGCACCCACCATCCTATCCCACAGCCGCCCTTATAAACTACTTACTCATGCATTTCTTTTACTGGTTTCATTTCATCAACATTAGCTTCGAATTGTTTGTCGTGATGGGCATTTTGTATGCAGTTTACTTATCAATATTTAAAGTGATTAGTACTTTCACTGATTATTTAATTTAAATAAATAACTTTTTTACTCAGCAGTGATTTTTCATCAGCATGATTACGTGGTTTATTACACTAAGGCCATGAAGACATAAGGCGATTTTCAGCGTATATTTCCGAATACATGCTTCGTGTTACTAGAAGATCCATTTGAATAGCGCGCTTTTGAGTGTGTTCACTGTATATCGAAGCGCGTGTTTCGGAAATGTTTGATCAAAAGCGCCCTGGTGTGTACTTGGCGTAAAGCAACATCTGGCATCCAAATGCTGTTTATTACTGATCTATTTTCTCCAAGCTTTTTATAATAACTATTATTACTTGCTGAGAAGATGTTTTATAATTTCACCCTGGCGCATAAATTTCACTAAATAAATTCATCCTACAAAATCAAAATGTTACTAACCAATGCTTTACTACCATAAGAGCAATGTTAAATTGATACCATTGTTTAGGTATTGAATGGATTTGAATTGTTAGCAATCGCGGTTAAATTTTCTTTGATCATGCTTATCATTTTTTTTAACCATTATTGTTTGTATTGGATTTGAATTGTAAGCAATCTAATTTGCTGTTAAATTATCTTTGATCATGCTTAAAGATTTTTTATGTATATGTAATCGGAGAATGAATAAAGAATTGGATTTTAATATATGATTAATCAACAGGATTACACTCTTGATGTTAAATTAGATGAACAAAATTACTATTTTATTTTTATATTTATTTTAAATAAAATTATTAAGTTCTGCAAATATTCTAGTTTTCATAATTGTGGCAGCTGTTACTGGGTTCAAGATCATAATCACAAAATTGCTTCTTATTATTTATAATTGCCTATCTTTACCGGCAACTAGTTTTCAAATTACATATAACTCTTGGTGAGAGTTGACCATAAGTATATTATTGATTGATTCCCACAAGAAATATGCAAATTATAAAGCTCTTCAAAATAATGTGAATGTGGTTGTGAATGTTTACACATCTCGTTTCTATCAATTATCTGTATTTTATATGGTGAAGTGGAGTTGCGGATCTTGAGATGATTTCAGGTAACGTAATGCTTGCTCTTATATTTGTATCTTTTTGCAATGACTTTCTACCAAAGGGGAGTTGGAATAACTTTCCCTGGACCCACAAGGCTGGCGGCGCAGTGAGGTAATGTTTGAATCCCTTTCTTGTTTGTGTTTACTTTCTTGTGAGTTCTACTTTAACAGCTTATCAATGTTGTATTATGAACTTTTATAATTTATATGGTATCTATGTATGTGTATAATTAATTATCTTTGACATTTAATGACTGAGTGAACTCAGTCACAAAGCTACGTACCGTGGTAAATTCTTGAGTCTTGTGAATCATTTACTAAATGTCTACAGTCCTTGAGAATTCACTCAATTTGTACCTGCTATTGATTATTTTTATTTATTTAAACATTCTTCCACTTCAATATAATAATTTTTTAATTCCTAACACTGTAATCTTCCTTGTGTTTTAAGTAGACGCTTTATTAAATGTTTTTGTGTGTTATAAACTATCAAATATTTATAATGTAAATTTTCAGTAAATTATATAATGTATTTTTTTCATATTATTAATATTCTATGGAAATAAACAATATTATATGACACTGTAATATATCTATTTTCTAGTGTGTTCTTATAAATATTAACCAAAATGAGCCTATCTTCTAATGTAACCACTGGGTTGTCAATAAACTGTTTGGAGAGAGGCTTGTTAGTTTGTTGCTGTTTGCATTAACAACATAATATTAATAATAAACAAACAACAGATCCGTGGCCATCACATAGCCAAGCTAGACCCGCTGGAAATTTCAGCCGCCGATCTTGAGCAACGCCCCCCACAGGAACTCATCTACTCCAGCTACCGCTTTGGTAAGAGTCTACAAGACCCCTTCATTCCCCCTTCCATTCATTTCTAAACACTTTGTAAATCATATATATCTGTCAACAATTAAATTCATATCTTCAAAAATAAAGTCTTAAATAAAGTGAAACCCTCTTAAGAAGTTCACTCTTGAGAAGTTTTCATGCTTAAGAAGTTTTTTACGGGCCTTTGGAAAACCTTGTAAGAGTGTTTCACTGTACATATATGCATTTTAAGAATTTTACGTATTATATTTAAATTATCCATTGTGTTTGAATAAATATTTCACGCATGCTGAGTAATACATATTAGTTTTGTTCTATTTTTTAATTAACGTGATTCGTGTGCACGGTTTTTTTTTAACACATGTTTTTAGCGCTATTTTGTTTTGTTTGGAGAACGCGCACGGGAGAGACAGAAGATGGAACTTCACCTAAGACGAATTGAACATTTCAGTAAGAACTATTCAACTCTAAAGTAGCTCATTGGGTATTCGGTATCTCCACAATTAGATTAAATAATCATATAATAACGCTAAACTATTTCTTTTAACAACTTTATACAATGTCCTTGAAACAAGATATGTAATAATGTTCATGGACGATGTTGAATTCAGGTAGAAAAATCAAATAAACCTCAATTGAAGTATAATAAAATATTTTCTGGGATTTGCATAGTTCAACTTAATGATTTTGTAGTAAAAATAACACTATCATCACCCAATAATTCACAAACTTTTAACAACTTTCTGTCATGTAAATTGAATCAGGTTTATAACTTGTTTGTTTGATCAAGAAGTATTTACTACATTGATGGTGATATGTGTTTGTTTTTGTTTTTATCGCTCCCTTTAAATCTGAATAAAAAAAATGGAATGGAATGAGTATATTTTTTTTATTTTTTAAGAAATTTGAAAAACCTTTTAAGAGGGTTTCACTGTATTAATAATTCAATTCATCCCCTTTTGGAAAGTTTCCTCTAACATTGCCATTAAACATAATGTGAAGTTTTGTTGTAAAAAGCATTTCCTTATTTATTGAATATTACACTGTATCAGTTGCGGTGATGGTATTTTTATACAAATTATAAAAACATGGGCATTGGTGCGCCAAGTGGATTTAAACATCTGAAATACCTAAACCTGATGCCGGATATTTTGGTAAATTTTTTCATTCATAATTAATTCTTAATATTTCACTTTTATTAATTAAGCGCAGAAATGTGTACATACATTCCTACTAAAATATTTGTAACACCTTTTCATAACACAAACTGGTGCGATAAACATTCACAACCCTGTATTTTTCACAAACAACTTTCTCTTGGGATGGGTCTCCAATAACAATAACATTTTGTACAGCAACAATGAGTTTTTTTTATCTTGGGAAATGGTTTTAAATTTTTTTTTTTTACTTTAATTAATCCGTAATACCAAAAAAATAAATAGACCAACTTGTATCTTAGGACGGGTTCTTTCACAGGATTTGAACAATTCATCAAATTTCAAAGTTGATTTTCAAGTTCTGTAAAGGTTCTATTCAAGTTCTGTTACTATTTTAGTTTTGTGTAGCAACTGGCCAATAATGATATAATAATAGAACTCGAATATAACCTCTACAGAACTTGTAAATCAACTTTGAAATTTGATGAATTGTTCAAACTCTGTGAAACAACCCGTCCTTAACATATATTTTTTTGAAAGTGGTCTTATTTTAAGACAATCTTTGGATCTGGTTTCAAATTAATGAATACATACTATATACTCTTTAACATGACAATAATAATACTCGTCACTGTTACTTAATCAACATCCATTCCCCTTGCATGAATTCTTAATTTGACTTCTTTATCGCAATTGAAAAGTTTTAAATTCCTACTACATGTTCAAGTTACTTTTGTCTTTCAAGTACGTTTCAAATTCAGTAAAATGTATTTCAGTTCAATAGTATTTTCTTTCCAAATTATCCAAATTAAAAAAAAAATCAATGTTACAATCCATTTAAAAAATATATTGAACATAACAATTATAACAATTCATCAAAATTTTTCTTTGAAATAATTAATATAAAGTAATAATATTTTTATTTCATACAACTGATTGTGCCCTTCATGTTTCATTAGAGGAAGCTGACATGGACAGAGTGTTCAAATTACCATCTACAACATTCATCGGTGGTGACAAGGAAAAGGCACTTCCACTGAGGTAGGTTTATTTATATTTTGTGTGTTTATTTATATATTGTATTAATTGGAAGTCTACATTACAAATGATTTGGTTGAAATGTGATATTCTAGGGAGATCTTGAACCGTCTGGAGGCAACTTACTGCAAGAACATCGGAGTGGAGTTCATGTTCATCAACTCGCTGGAGCAGTGCAACTGGATCAGGCAGCGCCTGGAGACTCCGGGAGTCACCAAGATGGGCAACGACCAGAAGCGGCTCATCCTCGCTCGTCTCACCCGTGCCACACAGTCAGTCAAATTCCCTTTTACCAAAGTCCTAAATAGATCTAATAATGGTTCACGGTCCATCTCCTTTGTTTCTATTATCTATGGCCAACGCCTTATACAAGAAGTGTACTCTGACATTTTATTAAATTCTATTGAAAGTGTAATTACTCAAATTAATTAGTTTCATAAATTTTATTATTCTATAATGTGTTTGTTTAGCTTTGAAGGATTCTTGGCGAAAAAGTGGTCTTCTGAGAAGCGTTTCGGCCTGGAGGGTTGCGAGATTCTCATCCCGGCCATGAAGCAGGTCATTGATGTTTCCACCAAGCTGGGAGTTGAATCCATCGTCATGGGAATGCCCCACAGAGGTATATTTTTAGCAATACATATCCTGTTCCCGACGTAGATTAAATAATCTTCTTTTGAGTTAAATATCTTTTTGTTCTTTTAAATAATTGAAATATTTTTTTTTACAGGACGATTGAATGTTTTGGCTAATGTTTGCCGCAAACCTTTGCCTCAACTATTCACCCAGTTTGCTGGTCTGGAAGCAGCTGATGATGTAAGTAAAAATCACTTTTACAGAGTTTTAAATATGCAGGGTGTAACAGCACATAACAGCATTTTTGGAGTAAGAAATGAAGATGTCATTTTGCTGTCCGCTGATATTTTTCACCAGCATATGAGGTTGTTTCTGCATAAAAAAATATAATTTTTTTTAATTTCACGGATGAAAATTATATATTTTATTTATTTCAATAATGAAAATATAACATATTTTAATTATTTCCCCAGGGTTCCGGAGATGTGAAATACCATCTGGGAACATACATTGAGCGTTTGAATCGTGTCACAAACAAGAACATTCGTTTGGCCGTTTGCGCCAATCCTTCTCACTTGGAGGCCGTCGACCCCGTCGTCCAGGGCAAGACCCGGGCTGAACAGTTCTACCGTGGTGATGGAGAGGGTAAAAAGGTAATTATCACCATTCGTAATGCTGAATGAATCCCATCAGTTTGTTTTTCCAACAATTCAATCGCATCATCATTTCCTACATATATAGCCAAACAATAATACGTTTTTCTTATTAGTGCTCGGTTTTACAACATTTTATGCGTGTATCTTTAGGTAATGTCAATCTTGCTGCACGGAGATGCCGCTTTTGCTGGTCAAGGTGTGGTATTCGAGACTATGCATCTTTCTGACTTACCCGACTACACGACGCACGGCACCATCCACATTGTCGCCAACAACCAAATTGGATTCACAACTGATCCTAGGCACTCTAGGTCTTCAGCCTACTGTACAGGTAAAAAGATATTAAATTTATTACTTGAAATAAAATATGTACACCGATTTGGTGATTCGGTTTTATTTGATTGTTTTTTTTTATCTTTCAGATGTGGCCCGCGTGGTGAACGCTCCCATCTTCCACGTAAATGGAGATAACCCCGAAGCCGTCATGCACGTGTGCAACATCGCCGCCGAGTGGAGAGCGACTTTCCATAAGGATGTCGTCATTGACATTGTTTCATACCGCAGAAATGGACACAATGAGATTGATGAGCCCATGTTCACCCAACCCCTCATGTACCGCAAGATCAGGAACACCAAACCCGGTATATTTCATCTTCCATACAACCATAACTGTTTTATTTTCATTTCTTTTTGCATATCTTATGACTGATGATCTCTGTTACAGTTTTGGATATCTACGCCGATCAACTCATCAAGGAAGGCGTAGTGAACGCTGAGGAAGTGAAAGATGTCCGTGACAAGTATGAAAAGATTTGCGAAGATGCATACAACCAAGCTAAGCTGGAAACCCACATCAAGTACAAGGATTGGCTCGATTCACCTTGGTCCGGCTTCTTCGAAGGAAAAGACCCCTTGAAGGTATACTCAGCTAATTAACGACAGTGTCTACTTTTTACCTTACTCCTCTAAAACAAATCGTGCTCTAATAAGTGATGTTGTTTTCCAGTCTTCCAACACCGGCGTGCTGGAAGAGACTCTGGTGCACATCGGCAAGCGCTTCAGCTCCCCGCCTCCCAACGCTGCTGAGTTTGTGGTTCATAAGGGTATCGAACGTATCCTGAAGGCTCGCATGGAGATGGTGGAGTCTCGCACTGCCGACTGGGCGCTTGGAGAAGCCATGGCCTTTGGTTCCTTGCTCAAAGAGGGCGTCCACGTTCGTCTCTCTGGACAGGACGTAGAGAGAGGCACATTCTCACACAGGTAAATTTTTACTTGGTAATACAGGGTTTTCCAATAAGAGGTGTTATTTTGATATTTTTCCTGTAAAAGATCAATGGTTTCGTTGCTTGTGTGGCACGTAGCGCCGTCTTGTTGAAAGTAAACGTTGTCCAGATCAATACCATCCAATTCCGGCCATAAAAAAATAATTAATCTTCTCTCGATAGCCCAATCCATTCACCGTAACTGTTGCTCCAGCCTCATTTTCGAAAAAGTAAGGTCCAATGACTCCGCCGGACCATAAACCGCACCAAACAGTCACACGTTGAGGATAGGGAAGGCTTTTCAACAATAACTCTTGGGTTTTCCGAGCCCCATATGCGACAATTTTGCTTGTTGACTAAGCCACCGAGGTGGAAATGGGCCTCATCACTCAAGATGATTTTTCGATGGAATTCCAGATCATTTTCACGCATTTAAAGGACCCATTGTTTAAGGCGATGTACTACGTCGTGTAATATTTTAAATCGAGCCACTATCTATAAAACCCCTTACGTAGATGGCGATAAGGTTTAAATTCCCGCTTAACACCATCCGCCTGTTTTGATTTATGCAAGAAAAAAACTTGGCCAAAAAGTGCCTTTTATTTTATTTTGTGTATGTTCAAGCATAAATACTTAATTTGCCACATTATACAATAAAATCATAACCGAAAATGGGTTCGTAAGTAGGAGGTTTTGAACTTTAAAGCAGTTTTCATAGGCCTTTTACATTATTTTTTTCTGGGCTTATAAAAAGACTTATCTAAAAAATACTCGATTATTTCAAAGACCAAGATGTATTCTACTCGCAGTATTTAATTAAAGCATCTAAAAAATTTCTAGGCGACCAAATTTTCAAACCGAAAACACATGATTTTGCATTACTACGTAGTGCATCGCCTTAACAAAAACTTGTTAGAAATTGATTGCCACAAACACGGCACAAACTGAAGGTGGATAGGTGGATACAGTTTTCCATACAAACTTTGAGGAACCATTGACGGTGGTAGAATAGATATAATTCCATTATTAGTGTTAAATTTAAAAACTAACTAACTAATTGGCGAATACCCAGTTTTGTTAAAATTGTTTTTGTTGTTGTAAGGAAGTTAAACAAACTATTATTATTTAATTCACCTAGATTCTGTTGGATTTTTATAAATATAATTTGTCTGCTGTCGCCCCTCTAGATAACCTTAACGCACCCTAATTTTCTTTGAGCTCCCTTGTGCCCACTTTGAGAAAGACTGATCTAACCTATGAAAATTTAAATTTTAGGCATCATGTCCTGCATCACCAGAATGTTGACAAGGCCACATACCGCCCCCTGTGTCACCTGTACCCTGACCAGGGCCCCTATACCGTCTGCAACAGCTCCCTCTCTGAATATGGTCAGTACTGAACAAAACACCTTTTGATTGTTGTTTTTCATTCAGAGTATGTATGTATTCAGGTTTATGTAGAAATAATAAAACCAGCTTTTAGTCGTATAGATATATTTTTTGGCAGTAAGTTGTTTCGCAAATGGTAGGTTTTTTAAATTTTTTTTTTGCTATTCTAGGGAAATGTCTTACGATATAAACATGAAAAATAAGATACATTATCTAGTAAACAGAAACTACAAAAAACATAAATCATAAATATTTGAGCAAAACTCGTCAAGGTAATTTTTTCTGCAAATTCTCGCCCGACAGTGACTGCCTGCCTAAATGGGATCCACTCTCGTGGACCACCATTTACATCTTGAACCCCCAATTGTTTTTTTCACTGACGTGTGCCGAAATGTGGGTCGAAATTGGGTCGAAATCGATCCCTGGGGGTCGATGTAGATCACTTTGGGAATGACTGCTTCAGAGGTTAAAATGCTCTCAATTCAAAAATGATGGAACAATAAATTTATTTCATTTTTTTTGCTCTTGAAATCTACCAATTTTTATTGCGATTGATGAAACAAAGTTATTGTCAACCATCGATGATTCACAATTAAATGAATATGTAGTTTTCTTTAGTAATTAGTAATGGAAAGAAAGCCACCGTGAGTACATACAGTAGATACAACTTCTTCAATGATTTTGTTTATAGCTGTAGATCTGAAATGCTTACTGATACGCAATGTTATTTGACAGGTGTACTCGGTTTCGAGCTGGGATACTCCATGACCAACCCCAATGCGCTGGTCTGCTGGGAAGCCCAGTTCGGAGACTTCAACAACACGGCCCAGTGCATCATCGACCAGTTCATCTCCAGCGGCCAGGCCAAGTGGGTGCGCCAGTCCGGCCTTGTCATGCTGCAGCCCCACGGCCTCGAGGGAATGGGCCCTGAACACTCCTCTGCCAAGCTGGAGAGGTTCTTACAGATGTCCGCCGACGACCCTGATTACTACCCACCCGAAAGCGAAGAATTTGAAGGTGCGTATTACTTTATTTTTCAACTGTTTACATTTATCATTATGTTCACCTTAGAACAGGTCCCGAGTGGGCTAGTTAAGTAAACACTGCACTCAAAACCAAGCACTTCTAAAAAAAATTAACAAAAAATTAAAGCAAGAATATTAGGCTTATTGTTTAATTAGAATTATTTTTTGAAAATTGAAATAGTGTTTTGGTATTGTGAAAAGTAACTTAATTATCCGTCTAATTATACTTAATTGACTCAAAAATTTTGGTTGCATTCTTCAGAGGATTTCTCAGGTTTGTACAAAATACGTTAGTTTTATTGCTAAAAATGCATGAAAACCCATAGAATATTTGCTTTCGAATTCTGTTTGTCAATAACGGAACTCCACATTATTATGGAAATGTTTTGGAGTTCATAATTATAACAGCGCCCTTGAGGTGATTTTTCACAAAATCGGCGCTGTACAAATTATCCAATTATTATTATAATGTTTAACTGCGTAAAGTGTAATTATTTGAAAATTGTGTTGGTTTTGTTTTAAAGTTCGACAGCTGCACGATGCCAACTGGATAGTGGCCAACTGCACTACCCCCGCCAACTACTTCCACATCCTGCGTCGCCAGATTGCTCTTCCCTTCCGCAAGCCGCTGATCCTCATGACCCCTAAGTCTCTACTCCGACACCCCGAAGCCAGGTCCTCGTTCGATCTCATGAAGGAGGGAACCAACTTCCTAAGGTACAACATAAATATCTTTTCTGTTTTTCAAAATGCACCTACATATTTAAGTTAATTGATTTACTAAGTGAAAAACTTATATAATATTTGTTAGTAATTGCATATTAAATATTTTCTACTTTCAGAATTATACCCGATGATGGCCCGTCCTCTCAAGATCCCAGTGGTGTGAAAAAGATAGTCTTCTGCACTGGAAAAGTGTTCTACGACTTCCGTAAAGCTCGTGGTGAGAAGAAGCTGGACGACAAGATTGTCCTCGTGAGGATGGAGCAGATCTCTCCCTTCCCATACGACCTGATCAAGAAGGAGTGCGAGAAGTATCCCAACGCTAAACTCTGCTGGGGACAGGAGGAACACAAAAACCAGGGTGCCTGGTCGTACGTCCAGCCCAGGTTCAAGACGTGCCTGCACGGACAGCGGGAAGTTAGGTAAGAAAACACACTGCACTATGCCTCGCTTAACTCAGATTATCATTCTTTCAGATATTCTGCCTGTGTAGAATACAATATGATTGTGGATTTGATTATTTCAGTATTGAGGCAGATTGTGACGAAGGACAGAGTTGGATTTCGTCACTGTTCAAAAGTGCCGACTCTCGTAAAAGTGTAAAAGATCCGAGTACAGACCGTGAATTAACAAAACCACGAGAAATTAGGTGAGGGACGGTAACATGTAGTCACTTGCCACCCGCTTGCTGTGCACGTCGTCACCATTAGTCTTCACTCTCACATCGCATTATGCTTTATACATTGTTTACTGCTTACCGTCCTTCATCTAACATGCTGGAACTGTTATGATAGAGATGATCTACTATCTCACTGAATCTCTAATTTTTACTTCCTGGAGTGGGTCATTTATCTCCAGTTAGCATTAGATTAAATGTTGTAAATTATTTCCCCCAAATGGATACAAATATTATTACATACTCAGGATTACAAAACAAATAATATTTTTTGTATCTGTTGTAATGTATGCATTTTTATATATCATTCATTAAGGCGATGCACTACGTCGTGTAATATTTTAAATTGAGCCGCTATCAATAACAACCCTTACGTAGATGGCGATAAGGTTTAAATTCCCGCTTAACACCATCCGCCTGTTTTGATTTGTGCAAGAAAAAAACATGGCCATAAAGTGCCTTTTATTTTATTTTGTGAATGTTCAGGCATAAATATCTAATTTTTTTTCGATCATTTTATAAATAACTTAATTTGCCACATTATACAATAAAATCATAACCGAAAATGGGTTCGTAAGTAGGAGATTTTGAACTTTAAAGCAGTTTTCATAGGCCTTATACATTATTTTTTTCTGGGCTTATAAAAAGATTTATCAAGCCAAGATGTATTCTACTCGCAGTATTTAATTAAAGCATCTGAAACATTTCTAGGCGACCAAATTTTCAAACCAAAAACACATGATTTTGCATTACTACGTATGGCATCGTCTTAAGTCAAAATGCTTCACTATGCAATATTGCCTAAAGGGTAATCGCAACTATCTATGTTTGCATTATGTTATTTATCCTATAAAAAAAAAAAAAAATTAATGTCTAAAGCATCTAAACAATGACACTCTCTCAATAGCGTATTGATATATAAGTATTATTTCCCTACCCTTATTACGTAATACACACAGTACAATAACATAATATAATGTAGATTCTTTTATTGGTGATGGCAGTATCTTAAATCTTTTTAATATGCTTTTGATTTATGTTCTTATTATTTTGAAGTGTTTGTCAGTTTTTATTTGGATTTTATGTTTGTAATATAAAAACTCCTTTTATGATAGTCTCTCTTTTGGATGAATAAAAATTCAAGATAATATTTAAATACCTGTAGTAAAATAGGGCCTAAGTATCGATACATTTTTTTTAAACTGAGACAAAATGCCTATGCAAATAACCCAAATTAAGTCCTTAGTACTAGAAAAAAGTCAAGGTTATGTCTAGTCAAGGTTGTAAAGAATGGAACCTTAGTACTTAGTATGTACTTAATGCAATAAAAAAGTGTATTTTGTTGTTTGAATTTATAAATGTTTTTGTTAAGGTTTTGTTATTGAACTAAATTTATGTGCAAACTTGGAACATTTGGACAGGGCTGCAGTGTTTTGTTTTCCGTGGCCAATGGAAAACAAAAAATGTTGGGACCCGACCCAATGTTTTGAAACATGTGGTCGCTGGAGACCTGACTTTATAGGAACCTTTAGTTCTAAGACATGTAGATATTTTTTTATTAAAATAGTAGTTTAAATACAGTTTGTTTTCATTAAAATAGTATTTCTTTAAACTCTTTATAATTTTTCTGGTGCTTCGGCCCTATTTTATTACAGGTCTTAATTTTTCTAATGATCATGTTTGTGTTAGATATTTGTAGAACATAAGTATAAGTAGAATGATTGTGGATTGCAATAACTTAATTTAACCTCAAATTTCCCAAGGACGGCTTGTTTCGTAGAATTTGAACAATTTGTCAAATTTCAAAGTTAAAATTCATGTTCTATTCAAATTTTATTATTATTCCAACTTGGGCCGGATGTTTCACAGTACTTGGATAATAAGAGAATATAGGACATTCACAAAAATTTAATATTAACTTTAAATTCTGTGAAACGAGCCATCCTAAGTGTCAGTTTCCTCCGGTGATGTTAATGTGTATTTTGTTCCAGCTACATTGGACGCCCCTCGGCCGCCTCTCCGGCCACCGGCTCCAAGGCCGCCCACTACAAGGAGCTGCACTCCTTGCTCGACGACTGTACCACCTTGTAAACTATATTATTTGTGTAATTAATGCCCCATCATCATCCCGTTAAATCAACTGCGGCCAAAACCTTAAATTATTTATCTTCTTCCCAAATTTAACTTGATTTACGTAACATATTCACTTAATTTATTTTATCTTAATTATAAAAAACACCGCCGACTTTGCTATTATTTTAATTAAAAACATGATTACAATGATAACGTAAATTATTTATACTTCTTTATTAATAGCCATTTATTTATTGATGTTTTCCGAAATGTACCCACATACATCACATATTATTTATTTCATTTAGTTTGTATTAAACATTCTATCATCATCATCATCCTGCGCTCCTAATATTGTGCAAGTATTGTTCTTAAGAGGATACGCGTCACGGCTGCATCAGTATTCTTCTTCTAGTTTAATAAACAACCTTCAACTTGATACATATTAGTATACTCTGCACCCGCTAACCTAGCGCGCACGTCTTGTAAAGTCTATTAGTTAATGTAGATATTTATTGAAAGAAACGTAAACCTTGTTAATGCACAGAGCAGAAGACCATTGCACTGTTGAGTATTATTTGTTAGAAGTGTGAGAAAGATCTTATTATCATTGTAATAGGAATAGTTTGTTTATTCTTTATTTTACTAAAAACTTTTAACTTCTGTCGGATATTTGTAGACTTCAAAATATTATTTTGGTTTATTTGCGCACTGAATGTATTATACCTATGTACATAAAGTGAAAGGGTTATTTTGTCTATAAATGTTTTGATGTTATTCTGTTGTTTATTAATTAATAAAATTAAGATAGTGATACTATTGTTTGTTTGAGTTCCCAGTTTGTCCGTTTTGAAAAAAGAAAATTACATTTTATTTGTTTTATTTCAGTAAATATGTTATTTTTACAAATTAACGATTTGCTGCTTTAATGATGGAGTCAAATTCTCCGTTTATTTAATGTGTATGTATTTTATTCGTACTTTCAAAATGAACAGTAAATTATGTATTTGAATGACTATGATATCGGAATTTCGATTAGATAATCAGGTTATCAGAGCACTGCATGTACATATATACAATACTACTCAAATAAAAAAATTGAGGAATGAGTTCATTGAAAAATATCAAGTGTTTTTATTTTCCCCAGATTCAGAATCCTCTTAATTCCTTGTGTATGACACTCGACTACACGTGACTGGGTTTGCATTACCAGTAAACCGGAGCACCTTATTACATATTGTTGGAAGATCAGAATAAGGAATTCTAGTCAATTTAAATTTATCATAGTTAAACTCCTCAGGCTAATTTGTTCGGTTTTCTGAACAAACAGTTATTATCCATAGAATCAATTTGTTCGCTTTTTGGAACAGTTCATATGGTCTCTTAGAAATCTTACCCTCCTACTGTCATAGTTATATAGAAATATGCCTATACTACCTTCTCTTACCGTCATAGTTAGAAATATGAACTAAACGGTGTTAGAAAGAAAAAATACCAAGCTGTTAATTCAAATATAGAAGTTAACCACAGGATAATTAAAATGTACACATCTGAAACTAAAGGTTCCTACTGCAATTTAGAAAAATTTATAAAAAAAAAATTTATTAATTTTTTTTATATGAAATCACAAAAAAGTGAGGTGGCTGTAAAGTTTATAATACATTTGTCTGATAAAATATATGTTTTTTGTTGTTGTTATCAGTAATTTTAGTTCAGTGTTTAGACTAAAAATCGTAAGGTGATCTATTTTTAAAACTTTTTATGTTCGATTTAAAAATATATTATTAATATTAAAAATAATTAAAGGTTTTTTTTTAATAAAAAAATTTGAAAACATACTTCATCACCATTCAAAAACCTTTTTTTTAGTTTTCGGATACTTTCAGAAAAATCCCATTTATTTGGATTTTAAGTGAAAATACACACAAATTCTGACAGCATCTTTAAGAAATGTAACAGTCAATATGCCAGAGGCATGTAGGACTATTGAACGTTTGAATTACTCAAAGCCCGCCAAAATAATAGAAATCTGGCAAGATACCTGAGACGTCACACATACCTCGGTTTTGTCAGTTAACAGTAAGGCCGTTCCAAACGGGTCAGTATGAAATCAATAAATCCCAAAATGAATAACAACAATTCAAAAAACATGAAAACTTTGTAGACCTATGTGCGCGAGTTCACGCAGCACAACATTACTCTACAAAATTGCCTGCATTCTTTATCTATGCGGCCCATCGACCCTCGAGGTAGCGGCCTATGTTCTCTTTTTTTTTCTACATGCTTTCGGAATGTGGGAAAATAGCTAAAATAAGATCACCACTTTATCGTATCCCCCCAAGAAAAGTGTCAGAATTTAATAATTGTGATTTTTTAGTTTAATATGTAAGCAGATTCCAAATT
This sequence comes from Hesperophylax magnus, assembly GCA_026573805.1. Taxonomy (NCBI): domain Eukaryota; kingdom Metazoa; phylum Arthropoda; class Insecta; order Trichoptera; family Limnephilidae; genus Hesperophylax; species Hesperophylax magnus. Next base: position 13,235,122 of record JAIUSX010000002.1, read on the forward strand.
TCTTAATCTACCTTTAAAAAAAATCGTCACTTCTCCACTTAGTCTACTCATGGCTATATGACGGAAGTGACTCTTTTGTACTATGGTATTTGAACGTGGCTGTGATCGAAAGTAGTGCTACAACAGACTTTAAAATGCAAGCACTTGTATTTCGTGCGTCATGCCGCTCAAGAGAAGTGTAAGATTTTGCATTATGATAGTGTTTTCGGATCTTCGTAAGTGAAACTATTACTGGACGTAAGTAAAGAACCGTTCCTTTGTACATTGTGACATTTTTTTGGAAGTCTAACAGAAACTGTTTTTGGAATCATCTCTAAAGCTGTCTCATTTGAAATATGACAGTTTTCTTAAAACTATTTAACTAGAAGCTGTATTGAAGTTCATTAAAAAAACTGTTATACTATGTGTTATGACAGTTTTTCGCATTTTTTTTGTAATAAATTGCTGTTATATTTTATCATATGACTCTTTACTTGATCTAGTTTGTAATATTTTATTTTGTTATTTTAATTCATTATCGTTACTTTTGTTTTTATTAACAACCTTATTTTTTAGACATTTCTTTGTTAAAATTTTTAGATTTTCTAAACTTTGTTAGATTTTCATAAATGTTTTGCTTACAAATAATCATTATTCATCATCATAATGAACCATTTTTCAGAGAGTTTTTATGTTAGCAAACCTTGCAACTAAAGAAAATAAGGAGAATAAAATTATAGAAGATCATTTCGTACCTCCCATAGACATATGAATATTAGTAGACCTGCCCTAAGTGATTAAAAGCGTATTATTCCCCACTCCCCATACCGGTTCCATTGGAGCCGGCTGTGCTCGCGTATGGCCTCAAGTGAATTTAGAAAACGTGACGTCATCATTCTTGTGCGAACTATGGTCGAGGCATCATCGGTTCATTTTACGAAATAACACGGCAAAATGGTGACTTGTGCTATGAAAACTTGTAAAAATAGATGTGAAAAAGAGAATAAACCCAATTGTCGTATTACATTCCATACTATTTTACTTTATTTTAAGCATATTCACATCGTATAATATGGATCAGTTGTAGAAACATATACTATCACATCGAGATACGTCTGGACGCGAAACACAAAGCTGGTTGGTTGCTGGGAAGTAAATTATGAACATTTATAAAAGTGTCTTAACTAAATACGTAAACGAAATATTTGACTCTGAAAATAGAAGAAATTTATTTTGCCGAATTTGGACTTCGCAAATTTGTTCATAAAGTGGCGAGTAATTGGCGCTCCCATGTAAAAATGTCTATTCATTCAAAAGCAGATTTTACTTTTAAGAAATAAATGGTGATATTATAATGCGAGATGCCTATTTACTGTCAGATTGATTTATTGACGAATCACAGTCAGCTTTCCTCTCTGTGTCCCGCAACTCTTGTTTTAACCCCTCGTCCTTAACTTCTCGTCTATTAATATTCATATGTCTGTGGTACCTCCTCAAAAAACGCTTCATGATTTGATGTTTAGAATATAACGGCATTAATAAAACCAAAAAAAAAATATAATTTATATACTGTAGATATTACTATTTTTATTATTATTATTACGTTCGACACCAATATACGAGCAAGCATCTCATTTGCTTGACTATTTAATATAAATAAATGTATGATTATTCAGAATATTTGTACTTATCACCAATAATCCGACAACTGTCTCACAAGAAATAATGAATGTTAATTCTATCAGCAATGTACAGAATAAGTGTATTAGCTTTCCCTCGACCATCATCAAGAAATGCAATAATGGGAGCACCTAAATCGAGAATTCAAAATGATAGTTCATTTTCAATCGGAAGCAAAATAATTATATTGAAAACGGGTTGTAAAAGTGTACCAAAAATTAAGGAGAATAAGAAAAAAGATCTCCTTTACTCGTGTGAGCATAACCACATACTGTTATGTGGCCTTTTTCAAAACTTTGTAAATAATACCTATTAGTTAAATTAAAATTATTTTTACGTCCTAACTGAGTGACTTATTTCAAAAGGAACACCATGTAGAGTTGTGTTCTCTAAAAAAAGTGTCACCATCCAAAGTGTTTTTTAAAAAATTTAAAAAAATAATATGTACAAAGTAGTTTGTATGATAATTGTTATTAACAATTATCTTTCATTAAACAGAAAATATGGAAGATTTAATTAAAATATTGTTTAAGCAAATGTAACAATGCACTTTTGTTACATTTGCTTTGCAATTAATATCATAAGCATGATAAAGAAAACTTACCTCTTTTGAATTGTAACACTTTACTTGAGGGGGTGCGATATTAGGAAACCTGAGGCACTGATCTTTTTGAGGTCACATTTTAACTCTCAGAATATTGAATGAGTTTTTTTTTATTGTATTATGTATTTTTATTCCTATTTTTGATTTTTTTCGTTTGAGAAGCTAGTTTTATACTATTGGAATTTAGTTAGTACCTACGTGTAAAAAAAAATCATTTGTTACAACTTCTATTATTTTATAATAATTTAAACATTTAATTTCCCGGTGTTAAAAATTGCTAGAGCTGTAATCCTGGTTAACCTGAAAAAAAATTTCTCAGGATTGAAAGCTCTAGTTCCCCTATAGGCAGGTCTATTGGTTTCTTACGTTTATGAATTCTAAATTAGATAAATTGAAACTTATTTATTCAGAATCGGCGTTTGTCGATCTATGAATTTCTTTTTTTAAGTCATATATTTTTCACTCAAGTTCCTAATTATTGACGAGGCAGTGAGAACCCCTGCTGCTTCTCAGGAGGATGTAGGTTCACAGATGAGACAGAAAGTTTCAGGGGCGAATCTAAGACTCAAAAGGCAGTCAGCAAACATAACCATGGGGCCCTTGGGGAGGAAGGGGGTGGGGGAAGTCTATTTTGAATGTGTTTTTTATGCAAAAAATTTGACATGTCATAAAGAGGAACGGTAGCGTGGGAGATCTAAATACTAATAGGCACACTGAGTTTGGCTGTCACATCTTGAAAGCCATAAACCTACAATAAAACAGTAAATCCCATAAAAAAAATCTTTCATTTTATTGATGGGATTCATGCAAGACGGTGCACTGACACCTAATCGTTATTTGGAGTTATACCGAGTCTTTAAAAGTTAAAAATGGTTATTTTGAATTGTACGATGAAAACATATTTTGCATTTGAAAAGGTCAAATAAAAAATAAATATTACTAATAATCTCGGAGCCCGTGGAACTATGGCAACCCTAACTGGAGGAGGTAAGTGACGAGAGTGAAGGGAATGGAAAATTTGTTATAACTTTCACAAAGATACGGAAAAGCGAACAGGCGAAATTTTTGTTTGCATGGTATCCTCAGGAGAAGGTAGTGGAATATGAATTACTAGTGGACCTCCTAATGCTTCGTTTTTGTAAATGTCTTTCTCAGACGTTTCCGACTTCTTCCACCATTCACTACTGTATTCCACAGTGTTACTGTTAAAAAACTATATTACATGGACTTTAATTTGACTCCGTATCTCACTCCCGTGCAGAGATAATTATTCCTCGGGCGTCTCCGACTTCCTCTGCCATTCAAACCACTCTCTAAACCAGAGGTTCCCAAAGTGGTCTATATGGACCCCCAGGGGTCGATATCGGCATGCTGAGAGTCCATGTCAACGAGAAAAAAATTGGGAGTCCACGAGATTCAAATGGGGGTACCTACATACGAGCGGACCCCCATTTACCTCAAGTCAACATTTAGGAGTTCCGCAAATGACACAATAGACCTAACAAAAAATATAAATATAGTCTGAGAAATTACTTATTTGATATTTGTATTTTTATATTTCGTAAAGTTGTTTATTGAGGTATATAAATAGAGTCTACGTTCCTTTTCTCGTCAGAATTAATATATTCAAGCAAAACATTGCACATTGGAAGCCGCGAATTTTCCTAGCTCCCCAACTTGTTTTTGAAAAACGTCCAGGGTAATAATGACGTTCAACATTTAAATGCGCTTCACACAGACTTCGAAACTAAGTTTGAGGACATTTTGACTATGGAAATGCAACGTTGAAGAATCGGATATCATGTGACAAGAAGAACTGACCGGAATAAGCACTGACAAAGAACTTAAGGGGCAGTTCTGTAGGGCCAGCTACAGAAAGAAATTCCCGTTGCTTATCTTGCTTCCGTTTCATATGGTGTAATACCTCACAAGCGTGCCCCTGTCTGTACAATGTAAAGACAGAGCAACTATACCGCCACCCGGTTGTTGGGCAGGTAAGGGAAAGGAATATTTTTACTCAAAAAATAAATGATTATCACATGAGACGTTAATAGTTTTAGGAAAAATCAATATTCGGCAGGCAGGGGGTCACGGAAAAAAAATTATTGGCAAGTGGTCTACGGGGGAAAAAAGTTTGGGGACCTCTGTTCTAAACACTGCTTTTTTGTTTTTGAAAGTCAGTATTTCAAAAAATTTAAGACGCAAATCATTCAGTATTATCTGTTATTGTTCTGTTAAGTCCTCCATCATTGGACGAGTAACAATTTCCGCTCAAATAAATACATGAAATATTTTCCTCCAACTCCAATGTGTACCATTTTTACAGCATCCCGAAGGAACTTATTTTGTAATCGAGGTCTCCTATGTGGAATTAAAACAAATATTAATCTATCCCTGGCCGCCCCTGTCTATGAGCATGAGTTCCGGCCCGGGGATCCTTCCGGCCCGGGGCCCTGGGCTCGTGCCCCGCGTGTACATATGATAAAGATGGAACTGTAGGGGAGCCCCAGGGGAGGTTCCCAGCAGAGAGAGGCCCGGTCAGCATTTGCTGAAATGCTGACCTTTAGATCCGCCCCTGGTGATATCAAACTGAGAAAGCCAAGTGCCCAACACCACATACGAAAATAACAATAATTGATGATTATTATTATTTTTTTGATAAACTAATGTTATTAAGACAAGGTTTTATGCATAACACAAAGAATAAGAAATTATTATATGTACTATTACTTCAATCAGCAATTACTGCTTTTTCAGGCGACTTGCTTGTAATAATTTGTTAACAATAATTGATATTATGTTATTTATCTTAACATTTCTACTAGAAATCAGTATCCGATTCTCTACAACTTCTGCTAACTTCTATCGAGGTTGATTTTTGTAATCGATGATTTTTTTACATCAACACAGAAGGAAAATATCAGGGCATATGCTATGGAAAGGAAGGAGACGAAGTTCTGGGAAGGAAAATGTATGAGGGGTGTTTAACAATCTAGGTATCAGTGTCCAGTAGTGATGGAAGAATGATATATCTCTTTGGCTGCTCAAGGCGATGTGTCAAGATAGACCGTTGGAGAGGTCAAAGGGTCTCCAGAAACCAGCCTTTTCCGATCCAGCACGCCACGCAGCCGGTAGGCAGGCGCATCCTGAACACATCTTACACGTTGAACCCGGGCACCCCTGCTAAATCACAGAGGCAGAGGTCTTGGTTATCCAATAAATTGTTCCCGGGGCGTCTGGCAACGTTGGTCTACGTATTTGTTGCATTACTGGTCACTAATGTGGTTTACAAATCAAATTAATGTTTTTTGAAAATCTTGCTAAATATTTTAATTTGGTTTTTCGTTTTCATACCGACCCGAGTGGGATTGAACTAAAGAAAAAAACGGCAAAACCAAAGTACGTATGACGTCACGCGTACCCCGTCGAAAATAATTTTAACTATGTAGTCGACTTGTAAAAAAAAAAGTAAAATTTGTATTTAAGTTAGAAGGAAAAACTAATCTTTCACCTTCGAACAACTACAAAAATAGTCAAATAATAAATCAATATAAAGTGTGATTGCTGCATGACGGGGGGAAATTTAAAAATACAATTCATGATGGTAATTTATTTATATAAAGTTTTTATTATTTATTAAAATTACATAAAAATATAATAATACTTACAATTAATTTCAATAATTCAATTTTAATATCTAAATATTTTTGGATAATATATTAAATTTTTACTCTATAATACAATTATAATTAATATAACTTTATTTGTTATCTTCAAATGACCAGTTGGATATTTATTTTAATTTATCTGATAATTTTCAACAATATTGTGTATTTAATTTAAAACGTTGATTCTAGTTAGTGACTTATTGGAAGATGAAGTTGAATATCACTACAAATCACCGATTCCAAACAACTCTCTTTCTCCTCCTTGGTCCCTCAACAAGTTCTCTTTCATTCTTCATCCATAACTCCTCGACACCTTATTTTCCTAAAATATACGCACAAGTCTTTTGTCACAATCTTTAAATCATTGCATTAATATAATACAACAGTTAGATTCATTTTAGATTTATACCATTTTCTATCAAAACATAAAATGGTTTTCAAGTACACGACCCGATAATATTAAACGGCAACACTCGATCTATGTGTCTACTACAAATAGTGTGCCAAATAATTGATGGCGCTGCAGTTACTTTTGGGTTTTATTACGCTAGCTCTAAGTGCCAACTTTTATTCGTTGGTGTCCTGAAGTTCTTACAGAGCGTCTGAATTTAATGTGCAATTTAAAGAACTTTATGACTGCTATCCAGGCACGTGTTTTACTAATCGCGTGGAATTTAGATGGAATAACATAATAGTATGTATGAATATAATTTTCCATTATTGAATACATTCGTTTTCATTTAAATGAAAACTCTTCAGAAGAATGAAGGGAAATGTGAGTCAGCTGCACATGAAGTCAATATGGGAAATGCACTTATGATCTAATATCGGCTGGTTATGCAATATCTCTGGCGATACGACAGCATGGCTTCGTAATCAACTTCATAAACATCTGGAATATCTCTGGCAGCTCCCTCGTTGAACACAATCTTGACAGATGTTTTTCCGTACAGTTCCTCTTCGTATTTTATCAGCTGGCGGAAGAAACCGGTGTTGGGTCGGATTTGAGGTCTAAAAGAAATACATCTCATTAGTGAACATTATTTATTGTATTGTGAAAGAGCGAATTAAAAGGAAAATTCTTTATTGATCATCCCACGTGATCGCAAACAAATTGCCAAATATTAGATAATGACACTTTCTGAAATTTATCTCAGATGTAGATAAATCCGGACGCTTTATAAGGGAGGTTGTGCGTTGGTTTGTTGATTGTTTGCTTGATCGGTCGGTCCGTCTGTCGTATGTTGGTTGATTAGTTGTTTGAATGTTTGGTTGATTTGATGTTTTAATGGTTGGTTGCGCGTTGATCGGTTTGTATTTTGGTTGATTTGATGTTTTAATGGTTGGTTGCGCGTTGATCGGTTTGTATTTTGGTTGATCGGTCGGTTTAATTGTACAATGATCGATTGGATGTTAGTTGGTTGATTAATTTAATGAATGTTTGGTTGATTTGATGTTTGAATGGTTGGTTGTGCGTTGATCGGTTGGTTTCTTGGTTGATCGGTCGGTTTAGTTGTATAGTGATCGATTGGATGTTGATTGGTTATTGCGCCTGTGGTGAGGTTTATTTAGTTTAGGTTCAGTTGGTTGAATGGTTGGACAGTCAGTTAGATGGCTGGTTGGTTGAATAATTAGTTTTTTGGTTGGTTGGTTTCCGAGCGGTTGAATAGCTAGTTTGTTGATTGGTTGGGTTGGTCAGATGTTGGTTACTTGTGTGTCAGCCAGTTGAAGGTTGGTGTGTCGGTCAGTCGGTTGGTTGGTTGGTAAGTTCGATTTAAACAAAAATGTCAGTTGATTGGATGTTACCTTTTGGCCCTGAGGTGGAAGAAGGCGTCCCTTAGCGAGAAGCCCTGGTGGCGCATGAGGTAAGCGAGGCAGAGCGCGGCGGAGCGGCTGACCCCGGCCACGCAGTGCACCAGCGTGCAGCCCCCGTGCACTCGAACCTTAAAACACAACCATTACATTACTAATTACAGAAAACTAATTTATAAAACCCATCAACTAGAGAGTCTATATTCGTTCCATGATTCATTCTCATTCGTATTTGCATAATTTGTGGGAAATATATTTATTTACAATATTCTAAACTAAAGTAATCAAAAAGCTTCCATTCTTATTAAGAAAAAGTGTTGTGGATGTTGTCTATACGTAGGACACGGGCAATGAAATAGAAGGAGCAATTATTTGAAATCGAGGACATTTCTACATAATTTTATTATGTACGTAACAAAATTATGTAGAATTTAATAATAGTTATTATTTTGAAAGAGTTTGTATATTTGCCTACATGTCAGGTCACGTTCTTTGTAACGTGGGGAATTATTTCATTTTCTACTTACAGCCTTATTAAAAAAACCCGGTGTAAATATTACGTGGCGCGTAAGTTCAGAGCAGTGAAAAACTTGACTTGCTACCATGGCGTTTGTTTGGTAAAAACGGTCTTAAACCAGGCTCAAGGCCGGCTTTACCACAACAGCGTTGAATTTACATTATCTGCTTTAGAATTCAACACAACAGATGGGCAAAGAAATCATGTAAAATCCTTTTACTAGTCCTTGGAAACTTGTAGTGTAAATGCCGTGGGCACCGGTAACACCACCCCGCAGGTACACTGTACTTGTACATTAGGCTGGAGCGACATTGTATGCACTTATTTTAATCTGCGTATTATTTCACGAAATCTGTCAAAAAATGTAAAAAATGATTCTAAATTATTAAACGTTAAGTTATAAATATAAATAATCACATATGTTTGCTCTCGGTGGAAGCTTTAGCGAAAATAATTGAAACCGATCCGCGATCGCACGATTTTAGCCGTTTTGCTTCCCCTGTGCTCAGAAATTCTCATTTAATTCAATATTATGCAGGATAATCATTAACAAAATTATTTAACGTACTAATGTTTAATCAAGTTACTGAAATTTTAAGAACATAATATTTTGGCAATTTTTGACAGCTTTCGTGAAAAACGGCGAAATTTATGATTTTTCATCATTAAATCCACGGGTTGTCGGGTAAAAACATTAACATAAAATTTTAAGAATTTTTAAGAGAATATGGATGACACGGGGCATCTTTTTTCTGCTATTACAATACTGCCATTTGATTTTTGCAATGTCGCTCCAGGTTATTGTACTCCCGACAAGTACACCATACATTAGATACAGTTAAATTATAGTTACAGTATAACTATTATAAATATAAATTTAAAGTGGTTGAAGTACCCAGCGGTCAATAGGTAGGTAATGATTTCATCATTGCTAGCACCGGTCATGTGCCAAGGACAGATATTTTTGTACCCGACAGATCAATCTGCGATTGCGAAAACTTGCACTTATCGAATTGGCAAGCGATGTTTTCACTATTCTCGTCTATTACATATTACCTACGAAATTGTTCATACGTGAATAAAATTCCAATTATTGGTTTGCAAGTATTCTTGTTTATCAGACCGAAACTACCACTGACTTATTTTTGGTGTCACTGAAATGGATATTGAAAAGAATTATTTTTTCGTCAAAGAACATCGTAGAATTAGAACAGCGACTAATCTATCAGATTGTACCTTTTTAAAATACAGAACCCGGAAAACCTTGGGCTGGACGGTGCAATCTCTTACATTCCATCAGTAATATGTAATGTAATCATCTTCATATTTTAAGGTATGACCACCCTTTTACATATGTACATACATGGAGGTAAGGGGAGTACTTGACTAACTTTAACCAGTGATTCCTGGAATTATTTTGAATAAAAAACATACATTACATTATTTTGATCTCTGGAAACAATTTTCGTTGTTTTTGTTCAAAAACAAACGATTTAAAAAGATTATTTGGCATTTTACCACTAGTCACTCTGACGAATAACCGCCTAATCCCCCCACCCGACCATAACTGTTCAATACCTACTGATTTTTAATTTTTTTTAGTTGAACAAAAAAAAACATATTTTCATCGGACCGGAGGTCAAAATTTTATTACATTTTTTACCCCAAATAATGTCAGGAATCGCTGTTTTTTTTTTAAATATATATATGTACCTAAGAGATTCACATGTTTTTTTGTTGTTGTAGGAACACATATTTATGACTATCACATATTAATGTTATGAATACATTAGTCGCAAATAGAATTAACGGTCCACATTCTATTTTAAAACACAATAGTCCTCTGCTTCCTGAATGACTAATGTAGGTTACCCCCTATAAACGTATAAACTCTGAACAACACGTAATTACATACATTTCCCGACACACCTACATACGTCATTTCCCATACGTCGCGTCGATCAGCGTAAATACTAACACGCCTATAAATAAACTTTCATTAGTGAAAGCGAAATATTTCGTTACGCGTTGGCTACTAAGACATCGCGCGATTTATTTAAAACCGATTCCGCGTAAACAAAAATAAGCAGGTATTTGAGGGGGCGCGGGTTCATTCAGCGGCCAGAAGTATTTCATCTCCATTTACTGACAACTGGATTGCTTCATAACAAGATAAGTCAGAACACTGAGAACTACCAACTGCGCAGTACACCGATTTTATACATTTTTTATTGGGCGGCTTACATCGCTTACATAACGAATTCTCCGCTCTTTTGACATACTCCGACGATTGACGAGCTTTTTCTCTAGCGCGCTTCCTGCTCCACGTGATTTAGTAACAAAATAAATCTGAAAAGCACATAAGCGATAAGTTGTGGAAATAACTCCACCGACACCGATAACCAGTACTTTTTTTTAGCTTTTCCTTTATGACTTTAGGGTCACGGGGCCATCTCTCGTCGTGTGCAAAAATACAAAAAAAATATACAACGTTACAGGTTGATTATTTTTTTCACAAAAATATTTTTTTAAATATTCCCTGCAAGATTGGATGCAAACAATCGTTTCGAAAATATTGTGTAGTAATAATATGGAAAACTAGAATTTATTAGTTTTAATTCTATTCTTGTTTCGTTCTATGAAACGAGCTAGTACGTAAAACCAAATTATCTACAAAAATATCAAAGTACCTTCTGATGGTAGGTACCACTAATTTGTGCGAATTATTATTTTCAGAATTAAGGTACTCTAAGTATCACCCTGGCGAGAGACCGCCGTATCAAAACTTTGACTGAAATGGCTTTAGCCGTGTTTAGTGGCCAAATCTGAATACTCAGGTACCTGCCAATATTGTTCACTATCCCACTCCCTCTCTTCACAATTTACCATAATTGCGGATGCCGAAGACCCAAGTCCCAATAGTTCCCAAATTATGGGAGGGCATTGTGGTGTTCAAATTTATAGTAGTACGCCGTATAAAAATTTAATGAAATGCGTTCTGACAGTGAGAAAGTTATTTTTTCACCATACATTTAAAATAAACAGATTATTTTCTAATGAGTAGGTAGTAAGTTTTGCGTTCTTAGAGTAGTAGGTTATTCTTGGAGAAGAAATATTTTTTCCAACGCCATGTAAGTCCCGGGCGCTTGTTTAAATTCCTACTGTCCCAATTGCACGTGACATGCGTGATTTTATCTTTGCTAGCAGACCTTTTAAGATTTGCCCCAAATCTAGTTCAGCGGCAAGAAAAGGTTTTGGCAAGGCGCGTGGCCGAACGCCAACAGAACAACAACTAAACGTTTTTACAAGTTCGGCTTAATTTTACCTCTCATTACTCATTGGAGTCATTAGCAATAGGTGGTCACTGGTCATCACGTGTCACGTCATGACCTGTCAAATACAGTTAAATTTACTCCGGTAACGCTCTACTTTAGGGCCGACCTTCAGTAATTGTCACAACCCTATTTTTGTAGATGTATGTTAATGTTAGTCAATCAGCTGTTGTAAATAGTTAAATGACATTTTAACAATGAATGGTGTAATCTTGTAAGATATATACACAATATTTTTACTGGTCTATTTATTTTTACTGTCAGCTTTCTGAGATACGATAAAATTGTATTAAAACTAGATCCAAAAGTGCCTGGCTGCAATGTCAGCTTTCTGAGAAACGATTAAATTAACGTGTTTACACAAAGAAAAATAAATAAGTTAAATTATGTATTTGCTTTTGCATTTCCACGTTGATTGACTTTGGTGTCTCGGAATTAAGCAATCGGAATGGCCAATAAAGATTCTTGAGTCAGACAGTAGTTGTGAACTAAGCCAAAATTTTAATCATATTTCAAACAATCTGTTGTCAATAAGGTCCGCCAAATATTTATAATTATACATATGAAAGAAAATAAACAATACTTTTTATCGCATCGAAGACAATATTTTATTTATAAATGTACATTGTGCCTGCTCTAGGTTTGCGAGAAAGCCTGAATGCGAGAGTAGTTTAAAAGCGATCCTGCCCCACTTTGTTGTTCCTCGTATCATCTCGCATGTCCTCTGTTGGCTTTTGCAAATGAGAAAAGGAACCATCATCGAGAAGCGATACTAACTAGAGAAAGAGAGAAAGAACGAACCAACAATGATGGTTGTTTTCGTAGCAATCGTGTTTTCCCACCCCGGAGAAATTTCTTCGAATATCTGGAGAGATGCAAGTCGCTAATAGTGTGGACCATCAGCATTACACAATACACATTACAAATAACGACACAGCATTTACACAAATTACTGTGATTTAATAAATTATCACAATATTTTCTCGAATGAGCTACAGGTACTTTATTACAAGGTTGTTTTTATCCGCCACTATTTTAGTGCGGAAAATTATATTTTATAAAATTTCACACATAGTTTTAATTTGTGAAAAGTAATTTATTTTACTGTGCAAATGAGACGCTTGACTAGTGATTCCCAAAGTGGGCGCCCTGAAGAGTTTCAGGGGCGGAGGAGACGCGAATAAATTATTTTTCAATACGCGTTTATTATTCTACCAGAGGCAAAGGACTAAGGAACACGGGTTTTTTCAATAGTTTTCTTCCAGACACGTGGTGCAGAAAATTTAAAACAAGTATGGCCACTCGAGCAATTGGTGTCATATATATATATATATACATTTACCATATTATTTACTTTAAAATATTCCGGATATATGGAAAAAAATTAAACTGTTTACTCCAGTTTAAAGCCAATGAATCCACCTAGATTTAACCGTTTATCCCACATTCTACACTACAGGTTCTATAAATTTGGCAAATTATGGGAAATCATCGCTCAAAACGTTTCTGCAAACTTGGCATAATGCCAAAAATCACTTCAGTGCGCGCAGTGGTAATAATCACAGGTTTTCGAATTATTAATAATATGTACACATAATAATTTTGTTTGGCTCCTGGCGTGTAGGCAAAAGTATTAACATGTCGAATAAAAATATTATTATAATAATAAATTGAAAATCCTCGTCATGTATTTGTTTCTAACCATGGAACCAGTAACTAATAACCATTTTCAAGCAAGCTTTCAGATATATCGTAATTTATTTTTGGGGTATTATGTAAAAAGTTTATTAGGAAACGGCATGCTATGCCGTTTTTGATAGGATTTTAATAAACCAGAGACTATTTTCGTTCCTATTCGTTATTCTATGGGGAATACGATTTAATATTAATGATATTCTCACGCATAGGAAAAAAAATCGTTTGGCATATCGTAGACGCAGACCTTAATTGCTATTTTTGTATCTATTGTACAGAAAACTTCCACACCTTTTTGATATTTTTTCTTAACTTAATTCATTTACAGTGCAATTCGATAGAATTGAATTGTGTTTATGTTCTAGAAGTAAGATAAATTTTATCTTACTTCAGGTAAAACTGGTCAAACATTTTAAAATATTGAAAATTCCTTCTTGAAAAAATAATCAATTTCAACGACCCATCAGGGCCTGGAAGTCGAAAGGTCTTATATGAATTGGGAACATCGAGATTTTTTAGATAGGCCTTGTATTGATTTTCTATTCAGTGGTACAAGTGAAAGGTAGGTACCTAATCATGATGATTTTAAAGGCAGATATTAAAGAGAGGCGGTGAGGCAAATAAAGAAGGTACGACATAATGTTTTTGAATGATCCTCTGCTAGATGTTACCTGTTCTATGAGGTCCGCCACGAGGTCAAAATGCTGTTTGAGGTCTTCGTCCACGTCATCTTTGACGGAGACGCGTAGAAAGGGCGTGTCAGGCGCGGGCAGTGGCGTGTCAGGCAGCTCGGGCGCGGCGCTCACCACGCACGACACCTGCAGCGCACACAGAGCGCGCGTGCTCACCGCGCCCGCGCCGCACAGCGCGAGTCCCGGCACCACCACGGTCAGTCCGCACAGCCCGGAACTGCCCAATCTAAGTGGAAAAAAAAATTGATTATGTTGATGATAAGGGAGTGCACTTACCCACAATACGGAATAAAGATTTAATGTATATATATATATATTTATAATTATGTAAATATTATACTCATTTCAAATAACTATTTACTTCGTTTTCACCACTGCCAAGAAAAATATTGGCAGGACCACTAATACTTGACATTTTCAAAAATGTAATTTGTGTTTCAAATGTTTTAAATCCATCGTTACTAGTAGTTCTGTGAACTGCAGACCTCGCGTCCAAAGAGTATATTTGTACTTTTCAATAATTTGAAATCAAAACCAAAATTTCCCCTGAAATCATCACATTTGTAGGGAGGAACTTAAATACCTACCTACCTAGTTAGTTAATAAACACGATGATTTCACATTTAAAAAAAGAATATTTACTAAACCGTTAACCATCACATGTCGTGTTCGAATGCTAAATTTATGGTCTTACTATTTTGCCAGAATAGCTACTTATATGGAGAGACATGCTTTTATTGAGTGTGCATATAGGCTACTGTGGTGCACGCCAGGTTAAAACGGATACCATCCTAAACCGGACTTTGCTAGGTTCAGTCAATAATGAGATCGTCTCCTACAAAGATTTTTTTTTCTACTGCTGGACATACAAATTTTTGAATTTTCGGAAAATGCCTAATAGTATTAAACCGTCAAAATGTTGATATTTGTGACCGGCTGAAAAGCTTATGACATCACGGTACACTGTCATTCGAATTATAAATTGTACTGAATCGTGTCTCGTGTGACGTCACGAAACTCGATTGCATATGTTTTACCAAAGTTCACTTTGAAATTACTTCGTAATTTTTATAGATATTGATATACTAACTTTACTGTCGTTAATATGATTCTTTCATTATAATAGATTATTTTTCTCAAAAAAAATAGGAAACGATCCATCGGACAATGTTGCTTGTTCAATAATGGAGGACTTAACTAGCAGAGGATTAAACTTGCGACGCCAGGGTGGGAACTCGATGCAATTGATGACTCGGCTACTTACGGGCTAATTACAATAGTACTTCTGAATGTAAGGTAAATGTAGGAATGAAGTAGTTACTAGTAATTTGCCGGAAAATTATAGATTTCGCATTATTTTCTTTATTTTTAGAGGCAAGATTCAAGCTTTTCGCGTTTCCGCAATTTTTTTAGGTGTCATCGCGTTTCTTAATGCTTTTAAAAAATCACTTAAGACTACATTAAGCCGTTCGTTAACATTGTAAATATTTTAATTTATGTTTATTAATATTATGTATGTCCGCCACTGCCGTGCAGGAATATCTTACATTCATCTTTGAGTCATACGTTATGCACCTATTAGTGGATCTGCCTCGCTCCCTCTCCCTCCCTCGCCGAGGAATGTGAAGACAGAATGTGGCCACTAGATGAGCACGTGGACGAGTGTGCTTACAATTCTGTCAAATAAGTTACATAAAATAATTCTCTTAACCGGAGGGATTTAATTTTATTTAATATGTATGCTATGTTAGTTTATTTTCTCCGGGAGACCAACAGTTGATGAAACATAGAATATTCAAGAACTCTTTAAAAGTAAACTATTGAAATGTTTCCTCTTTAAACCACGTACTGTAATAAATATAATTCTAAATAGTTACATATTACCTTGTTATGGTATGTTGAGAAGGCTAAGCGGGTGGAATTTAAATATATCGTGAATTTAAGAAGAATATCGTTTTGGATGAGCTACAGTGTTCGTTAATTACTTTTTGCGATGCTGAGTTAAAGGCCATAATTAACTATATTTGTGTGTTGCCACGATTTAAGGAAATATTTTGTTTTAATGAAGAATTTTCAAAAGCTTTTCAAAATTGAATGCACACCGTTAATCCTTTTCTTCTACCACATTGCACTGTATTGTTTACAGTGGGTTGTTTTTCTTTCTCTGCTCGTCGTTTATTATTTTATAACTGCTTTTTTTGGCAAATCTATTTTTACTTTACTTTTGTGTTTGTATGAACTTATAATAACGATATTCTCTACTACAAGTCATGTTACTTATTATATACTGAAGCTAAGTTTTTTATTATGATTATATTTTTTATTTGTATCTATTATTTATATTGTTTACCTATTTTATTTTTTTTGTACCGCATTGTGCATGTGAAATCAATAATAATGATTTTTCTTAAAATATGTAAAATTCAATAACCTCCCACCTACTTACGTTTTGTAAATTCCTCCGGTCCCAAAATAAGTTTTAAAGAAATACAAAAATGTTATTTTAGTAAACAATCAGAATACGACGAAATACAGGGCTGTTAGAAAGGATTTTTTGTTGCATCAGAGACATCTTCGGCGCCAGCGGGCGTTGTGAGTTTTTCAAACTTCTCGTAAATATTTAAATCACTTCAAAACAACCGAAAATAAAATGACTCTTAAAAAAACATAAAAACTGTTTTAATTGTTTGCTAAAAAAGGATAGGCATTACTCCTTAAAATTGATAAACTTTTTTAATGAGTTAATAAAATCAATTTTGGCTACAAAGCAGCTTACGCTGATTTATAAAAAATATATTAGAATTGAAATTTACCAAAAATAAAATTATATCGTGAATGTTTCGAAATTGTGTGCAGTCAGTTTCAGAGAACATTGCTAGTTACCAGGCACGAGTACTAACAGGACATTCATTGCATCGGAGAGTGCATCGCGAGGCAGAGTGTAGCGCGAGCATCCACCACTGCGCTTGCATTGAGAATATTGAGAATGCGGCTAGCTTAGGCCCTATGTCTCTAACCTTAGATACTAAATATAAACATTTTTTGCTGGCGGATTGTTATCTTGGGCAATCTTTGAAGCCACCCTAAATCAGGCCCCCATATCACAACATCAATTCTGTCAATCTACGAGTATATGTCAAACCTAATGATTCAACATTCAATACAATAAAGTCATATTAAATATAGATGGATTAGCAATGAATGTGATTCAAAGATGAAAGTTTACCTTAATTCCACATTATCAGCCAGGATGTCTTGAACGTTCGTCCTGGTCTTTGGTTCCTCGGCACAACCGTTGTCAACATCGCGCGATTCTTCGCTTATCACTTTCATCTCGAGTTGGCGGTTTCTTTATATCGCGAGATTTACTGCAAACGGTGGGGCGAACTTTAATTTCTCATTTAATCCCAACTTTATTGTTTTCCGTCCGTGGAATTTATTTTTTTATTGAAAAGTGCGTGTTTGTCCAAGTAATAACGATCACAGCTGTTGACTTTCTTTCTAGAATTGAAGGCTGGCTTGAAAAGCATATAAAATTAATTTGAAAAGTGTTTTTATTTAAATAAACTGAATGTTTTAGTCACTTTCTACAGTCGATGTCACAAAGAAAATACAAATGTTTTGAGTCTCTCTCTATCGACGTTGGAGCGATGTGTATTGAGAACACTGTACAGCGCACGGGGATGGGGTCTGCAGAGCGCGAGTGCTCGAGCACGTTTGTTTGGTAAGATTGAAAAGTGAATCTCTTGAGCCAAACGCCATACACCGCACACCGCACACCGCTGCCACCGCTTCCCGCGCGGTGTTCCCGCCCGCCGCGTCACCGGGAAGGTATTTGCCTGAACGGCGGAAAGGAATCGCCTTTCCCGGACAAAGACTAACTCTCGAGAAAAATTACAGAAAATAGGTAACTTGCTGTTGCATTTTCCCAAGTACATTTCTATGAATTTTGTATCTTATAGGAAAAACACAAATAACATTTTATTAATTTTAATTGTACAAAAGTTATTAGTGTTATTAGGTATACATTCCCATACAACTTTAGTTTTCAAATATTAGACGAAAATCATAGCAATACATTATATTTATTATGCACCTAACATTTACTTGGCTATTTGAAATATGTGTTTATATATAAGGCACATAGCAATAAAATGGATATTTACTCCATGCAACAAGTATACCTTCAATCTTATAGAAATGTTGCAAGCATAATTATACACTAAACTGACGTTAAGCGAATTCACGCTTAAACGTCAGCTAATAATAGTTATCATTGGATTACTTTCGATATGGTCGATTATTCCATTACCAACGATTTTTGATTCCCACCGATTGTTGACGCGCTCTTTCCGCCCGGCCGCCAAAACTCTGTGCGGGGAAGGTTCATCAAATAGTAAACTTTGCGGGATTTTTTGTTGTCCTGGAGCTATTCTAAAATATTTTTCTTCATTCGAAAGTTTGTTGTGCAATATTTTCACAAAAATCATCAATGTTTTGTGGTATTTCTTGAAAAATTATTCTATTGCGATACAACTTAACCGCGTTGTATAAATGTATTTATTTTTAAAATAATACTTTGTGTGTTTAAAAATAACTGTTTTATTGACAAACACTTGTTTACTTTCATTTTCAGTTCCTTCAATGAAAGTCATTTTCGATGTTTCATATCTACCAGGCGTCATTCGAAAGAATCATTTATGAATAACCAAAGATACGATTGACAAAGGATTGAGAAGCCGAGATGCCAGGGTAGGAACCCTAACAATTTTCCGCAATAATCCGTCATTTGTCTACCCGGCCATTAACCGGTTCATAGTATATAAATACTTCGTACATGGATATGTAGAAAACTGTAGTAATACTTATTATTAATGTACTTATATTTTTTTTACATATATTGGCCAAATTATATGTTGTCAGCACCACAGTGCTGCTCCGTGCCACCGAACACAGAAAGGCACCTTTGGAAATATTTTGGGATAATGTCTGTATTTGAAGTAGATGCTTTCCATTCCCAAATGCCAACTCAGCGCCGTCCGCCGTCCGCCGTCCGCCGTCCGCCGCCCGGTGCATGACGAAACAGCTGCCAGGTATCGTAAAAAAAAAATTAAATCGTAAACATCCACCACTAAAAAGTGTTCTCGAGCGGGTCACTATAAAATTATTTCAGTTTCATTGCGACAAGTGACATTTTTATTTGAAAATGATTTAAGGAGAAAACAAATAGATTACATTAGTATTGCAATATTAAAAACATTTTTATAGTTATCTAAATTTGGAAAACGTACAATATTAAAAGTTATAAATACTAATCCACTAAATGGAACTTCATTGGTCGAGGAAATACGAATGTTTATTGTGTATGAATCTTTATTTTATATATTTATATATATGTTCGATAAAGAATCGATTATTTATAATCAATGATATTAACGTTACTTAATCATTTGGAAATCGGTTTCTCAGTTGAAAATTTCACATGGAATTATATACGTTTGACGTAATATGCGATAACGTTATACTCGCGATAAATTCCATTGAAAATCTAGAAAATAAAAGTGATTAGCCATAACAGTGGCATTTTCCCAGTTCTCGTTGACAAAGATAAAAGCAAACTCGTGTTTACATGAATTAAATCGTTGGGATTTAGTTCTAGACACCAACCACACTCTGATAAATCACCTATTCGCGCCAACTCACAATAGAACAATAACAAAAATTGTATTTTTTAAAATTATTAAACATTATACAAAAGTTACTATGAGCAAGGTCATAAAACACATTATACAAAGTGTCCAAGGGTAAAGTGCAGTGTCTTCGGTTCAGGGAAAACAATTTTTTTTCGAAACTACCAACATTTTAGGTAGGTACTTTTCAGGTAAAAATGTTTAAATGTGCGTGTTATGCGACAAGTCACAACTCTCGTTGTTTGTGTGCGGTTTCCATGCTACATAATAATATATATTATGGGTGACGTGGCCACTCTTCACTTTCGGTGTACTTGTCGTGAAAGTTCGATCTAAGGGTGCGTATAAACACGCGAGCCGAACTGCTCAGCTGAAGTACGAATTATGGGAAAGGATCGTAGAAACCGCAATTGGCGTGAAACGCTGCTTGCGGTTGCTTCGTCCTTTTCCCGTAATTCGTGACCCAGCTTGCGCGTTTTCTTTCGTGTCGATAGGTAGCATTGCGTTAAAGATTTTTAATAGGTATGCCGTATAACCTTTTGTATGAAAGAAAAGCGATGGAATTTCAAAAAAGTAAGATATATTTTTATCCCCTCCCGAAGATACTGCATTTTACACCATTACACTTGACACCTCGTGTAATTGTGACCACCTAACGCGTTACTAAATTCTCCCATGAAGTAAAACAAGCCACAGAAAAGTTACTAAAATCACAATTTGTCAATAGGAGGAGCTGTAAAAACGTAATGTTTACTCGCTCGTCGTCTTTCGTTCTAAAAGCAGGTCCTGAATTTGGTTGTCTTTTATTCTGAACGCATTTAGCTGCGGAATGTCAGCCTGGCGCCTAGAGGACACCTTCGGCCTTTTAATAACCCCACTTCAAATATCTCTATACCTTTATGCTTAGGAGACTCAAATAAATGTATTTTCGGCAAGGAATCCCGCCGGAGATCCACAACGCAGTCTGGAAAATTTTCTGAAAAATAAATAGATTGAAAAGCATGGTTCAATCAATTCTCCTTTCATCATTTTAATGTTTTTCTTCGAAACTGCAGTAAAATACAATCAGGTATTTTCAGATCAAATTCTTTCAGACCAATCTGCTTTGAATCGTATATATATGGTTAACAGAAAACAGCCATCTTACTTGGCTTAGTAACTGAATGCACGCCGAAAACATTTTTTTCCAATTAATCCCCAAAAATGACAGGCCCAAGGGAAATAATTTCCCTAAAGGCGTATGTCATCTTTGAGAATGCTATTTTGAGAGACCTTTATAAGAAATGGAGGAGTAAACAAGGAGGAAAATAATTCCTAATACAAGTTATGAGTATGAAAAAATTCACATTGTATATTTAAATGCAATTTGGGCATTTGTTGAGAAACTCTATTTTAAACTAGTCGTGTTTTATATCATACTAGCTGACGTGTACCCGGCGTTGCTGGGGTTATCCTTAGGAGATACACATAAACCATTGAGTAATTTTCTGAAGGCCTGTTCAAGATATACAATTCCTATTCCTATTTGCGTAGTTTAGAAGAACTAAGCGCACAATTTTCGATTGATAATTATCGTTTTTTTTAAATATTAGCGCGCATATTTAACGTTCGTATTTACATATCTCTTTTTTAGACAATCATCTTTTTATTTTTGAAAGCTTACTACGGAGCCTTACAGCAGCGCGCAGGGAGGGTATATAGCTCACACTATATACCTTTAGCCTACCACACACCACAAACAATATTATGAAGAGGCATTCTTGAACGCCAGCCAAGTCCAATTCAGACGGGTACCTGGATATAACACTTATTGGATACTTTTATCTCCGATATTCGCCTGTCACGGAATCATAATGCGATCACTCACACTAATGGATTACATCGTACGTATGGCTAACAACTTATTTTTTTAAAGACAATAACTCTCGTGCATAAAGACATGAGAAACTTAACGTATCATTACTTGTTATGTTGTTTAAAGTCCCAGTATGTGATGCTTTATTTTTGGCAAGGTGTATGGTTCTTTATAGGACGTGTGGAAATGGCAAACTTCCTAAAACATAACGACGATATATGATCATTAAATTTTTCTCTAATTTTGTATATTTTTCAAACCACATACCAACACAAAACGTTAAAAGTGCATAAACCAACACATACGATTTGAACAGAAATAAGAGTATTATACTATCGATGGAGGAATGCCGTTGCAATGTTGTTATGATTATTTTAAGCGTCGGTTAGATGATATAATACATATATTTAATTATTTTGAACTGTGGAACGCGTCAAGATTGATACTTAATATCTACCTACGCATACATTCTACACGAAACACAAACATTAGCATCCACAACACATTAAACAAATGTGATCCGTAAACATTTAATATCCGCCGAAAAGACGTAAATGAAATCATTGCATAAGTGAATAAAAAAAAGGATTGCGGAAAAACAAATATTTAGACTAAATTGAAATAGAATAGAGCTTTTGGTTAGAATGTGTGAAACGATCCACGTGTTCATAACGCAACATGCAAATCATTCCATTTACCTATCTAGAAGTGCGGCTTGCGAAAGGTACTTGAATTCAGAGAACGGACACGAGGTGGCCATTTTCCTTATTTGATTTGAACAATGCAATTTACACAGAAAATTCCAAAATATCTATCAATTTATTGTTATGCTGTAGTGGCTTTCACACCTACCAGTGGCGGCTAGTGAATTTTGGGTGTAGAGTGCTAATATTATTTATGTGGTCCTACCTAAAAAGTTTTTTTTTTCAAAAACTCTGTTTTTTGTTAGAAAATTTCAGGAAATTTCAGTTAGGCAGTTTCAGGCACCGATTTCCTGAAAATCTTTATGCAAAAACCCAAGTTTCTAAAAAAAACGTTTTCGGCTACATCAATAATTCTTTTTTTTAATATTTGCAGTCTAGTTCACCTAAAGGTCAAGGCCGCCACTGACACCTACACGTAGAAAATTGATCCTGTTAAAAAGAGATAGCATGCCGATTTCGTGATAAAATATTAGTCATTTAGAATATATCGAAAACATGTGTTCTTTTCCTAATAAATATCATGACGGAATGCGACGATACCAGTATGTCAATAGTATTTATATGAACACGTGTTCCGCCGTCCTCATAAAACACTTGCTTTTAACTGATACTTTGTTAGGGACTATGTCAATTTGTTCATTAAAGACCTTCAGTCCCGTTTTCAACAGGACAACGAATAATTTGACCATTTTTTCAATAAATTAATAGTATTTTGCTATCAGTAAATTTTCTCCGTGCACGCCAGGCCAAGTTCGGAAAGTATTTTTCTGCGAACCCAACGTACATAAGTTAGGAAAGTATTTTTCTGCGAACCCAATGTACATAATCGTAGATAGGTATATTACCAACACTATGGATATATTTTTTTAACTTTTGCAACTACACGATTCCATCTATAAACTTATCGCTACTCCCTCAAGAATCTTCACTGCATGCAGGATACAGGGAGTTAAAGAGGAGCACAACTCACACCCAGCTTCTGATGCGCGCTCGTACTCTTCAACATAACTTACAATGGAGATAGTTCTCGTTGCAAGATTTTGACAGAGAAAAATAAATACCAAGGAAACATAAACTCATCAATCGTCTCCTTAATAAGAGTAGGCAGGTACATACTGGGTTTGTCGGTATGCCGTTTGGGAAGGAGGAATGTAGTAGGATGTATAGGCATCCACGCTGAGTAGATCGCGGTGGGCGATGGACGCCGTGAAGCTGAGTCGTTCTGCTCAAAATAGCTTTGTCGGTCTGAGCCGAGCAGTCCCGTGGAATGTTACATAGTCACCATAGTCAACAGCTCCGCTAAACTACCAGCATATTGCACGCATGGCTGCTTCTCTCTATTTACATTGACCATTGGCGTCCCTTCTGTCATTCAAGAAGCGCAAACACCGCACACCCGCGCCGCGTCCGCCGACGTTTTTCCCGCTGCCCTGTGCACAGTACACTGTGTACACTCAACAGTATACCATCAGCACAAAAACCACACACTGTACACAGTACCCGCTCAACGGCTGAACGCAATGCCCGCGTTCATAAATACAGTAGTATAATCATACCAAATATCTCACTTTAATGTTCTTGGCAATACTTAAAAAGATCGTGAGGACCTTTGAATTCTTGACGGCCTGAATTATGAATTGATTTAATTAACATTAGCTGAATTTAATGAATATTCTCATCAAATAATGACTTGTATAATTTTATCACTAGGCTTTGATTAGAGATCAACATTTAGGAAAGCGAAATAGAAAAAACGGTAATAAATTGGCAAGCACATTCAATAAATGTTTTATCACATATGAAATGTCTGTGTTCAGGTAGACATGGTTGATAAATGTGATTTCGTGTTGTTCATTTCCTGGTACATTTTGTTAGCAACCACCAGTGACTAGTAGGGTATAGTTTATAGGTATAATCAGCAGCCGGTACCAATTATAAATCCGAGTGTCGGGAGGAATGTCTCTATCATAAATACCCACTCGTAATGATGTTACGTTAGATTTGTTGACATTTCTGCCAGAGAGTTTCAGTGGAGTTTATTTGTATTTTTGTAGGAATTCTGTTGGAGATATGCCACGCAAACTGTTTGCTCTCAAATGCTTGTCTGATTAGTGCGACCTGCTCGCACCTGTACTGGACTATTTCCAACTTGGCTACTTTCTGCTTTGTGCGCATCTTCTTGGGTTCGGGCTAACATCGGGATTTATGACGAGACTTTAGTAGTTCTGGGCTCTTTATTGGACGACTCACGGAAATACAGGTAAGCTGAGCTTGCTTGTGACCAGAGAACTTAATATCATAATATTAAAGGAAAATAAGATAAAACAGGATAGAAATAGGTAGTCACATAACAGCAAGAAACACACGACGAGAAAACTCTTCCAATAGTACCCATTCAAATGCATCAATCCTACTAACAAAACACTATCGGTATTTCCATGTTCAGACTAATTCATAACATAATTTCCACAATTTATTCATTCTATAGTAGTTATGTTTAGCGACTAGACCTGAATAGACAAGTTCTTCTGCAACCTTCCTCTCATCTTTCTACTTCCGCATACCGCACAAGAAAACCGGAGCCAGTTAGAATAGTTAGTTAGTTGGAATACTCAGTTCCAGGAGGGATGTCGCTGATGGATTATAAGCTTCTGAACGATATTATCAATACCAGATCTGGTTAAAATAGGATTCTATGTCCCGGATAATTTCACGCGAGGCCGCCAACGCAGGCTTCTGATACTTACCTAATTTACCAATGCTGAAGCCCTTGGGAAGACTTACTGGGTTAATAAACTGTCTCGCAGGAAATGTGGAAATTTTCCATGTGCCCTTCAACAACTTTAAGCACAAAGTATCCTTTAACTTTTAATCATATAACCTTGCAATATATCACGTGTAACCTTTTTTCTACATTATCTATGCTAACTAGATATATTAATTTTTTTAACGATTTGAAAATGTTTTGGGTTTTGTTCTGTTTTTGGAAAATAAATATGGCATCCCTAATTTGGGTAGATTGTGAGGCTGAAAGGTATGGGTAGGGGAAGTAGATTAGGAAGAGGAAGATGGGGCTATTCAGAACTGGCCACCAACTGAGAGTATCTACTACCGGATTAAATGTGCGCCCTACTGTCGAATTTGGCAGCCATCTCTGGTCCGGAGCCCCTAAATACCTGAAAAAAACCCTTGACTCTGTGCAGAAACGGGCGGTCCGTTTGATAGATTCCCCAATCTTAACAAATGGACTGCAATCTTTAGAGCACAGGCGTCAGGTAGGTATGCTGCCCTTGTTCTATCGGTATTACAATGGAAGTTGCTCTGAGGAACTAGCGTCATTGATCCCTTCGGCACCGGTGCGTAGTCGGGATACACGCCAAACGCGCGCCCAACATTTGTACACGGTTGACATTTGTCACATGAGAACGGGTCGCTTCTACGATTCATTCTTAGGTTCAACAGCTCGGCTGTGGAACGAACTGCCGGCCTCTGTGTTTCCTCCCTCCTACAACTTGGGACTCTTCAAGACCCATGTTCACTCCTTCCTCTCCACAAAAAGACACTCCACACAGCATCCCCAAAGATGACATAGGCCCTGAGGGAAATTATTTTCTTCAGGGCCTCCTATGTGGAGTTAATATAAAAATAAAAAAAACTCAATTTGTGAATTTATTCGAAAGATGAATAATACCTCTAGGCACTTTTTAACCTTACTGAAAGGGACGATACGTCTCACCTGCAACTTCTAATGGTACGTATACATCCCCGAATTACGGGAAAAGAACGAAGCAACTGTAAGCGGCGTTTTGCGCCATTTGCGGTTGCTTTGTTCCTTTCCCATAAGTTGAGGTTCAGTATACGTATTATAAGACCCTGGAAGGAACGACTCATCTCGCTACCAGAATCAGGTATTAGCGTACGACCAGCTCAGGATCTCGCGGTATCTTCGTGTTACAAATTTAATAAATAAAATTAACTTCCTGCATCCTCTCCCTCTTCCAATTCGTTATTAGTAATTTCATTATCTCCTGAGACTCCAAATACACGATGAAAATATTGACCTTCCTCATGCTCGTAAAATAAAAGTTCACCTTGAGAAGACAGAATGCAGATCTACTCGTAGTTAAAAGGTATTTCATAATACGCAAAATAAGTTGCAGGCGATCCCCTTCTGGTCTCCGGCGCAGCACATCGTCGTTTACTTTGTTTTGTTTATTTTTACAGTGTTTGACCTTCCTCGGCCCGGCGACCTTTCAGAAATCTTTCAGCGGTTAAATCAGTGCCTAATTGTATGCAATCTCGGGAACAGCACTCGTGTTAGATAAGTGACAGAAACGCGTATATTAGGAAAGGTAAACTTTTTATACTAGACTAAACTATTATGTGGAATGCGGATATTTACTTTGTATACTGTGTCTTTGTACACTATTATACCAAATCGTATGTCTTTTAATGCAATTTTTTTTTTGTTTTTGTTCATTGGAAGTTTTTTTGACATTAATATTTTTTTCATTAGTTCTACACAGGAGGCCTTGAAAGAAAAAATCCCTCAAGGCCCATGTAATCTTTGGGGATGCTGGAGAGGTCAAAAGGTCTCCTCAACCAGTATCTCCCGATCCGACCCGCCACGAGTATGTGGGCAAACGCATCCGCCGCGCCGCCAAGGCCCAGACATACCTCACCCCATGAACCAAGGCGCCCCTGCTAAGTCACCAAAAGTAGCAAACCACTAAGGGTGACATATGGCAGGGGTGTTTGTTTTCATGCCTCCCAAATTGTGAATTTTATATGTTTCTAATTATTCACAACGCAAGGCTCGATAGAATTTGTTCCATTTTACATTAATTTCTGAAGTTGATTCACAACACGAATAATCTTATTTATTTTTACCTGTAGGTACTAAACTTAGTGGGGCAAAAAACGGCGCTGAATGGAGTGGCAAAAACTTAAATCCCACGTAGACCACGTACCCGCACCTCCGCAAAAACGCTGTTTCCAATTTAAAAACATTTTCGTGAAAAGATATTTGCTGTCATGCATGCCTTGTGCGTCACATTTACAACATTCTCAGGGATTCAAAATTTGAAATCCCAGTAATAACACATTTGGCAGGAACTTCTCAAAGTGTCCCGTGTCTTTTTTTACAAACGGCGAATTGTAAATAGATTTCTTCACTTAGAAGTAGATTACTGTAAGTGTATTAGAAGTAGTTGAGGGTAATTTGGGATATTGCGCACCTTTTCCACTGCTTTAGTTGATTAATTTTGAATTAACGTTCTCTTATTGCAGCGTTGGAAAAGCGCATGAGAATTTCCCGCCTTCCTTGCAGCCAGAGAGAACAAAGCATGTCTTGGTAGTACCTATTCGTATCACACTGAGTCTATTTCGGGACAGAATGTGGCGCATTCAGGTGCCAGATATATTTAGAAAAACGTCATCACCAGTGAATTCCAAACCCAGAATAAATGTAGGATATTATATCTCCTTCCCTTTCATTTTATTCCATTCTCTTCACTGTTAGGAACCGAAATGTAAACGGTATGAGATAGCCGCCGCATGCGTTTACTTAAGAATCTAACAAAACATCCGGCGGATTTCTGCAAATTTTGTTCCAATTTATTAGCATTTGTCTTCACAAGAGAAGTACCTATATTTTACTTGCTTACGCGTTGTGGCCAGTTCGAATCGTTTAGAAATGTGCATAGCGTATTTCCCTAAATAGACTGCACATTTTTTTTCCTCACATTTGAATGTTTCCGATGTAAGAAATTTTTTTTATAGGTTATTGTAAACAAGATTGAAAGACATTTTGGCTGAATAATCGAACGAGTGTTGGTACCTCGGAGAGTCAAGACTACGGCACCACCAACATTGAGGAGTGTCCAGTGCCGGAAAAAGTGGTAACGGAGGATTGAATGTGGTTGTTAAAGCTTTTGTTTTCGGTCACTAAAAATAGGCAGAGCCTTTTCAATTCATTGAAAAGTTTAATTGGGCGATATTGAAATGACATCCAACTCTGAACAGAGAATTATTAAAGGTCATATCAGAAATGCATATTATATATCTTAAATACAGTCTCACCTTCGTGATGACGATGTCTTTGGCAAGTGTTATGGAAAATGTTATACATGAACAAGTACGGCGTTCATGCTACACTCAGACTTTAATTCATTTCAAGTTTAAATGTGGAAATTTATTAACTCGCCCTCTTTTGCCCGGTGAATTTGAAATCACCAACATCTTTACTAATACATAATAGTTACCAGGGAAGACCCGTGAACTATCGCGGGATAGGCTAAATTCTTGATTCTTGACAAATTAGTTTTAATTTTTTTAAATATTGTAGGTGGGTACTTAATCGCTTTTCTGAATTCTTCACATAACTTATTTTTTTTTTTTTTTTTTTTACAGTAATACCGCACAAGAGTCCCAACTGCTCCCGTCTGGAGCCAGTGAGACTATGGCATCCCCAATTGGGGTATGTTGTGAGGCTGAGGGTATTGGGGAGGGGAGGGAGATGGGGAAGAGGAAGGTGGGGAAGTACCTGGCTATTCAGATCTGGTCACCAAACACGGCTAAAGCCATTTCAAGCAACGTTTCAATTCTGAATGGTGGTCTTACACCAGGGCGATACTGAGAGTATCTTCCACTCTGGAACGTGCCGCAAATATACTATATATTATTTTAAATTAATTAATTGTGAAATAACACAAATTAATCAAATAAAATTTATTTGCGCACGCCGGGTTCGAACCCGCGACCTTCGGATCTGTAGTCATAAGCGTATACCACTAGACCACGCCGGCCGTCATGTTATTTCAATTTAGACAACCGAAATTAGTATTTTTAATGATATCTTCACGGCATTTGGACATTTTCTTGACTCTTTCTTTCTTTATTATCTCGCTTGACTTGATTCTATACTTGATTAAATTGGGCTCGGCAGGGAATGCTTTACTTTAAATGATGTACGAGTATAAAGTGTAATATGCTGTAGTCAATTCGACTGGCTCGAGGTTATTATAATGACTCCTTTCACTGCAAAATTTGTTCATTTACAACTTCATTTCTACATATGATTTCCCTCCACACAACATCCTCAGAGATGGCATAGGCCATGAGGGAAATTATTTTTCGCATGTCCTCCCGTGTGGAGTTATGGGAATATAAAAATTGTCACTACTCTGAAATATTGTAATTAACGTTTTATATTCGTGGCTGCAATGTTTTCTTTTCTGCTGACAGGGCAGGATTTCCCTAGAAGCCCCCTTCTGCCTGGAAGTCTGCCACTTCTAGTCTGGGCTATTGCATATTCAACAAGGGTTTTATTATGACTAGAGACGTTCACCCAGGAATATTCCGTCGTGAATATTCCCCAACTTAATATAAATTCCGTCGGGAATAATTTTTTTCTTAAGAAAGTTATTCTAAATAGGGTGTTATTTTTTTTAAATAAAAATGTAGTATATTTAAAAAGTTAGTAACGAGGGTAAAACTAGTTTTTCGATATCTAAAAAAATGACGAAGTTACGAGCTTTCAAAGTGAACTTCGGTAAAAACGTATACAATCGTGTCTCGTGTCGTCACATGAGACACGATTCAGTTCAATTCAGGATTCAGGAATGGCAATGCTGCAGTACTGATGCTCCATTCATTGTATGTACCTCGATATCGCACGCTTATCGGCCGTAATATCAACATTTTAACGACTTTTAAAAAGTTCTGTGTTTAGTTTGCCTTAATTAATATGATACAATGTACAAAACTTGAATTTTCGTTGTAGGCGACAACCTTTTAGGGATTCCACCAATTATACAAAAATTCCCGCAATATTCCCCGTTTCGTGAATATTCCCCAAAAATAAATACCCGGGAATTTACCCATTACTAATTATGGCTATAGGTAGGTACTAGATAACTAGGTACTGAGTGGTTCTCTGCTGCGGCATGTATGTTCACATTTTTATTTTTTTTATTTATAGAACTCAATGGTTCCTGCCTAGTACTAAAACTAAAACCGGTGGTGGCTGAGACAACATTTTGAGACCTCGTTTACATGCTAATCTGAACTCAAACTATAATAGTAATAGCATAAAACCATAATTTATTTTTATATTTACTCTGCACTTGCGCATTCTGTGCTAAAATATGGAATTGTGGTTTGGGGGGTGCATATAAATCATCCCTTCTTCCATTCGAAACAACACAAAAAATACTGATAAAAGTTAGATTAGATCAAACCATCTACCCTGATGATACACACTGTAAGCTGTCAGAAGCGTTAGCTAAAGAATCAGGTTGCGCGACACGGCATAATACTAAAATAAATCAATATAATCCTTTTGGCCGTGAAAATCCCAAATCATATTTGCATTATTTTTTGTTTTGTTAAAATTAAAGAGCACGATAATACCTACTGTGTTACTCTATATTAAAGCACAAACATTTATTTGATTACACGGTGAAGATTCTAATATGAGAAACAAATTTACGACCGTTGCTATAAGTGGATTCTGAGCACGATAATGGTTACTTTCCAGCGCCAGGGTGTATGGCGGGATTCATTATGAGGCGCCAATGCACTTTTCAAGTGCATCTGTGAGAATATTGGCGCTGGTCACTTTCTGGCTAACCTCGATCGTGAGCATAATATATGACTTACGCCAATACATCTTTTGAGAACTGCCTAGAAAATCTGCAGGCGCAGTTTTACAGGTGAAGAGGTTTTATACGGGGTGAAATCTTGTTAATGATATAGTTTTTGCTTTCTTCGGATAATGTACCTTTTTTCCAAAGAACATGTTTTTCTCCCTTCAAGGGAAGACGAATTTATACTTCTTGGATTTGAGCACGAAGATTTGATAGAAAAGAGTACATACCTATATTCGTTTAGAGTGGGAAAACCAAAAAAATGTGATTTAAAGTTCTCACTTATAAAATACGGTATAAAATCATGTAATATATATTTTTAAATTACAGCATGCCACCCAACTCGATAAAAAAATGTTTAACTAATTTACAGAAGTTTATGCTGAAAAAATTGCTATGTGAAAAAATCTAGATAGATTAGATCTATAGGTCTAAATCTTTTTCCCTCTGATTTTATATTAAAAAAATCTATTTATTATTTTCCTTATTTGTTTAATTTAAATATCTTATGACGATAGTGATCTGGCAACATTTCCTTTATTATTTTGCATCCCTTTTTATAAGTCATTTGACGCAATCTCATATTAACCTTACACGATTGCACAAAATGTTTTCACAACAAAATAAATAATATTTATACGTATTTCGTAGGGAAAACATGTATCGGGCGAGGTAAATTTCAAATCGCTGTTAAAAAATGGATATAATAAGAAAAGGCAGATATTGCCAGATCCACTATAGATATCTATGCTTTAAAAATAATATCTCATATGTACAAACCCTTACTTAAAAATATATATTAATAGATAATTATTAAGAACCCGTTGACCATCTGCTTATCTTGCAGTTTAATGTTTCATCCTAAACTACTTCCGAATTACAACTTCAGATGAACATGATTGTGAACTGTGAATGAATTAAAACAAGACAAAATGGAATGGTGTTTGTTGGAATTGGGTGATAGTATGTGTAAGGAATGAAACAAGGTATGGAAATAAGGAAAACGGGAAGACCAATCACTTACCAATCAATAGTGAGTTCAAACACAACACAATCATAATACAGGGTTTTCCAATAAGAGGTGTTATTTTGAATAGCCCGCTATTTCGGTAGATGTTACTTTTGAAGCTGTCATTTTTTGACATTTGACAAGTAAAAACTACGCCATTAATAAAAATGGTATACACGCTTACATAGCGATACACGCTTCAACAACGCATTGAAATTATTAAAATTCACTTGAGTGAATCAAATGCAAATCATCTTGAGTGATGAGGCCCATTTCCACCTCGGTGGCTTCGTCAACAAGCAAAATTGTCGCATCTGAGCCTCGGAAAACCCAAGAGTTATTATTGAAAAACCTCTCCATCCTCAACGTGTGACTGTTTGGTGCGGTTTATGGTCCGGCGTAGTAATTCGACCTTACTTTTTCGAAAATGAGGCTGGTGCAACAGTTACGGTGAATGGATTGCGCTATCGAGAGATGATTAATGATTTTTTATGGTCGGAATTGGATGGTATTGATCTGGACAACGTTTACTTTCAACAAGACGGCGCTAAGTGCCACACAAGCAACGAAACCATTGATCTTTTACGATTGAATATCAAAATAACACCTCTTATTGGAAAACCCTGTATAATGATTCCACCGCGATACCTCGGTGTAAATAGCGCCACAACAAAACGAAGGAGCACTTAAACAATATAAAGCACTTCCAATATAGTCCCTCTTTTCAAAGATTATGTACACTTAAAACACCAACAATTTGCTTTCAATAGTTCAATTCTTCTTTGTTTTTTCAAAACAAATGCGCTCGAATTTGAACTGTGTGCCACTGTTCCAAATTTCAAAAACTTTTCCAGCAAGGTGATGGTAGGGAAAGATAGGAACTGGATAAATTACATTCCGGTAGGAACTACCCATATTCTCATTTCAAAACCTTAACAATGGGATTTCATTGTATTTAACATTAAAAAATAATAATAAAGAAATTTAAAAAACCTACCTAGAGATAGTTAATGTTCAAGTTGAATCTACTTCAAATGTTCGATCGACAGTATAGCTATAAACGTAAAAGAATATGGAAAAGCAAATAAGCATGCAAATGTAAACAGCCCGTGAACATGAATCATTTGCTAGGAATGCGAATAGGACCCAAAATAGTTTTCATTAAAAGGATCATGCTTTCTATTTATTTTTGATTCGTTTATAAATAAACCAAAAAAACAATCTTTCTTGGAGGACTTCGCTGACCCATTAAATACGCCAAACAATTTGCTACAAACAAACTCATAATTTAAGCGTAACGACTATGATATAAAAAACACTTCCCTCACAATTTATCGATATTCCCATGAGTCCGAAAATATTCTGATTAAATTTCCCAGCTTTTTAGTACATGACGCTACTTTGTACTATTTATACGTCAATATCTGGGTTAAGAATGCAAAATTCCCAGATCTGTATTTTGCCTTAACCCCGAGAATGTTTTATCGATTGCGACAGTTCTATGAGGTGCGGCAATACTATTAATTTCTTATAATAAAACGCGTCGAGTGAGTCAACGTAAAGAGCGTTTCTTCGCAAAGTTATAAAATTACTCCTCGGTACCGTACAAGGTGTATCGCAGGTTGTATTGTTTAGAAATACCACTTTGTTGCGGGGTACATGCAAATTTTTTTTATTGATACAATAGAAGTACTTTTTTTATAAAAAATCATTTGGTAATGTGAGCCTTACTGCGCGCTTTTTCCGTGCTGAGGCTTCTTCCAGACTATCAAAGAAATAATCAAGCAGTCAAAGGGGCAAAATGAAGTGCATGAAATCAATTGTTACTATAATAATGTATTCGAGCTCTCCCGTCAAATATCATATATTTATTAGCAAGTAGGCAAGTTGGGAACGATTCACGTGCTTTGTGTGGAGAGTCTGGACGAAGCTATTGCATAGAATGTAAATTATGTAAATGTATTGTAAAGCATCCCAGAGACGGTCAATATCAATTAACAATGTCACAATTGCAATTGAAGTGCGATTGACGGAACTTCAAACGAACCATCACTATTTTCGCCTCAGATGCTTTTCGGATGTCTTCAGTAAACAGGAACTACAGATAATATAAACATTTGATATTCTTTCCATTACTATGAACAACCGCGATATAATGCTATTTTAACAAAATCTCGTTCTGCGATGATACTGAATTCCAAACGGCTCGATGGATAGAGCAATTGAACGAAAGATTCCTTTGGTCATAGAGCAAACATATCACGCTACAGCTTGTATAATGTGTGCCCGTATGTAGCATTTAATCTTGTGCAAATATTTATAAAAATATTTATTTTATTGGCTTGTTTTCGTCGCCAAAATCATTGTGTAAAGAAAAATAGTGTTATTTTATTGTTATGCAGATGTCGGTGGATCAGGAATTTTGTTATTGGTCTAGAATAGAGTCTAGAGACCTTGCGATAAACATATTAAACATTCGAAAGAGCTTTGCGAATGTAACTAATGTTAGTATTAAAAAGCTAGAATAACACAATTTCTCCGTCGCTTTATAAATGAAACTCCTTGATTGTTTTATGCACACTCAGTGGCGGTTTTTGGGGTTGAAAAATGGTGAGACTCAATCATTTTTTTATGTATATGTATATTTACACCTAACAATTTATCTAAAAAATAATGCAAACTATTACCTATGTCAAACTATAATAATAATAATGTGCAAACTGGATTGTACTCACAAAAGTGAAAAAAAGTATGTAAAAATCCAGTAAAATTATCTGAAACATAATCAAGTTACTAGACAAATACAGAAGATAGACCCCGTCAACTATAAATTCGCCGTACTAAATTAATCCAAACAATAGTCTTACTTCGTAGGCACAAAACTAAATCTTTGTCACTGGAGCTAATCGTAAATGATCGGTTCTACTTTGGTAGTGTTCGTTGTTTGAGGCGCGCCTCAAACTGCGTCAGCGTTCGTTCTACGTGACTTCTTCCTTCCTTCTATACGAAATCAGCAGCCCTCAGAGGCGGGCTCTATCTCTGCCTCATTAGCGTATGTAGTGAGGCAGATATAGGGCCTAGTGCTGGCATTGTGTAGTAGCTGGGCGAGTGAAAATCCTCGCGTGGCCGGCCGCGTCACACTGGTACGACGAATTACTTATAGACAACCAGTCCTAGTGAAATAAGAAAATATTAATGGGTAATATTTAAATTGAAATTACTTCAAGGCTTAGGTATACAATATATCGATTTGTAATTTTTAAATTGAAGTTATGTATTGTATTTCGGATGTATGGATGCGTAAACCTTTATCTTTTCCTCCTTTTTTTCTTCTCTATTTTTTTCAGGGAGGCACAGCCTCCCCTGCCTCACTGCACGAACCGCCACTGTGCACACTGTGTAATATAAGATGTATACATTTTGTAAGTAGGTAATTCGTATTGCAGAAAGTTGATAATATTTACGGAATGCTGGAAGTAGGTTAAGTACCTTATATAAAACACATAAAAAAAGACATTTCGCACTTTAAAAAACACATTATAACTCTTTATGTTAGGTTTATTTTAAAAATTAAAAGCAGTGCTTAAATATTTTATTGTGATGCGCATTTGTTGGGGTGACTCAGAAAGTTTATTTTTTCCACCCATCAATAAAAAATGTATCAGTTTATTAAAACAAAAATTAACAATGCTTTATTAAGCCACTAAGGACTAAAATAAGTAATCGCTGTTGATTTATTAATTATGAACTACCTACTCTGCTTTTGAAACAAATATTACGTTAAAAATATTACATTATTAAAATCAAAACAGTTCTTTTTTTTAAACCGCTTTATTTGAGTTATAACCGTATTGTTATATTATAACTTTTATATATTGTTATATCATAACTTTAATGTTGTTAAAATTATATAAATGTTATGTGTGGACTATATTTTTTGTATTTGGATGTGTACAGAGCGACAACTAAAAACAATTCTATAATCCTCAATTCCTTCCACACACAAATCCACTTCACGCTAGAGATAGACATAAATTCCAGCTTACATTTTCTAGATCTATCATTAACAACAAAATTAGCCTCAAAATTTATAGAAAACCTACATTTACTGACACCATAGAGCTTTAACAGATCAAGCTATTTTTTCGTAGCTTGATCTATTTCAGTATATCGCTCGCCATACATTCCGATTGGTAGTGAATGGCGAGCGATATATTGAAATAATCAATAATACCTCCATCCACCCTAACTCACATAAATGTTTTTATTTTCACATCATGATTCACCGGCTAGTCGCAATCTAATAATATTTTTCTAATGAACTCCTCACAATTAATTGGTGGCTGTCCCGCGACCCACATAGCCTCCACCGAGTTTTACTGTGTATTTTGATAATCCTAAATAATTAATAATAATTTTGTATTTTACAAAATTTTACCAGTGTGCGTTTAAGGGCGTTAACCGGTTTGGCGCG
This sequence comes from Hesperophylax magnus, assembly GCA_026573805.1. Classification (NCBI taxonomy): domain Eukaryota; kingdom Metazoa; phylum Arthropoda; class Insecta; order Trichoptera; family Limnephilidae; genus Hesperophylax; species Hesperophylax magnus. The sequence continues at coordinate 13,271,481 of JAIUSX010000002.1, forward strand.
CACTTTTTTTAAAGTCTTTTCAAGTATTCTATAATCCCTCATAAAATTCCTGGCCCCTCACGATTTCGAAATAATTTTTGACTAGTGGATCGCCTTAATGTTATAGTATAGCTGTAACTGGCAAAACATACTGGGGATATGTAAAATAACTCTCTGCTTTCTTGAGGGTTTTTCACCATCCTCTCGATAACTATCCATTAAAATAAATAAATGAATAGATACTGGCAGGAGGCAGAAAACTCGGCTAATATATCCGATACATATATTATATATAGTCACTTTTCGGTGACCGAAAATGACAATTCTACACTATTATTTTCTCTAGTTTATAGGTAAAACTACCAAATAGGTTGGGTTCTTTCAGTTAATGTCAATATATCTGTGACCGGCAAAACCATACCACGGATATTTCCTTCATATATTTACCGAGTATTTAGGTAAAACAAGCAAATAGGCTGGGTTCTTTCAGTTAATGGCAATATGACTGTGACCGGCAAACGATACCAGGTAAAACAAGCAAATTCCCAAGTAAAACAAGCAAATAGGCCGGGTTCTATAGTTTCTCTCACCTCTTTCGTTATAGATTTTTTCCAAGTTCATTGGTAAAACAAGCAAATAGGCCGGGTTCTATAGTTTCTCTCACCTCTTTCGTTATAGATGTTTTCCAAGTTCATTGGTAAAACAAGCAAATAGGCCGGGTTCTATAGTTTCTCTCACCTCTTTCGTTATATATGTTTTACAAGTTCTTTGGTAAAACAAGCAAATAGGCCGGGTTCTATAGTTTCTCTCACCTCTTTCGTTATAGATGTTTTCCAAGTTCATTGGTAAAACAAGCAAATAGGCCGGGTTTTAGAGTTTCTCTCACCTCTTTCGTTATAGATGTTTTCCAAGTTCATTGGTAAAACAAGAAAATAGGCCGGGTTCTATAGTTTCTCTCACCTCTTTCGTTATAGATGTTTTCCAAGTTCATTGGTAAAACAAGCAAATAGGCCGGGTTCTAGTTTCTCTCACCTCTTTGGTTATAGATGTTTTCCAAGTTCATTGGTAAAACAAGAAAATAGGCCGGGTTCTATAGTTTCTCTCACCTCTTTCGTTATAGATGTTTTCCAAGTTCATTGGTAAAACAAGCAAATAGGCCGGGTTCTATAGTTTCTCTCACCTCTTTCGTTATAGATGTTTTCCAAGTTCATTGGTAAAAGAAGCAAATAGGCCGGGTTCTATAGTTTCTCTCACCTCTTTCGTTATAGATGTTTTCCAAGTTCATTGGTAAAACAACCCAATATGCCTCGTTCTACCCGTTGATATATGTATAGCTGTGACTGGAAAAACATGCTGCGGACATTTTCTTCCCCCATTTCATCTAGAATATCTCCCGACATTTTAGGTAAAACAAGCAAATAGATATGGATTGTTCTTTCCGTTGGAGTTATGTGACTGTGACTTACAATAATAACTGCGGACATTTCTCTCCCCTCTTTATCATCAACCATTATAGACATTCCTCTAGTACGAGTCCTCAAGGTTACCTATATAGCCTATTTGACTGACTTGCTATTGCCAGTATTTGATAAATTGCCGTTATTATTATAATTAGGGATATTTTTCTCTTCTATTTCATATATTTTCAAAAAGTGCACGGGAATGTCGTGTAATGAAAAAAATAAAACCAATGTTTTTTTATGGAGAATGTTGTTTAATTTCATCAACACTATAAGCATCATTTGACATAAATTCACATCACAACACAATATTATAAGCATCATGTGACATAAATTCACATCGCAAAACAACATTATAAGCATCATGAGACATAAATTCACATCACAACACAACATTATGAGCATCATGTGACATAAATTCACATCGCAAAACAACATTATAAGCATCATGAGACATAAATTCACATCACAAACAACATTACATTAAGGATGAGTTGTTTCAGAGAATTTGAACAATTCATAAAATTTCGAAGTTCTGTGAAGGTCCTATTCAAGTTTTGTTATTATATCATTATAGGCCAGATGTTTCACAAAACTGAAATAATAACGAAACTAAAAAATCAACATTGAAATTTGATGAATTGTTGAAATTCTCTGAAACCGCCCATCCTAAGAATACAATAGGAATGTATTAATAAATTATGGTTAGATCTTTGAAGGTAGGAATATTAAATTGATCTACTATCTAAATAAAAGATTATATATTAGGTTTTACATTTTTGTTACTTACAGTAATAGAATTATTGAGATAAAAACACCTTTGAAGTTAGAGATCATCACCATCATTATAAATATGCCTAAAATCACCAAAATCATAAAATATCACAACTAACAAAATTATCTAATTATTTTATAATTCAATAATAATAATCTCTAATTTATCAGATAAATTTTGTGTGAAAAATAATTATTGTTCGTAGCTAATTCTTTGTTCCAAACTAATAATTTGAATTATATAAGCACCCAGTAAGTTCAACAAATATTTTTTTTTCACTAATTGTTTTAGTTTGAACATTAATTTAAGAAGGAATTTAATAAGTTAGACCCACCTGGGTTCAGAGTGCAGGATTTATTATTCAAATTACATTTCACTTTAACTAGATTTGGCAGACTCGTGGTAATTAAAATCTAATTTATTAAAAGTGAATTGTTATATAGGGTTTTACAATAAGAGGTGTTATTTTGAATAGCCCGCTATTTCGGTAGATGTTACTTTTGAAGCTGTCATTTTTTAACATTTGACAATTAAAAACTACGCCATTAATAAAAATGGAACGATACACGCTTCAACAACGCATTGAAATTATTAAAATTCACTTGAGTGAATCAAATGCAAATCATCTTGAGTGATGAGGCCCATTTCCACCTCGGTGGCTTCGTCAACAAGCAAAATTGTCGCATCTGGGGCTCGGAAAACCCAAGAGTTATTGTTGAAAAGCCTCTCTATCCTCAACGTGTGACTGTTTGGTGCGGTTTATGGTCCGGCGTAGTCATTGGACCTTACTTTTTCGAAAATGAGGCTGGTGCAACAGTTACGATGAATGGATTGCGCTATCGAGAGATGATTAATGATTTTTTATGGCCGGAATTGGATGGTATTGATCTGGATAACGTTTACTTTCAACAAGACGGCGCTACGTGCCACACAAGCAACGAAACCATTGATCTTTTATGGGAAAAGTTTCTTGGAATATCAAAATATCACCTTTTATTGGAAAACCCTGTATATATTTTTCTTAATTTTAACTCTTTTTATCCATTTAATTGGTCTAAGTTTCGTCCTTTTCCGCAAGGTCTGCCGCAGAGTTGGTGTAGGCAAAAGTGCTCTTATCTGCGTCAGGGGTGGATTCTTGTTCAGTATCTCCCTGGGTGTAAAAGTCGTCTACCGGTTCTATGGCCCAGGGCTGTCGGCTTCCAGAACACCAACAGCCGTAGATGACTGCTCCCACCAAATATATTATGCTCGATATTAAAAACACGATCCTCCATTCTTCAGGGGTCTAGTAAAAAAGAAACATTGTTTAAAAAAATGTACTTATATTAATTACCGTATTGCGGAAATAATCACGGAAATAACGATATTGAGATAATAAAGAGTGTAGTTACGTTCAAAATACATGGCCTACCATCTGTCTGTAGTTTTGAAAGTAATATTACAGGGATTTTCGTAATCATAGATAAGAGAGCTGGCGATTATCAGTGTAGCTAATGAAAAACATTGCTGATAAACAAATTACCCACAATAATAATGTTGGAGAAATACCTAACGGTCCAGATGTGCGAATCAGTTGATCGAGTTGATCTACCTTTGTCAACTAGACAATAAAATATATAAAAGAGTAGTTCTGAGCAAAACTACATGGCCTGCCATCTGTTGGTAGTTTTAAAAACAGTATTACAGGGATTTTCGCTATTTTAGATAAGAGAGATTGGTGCGATTATTGGATTAGCTAATGAAAAATATGCGTGAGTCAAGTTTCATATATTGATAACATCGACATTAAGAGCATTATTTAAGTTTTGTAATGAAGAGAATAAATTTGAAAATTTGGTCATATACGAGTTTATAGCTAAATACTAGCTTTTTTATGTGATTACCGCTCAAGAGTCCCAACTGCTCGCCACTGTCCGGAGCCAGTGGGAGTGTGTTGCAGGGCTGAAGGGAGTGGGGAAGGGAAGGATATGAGAAAGAGAAAGGTTGAGAACAATATTAGAGGGAAATACCTTATTGGAGACAATGGCACCGGCAAGAGATGGGCTGATGATGCCGGGAAGAGTGGCCACGGTGTTAGAGAGCCCCATTAGGACGCTAGCATGCTGGGGAGCTATGTCCAGGTGATTCACACTAAGCAAACAAATAATAAAGTTACCCAAGTTTAAATGTTATACAGAACATTGATGGAAACTGCTAAAACATTTACTAAACATTGTCATACCTGAACCCTGACCACGCGAAACCACCCAGTCCTACAGCAATGACCAGACAAATGATGCACCCAGTTGGGTTGGGGGAGTAACTAGCAGCCATCATGAATATAGTCTGAAAACATTTTACAAGTTACAAGTAAAAAGTAGTCCTTTCATTTCATATTTTTTTAGCGTTTTTGGTGAGCAGTGAGTTGATGCTCAGCGTTATGTAATATGAAGAGATTTTCATTTTAAATAAAACCTTATCTTATAATTGATATTTCAAAAGAAAACACAATATACTTAGTATGAGGGTGTGGGGGTGAGGGGTATAACCTACTTGGGCAATGAAAGCACCGCAGTTAAAAGACTTCCTGACGTTGGTGGTGGTCATGAGGTTGCGGGTCCTCAGGCGGTCGGCCAGGTGCCCCGCCAGCTGCAGCACCACGGCCATGGCCAGGTAGGGCAGAGCAGACAGCATTCCGGTGGAGGACAGCTCGATCTGGAACCTATCTGGGGACACACAGCAGAGCGTTAGTTCAATTATTACATTCTCTCGAATCAATAAATTAGGTTTTAGCTTTCAAATAAGCAGAAACCCCACAGTCATTTGTCTAATAAAAATACATGGACAAAAAATAAAATTTTGTACAAAAAAGTAGGTACCGTCCACTGACCAGGGTATCGATGAAAGTACATAAATTGGTAGACTTTCTTATTCTTACGTCTCGTCAAAGGTACACTTACATACGCCAAACGTCAAAAAGTCATTCCACTCGAACAACGAGTGGGTCGAAGTGTTCGAGTGGAATGACTGCGTCGAGAATCGAGGCACTGATGTTTAGTAAAAATACAGACGTGGAAAGCTGAAACATGGCGTCTATTTTTGTTTTAATATTGCGACATTCAAAAAATAATGTCCATAAAAGGAAAGATTCAGAAATATAAATGATGATTTAAAATATTTTGAATTTCACCTTAAAAACACTAAAAACGTAAACTGAATTCTCTAACAGTAATATAACTTTTTTGATTAATCACATTAAAATAGGTATATCTCCCCATATATATATATTAATCCCATGACATTCTAGGGGTTGTGTTTCCAATAAGAGAATATTCAAAATATCCTATCCTAAGTAATTCTCCGTTTCCCACCCCTTACAGCAGAAATTTTGGGTAAAATTCGGTTTAGGGGAGTCACTCGAATAACCGAAATTGAACATGATTTAGACTAATTTAGGGCTGGGGAATCCGAATCTGTAAGAATTAGGTGGGGGTCGGCACTATTAACTGAGTTATAGGGTTTTGAAATTTCGTACTCGATACATAGAAACCATGTTTTATTTTGTTATCTTGTGTTTTTACTGAATTAAGAAAATCAAATTAATAACTATTTAATATTTTGACATTTCAGCAGTGCCTCCTGTGTGGGCCTTCAGGGCCTCCTGTGTGGAGTAAATATAAAAAAAAAAATAAAAAAAAGTGCCAACCAAAAAAAGAAAAGTGTTGCCTAAAAAAAAGATTCGGATTCCCCAGCCCTAAATTAGTCTAAATCAAGTTCAATTTCGGTTATTCGAGTGACTCCCCTAAACCGAATTTATTCCGAAATTTTATACAAATAAGAGGAAAATTACTGTCTACATCTTATTTCAAACCCTTTATGTAAAGTCCGGGTAACGCCAGGTACTTCGGCTAGTTACAAAATAAAATAAGTAAAACCTCTCATGAAAGTCGGTAGCAGGGTAAGCAAAGTGTAGAAGCCCCAGTTCTCACTGAAGTGGGCTGCCACGATAGCCCAAACCGGCTTGGATTTGAGAATCTCCTTCCAAGGGTGCTTCAGAGTCTTCCCATCTGTCACTCGATTCCCCAGAGAATCCTGCAAAATAAAACTCATGACATAACAGCAATAACAGTTTTTCAATTTTTCGAAGGAAGCAAATATGAAATACTTACCCCTTATAATACCCGTACGTATTTAAGTACCCCTTAAATCAACCCCTTGTATGTTCAGTGATTTTTTGTAGTTTTCGAGTTTTGACTTTTTTTTTTTAAAACCTTGACTTACAAGAGATTATTGGTCACAGAGAAATGAATTGTTGTGATGCGTGCTTGATTTTTTTCTAATTAGTAATGATAAAGTTGGGAGTTTTTAAAAAAGGTTACAAAATTTGGAATTCAACTTTTTTTTTATGGCGCAATGGTATCAAATGTTCGCACAACCGTTTTTGTGTCTACAAGGCATACATTCAGCACGACCGTTGACAGCCCTATTCATTATATTTTCATCATTATTATTTTCGATTTACAGGATAATTAAAAAGTCATCGTGCTACTTATCGTATCGTACCTACAAGTGTGACCTAAGACCACCGACACTGATAAGTAAAAAAATTAAAAAATAATACCACTGACCTAAGTACTTAGGCTGGAAATAATGTCACACGTACGGTCGGTAGACCGACGACGTAGCGCAACGAACAATTGTCAAACCGATGGTCCTCATACGCGTCGCGTAGCACTACAGCTCTTCATTCATTCACTATCAGGCGATGCACTACGTCGTGTAATATTTTAAATTGAGCAGCTATCAATAACAACCCTTACGTAGATGGCGATAAGGTTTAAATTCCCGCTTAACACCATCCGCCCGTTTTGATTTATGCAAGAAAAAAACGTGGCTAAAAAGAAATTGATTGAAATTTACCACATTATACAATAAAATCATAACCAAAAATGGGTTCGTATGTAGGAGATTTTGAACTTTAAAGCAGTTTTCATAGGCCTTATACATTATTTTTTCTGGGTTTATAAAAAGACTTATCTGAAAAATACTCGATTATTTCAAAGACCATGATGTATTCTACTCGCAGTATTTAACTAAAGCATCTGAAACATTTCTAGGCGACCAAATTATCAAACCAAAAACACATGATTTTCCATTATTACGTATGGCATCGCCTTAATACCGCAAGCGACTAACGTACACGTCGCACTAATTCCAACCATTTTTTACATTAGATTAAAAAGAAATATAGATAGCACTTGCCAGTCACATAAACTTATAATACGAAAAGATATGTCGGAGTTATCACTTTTTTTATTATTTTAATTAATCAAAATGTGCATTTTCATTTCCCGAACTATTAATACATTTCTATTGTATTTCTTTGTGTATTTTTGTTTATTTTTATACAGTTTAAAAAATACAATTACGTCGTATTATTTATATTAATTAACTACCCAAAAATTTGTAGCGTCGAGATTAATAATTAAATAATTAATAATAAACCGCTCGACCTACTTAGTACCTACTCCCGAATTATGTACCTGCATCGTAAACAAAGTATGCAGGGACCTACTTGCCTACTCGCGACAATACTAAAGCGCACTCAGTCCGGGATACTACGAGAACTCGCCAGAAGGTTCGAGTCTACGGCCTATGCATAATCGCCGCAATGTCGAAGGTTCCCGAAACACACAGTCTGTGCGAGTGCCTAGAATTTAGTTGCCATCCATCTACCTACTGCCGCCGTCGGCCGGGTAGTATAAATAAGCCCGACGCAGCGAGCCAGTCTGTCAGTCATAATTTTTCCGCCAGTCTACAAGGATCAACGAGTGTTAACCCGCGCTAATCTTACTAGCGCAAAGGACAATATTCCCGGCTTCGCCCGTACCATCATGGACCACATCGGGACACCATCATAGCGCCTCGGCCACGTCCGCGGCCAGCGCTACTCGGATTACAAGCGCCCTGGTTCCAGCGTCTCTGACCAGCGCTTCTTCCACGCAACCATGACCACCACGAGGACACGCAGCATCCTCACTGGTCACGCCGTTCCCGTTCAACCGCCTACAAGGTCCGCCGCACCTTCGGCCGTCTCGTCAGCACTGGAGTGCCTGAAGACCTACGTTCTTCGCCAGTGCCTGACCTTCATCGAGTCCCGGTCACCAGCGCCCGGCGTCGACTCACTGACCCGCGCTTGACCAGCACATCACAGCCAGCATCCGGTGTATTCTTCTGTCCTACATCATCTCCTCGTCACGGCTACTGACTCACCAATAAAACACATGTGACCTTCACAACCTTCTTTCATTTCGTGCCTCTCACCATTGATCCCCAAAAATTCATTTAGACAAAGGATTCCGATATTTACCTGAATATATTTGAGTTCCGCAGGCGATATGTGGGGATCTAATTCTGGACCTTCCTTGACAACAACCCACCAGATGCCGAACCAAATCGTACCGACGACACCTGCAATCGAAATACATCAATAGCACAGACATAGGAATTAATAGACGAGAAAATAATGGCGAGGGGTAAAATCAACTGTTGAAGAACGAAGGGGGTAAAGCTGACTGTGATTCGTCAATAAATCAATCTGACAGTAAATAGGCATCTCGCATTATAATATCACCATTTAGTTCTTAAAAGTAAAATCTGCTTTGGAATGAATAGACATTTTTACATGGGAGCGCAAATTACTCGCCACGTTATGAACAAATTTGCGAAGTCCAAATTCGGCAAAAAAATTCTTCTATTTTCAGAGTCGAATATTTCGTTTAAGTATTTAGTTAAGACACTTTTATAAATGTTCATAATTTACTTCCCAGCAACCAACCAGCTTTGTGTTTCGCGTCCAGACGTTTCTCGATGAGATAGTATATGTTTCTACAACTGATCCATATTATACGATGTGAATATGCTTAAAATAAAGTAAAATAATGCTTATATATGGAATGTAATACGACAATTGGGTTTATTCTCTTTTTCACATCTATTTTTACAAGTTTTCATAGCACAAGTCAACATTTTGCCGTGTTATTTCGTAAAATGAACCGATGATGCCTCGACCATAGTTCGCACAAGAATGATGACGTCACGTTTTCAAATTTCACTTGAGGCCATACGCAAGCACAGCCGGCTCCAATGGAACCGGTATGGGGAGTGGGGAATAATACGCTTTTAATCACTTAGGGCAGGTCTACTAATATTCATATGTCTATGATCAATAGGTATTTTCCTCTTAGGTTTTTTTGTTTGTTTATTAGTATTTTCTTGTTCCTACGCTTTCGTACAGGCAAATCCCAGTTCATTGCTTGTGTAGTGATTGATGTACCGGGTGGAAAAAACAATTATTTATTTATTAAATCAAAATTTAAGGGTATAGCATACAGGCATTTACATCCTATTACTTACAGTTAACCCAATAAACAATAAGTAAAAAATACATATAATATTACACATATTAATGTGGACACTAAGCGCGGTCTTCGGAGACCGTTTCCACAAACAATACGTTAAACATTATCTCAAACATGTTTGTTTTCGTCCACATTTGGTCTTCTCCCTTTGTTGAAATATTGGGGCGCGGTGGGCGTGGCCATAGACAGTACGGAATTTTCAAAATTTGAATATTAATGTATGTCGATTTCGATTATAATTTCGATTTATGGTGAAAATTCCCGCGAAGTCCTGCGTTATGCGTAAAATTATTATTCAAATTCAATTAACTTTTGATTTTCTAAGTGTTTTGAAATATGTATTTCTTTTGTTTAAATCTTTGACAGATGTTGTAATTTTGTCAAGTTTAGGTACTAACGTTCGAAATGCTTATTTCTTCTTTTGGAAGGCAATAATGATCCTGAGGCAAACATTTCTGTATTTTAGTTTCAGCTTCAAAAATCCTATAACAATTAAAATCATAAAGGCATATTTTTTAAATTACTGATTAATGTAAGGTATATTGTTAATTTCCAAATAAAATGAAATATTGTGTTTCAGTTAGTGTGTTTTTGTATGTTTTTTAAACATTCTTTCCACTACTACAAGTTAATGATAATTAGCACACACAAGATTATTATCGACACCAAAAAATACGAAAGCCGGCTTGCTTTATTTCTACGCAGTATTTTTAAGTCCACATTTGATACACGAAGTAAATATACTTCTTTGTACGAGCTGATCATAAGGCGGTACCACTTTTGTTTCTTTAAAGAAAGACAAACATTCCCGAGTTACGAATAACCTGACAATATTTGAATAACAGCTACCAGCTATCATTATAAGCGGAAAATGTTGCTTGTTTAATAATGGGGATTGGATAGAAGTCCTATGCATTTTCCACTGTTCAGTTACTAATTACGACTATTTTCATTTTAAATGTTGTATGATCTTGAAATTTGTATTGTATTGTGTAATTCCCTTATGAAAATATATACCTATGTATAATTTTATCAATGACGCAAAACACATCAAAACAGACAAAACTAATAAATTTTCCATTTCCCCCCCGGATCTGGATCATAACAAAAGGTCACAAAAACACATTACGCAATACTATGATTAATTATATTTATCATAATATAATTAGGTATCTTCGGTTGTGCTTTTGTAACTCCGATTCAATGAACTCTAGAACTCTTGGTTTGCTTAGAATTTAAGTGACATTTTAAATATTGGAACTGTTGGTTTGTCAAATTCCTATAATATATTATTGTATACAGGGTGTCCGGGGGTAAAGTGCAGTAACTTCGTGGGGGGATTCTACATGATCGTAGGAGTAAAAAAGATAAATAACTTTTTCCGAAATTCCAATTTTTTATTTTTCATACAAAAAGACATACCTGCTAAAAAGCCATAGTGTAGGTGCAAACTTACCCGATAAATTCGCAAGTGTGAACGTGGCAACGTTGCATATTTGTGAGTGGCGCGTATCCATGGAAACCGCATGTGAATTGTAAACAATAACAACACAGAGTTCGCCGTATGTTTTGAAATTTTACCAAATTCAAAAAGAGAACTGCACTAAAATCACTTTACACTTTTTATTATAAAAAATATTAATAACTCATTGAACACTTAACTAATTTCATCGCTTTTTACTAATAGGCCACTTGCATCATATTTTTTTATTTTTTTTCCGGTTAAGGAAAATATTCTAAGACATTCTGTATTATTATTATTTTTTTAATCGTATTTTTGAAACCCTGGGGATTTTTTGAAAATTTCAATCCGAAAAATCAGACCTTTTTTTATAAACCGGAAAGACGGGACATAATTTTATAGATGAGAAAAAACAATGATTACATAGCCGAAAATCATTTAAAAAAAAAGAACGTTTTCCACACGAATGACACAGCAGAATAACGAGGCATACCAAAAATATTACATCTCAAAAATATTTTTTTCCTTGATCCATCTTATTGATCATAAATCATTATAATGTACAACGTCTATATTAATAAATCCAATGTAATATACTTGTACTTGTAAATTATAATAATAATAAGAATATTATAAAATTTGATTTTGATAAAATCAGCACCATAACCATTATACCTCTAAAACACGTACCGACATCTAAATTGTACGGGGTTCTCTTCACATCTGTCAAAAATTCAAACCAAATGAAAAGTTCGCAGAGAACAAACAATAAATCTAGTGAACGAATTCAAAAATTCTTAGATAAATTAAATTTTCAAAGTTGTTTACTCCGCCCGTCAAATTTTGTGACACATTACATTCAAAGCACGATTTACTAATAGCGGGGGGTGCAGGAGGGGGTGCGGGGGACAGTTTACCAGCTGACCGACTGAATTCGGGTGCCGGGGGTAGCGGGGATTAGTTACCGGGGGGGCGCGGGATGTAGATTTGGCAACGACGAAAAAAATAATGCCGTCTAGGCACGTCGGAGAAATTTTTCGTTATTAGCTTAAAAGTACATCTAAAAGTTGGAATTTCAGAAAAAGTTATTTATCTTTTTTACTCCTACGATCACGTAGAATCACCTCCCGAAGTTACTGCACTTTACCACCGGACACCCTGTATAAGTAATATAATACTTTAATTGTATTTTTCAGAATTGGAATTATAATAACCCGTCATATATCACGGGTCTGCGCTATTATAACATATTATTTAAAATATAATGTATACAATATTTTAACTACAGGATTTTCCAATAAGAGGTTTTATTTTGATATTCAATCGTAAAAGATCAATGGTTTCGTTGCTTGTGTGGCACGTAGCGCCGTCTTGTTGAAAGTAAACGTTGTCCAGATCAATACCATCCAATTCCGGCCATAAAAAATCATTAATCATCTCTCGATAGCGCAATCCATTCACCGTAACTGTTGCTCCAGCCTCATTTTCGTAAAAGTAAGGTCCAATGACTCCGCCGGACCATAAACCGCACCAAACAGTCACACATTAAGGATAGAGAGGCTTTTCAACAATAACTCTTGGGTTTTCCGAGCCCCAGATGCGACAATTTTGCTTGTTGACGAAGCCACCGAGGTGGAAATGGGCCTCATCACTCAAGATGATTTGCATTTGATTCACTCAAGTGAATTTTAATAATTTCAATGCGTTGTTGAAGCGTGTATCGTTCCATTTTTATTAATGGCGTAGTTTTTACTTGTCAAATGTCAAAAAATGACAGCTTGAAAAGTAACATCTACCGAAATAGCGGGCTATTCGAAATAACACCTCTTATTGGAAAACCCTGTAAAACAAGTGGAACACTTCAGCACAGGTTTTCCTAGTGAGATGTTCACGAAACACTATATAACATGTTTTATAAACCATTTACGGTACCTATCCATCATTCCTAATTCCTACTGTTTCCTACCGACGATTGGTACTTAGATTTCACTGTATTTTAAGGAGAAGAAAAGATTAAGCGATTGTGTTATTTATTACAAGAAAGATTAGAAATTAGGAAAAGGAGGCCTTTACCTGTTTATGGTGTTCGTTTCTTTTGGAGTTCTTTTGGTTTTAGGAAGGTTCCGTGGGTATTATTAATAGCTTATAGATGTACATCTTATAAGCACCGTTAGTGTTTTCCACAACACGAACTGTTTTGCAATCATCACACGACACTAAATAATGTATTTTACTTAGGGATGATAATTTGCTCTATTTTACGGACTTTTCAGGAGATTAATTGTTACGAGAAGCGAAATAATATACAAAGACCACTACGATTAAAATTTGAACATAAAACCACTGATAATTGCGTTGGTCTTCTTTTTTAATATTTTCGTTCTTCTAAAGCAAGACTTTTACAAAAGGAACAAACAAGTGAAAATGCAAAGTGAGTAGGAACTGAAATGTGGAATAATCATAAAGCTGTTTCAATATTAAACACCTACCTTACACTCCATGATATAAATACTATGTAATATAAATTCAGTTAAAGTGCATCAATTTTTTATTGTAACTTGTGTTATCCTTGTGTAAACTGGATAGAAAAAATAAGTAAATGAAACAGTGTGAATTACCAAAGACATAGAAGATACTCGGCCATCCAACAGTGGTGGCTAGATATCCGCTAAGAGGCATGGACACGACGGTGCCGACGTAGCTGCCGCTGAAGGCGAGCGTGGCAAGGCGAGAGCGCTCAAGGGGCGGCGCCCAACGGGCCCACACGGCGTGGATGCAAGGGTAGGTAACCCCCTCAAACAGGCCCTCCACCACGCGCACCGTGATCAGCAGCGAGGTGCTGAAGTGAGCCAGCAGGGGCGTCAGCAGCGTGAGGATGGCGGTCATGCCTATCCCGATGCCGAACACCCTGGAAGCAATAACACATCCCTATTAAATTTTGGTCAAGGTGCTGCAGACTGCAGATATGGGAACGTCACGTCTAGAGACGATATACCACGCGGTGCAAAAGGGCGCCAGTAGCGGGATGGTTATGCCCAGTTATGGCAATGTTATAACTACTTCTATGAAATTATAAGATTTGTAAGCAGGTACGTAAATACCTACCTACTTAATTACAAACTATATATATTTAATTTTTTTTTTTCAATTTCAAATAAGGAATTACATAATTTGTCAAAAGAAAAGTTACTACCTTACTGACAATTCTCTTTTCAAACTTTCTTCAGGAAGGTAGGTACCTACCATAATATTAAAATAATGCGAATAAATTCTTAGTCCAAATAAACACGACGTTTCACATTTGAAAAAATAATCATTACTTAACCATCAAAACGGCTACCATCTTGAACAAATTTACAGAGACGAAAATGACGATGCAAATTCGCTATTCTCAGTCAATTAAAATTGTTTTTAATTTTAAAGAATGTCTAAAAACATTAATATATATATGTGACACCTAACAAGTGTGAATACCGCACTGCTCCCAAACTTCTAGAACACGTTGGACTATGGCATCCCTGATTGGGGTGTGTTGCGAGACTGGAGGTAGAGGGAAAGGGAAGGAGATGGGAAGAGGAAATTAATGAAATACCTGGCTATTCAGATCTTGTCACCAAACACGGTCAAAGCAATTTTAAGCAATATTTCGATTCTGAATAGTAATCTTTCACCAGGGCGATACTGAGAGTATCTTCCACTCTAGACTATACTGTGTACAGATAGGGTAACTATATCGCTGGCCGGATGGACAACATTGTGAGGCGGGTTAAGGAAGGGTTTTGAATGGAAATGAAGGAGGAAAGACAGAAGCCGATAGCTCATTCCACTTAATAAATAAATAAAATTGTAATGTCAACGCAATGGAAAGCAAATTAAATATTCCTCGAAAAGACTAATAAATTAATAACTAATAACATTAATTTTCCAAGAACACTATCATGAATTTAAATTAATTATGTCAAATAATAAAATAAACGCAATTCAAAGTGAATAATTATAATCGATTGTAATTTATGAATAATCCTATCAATATTGATTATGTCAAATAATAAAATAAACATAATTCAAAGTCAATCATTATAATCGATTGTAATTTGAAATCATGAAACGAATTACATTGCACAGCGTTTTGTTTATAGACGCTTTATTTATCAACATTTATTATTTAAAACATATGAAATCCATTCGAACCGAATCAGTACCGAGGCATAAACTCTAAATAAATTGGAATGTACTGTGTATATTGTGTATGCCGTAGTTATGGTTTGATTTTATAATACCTAAATGCCTACTCACTTGTTGCCTCCTAATCTCGCTGCGAGCCAACCTCCGGGCAGCTGGGTGACGATGTAGCCGTAAAAGAAGGAACTGAGCACCAGGCCTTTCATGTTGCTATCCCAATCGAACTCTGGACCCTGCAAATTCAAAATAATTAGGTACATGTTAGACAAATATAAACAAACTAGTAGTTCTGTGAACAGTAGACCACGCGTCCAAAAAAGTATGTTTCTATTTTTTTCTTATTTAATAAATCAAAACCAAAATTTCCTCTGAAACCATGAGATTTGCAAGTCGGTAATTTAATACATTTCTACTTTGTTATAAACCATATTATATTTTATGTATTTAAGGCGATGCCATACGTAGTAATGCAAAATCATGTGTTTTTCGTTTGAAAATTTGGTCGCCTAGAAATGTTTCAGATGCTTTAATTAAATACTGCGAGCAGAATACATCTTGGCCTTTGAAATGATCGAGTATTTTTTTAGATAAGTCTATTTATAAGCTCAGAAAAAATAATGTAAAGGCCTATGAAAACTGCTTTAAAGTTCAAAATCTCGTACTTACGAACCCATTTTCGGTTATGATTTTATTGCATAATGTGGCAAATTAAGTTCTTTATAAAATGATCGAAAAAAAAATAAATATTTATGCCTGAACATCCACAAAATAAAATAAAAGGCACTTATTGGCCATGTTTTTTTCTTGCATAAATCAAAACAGGCGAATGGTGTTAAGCGGGAATTTAAACCTTATCGCCATCTACGTAAGGGTTGTTATTGATAGCGACTCAATTTAAAATATTACACGACGTAGTGCATCGCCTTAAAAAGAATTCAAATACGGAATTACACAATTTGTTTAAAGCAACGTCACTTCTCAATGACAATTCTTTTTTCAAACTTTCTTAGACAGCTAGGTACCATAATATTGATTATTCCGATTTGACAGCTTATAGTAGAATGGATGCTCATGCGAACTCTGGCGGGATAGAAAGGTAGTATCCAACACGGCCACCATATTGAACCGGAAAAGGTACACACAAACACATTTACAAACATGAAATGCCAAACGGTCTAGTTAAAACAGAACTTCGCTACGCTCAGTCAAAAATATGCGCCCGCAATCAATAAATGTTGTTAGGCGGAAGGAAAATGAGATTCTGAAAATCCCGGCTTTTCACTGAATTGCCAGATCTGTTTAACTAATCAATTAATGTTATAGTTATATATTATAATGTTATATCGTTATAGGCCAGTTACTTAACAGAACTTGAAAAAAACTTTCATAGAACTTGAAAATTAACTTTGAAATTTGAAGAATTGTTCAAATCAAAACCAGAAAAATGACTTATAAATGGGGGATAGATTAATATACTTACATAGGAGAGGGTTCCATTTGGCAGAATGAGGGTTCTGTTCTCCGTCATGGCCACGACGGCGATGGACAGATTGACCCTGAGGGCATAAACGTTGAAGAAGCCGAAAAAGGCCAGCACGGCTACCACGTAACGTCGCCTCTTCCAGAATCTCCAAGTGGGGGCCTCCTGGTCTGCGTGGGCATTGCTAAACACACAACACAGATATGTTAGATTATGTTGATACATGACAAGGGGAATGGAAAATACCGGTAATAATACTAACGACAGGAATTCGAACCAACGTCATCCTAATAAAGGGGATCCACAGTGAGCGCATGCCGTCTCAACTGCACGGAGAAAAATGAGTATGGATTTTTTTAATCAAAATATTGTTAAAAATGTGACTGCGTAGTGAAATATTAGTCATTCAGAATACATCTGAACACCTGTTCACGCAGGTGGCCTTGTCCTAATAAATATAATGGATGAGGTGCGAAAATATTATAATTTTTAAGAACACGTTTCCGGACTTTCTCATAACATATTCGTGCTTTAATGATAGTTTGTATTAAATTTGTCAATTCATTCGTTATAGGCTTGCAATCCCGTTTTTAACAAGAAGACGATTTAACAAGATTTTTAATAAAATTACAATATTTCATTTCAGTAAGTTTTCTCCGTGTGCTAAGGTGCGACCAGTACCATTATATTAAATGTCTACACAAAAAGCATAATTTAATTCATTGGTTCACTCCACACGAAGCCCGCACAACGCGCCGAGCAGCTCCCATCTAGCAAAAGGGAAAAATTAAATGTGCACGGGTCTTCATGTGCAAGTTGGTTAATTCCCGCGGCACAGCGCGTTGAGCGGGCGTACTCTCTCCTCCCTCGTCTAGAGAAGTTATTATGAGGAGAAATTATTTCAACACGAGGGAGTTGCTATGCTACCCCCACTTCGTAATAAATCGAAATTGCCAGTAGAATTAACAAATAGGTAATGAAATTTAAATCTCGTAAAACAATAAAATAGAAAACCAACCACTCGCATTTACTTTAATTCGCAAACAAATAAAAGATTTCTGCGGGCTAAACAAAGACGCTGTTATACGCAATAATACATAATTAATTTAATAATTGTTATTATTGAAATTATAAAGGCAAATGTGTTTAAATAATTTAATGACGAAAGAGCATAATAACATAACTAGCTGACGTGTACCCGGCATTGCTTGACTTTTCGCTACTTTCAATAAATATAATATCCATGTATTATATATATTTAAACCTTCCGGAAGAAATTTTCTAAATGACAGTGAAAACTCTATCAAACTCCGTTGCATAGTTTAACTAAGCGCACAGACAGACTTACTTACTTACTTTGTTACTTTGTTTTATACTATTTAGAGATAAATTATAATAAATAACAAAGTAATCAATATAAAACACTCTCATTACTTATTATGTATTGTTAAATAAATAAAGAATCACCGGGAATCGGCTTGTTGGAAAATAGGACGTGCGTTATCGTTCATGGTAAGGCACACAGTGATAAGGTAAAGGTATTTTAGGCAGACACATCGTTGGCTTTGTAATATATAGAGATAATCTACGAAAGGCAATATTTGGTTTTATTGTAAGATATATGGGTTGATAAACAATAATTACAGCTTTCACGTGTTCCTATCCAATGATAATGATATATTGTGAAACCAGGAGATTGGAATAATTTTATTATAGGTCCATAACTTAAATCTACAGTGTAGATTCTACACGAATGCGGATTAAACAGAAAAACACTAAAGAGAAAAACACGGCACTTTCAAAAATACTGTTTAGAAGTTGCAAGCAAGTTGCCCAACTGATAACATAGAGTGAGATTCGGCAAAGACGATGTGGTGGAAAGCATAGCAACTCTTTGCTTTAAATCTAGGTAACTGAAGTTGATGCTGTGATGATTTGAATACTCACATAAAATAAACGAAATGAATTTTATCCAAAAAATTTTTTTGTTTAGACAACGACATAAGATTTATTGACAGGCGGGCCTTGAAGTAAACACGTTCCCCGGGAAGGGAGCAGAGATCGCAGGGACAGTCGGTTTTTGAACTTGGATACGTTGACAGCTCCGAGAAATCGATACAAATCAGAAGTGTTGTGTGAAATTACAGTTAATTAGTGAATTCAGATGGTGTTAGAAAGCTTTGTTGAATATTGAATTAAAGTGAAATATTATTGAAGCGGTGTTTGTGTGAAGTGAAAGTGGTTGTACTCAGTGAGGATAGAAAATTGGATAATTTGTAGAGCGCCGTTTTGTGAAAAAATCACCTCAGGGGCGCAAGGTGTTGTGCGATCGCGATTGTGTTATAAAGTTGTGTTGATTTAAGCGTGATTTCGTATACAGTTCGAACTAGATTGCTTGTCTTAAAAACATGGAAATAATAATGATAATGATTGCGTTTAAAACAGAGTGAACGTATTTAAAGGCAGGAAGTGTTTGATCGGATTAGGGAGGAATTAACGATTGGCGAGATGGCGTTCTATCCACGGAGACCGTAAACCAGAGAATCAAACAAATCATAAACTGCGGGTTCGAATCCTGACAGAGATTAGGGAGATATAATTTTATTTACAGGATTATTTAATTACCCTTTTATAGGCGTAGGGAGGGGACCAAAATTGAACAAATTGCAAGGATTTCGCTAAAAGGAGGATGGAATGCCGGTAGGGAGGAGACCGTAAGTTTTTATACTATTTATTAAATTCCAGAGGACCCTTTAAAAAAGGACGGATGCAACAGAACAACAGAAACCAAGTTTACAGCCCCTGCCGCCCAAGTAATGTTTCAAAAGGGAATGTGTCAATCAGATTATCTATCAGCTGTGAGCGTGGGGACGGGCCAACGACCTTTTCATATGTAGGCCGATAATATTTGTTTTAGGGGAATAATAATAATAATAATTGGATGACTTGTATGGCGCCGTTTTTGTGCAAAATCACCTCAAGGGCGCTTCGGACCGAGGGTCATATTGAGAATTTACCTACTGCCGTTCAATTATTCTTTTAAAAAACTCTACGAATCAAATCGTGGCGTTGTCCCTGTGATAGGTATTGAATAGCCGACGAAAACATTTAATACTTATTACAAATTAGGCCATCCAATATAAACTCGCAGTATAAAAAAAAACACCTACCTACAGAGTACCTATCAAAACACTGGCGTACCATTTAAACAGCGATCACCACCAGCCGGGAACAGGACGCAGGTACAGTCAGTCGAAGGGGAAGTTTTGCTAGCGTATGACCGCCCGAATAGAAAGCGATCGGATGCAACCAGACAGAACAAAAATGAATACTTTTCCTCTGTTATTTGACTTTCTAATTTGATACTTTTCATCTATTGTTTGACTTTCTAATTTACAAATTGGGACGCACAAAAACAAATCTAGAGTCAAAAGGGGGAGATGGTAATCTCCGAAATAAAACTACCATCCGAACAACTTTTCTCAACAGGTTCCTTTCGAGAGGTAGGCAGCCTCTTTAAATTAAATGCCAAAAATCAAACCAATTGTCCGTTTATACCTACCTGAGAGGATAGGTATTCAATAGAAGTTACCCATACCTAATACATGAGGATGCTAGTATCCTCATGAAATAATTACTGGAACCAAATATTAAAATACAGACAGTCCTCATCCTAAATTTGGCATTTCGAGTAAACCTTACATATATCTCACATGATAATTGGCTGAATGGGTAGGCACACAACCTATCGATAGAAGCGGGTAAATGTCGACAAGATCGTCGTGTGTTATCTATGTTATTGACCTAGAAAGGGATGTACATTCCCGACGACGAGGAATTTACAGCGTTTTCTAGAGGTGGCATGTAACTTAGGACCTTACGTGTCACATTTTCGCGACTAGATTCGTGACAAGGGATGTCATGGTTTTCCCCTTCTACACTCAGTAAAGTAGATTTTCCTGGAAGTGCATTGAGGTTGGGGCATTTCTGAAATTGGTGAGGAGACCTGGTATTCTTTATTCTGGCGTGACGGTTGCCAATTTGGAACAAGGGGAGACCCGGCCGGTTCGGATATCCAGACACGCAGATATCGATCGCCTTGTTCAAATTATCATCCATCGGTTTTGTTTGGTAAAGAGGAGGAGCCAACTTTAGCTTGAACAAATTCATCCCCGTTCCTCTCCCTTCCCTCCCAAAATATATACATGGATGGCGCCGACAACTAACACCATAAATTTATCGTATGTTTATCACATATATAAAATCTAACACTTTATTATACTCACATTACCCTATGACAGGTAGAATCACGTAGCTAGTTGAAGAGCAGGCGACTCAGAAAAATAAGGTTTATGAAATGGCTTTAAAACACAGCGGTAATGGATTCAACTCACTCTATCTCAAAAGAACCGAGGGGTACCACACACATACAAAGATAACTAGGTGTCTATACCGAGAAACAAAAAAGCCAACACAACGTTCGGTGAAACCTTTTTATACTGAACCGTCACGTGAAATGATTACGTTCAAGGTCGTAAACCACGTAGACAAATTATGATGCACACAGTTGAAGGGGTGTGTAATAAAGAGAGGGGCAAAGGCTTGTAAAGACGGCAGGGAGGACATTCCTACCCCGGATATATACATAACCAAAGCCTTATGGAAAAGTTACCTATGGGACTTAAAGAAAATTTGTCGTAGAAAGAAGAGAAGTAAAAGTTTGAAAAGTGCAGATCATTACAATGCGTAATTGCAGTCTGCAGGATGAAGATTGCCCGAGTCCCTAAGGATAGCTAATCTCCCAAGGACAGGGCAAAAGAAGGGCAAAGAAGAACAAGATGTGGTAAGATGATGATGTACGTATTTATACCATATACATATGTTGACATGTGTCCATATATTTTGTTTAGAAAAGTCAATTTCATTGGATGTTTTAATTAATGAGGTTAATTTGTTCCTAAATTTCTTGTATATTTTGTTTTATAAATCTTTTGTGATGATTTTTTTATCTAGTGGAAATTTTTTGTCAGGTGATATAACTGTTCTTTTTATAGACACGATCAAGCCATGTGTGATTCACGGTTTTATTTTTTTAAATTTAGTTTTAATTTTTATAGTTTTAACATCAGTTGATGTTGAGATATAAAAGTACAGAGAATATTATCAAAAATATCTGCGCATGTTTCAGCACATGAGGATTCTAACACGGGACGCCAGCTTTCCGCACTATTTTTTTTTACTTCATTGATCATGTTTTAGTGACTTTTGTTGTATACGGATTGCATTCTGAATTTGTATCAATCTTAATATAAAGTTGTTGTATGGATGCATGTGTGATGTGTGATGGTCAGTTATATTATTGTATGGAATTCGTCGGTATCTTTTGTGTTAGACCATATGTGAGGTTTTATATAATGTATAATATTTATACATTATATAAAACTCATTTCGGACATGAAATTAATTAAATCAGTTTTTATTTTCGTTTGATTCGTCAATGTTAAAATCACCGATTATTGTTATGTTTTTTTTTTAAATTCTTTTTTGATAAAATAATGTTTCTGAATTCATCCATAAAAGTACATTCATTAGATCAGCGTGTTCGGTAAATTGCGATAATATTAAAACATATTTTATTTACATATAGATTAAAATGTAGGAAATTAACTAGGTGCATGTGATGTGTGAATAACACGATTTCACAAATAAACAATAACACTATTTCTGTTTATAGCACAAGATGTTATAAAAGTAGCTATAATTCGTTATACAAAATTTACTGTACTTACTACTGAATGCTTGATTCACAACATGTGCCATTAACATAGGTATAAACAACTATACATTGCATATGTATGAATTAAGAGTTTGCATCGACAATGTGAGTTTCATTTATGCATTATATAGTATAATATAATACAATATAATATATAATATAAAAAAATCTTATATATTATATTGTATAAATAAAAATCAGAAAATAAATCTTGAAATACATGTCTTACCTATCGTACAATCGATTTTATAATTAATTATAAAATCAGAAAATAAATCATGAAATACATGTCTTACAAATCGCACAATCGATCTTATAATTAATTATCTTGTTGCAACTGTGTTTTTCAAAATTTGATTCATTGAGTATACGTAAACAGTGTGGAGATACTATTATATAAAATCGTAAAAAACTTTATCTTACTGAATGTTCTGAATGTTCTTCATGCTTGACAGTACGCTCAAATTTCATGATTCTATTGAAAACTACGCACCGCGGGGAATTTTAGACGAAATTATTTTTTCTTAATTTTGGGAGGCTTCCCTTGCGTCGGAGAGAGTTCAGAAGAAATTTCTGAGATTTCTCCACCTGAAGGAGAAGGAGTATGGTTACTTTTTTCTTGGGCTTGCTCGAAAAGAAACGGGCAATTAATCCGCGGGCAGAAAGGATGTGTATATTGTAACACATTTCTTCAGAATGATTCTTGGATGGTTCGAAAGCTCGGCTACCACGAAGAGCGTTCATTTCTTTGTTATCGGTGGTTATCTCCGTTATCGACAGCATTATACTGTCTATCTCCCTGCCTGAATGATTAACTTGCCAATGATCATGTCATGGCGGTGAAGAGGGCAATTTTGTTGTTTAATAGAATCATTCGGTCATTGCTGCTGGGTGTATCATGTTTATTCAGATTTTGTAATTAAGTCAACCTGTTTTCTTTCACTCTTGTTTATAACTACAAGTATAAATATTGGTTATATGTACACGTCTGTACATCCTTATTACTAAATATTGCAATACCTAAAAACTATGGGACATTGCCCAGTTTTGGAATGAAAGATTGAAATAATGAAAGAATGAAAGGATAAAATATTGAAAGAATGAAATAATGCAAGAATTAAAGAATGCAAGAATGAAGGAATGCAGGAATGAAAGAATGAAAGGAAGAAAGAATGAAAGTACGCAAGAATGAAATAATGCAAGATTGAAATAATGCAAGAATGAAGAATGAAAGAATAAAAGGAAGAAACATTGAAAGAATGCAAGAATGAGAAAATGCAAAAATGTAAGAATGACAGGAAGAAAGAATGTAAAAATGTCGTTAATGAAAGAATTAAATAATGAAATAATTAATGAATAATGAAATAATCATGGAATAAAAAAGAAGACAAGAAATGCCTTGTGGACGTGTTTTGTGGTCCAAATATTTGTTCAATCAGGCCTTAAATTTCCAATACAAAACTGTGTTCACAAAGTTCAAATAGGATGAAGATCTACGATGTCAGGCGAGTGAAGTGAGATGGAGCGCGTGGCTAACGGGATAAATCGAACATTTGTTTCCATTCAAAATGTGTGTAAGGAACTTCTAGTTTTCTTCTTGATTATATTGAAATAACAAAAGAACGTACCTAAAGATTGTATAAAAAAATAGCAATGTTATTTGTTGTTTCTTTTTGCCACTGTCTTATGTACATGCATAATTTACCTTAATAATAATAATTCTGATTTGCCTCAATATGTGATATCAAAAATTATTCGACTTTTCATAGATACATGGAATTTATACATATGCAAAGAAAAACCTCAGGAACGGACGTGAATGTGAACAAAAACTTAACTGAAATCGTCAGGCATTATAAATTAGCGTAAACAACATATAATCATAAAACGTATATACCTATGTGTAAACAAAAACTAAGTTTATTATTACGCTTCAGCCGAAACATACTTCATTTCAACACTACTCGTGAGATGATAATAATACCTATTAGGTAGGTCCAACCTAACTAGTGACTACATGTGTGCGTTTTACTTCCAAGGACTTTACGAATCAAATCGACTTCAATGAAAAGAATTTCCGGAAACAAAATGAATAATATACAGTATACACGTATATTTTATGATCAACTTATGTAAGTCAATGTACAGATAAATAATATTACTACAGTAATACTTACAATAGTTGCAGGTCTTTCTGGAATGCTATGTAACTATCTACATACATATATTTACAACATACCTCTTATATAAACATATTACTAGGTACTATAGCAAAATAATGCTTAAGATTCGATTGTAATCTGAATATACAATACTGATGATTGGTCGGTAGGTACTACAAGAACAGGGGACCACAAAATATCTAATTATGTATAAATATTACTAGGTACTATAGCAAAATAATGCTTAAGATTCGATTGTGATCTGAAGATAATGATAGGTCGGCAAGTACTACAAGAACAGGGGACTACAAAATACCTATTTGTTTTAAAACATCAATTAATTTGTTTTTTCGACATGACATATTTTCATCGTAGGCAACTGGAGGCAGGAAATTTATTTTATGACATTTGACTCCATCAGCTCTACCCATTATATAACTAGTAGTTTGTCAACAATAGACTTGTCAACAGTATACTAGTCCGAAAAGTATGTTTCTACTTTTCTATTATTTGAAAAATCAAAACCAAAATTTTCCCTGCAATCATAAGATTTGTAAGTACGTAGGTGGGGACTTAAATAAACCATATATTTCATGGAATATTATTTAAGTCCAAATAAACATCACTATTTCAATGAAAATTATTTTTTTAAGCTTTCCTCGGGCATCGGGTGGGTACCTACCATAATAATGAAAAAAATGTTAATAAAGATGTCCAAATAAACACGACCGCTTGCACCGGAAACAGAAAGTACAAACAAATTTACAGACAGACCAAATTCAAAACGGTCGAGTTAAAATAGAACTTCGCAACGATTAATCAACGACAACAACAAACATGTAGCTATGCTGGAATAAGACCAAGATAGTTTATCTTGTATTAACGACAACAACAAACATGTATCTATGCTGGAATAAAACCAAGATAGTTCTATTCTTAATTCTTATCTTGTATTAACGACAACAACAAACATGTAGCTATGCTGAAATAAAACCAAGATAGTTCTATTCTTAATTCTTATCTTGTATTGTAGAAAGGGTTAGTGCCACACAATTATATATAGACATGTTGGACTGCAAGGGTTAGAATAATATGCAAAAGATTTCGAGAGAAATAATCGAAGGACAATACCAGTGTTACCAGTAAGTTGAGATGATAAATTAATTAAAAATCTAAATTTGAGAATAATATAATTACTAGCAATGGCAAGGTACCTAATTAACAGTGGCGTACTTTCCATGAAGGCTGAAAAGCTGTGTCTACCCTAAGGAAAAGTGAACTATAAAGAGAAATTAAAAGATAAAATATTTTTTTTATAATGCGAAAAATTTCCTGGTAGATAATAACTTGTGCGCGTATTTATTCAGTTAGCCACAAACAAAAAATAAAGAAGAAAATTAGAAGTGTATTCCATACAAATTTGAATGTAAACAAATGTTCAATTTAGCCCAACATCCCAGCGCTATGTCTCACTTACATTCACCTGACATCGTAGATCTCTATGGCATTTGAATTTTGTAATCATAGTGAA
This sequence comes from Hesperophylax magnus, assembly GCA_026573805.1. Classification (NCBI taxonomy): domain Eukaryota; kingdom Metazoa; phylum Arthropoda; class Insecta; order Trichoptera; family Limnephilidae; genus Hesperophylax; species Hesperophylax magnus. The sequence continues at coordinate 13,297,688 of JAIUSX010000002.1, forward strand.
ACACAGTTTTGTATTGGAAATTTAAGGCTCGATCGGACAAATATTTGGATCACGAAAAACATCCATAAGGCATTTCTTGTGTTCGTCTTTATTCTGTGCGTGTGGGCTTGTTTCGTTATTTCAAAAGTCTGAGCATTATTTGCGTAAGTTTCATATGCAGAAATGTGATTCACCATCATCATGAAATTCAAATGGATGGCTATATACGATGTAAGGAATAGTGAAAGAGAGACAGAGCGCGTTCTAAATGGACTAGAACCAAGATTCTTAGAAAAAATCTCTTAATAAACATTTTTTTTTATTATCAATATAAAGTTTTTTTACAGGTTTTTTTTTCGATATCTGTATCACTAGGATAAACCTGTGTCGAGACAGACGTATTTAATACATAAATTAATGTTTACATATTATTTGATACATAACAAATTCCCACAACATGTCATCGATGCAACAAATATAAATCAATTCAAAGCTCTATTGGATTCACATTCGGAGAGAAGAAAGGACTTAGTTCAAACTTAAAACAACTCAATTACTGTCAAACTTGTTGTGAGATCAGATATGAGCGCATCAGCAGAATGCTGCCTGCTCATTACATAATAATAATAATATAATATTTCATTACATTAAATGACTAATTAAATTAATTATTTAATTTAATTATTTCTTCATTGGGCTAGAAGAGCCAAAAGCTACTAAGGATGGGTTGTTTCGGATAATTTGAACAATTCATCAAATTTCAACGTTCATTTTCGTCAAAGGGCAATGCACGCCACTGCTAATTAATCAAGTCGCCTTTGTGTCAATGTTCGGCGTGTAGAAAATTGCAGGAAGCAACAACGGATTGAAAACGGGTTTTACTACAACACGAACAATACTAATATATGTATGTCTGTATCGGCCTTGACAGCCATTGTAAACTGTGTACCTGTGCAGACTACAGACATACTATGCGGCTTGTCACCGAGGAGAGAGGCAGAGACAAAACTATGCACATTCCCAAGAGTTTTGCACCCAATTATGTTTTGTCCCATGGTACCTTCCGGAGCCAACGTAACTATGAAACTTGGATTATGTTGTGAAGCTAAATGAAGTGGGGAGGGGAAGGAGATGAAATAGGAAGGTTGGTAAGTAAGTACCTGGCTATTCAGATCTGGTCAACCTATCGATTGCTTGATGAATGGTAGTCTTTCACCAGGGCGATACTGAGAGTATCCATCACTCTGGAAATGCTACTACACTCATAAGTAATTGCATTCACAGGGACACCCTTATTGATCTTGCGATCTTGACAGTTACCTACTAGTTAGTAGGCTAGTGCCGCGCCGCACAGTGGGCTGAAAATCGCCTTTCATAGACATAGAGACTTGAATTTTCAAGGGTATTTTTTTTGGCTAGAAATGGATTCTGCTGATCATTACTATGCTATAAAATGTCGTACGAAGCAATTGCGTGTACAAATGAAGGAGTTATAATTTTTTTAAGAAAAATTTGTATGGCGCTGACATTAAAAATGAGGCTATCTCTGGAATCATAAGGTTGGCCGTTCTATCCTTACACACAGATAATACTATTATTTATTTGTATTTTTTTGACATACTTCATATTGTGGCGCAAGGTGCGATTTTTTTTTTTTAAATCCTAAAGTGAAAAAAAAATCTTTTTTTTATGATGATTCATTTTAATGCTTAAATGCTTTACATATGAGTATGCTTTGTCTAGTTTACAATATTTTATTTACACTGCAAGCCAAAACACTGTGCACAGTGGGCTGAAAATCGCCTTTCATAGACATAGAGACTTGAATTTTCAAGTGTATTTTTTTTGGCTAGAAATGGATTCTGCTGATCATTAATATGCTATAAAATTTTGTATGAAGCAATTGCGTGTACAAATGAAGGAGTCATAATTTTTTTAAGAAAAATTTGTATGGAACTGACATTAAAAATGAGGCTATCTCTGGAATCATAAGGTTGACCATTATTTCCTTACACACAAATATACTACTATTTATTTGTATTTTTTTGACATACTTCGTATTGTGGCGAAACTTGTGATTTTTTTTTTAAAAATCCTCAAAGATGAAAAAAAAACTTTTTTATGTTGAAGATTCATTTTAATGCTTAAATGCTTTACATATGAGTATGCTTTGTCTAGTTTACAATATTTTATTTACACTGCAAGCCTAAAAGCGTTTAAGCATTAAAATGAATCATCAACATTAAAAAGGGTTTTTTCAACTTTGAGGATTTTTAAAAAAAAACATCGCACCTTGCGCCACAATATGAAGTATGTCAAAAAAATACAAATAAATAGTAGTATTATCTGTGTGTAAGGATAGAACGGCCAACCTTATGATTCCAGAGATAGCCTCATTTTTAATGTCAGCGCCATACAAATTTTTCTTAAAAAAATTATAACTCCTTCATTTGTACACGCAATTGCTTTGTACGACATTTTATAGCATAGTAATGATCAGCAAAATCCATTTCTATTCAAAAAAAATACCCTTGAAAATTCAAGTCTCTATGTCTATGAAAGGCGATTTTCAGCCCACTGTGCGCCGGTAGCTAGCACGGTCGGTCGATAGCGATCTTGACAGTTAATAGGCTAGTGGCCGCGCCAGTAGCTAGCACGGTCGGTCGATAGCGATCTTGACAGTTAATTGGCTAGTGGCCGCGCCAGTAGCTAGCACGGTCGGTAGATAGCGATCTTGACAGTTAATAGGCTAGTGGCCGCGCCAGTAGCTAGCACGGTCGGTGGATAGCGATCTTGACAGTTAATAGGCTAGTGGCCGCGCCAGTAGCTAGCACGGTCGGTCGAAAGTGATCTTGACAGTTAGTAGGCTAGTGACCGCGCCGGTAGCTAGCACGGTCGGTCGATAGCGATCTTGACAGTTAATAGACTAGTGGCCGCGCCGGTAGCTAGCACGGTCGGTCGATAGCGATCTTGACAGTTAATAGGCTAGTGGCCGCGCCAGTAGCTAGCACGGTCGGTCGATAGTGATCTTGACAGTTAGTAGGCTAGTGGCCGCGCCAGTAGCTAGCACGGTCGGTCGAAAGTGATCTTGACAGTTAGTAGGCTAGTGGCCGCGCCAGTAGCTAGCACAGTCGGTCGATAGCGATCTTGACAGTAGGCTAGTGGCCGTGCCGGTAGCTAGCACGGTCCGTCGACAAAGTGTTTATCGATAGTTGCGATAACTTGTCGTCGTTCCCGAGCACGATTGCACAACGCTAAATAACAGTTCACGTCGAATAAATTAAGAACACTAAGGACGGGTTGTTTCGAAGAATTTGAACAATACATCAAATTTCAACGTTCATTTTCAAGTTCAACGAATGATTTTTTCAGGTTCTGTTTTTATTTCAGTTCTGTCAAGCAATTAGCCAATAATTATACAATAACAGAACTTGAATAGGACTTTCACAGAACCCGAAAATGAACGTTGAAATTTGATGAATTGTTCAAATTCTCCGAAACAACCCGTCCTTAGTCTTTATCAACAGTTTGTTCGTTGGTAATCTGCAGTCATCCTCGGAAACGATGAAACATTACCGATATTATAGATAAAAACTTTATCGGTCGACCGTGCTACATTCGGTCCAGCTATCTCAGGATACTATAATAAGACACAGAATACAGGATAGGGTAATCCTTGAGATAAGCTATACGTCACCTGCCACATTACCAGAGATGTGCTTTATTTCAAATAAATCCATTGCAAATGGAAATGCAAAATGGGAAATACCCATTTTGCATTTTAAATGCTTTTCTCAATGCATTTTCCATTTTAAATGCTTTTTTGCAACATTCTTCCAACTATCTCCACTCATCTTTTTTTCACAAGCCCCAAATATCAGTCAGTCCTCAACCTCGCTATGAGAGATAATTTCCATTTGTCAAGTTGCTCCCTAGTAGGAGCCCTGGAAATTGAGTGATACCATTACAAAAAATACTGATTCAAATACTGAACATGGGGCCACACAGTTGGCTGAAAATCGCCTTTCATAGACATAGAGGCTTGAATTTTGATTTATAGTGTCAATAAAATATTGTAAACTAGACAAAGCATACTCATATGTAAAGCATTTAAGCATTAAAATGAATCATCAACATAAAAAAGTTTTTTTTTCAACTTGAGGATTTAAAAAAAAAAATCGCAAGTTGCGCCACAATACGAAGTATGTCAAAAAATACAAATAAATAGTAGTATATCTGTGTGTAAGGATAGAATGGCCAACCTTATGATTCCAGAGATAGCCTCATTTTTAACGTCAGTGCCATACAAATTTTTCTTAAAAAAATGATAACTCCTTCATTTGTACACGCAATTGCTTCGTGCGAAATTTTATAGCATAGTAATGATCTGCAGAATCCATTTCTAGCCAAAAAAAATACCCTTGAAAATTCAAGTCTCTATGTCTATGAAAGGCGATTTTCAGCCCACTGTGCGCCATGACTCTGTAATACATAGTATTAAATGTTAGATAGCAGTTTCTATGTTTTTACGTTGGCAACATTAGTCCCGCGCAATTTTTTTGTGGTTTCATAATCTGTAGTCGTGGTGTTTTTGGATTTACCATCATGTAATATGTTTGTTCTACATTGATGTCCATTATTAAATGACAAAATTGTTTAAAAATTCTATAATTATTTTAATTGTTCGACCTGAGAAACCATTTTGCATTTTCAATGCATTTTGAAAATAGGTATTTTGCATTTTGCATTTGAAATGCTTTTCTAAAAACCATTTTGCATTTTGCATTTTCAAATGGAAAAGTTTTGACCTATTTCCATTTTGCATTTCAAATGGTTTTGGGTACCCATTTTGCCCATCTCTGCACATTACATTACCCTATTCATAACTCCCAACATCTCGTCGCCCCAGTGCTTAATTGTCCAAACGACCATTTTAGCGAAAATGAGTTTTTAACGCAATATTGTTAAGAATCAAATTACGCGTCGTTCGATGAAGAAAAAATAGTTTTATCAGCCTCCTACAATTAATTATAAGCATTTTAAAATGTCAATGTCCACAACAATATTCTAAAAGTGAGTCCTTGTTTGGCCAATCTCCTTATTAGGCCAACCTCCTAGAGTCGAGAATTAAAATTGCGTGCTAGTTTGTTCAAACTCCACCAACCGACCAATTACAGCACGATGCGAGGATCACGTGACGCCGCCATCTTATGTTTTTACATTCCAACGGTGTTTGTTTTCTGGTGTTACGCGGAAGTAAAAAAGCATTTAAATATATACCAAGGAGTTTTTGATAGACAAAACAACAGGAAAATGTCAATAACTAATTACAAAAGTGCATACATACGCAGCAGTGCGGAAATAGAGCGGTAAGTGTTAGTTTTAAATATCTCTATCAATACCAAATTTGTTTTGTTTTTTACATTGCAATGAACTTTGTCATACAGCGTGTTCACTTTTCTGTTTTCGCTCAGACTCTACTTTTTGCAAGTTTTTGCTGTCAAAATTGTTTTTTTGACTGACGATTCATATTAAACTAGTTAGATTAGTATTTCAATTCGAAATTTTCAGTATATCCGTATTTGTCTGTAGCCGTTTGAGATTTACAAATTGATCTATAGTGATTATGCAGTTTGTTGAAATAAATTATAGTTATATAATAAATTATAATTCTGATTTTTTCCTCATTTGTGTGTTTTGGGGTTTTGATTACGATTCTGAGCATTACCAACAAAAACGGTAGGATTTTAATTTTTAGCCAAAAAAACATGTATAGGTATATTATTCACTGAAATAATTTGCATAAATTTCATATAATTTAAGTGATTTAGTTTTTTGGCCACGCGTACTGTTTAGGCGCAATTCTATGGGAGCACTCTCCCCAATAAAGACTCCATTGAAATGCTTGGAGTTAGTATATCAGACCGGCTCAAGTATCGGGGATCCATAGAAGTCCGAGTAAATCAGGCTTCCAAGAAGCTGGACGTCTTGTACACGGCTAGGATATCCTTCAACAGTGACCAGCTGCTGACCCTGTACAAGTCTCAAGTCCGCCCAACAGTTGAATTTGGGAGCCACCTCTGGGCTGGTGCCCCAAAATACTTAATTAACCTACTTGAATCTGTGCAAAGGAGGGCGATCCGTCTAATTGACAATCCGTTGTTAACAGACCGATTGCCTTCTCTAATGCATAGACGCAATGTAGGCATGCTGTGTCTGTTCTACAGGTATTTCAATGGAGCCTGCTCCAAGGAGCTAGCAGCATTGATCCCTGATGCACCGGTGCACGTGCGCGAAACTCGACGGACACGAGCGGAACACCCGTTTACGATTGACGTTAGTTTCATGAGAACGGGTCGTTTTTTGTAAGTCGGTTCGTATGTGGAACGAGCTACCGGCATCTCTCTCCTATAATCCGAGCCTCTTCAAGGCCAGCATTAATAAATCCCTTCATACAGCCCCTACCTTAACCCGCCTCACAACGCCGCCCAACCGGGTGGTTACATAGTTCCCCTGTCTGTATACTGGCAGGGACGCTCTTGTGAGGTGTCACATAAAAAAAAATCTGATGGTAAGAGATTCAGCCTACTGCGGTCATCTTCAGACTGGTACAGATATTCCTTAAGCTGTGCTTTATATACATTAAATTTAGAGAGGGGGATTAAAAGGGGTGGAATGCAATGATTTTATTCAAATTATATGGATATCCCATTTTCGTTGCTATGTCGTAACAACGAAGATGGAAGTCTAAAGATGGTTGATAGGCTAAACCCGGTCACGGTCAGAAATAAAAAAAAGTTGGACATTGTTTAATATATTATTATCATTGAAGTAAATTATTATAATGGAACTGTCGAGTACCTGGCACGCGTTTCAATGCCACTCAAAGAAAGATTTGTCCCGCATCCCACGAACCCTCCCCCCTCACGGATTATCCTCACCCTTCCCTCTTTCAGTCCCTACTGCTAAGCTACAAGAAATAATGCACACATTTTTATAACAACTCGATCGCCACCTATTATACAATCTGAATGCAAATTTCATAACGCCAGAGTTCACCTTTATGTATGGAAACCTTCGCCGGCGTGCGCAAAGCAACTCACCAAAGTTTCATCGCAATCGGATGAATGATATAGGAAATAATAAGAGAATCTTTATACAAATTTCACAACGCCATAGTTCAATATAATATAGGGAAACCTTCGCGGGCATGCGCACAACTCAAAGTTACAAAGTTTTATCGCAGTCGGTAGAGTGGTATGGGAAATAAGATGTGAATTTGTATATAAATTTCATAACGCCAGAGCTCACTTTTATGTATAGAAAAGGTATAGGAAATAAGAAGGAACAAACAAAGAAAAAATCACTATTATAAATATATATATATAGATTCCACCACGAATTGTCAGTATCCATAATAGAAATATTGAAAATAAACTCATCCTGTATATAACTAAAGGTGGTCGTTTGAACAAACAAGCACGGATAGTTCCACGCAAAAGTTGCCCTATCTCCAATTCCAGTTTGTTCAATCTCCATTTACAAAATTCTGGTGGTGCGTTTTTGTTCAATCTCCATTTTAAAATGTAAAAAAAAGTATCAAAAACTATCCTTAGTCAATTTACAAAGAATTATTTAAGCTGATCAGACCTTTAGCTTGACGGAAATATCTTCATCTTAAACACCTGTCATAATGTTTCATTGAAATAATCAAAGAAAACCTCCTCCTGTAAAATTTGCAAATGGTCGTTTGGACAATTAAGCACTGAGGTGACGATCTGTATTAAGTTAAGACTACACAATACCATAAAATAAAGTCAGAATCCCAACCAAACTTAATAATATTGTTTTTAATCAAAGGTATAGCAAATATCTAGTATGGATATGTGCTACATTATCTATTTGTGTTTTAAAATATAAGTTCGGCTATTAAATAATTCTTCATGATTTTAGAGACAACTTGAGATAATGATATTTATTAAAAAAATAATGTTTTTGTATTTACTAAAAAAATATGATGAAATCTAAAATAAAGTAACAAAAATTGCGAAAAAATCATTTTGACCTGCCTAAATTAAAATTACTACAAACGATCGATTTAACATAAACATGTATGTATATAAATGAAAATTTCTAACCAAAAAACTCTCTTTTATTACTTAATGTCTTATTTTATCTTTCATTATATTATCACAATAGCTTGGGCTAGATCTTTTTTTTATTACAATTAATTCACTAAAATGTCAAAGTTCCCTCTAAAATCATACAAAATTGAATTCTTTTATGGCCTATATATCATAATTTAAAATTGAAGTAATAAAATAGCAGATTTCCGTACTAGGTATATTTTAATTTAAAAATATAGATTATTCAGTTTGCCTGAAATCGAAATTTCAAATTTGTATGAAAAGGGCCGGGCATCCGATCGACGTAAGGGGAGAAGGCGTGTACATAAATATTCGGCGCGCGGCCCGGCGTATTGGACGGACCTACAGTCGAATTTTCCTTAGCAGGTCTAGACAATAGATCTTTCCGCCGGGGTTTATTTTAATTAATTCTGATAAACGTATTACTAAAATCTAAAAATGTTTCTATTTGAATCCCTTGGGAAGTTACTAATTCATCGTCTAGAAAAATAAAATCTGATGCTTACAGCTAATTTCATAATTCAAAAACGTTTCATAAAATTCTCAAACCGTTTTACGTAAAATATTTGAATGGTTAGGTACTGTTTTTATTAAATTTAAATTAAAAAATAGTTTACGAATATATAAATGGTTCCATGATAACTCAACACAGTGACAATTCAACACACCTTTAAAAAATTTTAAACCTAACCTACATAACCCAGTTTATAATTTTTTTGTTTCATCACTTTCCATGACTTTATATAACTTTTTAAAAATGTGATGAATTATCATTTTGATGATTTATCCGGTCACCATGTATTTTATTATTAGGTAATAATATATTATGTAGTATTTAGTGTTAACGCAATATCAAATTTATTTACGCACAATTTAAAAGTAAATAATCAAATAAAGATTAAGGTTCGTAAGAAATAAATATGCGTCTCTTTAAGGCAAATGTTTGTGTGGAGAAATAATTAATTATCTTAAAATCTATTGAAATTATACAAAGATAGATTAGGCACATACTTATAACAATATTATATTGTATATAGATATTATACATTAACTACATGTAAGATGAAACAATAGGGGAGTGGCATTCAAATGAAGTAGGTACTTTATGAAAGTGATGATGTTTTAAAAACTTAGATATAAGTTGTTTTTTTTAATTAATAACTTAATGTTTATAAGACTTTTATGCGTAGCATAAAGGATCGGGATAAGAATCAAAAGGATTTCAAAGAATAAGGATCAGAATTTTCAATTTGTATGGGTGTTTCAGGTGAATAATTTGTTATCCTTTGTGATGTGCATAAAAACCTTGTCTTATAAACATTAGTTAATCATTTAAAAATAATAAAGATTGGCAAATCAAAATATTTCACAAATAAATATAAATATAATATGTGTCGACGCCATCTACTGGGTATTTCACCACTAACAAAACTTTTCTTCTTACAAAAATAAAGTTGTTTGTTACAAGTTGAAAAAAATGTAATAAGCATTAATTGTCGAGTAAAAAATACTAGCACATTGTTTTTCATTCATTATTTGGCAAGTTTGGAATAAGCAGATTCTAAATGATTAGAGCAACTGAACGGCAATCAGAAGGCTTCAGGTTCAATTCCCATCGGTGGCATTCATTATTTTTCCGAAGATTTTTGCATTGATTATAATAATTTGTTAGTTTAAAGTGTTTATTTTTATATGGATAATAACGTAAATGATAGGATGTTATTTCCATATCTACTGATTACTATAATGTTTTGGCGTGAATGGATAATTTAAGGTACCTAGTAGAATTAAATTATTTAGCCATTTGGCCATTTCTTTGTCGACGTCTATATAACCCACGAGCAAATAATTCGTTCTACATCAACATGGGAACGAATTATAATAAGCCTATGCTTTTTATATCATCTGAGTGCATCATGTTTATTTTGATTACCAAATATGATTCACGTCAATGAATAACTATAGAAATGAACGCACGAATTACTGAGTTGAATTATAGTAAAAAAGAGATTGTTTTATAATGTGTAAATTTTATTTTAAAAGTAAATAACCTAATTTTCATCACATCTAATTTGATTAAATGTGCTTAATTAATGATGAAACTCTATATATATATAGAATAAGTCTGCCTCATTGTAATTCAAATGAAAAATACGGTGGCTTGGTTATTGTTTGACGTAAATAAGTCTGAAAACGTATTATGAGATGACTGAAACCGTGAACAATGAGTGTACTTATAAATAAATGTGATGTTTGCTGTATAAATAATTGGGTATAGAAAGTGTTTGTTAGCTGTGGCCCTAGAACCGATCTACTAGTCCCTACCCAAATCTACCGTATGTTTTCATTTGATTATATGAAATCTTTAAAAATAATCTTTTTAGACATTATTTCAACGTGTTTGTTTACGTTTACGTACCTTATTTTGAATTCATTTTGAACTGTTGCGCTGTAGCCCGTGGCAGCCTGATTTTTTATTTCGCGGGAAACTTGAGGCCCTGCCTCGTCCATTGTGAGTTTGTTTAAGATTCAGTTACTATCGCACAATTAGTATAATATATTACAAGGTAAATGACTCTCAAATGCGTCGGGCATTCGTCAGTATCAACAGAACTATAAACATTATCACAATATGGTATAAAAATCTAGTATTTCCACCATATGGAAGTGATTTACACGAAACTGATAGAAATGACGGTTTCGTCTCAAGTATATCCGCACAGAGTTGTACACATGGTAGTACGTAAAAGAAAATCACTTTACGAGAACATTAGAAATCTAGACACACGCCACATTTCGATTGTGGCCGCGAGACGAGAAAACAGCTTTCACAATAGCGGACCACGGTAAACTGAATCGATTCAACAGGTAGGCAGCTCATAGGCTGTGTGCACCGTGCCTGAGGTGGTGACGGCGTTTTGTGCCTGCCTAGTGCCTAGTGCCTGGGTGTAGTTGGTCTAAGTGTAGCTAGACCCCAGACACTGCCTTACGCTCGCACTGTTTGCATTGACTTTAATATTATAGCAACAGCACACATTGCATACTTCAAACATGGAATTTCCTTCTCTGCTCTGGTCTAGACCTCGGGCGCATGCGCGGGCCACTAATTCAAGCTTTTCTTCTAGATTAGATACAATAACTGAGAAAATATGTTTTTTAAGACATCTTCAGCCAAATAATAAAAAAAATGTAATCACTGCTTCCATTCAACGCAAGCTACTAGAATTGAATGAACTTGTACTAAGATAATTATAATACTATCACTGTTTATCTTGAATGTGCTTTTATAAAATTAGGTCAACAAAAACAGAGGTCAATAATTTGTTATTAATTCAAAAACAAACAACGTATCTGGTAAAAAAATAAAGACTGTGGTTACATAAAAATTATACGATACTAGATGAAGTCCCGGCGCTGCCCGGGCTTTAAGTATAGTTTTCTAAATTAGATGTACACATTAATTTTCATATTATTTTGAAATTCACGTCAAGTGTGCAAAATTTATAAACATCAAAATTCTACGTGGAAAAAGGTGATGGGGTTGTTTTGTAAATCTCGTGTGGATTGTGACCTTCCTCTTGTTTAGAAGGTCGAATGCGCAAAATTTTGTCAATCTCGAAATAAAACTGTAGATTTGTATAAAAATCAAAGGCACGCCGCCCGCCACCACAGACACCCTTTTCATATAAATAGATAGATAGATATAATATGGACTTAAACATAAATATAATGAGCATTAACAAATAAAACTGTCCCAATTTAATGATATATCATCAGATATCACAAAAATTATTTGAGTATGGTGTTAATTTATTTATTTTATTGATACATGATTTGTACATGTGGTTTTTTGTGATATTTTACCCTCCATGCTAGGGATGACCCTGTGTTATGGCGGGTGAATTAATTACAAAACCATTGAGGAATTTAACGCTGTTGGTCAAATATGGTCCAATTTAATTTTTGTTTTTAATATTTGTAAACTAAAATTAAAATATTCTCAATTTTTTGCTTCGAATGAAAAACGTACAATAGGTACCTACATAAGTACCTACCTATTTACCGGTCGATTATTTTTCCATGTAAACTTTTTTATTTATAATATTCCGGATTTATGGATTGCTTATCTACAAATCATTGCATCTGACAATGAAATGTAAAATGCATTGACGTCAGAAGAGTATGATAAAAAAAATAAGAAAAATGTGTCAAAAAAAATAATTTGAAGATATTGTAAATAGTAAGTAGTTAGTTAATAGTTTTTTGGGGGAAACAATAAAGGTTGGGATCAGAAATTAGGCAAGACTTCATTTTGTATATTAAGAAACAATTATTTTTATAGGTAGATAATACATATAAATGCAATAGCATTATTTTTACATACATAATATTAATGTTTGACAAGGAGGTTAGTTAAAAAAAAGTAGATCGTCTACCCCTGGTCATCCCCTGGTCCTCGGAGAAAAAAAAATTATGTGCATGTTGGGAGCAGTTCAAATTTCAATACTTCTAAGGTACAAGTGGAAATCTAACTGGAGTTTTTTTTATTTATTGCTATTAAGTTCAATTTGTAGAACTCCATTTTATTATTTTATTTTTTATATATTCAATAATATTGTTATTGGGTTTATAAAAACAGTTTATTTTTAAACAAGTTCTGCTGTGTAATTATTATTACGCGTGACAGCTGTTTCGCCCTCTGAAGGCATTATCAAACTGTGGGTAGCCCACTTACAGACGATACATTTATATTATTTCTAGGTAGGTATTTTATATTTTTATTTTTATCTAACTGGAGTCTTTGGAGGAGTAAGCTGGAATCCATCTAGAATATAATGGCTCGTTTCTTGTAAATATAAAAAAGTCGTTGAAAGTTGTTAATTGATTGATTGTGCAACGGAACATCCAACAGAAATTATTATCATGTAATAAAATGATTTAATAATTATTATTCAAATATAAACATGTACGTATTATGTTATTATACTAATGCAGACCCGTGAAAAATCACGAGATGTCTAAGTTCTTGACAAATCTGTTCCAATTTTTAAACAGGACAATTAAAATTTTATATTACAAGTAGGCACTTTATCGCTTGTATGAATTCTTCACACAATCAGTTCCAAATTTTAAAATGACACTTAAATTGAAAGTAAATTTGAGTTTATTGAACCAGAGTTAAGCGGGACAGACACACACAACCGAAATTAGTATTTTTGATGATTTTTTAGATTATAATAAGTACCTACTTCAGTATGAAGCAATTTTACTGAATAATCCATTCACGATCACCACATCACCAGACCACCGATGCATTGTTTGTGGAACAGAACAAATTACAAAATGTGAAAAGGTGGACCACAAGCAAATATTTTGTTAGTCCTAAATGCTAATGCGGGTAAATTCAATCATTAGGTAAATTGGGTACATATTCGTCAAACTTACTGCTTTCGATCCGTGATAGCTGTATAGCGATAATTCGTCCGAGGCATTTTAATTTATAAGCTTTATCTTTATCAGATTCTGATTACATTATATGAAAAAGACTGCCTTCCCAACCTATTCAGTTTACAAGCAAGCCGTACTCCGCCGATTACACGGGTATCACCTGTCACTCTGACAGGTGTCAGATGAGAAAAAGGCTATACGCTATACAAGTTAGTAAACAAACAAAAATATGATTCTGAACATGGCACCCAGTGAAAAAAATATATTGACATACTTACTATCATTATAGGTTCACATTGTACGAGTGCACCTTATCTAAATTAAAATATACGAAACATACATTAGGCTCCCCCACACGTACACTTCGGGGCGGAGATATCATGCGTTACTCAAGGCCACCGCGAAGAAAAGTAAAGTTCGAAAGTATGTCCGTCGTCCCAATGGCCCGGTACTGGTACGAAATCGATAAAAACCGGAGACCGTGCGCAGAAAAGTAAAGTTCACTACGGTTTGCAAAGCAGCCATTGTTTGATTTTTCTACGCCGGGCTAAGGTAACTTGAGGTGATTTTTCACAAAAACGGCGCTCTACAAATTATCCAATTATTATTATTATTATTATTATTTACATCGCAGTTCATTGTGAGACTTTTCTGCGTAGCGGCCTGGAGCGGCGCGTGGTACCGCCGCCCCGAAGCGTACGTCTGCCGGAGCATGAGTGGTTTATTTCTGGGCGGTTTATTTGTACATGTATCTTGAAAATAATGTTTCATGCGTTACATTTACATGTAATTGTTTTTTTTCGTTTTGAACATGCTGTAAAAATTTTTTCAAAAATGAAGGACAACGATGGTAAAAATATCATTTGGTACCTATTATAAAAAAGAGAATGCATAAATACTTTTTTGTTTAGTAGTTTCTCCCTGCACAGATACAGTCTGACATTTCAGTAAGTAGATAGAAATTGAGGCCGCTGCGATCGTTTAAAAGGTTTTAAATGGCAACACCAAGATAACTTGCAGGAAAATGAATGCAAATAAAAGCAAAATGGTTCAATTGTCCACTTTCGGTGCGGCCTGCTGACCACAAAAAAAGAGTAAAAAAATACTTTTAGAACGCCAGAACGGTTTTCTTTCGCGGTATTTCAGATACATTTTTAAGACAGTACATACGTATGCACTGAAATGGCCCCCGACCTCGAAAAGGTTCTCCACTCACGCTTTAACCAAACTGTGTACACAAATTAGTGGTACTTTATGGAACTAAATGATTCTACACATATTATATTGTAAGGCAATTTTTATGTCTTTTTATTATTTAACGCTGTGCAAGGAAAATAATTACATGGAAAATAGCGTTTTATTAGATGTTAAATCAAAATAAAACAAAATCGAATATGCAGATCAAAATTATAAAATTTAAACGTAAAAAATCGAGGCATACTGTTTCTTTGGACGTTCATGTTTGTATTCGAACTGATTCGAACTGTGCGAACTATTAACTGATTTTAAGTCCCTAGATTGTATGAGAACCCTCTATACTCGTATGTCATTAGTCAGAAGTGGAAAATAATTCACCTACTTGGTCCCATTTCTATAAAGTTCACTCGAACAATATGGAAAAAGTTCAGCACAAATTTCTTACGTACTTAAATTTTAAGCTCAAAATTCCAATTGAATACATTAACTATGTCGGTTTGATGAATCAATTGCATCTAATAACAATATCTGACAGGAGAATTATGTCAGACCTGGTGTTACACAGAGTCTTTAACAACTTAATTGACAGTCTTGCCATCCTTGCCACATTAAATTCCATGTACCGGCTAGGAATACAAGACAAAATATAACATTCTTCTGCAATACATACACAACCAACTATCAGAGACACTCATTAACCAATAGGATCCATGATATGCGCAACAAGTTTGGGGGTACTATTGATATATTTATTGACTCCATTTATAGAATTAAGCGTAATCTATACCAGCCATAGACCAATATTAAACTAGTTACGGCATATTCAAAAACTAATAACCCCAAGACAATTTTGGTTTGGTTCACGTGCACATTTATGAAAAGGCCCTTTTGTTGGTCTACAATTAACCTATTTCGCTTCCCAGCTATGGCTGGGCAAGTTCATCTTTTCAATCACAAAAATAACCCAGTTCCAAATGTTTAAGATTGTACCTATTACGGACTTTATTTTAGAAAATGTAATCAGCTATCTGAATACAAAAAAATATAAGTATCTTACAGGGTTCCATGCTAACTCAACACAGTATCTATTCAACACACTTATAAAAAGTGATATAAAGTCATTAAAAACGATGAAAAAAATATTTTTAACCTAACCTAACCTAACCTACTTAACCTATTTAATAAAGTTTTTGTTTCATCACTTTCCATGACTTTATATAACTTTTTAAAGATGTGATGAATTATCATTTTGATGATTTAACCGGTCACCACCCTACAGATAGCTTGAAGGCAGCGTATTAACAAATATCAAATTAATAGAATTGCACTATTGACAAGTAAATTTTCTGACGTCGTCTTTCAAACTACTCGCAATTTTGACGTCATGCAGTGTGTGATACACTTTCAACCAATACATATACACAATACGACATGGCACGAGACTGGCACATGATAATTATTGATGTGTTGGTTAAAACCACGCGATTTTAATTGATATGCTCAGAAAACTTTAGAAGTGTTATTTATTTGGGCGCGTCCAATTTCGGGTTGTATTACGTCCACAATTATTTGCGTATTAAATTATATGAAAAAATCGCGACGTTGAGTAATTTATTTTGTGTGTACTATGTTAATTACATTTTCTTTTTATTGAAAAAATATATATTACAAAGTATATGTATAAATTATATATATTACACATACCTTTTTTATTACATATTGAGATTTTTTTTAAATGTTACCTTAATCAGCGCAACAACTATTAGCGACAAGCGATGTTGTATAATAACAAAAATGTGTTGTTTTTTGTCATATTTATTTATATAATTATAACTATTGCTGTAGAGGTGATGAAGGTGGTGGAAGATATGAAGATATGGTTACATGAAGAGGAACGTTCATGTAGGCTTAAAATGTTAGGTATAGGAATAAATATTTTCTATATACATTCCGATAATTATTCTTAAAATGTCTTATTTTCGCTTAGGTTTCACCACAAACCGAAAAAAATTGAGAAATGGATATAAGCAATCCGGATTCAAATATGTGAAAATAACTGGGTAACATTTATTTATATTTATTATATATATATATATTTTTTTTTATTCTTTATATTGGCTTTCACCCATTAAGAGTGATCTTGGCCATACAATACAACATTTTTCTTATTAATAAATACAACAAATTACAGGATAAAATTGATTACACAACATGACATAACATAACGTAACATAAATAAACCAAACATAACATAACATAACATAAACATAAACATAAAATAACATAAACATAAACATAACATTAACATAACATAACATAACATAAACATAACATAACATAACATAACATAACATAATATAACATAACATAACATAACATAACATAACATAACATAACATAACATAACATAACATAACATAACATAACATAACATAACATAACATAACATGAACATAACATAAACATATCATAACATAATATGAACATAACATATAATAAACATAACATGGGTGTAACATAAACATAACTTAACAAAAACAATACAGAGCTGGTAATAATAGGTAATAAAAATAGGAACCTGTGCACAATAGTAGTGGGCATTTTTGTTATTTAAAAGAACAGATTTTTCCAAAATTAGAAGCATTATTTTTTTTAAAACAGTACTATGAAATGAATATAAACAAATACAATAAAAGAATCAAGAAAAATATACAAATTCATTAAGAATAGTGTTTTAACTCAGTCAAAATATGCAGAGTTGGGATTAGTAAAAATAGATGAAAATAGGAACCTGAACAAATGAATACAAATGAAAGTGAAAGAAATTTGGTTTATATTTATTATTATGGTCAGATATTAAGGCCATTTTTATAAATAAATTTTGCCAACAAATAGTAAATTTCAGTAGTGTTTAGACTAAGAAGGCAGGGTATACTGGTAGGCAATTTAATATCAAGTTTTAACAATTCTTGCATGAAGTTTGGAAATTGGTCATTGATAGGACACTCAAAAAAATTATGGTCCAGAGTATCCTCTGACCCACAATCACAGTACGGCGAACTGACTATGTGGAACCTGGCAAGATGGCTAAGACAACAAGTGTGACCCAGCCGCATTCGGGTTAAGGAAGAAATATATTTTTTAGGCATGGTAGTGTATTTGTGAAACCAGGGCTTAACAGGAATAGAAGGTTGGATTAATGAGTACTGGTGACCTTTTATCAGAGAAGATTTTTTCCATTCAGCAGACCATTGGAGTTGGTACTTAGTTTTTAGAATAGGGAAATGGTCTCTAACCGGAATAGGGATATCACTTAACGGACCATGGGCAGTGGCTTCCTTAGCAATATAATCAGCCATGTCATTCCCAGTAATACCGAGGTGTCCCGGTATCCAGGCTAGGACCACTGATGCATGAACCAGTGACATGGAATGCAGTAGGTTCCTGATCGAGCAGATTAGAGAGTCGCTACTGGAATTGAGTGGGGATGCGCTTATTTTTTGTAGTGAGTTAAGCGAGTCTGAAAGGATGAGTGCGTTTTTAATATTTAATGATTTGACGAGTTGAAGAGCTTCTATGATAGCTATGCATTCAGCAGAGAAAATGGAGCATTCTTTGGGAAGTTTGTGTGGGAAACACAATTTTCTGTGAGGAACATAGACACTGGCCCCGCAATGGGAGTCCTGACTGAGTTTGGAGCCATCTGTGAAAAATTTTATGTAATTTGGCCAGTTGTTTTCAATAATTGTGTTAAATTCTGCATTATTTAATTGAGTTGAGTTTTTAATGTTTTTTTTACTTATTCCGATAAATTGATGGACCTTCGGATAGAAAGTAAGGCTTTCATAGGGGTATGAGTATAAGGGAAGAGATTCATTGAGATAGGTGTTTCTAGATAAATCCAGGAAAGAGTTGTAGCAATCATAAAAAAGTGGAGGGGTATGATTTTTCCAAAAGTGATTTGTATTAACCTCATACTTTAACGATTGAAGTATAGGAATCAAGGGATGGGATGTTATTGAACATATTTTGTAAACATATTTTTCTGCCAGGCATCGCCTTCTTATATGTAAGGGAGGTTCGCAACATTCCACTTGCATTGCGTTGATTGGAGAAGATTTCATGGCTCCTAAGACAAGGCGAAGTGATTTTGACTGGATTTTATCTAATTTATGAGAATTTGACGTGGACATTGGATCAAACAGACAAGATCCGTAATCGAGATGGCTTCGGATGAGGGCATTGTATAGAAGTTTTAAAGAAGCTGGGTGGGATCCCCACCAAACTCCGGCTAGAAATCTAAGAGGATTGATGTTGCTTTCAAATTTTGTAACAACGTGATTTATATGAGAGTTCCAAGTAAGCTTGGAGTCCAAAAACATTCCAAGGAACTTAACTTCCTTCGAGATAGGGATCACTTCATCGCCAAATATTACCTGAATATCCGGAAGCTTTCGTCGACGAGTGAAGATGACAACTTTGCTTTTGGCAGGGGAAAGTTCAAGACCATTAATATTTAACCACGCCAAGAGTTTTCTAAGAGCGTTGTTAATTGTTGATGCTGCGATGAAAAGATTGGCGGATATTTTGTAAAACGTTAAGTCATCAGCATATTGGAGTACGTTGCACATGAAATTAATAGATTTTTCCAGATCGTATGTGTAAATATTATACAGTATCGGGCTTAAGACAGACCCTTGCGGGAGTCCTTTGAATATTTGTCTTATGTGGGGAGAGGATTCGGATCCATCTACAAAAACAGTTCTCTCGGAGAGCAAATTGATAATGAATTGAACCAATTTAGGAGGAATACCAATCGCCAGTAACTTTTGTTTAAGAATGGGTATATTTACATTGTCGTATGCTCCACAGATGTCTAAAAATACTGCAATACAATATTCGTTTTTAGATAACGCTAATTTGACATCTGTAACAAGAGAGGAAAGGTTGTCAAGGGTACTTTTACCCTTTCTAAATCCAAACTGGGAAGGGGGAAGAATATGATTTTTCTCTACAAACCAGTCTAATCTATTCTTAATCATTCTTTCAGCTACTTTGCAAAGCGTTGAAGAGAGAGCAATCGGTCTGTAACTTGAGCCTAGACTTGGATCTTTGGTACTTTTGCAAATGGGAATGATTTTTTGAATTTTCCAGTCCGGGGGAATAATACCAGAGTCCAGGAAGATATTGATGAGAGAGAGAAAGTAGGAAAGGGAATCATCATCAGTGTGGCGGATGAATATGTTCAAGATTTCGTCATTGCCCGGAGCTGAGTCTTTTAGGTCTTCCGTGGCTCTTTTTAATTCGTCTATGGAAAATGGAGCATCTAACCAAGATGAAGAATTTGGGGAGTAAGATAAAACAGGCACTTCGTCAAGATTAGGTACATAAGGGGGAGCAATTTTGTTAAGAAAGTCAGAAATCCAAATATCAGAATTGTGAGATGACTTCGGCAGGGAAAAGGAAGACCTAAACCTGCGAATCATGGACCAAACCTCCCCCGCCGGAGTAGCAGGGGATATATTAGTGCAGAAATTACGCCAGCTGTTTTTTTTTTTAAAACGAAATGTACGTTTAGCAACAGCTTGGGCATTCTTGGCTTTCAAGAAATTTTCCATTGTCATCTGTTGGCAGTATGTCTTATTGGCCGCTTTCCTCTCCTTCAGCACTCGAAGGCATTCTTCATCCCACCAGGGGGGAGGGTGAGCCTTCGTGCCTACAGGGGATGATTTGGGAATAGAATTGACTGCAGATTTTAGAATGGAATCAGACCAAGATTTGTAAGAGGAGGTGCAGTTATCTGAAGAAGGGGTAGGCAGGGAAAGGGTGTGACCCTGGACAGATTCTCTAAAATGGCACCAGTCGGCTTTTTTTGTGATAAATTTTGGCTTTCTTTTAAAGAGGTTAGTATTTAACCCTTGAGCCAGATTTATAATGATTGGATAGTGGTCACTGCCGCAGGGGTCTGATGAAGTTCTCCAGGAAATTATTGGATATATACTTGGGGAACAAAGAGATATATCCACCGCACTAGGGCTCTGCCCAGGCAGACTTAACCTTGTTGGAGATCCGTCATTTAGAAGGCACATGTTCAAGGAGTCCATTAGGTCAATTATTTTGATTCCTGAGGGATCCGTTGATGAAGAACCCCAGAGAGGGGAGTGGGCATTGAAGTCACCTAGAATGACCAGGGGAGAAGATATTTTTCTAAACATGTGGATCCATAATGAAATATCAAATGGGGTAGAAGGAGGAATGTAGAGGGATACAAACGTAATATTAGAGACAGTAGCTGCCACTAACTGGAAGGATGAATCGGGGGGTTTAATGGAAATAGGGGTGAAGGACAGGGAGTTTTTGATTAGAAGGGCTGCACCACCCTTCCCATCAATGCGGTCGTCCCGCAGACATTGGTAGCCACTCACCTTGAAGAGCTGAGATGGTTTAAACCAAGTCTCAGAGATGGCAGCAATAGAAATTGTGTGTAATTGTAGAAGGCGGATGAGGTCAGCCTTACTTTTTTTGGGAGTAGAGGAATCAGTCATTATTTCAACCTCGCTAGCAATGTCATGTTCAAAATTAACAGGGTCAGGATCAGGGGGGACGGGATCTGGTGGTTTCTTCCCCATGGCAAAGGCCATTGGGGCAAAAAGGAATGTATATTAATATAAAATAACACTTACTGGACTTGGTCAGCAATAAAGGCACTCAAAGAGGACAAAAAATATAGTTTTAACCTACAAAAGGCAATAAAATTAGATTTTTTTTTTGTATTCGAACGGAAAAAGACAAGAGAGTTCTTCAACTGTCAAAGTTCGAATCCTTATTATATATTGTATATTTACAAATACGGAACAAAATAGTATTTGCTAATTTATTTAAAAAAAAACGAATTGCAGGCCTTTAACGAATGAATGAACAGGTTTCTGGTTGAACTTTTAGTAAATTTTGAATACATTAATTATCAGGATGTCGGAACAAAAATATCTAATATGTACGGAGAAAAATGAGTTTTACTAAATTATTTAAAAAAGCGATTGCAGGCCCTTAACGAATGGATTAACAGGTTTCCTGTTAAATTTGTAGTAAATTTCGAATACATTAATTATCACGATGTCGGAACACGTTGACCGGACCATCATCAGGAAACCATGTGTGTTCAAATCATTTTCATCCCAAACGTTTAGACTACAATTTCCTTCAGGTCCTTTATAATCTCTGAGCATGCTGTGTGGAGGAGAGGATGTAATATACCTACAAATTAGGTATCGTTGCTTAATCTGAAAAAGGTTATTTTAATTACTGGTTGTTATTGTCTAGCTTAATCAAAGCTAGACACCATCACCATCACCAGCACCATCTAAAGAAATATATAGATGGTGCTCAATCAAAGCACCATCTAGGTATATATAATTCACAAAAATGGCACTACAAAAATAAACCGAATGTGCATTTCTCTGAAATCGTATGACATTTCAGCAGTTAATATACGAAATAAATGTCAGTCCTACCCGATCGGCATGCATTTGGCAAGGTTGTTGGCGCGGTTGACTCCAGTCTCTGGGAAGGAAGATACAATCATATTTTTTTCCGTAGATATGTAAAGTTGTGCCTATATTCGAAAAAGGAGACAAACACAACAACAAAAAACACAATGTAAAAGCTTATTTAATGGGCATAAATAAATTGATATTATAACCATGTAATCCCCACCCTCCCTTGTCCCACCCCACCACACCCTCTCTGAAGCTCTTTCCTCGTCTAATATGATTTCTCTCGCTTTATTTTAATATTATATTTTTTATACATTATTAATTTTTGTACCTAGACTAGTTTTCTATAATGCTGTCCTATAAACCTAACAAAGTGGTTAAAAACATTATAACTTTTCATTTGATTAAAGTGTCAAGCCACAAAGTAAACGCTTTCTTTGATAATAATACTAAATAATTTTGTAAATTCATAAAACTTCCGCTCAATAGTAAATATGTGTACGTTTCTAGTTTTGGTTCAATATGTAGGGTACAGAATCCAAAAAGTAAGAATATGAAAATAAAAATCATTTTGTGCTATTTATTAGTCCTTTACCTGATTCAGACCTGGTTTAGCAAAAAAATGTTGGTTTGGTGACGGCTTTGTATTCAAATTACAACAACACCTCGGTAACAAAATGAACGCTCTTCCTTGGTTTCGCTTACGAGTTTGAACGCTTGTACAAGAAGTTTAGAGTTGGGTTGTTAAGTTCATCAACATATTTGTGACGTACGCTATGTGAGGTTATTTTTTAAATGAATTTAACTAGACAGGGCTAATCTAGTATAATACATCAATGATTCCAGCGCTCTGTTGAATCCTACAAATTAAAATTACCTCAATGGCGCTCAAATTCAATTCATATTATGTTAAATTTATAATATATACATTTAACTGAATAAATAATACAAATAAGTTTCGTACCTACTTCCAATTATAAGGAAATACTAAATACTTGAATATTCCTACGGGAGGTTTGAAATTACCTACCTTACATTTCTCAATATTCCGTGAAATCATTCTTCAATAGAAGAAATAGTGAAAATATTTCAATATTTTTATGAATAAAAACCCAGGACACTAAAAGAATACCGAATCTAATATTTCTGTATCGGGCCGATTGCATCTTTCACATAAATTACATACATAACCTTAAAATACATTCAATCATAAAATTCTTCCCGGAGCGCCCTCAAGGTAATTTTTGTTTATTAAAATGATCAATTTATGTTTATTAATAACCTTCCCAACTTATTTTACATCAGAATGCCATTTTTACATAGGTACATTAAATGCACGGGCGACGTAAATCCCAACATAAAATATGAATGAGTTGTTCTTCTGCTCGTAGCTTCTTTGGTTTGTAGATAATATCAAAAAATTTGACAACTAGTAAAGAATAATAACGTAATCCCAGTTCCCAGTGGATATCAAAGCATAATAGATAATACGTAACACAATGTACCATGGGAATATATCTCGTTTGTCAAGCAGTGATATTTTCGACATTTCTCGGAGTTGGAAATCGATTTACGTTTGCGATGGAATTCTGACCAATGACGTGACGGCTGTGGTTTCGAATAATTTTCAAAAGGATTGTCTCGGACTGTGTAATGATTTTTGACAGAATTGATTCCTTGTTCGATGACGTTTCAAAACGATTGTTTCGGACTGTGTGATAATTTTTGAGAGAATCATTTTCTTGTTCGATGACGTTTCAAAATGATTGTCTCGGACTGTGTCATAAATAAACCACTCTCGACTGTGTGATGATTTTTGACAGAATCGATTTGTCCATGATAATGAATCGAAATATTTCGATGATCAAAAAGACCGAGTAAATCATCGATGATTCATCGATTGTGCCCATCGCTAACTGTGTGTGGATGCTTTTATTACGACCTTCAGACACAATTTATTTTTCTTTTCTTTTCTATGGTTTATTATTGTCTATGACAAACTTCACGCTGCCCGTCGTTACGAATTTTGTTTGTTCGATTTGATTATTTGAGTGATATGGAAATACATTTTTCAATGCTTGTTTTCTGTATTATTTCATAAAAAAACGCGTTGTTCGACGTACGCATTTGTAACTCGATATATATTAACTCAGCATCTACCAATTCTGGTACACTGTGTATAATCATTCCAATTTATGAATTAATTTTCTTGATTATTGCGCCGCGACACCAAATAACATAAATAAAAATGAAGATCGAAGAAGTGAAAAGTACGGCGAAAACTCAAAGAATATCTGCCCACACACATATCAAAGGACTTGGACTAGATGAAAATGGGGTTGCAATCCAAATGGCAGCCGGTCTTGTGGGCCAGGAGTTGGCGAGGGAGGTAATGATTAACCATGCAATTTGAAAGCCTCTCGCGGCTTTAATAAGTTGCGTAGTATTAAATCAATCACGCTTTGTTGTCACTATCTATTTGATTTAATATTATGATAATTTAACCCCAAAGAAATCAATAACAATTTAACCTCAAAATAAAAGAAAACAAAAGTTAAAAATTGGCTGGTTATCCTATATAGTTGTAGTCTCGCCGGTCTTTGCATAATTTGCTTTGCTATTGGCTTTGCGTACTTTGTAAGTATATTCACACGTTGGTTTTCCTGTTTCAGGCTGCTGGCATCGTTGTGGATATGATTCGCAGTAAAAAGATGGCAGGCCGAGCTCTCCTATTGGCTGGCCCTCCTGGCACGGGGAAGACAGCAATAGCCTTGGCCATTGCACAGGATTTGGGAAACAAGGTTCCCTTCTGTCCGATGGTTGGCAGTGAAGTCTATAGTTCTGAAATTAAGAAAACTGAAGTTTTGATGGAGAATTTTCGCAGAGCGATTGGCCTGCGTATTAGAGAGACTAAGGAGGTTTATGAAGGAGAAGTCACAGAATTGACCCCTGTGGAAACAGAAAACCCAACTGATGGAGGTAAGTTATATTATTTGAATTTGTATTCATTATTTATGATAAGTTAAAAGTTCTTGTAGCGTCACCATGCTTACACTATGGCACCATGTTAACGCACTTCCGGCGAGAAAGGTAGTTCTACCTTTAACGCCGGTTCTACTTAAATGGCCCTGAAGGCATTGCTGTCCGATAATTCTTTATGAATATTGTACCAAACATATAAATAAATTTATGTATGTATAAACAATGTGATACAAGTCTCTCATTTTCTTATATTCTTGTCTCTTGTGTAGAAGAATATTTAATCAGAAGGAAACTATACTAAACCTACAGAGTGGGTAATATATCCTTGCACTTATGGCACTGAAACATTCTTTTTTTGTAATGATTTGTGGAAAAGTGAAAACCTTTTTTTGTAATGTAATAAAATACATCATTTTTTACACATAGAATATCACTAAATGGCCCAAAACTGACTTTAATTTCAGTTTAGGAGTTGTAATCCAAAGTAGGTACTTCGCACAGTACTTTTGTAGTTGACTAACTACAAAATTAATTTTCGCACCCTATTTTCGCCTACTTAATATGTGTTAATATAGAAAAAATACGAATTAGATTAGAATAGTCTCCTAATTAGTAGAAGATCCCAATGTTCATATCTCACATCGCAGGATAGTTTTTTCTTGTGGAATTTAGTAATGTGTATAGTACATAGTTACTTTGTTTCAATATTTAAAAAGTATTTTTGAATGCTATGGCACAGATGCGAGCATTCACATCTACCGGCACAGCACAGACACAGCACCATGAACCTAAAAAGCCCTGGACATGTCCCTGCCCGTTTAGTATGAACGACATTGAAACCCAATCTAGGGTGAGGGGAAATTGTCTGGCAGCCATCTTGTTCGATTTGCAAAGTACCTAGTCGAATTCAATGTTTCAAAAACCCAATCACGTCTGATTACGTCTAAAAGAGATCGAAATGACAATCTAGACTCCTTCAATGTTCCCAACATGCCTTCCATATATATGCTAGATGCCAGAGCTAAGTTAGCCTTTCCGAAGCTGGGCATACTGTACCGACAGGGCCCGCAGATACTTTAATAGTTCACCACGGCTAATTTATAAACGTAAAATATTTATACACCCACGGATAAATTTATCAGCCACCTCTGGTTTGGAGCCTCAAAGTATCTGAAAAACCCTCGACTGTGTACAGAAACAGGCGGTCCGTTTGATGGAATCCCCTATCTTAACAAACGGATTGCAATATTTAAGAGCATAGGCGTCGGGTGGGAAAGGTGTCCTTGTTCTACCGGTATTTCGATGGAAGATGCTCTGAGGAACTAGCGTCATTGAACCCTTCGGAACCGGTGCACAATCGGGAAATACGCCAAAGCGCTCCCAACATTTGCATAGAGTTGACATTTGTCACATAAGAACGGGTCATTTCTACCACTTGTTCTTGAATTCAATAGCTCGGCTGAGGAATGATCTTTCGTTCTGTGTTTCCTCCCTCTTTCAATATGGGTATCTTCAAGACACAGGTTCACTCCTTCATTTCCATAAAAAGACCCTCCACACAGCATCCCCGAAGATGAGATATGTTTTATTGTAAAAAATGTGTTACAGTTCTTGCTTAATATGACTTGACACCTTCAAGGCCAATGTCAAGAGACCTAAAGTCATCTAGCAGCATCTCTCTGTCAGGCTATGCTTGGCCAGCACAACCGTTCTTCCATGTGGAATACATAGCAGGTCATAGTATCGACTGGCTGATTTATAGCATTTCAGGAAGCATAGGGTGTCAATAAACGATTTTTTTTCTTTAAATGCCGTTAGTGAAAAGGCCCCATTCATCCCAGATTGGAAACATATGTAATGCGTCTCAGAGATGAAATGAATGAATGTGACGCATGAATCGCGGGAACTTTTAGTTTAGTTAACGGACAGATTAGATGGTGTAATGAACCCGAGAAGTTTGTAACACGACTATATAACTGAACTATACAGGGTGTCCGGAAACTCGTAGTACAAGCGGGAAACTGGTGAATCTACATCACATTTGGAGTCGATTTTGTAGTATACTTTTTTTTTTTTTTGAGCTTTCGTTATCGAGTAAATCGAGTTTGAAGTTGATTTTTTTTTTTTTTTTTTTTTTTTTTTTTTAATCAAATTCTTATAAATTATTACTGAAAATCAAAGTACCCAACTAATTAAAACTATTTGAAAGTAAAACAAATGAAGAAACTCGGATTTGAAGCATTATTTTGAAATCACCCTTCATTTAACCCGGTGTAATCATAAAATATTTCTGCTCTGCAGGGTTAAAACATCTGTTATTCAACCCTAAACACCAGAAAAAACTTTAACCCTAAAATAGCCGAAAAATATTTTTTTTTGGTTTTTTTTTTTTTTTGAAAATGCTCAAATCAAAAAACTTTATGTTTTTTTGGGTTCCCCATGTGGTGTAGATTCTCCAGTTTCCCGCTTGTACTACGAGTTTCCGGACACCGTGTATATATTCTAATTTAATATTAAAAATTAAATTAGAAATAATAGACACACTTCTACAAAATGTACATTTTACTTTGGAATTTTCATGGAACGAAATGCGTTACAAAAGTCTAAAACCTAGCTCTACACACTGCACACTGCAGTGCACCTCAAGGAAGTCATAATTTCACTGGACTGCAAATGTAGCCAGCCGCACAAGAGGTGTTAATTTTTTTTTTCAGTGCATTTTTATTACAGTCACTGTGAATTTTTTTTCGACCACCATGGCACATGCCCGTGTTGTGATGTTCGATTATATTTACTACATTTAAAATATTGTATCTAAAAAATAACTAAGCACAGTTGTTGACAAGTTCCAATAATTAATTAATATTTAAAATATTTCACTATTTAGCATAATTTAATTGAATTTAAAATACAGCAGACATACAAAGTATTCTAGTCGAGATTGTCCTCCGTTGCTGCCGGTCCGTGTCTGTGCAGAAATGCTACGCTATGATATTAACGTCTTCGTAGGTAATATATGAAACTAATTGAGCCATGTCTGTCACGCTACGTGTCTGTGTAGGTAGATGTGAACAGTACACGTAGCCGTCACGCCACAGAAGCGAGTATTTACTACCACTATCAATTACAAGGTTCTATCTGACATTTTGGCCATAATTAACCTTACGCAAAGTTTCATAAAACTTTTATAAGTGTTAGTATTTTATTTGGGATTCAAACTGTGACTCTAGACCTTTGTGTAGTGTCTAATAAGCAATATAACACAATTTTGCAATGCCTATTTCTGTACCACATGGTTTCGGATATGAACTGTACAAAATTTTAAAATGAATTATTATGTTCTTTCAGGCTTTGGAAAAGTGGTGTCCCACGTAATTATAGGTTTAAAGACAGCCAAAGGAACCAAGCAGTTGAAACTTGACCCCACAATTTATGAATCTCTTCAGAAAGAAAAGGTGGAAGTTGGAGATGTGATCTATGTTGAAGCCAACTCAGGAGCTGTAAAGAGACAAGGACGCTGTGATACTTATGCCACTGAATTCGATCTCGAGGTTTGTCTGAACCTCTCTTTAAAACTGTTGTTGTCGACATACAACTTAAGCACTCCATATTTATGTACCTATGGTGTATTGAGTCTCTTTCATGCTTTGATAAATCTGCAATGGATTTTGAAATGTTACAGGCCGAGGAATATGTGCCACTGCCCAAAGGAGATGTCCACAAGAAGAAGGAGGTGGTCCAAGACGTGACCCTCCACGACCTGGACTGCGCCAACGCCCGGCCGCAGGGGGGGCAGGACATCATGTCCATGATGGGGCAACTTATGAAACCCAAAAAGACGGAAATCACAGGTTAATATTTTTAAATTGATTTAAAATTCCACTAGGAACAATGAACTCCGGTACTTTTTTTTAATCAGTTATTATCTTCTAACTTTAATATCAGTATTTTTTTTGGTTATAGTTAGTATTAATAGTTAAAATAATTTTTAACCTGTTTTCACAATGCTAGTATTCAGTGGAGTTATGTTCAAAGTTTTAATTTTTCGGGTCTTCCCAAAACGCACCAAATCTGTGTCGCCAGTCACAAAAGCCTACATCGTATTTCAACAGGCACTGTATTTTGTATGTCGGCGTCGAGGGTCAAGATGTTTTATTTTTAAGTTTAACAGCTTTTAATATTGGAGAACACTGTGTAAAATTTCAGTACTTCTTAACCACTGTCATTGTAGAATATACCATAGTACAAAACTACATCCATGTGCGGACCTGATAAATAATTTTTTGGTGTTCCAAAACCTTCATTATTATAAGAAAATGGTGTTACGCCATCAAACTAACCAATAAGAAAAATACTCCTTTATCACTTAGGTCAACTGCATTTTGTTGCAGGATGATTTTGATGCAACTAAAATAGCTGAATTTAGGTGATATAATAAATGTTTTCTACAAATTTAACCTTTAACCCCTGAAGCGCCAAGACATTTACGATAAAATGCATTGCGCGCTGGAGCTCG
Organism: Hesperophylax magnus; assembly: GCA_026573805.1. Classification (NCBI taxonomy): domain Eukaryota; kingdom Metazoa; phylum Arthropoda; class Insecta; order Trichoptera; family Limnephilidae; genus Hesperophylax; species Hesperophylax magnus. Next base: position 13,327,450 of record JAIUSX010000002.1, read on the forward strand.
CTAGCTCACTAAAAAAATCACACCTCCGAATATTGATATGAAAACATATAAACTGTTAACTGTCGTTTAAAGCCAATGAATTTACGTATATTTCGTAATTTATTTTAAGTTTTTAGGTTTTAATCCTGTTACTATAATCAACAATAATAATATCATATACATTTCATATAAGCAGATTACCATATCAATATTGTTGTGTTATAATGTCGCTCAACTAATTTTGACACTGACCTCAAAATTACCTTTTTAAAATAATACACATAAAACATAAACATGATTTTCAAAAATATTAATTATTATAGGCGCCTAAATGATGTTTTAATTCCGTCAATACTGTGAAACAACGACAATAAAAAAATCTTTTAAATACACACAAATTTAAAATACAAATCCAGAATGAAATGCGATTCGTGACTCGTGATGTCAGATTCGGTCGTGCCAACCAAACAGGACGTTTTAAAGTGATTGTGTTTTATTAATTTTCAAACGACGATTTATAAAATCAGAAATACATAAAAAATATTTATATAATCAGCAATTGTTGATCTATATGAATATATTTTTTTAAATAACTAATATTTTTCACTGGAGTTCCTTATTGTTTATTTAATGATTTTGGATTAACTGTTGCATATTTCCAAGGCAAATAGCAAATTACGTATTTTGAAATACTGGTCATAGTTTGCATTTTTCATTTACAGATAAATTACGTAAAGAAATAAACAAAGTAGTCAACAAATACATCGATCAAGGAATAGCAGAGCTGGTTCCTGGCGTATTATTCATTGATGAAGTAAGTATTTCCACCATTCTTAACACACTTCGGCCAGGAAAGGTAGTTCTACCCGTTCGGTCGATTGATGCTTAATGCCGAGAAGGGTAGTTCTACCTTTTGCGCCGGCCTCATTTCAATGTCAGAAAAGATGGAATTATTCAATGTTTCTATATGAATATTATATATCAATCTCTTTGTAAAGGTCCCAACTATATGTACATAATTATCGAATCGTAATATACATACAGTAAAACCCACACGTGAATGTGGGACCAATAATAGATGGAATTCTCTTATGACCTGTTTTCAGGATGCCAATGTTTAATAATTATGCATTTAGTGTCACTGTTCACATACAGAATGTGACTTGAAATTTGAACAGGCCTTTATGGAGAGCAGGCCCATCTAGTACAAGCTTCCTCAAAAGTGTTCCATCTGCAGCTGGAATTTGACGGCATATCTGTGCACTTATGATGATATATGGGGTACTTCTGTAGCCACAGGAAGGCACGGAACAAAATTCAAAATCACCCTGAGCCAATTGAAATCTAAATTGCCAGAACTGTTATCACAAACTCTCGTCTTTTTGAGAATTGAAGTTGATGAAAGGTCCTAGTTTGTATTGTTTGTTTGTTCTAGGTGCACATGCTTGATATTGAGACCTTTACATACCTCCACCGAGCCTTAGAGTCCGCCATCGCCCCTATTGTAATCTTCGCAACAAACAGAGGAAGGTGTCAAATTCGGTTAGTAATAAATTATAATTTGTTTTTCACCCAATCTCATGGTTGTATAACCTTTGATGCTGGCAAAAAATTCTGAATGTAACGGGCCACACTAGGTAAAGCTTTTAGTTATGATCCCCCTAGGGCTGGGTGATTTGCTTGGGATTTTGATTTGGGAATGGTCCCAAAAACAGATTTATTTTCTGTCTATATTTTTTCTTGACAAGCTCACTCTCATATCATCTCGGTTATAAAAGTTTATTATCAATAGTTCTATTCTTAACTTATTATTATATGTGATAGTTGTTTTGCACTTCAAAGGTAATAGAGGTCCTCCACACGGCCGAACTTGCAGAACCCGACATGTTGAACCGCCAACCGAATTATTATTATTCTGTTGGCGGTTCAACATGTCGGGTTCTGCAAGTTCGACATGTTGAACCGCCAACAGAATAATAATTGAAGCGTGTTAGGGCCTATTATCAAACTGTTTGAGAGTTATTTTGATATTACATTACCTTAAAAGTTTGCTACTTTGTACATTGGAAATGTATTATTTACCGACAAAAGGATGTTTTCCTTGTACTACTGTAAGGAAATGATAACAATAATATAATGAGAACAAATTGAAAGTGCAGAGGATAGACGGCCAAACAACTTGGTCTTGGTACGCACCCCTTGCTTCATTCATTCATCCCCTTCTATTATTCTGACTGTTGTCATGGCCCGACTCACATGTTTGTTCACTTGATCGTGTCCAACTTCTTCTACGATTCACATTTGCGTTATATTTAGGCTATATTGTATTTCTAATTTAGAGTTCTGTTTCAGGGGGACAGATGATATAGTTTCACCCCATGGAATTCCGCTGGACTTACTGGATCGATTGCTTATCATCCGCACATTGCCATACAACAAGAGCGAATTACACCAGGTAAGACTTCTCTTTGAATTTATATACCTACCGTCTTACTTATTAGATTCTTACGTGCCGGTTAGCGTTGGTATAGTAGTCCAAGCGATGACCGTAAAAATCCCATCCCATAGGCCACATGAACCAAATTAGAAGACTCCGCCGGACCATAAACTGCACCAAACAGTCACGTTGGGGATAGAGAGGCTTTTCAACAATAACTCTTGGGTTTTCCGAGCCCCAGATGCGACAATTTTGCTTGTTGACGAAGCCACCGAGGTGGAAATGGGCCTCATCACTCGAGATGATTTGCATTTGATTCACTCAAGTGAATTTTAATAATTTCAATGCGTTGTTGAAGCGTGTATCGTTCCATTTTTATTAATGGCGTAGTTTCTACTTGTCAAATGTCAAAAACTGACAGCTTCAAAAGTAACATCTACCGGAATAGCGGGCTATTCAAAATAACACCTCTTATTGGAAAACCCTGTACAACCTTTTTTTTGCCAGTGCTATCAGTCGTCCTAATTTTAGGATTCGTCTCATATTATGAATCATTCCGATAGAACCTTTGTGAGCAGTGGCGGCTCGTGACTTATGAGTGTGATAAATGCTCAAAAAATTTGACACTATTGATGAAGTTTAAACACAGAAAGATTTTTTTTTTTCGAAAATTTGTTTTTTTTAGGAAATTTCAGTTCGGTAAGTACATTGCACCGATTTCCTGAAAATCTTCACACAAAAAACCGAATTTTCGAAAAAAAAAATGTTTTCGGCTACGACATCAATAATGCCATTTTTTAAATATTAAAACCCAAAAGTCACGAGCCGCCACTGCATGTGTGGGGGGCTGCTTTTAATATTTGCAAGATATAACTATTATGTATTATAATACAGCAGCTCGAGGAATTTCATCTATCGCTAACCTTAGTGGGACACTATAATCTCGAGTCTTCATCGACGTGTTAGGTTCCCTTTTGTCCACTTTTAGTAATTATGACTACCACATTTAGAATGAAATATTTCCTCAATTCAGATCCTGAAACTGCGCGCCATGACAGAGGGAGTGGCGGTGGAGGAAGGAGCCCTGGCCGCGCTGAGCGAGGTGGGTGCGCGCACCACGTTGCGCTACGCTGCCCAGCTGTTGACCCCTGCTGCCCTCGCCGCCCGCGTGGAGGGCCGCTCCGCCATACATGCGCAGGACGTGCATGAGACCTCGCTGCTCTTCCTGGATGCCAAGTCCTCAGCTAAGATCCTCTCCAAGGAGAAGGATAAGTTCATGCTCTAGAACTCTAGATTAACTACTACCAAATAAACCTTGACTGAGAGTTCGGAAATCCATATTAGTTACCCATTTACATTACAGAGACTGTATCAATTTTAACAATGTGGGTATTTTTTAAGAATATGATTTTTTATTTTTTCCAAGTTCTGGAAACTTGAGAACATTTTCAAAATATAATGGGTAAATGTTTTATAAAGATGCTCCCAAATTGCTTGCTCTTTCGTCGGGTCAAACACCAAACATTCAGCATATGCATGACCTCTCCTCCATAGAAAATAGTTATGTAATAATTGTTGATCTGATTGGAATTTTACCAACAATTTGTCCACTGACTTTGATCTAATTTGTGTCATGTAATAAGAATTCTATCATACGTGTTGAAGAAAAAAATAAATGTTTCTTATTTTTAAGTAAATAAAACAAATAATTCTTTCAATTCCTCAAACAACCAATACATATGATGAATCGTACAACACTGTTAAAAGAAAAATTGAAAATTTTAACAGCAGATTTCTCACAAAAACTGCCTCAAATAAAACGAAGCCATTTTCTAATTATTCATTAAATCGGTGAAAAATTAGAACAGCAAATAATTAACAACCATTAACAATATTTTTTTATTAAATCATTTTGACAAAATTGACAACATAATTATTTTATTTATAAATACAATACAACAACATAACAATCCTTATAAACAATTTTTATACTGTAAAACATAAACTCGATAACCAAAACAGAATGTTCCCTTAAAATCACATTTTTTTTACATTTCACAAAGCACAATTCCAACAACATTAGTGTTTTGCTCTTAAATAGGTGCATTATAGAACATCAAAACCCACGCATAATATTAATTAATAAATAATTTTTCCAATGGAGTAGCGATCGGGTTTCGGGAGTTCATTCGAAAGCCCACGTAAAGTATGATGGATGCATTCCAGACACATCATTCTGTTCACTGTGGACCTGGTCCACAAGCTTACCCGGGAGTCGGTCGCCACACCACTGACTTTAGCTTAATAAACCTTGCCGTATTCAAATTAAAATAAGCAAACCTTTTGTTGGAAAACAAATGCCACCAGCACAATCCGATAACAAATTGGTGCAAATATAATTCATATGTATCATAATAATAATTGTTTTAATACTCGTCAGTTTCACTTACATTAAAAATAAATATTCATTGTAATTATAATACATAGTAAAGTTAAATAAAGTAATTGCATTTACACTGACAAAAACTTGCTAAATCAGACTACATATTTACAAAGTTAATGTCATGAACAGGAAAGAGTTAGAGGTACAATAATTTATTCTAAGCAGACTTGTACATATAAGAAAACAATAACAATGAAATTGAAATGTTTTGATATAGTAAATCATCATATTCTCGCCGGCATTAATGTACATTAGCAAAGTTTGTACATATTACAATAACTGCAGAAGTATGAATTTGCTATTTTTACTAACAGTTCCTTATTTTTGTTTAACATTAGTTTATTTGAAAAAATTTAAGCATTTGATCTTACGTCTGATGGATAGGACACAGGAATAAAGTTGGGGGTTCGAGTCTTTGAGTTGGGCTTCTTGTAGGAGTAAGGGGAAGTGGCTGTAGGTGGTTCATATGTAGGGAGGTCAATACGAACGTAGTCATCGTCGGCCTTTTCCTCGTAATGTTGTGATGGAGATACATCCAGATCATTCTTAGCACTTCTAGCGCCTTGCTGTGAGTTCACTGACTGTTGGTACAGTGATTCAAACTGCATTATCTCTGGGAAGGTCTGTGACTGTATTTTCCTGTCGTCTCTGGTGTTGCTTGGGTAAACTATTATAATTTTTTCAGAAGTATTGTCCCGAGATTGCATCGTTTTGGGAGGAAGCGTAGTTGTTGTTATTGTAGGGGCTTTCACTATCTTTATTGGGTTACTTTGTGAAGTTTCCGATTCATCATTTGAATTGAAAGAAGGGACATTTTGTGTTGTAGATTCGGAGTTTGTCCCTTGTGTGGGGCGGACCTCCACTTGGCCAGAGTTAGAGGAATCGCTGACGGCAGTGTCAGGTGGCCCCATGTTGTGAATGAGATCTATTTTCTGCTGTTGTGTTTGTTCCAAGACCGGCATGTTATCTGAATCTGTGTCACTTTCTTCCAGAGGAACATACTTTGGTGTTTCCTTAATTGCTACTTCAGTTGGTTCCAAATTCTTTCCAAAAAACAAGAACCTCGGAGTATAAGCTGACACTAGAGGTAACAGAGTATTTCTTGCGTACTTTTCAGCCTTTTCTAAAAATGAAACGAGTCGACTTGGTAAAAACTGCACTGTAAAGCTATCGGTGTTCTTACTTTGCGCAATTTCTTTCTTTTCTCTGCTTTGCCACTGAAACAGACTGAAGGTTTCATCTCCAAGCGTTGTTTGTATATCTTGAGTGTCATTAACACGCTTTGATTGATTTCCAGAAGCCAGACTGCTATTGTTGATTTTTAGTATCTGTTCCCAAATGTTAGCATCTTCAGTTTCTGGAGGTATGAGATTGTGTGATGGAGTCCAGACTGTTTTGTTTTCAGTATTATCGATTCTGTCAAGTTTGGTTTCTCCCGGCGAAGAGAATTCATAAGGTTTTTGTGCTCGGTTGGTTCTTGCGTTAGTTGTTTTGAAACTTGATCCAGTTGTGGTCTGTTTTGGTCTTGATGTAGTTGATCCAAGAATTGGTTCAGTAATTTCTTTCTTTACTTTGTTACTATCATGCGACCTTGCATTTTTAGCTGAAGGTACCTTAAGGATGGGTTCTACTATTTCTGTATGGCTTACTGGATTTGTACGTTTACTCTCAAAGAATGTAAAACCGTTGTACTTTTTGTTGATACTTCCGAATGCTCTACCACTTTCTCTCTCATTTGGGGAGTTGTCCAGGGAATTGGCTAGAAGGGGCTGCCAGGGTAAATTTAGAATATCGGCTGCATCCAACAATGATAATAATGGGTCTGATGTTTTATTCTCTGCCTCTATTCTAAAGTGGTTTCCCATGGGAATCACTCTTGTTCTTCCTCCCTCGCTTTCAGGTCCCGTTTTATCTTTGCTGAGAATGCTTTTCAATTTGCCCTTGAGGTTTGCTCCCGAAACATCTTCCCTTTTGATGACCTTCTCTTTTGTGGGACTTATGGAACTGGAGTCGGTTGGTTGAATGATTTCATCTCCAATTTGTACCACTTGTGTTGGTATGAACGGCTGAATCAGTGTGTTTGATTCGTCTACATTTTTTTCAGAGCTGTCTAATTCACTTGGTGCATTTTCATTTTGATCATCTGCCGTCTAAAATGAAAAGGACACATTAAAAGTTTACTTAATTTGAATTAAAATTCATAGACACCTTTTCCAGGGCACACTAATGCAACACACAACCAGGTGAAATATTGTAGCGGTGGATCGAAGTTATATTTTGATTAGAATATGACAATATTAATCAATTTATCTGTATTGTGAGTACAATGGTATACCATATTCTTTTATAAGCATGAAAACATAAATGTGAAACCGGTGAGTATTTGAAAAAAGCCAAAACACACAAATTGCAGTGCATTAAACAAACGTGAGCCTTTTCTGGGGAAGAATTTACCTCTTCTCTTACTTGCTACGACATTACCCGAAAATGATCTTGGCCAATGAAGGTAGTACTCCCTCACTTGCTTTTACTTTTTCATTATTGGCCGACCTTTTCTATTATAGAGTTCAAAATAATATGAATTATTTAGAGACAGAAATATGGGCATAATAATTTGTTTTTTAAAAATTTTTTTTCAATAATTTTAGTAAATAAATTATTCAACGTACCTTTGGATGGTTACAATCTCCTGGATAAAGTCGCAGGGTAACAGGAGCACCTGAATTAAGAATCAAGCCTCTTTTGCAAATTGAAGATCTGTAAAATAATAAATAAAAAAATAATTTAAATTTAGAGGACAGCCATTTTTATGTATCGCTAGAAATAATAATTATGTATATTGTTTATTAATTCAAGGGCATTCAATATCTGACCAACTTACGATTTCCCAAAGCTATCACTCAAAAGGACCTTATCGATTGTCCATCGGTTAAGGCCTGAACTGATCCACCCAGAGTAAGCTTGGTACTGTAGTTGCACCTTCACCGGGATGCCCAGGGCCGGATGGGGAACTAGCATTCGGGACAATATCCCACCACGGGTCAGCTCCGCATCATCTTTCCTGGAATAATGTATAAATTTATTAGTATGTATTTACTTATTGTATGTCACAATACATGACAAATTCTTATGTTTACGGTGGTGTACCACAACCCAAATGGTAACATGTTACCCCCAATAATATTTTTGATTATGTACCTTGTCAGTGGAAAGGTTTCATTCAGTGCAGAATCTCCTACCAGAGTGAGGAGTATCCTTCCATAACTCACAACTGTTTGATTGCTTTTTGAACTCTCCACGCGAACGTAATACTGGTGAGCTGACAATAAAAATAAAGTCAATGTAATGTAAGATTCCTTTATTATTATAGCATTTAGATGTATCTAAGTTAAGTTAAAAGTTACCGCAGAAGGGTTCCTCCTCTCTTGTTAGTAAATACATTTGTCCTCTTCCGTTGGCTCTGTCCGCGTAGTAGCCCATGTTTCCACACCTTCTCCCACCATCGCACCCAAAGCACCGACCCTTTGAAAGTACATAAGCATTAAATGTAAATATCTGTTATTGTTACTGCTGCAAAATAGTGGATATTTCTATAGTGTACTCACTGCTAAGAAATCCTCATAAGTTTCACAGGGAAAACTTGGGAAGTGACATTTAGGCGAAACTGAATCAGTGAAGAATTTGTATGCTCTTCTGTGGTTGCAAAGGGATCGTCCTTCATTAGCTGAAGACCAGATGATGTCGCTCACAGCTCCGACGAAGAGGTTGGAGCAGCCCGTCTGCATGCGCCCGCCGTTGGGGTAGAAATCCACATGGCCCATGGGCTGCCAGGAGCCCAGCCCCCCCAGGATCAGGTTCTCCCCGTTGGAGTGGATCACATCAACAAACATGGCATCATTGCTGTCCAACCTGGCTCGGGGGTCTTGGGCTTCAAATAGGGGACCGGCGGGATCGAGACCTGAATGTACAATTTCATTTTAGTGATCCCTAAATACGCTTTCTATAAAGTTTGTGTGTTTCCCAAACTGTTTTAACTCCTGAGTAGTAGCAATTTACCTTTTGGGCCCTTTTGCTTTGAAAGTCATATCAGGTTTCGAACACCCAACCTTTGGATTATAAATAAGTATGTTTGGTGCTTCATAAAGCATCACTTTAAACTTTTGCCTGCATTAAAGTGAGCATCTCATTACCATTTTAAATAAGTCTCGGATGGTGATGGTCAATATTCCATGTGTATTGATAAAATTACCTGTTATTCGTGAAATATTTTTGAGTTGCGATCCGGCGAAGCCAGCTACATGCGCCCCGAGGCTAAAGCCAATCAGGTGCACTTTGTCAAAACTCAGGTTTATGTGGTCTGCCAAACCTGCAAACATTCAAATGAAAACACAATAAGTTGGAGATAATGCAATTAAGTTACCCAATTTGCTAATGGCGTACTACGTCATCATGTCTTTATTTAGTAATTAGTTTCTACTGCAAAATTATTATTATATAAGTAAGCGTAATGATTGCCAGCTGTGAGGTCGAAAGACTTGTTAAGTATTGTATGATCTAAGTTCAGAGGTCGCTGAGTTGAATGTATGTGCAATATATTAGCTCAGGCACAGGGCCTCCATCGAAGCCGGAGTTAAGTCAGCCTCTCAGAAGCCGGGTGTATTGTACAGAGTTTGCAGATACTGTAATATGTAGTATACAACTGTCGATCCTGTTAAAATCGTAATCTTAAAGCTGCAGGAATGGTCAATCCTTATCTTTTTACAGAGAGAATAGAGTCTTTAGTCCACCAATTAATAGTCAGTTGGGAATATTGAGCTTGTTCTACTCATTTTTAATGGAAGGTGCTTTAAAGGACTGCTGTCATTGTTCCATTCAGCATCTGTGTACAGCCGGGAGGGATGTCAAATGCATGCCAGACATTTGTATGCAGTTGACATTTGCCACACGGGGAACAGGTCGCTTTTACGACCCTTTATTCAATTTTTCTTCCTTCGTATAACATTAATCAGTCGCACTTCAAGGCTACTCTTTCCTTTCCTTAATAGGACCCTGCACACAGCAAACCCCAATCATGGTGCAAGACTACTGTGTAGAGTTAATATGAAAAACAAATTAATTTAGGTATTAGAGAGACCATAGATAAACAAAGAGATATGGCATGGAAACATGCTGACAGATTATTAAAGCGGCGGAGTCTATGTAAGTTATGCGTTTGATGTACACAAAGAAAAAATGTAGAATCAAAGGCAGAGCACCGCTGTGCTTACATGCCATTTGCATTAGTGTGGGTGAACAATGTTGGTGACACTTTTCTGTGTGTGTGGACACAAACTAATAATGGCTCTTAGCCCATCTCCCTTGTTTATATTATCTATCAGTGAAAGCAACCAACCTTCCAGTAGCATGGCCAGCTGCTTCCCCACGAGCCGCGTATTTGCTGCTGCTCTCACATAGTTAGGTACTATGGCTCCGGCTTCCCAGTCCACGCAGATCACATTGCACTCCTCCTGCAATGATGGAAAAACTTTAAATATTGGAAATACTATTTACAGTATGTCATTCTGGACTTTAATAAAATGGAACTGTTAGAAATTGTTCGTTAATGTGGTCACACCGAAATTAAAATGGAACTGTAGAAATTGTTCCTTAATGTGGTCACACCGATGTTAGAGCAAATTATAGTAGATTCAAATGTGATGTTATGACTGACTCGAATTTGACAGGTAAAATGGCATTACTCAATTAATTTTTGTAATTTGCTAAAGGTGCATGTTTCTACCACAAAATATTTAAAAAAATTTAACATCTGTATTCTAATAAATGGATATTTTGAAATGTTCATCAACATCAAAATATCAAAAAAATTAAAAAAAAATATTTTCCCTAGAAAATTATATAGAATCAAAAATTATAAAAGTGTTTATTCCGGTATGTGGGGAGGTTAATGCAGTCCCACACATTCCATATAGAGATACAAAAAAATATATAATCAAAAACAAAAAGATAGAACAGAAAAACAAAGAAAATAAAATAGAATAAAATGATAAAATAAATAGAATACATAATAGAAAGTTGAAGCCTTTAGGGAGCCGTGACCATATTAGGCGCTAGTATTTTTCTCCAGTGTGCGTCAATGCTGGAGGATGGAGTGAGGCGGGCTTCCATAGTGAGGATATTTCAATATCATTTCAGGAAGTCCCACTTATATTTCTGAACATCTTTTTCCTTTGAACTTGTGTCTTGAGAACCAGGACGTTTCAAAAACCCTTTTTCATGTGAAACATCTTTTGACACGCCTAGAGGGCCAAACCGACTCTTGCGTAGCAATGAGGTATATATATAGAGTCAGCTTTGGCGTTCGAAGTATGAGCCACGCATATCGGATCATCGTCCGGTGTGAGATATCACAGGCTCAGTCAGCTATAAGCGCTCGTTGGGCGCAGGTATCCGGCGATAACTTCGAAATGCCAACATGCTGGTATAACCTTTTATCGGTAAGTAGGGTTTTACCATAAACAGTAGTCGTGTAAATTGACTTTTTAATGTTAAAAACTCGTGGAGTATTTGGGCGGCCGCTGGTCACCTTCGACTCGTTCGTTGAGTTTGTTCACGGTCGGAAGGATTCGGGCAACGTCAACAGCTGCCACACCCCCCTTCTTACTTCCCGCACGGGAACAATATTTCATACACTATTATTGCAAGGGATGTAGAGTCTTTTTTAATATTTCTTGTTTTTGATCCCAAAGACAAGCATCGCTTTGGTAGAGATCAATAAACCTGAATATTATGTCATCCGACCACTACAAATATTTTTTCACGAAAATGCCATGTTTCTAAATAGAAACGTCTCCTTTCGCTAAAGGACGCAAGGAACTAAAAATTGCAAGCGAGTTGAAACATGGGTTCACACATGTCGATTCGGTGTAAAACTCGAACGATGACTCACACTTCAACAGCAAAAGACGAGCTTTCAATTTTAGTAGCTCAACTAAAAACTTTGTTGAAAGGGTGTTCACACTTGTCGATTAGCTTTCAGGTGTCATTCAATGGAGAGTTGATCAACTAAAATAGCTACGTCTCAAAGGGCATTACGGAGCATTCTATGTGTTTTGGTTAACTGATTTTTTTTCGCCATCTGTCCCGATAAATTGAGAGTCTACCTAACTACCTACTGTATTTTAATAACTCATAATAATATTATTTAGCATTGTGGTTGTGGGCTATTATCTCCATAATAACTGTTGTACGTAATTAACATACAAATTGCTCACAGAGAAGATTCTCAATTATCAATTATGTATATAAATACTAGCTTCACTTTCGATGCTTTGAGGCTTTGTGTAAAATTTCAACACTTAGGACGGTTTGTTTCGGAGAATTCGAACAATTAATAGTAATAATATTTTGATGATTTGTATAGCGCCGTTTTTGTGCAAAATCACCTCAAGGGCGCTGTACTTCAAATTTCAAACATTCATTTTCAAATTCTGTCAAAGATTTTTCCAAGTTCTGTTATTATTTCATTTCTGTCAAACAAACTAGCCTGTCATGATATAATAACAGAACTTGAATAGGACTTTCACAGAACCCGAAAATGAATGTTGAAATTTAAAGAATTGTTCAAATTCTGCGAAACAACCCGTCCTTATATTTGAAATATTTAAAAATATGGATATTTCAAAGCTACACGTATCATGGTCACCAGTCAAAAATAGTTACTACAATACCCTGGAACGAAATTTTCAATATGACTTTAAAATTAATTTTAAAAAATATATTTTTTTTTATATCATATGTGACTTGTCAAAAGACGTAAATAACAAAAGTTGTATTTTTTAAACACGGGTTTCGAGGGTTTTTACCCACATAAAATATATAATATTTAAAGAATTCAAAACGTAACTAAAAAAATACACTGAAATTGGCAATATTTTGAGATATTCTTCACAGACAACGAACAACCGTAGTCGTTTTGGGAGATTTATATGTTTCAGCCTGACACGGTCTCGTGAAAGTTATGTTATCTCATTTTGTATTGTGGTGAGAAATGCGATTGAAATAGTGCTAGAAAGAGAGCACACCGCGCTTTTAGTTTGCATTAAGAAATACCATTAACGCTCCCGAAATTTTTTAAATAATTCTATGGAACAATATTTAACATTGACAAATATTTGCCAGATTTGCAAATTTTTTAACATTAATTTTTATTTTAAACCTATAAAAGTGAAGTGACAATAACTTTTAAAATACCTTTTCTAATTAAATGTGTTTTTTTTTATCGCGTAAACTGTAGGTACTTACTTTTTAATAGTAAATACAGTTTACACGATAAAAACCGTCGGTTTATCGGCAAGCCACTTTTAACTTCATCTTTGTTTGGGTTAAAATTTTAACTGTAGATTTGTAATACTGAAATCTGAGTCTTTCGTCTACTTTCAAGAACAGTATTTTAATTTTAAATAGTTCCAAAAAGCAGTGAATTTATCTAGAATCAAATGGAATCTGTATTCTGATTGTTCTCCTAAATAAATACATTGCAAAATGTTCAGAGGCTTTATGGGTTAAACTAAAAAAAAATAAATAATACATTAAAAAAACAACAACAATAGGTATTCACGCAGGGCCCGCCCTATGCGGGCGCAATTCAAGCAGTCGCAATAGAGATAACACCAACAGTCCTAACAAATCGCCGTTGTGATTATTTTTCATAAAAACACCGCTACACAAAAATACAAATCATCCGAATATTATTGATTACAGTGATAGGCGTCCACTGTTTTTGACAAGGACGGGCGCCAAAATGTTGCCAAGCTCCGTTTAAAAACGCCAGGCGCCGTTTGGCAAGGGCTAGCCCTGTTCAAGTAAATAATTAATGAAACCCCTATACACACGAGCACAGTTTTTTTATGGGGTATAATTTAAATCAAATTTATATTACGCAAAGTTCTTTATTCTATGACTTAACCTTCCGATTCGGAATATACACAAAATTCAAAATATGTATAATATGGATATAATAGTTTACCTCTGAGCCTTGGACAATAACCAAGAAAATAAAATAATTATTGAAAAACTCTTCGAATTCGTGTTGGATCCATGCAGGATGTTTTTTAATAGTGTGAAAGTAAAATGAATCAGTAGTTATTTTAGTATTATTTGTGTAGCAGTGTGTTTGGTGGTGTGCGCAGAAAGGTGAATGTTGGTAAAGGTGAGTGGGCAGGTAATTGCCTCGGCCATGAGCGCGGAACTCATCTCGTAGACCCTCTCGTGATTGCAATTGGAGCCGAAGCCGAGCACGATGACCTTGTGGGGCTGAAGGTGCGTGGTTAGTGGCGTGAGGAGAAAGGTGAAGGTAGTGATGAGTGGGAAGGTAATTACCACGGCCATGAGCGCAGACCTCATCTCCTAGACCCTCGTGATTGCAATTGGAGCCGAAGCCGAGCACGATGACCTTGTGGGGTTGAAAGTGTGTGGTTAGTGGCGTGAGGAGAAAGGTGAAGGTAGTGATTAGTGGGAAGGTAATTACCACGGCCATGAGCGCGGACCTCATCTCATAGACCCAGACGTGGTCACAGTTAGATCCGAATCCCTGCACGATGACCTTGTGAGGCGGAAGGTGTTGAAGTTGGGTGGTTAATGGTGTGAGGAGAAAAGTGAAGGTAGAGATGAGTGGGAAGGTAATTACCACGGCCATGAGCGCGGACCTCATCTCATAGACCCAGACGTGGTCACAGTTAGATCCGAATCCCTGCACGATGACCTTGTGAGGCTGAAGGTGTTGAAGTTGTGTCGTTAATGGTGTGAGGAGAAACGTGAAGGTAGAGATGAGTGGGAAGGTAATTACCACGGCCATGAGCGCGGACCTCATCTCGTAGACCCAGACGTGGTCGCAGTTGGATCCGAAGCCGTGCACGATGACCTTGGTGGGGCTGGAGGTGTTGAAGGCGCGGTCCGCCCAGCGCCAGGCGGCCGTCAGGTTACCGAACGGCACATCCAGCAGAGGGATGTCGCCCCTAACCACGAAAAAAAACAATAAGTGGTCATTAACAGTCATCTAATATATCTGTAAAGCTTACTGTTTACAATTAGGTTATGTTTCTACTGTTATTTTAAGTCAGAACCAAAATTTCCTCTGAAATCTTAAATTTTGTAAGTATGTACTTAAATACCTACCAACTTAATTGATAAACACGACGATTTCACATCTGAAAAATATTTTTTACTGAACCGATAAACCGGCGACCATCTTGAAATCGGAACACGAACGTAACAAACAAATTTACAGACAAGTGAAATGTAAGCGTACCTTACTTAAGACGACCTTTTTTTAAAACGTTGTTTTTTTTTAATTATTCTTTGGCATTTTTTAACACAAAATAAGAGTATAATTCAATGTCTGGTCATTAGTCACGTCATTATTTCAATGCATTCATTAGGTACCACCTACTTAGCGCCGCTTTTTTGTGGTGGAATGTGCCGGATGTTTTCGGGGATTTTCCAACGTTTTAAATGAAATTTTTAAAACAATTTTGATTTGTGGATCTCTATAATAGGTTTCGAAGACATCCAGAAAAAAACTGATGTAGGCGTTTAATACAATCTCTGTAACGAATGTGAACACGAGTTTATACAGAAGAAGCCAATTAGGCAGCACCCCATCAAGAGGTTCTTAGTTGAAGACTTTTAGTGCATTTGTTCAGCAAACTCATTGAACCAACTTTAACACTTTTCCATTCTTTAGAGTTCAACTGATGATCTTCTGGTTAAGTTCCCAGTAGACGACATTCGTTTGTAGTCAGATTGAAAAAATGCAGTAGCGAGCGTTCGAACATAGAAAGGTATACTAATCTGAAATGATATTATAAATAATAAAGTGATATTATAAGACTGATCACTGGACACCTTTCTATGTTCGCTTCTGTAAATGAATCAGAACCATTCTAGGGAATCAAACCCTGACTCGCTCCTAATGAAAGTTCCATAATCGAGACTCGAGACTATAGTCATTTAATTTTGGAACCATTTATTCGATAACCAATACTTCGGCCATAGGTTACCCCTAGTGGTTCGTTATTTTTGGTTGCTGGGGTGCCTAGGATGCATCTGCCCACGAACTGCGTGGCGGCCCGGATCAGGAAATACGGTTGAGGGAGACCCTTTCTCCAGCTGGACTCTCGACCCATCTCCTTGCACCGTCACTCCTGGACACACTGCCCCTCAGATACCTAACCACTCATCAAACCCTTTTCTTCAAAACTTCCTTTCCAAAATGACCCTGCACACAGCATAGACAAAATGGATTCCCGAAGGAAATTATATTCCTCAAGGTGTTAAAAAAATAAGTCGAAATTAATAAATTCACGTAAATAAAGGTGCAGTTTCATTAAGCGGATAAACAATTTATTAAAGATGGCGAAATGTAAATGGCAGCATTTTATCTGTAATTAATAGTGTTGATTCACGTTTTGCGCAGTTTCATCGTTTGAATTCTAATAGTAAGTGGGCCATGTGCTTAAGTGTGGGCAGCTTGAATGAAAAGTATAAATACCCTGTTTGCTTTACTCAAATGTTAATTGTAAACCTCGATACAGGCTATAGTCGATAGTCCTAGTGAGGTTGATTTTTATGAGAAATAACATGATCTATGTACAGTGAGATGCAATAAATAAAACCTACTATTCTATGTCCCTAAATAGTGTGCGTCTAAAAATGTCCCATGCAAAAATATAAAAATGTGACTGCATGACCATTTCCTAATAAAATATTAGTCATTCAGAATACATCTGAACACGTGTTAACGCAGGTGCCCTTGTCCAAATAAATATAATGGACGACATACAAAAATGTTATTACTTTGAAGAACGCATGTTCCGACTTTCTCACAGTTTGTTATGAAATTTGTCAAATCATTCGTTATAGGCCTCTAGTTAAAAACGAATAATTTGACCAGATTTTTAAAATATTAACAATATTTCATGGCAGTAAGTTTTCTCCGTGCACAATCTTGCGAACTCTGGCTGGACACAAATGTAGTATCCGGAAACCGGAACATAACAAACCGATTTGCATCTCAAAACAGGAACAGTCAAAACAGGACTTGGCTAGGCTCGGTAAATATAATTGGAAACAGGACTTTCTGCGTTTTAAAAACGGGTCGTTTTGGCGGGCTTAAGAAAAATAAACTTAAAAGCGAAAACGTACCACGAATAAAACCCTAGATTTTGTATTTAATGTGAATATTGTAAGGTACGAGTATCTTATTCCGTACCTGCTCTTAGTGGAGTACAGGAGAAACCTGGTGTTGATTTCTTGTGGCGGACTGGGCAGCATCTCCAGGTAACCGAATGGCCCAGAGTCCTCGAAGCATCCCAGTTGGTCGTAGCAGACCCTGTTGCCCTGGGACCTCTTTACCCTGAAACAAGTAGGAAATTTAATTCATTATTTTGTGTAAAAATGTATAATATTAATCCAACCATTTGAGAAACAGTTCATTCAGTGTATATAGGGTTAAAAATATTTAAATTACAATAATCTTAGTTTTTATTCATTTTCTTTCGGCTGACAGTGTTTCCATTTTTTGACAAAAATGCACACGAATCAGTTGCAACGCTCTAAATAAGTAACTTAATTAATTATATAGCTTATTAAAAAATTACAACCACAACGTAAAATGCAATTTATGTAAATAATAATTTCATATATTATTTTTGGAATAATTTAGTGAGTAAAATCTGAAAATGTAATATTTAATTATTGAAGACAATATTTATTTATTTATTAATTTTCGGGAAATCGACAGTTTACATTTAATCAGTTTGTACATAAGTATTGTATATGTATTGTAAGACAGGCGTAAAATAAACGACTTAACTTTTTTATTCAAGATTCTAAACTCTAAATTCGACTGTTGCGAACTTCTGCAACTCATAAACTTACGAATACCTACAATAACAACACGACAAAGTACACTATTCCACTGCAACACACATAAGCACCATTACATTGCGAACTCCCCAATACAACGGTTTCACACTATGGAAAACCAATACTTAGGTGATGTCGATATATTTAATATTAACTTTGCGAATTTTGTGGATCACGTAAAAGACTTATTTCAACACTATTCCTAAATGGAAGTTATATTTTTGTAAACCAGCCAAATCGCTGTATTTTTTAATTTATGTTCGTGTTATTTTTAATTTTGTTTCTTGCATACATTATTTTTTAATGTAATTTTGAAGTGAAACTTCTTTACGCGCGTCATGCAATTTCGAGGACCGGAGTAAAACCGACTCATGACCGAAACGAAAATGCGGGACCACCGATTAAAGTTCATTTGATCTAGTCAAAGTTTTGAAGTAACATATAAATGCTTCTTAGCTCATCCCGACAACTGGCGTTGGTGGTGTAATGGTCAGCATAGTTGCCTTCCAAGCAGTTGATCCGAGTTCGATTCTCGGCCATCGCACATTATTTTTTTGTTTTTAACGCCTTTTTCATTCAATATCTTATTTTTTAGTAGGTCAGAACATTTTTTAAAAGAAAATAATATTGCAAAATAATAAAAACACTTATCTCACTGTGATAAAACATTACTCCGCTAGAGCGCGCTTTGCGTTATTGTGTTGGATTAAAATTATTATCTAATCCGTATATTATGATAATTGTATTACATTTATTTAATTAATTTATTTATTTTGATAATATGTAATAATTTACAGAAAAAAAAATTAAAACTATCTCCCTCTGATAAAATATCCGTTCGCTAGAGCGCACTACGCGATCTTGTGTGGGATTCTATTTCTGTACATTGTACATTATTTTTAAAAATATATTATATTTTGGGTGTGATGTAGGTAACATTATAAAACATAACAAGCTCTCATATTTTCAGAACCTACATAATATAATCAATTTATGCGGCTTTGCTTACAGTTGGTGCTCAGCGTGGTTGGCTTTCAATCAGTTAAGCGAGGTTCGATTCTCGGCTGTGGCATTTTTGAAGTGAAACCTTGTTGAGGTGGGGGAGCCGCTCACGAACGTTCTCTCTCTTCTCTTCTTTCCTCTCTCTCAGACACCAGCGAACTGCGCCACGCCAAGCATCAGCTGAAACTAGAAGTTTCACTTCTGTCTTGCGTAGGCTTGACACACCCACTTTTTTATTTTTATTATTTCTTTCTCATGTTTCAAAACTGTCTGTCATTAAAATTGTACCACCTACATGTAAAAGCCCTCTGGGCGTTAAATAAATAACAATAAATAAATAGCTAAAATAAAACCAATTATGGATTTCCTCCTTATGACTTTACCTCTACTGAGACAGCATAATATGGAATAAGTAAATTAAATTTGTGAAAAAGGAATATGAATTAAAAAATTTATACAAAACAAAACATTATATATAAAACGAAAAATTAACAAAACAAGACATTTATAGCCTACCTAATATTAGCGATTCCCAAACGAAATGTGACCTATCTTTTTCTGATTCATTTTCATTTAGGAATCGCTAATATTGTGTCCAATAATTAAATAATTTCATAGTTTCAAGACTCAACACAATGTTTTGCATAGGAAATAGGAGGTTTAAAATAAATGTATTTACAGTAGTTTTTGGCTAAGTGAAAGGTTGTACTCTCACAATCGGCCCTGGGTAAGCTGGTTTGTCCATGGTATGTAGAGCAAACCACGAAAAAGACGTCTTTGGAAATCAATAATAACCTACGAACTTGTATTAGTAAAGCATGCGTTTTGGAAGAGGTGCAACTATTTGATTATTTTCAGAAATCCATCCATCGGATTCGCACCAAATGTATCGCGGGTTCAATCCTCTACAAGTTAAGTTCATCATTACACAATATTTTTTTATGGAGGAATTAGGGAGGATTATTGAAATATTGTCATGTTAGAACGAATGTTAGTCTTTCGTTTAGAATAATTAGAAAAATTCAAAAGTTACCAGGAATAAACTTCGGTTTCTCGTAATTATGGCGAAGAAACTTGCATTTTCCCACACATGCCTGCTGTGTTTTTGGATAATTACAGGACGGAATCTTGCACTTTTTTTTCTTAATTATTGGGAAGTAACGTGCATTTTCAAATAATAACTGGGAATAAGCTTGCATTTTCGCATAAGTACAGGGAACTTGATTAACCAGCGGTTAAAATATTTATGATACTAACTTTATGACACCTGGGTACTTTTATACAAAACCGTGTAGGTAAAAAAATAAGTAAAAAGCCACAAAGATAGCCACATATTATTGCTTCTATTTGGTGCTTCCCAACTTTCCTGTTCCCCATCTCCTTCCCTTCCCTACAGCCACACAACATACATACTTCAAATGGGAATGCCATAGTACTCTACAAATCTCTAAAATAAAGTAAGAATCTTAACGACATAAGAGATGAACTCGTGTAAAAACAATATTCAGCGCGACCCAGCGTAATGAATTGACCTACGGTCGACTTTGCCCTGGTAGGCTTTGAAAATTGATCTTTCTGTGGGGTTTATTTAAATTATTTCTGATAGAGGGATCTCTCGGGAAGTTACTAATTCACCGTCTAAAAAAATGAAATCTGGTACTTGCCGCTAATTTTATAGTTGAAAAATATTTAATTAAATTTTCAAATCGCTTTACATAAAATATTTAAATGGCAAGGTCGTGTTTTTATTAATATTAAATATAAATAACTTGCATCCGTAGGGTTCCCTTTAGAAACATTTAAGATATTAGTAATACGTTCATTAGAAATAATTAAAATGTAAGCATCGAGTAAACCTCCGTTATTAGAGTCGTATGTCGCCTTAACAATGCAACATTATTTTATTATTATGTACTCCTCGTTGCCCAGAATATTAATGTGAAAACAATGGACATCTTCAATATATCAACAAATAAATACAAAAGAAGGTGCAGTTCAGATATATAAAAAATGGTTCCATGATAACTCAACACAGTGACAATTCAACACACTTTTAAAACGTGATATAAAGTCATTAGAAACGATGAAACTTTTTTTTAACCTAACCTAACCTTACCTACTTAACCCAGTTAATAAAGTTTTTGTTTCATCACTTTCCATGACTTTTTAAAGATGTGATGGATTATCATTGTGATGATCCGGTCACCATAAAAAATAGAGGAAAAAAAAATATATAATTTTAATGTTCCTATGTAAAACCCCCTAAAAAGGGCGTTAATAATGAAATAAATAAACAATTTTAAAAAAATGTTTTGTGTCTATTTACGTTCGTTAATTTTGGAAGAAAGCTTTCCACGTCCACCTTATAAGCATCAACTTTCATGCACTCCCATCTCGTGATATTTTCTAAAAGAGATGCCGCTTTGGGTGCCGATATACGATAACAGTTCCTACCTACTGGACTATTATTATAGGCATGGCGACTAGCCGCTGGAAGCCATCAGCCAGCAGTCAGGGCAGCTAGAAACCAGGTACCTGACCACCAGAGCTGGTGACTGGCTTGTGGGTAGTCTGGTCAAGCAGCTTTCTATCTATCAAATAGTTACATGTATTGTGGATTGTGGTGCGCCTCTACCTATGTACATATTGTACATCGTACATTCTACATACATGCATGCTCTGTACACGTTACTCGTATCTCATTTCCTCCGTGATCGGACATACCCACGATCGTCAATAACAGGATTTACATGAAATACCTAATGTACCTACATTGAGAAAAAATCGGCCCAATTCTTGGTTACCGATCCGCCCATTTTTCCAAATAATGCCAATGGAAAACATCGAAATTACCCAAAGATATTAGAAGAACGAGATATGCTATGTTGTCCGCCGGACCGTAGGCGGAGTACTACCTAATTAGGGTACTTTGAACGGTATCGGGACGTGTACGCACAGCAATCTGTTCTATGTATTAGTGCGGATACCTTAGCGTAAGCGAAGGTGTGCAGTAGTATTGGTGAACAAAACCGGCGACACTCGGCAAAGCCATTCCACACAGTGTGAACTGCTGATAGCACATCTCGTTCTTCTAATATCTTTGAAATTACCAATCAATTATTTAACCCTAAGTCATCATTTAAATCAGAGGTTCCCAAACTTTTTTGCCCCGTAGACCACTTCCCAATTTTTTTTTCCTTAACCCCCTGCCTGCCGAATATTGAATTTTCCTAAAACTATTAACGTCTCATGTGATAATCATTTATTTTTTCGTAAAAAGATTTCCTTCACTTGCCTGCCCTACAACCGGGTGGCGATATAGTTCCTCTATTTTTGCATTGTGCAGACATCAGGGGCGCCCTTGTGAGGTATTACACCAAATGAAAATGAAGCAGGATAAGCAACGGGAATTTCTTTCTGTAGCTAGCCCTACAGAACTGCCCCTTAAGTTCTTTGTTAGCGCTTATTCTGATCAGTTCTTATTGTCATATGATATCCGATTCTTCAACATTCCATTTCCACAGTCAAAATGTCCTCAAACTTAGTTTTGAAGTCTGTGTGAAGTACATCTAAATGTTGAACGTCATTATTAGCCTAGACGTTTTTCAAAAACAAGTTGGGGAACTTGGAAAATTCGCGGCTTCCAATGTGCAATGTTTTGGTTCAATATATTAATTCTGACGAGAAAAGGAACGTATACTCTATTTATATACCTCAATAAACAACTTTACGATATATAAACATACAAATATCAAATAAGTAATATCTCAGTCTATTATTAGTATTACGTAAACTGTGTTATTTGTCTTAGGTGTATTGTGTCATTTACGAAACTCCTAAATATTGAGTTTAAACCCATTTAAATCTCGTGGACACCAAAATTTTTTTCTCGCTGACATGTACCCCCAGCAAGCCGATGTCGACCCCTGGGGGTCCATATAGACCACTTTGGGAACCTCTGATTTACATCTCCACCTCACCTCACCATAAAATTCACGTTAAAATGTCGAAATAAATCATCGGAAGTTTTTACGATTTATTAATTTTAAGTTAAATATCCCCCTAGAACACTGTTTTTATTAAATACCATAAAATACATACACTTGACGATCGGCGTAGGTATAGTCTAATCAATCTAAGAGTACATACTCGACACACTTGGCATATATAGGACCTATTTCAATGTCTCCATTCACAAAGAAATAATGTAGCAAGTAACAAACTCTCCGATTCCTTACCTATATGGTTTTGCAAATTAATATATCAAGTATTGTAAGTATCAAGTTTATTAAGGACGGGTTGTTTCGGAGAATCTGAACAATTCATCAAATTTCAACGTTCATTTTCGGGTTCTGTGAAAGACTTATTCAAGTTCTGTTTTTATTTCAATTTTTTCAAGCAACTAGCCTACAATGATATAAAAACAGAACTTGAATAAGTCTTTCACAGAACCCGAAAATGAACGTTGAAATTTGACGAATTGTTCAAATTCTCCGAAACAACCCGTCCTAAGTATTGTTTATCTTACCTATGTTAAAAAAATTCAATGTCACCAATGTAGATGCCCTATGGGCGTATAAAAAGAGTGACCAATTTAACCATTTATTGGATAACCAACATCTCTGGCATAGGTCAACCCAAGTGGTTCGTTACGTTTGGTGATTTAGCAGGGGTGCCCGGGTTCATCGGGTGAGGTTTGTTCAGGATGCGCCTGCCCACCAGCTGCGTGGCGTGCCGGATCGAGAGAGGCTGGTTTGGGGAGACCCTTTGACATCTCCAACTGATCTCTCCTGACCCATCGCCTTGTGCCGCAGCAGGAAGGATAGATCATTCGTCCATCACTCCTGAACACACTGATCCCTAGATTCCTACCCATCCCCTCATGCCATTTTCCTTACAAGAACTTCCTTTCCTTACTCTCCATAAAAAGACTACTCAGGGCATCCTGTGTGGGGTGAGGTTAATGTAATGCTGTGTTGATCTGCTTTAGTGCTTTCAATAACAGACTGTCTTTACTAACCCGCTTCTGCGTATTTCTACGGTATCAATAATATCGCAGCGCAAGTGGTGGGTATTACAGAACGGTAATGTTCCTAGCTGAAGTCAGTGGGCAGTGCTTTGTTGGAAAAGTAGACAACCAATGTGACTTGCAATATTTATTTGTCACCGTAAATAAACGCTTATCTGTTACTGTTGCAAGTCACAGTGACTGTTATTTCTGGATCCAGCTAATAAAGAACAATGCTTATAATAATATCTCTCGGTACAAACGATAATGATTATTACGATTCATTTATGTTCCAAGAACGAGTTAGTAGTAAGTACCTAACGGCGGGTTAACAGATGTTCTAAGAACGAGTAAGTAGTAAGTACCTGCGGGTAGCAAGTAAGTAGTATGTACCTGCGGTCTTGTGTGAATTCGTCGATTAACCTACTTGCTGTCGACCGATCAAAGTGCCGTAAATACTGGTAAAGGTAAACCACAGGCTGACGATCCGTATCATCAGTTGCCGAGAATATATCGATGTTTTAGATATGGCTAGATACCCGCTAAGCTGTATCATCAGTTGTCGAGAATATATCGATGTTTTAGGCATGGCTAGATACCCGCTAGGCTGACGATCAGTATCATCAGTTGCCGAGAATATATCGATCTTTTAGTCATGGCTAGATACCCGCTAGGCTGACGATCAGTATCATCAGTTGCCGAGAATATATCGATCTTTTAGTCATGGCTAGATACCCGCTAGGCTGACGATCAGTATCATCAGTTGCCGAGAATATATCGATCTTTTAGTCATGGCTAGATACCCGCTAGGCTGACGATCAGTATCATCAGTTGCCGAGAATATATCGATCTTTTAGTCATGGCTAGCTACCCGCTAGGCTGACGATCAGTATCATCAGTTGCCGAGAATATATCGATATTTTACTCATGGCTACCCGCTACGTTTGAATTCAATGATTATTATTTGATTACATATTTTATTATCGTATTTTTTTTACCCATTTCGAACACAGATTATATCAAAATTTTCGTACTTTTGTTGGTAATTTTGTTTTGTAGGTGGACTAATAGCACAAGATACAATCTTATAGTATACCCGCTATACCTCTATCCATTTTAACCACGCAAATAAGGTCACATATTGTATGGTTTGCAGTTGCAAATAGCAGATGTACTGTACATTAACCTTTCTGGCAATGAGTATTAACTTAGTAAATCTGACCACATACTATAAATACATATATATATTTTTTTAATTTCTTGTTATGCAAACCGGTTCTTCAAATTTGGTTCCATAAAATTTTCTCGCACAGGGTTTTTAAGAATTACCCCAAACATTTAGATTTTTCTCTATAGCCAAGTGGACCGTATGAAATCGACATGCGGGCCGAAAGAATGGGGCCGCGGGTTGTGCATCACTGGCTTGAAACAAGTAAAATTTTACAGCCGAAAACCAAAACAATCCCGCAAGCTAGTTATTTATGACAAGTGCGATTTTACAAGCGGTAGGTACATTACACACAACATCTGATAATAAGATAGACAATTTAGTGATATTTTTCTTCGAAGCCTTGAACCAGGTGATGATAGTTATAATGCGTTAATTGTTTTGAAGAGGAAATTGAGAAGAATGAAAATGAAATCTTTAATCAATAAGAGTTTATATTCCTAATTTCTTTTTTTTATAAGTAATACCTACTCTTATTTTGAAATTGTGCGTTTTTTTCTAATATATTGATAATAGACTTTAAAAAACGTATTTTAAAAATAACGATTAATGACTATAAGGAGCTTATTTAGTAGGACCCCTCGTGCTCGTTATAACCAAGTTTGACTTTATTATGAGAAAAAAATTCACAGACTGAAAAATCAATAAAATAATATTTTTAATAAAAATATGTTTTGTTTTATCTTTCAAAGTACCTACCTATTTTCAACTAAAAAAAATTATAAACATTCTCTATTAAAAATATAATAACCTATGTACTTATCATTGATACGTACCAACAAAAAATGCATAAGTAATATATAGGCAAAAATTTAGATATGGAATTACATTTATCATTTTCTATTACATTTAAATCATATTGAATTTTATCATTTTCTATTACATATTGAGTTTTATCATTTTTCATTATATATAAATCACCAATATTTGACGGCCGGCGTGGTCTAGTGGTATACGCTTTTGACTACAGATCCGAAGGTCGCGGGTTCGAACCCGGCGTGCGCAAATAAATTTTATTTGATTAATTTGTGTTATTTCACAATTAATTAATTTATAATAATATATAGTATATTTGCGGCACGTTCCAGAGTGGAAGATACTCTCAGTATCGCCCTGGTGTAAGACCACCATTCAGAATTGAAACGTTGCTTGAAATGGCTTTAGCCGTGTTTGGTGACCAGATCTGAATAGCCAGGTACTTCCCCACCTTCCTCTTCCCCATCTCCCTCCTCTCCCCAATATACCCTCAGCCTCACAACATACCCCAATTGGGGATGCCATAGTCTCACTGGCTCCAGACGGGAGCAGTTGGGACTCTTGTGCGGTATTACTGTAAAAAAAAAAAAAATATATATATATTGAATTTTATCATTTTCTATTATATATAAATCATATTGAATTTTATCATTTTCTATTACATATAAATCATATAGAATTTTATCATTTTCTATTACATATAAATCATATTGAATTTTATCATTTTCTATTATATATAAATCATATTGAATTTTATCATTTTCTATTACATATAAATCATATTAAATATTATCATTTTCTAATACATATAAATCATATTCAATTCTTGAAATATATGCATTAGCCATTTCGTAGATACGTTCATTTATATTCTATCTATATAAATAAAAATGTAAATGTTCGTTGGTTCAAAATCTTAAATCTCCGAAGTTCTTCACCGATTGCTTTGAAACTTTGACACAATGTTGCAAATGAATAGGCGTGTGTTTTTATAATATATTATATAGATGTCATCTGGGACAGGTAAAAACATGCTTTCGTTGAAAAACAGCGTCCTCTGTTGGACTTAAAAGCAACACGCGCTATCGTTTCTCTATATTCACAGTCAGACTGAGCTACAGCAACGCGTGGCGTGGTACAGCTAGTACAGAATAAGAATTAAAAAAACTGGGTAAATATTTATCTTTGTTAAAACACTCCTCATTTGCAGGACCGTCTTGACATTAAGAGATTTTGATGAGGGCACACATATGCTCATTTTCCGTAGTGTGTTTTTTTACTTCTATTTTTTCTAGTTCTTGTAGGAAAGAAAATTCCTTACCGTGTTTAAGGGGCTGGACGGAACATTTTAGTCTTGGCTGCTGGGGAAAACCTCAAGCCCTTTTGTGTGGAGAGAAAATAAACATAGCGGCATGCTATATGTATCTTTTACAGGAAGCTACGAAAAATAGAAAACGATGAACGTGGGAAATTATGACGTATTGCACTTAATTACAAAGAATTTTGATATGGTATCGTAATTGATGGTGGTACCATAGGTGCGTTATGTACGGTATCCGGACACTCATAGTACAATCAGAAAATTTTTTGAAAAAAAAAATTGTAGCCTAACTTATTTGATTTGAGCTTTCGTTTTCGAGTAAATCGCGTCCGAAGTTGAAATACGTTAGGCTAATTTGAAAAAAAAATACTCGTTAGGGAGCTAACATCAGCTATATACCCGTCTTCAAATTTTTTTAACCCTCTTGATTGACGGAAAACTGGAAAACAGTAAAAAAAATAACACAAAATGGTCAGATCGAAAAAAAAAGAGTTTTTCGGGGTTCTCTATGTGATGTAGATTCACAAGTTTTCCGCTTGTACTACGAGTTTCCGGACACCGTGTATACGGCATATGTAATGGATTTTACTTACGATTGTGTTAAGTTTCTCGTGAGAAAAGCGTAAATTATTCTTAGCTCTTCGTTATCTGTGAACAGTGAGAAATGGGACGGCATTACGCTCGCCGTGTAATTCAAATCATTTGGGCCAGCAAGCGTGTGATTGTTCTAATGATATGTACTGTACATCGCTGAATAGTAGTCCATAAGAATGCATCAACAGTACCAGCTGAGACAATGGACCGTAATTATCGCATCTTTGTTTTAAAACGACTCGACTTAACTCTTTTGGAAACGTTATGAACGTCTAAATTCTGAAAACATGTTGCGACGAAGTTATATGTATTATCTATAAATTTATGAATCAATGAATCAGAGAATCAATGAATTAATGAATCAGAGAATCAATGAATTAATGAATCAATGAACCACGTATTTCATCAAAACAATTTTCAGAAATCATAATATTACTGATGCAAGCTTTTTTGCAATTTGTCATTGCTTTATTCAGGTGTAGCGAATTTGTAACTTGGTACCTACCATTTTCATCATTCATTTCTACTGTTTTTCAGTTCGTAATAAATGCTTTGTATTTCGTTATTATTGGATAATAGTCACTAAACAAATACCATCAAAATGCAAAGTAATTGAATAAATAAATAAATAATGACGAAATAAAAACAAGAAATTAATTAAAAATATATATATTGACTACAAACTCTACTGAAAGCTCTGGTGAAAGAACACTATTCAGACTCGAAACGTTGCTTAAAATGACTTGGCAGTTGGAACCCTTGTGTGGTATTATTAAGGCGAGAATAACGGAGGACAACTAACATTTTTAATAATTACTATGAAATCGTAACGATGATATGTTTTTCTAGACCGATATATAAGGATGTTAGTTGTTTATACTTAAGATAAAAAAAAAACAGTAAAATATGTTATGTAAAACGGTTTGAAAATTATATAAAAAGTTTTACTACCAGAAAATTGACGGTTAGCGCCAATTTAATTTTTCTATACCATGAATTAGTAATTTCCAAAGGTATTCATCTAGAAACATCTGAGATTTTATTAATACGTTCAACGAAAATAATTAAATAAACCCCACGGAAAGATCATTTTTCTAGGCCTGCTAGGGCGAATTCGACCGTAGGTCCGTCCATTACGTCGTGCCCCTTATGTCCCACTTTATTTTAGAAATTTGCTAGGGTAAATTCAACCATAGGTCTGTCCAATACACAGGACCACGGGTCGCATATTTTTGTACATGGCTTTTTCACTTACGTCGTTAAGATTCCGATGTTATTTTAGGGTATTGTCCCGTCTTAACGGAGCTATCGACGGTATGCGTTTATGACTCAGAATCAAGAGTGGCGCCTCAACTTTCACTCCTTTTTAAATGACTTAAAATTATCAATTAGTTTTACATATTTATATGAAATAGCTATTAGGCTAAATATCGAG
The DNA here is from genome assembly GCA_026573805.1 of Hesperophylax magnus. NCBI lineage: Eukaryota > Metazoa > Arthropoda > Insecta > Trichoptera > Limnephilidae > Hesperophylax > Hesperophylax magnus. The sequence continues at coordinate 13,356,577 of JAIUSX010000002.1, forward strand.
TTGATGTGCTGGCGTTGTGGTTAAAGGAATTTAAATACCTATTACGGTAGGGTTGCTTTATTTAATAATAATAATAATAATATTTGGATGATTTGTATAGAGCCGTTTTTGTGCAAAATCACCTCAAGGGCGATGTACAAATATATAATACATTTCTACAATGATCTATGTTATTCCTAACTATAAATGAAGATAATAACATTTACATACCTTTTACGGTAGGGTTACTTTATTTACATTCATATTACGGTAAGGTTACTTTATTTTTGAGGATTGGTACAATATCAGGGTGATCGTATAAAAATCAAAAATGATTACGTATAAACCTGGTATTAAGTTCCTAAATTCAATAAAATTATTTACCCCAGGGCCTCCTGTGTGGGTTTAATTTAAAAAAATAAGAACAAAAAAAATTAGAATGAACATTATTTGCTAGGCGACCAAATACAGAATAATAACAAAATAAAAACAGAACATCTTATAATATTTTAGAGAGAACGGGTGTCGGGAAAGCTAAGCGGAGTTTGCGATTTGTCAGGATGTCAGGTTAGGTAGTTTGGTGTTTCAGATTGGAGGGTTACCTCGTCCGGTTGTGTTTCTCATTCCACTCCTTCATGGAAGTGATGACGGCTCGCAGGATCTCCGCATCCTTGACCTCGTCCGCCGCCTCGTCCAGCATCTGGCGGTTGTGCAGGACACCCCCTGCTCCTGCCCCCGCTCCTGCACCGGACCATGCTGACGATATCTCTGCAAACAAACAAACACTCTTTTACTTTATGATTGCCTGGAGCGCGTAGATAATACACAATTACAAAGGGTTTCATTCTCAAAAATTAGATTGCTTAGAACGAGGCGTTGCACGGAAATTTAAATGTAACATTGTCAATAAATGCCGATTCTAAATCCGTTTCAGCTTTTGAACAAATTCTGATCACCAGAAGAGGACAACTTCTCAGCTTATTACAATTTGACGGAAAGCTGTAACGCACCTAGAAACTGCATGTAACCGGGCTTTTCAAATGTTAAAAACAAAAAAAAACACAATGGCGCTTAATGGCGATTTGATGACTTTGTCACAAGTGTACTTCTGCGAAACAGCTGGGCCTTATAATATATGCAATTTTTCATTTGCTGCCAAAACGTTAAGTTCGTGCGCAGGGCATTTGTGACGTCACACAGGCTGGCCGAATGGAAGAGGCAGTCCCGGTCCCATAAATCAACTTCTATAGATTGATAACTCGACCCTCTTTCCATAGGATTGGTTTGGTCAAGATTTTAACCTTAGATAATAAATAAACCACTCACATTGTAACTATACGCCAATGAAAAACTCTGAAAGTTAATTCCATAGACTTTCAGAGTGTTTCATTGGTGGATATAGTTAGGAAATCATAAGACGTCACGATATTTCGATTCCAATTTTCGAACGGAGTTATACCCCCCTCCCACAACTGTCTCAGCGCTATGTCAAAACCAAATTCCGTTGACTTATTTTACGAACAACAGAGCCTTAAAGTTTTTGCTAATTTGTAACTTCAAAAGAAAGTAATATTAACAATTTTTGTCGAAATGTGTATCAGTAATATTAGTAGGTACCGTTTCTTTTCCATCGAATTTCAAAAAATTCGATAACAAATAATATTACCTAATTTCGGCTGTCCATAATTAAGTGTGGTTCAATTAAATTGCTTAGAATGTGAGTGTAATTTTCAAAATTGGAACTGATTGTGTGAAGAATTCAGACAAGCGATAAAGTACCTATAATATTATATTTTAACATACAATAATTTTAATTATGTCAATTTCAAAATTGAAACTAATTTGCCGCTGATTATAATTTTCAATTCAAATATTATTTTCTATTCATATAAATTACATTTTATTGTTCACAGACGTGACAAAATCATGATGATTTCTTAAGCGCAAAAAAAATCACTCTCGTATCATTTCAATAGCGAGCCATTGACCCGCATATTTTTCTATGGCCTCCGGATTCTCGCTACTAAATCTATTTTTTATTAGACATGCAAGATTTATTTAGAAATAACCGGTTGGTCAATTTCAAGGGCTTATTCGCGTGGAATTCGTGAAAATTTGTGATAAACGATAAACAACTGAGCGGACATTCTAGAGTGCACACTTTCACTACATCCGAATATGAACAAAGCAAACAAAACGTGATATCACGCGATGTGGTCATAGCAACCGTGGAGATGGGCTGCAGTTGGTTCTGGCACGAACTATTGGGATATTATTCATTTCATATCAATGAACTCTCTGGGTTCTAGCAAAACCTCCTAGATCACAAGGCCGGGACACTGGTTCAAAGCAGCCTCCTAACTTGTATGGGATTTTACAAAAAAAAAAATTTTTTTTTTTTAATTTCTTCTTATTTATTAAAACGTTTTAAAATGTTTTAGTTAATTTAAAAAAAAAATTTTTTTTTTTGGAGGTTCTCATACAAGTTACGAGGCTCATTTGATTCAGTGTCCCGGCCTTGTGATCTCGAAGGTCTTGGTTCTAGTGGTTAGTGGTTAACTCCTCATGGCTTTATATTCAAATATATGTGGAAGTTAATCACAGAATATTTAAAATGTACACCTCTGGCCTCTATGAACCCGGGATTCCAACCGCAATTTAAGAAAAATTTATGAAACTTTGTGTTTTTTTATTTTTTTATACGAAACTACAGAAAAGTGAGGTAATATAAATGTTTATAATACATCTATCTAATAAGATTTGTATTTTTTTTTGTAATCAATAATTTTAGTTAAGTGTTTAAACATAAAAAAATCGTGAGGTGAACCATTTTGATTTTTTTATATTTGATTTAAAAATTTTAATATTTTTAAACTTATATGTTTATTTCTAATAATATATTTTGAATGCGTATTTTATCACCTTTCAAAAACAGTTTTTATTTTTCAGATATATTCCATTTTATTGAGAAGCGGAAATACATAAATTCTCCGACTTTTGACAGCATCTTTAAGAAATATAACGGTTAATGTGCCAGAGGCCTGAAGGGTTAAGTTAAGAGACAGGTCACTGATCCGGATGCCTCAAGTTCGATTCTCGTGGAAGTGAAAAATACGTTTTCTGGTTTTAAGGTAATTAATGCAGATTCTAAGTTTCGTCATTCTTGGCGTTTTTATAAATCTCTAAACGTAATTTTCTGATGAGCTACTGGAAGTTGTTAAGTCTTGAATATACGTTTATCGAAATAAATTAAAACTAGTTCTATTTGCCACTCGAGTAAGGTGTTAAAACTTTGTAATAATACCTACCACTGAAAAGAGGTTTGGAAACTATAAATAAAAATAATTTGATGGATGTGTCAATATTTAGACAAAAAATTTATTTTATTTTTTTACTCCAAATAATTTCAGGAATCACTGGTTAAAGTAACACTATTTTGATTAATCTTTATAACGAATCGGTGTAAATTATGAATACCAAAAAATATGATTTAGACAAATTGAAGGTTTTCCTATCGTTTCGCTTGAGTAGAATACAAATAAAATTACTAAACTACTCAATTAAAAATATAAATGTAAACTACTAAAAAAAAATTTTTTTCAATAGAATTTATGAACGCGTAAACGAAACAACTTTTTAGAAATACAGTATTTTAGCTAAGATTATCTGTAAATTATTTACAAAATAAATAAAAACCAGTTTTGTGCTTGAAATCGAACGTTTCTAGACTCGTTTGTCAAGCGATTTTAATGCCTTTTACCTACAATATAAGGTATACCAAGAATATACACATTTTTGGCTTGTTGCTTCCTCTTAACACCCTGCATAGGTGCTCTTTTAACAAATTTCTTTTATTTTTTATTATCAATACCCTTCTAAATTTCCGAGTAAATTGTCGGAAATTCTTAATGTTTATAACCCTGTAAAGATTCCTTAGTGTTATATTATACTGTGTAACTTAAATAAGTAACTTTGTATAAAAATGACCAAAGATAAATAATGGTACAAATTTTTTAATTAAAGCTTTTTTTTTGTACTAAATGGAATGTAACATTTCTCTTTTTTAATAAAAATTCGACGTAAAAATACCGCCCAAAATATCTTCTCTCGGATAGGAGTACCTGAAAGAAAACGTCACGGTTTAGATACCCCTGTCAAGTATTCCCTTGTACTACCGTGTACTAGAGTTAAGTTGATAATTACTAACATTTTCAACTCCGCAACAACACGAGTAAATCACTGAAGCGCGGCATTACTGTGGGATATACAAATTTCAACCAATTTCAGAGCATATATAATGACAAAATGCTTCTAATTTTTCCAACCTTTGGACCTACAATAATAAAATTACGTTCCAAAGTCATTGTTAGCATAATTAGTTCATATTTGCAATTAACGATTCAAAAATGTACTTACTCGATTTGTAAAGAGAACTTTTCTTAATGTTTTGTACAGGTACGAAAAATAATTAGATTTTTATATGAACCTAAGAAACTCTATGTCGTTAAAAGTTAGTGTTGTTTTATTAATTTTTTTAAATCGGACATGAGTTGCGAAATTATTTAGGAAATTCGTGCGAAAAATGCAAAAAGTTTTACTTTACGTAAAATATAACCTTCAACGGGCAATTAGATACTGCTTGTACTTACTGCGGATGTACGTGCCTGGCTGTGCAGGTCTATGGTAATTCCAATTCCGTCGTAATGGGATATCTTAGAATAAAGCACATTTACAAGATGCTTAACCTACATCAAGGGATTAACAGATCTTGTAGGTACGTTAAACAAAGCAAGAAAGTCCCGCAAAGGTACAGGTCAACAACCTTTTCTCTAATTCTCTGTAGACACGAATCAAGACAAAGCAGATAGATTGGCAATCTTGAAAGGTGGCAACTGATCAACAACTGTTTATGAGTACCTAATCTCCTCTGTACATCTTACATGTATTTTCTCAAGTAAAAATGGCTCATTCTGAGGAAAATTTTCAGCTTGTTTCTTGTAAATAGTGAAATGCTGTTTTACGTAAAATGTGGAATGTAGAATAATAATGCAATGAACACGATAAGTTGTCATTTTTAAATACATCTATTTGAATTTAGATTTTGTTTTTGTGAATGAATGAAGTGGAAATTAACCCACTTCGGTAGATAAAAAGTTGTCGATAACATTGTATCATATCAATTATTTTGGTGGCAATCATGCACACACACGCGTACATATGATTAAGGTTAATATACGGAATAAATGTCGGTCCTATCCAATCGGGGTTTAGCTCAGTTTTTAGAGCGGTTGACTCCAATCCCTGGGGAAGAAGGTTAAATCCTCAGTCAAACCATTTTTTAATGTTTTAAAATACATTTTTAAAGTTCACAGCAGTTAAGAGCCAGTCCCTGGGGAGGAAGATTCAATCCTCAGTCAAAACAATATATTGTTTATTATTAACTTTTTTGTTGAATTCTCAACTATGCACAATTAGGACGGATGTTTCACAGAATTCATCAAGTTTAAAAGTTTATTTTCAAGTTCTGTGAAGATTCTATTCAAGTTTTCTCATCATTTCAGTTTTGTAAAACAACTGGCCATTAATTATATAATACCAGAACTTGAAAAGAACCTTCACAGAACTTGAAAATCAACTTTGAAATTTTATGAATTGTTCAAATTCTGTGAAAAAATCCGTTCTTAATATTTTTATTAACACAGTTATAAAAACGTTAATCTTAAAAAAAAACAACTTTGACTTGAATTAAAAGTAACATTTCTCAACTATTAGCTCTCAGCCTTAAACTTTAGTTATTTAGAAAAGCAAGAAGATTCGCCTTTCGACACACACTCGTCAAATTATTCAGTGTCGAGTGGTGTCTAATTTTGTATTCCCTGTCGTCTCTCAACCTGCACCACCTGCATAACAAGACGCGCCTTCATCAAACAGAATCAAGTATGTTTACTTTGTTAATTTCAATATTCAATCAAGATTGGTCAATAGTGGGAATAACAACTCATGAAGTAGCTCAGCTAATAATGTATTCATGTATCAATGTTCTTTACTGACTGCTGTATATAAATGTGTGTAAAGCTCGTAAAAAGCAACAATTTTAAAAGACATTTCCATTAGAACTGGCTTAGTTTATTCAATTACCTTTTTTTAAATTCACACCGCGATTCGGATTTTACAGACTGTGTTCTAGTTGTGAATATGCTAGATCTCTAACCTCTCTCTAGAATCGCGTCCCCGATTCCATCTGATTTTTTTAGTCCGAGAATGTAAAAAATATTTTTGAACTCCGGTAACATTTATTGGGTCATTTTTCAACTTTAAAAAAATCAACATCTGAAAAATCAGTAGGTATTGAACTGAAAGGATGGGTTGTTTCATAGAGTTTGAACAATGCTTCAAATTTCAGCGTTCATTTTAGGGTTCCGTGAAAGTCCTATTCAAGTTCTGTTATTATATCACTATAGGCCAGTTACTTAACTGAAATGATAACAGAACTTGAAAATTAACTTTGAAATTAGATGGTTCAAATTCTCTGAAACAACATATCCTTGGGGCATCCAAAAACAACCAACAATGTTAACAGAACTCATTTTTTTTAATCCTTTACTAAATAAGTCAGGTACGAAATTTATCACCCTATATTATAAAGTATCAATAACAAATAAAGTAAGTACATAACTTGTGCAGGTATATTAAAGATCTAAAAATACTTAAGACAATAATATCAAATGGAGACGCAAGAGGTGACATCACTGTGTTAAGTCACATTGTTACAACAAGAAAAGATTGATAGGAAATAGACCAAAGTACAAAAATAAACCCGTAAAAAATAGCTTTTTTACTACTATAATACTATTCTATTTTTATCTATCGGTTTTCAAACGTCTTTTAAAACATAAAAAAAGTTATTTTTACTCGGGAAATATTTTCAGTTTGTATTGATATTTCAGGCGACTAATTATTGCTTATAATTATTTGTTATCCTTTATGCTATGCATAAAACCTTGTCTTATAAACATTAGTTTATCATTCAAATAATAAAAATAATAATATTTGACAAGTCAAAATATTTCACCAAAAAATGAAGATATAAGATGTCTCAACGCCATCTAGTGAGAAATTTAGCACTAACAAAGCCTTTCTACAAAAATAAAGTTGGTTGTTTACAGGTGGAAAAAATAAAATAAGCAGTAATTGTTGATTGAGGTACTAGTACATATTGAACGATTGAAATATTGAAAATAAGCCGACAAAGCTCAGTGTTTTCAGAGCACCTGACCGGATATCAGAAGGGTTCAATTCCCGTTGGCGGCATTTATTATTTTTACTCGGGAGATATTTTCAATTTGTATTGATATTTCAGGCGACTAATTATTGCTTATAATTATTAGTTTTTAGTTTGACTGAGGTTGAACCTTCCTACCCAAGAACTGTAATAATGTCATCGAATTTTAGAGAAATGCGTATATGAACACGTGTGTGCGCGTGATTGCCACCAAAATAGATGATATAATGCATTGTCATCGACAACGAGGCTATCTGCCCAGTGTCAGCTCGATTATATGTCGGTAAGTGGGTTAATTTCCACTTAGATGAAAACAAAAGTGAAATTTAAATATTTGTACATATGTTTACAAAGGTCTTGGGGGCAGTTCTACTATTTTGTGACATGCGTCAAAAGATAGTTGCTAATCTGACTGTAAATGGCGTTGAAAATTTCGTTGAAGTTGTTTAGTCGCTCTGTTGATTGTTATATGATAACAAAACATTAACATTTATCTATGCAGTTATAACTTGCATGGGGATGGGAAATCATCTGATGATTGATCAAGCAAATGATGCTTCGATAACATTTCCCTGAGAAAACATACCTAATTTAGCTACCTATTATGTTGATACGAGTTATAGGAAGGAATATTCGTACATTCTTATGCATGCATCATTACATATACCTAATAGGAATGAATAAGTCAACATGACTGCATGGGATCGGAGAAAGTGTGCATGATGTGCGGTGTGTGGTTGATAGCAACAACGTGTCGACTGTTGACAATCTAAAGTGAAATATTACAACACAACAGCACTAAAATGAGCTGGTAATTATAATTAACGAGCGGAGAGAGGTCTCTAACTTTCCCTTAGGCTCCGAGTCCTTTTTGGTTTACCTTTCGAGAGAAAACAACATTAGGTAGGTACTACACAGCAAATTAATCAATAGGCAAGTTCTTATAGTAGGTACCTACTGTAGATATATTTGTAGGAATTATTAACTATTAATGCTTTTTAAAAATGGATCGTTCTGGCGGGCTTAATCAGATTATAAAATAAACGAAAACGTACCACGAATAAATTCTTAATTGTGTATTTAAAGTGAAGCTAAATCACTATTTTGATAAATCTTTATAAGGAATTGGTGTACATTATGAATACCAAAAATATGCTTTAGATAAATTAAAGGTTTTTTTATAGTTTCGCTTGAGTAGAATACAAATATAAAAATAAATTACTCAATAAAAAATATAAATGTAACTACTAATTTTTTTTTTCAATGGAAATGTTTGAATGCGTAAAGGAAACAACTTTTTAGAAATACAGTATTTTAGCTAAGATTATCTGTGACAGTTTCACTTGATTAAATTTTTTGCTTTCTTATCAAATTATTTACAAAATAAATAAAAACCAGTTTTGTGCTTGAAATCGAACGTTTCTAGACTCCGTTTGTCAAGCGATTTTAATGCCTATTACCTATAATATAAGGTACACCAAGAATATATACATTTTTGGTTTGTAGCTTCCTCTTAAGGTGAATATTGATCCCCAGATTCCAAATCACCTCTCATATAGTTTCTTTTCCATAACTTCCTCTTTTAAGAGACCCTCCTCACAGCCTCCACAAAGATGACACAAGGCCTGATGAAAATTATTTTCATCGGGCCTCCTTTTTTATGTGAATACCACACAAGAGTCTCAACTGCTCCCAACCATCTGGAGCCAGTGAGACTATGGCATCCCCAATTGGGTTATCTTGCGAGGCTGAAGGTAGTGGGGAGGCGAAAAAGAAGGGGAAGAGAAAGGTGGGAAAATACCTGGTCACAAAAACGCCTAAACCCATTTCAAGTAACGTTTCATTTCTGAATTGTGGTTTTACCAGGGCACTCAAATATAGAAACCTTACATTATTTTTAGTGATAAAATTGTGAAATAATACAAAGTAATCAATTAAAATGTATTTTTGCGCCCTGGGATTGAACCCGCGACCTCCGGAATACCAGTTGGGAATCTTACTCCTCGACCACGGAAGCTGGCACTATGTGTTGTGTTGAAGTTTACATGTGGTCATAATATTTTGTATCATTTCTATCTTAAGAAATCATCATCAAAGAATTATGTTTATATTTATTTATGTCAACTTGTATGAAGTTGCTTCATACGCAATACAAGTCTATCAAAGCCAACGACCTACTAAAATCATACGAGGTAGTTTAAGAAGTACATTTACAGTGATCATGACTTTATTTAGAATGTTATATCCGATAAAATCAATTATCTAATTATAAGAAGGAATATTAAAAAACTATATTGCAGAAAATATGTTCGTGTACGGACGGAGAAAAATGAAAATTTCTAATTTATTAAGAATCTCTTCGGATTTATTATCAAGGTAAATGTAATTGCATTTGCCTTGATAATAAATTCTTAATAAATCCTTGATAATAAATCCCTAATAAATCCTTGATAATAAATCTTTGATAATAAATCCTTAATAAATCATTGATAATAAATTCTTCAATAAGGCATGCAATCCCGATTTTATCCGGATTACCAATAATTTGAAGAGATTCTTAATATATTAGCAATACTTAATTTTTCTACATGTGCCAATACCAACTTACTCTCGAATGGAAAACTGAATTTGAGGTGTATTTTCTGTTGGAAATGTCTAGATTAACGCGACTATCACTTCAGAATCTTTGAAATATCTATTCTACTATCAAAAATAAGACAAGCCGCAATTGTTACAAAATTTCATTATAAAATTTGAGTTTGAGAAAATATCCATAAACGGTGGATTTTCTTTTTTCGTAGTAGGCTATATGGCCATATCGGTTGTTGAGGTGTTCATGAAGCCGAATTTCTTATCCAGAGTAAATAATTTGGGCCACACAAATAAACGAGTTTTAAGTTTAAAAAAACTGATAAATAACCGTTTATCTACGTTTATATCGTAGTATTTCAATTACGTAAAATTAAAAATATGTTTATTGGTAAGGGGTTTGTCGGATTAGTCATCGAACTACGGTAGTGGATAGTCGTGCTCTGTGTTTGACAAATTGCCTACCTGCTGTCGCGGACTTCGTACAGATAAGAAATTATTGTTACATTTTTGTTTTCTATTATTTGTTTGTTATATTTAGGTTTTGATAAATTCGTGTGTACAGTCAATCAAATAGACTGTATTTTTTTTTTTGTTAATTAATTTATAAATATGGAGGAAGATGAAAATCGACCTCCTGACCCCGAGTCCATATTTAATATTGGAGATGAGTATGAATCGGATGTTTCTATAATAGTCCCTTCCAGAAAACGAAGACCATCGCTCTGTCTTAATGTACCACCCAAAATTAAACCTTCGCAATCCGATGAAACCTCAAACCCTAAGGAAAGTCGTAAGGATACCATATTATCAGAATCTAAAAATACTGAACTAAGTTATTCCCCATCCTCCTTGGCTCCATTCATTGTCAATGTCCAAAGTACTGAACAAGGAAAAATCATTCATCCTCTGGATTTCGGGAAATTCATTTTTAGTTCAAAAAACAGTAACCTTGGCATAGTTAACGGATCTATTAAGCCGGAAGGCCGCTATAAGTTATCCCTAGAATTTAAATCCGCAAACTTTGCAAATGAATTTGTCCAAAAAATAGATACGCTTTCACACCACAAATTTAAATCTTATATTCCAACTTACAACCTTACTAGAATGGGCCGAGTGAGAGGTATACCAACCGATCTCTCAGAATCTGAAATTGTTGATGCACTTAATGATTCTCAAGTGACCCCTAAGGTTTTAAAAGCACGTAGATTAAATTACAAAGATACATCTAATGGAACCACTACATGGAAACCCTCACAATCGGTTGTTATTACTTTTGAAGGCCAAACTTTGCCATCTCGGGTATTTATTTATTACAACGCACTCCCTGTGGAAGTATATAAATTCCCGACGATCCAGTGTTTTAACTGCTGCCGTTTCGGACACTCAAAACCCATATGTCGTTCCCCTCCACGTTGTTTACATTGCGGAGAAGACCACCCCTTTGATCTTTGCCAAAAATCATCGAATGATCCACGTTGCATTAACTGCAAGGGAAATCATACAGCGGTTAGTGTGGCCTGTCCAGAATTGACCAGACAAAGGAATATTAAACAATCAATGGCTTCAGACAACATTTCCTATTTCCAGGCATCAAAATTATTCCCACCTGCAATAAAATCGTTTGCAGAGGTAACATCTACCTCAATTCCTTGCAATCTATCTTACTCTAAATCTCCTCCATCATCTTCTCACAGGGAAACAATTTTTATACCACTCAAACCAAAACCAAAATTTATTGCTTCTATTGATAAAAATCAACATAATGATATTTTGTTTAACCCAAATGGGAATTATAAATCTCAGACACTCAATGGGAGTGCTTTAAATAGTTTCCAATCTTCCCCTAATTTAGGGAAAGTGGTGAATGAAAATTCTGCTTTCATTCAGACTTTAATTACCCAACTTAATTTCTATTCTTTCAAACAACAATAATATACCGTCCAACGCTGCCGATTGCATTAAATCTTTACTATCCTGTCTTCCTAATGTCTCCGAAACTGAACAGAATTCTTCAGTGGAATATCAGAAGTCTAATCTGTAATAAATTTGAACTTGTAAAATTACTCGATGAACATGAAATTTCAGTTGCCGCTATTTCTGAAACGTGGTTTAAACCCTCATATATATTTAAGATTTCTGGATATAATTGTCTTAGACATGATAGACTGGATGGTAAAGGTGGCGCTGCCTTAATCATCCATGACTCTATCCCTTTCAAACCAATCATATTTCATACTCTCTCTAACAATTTTCAGATAGTAGCAGCTGTTGTATGTGATATTACAATACTATCAATATATGTCCCTCCCTCCACTATTTTTGATGAAAACGAATGGTCATCATTTATGTCTCAGATCCGTCCCCCGTATATGTTACTGGGCGACTTTAACGCTCATTCTACCTCTTGGGGTAGTGAATTAACGAATCGTTCTGGCCGTAATCTTTTAGATTTTATTGATTCCCATAATTTATGTATTTTAAACGACGGATCTCCAACCCGATTCACCCCCCCTCAACAAAGGAAAAGTGTTGTTGATTTATCTCTTTGTTCATCTTCGGTCATACGTAAATGTTCTTGGAACATACTTAAAGACCCCCTTTCCAGTGATCATTTCCCTATTATAATCCTCTTTCACCATCTAACCACCTCGAATTCCTTTACAATTAACAATAATTTTAAATTCAAAACGAAAGATGCGAACTGGGGATTTTTTTCTTCTGTATTAGACTCTCTTGTTCACTCTGTAAAATCTTCTCTTGGGAACATCAGAACACAATGTGAATTATTTCCTAGTATAGTTATAAAAGCAGCAGAAAAATCCATTCCAAAGCGTAAAGTTAACATTAAAACTAAACATTCGACTCCGTGGTGGGACGAAGAATGCACTCGTGCTGTTAACTCTAGAAAAGAAGCAGTTTCCATTTACCGCAAATGCATGTCTTTTGAAAATTTTTTATCAGTGAAACGCGTCCAATCAGAAACTAAACGTATTTTGAAAAATAAAAAGTGGTCTGGATGGCGAAAATTTTGTGAAAACTTGTCTCCTGAAACTCCCCAGTCATCTGTTTGGACTAATTTAAAAAAATTCGGTTCGTCATATGCTCCGGAGCGTACCAAACATATTCCGGAGGAAATTATTATAGGTTTTGCTGATAAGATTGCCCCTCCTTCAGTTGCCACATGTGAAGAAATGCCCTCTTTTATTTCATATCCATCTCACTCTAACTGGCTAGACTCTCCTTTCTTAGTTAGTGAACTAAAACGAGTAATCAAATCTCTTACTGACTCTTCTCCGGGTCCTGATGGAATATTATATAGCTTCTTTAAAGCATTCTCCGACATGTCGGTTGAATATTTCTTATCCTTAATTAATAACATGTTTGAAACAGGATTTGTTCCGGATGTCTGGAAGGTTCAAAAAATCCTCCCGGTTTTAAAACCAGGGAAAAATCCGTCCGAAGTCTCATCTTATCGTCCTATTGCTCTTTCGTCGTGTTTAATTAAAGTAGTGGAACATTTGATAAAGAACATATTAGAATGGTTTGTTGAAAATCACAGTATTATCCCTCCTAATCAATACGGCTTTCGGAAAAAGAAATCTACTATGGATAATTTAAGTTTGTTAACAACAGATATCCGTATTTCTCAATCCCTTAACTCTTGTACATTGGCCACATTTCTAGATCTTTCTTCAGCTTACGACGATTTATTAATTGATGTTTTGAAGGAAAAATTAATTAAAATAAAAATCCCCATAAAATTAGTTCAATTTATTATCAACTTGCTAACAGACAGATCCATTATTATCCACTCTTCCTCAAACATATTGAAGCGCAAACTTTGGAAAGGGCTACCCCAGGGGTCTGTTATCAGTCCATTATTATTTAATATTTATATGAGTGATTTGGACATTGTAATCCCTTCGTCTATTAAGCGACTTTATTTTGCGGACGATTTTCTCATATATTTATCTCACAAAAATTTATTGCATGCTGCGAAGGAATTAAATTTGGCCTTACATAATATTAAAGTTTGGATGTTGACAAATGGAATGAATTTAGCTACCTCTAAAACCAAGGTAGTGGCTTTTACTCGCAAAAGAAAACTGCCTAACTTTACAGTCTCTTTTGATAATTTCCCCCTTCAAATCGTTAAGCAAATAAAATTTCTTGGCCTGCTTTTGGACCATAAGCTTTCCTGGCTCCCTCATATTCAGAACGTTTCTGCTAAGTGTGAAAAGGGGCTTAATATGATGCGAGCTGTTTCCAGAGTATGGTGGGGATCCCATCCTACTACTCTTAAACTAATGTATAATTCCCTCGTTCGAAGTCACTTGGATTATGGCACATTTCTTTTCGACCCACTTCCTAAATATCTGGATAAAAAACTTGAAAGAATCCAATCAAAAGGGCTCAGAATGATTATTGGGGCAATGAAATCTTCTCCAATTAATGCTCTTCAGATAGAATGTGTAGATCCTCCCTTATTTTTGAGAAGACAATACCTCGCGGATAGATATATCTTCAAAGCGTTATCTTTATCGCGTCACTCATTGGAACAGAGTCTCGATCGTTTGTTCAGTATTTTGAATAACAGAAGGAGGGTAATAGATAGAGATCGATTCCCTCTCTTATTAAAAAGTTTTCTATCATTTAGATCTCTGTCTTCTTACCTTCAAAATCTACAAGATGATCCAATCCTTCCTATTTACAGTACCCCGTTTAATGCTATTAATTTTATCCCAAACGTAATAATTTCTGACTTCCGGACGAACATTTTATCATCAGCTAATAACTTTCAAAATGTTGAAGAACATTTTAAAAACTTTATATTTTCAAAGTTTCCTGGATTTTCCCTCATATACACAGATGGTTCCAAATCCGACCACAAAGAATGTGGCGCATCGGTATATATTCCTGAATTCAATGTTAATCTGTCTTATAAATTGCCTAAAGAAATTTCCATATTTACCGCAGAATGCTTCGCAATTGAACAAGCTTTAATTCAAATCCAACTCCTTAATATTCGTCGAGCCTTACTGTGTACTGACTCTCTAAGTGCAGTATTAAAAATTTCCTCTAATATCGTTCGATGTCCAGAAGACTATGTTATTTGTAATATTAAAAAAATCCTCGATTCTTTAAACGAATCTATGTTTGAGACAATACTGGTTTGGGTGCCTGGCCATCTAGGAATTGAGGGTAACGAGAAAGCTGATTCTCTCGCTAAACTTGGAACTGTATCTGGTTCTATTCCTTTGGATTTTAAAATTCCTGTCTCTGACGTCTTCTCTATTCTTAAATCCAACATGTCTCGTTCCTGGGAAGAAAATTGGACAATCACGAAAACTCAAACTGGATCTTTCTATGCTGGAATACAAAATCATATTCCAAGTAAACCCTGGTTCCACGGCAAAAAAAAGTCCAAAAGATTTATTTCCTGTATCTCGAGAATGAGAATTGGCCACTGCTCTATTGCAACTCATTTGTTTAAAATTCGGGTGCTCGAAAGTTCATTATGCCAGTGTGGTGTGGAGGATGAGACTCTTGACCATGTTTTCTTCAATTGTAAAAACCATTCTTCTTTCAAAGGCATGTATCGATTGCTTATTAAAATCACCCACCAGTCTCCCCTTAGTATTCCATATTTGCTGTCTCTCAACAACTCTCGCGTATATTCTATTCTTTATAAGTTTACAGATTTGAATGACTTTAATATATGATATGTCCAGTCCCCTTATAGATAATTCACATCAGTTTAACCATATATCTTATCCCAATCGGCACAAAGCACTCTCTTTAGGGTGAATTGCCTAATACAAAAAAAAAAGGGGTTTGTCTTTTACAAATCATTGTCGCCGAGGAAAACGGTCGGTAATTTCCTAATATCATCAATCAATCTAGACGTACCTAAACGAACGACCAGACAGATATTAGCATTTTACATATATAGTTTTATCTCATTCTAACCATAGACGTGTTTTTTACGTCTATGGTTTGCATTCCCAATACAACGTTTAAAGAGTATTGTCACCAAACAAATATTTAAACGATATGGACGTATTTGACAATAATTTGAATTTAGCATTTAATTTAACTTATTTTCAAAGGCCAACTGTGTCAAATATTTATATTTATCAAACAAAAGAAAAAAAACCTATTAATTATAAACTATTAACAAAATATATTATAATACATTTAAATAAAAAAATATAAAATTGTTGTAAATAATAATTTATAAACAGTTACTTTGTGGTTTGACATATTAATGAGATAAAACAATAATGACTTTGTATATAAACAAAATACTAAAAAAAATTAACAAATCAAAAAAATCCGTAGTGTGTGCTTATAAATACAAATAGAGGGAGATATTTATTCGAAATAATTAAATATTTTGTCTCACACTATTTTATATATAAGCACACACTATGTATTTTTTTGATTAGTTTACTTTTGTGCCCCTGGTGATGCTTGTCTTAAGGGAAACCGTTCAGTCATAATAAATTAAATAAATTCTATTATATTGTATTATAATACAACGTTTTTACATACGTTTTTTTGGTTTTACGCCCAGCCGGGTTTTTACATGGATTTTAAGAACAAAATATACCTAGTAAGCTATCGAAAATTTTACATTTTTTAAAAATAATTTCATTAATATGTGTGTTTTTATCAATATGTTTTATAATGAGATGCATTTCAACTCAGATGTATTAATTTTTTTTTTTTTTTTTTGATTATGTGGATATTGGCAGGGTATATATTTTTATATTACATATTTTTTTGTATTTGTGTATTTTGATGACTTATTATGTTAATCATAAGTTCTCAAAAAAGTGTCTTACATGGTACCTATACAAAAATCTGTTCGTTTAAAATAAAATAGTTAATTAATTGTAATTTAAAAAAAAAATTAACAGTCCTTCCGCTGAGAGATCCGTTAATCTCTGTTTTGATAATTACATATTTTGTGAGAATCAGGGAGATTACTAAGAAGATTTCAGCGGTACGCATATTGTAGGTAAACATCAATATATTTAATTATTTTTAAAATCGACAAATTTGATATTTGTGCACTCGGCGTGATATTTATGTGCGAGTCTTCAGAATTACATAAATTCTACATTTCACTGCCACATAACATAATTCCCTGGTAGTTGTAAGTAAGTAGTGGATACTGGACACTCGCGGTGTATAGTTACTTTCAGTACATGTAAAGCATTTAACTTTCTCCTGCCAAGGCCACTCACTTCTTACTACCGATAAAGTTCATAAATTATTATTACTGGCCATATTCTCACAGTGGTAAGACAGTCTAGACATGGCTGTTGGTTGAACGGAAAGTTTATACCGTATATACCATCTATCTATATATGCGAGTTTAATGGTTATTAAAAATCATAAGCCATTATTAAATCATAACCGAAAGGGCGATAAAATGAGCTATCAATACCCAGTCCGATCTCTAAAATATTACATGCAAAGAAATTCTTCGTCACGAGGTGTAAACATATTCGTGCGTCCGGTCCAGGGTAACTTTGTTACTCAATGAAAAATAAAACAGCGAATGATTCTGCTTTTTGATATCAGTAGTAGCCAAAGATATTAGAAGAACGTAGTAGCTAATGAAGAAATTAGGGTTTTTCGGAAAATTTTGAAAATAATGCATTTGGTTTCTAATCAGATTATAATATGTTGACGTGAATCTTTTCTACATATATTGATTCTGCTTGTCGCGTGAGAACCTTACAACAAGTATTATTGTTACATTGTTAATCAAATAAATAAACTTTTTTAAAGAACCTTGTAATAAGGAATTTTCTTCCTTCCCAAGACTATATAATGCATTATAACAAGCTCGCCATTGATCGATCAGAGTCGCATACCTATTTTAAACATGCCAAACATAATTATTGCGTTAAATGTGTATTTAAAACATCTTGTGCAATTATTTATGAAGGTCTCATCATCTGCTTGCTTCACGGTATTGGCTTCACGGTATGTGGTCGGAGCTCTTATGAAATATTCATTGTAGGTAAATACGTACAAATTTCATCAGAATGATCAATATTTAATTTGTCCCATAGATGAAATATCACACAGACAAAAATGACTTAACTAATAGGTATGTAGCTGAAATATATTTTTTCTAATTTCATAATATGCAGAGAAGGTTATTTTTTCGAAAGAATATAGAAAAAAATAATTTAACGGCATTTCCTAACACCCAATGCCAACATTTTGAACCGGGTCAACTGCACAGTGCATACGGGAGGGAACTGATGACATCCGTCGTAAGCCATCTCCAAAAATGTCAACACGAGTTTCCCAGATTAATTCTGAAGGTGAAGTTATTTGAAAGACAATTACCAGCAAGATAACTTTAGAACGGTAGAATCAACCCTCGGATAAGATGAAGGATTTCCTGCCTGTTGTCACCCAGCTTCACCATGAAAGCGCATGATGATAACTTTTCTAATTATAGCGTGAAATCCAGTGGCGGATCCAGGGGGGGGGTCACGGTGGTCATGACCCCCCCCCTGGGCCCCAGCCCAGGGGGGGTCATGACTACCTAGGTCCTGGGCCCATCCAGGACCTAGGTGGACCACTAATTAAAATTGTTAAACATAATGTTTTTATATATTTTTTCTCACAATATAAATTTTATTTAAGTACTTTCAATATTTAATTAATTTAATATAATACTTTGTTTGACGGCAAACGCATTATTCGGGAACGAACGCATCGAAAATTCGAATGTTACCGCGTCACCGCGCACCGCCACCGGCGCTCTTCGGCCGCCACCTTTCATATTATGACACATTTCGTGTAACCACGTGTGACGCTTGCGCGCTTTTTGTTTCGACTAACGTCTAGCGTCTAGCAAAACCTAACCTCAATCGGAACGACTAAACTTTATTAATAAAGTGTTTACTTTTATTTGTTTACTAAGTTAAAAAAAATAAGTTCCAATATAAGTAATAGTGTTCTTAAAAATTGTTGCTGCAAATTCAATTCATTACAAGAAATGGTAAGTAATCTAATCAGTTTCTTCATTATGCCAGTGTATGTGTGTTTAAACTCAAATGTTATTTGTTAATGTTCTAAGGCTGGGGTTAGACTCGTAAGTTTTTTTCCTGTAAATCGCTCTTGAAGGCGAGTTTGGCCAAATTCCCAATGTAAACGACACCAAAAGTCACTTAACGTAATTTTAGTAAGTTACAGAACTTATTCTTTCGGAAGTTTTTTGACAGGTCTGGACAGGTCTAACGCGCCCGCGCGAATTACCAGCCTTCCTATACTTCCTAAAGCAATTCTTAAGGCGAGACACAACCTCGTTCATCGAGGTTTTGCCCAAGGCTAACATTTTAATTTATTTCGGCGAAATTATAATTGAATTAAAAAAAAATAAAATTATGCCGCACGAGGGATGCAAGTTATTTATATTTTAGATTAATAAAACAATACCTTACAATTAATATATTTTACGTTCAACGATTTTAAAACTTTATAACCCGTGTATAACTATAAAGTTAGCGGACTTAGCGGTAAGTACCAGATTTTATTTTTTTAGATGATGAATTAATAACTTCGGAAGTGGACACATTTTTAATATTTGTAACAAATTCTTCAGAATCAATTAAAATGAAGGCTAAGGCTGGCCGCATACATACGTTTTCCGTATTCGATTTTCGAATTCGTTTTCCGTATTCGGAATTCCGTGAGACTAGCGCAAACGTTCGTTTTTCTCCATTCGGAATGTATAAACGTCAGTACCAGTGTTGCCAACAAGGGCGATATATCGCCATTTAGGCTACTCAGAGCGAGAATCGGCGCCGAAAAAATCTAAAAGGCGACTGGTCGCCAATTAAGCTACTTCAAAAACATCAATTTTAAACATGTCCCGAAATTCTCTAGCCCATCCCCCCCCCCCCCATGAAATTTATTTTTCTGGGGACAAATTTTATATTTTCTTGAAATTCTCTACCCACCCTCCCCATGATTTTTTTTTATTTTCTGGGGACAAATTTTGTCTTTTTGAAATTCTCTAGCCACCCCACCCCCCACGAAATTTTTATTTTTACGTAAAAACATCAATTTTAAACATGTCCCACCTAACAGCAAATTCGGCTACTTTACGCTACCTTATGTATGAGAAACGGCGATATTAGGTCAAGATCCGTTGGCAACACTGATTTACGAACGGAAATTTCCGTGCGTTTGCGTCGGCACAAACAAACAGTATGCAATAGCTGCGTTCCACATGACGTCATTAGGTTTTTTCCATTCGTTTTCTCCGAATGCGCCGGCTCGCATTCGGAACGTGCGTACGGAATTTGTTCCGTTCGGAACTAAAACGAACTTGTGCGGCAGTTAATGTATTTTCTACTGATTCCGTGCATTCGGATGTCCGAATACGGAAAACGAATTCGGAAATCGAATACGAAAAACGTATGTATGCGGCCAGCCTTAAAGTGTGGATAGATTTTTTTACTAAGATTACGAAAACGTTAGTAATTTTTTTTATACACGAGCCTACGCCGCCCGGGCTTGTGGAGCAAAAGACAATCTTAATGATATACCTAGTGTTACCATATCCAACAATACCTACTTTTTACTTGTATATATTATTATCAAAATTAAATTATAACTTCTTGTAACTGTAACTGACCGGACCTAAGTCCTCCATCACAACACAAGCAAGCATTTTCGGCTTTCTGTAGTGGTGGTAGGAGTTATTGTTGGGTTATTCGTAACCCGGGAATGTTTGTCTTTCTTTAAAAAAAAAAAAAAAAACTTGACCACGACTACGTGACCCCCCCCTGGCGCCAAAGCTGGATCCGCCCTTGGTGAAATCGTTGGTTGTCCATCGATCTAGCCAAGGCTCTTAACCGGTTTTGATAGAAAAAAAATACTGGATCACCAAACAATCAGCCTTTATGAATATTTACCAACAACTAGTCTTGTAATAGGTACTGCAGACGCGTGTTTCACAGAGCACAAATGGAGCACACCAACACTTATTGGTATTGCGAGCAGCTGTGTTTGATAATAAAATTATTTGGACTCCATTCAAGCTTATCTTTAAACCGGATTATTAACGGTGTTAATTTTTTCTCAACCCAAATAACAAGAAAAACTCCATATTATTATTATCTGTATAAAACGAGGTCAACGAAATTGAACTGCAACGTTTATATTGTAACCTACGAGAGATCACTAAAGGTCCAACAGCTGTTTGACCTTATTCCAAGACTGTTTCCAATGCTCTAACAAAGCGCTTCGAGACAAGTTCAAGATGAACAATTATTGCATATAATGTACTTTTATCTTTATGGCACAGTAAGTATTCAAAGTTTCATAGTTTCAAATTACTTTAGCTATTACAATGGGGAACTGCAATCCATTTAAAAAATATCGATAATGATCTTATAACTTAAATACCTGTATTTTTTGTTTTGATGGTTAAAATAATTTTCAAAGTTTTAATTTTTCGGGTCTCCAAAAAACAAATCTTTGGAAGTGACCCGTGAGGTCGCCGATGACTAGAATCAAAAAAGCCTATTGTTTTTCAACTGGTGCTGTACTTTATATGGGGAGTTGAGACGTTTTTTATTCTTAAAATTTCCCGCTTTCAACATCGAAAAAAAACTAGTTAAAATGTTATCATATCGTCCCTAATTTTATCGTATTGAATCAAAGTGCAAACATGCATCCATGACCGCACCTGACAAAAAACATACCGGTATTTAAAAACTGCATTAAAATATTATCATTGGTTCAAATGTGATCTGAAGTGGACTAGAGTCGCCAACGCAAACGTTTTAAAAGGTTCTCCCGCAAAAAAAACTCAGAAATTCCCCTCAATTTGGAGAATTCTCCACGAATTACTCACGTAAACTGGTCAATCAATAAACAATTAGGTCGTACCAACCAAACGGAGTGTTTTAATGAGATGGCTTTTTATTCGTTTTAAAAAGACCATTTATAAAATCTAAGTATTTAATACATAATGAAATTTATATATTCAGAATCAGCGTTTGTTGATCTATATGAATATATATATATATATATTTTTTTAAGCCATAATATTTTTCACTGAAGTTTCTTACTGTTTTCGGTAGTTTTAAAACATCTTTGTTTGTCTCAAGTTTATTGGGCCTCATTATCACCAATCGGAACATATTGCAAAAACCAAATACGTACATTCCCTGTTGTTGCTGCCAAATTAATTGAAAGTAAACGTTCGACATTATATTCACGTTCCAACAACTGTTAAGCAATTTTCTTAGCATTTAAACAACTAATCAACAACACAACACTTAACAGCGGCGGGCCGTGACTATTATTGTAACTTTACAAAACCAAAAGCTATCTGTAGAATTTTTACTGTAAAAAAATTATATTTTTTCAATTCTTAAGAACTATCTATAGTCCAGGATCAGATCTCTTTTTCTGTACAAAGAACCTACTAACCGAAATAGTTCTGCTAACGGAAAAACCTCAATACATGTGGGAAAAAAACGCGACGAGTGTTAAAATATAAATACTTAAATTCATACATAAATATAATTACATAAAGATAGCAGCCAATAAATGTGCGGTGAGAAAATTAAGATACAGTTAAATATGAATAAAATAAATAGGGTTTCATTAGCTCAGTTGGTAGAGCAGCGCCAAGCCAAGGTGAATGTCCTGCATTCGACCATATCTTTTCTGTCTTTTCTTTTTCAAATCGTTTAAAAATCGCAAATACTATCTTCAATAATGAAATTATAAATAACATGACTATATCCCTCAGTCAAATGCACGAGGTGAATACTATGGGCACAACTGATGAACAACCATGATTGTTGGGTAAATGGTAAATTTTAAAAGAAAATTAAAAATTAATGTTAGTGAGGGGCTTAGGCTGTACCTAATACTACGAGTACTAAAAGGACTTTTAGTTTCGTGCCATCAATGGATCGTACTATGTAGGTACATGTAATTACAATACATGGGGATATTGAGGAGGACATGGGATAACCAACACCTCTTACATAGGTCACGCCGAGTGTTTCGCTACGTTTGGTAATTTAGCAGGCGTGCCTGGGTATGTATGGTGTCTGGGGACTTGGCCAACTGCATGGCAGGTCGGATCGGGAGAGACTGGTTGAGGGAGACCTTTTGACCTCTCCAACATGACTCTCTCGGAACATCGCCTTGCACCGCAGTGGGAGGGATGGATTCATACGTCCGTCACTTCCGGACTCACTGACCCCCAGATTCTTACCCACCCCTCGTACCTTTTTCCTATCCAGAACATCCCATCTTTCCTTTCCTAAAAAGATCCTCCACATGGAGAAAAATGATCCTGTTAAAAAAGAGACAGAATGCTAACTTCCCGATAAGTTTTTCAGAATATATCGAAAACACGTGTTCTTTTCCTGATAGATATTATGACAGAATGCTACAACATAAGTATGTCAGTATCAATATCAGTATTTGTATAAACACGTGTTCCGCCGTTCTCATAAAACATTTGCTTTTGACTATACTGTGTAATGAATTCTTACAATTCATTCGTTATAGGTCTACAGTCCCATTCTAAACAGTAAAACGAATAATTTGACCAGATTTTCAATAAACTAACAGTGTTTCATATCAGTAAGAAGACATTGGCCCTGAGAGGTAGTATTTCTTCATGGACTCCTGCGTAGAGCTTATCTAAAACAAGTACCTGGTCATTTAGATATGGTCACCAAAAACAGCTAAAACAATTGTAACAAACGTTTCAATTTTGGAAAGTGGTTTTTTCACCAAGGCGATACTGAGAGTATCGTACATTGCGAAACGTTCCGCAAGTATACTGTACCCTACCCTTACCTTTACCACCGACCACGGAGGCCGTCACTAAAAATTATAGCCATAATATGTAACTAATAATAATAATTTGACCTCTGTGACCTAGAACGTTACGATTATATTTGATGGCTTCAAAGAGACGAGTCATCGCCACGGATCTGTCCCTATTGAACTACATTCGAATGTAAGGCGTCTTGCACCGAGTGCACAGAAGGCCTTAACTTATACACATACCCGTTAAAAGAACCGCAAACTAAAAAAAATTGTGCCAAAAACGTGAGCGGTCATTAACCTGTACAACTGAATACAAAGAACACGCGGACCAAGTCAGACGGTTTAACTTCAGCGGGGTAATTGCCTTTTTATACGCACAGATCTGAACTTAGCCTGGATATCAACATCAATAATAAACTTAGGACGGGTTATTTGT
This sequence comes from Hesperophylax magnus, assembly GCA_026573805.1. NCBI lineage: Eukaryota > Metazoa > Arthropoda > Insecta > Trichoptera > Limnephilidae > Hesperophylax > Hesperophylax magnus. The sequence continues at coordinate 13,380,711 of JAIUSX010000002.1, forward strand.
TTGTTTGAATTCAAGTTCTGTTATTATATGATTATGGGCCAGTTGCTTCAAGAAACTTTAACAATAACAGAACTTGAATAATTTTCTAACAGAACTTTAAAATTAACATTGAAATTTTGAAGAATTATTCAAATTCTGTGGAACAACACCGGTTTGAAAGGGCGATATGTAAATATGAATGTTAGAGGGAGCGCGCTAATATTAAAAAGAACGATAATAATTAAGCGAAAATGGTGAAACTATTTAATAAAGCACTACTCGTTCGAAATAGAGCAAAAATCTGTCGACAAAAGCTTTAGTTGAATTTAAAGATACACTGTGATATTTTATATATACCATACCGTATTAAATAGCAGAACAAAACGTGTTTTAATCATTTTCGGAGCTTATTTTGCGATTTTTTTCTATCGAGGGAATTTCATATAATGAACGTTTCGGCATAAGAAAATTTATAGATATTAATAATAAAATAACATATATTTTTTTGGAACTTAAAAACTTAAAGAGTTATCGAGAAACTTGCTATAAATCGCTTGAAATTGGGTATGCGGGGGCTTAACTAATTATTTTTTACAATAAAACACTGAAAGTTTCCGGACAAAATTATGAATACACAATTTATTATTGATAAGTAGGTACTATACATAATAGTGGAAGATACTCTCAGCATTTATCATTAATATTATTGGTATTATGATATGAATTTAAATTTATATTGGATTAACTTTTGAATTGTTTCCGTAATATTGTAAATGTGTTATATTTCAGTGTACTTTTAATAAGAGAAATGTAGGCACGTAGCCTGGACATGCCAGGTGAAATAATAACATAATATACCCACGTACAAAATAAAAGTAGACATATTCGAGTAAAGTGAACGGTAAATTCTTTCAAATATTTCACGAACACAATGTGAATATTTAAACAAACGAGTGTTTATGCAAATTCATCGTCATTATTATGCAACATAATTTCTTTTAAAACAACTACTTATGAACGGAATGCAATATTATTTTTTGATAATTTTCTACTATAACTAACATATACATAAGTAATATAACTAACATATGAATAGGTATTTTTATGCTATTATCCATGTATTCTGTTACACTTACATGCATAAATTGTCAATGTTCCTTATTAAAGCCCAATAGGGCGTTAATTAATAGTAAATAAATAAATAGGTACTATAGTAGAGTTTTCAGAACAATGCGAAACTTTCTCGACTAACAACACTTGAAAATGATCTACTTTGCTGTCTGTCAATCTATCATTGAGTATGGAATCATAGCATTAGGAGGTGGCACTTCATCTGCGCTAGACCCAATCATAAAAGCACAGAAAACCAAAATCAAAATAATCCTTAGGCTATCTCTAATTACAGACTCGAACTTAATCTTTAATATTATGCATGTGTTTGACGTTCAGTAGATATACGCAAAAACAATCCTCATGCACCTACGAGTATATAAAAACCAGAGATGTGCTTTATTTCAAATAAATCCATTTCAAATGGAAATGCAAATGGGTATTTTCCATTTTGCATTTTAAATGCTTTTCTGAAAAACCATTTTGCATTTTAAATGCTTTTCTCAATGCATTTCCCATTTTAAATGCTTTTTTGCAACATTCTTCCTACTTTCTCCACTCATCTTTTTTTCATAAGCCCCAAATATCAGTCGGTCCTCAACCTAGCTATGAGAGATAATTTACATTTGTCAAGTTGCTCCCTGGTAGGAGCCCTGGCAATTGAGTGATACCATTACAAAAAATACTGATTCAAACACTGAACATGGCCATGACGCTGTAATATTAAATGTTAGATAGCAGTTTCTATGTTTTTACGTTGGCAACATTAGTCCCGCGCAAATTTTTTGTGGTTTCATAATCTGTAGCCGTGGTGTTTTTGGATTTACCATCATGTAATATGTTTGTTCTACATTGATATTAAATGACAAAATTGTTTAAAAATTCTATAATTATTTAGGAATTAGGAGGATTGGAGAAACCATTTTGCATTTTCAATGCATTTTGAAAATAGGTATTTTGCATTTTGCATTTGAAATGCTTTTCTAAAAACCATTTTGCATTTTCAATGCATTTTGAAAATAGGTATTTTGCATTTTGCATTTGAAATGCTTTTCTAAAAACCATTTTGCATTTTGCATTTTCAAATGGAAAAGTTTTGACCCATTTCCATTTTGCATTTCAAATGGTTTTGGGTACCCATTTTGCACATCTCTCATAAAAACACACATAAATACTACACAAAAGTTTAAATACTCGCTGTACTCGAAACAATAACAAAGATTTACTCCAAATTCCTGTAATGCATACTACTTTCGGTCAACAAGATTGTACAATACTCTTCCAGAGAACATAAAAAATGTGATAAGAAAACAAATTTCAAAAGGAACAATATCATTCGAATAAAAAGTAATAATAGGCCCTTTACCGGTGCCCTCACCCAAATTCGAAATTATTGATCCAACAAATATATTGAGCGATTATATTTATATAAGTGTAGATATATTCATATGTATTTAAATTAACTTTTAAAATGACTGCCTCAACACAGGCGAGTCTCTAGCCTAGTGAGGCAGATTATGAGAAACCTCAACTTTATCTATTTGTTAACATGTATTCTTAATTACAGTTGCAAATTTCTTAAATATTCTTATTACATTATCATTATTATTAACAATAACTGTTATTTATGCAACAAATTCAGGTTGGTTCTAGGCTTTGTAATATTATTTCCGCAACTCGGCGTGATAAAAAAAAGTGATTAATCATTACGCACTTATTATATTCTTGATGAATATTAATATATATCTTCCTTTAAAAAAATGAAACCGGAGAAAGCGATTTTTTTCATGTTTGCTGTCGAAGTGGAAAAGAGTAATTGTGTTTTATAAATAACAAAAACAAGATATCAAAGGTTATCCAGCATTTACTTGTATATAACTGTCTATTGCGTTTGTATGACAAGTGATGTTACGTGATATGTCAGTGGGTAAAAAAACGTTAATGAAATAAGGTAGGTATTAATATTAATATTAATTATAAATATTACAAAAGATTGTGATTGGATGTTGCCAGAGATTCCTTGTAATCATTATTAATTATGGAAGCCGGATTCGTTGGAAATAACATCTCGTAAAACGTTGTTCAGATGATTACGTATGAAAAATGTATTACTCTCCCATTCATGGATATAACATTATTATGATGCTAGCGAACAATGACGCCAACACTGTTGTTGAAACGGTAACCTAGTATAAGCAGTTGGTACCTACGAAATACGATGTACAGGGTTTTCCAATAAGAGTTGATATTCAATCGTAAAAGATCAATGGTTTCGTTGCTTGTGTGGCACGTAGCGCCGTCTTGTTGAAAGTAAACGTTGTCCAGATCAATACCATCCAATTCCAGCCATAAAAAATCATTAATCATCTCTCAATAGCGCAATCCATTCACCGTAACTGTTTCTCTAGCCTCATTTTCGAAAAAGTAAGGTCCAATGACTCCGCCGGACCAGAAACCACACCAAACAGTTACATGTTGAAGATAGAGAGAATTTTCAACAATAAATCTTGGGTTTTCCGAGCCCCAAATGCGACAATTTTGCTTGTTGACGAAGCCACCGAGGTGGAAATGGGCCTCATCACTCAAGATGATTTGCATTTGATTCACTCAAGTGAATTTTAATAATTTCAATGCGTTGTTTCAACAATACATGCTTCAGCATGTATCGTTCCATTTTTATTAATGGCGTAGTTTTTGCTTATCAAATGTTAAAAAATAACAGCTTCAAAAGTAACATCTACCGAAATAGCGGGCTATTCACAATAACACCTCTTATTGGAAAACCCTGTAAATAACACACTAGTTGTACAAGTAAGAATTACTTCAAAGCATATATATACGTGGTCCAGTTCATTGTAGTTAGATAAGAAATGGCTTATGATCCAAATATTTGCACAATCGAGGCATAAATCTCCAATATAAAACTGTGTTTATGGAATTCAAATAGGATGGAGATCTACGATGTCAGGCGAGTATAAGTCAAAGAGCGCTGGGCTATAGGTGTAATATAAACATTTTTTCCATTCAAATTTGTATGGAAGCAACTTCTAGTTTTCTTATTTACTCTACGTAGTTAGATAATTTCAAATAATATTTCGCTGTAGATTTTAGACACACTGGAAGGTTTTAATAAAAGAAGATCATTTGACGAAAGTAATCATTTAGAACCACCGGTTAATAGCACGGTAGTTCAAAGCGTCGGGTACCCACTTGGAAGTTTCAAAATAAAATAAAATAAAATTCAAAATAAAATAAAATAAAATTCAAAATAATATAAAATAAAATTCAAAATAAAATAATATATTCAATAATTTTATAATAGCCCCTTTGTACGTAATCTTTAAGTACCTGAATACGTATGTTTCGACACAGGTGTACCCTAGTGAAACAGATGTCGAAAAAATTATGTAATAAAACTTTATATTGATGAATAAATAAAAAAAAATATCTGCCAGCTAAGTCCTTCGATTTCGAAAGCAACATTTTTCGCTTAAAATGACAGTAAAATGAGAAATTTAATATTATTTTAAATATTCATAAAACCACGGATTTTTTGTCTTTTTTTAGTGTTTTATCAATGTATATTTTTATTGTAATAAACTAATCGACAAATGATACCTAGTTGAGATATCGATCGATCTGCTAAGACTTTTGTTGTAGTCGAATTCCTATTCAATAAAACAATAAACTGTTTTATTATTATGCAAACTTCATAAAGTTAATCAGATTGCAGTGGAAAATTACCTACCTACTGTCTATATTATTTATTACCTACTAACATTTTTTAGAGTTTTGTCTACCGTAAAAAAGCGCGTTTCGCTCTACCCGTTTTAAAAAAAACTTGTAAGAGAGAGAGTTGTCAATATGAAACTACACGTAGAATCATTGATTTAATAATTACGTTATCTTAAATTTCGAAGTAAATAAGAAGGTTGGCTCATATCGCACTAAATTTAAATTAAATGTTTTTTATATCACTTATTAGTAAAATATTAAATTATCCTTCGAGTTTTTGCTCGTAAAACATATAGCTTTAATGTCAAACTTATCTTGATTCATCACCGATCATTTTTTAAGGTAGGTAATTACCCACGAAAAAAATTGACGAAGGGGAAGTATACACGCATTGGTTATGGTAATATGATGGAATTATGATGAAATAGGAATGATGAAGAATTTGTTTTGAGAGTTAGGATTATTATTGAATAACGATGAAATATTGAAGGAAAGTAATGGAATTATGATGAAATACGTAAGAATTTGTTTTTGAGAGTTAAATGATGGATTATTATTGAACAAAGATGAAATATTGAAGGAATGTGCTGGAATTATCATTTCATTTCGTTTTCAGTGACGAGTCAAATTATGATAATAATGACGATGATTTAATTATGATGGAATGTTACGGGATATAATGGAATTGTGATAAAGTTTGACTTACTAGTCTCGTGGAATTATGGAGTTATGTAGTATTTATGATGAACTTCTAACCGTAAGCATTTGCTTGTAATGGTGGAATTATGTGGAATTTGTGGTGTAATTATGACGGAATGTGTTGTGTTTATGATAGAGTTTGACTCACCAGCCTCTGCGTGGGTGCTAAGATTCGATAAGAAGAGAGCGGTCAGCAGCGAGAAGATCATCTCTCCGTCCATCCATTAGAATCTGCAACTCGCGCTCATGTCCCTCCTTTGCCGCGACTGAATCACCTAAGATTCGGGGCCCACTTTCACATTGTAATCGCCATCTATAATTAGCCGCGCTGAATTGTAATTACTCGCTGACCGTCGTACCAAGAGGATTCTGAAAAGAAAAGAATACGCTACAGATTCATTTCAAATAAAACCGCATAATATCGGGAAATTGTTTAACATTATGTTATTATGTGCTTTTAATCAGGCGAGACCGTGAAAACTTGTCTGTTATTATTTGATCCGTGAAGTTCAAACAAGATTTTCTTAGTTCCTAATTTGTACTAAGTACCTATCTTGCAACAGTGAAAAAACAAGTGACTTCCCAGAAATAAGCGAGCACCTAATGCTTTATATACATACGCGGGCCGAGCTGCCGAGCTGCCAAGCTGAACCTCGACTTATGGGAAAGGAACGTGACAACTGCAAATGGCGCGAAACGTTGCTTGCAGTTGCTTCGTTCCATTCCTGTAATTTTTGGCTCGGCTCGGGTTTCGGTTCGCAAATATCTAAAATATTCGAAAAACGGTGGAGTATTGAAATACTATTGCGTTAGTTATAAATAACTCATTTGTGACCATAATTTACTGTTCCAATTGATCATTAAGCAGCTAAGTAATCTCATTTGATTATTTCGCTTGCTATTTTTCTTCACCGCAGCATTCACAGTAGTTATTTTTACAAATCCATTTATTTCAACAAAAAGATACTTCCACAACACTTTGAATACCTTTAATGACTTATTTTCATTTTGCAAACTTTCCAATCCGCATTCGCGTAAACTTGAGCAGATGCATGAAATGTGCACTTCCTCTAGCGAGGCATTTCCGCGTAAAATGAACAGGAAATGTTGTTCAAAAATTTGCAACGCTTTGTTCCATAAAGCAGGAAAACTTGCGACGCGTACGTATTTCCACTAGCATTATCGTTAACAAATAATTTTATAACATTATCCATTAGCATTAACCATGATGATAAATTCAAACGCACTTATGAGTTTTTATATAACACAGTCTCGTACATAAGTCATTAACCGACAAGTTTTAACTTTTTCTTTATATAAATCTACGGGTAAAATTCGGTTTAGGGGAGTCACTCGAATAACCGAAATTGAACTTGATTTAAACTAATTTAGGGCTGGGTAATCCGAATCTGTAAGAATTACGTGGGGGTCGGCACTATTAACCGAGTTATAGGGTTTTGAAATTTTGTACGCGATAGATAGAAACCATGTTTTATTTATCAACTATGACAATAAGAAAATCAAATTAATGACTATTTAATTACTTTTGAAATTTCAGTAGTGCCAACTAAAAAAAGAAAAGTGTTGCCATATACTAATAATATTTTTTTACAAAATAGGTAAGGTTTTTAGTTTGGGTTAGAGTAGGCAGAAGAACATGGGAAAAAGGTATTAGAATTAAATCACAAACCAGTCTATACAAACCTAGCGTAGCCCACAAACTACTTGAAAACTGGGATAAAACTCTAAAGGGGACGCGAGTGGGCATTATTAAAGGGTCATTTTTTTGTTATAGAAAATCACAGTTGGGTTAGGTTATATTTACAAGATTTTAAATAATAAACTACAAATCTGGCAAATGATATTTAATTTTCTGAATTTTCCATGCATTGATATTATTATTATATGGCAACACTTTTTATTTTTTGGTTGGCACTTCTGAAATGTCAAAGTATTAAAAAGTCATTAATTTGATTTTCTTAAGTCATAGTTGATAAATAAAACATGGTTTCTATGTATCGCGTACGAAATTTCAAAACCCTATAACTCAGTTAATAGTGCCGACCCCCACCTAATTCTTACAGATTCGGATTCCCCAGCCCTAAATTAGTCTAAATCAAGTTCAATTTCGGTTATTCGAGTGACTCCCCTAAACCGATTTTTTTCCAAATCTACTAAATAAAAGGATATATTCGCATTATCTATCTGTTAAATCTTGATAAATTTGCAATAAATAAATTTCGTATTCAAATTATGGTGACACTGCAGTGGTGAATATGAACAACTATTCGTACATGTTTAGTAAGCAATTTCAAACAATTTCAATGTTTGAACTTAGAAGGCATGTCTAATCATATTTGTAAGAGTTTAAAAAAAGAATCAGTACCTACGTACATATAATTTATATGACATGTAATAATGGTCAGGTACTAGAATTCATTCCGACTTAACATTTTTAATGTGGCATTCATTTTTAAATGAACGAAATAATTATTCAATGAACTGCTGAAAGAGTTGGAAATTATTCGTAAAAGTTGAAAAAATGATTCATTCAACAGCAATTTATTAGGAAACACCGTGGAGAAAATGTACGAAAAGTTATTCATAGTGAAACCAATACGGAAAGCAAAATGTACTGAATAATGAATCGTTTTTATTTGTTGTCGTAAATGGTCCATAAACCTGTGTGGACTTATTTTCTCTTTTTGTTGGTAGTTTTTAACTTGTTACTGCTACCAGATATTTGTTTACCAAATGTAGGCAATTATTTTAGTTTTATTTTTATTAATGACTATTTAAGACACATTTGTCATGTGTTAAATATAGTATAGTTTTTGTATTTTTATATAAATATAAAGTGATATATTATCTTTAAAAATTGTTCATCTCAATGGTGTTTTTGAACTTATCCTGTCTTCAAAATTTTTAATTTCATAATGTTTACATATTTTGATGTTGTGTTAAAACTTATGTATCTTCGCGGTATTTTAAATTTAATTTGGAAGGGCTTTATATAATTTGTAGCATGGAATTTATAGTTGAAAGTAGGGATGTAACGATACATGATTTTGCCGGATTCTTAACAAAAATAATCGGCGATACCGATAGTGATGCTAATATTGATTGCCCTCAGGAATGTAAAAAAAAAAAAATCAATAAAAATGCAGAAATTAAATTGAAAAAAAGCATTTATTTGTTTGGAATGAAATTTATTTATTTTTTTACATTAGATTTTTTTACATTAATAAATAATATTGTAGTAGTCATAGAAAATAATGTATTAGGTATAAGATGTAAAATTTTATAACTAAATAAAATATACATTAAAAAAAAAAAAGATGCATTTAAAGCAGACATAACAGTAATAATATAGCATAATGAGAGCATATATTTAAAATGAGTAGGTACAAGTGTTATTACGTTTTGTTAGGTCGAATTTAGTTCCTAGCTAGGCAGATTGCCTGTTCGAAATAAATCACATAGTTATAAAAAAGAAAGATACATTAAGTTAGTAATTAAAATTTACTTTTGGTAGATTTTTGCTAAGAAAAAAAAGTTTATTCAAATTATCAGCAGATAATCTGTTACGCAAATCATTTTGTATCAGGCCTGCAGGTTGAAAAAAAACGTTCTGAAGCCACTGAGCTCATTGGACAGGACAAGTATTTTTGCGAAAGCTTTTTTAATTTTGGAAATTTATCTTCATTGCGCCAATAGTTATTTGGATCCTGTTTAGTTGGAATATTTGGGCATCTAAAGCTACGATAGAATATCGTTACATTCCTAGTTGTTGAAAGCAGTGGCAGCTCGTGACATTTAGGTGTTCTAGAGTGCTGATATTATAAAAATGGTATGATTGATGTTGTTGTAGCTGAAAACGATATGTTATTTTTTTTCAAAAATTCATTTTTTTTATCAAGATTTTCAGTAAATTTCACTTTTGCCTGATTGCACAGATTTCCTGAAAATATTCATAGCGAAATCGAATTATCGAAAAAAAAAATAATAAATCGTCTTCAGCTACATTATCAATAATACCATTTTTGTAATATTAGCACTCTAGAACACCCAAAAGTCACGAGCCGTCACTGGTTGAAAGACGTAATTAATTTTCAGATATTAAGTAGGTTTGAGGTTTTTGTCCTCGGTGTAGGTGTGTTGGTCAGTAAGTCACTATTTTTTATTATACAATTTGTTTATACACACGGTGTTCTGTAACAAAGTACAGAGTTTAAATTAACATGAAATAATAAACTACATGCACAAAAGTTTAGAATCCGTTGAATAAATTATTGGAACTTCCAGCTAAGAATGATAAAAATCTCAAGTTGGTACAAAAAAGCTCCCGCGTGCGCATGCACCGCTAAAGAAATGTATAAAACTCCAGTGCGTGGGCAAGCAAGGAACTCAGCCATAATACATGCACAATTATAACTGTTCTCATTGTTCAGTAAATGGTTTATACTCGGAATACCATGTCATTTTTCTCTTTTACGGTATTCAAGGACACACCTATTTCATGAATTCAAATTTTTTGTGAGTAATTTATGCATATTTTTTTATTATTTCATATTTGTAGGTATACGTTATACGTAGGCAATAAGTCTTCGTTATGCCTTTATGTAGACAGACGTAAGAGGTTCTGATTGCTATTTCGTGTTTTAATACTCAAGCGAATTATTCCATAATATGGGTAATTGTTGTACGATGAGTTGATTCCCATAACACGCAAATTTCTGAATATCTTTTAAGAATGCAGAGGAAAAATTACAGACGTCGATTAATATTTTTCTTCCTGTGATAGTGGGTCTGTTAGGTCTTAGACGAGATTTTAATAAAAGGGGAGAAAAGAAGAATACATTTTTCGCAACAAGTCTTTCACGTTTATTATTAACAGATAAGCTTACAGGCACCTTTCATCATAATTGTGTAAAACGATTTTCTCAACTTGCCTACGCAACGAGAAAATATTTTTTTATACCATTAAATTTAATATATAAGTAGTCTTATTGAAGAGATAAAATACTTTAGCAACGCAAGATATATATTTACATAATACGATATTATAATTGTAGGATTTGCGAAGCTGAAAGTATTTATAAAATATTTGCCTCAGGATCACAAACACGCCTTTCAAAAATAAATATTGCCAATTTTCTTAATTAATATTTTTTTTTGTTCACAAATTAGAAGGTCTTAAGGAATTAAGGAGAAATTAGAGCACGTCTAAAATTTTACTTGAACGAATGAACGCCGTTAGTAAACTTCATCTGTCAAAAAATTAAACGAAACAGTAAATATTTCAAATATAGAATTATCGATTAAATAAAACTAATATCATTTTATGATTATCAACAGGTACCTATCTACTTTATCGCTTGCCTGAATTCAAACAATCATCAATTCCAATTTTGAAAAAATTGAAGTAAATTTTTGTTAACTACGCAGAAATATTTAACATCACAGATAACAGTAGATAGACAGCAGGGGCATTTCTCTCAGCTTTGGCCTTGAAACTCATTTGAAACCGCCACGCCCACCTCATTATTCTTATAGAAAACGAATAATATGGCTAAAAGCTCAGATCTCATTGGTTAGAGCAGAAGGATTGGTTTGAACTCTCGCTCTCTACCATAATGACTCGTGTAACAGAAAGAGATGACGGAATTTTGTCGTTAGACTTTTTTCAAATCATTCAAACAAAATGAGAGTGGTTTATTTATACACGCGGGTTGTCATTTGCTGCCGAAATACTATCATTTCGCGTCGAAAATATTGCGTGTTAAAGTTGTTCGTGATAAAAATTCAATATAAGCCAGTATAGTGTTAGCGAGTTACAAACATATATTCAACCTACCTACGTAAGTTCAAGTTTAAAGTGAATTGACAGTTTTTAGGTTATTCGTTCGGTTTTTTGAATGCTTCATACTTGGCATATGTCTTCCTCCACAACGTATAAATGTTTTTGATTGTATCGACCAACTTATTCATGTTATTTATTTTATCGACCAACTTATTCATGTTATTGATTAGTGTTATCCTATATTATCTTATTGTTTTGGTGAAATTAAAGATTTTTAAACATATGTAACCATGAGTTCAAAATAGGCAGAAAAATGTCGGAATTCTTCGTCGTACTGTCGGACAATCATGTTTTGGAAATTTTCTTCAGTGTTTTTGCAAATTTCTTGTCATTTTGGGTTTCTTCTTCTCAGATTAACAAGTTTCATCTTAAGGAAATGCACTGTAAAGGTTTATTTTCATAGTCAGATGAGCCTTGCCCTTGGAAAACATTTCGACATTTTTCTGCTTCAAGGACATTTTTATTTTTAAAATATTTTTTTGGGCTAGTGAATGAATGGAGTAGGCCGAGAGCAATTATATTGTCTATGGTTGCATCTTATTTTTAGATGACCTTGAGTTTTTTCTACCTTGTCTACTGCTCTGCTTCGCACGGTAAGTACTGCTTGTATATCTGTGGTTAAGTACTGTATAATTCTGTTCGATAAAAAAAGCCCGAAGATATCGATCTAGAGAGTGGTATATTTATGATAGACAAGTTCCTATTTTTATAATTTTGTGATAACCTACTGTTACCAACTCTGTACCGTTTATGTTAAGTATGTTATGTTATGTTTATGTTATGTTTGGTTTATATATGTTACCTTATGTTAATTGTAAATGGCCAAGATCACCCCTAATGGGTGAAAGCCAAAATAAAGAATAAAAAAAAATAAAAAAACAGTAGATAGTTGATCTATGGATAGTATGTTGAGTAACTAACCACTCAGCATTAAATTCCGCAGAACAGTTATTTAAAAATATGAGTAGCAAATTTAGACTCACGCAATTCAATTTCCTTGAGGGCGAATGAAGTGATCACGCTACGCCGCCCGTAGAATGCTTGCACGTATAGAAAAGTTAGAAGATATACCTACTAAATGCATGGAATACTTTAAATCTCTACGGAGGACTGTGATTCTCTTAAAAATTGTAGAAATTACTGGAGATAATATTTTATTTTATTTGATTGGTCACCCGTTCTTTTACATGCATTTTAAAACAGAATATATCTAATAAGCTATCGAAAATTATACAAATTAAAATTTGAAGCTGATGAATATAAAATAATATTTGTTAAACATGTAACAGTAACATAAAATATAAAATAAAGTAGAACAATACTACATATAAGACTAATCACTAAAACTACATTACAAACTAATTTGTACTACTCTAATTTGTATGATTCAATAAATATATAAATAGTACCCCCAGATACTTGTTGTTGCCCAGATCATGTATCCTTTTGGTCAGTGGTGTGTCTGATAGTTGGTTGTGTATGTATTGCAGAAGAATGTTATATTTTGTCTTGTATTCCTAGTCGGCACATGGAATTTAATAATATCAATGTCTATTACGGCTGGAATCATTTACCCAATTATCATGACATCTTTAAGGTTAGCATTTGGCTTTCCCTTGGCCCCTTGAGATGCACAAACAAACTATCTCTTGTTCGGCTTACTTTACGACTATTTCTGACATGTCAGTAGCCTGCTATGTCTGCATCACTGAGCAGTATAATATATTATACAGTGTATAACATCAAACATACAAGAAACTAACGACTAGGAGCATTACAGGAAGGTTGAACGGTAAACGAGGTGAACTGCGTGCAATTAATTTGTTGAACTCTCATTGTTCAACTCCGACTTGTCTTCCAATCACTGTGCGTATTTTTGAGGCCTCAATTGAACTATTTGCCGACGAAGGCAGTAATGGATAACATTCTTTCACCGGCAATGGTGCTATAAATGAAACAACATAATATCCTTGCAATAACGGATGTAGATAATACAGCAAGTCAAAAATAAATGTCAATAAAGTGTGAAAGGATTGTCCTTTGTCAGTGTGAAGAAATGTTTTTTTGCTGGCACATTTGGAAAGAAACTTAAAGACTACCTTACATTGGAGTTGAGTGCTACTTTCTTTACAAATACGAATTAGGTTGACTCGTAACCTTTTGGTTAAGAACTTATGAATATATTTTCCGATTTATGGGAAATGCATGTACTGTAACATTTTCTTTCTTAACACTTGCACCAGTTTATTTTGAAAACTATTGTTTTGAATGGATTTTACGATTATTGATAACGATAAATTCTATTTGTTTTTTTTTTAATTCAATAATGTCAAGAAGTGGCAAATTTCTTTCATCAGTATTATTTTTATTCAAAATAATGATTTTTCATGCTTAATTCGTTTTGAAAAATATTTACAAACTTAGAAAATATAATATTTTTACAGCGAAGTACTCTTTATTTTACCCGTTATTAAAAACTGTAATAGCAAAAACCGTACTATTTCATAATATTTACCATCCACTAGAACAATCGTTACTACAGCAACCCAATGAAATCATGGATAAAATTATGAAAATAACAATAAAATTACTGGAACCAATTCAGAAGTTTCTTAATATTACAAAATTGAGTAATTTATCGGTAGATACACAAAAATGTACTATCGAAACAGATAAAAAATAATTGATTCAATTCATATAAAATTTATTTGGTACTTAATTCAAATTTTAAAATTATTGGGCGTTAGTTAGTTCTCAGTACGATTGTACAAACCCATCATAGGTTTTTTTATGAAACTAGAAATGTAAATGAAGCCACCTCAATTTGAGGTTAGTGATGCCTCAATTATTTTAATCACAAATAATTAAATAATAAGTCATGATCGACCTAGATATTATCATCAAACTACTTGTACATAGTTGTAAAAAAGTAATGATATCGTAAAAAAATGTCATGAGCAGCGAAGCTAGTAAAAACTTATTGCGATTGAGAATACTATTGCAGGAATTCCTTTCTCGTAATAAATAAAAAGACAAACAAGTAATTGTTAATCAATTAATGTTGTAGGTACTGAGTTACAATTGAAATTATAATACTAAAATCACCTCAAACAATTTTTCGTTGAAAAATTAAGGACACAAACGCGTCTTGTGTTATTTTATGGCATTGATGGAAATGACTTTTTTGGGTTGAACACAACCGCATTTGTCTATAAATTAACCAATATATGAACCTTAGTCTACCTATGAATCTTCTACCTTTATTTAATTTTAGAGCTTGTATTAATTTTATATTTTCAGTCGTCATTTTACGATCAAATATCACAGTTAATTGTTATTTTTTATTATTTTTGGTATTTGATTTTGCTCGTATACTGTGACATGAAATTATTGTTTATGGTGTAATAATACTGTTGAATAAATTCTAATCCAAAAGGCTGTTGAAATTTCATAACACCGGAGATTTCACCGTCCGATAGTTTTTGTTGTCTCGGGAAAAGAATTTCCGCTTTGTAGTTTTTGCATAGAAGGTCAACTACGCAATAATTCCAGTTGCAGAGTACGAACCAACGACTTGATATTATGATGTGTTAATTCTAAAGAATAAACAAGTCAAGTTGTGAACGTGAATATTGCAATTCTTTGTCACACAGGATACACACAATGACGTAATGCACTTGCGTTTCGGCCAATTTTACAATTGAATCCAATTCAGTTCAAAAGCATAAGTGCGAAACACATCCGGCCTGTCGGCTTTGATTTGACGACAAATCATAATAATATAATTATATCAGTTAAGTGAGAAGAATTTCTTGTTGAGGAGGTTCTGAGGTATAGTGCAATAATGGGGAAATATTGGAGTAACAATGTGTTTTTATTCCAAGGATGAAATCATTCTTGCAAGGATTTTAGACTTTGTCTGCCCGTGTAACTAAAACACTGAGTTGAAAACGTTCTAGTTAACGATATTTACCTATAAAACAAGCCATGAATGATGTAATTTATTTTGTAAAACATAATATGTTCAATTGGTGGATTGTATAATTTAGGAAGTATGTTTACGAGAGATGGAAAGGCTGAAAAATTCTAAATGCATGAAACTCCATTGGAGATCGGATAAACTACCAATATACGTTTTCCCCGATTGTTTGTGTTTTAGTGCAGCAAAATATTTTTTTTCAAATTCAAATGCGCAAAATATAGAAATTCGGACCTAAGCAAATTAAAAACGCTTTGCTTTATTTGAGCCTCCTGTCGACGCGACGAAACAATTTCAAAATTCTAGCGACCAGCGCACTAGATAAAAATAAAGTCATTTTAAATGTTGGTTCAACGTATGCTAACAATGAAAAAGAGGTGCTAAAACTGAAAGTAACGCAATGTGGGATGGAAAGGTCACGCTAGGTTTCACTCGAAGTGCTTGAAAAAATAAAAATATTATCAAGTAAATGAGCGGTAAAGAAAAATAATTGAATACGTCAAATCAAATAGCAGTGGGCAGGAAAAGTCGCTATAAGAACGGATTATATATCTATTCAGAGTGTATGTACCGGATGTACCCGATGGACAATACTAGTCAACCTGTGGCGGCTTTGAGGAAGCAAGAAGTTTCAAAGGACATGGGTGGAATAGCTTGGGTATTCCTTCACCCAATACCTGACTGATGATGGAAAAAATTTAATAAAACCTGATTCATATAACTACATTTATTATTTCTTTAGAACTTTCTAAATAAGTTTTCAGAGAATTTCTCTTTTAATATATGTACATGTGTGACTCGCAGTTGTTCCCAGAATTACTCATAAAAATATAACTTATTCGTTTTTCCCACATATCAAATACCAATTCATATAAATTTAAGTAAAATGACTAATATTTAAATTTAACATCTATAAGTATGTGAAAATTGTAGCGGCTTAAATATTGTTACATTAAGAATAGCTTATGTAAATGCGATGTAAGTTTTCAGCGATTAATTTTTGCATTTATAAGTTCGCTACAAGTTATTATTTAGTAGGTTTTAATTCGTCTTAAAACCATAATAAGCTGTGCCTTAAATTCTTGAGAAATACTTCTCGATAAACATCATCTTAGGAATTTTTTAAAAACATGTTGTTCAATTTTGCAGGCTACCGACATCTGTAGTCTAGAAATTTGAAGTTACTACGTTTAACCAAAATGGTGTGAGTCCTTGCTTAGAAAATAGTGTCAATTTGGTCGGTATAGCAGGTTTCATTTTTACTGCTAGACATCACAATGACAAGTGATTTATTTACATGTAGTGGGTTTTTGAAGTCTTTAAAAAGGCTCGCATTATGTGTTTTTTCGTTTTCCTTTCTCAACAATAGCTCGATAATAAACAAGCTCATAAGTCAGAGCGATCGTAGCAGTGTTATTCGCACAGTTCTTTATAAATATTATACCTGTTTCAATAGTTTGAAATAAATGTAAAGTTGTGTCAAGAAAACCAGTTTTTAATCAAAAAGGATCCATCCCCAATTTTTAACATTTGATCCTTCAACCGGATTACAATCAGGAGATTGTATGTAAAAAAAAAAAAAAAAAAAAAAACAAAGAACCAGCAGCCAAAAGGATACAAAATTGATTGAAACTGGAAATCATTAAGGAAAGTGGACCACATCGCAAATCTGAGATAAGTATTCAGTGCTTTCCTTCTTATCATCCATTTTATGTTTATTCAGGTCTCATGTAATTTAAACGAGATTAATCTTAAATAGAGTCAATATTATAAATAAAATCACTACCCACTTGAAAATAAGAATATAATATTATTGAATAGTGTTCTCAAATAGTATTGTCAAGATTGTCGTGGTATTCTTTCAAACGGGTGTTTGCTAAAATAAAATAATTGTCAACCGATATTAACAAAATATAATTAAAAATGGAAAATATGAAGTCATTAATAAACAAACGCGGCGTAATCAAAGGAAAACTAACCCGATTCGCGGATTCCTTAAATGCATTGTCGGTAAATGAAATTAAAGTAAGATATGAGCGGGTGAAATCATTGTTAGATGAATTCGAAGCAGTTCAACAGAAAATTGAAATGTTACCGGATTCAGACGAAATTGAAAATTATAGTCAACGAGAAGCTTTCGAAAACCAATATTTCTCAGTTTTGGCAACGGCCAAAGGTGCGATCGAATCCGTCGATCAAAGTAAGGTGGAAATTAAACTACCCAACCTCCAATTACGGGAATTTCACGGCGATCAGAAAAATTGGGTTAATTTCGTCGAAACCTTCAAGACTTTAGTCCATAGCAATAGCAATTTAAGCAACGTACAAAAATTCTTTTATTTGCAATCAACTTTAAAGGGAAACGCATTAAAGATAATTGCTAATCTAGAAATTTCTGAATTAAATTACATTTCCGCTTGGGAATTATTAAATGAACGTTATGCAAATTTAAGAACTACCGTTCATAAACACATCCAAGCTCTATTTTCATTAAAAGACATGAAACAAGAAGAGCCTGTAGCATTGAGGTATCTAATTGATGAAACAAACGTTAGTTTAAAGGCATTACAAAATATCGGGGTCAAGGTAGATCAATGGGATCCATTGGTTATTTATATAATATCAAATAAATTAGACACAGCTACCCGAAAAAATTGGGAACAATATATATTACAAGACGAATTACCGACGTTAAAGGAATTCTTAAAATGTTTATCTGCTAGAGCCCAAGTATTGGAACTGATGAACGCTTCTGAGAAAAAATTTTCTAGCTTACATAAAACACAACTAGGCAACAATAATTGCAAAAAAGATTCATCAGTATTTTTAGCGGTAAAGGCTAACAACTGCATTTATTGTAACGAGAAAGGTCACCATATTTATTATTGTAAAAAATTTCTAAAATTAAAATTACATGAGAGGATTGATGCTACGAAATCAATCCAAGCTTGTTTTAAATGTTTAAAGGTGGGTCACCAGGCACAGAGTTGCAAGGCAACCTTTTCTTGCAGGCGTTGTGGCAAAGATAATCACAACACCTTGCTACATAATGAGGTACCTCTGCGGGAGGCCTCCAATATGGATGCTGATAACGAGGTTTCGGTATCGAATTTTTCTGCATCGGATAAAGCAGAAAAAATAATATTATTGTCAACTGCCAACATAGGAGTTGTGGGTAGTAACAATAAAATTTTTAAAGCCCGCATTCTGATTGATTCAGGGGCCCAGTCAAATTTTATGAGAGCAGAATTTGCTAATAAATTAAATTTACCATGTGAATTGATAAACAAACCCGTTTCTGGGATCCATAATAACATCACTCACATAAAAAAGAGAATTTCAGTGGAGATGAATTCGCTTCATACTGATTATAAAAGTGAAATATCATGTCTGATTTTACAGGAGATTACAACAAATTTACCACAAGTGACAATGGCGAAAAAAGACTTCAAGTTACCACGAGGATTGGAGCTAGCTGACCCGAACTTCAATATAGCTGCACCCATCGACATCCTGTTGGGCGCGGAGAGCTTTTGGGAAATCCTAACCAACGATAGATTGAAACTCGAATCGGGACCAACACTTCAACGTACGCAACTGGGATGGATCATATCAGGACCAATCCACATGTACCCAAAGCAAAGGCCTGTATCAGATTGTTGTAATTTATCTATAAATAAAATAAGTCATCAAATAGAAAAATTTTGGAAATTGGAGGAGATTAATCCAACTAAGATTTTAAATCATGAAAAAAAGGCTTGTGAAGCCAGTTTTGCTAGTACTCATACTAGACAAGACGACGGTAGATACGTAGTAAGTTTACCGCGTCGAGCATGCATTGATCAGCTGGGAAGTTCATTGCTCACTGCTGAAAAAAGATTTAAAAATTTAGAGAGAAAATTTGTGTCAAATCCCGAATTGAAGACACAATATATACAATTCATGCGTGAATATGAGGAATTAGGTCATATGGAGGTGTGTGACCAGTCAAAGGGGGATCGTGAATCCTATTTTTTACCTCATCACGCTGTAATAAAAGAATCAAGCACTACTACTAAAGTGAGGGTCGTTTTTGACGGCTCCGCCAAAACTTCAAATGGAATTTCTCTCAATGACGCCTTGATGACGGGACCGGTTATACAAAAGGACTTATACACCCAACTTTTGCATTTCAGAAAACATCAAGTAGTACTGACGGCTGACATCGAGAAGATGTACCGCCAGATTAACGTGTGTGAAACGGACCGTGACCTGCAGAAGATAGTGTGGCGCGAGTCGCCGCAGGAGGTGCTCAAGCATTACCGTCTGAAGACAGTCACATATGGTCTGGGGCCTTCCTCTTTCTTAGCCACTAGAAGTCTACGGCAAATTGGTATGGATAACAATATAAATTTTCCTAGAGCTAGTCAGGTCATAGAAAATGACTTCTATATGGATGACTTGTTAACCGGAGGAGATGACATGGAATCCTGTAGAGAGTTAAAAGAACAATTAATCAACATCTTTTTGTCTGCGGGGATGACCTTGAGGAAATGTGGTCCAATGCCTTGGAGTTGTCAACCGAGTCGGGCCAAGCTAAGATTGCCGAATCAGGCAATTCTGAAAAAATTATTACTGACAATCCAAAGACTGAGAAAATATTAGGATTAAGATGGAATAATGAATCTGATTATTTTTCTTATGTAATAATGAAACCATCAAGTCGAACCGAGAGTAAAAGACAGATATTATCTTGCATCGCATCAACCTTCGATCCATTAGGTCTTCTAGGACCGATTATAGTTGTAGCCAAATTGATAATGCAGAAGTTATGGCAGTCTAAAGCAGCGTGGGATGATCCATTACCAAATGAAATATTAGCACCCTGGAGGTCCTACCTTCAAGAATTAATTCAACTAAATGTGTTGAAAATACCAAGAAAAATTATTTGCAAGCAATCTACATATCTACAACTACACGGTTTTTGCGACTCATCTGAGAAAGCTTACGGAGCCTGCGTTTACATGGTGTCAGTGGACCATGTCGGTAAGCGGCATTCACATTTAATAACGTCCAAATCAAGAGTGGCGCCATTGAAGTGTATTTCCCTGCCCAAGCTGGAGCTTTGTAGTGCTGTGCTACTGGCGAAATTAATTAAAAATGTAAAACAAGCGCTAAATATAGTGGAGATCGACACACATTATTGGTGTGACTCCATGATAACGTTGTGCTGGCTGAAAGGTCAACCTACGAGATGGGCTACTTTCGTTGCAAACCGAGTAGCTGAAATACAAGAACTTAGTGATCCAGATCTATGGAGACATGTATCATCAGCCGACAACGCAGCAGATATACTTTCAAGAGGAACCACTACAGATAAATTGATAAATTCTGCAATATGGTGGAATGGACCAAGTTGGTTGACCGAGGGAGTCAACGCTTGGCCTATATCAAATATTTCGTGTTCAAACCCTCCTGAACTCAAAGGCAAAAATATTCTATTATCCACAGATATTCAAGAATGGGAGATATTTGAAAAATTCTCATCATTTATTAAATTGAAAAGAGTTACTGCGTATGTATTGCGATTTGTCAATAACTGCAGAAGTGTTAAGGGTAAAATTTCAGACAATTTAAGTGTGGCTGAATTGGAATCAGGCTTGAAATGTCTATTGAGATCAGCTCAAATACACGCCTTTCAAAAGGAATTGAAAGAATTAAAAAACCATGGCATCGTCAACAAGAAAAGTAATTTAAAATCTCTTAATCCCTTCTTACATGATGGTCTAATATATGTAGGCGGTAGGTTGAATTTGGCTACACATTTATCTTACCAACAAAAACACCCAGTTATCTTGCCGGCTAAACATAAGCTAACTGAATTGATAATACGTCACTACCATTATGTAAACCTACACGCAGGACCTCAAGCTTTGTTAGCTGAAATACGATTAAAATTTTGGCCCATCTTTGGTAAAAATACTATTAAAAAGATATTACATAAATGTATTGTATGTTTTAGATGTCGTCCCCGAACCGGTCATCAAATCATGGGAAATTTGCCACCCGAAAGAATTACGCCGAGTCGTCCTTTCGCTATCACCGGAATAGATTACGCCGGACCAATTCTAATTAAAAGTGGGACGCTGAGGAAGGCTCCCCTCGTAAAATCGTATTTATGTATCTTTATTTGCTTCTCAACCAAGGCTGTTCACTTGGAATTAGTTTCGGATTTATCTAGCAATGCTTTTTTGAACAGTTTAAAAAGGTTTATATCCCGTAGGGGACAACCTGAAAAGATCTTTTCCGACAATGCTAGTAATTTTAAAGGAGCTAGTAGCAGACTCAAAGAGCTGTACACCAGCTTGAGGGAAAACAACGACAATATTCAAAATTATTTAGTGAACAGAGGTATTGAGTGGAAGTTCATAACCCCTCGAGCCCCTAATCAGGGAGGTTTGTGGGAAGCAGCAGTAAAATCAGCAAAATTCCATTTGTATAGAATCATTAACAATTCTTCATTAACATTTGAACTCTTGTATACCTTAATTTGTCAGATTGAGGCCTGTTTGAACTCCCGTCCATTAACTTCCTTATCCGACGACATCCATGATTACCAACCTCTTACCCCAAACCATTTCCTTATAGGCACTGAATCCTGTATCATTCCTGAGAGAGACGTCCGGGCGATACCGGACAACAGACTAACTCAATATCAGAGGATCAGTTCGCTAATTCAATCGTTTTGGTCTAGATGGAAGCAAGATTACCTGATGGAACTACAAAAGAGGACTAAATGGCAGACCAGCACTCAACGGGCACTGCAAAAAGACGATCTGGTGATTTTAAAGGAAGATCATTTACCTCCACCTTTATGGAAAATGGCCCGAATTCTGCATACACACCCTGGAGCGGATGGAGTAGTACGAGTTGTTACCCTAAAAACACCTCAAGGAGTCTTTGTGAGGCCCATCACAAAGATATGTCTGATGCCCCTGGATTCAGACACTAAACCTGTAATTGACGTCCCGGACCTTACCAAGGATTGATTATGTACATTACACTATGATGCTTATCTTCTCGACTCCACCTTGGATGGATCAAGCAGAAGATCTGAGAAGAAAGAAAAAAAAAAAAAAGGAACAATAATTGTGTTGTGTTCAGTGTAAACTATATTATTTGTGTTATTGAACTATTTAAATATGTAAAAATTAGTATGCAGACGTGTGTAATTTAGTCATTTTTGAATTTTTTTTTTTTTGGTTATTTAATAGGATTAATAATTTTCTAGTTATTTTTAGTTAATTAATAGAGTAATTCAACAGCATTTATACAGTTAAATTTATAAGTTTACCAGTAGGGCATAAAAAAAGGGGGTTTTATTTTGTTAATTTCTGCTATTTTGAATTATTTTGTTAGTATTTTTGTGGTATATTTAGATTAAGGATTTTTAGTTTATTCTGTTTGTTTTATAGTTTATTTTTAAATAGATTATCATTCAAAAATTTAGTGCAATTTTTGAATCCCGCCCCCTGGCAATATGTTCAATTTTGCAGGCTACCGACATCTGTAGTCTAGAAATTTGAAGTTACTACGTTTAACCAAAATGGTGTGAGTCCTTGCTTAGAAAATAGTGTCAATTTGGTCGGTATAGCAGGTTTCATTTTTACTGCTAGACATCACAATGACAAGTGATTTATTTACATGTAGTGGGTTTTTGAAGTCTTTAAAAAGGCTCGCATTATGTGTTTTTTCGTTTTCCTTTCTCAACAATAGCTCGATAATAAACAAGCTCATAAGTCAGAGCGATCGTAGCAGTGTTATTCGCACAGTTCTTTATAAATATTATACCTGTTTCAATAGTTTGAAATAAATGTAAAGTTGTGTCAAGAAAACCAGTTTTTAATCAAAAAGGATCCATCCCCAATTTTTAACACATGTATGTACTCGTAGGAAGTGATGCACTTACCTACGTAAATTCTAACAATGTAGAGTTTCACCTTCACTTTAATGATTCTTCCAGTGCTTGCCTCTGCACCTCTCGGTTCTTATAAAGCTCACTGTACTGCTTAATGTTGTGTTTCCGTACGTAGACTGATAAGATTATTATGTACGTTGCAGGTAGGTACCCACGTACAATATATTATTTCACCTTCAATCAATAATTAATGATGGCAGTGTTCGTCTTTACACTTCGCACAATGCGACAGGTCCTATTAAGCTCGCTGTACTTAATGCTGTGTTTCCGTACCAAGAGCAATAACATTATTATGTTCCTACGTTGGAGCTAAATACGTACAAATGATCCAGGGACGCAGCATACTTGTGCACGATTGTGCGGTGCATAAGGGCGACCGAACCGAGGGGCGATCACTTGATTTTGCATCTTTGCCAGAACGGCCGCTACTATTCATCAAATATTAACAGGTTATCATTAATTTCAGATGAATTTCTGTCCACAAGTATGCACGCAAAAGCTATTGAAATGAATTATAGAAAATGTTTTTTTGTTTTTAAGACGACAACAGAAATTGTATTCTCACAGCTTAAGGGTAGTAAAATTATTAAATACGATGAGGAGATCAGAGGAATTTGAGCGTAATCAATAATAATAAGAAAGGTAAGCATTCCATTCGTATTTCATTAAACTTCATCAAAATTACTTTTATAATATTGGTACTGCTTTCGCATAAAGGCATTAGCTTTCAATATCTAGCAGTGGTTATACAAATAACTATATCACTATGTAAGGAAGTAAGTTTCTATGTAAGTGTAAGTATTTAATAAAATATCAGCAGGACGATAAAGTGAGACTTTATTATCGCGCATGCGGCGGCGCCCCTGTGTACTTATATTTTTTCAGATGTCCGTCATTGTTCAATTCAGCTTTTTCTATAATAAAAAACCTGATTTGAAATTGATTACTCTGTAAGTATTCAATTTATGGAATAATGTTAAATTATTTGTGTTTTTAATGCCACGTGAGTTTAAGTCATTTCCTGTGAACATCTAAATCACCAACATATATTTTAATTATAGCAAAACATGTTCTAGTTCTGTTTTACAATTTCTGAAATTAATTAATATGAACCTTTTCTTTCTTTCAGTTTACATCGTGTTTCAAGCTCATTCAGCAATACTTAAAATGTAATATTTATCAAAATCTGAAGAAAAATTTCAACAAACCACCATTCAGATTTTTGTAAACGCGACATACCTAATATTTGCTTTATTTCGTGTCGTTAATACCCATTGAATCTTGGTATGGGCGAGAACCGCTGTGTTTGTATGGCGCTAAGTACATAAATAAAATTTGATGTTATCGCGTTATTGGCGGTGCAATTTCGATTTATTACCCTGTTCAACTTTACTATTCAACGATGGAAAAATATTCGCAGATTTTTACAATTGTGGTGGTAATTACCTCGATATCCTTGATTCACCTTCATTGTGGAAGTTGAAACAAACCGTGCTATTATGTCATTAGTCAGATACACGCAGCTACATTTTAGTTTTGCGGTACCAATGTACAGTAGTTTGCAAAACGTTACGCTACAGTTGATTTACGTTGCAACGTTTTTGAAATACGTCGGCGGGAGTCGGGTTGGGGGAAAGACGATTGCGATCTATATATCGATTTGGCAAATTATGTTTTCTGAATCACAAAAAAAGTAGCGTTTTGAAACGAAAACTTTTTACAACCAATTGCTACACTTTCAATTGATGAACAAAGATGACAACTAAATTGGAACGAATGCTGTAATCATTCGATTAGCCAAAATGCAAAATTACGGACGCAAACATATTTTTTTCTAAATTACTGTTATCTAGGTTTTCCACACACGATACAATTTGAAAAAATATTGAATATTTGCACCACGTTCCGGAGCAGTATACGCTATTACAATCGCCCTGGTGAACCATTTAGAATCGAAACGTATGCTAGCCACAATACCCGTACTTTCATTCATCTTCTTTAAATTTTACTTCTACTCCACACTTTCTTTGGTCTCAACTTGGAACTGCTACGTCCTTGATGTGATTTCTTTTAAAAAAGAATTTTTTTGTCATAAATTCATAATATTTTTCTACAACAATTTAGCAGAGAATCATTGCCAAACAGTACCTTCCAATGTGTACCTTTTGTCTTTGTTTCTAACTGTGATGTTGATAATTTGAAATATTATTTTAGTGTATTTAGCCACATAACGTAGGTATTCCATTGTTTCCTTCTAATTTAAAACCATATCGAGACTGGTGTGTCTTTGAGCTCTTCCACGGTAATATAATATATAAAAGTAATTACATATTGGATTTAAATAATCTTCACTAAAATGAATGGAATAGACCTAGTCAGACTAGGCATATGTCAGTTTTATCATTATAACTATTTCAAAGATGGATTGTAAATTGTATCTTAAGAGAACCGCCTACTTGTACAAGTTCACAAATAAATCGAACGATTTTGCAATCTGACTCTTCTTATAAAATTAGCAATGGCTTGAGAAAACATCTTGAAAATCAGAATGTTTAAAAAACGAATTAGGTATACTAAAACCTCGCAGTCAATGATTAGAAAACAATGCTAGCAAAACCAACGCGACAAATTAACGAGAATTTCAATTAGCACAAACTTACTTGTCTTATAGTAATTAATTGGAGAGAAAACGTGTCGTAATAGTTGCAACCGAGGGACAAACCAAATGTAAATGTAATTGCTAATTACAGTCTGAATAGAACAGTGCTTGTAGAGTAAGACAATCGCAAGTGACACCGATTATAGTAATGACATATTACTATGTGGAATATTTGATGGAAAGTATAAAATCTATGCTGCTCTTCTTTGATCCGTCTTGCAGAACGCAACCTATTCCGACGGCCCGACAAAGGGAATAATAATAATTCGGTTCACGGTTTTGCCTACACACGACCCGACTTGCAGATATCCGACATTTTGAGTTCCGCAAATCGGAACATGTACTTTTAACACGAACACATCGATAAAGATGTTATCGATTTTAGGTCTTGTTTTCCACTGACGACTTACACCCGAGCACGACTGCCGATCGCCAATTGACGTACAACAGTGCACGTCTACTAAATTAAGTTTAAGGGTAGAGGTGCATTACGCTACACGTATCATAGCTTGACTTATTTCAGCATATCGTATCGCTCGTCATACATTCCCAGTGGTATTACTGGAAATGTATGACGAGCGCTATGTTGAAATAATCCAAACCACGAGAATATAACGTGATCTGTCACAGGCTTTATCTAACGGCCAGTCTGGGAATCATTTATTGACTTTCTGTTTTTACTTTACAACCTCTGGCAGAGGAATTTATCGTACAAATAATTTAAAAAAATAAATAAATAGTAATTAAAATTAAATATCTGTGATGTTTTCTTATTATTTAAAATCATTAACGGACATTTAGACAGCCCTGACCTGGTGAACATGATTATTTATCGCGTACCGAATAAACATAATACTAGACTCCACGCTCCTTGTAATGTAGTTGCTTCTCGCACTAATTTTATGTATAATTCTTGTCCTCGGAGATTGCCTTGTGCGGGGAACGAAACTTGCTCTGTCGACAAATTTAACTTTAAGGCGACATACGACTTTAATAACGGGGGTTTGCTCGATGCTCACACGTTAATTATTTCTAATGAACGTATTACTAAAATCTTAAATGCTTTTTGAGGGATCCCTACGGATGCAAGTTATTTATATTTAAAACTAATAAAAACAGAGCCTTGCGAATAATTTTTTTTGTGTAAAACAGTAAAACTTTTTAAAACGTTTTTCAACAATAAAATTACCGATAAGCAACAGATTTTATTTTTCTAGAAACATTTGAGATCTTAGTAATACGTTCATCATAAATAATTAAAATAAACCCTACGGAAAGATCTCTTTTCTAGGACTGCTAGAGCAAAGTTGACCATAGTTCCTCCATCCATTAGGGCCGCGTGCCGAATATGGTTTTTACACGAATTTATTTTTATGTCGTTAAGATTCTCACTTTATTTTAAAGATTTAATAGAGCAAATTCAGCCGCAGGTCTGTCCAAATCACAGGGTCCGGAATTGCATATTTTTGTGCACGGCTGCTTCACTTACGTCGTTAAGATTCTGGTTTTATTTTAGGGTATTAAAAAAATATATATCTGTTACGTATGTAAAAGCGCAATTGGCGTTTAAATAAATAAATAAAGTTAAATAAATGCATGTCGAATTTAAGATATAATATAGTTTATGTTAGCACTTGATACATTGAAGCGATTCCATTAAAATTAATAAATGGAAATTAACTTTCGTTAGAGAGTTTCGAAGGGTCATTAAGCCTCAGTTACATGTCGATTATTTTTCATATTATTGTTTCAGTAAAACGTCGATGTGTAACTTTTTCCTATGAAATTATTATCATTCTAATCATTTTTGTTTCATATTCTGAAGCAATTTTTATTATATTTTTTTCAAAGTTGATAATCATTTCGGATACAATGGGCTTTTTGAAGTATTCAATTGCCCGCGACCCATTATTATCTTTAATTCCATCATTTGTTAAAAAAATTCCATTAGCCATTGTCGCAAGCAACAACAAAACCTCTGTCGACTAGAACTGTCACTCTGACGGCCTCTGACATTGTCAGTCTCGTAAACAAGTTCCTATAAATGGCTATAAGATGAATTCTGGACGGATTATCTTGTTCCAGTTTACGGTCAAGAATAATGGTGTAATAAGCTCTTCAAAAATCTTCTGCATTGGACCAAAGAAAGATTTTTAGTTTCTTACTCTCTAAATTTAATTTGATTTCTAATCACGTACTAGAGAGTCGCCGTTTAATAGAAAAGAAGTTAAGGATTGCAAGTATAGTAATGTATGTAATATGTAACTAATAATACATTTCTCATCTGTTTCCCATTCTGCTAGACCAGTGGTCGGCAAACTTATTGGCCAAAGAGCCAAATATGTACATTAGAAGGATTCAAAAAAATACTCAGAGCCAAATCTGTATTTTTAATTTAGTAAACCTTTACTATAATTTTAGACCTTCATTAAATTACGGGAACACTGAATAAAACTTGATTTCACACTTAATAAAGATTTATTCGTTGATAAACAATAATATGAGAGTAAGGCATCCATAAATTTAAATCATGACAATGACTGACAAACACATAATGCGAGCAATGTCCTTGCATTTCCTTGTAAAGTTATAGTAAGTCAGGTTTGTATGTAGTTGTTTTTAATTTTAGGCATGATTCCAGAGACTATTCTGCGCGGCGACCTGAAGCGGCGCGTGATACCGTCGCTCCGAAGCATACATGTGTGGGGGTCATAGACTAAATTAGATAGTATAATACATCAATGGTGGGGGTCTATTCCCTCGGCGCGATGCGCTTGCCAGGGCCCGTGGATATTTGGGTCAGAGCCGCACTCAAGGAGCCAAAGAGCCGCGTGCGGCTCCGGAGCCGCACTTTGCCGACCACTGTGCTAGACCGTCGCACAATGGGGCGACTTCATGTAACGCGTTGGCTGAAATTCAGAAAATCAAATGTTCTTTACAATGAAGCAAGTATGCTTGTTTTGAAGTTCATTAAGTGTTGCATAATTACCCCGAAGCGTTTTGCCCTAATCGCGATACTGACGGGAAGAGATCAGTTTGAACTTGACCTTTGTGCGGGTGACTGTGTCAGTTTTCGAAAGCGCGTAAATTTCAATACTTTTCAAGTTTATAAAAAGCAAAATCTATCAAGTGTACAGATCCAATTCAATATGGATACGATGTCTTATGGTATGTACTTTAATTATATTATAGTAGTTATTGATATCCTTATACTATATGTCATAAATTTAAATTAAAACAAACACCTATTTGAATGAAATATTTTCTTGTAAATATATTAAACAAAGAGGTATATAGTTTAGAGTTCCACGAGATCCCGTCATATTTTAACTGTTTTTATATAGTTTAGTATCTTAGCTATAAGATTTAATTATAAATAGTTGCAAGTATGCACAATTTTTTTAATTATAGTACTTGAAAGTGAGGACTATCAGTTTTCATAAAAAAACAGTGGTAGTCTAATAATGAATGTGTTTTGTTTTAGATACAATTTCTGACGTGGTTCTTACGAGATTCGAATTATACATGATTATGAAGAATTCTGGCGTTAAGAAATTTGTCGAAAAAGTAAAATTCCTGAAAAAACACCTCTTAGAACTTACTCATTGTCAACTCTTTAATCAAAAATAACTTTTGAATGAAATAGCTGCATTCTGTTCTAAATTGAAAACCAAATGGTTGAAGTGTCACAGAATCCATGACTTCTTTTTATTAAATAATAATTTTTATTAAAAGAATGGCTCGAAAGCCTCCTTATGTTTAAGAATTATAAACCTTTACCAGAAATAGTAAAAACAAAAAGAGGTCGACCCACAATGTCTTTTGATATGTCGTCTGAGCGTACGAAACCTCATAAAACTATACTATTGCGATCTAAAACATCTAGTACTGAGTTTGCTTTTGCTACCCACATGAGTTTTCGGTTGGCAGGTAAAACAGCAGCATCGACTGTAGTCAAAGACGTCACGTTAAGTACGCCGACCAGAGCAAATAAGTAGAGAAAAGCTTTTACCGATAAAACCCAAAACAAAAAGGTATTGAGTGGTGATGAAGCACTCACTTTGATTGTAGATGCCAAACTTAGTCGCTACCAATACAATTTAATAAGAGAAAAGGATAAAGAGGTATTTCCTTCATACAAAATTGTACAAGGAGCTAAGAAAAAATGTTACCCATTAAGTGAATTCATAACGGTCACAGAATCTTCAGCGGAAGTGAAATTGCAACAATTGCTGGATCACACTGCTGAGCGTTTAATACAAGTTCAGCAGCCGGACAATGAAGACAATTTCAAAAGAAGTACTGAAAATGCTAAAGACACCAGACCCTAATACGACTACCAGGAATGATTCGATAGTTGAATCAAGTAGTGATGACGATAGTATATTGTCACAAGATGATGAAGACGATTTATTATGTGTATAACAGTCAATAAATAGCACGAGAAATAAAGTGAGCATTTTGACTGAGTTAATTTATCTTATATAATTCATTTTTTTTTATTTTTGTACTAAGTATGCGTGACTTTTCGAACATTTTTTTTCACTTATTTTTATCAAAATGTCTATACGGAACTAAAAAACGAAAAAGATTTGATGTCATTGCAACCACTGATTTGATGCCAACTTTCGGGGTCATCGGCCCCATTGTGCGTCGGTTCACGAAAATGAAGTAGTGATAAGCGACCGAAACGTAAATAGGTTTTGACAACATCGTTTTACAAACCCAAGAGACTTATATAATATACGCTTATTTTGGTTGTGCCTGTCTAAAAATTACTATAATTCCAAAATTACTATAATTCACTGTCCAGTTCAGTGAATAATAGTAATTTTGCTTTGAATAAATTCAAGAAGCTTCATTATCAAAATTGGAAGGGTTTGTTTGGAACATCCAGACAACCGAAAAAGTATAATATAATATTTTTAACAGAAAATTATTTTAATTACTTTTAGACTACTATTTTTAGACACGAAGCGAAAAAATTAGTTGCACTTTTTTACCTACAATTAGTCCAATTTATCGTTCCAACTAAAATATTACAAATAATAAATACTTGCCATAATATTATTGCATTTCTTGCATGTAGATATGTAATATTGCCGACGGTTTCCAAAAGTATATAATGCATATTATTTAATGCACGCGGTGCGTTAAGCAGTTCCTCAAAAATTCTCGTCATGCTTATCTCAAAAGTTCACGTTACGTAACGGTTAACATTGTGGGGAAAGAACCCAATATACAGGGTACTGGTATGTGGTGTGTTTACAGTCATGGCGGTTAGTCCAGAGATGTAGACGGTATGTGTCGCTGGATGCATCATCACTTTCTACCGGTCGACCGCGCTCTCTCAGCGTGACCTACATCCGACATTACTACTTCAGTAAGTACTACCAGCCTGTCCCATTCTTTGCCCAGCCCACACATCTTATTCCTTGAGCCCAACGTCCGCTGCCTGCTTGCAAGTAAAGGGTAAGCGTACTCAATTCTTCAAACTGTCTTAGAAAGTCCCCGATGAATACAGGTTTTGAACTATCGACTAGTATGCTATGAGATTATTTCTATGCGACGCGACTAAGCATTGATTGAAACGGCATTGCAGTATCCATTCTAGGGAATAGCATTCCCATTTGCTTAACCATTATTACATTTACCGTAATTACCACATATACTCATTTACCATTGTCGAGAAACTAAGAAATTTAATAAGATAAGTGGCTGGACAACAAATTACACCCCTGATATCTATCCCAATCCCCCCCTGCATACACTAAATTACAAAAAATAATCAGTCATGAATCCGTTCCATGTCGATGAACTGAAAAAAAAAAAATTTTCCGCAATAACAAAGGCCTTTGTTTAAAAACATTTGTATTATAAAAAATCCCGAGTGACGTCAGGACGGGCAGCTGGCGACATTTTTTTAGCTACCAAAATTTATTTAATCTGCTTTAAATCGCTAAAAAATTAACCGTAGCTGTAGCAATAATTTCCCATCCCTTAGTAAGTAGGTACCTACCTACGTCAAAAGTATATTGATATTTTGTGAAAACTTAATCAAACAAAGTGTATTTAAAATGAAAATTATCATTTTATTAAATTTTTGGCTTCCTCCGTGGTCGAGGGGTAAGGTTCTCGAATAGCAATCCGAGGGTCGCGAAGTTAAATCCCGGCGTGCGCAAGTAAATTTTATTTGATGAATTAATAAAATAGTAGATAGTATACTTGCGGTATGTTCCATAATGGAAGATATTCTCAGTATCGCCCTGGTGTAAGAGCACCATTCAGAATTTAAATGTTGCTTGAAATAGCTTTAGCCGTGTTTGGTGACCAGTTGTGAATATACAGGTACTCCCCCACCTTCCTAATAATAATAATAATAATATTTGGATGATTTTCGAAGCGGAGTTTTTGTGCAAAATTACTTCAAGGGGGCTAAGATACCCCAATTGGTTAAATTAAAAAAAAATAATCAAAAGTTAAAACGATCGTTCGAAAGTTAAAAAAAAAAACAAAATGGTCTTCGATAACGATCTACAATTGTGATAAGAGTTCGAATTTCTTTCAAAATATTCCAATCTTAATGATAAGCATTGCAGTTATTTTAATGTTTCAGTACTGATGTATGTTGAAAGGCTGGAGCATGGAGATTTCGACTTGACTCAAAATATAAGCGATTAGTCATTGGACAATTAATCGTATTTACCTTGCTCATTTAGCTGTGAAGATTATTGATTATACATCGAGCAAATACTGATGTACTATCAGGTAGCGAGAGAAGAAAACTGGCGTTGATGGGACGGAAAAACTATCAAAAGAGAAAGCGTTGACATTTTTATTGCTGAGAATAAATTTCTACTAACAACATGCGTCAGATTAATGTTTTTGAAGGCACTTTTTTAAAATTTTAAATCTTAAAAAAAAACTTACCGATGTACATAGTTGATGCTATTTGTACTAGTGATGGGCATAATCTCGTTGCGAATGTTTTGTTGTTATAAGAATCATACATTCGTTCGTATGTAAAAGAGTGAACAAATTTTCGTCACCGTTAATTGATGTCTATGTATGTGTTCACTCGAAACGCCATTCGAATATTAAAACGTCTACTAATCGGGTAGTTCGATTATATTATTATCTAAGTATGCAGCGAATGATGGCCGAACACAGTACCTACTCATACAAATTGCTAGCATATGGCATGTTTCAAAAAATTTAATTCCACTCCAGGAAAGAAAATTGCTATGAACTTTAAAAAATATTATATCAATTTTAATCAAGGAGGTTACATTTTTTATAGTAAAAAGAACGAACTGAAAAACTTTTTAAATAATTGTAAAAGACGAATGTTAAAATTCGATGAAAGTGCAAGAACAGTAAACTTGTTGTCCCTTTCGGGCTAATATGTAAAAACAAGTAGGTTAATACAAGAAAAAAAAATTGGTTTCTCATTGAATTTTCGAAAGGACAACATAAGCAATACACACAATCAATATTTGTGTTGTTCGAGTCAAATACACATTTGTGACCTGTACCTCTAACCACGCCATTTTGATAAGGTGTTCATTGATTAATATCAATATCAATATCAATATCAATCAATACATTGATGAATATGTACGAGTGTTTTGTGAATATAAAAATTCAAAATTTTTTGAACAAGAGTCTCAACTGCTTCCTACTGTCCAAAACTAGTGGGAGTGGTGAAGGTGGAGTGAAGGAGATGGAGAGAAGGAAGGTTGCAATTTCAAGCAACGTTTCGATTCTCTGTATAGATATATTACGTGGACATGCTTCAGTGTTTCGAACCTACAACATTCTTATTATTGAATGTAGTGTTGTTTGCAGATTGTAAATTAATAACGTTGCATGTTGATATTCATAATAATTGCCGGAAAATCAAGATTGTCTTATTTTATCGGACCATCTTTGAAATTAAATTTATTATTAGTTTCATTGCAATAATTCTCCGAATCCGGTCATTATTTTTTACCATTTGCTGATGTTATTTACATATTTTAAATAATTTGGCATTTTGGTGATCAATAAAAATTGCCGGAAAATCAAGTACATAAAATGCTATGTTACTACATATTTTATTAAATCAAGTAAATAATTTAGTTAGCGATGTTTTTAATGTTTATGTATTATAATCTATCTCGGGGATGGGCTCTCTCTTACGTCGGTAAGTAGGTTTTTACCTATTGCGTTTTTTATTAAATTTTGTAACTTCATTTTTTACAATTAATATACAATAAAATATTATAATAACACCTTTGTTTAATAAAGAACTTCAAAAAGATTTTTTTTTAATTAACATTAATAATATATACCAAAACCCTGATTTTATAATGAAGATAAAACTTTAAAATTGAGTTTACTCCAAAACGTGTTTTACCACTTTTGGCACTAACCCACGATATGCTTTATTACGAGATATCTTTATTAAAACAAGTACACAATATGATATGTTACCAAATATCTTTATTAAATCAAGTACATAATGCACTATATTACTAGATACCTTTTTTAAATCAAGTACATAATGCGCTTTATTCCCTGGTACCTTTATTATCAAGTTCATAATATGCTATGTTAGCAGATACCGTTATTAAAACAAGTAAACATAATGCTATGTTACTAAATACCTTTAATAAATCAAGTACATAATGCGCTATGTTACTAGATATCTTTCTTAAATCGAGTACGTAATATGCTACGTTACCAGAAACTTTTATTAATTTTATTGATAAAACTGAGAAAATTAATTATTTGTTTAATTGTTATAAATGGTAACTATTTTTAAAGATGGTTTTCTTTTTTAAAAACTATCTCAAGACTTTGGGGTAGGAGTAAAAAATTAGACTTATAATAGTGGTGTTATTACGTGGCGCGCATGTTCGGAATAGTGAAAAACTTAAGACGAGACAATACACTAAAATAAACCCAGAATCTTAACGACGTAAGTGAAGCAGCCGTGCACAAAAATAGGCGATGCGTGGCCCTGTGTATTGGACAGACCCGCGGTTGAATTTGCCCCATCAAATCTATAAAATAATGTGGGAATCTTAACGACTTAACAGATGAACTCGTGTAATAACAATATGCGGCGCTCGGCCCGGCCTAATGGATGGACCTACGGTTGACTTTGCCCTAGCAGGCCTAGAAAAAACGTACTTTCCGTGGGGTTTATTTTGATTATTCTTGATGAACTCATTACTAAAATATCAAATTTTTCGAGAGGGATCCCTCGGGAAGTTAGTAATTCATTGTCTCGAATAAAATCTGATACTAATTTTATAGTTCGAAAACCTTTTATAAATTTTTCAAATCATTTTACATAAAATATGTTAAGGTAAGGTCCTGTTTTTATTTAAATAACTTGCTTCTGTAGGGATCCCTCCAGAAACATTTGAGATTTTGGTAATATGTTTATCAGAAATAAATCGTCGAGCAAACCCCCGTTTTTAGAGTGTTATGTCGCCTTATTATCACGGCGTATGTATGATTAAAAAGACCTTAAACCAAGTTCAGGGCCGGTTAACCGTTTACTCTATGAACCGACGAATCTAATAATTTAGACGGTAGGTCTGTACAAAAAATGTATTTTAATTATCCAATAATGATGAAACATAACTAATTTCCGTTGTTTGCTTACATAAGACTTATCCAGTGAAATCTAGTTCAATGAACTCAAATTTGATTTAAATTTTACAGTTATTTTCAAAATTTTAACTGATTCCGTAAAATTTAATTTTAATGTCTTTTTTAAATTCGAATTATAATGTCCTGTGATTTTTTGTGTCCGTCTGCGCCAGTTTATAGTAAAAACTAAACCACAACTAAACTATACAAGAGTGGAATGTACTATTACCGTGATATAGCCGTGTTTAATAAACATATCCGAAGAGGTACTTCTCTTACCAATCTCGTTTTGCCCTCACCTACCCCTAATAAACTAATAAAAGTTCAAAAACTTTTTGCTGTAATTATTTCAATTTTTTATAGGGTTGTGTTCCGCATGGTAAAAATACATTAGCAATATTATTATGATGAAATCTAGGTCATAGAAGCTCTATTCAATAACAAAATGGTAAATTTATGTGCTAACATAAAACACATATGTTACATCTGCTATCAGATGGCATATGTCTTATTTGCCTGTGTGACTCGAACCGTGGATGAAATAATGACATACGCATGATATAGAATAGTCAATGTTTGACGTAAATGATCGGTGTTACATATTCTCGTCATGATAATATTGTATGAAAAGTGAAGCAATCGTTGTACTACAATTTTTAAATTGTGTAAAAATTCTTATTTTCTAATGAAAATCTATCTACATAAATATAAGGCAATGTTCGTATGTTTTTGCCATGTAGGCTCAAAAACTACTCGGCCGATTTTGCTGGAAATTACAAAGTTTGTTCTTATTAGCGCCAGGAGTATTTAGAGAGTTAAGTTTGAAAGGTAGAAGAAGTCGGGAACGCACGATAATACTTAAGACCCCGTAAGCTTTTAAAGATGGTTTGAAAGGTAAATATGTAAATACGAATGTTAGAGGGAGCGCGCTTATATAAAAAAAGATAATTATTAAGCGGCAATGAAGAAAATATTTAATAAAATACGACTCGTTTGAAATAGAGCAAAAGTCTCTCAAAAAATACTTTAGTTGCATTTAAAGACACACTGTGAATTATTTCACGCCTATAACATATTAAAGAAGAGAAAAAACGTGTTTTTAATAATTTTCGCAGCTTTCTTTGCGATTTTCTCCATCGAAGGAATTTCATATAGTCAACGTTTTGGCATAACTGATGTATAGATATTATCTTCAAAAATAACTTTTTTTTGGAACTTAAAAACTTAAAGAATTTTATTTATTTTATTACATACTAAAAATACAAATACAGAATAGCGAATCTTTAACTGTCCAACTAGGAAGGTTTCCCGTTTCAGGACAATCAAATTGATAGGTTATATTCAAGTGAAGTAGGTAATGTAACACAAATACGTAACAATAAATTGAATCATTGGAGAAATTACTTTTTTCATGAAATTAAATACATAACATTGTGGAAATTATGAGAAATACCAGAGATTTGTTATAAATCTGTAGAAATTGGGGAGTTGACGCATTAGCTCTGCACTGAAATGAGATGCGGAGTCAAATTAATGTCGAAATTATGTAGTTTTGTTTACAGGTAACATTGTGGTATAAAGTAGTGAGTGGTGAAAGAAGTCGGAGCCGCCTGAGGAAGATTGCCAGGTCCGCTAGTATAAAATAAATAAGATATCAGTTTTACAGTATTTTGATAACTTTGTAGGCGGCAGCAAGATGAACGCAATAAGTCGTGTAATTTTGTTATTCGGTTGCCAATTTTTTTTATTTGAATTAAGTCAAACCAAATTGTTTTTTTCTTCATGAAATTTGCGCAGATCCGTTAAAAATCACGGGTTAAATTATAATAAATTGTAGACGTGACTTTTGGGTGAACTTGAGTGCTAATATTACAAAAATGGCATTATTGATGTTGTTATAGCCGAAAACCATTTTTATTTTTTTTTTTGAATATTTGGTTTTTATATGAAGATTTTCAGGAAATCCGTGCGGTGCACGGCCATCTGAAATTTCGTGAAAATCTTCATAAAAAAAAATAAATTTGAAAAAAAAGGAATAAAAAATTGTTTTGGACTAAACAACATCGATTATGTCGAATTTTTCACACTTGACACTCTATCACACTGAAAAGTCACGAGCCGCCCTTGATTGTGGGATTTGTGAAACTGAAAGTATTTATAAAAAATATTGCGTAAAATATATATATTCGTTGCCTTTCAAGAGAACAAATAATTTACCGTTGGAATGTTAGTTCATTTGAAAAATTATGACATTATAAAAATAGGTACTAATGGAACAAAAATGTAGCACCGCTTATGAAAAGGATAGACATTCAAAAGAATATGTGTGTATGAATGAAAATGCTATAATAACGACTAGCTAAAATATGTCAACTGAACCTAGTTCAGTGATGTGAAGTCATATAAATTCTAAAGCATCTTTCCTGCTCTTAAACAAAACAAATACCAATTTCGAATAAAGAATCATAAATTAATAAAAATATGGTGGTACCTACTTTATCGCTTGTCTGACTTATGATTTATATACACATTATCCGTTCTAATTTTGAAAATTAAAGTTCATTGAACTTAAATAAAATTACGCACTATGCAGGGATATTTTACATTATCCCTGCAACAACAACTGTAATGCGAAGAAATATTAGAATAATATAAGAGTACCTACAAAATATTATTATCAAGAATTTGATATCATTGATTTCATTTTTATTTATAATTGTTAGGTATTGTGTCAAAAACATTTAATATATATATTTTTTTAATAGTAGAAATATTCAGATTAAAAATAATTGTTTCAATTAAATCTAATCTCTGGGGATTTATTTTGCCCAGTGACTACTAGGCAGACTGCAAAGTTATCCGTGTCAAGCTGTATATTATCTTCAGTGACAGTCCTCAGTTTTTTTAATGAACACAAAGTAAATAATATAATTAAAAACGAATTCAAGATTTTATAGAAAGTTTAATTTAATGTTTGTTCGGTGTGACGTTGGAATACGCGATCGGACGTTCAATAAAAGAATGTCATACAATATAAGAAATTGCACTTCAGTTAACACCAGAAGTGAAAGCAGAAGTGATGAATTTAGTGCACACAATATTATTAATTAGGAGTGCTTCACTAAAAAGCTCAGCAAACAGATTTGACGATGGGAGAGTATGTGCTTAACTAATAATAATTGTGACAGATTCACACATTTCCTTTTGTTCAGGAAACTACGTACCTACTCTCTTTTGCAAAGCTACCGGTTACGCTCAGATGTTTTCATATCTTGTTACATTTCAAATCACATGGCATTCGCTATTGAAATTCTCTCAAATGTTAATTAATCCAATTTATATATTTTTATCACATACGACATCTTACAAACCCACTGATTTGATTATAATATTGCAAGGGCAACATTTTCACATAAAAAAAAATATATACCAGTTTTTATCTTATTTGGGATGTTATATTCTTGAATAGGTACATAACGTTTCAGATGTAGTCCCCACTGAAATCTCTTTGACAAATTGAAATATTTGTATAAATCTTTTAATTAAATAAACCGTTTTTTTATTGAACCTCAAGTACCCATTCATAGCTGCCTTACTTACGTTTTAAATTCACTATTTACGTACACTTATTTTGCTAAACGTTCACCGTCTGTAACTTTAAAAGGCCTTAAATGTAAAAACTTGGAAAGACCTTGGATTTCTGAAAATCTTGATTGAAATGTTACACAATTTAGTCTTTCAATTGAACAAAATCACAACAAGACACACGCAATGTGCAAATAGTACGCCACTCGGATTGGAAATAAAGAGAAAATCGCGCAGGCTGTTGGCGAGACCGAGTCTATTCTGTTACTGGTAGAATTGCTGTCAGTGGAATCGTGACGGGAAAATATCGAAACAGAAGAAGAGACTTGAACGGCCAGTGGAGGTAGTATAACGAGCACGTTTTCATAAAGACAGTATTCGTTTAATTTTAATATCCAACACGCTTCAAACCAGAAAGGTGCCTTCAAGCAGGTGCCGCGTTACTGAAGTTGTGTCTCAGTGGCGGGCGGAGGGAATTGCTCTGGCCCAAGCCCAAAGAGATGTTGTTCCAGTATCCGTGAATGGTATATCTATGAGTCCAGTATTCCACTCCATGTCCAATCCCGTCCACTCCTATTGGGAAGGTCCTCGTTGGTTGACGTGACCGGTGGGCTGCGGGGTACCGCCTCGGCTTCCAGAGAAATGCTTTCCAACTGTGGCAACTGTCCGCCCAACCACTAGTACGAATGCTGTACATTCTGCGGCGTTAAGTCATTGTGCCTAATCCATAACATCAGCGCGCTTCGTGCCTCGCGCATGTGAATAGTGTCGCCTCAGCAATCAGCGGATACGCGACAATCACGCTCCGGTGCCCCTCATTCTTATTACAACCTTATACGACTTACATTTTTTAAACTTTCAATTTTCAAGTTGACACTTATATTATAATTGTAGGATTTGTGAGCGTAAAAATATATATATAACACTTAAAATATATATTTACTATAAAAAAAATAAATATATATATATATATATTTTTTTTTTTTTATAGTAAATATTTACTATTATATATAAATATATACAAAGGAAATATATATATATATATTTTTTTTTTATAGTAAATATTTTTACGCTCACAAAAAAAAAATATATATATATATATTTTTTTTATAGTAAATATTTACTAAAAATATATATATATATATATATATATATATATATATATTTTTTTTTTTTTTTTATAGTAATAATTACTATAAAAAAAAAATATATATGTATATATTTTTTTTTTTTTGTGAGCGTAAAAATATTTATTATAAAAAATATATATATATATATTTCCTTTGTTCAAATTTTTAACAGATGTTGTAATTTTTCAAATGCGAGGCTAATATATATATTGCAAAATTACAACATCTGTTAAAAATTTGAACAAAAGAAATAAAAATTTAAAATGTAAAATGATTAATTATACAAATAAGGATAGTACCTACTGGATCGCTGCACAGTGGACCGTCAGGACAAGACAGCTTGATTAAATTATTTTATTGTCTTTTATATCATAAGTGTGTATGTTTAATTGTCATAATTAAAAAGCAGTTACGCTAGTTTTTCAATGATTATATATAGCGTTATTTATGATTTTTGAGGGTGTTGAAATTTCAGTTTTTCGTAGAAAACACTTTCTGAGTGCATTTTGAATAGGGAATTATTGTAATTGTGTAATTGAAATGATTATTATCATCTAGATCAGGGGTGGGGAACCTTTCGGGGACATTTGGATTTTTGTAGTATCACCCGTGGGCTGCACCAAAATTTTTGCTGGCGGAGGGAGGGGGTTGTCGGATATATATTATCCGCAACTGAATAAAGATATTAATCCGCTACTAGAATTTTAACACATCGAAGACGAAACTGGTTTAAACTTAAATGGTTGACTGGTTTTATATAAATATTTTAATTATTATGTCCTGTTTTTATTAATCTCATATATAAATAACTTACATCTGTGGGGATCCTTTGAGGGAAACATTTGAGATTTTAGTAATACGTTCATCAAAAATAACTAAAATGTGAACGTTGAGTAAACACCCGTTATTAAAGTCTCATGTCGCCTTAAACCTACACCCAGCACATGAAAGTGGTTTAATTTTCTTTTTTTTCTTCTTTTCTATTTTTCTTCTTATTGTTGGATTTTATAACTGCACTTCGAACACGATAATGTTTTCCTCCAAAATGCGTCAGCAGTTGAATCCACAAATTGAATTTTATCGTTATATACTGAACACAATACTGGTTTTAACTTAAAGGTTATTCCTCGATCGATTCCCCAACTTTAATTAAAACTACACCCATAACACGAAAATGCATTCTTTCGATTTTTGTACCACATAGTATGCAACTAGAATTTTATAACTGCACTTCAAACACGAGAATGGTTTCAGGGCCGCACCCGGCGGTGCTCGGGGTTATGATCAGGGCAGTTTTAATATTTTCCGATTTTTATTATTGACACACATAATCTAAAATAACACTAAGGGCGGCTTGCACCATAAGTTAAATTTGATTTAAATATAATTTTAAACACATTATTTGATTTAAGTCGACTTGGCGTCTTGCACCACAAAATTTAAGTCGTTAAATGCGTTTAAAGAACTGTCAAAGTTAAATACCCAAAAGCGGCCGTTTAACCGAGTTAAACGTGTTTAGCCCCACTCTAAGCAGTACTGTCAAATTTTTTTTAGGTTTTCTGTTCGTTTTCTGATTGTGGTTAAAATCTATCTCATTTTAATTTGTATTCACAACGAACATTTGGGATTTGTATTCTGACGATCATGAAGAAATTATATTGTAGAAATTATAAATAAATTATAATATGGTCAGAGAAGTAAACACAAGAACAAATTTATTTGAAACACTCAGTGCCAAGAAGTTTCAAAGAAGATTTCGTCTCAGAAAAGAAATGACATCATTATTAGTGCAAGAAATTGAACCTCAGTTAAAATTCAACACCAATAAAAACATCAGCGAGGTGCTCGTCACCTGGAGCTTACACTCCTTATCGAGGAGTACTTTGCAAGGTTGTAAACTTCTAATCATACCTACAGTATTCTTATAATACTTTAAAACAATATAATATTTAAAAGAAATAAAAAAAAAAAAAAACAAAATTACTCGGATAATTGTTTTATTTTTAATTCCAACAACAGAAGCTCTTTTTGTCTTATTTCATCATTATGTCTATTTGCTTTAACTTTTTCTTCATAAAATAAATGAAAACAATATTAAATCACACACACGGAGATTCGAACTTTGACAGTTGAAGAACTCTCTTGTCTTTTTCCGTTCGAATACAAAAAAAATCTAATTTTATTGCCTTTTGTAGGTTAAAACTATATTTTTTGTCCTCTTTGAGTGCCTTTATTGCTGACCAAGTCCAGTAAGTGTTATTTTATATTAATATACATTCCTTTTTGCCCCAATGGCCTTTGCCATGGGGAAGAAACCACCAGATCCCGTCCCCCCTGATCCTGACCCTGTTAATTTTGAACATGACATTGCTAGCGAGGTTGAA
Source organism: Hesperophylax magnus (assembly GCA_026573805.1). Lineage (NCBI taxonomy): Eukaryota > Metazoa > Arthropoda > Insecta > Trichoptera > Limnephilidae > Hesperophylax > Hesperophylax magnus. Next base: position 13,423,436 of record JAIUSX010000002.1, read on the forward strand.
ATAATGACTGATTCCTCTACTCCCAAAAAAAGAAAAGTCAGCGTCCTTCCGAAAAAGGAATCTTCTCAGGTTACAGTTCCTGTAGAGACTGTCGCTCCTCCACTCGCTTCACTGTACCCGACTTCAGCAAAAGCCCCCTTCATCGTGTATGTGCAAAACAACACACAAGGCCACTCACTGCATCCCCTTGATTTTGGTAAATTTATAGGAAAAAAACCACTTGGCATTTCCCCAGGTGGTATCAGATCGGAGGGAAGATTCCGCATTTGTGTAGAGTTCACAACTGCACTCAATGCCAATAAATTTATAAATTCCATTGACTTCCTCTCTGCCAAAAAATACAAGGCTTACATCCCTTCATTCAACATCTCGCGCATGGGTCTAGTGAGAGGTATCCCCGCAGACCTATCCGATGAAGAACTCATCACGGAACTTATTATCCCAGCATCTTCGGGGAAAGTTTTAAAGACTAGGCGGTTGAATTATAAAGATAGGACTTCCGATTCTATAGTTTGGAAACCCTCCCAAACTGTAGTTCTTACATTTGAAGGCCAATCTCTTCCCTCTCATGTGTACCTTTTTCACAACTCTCTCCCAGTGGAAATTTATTCATACCCGACAATTCAGTGCTTTAACTGTTGTCGGTTCGGCCATTCCAAGCAATCATGTCGTTCTTCTCCTCGCTGCTTTAAATGTGCAGAAAGTCATTTAGCAGAACAATGCCCCTCCCCTTCCAATCCCCCTACTTGCATCAACTGCTCAGGCTCTCACACAGCCATAAATCCATCCTGCCCCGAACTTTCACGCCAAAAAAACATTAAAAGTTATATGGCTTCCAATAGCGTATCGTACTTCCACGCTTCTAAAACAATAGCTCCCTCTAAAAAATCTTTTGCTGAAGTAGCCTCTCAACCCCAGTTATCTCAAAACATTATTCCTCCAAACTCGTCATACAGGAAGACTGTAATGACAAAATCTGCTTCTCGTCCTCTTAAATCCCCCGGATATGATCATCTTGGCCATAACTCCCAGCTCTTGTTCCCAAATGGTAACATCAGCTCCCCATTTCCACAAAATACCGTCTTTCCTAACAGCAATATTTTCAACTGCAATTCCTTTATCCCTGATTCAAATGGCAATTCTTTAAAAAACATAATTTCTAATGACAATTCTAATATTATTCAAACTCTCATCATGTTACTTATCTCTATAATTAATAACAATAATTCCCTACCGTCCAACGCTGCCTCTTTACTCTCCTCCTTAAATTCTCTTGTTTCCAATGGCTGCCCTGACAGCAGGGATTCTTCAGTGGAATAGTAGAAGCGCCTTCTCCAATAAGGCTGACCTCATCCGCCTTCTACAATTACACACAATTTCTATTGCTGCCATCTCTGAGACTTGGTTTAAACCATCTCAGCTCTTCAAGGTGAGTGGCTACCAATGTCTGCGGGACGACCGCATTGATGGGAAGGGTGGTGCACCCCTTCTAATCAAAAACTCCCTGTCCTTCACCCCTATTTCCATTAAACCCCCAGATTCATCCTTCCAGTTAGTGGCAGCTACTGTCTCTAATATTACGTTTGTATCCCTCTACATTCCCCCTTCTACCCCATTTGACATTTCATTATGGATCCACATGTTTAGAAAAATATCTTCTCCCCTGGTCATTCTGGGTGACTTCAATGCCCACTCCCCTCTCTGGGGTTCTTCATCAACGGATCCCTCAGGAATCAAAATAATTGACCTTATGGACTCCTTGAACATGTGCCTTCTAAATGACGGATCTCCAACAAGGTTAAGTCTGCCTGGGCAGAGCCCTAGTGCGGTGGATATAACTCTTTGTTCCCCAACTATATATCCAATAATTTCCTGGAGAACTTCATCAGACCCCTGCGGCAGTGACCACTATCCAATCATTATAAATCTGGCTCAAGGGTTAAATACTAACCTCTTTAAAAGAAAGCCAAAGAGAAATCTTTTAGAGAATCTGTCCAGGGTCACACCCTTTCCCTGCCTACCCCTTCTTCAGATAACTGCACCTCCACTTACAAATCTTGGTCTGATTCCATTCTAAAATCTGCAGTCAATTCTATTCCCAAATCATCCCCTGTAGGCACGAAGGCTCACCCTCCCCCCTGGTGGGATGAAGAATGCCTTCGAGTGCTGAAGGAGAGGAAAGCGGCCAATAAGACATACTGCCAACAGATGACAATGGAAAATTTCTTAAAAGCCAAGAATGCCCAAGCTGTTGCTAAACGTACATTTCGTTTTAAAAAAAAAAACAGCTGGCGTAATTTCTGCACTAATATATCCCCTGCTACTCCGGCGGGGGAGGTTTGGTCCATGATTCGCAGGTTTAGGTCTTCCTTTTCCCTGCCGAAGTCATCTCACAATTCTGATATTTGGATTTCTGACTTTCTTAACAAAATTGCTCCCCCTTATGTACCTAATCTTGACGAAGTGCCTGTTTTATCTTACTCCCCAAATTCTTCATCTTGGTTAGATGCTCCATTTTCCATAGACGAGTTAAAAAGAGCCACGGAAGACCTAAAAGACTCAGCTCCGGGCAATGACGAAATCTTGAAAATATTCATCCGCCACACTGATGATGATTCCCTTTCCTACTTTCTCTCTCTCATCAATATCTTCCTGGACTCTGGTATTATTCCCCCGGACTGGAAAATTCAAAACATCATTCCCATTTGCAAAAGTACCAAAGATCCAAGTCTAGGCTCAAGTTACAGACCGATTGCTCTCTCTTCAACACTTTGCAAAGTAGCTGAAAGAATGATTAAGAATAGATTAGACTGGTTTGTAGAGAAAAATCATATTCTTCCCCCTTCCCAGTTTGGATTTAGAAAGGGTAAAAGTACCCTTGACAACCTTTCCTCTCTTGTTACAGATGTCAAATTAGCGTTATCTAAAAACGAATATTGTATTGCAGTATTTTTAGACATCTGTGGAGCATACGACAATGTAAATATAACCATTCTTAAAGAAAAGTTACTGGCGATTGGTATTCCTCCTAAATTGGTTCAATTCATTATCAATTTGCTCTCAGAGAACTTTTTTTGTAGATGGATCCGAATCCTCTCCCCACATAAGACAAATATTCAAAAGACTCCCGCAAGGGTCTGTCTTAAGCCCGATACTGTATAATATTTACACATACGATCAGGAAAAATCTATTAATTTCATGTGCAACGTACTCCAATATGCTGACGACTTAACGTTTTACAAAATATCCGCCAATCTTTTCATCGCAGCATCAGCAATTAACAACGCTCTTAGAAAACTCTTGGCGTGGTTAAATATTAATGGTCTTGAACTTTCCCCTGCCAAAAGCAAAGTTGTCATCTTCACTCGTCGACGAAAGCTTCCGGATATTCAGGTAATATTTGGCGATGAAGTGATCCCTATCTCGAAGGAAGTTAAGTTCCTTGGAATGTTTTTGGACTCCAAGCTTACTTGGAACTCTCATATAAATCACGTTGTTACAAAATGTGAAAGCAACATCCATCCTCTTAGATTTCTAGCCGGAGTGTGGTGGGGATCCCACCCAGCTTCTTTAAAACTTCTATACAATGCCCTCATCCGAAGCCATCTCGATTACGGATCTTGTCTGTTTGATCCAATGTCCACGTCAAATTCTCATAAATTAGATAAAATCCAGTCAAAGTCACTTCGCCTTGTCTTAGGAGCCATGAAATCTTCTCCAATCAACGCAATGCAAGTGGAATGTTGCGAACCTCCCTTACATATAAGAAGGCGATGCCTGGCAGAAAAATATGTTTACAAAATATGTTCAATAACATCCCATCCCTTGATTCCTATACTTCAATCGTTAAAGTATGAGGTTAATTCAAATCACTTTTGGAAAAATCATACCCCTCCACTTTTTTATGATTGCTACAACTCTTTCCTGGATTTATCTAGAAACACCTATCTCAATGAATCTCTTCCCTTATACTCATACCCCTATGAAAGCCTTACTTTCTATCCGAAGGTCCATCAATTTATCGGAATAAGTAAAAAAAACATTAAAAACTCAACTCAATTAAATAATGCAGAATTTAACACAATTATTGAAAACAACTGGCCAAATTACATAAAATTTTTCACAGATGGCTCCAAACTCAGTCAGGACTCCCATTGCGGGGCCAGTGTCTATGTTCCTCACAGAAAATTGTGTTTCCCACACAAACTTCCCAAAGAATGCTCCATTTTCTCTGCTGAATGCATAGCTATCATAGAAGCTCTTCAACTCGTCAAATCATTAAATATTAAAAACGCACTCATCCTTTCAGACTCGCTTAGCTCACTACAAAAAATAAGCGCATCCCCACTCAATTCCAGTAGCGACTCTCTAATTTGCTCGATCAGGAACCTACTGCATTCCATGTCACTGGTTCATGCATCAGTGGTCTTAGCCTGGATACCGGGACACCTCGGTATTACTGGGAATGACATGGCTGATTATATTGCTAAGGAAGCCACTGCCCATGGTCCGTTAAGTGATATCCCTATTCCGGTTAGAGACCATTTCCCTATTCTAAAAACTAAGTACCAACTCCAATGGTCTTCTGAATGGAAAAAATCTTCTCTGATAAAAGGTCACCAGTACTCATTAATCCAACCTTCTATTCCTGTTAAGCCCTGGTTTCACAAATACACTACCATGCCTAAAAAATATATTTCTTCCTTAACCCGAATACGGCTGGGTCACACTTGTTGTCTTAGCCATCTTGCCAGGTTTCACATAGTCAGTTCGCCGTACTGTGATTGTGGGTCAGAGGATACTCTGGACCATAATTTTTTTGAGTGTCCTATCAATGACCAATTTCCAAACTTCATGCACGAATTGTTAAAACTTGATATTAAATTGCCTACCAGTATACCCTGCCTTCTTAGTCTAAACACTACTGAAATTTACTATTTATTGGCAAAATTTATTTATAAAAATGGCCTTAATATCTGACCATAATAATAAATATAAACCAAATTTCTTTCACTTTCATTTGTATTCATTTGTTCAGGTTCCTATTTTCATCTTTATTTTCATCTATTTTTACTAATCCCAACTCTGCATATTTTGACTGAGTTAAAACACTATTCTTTATGCATTTGTATATTTTTCTTGATTCTTTTATTGTATTTGTTTATATTCATTTCATAGTACTGTTTTAAAAAAAAATAATTCTTCTAATTTTGGAAAAATCTGTTCTTTTAAATAACAAAAATGCCCACTACTATTGTGCACAGGTTCCTATTTTTATAATTTTGTAATTACCTATTATTACCAGCTCTGTATTGTTTTTGTTAAGTTATGTTTATGTTACACCCATGTTATGTTTATTATATGTTATGTTCATATTATGTTATGATATGTTTATGTTATGTTCATGTTATGTTATGTTATGTTATGTTATGTTATGTTATGTTATGTTATGTTATGTTATGTTATGTTATGTTATGTTATGTTATGTTATGTTATGTTATGTTATGTTATGTTATGTTATGTTTATGTTATGTTATGTTATGTTATGTTATGTTATGTTATGTTATGTTATGTTATGTTATGTTATGTTATGTTATGTTATGTTATGTTATGTTATGTTATGTTATGTTATGTTATGTTATGTTATGTTATGTTATGTTATGTTATGTTATGTTATGTTATGTTATGTTATGTTATGTTATGTTATGTTATGTTATGTTATGTTATGTTATGTTATGTTATGTTATGTTATGTTATGTTATGTTATGTTATGTTATGTTATGTTATGTTATGTTATGTTATGTTATGTTATGTTATGTTATGTTATGTTATGTTATGTTATGTTATGTTATGTTATGTTATGTTATGTTATGTTATGTTATGTTATGTTATGTTATGTTATGTTATGTTATGTTATGTTATGTTATGTTATGTTATGTTATGTTATGTTATGTTATGTTATGTTATGTTATGTTATGTTATGTTATGTTATGTTATGTTATGTTATGTTATGTTATGTTATGTTATGTTATGTTATGTTATGTTATGTTATGTTATGTTATGTTATGTTATGTTATGTTATGTTATGTTATGTTATGTTATGTTATGTTATGTTATGTTATGTTATGTTATGTTATGTTATGTTATGTTATGTTATGTTATGTTATGTTATATTATGTTATGTTATGTTTATGTTATGTTTATGTTATGTTATGTTTGGTTTATTTATGTTATGTTATGTTATGTCATGTTGTGTAATCAATTTTATCCTGTAATTTGTTGTATTTATTAATAAGAAAAATGTTGTATTGTATGGCCAAGATCACTCTTAATGGGTGAAAGCCAATATAAAGAATAAAAAATAAAAAAAAAATCACACACACAATCACAAAATATTTTGACACTTCAAGTAAAATGAAACATCGTAGCTGTTTTATTTACGCGTTAATGGCGGTAAACAAGCGGTAACTGTTTTACCGACGCGTTAATGACGTTTAACTAAAATCGCCACCGAACTGCGTGGTGCAGGACGCCACTAAACGCATTTAAGTTAAATGTATTTAGGGTCTTAAATGCGTTTAGTTAAATAAAATTTAAGATAAAATTTGCGATAGTTGGTGCAAGCCGCCCTAAATATATACCAAACACTTCAAATGTTTGCTATAAACTATAACATCCCCAACTGGAATAAGTGACGAGAGCGAGGAGAGTGGAAAATCAGTTAGTCTGACAAATACACGGAAAAGCGCCGAAGTCGAAATTTTTTCCATGGTTTCCCCTTAGGGTAGATATTTCGTGTGGGTGAGGGGAGTGGAGTATAAATTGTTATTTAATTACTGAAGACAATATTAGCGATTCCCGAACCCAAATCTGAAACAAAAAATCAGGAAAAGATACGTTCACATCTAAGACTTAACCTAGGACTAGAACCCAGGACTCTTGCCTTGCCGGGGCACCGCTCTACAACTGAGCCAATGGGACCCTATCTCCTTCGCTTATATTTAACTGTATCATACTTTGAATAAGAACTACCAACATTGTCTTCATTTTTCTCACCGCACATTTTTATTGGCAACTATCTTTATGTATATGATCGCAAGATCATACATAAATTGTTATATTCACAAACACATGGAAAAAGCGCGGCAGGCATTTTTTTTATATGGTCTTCCCAATTGGGGTAGGCCATGTGGTGTGGGCGAAGGAAGTGGAAAATGAAGTATTACATTCACAAATATACGGAAAAGGCGAAGCTGGTGAAATTTTTCTAGGTCGAAGCGCAAACCAATCAAGTCTTTCGATTTTTAGTTTTCGGAGTGTCACACTGAACGAAATGTTTGGGTACTATTTACTAAATTTTCAGTAATTATCTACTAAACAGTTTAGTTGCTGTGGTGACTGCCGAACTTTTAGCTACTGTTTGCTAAACAGCAGTTTATTTATGACAGCTTAACGATTCAGATATTCTAGCTAAACAAATCGGTTGAGACAGCTTTCTGTGTTTAGTTGTGTTACCTAAACTGTATTTATGACAGCTTAACGATTCAGATATTCTAGCTAAACTAATCGGTTGAGACAGCTTTGTGTTTAGTTGTGTTACCTAAACTGTATTTATGACAGCTTAACGATTCAGATATTCTAGCTAAACTAATCGGTTGAGACAGCTTTCTAACTTTCTGTGTTTAGTTGTGTTACCTAAACTGTATTTATGACAGCTTAACGATTCAGATATTCTAGCTAAACTAATCGGTTGAGACAGCTTTCTGTGTTTAATTGTGTTACCTAAACTAAAAATTATATACCTAAACTATTGTGTAGTGTTTGGTTAGAAAACATAACTGTTTAGATGTAGTAACCTTATTATTTAGTTAATATTACAAAATGGTTAGGTTGATTAACTAAACTTCGGTTGGAATAGCCCTACCGATATAGGTGTTTTAGCTCTCTACTGCTAGCTAGCTTTAGGTACTGTAGCTTAACTTTTTGGTTAGATTATATATATTAAATAGGAAGTGCAGCTTTACAGTTTAGCTGAAAACAATACAGGGTGTAAATGTAACCACCATCAACTCGAAGGATTATACCCATAATTCAGAATCATGGGTTAAATACTTTGAGTTGCAGGTAGTTTATTACAACTCTTTTGAGAGATGAAACCTAAATAAATAAATATTATGTTTTGTAAGACTAGAATGTACTTATTAAAAACCTCATTCATATAAAAGTTATTTTGTTAAGAATCGTCTCTCAAAATATTGTTTCTAGCTACCAGAAAGTCTCAAAAAAGAAAACACGTTTGATCATACACACATTTATATTATAATTTTTTATAATAAGTTTTTCTTAAATATAGTAAAAGTTGTTTGTGTCCTGATTTGGTAAACTCTTTTCGGCGCTGCCTGTATGTGTCTAGTAATTTACCTTTAGCAGCATTTTTTTGGGTAGGCCCAAAACACACATATGGGGTGAAATATACAGCTGCGCTTTCTTTATTAAAGACTTTAGTGATTTGTAAAGCAAATTCATAAAATCTCTTGCTTGTAATGGATCTATCTGGATTTCCCTGCAATTCCTTACTTATAATAGTACTGCACAGTCTGGCAGAATTGTCCAACAGACCATCTGACTCACAACTGCATTAAAAGTGCTTGCCCTTCATTGATTGATAGGAGATGATTGCGTCCTAGAAAAAAAAATTGCGATTGCGTCGAAGTCCTAGAAAACAAAATTAAATTGTATATTGATTACATAACTAATAACCACTTCTATAATCATCATAATATTAGTCACAGGCGGCTATTCTACGCTGCCACTACTAAAATACATAGATCAGAATGTATAAAACAATTAACCTAAGTTACTTAGGTATCTGAAACATACTAAAATTATTTAACTTACATTCGAAATTTGCTCTTCAAAAGCTTCTTGCGTTATTCATTGTGATTTGTTTATATTTTCCAACAAGGAAATGTCATTTTCAACGAAGTCATCGTGTTGATAATATATGGGCGTTGTTTGATTGGAAGTTGAAGGTATATCTTCAATCTGAAACAAAAAGCAGGTATGTACACAAAGGGGAAAGAAGGTGTGAAGGGGTCAAGCTTTGTTTTTATCCCTTTGGAATTGCTTAACCCCCCCGGCAGTCGATTTATTCATTAATTACAGGAATTATTATTTTAAATACTATAATTTTTGTATCAAAATCGCGTCCGGTACAACTATTTCCAAATGGTTAGCCAAAAAAGGCCTAGGTATACAATATATCATCATTACTGCTTTTAAAAACTTACACTTATGACAGGTGGATTAATAACATCCTTGAGCGCATTAATGTGTTCCGTAAACAGTGCCCGGTGCCCTATAGTCGGAATCAATTCTTTAATATCATCTTCACATATTATCAGGAGTGTTTTCGAGTCTATGGCTTGTTCTGAAATAAAGAAAAAAACGACGAGAAAATACAAAAATTTTCAAAACCTGAAAATAAAAATTTATTTTTCCAAATGAATGAAAATTATTCATTAAAAAATTATATTTATACAACAGCAGATACCGAACACCCTGTATCATGAATCAAGCGGAGATAAAATAGTTTTAATAATGAAATTATTTCATTTATGTGAAGATTTCCAATGTAAACATAAACAATGGGTGGTCACCCTGTTTTTAAAAAAACATATCCCTCCCAAAAAAAATCAATAGAATTCAATGTTCAAAATTTTATGTCCGAATTAATAATTGCAATACACATTTATTAAAATTAAACATAACCTGCTATGATTGACCATCCATCGGTACGATTTCAAAGCTAGTTTGGTTGGTTCTAGTTTCTGGCTAGGGTAAAACTGTAACTTAGAAAATACTGCAGTTTCAAACAACATTCGTTCAATACAAAATAATACTGGCGGAAACGAACAAAGAAATAAAGGCGCCCTTGAGGTGATTTTGCACAAAAACGGCGCTATACAAGTCATCCAATTATTATTATTATTTTTTATATACCACTCTCTGTAACCTGTGTCATGACTCCTGACACAATCTTGGTTGTAGCGTCCACACGCACTCTTCAAACTAGGTAGGTACATAATAAATACAAATCTACTAAATCTATTGCGTACTTGAGTCATAGAATAATGAAGGTGCCAGTTTCTAAATCAAAAAGAATGGATATTATCATAATATATATCATAGTTCCATGATATAAATTCTAAATCAATAAAAAAATGAAAAAAGAAAACTCACCTTTAAATGTTTCTATGTAAGCTTCCAGATTCCAAGAAATTAAATAATCCTCAACGGTTTTGTCGGCCATTATCACTAGGAACTAAGAACAGCGGTTATCATAAAATAAATTCGCAACGAACGTCAATTCACGTATGGTGCGAACTATGGCGAACTGAGAACTGCGCATAAATATGAACTGCGTCCGTCATAAATAAACAGCTGCGTCATCGGACGTCTAGCGACGACGAAAAAATCTACCAAAGTTCGGGAGATTTAACTAAAGTTTTGTTGCACTTTGATCAAGTTTGTGCAAAGCAACTAATTGTTATGTAAAAATACCAAATTTAGATATTCCAACCTAAGTTTAGCTATTTGAACAAAGCATTTAACCAAACTAGATGTTTAGTTAAATTTAGCTAAATACTTTGGGAAGTAACACATAAACTTGAGTTACTAAAGTGAAATAGGTTAAGTAAATTACTTTAGCTTAATTAACCAAACCGATTATTTTGTTTAGGTAAGTAAGCTTTTAGTATGCTATTATTAAAGTTTGGTTGTAATAGCTTAAGCACATTTTACTAAACAACGACGGTATCTGCACATAAAGTAGTTTGAGAAGTAGTAGCTGAAGTTTAGGCGATGGTTACACAACTTCAATTAGCTTAACACTTTAGCTAACTCATTTTTTTCAGTGCAGTATCCTAACAATATTTAGACGAAAATTCTTTAATAATTCTCCGACGTTAGGGCCCTGTGGAAAATTTGATACATCATTCTCCTAGTGTGTCCTCAACGTGAACCATATTTATTTTTTGTTTAAATCCGCTGGAGCTTCCACCTCAAGGTTGAGGCACTAGGCCAGGACCTCTCGGGCCTATAAAATGAAATAAAGTCATAAATGAAATATCATGCGTACGAACTAATTTACTTCATCTGTAACAATAATAACTGAAATATTCAATAATAATGTATCACTATTGCATTAAGACATAAATAGTTCTCAAAAATACGAATACCAACAATAAATTTATTTTAAACATAAAACAAAGGTAATAGGGGCATGTAGAATAATTATAAAATGAAATCACCTTTACAAAACTCATTTCTGAAAACTGATAAAAGTGGTAGGTACTGGGGTGCATTCGGGTGCAAGTCGTCGTACATGAATTATAGTTAACAAAAGGTATTCTATAATTTGAATACAAAATTCAGCCGGAATAAATACGGTAAATGTTTTTTTAAATTATCATGAAAAATACCACTTTCACTTATAAAATTGAATACCTACTTAAATTCAACTATTTAAACTTTAGTAACAAAATTATCCTCAAGTACATACACATTGTAATAATATCCATAACAAAATTTCAATTCACAGCACTGCACATAGAAATATAATATATTCTGTCGATTGAAAAAAACCGAACCAAAAGGCAGTCAGCAATTTCAATTCACAGCACTGCACATAGAAATATAATATATTCTGTCGATTGAAACACTGCCGACTAAAAGGCAGTCAGAAATTGGGATATCTCATTACCCCAACTTTGGTAACTCGCCGTTCCTGCTGGGTTGGGAATAATTTTGTAATACTTTTCAGATTTTATCTAATTCTTATCGATTGGTTTTTTTTTACATTAACCCAACACAGAAGGCCCTGAGGGTCTTTTAAGGAAAGGAAGGAGAGAAGGTTCTGGGAAGGTAAAAAGTATGAGGGTGTGGTTATGGCAGAGGTGTTGAGAGGTGTTGGTTATCCAATAAATGGTTCCCGGGCGGACCCGCCTCCCAAATTGGAATATCGTGTATGACTTTTTTCGAGCTGGCTTATTCTAAACGGATCCCTAGATTCCTTCCCAACTCTCATAACCTTTACCTTCTCAGAACTTCCTCTCCTTCCTTTCCTTGAATAAAGACCCTCTACACAGAATCCCAAAAGATGACATAGGACCTGAGGGAATTTATTTTCCTCGGGGCATCCTGTGTGGGGTTGATGTAAAAAAAATCAATAGAGATATTTATATTTCAATGAAAATAATGATTCATCCCCTTGACTATGATTAAATTCACATTACCACCCAATTGTGAGGAGGTTTAGCGAAGTGTCTTGTGTTTGGTGAAGGTTTATGTTATTTTTTTTTATTAAAATCTTAGTTAGTAATGTTATTATTAATTAATTATTGAAAAAAAGATAATTATCGTGACAGTAATTTTGACGATCAAATTTATTATCAAACTGCCATTAAAAAAAGGTTTGTAAAATGAAGCAGAAAAGACAAAGACTAGAAGATCGCCCCAAATAGTTTTTTTAAAGAAGAACGTGAAAGTGACTCGTAAATTATTAATTTAAGATAATAAGCGACTGTAATGCAACATTAACTATGTTATCAGTGGTGTTTATCCAGTTATATTGAATTCTTTAAAAAATTCTTGATCATATATTAACAAATGCATTTGGGTAGTGTATTTATATCTAGATCAATCAATTTTTAGTGGATCATCAACCTATTTTTTGTTGGTGGGTGTACACACGGAATATGATGTAAATAAATAATTTTGTTCGTGTAAAAACACAATTCTTTCAAGAAAGGCATACAAATACAATATTATATAAGTGATTCAATCCAATATTATATTTGTATTGCTTTCTTGAACGAATTTAGTTTTTATCAAAACTATTTATTCATATTTATATTTCATGTAATTATGACGGTGGCACGGGGCCAGCCCTGCTAAAATTTTGGCGTCCCTTGTCAAAACCAGTAGACGCCTAGCACTGTAATCAATAATATTATAATGATTTGTTTTTGTATTTTTGTGTAGCGTCGTTTTTATGAAAAAAATATTTCAAGGGCCGCCCGGAGCGGACTGCTCCAATTGCGTCGCATAGGGCCGGCCCTGCGTGTGAGATGTGTGGAGATTCACCCAAGGCCGAAATATTTTTACAGGAGTTACTAATTCTAGAAATATACATATCTGACTTACATTAACCGGTGAAAAATCTTGACGACATTTTGGTCTCGGGTGAATTTAATTTTTCAACTCAAAACATAAACAAATCATCAAGTTCTGCCGCGAATACTTTTGCCGCGCGCCTTGCAATTACAAAGATGATGATGATGATATAAGAAAATTATTATGCCGTCAAAGGTCATGAATTATTTATATTATGAGACCTTTGTGGGTACTAAAGTTGCTGACTTTGGCCTGAAAATTATGGCTAATAAAAATGGTATTCTAGTGCATTCATTATTTTCTCCTAGTAGGCATTATTTATAAACCTGTGATCAGTAATCATGTACGAGGATGTCTTTGCGAATTACCTACCTAAATGATTATTATTATAAATCTGTAATAATTTAAAGCTAACAATGATTGTTGAGTTTATTCAAGGCGTATTCATCCGCACGTTCAGATTGGCGCAGTCATGTCAAGTGTATGTACCTACGTAACTTTGCATAATATTTAACTATTATAATTATAGGCCGCTCAAAAGAAGGTATATATATTTGATAAAAAATCTTGGATGTCTCTTAGGGGGTTGTTTTTTTGATATTTATTTAAATATATTATTTTTTGTGAAATGTATATATTTTTGTATCACCAAAAATAGTAATTTTCATGTAATGGTGTCACGAGTAGCAACGTGCATTTAATAATCAGCATTTTTTGCATTTCTGTATTCTCAGTAGACATTCATGTATTTATGTGAACTTTCCGTTAAAAATACATGCAAGATGCCCATTGCATCGCGATTATCAATATACTAGCGCCATCTGTTGTTACGTTTCAGGCACACGGCAATGGGCACAACGCCTGCGATATTACCGGCTGTACGTCATATGTTTTTATTTTAGTTGTAGCTTTTGACGGCAGGGCTGTAAAATAAATATAGAAATGAAAGATGGCCGCGGAAGCCATCGGTGGTTAACTTGTTCTTCAAAAAATGTAGAATTTTGCAGAATGTTCTTGTTATAATATAAATCTAAGCAATACTACAGAATAATTATAAGTGAACTGTTGCGATACCCATGGAATTTGTGTAATTGTTAATACTTTGTATGTTGAAAGTGATCGTTTCGCGAGTTTTACTCAATTTCCACCACAAGAAAAAGAAAACTGAGGTAATGTGCTTCCTGATCTATTTTCCGTATAAAGTTATGTTTATTTTTAACATTTTATATGCACTCATCTGTCACCTCATTTTTTTCCCTATGAGTCCACAGTAACAATGAACAGTGTCTATATTTTTAACCAGTTGGCCACAATACATTGCAAGGAAGAAGGAAGAAATAATTTCCTTACATAACTGAAATACATTTAAGTTTTCATAGAATTATTAGCTTAAATCAACTAATAAAGCACCTGCAATAACAATTTAAAAGCGCATTATATTATTGCTGAGTATTTTCTGGCATCGTTTTAGATTTTTTTGACTATTTTTTGGCTCAAATTCCCACAGCATCGGAACGTCCCGACTTCGCAGATTTTTTTGCGTCTATAAAAGTATGTCGTTTATTTTGAAAATGTTTTTTTTATATCGGCAATGAACACCAATAAAATTCTTCATAATAAATTTCGATAATTCATTGCTCCGTTCAAAAACATATCAATGACCTTTGTAAGCGTGAGCATTTTTAATTCCCAGATTATTTGCAGCCCGATGCTGAGGACACGAATGCTAACCAAGTGAACTTGAACTATTCTTATTTTTGTCTACGAAAATAGTGCGGTTATTGTTATTTTTCAGGGATCACAATCATCGTATTATTTTCCCACTCGAATACGTCAAATAATAATCAGATCCATGACATCAGCATTGGGACGAACGTGAATCATCTCTCGGTCTAAATGCTAAAAGCGTATTTCTCTTGAAAAAATATATTTCCATGTCTTTGGGGAAGGAAGTTAATTCATTCAAAACATCATGAGATTTATCTTCACTCCTTCCCTGTGAAGACCGTACGGATTTGCATTATTTAGTAAATCTACCATATTATGTCTGGCTTCCAATAAATATAGGTTTTAATAGGTAGGACGGTTCGGCGCGATATTTTAAATTATTTTTTACTTATCAGAATCTTACTAGAAAAGTATTGGAATGTAGATTATATTATGTTTCATTTGCGAAATTTTCTTTCTTTCATAGGATGCTCGCTCCTATATTCTAAAGAAATAAGATTCTATTTTCGCAAGTACCTGGTCGCTGGAGGAGTAAGTTCCAACGAAAGCAGCTCATCCTACCAAAGTGTGTACCCGTGATATACCAATAAAATTGTAAATCTATCCCTGCTTGAATAAGCACTGAATACAAGCACACAGGGCGTGCGTGCTTAGTTTCAATTTATGAAGACATTTGTATGAGTCATTGTTTTGGTTTAATCTCCCGTAGGTATTCAAGTCGGGAATATTTAATTACATATGTGTCGCAGCATCTTAATAATATGTACATGCCTACACAATAAGTGCCTGTAAATTTAATGATTTGGTTCCCATTCACCGGTGTTTGGCCGCCAGATTTGATGGTGCGTTCCACCCATCATCAGTAAACTCTACTTACTTCCAAACGCCCAAAATACTGTTATAAAGCTATTAAATTCATAAGCAATTCAATACGTTGTTTAAATTACTACCAAGTTATTAAAATTTTAACCTTTTTAGCGTATTTATTTAAAATATACATAAACGTGCGGATAATAAACATACGTTATATTATTGTAAACAATGTTTAAACGTTATATAGGTTATTCCCCGAGAATTTGATAACGGATATCAAACCAATTAGGTAGGTTTGTTATCTTTGAGTATAGTGAAGTTGGCACCATTTAAATATGAACCTACGTATTTTTTTTATCGTTTTGTAACTGTTTTAACATCTAATGGTACGTATGCATTTGCGAACCGAACCACCAATTACGGGAACGAAACAACTGCAAGCGGCGTTTCGCGCCATTCGCGGTTGCTTCGTTCCATAAATTGAGATTCAACTCGGCAGTTCGGCTCGCGTATGTATACGTAGCATAACGTATACATTTATATTGCAATAATTAATAATAGGTTTATGCGATCCAGTACGATGTCAATATCAATATTTATGTCCACGTTTAGATTTTATACCGTTTAGTATGACAGACCCTCATAAAATCGGGAAATATAATATTTTAGCCGTGTCTGTCATACTGGAGATTATTTTAGTGTTCCCAGTTTCCAGTATTGTAGGAAACACGTATATTAAACTAGATTGATATTCCAATTATATAAAGTCGGTCTCCTACCTAAGCCTATTGGTCTTTACATAGCATTTAATGGAATAATATACTCGTACTAGGAGAAAAACTCTGAAGCTGATCAGCTGATTGAATGGAATAAAGGATTTGCAACACCAGTAGGAATTATACATTTGGTAAACAATGCTTAGGTAGACAATATAAAAACGCACGTAGCGTTTCGTGACTAATTTCTATTTAATTATGAAGCCTGTTACGAGAGATAATAATTTAATGTTCTTTTGTAGTCTGCCGATCTGAATAAAGGTGACTGATCGCCGCAATAAGGTCTCTCTATCCCGTGTTGTTGACCACAACCTGACTTCGTTACTTATGACCACAACCCCAATTTATTTATTTTCTTATCGCTTTGCTTATTTCTATGCTTTTATTTGTTTCTTTCCAAGAATGCTATTGATAATAACGAAATTATATTATGTATTTTACTGGCTAGATTTTTGCTGTTTTTCTTCTGTGCTGTTACATCCTCCCCACGAAGGGGTGGAAGAAGCCCCTGTCCCCGCCTGGCACGAGTGGTGCCTTTGTTGTCCATCTTTTGTAAGTGTTTAGCTTCCCGCACTTTCCAAATCGCCATCCTTGACGTAGCAGTAAAAGTAAAGATTCAATTCGACCCTGATCTCCGGTTCTCCTGTGGTCCTGTCGACTGGAGTGAGTTACTTAGTCCCCAGGGTTCTTCAGAAGTCTCTTCTTCACTATCCCTCCGTCTTCACAGGGGTCACGTCTGACCATTGGCCACTGGCTACTGTACTGTCGGGGATGTTGTGAAGGGTTCGAAGGACCACCTTCCCGTTCCTCACAGCACAGCCCGTGGCTTGCCAGAAGCTGTAGATGTGTTGTACGCTGTCATACGGCGATAAATGAGTATTGCTAATTTATTAAAAAAAACTCGACAAATTATTAATAATCCGGTTAAGAGATTAGCAGTATGTTTGACAGTAAATTTTCTCAATGCATGGGAATTTTGTTTTTCCATTCTATTTTCTTCTTCTAATGTATGTTCCTCTTTATAAAAGTTGTATCTCCACTATCTTCAAGAACAAGAACAAACTGCCTCGGATGAGAACACGCAAACGTTTTTGGTAAATGTATATAAATGTATATTGTGCCGCGTTAAGTTTTGACGTGAGAACCGATCGGGGGCCCATCTGGTCCTTAAAACGGTTCGGGAAAGTGGTGGGTGCCCTCGACAGTGACCACAACCCATTTATCTCCTTGAGCTGTCATAATTGCCACATTGACAGTTTTCGTTTGCGCGTGGCATTCCACATTGGAAACAGTCGGAAACCTCTCGAACAATGCAATGCAAACAATCGGATCGAAGTTATCGGCAGAGTCTCACCTCGCGGGCTCCCACGGCCTCCGCCCCCGCGCCTCTGGTCGCCCCCGCTCTCCCGGCGCCGCTGTACGCCCCCGCCCTCCTGCCTGCTTCCTTCCAGAGGGCCCGGACTCCACAGACAGGTGGCATTAGCAGATATGCCTGCCTTGATCCGATGCCCGATCAATCAACTTAATAGCCGGCTCAATAAACCCGACAAGAACCTACATACTATAATCACCGTGTATTATATATTATATGTTCAGTTTACCTACTGAGATTTGGTAGAAAATGTATGCTCCGCTGTTTTTAACATTTGGCGAGATCTAGGTTTTGGGAGGGAGGGAGAATTTGTAAATTAAATCGAAGTCACCTGCGAAAACTGCAATTCCGACACTAGACTCTACAATGATACCTCTTCACTCAACATATCGCGCCGTTGTTGCTTTTGTTATTATTGATTGTGTAGTAGCTGCGTTTGCAATTACCAGATCTATTCCACAGCTACTCAACGATGATGGTTGATGGTTCGCCTCGCAATCTTTGGCTCTTGATACAAAATAGGCGAGCGGGTCAACCACATTCTCAAACTGAGGTCTCTTGGAGTTCGTTTGTTATGAATTTGTTGATAGTTGTTTATGATTATGAAACATTGCTTCTGGTGACATAACCGCGGCAACCGAACGAAAACAATATTGGGTGCGACCAGCTCCTGTGACCGGTAATCGTGCGGAATGCACATTGACATTCATTCCATGCAGACACAGACTATATTGCGGTTAGTTGACTGACTGCTGGGAGGAAAACAATGTTGGATGCGACCTGCGCCTGTGACCCGGTAGTCGTGTGGAAGGCACATTGACATTCATTCAATGCAGACACAGACTATATTGCGGTTAGTTGACTGACTGCTGGGAGGAAAACAATGTTGGATGCGACCTGCGCCTGTGACCCGGTAGTCGTGCGGAAGGCACATTGACATTCATTCCATGCAGACACAGACTATATTGCGGTTAGTTGACTGAGTGCTTGGATGAAAAATTATAATACATTCTCCCAGGCTCGTTGCAATGTTTCATTTTAGTCAGTGAAAACAGAAAGTCTCCGGAAACAAATCTTTTTCTGCGTAGATTATGCGATTTTTGCTTTGCTAATGGGTAGTAGGTTTGGCATTATTTAATAATAGGAAGGAAGATTTTTGTTGAAAATTTTCTATTTACATCTTAGTTTATCATATAGTTTATATGTATCGTATAAATAACGTAATCTAGACTTGAAGTTTACTCGAAACAGACAATATGTACCAACGTATCAACACTTTACGAAAACGCACGAATGACTTCATAACATGTGCTGTTATTGTTATTTTTAAATATTGTCATTGATAACATTAAACTGTCGAATATATCATCCACTTGAGGAAAAACGGACGCACTTTTGGTTTTTATGTGCTGACTTTTTATATAAATGGGTGATATTAATAACATCGGGTCCTGGATTTTTGCTCTAATAATAGTTACTTAATTTAAAGTATAATGAAAATGTCTGCAATTAATGTATGAATTAATTAATTACTAATTTGTATGAAAGTAATTGAAAAATACGGATTTTGTAGTTTTCTGCCGGAGTTAGGGAAGAGCTTTCAAAAAACAAAATATAATATTAGGTAATTATTTTAAAATTAATTAAATATTATTGAAGTAAACTTCGTCTCTCAAGTTCACCCATTCACCATGCGGTTCCGTGGTAACTTAACATATCTTTAAAAAGTCATAAAAGCTATAACATATAAACCTAACCTGTTTAATCAAGTTTTTGTTTCACCGCTTTTAATGATCGCTTTTTATAGGTGTGTTGAATTGTCATTTTGATGAGTTATCCGGTCACCTCGTTGTGCATAGATAGATATCTACCGCATACTTCGCACCTTTGTATAAAATAATGTTTATAATATTATTGTGCATTGCGTAATAATAAATGTACTTTGTTATGTGGAGCAAGCCACCCGTCAGTCAGTTGTACTTTTACAAATTTTCATGTTTTGAATGAGGTCAAATGCATACAATGCTACATTGAAAAAATACCTGATAATGCAACTTTTTTTTTTTTTTTTTTTATATTAACTCCACACAGGAGGCCCTGAAGAAAATAATTTCCCTCAGGGCCTATGTCATCTTTGGGGATGCTGTGTGGAGGGTCTTTTTGTGGAGAGGAAGGAGTGAACATGGGTCTTGAAGAGTCCCATGTTGTAGGAGGGAGGAAACACAGAGGCCGGCAGTTCGTTCCACAGCCGAGCTGTTGAACTTAAGAACGAATCGTAGAAGCGACCCGTTCTCATGTGACAAATGTCAACCGTGTACAAATGTTGGGCGCGCGTTTGGCGTGTATCCCGACTATGCACCGGTGCCGAAGGGATCAATGACGCTAGTTCTTCAGAGCATCTTCCATTGTAATACCGATAGAACAAGGACAGCATACCTACCTGACGCCTGTGCTCTAAAGATTGCAGTCCGCTTGTTAAGATTGGGGAATCTATCAAACGGACCGCCCGTTTTTGCACAGAGTCAAGGGTTTTTTTCAGGTATTTAGGGGCTCCGGACCAGAGATGGCTACCAAATTCGAGAGTAGGGCGCACTTGCGATTTGTACAGGGTCAGCAGTTGGGTACTATTAAAGTATCTGCGGGCCCTGTACAGTACGCCCAGCTTCTGAGAGGCCAACTTTACTCTGGCTTCAATGGAGCCCCCGTACCTGAGCTGGTCACTTATAGTTACACCAAGCATATCAATGGAAGGCCTGTTCGGAAGATTGCTTCCGTTGAAGGAGACTAGATTGTCATTTGGATCCCTTTTAGACGTAATCAGACAGGATTGGGTCTTTGAAACATTAAATTCGACGAGATTATTTTTACCCCAGGAGGAAATACTCTCGAGATAACCGTCCATTCTCTGCTTCAAAGCCCTCCGAGCCGTTGGAGTTTGTGTGCCCTTTGGGGGCTTGTCAAACAAAAAGCTATCATGAACTGTACTGTCATCCGCGTAACAATGAATCGGTGCACATGTCAAAAGGTCATTGATGTGCAACAAAAACAAAGTCGGAGACAGAACCGATCCCTGTGGGACGCCAGCATTTATGGAGTGTAAGGAAGAGGTGAAACCGTCAGCAACCGCCTGAATCGACCTATCCCTTAAAAAGTCAGCAATCCACGTACACAGGGATGCGGGAAGTCCGTAAGACGGCAATTTGTTGACAAGTCCTCGGTGCCAGACCCGGTCAAAGGCCTTGGATATGTCTAGTGCGACCGTTTGGGTCTCACCGTGACGTTCCAGGCACCGCCCCCAAACATGCGTCACATACGCGAGAAGATCACCGCACGAGCGGTTCCGCCGGAATCCGTATTGACGGTCGTTGATAAAACTGTCGCAATCACTAAATGCAATCGTTTCTACATACTCATTTATATTCTGAAGAATGCTCGAGTTATCCACTGAAGCGATTTTGAGGGATCGCTTGTCCCAATACGCCTTGTTTACAGAACCTAAAATATGGGATAAACGACGAAATCTAGATGAATCCATTGGATTTAAACCTCAATAAGTAGTTTGATATATTTCCATATCAATAATATGGTAAATGTGAATGACACAAATCGTTCGCAAAATAAGCAAACATTGTAAAAATTAGCTGCATCCCGCCAGGCGTTGCTGTGACTCAGTCTGTCTATGCAGATAGAGAAACAATAGCGCGTATTGCTTTTACGTCCATTAGATGGCGCTTTTTGAAAAAAAATAATTTAAAAACATACGCATATTCAAATGCAACGTTGTGTCAAATTTTCAAAGCAATCGGTGAGGAATTTTAGGAGGTTTAAGATTTTTAACAAACGAACATTTAAATTTTTATTTATATAGATTAAGACATTGCTGTTTTAATGCTTTTATTTATATAGATTAAAACATTGCTGTTTTAATGCTTTTATTTATATAGATTAAGACATTGCTGTTTTAACGCTTTTATTTATATAGATTAAGACATTACTGTTTTAACGCTTTTGGAAACAAAACATAACGTTACTATACAATGTTTTTTTATTATTATTTTAGCCACAATGTTTTTTATTAGCCACTAAAATTTTCGAAATATTGGTAACCTGTATATAATAAGGGGTGACCGGATAAATCATCACAATGATAATTCATCACATCTTTAAAAAGTTATATAAAGTCATGGAAAGTGATGAAACAAAAACTTTATTAACTAGGTTAAGTAGGTACGTTATGTTAGGATAGGTTAAAAAAAAATTTCATCGTTTCTAATGACTATATCACTTTTTAAAAGTGTGTTGAATTGTCACTGTGTTGAGTTATCATGGAACCATAATAAGGAACCCACTTGAACTTGGGGAAAAAACAATAGCAAAAAAGCGCATTGCCCTAAAATGTTATGTTAGGTACCTAGTCAAATATCTGTATTAGTTCTAGATCAGTGTTGTACAACCTTTTCCTTTTCGTATGGCTCACTTGGCTAAAAAAAATTATGTTTGCTGTAATTTTTATTTGAAAAACCTTGATGAGAAAAGTAGCGATATAGATAAAAAAAAAGTATAGATATTTTTTAACAAAATTTGAAGAACCGGTCTGCATCAAATTTCAAGTACGTCTGGTGGTCGACATGTTGTAAACTTAGTTTCTAGTCAATATTCGACTAATTAGGTATTCATTTTTATACACGTGGCTACTTCAAATTCTCTTTATATAGCACTTATCGCTTAATGAGTATGAGAAAGAGAGATAATTTACAAGGGAGTTATTAGCGGTATGCCTTATTTTACCTGCCTTTCCGTTGCTGCTGGCCGTTTAGCAAAATATACGTGAAAATTACGCGACAGAACAACTAAATATATGTAAGTGCCAATTTAAAAAAAATCTGTTTCACGGAAAATAGAACAACGATCCGGTTTGACAGAGCTTGACTTGAGCTTTGGCATTTTAATATTTGACATAATTTATGCCTGGCGCAAAACAGACATATTTACGTAGGAAAACTTGTTTTGTTCTCGTATTATATATTAATATCATGATTTGTCTTCTCCTTGGACTTATTACTGTAGACCTAGACTGCAGACTAACTGCTAATAAGCTAAAATGATAGTAGAAACTAATTAGAATGTTTATTCCTTCATTACATTTTTTATGTTCACTTATCGTAGTATCCTTTTATTTTCACTACCAATAATAAATAGCATATCTATAGAGGGTTTCCGGGGGTAAAGTGCGCTAACTACTCGAGGTGATTTTACATGATAGTACAAGATAAAAGGATAAATGATAAATAAAAGGTAAATAAAGATTGTGGGTATGATAGTTGATATTCATTGCTTTTTTTACTAATTTTTATTTTTTCGGGCATTTCATCATACATCTTTAGTCCTTTGTACAATCGGCAGTTCTGTGATTTTGATTTCTTCATATGTGGCAATCTAATTCTATTTACATTTCTGGTTTCGTAATTATGAACATCTCTATTAAGGCGATGCACTACGTCGTGTAATATTTTAAATTGAGCCGCTATCAATAAAAACCCTTACGTAGATGGCGATAAGGTTTAAATTCCCGCTTAACACCATCCACCTGTTTTGATTTATGCAAGATAAAAACATGGCCAAAAAGTGCCTTTTATTTTATTTTGTGGATGTTCAGGCATGAATATTTAATTTTTTTCGATCATTTTATAAATAACTTAATTTGCCACATTATACAATAAAATAATAACCGAAAATGGGTTCGTAAGTAGGAGATTTTGAACTTTAAAGCAGTTTTCATAGGCCTTTACATTATTTTTTCTGGGCTTACAAAAAGACTTATCTAAAAAATACTCGATTATTTCAAAGGCGAATATGTATTCTACTCGCAGTATTTAATTAAAGCATCTGAAACATTTCTAGGCGACCAAATTTTCAAACCAAAAACACATGATTTTGAATTACTACGTATGGCATCGCCTTAAAAACAATTTCATCCTTAAAATATTTTGGCATTTGGTTGTTCATGACTTAACAGAAATTAACACATTAAATAACAGTCTCTTTTTATTGGAATCCAATTTAGCTGCTCTCTCATTTGATTAATGCTTGCGTATTTGCCTTTTCCCCAGTATACATCTCACAGCTCTATTCTTTTATCTAGTTTGTTCAAATTTCCTGAATTGGCCAAAAATAACATAGTAGAGCAATAATCTAAATGTGGAGCAACTATAGTTTTATAAATGAGTTCTGTAGTTTTTCCATTTAGTTTATTTCTTAATCGTCTAAGAAAAGTGACATTTTTTGACACCTTTAGCACATATTCAATTCAATTGGTACATTATTTTCAGGCAGTACCTTCGTAGTGACTTTCTTACGGTTAATTTAGTTATTTATTTCACAGAAATTGTCGTGTTTATAATCATTTCTTGACGCAGCAGTATATTATTGATTATTACCAGATACTTTGTTATTCTGTAACATCATCCGCAAAGACCATCACCATCTTATCGATTTTTTTGTATAAATCATAGACATTCAAATTAATAAACGAGTCAATCGGGGAAAGGGGAACTGACAAATCATTGACAAATCACTTTCGGTGATTTGTCAATAAATGAGTCCGGCAGTATACAGGCAACCCGCGTTGTAATATCACCATTCGGTTCTCTAAAATAAAATTTGCTTACTAATTACTAGTTCTTTTTACAGTGGCCCGCTAATTGCTGACTGCGAAAAAACTTAATTACATATCCCAAATCGGGTTAACAAAATTTCGGGCTTGTTTCAAAAATGTATTATTTTGTTACCCTATTCAAACACTTTTACAAATGTGTTATAATTTACCCACCTCACTCAATTTTAGCATCGCTACGCCAGGCGATCCGTTTAAGAACGAACATTCAGATCCTGCACAGAAAAGTTCCATGACGGACAGCGCTGCAAAGCTTTGCCTTACTATAGCGAACTTTACTTTTCTGCGCATGGTCTGGTAATTTCAATGTGCGCTCTTCGTTGGTCAATGTACGACTGTTGTCATAGTTTGTTCAAAGCATTCTCGAACCCTCCTGGCGCCTAAAATATGGTTACTTGGTTTGCCTCAAATCGTCGAAATACTCGTAATACCCAGACGTCATGTTAGGGCAAATCTATTAATTTGGATGTCTATGGTTTATATGCTTTTGTAATTTCTTCGTAATTAAATAATTTAGTCCGTTATTTGGGGTCATTACTGGATATCATTATCTAATTGTTTTCAATGGGTAAGTGAATTAACGTTCAGGGTCAATTTATTGATACGCTTTTGTAATTAAACGCTTGTCCACATTTTTAGCAATTACACGGAGTCATTCTATTAAAGTTCATTTTTTATATATTTCTTGGAATATTCAAGAAAGGTGGTTGGTTGGTTATTCATCAAATATTAATTGGCAAGTACATAATAATAAACATCGCTTGGGATTTAGGAGATTAAAATCACCAGCTTTCAAGTCATTCTCTAAGTACTTCGTTTTTATTATGATGAGTTGTATTGCACGTTAAATTTAATTTTGTTTGTCTTATGTTATGTTCTGGAAGATTTGCGTGTAGGATGTTAATTATCTTGTTAAAATCTTGAAATATGTAACATAGTAATATGCAATCAGTTATTTTTGAGGATTATCGCATGCCTGTTGGAGATAATAATATAATTTTCAGTACATTAAATTTAAAGTATTAAACAGGTGAAATGCTTCAGTTCGGAATTCTGGGAATGTGAAATGGTAGAGGCCAAGAAGTATTTAAGTAAGACTACATTTTTTTTATTTATTTACCTACTACTCGAATTTTCCGCGATATTTTAGTCGGACAGTCACAGTCTTTTTATAATTTTTGTGTTTTCATTCGCATACTCGTAAAAACACAAACAAGATCAATATGAAATCATATCCAGGTTCACGAGACCAGCAGACGAGTTCGTTCGCGGATAAGTACAATACGGACATGTTGATTGTATCGATTGGCGCAATCCCAAACAGATAATTGGCCGTGAAGAGTGTCAAAGTATTTTTTGCCGAGCTGGTGCGGAATAGGGATGTTGGATTCTCGGTAGAGGAACGTGTGTCCACGCAGAGCAGCTCGGGAGCTCGAGACGGGACCCGGGACAAGGGACAAGGAGATGCTCCCTTGCCGGTGATCGATGATCCGTCGAAGCGCTGGATGATTTGATCGATCACGATCGAGGGCTAGGGCGGGAGGGCGACGAGGGGAGAGCGCGCTGCGGACGGGCAAGCTGCCAGCTGCCAGCTGCGCTCTCCTCTCGACTGGTATAAATAAACAGCGGGCGGGGGGTGAGCGGGGAGCGTCACTGGCGAGCGGCGGAGGGCGGGCGGGCGGGCGGTACGGCGGCGGACCCGCGCGGAATCCGCCCGGCCTGGAAGCGACTATTTTCGACGACTCTGTGTCCCCGCGCATCGCTTTACAAGCTATGCTATGCTCCTCTCCTCCACTCGCTGACATGAAAGGGAACCGCGATGGCTTCGCGAGTACCTTGACATTTCAATACTCAATATTCAGCACCTTCTACAATCATTACGACTTTGCGAATCGTGACTATCTAGCATGTTCGAAGCCAACAATGGCCAGTGTGCTCCAGGCGTAGGTATCACCACTTTACTTGTAGTCTGTAATAGTAGACTTCGCGTTGAATTGATGTTGATTATTCCGTTTAAGAGCTCGCAACACACAAACAAATGCAAGCCGATCGAGTTTAAACAGAACTTCGCTACGCTCCGTCTTATCACATCTTCATTTACCATATATTATTCTAATATGATAAAACAATATGTGTTTAGATTTGACAACCTTCGCTTTCATTTTCCTCCGAGGCCGTTACGACATTTTCCAGGGCTTCCTGTCATTTACTTTATTTCCATCTCGGTGACTTTTCTTGTCCTCGGAAACGTGCCTTGGATTATTTATGTGATACGTAAGTTGTAGGTACAATTGCTTGATTTCATCCTCCATAATAAATAAGCACGACCAGGATAAGACATTGGCCTGTTATTTATCATATCAGTCCAATCCAACCATTTTTTATCAACATCAACTATTTTTAATCACGTAATAATGTTATAGTATTTATAATGGTTCGGCTTCGTATTTCATGTCCCATCTCTTAATTACGTAGACTAGATAAATGATAACATTACTCTTTTGTCATTCCCCTTTTTAATCTGATTCGAATTTTGATTAATATTCGCTTTATTGTAGAACAACATTATTTCAAAGCATAAAATTGATAGGCTCCCCTTTTATTTAAATTTTTTCCTATTTTTATCCACTTAAACTGAACTATATGCCATTGTTCATCAAATGATATGTAGAGATCTATCTCTATAGTAATCGTCTATCGTGTCTACACGATAGTAATTTAATATCGATTATGGTTAAAAAATATCAAATCGTTATTTGGCGTTTATGTTTGTAAAAAATAATATTCCAAATAGTACCTAATATTATTTATAAGGCAGTCGTGCATATATGTATTTAAAACCGCAAGTAATCACAGGAACCAGGAAAACCAAACAATGGTTTTAATGTTGATAATTTACGGTCAGTATCAGATTTCAAAAGTAAGAAAAGTTTGTTGACAGCTGAAGAGAACGAGAAAGGTCAATTTGTTCGTGAACTCTCTAAACTATATAGAGATAGTGATTGACACATAATCTAGTCCTTTCGAAATAATCCTTCATGTACGAACGACGTCCATATAGGAGTAAAGAAAGTCTCTTTTTTCAAGAAATCGTCGCTATTTATTTTTTAGATGCCACTCTGTGCCACCGAGGTGATTGTATGCAGTCGATTATTTAAATGATTATATTATTCCGGCTACCCACAAATTGAAATTGACTGCCTATGCGAGTTTGTGAATTATATCTATGGAGGGGTGTGGGTTTTTTAAAAGACATTTACAGTTTTATTTTGTACCTTGTCTCCACACAGGAGGCCCAGGGGAAAATATTTTCCCTCAGGGCCTGTGTAATAAGGAATGCTGTGTGGAGGGTATTTTTAAGGAGATGAAGTTCTGGTAAAGGAAAACGACGGGAGGGGTGAGTAGGAACCTGGGGGTTAGTATGCCCGGAAGTTTGAGGACGACATCATATCATTTTTTAATAAATTAGCAATACTCATTTTTCTCCGTGTATATACAGTCGGCGGAAGTAGTCGAGGGAGCCCAATGGCAAGAATGAATGACTAGCTAGCCTCACCGTTCTTCGCGTCACCTCATGTCGGTTTTTGTGTTTTTTTTTATTCTTTTTTTTTATGTTACCCCTCACGAAAGCGCCCCTGTCTATCCAGTGTAAAGACAGGATAACTATATCGCCACCCGGTTGGGCAGCGCTGTGAGCCTGAAGATAATGGCTATAGGAAAGGATTTTTCCACGTTCGTGCGGACTCACAAAAAAACGACCCGTTCTCATGAAGCTAATGTCAACTGTGGACGGGTGTTCCACTCGTTTCCGTCGCGTTATATGTACGTGCGTCGGTACACAGATGATCAATGCTGCTAGCTCCTTAGATCAGGCTCCATTAAAATACCTGTATAACAGACTTAGCATGCCTACTTTGCGTCTATGCATCTGAAAGGTGGTAATCGATATGTTAACAACGGACCGTCGTCAATCAGACGGACCGCCATCCTTTGCACCAAGTAGGTTTATCAAGTTTCAGAGGTTGGGGTCCTGCCCAGTATTGGGCGATACCAGAGTTCACCCTTTCACTTAGGCTGGGAATACATGAACTGGTTCAAGCAGTGACTGACTGCATAGCGATATGAATTTCTCACAGAAAACGGACTCGCGATCTACCGTGTAGGTACTTTGTAAATGTTTTTTTTTCTATATGAGAAGTGTAGATTGCTACTCAGTCGAAAATTAATATCGACCGCTTGTAGCAGTCCGTGTATTCCCGGCTTTATTACTCCTTCGCCCCGCGAAAAGTCTAGCTGGATGTCTCGAGGAGACGTAACCGCCGACTGTTTGAAGTATACATTTAGACACGCATCTTGTTCTACAGTATTGATACTAATGATTAATGGCTGTTACACGTTTCGAATAATTTAGAAAACAAAATTCAATTTTAATTTAGCTATAGATTGTCGAACGTGTCACTTGCTGCCTCCGCGGTGTGACCAGTCTCATGTTGGATGGAAGCCATTCACGTTGCGCGAGAAAGGAACCAGACATGTTTTGCATTTATGCCTACCTATTGATAGACCACGATTTATGTTTAATTAATCGTACAAAGAACGTGTTCTTTATTCGTAATGCATTGTAAGCATCACTGATCACTTTTAAACCAAATAGAAAGTCAAATTAAGAATATATTTAAGGCGATGCCATACGTAGTAATGCAAAATCATGTGTTTTTTGGTTTGAAAATTTGGTCGCCTAGAAATGTTTCAGATGCTTTAATTAAATACTGCGAGTAGAATACATCTTGGCCTTTGAAATAATCGAGTATTTTTAAGATAAGTCTTTTTATAAGCCGTAAAAAATAATGTAAAGGCCTATGAAAACTGCTTTAAAGTTCGAAATCTCCTACTTACGAAACCATTTTCGGTTATGATTTTATTGTATAATGTGGCAAATTAAGTTATTTATAAAATGATCGAAAAAAAAAAAAAAAATATATTTATGCCTGAACATCTACAAAATAAAATAAAAGGCACTTTTTGGCCATGTTTTTTTCTTGCATAAATCAAAACAGGTGGATGGTTTTAAGCGGGAATTTAAACCTTATCGCCATCTACGTAAGGGTTGTTATTGATAACGGCTCAATTTAAAATATTACACGACGTAGTGCATCGCCTTAACTTTCATCGATTGAATTTTTTCATTGGTGTTTATAATAATAATTATTAATATTTATTTGATTTCATTGTGACACTTTTAAGGCTCCTACAGAACTTATCTGACCGTTATTGACAAAACATTAACACTGTTTTTGTACTTGTTCGATAGACATTTTTGTTGTAAAGACGATTTAATTTGCACCTGTGCTATTTCTGTAATGGCCAAAGACGTCACAGAAGTTGTACGTGCTAATAAACTTGATTATGCAATATGCAATGGTTATGTTTACCTTCTGTTGTGTTCATCGATTTTGTATATACATATCGTTAATTATAATTAGTTATGTACCTGAAATACTTTGTCGAATATTGGCCTCAAAAAACTTCTGATATCTTTTTTATAGCCAATGGATGCTTTAAAAATTTCCACGATAACGATACGACAACGGCATAAAAATCACAAAACGTTCGTTCTTTATCACAATAATGCCGCGGCTTTTTCTTACACACATAATATTTATGAGACAAACGATGTACGCATGTCTGCTTCCCTTAAAAGGCAATATGCAGTATTTATTTATCTATTAACGCCCAATCAATCCCTCAAAAAGCGCCGCTTGTGTTTTCTCCCGTAGACGCCCTAAACGACCCCCTAACATCCACTTGTTCGGCGAAAACGTACCTTGGAAAAAAAACATTAAATACCTCGGAATAACTCTAGACAGCAGACTAACTTGGAAAAAGCATATAACAGAAACTCTAAATTCAGCAAATAAAACTCTTGCAGCCCTTTATCCCATGATATCTAAAAATAACAAAAAATTATCTCCAAGGAACAAACTACTAATATATAAATCCACTATAAGACCTAAACTCACTTACGCTAGCCCTATCTGGGCACACGCTTCAGAGCCCCAGCTAAAAAGACTACAAACATTTCAAAACAAAGCCATACGCATTGCCCTGGGAGCTCCTAGATGGATGAGGGTTGCTCAACTACATCGGGACTCTGAAGTTCCCCTCCTTAAAGACCATATCTTAAGTCTCGCGGAAACATTTTATGCGGGCCTCCCCACCCATGAAAACGCGTCCATCAACTGTCTCGCACAGTACGATGTAAATGAAATAACTACCTTTAAAAAACCCAAACAAATCCTCCGTAAACCTTAAATCCCCCATATTGCAGCCATGTTTCCTTGCAAAAATATTTTAAAAACACAACCAAAATTAAATTAAAATTTATCCTACAACCAATTTTAAAATCATGATGAAAGAGAAAGGGGCCTTTTTGGCCCGGAGCTCTATATGCCAATATTTCAAAAGTCAAAAGTCATTAACGCCCTTTTAGGGGCTTTTACACATGAATAGTAAATATTATGAGGTAAGTGCCTCGGTAACAATCTTTTGTATTTGTTAAGTAATAAATTAATGATAATTATTTTTCTCCATTAATATTCTGGACAATGAGGAATACATATGGTAGTTAGTCCCAGAATTTTTGCAGTGAAATAAATCCCATCTTCTAGTATTACGTAGTGGAATCTGAAAGTTTATCAATGCGAGCAATTCTGGACTATCAAATCCATCGTTTAGAATTTTATATAGAAATACCAAGTCAATGAAAAGTATAACAAAATTGATGTAATTCCCATTTTAATACAGAAATCGTTAAGAATTTCTTTCAATAACATATTATTATGTTGCCCTGGTGATTTTAAAAGCGCCCTATAATGATAACTTCTAAAAACATTGCTGGCGATACTTTTTGAAGCTGGAAGGCCACCCGGGTGCTTTTTGAGTCCAGCTGTCTAATGTGGTACACAAAGATATTAGAAGAACGAGATGTGCTATGCGCAGTTCGTACTGAGTGGAATTGTTTTGCCGAGTGTCGCCGGTTTTGTTCACCAATACTACTGCACACCTTCGCTTACGCTAAGGCATCGCTAAGGTATCCGCACTAATACATAGAACAGATTTCTGTGCGTACACGTCCCGATACCGTTCAAAGTACCCTAATTAGGTAGTACTCCGGCTACGGTCCGGCGGCCAACATAGCATATCTCGTTCTTCTAATATCTTTGGTGGTACATATTTCGCGGACTTTCTAAGTATCCCAAGATACTTATGCGCGAGTACGAACATTTTCATTTGAAAAACACAAAGGACGGGTTGTTTCGGAGAATCGGAACAATTCATCAAATTTCAACGTTCGTTTTCAAGTTCTGTGAAAGATTTTTTCAAGTTCTGTTTTTATTTCAGTTTTGTCGAGCAACTAGCCTACAATGATATAAAAACAGAACTTGAATAAGTCTTTCACAGAACCCGAAAATGAACGTTGAAATTTGATGAATTGTTCAAATTCTCCGAAACAACCCGTCCTAAGAATGTATACTGTTTTATTTTCCAGGTCACAATAAAGAAATCAGTGCATAACGGTTTGTTTACAAAATAAATAATGGTTTTAAAAAGCTTTTGCCCATTAGAGGATTTTTTTGTTAACTTCTACGTCTTTAAAAGTAAACAAATTGTTTTGACAATGGTACCTATATTTTGTTATTATTTATTTATTTTATTTATATTAAATAAACAAATAGTACATTGGTTGTAGTGATGAAAAATTTTTACAGATATTTAATATTTTCCTTGCATTATGTGGTATGTATAATAATATATTTTATGAAAAATTGTGTAATGTATATTATTACAGCCTGCGCTACGCTGGGAATAGCTTGCATTAGATTTAAAAGGCGAACGGTGTGAGTTTGTATGATATAATTTTCTTCTCATTTTGCGTGGGACGGACCTACCACAATAACCATATTAAACAATATAAATTACCTTGTGCGTTCGAATGTGACATTTTCAAAATTGAAACTGATCTATTTAGTAATAATATTATTTAAAAAATCTTTTGAAATCCAGGCCCGCGATAAAGTACCTACCTTTAACATATTTTATCAGAAGCTGCATTTCTCAGTTTTCATCATAGTAAGCGCGTCGCATACCGTTATTTTTCATTGGTAAGCATGTTTCTCTCAAATTGTAGCAACATGTTTTCTGAACTACATATTTATTTTATTTAATGCTAAAAATGTGTTCTTACTTTGGCAATAAATAATTAAAGTTTCAACCAATTCGATCATCGTTCGATTATGATTATTCAATGAATTATCTTTTTGACTGGCATTATTTAACCCGTCATAGCCAAGTTAAATGTTTATGGAACCCGAAAACTACTGGCACCCCTGGGTCTTGTCCTTCTCGAAGCTCCTGGTAATTTCTTATTGTAGTAAGTCGCGGTTCGAAGGTTTGGGCTTTGAATTTAAATGTTTTCTAGAGATGGGTTGAGATTGCGTGATTCGTATTCTTCGCCTGAGCTCAAATTTCCATACAATATGGCAACTCCCATCTCTGCTAAATCCTTATATTTGACTTGACATTACTATTAAGGATTTATTTAAAAAGGTTCTTACAAAGCTATTCAATGGATTCGTAAATTCTGGTACTACAAGAAGTAGTAATTTCTCCTTGAAAACTTATTGCATATTGTAGGTACCTACTCTTAGAACCGACAATGTTAGCATTACTAGTTTGATAGAGAAAACGTGTTTCCCTGCCTGAGGGGATTATAATAATGTTTGATTGGCGCATTGTATAGATATAGATAACATTGCAATTCATGGCTTGGATACTGCTCTAGATATAGATATCATCGTAATTCATGACTTGGATACTGCGTATAGATAGCGATAACATCGCAATTCATGACTTGGATACTGTGTATAAATATCGATAACATCGCAATTCATGACTTGAATACTGTGTCTATACAGTATATACAGTATATATATCTATATATGGATAAAATCGCAATTCATGACTTGGATACTGTGTATAGATATCGATAACATCGCAATTCATGACTTGAATACTGTGTATAGATATGGATAAAATCGCAATTCATGACTTGGATACTGTGTATAGATATCGATAACATCGCAATTCATGACTTGGATACTGCGTATAGATATCGATAACATCGCAATTCATGACTTGGATACTGCGTATAGATATCGATAAAATTGCAATTCATGACTTGGATACTGTGTATATATATATAGGTAAAATCGCAATTCATGACTTGGATACTGCGTGTCAATTTTGAAAATTGTTACGCTTTCCCTTTTTTGTGGATATGAGTATCTTCATAATTTGTATTTATTTTTATAAACAAACAGAAATACATATTTCGTAAAACAAATGCAACCACAAATGGTAAGCACGCGTGCTGAATTAAACTTAAAAAATTGACAACAATTCACACTATGTCGTGAGAAGTTGCCAAATTGCCATCACGACTGCGATCAACCAAAATCTGATCCCCGATCAATTGGTAGATCTGTTACCCATCCCTGGTATAGATAATCGTACCTGTGGTTACGATTAATCGTTATCATTATGTTGCATCACTGCACAACCCCACTATGTTAAATAATTCGATAATTGTACTAAATGCTGTAACAAGACACGCAAATAATGGGACGGAGATTCAGAACTTTTAAGGCTAGACAAATAATAAAATGTTTGTCGTTATATTATTTTTCCCTGAATTTTGAGTTGTACCGAACGTGTCAGAAAATCATGACATCGTTGCCGGACCATCACAACCAATCACCGCACACTCTTGTTTTCTAGCCAAAACTTTGATTACGTCAAACAAAGTGGGAGGTCATTTGCAATCAAAATTACCGAATATGTTGTGTTTTATTTCTTAACCCAATTTTTATTGTTTTTTTTTTTAATACGATTTATGCCATCTAGAAAAGATCTAGTAAAAATTAAATTAAACTTCAAACGCTTTTATGATATTCATGTTAAAAAAATATAGCATTTATTGGAGTGACCAATGAGTTACACCTTTGCTGGAATCGTCATACACTGCAGTTTTTTTTTGTTGTGGTTCAACTTTCTATGGTCCATATTTTTTTTGTGTCAGCTTCATTCGATTGCTATGTTTTATTTTTAAATAAATAAATAATATTACAAAAAACTGTATTTGTTATTGTAATTTGGATGTTTTTGTAAATACAAAAATTGATATATCATTGAAAGAGTTAAGCATTGAATCACAATACATTCGGTCATTTTGATTGCACTCTGTTTGATCCATAGCTTACGAAACACCTTTATAAATAAGGCAATATTCATATGTGTGTGCTCGATAGACTCATAAATTACACGAACAATTTCACTGTAAATTTCTAATTCTATTCTTATTAGTTCCAGTAGTGTGTGAGTGGTTTACAAGGTATAAGTCGTAAATGCTCGAGGAAGACTTGCGCATTATCTCCGCATTGGAATAACAAAATAAGACAGCCTTCGTGGTTGAGGATAAGGCTCTCTACTGGAAATCCGGACGACGCAGGTTCAAATCCCAGCGCTCGCAAGAAAATTTAATTTGAATGTCTGTTATTTTCCCACTAAATTTGTTCATTCAAAATAATATACCAGTACCTATGTCTGCGGCGCGTTTCGGAGTGGAAGATAATTTCAGTAACGCCCTGGTATAAGACCATCATTCAGAATTGAAACTTTCAGGCTACGGCCTGAAATGGCTTTAGTCGTGTTTGGTAACCAGATCTGAATAGCCAGGTACTCTCCCACCTTCATCTTCCCCATCTCTTTCGTCTCCCCACTACCTTCAGCCTCACAACATACCCCAATTGTGGATGCCATAGACTCTCTAGCTCCAGACTGTTGGTAGTGGTTGTTACTCTTGTGCGGTGCGGTATTCACATTAAGATGGTAGTGAATGGTAGAAAAAAGTTTAGTACTCCCGGTGAAGGAGTTTACCACATATAATTATTTACATCATTTAACCACAAATAATAATATTTGTGCTAAAATGAAGCTTATTTGTGGTAAAATGATGGTTATGAACGAAGAAAGGGATGTAAGGAGAATATATGACAAGCAAGTGAACGGTAGAAGAAGTCGGGGACGCCTGAGGCAGACATGGCACGACCAAGTGAATTAATTAATTATGTGGGGTAAAATGATGCGCTCATGCGATGAACGAAAAAGGGGGGTAAGTGGGATGTATGACATGAACTTTTCTTAACATTTCTAAACAATAATATTATTTCCTCCTTAACTACATTTGATTTTCTGATAAACTAGAATTCACAACCTCAAAACTTACTTCGAACCATTTAAAATCCCGAGCAACGCCGGGTACAATCCAGATAGTTAAAAATAATATAAAACTTCCATAATTACATTTGAAGGGTCTTCTATTCGATTTGAAGGTTGTTTTAATATTCATGATTTTTCTGAGCACAACTTCAGGTTTTATTTATGAAAATGATTATCGCTTTCCACAAAGAGATTTCTTATCACAGAAAATCACTTTTCATTTTAGAAAATATCACGTAGAAAGATTCGCCCCGCGCTTCTAGGGGTTGGGTACACGCGTTACCCTTTTTTTCCTTGGCCAATTGTTTTCATTCTTGGAGGAATTGTTTTCCCTTGGAGGAATAATATTTTACATCTGCACATAGATAGCTTTATTATCAACTGTGCAGATGTAAATACAGTAAGAAATATAGGCCACTCAATTAGGTATTTTCAGAAACTATGAATACCGTTAAAATGTGGAGAAGATTTAATAAAAATATCTAGTTTTAATATTTTCATTCTTATTATTGACTAGCTGACGTGTACACCTTAGAAGATAGACGTATACCGTCGCTGTAGGCCTTTTTAAGATATACAATACCGTAGTACATTATTTTTATGTATCTCATAAGTTTTAGGCAGCGTTGGCAATGTAAGCGCCCGAAAAATTTTTTTACGACTTAATTTCAAAATATCGACTCTTCACCGGGGTGATGTCAACGCCGTCGAATTCACGATTAAAAACTTACATGTCGTTGTGGCGGCAAATTGAAAATGGCACATTTTAAATTGCTATAGAAAAATTATTCAACATAAAAATAAAATTAAAATACTTAATTGTCATTATTTTTTTTTCGATGATAGATAAAATAGTGAATATACCCTATTTGTACCTACATTGTACCACCTATTTGGTCAGTCATATTAAAGGATTCAAAAAAGTTTGTTAGTTACTCCTTTGGCCGCTTGCAGAGATATTTATGCCAAATTGTACATAATATTCCTAACCACACAAATTCCAAGATATTATGTTTCGGTGAGTGATGGGCATAATCGAAACATTCATATCAAATCAAAGTATTCGATTCTGGAATGTGGCAATGAAAACGATGTTCCCAACTATTCATCGCTCGGAGCTCAGACACGGTATATTGTATCGAAGCAATTCATTCGATTGTAGGTTTTCATTTGAATGGACTTTTATCAACTTATGTTTCGGTTATTTAAATAATCACTCGTTTCAAATTGGATATCTCGATTATGCCCACTACTAGCTTCTTGTTGTAACCCAAGCTTGTCTGGGAACGGACATAATTGACTGATTCCTCTTAAGTGCTTTTGTAACTAGAGTGCTTTGCATTTCGTCTGTCTGTAAATTTGTTTGTGTGTTCCGGTCAACCCTGTCTAGATGGTAACTGTGTGGATAGTACCTTTTTACTCCGCCAGAGTTCGCACGGAATAATCAACACTACGCGAGGTGTCTTGTTCACAGAACTACTAGTATAATAGCATGTAATCACGATCTGTACGTAATGGGAAATTTTTTGTAACTTTTAACTTGTATTCCAAATAGGGTGAGTTCGTCCCACCCCCTCTATTCTTCTAAGAGCTATTTTGTGTACGCGACCATCTCGTCTTAAGATGATAATTATTTAGGAAAAATCACCAGCAGCATTCTGTAACAACGTTGATAATCACAATAAATTAATGGTTCCATGATAACTCAACACTGTGACTATTCAACACACATTTAAAAAGTGATACAAAGTAAATAAAAAAAAATTAACCCAATCTACTTAACACAGTTAAAAAAGTTTTTGTTTGATGAAACAAAACAAATAAAGTGATGACTTTCCATTACTTTATATAACTTTTTAAAGATGTGATGAATTATCATTTTGATGATTTATCCGGTCACCTAAATTAATATTGTGAATACCCGGTACCTATTCCAGTAGTATGGCAGTACTTTGACCTCAATTGGCATTCATGTAAGTTCAACGAATACGTATATTCCTATACTGTAATATAATTTGATTGCTTTCCCAAGTCTACCAAGACGTCACGTTAACAAAGGACGATGAACAAAGAATGAAATAATAATATTATAAGAATCCTGTTTTTCATTATTTCGCTAAAGCTTCGATATTATTGACCGTTGATCAGCCGAGTGACCAAATGCATCATGTTACCCAGCCGTCGCAGGTAAAATCCTCTGTTAGGTAAGGCGAAGCTTAATACTAAATCACTATTTTCGATTAATCTTTATAACGAATAGGTTTACATTATGAATACCAAAAATATACTTCAGATAAATTGGTTAAATAAAGATTTTCCTATCGTTATAATTACTCAATGTAAACTACTAAAAAAAATATCATTAGAAATGTATTAACGCATAAAATAAACAACTTTAAAGAAATACATTATCATAGCTAAGATTATCTGTGACAGTTTGCCTTGACTAACTTTTTTTCTTATAAAATTGTTTACAAAATAAATAAAAACACTTTTGTGTTTGAAATCGAGCGTTTCTAGACTCGTTTGTCAAGCGATTTCAATGCCTATTACCTATATTCGTGACGATATAAGGCATTCCAAGAATATACACATTTTTGGCTTGTAACTTCCTCTTAACCTGCTAACATTGCACAAACAACATTTTCCGCTTATTATGTTAGAATCGAGAGGAATTCAAATATTATGAGGTTATTCGTAACCAGAGTGTATTTCTCTCTTTAAAATATTATTATTTTTACTGCATAATAAAAAATAGTGCGGTTGTTTCCACAATCGAATAATTTAGTGAACACAGAAAAGCTTTCATATGAAGAGACATTGTCGCATGTCGTCTGGGGACGAACAAGATTGAGATGAGATAGTATGCCGCATCCTCTCCGCGAGAAATCAAGTTAGCCTTGTTTCCGGACCAGACCGCCGGAAGAGATGTGTGATTGTTTCAACAGCTGTTTCCCACTATAAATACTTTAGAGCTCCGGCACAGCCACCAGTGATGGCCATAATCGAGACACCCATTTCGAAATTATGTACTCTCAAAGCTTTTCAATTTCTTAAATTATATTTCATACAAATTCATTTGCTGCGCTTCGACTCTTTAATTCGTTGATTCAGTGGGGGCGGTTGTGGCCTCGGGGCAACACTGGGACATCGAAGCAGTGGCGGCTCGTGACTTTTAAATATTCTAAGGTTGAAAAATAGTAAGGTTTTCAAATTCGGCTTTTGTAATACCAACAATTTCATATTTTTCCATCTTCGAACTCTCACATGCTCCAAAGTCACGAGCCACCATTGCATTGTAGGGCAGTAAGGGGACGGCGCAATGCGTCGAAGCGTAGTGCCGGCTCCGAGCGATGAAGTGAATAGTTAGTTATTTAATAAAAAAATAATATTTTTGCGTTTAACAGTGTATCCGAAAGTGATAGATATAGTGACCTTAATCTGTAATTAATAAACGCTCCGGCGTGGAAGTCAGAAATGAGAAGGCGCTGAATAAATTATGGAGTTTTTCTTTTTATTTCCACTGTAAATAGGTCACAACCATGCAATATCATAAGATTAATACCGACAAACGATTATTATATGTGTTTAATTTGAGGGAGTGGGAGGTTTTGGTTTATCTATGTATGGGTAGTCAAAAGACAATTAAATGAATTAGAATTGAAATAATCGATGGGATAAAGCTTGGTGTCTAAAAAGAAAACCCCTTTTATATCTTATGTTAATTTCAACGTTAATGCTATCTTCCTTGGTTTTTTCGACGCTGCCAGCGGTTGAGTAATTATTTCGAAATATCGTTCGATTATTGCAATGTGGGAATGCAATTCGGAATTGGATACTTCAATTAATATCACTAACTAAGAACAGTGAGAACCACCATTCAGTTTTTATAACTGTGAATGCGTCTTGCAATCTTAATGATATAATTATATTTCCACGGTCCTACGTATAGATAACGTGTGACGTTGCATGGGAAGGACTGAGTACAGAAAAAGATTGACAGAATTCACATCGAGTGGTAATGAGACGAATGGGTTACATTCTTTCTATTCACGAAAGAAGTGTTTAGTTGGATTTATTTTTCTTAATTGTTTTGCACTTTTGTTTTTAATTTTCCTTACACATAAAGGTTACAATTTTAAATTACAACGTATTTTATTTGATTATATCCTGATTTATCCTTCGTTTCCAAAACTTTAATTGCGTTTTTCTGAAAACTTTAATTTGGACACAGCTGTTTTTCGAAGAACACCGATGAAATTAAAAAAAAAAAACGTACAAAATTTAATTTATTTTCATGGCAAAATTTAAAAAAACTGCATAGTTCGCTTCTGTGGACAGATTCGCAGATAAATTATTAACGTAGGGCCATTATTATTATTACGTTGGCGGTGCGAATACAATCCGTTGGCTTGCTCCTCTCTATGCACCGCTGTACTGTTTGTGTCTGCATATTTGTTTATTTATTTCTATCAATGTTCCTTATGGCTAGAGACCTAAAATTTATGCGAAATTTGCAATTTTTCACGAATTTCTGCAAGTTCACACGAAATTCGCGATTTTCGTATTTTCACTCGGTATTCTGGAATGAATAATAGAATAATCAATTTTATGTATTCATTCTAAATATCTCTTATTTTGACAAAGTTGAACTTCGATTAAAGCGATGAGACGACTTATACACATATTCAAAGTGTACGCAAACTCACATAAATTGCTGTACAATTCCAAAAAGCCACGAAAATCAACAAACGTCATCGGCATGGCTGCTTCTGAATGGTACACGTTTAAGATTTAAGAATACGTATCCATCGTAGAAGTAAGAAAATTCTTCTATGGTGTCCATATATTCTATGCTACAATGGGAAGTGAAAACTCGCACCAACTCAACAGCAAACACGTAGAGACTTAGACTATTCAACATGAACTTGATTTAGACAGGTGGGAAGCCATGCTTGCGTCTAACGTTTTATTTATAGGAAAAAGTATAAGAAAAAACCAGCTAAAGACCTAGTATCCTGAAAAGTAAATTTTCATCGTGCTCCCATGCCAGTGTTATTTAACTTATATATTAGTATTCACTGTAGAACCATGTCACATTTCTTCATTGAATACTAATAAGTCTTTTAACTCGATAAAGTTGCGAAAAGTAAGAAACGTGATGTTAAAAATAATATTGTAATTTTGGCAACATTCACTATCGAATGTCTTTCTGTTGAGAAACCGGCCAGCTACATTATATTTGAGTAAAGTATTATTTTAATTCTTAATGAGCTTAATCATATAATTTTGAGGGCGCCTTGGGACTTACTAAGCCTTTATAAGTAGTTAACTATCGACTCTCATATTCGGAATGGCTTTCCATTGGTCCGCCACGCAGGTGGCCCCATTATTTCCATGATGTAATGTAACTTCAATAATAATTCTTTGGATAATTTCTATAGCGTCATAGTGAAATATTACCTCAAAATAAATTTAAACTATTTATAGTTAAATTTCCTTCAATAAAAATGTTTAAGGTGGTACCTACCTATTCATTTCAATATGAAACCAGACAGCACATTTTGAAATAAACCAAAGCAGTAGGTATTAATTACGAAAAGGGTTACAACAATTATTACGGATGTTGCGGCGAGGAAAATAGTAATTTGTTGGAGAAGTTTTATGTTAAATGTACGTTAGTCCAACTCGTATCGAGGACTATTTTACCATTTTGGTAGAACGAAGAAAGTCCTCAAAATAATAATTTTATAGTAATTTACTGCAGTGCACCTAACTACAGAGTTTTCCAATAAGAGGTGTTATTTTGAATAGCCCGCTATTTCGGTAGATGTTACTTTTGAAGCTGTCATTTTTTTACATTTGACAAGTAGAAACTACTCCATTAATAAAAATGGAACGATACACGCTTCAACAACGCATTGAAGTTATTAAAATTCACTTGAGTGAATCAAATGCAAATCATCTTGAGTGATGAGGCCCATTTCCACCTCGGTGGCTTCATCAACAAGCAAAATTGTCGCATCTGGGGCTCGGAAAACCCAAGAGTTATTGTTGAAAAACCTCTCTATCCTCAACGTGTGACTGTTTGGTGCGGTTTATGGTCCGGCGGAGTCATTGGACCTTACTTTTTCGAAAATGAGGCTGGAGCAACAGTTACGGTGAATGGATTGCGCTATCGAGAGATGATTAATGATTTTTTTATGGCCGGAATTGGATGGTATTGATCTGGACAACGTTTACTTTCAACAAGATGGCGCTACGTGCCACACAAGCAACGAAACCATTGATCTTTTACGATTGAATATCAAAATAACACCTCTTATTGGAAAACCCTGTATTTTTAAGATTTCGGAAGGACTGGAGTGTCGTGAAGCCAAATCCGATAAATAAAGATGTAGGAGATAATGAGGCAACATGCATGAATATTGACAATTGCACAGAAGATGCCGTGCGAACCGTCCCATTGTCTTATTGGAACAGCACATTATCTTGGCCAAATGGGGTATTTTTCACTTCACATC
Organism: Hesperophylax magnus; assembly: GCA_026573805.1. NCBI lineage: Eukaryota > Metazoa > Arthropoda > Insecta > Trichoptera > Limnephilidae > Hesperophylax > Hesperophylax magnus. The sequence goes on from JAIUSX010000002.1 coordinate 13,465,836, forward strand.
AACTTTGCAACAATCCCGTATAACTAGTAGTATTTAATGGTTTTTAAATTTTCAAGGTAATCAACAAAAATTATTCGACGGGCATCACAAAAAACAATCGCCTCAAAAGAAATCGCTTTTGATTTCTTTGATACAAGTTAGACAGTGTTTTTAATTCTGTTTAGTATCTGGAGGTATTCTCGTGGCGTGCCCTTCAGTTTTTCGTCATTTTAGATATTATACGAAAAATAAATATTATAATACGCTTCAAACAATCATCTGAATTATTCATTCGGCGTTTTTTCTGATCAACGTGTGAGCAAACGCAACACCGATCGTATACAAAGCTTTTTCACTACCAAATAAATACTCGTGCAAAATATTAAGAAGATATGTTCACCATCTCTGCTATATCACGCATATTCGAACGGCCATTCCTGGTCATTCAAAACAATATTGTGGCTTTTTCACGGCATTTATAGTGTGCGTCTTCGCAGATGCTTCCCTTTCGACCACGTTAGAAACAGTCACTTAAATGATGAAAGTATGTACTCTGCTAATCGTAAATAATTCTCCAAAAGAGGATCCAACGTTGCTTCTGAGTAACGTAGGCATTCGCTTTTCTAAACATTCTACAACCGCATACGATCCTCGTTTTTTTCAACTCTGCCACGTCCATGCAAGAACTGTTGCACAAACACGCACAGCGTAATATCCCACAGTTTAAAATTAAAGGGGTTGACATATTACGCTATAAGTTCAAAGCGTTTTATTATTCCTCGCCATACAATATGTGTTATAAGTGTTGGCGATGCGACGATATGCGCTGTGATCTGCTAGCCAGGCGATATTTGAAAATTATGCGACCCCCTCTCCTGACGTAGGCATACTAAAGTTTATTTTAAATGAGTAAATTGTGAACTGTTACGCGGCTCTTATTAATTTGTCAAAGTCACAGATCCCATACAAATAAATGATATTCGGCGGCAGTTCCCCAACTAATCTGACCCCCTCTCCTGAGGAACATTATAGCGTAGTGTGTCACCCCAACATATAATACGTATATGCCACGCCCAAAGTTATGCGCGCATAATATAGCGCAATGTGTCTAAGTCTTAATTCACATAATATGAAGGATGAGATTTGTCACAGGAAAATAATATGTTAAGCTACCACTATTACCTTCCTTCGTTTCGGGTACTTGCCAATCAGCCCTCATGATGTTTCAATGATTAGTATAGCAAATTTTCTTCATCTTACTTTGCGTCAAATGGGGTAGTTATGATTTTTCGGTAAGTTGTACATGACGAACAAATTAATTATATAAAATTTACTTGCGCACGCCGGCATTTAAACCCGTGACCTCTGGCTTACTAGTCGAGAGCTTTACCGTTCGACTGCGGAGGCTGTCATAAAGTGCCATAAAACAAAAGTAGAGAAATTGGTCGCTAGACTAAATGTTGTCGAACAGACTCGATGGTAAAATGGGGGTAACAAGTGATTGGAATCCGATGATTAGGCACATTGGCTTTTTGATTCATCATTATTTTATCTTTCTAGATATTTACACGATCCAAACACAAGATTACCTCAGGGCTTGTTATCGTTTATTTATACAGGTTGGTCATAGACGTGGGTATCACCTGAACCCTGAATTATTTAGTGTTGAAGCTACTATTAATAGAATATAAAATGAGACTTCCCGGTACAGTCGCTCAAACGGTGACCTTTATAATAATTGAGAACCTCTGGTTCTCACGAATTCTTAACAATGGATTAAGCCTAAATAATTTATCTCACAGGCACACGATAAATAATGCAGTTAGAGATTAAAATCAGTAGTTTGACGTTTGCCAATTAAAATTTAAATGCCGGTGATTATTATTTCATACCTTAGGCTTAATATACACATTCAGTGAAACAACTCGGTGTTAAGTTATTTTGCTGCGTGTGAATGTGTATAAATGAGAAAAAGCGCCAGCCGAGCCACACATGGCGATTGCTTCGTTCCTTTCTCATAATTCATGGCTCGGCTCGTGCTTTGGTTCGTACGTGTAAACGCATGCCTGGCGCTATCCTAAGATTCTGCAAAAAATTTAACTATTTAAAAAATCTAGTGTATCTACGTACAGGCTACATACTTGTATGCACATTGTACGCGAATGAGGTATTTTAATTCATTACTAAACCCCGCTGTATAAAATTGACCAATAAAATCGAATAACCATGATAAATGTGGTGTTGCAGTTGGATGATTTTTTATTCTTCATTTATTTCTTGTTCATACATACCTAAGTAAGTACTTATATTCATCTCTCCGAAAGGAGCTTATATATTATTATTTTGCTGTACTAGTTCAAAGGTTAGGCTCAGTTAGGTTAGTCGTTAGTCATTCAGCAGATGGGTGTCCAAAGTCTAAACGTGTCAAGAGTAATGTATAGTAATTTTAACTCTAGAACGGTGGATCACGGGCTGAGTTTCGATGTAATGATTAGTGGAGTCGGAATGTCTTATATCTCTTCAACCAGACGGGTCAGACAACCTTCACATACCTAAGCATTTGGCCAAAGCTCCCCTTACTAAGTGCAAAAAGTTGGATAATTTTCAAATCATGAAGATAGTTTGTCATTTTTATTGTACCTACGTACATTTTTTCTTATTCTTGTTTCTTTATCACTATATTAAAAACCTTCGTCGAATGGACTACACCGAAAGACAAGTATTACTAACTGTCATATTTTTTTAATGCGTTGATAGATGTTTTTAATAAAAATTTATCTTATTCGGCATCTAGTACCAAAGATTGGTGCACCTTTTTTGTCCGTATTAACTTTCTGTAAAAGCACGAGCGTCGACCAATCGTCCAAGGTTTATAATAACGTGATTTTCAATGCATCTGGTGGCATGTTGCAGAAAATGAAATGCATAAATTCTAATAATGTGAATATTTCTACGAGTAAGATATTTAAGAATGCAGTGTAGGCGAATGCAGTTCGTAATGGGTGCAATGAGATGAGAGTCTATCGGAGAGAAATGGTAATGAAAATGGGTTAACCAGGTGTGGTAGAAGTGGCAGGCGACTGAGACCTGAGACGGGTTCACAGAAACATGTGCAATATGTGCGTCACCAGCCATTAGCGGCCCACGCAAACGCCACCGCTGCGCTGTATTCATCGAGTATTGGTGAAGTTGTTAGCAGTTGATTCACGATACCTTTGACCAGCAACCAGCAGAATAGATATTGCTTTTCTGGAATGTCGCCACCTTGGCTTCGTGAAGAAATAGTTTTCATAATAGAGATACCTAATAATAATCATCGTTTTGAGACTCAAACCCATTTACTCTGTGCATTTTGAAATTTGGTCTCGTGTACATTTTGAATTTTGCTACCTTGAATTAGCGCTCAATTATCAGTAAGTAGTTGTTATTATGTTTAGATAATAAGATTATAAGAAAACCTCTTTAAAAACTTTACCCTACATTACAATATATTTTCAAAAGCTTCTAGGTCCTGCTTGCATAACTATTTTTTTATTTTTGGTGCGCACTTTTCAATTATTGTTGGCGCGCACTTTACTAGAAATTCCAGTTCAATGTTAGATCATTTTATCGTTAACGTTATTTGTACGCGCATTCTTATGTTGCGCCAGATTGTTGATTGTATTGCAACATTTCAAACTCTTGTATTTTATTGGTGGGGTACCTAACATACAGGTATATTTCGGATCTTAATCCTTACAATTGAAGAGTTAAATAACGTGTACTTTTACGTCGGGAAGCCAAATGGAGACAAAAGATTTAGTTTCCATTTGGCCATTTATTGTTGTGTTTGGTCTGAGGAACATTTAATCTATAGCGCATTACATTTGCCGTTCCAATTTCGGTGGATAAACTGAACGTCGAAAACTGGCGGCCGCGGCGGTTAGCAATGAGCCGTATTGAACAAACAATGGCATCCATGGGTAGGTACTACAAATATGTGAATTGACATAAATTCACGAGATTGGCGTGTAAGGCACAAATGATAACCCAACGTCGAAGTCGGATAGGTACTTACGTAAGTGCTGCTCTGAAACCGTTGATTGCTCAATAGTAGGTACTTACCTACATCCTACATAAATATATACAAGGTTCGTAGAAAATATATTTAACAAGGTTTGTTCATACAGGCACTTTTCGAAAAAAAAAGCATCGGGCCACTCGCAAGCAGATATATGTATATATTAGATATACGAGTAATGTAAAATTTTATAGCCAAATAAAATATAAAAAAGTCGTGATGAACTTCACTTTTCACCAGGTAGGTAGGTATGTAATATTATTTCTTGGTAAATCTAAGTTAATTTCACCGCACTTACGTTTGTACATACGAGTCGGATTAAAATCGATAAAATGAGACTTTAATTTTGAAAATGTGAGTGTCCACAAAAGCAACAAGTAGGTATAAGGTAAAAGGCGCCAATGACCTCGATTCTGCATCATCAATGTAGAAGTGATACTGCAAATATCAAAACTTTTTTGTTCAAAAAAATTATTCCCAATTATTCCGAACATTTTTCAATAAAAAATAGATATAATATTTCCAACGTATTATAGACAAATCATTTTCAAATTCATTCAGAGTCGCTTTACGCCACTTGTAATACATTCAATTCAAATATAACAGTGAAAAATGAACTTCAAGCTACGTCACGACTTTCTAACCAATCACCGTCCTACCCCCTCAATGAGCCAACCTTGTTGAGTATATATTTTCGACGAACCTTGGGTCTATGTTAGGTTTGCCTTTTTTGCGAATCTATAGGTAAATCGAATGATTTTTTGAATCTGTAATGTAATACTTGAGACAGGGGGGGTCGTAATTGACTTAATCGTTCTAGTATCTTGTCCTTTTTGTTTTCATAGAAGACGTGTGAGAATTAAAATTTCGTCGATGATGTATGTACGTTCTCCTCCTGGGACTACTTTACCACGGTCTGAAGAAAATTCAGCAAGAAAATCATCAAAATATTGTTTTTTGGCCAAATACAGAAATAGGTTAATTTGGCTTTCTCTTCTCTGATTCTATAGGTATTATGGGTAGTCTGAATAATTTGAAATTTTGTATTGTATGCTATGATTGTAATATGACTGGAATAATTTGCTCCATTTTTTAGATTGCATCCTACCAAAGGGTTGACCTTGTGAATGACATGTCAATGGGTCTATATCTATGCAGTGTTAAAGTGCTCCCACAAGCACACAGAAAATGCTTAATGGAGAGAGGTTAGGAGGACTAAGAACTGGCTATAGAGCAGTAAGTGACGTGTTAAACGATATATAGTGAAAGTGATTGTTGGTTTTGTTTCAGGGCCGGCAAGATGGTGGTGGGCGAACCCAAGCGGAGCATCATGGAGGGCATCGAGAACACGGGGGACGTGCGCCTTCATGATCACCGGCTGCGGCTGAAACAAAGGTAACACCGACATTCTTCTTCTTTAGTCGCCAGTGATCATGAGTTCCTACAGGTTTGAGTTGTCAGTTTGTGACCAACGTGTCCAGAGTATCTTATGGTACGTATACACTTGCGTACCGAAACGCGAACCGAGCCAAGAATTACGGGTAAGGAACGAAGCAACTGCAATTGGCGTTTCGCGCCATTTGCGGTTGCTTCGTTCCATTCCCAAAGTTGAGGTTCAGCTCGGCAGTTCGGCAGTTCGGGTCGCGTATGTATACATAGCATTAGAATACGACACACAATTGATATCCTACCTTTCCTTTATTAGGGCCTACGTGTGTTCAAAGGGTGCACGCGTTCAATCACTGTGTTTCCCTCCCAACTGACAAAAGTGGCTAAGTCATTTTTTGTACCAAACATTATTGCTATAATCCCGATCGAAATAAAACGTCTCGCCTATGGCCTACGTACGTAGAAACTACGTGTAGGCGTAGTTCACAATCTCGTGCCATTATTATTTGTGGAATGGTAAATAAAAGTATTTCGTATATTTATAAATGTATAACGTTATCCTAGGAGAGGTGCACCGCTTTGTCAGATATATCGGCCATACCTACTCATTGAAGCTCATAACCTGAAGAAATACTCCGAATGACGAATAGTAAACATTTAATTTTGATAGAAATATTATGCTACAACGAAACTCGACGCACACAAGCCCGGATGAACAATTTACGACGCCAAAAATATTTTTATTTGATATTCTGATCAGAAACGCTTACGAGGAGAGTACCTAAGAGAATCTTTCAGAGAAATACCTAATTACGGTTAGTTGTAGACAGGTGCTTGTTGTATTATTTTTTTATATATTCTTTTCATATATCATTGTTTCTCCATTTAGAATAAGTGAGACAGGAAAGTAAAACATTTAATTATGATTAAACTGTAAAATGACGATAAATTAATTTTTTAACATTATAAATATGTGTTTATTTCGAAAAGAACGCCCTCTATTTAACAACATCTTTTAAATTACCAATAAGATATTTTTTCGAACTAGTAAAAAAAATGTCGTAGATTTTGATGGAACTTTTTTAAAACTCTAGCTAAAGTAAACATTTAAATTATTTTTTTAAACAAAAATATATATTAAATCAATAAAATGTCAAAACTGTTTTGTTAAAATTAATTGCAGATTAAAGTACATACCTGAGGCTTCAATACCGATGTCGAAAACATTCTGATTTTAAAATAGAGATAATAGGACGATAAAATATACATTCAATCAATAATACGTTAAAACTGTTTTGTTAAAATTAATTGCAGATGAAAGTACATACCTGTGGCTTCAATACCCATGTTGAAAACATTCTGATTTTAAAATAGAGATAATAGGACGATAAAATATACATTCAATCAATAATACGTTAAAACTGTTTTGTTAAAATTAATTGCAGATGAAAGTACATACCTGTGGGTTCAATACCCATGTTGAAAACATTCTGATTTTAAAATAGAGATAATAGGACGATAAAATATACATTCAATCAATAATACGTTAAAAATGTTTTGTTAAAATTAATTGCAGATGAAAGTACATACCTGTGGCTTCAATACCGATGTTGAAAACATTCTGATTTTAAAATAGAGATAATAGGACGATAAAATATACATTCAATCAATAATACGTTAAAACTGTTTTGTTAAAATTAATTGCAGATGAAAGTACATACCTGATGCTCCAATACCCATGTTGAAAACATTCTGATTTTAAAATAGAGATAATAGGACGATAAAATATACATTCAATCAATAATACGTTAAAACTGTTTTCTTAAAATTAATTGCAGATTAAAGTACATACCTGATGCTCCAATACCCATGTTGAAAACATTCTGATTTTAAAATAGAGATAATAGTTCGATAAAATATACATTCAATCAATAATACGTTAAAACTGTTTTGTTAAAATTAATTGCAGATGAAAGTACATACCTGATGCTCCAATACCCATGTTGAAAACATTCTGATTTTAAAACAGGGAAAATAGGACGATCGTAGCTACCCCGTCAATGAATCGGGCGCAACTAAGTCATAAATAAACCACTCATTAGATCGATAACTTTGGGCTTTTTGTATGAAACAAATTGGTCCTAAAAAACAATAGATATGCCAATATATACACAGAAAAATTCTCATTCGGAGCCTACTTTTTATGTTATACACCAATGAAAAACTCCCAGTTTATTCCATAGACTTTCAGAGTTTTTCATTGGTGGATGTTGTTAGGCAATCACATGACGTCACAATATTTCGGTTCCAATTTTCGATCGGAGTTTAACCCCCTGAACTAATATTTACAGCGCGATACTTTGAGCGCATGTGCAGATTATTGGGTTGCGTTCACAAAACAACTTATTGCGATTCATTTTGAACTGGTTTATATAGAACGTTTCGAAGGTATTTAAGATTAGTTTAAAGACAATGCTTTTACCTGTTTTTGGCGCCGTAATTTCCTTAGGCCATCCTTATGTGCGGCGGTAGAATTATTGATGACTTGCATCAGCTTTGAAATAGTACGCAGGTTGTTTAGGGATAAAATGTCCCAACTCCATAGCTGTATCACTACAAATTTCGGTTATTCCTGCTGATTGTGGGAACCAAGCTATAATGTAGGTATTAACATTATTTTATTAATAATGGTAATAAGATTTGAAATGTGTATTTTTTGTTAAAATTTTTGATGGATTTAAATCTATTTGTTATTCATTATTTGCACTGATGAATTTTAAAGTTTACCAACGGTGCGTGTTCATACGAAAGGTAATTTCTGATAATCTCTCAAAATATTTATGTTATAGGCAATGATCCAAATCTTAGTATTTAAAAATTCAGCTTGCGTACGTTTGTGCTCGCAAAACTTGAAAAGTAGTCAGATATCTCTGAAAATTTCAAAGTTTGTTTTTATTAGTGCCAGGCATAGACATATGAATATTAGTAGACCTGCCCTAAGTGATTAAAAGCGTATTATTCCCCACTCCCCATACCGGTTCCATTGGAGCCGGCTGTGCTCGCGTATGGCCTCAAGTGAATTTAGAAAACGTGACGTCATCATTCTTGTGCGAACTATGGTCGAGGCATCATCGGTTCATTTTACGAAATAATACGGCAAAATGGTGACTTGTGCTATGAAAACTTGTAAAAATAGATGTGAAAAAGAGAATAAACCCAATTGTCGTATTACATTTCATATATAAGCATTATTTTACTTTATTTTAAGCATATTCACATCGTATAATATGGATCAGTTGTAGAAACATATACTATCACATCGAGACACGTCTGGACGTGAAACACAAAGCTGGTTGGTTGCTGGGAAGTAAATTATGAACATTTATAAAAGTGTCTTAACTAAATACATAAACGAAATATTCGACTCTGAAAATAGAAGAAATTTATTTTGCCGAATTTGGACTTGGCGAGTAATTTGCGCTCCCATGTAAAAATGTCTATTCATTCAAAAGCAGATTTTACTTTTAAGAACTAAATGGTGATATTATAAGGCGAGATGCCTATATACTATCAAATTGATTTATTGACGAATCACAGTCAACTTTACCCTCTTCGTTCTTCAACAGTTGATTTTACCCCTCATCCTTAATTTCTAGTCTATTAATATTCATATGTCTGTGGTGCCAGGAGTGTTTAGAATGATGGAAGAAGTAGGGGACCCATGCGAAAATAATTTATTTTTTGACGTTAGAAAGAGAAATAATAATTCTTTCCAGTTTGCCTCAAATATTTATACTGGAATCCTAAAAATCCTAAAAATAGTACGTTTCGCGCAACTATCGTAACAATCGGTTTAACTTTAAAAATTATTTTTTATTATATGAACGAGATGAAAGTGAAGGTACAGTTTTTTTACAAAATCCCTAAACAAAACGAACGTGTTTTCGAAATATCGAGTTCTCGTAATTTTTCTATTATTGGAGTAAAAATTTAAGTAAAAATGTGGTTAGCGTTTTTGACAATACTTTTCACGTTTGATATTAAAATTTTATTATTTAGATAAAAAGTAGGTATTTGTTTTAACGGAAAATTATAAAATAAGATGTATTGTTAAAGGAAAAAAAAAAAAAAAAAAAAATTGTATAGCGCATTTCAAATACACAGAAAACATTGCAAACTGTACAAAAGTGATGAAATTACTGAAGGGTTATAGTACATTGTGGTATACAGTAGTGAATGGTGGAAGTCGCAGACCCCCGAAAAACACATTAGTCCACTAGTATTTTATAAGTTACTAGCTGACGTTGCTAGACTTTTCTCTACTTTCTATAAATATATATATATAATATGCATGTATTATTTATACAAACCTTCCGGAAGAAATTCTCTAAATGATAGTGAAAACCCTATCAATATCCATTACGTAGTTTAGAAGAACTAAGTGCACAAACAGACATATGCCAATAGCGACTATATTTTATACTACTGAGCTATGCATTCCGGAAAATACTGGTCTTAGGCAGTCAACCCTTAGATCAGCGACATCATCTGCAATTGGAAGGTTGAAAGAGCCTAAGCGAAATCCGAACACTAAGTTTGGTGATCGTGCATTCGGAGTATCCGGCCCTAAGGCTTGGAATAAACTTCCTATGGAATTGAGATGTATAACCAGCCCAACAGAATTTAGATCCAAACTAAAAACTCACTTTTTCAGACACTCATTTCCATAAATCCGTCATTCTATCCAAATATTTCTTTTTTTTTATACCGTAATTGTTACATTATCTAGCGATTCCGTTCATTCAATTTTGCTATTGACTTGCCTACCAATGGACAATAGACAATATCAGCGGGAACACAACAAGTCAATCGGTTTAATTGTTGGCATATGAATCATCTAGATGCGTTTAAGATTGACGATTGATTTTATTCATAAATTTCATTCATTTAACATATACACGGTGTCCGGAAACTCGTAGTACAAGCGGGAAACTGGAGAATCTACACCACATGGGGAACCCAAAAAAACATAAAGTTTTTTGATTTGAGCTTTTTCACAAAAAAAAAAAAAAAACCAAAAAAAAATATTTTTCGGCTATTTTTGGGTTAAAGTTTTTTCTGGTGTTTAGGGTTGAACAACAGATGTTTTAACCCTGCAGAGCAGAAATATTTTATGATTACACCGGATTAAATGAAGGGTGATTTCAAAATAATGCTTCAAATCCGAGTTTCTTCATTTGTTTTACTTTCAAATAGTTTTAATTAGTTGGGTACTTTGATCTTCAGTAATAATTTATAAGAATTTGATTAAAAAAAAAAAAAAAAAATAAAAAAAATGAACTTCTAACTCGATTTACTCGATAACGAAAGCTCAAATAAAAAAAATATATACTACAAAATCGACTCCAAATGTGATGTAGATTCACCAGTTTCCCGCTTGTACTACGAGTTTCCGGACACCCTGTATATCCAGCTAACAATAAAAACACCCTAATATAATAGAACTTCCTTCTTCTTCTGGCGTTAGTAAGATTAGATTGTTAATATTAATTTTTTAGTTGTAAGTTGCTAAATATGTAAATACTCGTATATATGTCGTTAAGATAGTAGTTATAGGCCTTAGTCGTAAGTCACTAGATATAAGTAGTTCTAGTATTAACTATTTAAGAAATATATTTGTACAGCGCCCTTGAGGTGATTTCTCACGAAAACGGCGCTATATAAATTAGCCAAATATTATTATTATTATTACTCGTATTTAAGGATTTTCAGCTTCACAAATCGTACAATTATAATATCCCTTGATTTTTCACGAGTGTGCCAGTTATAGTAGTAATTTAATAATAATAATTTCTTAATACTTCGTATTAAGAACAATTAAAAACTTTAATTCTTTACAAGCCATTAAACTATTATACGTATCTCTAGTAAGAAGTCTATTTGAATATAACTCAGTAGTTTGGTCTCCATCTTACAAAATTCACATTACAACATTGGGCGAATACAAAAAAAATTTCTACGTTTTATGATTTTAAATTAAATATCCCTGTCGAAGACTTAAAATACAATTTCTTATTAAATACTCTAAAAATACATACATTAGAAGATAGACGTAAAATACACGATTTAACGTTCTTATTCAAAATACTCTAAATTCGACTGTTGTGAACTCCTGCAACTTATAAACATACATACACCCACAGTAACAACACGACAAAATACAATATTCTACAGCAGCACACATAAGCGTAACTACATTGCCCACTCTCCGATACAACGACATCACACCATGGGAAATCATTACTTGGGTGATGTTGACATATTCAATACCAACTTGGCAAGTTTTGTGGATCATTTAAAACATTTATTTCAACAATACTCCTAAACACATCATGGTAAACCTACAAATAGCTGTAATTTTCTGTTTTGGTTTCTTGTGTTTGTATGATTTGTTGCATAGCTTTTATCATATGTAATTTTATTCTTATTTTTTATGTTTCAAAGTATCTGTCAAATTAAAATTATACTAGCAACCATGTAAAAGCCCTCTGGGCGTTAAATAAATAAATAATTTGTTTAAACATTTTAGATTATTATATATAATAAACTCAGATTATTTAATGTTATTTGTTCATTTTATAGAACTCTAATTTTATTTTATTTGTTTAGTTCTCCTTTCAATGCCTTCGGAAGGCAACAATAGCAGAACATATTAAATAATTAACAGTATTATTTGTTAATAAAATTTTAATAAAAAAACTATTTATGTTGTATCTGTTTTGATTGGGGTAATAAATGGGCGCCCTACAGATGACCCAATTTGGTTGAGCGGGTGTATCAATATGGTTGAGTTGAAAGGAGCAAAACATCCGCAAGCGGCGTTTCTTTTTTGATTTCATAATATTTTAAGTGAAACTGCTCCCAACTGTCTTGAGCCAGTGAGACTATGGCATCCCCATTTGGGGTGTGTTGTCAGGCTGATGGTAGTAGGTAGAGGAATGAGATGGGGAAGTACCTGGCTATTCAGATCTGGTCACCGAACACGGCCAAAGCAATTTCAAGCAACGTTTCAATTCTGAATGGTGATCTTACACCAGGGTGATAATAAGAGTATCCTAATCCTAATGCTAAATCCTTCTCTCAAATAGTTCTGATTGTTTTAATTTTATTTTTTATCTTCCATTTCGAAAATAATATTATTCGTATTTTTATTTTTTAGTTTTTTTTATCCCGAAGATAGATATCGTTTTAGTAGAAACATAAACCTGAACATGTCGTCCGACCACTGCAGACATTTATCACGAAGATGACATGTTACTAAATAGAAACGTCTTCTTTCCTTAAAGGGGTGACAGATTACGCTATAAGTTCAAAGTGTTTTATATAACTCCCTATTGCTCGCCATACAATCCCATACAGACCTGTCACACCTAAAAATATTAGGCGTTATAAGTGTGGTCGAGGCGACGATATGCTCTGTGATCTGCTAGCCAGGCTATATTTGAAAATTATGCGACCCGCTCTCCTACTTAAGGCAATTTACGGAGCGCCGTAATTATGCGGCTGTCATCTGTCAGTGACAGATCCCATGCAAAGAAATGATATTCGGCGGCAGTTCCGCAATTGATCTGACCCTGTGTCACCCCAAAATATAATACGTATATGCCACTCCCAAATTATGCGCGCATAATATAGCGTAATGTGTCTAATACTTAAGCCCCCGTATATCCAATTTCTACCGATTTATAACAAGTTTCTCGTTAACTCTTTATTTTTTAAGTTCCCAAAAAAATATATGTTATTTTTAAGATGATATCTATACATTTCTCATGCCGAAACATTAATTATATGAAATTCTCTCGATAGAAAAAAATGCAAAGTAAGCTCCGAAATTATCAAAAACACGTTTTGTTCTCTTATTTAATATGTTACAGGCATGAAAAATTTCACAGTGTATCTTTAAATGTAACTAAAGCAATTGTCGAGAGATTTTTTTCTCTATTTCAAACGAGTCGTGTTTTATTAAATATTTTCACCATTTTCGCTTAATTATTAGTGCGCTCCCTCTAACATTAGTATTTACATATCTCCCTTTAAAGCCATCTTTGAACGCTTACTACCGGACCTTAAAGGACACAAGGAACTCGCAAGCAGAAAACATTGCAAGCGATTTGAAACATGTGTTCACACATGTCAATCCGGTGTAAAACTCGAACGATGTCTCACACTTGGACAGCAAAAGTAGACGGGCTTTCAACTTGAGTCGCTCAACTATAAACATGATCAACTTTGTTGAAAGGTGTTCACACTTGTCAATTAACTTTCAAGTGTCATTCAACGGAGAGTTGATCAACTAAAATCGCCACTTCTGTACTGGGAATATGCGACGTATGCTTACTTATGCCCAGTCCACATTCGAAGGAAAGTGCACTCGTGTTAGCCAATGTTCTTAAATCCAAGGACCTAAAAAGCCCTGGACAGAGCATTGGTGCGATTTTGTATGAATGGCATTGAAGACAAATCTAGGGTGACGGGAAATTGCCTGGCAGCCATCTTGTATGACTACTTTTGAATTGATTTGTATGCAAAGTAGTGCATAATGTACTATTATTATTTTATTTTTATGTTAAAGCAGTTATAACGGCTTATGATTTTTTGGGTATTTGATGGGACAAGGAATGCGATACATCATTAAAAACTGTAAGTAGGTTTTGGTATTTTCCGTACATCATCTCCCTTACCCCGCGGCTTCTAATTTTTTTCGAATTGCTCCGTCCGGGGCTTTTTAGGTCCATGCCCTAAATCACAAAAAAGTCGCCATTGTTGAGTCCAAATATAGAAAACAACTATTATGGTGTGAATGCAACGCGTGGAAACACGGTTTTATAACAATACATGCAATGCGAAGAAACACACTGGTTTTACACTAAACTTGGTCTAAAATTTGATATTCTTTTGCAGTCAGTGTAGATTTTTTAAACGTTTTAAAAATATGTAGTTAGTTCGTTCCTTCTTTAGTCGTCTGCGAAGTGTATTCATTTTCGTTGTGAAAAGGAAAACCAATGAAGTACTACCAAGCTGATGAATAGTATTTTTTCCCTGGGCAACACCAACTCCACGGCGCGTCGACGCGTCTGACAGATAGGGATGACTAATACCTGAAATGGTCTGTGACTGCGGTTCCAGAAGTGGAGCCGGTTCTTTATCCTGTTACCTTTGTAGATGGCATGGACCTAAAAGCTGTGCAGGTACAATTAGAGCTTCCACAGCACCATTGAGGTTTTTACTTGCGCCAGATGCCATTTGGCCAAGGACCGGCCCTGGTGGTCAGCAAAAAAATTCATCGGGTTCTTACAGTTTTTCGAAAATATTATTATATTTTGATAAAAATTATGATAAACTTATCCAATTCCGTTTCACGCTTAGTACGCAAAAATAGCACTTGGTTTCAACTTAATTACTAAAAGAAGCAACTATTTATGTCGGGATAGATGGTAAAAACGCATTAATACTCCATTTTTCCGAGTTGAGTTTGAAGGTTAGGAAATACATGAAATACAATTGATTACAACTCGACAGTATGGGCACCTACACGCTACGCTAGTCATTCACTCACGATAGAAAGAATTAAAAAAAAAATCTTAAGATTTATTAATTTTAGAATGGGTATTACAAGGGAATGCGTCAACTTTAATTATCTACTATGTCAACTCAATTTATTACAATTATCTTAACGTAGAATAGTTAATGACCTAAAATGTTTATATAAAATCATAAATACAATATTTGACAGCCCTGAACTATTATACTTGATTTCTTTATACATATACCTCGCAAATCAACATCGAGGCATTATCTACCGTTCTATTGTGATAACTCCAACACAGAATCTCAATTCTATACCCCCGTTCGCCGTATTCAAAATTTGGGTAATGACTATAAATATGTTGTTGATATATTCACCAAATATAAACAAGTCATTACCCAATTTATTTCAGAAAGTAGAATGTCAAATATAATATAATTTAACTATAGAAACTACGTAGCTCTGTTTATCTTACCAAAGTTTTGTAATTTTCCTAGGATTATATTTTTCCATCTTGCATGGTGGAGTGTCTAGTTTCCACTATTTCGTTTTGACATTGTTTTTGTGTGGTTGTGTTTTATTATGTCTCCTATTTTCTTTCTGATTTTGTTTTTTTTTTTTTTGTGTTTATTTAGATGTTCTTTGTAAAAAAAAAAGAAAATAACACGTAAAAGCCCAGCCAGGCGTGAATTTAGAAATAAATAAATAAATCCTTATAAATGATTACAATATTTCAAAAACAATATTCCAAACTAATAACCTAAAAACCTATTTTTTACATATTTTCTTAAACCCCGACTTAAATAGTTGTATCTTTTAAATATTTAAGTTGATATATCTGTTGTTTTAAATATAGGCGTAATTTACAACTTTAACAAAATTACAAAGGAACCGGTTCCTCGGAAAAAAATATCGCCGGTTCCAGTGACAGCATAGTAGCCGGGACATGCGTATCGACCATCTCTACTCTAGTGACAGATAAAACATAACCTCCAAATAAAAAGCAAATCGTAGGTCGACGCGAGACACGAGACTTCTGCTCTGGGCGAACCGCTTTCATTTGGACGCTGACTTTTGCATCATGGTCGTCGTGGAGCATACTTCACAGCTTAGCCTTAAAACTATATTCGCCGATAGATTATCCCGTCGGAGCATTATTTTGTAATTTACAATAAAGCCGGCCGCAGATTTGGGTAAGTTTCATCGTTCCGAGAAAATTGTCAGTTATTTTTCCGCGTAACCTAAAACAAAACCACGTGGTGGTTAGAGGTCGAAGCTCTCGGAGAGCTTATTACTCGACCTAATAATTATGGTTTAAAATAATTATGCATTATAATTCAAAGGAATAATCTATTTGAAAGATTCCATATTAAAGTGAAAATTCGAAAAATTTTCATGATACAAATTTATTCGATGTTATGAAATTGGTATGTACGGCTTCCCTCATTGCTGTACTTTCTAAAATGTATATATATATACCTATTAAATAATAATTCAATTTGTTTCAGATTTGATATAATTCGGAAACTAGGCCAAGGAACATATGGAAAAGTACAACTAGGTATTAACAAGAAAACCAGTCAGGAAGTTGCCATAAAAACTATAAAAAAATGCAAAATAGAAACGGAAGCCGATCTGGTGAGGATTCGGCGGGAGGTGCAAATAATGTCTTCCGTACGCCACCCTAACATTGTGCACATCTATGAAGGTATTATAATTTCTGTTTACTTATTATATCAGGTTGTATTCTCCTGCTGTGCCATATAGTGATTACTTGTTTTAATTTCTGAAAATCGAGAAGATTGTATGTAGAAAACTTTTATGAATATGGTACTGGATAATACAGTAATCTCAATAATACAGTTGAAGTTAATGAAAATGCTTTTGTAGAACAGCCAAATAATGATGATTTTTTTCTTTCAGTATTTGAAAATAGTGAAAAAATGATTTTGGTTATGGAATATTGCGCTGGAGGAGAATTATATGATTATCTCAGTCAACAAAAAGTCTTACAAGAGGACGAAGCCAGAAGGTAAATTGCTCTAAAATTTTCCATTTCATTTATTTTAAATGCTGTTTTATTATATTTTAAATGTTAATTATTTTATTCCAGATTATTTCGACAAATAGCCACGGCGTGTTACTATTGCCACAAACATAAAATTTGTCATCGAGATCTAAAATTGGAAAATGTTTTATTGGATGAGCACGGAAATGCAAAGGTATTATAATTTGTATTGTCAGATATTACAGAGCTTATTTTGTTTTCTCTTCTCCCGCTGTGCCATATAGTGATTACTTGTTTTAATTTCTGAAAATCAACAAGATTATTTGTAGAAAACTTTTATGAATATGGTACGCGGTAATACAGATATCTCTTCAGTTGAAGTAAATGGAATATTAATTAAATAATAAGGAATCTATTTGTGCTGTGGATTACATGGAACCAATGTTTCAGATTGCAGATTTCGGTTTGTCCAATGTTTTTGAAGAGAGAAGGCTCTTGTCAACATTCTGTGGATCCCCCCTGTACGCCTCTCCCGAGATAGTGAAGGGCACCCCCTACATTGGCCCCGAAGTGGACTGCTGGTCTCTGGGAGTATTGCTCTACACCTTAGTATACGGAGCCATGCCTTTCGATGGCTCCAATTTTAAGCGCCTAGTAAAACAGATTAGCACTGGAGACTATTTTGAACCAAAAAATCCATCATGTGAGTAATGAATAATTATTATTCTAAGATTATTGAGATTTTGAAGAGGATATTGAATTTATTTGACTTGTAATGTACATAAATAACTAGTATTTATCTTTCAGCCGCATCACCACTCATCAGAGACATGTTAACTGTAGATCCAATCCAAAGAGCTGATATAGTGCATATCTGCGATCATCCGTAAGTGTATTTAAATATTTGTTCTAATGACTTACTCTTGTCGATTTAAAACTCTACTCATTGGATGCATTCTATTCTAGTTGGGTGAACAAGGGCTCCGATGTATCTTGCCTGGAGCTGGCGGAGGCTCTGGCCAACGAAACCCCGGTGCGCCTGGACCTGCTCCTGTCCCTGGCCCCCCCACCACAGCACGGCAGCGACAAGTTGGTTGTCACAGATGAGGTTAGTTCAGTTCACTACTATATGATATTAAACCATTCCATGTCGCAGCAACACTTCTCTAAACAAGTGCATTATTTCAGGCGACCAGTACAGGAGCAGAAGGCTCACCTGGACATTCCATGTCTATGACCAATGTAGATAACTCTGCGGAAAGAAGAATATTAGAAATGGTGGCGGAAGGCGGAACAGACGCCATCAAACCTTCGCCAACGCGCACCATCGTTGGAGTGGAACAACCCAAGAGGAAACTGGAAACCACCGTATCTATGGATAATGCCGCAGGACTTAGGAAGAAGGAACGCTTTATTAGGTAATTTAAATACTAATATTATAATCAGTGCTAATGTTCATACTCTTGTGCAATGAAATGATTACTTGTTTTAATTTCTGAAAAATCTAAGAGAGATTTCATGTAGAAAAATTATTATGAAAATTGCACGCATCATTGACATTTTAAAAAGTTGACCTGCAAATTATACATTATTAATGTGTCCTCTTTTCAATACAGATCAAGCAGCCAAATTAAT
Source organism: Hesperophylax magnus (assembly GCA_026573805.1). Classification (NCBI taxonomy): domain Eukaryota; kingdom Metazoa; phylum Arthropoda; class Insecta; order Trichoptera; family Limnephilidae; genus Hesperophylax; species Hesperophylax magnus. The sequence goes on from JAIUSX010000002.1 coordinate 13,484,493, forward strand.
CAAACTCCATCACAAAATGAAGAAGCCCCCGTGTCGCCGACGAAAGAGAACAATGCTCAACCGACAGAGATACAGAGAGATGTATCGATGAGCAATGAGAACAAATCGGAAGTAAGTGCTTTGAGCCAAGTACCCAAAGCGGTGTCTTCCAGCAAAGAAAGGGTGGAGGAAGCCAGCGTTCCTGCAATTAAAGAGACCGAAGTTCCTCTCCCCCCTGTTAGCCCCCCGGCTGCAGTGGATGAGCCACCTAGTGAATTACCCCCTCCGCCACCACAGAATAAAACTCCCGTAAGTTTATTCAGCCAAATAATCCAAAGAGTTAAGTCGGCTATTTTGAAATTCATTTAAAGTATTGTTTTTGCTGTACATAATATCATATTTGTGAATCTTGTTTGCCATCACAAAATGTTTTCATTGAATGCCATCATCACATTTTTCATCTTGGTTTTTTTTTACTTTTTTTTTAAGCTTCATTTGATCACCCTCATTCACTTCATCTGTCTGTTTTTAACTAATTGTTATGCAGGTGAATGCAAAGAAGGATATCAAAACCAATCCAAAAGTCGGAGATTCAGTACTCAAAGAGAGAAATTGTATCGCAAAGCCCTCCATTCCGAGTAAAAAGAAATTTGTTATAACTTCAAAGACTGATGAGAAAAAGGGTTTTAAACCGAAGGTAACCTAGGTTGATTTTCACATCTTCAAAACCTTTCTCTATCGCAACCAAATTAATGTAGAAATTTAATATAGATGGTACTACATTTTCACTGTGACTTAATCACAAATTTTAATAATACGTAATATATTATTGTCATGCCCTATGTAAAGTTCTCTATTTGCAAATCTTCACATCTACAGTTGTCATGTAAAAAATATGTGTCTAATATATTCAAATGTCATTATTTCATTGTATATGTAAAAATTTGCGGATATAGAATTCTTTACATCATGGCAAATTGACATAATTTTTAACTGATAAATTAACTATTTTAATTTAGTCTAAAAATAACCAGAGAGTTGCATGGCATTGAATATAATTTTAACAAAGGCTACATTATTTACAGTTTTTCTATTTTCAATATACATTATTATTTTCAATATACAAATATTCAAATTGTAAATTAATATTCACTCTGTTTGTAGGAGAAATCCCCTCCAAGGAAATCAATAGATAGAGAAGCTGCGCCAATCAAAAAGGCCGCAATGGAGGAGGAAACCTTGAAGAGTGAAGTAACAGTAGAGATTAAGCCGGCTCAACCAACCGAGAGGCGGAAATCCAGAATCTTGGATGCTGCAGAGAAACTCAATAACCTCACCATACAACCAGCTCAGGCCTCTCCTCCACCCGTCTCCAACCTCAGTCCTCCTTTGCCTAAACCCAAGAAGGTCCTCATCCCAGGTAACAATTATCTCATTTCAATATAATATAAGTTTGACGTGTTTGAATCATTACATCACACTCTCTAACTCTGCTTTCACTGATCCTAGGTGTGAGTGTTGGAAGTTTCAAGGAACAGTTTGAAAGGCGGGCTTCTTTAACATCTGGAAGTGCTCCCACGGTTGGTGATTTATTAAAGAAAGCTCCAAATAAAACCGTTCAAGGTAGATTGCTTTTTAAGCATTCATATTCATACTAAAACTATCACCAAATGCAATGTGGGAAAGAATGAGTGTTTGCTAATATTTTCCTTTTGTTGCAGCAAATGCAGTGGGACAACCTGTGGTTAAAACTTTACCTGTTAGAAAGGTGAATAGCGTAGATTCTGAACACCCTGTTATAAACAACAAGGAATCTGCCAATATAAAACTTCAAAGTATTGGAGTTGAGCCTTCTCCTCCGCCAAAGGTAAGTTTAATAGAGAAAAAGTACAGCCCCTCGAATAATGACACCCGCTGCTGTGCGTGAACAAACGTGTACAAACTCTGTTGATGATTTCTCCCCTTTTCAGCCCTTAGTAGGTCTTCTTTCAAATAGAAGGAAATGTAAGTATGCATAGTGATCAGTCACAAGGACTTGTCAGATCTTTTGGTTGAATTTATTATCTAAAGCAGTCTGATAAAAGTTTATTGACGTAAGTATCGCATAGAAAGACTAACCAGAACATTAAGAATTAGATCTAATGTGAATACCGCATAAGAGTCCCAACTGTCTGGAGCCAGTGAGACTATGGCATCCCCGATCGGGGTATGTTGTGATGCTGAAGGTAGTGGGGTTAGGTAGCAACTGGCTGTTCAGATCTGGTTACCAAACATGGCTGAAGCCATTTCAAGCAACTTTTCGGTCTTGCACCAGGGTGATACTGAGAGTATCATCCACTCTGGAACGTGCCGATCTCTAATCGTGCAGTATATTATTTTATATGAATAAATTGTGAAATAACACAAATTCATCAAATAAAAATTTACTTGGTTATGCCGGGATTTGAACCCGCGGTCTTCGGATATAAATAAATAAAAGTAAATTGTGAAAGAACACAAATTCATCAAATAAAAATTTACTTGGGTATGCCGGTATTTGAACCTGCGCTCTTCGGATTGTTAGTCGAAAGCCTATCTCATTGACGAAAGAGATGAGCAAAATGAAAATGCATGGCGAGCCATTTTCTCCTTTGTGACTTTCTTTAGTTACCTTAACCAGTATGAAGGTACCGGGAACTTTATCCTCTTCAGGAAATAAGTTGCATCTCAACTAATAATAGTGGGGTTAAATTTCTAAAATCCCATGTAGGCTTCTGATAACTAGACACATTCACCAGCACAAATTAAAATTTCCAGTTTGGGCATGCTCTGGTTTAATTAGTTTACATCAGTGATGTACAACCAGGGGCCAGTGGGACTTTTCTTGCTGCCCACTTGGCTAATAAAAATCGACAGCACTTTTTTCTGGCTTCACCCCGGAGATGAAAAATTTTTCATCTGTGGCGCTTTTATTTATTTATTTATTTAACGCCCAGAAGGCTTTTACATGGTTGGTAGTATAATTTTAATTTTACAGATACTTTGAAACATAAAAAATAAGAATAAAATTACATTTGATAAAAGCTATGCAACAAGTCATACAAACACAAGAAACAAAAACAGAAAATTACAGATATTTGTAGGTTTGCATGATGTGTTTAGGAGTACCTATTGTTGAAATAAATGTTTTAAATGATCCAGAAAACTTGCCAAGTTGGTATTGAATATGTCAACATCACCCAAGTAATGATTTCCCATGGTGTGAAGTCGTTGTATCGGAGAGTGGGCAATGTAGTTGCTTTTGTGTGCATTCTATACTTACTATTTTAATTGGTTACCATTAAATCATTCAGAATTGAAACATTGCTTGAAATGGCTTTACTTATGTTTGGTGAGCATATATGAGTAGACAGGTACTCCCATCTTCTTCTTCCCCTCCCCACAACTTTCAGCCTTACAACATACCCTAATTGGGGATGCCATAGTCTCACTGGCTCCAGACGGTTGGGAGCAGTTGTGACTCTTGTGTGGTATTAATTTATAAATAAAATTCAAAAAGATTACATGACCAAATTATATTTGAAAACCCTGATCTAAAGATTTAGCAAGTTATTCAGAAATGTAATATTTTAAGTTGGTACATACCTAGTTTCATTTTTCTAAAGTTGGGACATTTGTATGGGTATTCATATAATAACATAATTTTAAAACTACACCAACTGCGAAGTTAACCATGTCAAGCTGTAGGTGTCCTGTTCCATGTGGCAAGTGAATATAACATTGATCATGTGGCCCTCTCGTTAAAAAGGTTATGCGTCACCGGTTTACATCTTCAATTTAGCGACAGTGCACCTATAAAAGCTTTATATTATGATATTAATTATTGAAAGAATATAATAAATAAGATTCAATGAATATGATACAGAGAGAGACGGATATTAAAATTTTAGGTTTCGACTGAGACTCCAATTCGGGCTCTCCTCTATACGATGTGAATGCACCAGATAGAAGAGATGTCCTGATTTTAGGTTTCAACCGAGACTCCAACTCGGGCTCTCTCCTCTATACGATGTGAATGCATCCAGATAGATGAGGCGTCCTGATTTTAGGTTTCGACCGAGACTCCAACTCGATCTCTCTCCTCTATACGATGTGAATGCATCCAGATAGATGAGATGTCCTGATTTTGAGTGGGTTTAGCCCTACTTTATGTGCTTGAGATTAGATGCAATCCACAAGATATTATCATTTAATTGTTGGTCTACTTTTGCCTAACTTTTTAGATGGTGGACCTAACCAATTGTAGACCACGAAAAGAACTCTCGTCCACAGGGCTCCCAAAAGAAAACATAAAATCTGATTATTGTCCAAATCCAATCCCTGAATTAATACGTACAGATAAGAGCTGTTTATGTAAAGGTCATATCATATTGAATTTGTATTTTTAATTTTAGGAAAAGGTTGCGCTGCCGCCTGTGGAGCCTAGAATGTTCCCACTTCCTGATACGGCTAGCAAAATCTCCAAGCCATTACACAAGAGTGAATCCCTGAAGGAACCATCCACCCGGAAGGACACACTGCACAACAGTCTGTCTTTGGAAGACGCCAGGAGGTAGTATTGGCCACTATGCATGATTCATTTACTTATAATCATTCTTGTTATTAATTATTGACATTTGTGTGTTGATCTCTCTGATTGCAGGAGCCTCCAACAATCAATGGCCTTGCTAAGCGAAGCTAGAAATGACTACCACACGTCCAGGAGTGTGGAAGATAATTCTACAGGTGAAAATGAAAGGCAAAAACAGTTGAAGGTTGCGAGGGAAATAATATCTAATGCGATAGGAGAGGATAATGGAAAGAAGGTTCACCGCATATGCATGGGTGTGTAACTTTAGTTTCTACATAAAGAACGTCAGAATAATATTAACCCTTTCCTTGAGTTCATTCACTGAGTAATTAACCATACCATAATTACTACAATTTTATGACAACTGTTCCTAATAATATTTCCTATTTTGACTACAGTTTCCTTATAGGCGTACTTTTATACCCGGTGAGCCTCGCAACCTTTCACTTTGGTATCCAACATTTATTACCTACTAGCTTGTCTAAATGACTGTATTATTACCTAGTAGCTTGTCTAAATGACTGTATTATTGTATGAAGTAGTAGTAGCTTGTCTAATATTGATGTATGACGTAGTAGTTTGTCTAATCAAGTATCAGCAGCTCTTTCAAAGGCGGAGGACTTATCTACTCTGGTATTGTAGGTGGGAAGCCGCCCATAGCGTACGGAGCCGGAGGGCGCAGTGCCTCGGGTTCCCTGAGCCTGGGGGGACGCACCTCCCCGCCCCCGAGCCCCCCGCGCACCTTCCGCACCGAGGTGCAGCACCGTGTGGATGATGTTAGGAACAAGTTCCTGCCCACCTCCAGGTAAGTCTTCTGTTCTTCTGCACCAACCTTCTCCTTGCAACCGACCACTGCTCATTCGTTATCGATGTTTTACAGTTGCTGCCCATTACTTTAACTTTGTTACAATTCTAACAATATTCTTGTGAACTTTATTTTCAAATTTTAACTTTCAATCACATTCTCTTGCATAATTTTATTTCAATAATAATTTGACTGTCTCAGGGAAAAAATCAAAATCATTTGGATGCTGTAAAAACTAATAAGTTAATATTTGAGTTCATTAGATAATTAATAATGCATACATTCAGTTTGCTTAGTTTAGTATGTACTAAAATATGTTTTTTAAATAGCAGTTAAAATAACTAATATGTATGCGAATGATTGAAAAATAATAATCCGTTCTATGACATGTTATTTCAGGGGGGGCTCTGTGGAAAGGATAATTCCAATTTCATTTGTGAGTGATGCTCCTAAACCACAAAACACTCACACGCAATTACCATACCAAAGAAACAAAACAATGCCATATAGGTAAAAACCAAGAGTTTTATTTCAAATTTCAACTACATACAACGTGTTTTATATTTTGTTGTGATTTCTGGTATAAGTTATCCAAACCTGCCTCAAACAAATAAATTATTGGCCTTAATACTTTTCTGCAGCCCAATGTAACAAAGTATGGTTATTTTACCCACTCATTCAACTATTAAACACTTGACTTTTACACCTTAAAAACCTTTATTAAAATGTAATGTTTAATAATCTGGTGTTTCTTTTATGTAGGTTAAGTTCGATCCCGCGAGGAAATGTCCAAGCTGAGGTTGAGAAGGTGTCCCAGCCGCCCACCCCATCCACCTCCCAGCATGCGGCGGAACCCATCAAGAAGAGCCCCCGGGAGTTCATCATCCCCATCGCTGTGGAAGGGGTGGGCTACGTCACCCCCCGCCAGGGCAGTCTCGAACCTTCTGAAAACAAAACTCCAACCAAGATGCCATCCTCCAATATCAGTTTCTCGTCTCGTTTCCCTAAAGCCAGAAGATTGAGGTATGCACACTAAACCTTGAAACAACAAGGTTCTATCTGACACATTAATGAGACAGCAATATTGGGCTCTAGAAAGTACCACTTTAGAGTTCAATTCACATAACATTGCCCAGTCATATCGAAACTTGTTTTTCCAAATTCTAAAAATCTACACATAACTTGGCTAATTTCTTTATCATTTTTATTACTAACTTTTATTTCAAACCTCGTCGTATTTGACGTAAATCATATAATCATAAATCGACTTTTAACACCATTAGAATTTTTGGATATTTGAATGATTTTCATTAGCCACCCATTCTCGGACAGTTTCAGTGTTTTATCAAATTTTGTCCAGCCATCAAGCTGTAATTGTATTTGACGGCTGATTTGATTAAGCACTGAAACGGATTGAGAATCGACTGTTAAAGGGAACTGTTTAAATAAAAATCAAAATGGCACTAACTGTCAATTTGTGACACTGTTAAATAGAATGTGAATTCAAATAGCTGGACCTAAAATGAGACAAAAAATTATAAATGCAACGTGGCATGAGCATATTTTTAAAAACATTTCCTCATTTTTATAAAAACACATTTTGATTGTTTTCAAATGTAAAAATAATATATTTTTATTCACAGCTCCCTCGTTAGTGGCGGAGAATCTGAAGATGATGAAGACTTACACATGCATCGACTGAGGTAAAATATATTTTACTTTGTACAATTCTATTTTAAAAGAAAGCAAACTGTGAAGTAATTAATCTTTTCTGCTTATTGTTGTTTTCAGGAGCTCTAGGCGCGTTAGAGCTGATGCAGAAAAGGATTCTATAAGTTCAGGAGAAGAAGATGACGACGAAGGATTTGAACTTCTCACTGCGGAAAATTTATTCTCCACTCTTCTCGACAGAGTGAGTTGTCATTTCAATATGAGTTCTATTTCATAGAGTTTGTAGGCGGAAGATGCTTGTAGTACTGTATCAAAATGTAACTATCGAATCATTTTTAAAAAGGGGTAACGGTTTACATTGAGTGAATGATATTACTCATAATTTCGATTGGTCTTTTGGTTGTGTACCATCCTACTAGACGTCTGTACATCTGATACGTAGTGCCTGGCATCAAGCGATTCTGCCAATAGCAAGTAAAGTAGCTGTTGGCTGTTGCCATTTAAATATTCCCACTATGTAGTTAGAACTCCTCTAGCCTAGCATTGGGATTCGCTAATATTTTGTTAGTGTTCACATCAACGTCGTGGTTATTTCCAACGGATGTATTCAATAGTTGACTATCACCAGCGATATCGACGCTGGTATTTTCTCTGCGTCAATGCCCAATATCATTAGATATAGATCATCCTGTGGGTAGGATGCTCAATTAGCAATTTAATTCTACACCTAAGTAAAATTCAGAAGCAAGAGTTATTCACAAAATAATATTTTTATGGAGAACTCGAAAATATTTTGTTGCTTGTGTATTCTTCACAACAATTCTACAATTTGCACGCTATTTATACATTTTTTCACAAGCAGTTATGAGTTTGTGGCAGAAATTGATTATTTATTTGTCAACTTTCTGAAGTCCATCGCGTTGCCCGAGATTTACGCTTTAGTTTTTAGAAATCTTATGTAGACAATGACCTTTCTCTTGTTTTGAAGGCCAAGTGTGCAAAATTTCATCAAACGCCCCCCGTGTGCCACAGACACTCCTCTATATAAATAGATAATTTGTTTTCTGCAGTTAACCTTATCCATGCAGCCGTTGCATATTATGTGATCCATCAGCGATTTTCCGCGAACGTATATGCGATCCATGAAGTTTTTGTAATTAGAATGTGCTGCATAATGAGATGGATTGCTTTAAATAGGCCAGCATCGTGAATGTTTAATCAGTTAATTATTTATTTAAAACAGTTGATAATGATTAGTTAAATAATGAACTTTTTCCAGGTTCGTAGCTTGACAAATAGGCTTAACGGCGAGGAAGGAACAGGATTCCCTCAGCATCACCAGGCCCTGTTTAGTAACCTACATTCGCCTTTCTTCAACAGGTACGTGAATTGAAATGTTTTCTCCTGGTCCATTGTGAGTTGTTATGTTTGCATGATTCTAAATTGCTTGGTAACGATCCACCTAACATAATATATTACATTTCAATGGGGCTGTTTGATTTTATAATATCATAATAATGGTGGATGTGTTGTCTTTAATGTACCTGTATAATTTCTCATTATGATTTGTTTTGCAAAATTCAGTAACAGTAAGATATTCAATGATTTAATTAAAATGAAAGATAACAATTAAAGGAGAAATATTATAAGCTTCATGTCCATTATGTTACTGTTCTTCATATAAATTTAATTAAGAACAATGATAGCAATAATATTATATGCTGCCATTGTGAAACTAAAACAATCAATCATAATTTTTAACAATAATGTTGCTGTTTATTGGATACAGTGAAACCTCTATCGTTTTTTAAGGGATCTGTTGAAAACCAATGAATGCGGGAAAGCAATGGATTCGGGAAATGGATAAAAAAAATGCTACATATATGCAAACGTTTACTATAAAAAAAAAACTATCATTTCACATATAACTGAATGTGTTCATTAAAAAAATATTTTATATTCGAAATATGTGAAGGGTAATTATTAATCTGAAATTTCAAATACGTACCGTACGTACTAATGCCGCTGGCAGAAGCGACTAAATCATTCTCTTTCTAATGTTCCGCTCATTGTTAACAGTACCGTTAATCAAAACCAAGCATTTAGCTAAGATATTAAAAGATATATTCATATTTTAAAAACGATTGATCGAGTAAAATATGTACAAAAAACTGCGTGCTTTAAACGATGCACAGAGGAATGATCGATGCAATCTATTTTTATATGTTTTGTATGATGTAAATTCGGGACTGGAAGAAATAAATTATAAATCTGGGAAAATGATCATTCGAGAATCGATCGATCGAGTTTTCACTGTATTTGGTGTTTTTATTTTTTTTTAAATTCTTATTAATGTATAATATTTATATGGTTTGTCTGACTAATAACTTAATTCTCCTTTTAACAGCCCGCATTTGCCAAGAAAACATAAGAAGCATAGTACAATGTAAGTATATTATACGTTCACCTATTGGTTATTGAGTATTGTGTAGATATTCTGATAAAATGCTAAATGATGGGGCTAGCAAAGGTAAAGGGAAGCAAAGGCTGTTTGGCAGTTGTGGTTAGTCTGACGAGATGGTGTAATTGTGTTTTCAGTCGTGAAGGACCATCTTGGCGCCGCAGCACATCTCGCGATTTCGCATCCGATTTTGATTCCATGTTCCCGAGCCACACGACTTTCCCCCGGGGTATGTTATTCTCCTTTTTTTCATTATGACGCATTTTTATTTCACTTAATATTGTTTTTTGAGTCTGCACGTTAGTCGAATAATGTCTCAGTGCCGCCAGAAAATATACACAAATTTCTGGTTTAACGTAATACGCTTCTCTTGGGAAATTTTCTTTTTGGATTTTGTTGAGTCATAGCTGCTTTTTCCCATCTAATGCATATCGATATGAAATAATTATGTTTTACACTAGTGAAACCTTGACCTCTGGTAACTGTTACGGTTATAAATAAATAAACATACATCTCTGGAATACTTTTTAAAATGAATAACTTTCTTCCACTTGTTTATCCACTTGAGCGATTTTTGGCATATTATTGCAAGCTTGCAAAAACGTTTTGAGCGATCATTTGTCATAGTGTGCCAAAAATATGAGATAAACAGCGAAATCTAGGTGGATTCATTGGCTTTAAATCGCAGTAAACAGTTCATGTTTCCATATTAATATTTTGAGGAATGATATTAATTAAATAATATGGTAAATGTATGTATATATGTATATAATATGAATACATAAAATCAATCACTCAAATGGTTATAAAGGTTTTAATTTTTAAAAAATACCTTTAAAATTGAATTCCACAGTGAATAAATGATGCATTTGTAGGAAGCAAGTAGAGGGTAGAGGTTTCACTGTGTTATTGATCAATCGAGTGAATGTTACAAACGACAGCGAGCAGCCTCTCTTTTAACAAGTAATACTTACCTAGTGAACCTAGATATTTGTAATTGAGTGCCTATTTAAATGTTATGTTTGTCTTGTAGTTCTAATGAAATATTTTGTGTGTAATATTTTTCAATAGATTAATTTGTTTTCCAACTTTGCGCAACATAAACTTTATTATAATATGCCGACTGCTAGAGATGCTATTTACTTGTATTCATTCTTACTAGAAAGCCATTAGATTCATATTCATAGAGTTAACATCCTTCTTTAGTAATGTACATTTAGTGTACCAGTGCCAGTAACAGTGGACATATTTCAATGTAGGAATTCTGCAAACATTCATTTGCTTCCATACCGACAGTTCTTGTAATATTATTGTTTTTAGCGTAATTCAATTTTTGTTTTTCGTCTTTATGAATCAAATGCCCAACGTTATTATTTATGTTTTCTCTGGCATTTTGAAGAATTCTAATTGAATCATTTGTTTTCTTACATCAAACACAATAAGAAGTCCGTTTCGTGTTAATCATAATATACCCACTTAAATATAAATAATAATCTATTTTCATTTCAGAATAATAGAAATCTTATGTCCAAAAGTGAATAGCATAATTCAACATAAAACAAAAACTATTTGAAGTGACTATAATTAGAATGGCGGAAAGATGTGTGTGTGTGAGTGTGTGCTAACCATAATGATAGTTGTAAATAATAGTTGGATAGTGTTTTGTTTTGTGTTGAACTGTTGTCTGAGAGACGTGGCTGGTGATGAGGCCACACTCACACACGAGGCACACGTGGCTGGATAATAACTATGTGTTGTGTCATGATTGTGGTTGCAGTTGGGTTTCGCGATATTCCGCATGCACCGAACGCTCCACCGAACGGCGGCGGCCCGACTAACCTCACCTCCCAGTCCAATGCCACAAAACAATAGGTACTTGTATTTACATTCTCTTTTCTCTTCTACGTTTCATCTGCAATCAATCAATCAATGGTGCTTTATGCTTTACCAGGATATTTCAAGGAATGGGATTTCTCTTTTCCCCCCCGGGTTTCACTTCTTTTGGTTATTCTTCATTTGTTTTTATTTAAGTAGTTCTCTGAAACTGAAGTAGTGATTACACTGGCTCGCCTATCATGAACATGTACTACTTTGTCATTACACAATACATTTTTGCATCGCTAATAAATCATATTATTCATTGTGTAACAAAAGCTGCCCTGTGAATGTTCCTAATATGTAATTACTGAATGCTGTTTTCATTTTTAATTAACCGGCTTGCTTTTGTGTTTTTTCTTCTTTAAACAGTTTTATATTTCATGAAGTATTTGTCTTTCGATGTTTAATAAATAACCTATTTCAATAAACCAAATGTGCATTACATGATTACCCGAGTTTTCAAGAAGTATGTAATTAATAGTTATGTTTATGACTTTTTATTCCCTTAATAAAATTAAATAACTTTTTGTATGGCCAAACTGATTTATCACTGTAAATATCATTCGGCTGGCTGCATGATACGTGTGTTTGAATTTTTTTCTAGGCTCAAAGAGACGTTCTCGGAAAACAAGGCTAGCCAATGGAGAACCCCCGCCGGAACCTTCCACCGCTAAAGATAACCCTGGCAACCCCGATACTAGTACCGCCTCTGACACCCTGGACTTGTCCGACCTGGATCTGAGCAAAATGGAACTGTCGGAGAAAGAAGTGGAAGCTTTGTCCGGCCTCACTCCCGCTCTGTCTCGCCGTCTCCAACAGCAGCTCTTGGCGCACCTCCCCCCGGCCGCTGCCCGCTCCCTTCGCCGCACTCTATCTGCCCACCTGCCTCCCTCCAGCCACCCCATCCTCCCCTACACCAGGAGTCTGTCTGCCTCCAAGCAGGCCGACAGTGACACACCCATCTCCGAGATCTCCAAGTGTGAGCCAGGGACAGAATTAAACTCAAATGCAGATTATTCATCTCCCAGTTTCTCAGACTCAGTGTCTGTCCAGCTGCCTCCGTCCAGCCACACCACCCTCCCATACATTAGAAACCTATCTACCGACAAGCAAATGGACATTGACACTTCCACACCTGAAATCTCCAAGAGTGAGTCAGAGAGGAAGAAAAATTCATATGCGGTGCCTTCCTCCAGCCAAACCACCCTCCGCTACACCAGAAGCCCGTCAGCCACTAAGCAAACAGAAATTGACACTTCCACACCTGAGATCTCCAAGAGTGAGTCAGAGAGGGAAACAAATTCATATGCGGTGCCTTCCTCCAGCCAAACCACCCTCCGCTACACCAGAAGCCCGTCAGCCACTAAGCCGAATGACAGTAATCCTCTTGCCCCGACTATCTCCAACATTACACCAGATACAGAAATAAATTCAAATGCAGATTACTCTTCTTCCCGTTTCTCAGACTCGGCATCATTGAAAAACGCCAAAAGTTGGCATTCTATAGACACAACGGGAAAATATGATTCTTCTCCAATAAGTGAACCCATCGCCCCGAAAGCCCCTTCAGTTGGGAGATACACCCCCGATGGATCTTGTCTGAGTAAATACTTATCTGGTGGCGAGGAGTACCCTTCTTCCTTGAGGAGCTACGAGCACAGTGGTCTATTGGAGAGAGATTCAGCAGCAGGTTGTGCCCTCAGTAGCATCCCCATGGGAGGATCCCTGAGGCGACGCAATTTGAGAACTCCTCCGGCAGATACTCCTCATCGAAGAGTTTCACGATTTTTAAGGCCCGATTTCTTCGATACCCCCCGAGAAGAAAGCCTGTATGTTCGTGATAAAAAAGAAAAAGAACTGGAAACCCAAAAAATTCTCAAGGAGATAAGGCAGAAGAAAAGCAGACATTCAGATTTAGCCAGCCCCAACAGCCCAGTGGCCCCGACTGATATATCTGATATACTGAGTGCAAGATCCGGATATCGTAACAGCTTGTCACCAGTTGGCATTCCTGTTCCTAAAGACAAAAGCCGCTCTGTAACTCCATTTCATCCGATTCTAGACAACATCAGTGAATATCACTCAGATCCAATAACAGCAAAAGATGGACTAGTTGCTGTAGATAATAAATTAGATAGTAGTTCTCATAACTGCCAAACAGATAAATCTAGTTTTAGTCAAAACATTTACCCTTCAGTAAACACTGACAGAGGTTCCTTCAAGTTCCATAATAAGGAGTCTCGACTCGTCCGACCCAAAAGCTTCCCCACTAAGCCCTATGAAGAGGATGGCTATAACACTACAGAAAAAAACATCGGGAAGAAGGAGGCTTGCTCTAATATTCCTACTAATAGTTTTACTTCTAAAGATTCCAAGTTGACCAGACCCAAGAGTTATCCCAACTCTTCCCAGTCTCCCGAAAATGCATTCAATGTGCCTCCTGTTACAGAAAATGGAAACCAGAAGCAGGTTAATAACACTAATTATTGTGACGTGGCCAGACCAGTTCCTTTGCGAAATGGTTCATTAGAAAATGATCAAAATGTTACTGTAAGCTTCAGTGTGTGTTTACCAAGCAGAAACACCAATAAACTTAACATCTTGAAAACGGAATCTTCATCAAAAGAATTATCTATCAAAAAATATGTTGTTGTGAAAGCAGATTCTGAACTCAAAAAAGAGGCACCGATTTCAAATAATGCAGATAACAGTGCATTAATGGTATCTAGGGATTCAATGAATATTTCACCAAAGAGTGTTAGTGGGTTAAATCCTGTCTCAGAATCAAAACTGCTTCTGAAACCAGATAAGGTAAATTCGCTAGTCTCAGCTAATGAAAGCACTTTGAAATCTGATGTGTTGGAGACCGGTATTCAATTAGAAAATAATTCACTTTCTATAAATAATAGTGTATGTAGAATTTCGCCGGAGAAAATAATAATTAATTCTCTGAAGCCTGATGCTCTAACTGCAGATATTCCCTTAGAGGATAACTCCTCATCCAAAAACATTATTGGAAGCACTTTAACGCCCATAGCCTTAATTTCAGATAATCTTTTAGAAAATAAAGTAGAAGAGAGCACAGAAACAATACAGAATCCCTGTCCAGAAGAAAAGAAAAAGAAAACACTTGGCAAGAAAAAAATTATCATTAAGAAGAAAGTTGTAAAAAAAACAGATTCAACATTAGAAGCTTCCAAAAATACAAATGCACTTAAAGATAAACCTCCAAAGAATGAAGAAGAAAAGATTGTACCCGTCAAAAAGAAATCTGTTCTGCATTCGATAGGGGAAAAAATCGAAAAGTTTAGAAACGACAGTTTTAATCGATCCGCTTCACAAGAAAAAGATTCGACGAGTGAACCAAAATCAAAAGCCCAGTTGCCAAGTCCGAAAGATGAAGTGAAACCTTCTCGCATTGAGAATGTCATGAGAGCTCTGAGGGAGAGGTCCGTCCCCAGCGGGGACATGGCGGAACCGATTACTGAATCAGGGTTAATCAAGAGGGCCGTTACAGTCACTGATCTTCCCACTTTAGACACTAAACTTTCAACTAGTAAAAAGAGTGTGAATCGAGTCTTAGGATTGTTCAAAAAAATTGAATCTAAAGATAAAAGTAACAAAATCATTTTGGAGCAATCGGGTAATGATTTGGTTAAAGTAGAAGTTGATCCTTTACCGATTGAAAAAATTGAATTGCCTAAGTGTTCCGATATTCAATTACCCGAGAATAATAAGCCTAAAAGGCCTACTTCTCTTTTACTGAATGGAATCGGAAAACGGGTGCAAGCGTGTTATAATGGTGCTTCCAGTGACAGCGTATTAACGAAAGAAATTAAAACTACTTTAAAACCTGAAAATGTCAATTCTAATTTCGATGGGGAGCTGAAATCTCAGAAAAAGGGATTAAGATTGGATTTCTCGCGTTTGCCAAAACTGAACCAAGGTATTTTTAACAAACGAAACTCATTAGACCTGAGCAAGAGTCGGGAAGGAAGTCAATCTAAAGAGGTTGAAAGTAATAACGAGTGGCAAAGTCAAAGCTACCATAAAACCCGAGAGGGAAGCCAATCTAAAGAAGTTGAGCGGAATCAACGGTGTCAAAGTCTGATTACTCGACCAAATCCAGAAAGGTGTCAATCAATAGAGGTTGAAAGTAATAACGAGCGGAAAAGTCAAATCGACCATAAAACCCGAGAGGTAAGCCAATCTAAAGAAGTTGAGCGGAATCAACGGTGTCAAAGTCTGATTACTCGACCAAATCCAGAAAGGTGTCAATCAATAGAGGTTGAAAGTAATAACGAGCGGAAAAGTCAAATCGACCATAAAACCCGAGAGGTAAGCCAATCTAAAGAAGTTGAGCGGAATCAACGGTGTCAAAGTCTGATTACTCGTCCAAATCCAGAAAGGTGCCAATCTATAGAAGTTGAAAGTAGTAATGAGTGGCAAAGTCAATGTCTTACTACTCATCAAAATCCAGAAAGGTGTCATTCTAAACAACTTAAAAGTAATAATGAGTGTGAGTGGCAAAGTCAGAGCTATCACAACACTGGTCAACTAGACAGTAATCATCAACATCCTGAAGAAATCAAATCTAAAGATGTTGAAAACAATCTTCAGAGGCAAAGTCAAAGTTCTCTGAAGAGCCAAGAATGCAGAGATCTTGACAATGGTAATGGTAGTTGGGATTGTCAGAATTATAACAAAGTAAACGAATGTTGGAACAATAATTCAAATAATAATGACTCTCCTGCAAACAACACGTTAATATCTCCCAATTGGTCTCCTGATTGCGACACAAGTAAGTTCATGATAGAACCGGATGCGGATTACAATCAGAGTTGTAGTCAAGCTCCACTATGCAATCGCACCTATGAAGCTACTTCCCCGGACCCTGAAAATATAATAGATCGTATACGGCGTAAAAGTTTCTATAATCGTTTTAATGAAAAGAAGAATCGTAGAAAAAGTCAACTCGTAGGTCCCGGGGCAAAAGAATACATTCCATCTGAACGAATTCACTCACAAGTAGACGGGGATAGCTCCTATCACAATAAATATGACTACACTCCTTCCAGCAGCAAGTATGAGCGGCCCCAGACCTTGGAACTTGGCAAGTTATCAGATAATGGAGGCAGTAGCACTCCCACTAAGTACAGAGCTAGCAATTCCTTTGGAACGGACCACCTGTCACCCACCAGTCACAAGTCTCTGGATAGAAATGAACGGAGATATCTATTAGAGCCCCAATATCAGCCTTATTCCGAAAATAATTTACACTATTCCATGCCCAGATATTCAAGGACAGTGTCTTTGTTGGATAATAATGATAGTGATTATAAAACTGCCACTGATTATAAAAACACTAGTTCAAGATATGGGAGAAGTTTTTCTTTACTTTCCCCCACCAGCTACAGTACTCTCAGTCCTCGAGCACCTCCTCGGAACTCCGCAATATTGCTCAGAGATAGCGGAGACGTGGAACCCACCACTGAAAGCGTTTTAACTAAAATTAGAAATAGAAAGAAACTCGCTGCTATGAGCCCTACTACGGATGATGAGGAATCATATTTGGACAAAAAAATCAGGTATGTCAGATATTAGCAATCATTGAATATTGGAAATAAATTTGGCTCTAAATGCTGAAATATGGGCTTTCACATAGATTGTTTTTTTGCAAAGTTCATCATTTAGGATACAGAATATTTCTACATGTCATTTTACCCGTACCTGCTGGAGGGCAATTATTTCATTTTCAATATTCAATTGTACATACATAATACTGTAATATTATGCAGAAATTGAGAATTTTTCTCATGGTCGGGGTCAATGATGTCAGAAATGACAATAATATATTACCTATGCATTTTTATAACTAAAGTGCCATATAATTAGAGACATTTGAATTCTTTCATTACAATTTTGTATTCAACATTCACATTATTTTGAATCTTCATTTGACCTAGTTCATACTGGATTCCAAATACATTAAAGAATTGCACTTACAACAGTGAATCTTTAGTATCCTCGTTGTGTTTTCCATTAGAACAATAACAATCACGTATCATTCAATTTCAGATCCAACCACACATCCAATAACGAACATGACAACTCTACAGACCAAGCTGAGTGACTTATCCAAGTCAACCAACAATGATCCGTGTTTCCATACTAAGCAATTTAGAAACTCATTCAAATAGGTTTGCCTCATTATCATTTCTAGTTGAAGACGCCCTTTCCTTGGCTTTCAAATAATTTCAATATTTTCAACAAGTCCCATTTTAACCGCATATAGGTTTTACATTTGTTTAAAATGAATATGCTTGACCATTATTACTTTGGGTTTGCATTGATTGTCATGTCATTGAGAAATCTGTTGTCAAATGATTTTGTCCTTTTTTATTATTGACTTCCCGGAAACTATGAATTGAATCATAGAGCTTCTATATTTTTAGTATTTCAAAGAAATCTTAATAACTGATTTGCTATTTAAATAAAATTTGCCTTTTTATTATGGTGCTTCTTTGTTTGTGTGATGGAGGCCTTGATATTATATACTATGTAGTTCTCATTAATATAAGTTGGTTATAATAAATTTTTAATGTATCTATAAAAATCTACAATATTTAAATTCTTTCACGGAGAGGTGCAAACTTCATAACCATCACTATCTACTGCATTGGTTTTTACTTATTTTGGTGCAATAGAAAAGTGCCAGAAACTTATGTAGTGTTTGTTAGATGTGTGAATATGGGAATAAGCAATGGAAGCAATGGTAGGAAGTAACAGTGGTGCTAGCAGGAGGCGAGATGTGTTTTGTGTATTTATTAGTAATTTTAGGCATTAACACGACAGTCATGAAGAGTGTTTTTGGTTAAGATGTCATAGTTTTGCAGCCTGGATATATTATGCAATACATATTTAAATATTAGATAATAATTGAAAGACATTCATCTATGCCAATAATACTGCTGCCAAATTTGTATTAAATAATAAATAAAATCTGAAAGCCTCCGAAATACTGGAGCTAAAATCGTGGCAACGTTGGACACTAATTAAAACAGCGTGACTAAAAAACACGCGCTTCCGATGTTTATGTTCAATTTTTGTAAAGTATAATATACCTGAATGTATTATGTATTTAAAAATATCTAATTCTTGTGCATATAAGTTTAGGAAGACAAATGACGTAGGTTTGAAAAGCAGCAACCCTCAAAATTTTTCAGTATTGTTTGTTGATTGGTAATATCCATGGCTGGAGTTACAGCTCTGCAGTTGAGCTGATGCTCTGCCTAGCCTGTCTAGCCTGTCTAGCCTGCCTAGCCTGCCTAGCCTGCCTAGCCTGCATAGGAAACTATAGAATGCATCATGTCCTAGAGTTAACAAAGCCCTTTATATGCTCGCAATTGTTTTCTTTTTCTAGTCTATTAGTAAATTGGTGCCGAAAACTAAAGTTTAAAATATAAAATAAGATTTAATCTTTGTTAAGTCTGAATAAGTTATACTTTGCTGTAAATACATAACATGTTTAATTTTTAGAGACTATAATGAATATATATTATGTATGCTGTTGCTTATTGCTGGAATATGTATATGCCTACATTGATATTGTTACTTTTGTACGTTGAAATGTTTATTTAAACTAGAATATGTATTAAACTTTCGTAAGAGTGGTTAGACATTATTATAATTTTAATAAAAATATTTTTGTTTGAACTCCATTTTATTGAATACTATATTATACAAACCCTCCTGTTTCATTTCAGGGTTGTATATTTATAGTATGTGTTTAAACAACCCTACCCAGTGAAGGTTCTGGCTGCACCCAAATCAGTTAGTTTATATATTCAACAATGTGGTTTTCACACGAAATATATTTTTACTCAAATTATAGAATATTAAATACCTATCTAATGTAGGAAGAATAGAAACATTATTAAGTCTCATTGTAGTGGATGGCTTCTTCATTATTGACATTAATTATTATTTATTTCATGTATTTTACTCATACAAAATATAGAACAATATAATATAACACTATTATTATTATTGCAAGTTTCACACTTTTATGTAACAGTATGCGCTAAAAGTAGAACAAGTATGAACATTTTTTTGAAGGTCTAGTGTAGTGTTTTGTGAAAACATGTTTGATAGAAAGAAATGTTGGTTTGTACTTAATAAAAAGAGAAAGTTGTGTAGCACCACTTTCTGAATATGAATTACTTCTAACGATCTTAACTTGTTCACCTTTAAGTTGAGTCAGAACAGGGACGATACTAATAAATCACTAGAAGCTCTGGTAAGATTTTTAGCACAAAAAAATTGTTTTAATGAATTATATTTTGTCTTATTGTTAACTATTAGACCTTCCATTGATATTTATAATTTTTGTATTATTTTGAAGTGAAGAAGTTATGGAATACTTCCTTGTGAATCTTTTTACATTAACAATATTATATATAAATTTAAACTATAGTAACTTTTTGTTAACACAAAATAACAATTTACTAATGTTGAAAAATTTGATTGGATTATCCACAGATTGTGTACTAATCTGTTAGCGATTGAATATAACAAATATTCAAAAAAAAAATCGCATCGCCACAAATTTTGTGGAGGATTCCTTGATAATCTATTTATGACACATAAAATACCACTCACCCATATAACATTAGTACCACAAGTATCAGTTTAAATTAGCTTATTGGAATCAGAATGTTATAAACGAGTGATTGAAGTCATCTGATAAACTTGTCTAATTTTTATTTTATTTTAATTTTTGTATCCGATTTACATACTATAGATTGTGATAATTTTCTCGAGGGAAATATATATTTTACAATTTGATTAATTTGTTTTATTTACCTATTTTACAAATTATTTAATCCAGGATAGACTAAATTAATGGTAGGTGTGTGATGCTTACTAAAGATAGTGTTCAATTTTAACAGGAACCAAAATAGAATCCTTATTTTTAATTATTTTACAAGCAATAATTATTCGCCTGAAACACTCATCCACATTGAAAAATCTCCTGATAAAAGATACATGACGCCAACGGGACTCGAACCCGTGTCCCTTTGATTTCCGGTCGACAGCTCTGACCACTGAGCTATGGCGGCTTATCTCTTATCCGCGAAATAATTCAATATATACTAGTGTTTCATTCAACAATTACTGCTTGTTACATTTTTTCACCTGAAAACAACCAACTTTATTTTATATGGACACGGGTTCGAGTCCCGTTGGCGTCATGTATCTTTTATCAGGAGATTTTTCAATGTGGATGAGTGTTTCAGGCGAATAATTATTGCTTGTAAAATAATTGTTACCCTTTGTGCTATGCATAAAAATCTTGTCTTAAAACATTAGTTTACCAAAAAAAAAAAAAATTAATATTTGACAAGTTCAAGTATTTCACCTAAAAATGTAGACAATTTGTCTCGACGCCATCTAGTGAGAGAGTTAGCACTTACAATCAGTGGCGGCCGCTGCCCTAAAAAGGTGGTGGTTCACTGACAATCCAAAATAAAACAATATGACAAAAAGATTATGGGTAAAAATAATTATTCCACCTACCTTATTTGTAGATAAGGTCTATTCTACGTTGTTTGTGAAGAGCAAACACTTCTATCACTTTTGAAGTGAAATTTGGGATAGTTTGCAAAAATTTTTTTTCAATACTAAGTAGAGATAAAGCATTCAAACGGTCTTGACTCATTGTGTTTCGCAAGAATGATTTAATTCGTTTTAGGGTAGAAAAACACCTTTCGCTTTCCACAGATGTCATAGGTATTGTACATATTATTTTTAAAAGCTTCACACACTCCGAAAACGACTCGACTAAATTATTTTTATAAAAAAGTTGCAAGATTGCCACTGCACCATCGGCGTTAGAGAAATCATCTCTCCCGTATATAGCACATAGTTCATTTTTCAATTTAAATTTATCTAAAAAGATATACGTGTTCACTGTTTCATTGAAATCACTTTGAGGAAAGTTTTCTTTATATTGAGTAAAGTGTTCACAATCAAATAATTTTGCTGCTAATAAATGGTTAGTAAACTCGAATCTGTCTTTGATCTGTTGTAAGATAATATCACATACTTCGATGCAAGTTGCATAGTTCACCGTTTTATTTCTTTTTGCTTTGGGCTCACCTGTTTGGTCTATGGAATCACGAACTGTCTGAATGCATTTTTCAAATTGATATATATATTTCTTAATCATGATGGTATCCAAAGAGCGTGATTGTAATTGTTGAAACAAAATGTCACAATGGGGTAATATCTTGTTGAAAAAACCTAACCAATATATAAACTGTTCATCCTTAAGATAATGTAATAACATACTGGCCTGGTTTATAGTATTCGAATCATTATTATTTTGGTCTAAAATAGTTTCCATACATTGTATCAACAATTCTGAGTATGCCGAAACAGTTCTCACAGTTTTTATGTTGAAATTCCATCTTGTTGGTGGGGCAGAAGGGATTTTCTTTTTCATTACATCGTTTAACACGTTCATTCGTTTAGGAGACCTCGAAAAAAAATTTGGAAATGCGTGAAGATGTGCGAAGAACGTTTTTATTACATTGCTTTGTGAAACACTTTTTTCGACTATCAAATTCAGCTGATGAGCATAGCAATGAACATAATTAGCATATGGAAAATTAGCCTTAATTTTTGCTTGAACCCCTCCAACCCTTCCACTCATAACTGAGGCTCCATCATAGCATTGAGCTATCAATTTATTTGAACTGATGTTCAAACCTTGAAGTTCTTCAGAGATGGCTTTATACAAACCGTCAGCGCAATGCGAGGTTGGAATTAAATATTTCCAAAAGCGTTCATAAATATTGCCCTTCCATTCATATCTGATGATCAAAACCATTTGCGTCGTCGTAGAGACATCTGTAGTTTCATCTGCTTGAATCGCAATAAATTCACATTCCGTAATTTGTCGTTTCACTTCTGTGCTGTATACTTCCATTATAGAATCCAATATGTCATTTTGAATAGTCTTTGATGTCCCTTTAAAAACAGTGGCACTATCTAAATGTTGTTTTAATACTGCATCTAATTCTGCTACGAAATCTATTAAGCCGCGAAATACACCAGGGTTTATCGAATCAGGGGTTTCGTCGTGACCACGCAATGCCAATTCGAATACTCCACAAAATATGACACAATCTATTAATTTAGACAATATATATCTATTTTTGTCAACCATTGCATTATGTTGTTTAGTTTGCTCACGGTATCCAGAATCCAACTGTTGACGAATGTCAACTGTACCTAAAACGGCTAAACTCATAACATTTTGTAAATGTAAAGTAGATGAATTGTGCTTTTTCAACTTCTCTGATAGATGCGTTAAATCATTAATCCCACTCAACGTCCAAGTTGAATCTCCACCAAACACAAGACACGGAAAACAAAAAAAGCGATTAACTATGTCACAACCACACAACCAAAAAGCTTTATCATAAAGTTTTTTGTCAAACACTCGAGTAAAAGCTCTTGATTTAGATTTACACTCTTGCTTAATCACGAGCACTGGACGAGGTGGACCGGAATTTTTAATTAATAATTTATTTTCAAACAAACTGTTATTATTTCTTATATATTCGACACTGATTACACTCATTTTTATTTCTTATAAAGTTACAAATTAAAAGGATTAAGTTCTGTATTTAGCTTGATAAATTACTCGATAAATCAATACCAAAACAATGACAATAATTACGTCACGGCTCGCGATAACGACGGTAGATGTTGATCTGTGATCTATTGTCCAATATCGAGTTCGTCAAGTTCGACGAACTTCGGATGTCTTCGTGTAACCTCGGGTCAAAGTTCATAAATCGGTAATCTTCGGAAATGATCGGGTTATGTCGGCGCCGTGTGACACACGAGAATTAGCTAACTTCTGGTACAAATGGCTAGATTGAGGCGCTCGCAGTGTTTTAAAAAATACATACAAAAACGTATTTTCATCCGTTTGCAAATCTGTGCACACGGGGGATTTGAGCGCCGCGCGGCGGCCATACTTTATACTTGGAGAGATTAAAATCGCTCTCCTTGATAATATTCATTGCATTGTATTGGTAAGTAATATTTTTAAATGATTTTTATAGATTTTATAGTCTTCAGTAAGATATTATAAATTAATTTTAGCCATTACAATTTAGATAGTGCTGCACACGAACGCACTATGCGACCAGCCGCCACTGCTTACAATGCCATTCTCATATAAAATAAAGTTGGTTGTTTTCAGGTGAAAAAATGTAACAAGCAGTAATTGTTGAATGAAACACTAGTATATATTGAATTATTTCGCGGATAAGAGATAAGCCGCCATAGCTCAGTGGTCAGAGCTGTCGACCGGAAATCGAAGGGACACGGGTTCGAGTCATGTATCTTTTATCAGGAGATTTTTCAATGTGGATGAGTGTTTCAGGCGAATAATTATTGCTTGTAAAATAATTGTTACCCTTTGTGCTATGCATAAAAATCTTGTCTTAAAACATTAGTTTACCAAAAAAAATAATAATCCTTATTTTTATATTGCATCGGTAATAAAAATACTGAAGTCAAGGAAATTTAAAAAAAAATGTTATTTACTCTTGAAAATATTTAATATAAAATAAGTGGAACAACAATGGCTGCCCAAATTAAATCATATTAACAAATTGTTTCTTATCCTTCTCTGCCAGAGTTTCCAAAACATCGTCCAGGAGTGTGTTGGGAAACCGGTCTACCCATGACCTGATGAAGCCTTCGAGATTGGGCTCGTATGTTTGAAGGTTTACAAGACCACCTGAAACCAATAAAATATAATCAAATTTAACTTTTTTTAAACTCTGGCGCGAGTTATATAATTATACTTGTCTTGATTTTTAACACCTGACTATAGTCAATTTATATCGATGTTTTATTATTTATCGAAATTGTTGTACCTAGCTTTGAAACAACTGGGGAGGAGATATTTAAAAAATTGCACTGCTAAGCTCTTACAAGAGCGTATTATTCATACATTAGTGAGTACATTCTCTATTATGATAAATAATAAAGATAAACTGGTGACCTTCTAAGTTGGTGTTGGGCTGGACAAGAATCTTCCTGGGTTGCTTGTGAGCCAGCACAATGTCTCTCCAGCCGCCCCACGGTTCCCTCAGCTCGCTGTAGTGAGCAAACAGTTTTCTAGCTCCCTCGGTATCCGCCGTGGACTTCAGGACTTGCAACTTCATCAGGAAGTCTCCTGCAAACAAAATTATGCAATCAAAACAATACTTAAATTTCCATACATGCTCTCTAGTTGTGACTTTTTGATTTGCCAAAAGTTTTATTGTATAATTCCACTTTACAATGCTGGCGTTTCAACGCAAACTATCCCATCACGCAGTACGCATGTACACAATGTATGGTTTTTAGTGAAACTTGGATAACATGTGCGACATCAGCCTATGGGAAAAGCTGCCGATTAGATCACATGATCATACGACAGCTGCGTAAAAGGTTGAAATAATACACAAGGAAAGGGCAAGCAATGCAGCATTAAAACGAATCACAAAATAAATCAAGAATAATAGTACACTTTCAACTGTCTGGTATCTATATTATATTAACAGAAAGGTATTTCTACCTGTTTGGTCGATTGTTGCTTAAGGACGGGAAGGGTATTTTTACCTTTTGCGCCGGCCTCATTTCAATGGCAGAAAAGACGGAATTATTCAATGTTTTTACATGAATATTATATACAAATCTTTTTGTAAAGGTCCCAACTATATGTACATAATTATCGAATCGTAATGCAAGTCTTTTTTTAAATTTATTTTCGTGCCTTTCGTTTACATCGGTATTTCAACAAAAGGATAGTATATTTTTTTTTAGTGAATGAGGGTTTTTATGACCTTGAAACCTGATTCGAATTACTTTCCCTGTTCCGTACCCACTCAACTCCTATGTGCAAGCGAGCGAGAGATGTCGGGCGTATTTAAAGAAAGCAGGTATGAGCAAATACCGATAGGCGGACCGTAATAAACATATTACAAGGTTAATTGAGTTGCATTTCAAATAATATTCAAAATACTTTTATAGCTTGGGTATGCTGAGTTACTATGTAGACGGGCGGCGTGGTCTAGTGGTATACGCTTTTGACTACAGATCCGAAGGTCGCGGGTTCGAACCCGGCGTGCGCAAATAAATTTTATTTAATTAATTTGTGTTATTTCACAATTAATTAATTTAAAATAATATATAGTATATTTGCGGCACGTTCAAGAGTGGAAGATACTCTCAGTATCGCCCTGGTGTAAGACCACCATTCAGAATTGAAACGTTGCTTGAAATGGCTTTAGCCGTGTTTGGTGACCAGATCTGAATAGCCAGGTACTTCCCCACCTTCCTCTTCCCCATCTCCCTCCCCTCCCCAATACCCTCAGCCTCACAACATACCCCAATTGGGGATGCCATAGTCTCACTGGCTCCAGACGGGAGCAGTTGGGACTCTTGTGCGGTATTACTGTAAAAAAAAAGAAATTTTTATAAAAACATTTTAATTATTTTCGAAGATACAGCGATTGAAAACAAATTCTCACGGGACCTTTATTTTCGCCCGGACTCAGCATAGTGCCAGCGCAAAAAATACCTGGCCGAAATGTGTTAATATATCTTTAACTATCAGGCGTAAAATTATTACTTACCAACGACTTTCTTTCCGACTGTTTCGATTTTAGATCGATCCAGGGTCATAAGAAGGTTTTTCCCAGGTTCAGTTTCTGTGATGGTCAGCATGCCCTCACCATCCAACTCCAGGAGACGCATCAGCACAAATCTCGCTTGAGCATGGGCCTGAATTTAAAAAAAAAACGTGCCCAATAAATTAAAATTTATTTAAAACTAGCTGTACCCCGCCACGCTTTGCAGAGAGAGAAACAATAGTGGATGTTGCTTTTACGTCCAACAGATGGGGCTGCAAACACGCTTTTTCAAAAAAGCATGTTTGTCCAACAGATGGCACTGTTTTAAAAAAAGCATGTTTTTACCTGTCACAGGTGACATCTATATAATTTAGGTATATAAAAAACACGCGTATTTGAATGCAACGTTGTGTCAAAATTTCAAAGCAATCGGTGAAGAACCTTCAGAGATTTAAGATTTTGAACAAATGAAAATTAACATTTTTATTTATATAGATTAACTCATTTTAATCAATTATATTACAATAACTGAACAAATTAATATTTAAAGAATTGTTATTAACCGCTTAAGGACTTAAGTATACTCGGGCAGCTATTATGTGCGGAAATTCCAACACCCGAGATAACTCAGGCAAACTTTACCTACAGAAAAGACCATTCCCGAATACACGTGAAAATAAATTTATTTCGATTTATTTTATGTGGAAGCGAGAAATGTGGATAAAAAAAAGGGTTTTCATTTTTTAATGATTACGAAAGGGGTTCAACTACAAATCAATTTTAATGATTACTGAAGGCGTTCAACTACAAATAACTTTTAATGATTACTAAAGGGGTTTAACTACAAATAAATTTTAATGATTACTAAAGGCGTTCAACTACAAATAACTTTTAATGATTAATAAAGGAGTTCAACTACAAATAACTTTTAGTGATTACTAAAGGCGTTCAACTACAAATAACTTTTAATGATTAATAAAGGAGTTCAACTACAAATAACTTTTAATGATTACTGAAGGCGTTCAACTACAAATAACTTTTAATGATTACTAAAGGCGTTCAACTACAAATAACTTTTAATGATTAATAAAGGAGTTCAACTACAAATAACTTTTAATGATTACTAAAGGCGTTCAACTACAAATAACTTTTAATGATTAATAAAGGGGTGCAACTACAAATAAAAATGTCTGAGTACACCATTTATTGACAAAGGGAAATTACAGTTGTAAACATTAATGCCGCCTTTTACTTGGGCGAAGTCCATGCAAATGCAATTTTAATTGTAAGATAAATTAATAATTGTAGGTAAATACCTGTAACCAGGCTTTAGTGGCGGGCTGGTACATTTCTGTGGCCTTAGCAACTCCATTCCACAGCAAACTTAGCCAATTTGTGTAAATGATATCCTCGGCCACCTCGCCTTCATACCCAAACACTCTAAAACAAATAAATAATTTGGTTAATTGACTAATTATTTTAACATTAACTTATTTTATTTAGTTCATTAATCTTGCGGGGAACCGATGCCCTTTGGCCCTTGTGCCATACCGACCCAATGCTCACTGTTATACTTGGGTTTTACCCCTCACTCCCAATACAGTCAACGAGAGCCTATAGGAGAGCTGGCTAAGGGGCACGGAAGCCAAATCTTGCTTCCGACGGCTGGTCTGACAACTCCGCTCATTCTCAGCGGGACTGCCAGAAGTCTTGTTCACAGTAACAGCTGTCTTGGTCAAGTCACATAATCTCATCTAAATATTTCTTGTCATTTCGTAACGCTTTCTTAATACATTTTAATTTCAGCAACATCAATTGGCGGAGATGAGACGTAACACATATCAATAACTCACATGTAAGCACTTGCATAGTGCTTGCTAACACTTGTACGCAGGGACATTGGAGTCTAGAATCATTTTAATAATTTGACCGATAGGTGGCTGAGTTGACATCGCGTTTGGATCCCATCCAGGGGTAGTGCATTCAATTTCTCAGCTGGCTAAGTCCTTCATCACAACACAAGCAACATTTTCCGCTTACTGTGGTGGAAATAGGAGATTTTCAAATATTGTCAGGTTATTCGTAACCCGGAAATGTTTGTCTTTCTTTAAAAAAATAAAAAAACGTAGCTTCATAAATAAAAAAAAATTAGAGTCTTGATGTGTGCGGTGAAGAAGGAAACCTTGTTTCCTTATAACACCGTTGGGAATGTGTAGGCCTCCTTCCTAAGCGGCTTTAAATAAGCTCTACCTCCTGAACTAGCAAATGTTAATAATTTTGAACAGAATATTCATTTTCATAATAATAGATGTAATCAGTAAATATTGCAAATAAAACAAGTACAGTAAAACTCTCATAAGGTTTTCAAGGGATCATAAAAAAACGTTATTAGTGGGTTCTAAATTAGGTCATTAGTTTTAACCATTTCAATGTGGTTAGATATAAATAATGGTCAGACTTTGCAGCCAGTTCAGTGCTAACATAGCCATTGTTCATTTTTATAGCTAAACTATACAATATCTGTGTAAGAGATATCGAAGTATTTTTGTTTTCATTCGTACAACATTCTTCTGTAAAAATCTAGTAGAGTCGGTATTGGTAATTCAACACAGGGCCGGCAGTAGCAGCGGCCTGAGCTGCTACTGCTATGTTCTGTACCCTTATGTTTTATTATTTGTTCTAAAAAATATTATTTTGTTATTCTTATCATAAATCAAGTATGACTACCATAATAAGCGCATGAGCCTGGTATGGTAGCAGAGAAAATCACTAAAATTGTAAATTTTGAAATTTAATAAATAAAAATACTAACTTGAGAACATTCCTATCTAAAGACAGAAACAGGCCCACAGCTTCGGCGCGGCACTCTTCAAAGGTCGACCCAATATTGGTAAACTGGGAGTCGTACGTTTCTCCGTCGTTGTACCACGAGGTGATGGGACCTCCTGTAAGAGGATTCTTAACAGTTTCAATGTCGAAATTGAAAGTGCCATCACCGAGCTTTTGGAACAGTTTGCCACTTCCGTGACCCAAGAGTTCGTGCAGACCAACTTGGACCTTAAAAATAATTCAATTCTTTAAAAAAAACTGCATAATATTTTGTTTATGAGTATATACATAAAGATTTATGAATTAAATTATCACCTACAAATTGTAAGTATGTGCGTAAATACAACCATGTGAGAGTATGCCATCTTAAATTGTTTATCTAAGGTATTTTGTTAAGCTCAAAAAGATAAGGTATTTCCAGTTTAAAGTATGTACACGGATTTGGTTGTATGTACATATATGTAAATTACCTCGAATGATGGAACTCTGTATTTGTTCAGGAGGGCAGAGTCAGACTCGGTAATGAAGGGTGTTGTAGTATCTTTGTAATGAGCAGGAATAACATTTCCAAGGGAAACATTCTTGAAACCTTCACTCTGCCGGATTTCATCATCTATAAAATAAGTTGACATGTTTGTAAAGGGCCGACACATTGTGGCTTGCCGTTATCAGATTTGATAATTAAACATTTTGTTTTAACCACCACATATTTTGTATTGTGTATATGGCTTCAGATTTTATGATTAAACCACAAAACTTATTTACTGGCAATCAGACCCTTCCAAGGCAAAAGTTAAACTGATCAAGAATATAGAAAAAGAAAAGAAAACAAGTAATCATTAAATGTTATATGTGAATTAGCACAGAGAGTGCTTTACCGGGAACGTATAAAAAAAGTAGATTAATTATTTAGGAATTGCCTGATTTAAAATATTAACGTACAGTTGGGGATGTTGATTCCTGCGGGCACTCCGCTGCCAGCAAACGTGAGAACATCGAGACTGGTGAAGTCTGGCTGAAGGAACTTATCCTTCTCTAGGTCCTTGCCCCACGGGAGGAGCGTCAAGAAGCTCTCCGCATTGTCTACCAAAGCCTTGAACTTCTCAGACATTTTCTTGTTCACCATTGCGACAAATCCCTCAAACTCGCCCCTTTGACCACTAGGGTCACGGTAGGTTTCAATAAAGCCTTGATAACTGAAAATAACTTATTATTTACTTCTGCACTTCTTCATTAACATTTACATTATAAAAAGACAGTGTTCTATTCAATTTTTATTTATTCAACTTACGTTTCAATAACCGGTCCCTTGTCCTTGATCCAGAATCGGCTTCCATTTTTGTGGCCATTTAAATCTCCCTTGTGAAAGCTTTCAATGTAATGCTTCAACATTTGCTTCTCATTATCATTGGCAGCATATTTCATGGCTTCTTCTAGATACTGGTTGACTTGTTGAAGAATAGGCGAGTAATCTCCGCGAATCACCTCGTAATATGCACCTTTATACAACTCTTTTTCCAAAGTTATTTTAGTATCTGACTCTTGTTCCACACTCGCCCATACAATGGAGTACAATGGTGTACCTACAATATTTATGGGAATTATCATCATCATCAATTATCTTCCTTGTTATTATTATGTATTATACATACTTTTATATTTCTTCACCTTAAAACTAAATAAATATTCTAAATTAATACGCACCGTCTTCTGTTGAAGATTTGAATGTCCTACAGATGTAAGCTTCCAGTTTCTTGGAACTTAGCCAATCACCCACTGCCTCAGCATCTTGCATAGTGCAATTACCCGAGAAGTAGGTTGAAATGCCCTAAACATATGATTATTTATTAGAATATTGACAAGGATCAAGGATAATGACTTAAATGTGTAACTTTTTATTCACCTTATCCCCAAGACCAAGACTCTTAAGCCGGTCCGATAGAGAGTACAGCCTCTCCTCCACATCACTCCACAGCTTCTCCAAATGGGCTGGTTGATCCTTGTACGCCTTCGACGCTCGCACAATGGCTGAGAACTTTTCTTTTGACATGTTGGGAATGAATTTGGTATCTCCCATACATTTATAATTGCCAGAGTTGGCCAAAAAGCCACAAGCATATACTAAGAAAGCCTAAAAGAAAAAAAATAAATAATATTATGACTAATAACTATTAAAGGAATACCACTGATATATTCGGAGTAACCTCTCCTTTCTCGTTTGTCAACTAATTAATCAAGAATATTTACGGTCCAATCTTCATCACTTATCTCCGCAGCTTTGGCGGCTGCTTTCAAGGCATCTAGGGACTCGGAAGTGAGGATCCTGTGCAGAAGGGAGAATATTAGCGGAGACTCGGGACTTGTCTGCACTAGAACTATCAGGCCTCCGGTCCAACATGCCTACAAATCAAATTAAATTGCTTACAAAATATGCAGTGAAGTTAACTGAGTACACTGCCACGTAAACAAAATATGGAAGGATATAGTATATAATATATATAAAATGGTTATAATTATCTAAATTACCTTGCTCAAATAATGTGCGTAAAGTTTCTCATTTTCAGTCAAGCTGGTGAATGCGGTGGTACAGTCCAATTCAACAACTGGCTGATTATTGGGAAGCACAAACTCAGAATTAGCACTCATGATATCTGAAAAAATAGTGGGCTTTATAACTAGCTTAAGTCCCGCTGACGGAGTGTTTGTCAGCTCCCTTCTAGCGGAACAAGTTCTGATTAAGCTGGATGAAGAAAATCTCAATTTTGAGAAAAGTCTCAACATCTTTCGAGACAAACTTGATTATAAATCCTTAAATCATAAGAAGAACAATAATTAGTTAATATTCCATTACCTAGGTACTTATATAAAGGAAAGTTAATATTCCATTATCTAGGTACTGATCTAACGGAAAGTAAATATTCCATTACCTAGGTACTGATCTAACGGAAAGTTAATATTCCATTACCTAGGTACTGATCTAATGCAAAGTTAATATTCTATTACCTAGGTACTGATCTATCAGAAAGGTTAAAGTTAGTAGCAGATAAGCTGTAAGTAAAGTTGATGATTTAATAAAAAATATGTAATAATAATGTATAAATATTTGTTAACAATTTATAGATACCAAGAGCTTAACAGCTGTCGATAGTTTTTATAAAAAAAAAACTATGCACTTTCATTTTAGTTCTTGAGAAATTAAAGAAGTTAGACGGAAATGGAGATAAACTACACGTAAGTACATAATACTTTTATTATAACAGTATAGGTCAACACCTAATAAATGATAACACCATAAATAAACCAATCACATACTAGAAGAACCAATATGTTACCATATAAATTTACTGGAGATACAATTACAAAATGAAATTCAATGCCGACAACAATATTTCAAAGCAATAATTTTAACCTCTGGAATACAAAACTGAATAAATTCGAGCTCACCGGCAATAAAACGCGTGACAAATTAACGAATGACGAAGATGCCACAAAGCATAAATCAACTATTTAATGCCACAAAGCAAAGCAACGGACTGGACAACTGGCAACAACTGGAAACTGAAACCTGGAACTAGCCCAACCGGGACAACTTGCGTTTTATCAAAACAGATAAAAAAAAATTGCACAAAAAAGTAGTCAACAGTTATTTCGTTATCTGACGTTTTTCAACCAAAAAACAAGCATCTGTTATGTGTCAAATTACACCGATGTCCGCCATTCTAGTTTTTATCGCTAGCCACATAAATAAACCACTCTCTAGATCGATATCTTCGGGCTTTTTGTATGGCGCCATTTTGTCACCCCCTTAACCACAGACGACCACAGATAAAACGGTCGTTTGGTCCAGACAGGTAAATATATGGTGGACCATAAAGAAATCTCAAGGTCATTTAAAAAAAGAGCAAACATAGACAATATACCTGCACCCAGCTAACATCGTTCATTCACTAGCCCAAAAAAATTATATAATAAAAAATACTGGAATGCAGGAAAAGGAAAATAAAAAAAACCCACAGCTATGCATACATCAAAATATTTTTTATTTTCAAAAAGACAATGGACAGTAATACAAAACAGGGTCAGTACAACCGATGTATTGAGCATTGATTTATCATTGAAGTAGAAGATAAAACTAATATATCTAAACAAAACATGAAACAGAACAAGACACAAAAAAATAAAAAGTAACAGTCTCAACTAGGAATCGAACCCAGGATTTCTGTCTTACTGCAACAACTTAATAGGATTTAATTTGACCTTGCACAAAAATACAAGAATATATACACAAAATAGCACTAGAAGTTATTCAAGTTCTCCTGCAAGGGTTTCATATAATTTTCACAGCTTTGTCGTCAGCAAACATCATTGAATATACTGGTACTTACATGATGTAATTCTGGAGAAGTTTAAATGAACTTGTTTGATGTAATCGTGGCTTTGTTTAACAATTTTAGTCTCCTAATACGTGGTATAAGATCGCGTCGGAATACGGATAGGTCTGAAAAGGAAAATTAATCAAATTATTAGCCAATGAAGTACATTCAGGAATCATGAACATTGTATCAAAGAACGAGAAGTTAGTACCTGTATTTAACAACGTGATCGGGTCCTTCTTTCATTGGTGGAGATAGACCGGATATTTTATGATGATTGGAAGATTAAGCGTTGGCAACGCATTATTTTTTAATCCCAAAAGTACCGTATTTTTTATTTCAATCGCGAAATGGCACACACAAACAAACGTATTTCTTGCTGCTTCTTCCTAGCACTGGATTATCGAATCCATTTGAGCAACCTTTAACACAACACAGCATTGATTTATCACCTTGAAGAATTCTAGCACGCAACATTATTTTTAGATGGGTGAAAGAAAATTCAAAATATTTACGCTAAAACCTTCAACTGACTTCAATCTGCGAAATGACGTCTTGGAAATTACCGTTATTTTTTTATCGGAGCATAACACATGCTTAGCTTCTCTTTCTGTTACACGAGTCGCTACGGTAGAGAGCGAGAGATCAAGATACAATTTTTGCTCTGAGCCAATGAGATCTGAGCTTTCAGCCACAACAGCTTTGTCTATAAGAATTTGGGTTGAGGATAACTCCTCCCATCAGGGTTACAAGGTTATGCGAGAGTTATACGCCCCTGGCTAGCCATAAACAAAATAATCCACTCACCACTAGCGGCTACCGGGTGTTCCATCTGTGCGTGAACGTATTTTATACGGTAGACTAAAAATAAAATTAAAATCTCACATTTCCCTAATTCTTAATTTGGTTTTATAAAATGAGATATTTAGGTATGAAAATAAATTCCATGTATTCTTATATCTTTTTCTATTTCTAAATATCCCCGAAGGTCTTAAGTCTTTATACTTTTTTCAACGCATTCTGATAATGTAACACAATGTTATAAAATAATTGAATTTCGTATTTTTTACGATAAAGACGACAACAAAGTTATTTGTTGATATTTATTTCGCCTTAGCCTGCTGCATAAATAAACCAATCACGCCTGCTGGTAGACTGCGAAAGCGTGCCGAGCGAGAACCGGCCGGTTATTTCAACAAGGTAACATGCACCGGCTGCTGGATAGTGATGGGCAGGATCGAAACATTTACATGATCGAAACATTAAAAGAATCGAGTGATTAATAGCTCGGAGTTCAGTCAAGTTTGTGTCTGTGGGGGGGGGGGGGGGGGGCACATAGCCAAAGTATGGTACATTGGTATGGCAACTTTTTGATAGGCAAGTACTGCATTTGCAAAAAATGGGCTAAACCAGTGTTTTCACATATGGATTCACGTAGATTTCTTTATGGAGCGCCCTCGAGGAGATTTTTCATAATAACGACATTATAAAAAATGATCGATTTATGTTTATTAATAACCATCTCTACTTATTATAAGTCAGAATGCCATTTTTACATTGAATGACTAAACGCACGGGCGTCGTAAATACCAACCTAAATGAATGATTTGTTCACATTCTCGTAGCTTCTTCGGTTGCTAATCAACAAGTATGAACAGTCTTTCAACAGAGTTGATCAAGATTTTAGTTGAACGACGAAAGTTGAAAGCCCGTCTACTTTTGTTGTTCAAGTATGAGTCATCGTTCGATTTTCCCGCCGAATCGAAACGTGTGAACATATGTTTCAAGTCGCTTGCGATTTAAAAAAAAATCCCCCGTTACCAGGTATCTTAGCGTAATTTGTAACTTAGTTACTGCTGGAACAGCCGCGCGCATAACTGTATCCTGTTTTTGGATTTTTTCTTGAGTTTTAGGCAACAGTACATCAAATTGTCCTCCCGAAATTTGCAAATGATTGCGATATCCTTCGGTATCTTCTATCGCCATCTCTCTCAATATAGTGTTAGAAGCACCTAATTGGTTTCTTCTTATAATCGATTTTCTGGCCCACATACGACGTTTTTTGAGCTTTTTCATATTCTTAATTTTTGTCGTTCAACTAAAATCGCTCTGTCTGAATGGGGCATACAGTACAAGTCGGTTGTAGGTTCGCGCCTAAATACGAATACATTTATTGTGATGGAATATTGAGTGTAATTTCTAACAGAATTAAATAATAATAAATAAAAAAAACTACGTTAATGTGAATATCGATCCCTTCCGATGATAAACTACCTACAAATAAATTAATGTAAACTTCAAAGGAGGTCATGTTAAATTGTCTCCGCATTGATAAACTTAACTTTTATCTTAGAATGGAAAATTAATTATTTTGTTACCGATACGATTGCTATTGTTCATTATCATATGGTTTTTAATAAGCTTATCGATACAAAATAATGCGACCTTATCATTTGAATAAGTTTTTTTTCCCATTTATGCAATTTTTGTTATCGAATTAATTTCCATTTTGGCAGCGCGCGACATATGATTTTTGAAAGCAACATGTTTTCCCGCCGCCACCTGGGCCTGGTGCTAGGTGTTTTATAGGTTTGATTTTCGCCGGGATGGTCGCGGGCCGGTGCCGGTTATTGCGAGTGTACTAGACATGGGCAGATTTATTCACAGTAGTGAATCGATTCAGCCTGATTCCCCTGGCCTTGCGAATTGATTAATTTTATTCGTTCCTTTTATTGGCAAAAAAAGTAAGGGTAAGTCAGGGTTTTTATTTTTACTATTATGAATACCGCAACAGTCCCAACTGCTCCTAACCATCGGGAGCCAGTTGACAGACTCAGCACCATAAATCAACTTCTAGTCAAGACTATTCATACAACAGTTATACATTTTTGAAAATATTGTGATACCTCACCTCATTTCAGTATTTGAGTACCTCATACAAACTCATTCTGATATCGTTTCTTACCAATAACTCGTTGGCAGTGATTGGCGGGTTGGTTCTCAACGCATTGGGCCGACGTGCATTAGATTATTTTTATTTTGTAAAAATAATTAGGCCATTTTTTCATCTTTTTATCAGAGTGGTTTTTTTTTGGTGGTGTTGTGAGTGGTTTATTTATGGTGGTGTTGTAGCCGCAGGGTAATTTAGTTAGTCAATCGGCCGCCAGATCAGAGATCTTCAACGTAAACATCCAAAATGGATTCCTAGTTTTCTGCGGGTTGTACCGAAATATTATTAATAAGTTTTGTATTTCCACGAAAATGTAACTTTATTATTAAACACTTTTTGACGACATCCCTCCACCATGTCTACAGAAAGGTATTGTTTTCGTGGTTAAGTTTGTTTGAAATACCCAAAAATTCAAAGAAATATCTGACAAAATCGATAAATGCATTTCGATACTGTAATGTCACGCCCAGAATAAAACTACTGGTTCAATGAATGTTTTTATGAATGTATAAATTCTAGCACGAGCTTTATGTTTTAGGGTGGATTGGGTGGAAATCATAGAGCCTAAGACGAAGGAGCATATGTATGCTAACCTCACGACTGGAGAATGTGTATGGGATCCGCCTGAGGTAACTTGCCTTCCAACTTCCAATGGATATTCGATAAATAGTGCACCTTATCTGCAAACTTAAATGAGTCCTTTGTTTTTCAGGGTGTTAACGTGAAACGCACAGATTCTTCTCAGTGGTGGGAGTTATTTGACAATAATACACATAGGTTTTACTATTACAATGCTACCACTCAGGTATGTTACGTTTTATGTTTCCTATGAACTTGTTGACCATTTCTTGTACAATGTACTGGATGCTTATTATTCTTACAGACAACAGTGTGGCACAGGCCGGTGGATTGTGACATCATCCCCCTCGCAAAGTTACAAACCTTGAAACAAAACACTGATCCTCAGCAGAGGCGAGAGACATCCACTCAAACCATTGCAAGTCAACCTGCCCCTCAGGTATGTTAACCCCCCTCACCGGATAGGGGCAATACCTAACACCTAAGTGAGAGTTTTGTGCAATATCTAAGTTATTTTTTTAACTTCACATGTAAACCCCCCCCCAATACCCATTATTTAAAAAATACACACTGGTGTAATAATTTCATTTTACTGGAAAGGAAAGGTCTAAAATAATATTATTTGATCACGCTCGATTTTGTACTCTATTTTACCATTTTTCATTACCTAATGATTGACTGCCGGGCCAAGATGGGCGGTGTTGGAGAGTGTATAAATATATCGGTGTTGTCAGAGTGGATAAATAGACAAAACCATAACGCCTATCATGTGATTATTATGTTTATTGCGTTTTTACCATTTGCATGACATCTTGCGCCCGGTGCAGTAAGGACTGATGTCGCCCTCCTCTAAAAATAGCCTCGTTTTCAGTGGCGCAATTTGATGACAATACTTACATATTTTGATATAATACTTTTATGAAAAATTATTATTTTAGAAGGGAGGGATTGAGAGGTACCTACTCATATTTCTATGAAAGAATTGTTTTTTGAAAGGTAATGAATGATTGATTGGTATGTACTTATACCTTTATGAAGAATTGTTAATTTTGAAGAAAATGATTGAGAGGTGTCTATTTTCAGGTAACCCCTGTTTGGGAAGGAGGGGGTGGAGCGGTAGCCAATGGAGTGAGCAGCGGTAGTGGCAGCAAGGTGTCTCCGCTGGGCAGTAAGAATGTCATCCACACGCAGACCAGTCCGCTGCACAGCAGGAGAACACACCATCACAGGTAAACCCAATCCAAGCACTTGTTTATCTCATCTTGTGATTTTCTATTATTTTCATAGATTCGATAAATACTGTACATACTCAAAGATCCTTTTTGAATAATTTTAGTTGTTTTTTTGTTGTTTGTTTTTGGGGTGTTATGCCGTGTTGCGCTAACTCCTTCTTTAGCCGACGTTTCGGACAGCGTTGCAGTGTCCATCATCAGGGCAGATCCGGTAGATCCGAATTGTGTGTGAAAAATTGTGTGTGAAAATTTTAGTTGTGTCCATGAATGTTAGTTAGTTTTCATAGTATGTCTTTTAGGACAAATCATCTTTACAAATTATCTCAAAAATTAACCCGGTTTCAAAGAGTTCGACGATTCATTTTGGCCATGTTTAACCGATTTAAATTTTCTAACTCCTCATTTCTGAATTTAAATGAAACATATTTTTTTGCCTCGAAAATAATTAATTTATTTGGATAAAGACAAAGCTTTGAATGATTTTAATTTATTTTCTTGTAGTAAGAATCTGAAATATTTGGTGGGGACCTTCCCAAATGATTCCATCACTGGGAATTCATATTATAATAGGAGACTCGAGTGAGCTAGAGTCATAAGTTTTAAAATTTCCACTTTTTATCTTTTATTTAAAATTTCTTGTATTCTTTTCTTTAAATATTAAAATAAACAATGACATAATATTATATTTTTCAATCTTCAAAAGTCACAATCCGTCATTGGGCGGGCTTATTGCCCAACGGCAACTTCTACCAACAAACCCAATCTTTTCAGCGTGTTAATTTCATATTCGAATCTGCGATATTCATATATATATTATTTGATTTGAAATTTTCATAACCAAAAGTATTGTTTCGGACTGCGTTACAGTGCCCATCATCTGCCCTAGTGATGGGCACTGTAATGCTGTCCGAAATGTGGCTAAAGGAGGAAGCGCAACACAGCATAATAACCCAAAAATTAATTTCAACAGTGGTCTTAATATTTAAATTCATAAATAATCACAGTTATATTAGACATGCATGTGGAATTTTTTAGAAACATTTTTAGTTGATAAATTAATCATAATGAGCCAATCCATCATAAAATATGACATATTTCCTGTGAGTACCAGTGATATTTAGATGTTAAAAAGGATGTTTAGATATGACCTTAAAAGACAATAGTGAAAAAATAAATTATTGATTATGACCTCACTCTTATGTTTATTAGAATTAAATGAAAGTTTGTTGTTTTTAAACCATTTGACAAGTAAGTATTATTTAATCAAAGATGACGCAGTACTAATACTGACAGATCGTCTGAAATTATTATTAACTAGCAAAGATCCCGTGATTTGTGAAGATCCCTTGATTACCTGTGAAGAATCACGGGATAGTCTGAATTCTTGATTATAGGTAGATACTTTATCGCTTGTCTGAATTCTTCATACAATCAATCTATTTTTTAAATGATATTTAAATTCAAATATCAGAGTTCATTGAACCAGAGTTACACAGAACATTGGAGGAATCCCACCACTTTCCTAACGACGGAATAAGGAAACATGATTGTTTACCTCCTTTGACGTACACGTCACAATCCATTTTTTTTTTATAAAAGGAAGCTACCAAAGACATTCAAATTTGATAGACCAGCCAATCAGGTAAAGGGAAACAAACCTAGATGCGTGGAGAGCAGGAGGCGGCGTGACTTTCTCTTTTTGTGATTTGTCAATAAATGAATCTGAAAGTATACAGGCAACTCTCATTGTAATATCCAATATGGTGATTCAGTCCTCGACAATAAAATCTGCTTACGAATTACTGTTTCTTTTTTCTATGTGGCGCAAATTGCTGGCTGTGTAAAAACTTAACTACAAATCCAAAATCGGGTGAACAAATGTTCAGGCTTGTTTCCAAAATTGAATATTTTGTTGCACTATTTAGTTAAGATACTTTTACAAATGTGTTATAATTTACCCACCTCACTCATTTTTAGCTTTGCTACGCGCCCAGTGGTTCGTTAAAAAAACGAGTATTCAGATCCTGCGCAGAAAAGTCCCACAATGGACTGCGATGCAAACCTTTGCCTTACTTTAGCAAACTTTACTCTTCTGGGCAGGGTCTGGGTATTTCAATGTGCGCTCTTTGGCAGTCAATGTACGACTGATTTCGTAGTTTATTCAAAGCATCCTCAAACCCTCAAATATGGTCACATGGTTTTCCTCCAGCTCTACGAAATGATACACAGATTTCATGTTAGGGCAAGTCTAACAATTTGGATGTCTATGTGTCTATGGAGGCTACATTATTATTATGAATCTCAAGTATCCCTGCATACAGTATAAATTTGTTAAATACACATTTTCGTTCAATAACAAATATACAGTACAAAACATTAAAAAAATCGATTTGAAATAATTTCTCCTCATTATTGCTGATCTAAAGAGAAACAAGAAAAAAGAAAAAAAAAAGTTAAAAAGTGTGGAATAAAATTTATATGCCCATTTAAAAAATAATAACTAGATAGCTAGGGCAGTTTAACTCACTATCACAGGGCTGTCCCATCGTGAATATGCGTTACACATGGCAGTCCCATCGTGAATATGCGTTACACTGGGTAGTCCCATTGTGAATATGCGTTACACAGGGCAGTCCCATTGGGTATATGCGTTACACAGGGCAGTCCCATCGTGAATATGCGTTACACTGGGCAGTCCCATTGTGAATATGCGTTACACAGGGCAGTCCCATTGGGTATATGCGTTACACAGGGCAGTCCCATCGTGAATATGCGTTACACTGGGCAGTCCCATTGTGAATATGCGTTACACAGGGCAGTCCCATTGGGTATATGCGTTACACAGGGCAGTCCCATCATGAATATGCGTTACACAGGACAGAAACACAACCGAAATTAATATTTTCGATAACATGGTTTTGTTTCAATGGTGTGGTGTTTAGGTGCGGTGGGGAGGGTCGCCGTACACGTGGAGGTGGCGTGGGCCGCGCTCACACCGACTCGGGTCGCTCCTCCGATAGCAGCATCAGCAGTGCGGCACAGCCTTACAGGAGACTACAAGTAAATTATTACATTAATTATGTCATTTATATGAAAATTGCGATCGTTTAAAACTATTTAAACAATCGCAGAGCCCTCCATTTTTTCTACACTTTCTTGATAGACTGTACCTTGGTTCTATAGATCCCTTTCTTGATAGACTTCGGCTTCCCCTACCTCGGTGCTAAAGATCTCTTTATTGATTTATTTCTTGATAACAATGACAAATGAACATGTATTCCGTCACACAGGTAGGTAGGTCGCTCATCTTGATTATTTTTCTTTACAGGAAGCCGGTCTTGCTATACCAGTTCCTCATCACAAACCTGATTCAAGGTGATTATTTGTTTTATTTTGTGATACTAACATTTAAAATTATGCAAAATCCCATATTATCATAATGGAGAAACTACATATTTTTATGACGTCTGATAAACAGGCCTTGTGTCAATCACACTACTTGTCAATATACTTTATATGCAGAGATAAGAAAGGACAATGAATTTATTCTTCTGGAGTTGCAATAGTTCATTTAACAGAAACTGAATATTTATATAAGTATTGTAAAATAAAGCTAAAATTATGTTTTGAAATTCAACATACATAATTTGACCAGTGTGCAGAAGGTAATTGTTATTTTCAAAATTTTCCATTTTGAAAATTATGATTTCTTTCTGATTCTAATGTAGTTTTTTACCACGATTGAGAATCCCAAACGCTTGAATATTCCACTTTGCGACTAGTTGGAGTGGTAAATACTCTCAGTATCTCTCTGGTGAAAGACCTGTATTCAATATCGGAAAATTGCTTAAAATGGCTTTAGCTGAGTTTGGTGACCAGATTTGAATATCCAGGTACTTTCCAACCTTCTTCTCCCACATATCTTTCCCTTCCCCACTCCCTTCAGCCTCACAACACATCCCAACAGGATGCCATAATCCCACTGGCTCCAGCCAGTTGGGTAATCAAATCATAACTCCTGTGCCGTATTACATTAAAAAAAAAATTTGAGAGAAAGAGCTTTCCACATTGACGATCCTCATCATATAATTTTGTTAATATCTTCACATAAAGTAATTTGATTTATTCTAGGCTGGGCAGTGAAGTCAGCATGGGAAGTTTAAGTAGGGGGGTGGGGTCCCTGCCTGCCAGCTGCAGCACCCCGCAGCTGCGCAAGAAGACCTCCCAGCCTCCGCACCCACCACACCCACCTCCCCCCGAGCCGGCTACTGGTCAGTTACAAATATATTCTGTCTATAGTTCCATTTGTACGGAACATTTGTATGTTGGGTTATAACCTAAAAAAAAGTATATTTCCTATAGCCTGTAAATGTTGATGATTGCAGGTTTGAACAGAAGTGGCAGCTTCATGTCTCCCCGTAAAGATGCTTCAGACGATTCAATGCACGAGAAATACTTCAAATCCGTAGAAAGTACACCATTGACACGGCGGAAGGTCAGTCTAACCCTCCAATATTCAAAATAAATCAAAA
Organism: Hesperophylax magnus; assembly: GCA_026573805.1. NCBI lineage: Eukaryota > Metazoa > Arthropoda > Insecta > Trichoptera > Limnephilidae > Hesperophylax > Hesperophylax magnus. Next base: position 13,527,096 of record JAIUSX010000002.1, read on the forward strand.
TGGTAGTTGAGTACTGATCATCATTCAGAATCTAAACATTGCTAAATCTTCCCATTCCTCACCAAATTCTCTGAATAATTGAGAATGCCATTGTTACACTGGCTCCAGGCAATTGGCAATCTTGTGCGGTGGTCACATTGAAAAAAAAACAACTTTATTTGCCGCTGTGTTCCTCAAGCTTCAGCGTTAACTTCTTAATTTTTACCGATGGACTGTTTTTTGAGCACACTGGTGCTCCAATTTTTACGATCTTGTTTGGCGATTGAACACATGTGCAAGGTCCATGTTCATGCTGAAATTTTTTGCTGTCCGATTTTAGCCTTTATGCTTTGAAAACTGTTTAGAGGAAAAAATCAGAATCACTTGTGCTAATGTCACTGTAGGTTCTACACAATAATTTGTCTATGAATGTCAAAATTTGTTAATGTAAATCAGCATCGCAAAAATTAAAATATTTGAGTTTTCAAGGTAGGCATGAAGGTCATTATTTCTTTGAAAACATCTTTTGATTGTTGTTTTTCAAATAGGGTATGTATTCAAATATATATAAAAATATTAAAAACAGTTTTTATATTCATATAAATATGTATTTTTGACCGTTTTTCTGGGGAAAAGACTTACAATATAAACATGAAATATGTATTTAATAAGATACATTTTCTGGCAAACAGAAAACGATCACAAAAAAAACATAAATCAAATTTTTTATTTTGACATTTGAACAAAATTCATCATGGTAATTTTGACAGTTGGGGGTATTTTGACCTTTTCCAACTCCGATATTCAACAGGTTAATATGTTCAACATGTTTTACAATTGCCATTCAAATTTAGTATTAGTTTAGCATTCTGTGGGATTATTCATGCTAATTATGCTCGCTTGTCCTTCAGGCGAAGCAGTCGAGTGGAGGGGTCGCCACCGCCACCTCCTCGTGTGAGTCTTCTCCTCATAGTCCGGGAAGTCCTCTACAGCCCCACACACCGCACCCATCACACCCACAGGTCTACATTTCTTCATATCACTTATCTCAACTTATTTACAATGTGATGATAAATTGATATTTTCTGTATATGTAATATTATTATGTACCTCTTCTCCATCTCGTTTCCTTCCCCATTACTTCCAGTACTGGGGATGCCATTGTCCCACTGTATCCAGTGGGGAGGACTTGGTACTCTTTATGCGGTAAAATGTGCAGTTCCAACACTAATTTGTAATTGCGTTGATTGTTTCAGGTGACTGGAAGGCCCTCCCTGGTGTCGTCCATCTCGCTGGCGACGGAGCACCCCTCTGGGGGCCCCGCCGCCCATGCCCCAGCCCCCGGGCCCTGCAGCCACGCTGTGCAGCAGCAGAGCCTAGACCGCGCCATCCAGGGCCGCCAGTACCACCTGCATCGGGGCGCCAGAGAGAGGTACTCAGACAGGTCAGTCAGTAATTTGTTGCGCAGGTCATTTTTTATGCAGTGAAACTCCTTCTGTAAGGTTGACTTCAGGGACCCGGTAAAATTAAATTTATGATGGTGTTGATGTAGTCTTATTTCATCTTAGGTTCATATATATTATGTATTTAATATAGTTAAGGCTATCTATATTGTAATATTGAAATTTTTATAATTCTTAGGCATATCGATAAGGAGCGCATTGAAGAAAAGTTGTTGGAGCGAAATTTGGAGCGTGGTTATCCTAGTGACAAGCAGGCCATGTACAGCGTGGACAAAGGCTTCCGGCAAACCAGCCTGGAGCAGCGCCCCGCTCCCGCCTGGACTCCCAAGGACATCACCAGGTTAGCTCAAAGACCCCATGGCTTGAAATTATAAATAATTTATGTAAATAGTTATGTAATAGCTGATAGACAAATAGATATACAACATCGCTCAGAAAATATAAACAATGTATTGTGACTTTTGTCATGGCAACAGTTTCGTCGTTTCAAAATCCATTGCAATATATAGAGGTGCGGGTACGTAGCGATGTGACATTAGGGTAACTTTTTGAGGATTTTAAAACAGTGATGAAACTATTGGCATGACAAAAGTCATTTGTGTGCGCCTGGCTTAAGAACTTGTTAAAGTTGGCAGTAACATAAAAAAAATATCTTTCAAATCTGAATTGTCAAACAAAACATCTGCCGTGGTTGACAAATTCACCTCCTACTATACAATAATTATTCATCATAATTCGCTTCGATTTTAGGGGCAGCTTGTCGTATTTGCGTGATATAATTTTTTTTTCTGAATCTTGTTATCCGAAGGGGTATAAACCGTAAAAAGTTCAATAAATAAAAAAGATTTTTTTGTTAAAGCCAACACATAGACAATACCATACTTGATTAAGTGACATTTTTATTTTTGTCTTTAACTAACCCGGTACAATATGTAATATCGGAAAGCAAAATTAATGTACAAGGTCGACACTGCAATTGCAGTGCTTCATACAGTGCGTGGGCCGGATTCTTCAACACCGAGTTAAACCTTATGTAGGGTACCTTCACTAGTAGTGTTTCAACTAGTAAGTCACTCAGCCCTATGGGAACATAACTAAAAGCTTTGCTAGTGGGGCCCATGACAATAGGTTATTTAAAAAAAAAAATAATTGCAAAGGGATAAATACCAGGCAATAAAAGCATTCAACAATCTTATGCTGAATTACGGGAAAGGAACGAAGCAACCGCAAGCGGCGTTTCGCGTCATTCATTTTGCTTCATTCCTCTCCCATAAGTCGTGGTTCAGTTCGGCTCGCGTGTTACACTTGATTAAAAAAATGGGAGAAACAAAAAATATTTCACATACTAAATTAAGATACAGATTAAAGAAAAAAAAATGCGATATTACAAAAATATTAAATATTTTAAACATATGCGTGGTACACATATTATTCATAACCATATCTCAATTAAATACATACATATTGCCTAATTTTTAATTACTGCCTTTATTATTTTATTTCTTTTTATTTAATTTCAATTCAGTCCATTTTAATTACATAACATGTATTACATATATCTTATAAAATTGTAAAACCGGGGCCCCAGCACGGGTAAGCATCCAGTGAGGCCCACATTACCAATAATGTTTTTTAAAAAATACTGCCAATGTTTCAATAAAAAATAATAATTAATAATATATACAGTCAAACTTGGCTATAATAAGCACGAGGGGACCGACTAAATTTGCTCCTTATAGCCGTTAATCGTTGCATCCAAATCGGTTTTTTAAAAGTCGTATGTACCTACCTGAATGCCTCTACCATCAATATATTTGCAAATGTGCAGTATATTTTCAAAATATCAGTAGGTATTACCTATTAAAAAAGAAATTAGAAATATTTCTCAAATTTACTATTAATGATTGTTTTAAAGATTTTGTTTTCATGCTTCTGAATTTCCTCTTCAAAACAATCAACGCATTATAACTATCATCACCTGGTTCAAGGCTTCCAAGAAAAATATCACTAAATTGTCTTATCTTTTTATCACTAGTTTGTGCGTGCTGTGTGCGGGATTGTTTTGGTTTTAAAAATTCGGCTGTAAAAATTTACTTGTCACCTGTGCTGCACAACCTTGCAACCAAGCCCGTGTAGAGTTTTGGTTAATTTACGCTGCTTTTCACGAACCGGTTTTCGTAACACAAAATTCAAAAGAAACCTTAACTCTTGAATTTCGCTGTCAACCCCTCCCCCTCAACAGCAACTCTTGTAGGTCGCGGGCTGTTTGTAAAATAGGCAAAGCGGTCCCTCTGCTGAAAAAGTTGTGCATCACTATCATAAATATACCCCGTGCAGGGATATAGGTACTCGTAACTAGGTACCTTCATAAACATATTTATTGGTTTTTAAAACATATCATTATAGTCGTTAACTCGCTATTGCCGTGATTGTTATAACTAAGTTCAACTGTATATACATATAATGTAAGTTGGCGAGCTCACCACAGCAGGCAGGGTGAATTCAATCCCCAATTCCTTTAATCTGAATTTTTATACCATCTCCTTTCATAATGGTTTCTCCACAGAAAACAACAGGCTGAACCAGAGAGACATACGGCCACCAAACAAAACTCATCCAATAAACAGCCTTGCTCTACTCCCGATAGCCATTCATCCAAGTCATCTTACCACCACCAGGACACCCACCCAACCGGAGGTATGAACCTGACTGACCTTTGTTTTACAAATAAACTATGTATTTTATTATTGTAAGGACCAATGTGAGATTGTTTTGATGAGCCCTGTCTTCACTCGACCATTTTGAATTTTATCTGTTTGTTCTTTCCGTTTCAAAATGCTGGCCATTTTAATGGTTCAGTAAAGATTCTTTTTCAAATGTGAAATCGTCGTATTTATTTGAACTTTCTTATACACATTTTTTTAATATTATGGTACCTACCTGCTTGAAGAAAGTTTGAAAAAAGAATTGTCATTGTTTCTATGGACAAATTATATAATTCATTATTTAAAATAATAAAAAAAGTTATGTAAAATAAAGGGTGTTTTAATAAAAGTGCCATATTTGAATTGCGCGCCAGTTTTGGCAGTCATGATGTCACGTGATCATGACATCACAGATCGATTCCTATCGATCTGTGACAGATGGGAGTTAGTAAACATGGAGCATTACACGATAGAACAACGCGTCCTGATTGTTAAACATTAAAATAAAAATGGTGGAAGTTTGATTGCCACGATTCGTAACAAATTAGTTAATTCCACAAGTTTGCTCCTGATTTGGTGACCATAATTGGCCACCACGCTCTTTCAATTTAAAACCTTTGGACTTTTGGCTGTGGGATTATCTGAAGTCACAGGTTTATGCCAACAAGCCCGCGACCACCGAAGCATTGAAGGCTGAAATTAGACGCTCTGTCAACGAAATATCGCCACATGTATGCAACAATGTTATTGCAAATTTTGCCATGTATATACCAGCGAAGATTTGGCAGCCATTTACCAAATATGTTGCTTAAAATATGTAATAGGTGTATATGTTATTCTGTTTACCGGGATAAACCACCCGTGAATAAATTTTTAATAATTTTATATGCCACACGAGTAAATTCACAACAGAAGCAGTGGTGATCGCGGTGCAGAATTATCTTGACTAGCGCGTTAAAATTTTGTAAAAAGTAGACTGACGCGCGTGTCGCTGCCTTTTATATGATCGCCCGTTATGCCGAAGTTCCTATCGGGTTGCCCAGTTCCTGCAAGAACAGCGTGGTAGTTTCTAGTACAGTCCGACTTGACCAGTGAGTTCCCGAATCTGGCCAAGGTAGGAAAGTATCTCAGCGCTTGGTACATCTGACATGTCCAGTAGGTTCTAGGACGGCCTAGGTACTTTAGTACCTTAGCGCTTGGTACTATGTACTGCAGTAGTTCCCGGCACCGTCCAGCTCGAGTAGTGGCAGCAACAGCTCTCGAATGCTATATCAGTGGCGTGCCTACATATACATTATAACTCAATAAATATTTCAATACTTTGCTACAGAAAACCATGTTTCATTGAACCTTGAAATATTGTGCTCTTATTGAAACACCTTTGTATGGTTTATAATTAAGTAGGTAGGTATTTAAGTGCCTTCTTATAAATCTTATGATCTCTGAGGAAATTTTGTTTTGATTTATTAAATAAGAGAAAATTAGAAAAAATACTTTTTTGGACGTGAGGTTTACTTTACACAGAACTACTGGTTATATCTGGTCACTAAATATAGCTGAATCATTTCAGAGCCAAGTAGCTTACAGCTTTGCCGCGGAGGTCATCATCCTTAGATCATTTTTCTTATTGTACAATAAAATGTGGTATATATTTTTTTATTACTTATTTCACTAAATGTTTTTGTTTAATTTGTTGAAGGGTTTGGTCTGAAATCACTTTCGCTAGAACCTCACTTGACCAAACCAAACATCGAGAGGCATAACATGGAACTGGAGCGTGAACGCGAACGAGAACGAGAAAGAAACAAGGACAGAGATAGAACCCGTGACAGAGACAGGGATAGGGACCGCTCCAACAATGAAAATACTGAGAAAGAACCTCGACAGAGAGGTCCCAGGAAGCAGAGTAAGTCAATACATATGATTTTAAAATAAATAAAATTCACATCCCTATATTTACTACCTCATACATACACTTTTTGTATTTCAAAATTTTTCTCCAGTGTATAGCGATAAGCTCTATGGCACAGAACCCAGAGATTACAGGTTTGAAACCCAACTTTGACAAATAGAACTGTATTAAATTAATGTTTTTTTATATAAATTTTATTTACAATTTTGTATGTTTACACCTCATTCCCAAGTGGTAGTCCTGCTGAGATTCATGATTGAAAAGTTGCTTTAAATGGTTTTAGCTATGCCAAGTGACATGTTCTGAATAATAAGGAACAGCTCAAACTTCCTCATCTATGCTAAGCTAGTTTATTGGAGTCAACTCTCGCCGAGTTACCTATACTTGCAATAATAAAATAATTCCGGGAATTTATTTAAAATGTTCGCGGACAAATGCAGGACTGTTATTCACTTGAATTGAACTCTGATTATCAGAATATGGATTGGCATACTTATATTACTACTTAAATACTATTGAAATATTTTGAATGCAATGTAATAGCTGCTGGCTTGCTGATGATTAGGATTGCATTGTCTTGTTGCAGAAGTGTCAACTGCGATGGACACATTAGAAAGTGATGGGGGATGTGAAAATGGGAACACTTCTCCTCTTTACTCCAACTGGGATCTCCACATGCAACACCTCCTTCCTCTACAACATTACATTCTGGAACAGGCCAAGCTTTCAGGTAACCTGCATTACATTTTATACAAATATGTACTCCGTAAAATTTATTCACTTGATCAAAATTATCATTTCCTTTTAATGTCAACATATACGTATATGAAATTATTGTAAGCAATAATTAGTCGCCTGAAATATCCATACAAATTATATCTCCCGAGTAAAAATAAATTCCGCCGGCGGGAATTGAACCTGCTCCTTCGGTCAGGTGCTCTGGACCACTGAGCTACGTCGGCTTATTCCCAACACGCCAAATAATTCAATATGCACTAGTATTTCAATCAACAATTACTGCTTATTATGTTTTTATAGGCCACTAATTATTGCTTATAATAATTCGTTATCCTTTGTGCTATGCATAAAAAAAAACCTTGTCTTGTAAACATTAGTTTATCATTAAAAAAATAATATATGTACATATATGAATTAGTATTTTATTTTCTTTCTAAAAGTGCTGTTTTCACGGCCAAGTTTTCGCTGCATGTATGTTTTGTCTGCCAAGTTGGCAATTGATCTGTTGGTAATGGATTGTACATATAAATTTGCCGTTGTTCTCTGCATAGCGTCCAGTAGATTAATATTTTGGGGCTGCAGCCCAGTGGTGTTTGCAAAAATTCAATTGTTAAGTTGTCATTGAGCTCTATATTGACATCAGGCCACCTAGCATGATAAAGATTTTTATTGATTATGTCAGTAACTTGGTTTCATTCCCAAGTACAACTGCAGATTGTTGTTGAATAAACAACGCAAATCAGGCCGACTAAGTACATTGTTGTTTGCTCGTTGGCGATCGGTGGTCATGCTCGGGAATGGAAACAAGTTATCGACATAATCCATAAAAAAATACTCAGTGTATTTGTGCTAGGGGGCTTGAATTGGGTTAGTAACTGGTTAAAAAAAACTTTTCAATATAAAACAGAAGTTGTTTTCAAAGTTATCTCTTTCTTTTCCTACTAGGATCTTAAAAACATCTTGCTTTACTTAGTAGCTATATGTGAATTCCTTAAATAATATTAGGATGTTATCGATGTCGGAGTCGTAAAATGTTATTTTCATGTTCCAGGTTGTTACCGAGTGGGCGATCCTCTGGAAGCGGGCTCAGCCGACTCTGACTCCCTACACTCGTCAGGGTCCAGCTCCGGGGCGCGCTCCCTCTCCGGGCATGAGCCTGACAACGAGGACTCTGACCGCTCTGGATCCAACGACACCTACCTGCAGCACCAGCCTCCGCCTGCTCCCTTACCACCACCCAGCCATCGGCATGACGGTAAGACACACTTCTATAATCCTGCATTATAAGCCTCTTTTAAAAAATTCATATGTGTAACCCTCTTATAAGGAAAGACAAATTTCTTGTATGTATGAACCTTATATGTACAGTGAAACTCTCTTAAGAAGTTTTTGAAGAAGGATCTAAATTTGGCAATTTTTTAAATGAAGTTTTTTTTCTTGTATTGTACACAGTTATTATCATTTAATATTGGCACAACAACATCAATACTTTCACATTTTTTCTATTATGTAAACACAAAAATCTCGAGCTGCCACTGTGTAACTCGAACAAAGTTGTACGTTTTATGACTGTTGAAAAAAGGCTCATTTCAGGTACCTGTGTTGTGACCTAGTTTCGATTTACGATGGCTTTACTGCCGAACTTCTAAAACCTTTTATGCTGCCAGTACACATTGGGCCAATGCATTGGGACACTGCTCTGGCCCAACGTGTACAGGACCACTTAGCTTGTTTATTGGCCGTTGCAACCCGATTATTGTTGGTTTTTTGTCATTTATTGCAGAATTTCAAGGGACCGAAAAACAAAACTTAAGCATGAAACTTCTTTAGCAACTTTCACAGTATTACTATTCAGACACACAATGTACATATGTAATATGAAACTCTCTTATATGGTTTTACAACGGGCAGCGAAAAAACTTCCTGTGTGGGAATTTCTTAAGTGGGTTTCACTATATATAATGCAAATATGTATTAAATGTTGAAATAATATTAGTAATCACCTGCATGTTACTAAAACATGGCAGGTCTGAAGGTTCCTGTAACAGCTCAGTGGTTAAAGCAGACGCCTGGAAAGCGGAAGGCCACGAGCTCAAGCCCGGTTGCGCAAATCACCTAGTTTCTTGCATTTTTTACTAATGCGAGTGTATGTACATGCGATATGATGGTTATTAACATTTCTTCTATATTTAATATCGACTTGGACCACTTTGTGGTGGTTTTTATGTCTTGTCCTTACATTTTTAATAAAAATTAGAGTTATTTCTGAACATGAATTCATTTCGCCCTTACTAATAATACATTTTCTTCAATTGGTTTTTTTAGAATACATGAATCATGGTGTATCATATTACAACACGTTTATTGGATTCGAAAAGGAAAGAGAGCCTGCGGTGGGTGTACATAGAGTGAGTAATAAATATATTTTTAAAATTATGTCGCATATTATAGAAAAAAAAAATTCTTGACGTGGAAAGTTTTCTTTTTGTAGTATGATCTATACCGATTTTAAAGAAAACTGATGTCTCCAATTTATAAGATATTTGTATATATTTTTTATAAGACCTTTTGACTCGTAGGCTCCAGATAGGCCAATTAAATTAATTATCTGTTGATGTATAATCAAAAGGTCTTATTTAAATTGGCTACATCAGATTTTTTCAAATGGGTGTAGATCACACTTCTAAGGATTATCTGTTCAGTGAAGCAAAGCATCAGTTTCTAGATGAAATTCATTGATGAAGGACAGTAAACAGTGCGACTGATGTCTAGTATTAACCCCTCATGCCTCTGGCATATTCTGCCAGAAGGTCAGAGTATTTCTGCATCTTAATGAAATCCTAATAAATGGAATAATTCTGAATGTATCTGAAAACTAAAAACTGTTTTAGAAAAGGTGATGAAATACACTTTCAAATTTAATTATTAGAATTATACATATAATTTTTTAAATATTAAAATTTTGTGTCCAAACTCACTTTTTCGTTGTTTCATATAAAAATAATCAATAAAAAGTTTGCGTAGTGTCACAAATTATTTTTCAATTTGCGAATGGAACCTATGGTTTTATAGAGGTGTAATTTTTTACTATTTATTTTAACTTCTTCTTGGTATAAAGCATGCGGTTTTCTCTTTCTAACACCATTTAAATCATATATCTCCCCATTACGTATTAAGAACAACTAAAAACTTTAACTCCATACAAGCCATTAAACTGTTATACATATCTCTAGTTAGAAGCATAATTGAATATAACTCAGTAGTTTGGTCTCCCTCTTACAAAATTCACATTAATAACATTGAGCGGATACAAAAAAAATTTCTGCGTTTTATTAATTTTAAATTAAATATCCCACTAGAAGACTTACAATATCATTTCTTATTAAACACTCTAAAAATACACACATTGGAAGACAGGCGTAAAATAAACGACTTAACTTTTTTATTCAAGATTCTAAACTCTAAATTCGACTGTTGCGAACTTCTGCAACTCCTAAACATACGAATACCTACAATAACAACACGACAAAATACACTATTCCACTGCAACACACATAAGCGCAATTACATTGCGAACTCCCCAATACAACGGTTTCACACTATGGGAAACCAATACTTAGGTGATGTCGATATATTTAATATTAACTTTGCGAATTTCGTGGATTACGTAAAAGACCTATTTCAATACTATTCCTAAATGGAAGTTATATTTTTGTAAACCAGACAAATCGCTGTATTTTTTAATTTATGTTCTTGTTATTTTTTATTTTGTTTCTCGCATATACTTATGTAATTTTATTTTTATTATTTCTTTCTTTTCTTTCTTATGTTTCAAAACTGTCATTTAATTTGTACCACCCACATGTAAAAGCCCTCTGGGCGTTAAATAAATAAATAAATAAATAAATAAATAAATTACAGTAAGGGAGATACAATAGCGAAGTTAGCAGTCCACAATGGAGTGCTGGTACCTACCCTGATGTATGGAAGTGAGGCATGGAACTGGCAAAGAAAGGATGAAAGTAGATAGAATGCTGTTGAAATGAGATCCCTGAGGCGTATGTGTGGTAAAACCATGTATGATCGTGTGAGGAATGTGGATATCCGCAAAGAGTGCAAGGCTGATGTAAGCGTAATGAGTAAGATCAAGAAAGGTACGCTTAGATGGTTTGGGCATGTAGAGCGAATGAGCGAAGAAAGGAGTGTAAGGAGAATATACGATGCAAATGTGAATGGTAGCAGAAGTCGGGGACGCCCGAGGAAGACATGGCACGACCAAGAGAATCAGATACTTGAGTCGGGCCATGTCAAGAGTCAGAACAATAGAAGAGTATGTATGAGACGATGTATGAATGTGAATGAGGCAAGGAGTGTGTGCCAAGACCGAGTTGTTTGGCGGTCCGTCCTCTCTGCCTACCCCTGTGGGGAAACGGCGTGATGGTTAGTTAGTTAGTTAGAGATACAATGAGTTCTATGAGACCATATGAGCTGTTCCCAAAAGCGAACAAATTAGGCTGAGGCGTTAAAGAGACGGCTTGAGAGAATCTTGAAAATTTACTATTATTCCGCCATCCTAATCCTGACTAATATATTAACGTACAATTATTACAAAATCTTATAACATTGTGTTAATTGCCGTCATTTGACTACTATTCTGCCATTCCAATCCTCGGTTTAATATTTTAAAATTATTACTAATTCATAAATGAATAACATCTTATAAAATGGCACATGTTATTCCAGTCTGCGAGTGGCACAGGCATGGGAATGGGCATGGGCATGTCTGGTGGGTTGCCCCTCCCCCTGGCCAGCACCACCCCCCACCCGCTATCCCACGCGCCCCTGCCCTGCGAAGCCCTGTACAGCCCCGTCAAGTCCCACCCCGCCCTTCACCTTACTTCCAAGGAAACAGACATCGAAAAGTTCGCACAGGACAATCTCAATCTGCACTCCAAGGGAATCTTTAGGAAAAAGGTATAATTTTGATACATACTAATGAGATGGTAATCTAGCAATATTTTTTTTATTATTTATGAGTTTGAACTCTGTAGGTGCTTTTATTGTTTTTTTTTTTTATAGTTTCATGAGGAGCATCAACAATCCATGGAAAAATAAAGTAATGATATTTATTGCTTTTCTTACTATTTGCTAAAAAAAAGTAAGTGCCAATATTTCCAATGTGTGGGCGTACCCCACCTAAAGAGTTAAGATTTAACCTTTATCTTAACTAATTAAATTGTAAGGGCCTTACTAATAAACATGTTTTAAATTTTATATAATTGGTAAGCAACAGTTTGCCGTACAATTGTCGTTTCTCAGGTGTGTAAAATATAAAACACATCTATTAAGTAAGGGGGTAAATAATTAAACCGGGATTATTAGCATTACTATTATTACATTAGGTTAGGTTACATTACAAACATTACATTAGGTTTGTTAGCACCTTATCCATGTTTAAATGTAAACCTAGAAAATATTAAAAAAAACCAAACTTTTTGTACCTTTAAGTAGTTGCTAACTTTATCAGAACTGCTTATATTATATTGTCATGTATTTTTTAATTTGGTCTTAAATTTTTAACACCGTTATTTTATTGGTTTTAAACAATTCCTAACACTGTAAAATATGAATGTATAAGCCTACTTTATAATGGACTCTACTTTCTTTATATATATATATATTAGTGGATCCCCCGCAATGCTTTTCTATTACTAATGTCCACCATTCACTACTGTATTCCACAGTGTTACTGTTAAAAAACTACATTACATGGACTTTAATTCGACTCCGTATCTTATTACGGTGCAGAGATATTGCGTCAAGTATTCCTCGGACTTCTTCTACTACTTAAACAACTTTAAAAACTCCTGGCACTAATGACAACAAACTTAAAAATTTTCAGCGATATCGGTCGACTACTTTTTGAGTTTTACGAGTACAAACATATGCAGGCTGAATTTTTTTTAATATATTATAAGATTAGAAACCATTTAGAATTTAAATCAATCATTTGGAACGCATTTTATAATCTAAGACGTTGTCCCGACAGACCGTCTTCTATTAAAATTAAAAAAAATAACGAAGTTAAATTTTGTGGTTGTATGTATTGGATAAAATCTGAAAAAAAAAAAAAATTTTCGTCTAATTTTTAATTTTTTTTTTATCTGGTCCAAAATTAACTTATATTTCAAGCTGGAACCAACCGTACACATTCACAAAATTTCATTGAAATCGGTTGGGCGGTTTCAGAGATTAGCGTGAACGAACACAGTTACTCGTGATTTTTACATATTAAGATAAAATAAAATAAAATGAATTTCGCAGTAGAAATATGATAAACATGTGAATTTTAAACAAGCTTATGTTTAAGTGCACAAGTGTTACCACATTGCAGGGTAATTATACAATTAAATAACTCGAAATGCAAACACATAATACATTCAATATTCAATTCAATATGTTTATTAATTTCAAAAACATTACAAAATTGTTCATTTCAAAGCGTTTTTAAAATAATTTTTATAATAATAATTAAAAGATTATTATTTACAGTGTGTATATCAACTATACCAGTGATAATAGAGCTTGCCTTTTAAAGGAAGCTTCATTGATGGCAAACATGTCGATATCCGAATTGATTCTGTTCAACAGCAAGATTGCTCTCCCCACAGCCATGACCATTGGCAAGTTAGTTCTGCAGGCCGGGAGATAAAATAGTCTATGTTGTCGGTGACGTAGATAACCATCGGGAACATAGAAATGAATGCTCTCCATAATGACCGAGTTTTCAAACCATCCACGAATCAGTCTAAAGAAATGTGTAGCAATGCGCACATCTCTCCTGACCCGTAGATAGTTCATTCCGAGCATACCCAAAAGAAAGTCAGTGGGATAGAGCCACGGGAAAGGAAATAAAGGTATGGTTTTGTGTGCAACTCCAAAAAGCTGATTTCGGAGTTACCTGGATTTAGTAACTACCCCGCAACATAATAGCCAAGTCGATCTAATTACGACTATTAAATAATACTTAATTTTAATTTTAGGCATCTGTACGTGACATGTTATCGTGGACGTGTTCCGGAATCAGCCAACCGATGCTGGGCGACAGGAGGGACAAGGCGTACAAGAAAGCGGCCGCCGAGATATTCCGCCTGGTGCAGATCTACATGGGCGATAGGAAGGCCCGGCCCGGCATGACCCTCAACTCTGTGGCGATTGATATTCTACACGCAGCCTACACTAATCCTGCGTGAGTTAAAGTTTGCCTTCAAACACCAGGCTGTCTTTTTACGCATTTGGACAGCTCCACTTACTTGTTGTCTCCCTCTTTCTCTTTACGGGTTTAAATCCTAATGAATCCAGTTTCATTAGGATTAAACACTTCAATACGGCATTTGATGCTTTCCCTGGTCATGCAGCTCTATTTGAGGATTCAATGTTTCAAAAAATGTAAATATTTTAAAGTTAAATATAGTGTTCTGTAATTTTATTACGTACAGTGAATTCAGTGCTTATGAAGCTCTATTTTTTTTCGGTCTTTTTGGTTTTCGATCACTTATAAACCTAGGTTTTCACTATAAATGCGGCCACTTCACTGGTTTATGCCACCCAATAAATATGCAATATGTCAAACATGTGTTGAACTGTTTGTTTTCTCGAGTAAAGTAAAATAAAAAAACGTAAATATGTAGAAATGGCACTTGGTTTGTGTTTGTGTTGTGCCTCTTAATTTATGTTTGCATATACAAAATAGTGTGTAATTTAGCCCTTGCCTGAAAATTTTTCTGACCGAACAATCAGCATTGAACTTTTAGGCAAAAGAAATGATTAGGGTTTTGCAAACAAATTTTATACATCTTCAAGATTTTTTTATTTGCAGATATCAGCATATATTAACTGGAATATCCGTTTAATCTTTGACATGCCGAGATGCTTAGCAAAAATTTTGTATACAAGAAGGGATCACTGAGATACACCACGCATGTTATTGTTAAAAGGCCATGTTTATAGGTTTTGTATACAATGAGAGATCACTGACATACCCCAAGCATATTATTATTATAAGGCCATGTTTATAGGTTAAGTATACAATGAGGGGACACTGAGATACCCCACGCATGTTATTATTATATGGCCATGTTTATAGGTTTAGTATACAATGAGGGGACACTGAGATACCCCACGCATGTTATTATTATAAGACCATGTTTATAGGTTTAGTATACAATGAGGGGACACTGAGATACCCCACGCATGTTATTATTATAAGACCATGTTTATAGGTTTAGTATACAATGAGGGGACACTGAGATACCCCACGCATGTTATTATTATAAGACCATGTTTATAGGTTTTGAAGGAATACAATAATTTTTTTGGAGTCATATTTGGGAGCCTACCGTATGCCACAATCTAACATGACGTTTGTTGGTGTGGTGATTGATTGCAGTCTCCGCGACGAACTGTACGTGCAGCTGTGTCGGCAAACCACGGAGAACCCGCAGCGGGACAGTCTGCTGCGCGGCTGGGAGCTGCTGGCTGTCAGCCTGGCCTTCGTGCCCCCCTCGCCCGCCTTTCAGCCCCCGCTGCTCAACTACATGAACAGGCACCGGGACCCCGCCTTCGCTGACACCTTCCCCGAGGTTATCACTCTTTATTAACACATTACTTAACGGCATGCAAAACCCCAAATGTGTTAATACAGCTTCAGATGAATTTACAATATTCAGGAACAACTTCTTTTTAACTTTTTTTGAAGGTTATACCCATCAGTGTAATAATATATCATTGAAGAATAAGATAATACTAATAAATCTAAACGAAACATGAAACAGAACACATTTTGACCGTTATCTATTTTTTTCTGTGTCTTGTTCTTGTTCAAGATGATATTGTTAGTTCTGAATTTGAAATATGACGCTTAATAAATAGGTCCCAATGGTCGAGTCGTTTAAGACGCCTGTCCCGGTAAGACAAGAGATCCTGGGTTCGATTCCTATTTGTGACCGTTATCTTTTTAGTTTTCTGTGTCTTGTTCCGTTTCATCTTTTGTTTAGATTTATTAGTATTATCTTCCTCTTCAATGAATTTACAATAGACTGTAATAATAATTTACAACAACAATATTTCATGGAATCGGGTGAAAGTGAATGTATGACACAAACAAGGAATGGAAGGAAAGGGATAACCAAGCACTTCCAGCAAGAACATCTGCTGGAGGAATTTTAAGTACACAAACACAACCACAATACTCTTTTATCAGTAACTCTGATTTAAAAGCCCTAAATTATTTAGAGGGCGGTACCTCGTGGTAATCAATGATGGAAGACGAATACAAGTTCAAAAAGCATATTTTTCATCATAATTGAAAATCAGCATTCATCCAAAATAATTATTTATCTTTCTTCTGCGTGAAAACTACTGAATTCGAATTTCACTCAATTTTGTTATATTTTTAAAATAATTTCAAATCCAAAGTGTTTGGTTAGGAAAGTAGGTACTTTGTATGAAAAGCTTGATGGTAGGAACTAAATATATTTTCAATTTTTAAATTCAACAATTATAAAAGTGTTTTTTTTTTTTCCAACCAACCCAAATTCTAAGTGGAAATTAAATAATTATGTTGTTCACGCTATGTGAAAGTTATGAATGCAAATAAAAACAGTACCGAATCTAAAAAGTTCAGTATCATCAGTAATTTAAAATAAAGAAGGAGAGGAATTAAAGTGATTGGAGATGAACGCATTCAACTTCTACTGATATCTTAACTCCAACAGTTGTTGGCAAATGTAAATTAAACTTGATTGTCTTTTAATCTCTTACCTTCTGATCATTTTCCCGTTCTGAAAGAATGACCTCCACCTTATTTATTTGATGTCCATTTTGTGCTGCAGGTTGGGAAGTGGCCCATCCACGTGCAGGTGTCCCACTATGCGGGCGTGGCGTGCCGACGCCTGGAGAGGATCGGCCAGTGTGGAAAGAAACAGCCCAGGAAGCCTAACACTGAAGATATTGATCAAGCGAGGGTAAGATTTAAAAATAAATTACTACTTGTGCAAATATTATTACTTGTGAGCTTTAAATGTAGTCTATTGTTGATCATTAATGAATTTATTTATCTTTTAAAACAGATACAAATCTTCCGCACATCAATGTTTGGCAATACTCTGAGTGAAGTGATGGTGCTACAGAAAGACAGATTTCCTAACAGGCAACTTCCGTGGGTTCAAGTGGCACTTTCCCAACAGGTACTCAGACCGTTTTACATTCATTATCTAACAACAATTTTATTAGATTGTGCTTGTACCATTTTATATAATAATGATTATAAACGAGCTTATTGAAATTATGGTCAGGAATTTTTCTTAAGTTTAAAAATGTTTTCAGGTCTTCGCTCTGCAAGGAAAACAAACTGAGGGTATTTTTAGAGTTTCTGCTGACGTGGATGAAGTGACAGTACTTAAGGCTAGGCTTGACAACTGGGAACTGCCCGACCATTTGCATATTACAGGTAAAATTCATCATATTGAATCTTTATTGATTGCTTGTCATCACCAATTATTAGGAATCATAAAAAATTAATTATTAGATTAAAAATTCTCATGCCATGATATATTTATATTATTACAGATGCCCACGCACCTGCCAGCTTACTGAAACTCTGGTACCGGGAACTCTATGAGCCCCTCATTCCTGATACTCTATATGCTGAGTGTGTAGCTGATCCCGATAACACCGATAATGCCTTTGATATTATCCAAAGGTTACCGAGGATCAATAGACTAGTAAGGATTCATTGTCTTCTAATATTGTTCAGTACTCTACAGTGAGCTTAGATTGGTATACCTGTAGGTTCCTCCTTGAAGCAATTTGAATTTTGGGCTAGTGAACCAAGGGTCAGGTTGGTCAAACCTTTTCTGGGACAGTTGACGTGAAGTCAATGTTCCAAACAGGATGAAATTGGATATGTTGGTCCAATAGACAGGAATGAAAGCAATAACGTTTATTGTTGTTTTCAGGTTCTCACTTACCTGGTAGGGTTCTTGCAACAGTTCTCGACGCCCGAGGTGGTGACGCAGACCAAGATGGACTCGGCTAACCTGGCCATGGTGTTTGCGCCCAACTGCCTGCGCTGCACCTCGCAGGATCCGCGCGTCATCCTGGACAATGCGCGCAAGGAGATGACCTTCATGAGGTGCCTCATCCTAAACATGGACACGCAACAAGTCAGAGATATGCTGTGATGTATATGACCTTTGTGTTTACTATTTTACAAGATAGATTCACTGCCAGTAACCATTGTGTTACTTGCCGGCCTCACTTTACTTACTTTACTTACTTTACTTACTCTTACATGTTATTAATGCTTCAGACAGAAACTGACAATACACCACAAACTGAACTTATTTATTGGAAAAGGCTTTATTTTTAGTAAATTAGACATATATTTTAGAAGATAGTAACACTTATAATATATACTTATATTATTTAACAAGTTTGTTTTTTCTTAGGAATGCTAAACACAACTCATAACTAACCCACCATGTACATTCAACAACTCATTGTCATTATTATATTTATTCTTTTATTTAGCTAGTTTTATAATAGCGAGTAACAATCTCCATAATTATTATTCTAAAAATTATAGTGTCACAAATTCTTATGGTGGCCCGAAAAGGGGAATGGTTAAATATTCTTTGAACTAGTTGTTTGTGTGATTAGTTTTAAACCACCATTTTCTAATTTTACAACTCCAAATTCAGTAGCCACTTGAAACCAGTGGCGGCTCGCGACTTTTGGGTGTTCTAGAGTGCTAATATTACAAAAATGGCATTATTGATGTTGTTGTAGCTGAAAACATTTTTTTTTCGAAAATTCGATTTTTTATATGAAGATTTTCAGGAAATTTCTGTTTGGCCTTGCGCCGCACGGATTTCTTAGAAATCTTCATACAAAAAATCGAATTTTCGGCAAAAAAATCGTTTTCAGCTACAACAACATCAATAACGCCATTTTTATATATTTAATTATATATTACATTTTTTAATAATATTAGCACTCTAGAACACCCAAGAAGCACGAGCCGCCACTACTTGAAACCTTGAAACATAATGTGGGCGTATAAATAAATTCAAATTGAAAGTAGATATTTAGTGCCATCTTTACTTTTTAGATTTTTTATTTTTTATCTATAAGTTGCCCTTTTTATGTATGTACATGTTTTTTCTAATTGTAACTAATTTATTACTCTCCAAAATATTGTCACTAACACTAGTCATACCATGCTTTTTGTTAACCATTTGAATGTTTGATTTTTACAATAATTTATTATTCCATTAAGTATATTTTCCTCAATGCTCCATATAGATTAATATTACTGTGAGAGTTAGAGGAGTGCCTTTGTTTTATTAGACAAAATATATCAACTTTTCAAAGATGATAACAATGTACCATTCATGATGATACCTTTTCCTCTGTTGAGACTTCTTATTTACCACCGATAAACCAATTTAATAAGTAATCTTGCCCTTGGATGCTAGAATTTATTAAATCTAAGTATCTGTTATTAAAATCTACTTCATCTTGTCTTGCCATTTTAATGAGTCTTATAGATTTCATTCCATCGGCTATTTCACATCAAGAGTTAACAGTTTGCGGTTTGTTTTAAATGTTTACAGCATTGTTAATCAAATGTTTTTATTTTGAAAGAATTCATCCAAATATACTTTCAATAGTGTCGCCGACATAAGTTGAGAATATTCCTAGCCAAACCGTATTACAGAAGGCGCACTTGATTATTCGTTATCACTTCTTGTAGGTAATTCGGCAAAATTTGTAGATAATATTTGGAGACCCGAACAAAGGCTGTACAAAATAATTTAATGGGCTGCTACTTTGAGACCGGTTAAACGTAATATGTACTAATGAGTTTTTATTATTAAAAACCTTTATAACTTTATCACTTTTCAATAAAATCATTAAGGGGGTGACAGATTACGCTGTAAGTTCAAAGCGATTTATATAACTCCCTATTGCTCGCCATACAATCCCACACAGACCTGTCACACCTAAAATGATGTGTTATAAGTTTGGGCGTGGCGACGATATGCGCTGTGATCTGCTAGCCAGGCTATACAATTTGAAAATTATACAACCCCCTCTCCTGTAATAGGCAGGTAATATTATTTAGATTTTATTATACATTTCAGAGATCAAACTGTATCATTACTGTATCATATTGTAACATTGTTTTGTTTAACTTTTATAATCTCTTTTTAAATGTCATTATTTAATTCATTCTAAATTCTGAAGAAATGGCTTATAAAAAATATAGTGAACAAATAAACACATCTCATATTTAATACTTATTTAGATTTAAATCTAAAGGGGAATGAATATCTGGGGTAATCTTGTATCAAAGGTTCTCGTAGAGTTTCAATTATCTGTCTTCTAATGTAATGTATGCATAGTGAAGGGATACTGTATAACTACTAGTCAATTTAAAAAAAATAACTTTTGTAGAGAACCCAAGCAACTTGAAATCACGAAAAAGACATAATTGCAATAGAAATCTTGTAAAGAATTTTTTTTAATTCCCCTTTTTAGGTTTCGGGGAAAGTTGTTGGATTAGTAAAGTTATTCTAAGAGCTTGAGACTCCCTTTGTTACTCAACGATTGTTAACTTGGAAGTATGTAGTTGACTTGAGACTGTAATTATTCTTGTAGAAGAATCTCTATCTGCCGTTACCGGAAAGATTTATTTACTTTAAGAATACTTACTAATTAATGTAAATATGTAATAATGATGATGAAATATTTCCACACATTCATTTCCTTACCTTAGTACTAGCAACTGTTCAAATTTGCCACTTTAACTTAAAGACATCACCGTTAACATTTTATCAAAGAGCTTTTGAGTAGAAGTTGTTGGAACGGCTTTAGATTCGCGAATTTTGATCTAAATATCTTATTAGCTTATCAAAAGCCTTTTTAATGAATGTTAAGTTTAATGAATTGAGTATTTTTTGCCTGCCAATAATGAATAATAAATTTAATAGTAGATATAATTGGTTCGTTTCCCCCTGGCAAATGGATTTATAATACGGTTTTGGTAAAGAGTACATATCTAAATGAAAACCATATTTTTAAGATGTAAAGTGAGGGTGTCCGATGGGAGAGATAATCAAACCAGCCAAGTCAGCGTGTAGAGTTGCCCAGCGGAGTGGAAACGGACCAAATCGTGGGAAATAATGGAATAAGAAAAACGCTGCCTAATAGTTTTAAGTATTTATATAACTCCTTACTTAATTTGACTGTTTGAAAGGATAATGGGTTTTCTCCATGACATTAATACTACATATTATAATATTATGATAAAATAATACAAGAAACTTTAATCCTTTGTCTCTAGGACTGTTAGTTCTGTCAAATTATGTTGTACTTTGAAATCAGTTTGGCTTCTTTGTTCAGTACTAACAATAATTATTAGTAATCCTTCACTTTTTATTGTAAGTAAATTTCAATCATTTCCATTTTGGCTCATTTAAGTGTTTTTTTTGCATTGTAGAAGGTATGTTTCGAAAACCCCTTCAGTTGATAATACGTACATACTGCTAAATGAGGTAATCAATACATCAACAAGATTATTAGATATGTAAAAAGCAGAAACTCCTCACTTTGCCGAATTCCTAATACATATTATATAGATACATTCAAGCAAATATTTACTTCTAGTCTGGCAAACAAGAGAATGCGCTTGACGGTCGATGCGCAGAAACTGATTTTGGTAGGAGGTGTGGTCAACCAAAGTTTTGTTTGTTTTCTTCAGCATTAACTTTGTAACATTTTCTAGACGTTTTGTTTTTTAAGAGTTTTATTTTATAATGTTGGTAAACTTGTTACTTTTTTTTTCAACTGGAAAAATACACATTTTCGGATTTCCGAAACATTCCAAATAACTTTGGCAAAGCTGTACACTGCTGGAAGGTCCAAGCATGTTCTTTAGTTTGCCAAACTCTATCTGATTTTAATTATCATAATATTCTGCTGTAAGAACTTAATACAACATAATGTTCTAAACTGACCACTTAATCAGTGGCATAAACAAGTCCCATTCTTTAACGGCCTATAATTTGTGAACTACTAAAATATAAATTCTGCCAAAAATGTTTGTACAGAATTAACCTACATACATCATTTCATTTTGATAATTTCCTTATACATAGCAGTTACTAGTTATATTACCAATCCACACAGTGGCGACTGGTGGCTGGTGAAATGATCTATGATACAATTTGCGGCCTACAAATAACACGGGAAACCAAATGAACATGGTATTCATCAGAAATGATTTTACCTGAACATTGCCTGGTTTTGATGAGGTGTTAAACATGTTACCTACCAAAAGTGCTCACAATACATTTGTCGTCACTTGTTACAACAACCACTCACTAACATAAAACCCACACTATTACCAAAATGTACAAGCATAATCATTCCCGAACACAATAAATAATTACATGTAATGTTTTAATGAAAATACATAACATATTTTGGACCAATGTTATGTTTTCATGGTACATAACCATTATTATCAGTATATGTATCTTGATAAATTGTAACGGATCTGATAAAAGAAAATATATTTTATTTTTTAAAAGGTAAACTTGTGTTTACAAGACAAGGTTTTATGCAAAGCACAAAGGATAACAATTTATTATAAGCAATTATTACTGGCCTGAAACATAAATATAAATTGAAAAAATCTTTCGAGAAAAATTAAATGCCGCCGACGGGAAGAAGGTGCCGGTTCAATTCCCGTTGGCAGCATTTATTCTTTCTCTGAAGATTTTTTCAATTTATATTTGTGTTTCCGGCTAATAATTATTGCTTATAATAATTAGAAAATATATTTAACCATCAGATATAAACACAAATAGAGCTATGTGCAACAGCTTGACTGAACCATTTGTTTGTAAATCATCTATGTATGCACAATAGCTCCAGTGAACCATTTGTAAATCGTCTGTGTATGTGTAATAGCACCAATAAACCTTTTGTTTAAATTGCTCAGAAGGGACAGGAACCTTGTCGCTTTGTGATGTCAAGGAAAATTTAAGGAATATATGTTCCAATATTTGGTATTGCAGAACATGGACGATATCATATAATTTATTAAAGTATGTATTAATGTTTGTTCCTAATAATGTTTCTATAAGCATTCTTTAGGACCGCCCAGTGTATGTACCTATATTATTTTTTAATCAATCTGACCATTTAATCTCCTTATTGTATATTTTAGCATGTAACTTTGTTTAATAGAGAATTTATGCAAATATTCATTTAAATAATTTTGCCAAGTAAACTATTATTGTTAAATAATATTAAAATAATATTTTTTTATTGTTATTATTTTTGTATACTATAGTTATATACAATAACTAAATTTCTCACACAGTATGCCAAAAATATAGATATATAAAGCTGCTAAAGGTAATATAATTAATAAATTGTAATAATTAATAAAAAACAATTGAAATCAAACATTATTTTATTTATCGCCTTTTAGTTTAAACCAAATTTTTTATTGTAGTAATCCTTTATACCCTTGGGTTATTTTATCAATATGTAGTAATTGATGTTCAACAGATTATGTACATAAATACATTTTCGTATTTAAGCTGATGAGGCTACAAAGCTCCTGGCTGTTAAATTCTCAATTTATTCTCTAAACTAGCTGACTTGTACCCGGTGTTCTTGGGATTTATCCTTAGGAGATATATGTTTGCTTTTTTTAAAAAACAGCGCCATTCGTTGGACGTAAAAGCAAAATGTGCCATTGTTTCTCTATCTGCAGACAGACTGTAACAGTAAGGCGTGGCGGGGTACAGCTAGTATACTCTATAAAATCTTTCACTACAGATCCAGACGTAGGTTCGAAACAAATAATACAACAAATAATGCAGGTACTTGACCACGTCTGTGGTTGAGCAGTCGAGATCCTCAACTACGAATCCAGAAGTCGCGGGTTCAAATCCCGGAAAATAAATTTCATTTATTTATTTATTTATTTATTTATTTATTTATTGACGCCCTATTGGGCTTTTAAGTACATAAAAAATTACAAATTTTAAATTACAACAGTATAAAACAAACAATAGAAAATCGAAATAAAATATAATGATTTCTCATACATTATTTACATTTAAAAAGTGGTGGACTAATTTGGCTTTAAATGCATTGAAATTTAAATTAAATATGTCAGCGACATCACTAAGTTCATTGCCCAACCTATGTATTCTTTCTAACACAGAATTCGTAGCGAAGTTATTGTTGTAGAATAAAATATTCCGTCTAGTATATTTTGGAGGTATATGTAAAGATAGCAAGTTTATAGTGTCAGGGCAGTCTAACCTTGAATGAACAATTTTATATAATAAAAGGAGATCAAATATTTTTCGCCTTTCAGATAATTTCGATAAGTTAAGTTTACTGCGTAAATTGACATAATTGATTTCAATAATAGGAATACCAATTTTGAAATTAATAAAACGTAAAAATTTATTTTGAATTTATTCAATTTGTAAACAATGAGAGTTGAAATGAGGACACCAAATGGTTGCATTGTATTCAACCTGACTTCTAACCAGAGACGTGTATAATAATTTTATAGTTTTTATGTTATTAAAGTCTTTAGCGATTCTGAGAATAAATCCAAGCATTTGTAATCCCTTACTGGTAATGCTATTAATGTGATTCAAGAAGCGTAATTTGGAGTCAAAGATAACTCCAAGGTCATTGAATTCAAAAACTCTTTTTAGATTGGCATTGTTAATTGAGTAGTCGAATAATAAAGGGGTTTTAGATCTATGGAAACTGATCGTTTGGCATTTGTTGATATTAAGATGTAATTTGTTTACGATGCACCATTCATAAAGTTTATTTAAGTTAATTTGTAGAGTTAAACAATCAGAAGAATTACCGATCGATTTAAACATCTTTAGATCGTCGGCGAATAGAAGAAAGTGAATATTATCGAAAATTAGTGAAATATCATTAATAAATAGTAGGAACAGAATTGGTCCTAGGTGGGAACCTTGGGGGACCCCACTTGAGGCAAAAAAAGTGTAAGAAGTTGTGGATGTAATTTTTACAGATAATTTTCTGTACGATAAGTAACTTCTAAGCCATTCGAGAAAGTTGCCGCCTATTCCCAAGTGTTCTAATTTTTCCATTAAAATGCGATGAGAAACAGTATCAAAGGCTTTGCTAAAGTCAGTATAAATTGTATCAACTTGAAGACCCTTGGACAGTGCATTAGAAATAAAATTTTCGTAAAGCAATAAGTTAGATGACGTAGATCTGTCTGGCATAAAACCATGTTGAAATGTTGATATAATTGGTTTAATTTGATGCATGATTTTACTTAATATAATCTTTTCTAAAAGTTTAGGTAGTGATGACATAATACATATGGGTCTATAATTTTCAATTTGGCATTTATCTCCTTTTTTAAAAATAGGTGTTATAAAGCTACTTTTCCAAATTTCAGGAAAACAACCTGTAGATAAGGATAAATTGAAAATTATAGTAATAGGAAGAGCTAGAATATGAATACAGTTTTTAAGTAATATTGAGGGAATCATATCTGGCCCCGAATTCGACCTGGTATCCAGCTGTTTGATAAAAGTCACAACATCATTTACTACCACATGGATGTTATGCAAGTTGAGTGAGCTTTCGGTAAATTGAGGTTTATCAGATAATATGTTGTCATTGTCTTCAACATATACACTCTTGAAGAAATCTGCAAATAAGTTTACAATATCGTTTTTGTCATGACCCACTTTTTTCCCGTAAAACATTGTACCGGGAAAGTTAGAGTTATTTTTCCGAAAGGAGTTAGCGTAGTTCCAAAATTTATTAATGTTTGTTAAAATAGAATTTTCAACATTGTTGGTGTATTTCTTGAAACATACTTTCGATTTCCTAGTACAATCTTTACGCAGAATGGAGAATGCGATATAATTATCTAGCGTTCTATTTATTTTATAACGTTTGTGGGCAATTTTTTTATCGTACGTTAGATTAATTAGTTCAGAATCGAACCATTTAGGGAATTTAGAAGTGTAATATTTTTGTAGGGGTACAAATCTATCGATTGCTTGATAAATTACATTGTAAAAGTATTCTAAGGCCTCATTTAAACTTGAGCTTTTATAAGTGAGATCATAAGCCCAATTATAAGTAGATAAAAATTCTATTATCTTTGGGTAATCTGCTTTTTCAAAATTACGCTTGACAATCGTGGGGTCAAT
The DNA here is from genome assembly GCA_026573805.1 of Hesperophylax magnus. Lineage (NCBI taxonomy): Eukaryota > Metazoa > Arthropoda > Insecta > Trichoptera > Limnephilidae > Hesperophylax > Hesperophylax magnus. The sequence continues at coordinate 13,553,209 of JAIUSX010000002.1, forward strand.
TACCTTAACATAAGTATTGATGTAATTGATTATTAGAAGGGGGTGGTATTTATCGAATGGAAGAATCATTTCATCAGAGGCATACACATTAACACTAGAAGAATTTGTAAAGACAAGATCGAGAAGACGAGAATTGATGTTGTACACATGGTTTATTCTGTACATCTTTAGTACATATTATTTCACATTAATTAATATATGCATTCGTTGGTATAAGTCCAGTATCGCTGAAGAACCATTTGTAAAAATATTCAGGAAGGCCAAAGTACTGGGGATGGTTAATTTTAATTTAATTTTTTTATATTATAGAAACCAATATATTATACTACTTTATATCAGTGATGATAAGTTTCCGTTCCCCGCTAGACAAAAAAAAGTTCTTTATAACTGGCGCCAAAATTACAAATCTATTATTTTTTATAGTAAATGTTTAGTGCCAGATACAGTCGTCTCGGTCGGGGGCGAACTTCTGCTTATGTCCGAGAGGTCCCTAGAGCCTAGAGCCCTAACCTTGGGGTGGGAAGCCCCAGCCTGGAATCAATTTTAATTTTGTTTTTTAATGTTAAATCCACAGGAGGCCCCGATAGAAAATATGTTCCTTAAGACTTACATCTTCGGGGATGCTGTGAAAAAGGTACACGTTGAGGACACAGGACTCGGAAATTAAAATATTAAATTTTCCATAGGGCCCCAATGTCGCAGGGGACCCGGCTAAAATGCCCGGCAGAAAATGTTGCAGTGATGGAGAATTGTAGTGGTTTGAAGTCGCGACGCCTGGATGGGAATCCAACGCATTTGTCCATGCGGCTACTAGCCGATTAAGCTGATATGTTTTAAAACGTTTCCGTTTTAAACAATATTAAAATTTATTCGTTCAAGAAAATACCAAAGAATTTACATCTAAATATTGTTGGGATACTGACACTCCGAAAAATAAAAATCGAAAGCATTTATTGGTTTGCGTTTCGACCTAGAAAATTTTGTGAAGATTACAATTCTTACTCCACGCTCCCTTCACCCACACCACATACCCACCCCAAGGGGAAACCATGGAAAAATTTCGTCTTCGGCGCTTATCCGTGTATTCATGAAAATAACTGACTTTCCACTTGGCTCTCGTCACTTACTCCAGTTTGGGATGTCGTAGTTCCACAGGGCTCCGAGATTATTGAGGAATTAGGACTAAGGTGCGGTATTTAGCAATAGTAATACAAAGGATACTACAGGGTTTTCCAATAATAAGTGTTATTTTGAATAGCCCGCTATTTCGGTAAATGTTACTTTTGAAGCTGTCATTTTTTGATATTTGACAAGTAGAAACTACGCCATTAATAAAAATGGAACGATACACGCTTCAACAACGCATTGAAATTATTAAAATTCACTTGAGTGAATCAAATGCAAATCATCTTGAGTGATGAGGCCCATTTCCACCTTGGTGGCTTCGTCAACAAGCAAAATTGTCGCATCTGGGGCTCGGAAAACCCAAGAGTTATTGTTGAAAAGCCTCTCTATCTTCAACGTGTGACTGTTTGGTGCGGTTTATGGTCCGGCGGAGTCATTGGACCTTACTTTTTCGAAAATGAGGCTGGAGCAACAGTTACGGTGAATGGATCGCTATCGAGAGATGATTAATGATTTTTTATGGCCGGAATTGGATGGTATTGATCTGTACAACGTTTACTTTCAACAAGACGGCGCTACGTGCCACACAAACAACGAAACCATTGATCTTTTACGATTAAATATCAAAATAACACCTCTTATTGGAAAACCCTGTATTTATAGTATTTTTTTAATATCTAGGTATTTAGATAATCTTCCGAGCAACGCCGAGTACACTTGTACGTAAACATATCTAGTTAATTCTGACTACTTTCTTGTTCCTTCCCTATAAGCTCTATAAAAAATTAAGCTGCCTCCCTAGCTTGGAAACTGGCTTTTTTCTTTACATTCTTCTTTACATTTTAATTTATATTGGTATTATATTAGCATTACAGGAACTGTATTTTTACATAAAGAAAGTTCGAAAATTGCTCAATTCTTCGTGATATTTTTCCTTAAAGGAAAAGTTCCTTCTTTACTTTCATTTTTTATATTTTTTATTTTTTTTATTTTTCATTTCCATGTTTTATCTATTAATATTTCTTTAGTTTATTATATCAGCTAAACAATAGTAAAAAAAAAAAAAAAAAATGTCGTGGTATAACTGAAAGTATACTAGATTATGAATATACATTTGTATTACTTTACCAACAGAATTTCTTCAATTCAGTTTCATTTTCAAATTCATTTTCTTGTTTTTATCTATTAATATTTCTTTAGTTTATCATGTCAGCTAAACAATAGTAAAATATATCATGGTAAAACTGAAAGTATTCTAGAATATGAATATACATATGTATTATTTTAACAACAGAATAGTCAACACTATAATTTACTATAATTTACATGTAAAAACATTATCATATTAGAATGTCCTAAAACGGGCAATCGCCTAGTTGGACATTTTAAGTTCATTAATTGTATTATGTAATATTTACAAACAAACAATAAATAAATAAAATAATAAATAAATAATTCTGACTACTTCCTTGTTCCTTCCCTATAAGCTCTATAAAAAATTAAGCTGCCTCCCTAGCTTGGAAACTGGCGCACCCTTGAAACCGTTCTCGTGTTTGAAGTGCAGTTATAAAATTGTAGTTGCAGACTATGTGCTGCAAAAACGGCAAAAAACATTTTCATGTTCTGGGTGTAGTATTAATTAAAGTTGGGAAGTTAAAACCAGTATTATGTTCAGAATAAAACGATTAAATTCCATTTATAGATTCATCTGCTAACGTATTTTGAAGGAAAACATTTTCAGTGCAGTTATAAAATCCAAGAATCAGAGGAAACCATTCATGTGCTGGGTGTAGTTTTTATCAAAGCTCGGACTCGCACAAAGAATCAACATTAGGTTAAAAACTGTTTCATTTAACGAATGATGTGTTCAAATTCCATTTGCGGATTCATATCTATATTCAGTTGCGGATAATATATATAGAGAAGTCCTACACCCACCCCCCCGCCAGCAAATCTTAGCGGCCGGCGGGTGATACTACAAACGTCGAAATGGCCCCCGACTGAAAAGGTTCTCCTCCCCTCATCTATAGCTTCCGAAAAACCCGAATGTTAGTTTTTCAAATTTCGGGAGGCCCATGTAGAATTTGATGCTCATGCTCAAGTTTTAATTTTAAGAAAACGATTTTCTGGCGTATAATTGGCTCAAAGGTTCTATTAGAAATATAAGATAATCCAATTTTGTGGCGAACTAAAAAAAAAATTAAAAACTGACTTGGCCCTTTTAGAAGCAAGCCACAGAAATAATATCAAATGCCGCGTCAGTACGTTTAACCCATTCAATGAATCTCTCTCAATGAGAAAAAAAATCCGCGTTTTCAACTTTATTTACATAATATGATACAAGCTGTAGATTTTAACGCGGCATCACGTTCATTGGTCGAATGCATTTTTATAGATTTGTATTAGTGATGGCGAACCGTTGTAATTGAAAAAAATACTTACAAGAAAAGTAGTAAAGTAATCGGTCTAGGAAATAGATGGCGCCAACAGTATCAAATAAAAGTTGTTTTTCGTAAAACAGAACCTTCAAAAATGACTACTCTAAAATTTTCAACGAGCTGCGTCATTTAGTTTGTGTTAGACAGCGTTGAGAGTGATGAACTTTTGTATTTTTACAAAAATGAATAAAATCAAATATCGCGCAGTGATTTAGAAAAAGAAACGTTGAAAAAGAAACGTTGAGATCAACGCCGAATTGAACGATGTTTATGGGGATTCTAAACCTTCGAAATCAACAATTAAATATGGGACAGATAAATTTAAAAGCGGTCGTAAGAGCATTTTTGATGATGAGCGTCCTTCCAAAAGAGGTCACCACGCCAGAAACGGTCGATAAAATCCATGGAAAGATAATCGACGAGCGTGATATAGCTAATCCATCCCAACCCACCATAGACCAAGGACCAGTTGAAACAATGGACTGGATAAAAGATACAAGGTAGGTCTATCGGCAAATAAGGTAATGGTCACAGTTTTTTGAGATGCGCACGATATCTAACCTGGCAAGGGTAAAAAGGGGGCGTATATTATGTACAATTGTTGGACCAATTCGATGCCAATTTGAAGCGAAATCGGAAATTGGCGAAGAAAAAAATACTCTTCCACCAGGAAAATACACAGGCGCATAAGTGCGTAGTCGCATTGACAAAACTCCATGTATTGCGCTACGGATCGGTTCCTCATCCACTATATTCTCCAGATTTGGCCCCACGCGCGACTTTTATTTATTTCAAAACTTTAAGAAATGGCTTGGTGGTGAGAGATTTGGGCCGAATGAGGAGTTCATCGCCGAAACAGAGACCTATTTTTAGGGCTTCGAGAAATCGTATATTCGGAGGGCACCGAAAAATGGGAGAATCGTTGTACAAAGTGTATAGGGCTGAAAAAAGACTATGTTGAGAAATAGAGTTTTGTCGATTACTTTTCAACCGCCCCTCGTATATCTGCCGGTAGACGATAAAATATATTGGATTCCGAGAAACAAACATTACACTATTATTATTAATTTCTTGGTGTGCATTAGACTGTACAACGGGCAGTGTAGGGTTAAAAAACTACATAATACAGCAATAAATCCAAGTGCTTCTACAAAAAAGGCATATGGGAAAAGGGTCGCGGGACGATGAAAGAATTATGTCTACAGGCCTGTCAATTCTTAACAAAACTGGGCTCCATAAATCCAAAATAGTCCTCGAGTTGTAAATAATGTGGAACATGGAGAAAAAATGAAATGCTTACCGTGAAATCATTGATATCTTGTAGATATTTCTGATTTTTATCCGTGATTTTTATCTGTTCCCAAAATATCAATGGTGGCAATATTATTCATGAAGGTTCACGAATACATTATGTACATGTACGTCATTGGTATGTGGAATTTGCTGAGTCAGCGGGGCCGGCTGCCGCTTCAGTCATCTTGAGCATAATAAGATGACGACACGTCTGTTTGGCGAAGTGTCCGTTTATTAACTGTTTTGGCCAGAGGTTATAAAGCTGCAACAAAGGAAATAAATAACGGAAAGTGAATAATCAAGCACTAATAAAATTTAAGCTTTTCTAGTTATAACTTTACTTTCCAACGAAAAACACAATTTTTCACATTTTCAGGGACATATTAGCCTGAAACATAACATTTATTCTATGGCCTGACATAACTACTGATAACCGTGGATGGTAGCCGTAGATGGTAGCCGTAGATGGTAGCCGTAGATGGTAGCCGTATAGGGTAGCCGTATGTGGTAGCCGTAGATGGTGGCCGTATAGGGTAGCCGTATAGGGTAGCCGTATGTGGTAGCCGTAGATGGTAGCCGTATAGGGTAGCCGTATAGGGTAGCCGTATGTGGTAGCCGTAGATGGTGGCCGTAGATGGTAGCCGTATAGGGTAGCCGTATAGGGTAGCCGTATGTGGTAGCCGTATAGGGTAGCCGTATAGGGTAGCCGTATGTGGTAGCCGTAGATGGTGGCCGTAGATGGTAGCCGTAGATGGTAGCCGTAGATGGTAGCCGTAGATGGTAGCCGTATAGGGTAGCCGTATGTGGTAGCCGTAGATGGTGGCCGTAGATGGTAGCCGTAGATGGTAGCCGTATAGGGTAGCCGTATGTGGTAGCCGTAGATGGTGGCCGTAGATGGTAGCCGTAGATGGTAGCCGTAGATGGTAGCCGTAGATGGTAGCCGTATAGGGTAGCCGTATGTGGTAGCCGTAGATGGTGGCCGTAGATGGTAGCCGTAGATGGTAGCCGTATAGGGTAGCCGTATGTGGTAGCCGTAGATGGTGGCCGTAGATGGTAGCCGTAGATGGTAGCCGTAGATGGTGGCCGTAGATGGTAGCCGTAGATGGTGGCCGTATAGGGTAGCCGTATGTGGTAGCCGTAGATGGTAGCCGTAGATGGTAGCCGTAGATGGTGGCCGTAGATGGTAGCCGTAGATGGTGGCCGTAGATGGTAGTCGTAGATGGTAGCCGTAGATGGTAGCCGTAGATGGTAGCCGTAGATGGTAGCCGTATAGGGTAGCCGTATATGGTAGCCGTACACAGTACCCATCACCAAATAGATAAACCGATGAAAGTGTTTTGTGGATGTGTCTGGCGAGGTACATTTCCCCCACATCTCGTGAATAGGTCAAAGATTTTCATTAGGGGCCTAGAAATCTAAAGGTGTTATGTAAATGGGGTATTTTTACAATCTACTAATACCAACCGTTAAGCGGAAGATCGTTTGTTTTTCTGATTCTGACATCACACTAAAAGTGTGTGATTTCGATATTTTTACTCATAATTATTGATTATAAAAAACATATAAAACCCCACATTACAAAAAGTTCCAAACTAGCTACAACCAAGGTTCTTAGAAAATTATATATGTTAAGGCGACGCGACGTACCACTTTGATTAACATTTGGAATCGGGCCGCTAACAATAACACTCCTTATGTAGATGGCGATAACTATATAATTCCCTCTCAATACCAGCCGCCTGTTTTGGTTTATACAAGATAATTTAAAATCAAATTTTAGATATTTTGCAACAAGGCTATATAATGCTCACCCACTAGCCATTAGGATGAACGAATTTTTTTCGAAATATAAAACAGACATCAAGTCTTGGATCATCAGCCAAGACAGATCCAAGATCAAATTTTTTATAAAAATCCCCAAATAAGTATGTATTAGATGCTGATTAACCAATTTTTTATTTATTATTATTATTTATTATTTTTTATCATTTTCACATTGTCATTTATGTTATGAAATATTATATGTATCAAATAATATGAAAACATTAATTTATGCACTCAATACGTCTGTCTCGACATAGGTTTATCCTAGTGAGACAGACATTGAAAAAAAAACTTAATATTTTTAGTAAAAAAAAAAAAAAGAAAAAGGAAAAAAACATCGCAAAAATGTGTTTTATTTTAATTTGGGAAGTTTAGGCACGATTATTTAAATGATTGACGATCATTTTCTAAAGAACTTAATTTTCCACATTGTACAATAAAACTATAGCCGAAAATGGATCTAAGTAGGAGATTGTGAACTTTTTCTTGTTCTACTTACAGTGTTAAATTAAAGAATCTAAAATTTTCAACCAAAAACTGATTTTGCTTTAGGTACAGTGCTTCGTATAGTATATTGTTATGGATCGCCCATAAAATCAAGCTAACTGCACAGTTATGCATATCCACGCGTTGCCGGAAATCGATCATGCACCCAGAGCATGTCAAGACACTAATACATACGCAGGAGCTCGCGACATCGCCGCCTGATACCAGTCACGTAGGCTTACAAGTACCTACAACCAATCATATGGCTAAATCGAAAACGTGTCCTTATAAGGGCATCGGACCAGGCACCAAAAATAGATATGGAAGGGACAAGCTTCCCCCCACGAGCAGACCCACGCTTCAGTTCCCCGACAGACGCGTAGCAAGCAACATGCTGTATTAGTTCCGAGTTAACATTTGCCGCCAAATCGGTGTCGCCGTAAATATGGACCGGCGTGCATACGTTTTATAACGTGCCGCGTCTATAGACTCAGTTTATCACGTCCAGGCAATCTTCAGCCGACTATATCGACTAATACTAATACCGACTAATCATGGATAGGATTGCGTCACATCCCTGGGCCGCGGCCGTGCACCCGCCGCCGCCCACGAGGTTCCATCTGCAGGCTTTCGCAGCCCGCCGCCCATGCTCCCGCCCTTCGCTCTGCCGCCGCTCTGCCGCCCACGGGGTTAGCCCCCCAGGCCGCTTCTGTGCCGCCCTTTGCCGTAAGCCGCCCATCACCGCCCCAGGCCGCTTCTGCGCCGCCCTTCGCCTTAAGCCGCCCATCACCGCTCCAGGCCGCTCCTGCGCCGCCCTGTAGGCGTCGTATCCCCGCCCTTCGATTCACCGTATCGTGAGCTAATATTGTACCTTTGTCCCTCAGAGCCATTAGATTCAATAGATTGCCTAAGTAACAGTCAGGCCTTAAAAAGCTATGTACCTTTTGTAGATCTGTTTGATAACTTGCTTATATGTACAATAAACCCTCATATCAAGAGACTTGTTTTATTGGGAGACTGACTATAATCCACACCCTGAAAGATTGGAGTATCAAGCTCTGCTGCCTGACTTGTGCGGCGATGGCTATTTGTGTAACTCACCTGTAATATATTATATGGCTTTAACAGTTATATAACAATATATTTCTAAAAATCATGAGCTATGACATCATAAAGTTGAATGACAACTATTACCGATGTTGGCCGATGTGACGCCAACAACGCCATATTTACGAAAGAAAACGAACATGTCTTTTTGGCGGCAAATCAAAAATTGCACAAAAAAATAAAATAAAAATTCTTTCACCATCAACATTTTTTTCAATAATTAAAAAAAACTGAAAATATCCTATTGGCGATAATTGCTTTATTTAAAAATCGTAAAGTACAGTGGTCGCAAACTGCGGTCCGCGAGCCTCATGCGGTTGTTAATTTTTACATCATTTTTGAGCAAATTTTGTTACTAATTTACGAAAGCGTTTAAAAAAACGTTTTTTTTTAGACACGCAGTTCTCCAGCCTTGGGAGCGGATGGAGGTGGTGGGTGATGGGTGGTAGGAATAAGGAGGTAGGTATCGGCCAGTGGATGACGTATTTTGATTTATGCCTTCAGCGAGGCTTTCATTCATCTTTAATTGTGATATAGGGAGCTCGCTTGGACCGTTCTTCGGGTTCAGGTAACAAGTCACGGAAATCTATTTTACTTTTTATCGGCGCGAGATTGAAATCTACATTTTTGTGACCTTTTTCAACGTTTATAAGAGAAAATTCATTTTCCCTTCGAATTGCCACATTTTACTTTAAACATACATATACAGGATTTTCGAAATGTGGAACCCAATAGATTCGTATCCATTCCGGGTCACAATTATTGTACACAACAAATATGAATGAGGAAAAATGGGAAAGAAAAAGTGAAGAGATTGTCTCAGCGATTGTCATTCAGAATCAAATCTTTTCTTGAAATGGCATATTTATTGACCAGATCTGAGTAGCCAGGAACCTTTTAACCTCCCTTTTATCATTTCCTTCCCCTACCTACTACACCTTTCAATATTCCACTATTTGGGAATGCCTTGATGCCAAAATCCCAGTGGGTTTGGCAGTCGGGACAGAGGGCAGTATTACAGATAAAAAATCTGCCCTATTCTATTTAGAATGCAATTATTCCCTCATTCACCACGACAGTAATTTCCGCAAACTTACCCTTAACTTACCTACTCGCTCCTAACGATACACGCTTCAACAACGCATTGAAATTTTTAAAATTCACTTGAGTGAATCAAATGCAAATCACCTTGAGTGATGAGGCCCTTTTAAAAAAAAGCCACCTCGACGGCTTCGTCAACAAGCAAAATTGTCGCATCTGGAGCTCGGAAAACCCAAGAGTTATTGTTGAAAAGCCTCTCTATCCTCAACGTGTGACTGTTTGGTGCGGTTTATGGTCCGGCGGAGTCAATGAACCTTACTTTTTCGAAAATGAGGCTGGAGCAACAGTTACGGGGAATGGATTGCGCTATCGAGATATGATTAATGATTTTTTATGGCCGGAATTGGTTGGTATTGATCTGAACAACGTTTAATTTCAACAAGACGGCGCTACGTGCCACACAAGCAACGAAACCATTGATCTTTAACGATTGAATATCAAAATAACACCTCTTATTGGAAAACCCTGTATATTTTGTGAAACCGAACAAGAGTACCTACTATTCCCAATCGTCTGGAGCTAGTGAGACTATGGCATCCCCAATTGTGGTATGCTTTGAGGCTGAAAGTATTGGGGAGGGGGATTAGATGGGAAAGAGGAAGGTGGGGAAGTACTTTGCTATACAGATCTGGTCACGACACGGCCAAAGTCATTTCATGCAACGTTTCAGTTCTGGATGGTGGTGTTACACCAGGGCGATACTGAGAATATCTTCAATTCTGGAAAATTCAGCAAATATTGGTACTAAATATATATTATTTTAAATAAAGTATTTTGTTAAATTACACAAATCAATCAAATAAAATTTACTTGCGCACGCCAGGGTATGAACCCGCGACCTCCGTCTTGCTAGTCGCCTCACCCCTCAACCACGGAGGCCGTCATCATACGATATACAAATAATTATAGTACCTACCTACATTGTTTCGGCACAGTTTTGTGTCCAGTTTCACGTAAAATATTGCTTTGAAATTTGTCGATTGGCTCTGTGCAAATTATCCTTGGGGAATCTCTTTGTTGAATACAGACAGCGCGCAGTGGACCGAAATTATTGAGTTTAACCGCCAATCAACATTGAATGCTCAAATTTATTGTTACGCTTTCGATCGACAGCCATTATTAATAGGTCGTGGTGCGAGTGTTGTCTGTGATCATTATTGGTTTTGACGTGCGTATGTCACGTCATATTGAGAGGGTGAATTAACCATTACCTAGCTGAAGGGTGGAGTTTAAACAAGTAGGCACGATAAATCAATTACTAAAAATGTAAGTTTAACACGTATTATACTGCACGGCAGAACAAACCGGGCCGCGATATTTATGAGAGCGAATTTTAGCGCACACAATAAAGTCGCAAGGTTTTATAAAACTACCGTTTTATTACTGGTATTGAGAGAGTATATTTTTGGTCTTGAGATATGGCTTTCATAATTCGCCCAGTGTGAGGATTATCTTCAATAGACTCCCTACTTTACTAATGCTGCTTTCTCCCTAATTTTGCTCTATAGTTTGAAAGGTCAGAATCATGTTTGACTTCTTTTCTTATTCGATCAGTTGCGCCTGGTCAGTGCCGGGCCTACTTGAGCTCTTGCTAGATGATTTGTAAATATTCATGCATCGAGTGTCAGTTAGACGTTTCTATGAAAGCTTAAAGCTCATAGATCAATGCTTAATGATCGAAGCTCAAACTTACAGTTCAAATTCGAAATTCGTAACTTAAAGTTCAAATCTTAAATCTCAATGTTTAAAGCTCAAAGCCTAATGCTTAAAATTTGATATTAAAATATTAATGCTAAAAGATCAAAATTCAAAGTTCAATGTTTAAATCTAAAATCTCAAAGATCAAAGCTTACCGTGTAGCCACTGCGCTCTGAAAACTCTTGGTATCAGGATCCCAAAATGCTGGAGAGGTCATTTTAAAAGTTTATTATTAACACAGAGAGTAAGTAGATGATGTCAATAATTACGATAAAATGTTCCAGGAGCCGACCGCTTTAATACGACCGGTTGTATTTATGCCTAGGCGACCCCACGCAGCTAGGGCGCTAGATTTTTGGGGGTTGCATTTCGCTGAAGTTCTAAGGTTTTAACTATTTGCCTAACTGGTAGTTCCTACTTTTATTTATTTATTTATTCATTTTCGGGAAATCGACATTTTTCATTTAATCAGTTTGTACATAAGTATTATATAGTAAAATAAAACCAATTATGGATTTCCTCCTTGTGACTTTACCTCTACTGAGACAGCATAATATGGAATAAGTAAATTAAATTTGTGAAAAAGGAATATGAATTAAAAAATTTATACAAAACAAAAGGTTATATAAAACGAAAAATTTACAAAATAATATATTTATAGCCATGAAGAGAGGTTGTAGATTTAAATCAAATCATAATAGAGATATAAACAATAGAGACATAAACATTATTCACAAACCATCAGAGAAATGTTCTTATATGGACCTCTTGTATTTGGTAAGTTCGCAACTGAAAATATCAACCTTGCATAATACGCTATTGTAATTATCGCATAGTCTGTTCAGGCGAGAATTCTGTATTTAAGTAGTAAATACTTGGCGAGGAACATACTAATAAACTCAATGTCATTGAAAACAAATGTTGAAAGGATATAGGTATATGTCGGTAAAGCATTTTTCACCGTATCCGTTTTTATCATATCGTTAATTAGCTACTTCCTGCTTATAAGCTCCGCTGGTCTCTTGCAAAGTGCTTTTGTTTCTCGTTTTATTGCTCACATTGAATCTTTTCCGCTTAACGTTCAACTGTGTAGCCAAGAAGTCATTGTTGCATTTTTGAAAAGTTGTCCTTGAGAAAGGAAATATTAAAATAATAATCTATGTGAAAACTGTATGACTTTTCGAACATTGTCATAGGAAAATCATTCTTATACCACTGTGTAAAAACCCCCTGAAAAAATTAAATAAATTTCACAGATTTTCACAAAAGAGTAGTCAAGAGAATTTTGTATCCTAACGAAAGAAAATAATGTACAATAAAAGTCAATTTGTTATTTAAAAAAATTTATTTGTGCAACTTAATTGAAAAAAATATTATAAAATTATAATTAATATAAGTCTTATTGCATATATAATAAAGGTTAACATGATAAATCGTTTATAAAAAAATTTAATAAGTGACAATAATATTTAAACGCTCCGGACGAGTTTTGGAGTCATTCGAAAAAGTCGTCGGACGGTGAAAAATACAATTCAATACTTTTGTAGTGGAATAACTTATAATATATATTTAATCATTGAAGATAATGTTAACAACTTTCAAATGAGAAATGTAAAAATGGGTATATGTATCCATGACATTATTTAGATTGCAATTAACTTCTGGTAGAATTTCGCAATCACGTTTAAAGATAGCAGTCAAAAATATGCGTCAAGAAAATGAAGATAATGTTGGTAGTTCTTAGTCGAAGTATGATACAGTTAAATATGACCGAAGGGGATAGGATCGGATCAGCTCGGTGTTCAGAGCAAAACCCCGGCAAGGCCGGTTATGAGGTCCGGGATTTAATTCCTACTACTCTTAGATGTAACAGAATTTATTTATTTGATTTTTCTATTCACTTTTGTCGTTTGAAAATTCTTCAATGATTGAAAAATACACTAACTTATCTACATAATGTGTGATTCTAAACAATTCCCACGACCCTCAGGTCACCGCTTCTAGTAGGGTCGTTTTGATGGGTTTAAAAAAAACTTATTCATTTAACGTAACCATAAAATTTGGCATTAAAAATCTCTTTTCGGGCATTGTTTTCATATTTTCACGAGAACTTTAGCAACTTAGTGAGGGTGCTCTCGATTTGAGGCATTTGCTTCTTGTTGTTTAGTTCTGGTTTCCTGCTGAATGATTGGTAGTTCTTGGCCACGTTGCCATTGACCAGTGTCAGGTGCTGCAGCAGGTCCCACCGGCCCGGCTCCCCTTCCAGCTGCTCGCAGAGGGCCTGGATGAACCAGCTACCCATCGATTGCCTTACGGATGCATAGCCTTGAAACAAAACATTATACAATACTTTTCTCTTGAAAAACAAAGAAACAAAATATTACAATTTTAATTTTTTTAAAAGATGCTGCAATATTCTTGACTTTAATGTATGAGCTCACCCATGCAATTATTTAACAAATTTAATTACAGGGTTCCATATTATTCCAACCGCCTGCTAATTAAGATGTCAGGGCCATTATAAATCTATCCGAATGAAAGTCCAACACTCTTATTATTCCATAATACGCCGCTCCAGCACTGGTATAGCTATACGGTGAAGAGGCCCGTATACTGCTTGGGTTAGAATATTTACTATATTTTTTTTAGACTGGCACCACTTGTTCCAATCTTCAAAAACACGATCATTTTCGCATTTCGCGTTTAGTTGCTAACTTCATGATTCTTCAGATGACATTTGCGATGTCATTTACCCGGTGTCCTTTGAATTGATTTTAAATTTGCTAATTTGATTATGCGTTCTTTGCTTAGGTAAATCGATATTTCAATGCCAATGGGTGTTACTGCTTTTTTACATTTTCATTTCGCGACCGATCGATATTTGTCGAATCAACCAGATTGCTATCAAAGTCCGCGATCTCCATCTTAATACGATGGTATAACGTCCCTAATCCTGGGATTTCGGCGGTATAAAAATCTGTCAGCCACCAATACTGCGGTATTACGGCCGGTATACACAGTACGCATGCGCGTGATTATGAGTAACGTTTTCGACTAACCTGTTCTTGACCCTCCGTATTATCTATTACAAGTAAGACGTTGAAGCCGGAGTTTTATTGTTATTTAGTTTGTGAGAAAACCTCGCAGATACAACAAATGCCATTTTTTATTTGCCGCCAAAACGATATGTTTGTGGGGAGGGCGTTCGTGACGTCACACCGTCCCGGCCGAATTGAAGAGGCAGTCCAGTAACGTTTCTTACACCATAGACAAATTCGAATCGTTTCGGAATTTGAGATTCTAGATATTTTAAAAGTCAATAAATACGAGTGTGAAAGTATAAAAATACCTGTTTTGTGTAATACCTGTACTTACATAAAACAGGCTAATACAATCAAATGCTATGTTTTGTACCTTCCTGTGATGAGTACATTGATAGGAAGTCGGCGTGGGTTGGGAATTTGCTTTGATATTCATATTGACTTGTTCCGTCTACCTCGGTCCTTCCTTCATCCAACATCGGGCCGCGGCAAGCCTGGAAGGGAAAACTGACTTTTAGTTTAGAAGATGGTATATAGAAAAATTACTATCTGTATTTTGCAGAAAATAAATACGCATTGAAGAATACATTCGGTTTGGTGAATGATGGGAATTGAAGAAATCATGAAGTCAGGGCCTTGACATTTTTGATGCTAGTATAAAGGATTTTTGTCGGTCCTTACGGAAGAATGCCTATACCTATCATAGACTCTACCAAAACTTTGTACAGGATTTGACTTGAATATTCTCTCTAATGTACAGGTATATTATATGTTAATTTATTTGTGTGTAGGTAATTCCCACACACATTTTCGAAAGATTTCGGAAACCTTGCCTAAATCTCATCTCCATTTAACGAATAAGAAGTTCGCAACGTGCAACTGGCAACCAAACCCTTGACACAGTTTATCCAAAAAACGCCACTGTGTTAGGCCATTTGGCCAGGAGTCGCGTCGCCTATTTTCGGTACGTTTCCGAATCGTTTCCTTATCTAGTGTACCGGACAGCAGATGGATGTCCCTAAATAATTAAGGAAATGAATATTTATCTGTTATCGCACATTTTACAATGCCGAATCTTTTGAGGCTTATCAGCGAACACGTATCATGTGTCGAATGGGATTAAAAGTAGTAAATAAATTTTTTAGAGATAAAAATAATTGCTGCACATTAACACGTGTAGAAACAGTTTAATTTTTAGACCAATAAATACGCAAAAAACTGGCCCAATAAGTCAGTTGTGTTTCATTGCGAATCCTTCCCCAAGGTACCACCGAGAGGAAACCGGCATTTTACAGTCGATGTCACTGGCGTAGGTGTCCAGTACAGCTAGGATAGATACAATCGGATTTTCTGTTATTTTTGTTGTCAAGTTGATAATTTACAAAAAAAATACCTGAATGAAAAAGAGTTTAGGCACGCCAACCAGCTTGGTGTTCTTGTCCAGAAATGGTTCAAAGAGCATTGATTTTGGATATTGATGATCGTTTGCGCGCAGCTCTCCATTGGCATTCCCGTGGGTCATCACCACCACAATGATGCAGCTCACTTCAGATGCAGACTTTTTACTGACTAGTGTGATACAAAATATAAATTTATACTTTAAGGATTTACGACAAATATTTAAAAGATCTAAAATCGCAAATTCCCAAAGGTTTCGAATATGGCCTTGAAGTAGGTAACGCTACTGGCTGCTAAGACAGTTGTCACCGGGTCCGGGACTGCCAATCGCACTCAGCTGGCCAGTGTGACGTCACAAACGCCCTGAGTACGAATAAGGCGTTTTAGAAATTTTCGAAATCGAAATTCACATGTGACGAAGTCATCAAATGGCCATTCAGCGCTATTTTCTTATTTTGACATTTGAAAGGTCTCCGTTTGACGCCAATCCTAGGTGCGTTTTAGCTTTTCATCAAATTGCAATAGGATGACAAGCTAATCATTGTTTTTTTATTTTTTTTTTATATTAACTCCACACAGGAGGCCCTGAAGAAAATAATTTCCCTCAGGGCCTATGTCATCTTTGGGGATGCTGTGTGGAGGGTCTTTTTGCGGAGGGGAAGGAGTGAACATGGGTCTTGAAGAGTCCCAAGTTGTAGGAGGGAGGAAACACAGAGGCCGGCAGTTCATTCCACAGCCGAGCTGTTGAACCTAAGAACGAATCGTGGAAGCGACCCGTTCTCATGTGACAAATGTCAACCGTGTACAAATGTTGGGCGCGCGTTTGGCGTGTATCCCGACTACGCACCGGTGCCGAAAGGATCAATGACGCTAGTTCCTCAGAGCATCTTCCATTGTAATACCGATAGAACAAGGACAGCATACCTACTGTGCTCTAAAGACTGCAGTCCGTTTGTTAAGATTGGGAAATCTATCAAACGGACCGCCCGTTTCTGCACAGAATCAAGGGTTTTTTTCAGGTATTTTGGGGCTCCGGACCAGAGATGGCTGCCAAATTCGACAGTAGGGCGCACTTGCTATTTGTACAGGGTCAGCAGTTGTGTACTATTAAAGTATCTGCGGGCCCTGTACAGGCGAACACATTTGAGATGTGTTCTTATTTTGTGTTACTATTAATGTAAGTATGCATACATTATTTTGTACTAACAATCATGCATGCAGGGACATTGGAGGGTCTAGAATCGTTTTAAAATAAATTTAGCTTCTTTTTACAAAAAAAAATTAGAGTCCTGACGTGTGCGGCTAAGGAGGTTAAACAATCAGTTTCCTCACACAGCCGTCGGGAAAGGGTGGGTCCCCTCCAATGCGGGCCCTGTACAGTACGCCCAGCTTCTGAGAGGCCAACTTTACTCTGGCTTCGATGGAGCCCCCGTACCTGAGCTGGTCACTTATAGTTACACCAAGCATATCAATGGAAGGCCTGTTCGGAAGATTGCTTCCGTTGAAGGAGACTAGATTATCATTTGGATCCCTTTTAGACGTAATCAGACAGGATTGGGTCTTTGAAACATTAACGAACAACATGATGATTATCCTCTTCTGCTGATCACAATTGTTTAAAAACTGAAATGAACCGAGAACCAGCATTTAACAGGGACCTTTCAACTGTCAAAAAACAAAATGACGCTGAATGGACATAGAACTTCGTCTTGAATCGTTATGTAAAATGTCTTCGGCAACTCAAAAATAATGCTGTTATTAATATAAATATTATATGAGATTAATTAAATACACTTTTACCCTCGTTTATAGTCCTACGAATTATAAAAATGTCAGGGTCTTCATACACTGTAGTGTTAAAGCCAAGTTTTTCCGTAAAGCATTTTGTTAATCTCTGACAGTCCACCTCCGTTCCCTTTCTCTGTTTAGGTGTTGTTTCTCCATCATTTGAATCAAATGTGTAGTGATTGAATATAATTGCGATTTTATCTCTTCCGTCATTTATCCTGTAATAGATGTCGTCTTCATTACGAGTATAACTGATCAAATCGTCCGGTGCTGGTTGAAACTTTACCGTTGCGTCGAACTCGTCTTTTGGTTTCACAGGAGAGTGGTCACTCACATTTTTTGTGAAATATGCATACGAATTTATTGTATTTGCGTCTGTGTCAATTTCATGAGGGTCGGTTATATCCGTTATCGCTTCCTTGCTGAAAATAAATGCAAATAAATTTGACCAGAGTTGCTGACAATAATCATCAATAATATCATCGTACCTACATCATGGTATTTGGATGAGAAGATGAATAAATTGTGAAATATTATGGTTCAGGAGATGCATCATGTCGTGTAATATTTGGAATCAGGCAGTTAACAATAGGACTCCTAATGTAGACGTCTATTAGGTTTAAATTCTCACTTAACACCAGCCGCCTGTTTTGATTTTTGCATGAAAAAAACATGGCCAAAAAGTGTGTTATATTTTATTTTGCGAAGTTCACACACAAATATTTAAATGAGATCATTTTCTAAAGAACTTAATTTGATACACTATACAATGAAACCATAACCGAAAATTGGTTCGTTAAAGCAGTTTTCTTAGGTTTGATACGTTGAAGTATTTTAGTCTATGTCTGATACCTTATTTTTTTTCTGGGCTTACAAAAATTATAGATTATTTCAAAAAACTCAAGGTTTTGCTTCGTTTTACTTCGGATAAGTAGAAGCTTAACGGTGAATCACTGGAAAGGTGGAATAGTTTATGTAGCGTTAGTTTGGAAGTACAACACTACCCATTTTAGTCATTCATTTTCATGGTATTCAAAAACAAAAGCATAAATAAGATAGTATTAACTCTAAAATTAAATCAATCACAGATAAATGATTTTATTACAACACCATCGTTTGCCGATTAAATGAAGCCTCAGTGATAAAATCAATATTCGAAGCGCTTCGACAGAACAATACGATAAAATAATATAAGTATATTTACAAAAGTAGACTGATAAGGATATTTAGATTTAGGTGAGATAAATATTATTAAAAGATAAATGCAATAGTCACTAAACTAGTCCCAGCGAGAGATCGTACGTGACGTCATCGTTCTAGTATCTTCTGGCTTTTTTGTTTTGATATAAGGCGCGTGAGAAGGAAGTGGATAACCTTCGCACTCTCGCTTGGACTAGTATAATATAAAATTAGCAGGTGCCAACAAAGCGGTTTTGATAGCAACTACGTTGTATGGTAATAAGAACAGGGATTGGCAGAGGAATTACCGAATTACAGTCGATGTTGTTAGTTAGCAGAGTGCGATAACATGTAATATTTTTTACCTAATTATAAATGTTAAACCTAAATTTAGTACAGTTAAAATAGGGTTTAATAAATGACAAAAATCGTGCATGCATTAAATTTTGGTTATACATTGGCAACATAAAAGAAAGTCTGCAGAGTTCAGCCAAAACAAGGTGGTGGAACACTACTCTTGGTGGAAAATTCATATTTACCAACTGGGTCGAGAGAGGAATCGTTTACTATGTCTTCATTCGTGCTGAATCGAGTCACCCACAAGTCGATGGAATCAATATTATAGTGAGATCAGACAGGGTTTTGGTAAAGTAATTTGAAAAAAGTAAAAAAAAAATTAGTAAATTTACTGTCCAAATTAGGGGGTTTGCAATCACTGTCACTGTGGTATCAAGTTCTTCTTTTAGTATTTAACTCACTTTAGAGAAATTTTAAGTTAATCCATTTAATTGTCTATTGTTCAATAAAAAACTTTATAACAGACTATTGAACATATATCCCCTCGTTAAAAGATTAAGGTACGTTATGTTGAAAATTGAAACCCAATTACTCCCGTGAGGTGCATAATCAAAAAAATATTATTATTTGCGCATCACTTAACCTTTGTGATAATGTAAAAAAAGTTGATATTTAATTGGGCTTCTACCTAAATATTTGATTCATATTTTTGTGAATACGATACCTATCGCGATAATTGCATTAGAATGATGGAGATCATACAATTTTCCTTTGTTTTGGTGTTTTTTGTTTTATTGATTAAATTGTGATTTAAAATCTATGTAAAATAAGATTCAAAACATTATCTATTATCATGCTAAGGAGTTCATGTATAATTGACCACAGATTTGAAACAATACAACATAGAAAATCACACAAGCCGCCGCCACAAGGTATTTTAAATGGAAAATTCCTGTACAGAAATCGTCACCTGAACATTTTAATTTTTTTATATATATTTTTTTTTCCATAATTGATTTAATGTTTCAAGATTGTTTGAAAGCAGTTAGTTTTAACGCTACTACCCATATCAGTTGTGAAATCTATTCTCGTGTTTGATAAGGGGAGTAATGCCGTTTTTTATATTTATTTTTCCTACTTTATGTCGGGTTAAATCTTCCCCATAGGAAAAACTAAACGCTTACACAAATGATCATCAAATAAATACAAAACAATACAAGAACAACACGTCAACTCACCAGAGATCAAATGGGAAAATAATTCACCGACTCCAGATATTTTCATATCAGAGGGTTCGGCTCGGTAGAACTCCTAACGGGGCCCATAAATCCTACTGATCCCTCAACATAAATATTTAAAAAATCTTTCGTTATCCTACATGTATTTAAAATGACTGATTTTTGCATTTTATTGTATAAATTTTTTGATAGATCTAATACGCCTAAATTTTTAATTTGATTTGTATTGATTGACATAATTATATTTCCCACTGGGATTTTCCACTCTGGAAATAGATTTTATTTTATTTTATTAAATTTACATTTTAATATTATTTAATACCTATTACACTAGTTAAAATGTGTGCTACTATTTTTGTACTTCTTGAAACTTAACAGTTTACAATGTATATCTAAAAGCTAATATAGATTGTTTTAATTATACTTTATATTACACAGGTAAACTTACATTACAGTTTTATTTTAAGTGTATAATGTAATAATGATGATAAGGGACATGATCGAAATAATAAGGTATGCAATGTAATGATAAATTATTGTGTAGGAAATATAAAGGCATACGGGTAAAAATATATCAATAAATAAATATAAATACATAGGGTAACAATATATCAATAAATAAATATAAATACATAGGGTAACAATATATCAATAATAAATATAAATACAAAGGGTAACAACATATCAATAAATTAATATAAATACATAGGGTAACAATATATCAATAAATTGTATCATGAAAGTAAACGTAAGATGGTAATTGTGATTAAAGCAATTAATTAATACTTGCATTTAATTATATATCTATTATTTAAATTTAAATTTGAATTAGATAAATTAAATATTCAATATATTGATCCATTAAATAGAATAAATTGGGTTTATTTTGCACTTGTAATCCCAATATCTGTAAGAGCGACACATTTACCTGAGTTCAGTACCTACCTGTGTCAAAAACATACCAATTTAAAAGTAATGATTTTAAAGATTAATATGATTATTCACGTGTTTTTATCACAATGTAAAATTGCCAACTGTTTTCATCAATACCTTAAAATGTCGCGCTGTTAAAAAGTGAATTAAAAAGAAAAAAATATGAATAAAGTTAGAGATAGAGATATTATCGAAAACAATCAAAATGATGAATTAGAATTAGGTACCTTGAGTTAACACCATTTTGAGCCATCTTGCAAAGCTTTATGTTCACTGCAACTTCTTCCAAAAATACCTACGCTTGTCAACTGAGTAAAGAGCCCCTAGTATCTCTACCTAGAAAATTTCTACTCTTATCTTTATACCATATACATAACATACATACGAGTATACAATAGAAATAAATGAAAATCGACTTTCACGTAATGTGCACTGTGCACACTGAAGAAATAGAAATTTGCAATGGGCGTGTATCATACCTACGCCCACGGAGAAACACGAGTATTGCTAATTTAATAAAATTATTTGCTAATCCTGTTAAAAACGGGATTGCAAGCCGTTTCCTGATATAATTTTGGTAAATTCGAAATAAATAAAAACACGTGTTAATGCGTTTGCATTTGGCTTGATAATATACAATGACGAAATGCAGAAATATCAGAATTTTTATGAACACATGTTCCGACATCCTGATTCGTATTTTCCTAAAAGTTTATAAAAAAAACTATCAATTTATTCGATAAGGGTCTGCAATTCCGTTTTTAATCGAATTACAAATAATTTTAAGATATTCTTAATAAATTAGTAATATTCAATATTATTGATAAAGGTCAGTTTTCCCTTAATATGAATTGATCGAACTTTTTCAATTTTCGAAATCCTTTTTCAAGCAAATAATCAATTGCATCAGCATGTGGGGGAGTCTGTAACCTGGCAATCCGAACTAGTATAGATCACACTTCTAGGGAGTATATTATGTTCAGTGTATATATATATATCTGATCAGATAACGTTCCAAAATAATCATATTTATGCGTTTTGATTTCTATCTGCCATGACTAACAATATTAGATTAGGGCCGATATATATAAATGTTTAAAAAAGTGGGTTGCGTTGTTCGGCTTACGAACAAACAGCAAAAACACTTCCAAGTCGTTTCCAAAATGCCAAAAAAAATGATTACGTTAAATCCTATTTGTATTAGTATCATCTGTTCACAACTAAAAATGTGCAATCAACTTTCTGACACATCGTATACCTAAACACCTAATTTATTATCTATTAGTGCCTATCGAATAATAAAAAAAGAGAATATTTAATTTTATAAATTTATTCGATCCTTGAACGTAGATTTAGCTTAAAACCTTTAAATTGTAATTTTCTGAATATTCTTTATTAAACTTTTTATATTTTATTTTGCGCTGCTTACGAAAAATCATAAATTCAAGAACAGCAATCATATACTATTTATTTAAAATCTATCTTAGTGTCATGAGGAAAGCTCATAACGTAAAGAAACACAGGTACCATTTTGTATTTATTAACAAAAACACCTATTGTTGTCATCATTACGAGCGGAAATTTGTATTTTGTTCTTGTGCAATGATGGGGGGCTTAACTAGTAGAAAAGATGTCAGTGTAGGAACCAGACGTATTTGCACAGTCAGATACTAACCGATCTGTAAATTTGTATTGTCAGGGGAAAAGATCAAATGGACAAAAAAAACCGCTAGTTGTAGTTATGTTCACCTTCTGAAGTTATTGTCAAATAGTTATCAGTGAAACACACTAAAAACCCACCAGTGAAGATTACCTAAAAGGCTATCTAGGTATCCAGCACAAATGTCAGAGCATGACTGCAGATCGCCAACGAACAAAAAAACATTTCACAAGGACTGAGTGTTCTTAATTTAATCGACAAGATCTATTGTTTGTATTCGACGCTAGGTATCATCCGATGGTAGGTATGGACGATGTGCATTATCATATTGATAGATACCGTTATCAAAGCAATATTTCAGAGCATTGATTAATTTGTCATAATTAATAAAAAATAAATAGGGCAGGAAATAAGTCTAATCGATGATAAATTATTAATACGCCAATATCGACAAATAGTTATAGAAGTTCTAGAATGAGATATGCTCCCATTCGCTCTGTTGGTGGAGCGGCGTCCCGGCAAGGCGAGGGTGCCGAGTTCAAGTCCTAGATACAACCGTATCTTTTCTGTTTCAAGTTCTTAAATATTTTCTTCAATGATTTCAAATTAAATTATATTTAATAAAAAACCTCCCGCCCAACCAACTTAACTATTCGAAGAATTTCAAGTACCTTCATTTAAAGATGTGTATATTAAACATTCAATAGTTCAAATCATATAAGAAAAGGACCAATACAATCTTCATCTGAAAACCGTACTCGACTTAAAAAGAATATCTTTCTGTGCCCGAAATGAAACATTTCATTCGCACATCATTATACTTACCAAGGAAGTAAGGAAGATCTTTTTTCAATCGACTACCGAAAAATCCAAATATTGAACACGAACGGACACGAACTGAACACCCGTTCACGGTTGACGTTGGCTTCATGAGAACGGGCCGTTTTTACGACTCGTTTTTGTGTAAGTCGGCTCGTATGTGGAACGAGCTACCGGCATCTGTTTTTCCTCCCTCCTATAATCCGAGTCTCTTCAAGGCCCGCATTAACAAATCCCTTCCTACAGCCCCTACCTTATTCCGCCTCACAACGCCGCCCAACCGGGTGGTGACATAGTTCCCCTGTCTGTACACTGCACAGGCAGGGACGCTCTTGTGAGGTTTCTCATAAAAATAAAAAAAAGAACTCACAGAAAAAATGTTTTAAAAACATTCTCATGGAAAAAGTATTTCTGAATCTTGACCCCACAGAATAGTATTTCTGAATCTTAACACCTCAGAATAGTATTTCTGAATCTTAGCCTCTCAGAATAGTATTTCTGAATCTTAACACCTCAAAATAGTATTTCTGAATCTTAACCCCTCAGAATAGTATTTCTGAATCTTAACACCGCAGAATAGTAATTCTGAATCTTAACCTCAGAATAGTATTTCTGAATCTTAACACCTCAGAATAGTATTTCTGAATTAAGATTCAGAATAGTATTTCTGAATCTGATCACATTCCTCACCATGACAGTAAGAAAGATAGAACGATTTGTATGAAACCAAAAGCGAACAAATTATTCTGACGGGTAAAAATACCCCTATTTTCCAAAATTGACAATTATTTCTTCTTATTTGTTATTATCAAATTAAATTTGTAGAACTCCATTTTAAGTTTTGGTCACCGTCTGTAAGTGGCTTCACCACAGTTTGATAATGCCTTCAGAGGGCGAAACATAATAATAATTACATAGCAGAAATTGTTTAAAAATAAACGGTTTTTTGTAAATTTTATAATAATGTTATTGAATTTAGAAGAAAAACAAAAAAATAAATTTCTTTTCTTATTTGGTAAATAATATGCATTATACTTAATTACATTATTTTAGATACTATGCACTACCGTATACAAAAGTTACCGTACATATTCTATATGCATAGCACTAGCAAATGTTTCTACTGGAAGACCAGTTTTAAAATCTCACATTATGTAAAAACCTAATGTAAGACTTGTTCTATTTGTAAATTTAATTTCTTTAATAAATAAATAATAAAATAAGTATAATACCCATTATGTACTTAAATTATTTTAATTGGAAATCAATTGAAATGAAGTCGGTACCTAAGTACAGGTGGCGCAAGTAGAGTTAACCTTTAACCGAACAATGCAAACTTATGAATGTGTTTATTAATGCATATGCATGTATACCTACATTTCAAACGGCGATGTCCTTACCGAACGTCACTGAGAAACAGCAAATTTGTTTTACTAACCCTAAGAAATGGAAAACAAATGTTTTTGTTTTATAGTGTGTTCTTTTTATTATTTTTCAAATTAAGTAACTATTTTCAATTTAATTTTTTGGAGTTGAGCAACAAGCTTGAAATTTGCTATATGCAAGCAATGCATCTCTGTGAGTTCTTTTTTGACTTAACTCTAGTTGCGATATCTATGATAATAGCATAGATTCAGAACAGGTTCGATTCTATCAATCAAAGTTTGAGATTGTAGTTGAAAATTTAAGTTTACCTCACAAGTATTATTGAAAAAGCGTAGCTAAGTTCTGATTTAAGGCGAAGTTTAATGCTAAATCACTATTTTGATTAATCTTTATAACGAATTGGTGTACATTAGGAATACCAAACAATATGCTTTAGATAAATTGAAGGTTTTCCTATCGTTTCGCTTGAGTAGAATGCAAATACAAAAAATAATTACTCAGTAAAAAACATAAATGAAAACTACTAAAACAAATATATTTCAAAAAGAAATGTATGAACGCGTAAAGAAAACAACTTTTAAAAAATAAATTATTATAGCTAACATTATCTGTGGCGGTTTCACTTGATTAACTTTATTGCTTTGTTATAAAATTATTTACAAAATAAATAAAAACCAGTTTTTTCCTTTAAATCGAACGTTTCTAGACTCCCTTTGTCAAGCGATTTTAATGCCTACAATATAAGGAATACCAAGAATATACATATTTTTGGCTTGTAGCTTCTTCTTAACTCGTTTCGTGTATCGTCTATCTGTATATTTGTTTGTACTTCCGTTTCCGTTTGAAGATGGTGGCCGTTTTTGTGGTTCAGTAAAGTTTATTTTTTTAAATGTGACATCGTCGTGTTTATCTGAACTTTCTCATTCACATCATTTCTGTATGATGGTACCTGCTTGCCTGAAGAGAGATGGATAAAAAGAGTTGTCATTGAAATAGTAACATTTCTTTATACAACTTATACATATAAATATAAAGTGTGAATGTACATTTTTTCAAAATGTTACATCTCCTAAAGTTCTTCATCGATTGCTTTGAGATTTTGACACAACGTTGCATTCAAATACGCGTGTGTTTTCATATACCTATAAAGATGTAAACTGTAACTGGTAAATTTTTTTATTTTTAAACAGCGCCAAATGTTGGACGTAAAAGCAACACGTGCTATTGTTTCTCTATCTGCACAGACATACTGAACCACAGCAACACGTGGCGGGGTACAGCTAGTTTGAAATAAAAGAGTTACATAAAATATATTTAGTACGTACTTAAAAATCTTATGATTTTAGAGGAAATTTTGTGCCGATTTATGAAATAGGAGAAAAAAATTAAAAACGTGCTTTTTTGGACGCGTGGTCTATATTTCACAGAAGTACTAGTAATCCAATATGGCGTGATTCTTTCTGAGAAAAAAAGTTTTTGGCGCGCTTCGGATTTCCTTCTATTGGAAAATGTTTGAATTAGGTAAATCACAAGTAGGTACTTGGTACTTGTACCAAGTATCAAGTACCAAGCTACCAAATAGCAAGCTACCGAGAGGGGATTCAATCAATCAGTGACGCCGTGAGGGTTTATTTATGATGACGCCTCAAAGCGTGGCCAATAGCCATCCAATGCTACATCATACCCGATACAACCAGTGATGTTGATTTGACAAATGGATGCAAGACATTGCTGTGACTGGGATTCATCGTATTCATCAGAGGCGGCTCTAGGAGTCCAGAAGTGGAAGGGCAATCGAAAAAATGAAATAATAATACATATTGCTAATGCGTAGTGAATGTAATAAAATTTCCAATGTATGTAATTAATTTGCCGGTACCACCCACCTACTCTTATTATTTAAGAATATTTATCTAATTATTATCACATATAAGTAATTAATGTTTTATATTTTTCTTTTAAAGATCTTTTCCTATTAAAAGTTCCTCAATGCATGTAACTAATAAATTTTTTGAATCTTTATTAAAAAAAATAAAAATTGTTTCTTTAAACTAAAAAAAAAAAAAAAAAATTATTAACTCCAAACTCAGTCCATTTAGTAGACTTGGTAGACTGTAGAGTATGCTGTTTGCGTTCGGGCAGCTTCGGGTTCTACCGAAGATAACCGAACGCTACGAACCGTCTCGTATTACATTGCCGGAGCGAGGATTCATTCTGTCGCCAGACGGCCTTTAGATAACTTGTTATTTGTATTGTCAATTTATTATATTCCGAATTAAACAACCTCCGTATATCAGAATCTACGAGTATTAATAGAGATAATACCAGATCCCTATCCTCGTTAGAATACTGGAGATTAAGGGCCCAGTATTCTATTCCTGTACAACATCAATACATTACAGTGGCGCAGCCGGTAGGATACATTACAGTGGCGCAGCTTAAAAGGAGTATACGGAAACAGTTTTTTCGGATTGCCGGCAAGTGGATCTGTTTCACACCAGTGACTTGCAAAAAAAAAATCTCCGGGATTTTATTGTCAAGGTGACAATAAATGGAGATAAACTGGGCATAATAAGGACAATTGGAAGTAAATAATTACGTGGCTCTGGGTAACAAAGACCAGACCAAGAATCCAGCGAAGAATCAATAATTTCGTGGTTCTGGGTAACAAAGACCAGACGAAGAATCCAGCGAAGAATAAATAGTCACGTGGTTCTGGGTAACAAAGACCAGATCGGTGGCCCTGGGTAACAAAGACCAGACAAATTTCACAGAAGAAGAAGACTTGGAATTCCGGGAAGCGGCTGGGCGCTGGACTGCATCGGCGCCGGTTCCTGGAGTCAGGTTGTCTTGTTTATTGTTTGTTTCTGGAAGGTGTTATTGTTGCCGGGTGGGTTTGTTTTTTTTGTTGTTGCAATCATGGAATCGGGCGGAATTTCCAGGTTCTCCCACGTTAATGGAGATTGGAGTTTGTTCCGCTTGAGGTTAGAACAGTTCCTTCTAATTCGTGATGACATAAAAACGACTAAGTTAGATGCTTCACAGAAACGCGCTTATTTGCTGAATCTTCTGGAAGCGGAGACATTAACTCTTTTGATCAACTTATGTTTCCCTGCTAAAGTTACAGACGTGGCATTCGATCAGTTAATAGAATTAATTGAGAAACATTGTTCCAGACCGCGATCGGTGTTCAAGGAACGAGAAAAATTTTATCAAGCAAAGCAATCGCATGGGGAATCGGTCAGAGATTTCGCAGTTCGTCTAAGGGGATTATCTTCCTTTTGTGAATTTGGAACGCGCTTGCCAGAAAGCTTAGCGGATGCCTTTGCAATCGGTATTTTACCAGGCCGGGCTAAGGAGAAAATTTTTCTAGAGGGAACTAAATTAACATTTAACAATATGGAAGAGTTAGCAATAACGGTTTCAGTTTTAGACAATCTGGTTCCGGAAATTAAATCTGAATTTTCCGCAGGGAATTCGGATGTGAATGCCATTTCGAATCGTTCAAATTCGCCCGAGAGACATTCGTCGCGTTTGGGAGAAACTCAAAGTTTTTCAAGGTTATCTCGTTCAAAGAGCCCCGAACCGAGTAATAAAAAATGTACGATTTGCGGTGAATATCATGTAGAAAAATATTGTAAATTCAAGAACGCAAAATGTTTTAATTGTCACAAGGTAGGGCATTTGAAGAAATTTTGTAGGAATCACAAGGTTAATCCGATTTTTGAACAATCCCAGAATAATAGTATTTCATACATTAATCCGTTTAGGGCTAATGTGGTAATTAACGAAGTGAAATGTGCTGCTATGATTGATTCAGGGGCAAGCATGTCGGTCATGCCGGATTTTATTTTCAATCGTTATTTTAGAAATGTAACATTGTCACCAGATAAGCGTACTCTATCAGGATACGATGGCAAACCACTTAACCTTGTAGGTAGTGCCTGTTTTACCGTAGAATACAATAATCTTAAAAATAATTTATTATTTACTGTTGTGGTTAATGGCACGGAATTGATAGTGGGTAGGGATTTTATGGAGATTTTTAATCTGAAGATAGTTCCAGTGATGATAAATTCGGTTTCATCAATCAAGGACAAAATCTGTTTTATTGAAAATTGTGAACATGTAAATTTTCAAGCAGTTGTGGTGGCGACCGCAGCGGATCGCGAATTACAGCTAGTATTTAGGTATTTGCGGCAGGGCTGGCCCAAACGAGTAAATCGTGACAGCAGTATATGGAAATATTGGCTAAAAAGGAGCGAACTTTCTATCGTAGAAGATTGTTTGTTTTGGCAACACAGAATAGTTATACCTTTTTCTCTCCAAAAGCAAGTGTTAGGTTCATTACACAGGTCACATCTTGGTATTGTTAAAATGAAGGGAATAGCTAGAGCATATTTTTGGTGGACAGCTCTAAACAAAGACTTGGAGAAAGTCGTTCAATCATGTTCAGGTTGTGCGTTGTCAAAACAGTCACCACCAAAAAGTCAAGCAAACGTTAACATTTCTAAAACTCAATCTGATCAGGTGAAGTTTTACAAAGGGGTTAAAACCAGGGTTTTTAAAGTTGGACAAAAGTGTTTAACAAAAGATTATCGTCAGGATAATAAAGTAGTTTGGGCTAAGGGAGTAGTCTCTAGAAAGCTAGGTAAAAAAGTTTATATTATTAAGATAGAGAACACAGATGTGACATGGAAGAGACATGTCGACCAAATGAGGGAAATGTCAGTGAGCTGGAAGGAAGATGGCAATAGTGCACAGCATCCCGCGTCTGAAATTTCGAGGAATGAGCCTCAGGAGTTAGAGACTTCAACCTTATTGCGTGGATTCACTGGTTTTCCTCCTGATTTCAGATTGGCGGCAGAGGAGGTGGTGTCGGAGCAGACACAGGCCCGGCAACAGAGACCATGGTCGGGGAGATTGCGGCCAAGACGCGAGTCACCCACATCTTCCAGAGGAAACGGGGCAACTTGACCCAGGCACCGCGGTTGTTAGTCTTAGGATTATTTGTTAGCAAAATGTAATAACTTCACTTGTTGTAATAACGGCATAGCGCAGCTCTGTTAGAAATTTTTGTGGATCTCTGCACAATTGATTTAATCGTGTTTTGTACTTAATATTTAAAATTTCTAAGTTGTCTATCTTTTTAAAATCATTGTTAAAACCAAATGTAATATAAAATGTTCATGTTATGATTTATATAGGTTTGTAAAATATTTTGTTGGTTTGTAAGTAGCTTCAGAGTTGAAGGAGGGAAAGTGTAGAGTATGCTGTTTGCGTTCGGGCAGCTTCGGGTTCCACCGAAGATAACCGAACGCTACGAACCGTCTCGTATTACATTGCCGGAGCGAGGATTCATTCTGTCGCCAGACGGCCTTTAGATAACTTGTTATTTGTATTGTCAATTTATTATATTCCGAATTAAACAACCTCCGTGTATCAGAATCTACGAGTATTAATAGAGATAATACCAGATCCCTATCCTCGTTAGAATACTGGAGATTAAGGGCCCAGTATTCTATTCCTGTACAACATCAATACATTACAGTAGACTTAAAAAATATATTTTTATTTTTTATTATTTATTAACATTTAAACCTGCTAAACTACTTATGTAGTTTGTCAGCAGGTACATAATGACAACATTTTTGCCATAACATGGTACAATGGTAAACAGTATGTAGGTATGTATAATGTTGATGATAAATTAACAATAAATGATAAGTTGGTTAAATTACAGAATTGTATAAATATAAATATGTAAGAAGCAGTATAAGCCTCGTATAAGTAAACAATGAAAGCAAATGTACATGAACATTCATTTTATTGCACCCACAAATGCACTGATAAAAATTATAACTTTTGTTTTTAACCTCTCTATTTTTCTCTCTTGTAACATAAACTAATTGCCACTTTATTTAAATACGTTTGTCATGATTCAATGAATTGTTTGCGATTTCTTTCGATATGATATTCACAGAATTTGACATTTTAAATTATTCCATGTAAATTACGTCAACGATGATAAAAATAATTTCGCAAATTAATATTCATGTTCAAGATGGCTATCGTTTATAAAACAAAAAACTTTCGACTGACATTTTTTCACATCTCCCTCTAATACCTTGATAATCTTAGGTCGTAGATATCCCTATCTCATCGCGGTCATGTTCGAAAAACCTTTTAAAATTAATTTTGTATGATACTAAGCATACGTCATACATGACAGTGTTTACCTCCTTTACCTGTATAGCAAAGAGAAAGAAACGAGATAGCTTGGGGACAAAACTTGAAGTGACCCACGGTAGGTACATACAGTAACTTCTCATCCGGACGCTAGATGGCACTGTACCCGCCATTACCGTACTAATTAATAATCGCATAGTTTGTTAAATCCTTTGTTTACATTCGTATTATTGCAGCATATTTTGGGAGATCATTGAAGGAATTAAAGCAAAAAAATAAGTAATTCATAGGCTGTTTTTAAATTCAGTAACAACTTTTTCTTTAATGTAATGTAATGTAGGTAATGTAATATAATATCAATGAATATAATGCTTAATAACTAGGTCCCAATGGTCGAGTGGTTACGACACTGTCCTGGTAAGACAAGAGATCCTCGGTTCGATTTCTAATTGTGACCGTTATCTTTTTATTTTCTGTGTGTTGTTTTGTTTACATTTGCTAGTATAATCTTCTCCTTAAACAATTAATAAATGTTGTGAAATGATCGGATGATGAAGACATCAAGAGTTTTATCTTATCGCGAAACTTCTAGAGGGATTACTCACCACAGCAACGAAATAACTATACATTTAAAAAATATATTTCATTGTGGCCCTGATAGATAATATAATATGCCTTATAACTACATATTATTTTTATTATTTATCTTGCACTTTAAAATTCCATTCTCAGAATTATTTTGCTAATACATACTAGATTTTGGAGAATATTAAAATAATTTCAGCATTAAAAAAACATAAAACCGCACAACAGTCCCTAGAACCCGGAATTGTTGAAACGATGTCAAACAGAGCTAACATTTTATTTTAATATCTTTACTAAACAATAAAAAATAAATTGAAATATTGTAGCAAAAAAAAAACAGTTGTATGTAATACGTACGTTTGTATATTATTTAAAATGTAATAGAGATTTAGTACTTAAACTATTTACAGGTCTTGTGGAAAATAACCTCGTTTCCTCTTAGGCAGTAAGTAACTAACCTGGTAAGTCTTCCTAATGGCATACACAAGGGTAAGTTGGTTCTGCATTTAGAGAGTATTTTGTTAATACTTGTTTTGGCGGCCTCGCGTGACTTTATCCACAGTAATCTAAGCCAGGAAACCAGGTATTGGTAAGATTTCTTTCAGAAACTTCTACGCCATAAGCCGCAGTACTTATGTACTGCGGCTATTCCTTCCGAGAACTATCGTTGCAAATTCTGCCTCTACAAAATTTGACGACCACCGTGGTCGAAAGGTGAGGCTCTCGACTAGCAATCTGTAGGTCGCGGCAGATAGACTCGTTGTCAATGACAATGCATTCTATAACTACTTTGGTTTCATGGCTCAAACACTCAGACGAAATTACTTGATTTAACCGACTTTTCTTGCAGAAGAACTATGAACGATTTGGTACTTTTATTCAAATTAGTTAATGGCTCAATGGATGCACCTGACTTAAATAAACTAATAACGTTCCGAGTACCAAATCGTAACACGAGACTTCCAGAGTTGTTCTTTGTTCATTCATCTAAAACCAACAATTTTATTGATTCCCGAGTCCAAAAGATACACAGGCTTGGAAATAAATTCAGATATTTCCTTATAAATATTAAAATAAGAAAAATAAATATCTTACTACTATTATAGTTTGACTAAAAACAAAAGACCGTTTCCTAGCGTCTGAAACGAATGAAGTGCTAGCAAACTACTAATAAATCACATCCTTTCTGTGCACGGCAAGAGATATGTACGTCTGTAAACTTCTTTTGCTTGCGGCTAGCTATAATAATGCTATTACTTGAAATAATAATAGCGACTAGTGCGAAAAGTTGAGTAATTTGGTCAAGGTGCTCTCCAGTTGCGGCATTTGCCTCTTCTGATGACTCAGTGTGCTCTTTGCATTTTGCGACTCGTAGGTGTTGCTCTCGTAGCTCCTGGCCACGTTGCCACTGACGAAGGTCATCAGGTCGAGCACATTCCACTGGCAAGGTACTCTGTCCAGCTGCTTGCAGAGCTCCTGAATCATCCACGTCCCATCCAGCTCTCGCCACGATACGAAATCTGAAAAAAAAAAAAAAAATTGTTTATTTGAAACACATTTTTGCGGGCCTATGGGGGTAAAACCGACTCTTGCGTAGCAAGCGTGTCAAGGCGGGACGACGCTCTTACACAGAACAATACTTCATTCGGCCAGCCTCGCGACTCGTCGGTATTCTCACTAAAATTGGCAATGGATCTATTCTAAATGTTTAATTTGTAATAAATTTCTTTGTGTCTATTTTAATAATAATAAAATTATTGTTTTATTATCAAAAATATAAAGGATTGTTAACATTCACTTTCACTTGTTACTGGACGTTGGATGCTAGATTTCACGATGTTGCATGGCATCCCGTGACGACTATATATTTTTTAAATACATCTATTTGAATTTCGATTTGGTTTTGAAAGAATGAATGAAGTGGAATCTTGGATGTGGAAATTAATCCACTTCCAGACATCTGAAACTCGGCAGATAAACTCGTTGTCAATGACAATGCATTCTATTTTTGTTTCATGGCTCATACACTCACACGCAATTACTTGATTTAACTTAATTTTTTTTGCAGAAGAACTATGAACGATTTGGTACTTTTATTCAAATTAGTCCGAGTACCAAATCGTAACACGAGTCTTCCTGAGTTGTTCTTTGTTCATTCATCTAAAACCAACAATTTTATTGACTCCCCAGTCCAAAGGCTACATAGGCTTGGAAATAAATTCAGATATTTTCTTATAAATACTAAAATTACTAAAATAAGAAATTTCTAACATTTTTTTTCGCTAACATTATTAAATTAAAATAAAAAAAATATTTATTGCACAAAAATACAAAGTAAAACCTTTAAAAAAAACTTATAGGTTACATCCTATTTCTTCCAGCTAACAAAACAAATACACATTATATTACATAACCCAACAATTACATGTTAACAAATGTATGGAAATAGAAAAACAGAGGTATTTAATTTATGTAAGGTATTCATTTAAGGTGTGGTGAAATTTGTTTAAAAGAAATGTTTTTAGTGATGATTTAAATTAAAGTATGTCGGTTATTTGTTTGATGCTACGTGGAATTAACTATATTATATAATTTACTTTTTTATGTAAATATTTAACTTATAATTTAGCTTTTATTTTATGCTGATTTTTGTTATTTACTCCAGCAGGTGTTAATACCATTTTTTCTCTTCTGTTTTTGCATTTGTTGCATTGATGTATATAACGTTAATTCATTTTGTTCCTATTTTACTTTTTATATTGTTTTGATTTGTTTTGAATGCACTATATAATGTAATTAATTTATGCTTTTTTATGTAAAAGCCCGTAAATTAATGAATAAATAAATAATTTTTGTTAGCGCGTTATAAACCGATGTCTAATAATAATTGATGCAAAACATTGAGTAAAAAAATATATAAGAGAACTTACTGTCCACAGTGGAGTACATCATAAGTAGGTCCGCGTACCTAGGCAACCTCTCTGAGACATCTGTCTTCTCTGCTCCATCTACTTCCACCCCTCCGTCCATTTCTGTTCCGCGACAAGCCTGTACAAAAGTCATTTTAAAATTGTTATTATGAATTCACACCATTTTACATTTTCCCGTATTCAATGTTATTGAGATTATGTTCAAAGTTTGATAAGAGAAAATATTTTGTTTTTGAATCGCATTTCAAATTTTTCCTCACCCACTTACAGTAGGTTGATTAAAACATTGATAATAGAAACAAAGATGGTATGACTCGGAAGCGTACAGCTTGTCGCCGAGCTTCGAACAGACTTAAACGAAGTTGGCGACATGTTTGTGTTTTACGGTTCTCAATGGTTTATGGTTCATCTTCCTTGTTTCTATTTTCTGTAGATTTTAAGAAACGCATTACAAAATGAAGACTTTTAAAATTAAAATGTAAGCATTTGTTAACGAAACAAATTTAAATATATTAAAGAATCCTTTTTTTTTAAAATTCAAATTTAATAATATAATTATTAAGTTCTGCAAGTATTTTTTGGTTTTGGCTTTCAAGGCCATTTTCCAACTGTGGTTTTAGCCACGTTTAGACGACTTATTTATATGATTCTATTTTACCCCCTCCCAATTTAAAATGATTTATTACGGGTTAAACCGATTAACTGATAAAATAATTGTGACATTAGATGTCATACTCTGTGTGGTAATATATTTAAACATATAAATAAGTCGTCTAAACGTGGCTTAAACCACAGTATGAAAATGGCCTTGAAAGTCGAAACAGCTGTAACAATAACAAAAACCAAAAAAAACTTGCAGAACTTAATAATTATATTATTAAATTTGATTTTAATTAAATTTATAAAAATTTAAATGGAGATCTACGAATTAAACACAAAAACAGTAAATAAAGAAATCCTACCTGAATAAAGAAGAGCTTAGGTACTCCGCCCAATTTAGACGTTTTTCTAGTGAAAGGGTCAAAAAGCATACTCTTCGGGTACATACAGTCATGGGCCTCGAGGATTCCATGCACATTGCCGTGGGTCATGACCACCACCACGATACAGCTCACCTCGGAAGATTTCTTCTCACTAACTTGAAAACAAATCCATTTTAATTCTAAATAGATGTCACTAGTTTTGATTTGAAACGTATTGCCAAAAGTCTTGCGAACAATCAAACAAGTAAAATAAAAAGTTGTCTCTACCTTCATTGATGATTTTCATTATATCCACTCTATCGTTATCCTGGTAAACTTCAGTATTTTTAAATCCAAGTTTGTCTTCTAAACAACCTTTTATTCTTTTACAATCCACGTCTGTCCCGTGTCTTTGACTAGGCGTATTCCAATCCCTTCTTTTAAATTTTTTATGATTGAAAATAATTGCAATTTTTTCTCGGCCATCGTTAATTCTGTAATAGAGGTCGTCTTCGTCTTGATTACTGTCATCTTTTGGTGCACCCCTTAGCAAGAAAGGTGTTGGCGTGATAGTATCGTCTGAATTCACTATCACCGTCTGCTCAAACTCATCCTCCTTGTCTTTTGGATAAGTAGAGATGTCACCAGTAACTGACACCTGGGCATCGACTTTGGTAGTTTTCTTCCTTCGAATAGAGAACACTCTAAAAAGAAACAAAGTCAGTAAATAAAACAAAGATTCAGAAAGTAAACAACAATTGTATTAATAATTAGAAACTGATGCACCCAAACTACTTTACTATAGGTATTCTACAACCCAAAATATTTGTTTTACCTAATTCTTCAAAAGCAAAAATTAAACATTTTACTCACTAAAAACATGAAATTTTCACACGTTAATTCATTGGGTATTGTGACAAAACATTTTGAACATACGTGATAAAATATTGTGTCGTGTAAAACACTTACATTACGAGAATAACAACGCTTCCTGTAGCTTGTAAATATTCTTCTCATAAAGCATTGACTTGGAGTTAATGGGAAACATAAACAATAAAATATATTTTTTTAAATTTTAAATACTATTAAAATGAAAATATCTATTTACTTAAATTAGAAATCATAATGCGTAGAAATTTTAGGCAAAGTTATAAGATATTTCGAAATTAGATGAATTTAAGTGTGTATCTACATAAACAGTGAACATGTGAAAGAGAAAAACATAAATACCTTCGAAGTTTTTCCGACATGGACACCTTTATCTTTTCTGTATCAGCTTTCTTTTCCTCCATTTTATGTTTTCTAACGGTTTTTCAACTCTTCACCTCAAAACACAATATCATTAAATCAACTAACAAAACAACATTAAAAAATACATCTTTGAATATTGTTATTAGCATTGCCAATGAATTTATCATCAACCTGATAACCGTTATCTTTGATAAGTAATATCTGATGACTCGTGTAATTTCCTGTAATACTATATATAATAATATGGTTGAATAGTTGATTGGTAAGTACAAGAGTACCCGCGCTGTAGTTTTGCGCTTTGGCCGAGAGCTCGGTCAAAAGTAAAATTACTATATATAATAATATGGTTGAATAGTTGATTGGTAAGTACAAGAGTACCCGCGCTGTAGTTTTGCGCTTTGGCCGAGAGCTCGGTCAAAAGTAAAATTACTATATATAATAATATGGTTGAATAGTTGATTGGTAAGTACAAGAGTACCCGCGCTGTAGTTTTGCGCTTTGGCCGAGAGCTCGGTCAAAAGTAAAATTACTATATATAATAATATGGTTGAATAGTTGATTGGTAAGTACAAGAGTACCCGCGCTGTAGTTTTGCGCTTTGGCCGAGAGCTCGGTCAAAAGTAAAATTACTATATATAATAATATGGTTGAATAGTTGATTGGTAAGTACAAGAGTACCCGCGCTGTAGTTTTGCGCTTCGGCCGAGAGCTCAGTCAAAAGTAAAATTACTATATATAATAATATGGTTGAATAGTTGATTGGTAAGTACAAGAGTACCCGCGCTGTAGTTTTGCGCTTTGGCCGAGAGCTCGGTCAAAAGTAAAATTACTATATATAATAATATGGTTGAATAGTTGATTGGTAAGTACAAGAGTACCCGCGCTGTAGTTTTGCGCTTTGGCCGAGAGCTCGGTCAAAAGTAAAATCCGAAAACTAAATTTTGGAACAGACTAGGCCTAGTTAGGTGATTTATAAAAAAAAGTATTTTTACACGGAGAAAATATTGATAATTTATCAGTTATTTACATTCCTGTTAAAAACGGAACTGCAGGCCTTCAACGAATAAATTGACAGGTTTCCTAAAAGACTGTCGTTAAAATACGAATATGTTATTGGGATGCCGGAACATGTTCATATCAATTAAAATGTATTAATATTTCGTCATTATATTTATCAGGAAAAATACACCTGCATGAACACGTGTTCCGATATATTCTGATGAACGAATACTTTATGACAAAATGGATTGCAATCAAGTTTTTAACAGGATTTCAATAAATCAGCCACACTACTTTTTCTCCGTGTACCTATGTAACTATATTTTTTCGCTAAATAAAATACACAATTAAAACTAAGGTAATTTGTAAACCATGGTTTAAGGGTACCCCGAAAACAGATATTTTAGATCTGGAATTTTTTTTTAATAAAAAAAATAAAATACACCCTTTATATTCAATACAGTTATAATCCTTCGGGTACGCGCTGAAACACTCTGTATATTTAATAAAGTGGTGTTCAAACAAAAAACATTTTTAATTCACATTATAATACTATCTAATCACTAAGGGCCAATTGTTTCACAGAATTTGAAAATTTCATCAAATTTCAAAGTTAATTTACAGGATCTGCGAATGTTCTGTTAACACTTCAGTTATGTCCCTTAATCATGTAATATCAGAACTTGAAAATTATCTTAGAAATCCGTACTAAGTGACGCTTCCTACGAAAGTTAAAAAATGTATGTTTAATTTTGAAATTTATCTTAGAGATAATATTTGTTTATAGAAATACTTGAACAATGCAGGAACTTTAAAGCAATGATTGAATGCAAATTACATCCGCGTTTGTGCCGATTTCAGCTCTTACTCCATCAAAACTTAATCAAAGTTTCTGAGTCTGAGCTTAATTCCTCTTGTGCTCTGTGGTGGGTGCTGCATTATCAAATTATTCCTGAAATATTTTGGCACCGTAATTAAATCTCTCTCAGCAAACACTCGCAAGTTGTTCGGGACTTCTCCTCGCATAGTTAATCTTTTAAATTATCCGTTCAATTCACACCGGCTCCATTCTCTCTTCCTATTCTGTTTCCCTGGTCCCTGCTACCATCTCCCAACTTCCCCAACTTGTTATTGTCGTGTCTAATTTTCTCCGTTCGTCTCACGTCTGAGCTTATTTCCATACTGAAATATAATTTACAGATTTGAGGCAGTATTTCATCGTTAATTTACCTCCTCTATTACTGAATTGAAGTAATTTTCGCTGTGATATTTTGGATTATGCAACCCGAATACGTACCTATGTGCAAGTGATTTTAAGAAAACTGAACACATTTCAGTTTCGGTCTTGTCAATAAGATAAGCAAATACTAAGTTTACATTACACTTGTAAGTGGCAATGTTTTCCAATGTTTTTTTTTTCTTTTTTAATCTCCCACTGAATTCCTGAGATGGGATAAATCCGAAATAACCGTTTATAATATATTTATTTTTCGGAATAATTTTATTGAGTAAAACCTCAAATTGTAATATTTAATTATTTGAAGACAATTTAGCTATTTCTAAACGAAAATCTGAAACAGAAAAGGATACGGTCACATCTAGGACTCGATACAGTTAAAAGTGACCGAGGGGGATAGGGTCCCATTAGCTCAGTGGTAGAGCGGTGTCCCGGAAAGACAAGGGTCCTAGGTTTGAGTCCTAGATGTGACCGTATCCTTTTCTGATTTTTCTGTTTCAGATTTTCGTTTAGAAATCGCTAATATTGTCTTCAAATAATTAAAGTATATAATATAATATGTTTTGACTAGCCTGTGTTTTACCAACCTTACCTTACCTCGTTTGATCATAGTTTCTGGACCATAATTCCGTTATTAAAAATGTCTAAAGAATTAATTAATAAACGAAGATTTAATATGATTAATATTCCTTTAGAATCAAAAATAGACTACCCTTTAAAAAAAACCCTTAAAAACACGCGGAATTCAGGATCAAAAAAGGATAACCGATTTTCCTTTAAATATTCTTCGGAATTGAAGGAGGATAATTGATCTAGGCTTCTTTACAAACATACATCGAGGATTGAAGACCGATAAGCGAACTAAGTTTTTTTTTACATACACGTGAGGATTGAAGAAGGATAAGCCAAGCATATGTTAGACATATGTTAATTCACATGCACTTGAGGATTGAAATTGTTAATTCTTAGCTAGACATTGCTCGAGTCTCATCAATATAAAAGTAGTAACACAAAACAAACTGACCTTTAACAAAGTCTCCGTCCTTTTACAATCTTATCTTATCAAACTTATCAAGAAAATCCGGAGATTTATCCTTTGGTAAACGTAATATACCACGGACGTCGAAGTCTTAAAACGGCAAATTCTATGTTTAAAACACATTCCCCAAATTTTCTTATGTCACAATATTATATTTGATACTTTTTCATTTCTAAACTATTGTTAATTGTAGTGTAAGTCATTATAGTATGTAACCATAACCCACTTATGAATATGTAAAAAAAAACCATTGAGCGCGTGTTTGAAATATAGCCTTATTGCCTAATGCCTTGTTACCTACAAATTTGGTGTCTAAAAAATTTTTCTGGGAAATGATAAAAACTGCTTAACTTATGTTTATTTTATGATATTTGAAATCGATACTAAATAGAGATTAAATAACATTTATATTTATAAGTCGTTATTA
Source organism: Hesperophylax magnus (assembly GCA_026573805.1). Lineage (NCBI taxonomy): Eukaryota > Metazoa > Arthropoda > Insecta > Trichoptera > Limnephilidae > Hesperophylax > Hesperophylax magnus. The sequence continues at coordinate 13,593,639 of JAIUSX010000002.1, forward strand.
ACGTCATTGTCAGTTTATAAGTGGAGTTGATAGTTTATATTTTCGGTAACTAAATAGCAGAAACCAATATTAGAAGATGGAGGACAGTAAAGATCGAAAAGTTCCAAGGTATGTGTTTTTTTCCCTATGCAATATCTCAGAGCATTGCGTAAAATTTTAAAATATCGATATCAATGTGCAGGCAAATCATCGAGGATGACACCTTTGAATGTAACACCGATAGTATCGAAAGTTTTACTAGTTAACAATCTCCCGCAGTCCCCTCCATAGATATTTGGTGCTTAGCAACGTTTATCAATTCCGTTTAAATTTAGACTCGCAATTGAACGCGACAATGTTCTTTTTATGTTTTTTTCATTTTTCAGTTTACTACAGCAAACAAAAAAACTATTATTTTTTTTATCGATCCAGTATTCCAAGGGTCCCTAAAAATGATTTACTTGTACAAAAATGAAATGTTACTATTTATTAAAAGTATGAATTATTACCCTGTCTTCAAATATGTATATAATTTTGTAAAGAAATACTTAATCATATTTCCAAGAAGAAAAATATTTTTTTATTACAAAAGAGTTCATATTAGTATGGGCATATTAATCAATATGTTTTCAGGAAAATACATATTGCCTTTTTAGTAAATTTATTTCTTACTTATATTTTGAAGTGAAACTTCTTTAGGCGCGTAATGGATTTTCGGGGACGGAGTAAAACCGAGTCAGGATCGACACGAAAATGCGGGTACCCCCACCACCGCTCACCGTTCACTGTCCCTCTCTCACCATATGCGCTTGTTGAGGTGGGGGAGCCGCTCACGAACGTTCTCTCTCTTCTCTTCTTTCCTCTCTCTCAGACACCAGCGAACTGCGCCACGCCAAGCATCAGCTGCTTGGTTAGTATACTGCGTCGTGAGTGTAATACGAGTGAAATACGTAATTGATTGTGGTTCATACGGTTTGGTACAGAATTTCATTTTAACCTCTAATTTTCAAACTAACCTAAGAGAGAAAATAGAGATGATGAAATGAAAATAGAGAGAGAGGAATACTAGAAGTTTCACTTCTGTCTTGCGTAGGCTTGACACACCCACTTTTTTATTTATCCATGATGTCAAAATATACCTGCCTATATTTTATTTATTGAATATGTCAAAATATACCTGCCTATATTTTATTTATTGAAGATGTCAAAATATACCTGCCTATATTTTTAAATGATAAATGAAAATTCATAAGTTTTGTTAAATGAGCGCTCTTATAACATGATTTTGAGGAAAATACTATTTATAAATCAAACGTAATACATATGTATTACGTTTTACGTTTATATATGTATATTACGTTAAAATATATTTGAAAAAAATATGAATTCAATTTTTTTTTTATAGTTTTAAATTAAAATTATAATTATGAATAGAAACATGAACATAGGCTAAGTTCACACTAAATTCATAATTAGAGTTGCGGCGACCAAAACATAATGTGTGTACACTTCGAAAGTGATAATGTTTATTCCTTCTTATATGGAAATAGGACAACACGTTAGTAAATACGTTGATCTAAAATTCTAAAAGTTTTTACACTTATTCGCATTTATTTCAACACTGTTTTAAAAGCAAACGTTTTTTTAATCTCACTAGATTTCTAATTTCTGAAGTCAAATAACTAGTTTGAAGTATGCCGTATGCAATCAAGGCATATGTGTGAGTAGTGTGTACGCATCAACCCTTGCTGCGATATCTATTCAATACCTATTAATAACTAGTTTGAAGTATGCCGTATGCAATCAAGGCATATGTGTGAGTAGTGTGTACGCATCAACCCTTGCTGCGATATCTATTCAATACCTATTAATAACTAGTTTGAAGTATGCCGTATGCAATCAAGGCATATGTGTGAATAGTGTGGACGCATCAACCCTTGCTGCGATGTCTATTCAAAACCTATTAATTTTCAACATTATGTTTTAGTTCTAATAAGTATTATAGGTCGGAATAATTCCAAGAAAATAGAAAATTGTATTTTATAAAATCATAAAAAAATATCAGCAGGGAAATTGGATATATTATAGATCAAAGGTCACCAAATAACTAGTCTACCATGACGTGAATAAAATCCTATTATCTAAATATGTGACATTTGGTATATCTTCAAAAAGTCAGCCTTCTGACACTCATAATCTCTCTCTCTCTCTCTCTGGTTTCAATCCTGGGATTGGTTTGCAGCAATTTCATCTAATCTCCTCTTCCATTCTTCCCTGTCTTGTGCGGCTCTTTTTACTTCTGCATATGATGAGCAGCGCACGTTTCACCAGCAGGTCCTCCAGGTACTCTCGGCGTGGGCGTCCCCTAGAGTTGGTCCCCTCGGTCATACCCTCCATTATGACATGCAAGAGGCCTTCTTGTCGTATAACATGGCCGATCCATCTTGCATGCCTTTCGGACAAAGTCATGAGCAGGTGCCTTCCTCCTTCGATTCTTTGGAGAACCTCCTCATTTGTAATATGGTCTCTCCAGGAAATTCCTAACAGTCTTCTATAGGACCACATCTCAAAAGCCTCTAGTCTCCGTTTATCTCTTTCGGATAGGCACCATGTTTCGCAGCCGTACATCAAGATACTCCATACATAGGTCTTGATGAGGAGTATTCTCAGTTTTAGGTCTATATTGTTCGATTCTATTATTTTCGACCTTTTATTGAATGCAAGCCTAGCCTGATGTATACGGCTGTCAACCTCGCTCTTAGACCGACCGTCCCATGTTATTTTGCTCCCGAGGTAGACAAACTCCTTGGTGTTCTTTAGTGGAACTCCTGCCATCTCTACTCTCATCTGATGTTGCGTTAGGCCTACAGTCAGCAGCTTTGTTTTGTCTTTATTTATCTTCATGTTGTAGTTGTTTTGAAGAATGCTTTGCATGGTTGTTAAGGCCTCTAGCAGTTCTTCTTCGCTTTCAGCAACCAAAGCAATATCGTCAGCAAACCTTATCATATCCACCAATATCATAATCTAATTATACATAATTGTCTGCAGAATTGTAATTGCCACCTTTGAATGTGTAGACTGTATCATGTATCTAGGTGGAAAGATTGATACATTTCAAAGATGGAATTACCATATTGACATATTTATAAAGAATAACAGGAGACTTACATTTATTTTTAAAGAACTTCGACACATATTGGACATAGAGAAATAAATAAATTAGTCCAATCTTAATTTTTATAACGTAGTATGCTGGGGATCATGTCTTAAGTTCAATGTTAAACCACTAAATTTACTCAAAAATTGATCCTTAAAGTTATGTACAAAAAAATTCTATTATCCATCTAACCTACTTTGTAAGGAATGTAAAGTTATGTGTATAAAACAGCTATATATCACTCAAATACTTTGTCGATTTTTATCTATATTAAATTGGCTCCACATTGAACTTTGTGGCGGTACATATACTAAAACTTCTTTTTGTGAAAGAAACTATTTATACCAGGCACCAGTTCTCTTTTATTCTTCCAAATCATATTAAGTCTACCAATTCCTTAGTTATATTTAAAAGTTAATTAAGGTGTTTGTATTAAGAGATTATTTTATTATTATTTGTATTAGTCTTAATATTTTTTCATTTCCTTTCTTAAATAATAATATTTTATATAAGTCCCATTTGCTAAAAACTGAATGTTACCCTAGCTGTCATTATTATCTACTTGTTTCTTCTTGGGAATAATCATTAATAAGTGGTTAGGGTTCAAATATTGTTACCATATATTGTCAAATTATCCATCTGGTAATTCATCAAATACATATATATATAAATACATATATTTTCTTACTTTTAAAAATATTTTGTTTTTGTATGCTGTATTATTATATGTTTGTGATTACTCTATGTATGCTTCACTCAAGTATAAATTGTTAACCTCGATACAGGCTTAGTCCTAGTGAGGTTGATTTTTATGAGAAAAAAACCTGATTTATGTAAAGTGAGATGCAATAAATAAATAAGAGTGATTGTATGCATTTTTCCATAGGTTTCAATACATCCTTGATTAATACATATATCCACTTGTTCTAATTCTTATAAAACTTCAAATAATAATGATTTTAGTAAAACAAGTTTTTTTCGCAAAATTTTATTTGAAGATTATTTATTTTTTTGATCGGAGAGAATATGACAAAACGTTTCACAAAAAGTAATTGCCAAATTTAATAAACTGTAAGGCAATGTGTAGCATTGATTACCTATATCCTTCGTACTAATTAGCGAAATCCGTCTTAAGCCTGTAACACACTACGCCATATTTTCTATTTCAGAATATCGCTCGCCATACATTCCCATTGGTAGTGCATGGCGAGCGATATGCTGAAATAGGCCAAGCGACGAAGCGTATAGCATAATGTGTCGCCTACCTTATGGTGCATATAAAACATACCTGTTAAAGTCCATTAAAAATAAATAGAATTAATAAACAATAAAGAAATAATTGTTTTGATTTAAGTCCATAATAATGTTAATTTTATTTCAAGAGTTTTAAGGGTAGTATAATAATATCTCTTAGGGTACTGTAAGATTTGCAGATATGCCCGAGAAAAGAGTTTTGTACCCTTTATAATCCCGTAAACCGATTATATTTGGGTATCCGTTCTCAGCGCTATACCTCAAAAAGGTTTAAAGTTGTGGGAAAATATGCATATCTATAACCAATTTTGTAGAAGATTTTCTGTAACTTTTATGTAGCTTTGGCGTTTGATATATAGGAGGCGATTTATTTGCGAAAAACCAATTTTGGTGACCTTAAATATCTCTAATATTGTCCTGATAATATTTTAAGTATTTTGTAAAATACTTACTAAATTTTTGATTTTGAAATTTATACAAAAATTTAGAATTACGGACCCTTTGTCTAATTTGACAGGGCGGAAAGTATTTTTTTGGTTAAATACAAGTACATTGTACAATACATTGACTTTTGTAGTTGGAGATGATGTTTTTTTTTTCAAAATATAATATTTTTCATGAATTTTCAGTTCAGCGGTGTGCTGCACTTGTTTTTTAGAAATCTTCATATTAGATATCTGACGATAGGTAAAATATGTATAATTATGTTCGATTGCGGTGTATATGCTTAATTTATATTATTTATCTACATTTCAGAATCGATGAAACTTCTCATAGTGACTCGAGGCCCACTGAAGGTGAAAATGATTTTGAGAGTCCTGGTACAAGTAACCCAGCCGATGCAGAGAATCAATTGACATCGTTGGGTGAAATTTCACCAACATCAAATATTGAAGATGAGGAAGAAAATCTCCTCTACTACAAATTTGAAGACTCAGGAAAAAAAAGAATTGCGGTTATTTTTAACAATGTCAAATTTGACGATAAAAAACTTGAAGAGAGACTGGGATCGGACGAAGATCGTAATAGAATGAAAAAATGTTTGTCGAATAATCTTGGATTTGATGTGGTTGAGGTATGCAATGATTACACACGGTTACAAATACGTGAAGTTATCGATAAACGTAAGTGAAAATGTTTATATTGCTAGAATTCCTCAAAACAAACATTTAAGCGAAATAGATATTTTAATAATAATAATGATTGGATTATTTGTATAGCGCCGTTTTCGTGAGAAAATCACCGCAAGGTCGTTTTTGGGTGATATTCAACAATATGTTTCAAATGGTATACATGGCGACATCATGCAGGCGTGACTTCCACGTACCGATTCCAGAATTTCTAATTAATTCCAGTGGGTGTATTTCTCTTCATGTGTAATTTCGTCCGTGTGTAATTCTGGTAATGTAATATCGGTAAGTGAAATTCATGCCTGTGTAATTTGATCCTAACACCGTCAATTCATCATTAGTCAAGATTTAAAATAGCTCTTGTTTGGCGTTCCATTAGTAGTTGCAACCAAATGTATTTTGCTTTTTATGTTTTTATATTTATTTTATTTTTATTTATTTAAAAAAAAAGTAATTTCATGATATTACGCCAGAAAAAAGTTATGCTTAAGAAGCAATTTGTGTAAAAAATCAGTTGTTTATTAGAAGCAATAAGTTTCGAATGAATTATTAAGTGTTTCCAAACCAGTTTTAGATGATAGGTAAAGCTTTTTTCCCAACCTAATACTGATGATTTGTAGAAAAAAAGTATTAGTTACAAAATTTTTCATGTAAAAAGATAATATTGTTTACCCCTAGTTATTTGAAGCCCTTTTCATTTGAGCAATGATTAATTCTACATTAAATTAGTGTGAAATGGTGCCAGAAAGATAATTAAAAAATATCGATCAACTCCTTTTGATTCTTTGACATTGTTCATTTTACATTCTTTTACATTTTCTCATTTTCTTAATCGGCATTCTCGGCAACACCAACCTCAGTATGCTTGTTGGGTACTTAATCGGAATTCTCGGCAACACCAACCCCATTATGCTTGATGGGTACAGATAAAAATAAAATCTGAATAATGTAATAATTGGTACGTTAACAAACCTTTGCTTACAACTATATTTTGTAAAGCAGTTAAGGATTGGAGGGAGTGGGTAATTGAAGTAAAACTTTGTTTCTCAAAAGCCGAAGTGCGGGGTATCAATGTCCATTTTTTTAGTATGCAAAATCAAGGCAATAAAACCAACCGTTGAAGACAAAAAACTTTTATTCTTTAAAAAAATTTAAAAAGAAAAGTAATTAGAGAGAAAAACAATAATTTACTTCAATACTCATGTTATGTGTAATCCTCGTCATGAAGATGTGAATTAATGAATACAGCAATCGTGTTATGTGTAATCCTCGTCATCAAGATGTGAATTAATAATCGTATTGTGTGTATTAATAGATACATTTTTTTGCTTAAGTTTCCATCAATGTCTTCAGATAGTATTTTTATTTGATTCTGAATGGCAAAAACAAATAAATTGATACCCCACAATTCGTCTTTCGATGAACTAAATTCTCCCCAAAAACCACATTCCACCACCCCATTCATTAGGGACTCTCCGGATTCTAAAACTGCATTATACATAGGAGTTATAACCAAAATTTTGTGTGTGTACCAATTATTATGTTATTGGGGCTGTGTTTGGGATAATTTTTACTAAATTAGATCAGAATGTGACGTTAAGATACAGCGAGAATTAGCGGTTAGTCAAAATGGGACTAGTTGTCGATCAAACTAATGTTACGGAGGTCCAAACTACTTATTATTATATCTACTATTTTTTTATATTTCTTACTAGTCTGTAAAATGGAATCTACCCATGTGAGCTGCATCGTTGTGGTGGTAATGACTCACGGCGGCGAGAACGGGCTCCTGGCGGCAAGGGATATGACATATAATCAGGAGATTCTTTTTGGCCCTTTCCAAAATAAATTCCCCGGAATACCGAAAGTTTTCTTTATTCAGGTAAGAATTTTTTTGTTAATGAGTTTGGTAAGAGCACTTTGAAATACATTTCATGACTTCCCCGTTCTTTCCTAATTGACATGATTATTAATCCGACCATGAAAAGATTAACTTCTTCTGAACTAATTTTAAATAAAAAAATAGTGCGAAGTTACATGACCAAGTATTCATACATCTAAAGGATACACAAATACATATTTTTATGACATACTATTACAAGAACTATATTATTCCACAAGGGAAAGGTTAATTTTTGATTTTAAAAAATCACGCATTTTTATTTTTTATTTTTTATAGTGAATATCTCACAAGAGTCCCAACTGCTCCCATCTGGAGCCAGTGAGACTATGGCATCCCCAATTGGGGGATGTTGTGAGGCTGAAGGTAAGTGGGGAAGGGAAAGAGGAAGGTGGGGAAGTACCTGGCTATTCAGATCTAGTCACTAAACACGGCTAAAGCCATTTGGAGCAACGTTTCAATTCTGAATGGTGGTCTTACACCAGGGCGATACTGGTAGTATCTTCCACTCTTCATTTGTTCGGTTCAAGCAAGTATTTGGATAGGTATGTCAAAATCTTGATAAATTGAATAGGTCCTTATTATTATTAGGTATTGCCAATATACTCGTACCTACATAGGTACTTAGCTATTGCTATTACACTCGTACCTATATAGGTACTAGCTATTGCTATTACACTCGTACCTACGTTGGTATTTAGCTATTGCAAATACAGTCGTACCTACATAGGTACTTAGCTATTGCTATTACACTCGTACCTACATAGCTACCTAATCTAGATATAATTTTTGAAAATGAAGAATGAAGAATGTTCCACTCCAAATAACCTCCATCTTCTTACATTATGATGGCAGTATGCTACACTAGCGACGCGAGTTGTGCGGCTTGGTTTTCTTTCAAACATTTTAATGGATTTTATGACCTGACATAAAATAAGGTAGGCCGTGTGTAGTTTTCAAATTCTGGTATTAATTTTGCATTGAATTGAATTGAACATGACCATGTATTTTATTGTAATTATCATCATCCGCTGATTGTTCCGAATTGTTGTTGAAACCTCCTTCCGAGACTGCTGAGAGCTCCTTACAAAATTTGTGGAAAAAATACATTTTCATCAGAAATGTGTCAATTCGACAATTCGATAATTTTCTGTGATATCCTAATCGAAGAGTTAACTAATTGGAAATTGTTAAGGTGCCTGTAAACGATCAAATTTGTTTGTCAAATTTACGTGTTTGTCAAATTATTTGAACGTCTGCGGCTTTGTTTGATGTGCTTGTCAAACAAACTACGTGTTTGACGTGTTTGTCAGAAATTCTGATTGACGGAAAGTTTGAACGATATTTGACAACATGTTTGAACGTTTGCGGGGGTGTTTATCAAACAAACGTCAGTTTCGTGTTGCCATCAAATGGAGAGTGCTGCGTCATCGAATGTAATAAGTGAAAGAGACTTTTTATTACATTTTACTTTTATTACATTTACCATAATCTTCTGGTTCTGTACGTAATATATCCCTAAGCAAATTTTCATGGGTATATTTAGCTCTTAATTTTAGCCATTCTCTAGAGTCTAGACCAACACCTTCTTTTTTTCTTTTTAAGACACAGAGCTAATGTCAACGCAAGAAATGCTTTGTCCGCATCCGTCATTTTTAACAACACAAAATATTTCGCTATTCACCCCACTTCAGACCGGATACAATAAACGTCAAAAGACAATTCCCGGCGAAAGCTGTAAATAAATGAACTAATATTTGACAAACTTCATTTGAACGTTTGCGGCCTTGCTCATCAAACACGTGACGAGCAAACGTAAAATTTGACAAACAAATTTGATCGTTTACAGGCACCTTTACATGTGTATAGGCTTGCTGGGGGACAAAGTGGACGACGGGTTGGAACACGATAGACCCGGGGGTAGGCTGCCGAGCTCTGCAGACATATTCGTGTTGTACTCCGCTTTGGAAGAGTTAAATAATTTTTAACCGTTACATGTGTTTAGACCGGGGGATAAAGTAGAACACGATGGACCTCGGGACAGACTGACGAGCCATGCAGACATATTCGTGTTGTACCGAGCTTTGGAAGAGTTAACTTATTTTTAACTGTCTCATGTGTTTAGACTTGCCGGGGATACAAAGTAGAACACGATGGACCCCGGGACAGACTGCCGAGCCATACAGACATATTTGTGTTGTACCCAGATTTGGAAGAGTAGACTAATTGGAAACTATTACATGTGTTTAGGCTTGCCGGGGGAGCAAATTGGACGACGGGGTGGAACACGATGGACCCGGGGGCAGACTGCCGAGCTATGCAGACATATTCGTGTTGTACTCCTCTTTGAAAGGTAAGTTCACTTTAAGAAAATGGAGCGACAATTTATGAAACTTTTTATTTTATTGTTATATCATTCACATTCTTGTAAAAAAATCTATGTGTTTGTCTTTACCCCACAATCTTTCAGTTTATGAATTTGTTTAAAAAAAGTTTCAAAATGATCTTAAAATGTTCTTAAAATTTCAGTTAATTAATCGAACAGTACCTACATCTTTCAAAACTCTATTTTTTTCCGCATGCTCGCATAATTGGAGTAAATGATAATTTCTGAACGCAGTGGAGGTTAATCGGCTAACATATTACATTTGTTTTTTCATCACTATTTTCGTTAAAGCTTCTACCGGGAGGAAGCCTGTGTGATTATTAATATTTATAACTTAAGGTCTCGTAGTAAACGTTAAAAGATGGTTTGAAAGGGAGATATTTAAATACGAATGTTAGAGGGAGCGCGCTAATATTAAAAAAACGATAATAATTAAGCGAAACTGGTAAAATATTTAATAAAACACGACTAGTTTTAAATACAGCAAAAATCTTTCGACAAATGCTTTGGTTGTATTCAAAGATACACTGTGGTTTTTTTATGCCTATAACATATTAAATAACAGAACAAAACGTGTTTTAAATAATTTTCGGAGCTTACTTTGCGATTTTTTTCTATCGAGGGAATTTCATATAATTAACGTTTCGGCGTAACAAATGTATGGATATTATCTTTAAAAATTACATGTATTTTTTTTGGAACTTAAAACTAATAGAGTTAACGATAAACTTGTTATACATCGGTAGAAATTGGGTATGCGGTTAAGGTAAAAAAAATAGCGTACAGATTTTTACAATCGATATATTAATTTTCTATTTTTTTTGGGTTAATAAGATGAGACATGTGTTTTTTAAACATTAATGCAAAGAGGAATACAATTTAATTTTTTATATGTGGGTAAAATGAAAAAAATTGCAAAAATTCAGTTTGTTGTTTGCTGAAAATATTTTCTACAAAATAAGTAAAAGCTTCTATCAATCCGATAGAAGCTTTTACTTATTTTGCGCCTGTGTTATTAATTCAATGCATATTTCGACTGATGAGGGGGCAGGAGAATCTGGGAAAAGCAATGTTGTCCTAATGACGAATGATCATTGCAGTAAAGCTAATTTGTTGATGTGATTTGATACCTTACTCCTATCATCATTTTTCTTGAAGTTCTTTTGGACTTACAATTTCTTTATGTTTTGGTTTTTTAAATAAGGATCTAGAAATCCCTTCACAGAAGTTACATGTTAAAAATCGTGTGTAAACGGGTAGTTATCTTGCAGACTTTGTGTATTTAAACACACACTATTAAAAAAACTAATTTCTTATAAAAATAAAAACCTAGTAGTTGCTTTAAAATATATTTATTGAACACCTTCAATTAAAAATACAAAATCACACATCAAAAAAAATCTACGTCCAAAATGTAAATAAATTTTGAAATAATACAAATTCATAAAATAAAATTAACTTGCGCAGGCCGGGATTTGAATCAGCGACCTTCGTATTACTAGTTGAGAGCCTTACTCTTCGACTAAGACAAGAGATCCCGGTTTAATAACTAGGTCGCAAAAATCGAGTGGTCCCGGTAAAACAAGAGATCCCGGTTTAATAACTAGGTCGCAAAAGTCGAGTGGTCCCGGTAAGACAAGAGATCCCGGTTTAATAACTAGGTCGCAAAAGTCGAGTGGTCCCGGTAAGACAAGAGATCCCGGTTTAATAACTAGGTCGCAAAAGTCGAGTGGTCCCGGTAAGACAAGAGATCCCGGTTTAATAACTAGGTCGCGAAAGTCGAGTGGTCCCGGTAAGACCAGATCCTGGTTTCGATTCCTAGTTGTGACCGATATCTTTTTATTCTCTGTGTCTTGTGCTATTTCATGTTTCTGTTAAATTTAATAGTTTTTCTTATTTTTCAATCATATATGCTGCTAACTTATGGATAAACCGGTATCGAACCTGGTTATGAATTGACTAGCTCAGTAAACAGGTAAGCAGATAAGACTCGTGTACTATCAGGGGTGAGCAGCTCCTTTAATCATCAGCTCGTCCATCGGTTAGGAGGTTGGAAAGGTCAACACACAATTATAACACATGGGTAGAAAGGCACAAGGTATATTAATCATCTCGAGAAATACAGGGTTGACATAGATCTCTCTACTCTCTTCCTAAATTGACGACAGGATGAAGCGTGGATTTTACATGAATTTATATGATTTGAACACAAGAAAGGGGTATACGGAGAAAGCTTACGATTCGCCTTGAGATGTGGTAGGGTACCTCATGTTAACCCGGTTCTCCCGCGCTCAAAGGCGGCGGTACTGTTGAGGTGATGATATGCACTCGGAATTTACCCGGAAACGAGACTCCATTGAGTTTAGTTCGAGCCGAGATAATAAACATGATTGGAAATTGGTAGCGCAATGCATCTAGTTAGAAAACGGGAACGAGATCGCGTCTAATATCGCGTAATTATGCACGGCGTGTAGTTTTGCTTCCGCGAGCGACACAGTTGCTACCACCGAGGTCGGTTCTGGACTGCCGACCGCGGCGAGTGCGACCCGTGTTGAGCTGTCGCACTGTGGGTGGTCCGTGCCCTCGGCGCTGTGTGTCGTTTGTCACGTACACCGCGACCGTTTGCATGGGGAAAGTGGGGTTAAAGTGTGCATCCTTTTTATGTAGGGTGACTTGTATTACGTAACAATGCTTTACAAAAGGTTAAAGAAAAAGATGTTCCTGAAAATCCATAACTGGTTTTATTTTGGCCATACGTATATTAATGTTAACTGTCTATTATCCGAAAATTAATAAATAAATATTACCGACGCAACGATGACTTTCAACATTTCAACATGCATTATAGATTATTCATTACACATTATTCATTTTAAATTATACATTATATGTTATACATTATAAATTATACATTATACATTGTACATTATACATTTTACATTACGCATTATACGTTAAATATTATAATGTATACATTATGCGTTGTACATTATACTGTATACATTAAAAATTATACGTTATACTTTATATATTATACATTATAAATTTTACATTATACGTTATACCTTTTACATTTTACATTATACATTTATACATTTACATGATACATTATAGTACCTTTATATTAAAAATATTTTTTTAATTTTGTAGCAAATGTATTAAAACATATATTACGAAAGTGTTAAGCTTCTCATGAATGCGATTTTAGGTTACACGTCGTTTCGAGAAGAAAGTGGATCATGGATGATACAGGAAGTCTGCGAGCAACTGAAGAAAGTGCCTTGTAAGTGGCATCTCTTGGAACTGATGACGTTTGCCATCGGGGTGGTGGCTAGGAAGGTTTCCAACACAGATGACCCCGAAAAACCTGAAACATTGATACATAAGAAGGCAATGCCTCAAATGGAAAGCACCCTGACTAAACTGCTCGACTTCTCGCGATAGATACTTCTAGCCATAAACAGCAAGTGTCGGCTTAGTATTCGCAGTATTGAACATAGACCACCTAGAAACACTAAATATACCAAAACTAAATTATGGATATCTTTATACACCGTTCTCCGCGCTCTTACCGCGTAAATTTGGGGTGTATGACTATTCACAAAAAACTTAATAAAAAAGTGATGATTAATTTCTTATTTTTGTGCGATTTACAAAAGGCTCGTATAAACACGCCGTTATAATATATAACTTCTCCGTGCTCGGTCAGCTGTTCTCTTGGAGGAATTAAGGCTGGTCCATCAACTATATAGATTTTAAATTTATACTTTGTTATTTGTTTATCTTTTTAACGAAAATTGAAATCTGTTTCCAAATGTATAACCACCTTTACTAGGCATGTATCGAACACGTGCATTACAATTGAGAAAAGTAAAGCTACGTTTACACTAGACAATTTGTACAACATATTTTTTTTGGGTAAATTGCTTTAAAAAACATTATCATGAATAATCACCCCCCAAAGTTTCGCGTTATGAGCGTGGATCACGGTATATGAACTTGTTTGATCTTATCTTTCTACACGCAGAAAAATAATTTCGTTAAAAAATAGTGATAGCAAGCCAATTTCCTGATAAAATATTAGTAATTCAGAATATATAGACAACACGTGTATTTTAAAAATAAAGATCATGATGGAATGCGACAATATCAGAATGCCAACATCAATATCAGTATTTGTATGAACACATATTTTAACTGATTCTTTATTGGAACTCTGTCAATTCATTCGTTAAAGGCATGCAGTCCCGTTTTTTACAGGAATACGAATTATTTGACCAGATTTTGAATAAATTAACAGTATTTCATTTTTTCTAAATTTTCTCCGTGTAGTAGTAAAATTTGCACTTCGGTATTGAGTGTTAAATTTTGACTAATAAAATGTATAGAGAAATTGTACGTTTGAAATATTTTTGGTATCCGAATAGGTTGGTACTATTTAACGGTAGCCGATTACTAATTCCGCAAGCAATTTAGTTATGTAAAAAAAAATTGTGCCCATTTAAATACCTCCCGTTGGTTCTTAACTCAACCGAGTCAATACTACATGTGATGGTCTTTTGAATTTTTTCGAAACATAAAATTTTATATATTGATTTAATAATAAAAATAATAAGAAAAAAAATGTGTTTTTGTATTATTTTTTAAAATATTATAATCTAGTTGAATTAAATCGCTGCGCTACAAGGACTCTTGGATCGGTACGACGAATCCTAGTCACAATAATGTCTTGTATCTATTTGTCAAATCAGCATTGTATCTCGTATGATGTAGCATTAGATGGTCACGCTCTGAGTAGGCATTGAATGATGGAATCCCCTCTCGGCAGCTTGCTACTTGGCAGCTTGGTTATCTACACGGTACCCTTGCAAAATATACATAATTCAAAGATAATTCACGATATACATGATTCAACCCACGCAGTACAATACATTATGGTTAGTATTATCTTTGTCCTTTTTTTTATCAAAATTTTTCCCCTTGGCATAGATAAGATTACTCCAACTGACATCGAAATACAGACATGAAAATAATAAATTCTTAAATATTGTGAGAAAAAGAAAATATATTTTGATATTATTTTTGAAAAAAAAAGAAATTCAAAATTTATATTCTCTCAATATAACTATTTTTTATTTCTACATCTACACTACAGGTGCGTAAATTAATAAAATCTTGTTGAAAACAACTATACATCTACACTACAGGTGTGTAAATGAATAAAATCTTCTTGAAACAACTGTACATCTACACTAGAGGTGTGTAAATTAATAAAATCTTGTTGAAAACAACTATACATCTACACTACAGGTGTGTAAATGAATAAAATCTTCTTGAAACAACTGTACATCTACACTACAGGTGTGTAAATTAATAAAATCTTGTTGAAAACAACTATACATCTACACTACAGGTGTGTAAATGAATAAAATCTTCTTGAAACAACTGTACATCTACACTACAGGTGTGTAAATTAATAAAATCTTGTTGAAAACAACTATACATCTACACTACAGGTGTGTAAATGAATAAAATCATCTTGAAACAACTGTACATCTACACTACAGATGTGTAAATGAATAAAATCTTCTTGAAACAACTGTACATCTACACTACAGGTGTGTAAATTAATAAAATCTTGTTAAAAACAACTATACATCTACACTACAGGTGTGTAAATGAATAAAATCTTCTTAAAACAACTGTACATCTACACTACAGTTGTGTAAATTAATAAAATCTTGTTGAAAACTACTATATATCTACACTACGGGTGTGTAAATGAATACAATCTTCTTGAAACAACTGTACATCTACACTACAGGCGTGTAAACTAATACAAACTTCTTGAAAAACACTATACATCTACATTACAAAAGTGTATTTGAAAATAAATAAATAATAAACATCTTGAAAACAACCTAACCTAACTAAATAATAGTTATCTTACCTAGAAGCTCAGTAAACCACGTGACCATATTTTTGGCAGCAGTGGGGTTTGAAAATTTTATGACATTATTCATACATTGACTACCGAAGAGCGCACATTGAAATAAACAGACTATGCGCAGAAAAGTAAAGTAAGGCAAAGGTTTGCAACGTTGTCCATTGTGGGACTTTTCTTCGCAGGATCTAAAGGTTTGTTCTTAATTAAATCGCCTGGCGAAGCGATACTACAACTGAGTGCGGTGTGTAAATTATAACATATTTGTAAAAGTGACTAGTTAAATAGTGTAACAAAATATGAAATTTTGGAAACAAGCCTGAACTTTTGTTTACCCGATTTCAGATATGCAGTCAACAATTTTCTCGCTATTGTGAAAAGGACTAGTAATTCGTAAGCAAATTTTATTTTCAAGGACCGAGTATTACAATACGAGTTGCCTGTATACCGTGAGATTCGTTTATTGACAAATCACCGAAAGTGCAACGGTCACGCCATGTCCCGCGCTCTGCGCAAGTTAGTTTGTTCCCCTTTCCCTTATTGGCTTTTCTATTAATTTGAATGTCTATGGTCAAAACACATCCGCGGAGACCGCCAGTAGCTCACAGTATAACTACCCAAGATATGCTAATTGGCCACAAGGGGGAACTCAATTCCTCATTCCCAAACCAGACCAAACTGAGCAGTAACAATATTACAGTGACGCCCCCTTCTTGTAAAATAAACAATTTAATATATAGATATTATTTCAGTAGCAGGGGCGTACTAGCCTGGGGCCACTGAATACATAAACTGATAGAATGATGTATCATCGTGGGCGTGTCTGTAAGCCCGAAGTATAGTCAAATTCATAAAATTTTAGTAATACCTACCGCACTAGAGTTCCAACTATCCCCATAATGAGACTGTGCCATTACTAACTGGAGTTTATGGAGATAAATAAGTATTGCAAATTTATTAAGAATATCTATAAATTATTATATATATTATCAAGACAAACGCAGATGCGTTTAACACGTGTTCCGATATATTAGGAATTTACTGAATGTTTTTTTTTATTTTAATTAATTTACTGAAATCCTGTTTTCAATCGGATTACCAATACTTTGAAGAGATTCTTAATAAATTAGCAAATCGCATTTTACTCATTGTTATGAGGCTAAAGGAATTGGGGAGGGGAAGAAGACGGGGAAGAGGACATTGGGGAAGTAGCTGGTTATTCAGATGTAGTCACAAAACCTGTCGATACTGAGAGTATCTTTTACCTTGGAACGTGGCGCAAATATACTACATATTATTTATAATGAATGTCGTAATCTTTGGGACTAGCAGTTAAAAACCCGCTCCGCCGGTTTTTTTCTGCTAGGCCCTGCGGGCGGCTCTTGGTTGGGCTTCGCCCATTTTAAGTGATATTAACAACAGTTACATTTAATAGATAGATATTAGGACATTCACAGAGAGAGGGTGAGTATATATATTGTTGAAACACGGAACAGGAAGGAGTTAATTAATAATAACATGCTAAATTTACGCATAATAAGAATGACAGTTGTTTGAATAAATTAAATTTTACGTATTTGTGATGAATTATTTCAAATGAAACACTATTATTGACTACATGTCTACAACTGATATTAACTGTTATCGTACCTAATATAATTAGCTCATAGGAGACTTGCAGTGCTTAAATATGTGTTACAACCGTCAATGTCTATAAGTTTAATCAATATCGTTTAGTTTGTCACAATTAAAGATAGTTATAACAAAGTTGACTTAAATAACAGATTATTACATATTGATTAATTGTACCCGTGTTTATGAATAAAAGGAGGGTAATCATTTGGTAATTCTTTACCTACAACTGTTACGGTATATAATAAAGTTTAAAGTTATATATACACCTTCATCAAGAGAGTAAAAATCTATATATAAAGGTAGATTATTACAATATAGCGCCCCTGAGGTGATATCTCACAAAAGCGGCGCTATGCAAATTGTCCAATAAATAAATAAATATAATGTTTACATTTTATTGTGTATACACCGAAGTCAAAAATTAAATATAGATTGCAATTGGGAAAGAAGAAGTGGAAGGAGGGGGGAGGGGTAAGAGTAGGCTGGGTTTTTAATAATTATGAATTACAATATCGTTAGACGGGAAAGACCAGTTAAGTGGGAAAATATTTAAAAGAGAGTTTATAAAAAAATTCTTGTTAATTATATCTGCTTTTATATTAACATGTTTCCTCATTTCTAAAATTTCAAAATTATTTATAGTGAAGTATTTTAAGACCTGAAAAAAACAAATAGAATATAACCATAAAACAATATATACCCATACCCATACACAAGCAAATGCTTTCAATGGAAGAGTAGTAAAAAACCAATGATGTAAAATGAATTATGTCCCATGTAAAACATATTATTAAAAATAAAAAATAATTATAAAAAAAAAAAAAAAAAAAAATATATTCATAAGACAAACAGCATTTAATAACGGTTATTCTAATAAATTGATAGTTGAAATACTAAATAAAAAAAATTAAACATATTCTCTTCAAACGGTCTTTCTAAAGATAGAAATAAACAATGGCGTAGAATTCTGCTTGTGGATAACGATACTTCTAAAATTATATATAAAAACAATTCTGGTACTATTCAACTGGCGTTTTACACTAATAACAATGAAGAAATATATTCTCAATAATAAAGATAGCAAAATTCAAACAAAAAAATCAGGAGTTTAAAAACTCAATTGGGATGATTGTAATTTCTTTTACAAAGGTAGAACCAATGGAAACTTTGAAGTCAGAACTAAAGAATATCGCAGGGCTCTAAATGGAAATAGTGAATTTGAGTTTGCAAATCATCTTTTGAATAATGATCACACTTTCGATTAAAATTCACGTCTTAAAATACTTCACTCAGGATATAAAGCATCGCAAATAAATAATTTTGAAATTTTACAAATTAGAAAACATGTCAATATAAAATCAGATATAATTATTAAGCAAAAAAATATAAATAATAATGAAAAATGTCATTACAAAGTGATAAGTTTCCAGAAGAAATGTTCTTATTAGATGCTTGTTAATCGTAAGTAGTCAAATATTGTGAGCTGCATATTTAAATATTCGCGCCATTCATTTGGTTCGTTTTTAAATCGCCAGAGGCGCGCTCTGTCGGCCATCTAGAGCCGTGCGTATCCGCCAAATTGAATAAGGAACGCGTGATTTTTTATAAACGTCAAACATAATCACGTAACTGTGGATAATTTTCATTGTAATGTAATTAATCCAATGGATTATGAACTTTCTAAAACATATTTTCTTCGATATTATCCAAAAATTATATGAACAGAAACGATGCTTTTGAAGAAATCTCGTATTATTTTAGTATGAAGGCGATCCTATTTTAGTATGAAATCGTGTCTTAATTTTCAAGTTAGCTGAATTTACCCGAAACAGACAATTTTAATTCGAGCAATCAGAGGGCCTGGATTGTCCAGACGCTGGCGTAATAATACTATCAGATGACTTTATTTTTACCTCTTTACCTATTATTGACCACCAAGGTCAATGGTAGGAATCTATTATTGACCACCAAGATCACTGGTAGGGAATCTATTATTGACCAAGATCACTGGTAGGGAATCTATTATTGACCAAGATCACTGGTAGGGAATCTATTATTTATTGACCACCAAGATCACTGGTAAAGAATCTATTATTGACCAAGATCACTGGTAGGGAATCTATTATTTATTGACCACCAAGATCACTGGTAGGGAATCTATTATTGACCACCAAGATCACTGGTAGGGAATCTATTATTGACCAAGATCACTGGTAGGGAATCTTTTATTTATCGACCACCAAGATCACTGGTAGGGAATCTATTATTGACCAAGATCACTGGTAGGGAATCTATTATTTATTGACCACCAAGATCACTGGTAGGGAATCTATTATTGACCACCAAGATCACTGGTAGGGAATCTATTATTGACCACCAAGATCACTGGTAGGGAATCTATTATTGACCACCAATTCACTGGTAGGGAATCTATTATTGACATCATTATTATTTACATCATTAAAGGGCCAGAAGACAAAGTTATAAATTTCTAAATAAGCTAATTAATTAATAATTTAATAAGTTAGTGAAATCAATTTATAAAAAAAACTTATATATTTTCTAAATTTTTCACACAGTAGATTCTGAGGAAAACAATTTCCCTCATGGCCTAGGTCTTCTTTGGGAGTGCTGTGTGGAGGGCGTTTTTAAGGAAAGGAGAGAGAGAAAGTTTTGGAAAGGAAAAAGGAAGAAGGGTGGGTAGGAATCTGGAGGCATCTTGGCGTACTTATTAATTCATCAATTTCACTGCGGTGCAAGGCGATGGGTCGAGAGATCACAGCTGGAGAGGTAAAAGGGTCTCCCTCAGCTGGCCTTTCTCGTTCCAGCCCGCCACGCAACTGGTGGGCAGAAGCATTCGACGCCAACACCTAGAAAAACCTCACCCGATGATCCCGAGCACCTCTGCCAAGTCACCAAACGTAGCGAACCACTTGGACCAACCAATGGCAGGTATTGGTTATTCAATGAATGGTTCCTGGGGCGGCCACCTAAATTGATTCTTACTCCAAGAACATAGCAATCTCGGAGGGCTTGTCAATTAAATGTTTTTATATATACAGCTTTGCTAGTTCACTTTTTGTATGTATTCCCGAATGAAGGGCGGCTAACGAGAATCTGCTGACAATGTTCCAGTTAATGAGTTGCATACAAAATCCCCAGCGTTCTGCACTTCACAATCGGATGCCGGATTTAAGATTTTCAAAAAGCTCTCTGAATGAGAAAGGCTCAACATCTAATACGTAACCATTTCACGAACACAACTATTTCATGAAAATAATTATTTCTCGAAAAAGAAACAATTCTTTGGATTGGAACCTACATACTTCACTAAAAATACTATTTCATGAAAATAATTGTAAATAAGTATCATGAACATAACCATTTCTTATTCATGAAATGAAAAGTATTCATGAAAAAACATGAGAGTAACTATCATCAATATTAGAATTTCATCAAGACAACTATTTTATAATAAAACTATTTCCTGGACGCTATTTTAGTATTAACAGACCATTAGTACCTATTTCCAATGATATCGCTGTAACAGATTAACTAGCACGAATATACTGATACCTGAAGACTGATTTTCAAGGGAAATAATAGATTTTTTTATTCGTTAAAACCTGCGACGTAGTTCAGTAGAGGTTAAAACTAACGACTTGTTATACTAAAAATTACTAGCAGAACTTTAAAAGCCGATTCTAAAGAACTTCCATACTTTAAATATTATGACTTACACCAACACAACTGGAAAAAATACGTTTTTAAATATTGTTTCACAAATATTGTTTGTGGAATTATTGTGACACACCTCACCTTCACCTTGAAAAATGTCACGATCTGAAGAAAGAACGTTTTAGAGATTTTACGATTTACATCGTAGATAAATTATGTACGCGGTAAGACGTATTACGATTGCAAGACTATAAACACAACATTGATTTTGATTTGATTGATTTCATTGATTTCCACCGAAAATACATAAAGCCAATAAACGTACAGATATGTATCACATAGATATATTATGAAATATATTCTTACTCTTCTGAACCTGACCTTTGTTAATTTGTGGCATGTCTAACACTATTTAATATATTTTTAAAAGTCAATTTGTGGCATGTTTAACATTATTTAAGATATTTTTAAAAGTCAATTTGTGGCATGTTTAACACTATATAATATATTTTTAAAAGTCAATTTGTGGCATGTTTAACATTATTTAAGATATTTTTAAAAGTCAATTTGTGACATGTTTAACACTATTTAATATATTTTTAAAAGTCAATTTGTGGCAGTCTAAAACTATTTAATATATTTTTAAAAGTCAATTTGTGACATGTCTAACACTATTTAATATATTTTTAAAAGACTATTTATGGCATTTTTGACAGTATTTAATATATTTTTAAAAGTCAATTTATGGCAGTCTAAAACTATTTAATATATTTTTAAAAGTCAATTTGTGACATGTCTAACACTATTTAATATATTTTTAAAAGTCAATTTGTGACATGTCTAACACTATTGAATATATTTTTTCTCTTAATTTTTTATCACAAATAATGTTTTTCTGATTTACTATTTTTATTGTTCCCAAAATATAATATTATCTGTGAATACATATTTTTAATTTCTTTTTAGTTTATTAAGATACTGCTTAAATTTTGAACTTGATTTTTTTAATTTTTTAATTTTTTATTTATTAACATTCAAACCTGCTAAACTACTTATGTAGTTTGTCAGCAGGTACATAATGACAACATTTTTGCAATAACATGGTACAATGGTAAAACAGTATGTAGGTATGTATAATGTTGATGATAAATTAACAATAAATGACAAGTTGGTTAAATTACAGAATTGTATAAATATAAATATGTAAGAAGCAGTATAAGCCTCATATAACAAAAACAAGCACAAATGAAATTAATATAAACAAAATGAAAATATCAAGTGAAATAATCAATAAGTACTTCTATGGTTTTAATATACATAAGGTAATACAAATTTATAACGATTTTTCATTTCCCTAGAATGTGAATTCCAGTGGCGGTTCTTCACAAGGGGACCGTGGGGACAGTCCCCACTACAGATATTCCAGAAATCTACCAAGAAAAAAAATGACAATTCTTTCAGTTCGCAAAAAATAATGAATGCATTCTTTACATGAAAGTAATTAACAGTTGCAGAAATTTCAACTAAAAATTCATTAGGGTAATTTTTAAGCTCGAAATTTGAAAACTTTCTTCCGACGAACGTGCGACTAGCCTCCTCCGTTCCTTGCAGCATACTAATTACTAATATTACTAATACCAACGCGACCGACGAGCCACTAGCGTCCAGTTTTGCGCAGAACGTTCTGCGCAGTTGGGGGACAACCCCAGCAATTTATTCCTACTAAAATGATTCTTCTACTCGGACTGAATACTCTCGTATGAAATTTTAGGAATTTGCGCATGCGTATTTGAATCTTCTAACGAAATCGCAGGGGACAGACTTGAAAATCCCCTTGTGATCGTTTGTTTTAGTTCTAATTATTGAAGTAGGTCAGTTAGGTCAGTTATGCACGGGTCAGAATATGCGTTAGTCGTGTTATAATCGTTTGTGACGTTTAAGTAAAATAATAGTATTGATATCGATTGATCGGATCAATTGGTTTATCTCTTGTTATTTCACAATGTAATTTTAATATGATACAACTGTTGTTTCCTTTATTAATAAAACAGAATAAAAAAATAACACTTATGTACAAATATTTCGTAAATGCTCCTTCAGTAAACCAGAACTGCTCTAAAGTTTATAATGTGAAACTTTTTTATGAATATTTACAATAGTAAATGCATTGATAAACCCATAAATATTAATTGTAAGGGAATCCCGGGAATGAGTTCCCTCACATGCCCTCAGTCTCAGGGAGTCGGCATTAGAAACAAGTGCCATTGCTTCTCCAGAGTTGTACCTATTACCTATTGAGAAGGGAAAATAACGTGTGCGCCATATAACGATTCTTTTGACTTTCTGTGCGAGCCGTTTTCATAATAATATGTTATAGTACATATATCAGTGGCGGTTCGTGGTAAAAATAATAAAAAACAAATAATCTTTCTACGAAAATCTGTGTACTCCATTCAGGTAAGAATTTATTCAAAGGGACATTTTTATTAAATTCCTATTCCCTGGGTCATTATGACTAAACCAAAAAAATGTGTTTTTAAATGTTTAACAAAGACCATTTTTTGTTCTCACCGATAAAAAAAATATCTCTCCCTCTTTTGAAAAATGTAAACAATTACACACACAAAAAATGTTTTAATAAGGGAAAAATGTTTACGTCTATTGTATGGCTTATGTGTCAGAAAATTTCTTATTAATCATTCGACCTACAGATGGGTCACACAACGCACGTGAACCTCTCCCAACTAGCAAGTTAGTTGATAAATACTTGAACATTGATGGGATGACCCGAATAAACTATTTATTTATTTGTAAACGCCCTTTTTAGGAGCTTTTACATATGAATACTAAAAATTATACATATTATTATACATACTGAAACTAAACTATCTCAGTAACAATCTTTTGTATTTGTAAATGATAAATTAAAGATGTCCAGTGACACGGTATAATTATTTCCTTAAATAGGCAATGAGAAATACATTTGGTAGTTAGTACCAGAATTTATCTATAAATCTTATCAATGCAAACAATTCTGGACTATCAAATGCATCATTTAGGACGGGTTGTTTTGGAGAATTTGAACAATTCATCAAATTTCAACGTTCATTTTCGGGTTCTGTGAAAGTTCTATTCAAGTTCTGTTATTATATCATTGTAGGCTAGTTGCTTGAAAAAACTGAAATAAAAACAGAACTTGAAAAAATCTTTCACAGAACTTGAAAATGAACGTTGAAATTTGATGAATTGTTCAAATTCTCCGAAACAACCCGTCCTTAGAATTTTATATATAAATATTAAGTCAGTGAAAATCCTACTGTAGGACAATTTAAGCATATTCATTTGATTTAAAATAGTATTGTTATCATAATAATAATTGTTGATTTAGATGTAGGGTAGATAAATATTATAGTTGATGTAGTGTAGATTGCGGGATCGTGTTTTGGCAGGCGCCAGTCAATTGTGCCTTAATACAGGAGTTCACGCAAGCTGCTTAGCTTTGAAGTAGTGTAGATTGCAAAATCGTGTTTTGGGTAGGCGCCAATTAATTGCGCCTTGAAATTAGAGTTTAGACCAGCTGCATTGCTTAAAAGTAGTGTAGATTGCAGGATCGTGTTTTGGTAGGCGCCAGTCAATTGGGCCTTAAAACATGAGTTCATGCAAGCTGCTTAGCTTAGAAGTACTGTAAAAGAAGAAGCATCTCAGATAATATACAATACAATTATATCACCATTCTTTAATAACTGTTCGTGTAAGTATTCTTTTTCTCTGCAACGAATAAAAATATAAATTAAAATACCGCAGAATATAGTAATGCGAATAATACTTAAGCGCAACATATTATACACAGGACTAAGATACAATAATAATGAAGCCCAACATATTATACACACGGATAAGAGACATGAAAATGGAACTTAACTATGTATTTGGATGTATTTATTTTAATACGCTAAATTTGTTTATTCAATTAACGTAGGGATGATGTCTAAGGAACTAAAAAAAGAAAAATAAATTACAATCACAAGACACACGGACGCGAGACGAGAAATGCAAAGTAAATTAGATTACCAACGAGGGAAAAATCAAGGACCCAGAAATCTCTCATGTAACAGGCTGTCCAACCATAGTAAACATCAATAGAAAATTACTGCGATTGAAAATATGTTTAATTAGAAAGTATGTCTGCCACAATCATTGATGTTTATTTATCTGTTTATTGTTATTCTAAAGTACGATTCTGTTAAACTGCAATAAAGAATTCCATTTAAAAAAAATATATTTTTTAATGTTGACATTTTAACTTAAATACCAGATTCAGAATTCACAAATGTCGATTTCGTAGATAAAATACTTTTTAAAGTTTGCATTTTTCAAAGCCCGCCAAAACAAACGAAATCGGACGGGGTACGCGTGACGTCATACGCACCTCGTTTTTATCGGTTAACACCAAAGTCAATCCCACTGGGTTCGGTATGAAATCAACATATCTCAATTTGAATATTTGATAAGATTTTCAAAAAACATGAATTATTTGTGTGAATCTACGTAGCGCAACTTTGCACAAAATTGTTCGCATTCTAATGTAGCGGTGTAAAATCAGAACTCGCCCACCGATCACAGGGTGTTTATGTCTCTTACAGTCTCAATAGTTTTTAAGCGTATAATTATATAAAATAAAAGTAACATATTCAATTTACATTACAATCAGTTTGTTTGTTTGATCTACATGAATTTCTGTTTTTAAAGCAATAATATTTTTCACTCTTGTTCCTTATTAAGCAGTTTGTCAATAGGATGTTGAGTTGGTGATTGAATTGTATTTAAATAAAAACAATATTAAAATGTATTTTCCAAATAATGTCAATTGTCACATATTTATGTTTGTAAAATTAAGATTATAATTAAAAAAATTGTTTTGTCTCCACGCCACGGTGAACTTGATTAACACAGATTATCCAATTGTCAATTGTCAAGTTCAGAATAGAGAACACCAAAAATTCCATGTGGACGTCTTTCGTGATCTTCGGTCTTTTTCATTCCGTTTATTTATTTATTTTTTTTATTTATTTGTTTACATTGACATTACATTCCTCAGCGCCTTTTGGGGATGCTGTGTGGAGAGTTTTTTAAGGAAAGAAGGGGAGGAAGATCTGGGAAAGAAAAAGTATGAGGGGTGGGTAGGAATGTGGGGGTAAGTGTGTCCATGAGTGATAGACGTATGGATCCATCCCTCCCACTGCGGTACAAGGCGATGGGTCGAGAGAGTCCTGCTGAAGAGGTAAAAAGGTCTCCCTCAACCAGTCTCTCCAAAACCTGCCGCCACACAGTAGGTAGGCAGAAACATCCGTCGCCAAGATCTAGACAATCCTTACACCATGAACCCAGCGGGCACCCCTGCTAAGTACCCGTACTCGAATCCTATTAAATTTCATGAGCAGAACTGTGGTTCACCATCATTATGAAATTCAAATGGAATGGCAATATGATGATGTTACACATTGTATAAGAGACAGAGCGCGTGCTAAATGGCCTAGAACCAAAAGGTGAGTCAGTGGATATATTAGTTTCCATTCAAATCTCCATGGAAGGCATTTCTAGTGTTCTTCTTTATTCCATGTCCAACTTTAATGAGATCTATAATAATAATATAATTTCTAAAACATATTACTAATGTTCTTCTTTATTCCATGTCCAATATTAATTGGATCTATAATCATAATATAATCTTTGAAACCTATTTCAAGTGTTCTTCTTTATTCCATGTCCAACTTTAATGAGATATATAATAATAATATAACCCTCAAAACAAATTTATAAGCTTTTCTATTATATTTTCCAGATTTTTTAGTTTTTATTTAAACACAAATTTTACCATACCTTTGTTTAAATTTTTAAAAAATGTTACCGTACCGTTGTTTAAAATTAAAAATAAATTATATTCTTATTAATATCGCTTAAATTAAGTTGAGACTATTGAATAATGAAAGGAAAATATCGAAATATTTAGATTCAACGACAAATATTCAAGGCATTTTTCCATTTAAAGCGCAGAACGCTTTAAATTGAATTAGAACCATTTGTCACTGAAGAGTTGATACAAGGCCGACAGCTGAAAAATTCGATCACACCCCCACTTTCCACCCTACTAAGAAGGGATGGAGTTTCCCAATGCCCACCATTAAATTTAATTTTGATTTTGGCAAAATCTAGAGTTTGTGGACTCTTATAAGTGATAGTTAATCAAAATAAGATAAATCATACTTATGTTCACCGTATTGGAATACCAAATATTAGTATTCTAGAATGTATATTATTGTATTGTATTTTTTAAAATGATGTAAATTATCACGGGATATTATATTTGTAACATTTGTGAATCATTACTATTCAAATGAAGAAATTTACATATCGAATTACAATATATTTTGTATTCATACTAATCAAACGAAACCTTAAACACCGCTTATGAAAATTATTGCCAATCATATTTGATTGGCAATCATATGTGTATATGAACGGGCTGCTAAAGTATGTCCACTGGACCTAGCTCAGTGAAACCACGAGCATTGTCTCAGTAACGTTTAAAGTTTCTTTATTCTATGAAATTATTAGTTACATGCATTGAGGAATTTTTCGACCACCATGCTAGGCACATGCCCGTGTTATGGTGGTCGACGTATCTTTACTGTATTAATATATCTAAGCAGCTGTCAAGCATTTGAACATAAAAATTAATACATATTTGAATGAAGAATTATTAATACAATTACATACAATTATTCATACATATTAAAATATTTATTTTAATATGTATGAAAAATTGTATGAAAAATTGTTAATTCTGTAGATATAAGATGTAAATTATAACTTTAAAAAATGTATTTGAAACTAACTTTAAGCACCTGTTGACAAGCCAATTCAATCGGCTTAGCAGGACTTGTTTGTTGATATTATGTATTAACTATTTATTCAATAAAAAAAAAAAAAAAAAAAAAAAAATTCATAAAATCATATTGGTAACTACTTTATCGCATGTCTGATATTATAAGTATACAAATTACGAAATTAAAAGTTTTTTGCACTTGAATAATGTTACACATATAATCCAGTCCCATCTAAATAATTTAATGGAAATATGGTGAACACACATAAATTACATATTTAAATGACCTACAAAATAATACAGAATAAAGTTATAAAACACTTTTTAATGATAACCCAGAGAAAAAACCCCCACGAATAAAGTATACCAAAAACGAAATTTCTGAAAATCAGAAAACGAATAAAACATATGATTTTTAATAATATACAAATCCAAAAAAGATTTATACACACCAACACAACATTTATAGAAAACATCACAAGTACATGAATATTACACAATACAACATAATAAACTATACACGCATTCAACAAAGACTGAAAGTGGTAAAAGAAACATAGGCCACGAGAGTGTACACATATACAATCTCCTTCCCAATACCTTGAAATCAGTATAAAAAGAATATATTTAAGAAAAAAACTCTTTGCCCTACTTATATGTACTTATGTAGTTAACAATTATTTTTAATAATTAAATAAAATACTTTGTTAAATAACCACATATTTTTTTTATAAATTTTCACATCTACCGGTTTCGCTTCAGTCAAGCTTTATCAGGATGTTAATTAAAAACTAAAAACTAAGACAGAGAATGGGCTTATATATAGGAGGACAGAGGGAGACAGAAGGAGTGACGGTCGAATGATCCATCCCTCCCGCTGCGGCGCAAGGCGATGGAACGGGAGATCAGTAGTCAAAGGGTCTCTCCAGACCAGCCTCTCCCGATCTGGCACGCCACGCAGCTAGTGAGCAGAGGCATCTTAAACACACCTCACCCGATGAACCCGGGCACCCCTGCTAAATCACCAAACTTAGTGAAACACTTGGGGTGACCTATGTCAAGGGTGTTGGTTATCCGATAAATGGTTCCCAGGGAAGCGGTACTCAAAACCGACTCCTCCCAAAATGGTTGCATTCTTCAATGTGTAAATTGAAATTATACTTTCAAAAAAAACTGAAATTAATATAAGCATTGTAAAAAAGTGGTTGGATAGAAATACGTTCACACTGAACACCGAGAAAACCAAATATATCATTTATTTATTTATATATATATACGCCTAAAAAGGCTTTTACATAGAAGTGATACATGATGCAGTACAATAAGAGAATATGTATTATACAGGAGATATTGACAGTAAATAGATGTAATGTAATGGAAAAAAAAATAACATAAAGTAAAAAAGAAATTACAACAACATTAGATATAAAACAAATCATTAAAACTAATGTACCAAAGCTACTCCAATTTGTAGGATTCAACAAAGTGTTGATGTAGATTATGCTTAATTCTATATATGGAGTCAATAAATAAATCAATAACACCCCCATACTTGTTGCCCAGATCATGCATCCTATTGGTCAGTGAGTGTGTCTGATAGTTGGTCGAGTATGTATTACAGAAGAATGTTATATTTTGCCTTGTATTCCTAGTCGGCACATGTAGTTTAATAGTGGCAAGGATGGCAGGACTATCAATTAAGTTGTTAATGACTCTGTGTAACACAACCAGGTCTGAAATAATTCTCCTGTCAGACAGTGTTATTAGATGCAATTGATTCATCAAACTGACATAATTAATGTAATCAATAGGAATTCCGAGCTTAAAATTTACGTACTTAAGAAATTTGTGTTGAACTCTTTCTATATTATTGGAGTGAACTTTATATAAAGGGGACCAAATAGGTGAATTATACTCCAATTGACTTCTGACTAATGAAGTATAGAGGGTTCTCATACAATCTATGGACTTAAAATCGGTTAAAGTTCTGCAAAGGAAGCCAAGCATCTTTAAAGCCTTATTAGTTATATAGTTGATGTGTTCAATGAATGACAAGTTTTCAACGAATATTACACCCAAGTCACGAATATGTGATACTGGTATTAATTTAATATTATTTAATGTATATTCATGTAATATATTATAACGAGTTTTGGAAAATCGTATTACTTGACATTTCTGAATGTTCAAAAATAAAGCATTTTGTTCACACCATTGATGAAGTTGTTCTAAATTACTCTGTAAAATTTGACAATCGGATACATTTCGTATTC
This sequence comes from Hesperophylax magnus, assembly GCA_026573805.1. Lineage (NCBI taxonomy): Eukaryota > Metazoa > Arthropoda > Insecta > Trichoptera > Limnephilidae > Hesperophylax > Hesperophylax magnus. The sequence continues at coordinate 13,623,861 of JAIUSX010000002.1, forward strand.
TTTTATATATTTTTAAGTCGTCAGCAAATATCAGAACTTCTACATCATTAAATTGGTCAACAATGTCATTGATGAATAATAAGAAAAATATTGGGCCGAGGTGGGACCCTTGAGGAACCCCACTTGTGGCCTCGAATATATAAGATTGTACAGAATTAATCTTAACACTAAGCACCCTATGGCTAAGATAACTAACAATCCAACTCAATAATTTACCTTTGATGCCCAACGATCGAAGTTTATAAATAAGTATGTGATGTCGAACCTTATCAAAAGCTTTACTAAAGTCAGTGTATATACTGTCCACTTGTTGTTTGAGACCCAGAGATTCAGATATGTAATTTTCATAAATCATTAAATTACTTAAGGTAGAGCGACCTGTGATGAAGCCATGTTGGTTAGGAACAATAATGTTGTTGATAGGTTTTACAATGATATCTAGGACTAATTTCTCAAAAACTTTCGGTAAAGCAGACATTATACAAATTGGTCTATAGTTTGATATATCGCTTTTGTCTCCTTTTTTATGAATAGGGGTTAAATAACTCTTTTTCCACTGAGCTGGAAAAGAACCAGAACTTAAAGAATTGTTAAAGAGTTTATAAAGAGGATATAACAGACTACTAACACAGGTTTTGAAAAATATTGGAGGAATACCATCCGGTCCAGCAGATTTATTGCTATCTAATTCTTTTATGACTTTTTCTATAGATTCTTTTTTGATGAAACATTGGCTTAGATTTAATACCTCTTCCACTGAAATATCGGGAATCGTATTGACACGAATATCTGTGTCGTAAACACTTTTAAATGAATCAGCAAATAGATTAACTATACCTTCGATACTGTCGGCACATTTTTCTTTTAAGTACATGTTATTGGGAAATCCACAATCATTTTTTTGTTGACTTTTAGAAAAACTCCATAATTTTTTAACATTTTGGTGTACCTCTTTTTCAATTAGGCTTACATAATCACTATAGCATTTTATTGATAATTCTTTACACTGCTTACGTAATTTAGTAAAAGTTATGTAATCATTAGGATTTCTGGTATGTTTATATATTCTATGGATATGTTTTTTATAATTAATATGTTTTTTTAATTCCCTCGTAAACCATTTGGGATAGTTAGATGGTGTGAAGTTGACCCTAGGAACGAAGCGCTCTATCGAGGTATTTACGCTCTATCATCAAGTATAAATATTGCAGGTCAACTCGGTGCCTCTATTCAAATACACTCATGTCTGAATTGCAATGAACGCTGTCAGTGCCCCGAGATTGAGCGCACTACTCGGATGAAGTACCTCGGCATCACTACCTAAAATGGAATCTCCACACTCAATTAATTGCAAACAAAATAAGAACAACCATGCACTTTTTCAGAACAATAGGAAATATTCTCAACATACAACACTTGAAAACGATCTACTTTGCTATCTGTCAATATATAATGCTATATGTCAAATATTGAGTATGGAATCATAGCATGGGGAGGTGGCACTTCATATGCACTAGACCCAATCATAAAAGCCCATACAACCATAATTAAAATAATCTTTAGGCTACCTCTAATTACAGACACGAACTTAATCTTTAATATTATGAATGTGTTTGGCGTTCGGCAGATAAACGCAAAAACAATCCTAACGCACCTTTATACAAACATACATAAATACTACACAATAAGTTTAAATACCCGCTGGAATCGAAACAGTAAAAAAGATTTACTCCAAATTCCTGTAATACTACTTTAGGACAAAGAAATTTTAGGTACATTGTAATAAGATTGTACAATACTCTTCCAGATAACATAAAACATGTGAAACTCAAGCAAATTTCAAAAAGAACATTATAATTTGGATACAAAGTAATAATAGGGCCTTTACCGGTGCCCTCACCCAAATTCGAAACTACTGATGCAACAAAAATATTGAGTGTTTCTTTTAAGTAAAGGTATACTCACAAGTATTTAAATTAACTATTAAAATGACTGCCTCAACACAGGCTAGCCGCTAGCCTAGTGAGGCACGGTTTTGAGAATCCTCAACTTTATCTAATTTTTATGTATTCTATCTATTTATATATTGATAGTTGCAAATTTATTAAATAAAGATATTATTATTATTATACTACCAAAACACACTTCTTAATAATATTGCCGAAATATTCTCCTACAATATCATTTGTACAGGTGGCCAACGAATATTTAAAAAAAATGTTTTTCCTTGTATCCGCAATATCTACAGTAGCGATGTCACCGATTGGATAGATACGATTAGTTGTACACGAAAACATTTTTAAAAATAGATTTTTAAAAAAAAAACCTGTCGCAACAATCTAGTAAAAAGTTGGCTAGACTAACTTAGTAGAATTTTTTTATGAAACATGATTTACGAATAGATTGCATGGTAAAATTACACTGCCAGAATTACACACGGACAGGATTGCACATGGAGAGAATGACACCTACTGGAATTAGACACGTCTTGTACATAAATTTTTTTATACACACAAAATCGTTCACAATAGTTAAGAACTTTTTCAATAATCAGTCGCCAGAAATATCAATACAAATTGAAAATATCTCCCGAGTAAAAATAAATGCCTAGTTATTGCTTATAATTATTTGGTATCCTTTATGCTATGCATAAAACCTTGAATTTTAAACATTAGCTTATCATTAAAAAAAAACTTTTAACATAAATAAAAAAGTACGAAATTTTTTTTTGTCCACCAGCACTACAAATTTTCATTCCCATCCACTTTAATTAATTCCCTCCAAATAGTGATTTGTTTTTGAGGTATTATGCCGTGATGCGCTACGTCCTTCTTTAGCCAACGTTTCGGAAAGCATTGCAGTGTCCATCATCAGGGCAGATGTGTAATTTAAGGTTGTGGTGAAATTTGTCCTTTATGTATGAAGATGTGATACCGTGTTGCCAGCTCCAACCCTCTAAGAGCTGACAGTAACGTATAATTGTTTGTAAGTGTTTTTCTGCGTTTCTGCTTTTCTTTAGTTCTGATGTAGCCGTCAATTCCGGATACCAAGAACTACCGAGCTAACCTCCATCGTCTCTATTAATATTTACGGGATTTTTGTGAATTTCAATTGCCTTCACAATCAGCCGTGCTCTATAAGTTTTGGGTCTCCCCAGGACTTCAGGAACAAATCCAAAGTATTGCCCGGTTTCAATCAAACCTCGGCAATTGCCGATCGCAACGGAGAAACTGAATGAATTCCTAGACCATCTTAATTCACACTACAGCAAAATTAAGTTCACAATGGAGCTGGAAAACCAAGATAAAATCCTTTTTTTTCTGAAAAAGAGATGGCAGCCTAGGGCACACCGTGTATAGAAAACCAACTCATACGAACCGGTATCTACACGCAGAATGGCATCACAACCCAGCACAGAAGAGAGGATTTATCCACTTATCCAACTTGGTGACTGTAGAATGTGTGAAGAGCTAACCCGTGCACCCGTTTACAGTTGGTGTTTTAGGTTTTTTGGTTAGGTTTTGTTGGTGGTGGCTTTATAAGAATGGGCCGCCTCTTCGATTATATAACGTATAACTTCGTATAATATAACCCGGGCTAAAAACGCAAGATTAAAAACTTGTGTTTTGTCGCTGCAATAATTTTTATTTTACTTTGGGCTTTCTTTAGTGAACATTTTCCTTCCTTCCTCAATTGTTTTCTGAGTTGTTTTTCTCTTGGTGTTTCAAGTAATGGTGGTAAAGATGTAATTGATTCATTTAGAAAATCAGTTTCCACTAACGAATTTTTTAAATATGATCTAGAAGCTTGAATGACAGGTACACAATAAAAAGTAGCAAAATAATTATTAACGGCATTCATGCACATCGGTTGTTGCAATTCTGATAGAGGAACCGGCTTGTCGATTACAGAAGAAGTTTCAGCAGGATCGAGAACCAGCCCTGTTCGAGAAGAAACAATGACGGTATCTCTTTTCGCAGGACCTGTGGCCATGGTGGACAGTGACTGTCCGATATCAGCCGGAAAACAACGACATTATCAATTAAAACCTGATCAATCCATAATAAACTTTCTTAAGTTATCACACAAAAAATCAAGCAAAATATTTACCGGAAAAACAGGCAAAGCTTTGCAGTCTACACGTCGGAGGCCGCTTGCAGCTAGATATAAAAGTTTGGGGTGAAAATGATAAGAGCATACGCCGTTTCCTGCTGATGGTACTCAGTTATTGTCACATAATTGAATCAGAATTGCTTCTAACCATTTCTCCATTTTTCCGGTTTGTGGGGAAACCAAAGTGAAAATACACATAAAATTAATTAATTCATCAAACGATGCAATTTTATTTCAATCAATTATTCTGCAATAAATCGAAAAGGCGAAGCAGATATTACCCGAAACGCAATGACTATAAAAACGAGTAAATCACGCACACTTAGAGTTGTCGCGCGTATCAATGCGTGTCAACGCTAGAAAACTAATACATCAATGAATATCACGTGTTGGTTGCGTGATATTCGTATACTCACCAAGTGATAATAATTAACATGAATCACCCTATTGGTGGATTCACTTGTGGGTGTGTTATTAATGTGATGTCAGAAACTTTGCCGGAAATAAATGAATCTCGTTGAATTTTTATATTTGTTAATACGCTGCCTTCAAGCTATCTGGAACGCTGCCTTCAAACTAGTCCGCTGTACAATCTAAAATATTTAAACAGGGTTATTTTTGTGATTGAAAAAATGAACTTGCCCAGCATAGCTGAGAAGCAAAATAGACCAACAAAAGGTAAAACGCAATGCACAGTGCCCATTTTGCATTACGACACAATACGTAGGCCTTTTCATAAATGTGCACGTTAACCAAATCAAAATTGGTTTGGGGTTATTTTTAAATGAATATGCCGTGTCTAGTCGTATTAAGTCTATGAGCCCTTTTTCTTAGAACAAATATATCTTTTTGACATTAAGGACACTTTACAATACATCTGAGACTTATTATTTATAGTATTTAGGTATAACCCACGAAAAATAGCGAGGATTTTGGCTTCTTTCACATATGTCGGAAGTTAGAACATAATCTTAAATCCTTTAAAATAGAGATTATTTTGAGTTCCGGGAAAATTTGTTTTTGGAAGTATAAAATTTCTACAGTTTCTCGTGGGTGAGTCATGTATTGCGAAATTAAAATTTACATTCTTAAACATGTATTTCGGGAGCATCTTATTTTTAAGCTTAAATATGAATGTAACAGTATTGTAAATTATTCACTGTCATCAGCTGCGGACTAATTTTATGTCTATATTACTTCTAACCACATAACAGTAAAGATTCTTGGTACTTATGTCGTCAGAACTAGCACAATGGACAAATCAATAGCTATCTATAAGGAGAACTTTTGTTATTTTGGATTTTCTGGAAAGTTTATCGTTGTAGCTCCGTAGCGAAATAAACCCATTTTCAATCTGCCATGGCGCGTTCAATGTGAATTTAAGGAATTAAGTTTATACGACGTGGGAAAGGCGAACAGGCTAACTCAATTACATTGATTATCACCTGTCGTTATTTGTGAGACGACTTTATACAACAAAATGTTTGTCGTAACTAACTTTATAACTAACCTTGTTAGGTAAGGACCCTGAAAAAATCGATAGATTTTCTTAGCCGAAGTTGAATCAACGACAAAATCTGCAGAAAATAGCATTTGTGGAAAAATCATCATCATCCACTTCATTTCAGCTAAATTGCAAGAACTCCAGTTTTGGCGCAATTGACGCGCGCCTATCAAAACACGATCCTGCGATCTAAACTACTTCTAAGCTAAGCAGCTTGCATGAACTCCTGTTTAAAGGCGAAATTTACTGGCGCCTACCTAAACACGATCCTGCGATCTACAGTAATTCTAAGCTAAGCAGCTTGCCTGAACTCCCTTTTTAAGGCGCAAGTGATAAGCGCCTACCAAAACACGATTCCGCAATCTACACTACTTTAAAGCTATGCAAAAATCTCGAATTTAATGCAAAAAAATCGATTTTTTTTTGTCGAAACTCGAATTTTAAGGCGCAATTGACGCGCGCCCACCAAAACAAGATCCTGCGATCTACACTACTTCTAAGCTAAGCAGCTTGTATGAACTCCTGTTTTAAGGCGAAATTTACTGGCGCCTAACCAAAACACGATCCCGCAATCTACACAACTTTTAAGCCGTACCCGTCTCTTTCGCTTTAAGCTGTGGGACCCGTCAACACCTCCTGTCACCCCATGTCCTCAAGCCCATGTCCCCCAGCCCATGTCTCACAGCCCATGTGTACCCCAGCCCATGTCCCCCTCCCTTGTTGCCCCGCTCCCTCTACATATGATTTTTCCAATAATGCAATTTACTGCAGATTATGTCATTGATTAAACTTCAGACCAAAGTCTCAGTAGAAAGACCATAATTCTCCGTACGCATCCAATATTTCAGTCTATTCGACTAAATAGATCCTGCGAAAACGGCCTTAAAAGTTCGAACCCTGGATGATTTCGTTTTGTATCATGATTCTTATGATGAATCGAAATTTCAGCCCGTTTGGTACTATAGAGCCTGAAAAAATGGATTCTAAATTTCGAACCCAAGTCTGAAAACTGTCTGAAAATAACGCCGAAAATAATGATAAATTTTCTAAAAATACGACTTTTTGAAGATTTTAAGACTGATTTCGTTTTGAACCATGATTCTTATGACGATTCCTAAATTTCAGCCCGTTTGGTACAATAGAGCCTGAAAAAATGGCGTTTAAAGTTCGAACCCAAGTCTGAAAACAGTGCACGTAGGAATGATGATGTTTCTAAAAATAACCCTATTTTGCAGATTTTAAGGCTGATCTCGTTTTTGACCATAATTCTTATGACGATTCCTAAATTTCAGCCCGTTTGATATACTCAAAGATATTAGAAGAACGAGATATGCTATGTTGGCCGCCGGACCGTAGCCGGAGTACTACCTAATTAGGGTACTATGAACGGTATCGGGACGTGTACGCACAGAAATCTGTTCTATGTATTAGTGCGGATACCTTAGCGATGCCTTAGCGTAAGCGAAGGTGTGCAGTAGTATTGGTGAACAAAACCGGCGACACTCGGCAAAACAATTCCACTCAGTACGAACTGCGCATAGCACATCTCGTTCTTCTAATATCTTTGGATATACTAGAGCCAGAAAAAATGGCCTTTAAAGATCGTTCCCAAGTCTGAAGACAATGCCCGTACGATTGATAATTTTTCTAAAAATAACACTTTTTGCAGATTTTAAGACTGATTTCGTTTTGGACCATGATTCCAATGACGATTCCTAAATTTCATCCGGGTTGGTAAAATAGAACTAGAAAAAATGGCGTTTAAAGTTCGAACCCAAGTATGAAAATAATGCCCGTATGAATGATGAATTTTCTAAAAATTGTACTTTTGAAGATTTTAAGACTGATTTCGTTTTGAACCAGGATTCTTATGACGATTCCTAAATTTCAGCCGGTTTGGAAAAATGGAGCCTGAAAAAACTGCGTTTAAAGTTCGAACCCAAGACTGAAAACAATGCCCGTAGGAATGATGATTTTTCTAAAAATAACCCTTTTTTGGAGATTTTAAGGCTGATCTCGTTTTGGACCATAATTCTTATGACGATTCCTCAATTTCAGCCCGTTTGGTAAAATAGAGCCTGCAAAAATGGCTTTTAAAGTTCGAACCCAAGTCTGAAAACAGTGCACGTAGGAATGATGATTTTTCTAAAAATAACACTTTTGGCAGATTTTAAGACTGATTTCGTTTTTTACCATGATTCTTATGACGATTTCTTAATTTCAGACCGTTTGGTAAAATAGAGCCTGAAAAAATGGTTCCATAGTTCGAACCCAAGTCTGAAAACGATGCCCGTACAAATGACGAATTTTCTAAAAATCCAACTTTTTGAAGATTTCGAGACTGATTTTGTTTTGGACCATGATTCTCATGACGATTCCTAAATTTCAGCCCGTTTGGTACAGTATAGCCAAAGAAAATGGCGTTTATAGTTCGAACCCAAGTCTGAAAACATTGGCCGTACGAATGATGATTTTTTCAAAGAATAACACTTTTTGCAGATTTTAAGACTGATTTCGTTTTGGACCTTGATTCTTACGACGATTCCTAAATTTCAGCCGGTTTGGTACAATGAAGCCTGAAAAAATTGCGTTTAAAGTTCGAAACCAAGTCTAAAAACAGTGCACGTAGGAATGATGATGTTTCTAAAAATAACCCTATTTTGCAGATTTTAAGGCTGATCTCGTTTTTGACCATGATTCTTATGACGATTCCTAAATTTCAGCCCGTTTGATACACTAGAGCCAGAAAAAATGGCCTTTAAAGATCGTTCCCAAGTCTGAAAACAATGCCCGTACAATTGATGACTTTTCTAAAAATAACACTTTTTGCAGATTTTAAGACTGATTTCGTTTTGGACCATGATTCCAATGATGATTCCTAAATTTCATCCCGTTTGGTACAATAGAACTAGAAAAAATGGCGTTTAAAGTTCGAACCCAAGTCTGAAAATAATGCCCGTATGAATGATGAATTTTCTAAAAATTGTACGTTTGAAGATTTTAAGACTGATTTCATTTTGGACCAGGATTCTTATGACGATTCCTAAATTTCAGCCGGTTTGGTAAAATGGAGCCTGAAAAAACGGCGTTTAAAGTTCGAACGCAAGACTGAAAACAATGCCCGTAGGAATGATGATTATTTCAAAAAATAACACATTTTGCAGATTTAAGTACTGATTTCGTTTTGGACCATGATTCTTATGATGATTCCTCAATTTCAACCGGTTTGGTACAATGAAGCCTGAAAAAATTGCGTTTAAAGATCGAACCCAAGTCTGAAAACAATGCCCGTACGAATGATGATTTTTTCAAAAAATAACTCTTTTTTCAGATTTTAAGACTGATTTCGTTTTTGACCTTGTTTCTTACGACGATTCCTAAATTTCAGCCGGTTTGGTACAATGAAGCCTGAAAAAATTGCGTTTAAAGTTCGAACCCAAGTCTGAAAACATTGCCCGTACGAATGATGATTTTTTCAAAGAATAACACTTTTTGCAGATTTTAAGACTGATTTCGTTTTGGACCACGATTCCAATGACGATTCCTAAATATCATCCCGTTTGTTAAAATAGAACTAGAAAAAATGTAGTTTAAAGTTCGAACCCAAGTCTGAAAACAGTGCACGTAGGAATGATGATGTTTCTAAAAATAACCCTATTTTGCAGATTTTAAGGCTGATCTCGTTTTTGACCATGATTCTTATGACGATTCCTAAATTTCAGCCCGTTTGATACACTAGAGCCAGAAAAAATGGCCTTTAAAGATCGTTCCCAAGTCTGAAAACAATGCCCGTACAATTGATGATTTTTCAAAAAATAACTCTTTTTTCAGATTTTAAGACTGATTTCGTTTTGGACAATGATTCTTATGACGATTCCTAAATTTCAGCCCGTTTGGTACAATAGAACTAGAAAAAATGGCGTTTAAAGTTCGAACCCAAGTCTGAAAATAATGCCCGTATGAATGATGAGTTTTTTATAAAAATTGTACTTTTTCAGATTTTAAGACTGATTTCGTTTTGGACCATGATTCTTATGAAAATTCCCAAATTTCAGCCCGTTTGGTACAATATAGCCAAAGAAAATGGCGTTTATAGTTCGAACCCAATTCTGAAAACAATGCCCGTACGAATGATGATTTCTTCAAAAAATAACACATTTTGCAGATTTTAAGACTGATTTCGTTTTGGACCAAGATTCTTATGACGATTCCTTAATTTCAGCCGGTTTGGTACAATGAAGCCTGAAAAAATTGCGTTTAAAGTTCGAACCCAAGTCTGAAAACAATGCCTGTACGAATGATGATTTTTTCAAAAAATAACTCTTTTTGCAGTTTTTAAGACTGATTTCGTTTTTGACCATGATTCTCATGACGATTCCTTAATTTTACCCTGTTTGGTACAATAGAACTAGAAAAAATGGCGTTTATAGTTCGAACCCAAGTCTGAAAATAATGCCCGTATGAATGATGAATTTTCTAAAAATTGTACTTTTGAAGATTTTAAGACTAATTTCGTTTTGGACCAGGATTCTTATGACGACTCCTAAATTTCAGCCGGGTTGGTAAAATGGAGCCTGAAAAAACTGCGTTTAAAGTTCGAACCCAAGTCTGAAAACAATGCCCGTGAGATTTATGATTTTTCTAAAAATAACACTTTTTGCTGATTTTAAGACTGATTTCATTTTGGACCTTGATTCGTATGACGATTCCTAAATTTCGGACCGTTTGAAAAAATATAGTCGGAAATATTGGCTTCCATATTTCGAACTTATTCTGAAAATAGCGCACATAAGGATGATGAATTTTCTAAAAATACAATTTTGAAGATTTCAAGACTGATTTCATTTTGGACCATGATTTTATGACGATTCTTAAATTTCAGCCCGTTTGGTACAATAGAGCCAGAAAAAATAGCCTTTAAAGTTCGAACCCAAGTCTGAAAACAATGCCCGTAGGAATGATGATTTTTCAAAAAATAACCCTTTTGGCAGATTTTAAGACTGATTTCGTTTTTGACCATGATTCTGATGACGATTCCTAAATTTCAGCCCGTTTGGTACAGTAGAGCCTGAAAAAATGGCTTTTAAAGTTCGAATCCAAGTCTGAAAACAGTGCACGTAGGAATGATGAATTTAATAAAACTACGTCTTTTGAAGATTTTAAGAATGATTTTGTTTTGGACCATGATTCTTTTGACGATTCCTAAATTTCAGCCCGTTTGGTACAATAGAGCCTGAAAAAATGACATTTATTGTTCGAACCCAAGTCTAAAAACAGTGCATGTAGGAATGATGATTTTTCAAAAAATAACCCTTTTTGCAGATTTTAAGACTGATTTCGTTTTTGACCATGAATCTTATGACGATTACTAAATTTCAGCCCGTTTGGTACAATAGAGCCTGAAAACATGGCGTTTATATTTCGAACCCAAGTCTGAAAACAATGCCCGTAGGAATAATGATTTTTCTTAAAATAACCCTTTTTGCAGATTTCAAAACTGATTTCGTTTTGGACCATGATTCTTTTGACGATTCCTAAATTTCAGCCCGTTTGGTACAATAGAGCCTGAAAAAATTGCGTTTATAGTTCGAACCCAAGTCTGAAAACAGTGCCCGTACAAATGATGATTTTTTCAAAAAATAACACTTTTTGTAGATTTTAGGACTGATTTCGTTTTGGACCATGATTCTTATGACGATTCCTTAATTTCAGACCGTTTGGTAAAATAGAGGTGAAAAAATGGTTCCATAGTTCGAACCCAAGTCTGAAAACAATGCCCGTAGGAATGATGATTTTTCAAAAAATAACCCTTTTGGCAGATTTTAAGACTGATTTCGTTTTTGACCATGATTCTTATGACGATTCCTCAATTTCAGCCCGTTTGGTACAGTAGAGCCTGAAAAAATGGCTTTTAAAGTTCGAACCCAAGTCTGAAAACAGTGCACGTAGGAATGATGAATTTAATAAAACTACGTCTTTTGAAGATTTTAAGAATGATTTTGTTTTGGACCATGATTCTTTTGACGATTCCTAAATTTCAGCCCGTTTGGTACAATAGAGCCTGAAAAAATGACATTTATTGTTCGAACCCAAGTCTAAAAACAGTGCATTTAGGAATGATGATTTTTCAAAAAATAACCCTTTTTGCAGATTTTAAGACTGATTTCGTTTTTGACCATGAATCTTATGACGATTACTAAATTTCAGCCCGTTTGGTACAATAGAGCCTGAAAACATGGCGTTTATATTTCGAACCCAAGTCTGAAAACAATGCCCGTAGGAATAATGATTTTTCTTAAAATAACCCTTTTTGCAGATTTCAAAACTGATTTCGTTTTGGACCATGATTCTTTTGACGATTCCTAAATTTCAGCCCGTTTGGTACAATAGAGCCTGAAAAAATTGCGTTTATAGTTCGAACCCAAGTCTTAAAACAGTGCCCGTACAAATGATGATTTTTTCAAAAAATAACACTTTTTGTAGATTTTAGGACTGATTTCGTTTTGGACCATGATTCTTATGACGATTCCTTAATTTCAGACCGTTTGGTAAAATAGAGGTGAAAAAATGGTTCCATAGTTCGAACCCAAGTCTGAAAACAATGCCCGTACCAATGACGAATTTTCTAAAAATACAACTTTTTGAAGATTTCACGACTGATTTCGTTTTGGACCATGTTCTTATGAGGATTCCATAATTTCAACACGTTTGGTACAATAAAGCCAAAGAAAATAAATTATTTATTATAAATAAATTCAAAACTAACCCCAACATTCATATAATAATACACAACAAAAAATGTAACAAAGATGTTTGTAATAAATCATGTACCATACTAAACCAAACAACTGAAATAAAATACCTCGGTGTAATTGTAGACCAACATATGAAATGGAACAGACACATATGTGAACTTGTTAAACGCATTAGAAAATGTATCTATATATTCATTAGATTAAGAAATGTTCTCAAGCTAAACAACCTGAAAAAAGTCTATTACGCACTAGTCCAATCATTACTTCAGTATGGAATCATTGGGTGGGGAGGTGCATATGAAAAATTTTTAAGCTCTGTTAAAGTGGTACAAAAACTAATTATCAAAGTAATTTTGAAAAAAAAAACCAACTTTCTCTTCAGCATCATTGTTCAAAATTTTCGAAGTACCAAAAATTGAAGACCTCTATAAAAAAGATGCAATATTACAAATATATAAAGAAACTGTAGTAAAAAAAAAAAAATTTAACTCATCCTTAAGGCATAATTTTAACATCCAAATTCCTCGATTTTCAACACAACAAATGCACAATAACTACATTTACAAAGGCATAAGATATTTTAATAGTCTTCCCGAAGAAGTGAAAAAAATACCAGATTTTATTTTATTCAAAAAGAAGGTCAAATTTATCTTTAAAAAAAATTAATATCACCTATCAAATGTTATAACTTCAATTCATGTTACAACCAAAATTAACGTCACAATCCTCTTTTTAGTTTATATTTATTGTACTGTAATTATGTTAATTACTGATATAAACATGAAAAAATTGTCAAATAACTCCTACGCCAAGCTCAAGAGCTAGCACTCTTCATTGGAGTAGAAATTCAATTACATATGTTTTACACTATTACCTATTATTACCTAACTTTATGTACAATGTAACAATGTTATAAGTTAAACAATATAAAAAAAAAAAAATAATAAAAATGGCATTTAAAGTTCGAACCCAACTCTTAAAACAATGGCCGTACAAATGATGATTTTTTCAAAAAATAACACTTTTTGCAGATTTTAGGACTGATTTCATTTTGGACCATGATTCCAATGACGATTCCTAAATTTCATCCCTTTTGGTACAATAGAACTAGAAAAAATGGCGTTTAAAGTTCGAACCCAAGTCTGAAATAATTCCCGTATGAATGATGAATTTTCTAAAAATTGTACGGTTGAAGATTTTAAGACTGATTTCGTTTTGGACCAGGATTCTTATGACGATTCCAAAATTTCAGCCGGTTTGGTAAAATGGAGCCTGAAAAAACGGCATTTAAAGTTCGAACCCAAGACTGAAAACAATGCCCGTAGGAATGATGATTTTTCTAAAAATAAACCTTTTTTAGATTTTAAGGCTGATCTCGTTTTTGACCATGATTCTTATGACAATTCCCGAATTTCAGCCCGTTTGGTACAATAGAGCCAGAAAAAATAGCCTTTAAAGTTCGAACCCAAGTCTGAAAACAATGCCCGTAGGAATGATGATTTTTCAAAAAATAACCCTTTTGGCAGATTTTAAGAATGATTTCGTTTTTGACCATGATTCTTATGACGATTCCTTAATTTCAGCCCGTTTGGTACAGTAGAGCCTGAAAAAATGGCGTTTATAAATCGAACCCAAGTCTTAAAACAATGCCCGTAGGAATGGTGATTTTTCTAAAAGTAACCCTTTTTGCAGATTTCAAAACTGATTTCGTTTTGGACCATGATTCTTTTGACGATTCCTAAATTTCAGCCGGTTTGGTACAATAGAGCCTGAAAAAATTGCGTTTATAGTTCGAACCCAAGTTTGAAAACAGTGCACGAAGTTATGATGATTTTTCTAAAAATATTTTTTTTTTCAGATTTTAAGACTTATTTTGTTTTTGACCATGATTCTTTGACGATTCCTAAATTTCAGCCCGTTTGGTACAATAGAGCCTGAAAAATGGCGTTTACAGTTCGAACCCAAGTCTGAAAACAATGCCCGTAGGAATGGTGATTTTTCTAAAAATAACCCATTTGCAGATTTCAAAACTGATTTCGTTTTGGACCATGATTCTTTTGATGATTCCTAAATTTCAGCTCGTTTGGTACAATAGAGCCTGAAAAAATTGCGTTTATAGTTCGAACCCAAGTCTGAAAACAGTGCACGTAGTTATGATGATTTTTCTAAAAATATTTTTTTTTTCAGATTTAAAGATTGATTTTGTTTTTGAGCATGATTCTTATGACGATTCCTAAATTTCAGCCGGTTTGGTACAATAAAGCCTGAAAAAATTGCGTTTAAAGTTCGATCCCAAGTCTTAAAACAATGTCCGTAGGAATGATGATTTTTCAAAAAATAACCCCTTTTGCAGATTTCAAGACTGATTTCGTTTTTGACCATGAATCTTATGACGATTCCTAAATTTCAGCCCGTTTGGTACAATAGAGCTTGAAAAAATTGCGTTTAAAGTTCGAACCCAAGTCTGAAAACAGTGCACGTAGGAATGATGAATTTAATAAAACTACTTCTTTTGAAGATTTTATGAATGATTTTGTTTTTGACCATGATTCTTATGACGATTCCCAAATTTCAGCCCGTTTGGTACAATAGTGCTTGAAAATATGGCGTTTAAAGTTCGAACCCAAGTCTGAAAACAGTGCACGTAGGAATAATGAATTTTATAAAACTACTTCTTTTGAAGATTTTAAGACTGATTTCGTTTTTTACAATGATTCTTGTGAGGATTCCTATAATTCAGCCCGTTTGTTACGATAGAGCCTGAAAAAATTGCTTCTATAGTTCGAACCCAAGTCTGGAAATAGCGCACATAAGGAAAATGAATTTTCTAAAATTACAACTTTTGAAGATTTTAAGACTGATATCGTTTTGGAACATAATTCTTATGACGATTCCTCAATTTCAAACCGTTTGGTAAAATAGAGCCTGCAAAAATGGCTTTTAAAGTTCGAACCCAAGTATGAAAACAGTGCACGTAGGAATGATGATTTTTCTAAAAATAACACTTTTTGCAGATTTTAAGACTGATTTTGTTTTGGACCATGATTCTTTTGACGATTCCTAAATTTCAGCCCGTTTGGTACAATAGAGCCTGAAAAAATTGCGTTTATAGTTCGAACCCAAGTCTGAAAACAGTGCACGTAGCTATGATGATTTTTCTAAAAATAATTTTTTTTTCAGATTTTAAGACTGATTTTGTTTTTGACCATGATTCTTTGACGATTCCTAAATTTCAGCCCGTTTGGTACAATAGAGCCTGAAAAAATGGCGTTTATAGATCGAACCCAAGTCTGAAAACAATGCCCGTAGGAATGGTGATTTTTCTAAAAATAACACTTTTTGCACATTTCAAAACTGATTTCGTTTTGGACAATGATTTTTTTGATGATTCCTAAATTTCAGCTCGTTTGGTACAATAGAGCCTGAAAAAATTGCGTTTATAGTTCGAACCCAAGTCTGAAAACAGTGCACGTAGTTATGATGATTTTTCTAAAAATATTTTTTTTTTCAGATTTAAAGATTGATTTTGTTTTTGAGCATGATTCTTATGACGATTCCTAAATTTCAGCCGGTTTGGTACAATAAAGCCTGAAAAAATTGCGTTTAAAGTTCGATCCCAAGTCTTAAAACAATGTCCCTAGGAATGATGATTTTTCAAAAAATAACCCCTTTTGCAGATTTCAAGACTGATTTCGTTTTTGACCATGAATCTTATGACGATTCCTAAATTTCAGCCCGTTTGGTACAATAGAGCTTGAAAAAATTGCGTTTAAAGTTCGAACCCAAGTCTGAAAACAGTGCACGTAAGAATGATGAATTTAATAAAACTACTTCTTTTGAAGATTTTATGAATGATTTTGTTTTTGACCATGATTCTTATGACGATTCCCAAATTTCAGCCCGTTTGGTACAATAGTGCTTGAAAATATGGCGTTTAAAGTTCGAACCCAAGTCTGAAAACAGTGCACGTAGGAATGATGAATTTTATAAAACTACTTCTTTTGAAGATTTTAAGACTGATTTCGTTTTTTACAATGATTCTTGTGAGGATTCCTATAATTCAGCCCGTTTGTTACGATAGAGCCTGAAAAAATTGCTTCTATAGTTCGAACCCAAGTCTGGAAATAGCGCACATAAGGAAAATGAATTTTCTAAAATTACAACTTTTGAAGATTTTAAGACTGAAATCGTTTTGGAACATAATTCTTATGACGATTCCTCAATTTCAAACCGTTTGGTAAAATAGAGCCTGCAAAAATGGCTTTTAAAGTTCGAACCCAAGTCTAAAAACAGTGCACGTAGGAATGATGATTTTTCTAAAAATAACACTTTTTGCAGATTTTAAGACTGATTTTGTTTTGGACCATGATTCTTTTGACGATTCCTAAATTTCAGCCCGTTTGGTACAATAAAGCCAAAGAAAATGGCGTTTAAAGTATGAATCCAAGTCTGAAAACAATGCCCGTACGAATGATGATTTTTTCATAAATAACTCTTTTTGCAGATTTTAAGACTGATTTCGTGTTTGACCATGATTCTTATGACGATTCCTAAATTTCAGACCGTTTAGTAAAATAGAGCCTGAAAAAATGGTTCAATAGTTCGAACCCAAGTCTGAAAACATTGCCCGTACGAATGAAGAATTTTCTAAACATACAACTTTTTGAAGATTTCAAGACTGATTTCGTTTTGGACCATGTTCTTATGAGGATTCCTTATATTTCAGCCCGTTTGGTACAATAAAGCCAAAGAAAATGGCGTTTAAAGTATGAATCCAAGTCTGAAAACAATGCCCGTAAGAATGATGATTTTTCTTAAATTAACCCTTTTTGCAGATTTCAAAACTGATTACGTTTTGGACCATGATTCTTTTGACGATTCCTAAATTTCAGCCCGTTTGGTACAATAGAGCCTGAAAAAATTGCGTTTATAGTTCGAACCCAAGTCTGAAAACAGTGCCCGTACAAATGATGATTTTTTCAAAAAATAACACTTTTTGCAGATTTTAGGACTGATTTCGTTTTGGACCATGATTCTTATGACGATTCCTTAATTTCAGACCGTTTGGTAAAATAGAGCCTGAAACAATGGTTCCATAATTCGAACCCAAGTCTGAAAACAATGCCCGTAAGAATGACGAATTTTCTAAAAATACAACTTTTTGAAGATTTCACGACTGATTTCGTTTTGGACCATGTTCTTATGAGGATTTCTAAATTTCAACAGGTTTGGTACAATATAGCCAAAGAAAATGGCATTTAAAGATCGAACCCAAGTCTGAAAACAATTCCCGTATGAATGATGAATTTTCTAAAAATTGTACGTTTGAAGATTTTAAGACTGATTTCGTTTTGGACCATGATTCTTATGACGATTCCTAAATTTCAGCCGGTTTGGTACAATAGAGCTTGAAAAAATTGCGTTTAAAGTTCGAACCCAAGTCTGAAAACAGTGCACGTAGGAATGATGAATTTTCTAAAAATAACACTTTTTGCAGATTTTAAGACTGATTTCGTTTTTGACCATGATTCTTTTGACGATTCCTAAATTTCAGCCGGTTTGGTACAATAGAGCTTGAAAAAATTGCGTTTAAAGTTCGAACCCAAGTCTGAAAACAGTGCACGTAGGAATGATGAATTTAATTAAACTACTTCTTTTGAAGATTTTATGAATGATTTTGTTTTTGACCATGATTCTTATGACGATTCCTAAATTTCAGCCCGTTTGGTACAATAGTGCTTGAAAATATGGCGTTCACAGTTCGAACCCAAGTCTGAAAACAGTGCACGTAGGAATGATGAATTTTATAAAACTACTTCTTTTGAAGATTTTAAGACTGATTTCGTTTTTGACAATGATTCTTGTGAGGATTCCTATAATTCAGCCCGTTTGTTACGATAGAGCCTGAAAAAGTTGCTTCCATATTTCGAACCCAAGTCTGGAAATAACGCACATAAGGAAAATGAATTTTCTAAAATTACAACTTTTGAAGATTTTAAGACTGATATCGTTTTGGACCATAATTCTTATGACGATTCTTCAATTTCAAACCGTTTGGTAAAATAGAGCCTGCAAAAATGGCTTTTAAAGTTCGAACCCAAGTCTGAAAACAGTGCACGTAGGAATGATGATTTTTCTAAAAATAACACTTTTTGCAGATTTTAAGACTGATTTTGTTTTGGACCATGATTCTTTTGACGATTCCTAAATTTCAGCCCGTTTGGTACAATAGATCCTGAAAAAATTGCGTTTATAGTTCGAACCCAAGTCTGAAAACAGTGCACGTAGTTATGATGATTTTTCTAAAAATATTTTTTTTTTCAGATTTTAAGACTGATTGTGTTTTTGACCATGATTCTTTGACGATTCCTAAATTTCAGCCCGTTTGGTACAATAGAGCCTGAAAAAATGGCGTTTATAGATCGAACCCAAGTCTGAAAACAATGCCCGTAGGAATGGTAATTTTTCTAAAAATAACCCTTTTTGCAGATTTCAAAACTGATTTCGTTTTGGACCATGATTTTTTTGATGATTCCTAAATTTCAGCTCGTTTGGTACAATAGAGCCTGAAAAAATTGCGTTTATAGTTCGAACCCAAGTCTGAAAACAGTGCACGTAGTTATGATGATTTTTCTAAAAATAATTTTTTTTACAGAATTAAAGATTGATTTTGTTTTTGAGCATGATTCTTATGACGATTCCTAAATTTCAGACCGTTTGGTAAAATAGAGCCTGAAAAAATCGTTCAATAGTTCGAACCCAAGTCTGAAAACAATGCCCGTACCAATGTTCTAAAAATACAACTTTTTGAAGATTTCAAGACTGATTTCGTTTTGGACCATGTTCTTATGAGGATTCCTAAATTTCAGCACGTTTGGTACAATATAGCCAGAGAAAATGGCGTTAAAAGTATGAACCCAAATTTTTAAACTGATATCCTTTTGGACCATGATTCTTATGACGATTCTCAAATTTCAGCCGTTTTGGTACAATGAAGCCGGAAAAAATTGCGTTTTAAAATCGAACCCAAGTCTGAAAACAATGCCCGTAGGAATGATGATTTTTCTAAAAATAACACTTTTTGCAGATTTTAAGACTGATTTTGTTTTGGACCATGATTCTTTTGAGGATTTCTAAAATTCAACCCGTTTGGTACAATAGAGCCTGGAAAAATGGATTTTCAAGTTCGAACCCAAGTCTGAAAACAGTGCACGTAGGAATGATGAATTTTATAAAACTACTTCTTTTGAAGATTTAAACTTCTTTTGACTGATTTCATTTTGGACCATGATTCTTATGACGTTTCCTAAATTTCAGCCGGTTTGGTACAATGGAGCCTAAAAAAATGGCGTTTTAAGTTCGAAACCACGTCTGAAAACAATCCCCGTAGGAATGATGATTTTTCAAAAAATAACACTTTTTGCTGATTTTAAGACTGATTTCGTTTTAGACCTTGATTCGTATGACGATTTCTAATTTTCGGACCGTTTGAAAAAATAGAGTCGGAAATATTGGTTTCCATATTTCGAACCTAAGTCTGAAAATAGCGCACATAAGGATGTTGAATTTTCTAAAAGTACAATTTTGAAGATATCAAGACGGATTTCGTTTTGGACCATGATTCTTATGACGATTCTTAAATTTCAGCCCGTTTGGTACAATAGAGCCTGAAAAAATGGCGTTTATAGTTCGAACCCAAGTCTGAAAACAATGCCCGTAGGAATGGTGATTTTTCTAAAAATAACCCTTTTTGCAGATTTCAAAACTGATTTCGTTTTGGACCATGATTCTTTTGATGATTCCTAAATTTCAGCTCGTCTGGTACAATAGAGCCTGAAATAATTGCGTTTATAGTTCGAACCCAAGTCTGAAAACAGTGCACGTAGTTATGATGATTTTTCTAAAAATATTTTTTTTTTCAGATTTTAAGACTGATTTTGTTTTGACCATGATTCTTTGACGATTCCTAAATTTCAGCCCGTTTGGTACAATAGAGCCTGAAAAATAGGTCTTTATAGTTCGATCCCAAGTCTGAAAACAATGGCCGTAGGAATGATGATTTTTCAAAAAATAACCCCTTTTGCAGATTTTAAGACTGATTTCGTTTTTGACCATGAATCTTATGACGATTACTAAATTTCAGCCCGTTTGGTACAATAGAGCCTGAAAACATGGCGGTTATATTTCGAACCCAAGTCTGAAAACAACGCCCGTAGGAATGATGATTTTTCTTAAATTAACCCTTTTTGCAGATTTCAAAACTGATTTCGTTTTCGACCATGATTCTTTTGACGATTCCTAAATTTCAGCCCGTTTGGTACAATAGAGCCTGAAAACATGGCGTTTATATTTCGAACCCAAGTCTGAAAACAGTGCACGTAGGAATGATGAATTTTCTAAAAATAACACTTTTTGCAGATTTTAAGACTGATTTCGTTTTTGACCATGATTCTGATGACGATTCCTAAATGTAAGACCGTTTGGTAAAATAGAGCCTGAAAAAATGGTACAATAGTTCGAACCCAAGTCTGAAAACAATGCCCGTACGAATGAAGAATTTTCTAAAAATAACACTTTTTGAAGATTTCAAGACTGATTTCGTTTTGGACCATGTTCTTATGAGGATTCCTTAATTTCAGCCCGTTTGGTACAATATAGCCAAAGAAAATGGCGTTTAAAGTATGAACCCAAGTCTGAAAACCATGCCCGTACGAATGATGATTTTTTCAAAAAATTACACTTTTTGCAGATTTCAAAACTGATTTCGTTTTGGACCATGATTCTTTTGACGTTTCCTAAATTTCAGCCCGTTTGGTACAATAGAGCCTGAAAAAATTGCGTTTATAGTTCGAACCCAAGTCTGAAAACAGTGCCCGTACAAATGATGATTTTTTCAAAAAATAACACTTTTTGCAGATTTTAGGACTGATTTCGTTTTGGACCATGATTCTTATGACGATTCCTTAATTTCAGTCCGTTTGGTAAAATAGAGCCTGAAACAATGGTTCCATAATTCGAACCCAAGTCTGAAAACAATGCCCGTAAGAATGACGAATTTTCTAAAAATACAACTTTTTGAAGATTTTACGACTGATTTCGTTTTGGACCATGTTCTTATGAGGATTCCTAAATTTCAACACGTTTGGTACAATATAGCCAAAGAAAATGGCATTTAAAGTTCGAACCCAAGTCTGAAAATAATTCCCGTATGAATGATGAATTTTCTAAAAATTGTACGTTTGAAGATTTTAAGACTGATTTCGTTTTGGACCATGATTCTTAAGACGATTCCTAAATTTCAGCCCGTTTGGTACAATATAGCCAAAGAAAATGGCGTTTATATATATATCGAACCCAAGTCTGAAAACAATGGCCGTAGGAATGATGATTTTTCAAAAAATAACCCCTTTTGCAGATTTTAAGACTGATTTCGTTTTTGACCATGAATCTTATGACGATTACTAAATTTCAGCCCGTTTGGTACAATAGAGCCTGAAAACATGGCGGTTATATTTCGAACCCAAGTCTGAAAACAACGCCCGTAGGAATGATGATTTTTCTTAAATTAACCCCTTTTGCAGATTTTAAGACTGATTTCGTTTTTGACCATGAATCTTATGACGATTACTAAATTTCAGCCCGTTTGGTACAATAGAGCCTGAAAACATGGCGGTTATATTTCGAACCCAAGTCTGAAAACAACGCCCGTAGGAATGATGATTTTTCTTAAATTAACCCTTTTTGCAGATTTCAAAACTGATTTCGTTTTCGACCATGATTCTTTTGACGATTCCTAAATTTCAGCCCGTTTGGTACAATAGAGCCTGAAAACATGGCGTTTATATTTCGAACCCAAGTCTGAAAACAGTGCACGTAGGAATGATGAATTTTCTAAAAATAACACTTTTTGCAGATTTTAAGACTGATTTCGTTTTTGACCATGATTCTGATGACGATTCCTAAATGTAAGACCGTTTGGTAAAATAGAGCCTGAAAAAATGGTACAATAGTTCGAACCCAAGTCTGAAAACAATGCCCGTACGAATGAAGAATTTTCTAAAAATAACACTTTTTGAAGATTTCAAGACTGATTTCGTTTTGGACCATGTTCTTATGAGGATTCCTTAATTTCAGCCCGTTTGGTACAATATAGCCAAAGAAAATGGCGTTTAAAGTATGAACCCAAGTCTGAAAACCATGCCCGTACGAATGATGATTTTTTCAAAAAATTACACTTTTTGCAGATTTCAAAACTGATTTCGTTTTGGACCATGATTCTTTTGACGTTTCCTAAATTTCAGCCCGTTTGGTACAATAGAGCCTGAAAAAATTGCGTTTATAGTTCGAACCCAAGTCTGAAAACAGTGCCCGTACAAATGATGATTTTTTCAAAAAATAACACTTTTTGCAGATTTTAGGACTGATTTCGTTTTGGACCATGATTCTTATGACGATTCCTTAATTTCAGTCCGTTTGGTAAAATAGAGCCTGAAACAATGGTTCCATAATTCGAACCCAAGTCTGAAAACAATGCCCGTAAGAATGACGAATTTTCTAAAAATACAACTTTTTGAAGATTTTACGACTGATTTCGTTTTGGACCATGTTCTTATGAGGATTCCTAAATTTCAACACGTTTGGTACAATATAGCCAAAGAAAATGGCATTTAAAGTTCGAACCCAAGTCTGAAAATAATTCCCGTATGAATGATGAATTTTCTAAAAATTGTACGTTTGAAGATTTTAAGACTGATTTCGTTTTGGACCATGATTCTTAAGACGATTCCTAAATTTCAGCCCGTTTGGTACAATATAGCCAAAGAAAATGGCGTTTAAAGTATGAACCCAAGTCTGAAAACCATGCCCGTACGAATGATGATTTTTTCAAAAAATTACACTTTTTGCAGATTTCAAAACTGATTTCGTTTTGGACCATGATTCTTTTGACGTTTCCTAAATTTCAGCCCGTTTGGTACAATAGAGCCTGAAAAAATTGCGTTTCTAGTTCGAACCCAAGTCTGAAAACAGTGCCCGTACAAATGATGATTTTTTCAAAAAATAACACTTTTTGCAGATTTTAGGACTGATTTCGTTTTGGACCATGATTCTTATGACGATTCCTTAATTTCAGACCGTTTGGTAAAATAGAGCCTGAAACAATGGTTCCATAATTCGAACCCAAGTCTGAAAACAATGCCCGTAAGAATGACGAATTTTCTAAAAATACAACTTTTTGAAGATTTTACGACTGATTTCGTTTTGGACCATGTTCTTATGAGGATTCCTAAATTTCAACACGTTTGGTACAATATAGCCAAAGAAAATGGCATTTAAAGTTCGAACCCAAGTCTGAAAATAATTCCCGTATGAATGATGAATTTTCTAAAAATTGTACGTTTGAAGATTTTAAGACTGATTTCGTT
The DNA here is from genome assembly GCA_026573805.1 of Hesperophylax magnus. Taxonomy (NCBI): domain Eukaryota; kingdom Metazoa; phylum Arthropoda; class Insecta; order Trichoptera; family Limnephilidae; genus Hesperophylax; species Hesperophylax magnus. The sequence goes on from JAIUSX010000002.1 coordinate 13,647,656, forward strand.
TTGGACCATGATTCTTAAGACGATTCCTAAATTTCAGCCCGTTTGGTACAATATAGCCAAAGAAAATGGCGTTTATATATATCGAACCCAAGTCTTAAAACAATGCCCGTAGGAATGATGAATTTTCAAAAAATAACTCTTTTTGCAGATTTTAAGACTGATTTCGTTTTTGACCATGATTCTTATGATTTTTCCTATATTTCAGCCCGTTTGGTACAATAGAGCCAGAAAAAATAGCCTTTAAAGTTCGAACCCAAGTCTGAAAACAATGCCCGTGAGATTTATGATTTTTCTAAAAATAACACTTTTTGCTGATTTTAAGACTGATTTCATTTTGGACCTTGATTCGTATGACGATTCCTAAATTTCGGACCGTTTGAAAAAATATAGTCGGAAATATTGGCTTCCATATTTCGAACTTATTCTGAAAATAGCGCACATAAGGATGATGAATTTTCTAAAAATACAATTTTGAAGATTTCAAGACTGATTTCGTTTTGGACCATGATTTTATGACGATTCTTAAATTTCAGCACGTTTGGTACAATAGAGCCAGAAAAAATAGCCTTTAAAGTTCGAACCCAAGTCTGAAAACAATGCCCGTAGGAATGATGATTTTTCAAAAAATAACCCTTTTGGCAGATTTTAAGACTGATTTCGTTTTTGACCATGATTCTTATGACGATTCCTAAATTTCAGCCCGTTTGGTACAGTAGAGCCTGAAAAATGGCTTTTAAAGTTCGAATCCAAGTCTGAAAACAGTGCACGTAGGAATGATGAATTTAATAAAACTACGTCTTTTGAAGATTTTAAGAATGATTTTGTTTTGGACCATGATTCTTTTGACGATTCCTAAATTTCAGCCCGTTTGGTACAATAGAGCCTGAAAAAATGACATTTATTGTTCGAACCCAAGTCTAAAAACAGTGCATGTAGGAATGATGATTTTTCAAAAAATAACCCTTTTTGCAGATTTTAAGACTGATTTCGTTTTTGACCATGAATCTTATGACGATTACTAAATTTCAGCCCGTTTGGTACAATAGAGCCTGAAAACATGGCGTTTATATTTCGAACCCAAGTCTGAAAACAATGCCCGTAGGAATGATGATTTTTCTTTAAATAACCCTTTTTGCAGATTTCAAAACTGATTTCGTTTTGGACCATGATTCTTTTGACGATTCCTAAATTCAGCCCGTTTGGTACAATAGAGCCTGAAAAAATTGCGTTTATAGTTCGAACCCAAGTCTGAAAACAGTGCCCGTACAAATGATGATTTTTTCAAAAAATAACACTTTTTGTAGATTTTAGGACTGATTTCGTTTTGGACCATGATTCTTATGACGATTCCTTAATTTCAGACCGTTTGGTAAAATAGAGGTGAAAAAATGGTTCCATAGTTCGAACCCAAGTCTGAAAACAATGCCCGTGCCAATGACGAATTTTCTAAAAATACAACTTTTTGAAGATTTCACGACTGATTTCGTTTTGGACCATGTTCTTATGAGGATTCCATAATTTCATCACGTTTGGTACAATAAAGCCAAAGAAAATAAATTATTTATTATAAATAAATTCAAAACTAACCCCAACATTCATATAATAATACACAACAAAAAATGTAACAAAGATGTTTGTAATAAATCATGTACCATACTAAACCAAACAACTGAAATAAAATACCTCGGTGTAATTGTAGACCAACATATGAAATGGAACAGACACATATGTGAACTTGTTAAACGCATTAGAAAATGTATCTATATATTCATTAGATTAAGAAATGTTCTCAAGCTAAACAACCTGAAAAAAGTCTATTACGCACTAGTCCAATCATTACTTCAGTATGGAATCATTGGGTGGGGAGGTGCATATGAAAAATTTTTAAGCTCTGTTAAAGTGGTACAAAAACTAATTATCAAAGTAATTTTGAAAAAAAAAACCAACTTTCTCTTCAGCATCATTGTTCAAAATTTTCGAAGTACCAAAAATTGAAGACCTCTATAAAAAAGATGCAATATTACAAATATATAAAGAAACTGTAGTAAAAAAAAAAAAATTTAACTCATCCTTAAGGCATAATTTTAACATCCAAATTCCTCGATTTTCAACACAACAAATGCACAATAACTACATTTACAAAGGCATAAGATATTTTAATAGTCTTCCCGAAGAAGTGAAAAAAATACCAGATTTTATTTTATTCAAAAAGAAGGTCAAATTTATCTTTAAAAAAAATTAATATCACCTATCAAATGTTATAACTTCAATTCATGTTACAACCAAAATTAACGTCACAATCCTCTTTTTAGTTTATATTTATTGTACTGTAATTATGTTAATTACTGATATAAACATGAAAAAATTGTCAAATAACTCCTACGCCAAGCTCAAGAGCTAGCACTCTTCATTGGAGTAGAAATTCAATTACATATGTTTTACACTATTACCTATTATTACCTAACTTTATGTACAATGTAACAATGTTATAAGTTAAACAATATAAAAAAAAAAAAAATAATAAAAATGGCATTTAAAGTTCGAACCCAACTCTTAAAACAATGGCCGTACAAATGATGATTTTTTCAAAAAATAACACTTTTTGCAGATTTTAGGACTGATTTCATTTTGGACCATGATTCCAATGACGATTCCTAAATTTCATCCCGTTTGGTACAATAGAACTAGAAAAAATGGCGTTTAAAGTTCGAACCCAAGTCTGAAAATAATTGCCGTATGAATGATGAATTTTCTAAAAATTGTACGTTTGAAGATTTTAAGACTGATTTCGTTTTGGACCAGGATTCTTATGACGATTCCTAAATTTCAGCCGGTTTGGTAAAATGGAGCCTGAAAAAACGGCGTTTAAAGTTCGAACCCAAGACTGAAAACAATGCCCGTAGGAATGATGATTTTTCTAAAAATAACCCTTTTTTTAGATTTTAAGGCTGATCTCGTTTTTGACCATGATTCTTATGACATTTCCCGAATTTCAGCCCGTTTGGTACAATAGAGCCAGAAAAAATAGCCTTTAAAGTTCGAACCCAAGTCTGAAAACAATGCCCGTAGGAATGATGATTTTTCAAAAAATAACCCTTTTGGCAGATTTTAAGAATGATTTCGTTTTTGACCATGATTCTTATGACGATTCCTAAATTTCAGCCCGTTTGGTACAGTAGAGCCTGAAAAAATGGCTTTTAAAGTTCGAATCCAAGTCTGAAAACAGTGCACGTAGGAATGATGAATTTAATAAAACTACGTCTTTTGAAGATTTTAAGAATGATTTTGTTTTGGACCATGATTCTTTTGACGATTCCTAAATTTCAGCCCGTTTGGTACAATAGAGCCTGAAAAAATGACATTTATTGTTCGAACCCAAGTCTAAAAACAGTGCATGTAGGAATGATGATTTTTCAAAAAATAACCCTTTTTGCAGATTTTAAGACTGATTTCGTTTTTGACCATGAATCTTATGACGATTACTAAATTTCAGCCCGTTTGGTACAATAGAGCCTGAAAACATGGCGTTTATATTTCGAACCCAAGTCTGAAAACAATGCCCGTAGGAATGATGATTTTTCTTAAAATAACCCTTTTTGCAGATTTCAAAACTGATTTCGTTTTGGACCATGATTCTTTTGACGATTCCTAAATTTCAGCCCGTTTGGTACAATAGAGCCTGAAAAAATTGCGTTTATAGTTCGAACCCAAGTCTGAAAACAGTGCCCGTACAAATGATGATTTTTTCAAAAAATAACACTTTTTGTAGATTTTAGGACTGATTTCGTTTTGGACCATGATTCTTATGACGATTCCTTAATTTCAGACCGTTTGGTACAATAGAGCCTGAAAAAATGACATTTATTGTTCGAACCCAAGTCTAAAAACAGTGCATTTAGGAATGATGATTTTTCAAAAAATAACCCTTTTTGCAGATTTTAAGACTGATTTCGTTTTTGACCATGAATCTTATGACGATTACTAAATTTCAGCCCGTTTGGTACAATAGAACCTGAAAACATGGCGTTTATATTTCGAACCCAAGTCTGAAAACAATGCCCGTAGGAATAATGATTTTTCTTAAAATAACCCTTTTTGCAGATTTCAAAACTGATTTCGTTTTGGACCATGATTCTTTTGACGATTCCTAAATTTCAGCCTTTTTTATACAATGGAGCCTGAAAAAATTGCGTTTATAGTTCGAACCCAAGTCTGAAAACAATGCCCGTAGGAATGTTGATTTTTCAAAAAATAACCCTTTTTGCAGATTTTAAGACTGATTTCGTTTTTGACCATGATTCTTATGACGATTCCTCAATTTCAGCCCATTTGGTACAGTAGAGCCTGAAAAAATGGCTTTTAAAAATCGAACCCAAGTCTGAAAACAGTGCACGTAGGAATGATGAATTTAATAAAACTACGTCTTTTGACGATTTTAAGAATGATTTTGTTTTGGACCATGATTCTTTTGACGATTCCTAAATTTCAGCCCGTTTGGTACAATAGAGCCTGAAAAAATGACATTTATTGTTCGAACCCAAGTCTAAAAACAGTGCATTTAGGAATGATGATTTTTCAAAAAATAACCCTTTTTGCAGATTTTAAGACTGATTTCGTTTTTGACCATGAATCTTATGACGATTACTAAATTTCAGCCCGTTTGGTACAATAGAGCCTGAAAACATGGCGTTTATATTTCGAACCCAAGTCTGAAAACAATGCCCGTAGGAATAATGATTTTTCTTAAAATAACCCTTTTTGCAGATTTTAAGACTGATATCGTTTTGGACCATAATTCTTATGACGATTCTTCAATTTCAAACCGTTTGATACAATGGAGCCTGAAAAAATTGCGTTTATAGTTCGAACCCAAGTCTGAAAACAATGCCCGTAGGAATGTTGATTTTTCAAAAAATAACCCTTTTTGCAGATTTTAAGACTGATTTCGTTTTTGACCATGAATCTTATGACGATTACTAAATTTCAGCCCGTTTGGTACAATAGAGCCTGAAAACATGGCGTTTATATTTCGAACCCAAGTCTGAAAACAATGCCCGTAAGAATGATGATTTTTCTTAAATTAACCCTTTTTGCAGATTTCAAAACTGATTTCGTTTTGGACCATGATTCTTTTGACGATTCCTAAATTTCAGCCCTTTGGTACAATAGAACCTGAAAAAATTGCGTTTATAGTTCGAACCCAAGTCTGAAAACAGTGCCCGTACAAATGATGATTTTTTCAAAAAATAACACTTTTTGCAGATTTTAGGACTGATTTCGTTTTGGACCATGATTCTTATGACGATTCCTTAATTTCAGACCGTTTGGTAAAATAGAGCCTGAAACAATGGTTCCTTTTTCGAACCCAAGTCTGAAAACAATGCCCGTAAGAATGACAAATTTTCTAAAAATACAACTTTTTGAAGATTTCACGACTGATTTCGTTTTGGACCATGTTCTTATGAGGATTTCTAAATTTCAACACGTTTGGTACAATATAGCCAAAGAAAATGGCATTTAAAGATCGAACCCAAGTCTGAAAAATATTCCCGTATGAATGATGAATTTTCTAAAAATTGTACGTTTGAAGATTTTAAGACTGATTTCGTTTTGGACCATGATTCTTATGACGATTCCTAAATTTCAGCCGGTTTGGTACAATAGAGCTTGAAAAAATTGCGTTTAAAGTTCGAACCCAAGTCTGAAAACAGTGCACGTAGGAATGATGAATTTAATTAAACTACTTCTTTTGAAGATTTTATGAATGATTTTGTTTTTGACCATGATTCTTATGACGATTCCTAAATTTCAGCCCGTTTGGTACAATAGTGCTTGAAAATATGGCGTTCACAGTTCGAACCCAAGTCTGAAAACAGTGCACGTAGGAATGATGAATTTTATAAAACTACTTCTTTTGAAGATTTTAAGACTGATTTCGTTTTTGACAATGATTCTTGTGAGGATTCCTATAATTCAGCCCGTTTGTTACGATAGAGCCTGAAAAAGTTGCTTCCATATTTCGAACCCAAGTCTGGAAATAACGCACATAAGGAAAATGAATTTTCTAAAATTACAACTTTTGAAGATTTTAAGACTGATATCGTTTTGGACCATAATTCTTATGACGATTCTTCAATTTCAAACCGTTTGGTAAAATAGAGCCTGCAAAAATGGCTTTTAAAGTTCGAACCCAAGTCTGAAAACAGTGCACGTAGGAATGATGATTTTTCTAAAAATAACACTTTTTGCAGATTTTAAGACTGATTTTGTTTTGGACCATGATTCTTTTGACGATTCCTAAATTTCAGCCCGTTTGGTACAATAGATCCTGAAAAAATTGCGTTTATAGTTCGAACCCAAGTCTGAAAACAGTGCACGTAGTTATGATGATTTTTCTAAAAATATTTTTTTTTTCAGATTTTAAGACTGATTGTGTTTTTGACCATGATTCTTTGACGATTCCTAAATTTCAGCCCGTTTGGTACAATAGAGCCCGAAAAAATGGCGTTTATAGATCGAACCCAAGTCTGAAAACAATGCCCGTAGGAATGGTGATTTTTCTAAAAATAACCCTTTTTGCAGATTTCAAAACTGATTTCGTTTTGGACCATGATTTTTTTGATGATTCCTAAATTTCAGCTCGTTTGGTACAATAGAGCCTGAAAAAATTGCGTTTATAGTTCGAACCCAAGTCTGAAAACAGTGCACGTAGTTATGATGATTTTTCTAAAAATAATTTTTTTTACAGAATTAAAGATTTTTTTTTTTTTTGAGCATGATTCTTATGACGATTCCTAAATTTCAGACCGTTTGGTAAAATAGAGCCTGAAAAAATCGTTCAATAGTTCGAACCCAAGTCTGAAAACAATGCCCGTACCAATGTTCTAAAAATACAACTTTTTGAAGATTTCAAGACTGATTTCGTTTTGGACCATGTTCTTATGAGGATTCCTAAATTTCAGCACGTTTGGTACAATATAGCCAGAGAAAATGGCGTTAAAAGTATGAACCCAAATTTTAAAACTGATATCCTTTTGGACCATGATTCTTATGACGATTCTCAAATTTCAGCCGTTTTGGTACAATGAAGCCGGAAAAAATTGCGTTTTAAAATCGAACCCAAGTCTGAAAACAATGCCCGTAGGAATGATGATTTTTCTAAAAATAACACTTTTTGCAGATTTTAAGACTGATTTTGTTTTGGACCATGATTCTTTTGAGGATTTCTAAAATTCAACCCGTTTGGTACAATAGAGCCTGGAAAAATGGATTTTCAAGTTCGAACCCAAGTCTGAAAACAGGGCACGTAGGAATGATGAATTTTATAAAACTACTTCTTTTGAAGATTTAAACTTCTTTTGACTGATTTCATTTTGGACCATGATTCTTATGACGTTTCCTAAATTTCAGCCGGTTTGGTACAATGGAGCCTAAAAAAATGGCGTTTTAAGTTCGAAACCACGTCTGAAAACAATCCCCGTAGGAATGATGATTTTTCAAAAAATAACACTTTTTGCTGATTTTAAGACTGATTTCGTTTTAGACCTTGATTCGTATGACGATTTCTAATTTTCGGACCGTTTGAAAAAATCGAGTCGGAAATATTGGAATCCATATTTCGAACCTAAGTCTGAAAATAGCGCACATAAGGATGTTGAATTTTCTAAAAGTACAATTTTGAAGATATCAAGACGGATTTCGTTTTGGACCATGATTCTTATGACGATTCTTAAATTTCAGCCCGTTTGGTACAATAGAGCCTGAAAAAATGGCGTTTATAGTTCGAACCCAAGTCTGAAAACAATGCCCGTAGGAATGGTGATTTTTCTAAAAATAACCCTTTTTGCAGATTTCAAAACTGATTTCGTTTTGGACCATGATTCTTTTGATGATTCCTAAATTTCAGCTCGTCTGGTACAATAGAGCCTGAAATAATTGCGTTTATAGTTCGAACCCAAGTCTGAAAACAGTGCACGTAGTTATGATGATTAATCTAAAAATATTTTTTTTTTCAGATTTTAAGACTGATTTTGTTTTGACCATGATTCTTTGACGATTCCTAAATTTCAGCCCGTTTGGTACAATAGAGCCTGAAAAATAGGTCTTTATAGTTCGATCCCAAGTCTGAAAACAATGGCCGTAGGAATGATGATTTTTCAAAAAATAACCCCTTTTGCAGATTTTAAGACTGATTTCGTTTTTGACCATGAATCTTATGACGATTACTAAATTTCAGCCCGTTTGGTACAATAGAGCCTGAAAACATGGCGGTTATATTTCGAACCCAAGTCTGAAAACAACGCCCGTAGGAATGATGATTTTTCTTAAATTAACCCTTTTTGCAGATTTCAAAACTGATTTCGATTTCGACCATGATTCTTTTGACGAATCCTAAATTTCAGCCCGTTTGGTACAATAGAGCCTGAAAACATGGCGTTTATATTTCGAACCCAAGTCTGAAAACAGTGCACGTAGGAATGATGATTTTTCAAAAAATAACCCCTTTTGCAGATTTCAAGACTGATTTCGTTTTTGACCATGAATCTTATGACGATTCCTAAATTTCAGCCCGTTTGGTACAATAGAGCTTGAAAAAATTGCGTTTAAACTTCGAACCCAAGTCTGAAAACAGTGCACGTAGGAATGATGAATTTAATAAAACTACTTCTTTTGAAGATTTTATGAATGATTTTGTTTTTGACCATGATTCTTATGACGATTCCTAAATTTCAGCCCGTTTGGTACAATAGTGCTTGAAAATATGGCGTTTAAAGTTCGAACCCAAGTCTGAAAACAGTGCACGTAGGAATGATGAATTTTATAAAACTACTTCTTTTGAAGATTTTAAGACTGATTTCGTTTTTTACAATGATTCTTGTGAGGATTCCTATAATTCAGCCCGTTTGTTACGATAGAGCCTGAAAAAATTGCTTCTATAGTTCGAACCCAAGTCTGGAAATAGCGCACATAAGGAAAATGAATTTTCTAAAATTACAACTTTTGAAGATTTTAAGACTGATATCGTTTTGGAACATAATTCTTATGACGATTCCTCAATTTCAAACCGTTTGGTAAAATAGAGCCTGCAAAAAGGGCTTTTAAAGTTTGAACCCAAGTCTGAAAACAGTGCACGTAGGAATGATGATTTTTCTAAAAATAACACTTTTTGCAGATTTTAAGACTGATTTTGTTTTGGACCATGATTCTTTTGACGATTCCTAAATTTCAGCCCGTTTGGTACAATAGAGCCTGAAAAAATTGCGTTTATAGTTCGAACCCAAGTCTGAAAACAGTGCACGTAGCTATGATGATTTTTCTAAAAATAATTATTTTTTCAGATTTTAAGACTGATTTTGTTTTTGACCATGATTCTTTGACGATTCCTAAATTTCAGCCCGTTTGGTACAATAGAGCCTGAAAAAATGGCGTTTATAGATCGAACCCAAGTCTGAAAACAATGCCCGTAGGAATGGTGATTTTTCTAAAAATAACACTTTTTGCACATTTCAAAACTGATTTCGTTTTGGACAATGATTTTTTTGATGATTCCTAAATTTCAGCTCGTTTGGTACAATAGAGCCTGAAAAAATTGCGTTTATAGTTCGAACCCAAGTCTGAAAACAGTGCACGTAGTTATGATGATTTTTCTAAAAATATATTTTTTTTCAGATTTAAAGATTGATTTTGTTTTTGAGCATGATTCTTATGACGATTCCTAAATTTCAGCCGGTTTGGTACAATAAAGCCTGAAAAAATTGCGTTTAAAGTTCGATCCCAAGTCTTAAAACAATGTCCCTAGGAATGATGATTTTTCAAAAAATAACCCCTTTTGCAGATTTCAAGACTGATTTCGTTTTTGACCATGAATCTTATGACGATTCCTAAATTTCAGCCTGTTTGGTACAATAGAGCTTGAAAAAATTGCGTTTAAAGTTCGAACCCAAGTCTGAAAACAGTGCACGTAGGAATGATGAATTGAATAAAACTACTTCTTTTGAAGATTTTATGAATGATTTTGTTTTTGACCATGATTCTTATGACGATTCCCAAATTTCAGCCCGTTTGGTACAATAGTGCTTGAAAATATGGCGTTTAAAGTTCGAACCCAAGTCTGAAAACAGTGCACGTAGGAATGATGAATTTTATAAAACTACTTCTTTTGAAGATTTTAAGACTGATTTCGTTTTTTACAATGATTCTTGTGAGGATTCCTATAATTCAGCCCGTTTGTTACGATAGAGCCTGAAAAAATTGCTTCTATAGTTCGAACCCAAGTCTGGAAATAGCGCACATAAGGAAAATGAATTTTCTAAAATTACAACTTTTGAAGATTTTAAGACTGATATCGTTTTGGAACATAATTCTTATGACGATTCCTCAATTTCAAACCGTTTGGTAAAATAGAGCCTGCAAAAATGGCTTTTAAAGTTCGAACCCAAGTCTAAAAACAGTGCACGTAGGAATGATGATTTTTCTAAAAATAACACTTTTTGCAGATTTTAAGACTGATTTTGTTTTGGACCATGATTCTTTTGACGATTCCTAAATTTCAGCCCGTTTGGTACAATAGAGCCTGAAAAAATTGCGTTTATAGTTCGAACCCAAGTCTGAAAACAGTGCACGTAGCTATGATGATTTTTCTAAAAATAAATTTTTTTTCAGATTTTAAGACTGATTTTGTTTTTGACCATGATTCTTTGACGATTCCTAAATTTCAGCCCGTTTGGTACAATAGAGCCTGAAAAAATGGCGTTTATAGATCGAACCCAAGTCTGAAAACAATGCCCGTAGGAATGGTGATTTTTCTAAAAATAACCCTTTTTGCACATTTCAAAACTGATTTCGTTTTGGACAATGATTTTTTTGATGATTCCTAAATTTCAGCTCGTTTGGTACAATAGAGCCTGAAAAAATTGCGTTTATAGTTCGAACCCAAGTCTGAAAACAGTGCACGTAGTTATGATGATTTTTCTAAAAATAATTTTTTTTACAGAATTAAAGATTGATTTTGTTTTTGAGCATGATTCTTATGACGATTCCTAAATTTCAGACCGTTTGGTAAAATAGAGCCTGAAAAAATCGTTTAATAGTTCGAACCCAAGTCTGAAAACAATGGCCGTAGGAATGATGATTTTTCAAAAAATAACACTTTTTGCAGATTTTAGGACTGATTTCGTTTTGGACCATGATTCTTATGACGATTCCTTAATTTCAGACCGTTTGGTAAAATAGAGCCTGAAACAATGGTTCCATAATTCGAACCCAAGTCTGAAAACAATGCCCGTAAGAATGACGAATTTTCTAAAAATACAACTTTTTGAAGATTTTACGACTGATTTCGTTTTGGACCATGTTCTTATGAGGATTCCTAAATTTCAACACGTTTGGTACAATATAGCCAAAGAAAATGGCATTTAAAGTTCGAACCCAAGTCTGAAAATAATTCCCGTATGAATAATGAATTTTCTAAAAATTGTACGTTTGAAGATTTTAAGACTGATTTCGTTTTGGACCATGATTCTTAAGACGATTCCTAAATTTCAGCCCGTTTGGTACAATATAGCCAAAGAAAATGGCGTTTATATATATCGAACCCAAGTCTTAAAACAATGCCCGTAGGAATGATGAATTTTCAAAAAATAACTCTTTTTGCAGATTTTAAGACTGATTTCGTTTTTGACCATGATTCTTATGATTTTTCCTATATTTCAGCCCGTTTGGTACAATAGAGCCAGAAAAAATAGCCTTTAAAGTTCGAACCCAAGTCTGAAAACAATGCCCGTGAGATTTATGATTTTTCTAAAAATAACACTTTTTGCTGATTTTAAGACTGATTTCATTTTGGACCTTGATTCGTATGACGATTCCTAAATTTCGGACCGTTTGAAAAAATATAGTCGGAAATATTGGCTTCCATATTTCGAACTTATTCTGAAAATAGCGCACATAAGGATGATGAATTTTCTAAAAATACAATTTTGAAGATTTCAAGACTGATTTCGTTTTGGACCATGATTTTATGACGATTCTTAAATTTCAGCCCGTTTGGTACAATAGAGCCAGAAAAAATAGCCTTTAAAGTTCGAACCCAAGTCTGAAAACAATGCCCGTAGGAATGATGATTTTTCAAAAAATAACCCTTTTGGCAGATTTTAAGACTGATTTCGTTTTTGACCATGATTCTTATGACGATTCCTAAATTTCAGCCCGTTTGGTACAGTAGAGCCTGAAAAATGGCTTTTAAAGTTCGAATCCAAGTCTGAAAACCGTGCACGTAGGAATGATGAATTTAATAAAACTACGTCTTTTGAAGATTTTAAGAATGATTTTGTTTTGGACCATGATTCTTTTGACGATTCCTAAATTTCAGCCCGTTTGGTACAATAGAGCCTGAAAAAATGACATTTATTGTTCGAACCCAAGTCTAAAAACAGTGCATGTAGGAATGATGATTTTTCAAAAAATAACCCTTTTTGCAGATTTTAAGACTGATTTCGTTTTTGACCATGAATCTTATGACGATTACTAAATTTCAGCCCGTTTGATACAATAGAGCCTGAAAACATGGCGTTTATATTTCGAACCCAAGTCTGAAAACAATGCCCGTAGGAATGATGATTTTTCTTTAAATAACCCTTTTTGCAGATTTCAAAACTGATTTCGTTTTGGACCATGATTCTTTTGACGATTCCTAAATTTCAGCCCGTTTGGTACAATAGAGGTGAAAAAATGGTTCCATAGTTCGAACCCAAGTCTGAAAACAATGCCCGTAGGAATGATGATTTTTCAAAAAATAACCCTTTTGGCAGATTTTAAGACTGATTTCGTTTTTGACCATGATTCTTATGACGATTCCTCAATTTCAGCCCGTTTGGTACAGTAGAGCCTGAAAAAATGGCTTTTAAAGTTCGAACCCAAGTCTGAAAACAGTGCACGTAGGAATGATGAATTTAATAAAACTACGTCTTTTGAAGATTTTAAGAATGATTTTGTTTTGGACCATGATTCTTTTGACGATTCCTAAATTTCAGCCCGTTTGGTACAATAGAGCCTGAAAAAATGAGATTTATTGTTCGAACCCAAGTCTAAAAACAGTGCATGTAGGAATGATGATTTTTCAAAAAATAACCCTTTTTGCAGATTTTAAGACTGATTTCGTTTTTGACCATGAATCTTATGACGATTACTAAATTTCAGCCCGTTTGGTACAATAGAGCCTGAAAACATGGCGTTTATATTTCGAACCCAAGTCTGAAAACAATGCCCGTAGGAATGATGATTTTTCTTAAAATAACCCTTTTTGCAGATTTCAAAACTGATTTCGTTTTGGACCATGATTCTTTTGACGATTCCTAAATTTCAGCCCGTTTGGTACAATAGAGCCTGAAAAAATTGCGTTTATAGTTCGAACCCAAGTCTGAAAACAGTGCCCGTACAAATGATGATTTTTTCAAAAAATAACACTTTCTGTAGATTTTAGGACTGATTTCGTTTTGGACCATGATTCTTATGACGATTCCTTAATTTCAGACCGTTTGGTAAAATAGAGGTGAAAAAATGGTTCCATAGTTCGAACCCAAGTCTGAAAACAATGCCCGTAGGAATGATGATTTTTCAAAAAATAACCCTTTTGGCAGATTTTAAGACTGATTTCGTTTTTGACCATGATTCTTATGACGATTCCTCAATTTCAGCCCATTTGGTACAGTAGAGCCTGAAAAAATGGCTTTTAAAGTTCGAACCCAAGTCTGAAAACAGTGCACGTAGGAATGATGAATTTAATAAAACTACGTCTTTTGACGATTTTAAGAATGATTTTGTTTTGGACCATGATTCTTTTGACGATTCCTAAATTTCAGCCCGTTTGGTACAATAGAGCCTGAAAAAATGACATTTATTGTTCGAACCCAAGTCTAAAAACAGTGCATTTAGGAATGATGATTTTTCAAAAAATAACCCTTTTTGCAGATTTTAAGACTGATTTCGTTTTTGACCATGAATCTTATGACGATTACTAAATTTCAGCCCGTTTGGTACAATAGAGCCTGAAAACATGGCGTTTATATTTCGAACCCAAGTCTGAAAACAATGCCCGTAGGAATAATGATTTTTCTTAAAATAACCCTTTTTGCAGATTTCAAAACTGATTTCGTTTTGGACCATGATTCTTTTGACGATTCCTAAATTTCAGCCCGTTTGGTACAATAGAGCCTGAAAAAATTGCGTTTATAGTTCGAACCCAAGTCTGAAAACAGTGCCCGTACAAATGATGATTTTTTCAAAAAATAACACTTTTTGTAGATTTTAGGACTGATTTCGTTTTGGACCATGATTCTTATGACGATTCCTTAATTTCAGACCGTTTGGTAAAATAGAGGTGAAAAAATGGTTCCATAGTTCGAACCCAAGTCTGAAAACAATGCCCGTAGGAATGATGATTTTTCAAAAAATAACCCTTTTGGCAGATTTTAAGACTGATTTCGTTTTTGACCATGATTCTTATGACGATTCCTCAATTTCAGCCCGTTTGGTACAGTAGAGCCTGAAAAAATGGCTTTTAAAGTTCGAACCCAAGTCTGAAAACAGTGCACGTAGGAATGATGAATTTAATAAAACTAGGTCTTTTGAAGATTTTAAGAATGATTTCGTTTTGGACCATGATTCTTATGACGATTCCTTAATTTCAGACCGTTTGGTAAAATAGAGGTGAAAAAATGGTTCCATAGTTCGAACCCAAGTCTGAAAACAATGCCCGTAGGAATGATGATTTTTCAAAAAATAACCCTTTTGGCAGATTTTAAGACTGATTTCGTTTTTGACCATGATTCTTATGACGATTCCTCAATTTCAGCCCGTTTGGTACAGTAGAGCCTGAAAATATGGCTTTTAAAGTTCGAACCCAAGTCTGAAAACAGTGCACGTAGGAATGATGAATTTAATAAAACTACGTCTTTTGACGATTTTAAGAATGATTTTGTTTTGGACCATGATTCTTTTGACGATTCCTAAATTTCAGCCCGTTTGGTACAATAGAGCCTGAAAAAATGACATTTATTGTTCGAACCCAAGTCTAAAAACAGTGCATTTAGGAATGATGATTTTTCAAAAAATAACCCTTTTTGCAGATTTTAAGACTGATTTCGTTTTTGACCATGAATCTTATGACGATTACTAAATTTCAGCCCGTTTGGTACAATAGAGCCTGAAAACATGGCGTTTATATTTCGAACCCAAGTCTGAAAACAATGCCCGTAGGAATAATGATTTTTCTTAAAATAACCCTTTTTGCAGATTTCAAAACTGATTTCGTTTTGGACCATGATTCTTTTGACGATTCCTAAATTTCAGCCCGTTTGGTACAATAGAGCCTGAAAAAATTGCGTTTATAGTTCGAACCCAAGTCTGAAAACAGTGCCCGTACAAATGATGATTTTTTCAAAAAATAACACTTTTTGTAGATTTTAGGACTGATTTCGTTTTGGACCATGATTCTTATGACGATTCCTTAATTTCAGACCGTTTGGTAAAATAGAGGTGAAAAAATGGT
This sequence comes from Hesperophylax magnus, assembly GCA_026573805.1. Classification (NCBI taxonomy): domain Eukaryota; kingdom Metazoa; phylum Arthropoda; class Insecta; order Trichoptera; family Limnephilidae; genus Hesperophylax; species Hesperophylax magnus. Next base: position 13,663,203 of record JAIUSX010000002.1, read on the forward strand.
TCCATAGTTCGAACCCAAGTCTGAAAACAATGCCCGTGCCAATGACGAATTTTCTAAAAATACAACTTTTTGAAGATTTCACGACTGATTTCGTTTTGGACCATGTTCTTATGAGGATTCCATAATTTCATCACGTTTGGTACAATAATGCCAAAGAAAATAAACTATTTATTATAAATAAATTCAAAACTAACCCCAACATTCATATAATAATACACAACAAAAAATGTAACAAAGATGTTTGTAATAAATCATGTACCATACTAAACCAAACAACTGAAATAAAATACCTCGGTGTAATTGTAGACCAACATATGAAATGGAACAGACACATATGTGAACTTGTTAAACGCATTAGAAAATGTATCTATATATTCATTAGATTAAGAAATGTTCTCAAGCTAAACAACCTGAAAAAAGTCTATTACGCACTAGTCCAATCATTACTTCAGTATGGAATCATTGGGTGGGGAGGTGCATATGAAAAATTTTTAAGCTCTGTTAAAGTGGTACAAAAACTAATTATCAAAGTAATTTTGAAAAAAAAAACCAACTTTCTCTTCAGCATCATTGTTCAAAATTTTCGAAGTACCAAAAATTGAAGACCTCTATAAAAAAGATGCAATATTACAAATATATAAAGAAACTGTAGTAAAAAAAAATAAATTTAACTCATCCTTAAGGCATAATTTTAACATCCAAATTCCTCGATTTTCAACACAACAAATGCACAATAACTACATTTACAAAGGCATAAGATATTTTAATAGTCTTCCCGAAGAAGTGAAAAAAATACCAGATTTTATTTTATTCAAAAAGAAGGTCAAATTTATCTTTAAAAAAAATTAATATCACCTATCAAATGTTATAACTTCAATTCATGTTACAACCAAAATTAACGTCACAATCCTCTTTTTAGTTTATATTTATTGTACTGTAATTATGTTAATTACTCATATAAACATGAAAAAATTGTCAAATAACTCCTACGCCAAGCTCAAGAGCTAGCACTCTTCATTGGAGTAGAAATTCAATTACATATGTTTTACACTATTACCTATTATTACCTTACTTTATGTACAATGTAACAATGTTATAAGTTAAACAATATAAAAAAAAAAACATAAAATAAAAATGGCATTTAAAGTTCGAACCCAACTCTTAAAACAATGGCCGTACAAATGATGATTTTTTCAAAAAATAACACTTTTTGCAGATTTTAGGACTGATTTCATTTTGGACCATGATTCCAATGACGATTCCTAAATTTCATCCCGTTTGGTACAATAGAACTAGAAAAAATGGCGTTTAAAGTTCGAACCCAAGTCTGAAAATAATTCCCGTATGAATGATGAATTTTCTAAAAATTGTACGTTTGAAGATTTTAAGACTGATTTCGTTTTGGACCAGGATTCTTATGACGATTCCTAAATTTCAGCCGGTTTGGTAAAATGGAGCCTGAAAAAACGGCGTTTAAAGTTCGAACCCAAGACTGAAAACAATGCCCGTAGGAATGATGATTTTTCTAAAAATAACCCTTTTTTTAGATTTTAAGGCTGATCTCGTTTTTGACCATGATTCTTATGACAATTCCCGAATTTCAGCCCGTTTGGTACAATAGAGCCAGAAAAAATAGCCTTTAAAGTTCGAACCCAAGTCTGAAAACAATGCCCGTAGGAATGATGATTTTTCAAAAAATAACCCTTTTGGCAGATTTTAAGAATGATTTCGTTTTTGACCATGATTCTTATGACGATTCCTAAATTTCAGCCCGTTTGGTACAGTAGAGCCTGAAAAAATGGCTTTTAAAGTTCGAATCCAAGTCTGAAAACAGTGCACGTAGGAATGATGAATTTAATAAAACTACGTCTTTTGAAGATTTTAAGAATGATTTTGTTTTGGACCATGATTCTTTTGACGATTCCTAAATTTCAGCCCGTTTGGTACAATAGAGCCTGAAAAAATGACATTTATTGTTCGAACCCAAGTCTAAAAACAGTGCATGTAGGAATGATGATTTTTCAAAAAATAACCCTTTTTGCAGATTTTAAGACTGATTTCGTTTTTGACCATGAATCTTATGACGATTACTAAATTTCAGCCCGTTTGGTACAATAGAGCCTGAAAACATGGCGTTTATATTTCGAACCCAAGTCTGGAAACAATGCCCGTAGGAATGATGATTTTTCTTAAAATAACCCTTTTTGCAGATTTCAAAACTGATTTCGTTTTGGACCATGATTCTTTTGACGATTCCTAAATTTCAGCCCGTTTGGTACAATAGAGCCTGAAAAAATTGCGTTTATAGTTCGAACCCAAGTCTGAAAACAGTGCCCGTACAAATGATGATTTTTTCAAAAAATAACACTTTTTGTAGATTTTAGGACTGATTTCGTTTTGGACCATGATTCTTATGACGATTCCTTAATTTCAGACCGTTTGGTACAATAGAGCCTGAAAAAATGACATTTATTGTTCGAACCCAAGTCTAAAAACAGTGCATTTAGGAATGATGATTTTTCAAAAAATAACCCTTTTTGCAGATTTTAAGACTGATTTCGTTTTTGACCATGAATCTTATGACGATTACTAAATTTCAGCCCGTTTGGTACAATAGAGCCTGAAAACATGGCGTTTATATTTCGAACCCAAGTCTGAAAACAATGCCCGTAGGAATAATGATTTTTCTTAAAATAACCCTTTTTGCAGATTTCAAAACTGATTTCGTTTTGGACCATGATTCTTTTGACGATTCCTAAATTTCAGCCTTTTTTATACAATGGAGCCTGAAAAAATTGCGTTTATAGTTCGAACCCAAGTCTGAAAACAATGCCCGTAGGAATGTTGATTTTTCAAAAAATAACCCTTTTTGCAGATTTTAAGACTGATTTCGTTTTTGACCATGATTCTTATGACGATTCCTCAATTTCAGCCCATTTGGTACAGTAGAGCCTGAAAAAATGGCTTTTAAAGTTCGAACCCAAATCTGAAAACAGTGCACGTAGGAATGATGAATTTAATAAAACTACGTCTTTTGACGATTTTAAGAATGATTTTGTTTTGGACCATGATTCTTTTGACGATTCCTAAATTTCAGCCCGTTTGGTACAATAGAGCCTGAAAAAATGACATTTATTGTTCGAACCCAAGTCTAAAAACAGTGCATTTAGGAATGATGATTTTTCAAAAAATAACCCTTTTTGCAGATTTTAAGACTGATTTCGTTTTTGACCATGAATCTTATGACGATTACTAAATTTCAGCCCGTTCGGTACAATAGAGCCTGAAAACATGGCGTTTATATTTCGAACCCAAGTCTGAAAACAATGCCCGTAGGAATAATGATTTATCTTAAAATAACCCTTTTTGCAGATTTCAAAACTGATTTCGTTTTGGACCATGATTCTTTTGACGATTCCTAAATTTCAGCCTTTTTGATACAATGGAGCCTGAAAAAATTGCGTTTATAGTTCGAACCCAAGTCTGAAAACAATGCCCGTAGGAATGTTGATTTTTCAAAAAATAACCCTTTTTGCAGATTTTAAGACTGATTTCGTTTTTGACCATGAATCTTATGACGATTACTAAATTTCAGCCCGTTTGGTACAATAGAGCCTGAAAACATGGCGTTTATATTTCGAACCCAAGTCTGAAAACAATGCCCGTAAGAATGATGATTTTTCTTAAATTAACCCTTTTTGCAGATTTCAAAACTGATTTCGTTTTGGACCATGATTCTTTTGACGATTCCTAAATTTCAGCCCGTTTGGTACAATAGAGCCTGAAAAAATTGCGTTTATAGTTCGAACCCAAGTCTGAAAACAGTGCCCGTACAAATGATGATTTTTTCAAAAAATAACACTTTTTGCAGATTTTAGGACTGATTTCGTTTTGGAGCATGATTCTTATGACGATTCCTTAATTTCAGACCGTTTGGTAAAATAGAGCCTGAAACAATGGTTCCTTTTTCGAACCCAAGTCTGAAAACAATGCCCGTAAGAATGACGAATTTTCTAAAAATACAACTTTTTGAAGATTTCACGACTGATTTCGTTTTGGACCATGTTCTTATGAGGATTTCTAAATTTCAACACGTTTGGTACAATATAGCCAAAGAAAATGGCATTTAAAGATCGAACCCAAGTCTGAAAACAATTCCCGTATGAATGATGAATTTTCTAAAAATTGTACGTTTGAAGATTTTAAGACTGATTTCGTTTTGGACCATGATTCTTATGACGATTCCTAAATTTCAGCCGGTTTGGTACAACAGAGCTTGAAAAAATTGCGTTTAAAGTTCGAACCCAAGTCTGAAAACAGTGCACGTAGGAATGATGAATTTAATTAAACTACTTCTTTTGAAGATTTTATGAATGATTTTGTTTTTGACCATGATTCTTATGACGATTCCTAAATTTCAGCCCGTTTGGTACAATAGTGCTTGAAAATATGGCGTTCACAGTTCGAACCCAAGTCTGAAAACAGTGCACGTAGGAATGATGAATTTTATAAAACTACTTCTTTTGAAGATTTTAAGACTGATTTCGTTTTTGACAATGATTCTTGTGAGGATTCCTATAATTCAGCCCGTTTGTTACGATAGAGCCTGAAAAAGTTATTTATTGTTTTTGTGTTTAATTCGTAGAACTCCATTTAATTTTTTTATAAATTTAATTTAGATTAAATTTGATAATATTATTATTAAGTTCTGCAAGTGTTTTAGTTTTTTATTATTGTGACAGCTGTTTCGGCTTACAAGGCCATTTTCAAACTGTTTGACAGTTTGAAAATGGCCTTGTAAGCCGAAACAGCTGTCACAATAATAAAAAACTAAAACACTTGCAGAACTTAATAATAATATTATCAAATTTAATCTAAATTAAATTTATAAAAAAAAAAAAAAAAAAAAAAAAAAAAAAAAAAAAAAAAAAAAAAAAAAAAAAACCTGAAAAAGTTGCTTCCATATTTCGAACCCAAGTCTGGAAATAACGCACATAAGTAAAATGAATTTTCTAAAATTACAACTTTTGAAGATTTTAAGACTGATATCGTTTTGGACCATAATTCTTATGACGATTCTTCAATTTCAAACCGTTTGGTAAAATAGAGCCTGCAAAAATGGCTTTTAAAGTTCGAACCCAAGTCTGAAAACAGTGCACGTAGGAATGATGATTTTTCTAAAAATAACACTTTTTGCAGATTTTAAGACTGATTTTGTTTTGGACCATGATTCTTTTGACGATTCCAAAATTTCAGCCCGTTTGGTACAATAGATCCTGAAAAAATTGCGTTTATAGTTCGAACCCAAGTCTGAAAACAGTGCACGTAGTTATGATGATTTTTCTAAAAATATTTTTTTTTTCAGATTTTAAGACTGATTGTGTTTTTGACCATGATTCTTTGACGATTCCTAAATTTCAGCCCGTTTGGTACAATAGAGCCTGAAAAAATGGCGTTTATAGATCGAACCCAAGTCTGAAAACAATGCCCGTAGGAATGGTGATTTTTCTAAAAATAACCCTTTTTGCAGATTTCAAAACTGATTTCGTTTTGGACCATGATTTTTTTGATGATTCCTAAATTTCAGCTCGTTTGGTACAATAGAGCCTGAAAAAATTGCGTTTATAGTTCGAACCCAAGTCTGAAAACAGTGCACGTAGTTATGATGATTTTTCTAAAAATAATTTTTTTTACAGAATTAAAGATTGATTTTGTTTTTGAGCATGATTCTTATGACGATTCCTAAATTTCAGACCGTTTGGTAAAATAGAGCCTGAAAAAATCGTTCAATAGTTCGAACCCAAGTCTGAAAACAATGCCCGTACCAATGTTCTAAAAATACAACTTTTTGAAGATTTCAAGACTGATTTCGTTTTGGACCATGTTCTTATGAGGATTCCTAAATTTCAGCACGTTTGGTACAATATAGCCAGAGAAAATGGCGTTAAAAGTATGAACCCAAATTTTAAAACTGATATCCTTTTGGACCATGATTCTTATGACGATTCTCAAATTTCAGCCGTTTTGGTACAATGAAGCCGGAAAAAATTGCGTTTTAAAATCGAACCCAAGTCTGAAAACAATGCCCGTAGGAATGATGATTTTTCTAAAAATAACACTTTTTGCAGATTTTAAGACTGATTTTGTTTTGGACCATGATTCTTTTGAGGATTTCTAAAATTCAACCCGTTTGGTACAATAGAGCCTGGAAAAATGGATTTTCAAGTTCGAACCCAAGTCTGAAAACAGTGCACGTAGGAATGATGAATTTTATAAAACTACTTCTTTTGAAGATTTAAACTTCTTTTGACTGATTTCATTTTGGACCATGATTCTTATGACGTTTCCTAAATTTCAGCCGGTTTGGTACAATGGAGCCTAAAAAAATGGCGTTTTAAGTTCGAAACCACGTCTGAAAACAATCCCCGTAGGAATGATGATTTTTCAAAAAATAACACTTTTTGCTGATTTTAAGACTGATTTCGTTTTAGACCTTGATTCGTATGACGATTTCTAATTTTCGGACCGTTTGAAAAAATAGAGTCGGAAATATTGGTTTCCATATTTCGAACCTAAGTCTGAAAATAGCGCACATAAGGATGTTGAATTTTCTAAAAGTACAATTTTGAAGATATCAAGACGGATTTCGTTTTGGACCATGATTCTTATGACGATTCTTAAATTTCAGCCCGTTTGGTACAATAGAGCCTGAAAAAATGGCGTTTATAGTTCGAACCCAAGTCTGAAAACAATGCCCGTAGGAATGGTGATTTTTCTAAAAATAACCCTTTTTGCAGATTTCAAAACTGATTTCGTTTTGGACCATGATTCTTTTGATGATTCCTAAATTTCAGCTCGTCTGGTACAATAGAGCCTGAAATAATTGCGTTTATAGTTCGAACCCAAGTCTGAAAACAGTGCACGTAGTTATGATGATTAATCTAAAAATATTTTTTTTTTCAGATTTTAAGACTGATTTTGTTTTGACCATGATTCTTTGACGATTCCTAAATTTCAGCCCGTTTGGTACAATAGAGCCTGAAAAATAGGTCTTTATAGTTCGATCCCAAGTCTGAAAACAATGGCCGTAGGAATGATGATTTTTCAAAAAATAACCCCTTTTGCAGATTTTAAGACTGATTTCGTTTTTGACCATGAATCTTATGACGATTACTAAATTTCAGCCCGTTTGGTACAATAGAGCCTGAAAACATGGCGGTTATATTTCGAACCCAAGTCTGAAAACAACGCCCGTAGGAATGATGATTTTTCTTAAATTAACCCTTTTTGCAGATTTCAAAACTGATTTCGATTTCGACCATGATTCTTTTGACGATTCCTAAATTTCAGCCCGTTTGGTACAATAGAGCCTGAAAACATGGCGTTTATATTTCGAACCCAAGTCTGAAAACAGTGCACGTAGGAATGATGAATTTTCTGAAAATAACACTTTTTGCAGATTTTAAGACTGATTTCGTTTTTGACCATGATTCTGATGACGATTCCTAAATGTAAGACCGTTTGGTAAAATAGAGCCTGAAAAAATGGTACAATAGTTCGAACCCAAGTCTGAAAACAATGCCCGTACGAATGAAGAATTTTCTAAAAATAACACTTTTTGAAGATTTCAAGACTGATTTCGTTTTGGACCATGTTCTTATGAGGATTCCTTAATTTCAGCCCGTTTGGTACAATATAGCCAAAGAAAATGGCGTTTAAAGTATGAACCCAAGTCTGAAAACCATGCCCGTACGAATGATGATTTTTTCAAAAAATTACACTTTTTGCAGATTTCAAAACTGATTTCGTTTTGGACCATGATTCTTTTGACGTTTCCTAAATTTCAGCCCGTTTGGTACAATAGAGCCTGAAAAAATTGCGTTTATAGTTCGAACCCAAGTCTGAAAACAGTGCCCGTACAAATGATGATTTTTTCAAAAAATAACACTTTTTGCAGATTTTAGGACTGATTTCGTTTTGGACCATGATTCTTATGACGATTCCTTAATTTCAGACCGTTTGGTAAAATAGAGCCTGAAACAATGGTTCCATAATTCGAACCCAAGTCTGAAAACAATGCCCGTAAGAATGACGAATTTTCTAAAAATACAACTTTTTGAAGATTTTACGACTGATTTCGTTTTGGACCATGTTCTTATGAGGATTCCTTAATTTCAACACGTTTGGTACAATATAGCCAAAGAAAATGGCCAAAGTTCGAACCCAAGTCTGAAAATAATTCCCGTATGAATGATGAATTTTCTAAAAATTGTACGTTTGAAGATTTTAAGACTGATTTCGTTTTGGACCATGATTCTTATGACGATTCCTAAATTTCAGGCGGTTTGGTACAATAGAGCTTGAAAAAATTGCGTTTAAAGTTCGAACCCAAGTCTGAAAACAGTGCACGTAGGAATGATGAATTTTCAAAAAATAACACTTTTTGCAGATTTTAGGACTGATTTCGTTTTGGACCATGATTCTTATGACAATTCCCAAATTTCAGCCCGTTTGGTACAATATAGCCAAAGAAAATGGCGTTTATATAGATCGAACCCAAGTCTTAAAACAATGCCCGTAGGAATGATGAATTTTCAAAAAATAACTCTTTTTGCAGATTTTAAGACTGATTTCGTTTTTGACCATGATTCTTATGATTTTTCCTATATTTCAGCCCGTTTGGTACAATAGAGCCAGAAAAAATAGCCTTTAAAGTTCGAACCCAAGTCTGAAAACAATGCCCGTGAGATTTATGATTTTTCTAAAAATAACACTTTTTGCTGATTTTAAGACTGATTTCATTTTGGACCTTGATTCGTATGACGATTCCTAAATTTCGGACCGTTTGAAAAAATATAGTCGGAAATATTGGCTTCCATATTTCGAACTTATTCTGAAAATAGCGCACATAAGGATGATGAATTTTCTAAAAATACAATTTTGAAGATTTCAAGACTGATTTCGTTTTGGACCATGATTTTATGACGATTCTTAAATTTCAGCCCGTTTGGTACAATAGAGCCAGAAAAAATAGCCTTTAAAGTTCGAACCCAAGTCTGAAAACAATGCCCGTAGGAATGATGATTTTTCAAAAAATAACCCTTTTGGCAGATTTTAAGACTGATTTCGTTTTTGACCATGATTCTTATGACGATTCCTAAATTTCAGCCCGTTTGGTACAGTAGAGCCTGAAAAAATGGCTTTTAAAGTTCGAATCCAAGTCTGAAAACAGTGCACGTAGGAATGATGAATTTAATAAAACTACGTCTTTTGAAGATTTTAAGAATGATTTTGTTTTGGACCATGATTCTTTTGACGATTCCTAAATTTCAGCCCGTTTGGTACAATAGAGCCTGAAAAAATGACATTTATTGTTCGAACCCAAGTCTAAAAACAGTGCATGTATGAATGATGATTTTTCAAAAAATAACCCTTTTTGCAGATTTTAAGACTGATTTCGTTTTTGACCATGAATCTTATGACGATTACTAAATTTCAGCCCGTTTGGTACAATAGAGCCTGAAAACATGGCGTTTATATTTCGAACCCAAGTCTGAAAACAATGCCCGTAGGAATGATGATTTTTCTTTAAATAACCCTTTTTGCAGATTTCAAAACTGATTTCGTTTTGGACCATGATTCTTTTGACGATTCCTAAATTTCAGCCCGTTTGGTACAATAGAGCCTGAAAAAATTGCGTTTATAGTTCGAACCCAAGTCTGAAAACAGTGCCCGTACAAATGATGATTTTTTCAAAAAATAACACTTTTTGTAGATTTTAGGACTGATTTCGTTTTGGACCATGATTCTTATGACGATTCCTTAATTTCAGACCGTTTGGTAAAATAGAGGTGAAAAAATGGTTCCATAGTTCGAACCCAAGTCTGAAAACAATGCCCGTGCCAATGACGAATTTTCTAAAAATACAACTTTTTGAAGATTTCACGACTGATTTCGTTTTGGACCATGTTCTTATGAGGATTCCATAATTTCATCACGTTTGGTACAATAAAGCCATAGAAAATAAATTATTTATTATAAATAAATTCAAAACTAACCCCAACATTCATATAATAATACACAACAAAAAATGTAACAAAGATGTTTGTAATAAATCATGTACCATACTAAACCAAACAACTGAAATAAAATACCTCGGTGTAATTGTAGACCAACATATGAAATGGAACAGACACATATGTGAACTTGTTAAACGCATTAGAAAATGTATCTATATATTCATTAGATTAAGAAATGTTCTCAAGCTAAACAACCTGAAAAAAGTCTATTACGCACTAGTCCAATCATTACTTCAGTATGGAATCATTGGGTGGGGAGGTGCATATGAAAAATTTTTAAGCTCTGTTAAAGTGGTACAAAAACTAATTATCAAAGTAATTTTGAAAAAAAAAACCAACTTTCTCTTCAGCATCATTGTTCAAAATTTTCGAAGTACCAAAAATTGAAGACCTCTATAAAAAAGATGCAATATTACAAATATATAAAGAAACTGTAGTAAAAAAAAATAAATTTAACTCATCCTTAAGGCATAATTTTAACATCCAAATTCCTCGATTTTCAACACAACAAATGCACAATAACTACATTTACAAAGGCATAAGATATTTTAATAGTCTTCCCGAAGAAGTGAAAAAAATACCAGATTTTATTTTATTCAAAAAGAAGGTCAAATTTATCTTTAAAAAAAATTAATATCACCTATCAAATGTTATAACTTCAATTCATGTTACAACCAAAATTAACGTCACAATCCTCTTTTTAGTTTATATTTATTGTACTGTAATTATGTTAATTACTGATATAAACATGAAAAAATTGTCAAATAACTCCTACGCCAAGCTCAAGAGCTAGCACTCTTCATTGGAGTAGAAATTCAATTACATATGTTTTACACTATTACCTATTATTACCTAACTTTATGTACAATGTAACAATGTTATAAGTTAAACAATATAAAAAAAAAAACATAAAATAAAAATGGCATTTAAAGTTCGAACCCAACTCTTAAAACAATGGCCGTACAAATGATGATTTTTTCAAAAAATAACACTTTTTGCAGATTTTAGGACTGATTTCATTTTGGACCATGATTCCAATGACGATTCCTAAATTTCATCCCGTTTGGTACAATAGAACTAGAAAAAATGGCGTTTAAAGTTCGAACCCAAGTCTGAAAATAATTCCCGTATGAATGATGAATTTTCTAAAAATTGTACGTTTGAAGATTTTAAGACTGATTTCGTTTTGGACCAGGATTCTTATGACGATTCCTAAATTTCAGCCGGTTTGGTAAAATGGAGCCTGAAAAAACGGCGTTTAAAGTTCGAACCCAAGACTGAAAACAATGCCCGTAGGAATGATGACTTTTCTAAAAATAACCCTTTTTTTAGATTTTAAGGCTGATCTCGTTTTTGACCATGATTCTTATGACAATTCCCGAATTTCAGCCCGTTTGGTACAATAGAGCCAGAAAAAATAGCCTTTAAAGTTCGAACCCAAGTCTGAAAACAATGCCCGTAGGAATGATGATTTTTCAAAAAATAACCCTTTTGGCAGATTTTAAGAATGATTTCGTTTTTGACCATGATTCTTATGACGATTCCTAAATTTCAGCCCGTTTGGTACAGTAGAGCCTGAAAAAATGGCTTTTAAAGTTCGAATCCAAGTCTGAAAACAGTGCACGTAGGAATGATGAATTTAATAAAACTACGTCTTTTGAAGATTTTAAGAATGATTTTGTTTTGGACCATGATTCTTTTGACGATTCCTAAATTTCAGCCCGTTTGGTACAATAGAGCCTGAAAAAATGACATTTATTGTTCGAACCCAAGTCTGAAAACAATGCCCGTAGGAATGATGATTTTTCAAAAAATAACCCTTTTTGCAGATTTCAAAACTGATTTCGTTTTGGACCATGATTCTTTTGACGATTCCAAAATTTCAGCCCGTTTGGTACAATAGAGCCTGAAAAAATTGCGTTTATAGTTCGAACCCAAGTCTGAAAACAGTGCCCGTACAAATGATGATTTTTTCAAAAAATAACACTTTTTGTAGATTTTAGGACTGATTTCGTTTTGGACCATGATTCTTATGACGATTCCTTAATTTCAGACCGTTTGGTACAATAGAGCCTGAAAAAATGACATTTATTGTTCGAACCCAAGTCTAAAAACAGTGCATTTAGGAATGATGATTTTTCAAAAAATAACCCTTTTTGCAGATTTTAAGACTGATTTCGTTTTTGACCATGAATCTTATGACGATTACTAAATTTCAGCCCGTTTGGTACAATAGAGCCTGAAAACATGGCGTTTATATTTCGAACCCAAGTCTGAAAACAATGCCAGTAGGAATAATGATTTTTCTTAAAATAACCCTTTTTGCAGATTTCAAAACTGATTTCGTTTTGGACCATGTTCTTATGAGGATTCCTAAATTTCAGCACGTTTGGTACAATATAGCCAGAGAAAATGGCGTTAAAAGTATGAACCCAAATTTTAAAACTGATATCCTTTTGGACCATGATTCTTATGACGATTCTCAAATTTCAGCCGTTTTGGTACAATGAAGCCGGAAAAAATTGCGTTTTAAAATCGAACCCAAGTCTGAAAACAATGCCCGTAGGAATGATGATTTTTCTAAAAATAACACTTTTTGCAGATTTTAAGACTGATTTTGTTTTGGACCATGATTCTTTTGAGGATTTCTAAAATTCAACCCGTTTGGTACAATAGAGCCTGGAAAAATGGATTTTCAAGTTCGAACCCAAGTCTGAAAACAGTGCACGTAGGAATGATGAATTTTATAAAACTACTTCTTTTGAAGATTTAAACTTCTTTTGACTGATTTCATTTTGGACCATGATTCTTATGACGTTTCCTAAATTTCAGCCGGTTTGGTACAATGGAGCCTAAAAAAATGGCGTTTTAAGTTCGAAACCACGTCTGAAAACAATCCCCGTAGGAATGATGATTTTTCAAAAAATAACACTTTTTGCTGATTTTAAGACTGATTTCGTTTTAGACCTTGATTCGTATGACGATTTCTAATTTTCGGACCGTTTGAAAAAATAGAGTCGGAAATATTGGTTTCCATATTTCGAACTTCAAGTCTGAAAATAGCGCACATAAGGATGTTGAATTTTCTAAAAGTACAATTTTGAAGATATCAAGACGGATTTCGTTTTGGACCATGATTCTTATGACGATTCTTAAATTTCAGCCCGTTTGGTACAATAGAGCCTGAAAAAATGGCGTTTATAGTTCGAACCCAAGTCTGAAAACAATGCCCGTAGGAATGGTGATTTTTCTAAAAATAACCCTTTTTGCAGATTTCAAAACTGATTTCGTTTTGGACCATGATTCTTTTGATGATTCCTAAATTTCAGCTCGTCTGGTACAATAGAGCCTGAAATAATTGCGTTTATAGTTCGAACCCAAGTCTGAAAACAGTGCACGTAGTTATGATGATTTTTCTAAAAATATTTTTTTTTTCAGATTTTAAGACTGATTTTGTTTTGACCATGATTCTTTGACGATTCCTAAATTTCAGCCCGTTTGGTACAATAGAGCCTGAAAAATAGGTCTTTATAGTTCGATCCCAAGTCTGAAAACAATGGCCGTAGGAATGATGATTTTTCAAAAAATAACCCCTTTTGCAGATTTTAAGACTGATTTCGTTTTTGACCATGAATCTTATGACGATTACTAAATTTCAGCCCGTTTGGTACAATAGAGCCTGAAAACATGGCGGTTATATTTCGAACCCAAGTCTGAAAACAACGCCCGTAGGAATGATGATTTTTCTTAAATTAACCCTTTTTGCAGATTTCAAAACTGATTTCGTTTTCGACCATGATTCTTTTGACGATTCCTAAATTTCAGCCCGTTTGGTACAATAGAGCCTGAAAACATGGCGTTTATATTTCGAACCCAAGTCTGAAAACAGTGCACGTAGGAATGATGAATTTTCTAAAAATAACACTTTTTGCAGATTTTAAGACTGATTTCGTTTTTGACCATGATTCTGATGACGATTCCTAAATGTAAGACCGTTTGGTAAAATAGAGCCTGAAAAAATGGTACAATAGTTCGAACCCAAGTCTGAAAACAATGCCCGTACGAATGAAGAATTTTCTAAAAATAACACTTTTTGAAGATTTCAAGACTGATTTCGTTTTGGACCATGTTCTTATGAGGATTCCTTAATTTCAGCCCGTTTGGTACAATATAGCCAAAGAAAATGGCGTTTAAAGTATGAACCCAAGTCTGAAAACCATGCCCGTACGAATGATGATTTTTTCAAAAAATTACACTTTTTGCAGATTTCAAAACTGATTTCGTTTTGGACCATGATTCTTTTGACGTTTCCTAAATTTCAGCCCGTTTGGTACAATAGAGCCTGAAAAAATTGCGTTTATAGTTCGAACCCAAGTCTGAAAACAGTGCCCGTACAAATGATGATTTTTTCAAAAAATAACACTTTTTGCAGATTTTAGGACTGATTTCGTTTTGGACCATGATTCTTATGACGATTCCTTAATTTCAGACCGTTTGGTAAAATAGAGCCTGAAACAATGGTTCCATAATTCGAACCCAAGTCTGAAAACAATGCCCGTAAGAATGACGAATTTTCTAAAAATACAACTTTTTGAAGATTTTACGACTGATTTCGTTTTGGACCATGTTCTTATGAGGATTCCTAAATTTCAACACGTTTGGTACAATATAGCCAAAGAAAATGGCATTTAAAGTTCGAACCCAAGTCTGAAAATAATTCCCGTATGAATGATGAATTTTCTAAAAATTGTACGTTTGAAGATTTTAAGACTGATTTCGTTTTGGACCATGATTCTTAAGACGATTCCTAAATTTCAGCCCGTTTGGTACAATATAGCCAAAGAAAATGGCGTTTATATATATCGAACCCAAGTCTTAAAACAATGCCCGTAGGAATGATGAATTTTCAAAAAATAACTCTTTTTGCAGATTTTAAGACTGATTTCGTTTTTGACCATGATTCTTATGATTTTTCCTATATTTCAGCCCGTTTGGTACAATAGAGCCAGAAAAAATAGCCTTTAAAGTTCGAACCCAAGTCTGAAAACAATGCCCGTGAGATTTATGATTTTTCTAAAAATAACACTTTTTGCTGATTTTAAGACTGATTTCATTTTGGACCTTGATTCGTATGACGATTCCTAAATTTCGGACCGTTTGAAAAAATATAGTCGGAAATATTGGCTTCCATATTTCGAACTTATTCTGAAAATAGCGCACATAAGGATGATGAATTTTCTAAAAATACAATTTTGAAGATTTCAAGACCGATTTCGTTTTGGACCATGATTTTATGACGATTCTTAAATTTCAGCCCGTTTGGTACAATATAGCCAGAAAAAATAGCCTTTAAAGTTCGAACCCAAGTCTGAAAACAATGCCCGTAGGAATGATGATTTTTCAAAAAATAACCCTTTTGGCAGATTTTAAGACTGATTTCGTTTTTGACCATGATTCTTATGACGATTCCTAAATTTCAGCCCGTTTGGTACAGTAGAGCCTGAAAAATGGCTTTTAAAGTTCGAATCCAAGTCTGAAAACAGTGCACGTAGGAATGATGAATTTAATAAAACTACGTCTTTTGAAGATTTTAAGAATGATTTTGTTTTGGACCATGATTATTTTGACGATTCCTAAATTTCAGCCCGTTTGGTACAATAGAGCCTGAAAAAATGACATTTATTGTTCGAACCCAAGTCTAAAAACAGTGCATGTAGGAATGATGATTTTTCAAAAAATAACCCTTTTTGCAGATTTTAAGACTGATTTCGTTTTTGACCATGAATCTTATGACGATTACTAAATTTCAGCCCGTTTGGTACAATAGAGCCTGAAAACATGGCGTTTATATTTCGAACCCAAGTCTGAAAACAATGCCCGTAGGAATGATGATTTTTCTTTAAATAACCCTTTTTGCAGATTTCAAAACTGATTTCGTTTTGGACCATGATTCTTTTGACGATTCCTAAATTTCAGCCCGTTTGGTACAATAGAGCCTGAAAAAATTGCGTTTATAGTTCGAACCCAAGTCTGAAAACAGTGCCCGTACAAATGATGATTTTTTCAAAAAATAACACTTTTTTTAGATTTTAGGACTGATTTCGTTTTGGACCATGATTCTTATGACGATTCCTTAATTTCAGACCGTTTGGTAAAATAGAGGTGAAAAAATGGTTCCATAGTTCGAACCCAAGTCTGAAAACAATGCCCGTAGGAATGATGATTTTTCAAAAAATAACCCTTTTGGCAGATTTTAAGACTGATTTCGTTTTTGACCATGATTCTTATGACGATTCCTCAATTTCAGCCCGTTTGGTACAGTAGAGCCTGAAAAAATGGCTTTTAAAGTTCGAACCCAAGTCTGAAAACAGTGCACGTAGGAATGATGAATTTAATAAAACTACGTCTTTTGAAGATTTTAAGAATGATTTTGTTTTGGACCATGATTCTTTTGACGATTCCTAAATTTCAGCCCGTTTGGTACAATAGAGCCTGAAAAAATGACATTTATTGTTCGAACCCAAGTCTAAAAACAGTGCATGTAGGAATGATGATTTTTCAAAAAATAACCCTTTTTGCAGATTTTAAGACTGATTTCGTTTTTGACCATGAATCTTATGACGATTACTAAATTTCAGCCCGTTTGGTACAATAGAGCCTGAAAACATGGCGTTTATATTTCGAACCCAAGTCTGAAAACAATGCCCGTAGGAATGATGATTTTTCTTAAAATAACCCTTTTTGCAGATTTCAAAACTGATTTCGTTTTGACCATGATTCTTTTGACGATTCCTAAATTTCAGCCCGTTTGGTACAATAGAGCCTGAAAAAATTGCGTTTATAGTTCGAACCCAAGTCTGAAAACAGTGCCCGTACAAATGATGATTTTTTCAAAAAATAACACTTTTTGTAGATTTTAGGACTGATTTCGTTTTGGACCATGATTCTTATGACGATTCCTTAATTTCAGACCGTTTGGTAAAATAGAGGTGAAAAAATGGTTCCATAGTTCGAACCCAAGTCTGAAAACAATGCCCGTAGGAATGATGATTTTTCAAAAAATAACCCTTTTGGCAGATTTTAAGACTGATTTCGTTTGTGACCATGATTCTTATGACGATTCCTCAATTTCAGCCCATTTGGTACAGTAGAGCCTGAAAAAATGGCTTTTAAAGTTCGAACCCAAGTCTGAAAACAGTGCACGTAGGAATGATGAATTTAATAAAACTACGTCTTTTGACGATTTTAAGAATGATTTTGTTTTGGACCATGATTCTTTTGACGATTCCTAAATTTCAGCCCGTTTGGTACAATAGAGCCTGAAAAAATGACATTTATTGTTCGAACCCAAGTCTAAAAACAGTGCATTTAGGAATGATGATTTTTCAAAAAATAACCCTTTTTGCAGATTTTAAGACTGATTTCGTTTTTGACCATGAATCTTATGACGATTACTAAATTTCAGCCCGTTTGGTACAATAGAGCCTGAAAACATGGCGTTTATATTTCGAACCCAAGTCTGAAAACAATGCCCGTAGGAATAATGATTTTTCTTAAAATAACCCTTTTTGCAGATTTCAAAACTGATTTCGTTTTGGACCATGATTCTTTTGACGATTCCTAAATTTCAGCCCGTTTGGTACAATAGAGCCTGAAAAAATTGCGTTTATAGTTCGAACCCAAGTCTGAAAACAGTGCCCGTACAAATGATGATTTTTTCAAAAAATAACACTTTTTGTAGATTTTAGGACTGATTTCGTTTTGGACCATGATTCTTATGACGATTCCTTAATTTCAGACCGTTTGGTAAAATAGAGGTGAAAAAATGGTTCCATAGTTCGAACCCAAGTCTGAAAACAATGGCCGTGCCAATGACGAATTTTCTAAAAATACAACTTTTTGAAGATTTCACGACTGATTTCGTTTTGGACCATGTTCTTATGAGGATTCCATAATTTCATCACGTTTGGTACAATAAAGCCAAAGAAAATAAATTATTTATTATAAATAAATTCAAAACTAACCCCAACATTCATATAATAATACACAACAAAAAATGTAACAAAGATGTTTGTAATAAATCATGTACCATACTAAACCAAACAACTGAAATAAAATACCTCGGTGTAATTGTAGACCAACATATGAAATGGAACAGACACATATGTGAACTTGTTAAACGCATTAGAAAATGTATCTATATATTCATTAGATTAAGAAATGTTCTCAAGCTAAACAACCTGAAAAAAGTCTATTACGCACTAGTCCAATCATTACTTCAGTATGGAATCATTGGGTGGGGAGGTGCATATGAAAAATTTTTAAGCTCTGTTAAAGTGGTACAAAAACTAATTATCAAAGTAATTTTGAAAAAAAAAACCAACTTTCTCTTCAGCATCATTGTTCAAAATTTTCGAAGTACCAAAAATTGAAGACCTCTATAAAAAAGATGCAATATTACAAATATATAAAGAAACTGTAGTAAAAAAAAATAAATTTAACTCATCCTTAAGGCATAATTTTTAACATCCAAATTCCTCGATTTTCAACACAACAAATGCACAATAACTACATTTACAAAGGCATAAGATATTTTAATAGTCTTCCCGAAGAAGTGAAAAAAATACCAGATTTTATTTTATTCAAAAAGAAGGTCAAATTTATCTTTAAAAAAAATTAATATCACCTATCAAATGTTATAACTTCAATTCATGTTACAACCAAAATTAACGTCACAATCCTCTTTTTAGTTTATATTTATTGTACTGTAATTATGTTAATTACTGATATAAACATGAAAAAATTGTCAAATAACTCCTACGCCAAGCTCAAGAGCTAGCACTCTTCATTGGAGTAGAAATTCAATTACATATGTTTTACACTATTACCTATTATTACCTAACTTTATGTACAATGTAACAATGTTATAAGTTAAACAATATAAAAAAAAAAACATAAAATAAAAATGGCATTTAAAGTTCGAACCCAACTCTTAAAACAATGGCCGTACAAATGATAATTTTTTCAAAAAATAACACTTTTTGCAGATTTTAGGACTGATTTCATTTTGGACCATGATTCCAATGACGATTCCTAAATTTCATCCCGTTTGGTACAATAGAACTAGAAAAAATGGCGTTTAAAGTTCGAACCCAAGTCTGAAAATAATTCCCGTATGAATGATGAATTTTCTAAAAATTGTACGTTTGAAGATTTTAAGACTGATTTCGTTTTGGACCAGGATTCTTATGACGATTCCTAAATGTCAGCCGGTTTGGTAAAATGGAGCCTGAAAAAACGGCGTTTAAAGTTCGAACCCAAGACTGAAAACAATGCCCGTAGGAATGATGACTTTTCTAAAAATAACCCTTTTTTTAGATTTTAAGGCTGATCTCGTTTTTGACCATGATTCTTATGACAATTCCCGAATTTCAGCCCGTTTGGTACAATAGAGCCAGAAAAAATAGCCTTTAAAGTTCGAACCCAAGTCTGAAAACAATGCCCGTAGGAATGATGATTTTTCAAAAAATAACCCTTTTGGCAGATTTTAAGAATGATTTCGTTTTTGACCATGATTCTTATGACGATTCCTAAATTTCAGCCCGTTTGGTACAGTAGAGCCTGAAAAAATGGCTTTTAAAGTTCGAATCCAAGTCTGAAAACAGTGCACGTAGGAATGATGAATTTAATAAAACTACGTCTTTTGAAGATTTTAAGAATGATTTTGTTTTGGACCATGATTCTTTTGACGATTCCTAAATTTCAGCCCGTTTGGTACAATAGAGCCTGAAAAAATGACATTTATTGTTCGAACCCAAGTCTAAAAACAGTGCATGTAGGAATGATGATTTTTCAAAAAATAACCCTTTTTGCAGATTTTAAGACTGATTTCGTTTTTGACCATGAATCTTATGACGATTACTAAATTTCAGCCCGTTTGGTACAATAGAGCCTGAAAACATGGCGTTTATATTTCGAACCCAAGTCTGAAAACAATGCCCGTAGGAATGATGATTTTTCTTAAAATAACCCTTTTTGCAGATTTCAAAACTGATTTCGTTTTGGACCATGATTCTTTTGACGATTCCAAAATTTCAGCCCGTTTGGTACAATAGAGCCTGAAAAAATTGCGTTTATAGTTCGAACCCAAGTCTGAAAACAGTGCCCGTACAAATGATGATTTTTTCAAAAAATAACACTTTTTGTAGATTTTAGGACTGATTTCGTTTTGGACCATGATTCTTATGACGATTCCTTAATTTCAGACCGTTTGGTACAATAGAGCCTGAAAAAATGACATTTATTGTTCGAACCCAAGTCTAAAAACAGTGCATTTAGGAATGATGATTTTTCAAAAAATAACCCTTTTTGCAGATTTTAAGACTGATTTCGTTTTTGACCATGAATCTTATGACGATAACTAAATTTCAGCCCGTTTGGTACAATAGAGCCTGAAAACATGGCGTTTATATTTCGAACCCAAGTCTGAAAACAATGCCCGTAGGAATAATGATTTTTCTTAAAATAACCCTTTTTGCAGATTTCAAAATTGATTTCGTTTTTGACCATGATTCTTATGATTTTTCCTATATTTCAGCCCGTTTGGTACAATAGAGCCAGAAAAAATAGCCTTTAAAGTTCGAACCCAAGTCTGAAAACAATGCCCGTGAGATTTATGATTTTTCTAAAAATAACACTTTTTGCTGATTTTAAGACTGATTTCATTTTGGACCTTGATTCGTATGACGATTCCTAAATTTCGGACCGTTTGAAAAAATATAGTCGGAAATATTGGCTTCCATATTTCGAACTTATTCTGAAAATAGCGCACATAAGGATGATGAATTTTCTAAAAATACAATTTTGAAGATTTCAAGACTGATTTCGTTTTGGACCATGATTTTATGACGATTCTTAAATTTCAGCCCGTTTGGTACAATAGAGCCAGAAAAAATAGCCTTTAAAGTTCGAACCCAAGTCTGAAAACAATGCCCGTAGGAATGATGATTTTTCAAAAAATAACCCTTTTGGCAGATTTTAAGACTGATTTCGTTTTTGACCATGATTCTTATGACGATTCCTAAATTTCAGCCCGTTTGGTACAGTTGAGCCTGAAAAATGGCTTTTAAAGTTCGAATCCAAGTCTGAAAACAGTGCACGTAGGAATGATGAATTTAATAAAACTACGTCTTTTGAAGATTTTAAGAATGATTTTGTTTTGGACCATGATTCTTTTGACGATTCCTAAATTTCAGCCCGTTTGGTACAATAGAGCCTGAAAAAATGACATTTATTGTTCGAACCCAAGTCTAAAAACAGTGCATGTAGGAATGATGATTTTTCAAAAAATAACCCTTTTTGCAGATTTTAAGACTGATTTCGTTTTTGTCCATGAATCTTATGACGATTACTAAATTTCAGCCCGTTTGGTACAATAGAGCCTGAAAACATGGCGTTTATATTTCGAACCCAAGTCTGAAAACAATGCCCGTAGGAATGATGATTTTTCTTTAAATAACCCTTTTTGCAGATTTCAAAACTGATTTCGTTTTGGACCATGATTCTTTTGACGATTCCTAAATTTCAGCCCGTTTGGTACAATAGAGCCTGAAAAAATTGCGTTTATAGTTCGAACCCAAGTCTGAAAACAGTGCCCGTACAAATGATGATTTTTTCAAAAAATAACACTTTTTTTAGATTTTAGGACTGATTTCGTTTTGGACCATGATTCTTATGACGATTCCTTAATTTCAGACCGTTTGGTAAAATAGAGGTGAAAAAATGGTTCCATAGTTCGAACCCAAGTCTGAAAACAATGCCCGTAGGAATGATGATTTTTCAAAAAATAACCCTTTTGGCAGATTTTAAGACTGATTTCGTTTTTGACCATGATTCTTATGACGATTCCTCAATTTCAGCCCGTTTGGTACAGTAGAGCCTGAAAAAATGGCTTTTAAAGTTCGAACCCAAGTCTGAAAACAGTGCACGTAGGAATGATGAATTTAATAAAACTACGTCTTTTGAAGATTTTAAGAATGATTTTGTTTTGGACCATGATTCTTTTGACGATTCCTAAATTTCAGCCCGTTTGGTACAATAGAGCCTGAAAAAATGACATTTATTGTTCGAACCCAAGTCTAAAAACAGTGCATGTAGGATTGATGATTTTTCAAAAAATAACCCTTTTTGCAGATTTTAAGACTGATTTCGTTTTTGACCATGAATCTTATGACGATTACTAAATTTCAGCCCGTTTGGTACAATAGAGCCTGAAAACATGGCGTTTATATTTCGAACCCAAGTCTGAAAACAATGCCCGTAGGAATGATGATTTTTCTTAAAATAACCCTTTTTGCAGATTTCAAAACTGATTTCGTTTTGGACCATGATTCTTTTGACGATTCCTAAATTTCAGCCCGTTTGGTACAATAGAGCCTGAAAAAATTGCGTTTATAGTTCGAACCCAAGTCTGAAAACAGTGCCCGTACAAATGATGATTTTTTCAAAAAATAACACTTTTTGTAGATTTTAGGACTGATTTCGTTTTGGACCATGATTCTTATGACGATTCCTTAATTTCAGACCGTTTGGTAAAATAGAGGTGAAAAAATGGTTCCATAGTTCGAACCCAAGTCTGAAAACAATGCCCGTAGGAAAGATGATTTTTAAAAAAATAACCCTTTTGGCAGATTTTAAGACTGATTTCGTTTTTGACCATGATTCTTATGACGATTCCTCAATTTCAGCCCATTTGGTACAGTAGAGCCTGAAAAAATGGCTTTTAAAGTTCGAACCCAAGTCTGAAAACTGTGCAAGTAGGAATGATGAATTTAATAAAACTACGTCTTTTGACGATTTTAAGAATGATTTTGTTTTGGACCATGATTCTTTTGACGATTCCTAAATTTCAGCCCGTTTGGTACAATAGAGCCTGAAAAAATGACATTTATTGTTCGAACCCAAGTCTAAAAACAGTGCATTTAGGAATGATGATTTTTCAAAAAATAACCCTTTTTGCAGATTTTAAGACTGATTTCGTTTTTGACCATGAATCTTATGACGATTACTAAATTTCAGCCCGTTTGGTACAATAGAGCCTGAAAACATGGCGTTTATATTTCGAACCCAAGTCTGAAAACAATGCCCGTAGGAATAATGATTTTTCTTAAAATAACCCTTTTTGCAGATTTCAAAACTGATTTCGTTTTGGACCATGATTCTTTTGACGATTCCTAAATTTCAGCCCGTTTGGTACAATAGAGCCTGAAAAAATTGCGTTTATAGTTCGAACCCAAGTCTGAAAACAGTGCCCGTACAAATGATGATTTTTTCAAAAAATAACACTTTTTGTAGATTTTAGGACTGATTTCGTTTTGGACCATGATTCTTATGACGATTCCTTAATTTCAGACCGTTTGGTAAAATAGAGGTGAAAAAATGGTTCCATAGTTCGAACCCAAGTCTGAAAACAATGCCCGTGCCAATGACGAATTTTCTAAAAATACAACTTTTTGAAGATTTCACGACTGATTTCGTTTTGGACCATGTTCTTATGAGGATTCCATAATTTCATCACGTTTGGTACAATAAAGCCAAAGAAAATAAATTATTTATTATAAATAAATTCAAAACTAACCCCAACATTCATATAATAATACACAACAAAAAATGTAACAAAGATGTTTGTAATAAATCATGTACCATACTAAACCAAACAACTGAAATAAAATACCTCGGTGTAATTGTAGACCAACATATGAAATGGAACAGACACATATGTGAACTTGTTAAACGCATTAGAAAATGTATCTATATATTCATTAGATTAAGAAATGTTCTCAAGCTAAACAACCTGAAAAAAGTCTATTACGCACTAGTCCAATCATTACTTCAGTATGGAATCATTGGGTGGGGAGGTGCATATGAAAAATTTTTAAGCTCTGTTAAAGTGGTACAAAAACTAATTATCAAAGTAATTTTTGAAAAAAAAAACCAACTTTCTCTTCAGCATCATTGTTCAAAATTTTCGAAGTACCAAAAATTGAAGACCTCTATAAAAAAGATGCAATATTACAAATATATAAAGAAACTGTAGTAAAAAAAAATAAATTTAACTCATCCTTAAGGCATAATTTTTAACATCCAAATTCCTCGATTTTCAACACAACAAATGCACAATAACTACATTTACAAAGGCATAAGATATTTTAATAGTCTTCCCGAAGAAGTGAAAAAAATACCAGATTTTATTTTATTCAAAAAGAAGGTCAAATTTATCTTTAAAAAAAATTAATATCACCTATCAAATGTTATAACTTCAATTCATGTTACAACCAAAATTAACGTCACAATCCTCTTTTTAGTTTATATTTATTGTACTGTAATTATGTTAAGTACTGATATAAACATGAAAAAATTGTCAAATAACTCCTACGCCAAGCTCAAGAGCTAGCACTCTTCATTGGAGTAGAAATTCAATTACATATGTTTTACACTATTACCTATTATTACCTAATTTTATGTACAATGTAACAATGTTATAAGTTAAACAATATAAAAAAAAAAAACATAACATAAAAATGGCATTTAAAGTTCGAACCCAAGTCTGAAAACAATGCCCGTAGGAATGATGATTTTTCTTAAAATAACCCTTTTTGCAGATTTCAAAACTGATTTCGTTTTGGACCATGATTCTTTTGACGATTCCTAAATTTCAGCCCGTTTGGTACAATAGAACTAGAAAAAATGGCGTTTAAAGTTCGAACCCAAGTCTGAAAATAATTCCCGTATGAATGATGAATTTTCTAAAAATTGTACGTTTGAAGATTTTAAGACTGATTTCGTTTTGGACCAGGATTCTTATGACGATTCCTAAATTTCAGCCGGTTTGGTAAAATGGAGCCTGAAAAAACGGCGTTTAAAGTTCGAACCCAAGACTGAAAACAATGCCCGTAGGAGTGATGATTTTTCTAAAAATAACCCTTTTTTTAGATTTTAAGGCTGATCTCGGTTTTGACCATGATTCTTATGACAATTCCCGAATTTCAGCCCGTTTGGTACAATAGAGCCAGAAAAAATAGCCTTTAAAGTTCGAACCCAAGTCTGAAAACAATGCCCGTAGGAATGATGATTTTTCAAAAAATAACCCTTTTTGCAGATTTTAAGACTGATTTCGTTTTTGACCATGAATCTTATGACGATTACTAAATTTCAGCCCGTTTGGTACAATAGAGCCTGAAAACATGGCGTTTATATTTCGAACCCAAGTCTGAAAACAATGCCCGTAAGAATGATGATTTTTCTTAAATAACCCTTTTTGCAGATTTCAAAACTGATTTCGTTTTGGACCATGATTCTTTTGACGATTCCTAAATTTCAGCCCGTTTGGTACAATAGAGCCTGAAAAAATTTCGTTTATAGTTCGAACCCAAGTCTGAAAACAGTGCCCGTACAAATGATGATTTTTTAAAAAAATAACACTTTTTGTAGATTTTAGGACTGATTTCGTTTTGGACCATGATTCTTATGACGATTCCTTAATTTCAGACCGTTTGGTACAATAGAGCCTGAAAAAATGACATTTATTGTTCGAACCCAAGTCTAAAAACAGTGCATTTAGGAATGATGATTTTTCAAAAAATAACCCTTTTTGCAGATTTTAAGACTGATTTCGTTTTTGACCATGAATCTTATGACGATAACTAAATTTCAGCCCGTTTGGTACAATAGAGCCTGAAAACATGGCGTTTATATTTCGAACCCAAGTCTGAAAACAATGCCCGTAGGAATAATGATTTTTCTTAAAATAACCCTTTTTGCAGATTTCAAAATTGATTTCGTTTTGGACCATGATTCTTTTGACGATTCCTAAATTTCAGCCTTTTTGATACAATGGAGCCTGAAAAAATTGCGTTTATAGTTCGAACCCAAGTCTGAAAACAATGCCCGTAGGAATGTTGATTTTTCAAAAAATAACCCTTTTTGCAGATTTTAAGACTGATTTCGTTTTTGACCATGATTCTTATGACGATTCCTCAATTTCAGCCCATTTGGTACAGTAGAGCCTGAAAAAATGGCTTTTAAAGTTCGAACCCAAGTCTGAAAACAGTGCACGTAGGAATGATGAATTTAATAAAACTACGTCTTTTGACGATTTTAAGAATGATTTTGTTTTGGACCATGATTCTTTTGACGATTCCTAAATTTCAGCCCGTTTGGTACAATAGAGCCTGAAAAAATGACATTTATTGTTCGAACCCAAGTCTAAAAACAGTGCATTTAGGAATGATGATTTTTCAAAAAATAACCCTTTTTGCAGATTTTAAGACTGATTTCGTTTTTGACCATGAATCTTATGACGATTACTAAATTTCAGCCCGTTTGGTACAATAGAGCCTGAAAACATGGCGTTTATATTTCGAACCCAAGTCTGAAAACAATGCCCGTAGGAATAATGATTTTTCTTAAAATAACCCTTTTTGCAGATTTCAAAACTGATTTCGTTTTGGACCATGATTCTTTTGACGATTCCTAAATTTCAGCCTTTTTGATACAATGGAGCCTGAAAAAATTGCGTTTATAGTTCGAACCCAAGTCTGAAAACAATGCCCGTAGGAATGTTGATTTTTCAAAAAATAACCCTTTTTGCAGATTTTAAGACTGATTTCGTTTTTGACCATGAATCTTATGACGATTACTAAATTTCAGCCCGTTTGGTACAATAGAGCCTGAAAACATGGCGTTTATATTTCGAACCCAAGTCTGAAAACAATGCCCGTAAGAATGATGATTTTTCTTAAATTAACCCTTTTTGCAGATTTCAAAACTGATTTCGTTTTGGACCATGATTCTTTTGACGATTCCAAAATTTCAGCCCGTTTGGTACAATAGAGCCTGAAAAAATTGCGTTTATAGTTCGAACCCAAGTCTGAAAACAGTGCCCGTACAAATGATGATTTTTTCAAAAAATAACACTTTTTGCAGATTTTAGGACTGATTTCATTTTGGACCATGATTCTTATGACGATTCCTTAATTTCAGACCGTTTGGTAAAATAGAGCCTGAAACAATGGTTCCTTTTTCGAACCCAAGTCTGAAAACAATGCCCGTAAGAATGACGAATTTTCTAAAAATACAACTTTTTGAAGATTTCACGACTGATTTCGTTTTGGACCATGTTCTTATGAGGATTTCTAAATTTCAACACGTTTGGTACAATATAGCCAAAGAAAATGGCATTTAAAGATCGAACCCAAGTCTGAAAACAATTCCCGTATGAATGATGAATTTTCTAAAAATTGTACGTTTGAAGATTTTAAGACTGATTTCGTTTTGGACCATGATTCTTATGACGATTCCTAAATTTCAGCCGGTTTGGTACAATAGAGCTTGAAAAAATTGCGTTTAAAGTTCGAACCCAAGTCTGAAAACAGTGCACGTAGGAATGATGAATTTTCTAAAAATAACACTTTTTGCAGATTTTAAGACTGATTTCGTTATTGACCATGATTCTTTTGACGATTCCTGAATGTCAGCGCCTTTGGTACAATAGTGCTTGAAAATATGGCGTTCACAGTTCGAACCCAAGTCTGAAAACAGTGCACGTAGGAATGATGAATTTTATAAAACTACTTCTTTTGAAGATTTTAAGACTGATTTCGTTTTTGACAATGATTCTTGTGAGGATTCCTATAATTCAGCCCGTTTGTTACGATAGAGCCTGAAAAAGTTGCTTCCATATTTCGAACCCAAGTCTGGAAATAACGCACATAAGGAAAATGAATTTTCTAAAATTACAACTTTTGAAGATTTTAAGACTGATATCGTTTTGGACCATAATTCTTATGACGATTCTTCAATTTCAAACCGTTTGGTAAAATAGAGCCTGCAAAAATGGCTTTTAAAGTTCGAACCCAAGTCTGAAAACAGTGCACGTAGGAATGATGATTTTTCTAAAAATAACACTTTTTGCAGATTTTAAGACTGATTTTGTTTTGGACCATGATTCTTTTGACGATTCCTAAATTTCAGCCCGTTTGGTACAATAGATCCTGAAAAAATTGCGTTTATAGTTCGAACCCAAGTCTGAAAACAGTGCACGTAGTTATGATGATTTTTCTAAAAATATTTTTTTTTTCAGATTTTAAGACTGATTGTGTTTTTGACCATGATTCTTTGACGATTCCTAAATTTCAGCCCGTTTGGTACAATAGAGCCTGAAAAAATGGCGTTTATTGATCGAACCCAAGTCTGAAAACAATGCCCGTAGGAATGGTGATTTTTCTAAAAATAACCCTTTTTGCAGATTTCAAAACTGATTTCGTTTTGGACCATGATTTATTTGATGATTCCTAAATTTCAGCTCGTTTGGTACAATAGAGCCTGAAAAAATTGCGTTTATAGTTCGAACCCAAGTCTGAAAACAGTGCACGTAGTTATGATGATTTTTCTAAAAATAATTTTTTTTACAGAATTAAAGATTGATTTTGTTTTTGAGCATGATTCTTATGACGATTCCTAAATTTCAGACCGTTTGGTAAAATAGAGCCTGAAAAAATCGTTCAATAGTTCGAACCCAAGTCTGAAAACAATGCCCGTATCAATGTTCTAAAAATACAACTTTGTGAAGATTTCAAGACTGATTTCGTTTTGTACCATGTTCTTATGAGGATTCCTAAATTTCAGCACGTTTGGTACAATATAGCCAAAAAAAATGGCGTTAAAAGTATGAACCCAAATTTTAAAACTGATATCCTTTTGGACCATGATTCTTATGACGATTCTCAAATTTCAGCCGTTTTGGTACAATGAAGCCGGAAAAAATTGCGTTTTAAAATCGAACCCAAGTCTTAAAACAATGCCCGTAGGAATGATGATTTTTCTAAAAATAACACTTTTTGCAGATTTTAAGACTGATTTTGTTTTGGACCATGATTCTTTTGAGGATTTCTAAAATTCAACCCGTTTGGTACAATAGAGCCTGGAAAAATGGATTTTCAAGTTCGAACCCAAGTCTGAAAACAGTGCACGTAGGAATGATGAATTTTATAAAACTACTTCTTTTGAAGATTTAAACTTCTTTTGACTGATTTCATTTTGGACCATGATTCTTATGACGTTTCCTAAATTTCAGCCGGTTGGGTACAATGGAGCCTAAAAAAATGGCGTTTTAAGTTCGAAACCACGTCTGAAAACAATCCCCGTAGGAATGATGATTTTTCAAAAAATAACACTTTTTGCTGATTTTAAGACTGATTTCGTTTTAGACCTTGATTCGTATGACGATTTCTAATTTTCGGACCGTTTGAAAAAATAGAGTCGGAAATATTGGTTTCCATATTTCGAACCTAAGTCTGAAAATAGCGCACATAAGGATGTTGAATTTTCTAAAAGTACAATTTTGAAGATATCAAGACGGATTTCGTTTTGGACCATGATTCTTATGACGATTCTTAAATTTCAGCCCGTTTGGTACAATAGAGCCTGAAAAAATGGCGTTTATAGTTCGAACCCAAGTCTGAAAACAATGCCCGTAGGAATGGTGATTTTTCTAAAAATAACCCTTTTTGCAGATTTCAAAACTGATTTCGTTTTGGACCATGATTCTTTTGATGATTCCTAAATTTCAGCTCGTCTGGTACAATAGAGCCTGAAATAATTGCGTTTATAGTTCGAACCCAAGTCTGAAAACAGTGCACGTAGTTATGATGATTTTTCTAAAAATATTTTTTTTTTCAGATTTTAAGACTGATTTTGTTTTGACCATGATTCTTTGACGATTCCTAAATTTCAGCCCGTTTGGTACAATAGAGCCTGAAAAATAGGTCTTTATAGTTCGATCCCAAGTCTGAAAACAATGGCCGTAGGAATGATGATTTTTCAAAAAATAACCCCTTTTGCAGATTTTAAGACTGATTTCGTTTTTGACCATGAATCTTATGACGATTACTAAATTTCAGCCCGTTTGGTACAATAGAGCCTGAAAACATGGCGGTTATATTTCGAACCCAAGTCTGAAAACAACGCCCGTAGGAATGATGATTTTTCTTAAATTAACCCTTTTTGCAGATTTCAAAACTGATTTCGTTTTCGACCATGATTCTTTTGACGATTCCTAAATTTCAGCCCGTTTGGTACAATAGAGCCTGAAAAAATTGCGTTTATAGTTCGAACCCAAGTCTGAAGACAGTGCCCGTTCAAATGATGATTTTTCAAAAAATAACACTTTTTGCAGATTTTAGGACTGATTTCGTTTTGGACTATGATTCTTATGACAATTCCCATATTTCAGCCCGTTTGGTACAATATAGCCAAAGAAAATGGCGTTTATAGTTCGAACCCAAGTCTGAAAATAGCGCACATAAGGATGATGAATTTTCTAAAAATACAATTTTGAAGATTTCAATACTGATTTCGTTTTGGACGATGATTCTTTTGACGATTTCTAAATTTCAACCTTTTGATACAATGGAGCCTGAAAAAATTGCGTTTAAAGTTAGAACCCAAGTCTGAAAACAATGCCCGTATGAATGATGATTTTTCAAAAAAAAACCCTTTAGGCAGATTTTAAGACTGATTTCGTTTTTGACCATGATTCTTATGACGATTCCTAAATTTCAGCCCGTTTGGTACAAAAGAGCCTGAAAAAATGGCATCTATTGTTCGAACCCAAGTCTAAAAACAGTGCATATAGGAATGATAATTTTTCAAAAAATAACCCTTTTTGAAGATTTAAAGAATGATTTTGTTTTGGACCATGATTCTTTTGACGATTCCTAAATTTCAGCCTGTTTGGTACAATAGAGCCTGAAAAAATGGCATCTATTGTTCGAACCCAAGTCTAAAATTAGTGCATGTAGGAATGATGATTTTTCAAAAAATAACCCTTTTTGCAGATTTAAAGACTGATTTCGTTTTTGACAATGAATCTTATGACGATAACTAAATTTCAGCCCGTTTGGTACAATAGAGCCTGAAAACATGGCGTTTATATTTCGAACCCAAGTCTGAAAACAGTGCACGTAGGAATGATGAATTTTCTAAAAATAACACTTTTTGCAGATTTTAAGACTGATTTCGTTTTTGACCATGATTCTGATGACGATTCCTAAATGTAAGACCGTTTGGTAAAATAGAGCCTGAAAAAATGGTACAATAGTTCGAACCCAAGTCTGAAAACAATGCCCGTACGAATGAAGAATTTTCTAAAAATAACACTTTTTGAAGATTTCAAGACTGATTTCGTTTTGGACCATGTTCTTATGAGGATTCCTTAATTTCAGCCCGTTTGGTACAATATAGCCAAAGAAAATGGCGTTTAAAGTATGAACCCAAGTCTGAAAACCATGCCCGTACGAATGATGATTTTTTCAAAAAATTACACTTTTTGCAGATTTCAAAACTGATTTCGTTTTGGACCATGATTCTTTTGACGTTTCCTAAATTTCAGCCCGTTTGGTACAATAGAGCCTGAAAAAATTGCGTTTATAGTTCGAACCCAAGTCTGAAAACAGTGCACGTACAAATGATGATTTTTTCAAAAAATAACACTTTTTGCAGATTTTAGGACTGATTTCGTTTTGGACCATGATTCTTATGACGATTCCTTAATTTCAGACCGTTTGGTAAAATAGAGCCTGAAACAATGGTTCCATAATTCGAACCCAAGTCTGAAAACAATGCCCGTAAGAATGACGAATTTTCTAAAAATACAACTTTTTGAAGATTTTACGACTGATTTCGTTTTGGACCATGTTCTTATGAGGATTCCTAAATTTCAACACGTTTGGTAAAATATAGCCAAAGAAAATGGCATTTAAAGTTCGAACCCAAGTCTGAAAATAATTCCCGTATGAATGATGAATTTTCTAAAAATTGTACGTTTGAAGATTTTAAGACTGATTTCGTTTTGGACCATGATTCTAATGACGATTCCTAAATTTCGGGCGGTTTGGTACAATAGAGCTTGAAAAATTTGCGTTTAAAGTTCGAACCCAAGTCTGAAAACAGTGCACGTAGGAATGATGAATTTTCAAAAAATAACACTTTTTGCAGATTTTAGGACTGATTTCGTTTTGGACCATGATTCTTATGACAATTCCCAAATTTCAGCCCGTTTGGTACAATATAGCCAAAGAAAATGGCGTTTATATATATCGAACCCAAGTCTTAAAACAATGCCCGTAGGAATGATGAATTTTCAAAAAATAACTCTTTTTGCAGATTTTAAGACTGATTTCGTTTTTGACCATTATTCTTATGATTTTTCCTATATTTCAGCCCGTTTGGTACAATAGAGCCAGAAAAAATAGCCTTTAAATTTCGAACCCAAGTCTGAAAACAATGCCCGTACGAATGACTACTTTTCTAAAAATACAACTTTTTGAAGATTTCAAGACTGATTTCGTTTTGGTCAATGATTCTAATGAGGATTCCAAAATTTCAGCCAGTTTTGTACAATATAGCCAAAGAAAATGGCGTTTATAATTCGAACCCAAGTCTGAAAACAATGCCCGTAGGAATGATGGTTTTTCTTTAAATAACCCTTTTTGCAGATTTTAAGAATTATTTCGATTTGGACCATGATTCTTTTGACGATTCCTAAATTTCCTAAATTTATGCCAGTTTGGTACAATAGAGCCTGAAAAAATTGCGTTTATAGTTCGAACCCAAGTCTGAAAACAGTGCCCGTACGAATGAAGAATTTTCTAAAAATAACACTTTTTGAAGATTTTAGGACTGATTTCGTTTTGGACCATGATTCTTATGACGATTCCTTAATTTGAGACCGTTTGGTAAAATAGAGCCTGAAACAATATTTCCAAAACAATATTTCCATAATTCGAACCCAAGTCTGAAAACAATGCCCGTAAGAATGACGAATTTTCTAAAAATACAACTTTTTGAAGATTTCACGACTGATTTCGTTTTGGACCATGTTCTTATGAGGATTCCTAAATTTCAGCATGTTTGGTACAATATAGCCAAAGAAAATGGCATTTAAAGTTCGAACCCAAGTCTGAAAACAATGCCGTACAAATGATGATTTTTTCAAAAACTAACACTTTTTGTAGATTTAAGGACTGATTTCATTTTGGATCATGATTCCAATGACGATTCCTAAATTTCATCCCGTTTGGTACAATAGTACTAGAAAACATGGCGTTTAAAGTTCGAACCCAAGTCTGAAAATAATTCCCGTGTGAATGATGATTTTTCTAAAAATTGTACGTTTGAAGATTTTAAGACTGATATCGTTTTGGACCATGATTCTTATGACGATTCCTAAATTTCAGCCGGTTTGGTACAATAGAGCTTGAAAAAATTGTGTTTAAAGTTCGAACCCAAGTCTGAAAACAGTGCACGTAGGAATGATGAATTTAATAAAACTTCTTCTTTTGAAGATTTTAAGAATGATTTTTTTTTGGACCATGATTCTTTTGACGATTCCTAAATTTCAGCCCGTTTGGTACAATAGAGCCTGAAAAAATGGCTTTTATTGTTCGAACCCAAGTCTTAAAACAGTGCATGTAGGAATGATGATTTTTCAAAAAATAACCCCTTTTGCAGATTTTAAGACTGATTTCGTTTTTGACCATGATTCTTTTGACGATTCCTTTGACGATTCCTAAATTTCAGCCCGTTTGGTACAATAGAGCCTGAAAAAATTGCCTTTATAGTTCGAACCCAAGTCTGAAAACAGTGCCCGTACAAATGATGATTTTTTCAAAAAATAACACTTTTTGTAGATTTAAGGACTGATTTCATTTTGGATCATGATTCCAATGACGATTCCTAAATTTCATCCCGTTTGGTACAATAGAACTAGAAAACATGGCGTTTAAAGTTCGAACCCAAGTCTGAAAATAATTTCCGTATGAATGATGAATTTTCTAAAAATTGTACGTTTGAAGATTTTAAGACTGATTTCGTTTTGGACCATGATTCTTATGACGATTACTAAATTTCAGCCCGTTTGGTACAATAGAGCCTGAAAACATGGCGTTTATATTTCGAACCCAAGTCTGAAAACAACGCCCGTAGGAATGATGATTTTTCTTAAATTAAACCTTTTTGCAGATTTCAAAACTGATTTCGTTTTGGACCATGATTCTTTTGACGATTCCTAAATTTCAGCCCGTTTGGTACAATAGAGCCTGAAAAAATTGCGTTTATAGTTCGAACCCAAGTCTGAAAACAGTGCCCGTACAAATGATGATTTTTTCAAAAAATAACACTTTTTGCAGATTTTAGGACTGATTTCGGTTTGGACCATGATTCTTATGACGATTCCTTAATTTCAGACCGTTTGGTAAAATAGAGCCTGAAACAATGGTTCCATAATTCGAACCCAAGTCTGAAAATAATTTCCGTATGAATGATGAATTTTCTAAAAATTGTACGTTTGAAGATTTTAAGACTGATTTCGGTTTGGACCATGATTCTTATGACGATTCCTTAATTTCAGACCGTTTGGTAAAATAGAGCCTGAAACAATGGTTCCATAATTCGAACCCAAGTCTGAAAACAATGCCCGTAAGAATGACGAATTTTCTAAAAATACAACTTTTTGAAGATTTCACGACTGATTTCGTTTTGGACCATGTTCTTATGAGGATTCCTTAATTTCAGCCCGTTTGGTACAATATAGCCAAAGAAAATGGCGTTTAAAGTATGAACCCAAGTCTGAAAACCATGCCCGTACGAATGATGATTTTTTCAAAAAATTACACTTTTTGCATATTTTAGGACTGATTTCGTTTTGGACCATGATTCTTATGACAATTCCCAAATTTCAGCCCGTTTGGTACAATATAGCCAAAGAAAATGGCGATTATAGTTCGAACCCAAATCTGAAAACAATGCCCGTACGAATGATGATTTTTTCAAAAAATAAACCTTTTTGCAGATTTTAAAACTGATTTCTTTTTGGACCATGATTCTTATGACGATTCTCAAATTTCAGCCGTTTTGGTATAATGAAGCCGGAAAAAATTGCGTTTAAAGTTCGAACACAAGTCTGAAAACAATGCCCGTAGGAATGATGAATTTTCAAAAAATAACCCTTTTGGCAGATTTTTGGACTGATTTCATTTTGGATCATGATTCCAATGACGATTCCTAAATTTCATCCCGTTTGCTAGAATAGAACTAGAAAACATGGCGTTTAAAGTTCGAACCCAAGTCTGAAAATAATTCCCGTATGAATGATAAATTTTCTAAAAATTGTACGTTTGAAGATTTTAAGACTGATTTCGTTTTGGACAATGATTCTTATGACGATTCCTAAATTTCAGCCTGTTTGGTACAATAGAGCTTGAAAAAATTGCGTTTAAAGTTCGAACCCAAGTCTGAAAACAGTGCACGTAGGAATGATGAATTTTCTAAAAATAACACTTTTTGCAGATTTTAAGACTGATTTCGTTTTTGACCATGATTCTTATGACGATTCCTAAATTTCAGACCGTTTAGTAAAATAGAACCTGAAAAAATGGTTCAATAGTTCGAACCCAAGTCTGAAAACATTGCCCGTACGAATGAAGAATTTTCTAAACATACAACTTTTTGAAGATTTCAAGACTGATTTCGTTTTGGACCATGTTCTTATGAGGATTCCTTATATTTCAGCCCGTTTGGTACAATAAAGCCAAAGAAAATGGCGTTTAAAGTATGAATCCAAGTTTGAAAACAATGCCCGTACGAATGATGATTTTTTCATAAATAACTCTTTTTGCAGATTTTAGGACTGATTTCGTTTTTGATCATGAATCTTATGACAATTCCTAAATTTAAGCCCGCTTGGTACAGTAGAGCCTGAAAAAATGGCGTTTATAGTTCGAACCCAAGTCTGAAAATAGCGCACATAAGGATGATGAATTTTCTAAAAATACAATTTTGAAGATTTCAAGACTGATTTCGTTTTGGACCATGATTCTTTTGACGATTCCTAAATTTCAGCCTTTTTGATACAATGGAGCCTGAAAAAATTGCGTTTATAGTTCGAACCCAAGTCTGAAAACAATGCCCGTAGGAATGTTGATTTTTTTAAAAATAACCCTTTTGGCAGATTTTAGGACTGTTTTCATTTTGGATCATGATTCCAATGACGATTCCTAAATTTCATCCCGTTTGGTACAATAGAACTAGAAAACATGGCGTTTTAAGTTCGAACCCAAGTCTGAAAATAATTCCCGTATGAATGATGAATTTTCTAAAAATTGTACGTTTGAAGATTTTAAGACTGATTTCGTTTTTGACCATGAATCTTATGACGATTCCTAAATTTCAGCCCGTTTGGTACAGTAGAGCCATAAAAAATGGCTTTTAAAGTTCGAACCCAAGTCTGAAAACAGTGCAAGTAGGAATGATGAATTTAATAAAACTACTTCTTTTGAAGATTTTAAGAATGATTTTGTTTTGGACCATGATTCTTTTGACGATTCCTAAATTTCAGCCCGTTTGGTACAATAGAGCCTAAAAAAATGGCATTTATTGTTCGAATCCAAGTCTAAAAACAGTGCATGTAGGAATGATGATTTTTCAAAAAATAACCCTTTTTGCAGATTTTAAGACTGATTTCGTTTTTGACCATGAATCTTATGACGATTACTAAATTTCAGCCCGTTTGGTACAATAGAGCCTGAAAACATGGCGTTTATATTTCGAACCCAAGTCTGAAAACAATGCCCGTAAGAATGATGATTTTTCTTAAATTAACCCTTTTTGGAGATTTCAAAACTGATTTCGTTTTGGACCATGATTCTTTTGACGATTCCTAAATTTCAGCCCGTTTGGTACAATAGAGCCTGAAAAAATTTGCGTTTATAGTTCGAACCCAAGTCTGAAAACAGTGCCCGTACATATGATGATTTTTTCAAAAAATAACACTTTTTGCAGATTTTAGGACTGATTTCGTTTTCGACCATGATTCTTATGACGATTCCTAAATTTCAGACCGTTTAGTAAAATAGAGCCTGAAAAAATGGTTCAATAGTTCGAACCCAAGTCTGAAAACATTGCCCGTACGAATGAAGAATTTTCTAAACATAAAACTTTTTGAAGATTTCAAGACTGATTTCGTTTTGGACCATGTTCTTATGAGGATTCCTTATATTTCAGCCCGTTTGGTACAATAAAGCCAAAGAAAATGGCGTTTAAAGTATGAATCCAAGTCTGAAAACAATGCCCGTACGAATGATGATTTTTTCATAAATAACTCTTTTTGCAGATTTTAGGACTGATTTCGTTTTTGATCATGAATCTTATGACAATTCCTAAATTTAAGCCCGCTTGGTACAGTAGAGCCTGAAAAAATGGCGTTTATAGTTCGAACCCAAGTCTGAAAATAGCGCACATAAGGATGATGAATTTTCTAAAAATACAATTTTGAAGATTTCAAGACTGATTTCGTTTTTGACCATGATTCTTATGACGATTCCTAAATTTCAGCCCGTTTGGTACAGTTGAGCCTGAAAAAATGGCTTTTAAAGTTCGAACCCAAGTCTGAAAACAGTGCAAGTAGGAATGATGAATTTAATAAAACTACTTCTTTTGAAGATTTTAAGAATGATTTTGTTTTGGACCATGATTCTTTTGACGATTCCTAAATTTCAGCCCGTTTGGTACAATTGAGCCTAAAAAAATGGCATTTATTGTTCGACTCCAAGTCTAAAAACAGTGCATAAAGGAATGATGATTTTAAAAAAATAACCCTTTTTGCAGATTTTAAGACTGATTTCGTTTTTGACCATGAATCTTATGACGATAACTAAATTTCAGCCCGTTTGGTACAACAGAGCCTGAAAACATGGCGTTTATATTTCGAACCCAAGTCTGAAAACAATGCCCGTAAGAATGATGATTTTTCTTAAATTAACCCTTTTTGCAGATTTCAAAACTGATTTCGTTTTGGACCATGATTCTTTTGACGATTCCTAAATTTCAGCCTTTTTGATACAATGGAGCCTGAAAAAATTGCGTTTATAGTTCGAACCCAAGTCTAAAAACAGAGCATGTAGGAATGATGAATTTAATAAAACTACTTCTTTTGAAGATTTTAAGAATGATTTTGTTTTGGACCGTGATTCTTTTGACGATTCCTAAATTTCAGCCCGTTTGGTACAATTGAGCCTAAAAAAATGGCATTTATTGTTCGACTCCAAGTCTAAAAACAGTGCATGTAGGAATGATGATTTTTCAAAAAATAACCCTTTTTGCAGATTTTAAGACTGATTTCGTTTTCGACCATGATTCTTTTGACGATTCCTAAATTTCAGCCCGTTTGGTACAATAGAGCCTGAAAAAATTGCGTTTATAGTTCGAACCCAAGTCTGAAAACAGTGCCCGTACAAATGATGATTTTTTCAAAAAATAACACATTTTGCAGATTTTAGGACTGATTTCGTTTTGGACCATGATTCTTATGACGATTCCTTAATTTCAGACCGTTTGGTAAAATAGAGACTGAAACAATGGTTCCATAATTCGAACCCAAGTCTGAAAACAATGCCCGTAAGAATGACGAATTTTCTAAAAGTACAACTTTTTGAAGATTTCACGACTGATTTCGTTTTGGACCATGTTCTTATGAGGATTCCTTAATTTCAGCCCGTTTGGTTCAATATAGCCTAAGAAAATGGCGTTTAAAGTATGAACCCAAGTCTGAAAACCATGCCCGTACGAATGATGATTTTTTCAAAAAATTACACTTTTTGCATATTTTAGGACTGATTTCGTTTTGGACCATGATTCTTATGACAATTCCCAAATTTCAGCCCGTTTGGTACAATATAGCCAAAGAAAATGGCGATTATAGTTCGAACCCAAATCTGAAAACAATGCCCGTACGAATGATGATTTTTTCAAAAAATAAACCTTTTTGCAGATTTTAACACTGATTTCTTTTTGGACCATGATTCTTATGACGATTCTCAAATTTCAGCCGTTTTGGTATAATGAAGCCGGAAAAAATTGCGTTTAAAGTTCGAACACAAGTCTGAAAACAATGCCCGTAGGAATGATGATTTTTCAAAAAATAACCCTTTTGGCAGATTTTTGGACTGATTTCATTTTGGATCATGATTCCAATGACGATTCCTAAATTTCATCCCGTTTGCTAGAATAGAACTAGAAAACATGGCGTTTAAAGTTCGAACCCAAGTCTGAAAATAATTCCCGTATGAATGATAAATTTTCTAAAAATTGTACGTTTGAAGATTTTAAGACTGATTTCGTTTTGGACAATGATTCTTATGTCGATTCCTAAATTTCAGCCGGTTTGGTACAATAGGGCTTGAAAAAATTGCGTTTAAAGTTCGAACCCAAGTCTGAAAACAGTGCACGTAGGAATGATGAATTTTCTAAAAATAACACTTTTTGCAGATTTTAAGACTGATTTCGTTTTTGACCATGATTCTTATGACGATTCCTAAATTTCAGACCGTTTAGTAAAATAGAGCCTGAAAAAATGGTTCAATAGTTCGAACCCAAGTCTGAAAACATTGCCCGTACGAATGAAGAATTTTCTAAACATACAACTTTTTGAAGATTTCAAGACTGATTTCGTTTTGGACCATGTTCTTATGAGGATTCCTTATATTTCAGCCCGTTTGGTACAATAAAGCCAAAGAAAATGGCGTTTAAAGTATGAATCCAAGTCTGAAAACAATGCCCGTACGAATGATGATTTTTTCATAAATAACTCTTTTTGCAGATTTTAGGACTGATTTCGTTTTTGATCATGAATCTTATGACAATTCCTAAATTTAAGCCCGCTTGGTACAGTAGAGCCTGAAAAAATGGCGTTTATAGTTCGAACCCAAGTCTGAAAATAGCGCACATAAGGATGATGAATTTTCTAAAAATACAATTTTGAAGATTTCAAGACTGATTTCGTTTTTGACCATGATTCTTATGACGATTCCTAAATTTCAGCCCGTTTGGTACAGTAGAGCCTGAAAAAATGGCTTTTAAAGTTCGAACCCAAGTCTGAAAACAGTGCAAGTAGGAATGATGAATTTAATAAAACTACTTCTTTTGAAGATTTTAAGAATGATTTTGTTTTGGACCATGATTCTTTTGACGATTCCTAAATTTCAGCCCGTTTGGTACAATTGAGCCTAAAAAAATGGCATTTATTGTTCGACTCCAAGTCTAAAAACAGTGCATGTAGGAATGATGATTTTTCAAAAAATAACCCTTTTTGCAGATTTTAAGACTGATTTCGTTTTTGACCATGAATCTTATGACGATTACTAAATTTCAGCCCGTTTGGTACAATAGAGCCTGAAAACATGGCGTTTATATTTCGAACCCAAGTCTGAAAACAATGCCCGTAAGAATGATGATTTTTCTTAAATTAACCCTTTTTGCAGATTTCAAAACTGATTTCGTTTTGGACCATGATTCTTTTGACGATTCCTAAATTTCAGCCTTTTTGATACAATGGAGCCTGAAAAAATTGCGTTTATAGTTCGAACCCAAGTCTAAAAACAGAGCATGTAGGAATGATGAATTTAATAAAACTACTTCTTTTGAAGTTTTTAAGAATGATTTTTTTTTGGACCGTGATTCTTTTGACGATTCCTAAATTTCAGCCCGTTTGGTACAATTGAGCCTAAAAAAATGGCATTTATTGTTCGACTCCAAGTCTAAAAACAGTGCATGTAGGAATGATGATTTTTCAAAAAATAACCCTTTTTGCAGATTTTAAGACTGATTTCGTTTTTGACCATGAATCTTATGACGATTACTAAATTTCAGCCCGTTTGGTACAATAGAGCCTGAAAACATGGCGTTTATATTTCGAACCCAAGTCTGAAAACAATGCCCGTAAGAATGATGATTTTTCTTAAATTAACCCTTTTTGCAGATTTCAAAACTGATTTCGTTTTGGACCATGATTCTTTTGACGATTCCTAAATTTCAGCCCGTTTGGTACAATAGAGCCTGAAAAAATTGCGTTTATAGTTCGAACCCAAGTCTGAAAACAGTGCCCGTACAAATGATGATTTTTTCAAAAAATAACACTTTTTGCAGATTTTAGGACTGATTTCGTTTTGGACCATGATTCTTATGACGATTCCTAAATTTCAGCCTTTTTGATACAATGGAGCCTGAAAAAATTGCGTTTATAGTTCGAACCCAAGTCTGAAAACAGTGCCCGTACAAATGATGATTTTTTCAAAAAATAACACTTTTTGCAGATTTTAGGACTGATTTCGTTTTGGACCATGATTCTTATGACGATTCCTTAATTTCAGACCGTTTGGTAAAATAGAGCCTGAAACAATGGTTCCATAATTCGAACCCAAGTCTGAAAACAATGCCCGTAAGAATGACGAATTTTCTAAAAATACAACTTTTTAAAGATTTCACGACTGATTTCGTTTTGGACCATGTTCTTATGAGGATTCCTAAATTTCAACACGTTTAGGACAATATAGCCAAAGAAAATGGCATTTAAAGATCGAACCCAAGTCTGAAAACAATTCCCGTATGAATGATGAATTTTCTAAAAATTGTACGTTTGAAGATTTTAAGACTGATTTCGTTTTGGACCATGATTCTTATGACGATTCCTAAATTTCAGCCGGTTTGGTACAATAGAGCTTGAAAAAATTGCGTTTAAAGTTCGAACCCAAGTCTGAAAACACTGCACGTAGGAATGATGAATTTTCTAAAAATAACACTTTTTGCAGATTTTAAGACTGATTTCGTTTTTACCATGATTCTTTTGACGATTCCTAAATTTCAGCCTTTTTGATACAATGGAGCCTGAAAAAATTGCGTTTATAGTTCGAACCCAAGTCTGAAAACAGTGCCCGTACAAATGATGATTTTTTCAAAAAATAACACTTTTTGCAGATTTTAGGACTGATTTCGTTTTGGACCATGATTCTTATGACGATTCCTTAATTTCAGACCGTTTGGTAAAATAGAGCCTGAAACAATGGTTCCATAATTCGAACCCAAGTCTGAAAACAATGCCCGTAAGAATGACGAATTTTCTAAAAATACAACTTTTTGAAGATTTCACGACTGATTTCGTTTTGGACCATGTTCTTATGAGGATTCCTAAATTTCAACACGTTTAGGACAATATAGCCAAAGAAAATGGCATTTAAAGATCGAACCCAAGTCTGAAAACAATTCCCGTATGAATGATAAATTTTCTAAAAATTGTACGTTTGAAGATTTTAAGACTGATTTCGTTTTTGACCATGAATCTTATGACGATTACTAAATTTCAGCCCGTTTGGTACAATAGAGCCTGAAAACATGGCGGTTATATTTCGAACCCAAGTCTGAAAACAACGCCCGTAGGAATGATGATTTTTCTTAAATTAACCCTTTTTGCAGATTTCAAAACTGATTTCGTTTTGGACCATGATTCTTTTGACGATTCCTAAATTTCAGCCTTTTTGATACAATGGAGCCTGAAAAAATTGCGTTTATAGTTCGAACCCAAGTCTAAAAACAGAGCATGTAGGAATGATGAATTTAATAAAACTACTTCTTTTGAAGATTTTAAGAATGATTTTGTTTTGGACCGTGATTCTTTTGACGATTCCTAAATTTCAGCCCGTTTGGTACAATTGAGCCTAAAAAATTGGCATTTATTGTTCGACTCCAAGTCTAAAAACAGTGCATGTAGGAATGATGATTTTTCAAAAAATAACCCTTTTTGCAGATTTTAAGACTGATTTCGTTTTCGACCATGATTCTTTTGACGATTCCTAAATTTCAGCCCGTTTGGTACAATAGAGCCTGAAAAAATTGCGTTTATAGTTCGAACCCAAGTCTGAAAACAGTGCCCGTACAAATGATGATTTTTTCAAAAAATAACACTTTTTGCAGATTTTAGGACTGATTTCGTTTTGGACCATGATTCTTATGACGATTCCTTAATTTCAGACCGTTTGGTAAAATAGAGACTGAAACAATGGTTCCAAAATTCGAACCCAAGTCTGAAAACAATGCCCGTAAGAATAACGAATTTTCTAAAAGTACAACTTTTTGAAGATTTCACGACTGATTTCGTTTTGGACCATGTTCTTATGAGGATTCCTTAATTTCAGCCCGTTTGGTTCAATATAGCCAAAGAAAATGGCGTTTAAAGTATGAACCCAAGTCTGAAAACCATGCCCGTACGAATGATGATTTTTTCAAAAAATTACACTTTTTGCATATTTTAGGACTGATTTCGTTTTGGACCATGATTCTTATGACAATTCCCAAATTTCAGCCCGTTTGGTACAATATAGCCAAAGAAAATGGCGATAATAGTTCGAACCCAAATCTGAAAACAATGCCCGTACGAATGATGATTTTTTCAAAAAATAAACCTTTTTGCAGATTTTAACACTGATTTCTTTTTGGACCATGATTCTTATGACGATTCTCAAATTTCAGCCGTTTTGGTATAATGAAGCCGGAAAAAATTGCGTTTAAAGTTCGAACACAAGTCTGAAAACAATGCCCGTAGGAATGATGATTTTTCAAAAACTAACCCTTTTGGCAGATTTTTGGACTGATTTCATTTTGGATCATGATTCCAATGACGATTCCTAAATTTCATCCCGTTTGCTAGAATAGAACTAGAAAACATGGCGTTTAAAGTTCGAACCCAAGTCTGAAAATAATTCCCGTATGAATGATAAATTTTCTAAAAATTGTACGTTTGAAGATTTTAAGACTGATTTCGTTTTGGACAATGATTCTTATGTCGATTCCTAAATTTCAGCCGGTTTGGTACAATAGGGCTTGAAAAAATTGCGTTTAAAGTTCGAACCCAAGTCTGAAAACAGTGCACGTAGGAATGATGAATTTTCTAAAAATAACACTTTTTGCAGATTTTAAGACTGATTTCGTTTTTGACCATGAATCTTATGACGATAACTAAATTTCAGCCCGTTTGGTACAATAGAGCCTGAAAACATGGCGTTTATATTTCGAACCCAAGTCTGAAAACAATGCCCGTAAGAATGATGATTTTTCTTAAATTAACCCTTTTTGCAGATTTCAAAACTGATTTCGTTTTGGACCATGATTCTTTTGACGATTCCTAAATTTCAGCCTTTTTGATACAATGGAGCCTGAAAAAATTGCCTTTATAGTTCGAACCCAAGTCTAAAAACAGAGCATGTAGGAATGATGAATTTAATAAAACTACTTCTTTTGAAGATTTTAAGAATGATTTTGTTTTGGACCGTGATTCTTTTGACGATTCCTAAATT
The DNA here is from genome assembly GCA_026573805.1 of Hesperophylax magnus. NCBI lineage: Eukaryota > Metazoa > Arthropoda > Insecta > Trichoptera > Limnephilidae > Hesperophylax > Hesperophylax magnus. The sequence continues at coordinate 13,707,517 of JAIUSX010000002.1, forward strand.
TCAGCCCGTTTATTACAATTGAGCCTAAAAAAATGGCATTTATTGTTCGACTCCAAGTCTAAAAACAGTGCATGTAGGAATGATGATTTTTCAAAAAATAACCCTTTTTGCAGATTTTAAGACTGATTTCGTTTTCGACCATGATTCTTTTGACGATTCCTAAATTTCAGCCCGTTTGGTACAATAGAGCCTGAAAAAATTGCGTTTATAGTTCGAACCCAAGTCTGAAAACAGTGCCCGTACAAATGATGATTTTTTCAAAAAATAACACTTTTTGCAGATTTTAGGACTGATTTCGTTTTGGACCATGATTCTTATGACGATTCCTTAATTTCAGACCGTTTGGTAAAATAGAGACTGAAACAATGGTTCCATAATTCGAACCCAAGTCTGAAAACAATGCCCGTAAGAATGACGAATTTTCTAAAAGTACAACTTTTTGAAGATTTCACGACTGATTTCGTTTTGGACCATGTTCTTATGAGGATTCCTTAATTTCAGCCCGTTTGGTTCAATATAGCCAAAGAAAATGGCGTTTAAAGTATGAACCCAAGTCTGAAAACCATGCCCGTACGAATGATGATTTTTTCAAAAAATTACACTTTTTGCATATTTTAGGACTGATTTCGTTTTGGACCATGATTCTTTTGACGATTCCTAAATTTCAGCCTTTTTGATACAATGGAGCCTGAAAAAATTGCGTTTATAGTTCGAACCCAAGTCTAAAAACAGAGCATGTAGGAATGATGAATTTAATAAAACTACTTCTTTTGAAGATTTTAAGAATGATTTTGTTTTGGACCGTGATTCTTTTGACGATTCCTAAATTTCAGCCCGTTTATTACAATTGAGCCTAAAAAAATGGCATTTATTGTTCGACTCCAAGTCTAAAAACAGTGCATGTAGGAATGATGATTTTTCAAAAAATAACCCTTTTTGCAGATTTTAAGACTGATTTCGTTTTCGACCATGATTCTTTTGACGATTCCTAAATTTCAGCCCGTTTGGTACAATAGAGCCTGAAAAAATTGCGTTTATAGTTCGAACCCAAGTCTGAAAACAGTGCCCGTACAAATGATGATTTTTTCAAAAAATAACACTTTTTGCAGATTTTAGGACTGATTTCGTTTTGGACCATGATTCTTATGACGATTCCTTAATTTCAGACCGTTTGGTAAAATAGAGACTGAAACAATGGTTCCATAATTCGAACCCAAGTCTGAAAACAATGCCCGTAAGAATGACGAATTTTCTAAAAGTACAACTTTTTGAAGATTTCACGACTGATTTCGTTTTGGACCATGTTCTTATGAGGATTCCTTAATTTCAGCCCGTTTGGTTCAATATAGCCAAAGAAAATGGCGTTTAAAGTATGAACCCAAGTCTGAAAACCATGCCCGTACGAATGATGATTTTTTCAAAAAATTACACTTTTTGCATATTTTAGGACTGATTTCGTTTTGGACCATGATTCTTATGACAATTCCCAAATTTCAGCCCGTTTGGTACAATATAGCCAAAGAAAATGGCGATTATAGTTCGAACCCAAATCTGAAAACAATGCCCGTACGAATGATGATTTTTTCAAAAAATAAACCTTTTTGCAGATTTTAACACTGATTTCTTTTTGGACCATGATTCTTATGACGATTCTCAAATTTCAGCCGTTTTGGTATAATGAAGCCGGAAAAAATTGCGTTTAAAGTTCGAACACAAGTCTGAAAACAATGCCCGTAGGAATGATGATTTTTCAAAAAATAACCCTTTTGGCAGATTTTTGGACTGATTTCATTTTGGATCATGATTCCAATGACGATTCCTAAATTTCATCCCGTTTGCTAGAATAGAACTAGAAAACATGGCGTTTAAAGTTCGAACCCAAGTCTGAAAATAATTCCCGTATGAATGATAAATTTTCTAAAAATTGTACGTGTGAAGATTTTAAGACTGATTTCGTTTTGGACAATGATTCTTATGTCGATTCCTAAATTTCAGCCGGTTTGGTACAATAGGGCTTGAAAAAATTGCGTTTAAAGTTCGAACCCAAGTCTGAAAACAGTGCACGTAGGAATGATGAATTTTCTAAAAATAAAACTTTTTGCAGATTTTAAGACTGATTTCGTTTTTGACCATAATTCTTATGACGATTCCTAAATTTCAGACCGTTTAGTAAAATAGAGCCTGAAAAAATGGTTCAATAGTTCGAACCCAAGTCTGAAAACATTGCCCGTACGAATGAAGAATTTTCTAAACATACAACTTTTTGAAGATTTCAAGACTGATTTCGTTTTGGACCATGTTCTTATGAGGATTCCTTATATTTCAGCCCGTTTGGTACAATAAAGCCAAAGAAAATGGCGTTTAAAGTATGAATCCAAGTCTGAAAACAATGCCCGTACGAATGATGATTTTTTCATAAATAACCCTTTTTGCAGATTTTAGGACTGATTTCGTTTTTGATCATGAATCTTATGACAATTCCTAAATTTAAGCCCGCTTGGTACAGTAGAGCCTGAAAAAATGGCGTTTATAGTTCGAACCCAAGTCTGAAAATAGCGCACATAAGGATGATGAATTTTCTAAAAATACAATTTTGAAGATTTCAAGACTGATTTCGTTTTTGACCATGATTCTTATGACGATTCCTAAATTTCAGCCCGTTTGGTACAATAGAGCCTGAAAACATGGCGTTTATATTTCGAACCCAAGTCTGAAAACAATGCCCGTAAGAATGATGATTTTTCTTAAATTAACCCTTTTTGCAGATTTCAAAACTGATTTCGTTTTGGACCATGATTCTTTTGACGATTCCTAAATTTCAGCCTTTTTGATACAATGGAGCCTGAAAAAATTGCGTTTATAGTTCGAACCCAAGTCTAAAAACAGAGCATGTAGGAATGATGAATTTAATAAAACTACTTCTTTTGAAGATTTTAAGAATGATTTTGTTTTGGACCGTGATTCTTTTGACGATTCCTAAATTTCAGCCCGTTTGGTACAATTGAGCCTAAAAAAATGGCATTTATTGTTCGACTCCAAGTCTAAAAACAGTGCATGTAGGAATGATGATTTTTCAAAAAATAACCCTTTTTGCAGATTTTAAGACTGATTTCGTTTTTGACCATGAATCTTATGACGATTACTAAATTTCAGCCCGTTTGGTACAATAGAGCCTGAAAACATGGCGTTTATATTTCGAACCCAAGTCTGAAAACAATGCCCGTAAGAATGATGATTTTTCTTAAATTAACCCTTTTTGCAGATTTCAAAACTGATTTCGTTTTGGACCATGATTCTTTTGACGATTCCTAAATTTCAGCCCGTTTGGTACAATAGAGCCTGAAAAAATTGCGTTTATAGTTCGAACCCAAGTCTGAAAACAGTGCCCGTACAAATGATGATTTTTTCAAAAAATAACACTTTTTGCAGATTTTAGGACTGATTTCGTTTTGGACCATGATTCTTATGACGATTCCTAAATTTCAGCCTTTTTGATACAATGGAGCCTGAAAAAATTGCGTTTATAGTTCGAACCCAAGTCTGAAAACAGTGCCCGTACAAATGATGATTTTTTCAATAAATAACACTTTTTGCAGATTTTAGGACTGATTTCGTTTTGGACCATGATTCTTATGACGATTCCTTAATTTCAGACCGTTTGGTAAAATAGAGCCTGAAACAATGGTTCCATAATTCGAACCCAAGTCTGAAAACAATGCCCGTAAGAATGACGAATTTTCTAAAAATACAACTTTTTAAAGATTTCACGACTGATTTCGTTTTGGACCATGTTCTTATGAGGATTCCTAAATTTCAACACGTTTAGGACAATATAGCCAAAGAAAATGGCATTTAAAGATCGAACCCAAGTCTGAAAACAATTCCCGTATGAATGATGAATTTTCTAAAAATTGTACGTTTGAAGATTTTAAGACTGATTTCGTTTTGGACCATGATTCTAATGACGATTCCTAAATTTCAGCCGGTTTGGTACAATAGAGCTTGAAAAAATTGCGTTTAAAGTTCGAACCCAAGTCTTAAAACAGTGCACGTAGGAATGATGAATTTTCTAAAAATAACACTTTTTGCAGATTTTAAGACTGATTTCGTTTTTACCATGATTCTTTTGACGATTCCTAAATTTCAGCCTTTTTGATACAATGGAGCCTGAAAAAATTGCGTTTATAGTTCGAACCCAAGTCTGAAAACAGTGCCCGTACAAATGATGATTTTTTCAAAAAATAACACTTTTTGCAGATTTTAGGACTGATTTCGTTTTGGACCATGATTCTTATGACGATTCCTTAATTTCAGACCGTTTGGTAAAATAGAGCCTGAAACAATGGTTCCATAATTCGAACCCAAGTCTGAAAACAATGCCCGTAAGAATGACGAATTTTCTAAAAATACAACTTTTTGAAGATTTCACGACTGATTTCGTTTTGGACCATGTTCTTATGAGGATTCCTAAATTTCAACACGTTTAGGACAATATAGCCAAAGAAAATGGCATTTAAAGATCGAACCCAAGTCTGAAAACAATTCCCGTATGAATGATGAATTTTCTAAAAATTGTACGTTTGAAGATTTCAAAACTGATTTCGTTTTCGACCATGATTCTTTTGACGATTCCTAAATTTCAGCCCGTTTGGTACAATAGAGCCTGAAAAAATTGCGTTTATAGTTCGAACCCAAGTCTGAAAACAGTGCCCGTACAAATGATGATTTTTTCAAAAAATAACACTTTTTGCAGATTTTAGGACTGATTTCGTTTTGGACCATGATTCTTATGACGATTCCTTAATTTCAGACCGTTTGGTAAAATAGAGACTGAAACAATGGTTCCATAATTCGAACCCAAGTCTGAAAACAATGCCCGTAAGAATGACGAATTTTCTAAAAGTACAACTTTTTGAAGATTTCACGACTGATTTCGTTTTGGACCATGTTCTTATGAGGATTCCTTAATTTCAGCCCGTTTGGTTCAATATAGCCAAAGAAAATGGCGTTTAAAGTATGAACCCAAGTCTGAAAACCATGCCCGTACGAATGATGATTTTTTCAAAAAATTACACTTTTTGCATATTTTAGGACTGATTTCGTTTTGGACCATGATTCTTATGACAATTCCCAAATTTCAGCCCGTTTGGTACAATATAGCCAAATAAAATGGCGATTATAGTTCGAACCCAAATCTGAAAACAATGCCCGTACGAATGATGATTTTTTCAAAAAATAAACCTTTTTGCAGATTTTAAAACTGATTTCTTTTTGGACCATGATTCTTATGACGATTCTCAAATTTCAGCCGTTTTGGTATAATGAAGCCGGAAAAAATTGCGTTTAAAGTTCGAACACAAGTCTGAAAACAATGCCCGTAGGAATGATGATTTTTCAAAAAATAACCCTTTTGGCAGATTTTTGGACTGATTTCATTTTGGATCATGATTCCAATGACGATTCCTAAATTTCATCCCGTTTGCTAGAATAGAACTAGAAAACATGGCGTTTAAAGTTCGAACCCAAGTCTGAAAATAATTCCCGTATGAATGATAAATTTTCTAAAAATTGTACGTTTGAAGATTTTAAGACTGATTTCGTTTTGGACAATGATTCTTATGACGATTCCTAAATTTCAGCCTGTTTGGTACAATAGAGCTTGAAAAAATTGCGTTTAAAGTTCGAACCCAAGTCTGAAAACAGTGCACGTAGGAATGATGAATTTTCTAAAAATAACACTTTTTGCAGATTTTAAGACTGATTTCGTTTTTGACCATGATTCTTATGACGATTCCTAAATTTCAGACCGTTTAGTAAAATAGAGCCTGAAAAAATGGTTCAATAGTTCGAACCCAAGTCTGAAAACATTGCCCGTACGAATGAAGAATTTTCTAAACATACAACTTTTTGAAGATTTCAAGACTGATTTCGTTTTGGACCATGTTCTTATGAGGATTCCTTATATTTCAGCCCGTTTGGTACAATAAAGCCAAAGAAAATGGCGTTTAAAGTATGAATCCAAGTCTGAAAACAATGCCCGTACGAATGATGATTTTTTCATAAATAACTCTTTTTGCAGATTTTAGGACTGATTTCGTTTTTGATCATGAATCTTATGACAATTCCTAAATTTAAGCCCGCTTGGTACAGTAGAGCCTGAAAAAATGGCGTTTATAGTTCGAACCCAAGTCTGAAAATAGCGCACATAAGGATGATGAATTTTCTAAAAATACAATTTTGAAGATTTCAAGACTGATTTCGTTTTTGACCATGATTCTTATGACGATTCCTAAATTTCAGCCCGTTTGGTACAGTAGAGCCTGAAAAAATGGCTTTTAAAGTTCGAACCCAAGTCTGAAAACAGTGCAAGTAGGAATGACGAATTTAATAAAACTACTTCTTTTGAAGATTTTAAGAATGATTTTGTTTTGGACCATGATTCTTTTGACGATTCCTAAATTTCAGCCCGTTTGGTACAATTGAGCCTAAAAAAATGGCATTTATTGTTCGACTCCAAGTCTAAAAACAGTGCATGTAGGAATGATGATTTAAAAAAAATAACCCTTTTTGCAGATTTTAAGACTGATTTCGTTTTTGACCATGAATCTTATGACGATAACTAAATTTCAGCCCGTTTGGTACAATAGAGCCTGAAAACATGGCGTTTATATTTCGAACCCAAGTCTGAAAACAATGCCCGTAAGAATGATGATTTTTCTTAAATTAACCCTTTTTGCAGATTTCAAAACTGATTTCGTTTTGGACCATGATTCTTTTGACGATTCCTAAATTTCAGCCTTTTTGATACAATGGAGCCTGAAAAAATTGCGTTTATAGTTCGAACCCAAGTCTAAAAACAGAGCATGTAGGAATGATGAATTTAATAAAACTACTTCTTTTGAAGATTTTAAGAATGATTTTGTTTTGGACCGTGATTCTTTTGACGATTCCTAAATTTCAGCCCGTTTGGTACAATTGAGCCTAAAAAAATGGCATTTATTGTTCGACTCCAAGTCTAAAAACAGTGCATGTAGGAATGATGATTTTTCAAAAAATAACCCTTTTTGCAGATTTTAAGACTGATTTCGTTTTCGACCATGATTCTTTTGACGATTCCTAAATTTCAGCCCGTTTGGTACAATAGAGCCTGAAAAAATTGCGTTTATAGTTCGAACCCAAGTCTGAAAACAGTGCCCGTACAAATGATGATTTTTTCAAAAAATAACACTTTTTGCAGATTTTAGGACTGATTTCGTTTTGGACCATGATTCTTATGACGATTCCTTAATTTCAGACCGTTTGGTAAAATAGAGACTGAAACAATGGTTCCAAAATTCGAACCCAAGTCTGAAAACAATGCCCGTAAGAATGACGAATTTTCTAAAAGTACAACTTTTTGAAGATTTCACGACTGATTTCGTTTTGGACCATGTTCTTATGAGGATTCCTTAATTTCAGCCCGTTTGGTTCAATATAGCCAAAGAAAATGGCGTTTAAAGTATGAACCCAAGTCTGAAAACCATGCCCGTACGAATGATGATTTTTTCAAAAAATTACACTTTTTGCATATTTTAGGACTGATTTCGTTTTGGACCATGATTCTTATGACAATTCCCAAATTTCAGCCCGTTTGGTACAATATAGCCAAAGAAAATGGCGATAATAGTTCGAACCCAAATCTGAAAACAATGCCCGTACGAATGATGATTTTTTCAAAAAATAAACCTTTTTGCAGATTTTAACACTGATTTCTTTTTGGACCATGATTCTTATGACGATTCTCAAATTTCAGCCGTTTTGGTATAATGAAGCCGGAAAAAATTGCGTTTAAAGTTCGAACACAAGTCTGAAAACAATGCCCGTAGGAATGATGATTTTTCAAAAAATAACCCTTTTGGCAGATTTTTGGACTGATTTCATTTTGGATCATGATTCCAATGACGATTCCTAAATTTCATCCCGTTTGCTAGAATAGAACTAGAAAACATGGCGTTTAAAGTTCGAACCCAAGTCTGAAAATAATTCCCGTATGAATGATAAATTTTCTAAAAATTGTACGTTTGAAGATTTTAAGACTGATTTCGTTTTGGACAATGATTCTTATGTCGATTCCTAAATTTCAGCCGGTTTGGTACAATAGGGCTTGAAAAAATTGCGTTTAAAGTTCGAACCCAAGTCTGAAAACAGTGCACGTAGGAATGATGAATTTTCTAAAAATAACACTTTTTGCAGATTTTAAGACTGATTTCGTTTTTGACCATGATTCTTATGACGATTCCTAAATTTCAGACCGTTTAGTAAAATAGAGCCTGAAAAAATGGTTCAATAGTTCGAACTCAAGTCTGAAAACATTGCCCGTACGAATGAAGAATTTTCTAAACATACAACTTTTTGAAGATTTCAAGACTGATTTCGTTTTGGACCATGTTCTTATGAGGATTCCTTATATTTCAGCCCGTTTGGTACAATAAAGCCAAAGAAAATGGCGTTTAAAGTATGAATCCAAGTCTGAAAACAATGCCCGTACGAATGATGATTTTTTCATAAATAACTCTTTTTGCAGATTTTAGGACTGATTACGTTTTTGATCATGAATCTTATGACAATTCCTAAATTTAAGCCCGCTTGGTACAGTAGAGCCTGAAAAAATGGCGTTTATAGTTCGAACCCAAGTCTGAAAATAGCGCACATAAGGATGATGAATTTTCTAAAAATACAATTTTGAAGATTTCAAGACTGATTTCGTTTTTGACCATGATTCTTATGACGATTCCTAAATTTCAGCCCGTTTGGTACAGTAGAGCCTGAAAAAATGGCTTTTAAAGTTCGAACCCAAGTCTGAAAACAGTGCAAGTAGGAATGATGAATTTAATAAAACTACTTCTTTTGAAGATTTTAAGAATGATTTTGTTTTGGACCATGATTCTTTTGACGATTCCTAAATTTCAGCCCGTTTGGTACAATTGAGCCTAAAAAAATGGCATTTATTGTTCGACTCCAAGTCTAAAAACAGTGCATGTAGGAATGATGATTTTTCAAAAAATAACCCTTTTTGCAGATTTTAAGACTGATTTCGTTTTTGACCATGAATCTTATGACGATTACTAAATTTCAGCCCGTTTGGTACAATAGAGCCTGAAAACATGGCGTTTATATTTCGAACCCAAGTCTGAAAACAATGCCCGTAAGAATGATGATTTTTCTTAAATTAACCCTTTTTGCAGATTTCAAAACTGATTTCGTTTTGGACCATGATTCTTTTGACGATTCCTAAATTTCAGCCTTTTTGATACAATGGAGCCTGAAAAAATTGCGTTTATAGTTCGAACCCAAGTCTAAAAACAGAGCATGTAGGAATGATGAATTTAATAAAACTACTTCTTTTGAAGATTTTAAGAATGATTTTGTTTTGGACCGTGATTCTTTTGACGATTCCTAAATTTCAGCCCGTTTGGTACAATTGAGCCTAAAAAAATGGCATTTATTGTTCGACTCCAAGTCTAAAAACAGTGCATGTAGGAATGATGATTTTTCAAAAAATAACCCTTTTTGCAGATTTTAAGACTGATTTCGTTTTTGACCATGAATCTTATGACGATTACTAAATTTCAGCCCGTTTGGTACAATAGAGCCTGAAAACATGGCGTTTATATTTCGAACCCAAGTCTGAAAACAATGCCCGTAAGAATGATGATTTTTCTTAAATTAACCCTTTTTGCAGATTTCAAAACTGATTTCGTTTTGGACCATGATTCTTTTGACGATTCCTAAATTTCAGCCCGTTTGGTACAATAGAGCCTGAAAAAATTGCGTTTATAGTTCGAACCCAAGTCTGAAAACAGTGCCCGTACAAATGATGATTTTTTCAAAAAATAACACTTTTTGCAGATTTTAGGACTGATTTCGTTTTGGACCATGATTCTTATGACGATTCCTTAATTTCAGACCGTTTGGTAAAATAGAGCCTGAAACAATGGTTCCATAATTCGAACCCAAGTCTGAAAACAATGCCCGTAAGAATGACGAATTTTCTAAAAATACAACTTTTTGAAGATTTCACGACTGATTTCGTTTTGGACCATGTTCTTATGAGGATTCCTTAATTTCAACACGTTCGGTACAATATAGCCAAAGAAAATGGCATTTAAAGATCGAACCCAAGTCTGAAAACAATTCCCGTATGAATGATGAATTTTCTAAAAATTTTACGTTTGAAGATTTTAAGACTGATTTCGTTTTGGACCATGATTCTTATGACGATTCCTAAATTTCAGCCGGTTTGGTACAATAGAGCTTGAAAAAATTGCGTTTAAAGTTCGAACCCAAGTCTGAAAACAGTGCACGTAGGAATGATGAATTTTCGAAAAATAACACTTTTTGCAGATTTTAAGACTGATTTCGTTTTTGACCATGATTCTTTTGACGATTCCTAAATTTCAGCCTTTTTGATACAATGGAGCCTGAAAAAATTGCGTTTATAGTTCGAACCCAAGTCTAAAAACAGAGCATGTAGGAATGATGAATTTAATAAAACTACTTCTTTTGAAGATTTTAAGAATGATTTTGTTTTGGACCGTGATTGTTTTGACGATTCCTAAATTTCAGCCCGTTTGGTACAATAGAGCCTGAAAAAATGGCATTTATTGTTCGAACCCAAGTCTAAAAACAGAGCATGTAGGAATGATGATTTTTCAAAAAATAACCGTTTTTGCAGATTTTAAGACTGATTTCGTTTTTGACCATGAATCTTATGACGATTACTAAATTTCAGCCCGTTTGGTACAATAGAGCCAGAAAACATGGCGTTTTTATTTCGAACCCAAGTCTGAAAACAATGCCCGTAGGAATGATGATTTTTCTTAAATTAACCCTTTTTGCAGATTTCAAAACTGATTTCGTTTTGGACCATGATTCTTTTGACGATTCCTAAATTTCAGCCCGTTTGGTACAATGGAGCCTGAAAAAATTGCGTTTATAGTTCGAACCCAAGTCTGAAAACAGTGCCCGTACAAATGATGATTTTTTCAAAAAATAACACTTTTTGTAGATTTAAGGACTGATTTCATTTTGGATCATGATTCCAATGACGATTCCTAAATTTCATCCCGTTTGGTACAATAGAACTAGAAAACATGGCGTTTAAAGTTCGAACCCAAGTCTGAAAATAATTCCCGTATGAATGATGAATTTTCTAAAAATTGTACGTTTGAAGATTTTAAGACTGATTTCGTTTTGGACCATGATTCTTATGACGATAAGTAAATTTCAGCCGGTTTGGTACAATAGAGCTTGAAAAAATTGCGTTTAAAGTTCGAACCCAAGTCTGAAAACAGTGCACGTAGGAATGATGAATTTTCAAAAAATAACAACTTTTGCAGATTTAAGGACTGATTTCGTTTTGGACCATGATTCTTATGACGATTCCTTAATTTCAGACCGTTTGGTAAAATAGAGCCTGAAACAATGGTTCCATAATTCGAACCCAAGTCTGAAAACAATGCCCGTAAGAATGACGAATTTTCTAAAAATACAACTTTTTGAAGATTTCACGACTGATTTCGTTTTGGACCATGTTCTTATGAGGATTCCTAAATTTCAACACGTTTGGTACAATATAGCCAAAGAAAATGGCATTTAAAGTTCGAACCCAAGTCTGAAAAGAATGCCGTACAAATGATGATTTTTTCAAAAAATAACACTTTTTGCAGATTTTAGGACTGATTTCGTTTTGGACCATGATTCTTATGACAATTCCCAAATTTCAGCCCGTTTGGTACAATATAGCCAAAGAAAATGGCGTTTATATATATCGAACCCAAGTCTTAAAACAATGCCCGTAGGAATGATGAATTTTCAAAAAATAACTCTTTTTGCAGATTTTAATACTGATTTCGTTTTTGAACATGATTCTTATGATTATTCCTATATTTCAGCCCGTTTGGTACAATAGAGCCAGAAAAAATAGCCTTTAAAGTTCGAACCCAAGTCTGAAAACAATGCCCGTACGAATGACTACTTTTCTAAAAATACAACTTTTTGAAGATTTCAAGACTGATTTCGTTTTGGACCATGATTCTTATGACGATTCCTAAATTTCAGCCGGTTTGGTACAATAGAGCTTGAAAAAATTGCGTTTAAAGTTCGAACCCAAGTCTGAAAACAGTGCACGTAGGAATGATGAATTTAATAAAACTACTTCTTTTGAAGATTTTAAGAATGATTTTTTTTTGGACCATGATTCTTTTGACGATTCCTAAATTTCAGCCCGTTTGGTATAATAGAGCCTGAAAAAATGGCATTTATTGTTCGAACCCAAGTCTTAAAACAGTGCATGTAGGAATGATGATTTTTCAAAAAATAACCCCTTTTGCAGATTTTAAGACTGATTTCGTTTTTGACCATGAATCTTATGACGATTACTAAATTTCAGCCCGTTTGGTACAATAGAGCCTGAAAACATGGCGGTTATATTTCGAACCCAAGTCTGAAAACAACGCCCGTAGGAATGATGATTTTTCTTAAATTAACCCTTTTTGCAGATTTCAAAACTGATTTCGTTTTCGACCATGATTCTTTTGACGATTCCTAAATTTCAGCCCGTTTGGTACAATAGAGCCTGAAAAAATTGCGTTTATAGTTCGAACCCAAGTCTGAAAACAGTGCCCGTACAAATGATGATTTATTCAAAAAATAACACTTTTTGCAGATTTTAGGACTGATTTCGTTTTGGACCATGATTCTTATGACGATTCCTAAATTTCAGACCGTTTTGTAAAATAGAGCCTGAAAAAATGGTTCAATAGTTCGAACCCAAGTCTGAAAACATTGCCCGTACGAATGAAGAATTTTCTAAACATACAACTTTTTGAAGATTTCAAGACTGATTTCGTTTTGGACCATGTTCTTATGAGGATTCCTTATATTTCAGCCCGTTTGGTACAATAAAGCCAAAGTAAATGGCGTTTAAAGTATGAATCCAAGTCTGAAAACAATGCCCGTACGAATGATGATTTTTTCATAAATAACTCTTTTTGCAGATTTTAGGACTGATTTCGTTTTTGATCATGAATCTTATGACGATTCCTAAATTTAAGCCCGCTTGGTACAGTAGAGCCTGAAAAAATGGCGTTTATAGTTCGAACCCAAGTCTGAAAATAGCGCACATAAGGATGATGAATTTTCTAAAAATACAATTTTGAAGATTTCAAGACTGATTTCGTTTTGGACCATGATTCTTTTGACGATTCCTAAATTTCAGCCTTTTTGATACAATGGAGCCTGAAAAAATTGCGTTTATAGTTCGAACCCAAGTCTGAAAACAATGCCCGTAGGAATGTTGATTTTTTTAAAAATAACCCTTTTGGCAGATTTTAGGACTGATTTCATTTTGGATCATGATTCCAATGACGATTCCTAAATTTCATCCCGTTTGGTACAATAGAACTATAAAACATGGCGTTTAAAGTTCGAACCCAAGTCTGAAAATAATTCCCGTATGAATGATGAATTTTCTAAAAATTGTACGTTTGAAGATTTTAAGACTGATTTCGTTTTTGACCATGATTCTTATGACGATTCCTAAATTTCAGCCCGTTTGGTACAGTAGAGCCTGAAAAAATGGCTTTTTAAGTTCGAACCCAAGTCTGAAAACAGTGCACGTAGGAATGATGAATTTAATAAAACTACTTCTTTTGAAGATTTTAAGAATGATTTTGTTTTGGACCATGATTCTTTTGACGATTCCTAAATTTCAGCCCGTTTGGTACAATAGAGCCTGAAAAAATGGCATTTATTGTTCGACTCCAAGTCTAAAAACCCTGCATGTAGGAATGATGATTTTTCAAAAAATAACCCTTTTTGCAGATTTTAAGACTGATTTCGTTTTTGACCATGAATCTTATGACGATTACTAAATTTCAGCCCGTTTGGTACAATAGAGCCTGAAAACATGGCGGTTATATTTCGAACCCAAGTCTGAAAACAACGCCCGTAGGAATGATGATTTTTCTAAAATTAACCCTTTTTGCAGAATTCAAAACTGATTTCGTTTTCGACCATGATTCTTTTGACGATTCCTAAATTTCAGCCCGTTTGGTACAATAGAGCCTGAAAAAATTGCGTTTATAGTTCGAACCCAAGTCTGAAAACAGTGCCCGTACAAATGATGATTTATTCAAAAAATAACACTTTTTGCAGATTTTAGGACTGATTTCGTTTTGGACCATGATTCTTATGACGATTCCTTAATTTCAGACCGTTTGGTAAAATAGAGCCTGAAACAATGGTTCCATAATTCGAACCCAAGTCTGAAAACAATGCCCGTAAGAATGACGAATTTTCTAAAAATACAACTTTTTGAAGATTTCACGACTGATTTCGTTTTGGACCATGTTCTTATGAGGATTCCTTAATTTCAACACGTTTGGTACAATATAGCCAAAGAAAATGGCATTTAAAGTTCGAACCCAATTCTGAAATCAATGCCCGTACAAATGATGATTTTTTAAAAAAATAACACTTTTTGTAGATTTTAGGACTGATTTCATTTTGGATCATGATTCCAATGACGATTCCTAAATTTCATCCCGTTTGGTACAACAGAACTAGAAAACATGGCTTTTAAAGTTCGAACCCGAGTCTGAAAATAATTCCCGTATGAATGATGAATTTTCTAAAAATTGTACGTTTGAAGATTTTAAGACTGATTTCGTTTTGGACAATGATTCTTATGACGATTCCTAAATTTCAGCCTGTTTGGTACAATAGAGCTTGAAAAAATTGCGTTTAAAGTTCGAACCCAAGTCTGAAAACAGTGCACGTAGGAATGATGAATTTTCTAAAAATAACACTTTTTGCAGATTTTAAGACTGATTTCGTTTTTGACCATGTTTCTTATGACGATTCCTAAATTTCAGACCGTTTTGTAAAATAGAGCCTGAAAAAATGGTTCAATAGTTCGAACCCAAGTCTGAAAACATTGCCCGTACGAATGAAGAATTTTCTAAACATACAACTTTTTGAAGATTTCAAGACTGATTTCGTTTTGGACCATGTTCTTATGAGGATTCCTTATATTTCAGCCCGTTTGGTACAATAAAGCCAAAGTAAATGGCGTTTAAAGTATGAATCCAAGTCTGAAAACAATGCCCGTACGAATGATGATTTTTTCATAAATAACTCTTTTTGCAGATTTTAGGACTGATTTCTTTTTGATCATGAATCTTATGACGATTCCTAAATTTAAGTACGCTTGGTACAGTAGAGCCTGAAAAAATGGCGTTTATAGTTCGAACCCAAGTCTGAAAATAGCGCACATAAGGATGATGAATTTTCTAAAAATACAATTTTGAAGATTTCAAGACTGATTTCGTTTTGGACCATGATTCTTTTGACGATTCCTAAATTTCAGCCTTTTTGATACAATGGAGCCTGAAAAAATTGCGTTTATAATTCGAACCCAAGTCTGAAAACAATGCCCGTAGGAATGTTGATTTTTTTAAAAATAACCCTTTTGGCAGATTTTAGGACTGATTTCATTTTGGATCATGATTCCAATGACGATTCCTAAATATCATCCCGTTTGGTACAATAAAACTAGAAAACATGGCGTTTAAAGTTCGAACCCAAGTCTGACAATAATTCCCGTATGAATGATGAATTTTCTAAAAATTGTACGTTTGAAGATTTTAAGACTGATTTCGTTTTTGACCATGATTCTTATGACGATTCCTAAATTTCAGCCCGTTCGGTACAGTAGAGCCTGAAAAAATGGCTTTTTAAGTTCGAACCCAAGTCTGAAAACAGTGCACGTAGGAATGATGAATTTAATAAAACTACTTCTTTTGAAGATTTTAAGAATGATTTTGTTTTGGACCATGATTCTTTTGACGATTCCTAAATTTCAGCCCGTTTGGTACAATAGAGCCTGAAAAAATGGCATTTATTGTTCGACTCCAAGTCTAAAAACCCTGCATGTAGGAATGATGATTTTTCAAAAAATAACCCTTTTTGCAGATTTTAAGATTGATTTCGATTTTGACCATGAATCTTATGACGATTACTAAATTTCAGCCCGTTTGGTACAATAGAGCCTGAAAACATGGCGTTTATATTTCGAACCCAAGTCTAAAACAATGCCCGTAAGAATGATGATTTTTCTTAAATTAACCCTTTTTGCAGATTTCAAAACTGATTTCGTTTTGGACCATGATTCTTTTGACGATTCCTAAATTTCAGCCCGTTTGGTACAATAGAGCCTGAAAAAATTGCGTTTATAGTTCGAACCCAAGTCTGAAAACAGTGCCCGTACAAATGATGATTTTTTCAAAAAATAACACTTTTTGCAGATTTTAGGACTGATTTCGTTTTGGACCATGATTCTTATGACGATTCCTTAATTTCAGACCGTTTGGTAAAATAGAGCCTGAAACAATGGTTCCATAATTCGAACCCAAGTCTGAAAACAATGCCCGTAAGAATGACAAATTTTATAAAAATACAACTTTTTGAAGATTTCACGACTGATTTCGTTTTGGACCATGTTCTTATGAAGATTCCTAAATTTCAACACGTTTGGTACAATATAGCCAAAGAAAATGGCATTTAAAGATCGAACCCAAGTCTGAAAACAATTCCCGTATGAATGATGAATTTTCTAAAAATTGAACGTTTGAAGATTTTAAGACTGATTTCGTTTTGGACCATGATTCTTATGACGATTCCTAAATTTCAGCCGGTTTGGTACAATAGAGCTTGAAAAATTGCGTTTAAAGTTCGAACCCAAGTCTGAAAACAGTGCACGTAGGAATGATGAATTTTCTAAAAATAACACTTTTTGCAGATTTTAAGACTGATTTCGTTTTTGACCATGATTCTTTTGACGATTCCTAAATTTCAGCCTTTTTGATACAATGGAGCCTGAAAAAATTGCGTTTATAGTTCGAACCCAAGTCTGAAAACAATGCCCGTAGGAATGGTGATTTTTTTTAAAATAACCCTTTTGGCAGATTTTAGGACTGATTTCATTTTGGATCATGATTCCAATGACGATTCCTAAATTTCATCCCGTTTGGTACAATAGAACTAGAAAACATGGCGTTTAAAGTTCGAACCCAAGTCTGAAAATAATTCCCGTATGAATGATGAATTTTCTAAAAATTGTACGTTTGAAGATTTTAAGACTGATTTCGTTTTTGACCATGATTCTTAAGACGATTCCTAAATTTCAGCCCGTTTGGTACAGCAGAGCTTGAAAAAATGGCTTTTAAAGTTCGAACCCAAGTCTGAAAACAGTGCACGTAGGAATGATGAATTTAATAAAACTACTTCTTTTGAAGATTTTAAGAATGATTTTGTTTTGGACCGTGATTCTTTTGACGATTCCTAAATTTCAGCCCGTTTGGTACAATACAGCCTGAAAAAATGGCATTTATTGTTCGAACCCAAGTCTAAAAACAGAGCATGTAGGAATGATGATTTTTCAAAAAATAACCGTTTTTGCAGATTTTAAGACTGATTTCGTTTTTGACCATGAATCTTATGACGATTACTAAATTTCAGCCCGTTTGGTACAATAGAGCCAGAAAACATGGCGTTTTTATTTCGAACCCAAGTCTGAAAACAATGCCCGTAGGAATGATGATTTTTCTTAAATTAACCCTTTTTGCAGATTTCAAAACTGATTTCGTTTTGGACCATGATTCTTTTGACGATTCCTAAATTTCAGCCCGTTTGGTACGATAGAGCCTGAAAAAATTGCGTTTATAGTTCGAACCCAAGTCTGAAAACAGTGCCCGTACAAATGATGATTTTTTCAAAAAATAACACTTTTTGTAGATTTAAGGACTGATTTCATTTTGGATCATGATTCCAATGACGATTCCTAAATTTCATCCCGTTTGGTACAATAGAACTAGAAAACATGGCGTTTAAAGTTCGAACCCAAGTCTGAAAATAATTCCCGTATGAATGATGAATTTTCTAAAAATTGTACGTTTGAAGATTTTAAGACTGATTTCGTTTTGGACCATGATTCTTATGACGATTCCTAAATTTCAGCCGGTTTGGTACAATAGAGCTTGAAAAAATTGCGTTTAAAGTTCGAACCCAAGTCTGAAAACAGTGCACGTAGGAATGATGAATTTTCAAAAAATAACACTTTTTTTAGATTTAAGGACTGATTTCGTTTTGGACCATGTTCTTATGAGGATTCCTAAATTTCAACACGTTTGGTACAATATAGCCAAAGAAAATGGCATTTAAAGTTCGAACCCAAGTCTGAAAACAATGCCGTACAAATGATGATTTTTTCAAAAACTAACACTTTTTGTAGATTTAAGGACTGATTTCATTTTGGATCATGATTCCAATGACGATTCCTAAATTTCATCCCGTTTGGTACAATAGAACTAGAAAACATGGCGTTTAAAGTTCGAACCCAAGTCTGAAAATAATTCACGTATGAATGATGAATTTTCTTAAATTTGTACGTTTGAAGATTTTAAGACTGATTTCATCTGGACCATGATTCTTATGACGATTCCTAAATTTCAGCCGGTTTGGTACAATAGAGCTTGAAAAAATTGCGTTTAAAGTTCGAACCCAAGTCTGAAAACAGTGCATGTAGGAATGATGAATTTTCAAAAAATAACACTTTTTGCAGATTTTAGGACTGATTTCGTTTTGGACCATGATTCTTATGACAATTCCTAAATTTCATCCCGTTTGGTACAATAGAACTAGAAAACATGGCGTTTAAAGTTCGAACCCAAGTCTGAAAATAATTCCCGTATGAATGATGAATTTTCTAAAAATTGTACGTTTGAAGATTTTAAGACTGATTTCGTTTTGGACCATGATTCTTATGACGATTCCTAAATTTCAGACCGTTTGGTAAAATAGAGCCTGAAAAAATGGTTCAATAGTTCGAACCCAAGTCTGAAAACATTGCCCGTACGACTGAAGAATTTTGTAAAAAACAACTTATTGAAGATTTCAAGACTGATTTCGTTTTGGACCATGTTCTTATGAGGATTCCTTATATTTCAGCCCGTTTGGTACAATAAACCCAAAGAAAATGGCGTTTTAAGTATGAATGCAAGTCTGAAAACAATGCCCGTACGAATGATGATTTTTTCATAAATAACTCTTTTTGCAGATTTTAGGACTGATTTCGTTTTTGATCATGAATATTATGACGATTCCTAAATTTAAGCCCGCTTGGTACAGTAGAGCCTGAAAAAATGGCGTTTATAGTTCGAACCCAAGTCTGAAAATAGAGCACATAAGGATGATGAATTATCTAAAAATACAATTTTGAAGATTTCAAGACTGATTTCGTTTTGGACCATGATTCTTTTGATGATTTCTAAATTTCAGCCTTTTTGATACAATGGAGCCTGAAAAAATTGCGTTTATAGTTCGAACCCAAGTCTGAAAACAATGCCCGTAGGAATGGTGATTTTTTTAAAAATAACCCTTTTGGCAGATTTTAGGACTGATTTCATTTTAGATCATGATTCCAATGACGATTCCCAAATTTCATCCCGTTTGGTACAATAGAACTAGAAAACATGGCGTTTAAAGTTCGAACCCAAGTCTGACAATAATTCCCGTATGAATGATGAATTTTCTAAAAATTGTACGTTTGAAGATTTTAAGACTGATTTCGTTTTTGACCATGATTCTTATGACGATTCCTAAATTTCAGCCCGCTTGGTAGAGTAGAGCCTGAAAAAATGGCTTTTAAAGTTCGAACCCAAGTCTGAAAACAGTGCACGTAGGAATGATGAATTTTATAAAACTACTTCTTTTGAAGATTTTAAGATTGATTTTGTTTTGGACCATGATTCTTATGACGATTCTTAAATTTCAGCCCGTTTGGTACAATAGAGCCTGAAAAAATGGCGTTTATAAATCGAACCCAAGTCTGAAAACAATGCCCGTAGGAATGGTGATTTTTCTAAAAATAACCCTTTTTGCAGATTTCAAAACTGATTTTGTTTTGGACCATGATTCTTTTGATGATTCCTAAATTTCAGCTCGTCTGGTACAATAGAGCCTGAAAAAATTGTGTTTATAGTTCGAACCCAAGTCTGAAAACAGTGCACGTAGTTATGATGATTTTTCTAAAAATAATTTTTTTTTCAGATTTTAAGATTGATTTTGTTTTTGACCATGATTCTTATGACGATTCCTAAATTTCAGACCGTTTGGTAGAATAGAGCCTGAAAAAATGGTTCAATAGTTCGAACCCAAGTCTGAAAACCATGCCCGTACGAATGACGAATTTTCTAAAAATACAACTTTTTGAAGATTTCAAGACTGATTTCGTTTTGGTCCATGTTCCTATGAGGATTCCTAAATTTCTGCCCGTTTGGTACAATATAGCCAAAGAAAATGGCGTTTAAAGTATGAACCCAAGTCTGAAAACAATGCCCGTACGAATGATGATTTTTTCAAAAAATAACACTTTTTGCAGATTTTAGGACTGATTTCGTTTTGGACCATGATTCTTATGACAACTCCCAAATTTCAGCCCGTTTGGTACAATATTGCCAAAGAAAATGGCGTTTATTGTTCGAACCCAAGTCTGAAAACAATGCCCGTACGAATGATGATTTTTTCAAAAAATAAAACTTTTTGCAGATTTTAAAACTTATTTCTTTTTGGACCATGATTCTTATGAAGATTCTCAAATTTCAGCCGTTTTGGAACAATGAAGCCGGAAAAAATTGCGTTTAAAGTTCGAACCCAAGTCTGAAAACAATGCCCGTAGGAATGATGATTTTTAAAAAAATAACCCTTTTGGCAGATTTTAAGACTGATTTCGTTTTTGACCATGATTCTTATGACGATTCCTAAATTTCAGCTCGTTTGGTACAATAGAGCCTGAAAAAATGGCATTTATTGTTCGAACCCAAGTCTAAAAACACTGCATGTAGGAATGATGATTTTTCAAAAAATAACCCTTTTCGCAGATTTTAAGACTGATTTCGTTTTTGACCATGAATCTTATGAGGATTACTTAATTTCAGCCCGTTTGGTACAATAGAGCCTGAAAACATGGCGTTTATATTTCGAACCCAAGTCTGAAAACAATGCCCGTAGGAATGATGATTTTTCTTAAAATCACCCTTTTTGCAGATTTCAAAACTGATTTCGTTTTGGACCATGATTCTTTTGACGATTCCTAAATTTCAGCTCGTTAGGTACAATACAGCCTGAAAAAATTGCGTTTATAGTTCGAACCCAAGTCTGAAAATAGCGCACATAAGGATGATGAATTTTCTAAAAATACAATTTTGAAGATTTCAAGACTGATTTCGTTTTGGACCATGATTCTTTTGACGATTCCTAAATTTCAGCCTTTTTGATACAATGGAGCCTGAAAAAATTGCGTTTATAGTTCGAACCCAAGTCTGAAAACAATGCCCGTAGGAATGGTGATTTTTTTAAAAATAACCCTTTGGCAGATTTTAGGACTGATTTCATTTTAGATCATGATTCTAATGACGATTCCTAAATTTCATCCCGTTTGGTACAATAGAACTAGAAAACATGGCGTTTAAAGTTCGAACCCAAGTCTGAAAATAATGCCCGTAGGAATGGTGATTTTTCTAAAAATAACCCTTTTTGCAGATTTCAAAACTGATTTCGTTTTGGACCATGATTCTTTTGACGATTCCTAAATTTCAGCCCGTTTGGTACAATAGAGCCTGAAAAAATTGCGTTTATAGTTCGAACCCAAGTCTGAAAACAGTGCACGTAGTTATGATGATTTTTCTAAAAATATTTTTTTTTCAGATTTTAAGACTGATTTTGTTTTTGACCATGATTCTTATGACGATTTCTAAATTTCAGCCCGTTTGGTACAATGGAGCCTGAAAAAATTGCGTTTATAGTTCGAACCCAAGTCTGAAAACAATGCCCGTAGGAATGGTGATTTTTTTAAAAATAACCCTTTTGGCAGATTTTAGGACTGATTTCATTGTAGATCATGATTCCAATGACGATTCCTAAATTTCATCCCGTTTGGTACAATAGAACTAGAAAACATGGCGTTTAAAGTTCGAACCCAAGTCTGAAAATAATTCCCGTATGAATGATGAATTTTCTAAAAATTGTACGTTTGAAGATTTTAAGACTGATTTCGTTTTTGACCATGATTCTTATGACGATTCCTAAATATCAGCCCGTTTGGTAGAGTAGAGCCTGAAAAAATGGCTTTTAAAGTTCGAACCCAAGTCTGAAAACAGTGCACGTAGGAATGATGAATTTTATAAAACTACTTCTTTTGAAGATTTTAAGATTGATTTTGTTTTGGACCATGATTCTTATGACGATTCTTAAATTTCAGCCCGTTTGGTACAATAGAGCCTGAAAAAATGGCGTTTATGAATCGAACCCAAGTCTGAAAACTATGCCCGTAGGAATGGTGATTTTTCTAAAAATAACCCTTTTGGCAGATTTCAAAACTGATTTCGTTTTGGACCATGATTCTTTTGATGATTCCTAAATTTCAGCTCTTCTGTTACAATAGAGCCTGAAAAAATTGCGTTTATAGTTCGAACCCAAGTCTGAAAACAGTGCACGTAGTTAAGATGATTTTTCTAAAAATATTTTTTTTTCAGATTTTACGATTGATTTTGTTTTTGACCATGATTCTTATGACGATTCCTAAATTTCAGACCGTTTGGTAGAATAGAGCCTGAAAAAATGGTTCAATAGTTCGAACCCAAGTCTGAAAACAATGCCCGTACGAATGACGAATTTTCTAAAAATACAACTTTTTGAAGATTTCAAGACTGATTTCGTTTTGGTCCATGTTCTTATGAGGATTCCCAAATTTCTGCCCGTTTGGTACAATATAGCCAAAGAAAATGGCGTTTAAAGTATGAACCCAAGTCTGAAAACAATGCCCGTACGAATGATGATTTTTTCAAAAAATAACACTTTTTGCAGATTTTAGGACTGATTTCGTTTTGGACCATGATTCTTATGACAATTCCCAAATTTCAGCCCGTTTGGTACAATATTGCCAAAGAAAATGGCGTTTATTGTTCGAACCCAAGTCTGAAAACAATGCCCGTACGAATGATGATTTTTTCAAAAAATAAAACTTTTTGCAGATTTTAAAACTTATTTCTTTTTGGACCATGCTTCTTATGAAGATTCTCAAATTTCAGCCGTTTTGGTACAATGAAGCCGGAAAAAATTGCGTTTAAAGTTCGAACCCAAGTCTGAAAACAATGCCCGTAGGAATGATGATTTTTCGAAAAATAACCCTTTTGGCAGATTTTAAGACTGATTTCGTTTTTGACCATGATTCTTATGACGATTCCTAAATTTCAGCCCGTTTGGTACAATAGAGCCTGAAAAAATGGCATTTATTGTTCGAACCCAAGTCTAAAAACACTGCATGTAGGAATGATGATTTTTCAAAAAATAACCCGTTTTGCAGATTTTAAGACTGATTTCGTTTTTGACCATGAATCTTAGGACGATTACTAAATTTCAGCCCGTTTGGTACAATAGAGCCTGAAAACATGGCGTTTATATTTCGAACCCAAGTCTGAAAACAATGCCCGTTGATTTTTCTTAAAATCACCCTTTTTGCAGATTTCAAAACTGATTTCGTTTTGGACCATGATTCTTTTGACGATTCCTAAATTTCAGCTCATTAGGTACAATACAGCCTGAAAAAATTGCGTTTATAGTTCGAACCCAAGTCTGAAAATAGCGCACATAAGGATGATGAATTTTCTAAAAATACAATTTTGAAGTTTTCAAGACTGATTTCGTTTTGGACCATGATTCTTTTGACGATTCCTAAATTTCAGCCTTTTTGATACAATGGAGCCTGAAAAAATTGCGTTTATAGTTCGAACCCAAGTCTGAAAACAATGCCCGTAGGAATGGTGATTTTTCTAAAAATAACCCTTTTTGCAGATTTCAAAACTGATTTCGTTTTTGACCATGATTCTTTTGACGATTCCTAAATTTCAGCCCGTTTGGTACAATAGAGCCTGAAAAAATTGCGTTTATAGTTCGAACCCAAGTCTGAAAACAGTGCCCGTACAAATGATGATTTATTCAAAAAATAACACTTTTTGCAGATTTTAGGACTGATTTCGTTTTGGACCATGATTCTTATGACGATTCCTTAATTTCAGACCGTTTGGTAAAATAGAGCCTGAAACAATGGTTCCATAATTCGAACCCAAGTCTGAAAACAATGCCCGTAAGAATGACGAATTTTCTAAAAATACAACTTTTTGAAGATTTCACGACTGATTTCGTTTTGGACCATGTTCTTATGAGGATTCCTAAATTTCAACACGTTTGGTACAATATAGCCAAAGAAAATGGCATTTAAAGTTCGAACCCAATTCTGAAAACAATGCCCGTACAAATGATGATTTTTTCAAAAAATAACACTTTGTGTAGATTTTAGGACTGATTTCATTTTGGATCATGATTTCAATGACGATTCCTAAATTTCATCCTGTTTGGTACAATAGAACTAGAAAACATGGCGTTTAAAGTTCGAACCCAAGTCTGAAAATAATTCCCGTATGAATGATGAATTTTCTAAAAATTGTACGTTTGAAGATTTTAAGACTGATTTCGTTTTTGACCATGATTCTTATGACGATTCCTAAATTTCAGCCCGTTTGGTACAGTAGAGCCTGAAAAAATGGCTTTTTAAGTTCGAACCCAAGTCTGAAAACAGTGCACGTAGGAATGATGAATTTAATAAAACTACTTCTTTTGAAGATTTTAAGAATGATTTTGTTTTGGACCATGATTCTTTTGACGATTCCTAAATTTCAGCCCGTTTGGTACAATAGAGCCTGAAAAAATGGCATTTATTGTTCGACTCCAAGTCTAAAAACCCTGCATGTAGGAATGATGATTTTTCAAAAAATAACCCTTTTTGCAGATTTTAAGACTGATTTCGTTTTTGACCATGAATCTTATGACGATTACTAAATTTCAGCCCGTTTGGTACAATAGAGCCTGAAAACATGGCGGTTATATTTCGAACCCAAGTCTGAAAACAACGCCCGTAGGAATGATGATTTTTCTAAAATTAACCCTTTTTGCAGATTTCAAAACTGATTTCGTTTTCGACCATGATTCTTTTGACGATTCCTAAATTTCAGCCCGTTTGGTACAATAGAGCCTGAAAAAATTGCGTTTATAGTTCGAACCCAAGTCTGAAAACAGTGCCCGTACAAATGATGATTTATTCAAAAAATAACACTTTTTGCAGATTTTAGGACTGATTTCGTTTTGGACCATGATTCTTATGACGATTCCTTAATTTCAGACCGTTTGGTAAAATAGAGCCTGAAACAATGGTTCCATAATTCGAACCCAAGTCTGAAAACAATGCCCGTAAGAATGACGAATTTTCTAAAAATACAACTTTTTGAAGATTTCACGACTGATTTCGTTTTGGACCATGTTCTTATGAGGATTCCTAAATTTCAACACGTTTGGTACAATATAGCCAAAGAAAATGGCATTTAAAGTTCGAACCCAATTCTGAAAACAATGCCCGTACAAATGATGATTTTTTCAAAAAATAACACTTTGTGTAGATTTTAGGACTGATTTCATTTTGGATCATGATTTCAATGACGATTCCTAAATTTCATCCCGTTTGGTACAATAGAACTAGAAAACATGGCTTTTAAAGTTCGAACCCGAGTCTGAAAATAATTCCCGTATGAATGATGAATTTTCTAAAAATTGTACGTTTGAAGATTTTAAGACTGATTTCGTTTTGGACAATGATTCTTATGACGATTCCTAAATTTCAGCCTGTTTGGTACAATAGAGCTTGAAAAAATTGCGTTTAAAGTTCGAACCCAAGTCTGAAAACAGTGCACGTAGGAATGATGAATTTTCTAAAAATAACACTTTTTGCAGATTTTAAGACTGATTTCGTTTTTGACCATGATTCTTATGACGATTCCTAAATTTCAGACCGTTTTGTAAAATAGAGCCTGAAAAAATGGTTCAATAGTTCGAACCCAAGTCTGAAAACATTGCCAGTACGAATGAAGAATTTTCTAAACATACAACTTTTTGAAGATTTCAAGACTGATTTCGTTTTGGACCATGTTCTTATGAGGATTCCTTATATTTCAGCCCGTTTGGTACAATAAAGCCAAAGTAAATGGCGTTTAAAGTATGAATCCAAGTCTGAAAACAATGCCCGTACGAATGATGATTTTTTCATAAATAACTCTTTTTGCAGATTTTAGGACTGATTTCGTTTTTGATCATGAATCTTATGACGATTCCTAAATTTAAGCCCGCTTGGTACAGTAGAGCCTGAAAAAATGGCGTTTATAGTTCGAACCCAAGTCTGAAAATAGCGCACATAAGGATGATGAATTTTCTAAAAATACAATTTTGAAGATTTCAAGACTGATTTCGTTTTGGACCATGATTCTTTTGACGATTCCTAAATTTCAGCCTTTTTGATACAATGGAGCCTGAAAAAATTGCGTTTATAGATCGAACCCAAGTCTGAAAACAATGCCCGTAGGAATGTTGATTTTTTTAAAAATAACCCTTTTGGCAGATTTTAGGACTGATTTCATTTTGGATCATGATTCCAATGACGATTCCTAAATTTCATCCCGTTTGGTACAATAGAACTAGAAAACATGGCGTTTAAAGTTCGAACCCAAGTCTGAAAATAATTCCCGTATGAATGATGAATTTTCTAAAAATTGTACGTTTGAAGATTTTAAGACTGATTTCGTTTTTGACCATGATTCTTATGACGATTCCTAAATTTCAGCCCGTTTGGTACAGTAGAGCCTGAAAAAATGGCTTTTTAAGTTCGAACCCAAGTCTGAAAACAGTGCACGTAGGAATGATGAATTTAATAAAACTACTTCTTTTGAAGATTTTAAGAATGATTTTGTTTTGGACCATGATTCTTTTGACGATTCCTAAATTTCAGCCCGTTTGGTACAATAGAGCCTGAAAAAATGGCATTTATTGTTCGACTCCAAGTCTAAAAACCCTGCATGTAGGAATGATGATTTTTCAAAAAATAACCCTTTTTGCAGATTTTAAGACTGATTTCGTTTTTGACCATGAATCTTATGACGATTTTTAAATTTCAGCCCGTTTGGTACAATAGAGCCTGAAAACATGGCGGTTATATTTCGAACCCAAGTCTGAAAACAACGCCCGTAGGAATGATGATTTTTCTAAAATTAACCCTTTTTGCAGATTTCAAAACTGATTTCGTTTTCGACCATGATTCTTTTGACGATTCCTAAATTTCAGCCCGTTTGGTACAATAGAGCCTGAAAAAATTGCGTTTATAGTTCGAACCCAAGTCTGAAAACAGTGCCGGTACAAATGATGATTTATTCAAAAAATAACACTTTTTGCAGATTTTAGGACTGATTTCGTTTTGGACCATGATTCTTATGACGATTCCTTAATTTCAGACCGTTTGGTAAAATAGAGCCTGAAACAATGGTTCCATAATTCGAACCCAAGTCTGAAAACAATGCCCGTAAGAATGACGAATTTTCTAAAAATACAACTTTTTGAAGATTTCACGACTGATTTCGTTTTGGACCATGTTCTTATGAGGATTCCTTAATTTCAACACGTTTGGTACAATATAGCCAAAGAAAATGGCATTTAAAGTTCGAACCCAATTCTGAAATCAATGCCCGTACAAATGATGATTTTTTCAAAAAATAACACTTTTTGTAGATTTTAGGACTGATTTCATTTTGGATCATGATTCCAATGACGATTCCTAAATTTCATCCCGTTTGGTACAATAGAACTAGAAAACATGGCTTTTAAAGTTCGAACCCGAGTCTGAAAATAATTCCCGTATGAATGATGAATTTTCTAAAAATTGTACGTTTGAAGATTTTAAGACTGATTTCGTTTTGGACAATGATTCTTATGACGATTCCTAAATTTCAGCCTGTTTGGTACAATAGAGCTTGAAAAAATTGCGTTTAAAGTTCGAACCCAAGTCTGAAAACAGTGCACGTAGGAATGATGAATTTTCTAAAAATAACACTTTTTGCAGATTTTAAGACTGATTTCGTTTTTGACCATGTTTCTTATGACGATTCCTAAATTTCAGACCGTTTTGTAAAATAGAGCCTGAAAAAATGGTTCAATAGTTCGAACCCAAGTCTGAAAACATTGCCCGTACGAATGAAGAATTTTCTAAACATACAACTTTTTGAAGATTTCAAGACTGATTTCGTTTTGGACCATGTTCTTATGAGGATTCCTTATATTTCAGCCCGTTTGGTACAATAAAGCCAAAGTAAATGGCGTTTAAAGTATGAATCCAAGTCTGAAAACAATGCCCGTACGAATGATGATTTTTTCATAAATAACTCTTTTTGCAGATTTTAGGACTGATTTCGTTTTTGATCATGAATCTTATGACGATTCCTAAATTTAAGTACGCTTGGTACAGTAGAGCCTGAAAAAATGGCGTTTATAGTTCGAACCCAAGTCTGAAAATAGCGCACATAAGGATGATGAATTTTCTAAAAATACAATTTTGAAGATTTCAAGACTGATTTCGTTTTGGACCATGATTCTTTTGACGATTCCTAAATTTCAGCCTTTTTGATACAATGGAGCCTGAAAAAATTGCGTTTATAATTCGAACCCAAGTCTGAAAACAATGCCCGTAGGAATGTTGATTTTTTTAAAAATAACCCTTTTGGCAGATTTTAGGACTGATTTCATTTTGGATCATGATTCCAATGACGATTCCTAAATTTCATCCCGTTTGGTACAATAAAACTAGAAAACATGGCGTTTAAAGTTCGAACCCAAGTCTGAAAATAATTCCCGTATGAATGATGAATTTTCTAAAAATTGTACGTTTGAAGATTTTAAGACTGATTTCGTTTTTGACCATGATTCTTATGACGATTCCTAAATTTCAGCCCGTTCGGTACAGTAGAGCCTGAAAAAATGGCTTTTTAAGTTCGAACCCAAGTCTGAAAACAGTGCACGTAGGAATGATGAATTTAATAAAACTACTTCTTTTGAAGATTTTAAGAATGATTTTGTTTTGGACCATGATTCTTTTGACGATTCCTAAATTTCAGCCCGTTTGGTACAATAGAGCCTGAAAAAATGGCATTTATTGTTCGACTCCAAGTCTAAAAACCCTGCATGTAGGAATGATGATTTTTCAAAAAATAACCCTTTTTGCAGATTTTAAGACTGATTTCGTTTTTGACCATGAAACTTATGACGATTACTAAATTTCAGCCCGTTTGGTACAATAGAGCCTGAAAACATGGCGTTTATATTTCGAACCCAAGTCTAAAACAATGCCCGTAAGAATGATGATTTTTCTTAAATTAACCCTTTTTGCAGATTTCAAAACTGATTTCGTTTTGGACCATGATTCTTTTGACGATTCCTAAATTTCAGCCCGTTTGGTACAATAGAGCCTGAAAAAATTGCGTTTATAGTTCGAACCCAAGTCTGAAAACAGTGCCCGTACAAATGATGATTTTTTCAAAAAATAACACTTTTTGCAGATTTTAGGACTGATTTCGTTTTGGACCATGATTCTTATGACGATTCCTTAATTTCAGACCGTTTGGTAAAATAGAGCCTGAAACAATGGTTCCATAATTCGAACCGAAGTCTGAAAACAATGCCCGTAAGAATGAAAAATTTTATAAAAATACAACTTTTTGAAGATTTCACGACTGATTTCGTTTTGGACCATGTTCTTATGAAGATTCCTAAATTTCAACACGTTTGGTACAATATAGCCAAAGAAAATGGCATTTAAAGATCGAACCCAAGTCTGAAAACAATTCCCGTATGAATGATGAATTTTCTAAAAATTGAACGTTTGAAGATTTTAAGACTGATTTCGTTTTGGACCATGATTCTTATGACGATTCCTAAATTTCAGCCGGTTTGGTACAATAGAGCTTGAAAAATTGCGTTTAAAGTTCGAACCCAAGTCTGAAAACAGTGCACGTAGGAATGATGAATTTTCTAAAAATAACACTTTTTGCAGATTTTAAGACTGATTTCGTTTTTGACCATGATTCTTTTGACGATTCCTAAATTTCAGCCTTTTTGATACAATGGAGCCTGAAAAAATTGCGTTTATAGTTCGAACCCAAGTCTGAAAACAATGCCCGTAGGAATGGTGATTTTTTTTAAAATAACCCTTTTGGCAGATTTTAGGACTGATTTCATTTTGGATCATGATTCCAATGACGATTCCTAAATTTCATCCCGTTTGGTACAATAGAACTAGAAAACATGGCGTTTAAAGTTCGAACCCAAGTCTGAAAATAATTCCCGTATGAATGATGAATTTTCTAAAAATTGTACGTTTGAAGATTTTAAGACTGATTTCGTTTTTGACCATGATTCTTATGACGATTCCTAAATTTCAGCCCGTTTGGTACAGCAGAGCTTGAAAAAATGGCTTTTAAAGTTCGAACCCAAGTCTGAAAACAGTGCACGTAGGAATGATGAATTTAATAAAACTACTTCTTTTGAAGATTTTAAGAATGATTTTGTTTTGGACCGTGATTCTTTTGACGATTCCTAAATTTCAGCCCGTTTGGTACAATACAGCCTGAAAAAATGGCATTTATTGTTCGAACCCAAGTCAAAAAACAGAGCATGTAGGAATGATGATTTTTCAAAAAATAACCGTTTTTGCAGATTTTAAGACTGATTTCGTTTTTGACCATGAATCTTATGACGATTACTAAATTTCAGCCCGTTTGGTACAATAGAGCCAGAAAACATGGCGTTTTTATTTCGAACCCAAGTCTGAAAACAATGCCCGTAGGAATGATGATTTTTCTTAAATTAACCCTTTTTGCAGATTTCAAAACTGATTTCGTTTTGGACCATGATTCTTTTGACGATTCCTAAATTTCAGCCCGTTTGGTACGATAGAGCCTGAAAAAATTGCGTTTATAGTTCGAACCCAAGTCTGAAAACAGTGCCCGTACAAATGATGATTTTTTCAAAAAATAACACTTTTTGTAGATTTAAGGACTGATTTCATTTTGGATCATGATTCCAATGACGATTCCTAAATTTCATCCCGTTTGGTACAATAGAACTAGAAAACAAGGCGTTTAAAGTTCGAACCCAAGTCTGAAAATAATTCCCGTATGAATGATGAATTTTCTAAAAATTGTACGTTTGAAGATTTTAAGACTGATTTCGTTTTGGACCATGATTCTTATGACGATTCCTAAATTTCAGCCGGTTTGGTACAATAGAGCTTGAAAAAATTGCGTTTAAAGTTCGAACCCAAGTCTGAAAACAGTGCACGTAGGAATGATGAATTTTCAAAAAATAACACTTTTTTTAGATTTAAGGACTGATTTCGTTTTGGACCATGTTCTTATGAGGATTCCTAAATTTCAACACGTTTGGTACAATATAGCCAAAGAAAATGGCATTTAAAGTTCGAACCCAAGTCTGAAAACAATGCCGTACAAATGATGATTTTTTCAAAAACTAACACTTTTTGTAGATTTAAGGACTGATTTCATTTTGGATCATGATTCCAATGACGATTCCTAAATTTCATCCCGTTTGGTACAATAGAACTAGAAAACATGGCGTTTAAAGTTCGAACCCAAGTCTGAAAATAATTCCCGTATGAATGATGAATTTTCTAAAAATTGTACGTTTGAAGATTTTAAGACTGATTTCGTTTTGGACCATGATTCTTATGACGATTCCTAAATTTCAGCCGGTTTGGTACAATAGAGCTTGAAAAAATTGCGTTTAAAGTTCGAACCCAAGTCTGAAAACAGTGCACGTAGGAATGATGAATTTTCAAAAAATAACACTTTTTTTAGATTTAAGGACTGATTTCGTTTTGGACCATGTTCTTATGAGGATTCCTAAATTTCAACACGTTTGGTACAATATAGCCAAAGAAAATGGCATTTAAAGTTCGAACCCAAGTCTGAAAACAATGCCGTACAAATGATGATTTTTTCAAAAACTAACACTTTTTGTAGATTTAAGGACTGATTTCATTTTGGATCATGATTCCAATGACGATTCCTAAATTTCATCCCGTTTGGTACAATAGAACTAGAAAACATGGCGTTTAAAGTTCGAACCCAAGTCTGAAAATAATTCACGTATGAATGATGAATTTTCTTAAATTTGTACGTTTGAAGATTTTAAGACTGATTTCATCTGGACCATGATTCTTATGACGATTCCTAAATTTCAGCCGGTTTGGTACAATAGAGCTTGAAAAAATTGCGTTTAAAGTTCGAACCCAAGTCTGAAAACAGTGCATGTAGGAATGATGAATTTTCAAAAAATAACACTTTTTGCAGATTTTAGGACTGATTTCGTTTTGGACCATGATTCTTATGACAATTCCTAAATTTCATCCCGTTTGGTACAATAGAACTAGAAAACATGGCGTTTAAAGTTCGAACCCAAGTCTGAAAATAATTCCCGTATGAATGATGAATTTTCTAAAAATTGTACGTTTGAAGATTTTAAGACTGATTTCGTTTTGGACCATGATTCTTATGACGATTCCTAAATTTCAGACCGTTTGGTAAAATAGAGCCTGAAAAAATGGTTCAATAGTTCGAACCCAAGTCTGAAAACATTGCCCGTACGACTGAAGAATTTTGTAAAAAACAACTTATTGAAGATTTCAAGACTGATT
The DNA here is from genome assembly GCA_026573805.1 of Hesperophylax magnus. Taxonomy (NCBI): domain Eukaryota; kingdom Metazoa; phylum Arthropoda; class Insecta; order Trichoptera; family Limnephilidae; genus Hesperophylax; species Hesperophylax magnus. The sequence continues at coordinate 13,740,251 of JAIUSX010000002.1, forward strand.
TCGTTTTGGACCATGTTCTTATGAGGATTCCTTATATTTCAGCCCGTTTGGTACAATAAAGCCAAAGAAAATGGCGTTTAAAGTATGAATGCAAGTCTGAAAACAATGCCCGTACGAATGATGATTTTTTCGTAAATAACTCTATTTGCAGATTTTAGGACTGATTTCGTTTTTGATCATGAATATTATGACGATTCCTAAATTTAAGCCCGCTTGGTACAGTAGAGCCTGAAAAAATGGCGTTTATAGTTCGAACCCAAGTCTGAAAATAGCGCACATAAGGATGATGAATTATCTAAAAATACAATTTTGAAGATTTCAAGACTGATTTCGTTTTGGACCATGATTCTTTTGATGATTCCTAAATTTCAGCCTTTTTGATACAATGGAGCCTGAAAAAATTGCCCGTAGGAATGGTGATTTTTTTAAAAATAACCCTTTTGGCAGATTTTAGGACTGATTTCATTTTAGATCATGATTCCAATGACGATTCCCAAATTTCATCCCGTTTGGTACAATAGAACTAGAAAACATGGCGTTTAAAGTTCGAACCCAAGTCTGACAATAATTCCCGTATGAATGATGAATTTTCTAAAAATTGTACGTTTGAAGATTTTAAGACTGATTTCGTTTTTGACCATGATTCTTATGACGATTCCTAAATTTCAGCCCGCTTGGTAGAGTAGAGCCTGAAAAAATGGCTTTTAAAGTTCGAACCCAAGTCTGAAAACAGTGCACGTAGGAATGATGAATTTTATAAAACTACTTCTTTTGAAGATTTTAAGATTGATTTTGTTTTGGACCATGATTCTTATGACGATTCTTAAATTTCAGCCCGTTTGGTACAATAGAGCCTGAAAAAATGGCGTTTATAAATCGAACCCAAGTCTGAAAACAATGCCCGTAGGAATGGTGATTTTTCTAAAAATAACCCTTTTTGCAGATTTCAAAACTGATTTTGTTTTGGACCATGATTCTTTTGATGATTCCTAAATTTCAGCTCGTCTGGTACAATAGAGCCTGAAAAAATTGTGTTTATAGTTCGAACCCAAGTCTGAAAACAGTGCACGTAGTTATGATGATTTTTCTAAAAATAATTTTTTTTTCAGATTTTAAGATTGATTTTGTTTTTGACCATGATTCTTATGACGATTCCTAAATTTCAGACCGTTTGGTAGAATAGAGCCTGAAAAAATGGTTCAATAGTTCGAACCCAAGTCTGAAAACCATGCCCGTACGAATGACGAATTTTCTAAAAATACAACTTTTTGAAGATTTCAAGACTGATTTCGTTTTGGTCCATGTTCCTATGAGGATTCCTAAATTTCTGCCCGTTTGGTACAATATAGCCAAAGAAAATGGCGTTTAAAGTATGAACCCAAGTCTGAAAACAATGCCCGTACGAATGATGATTTTTTCAAAAAATAACACTTTTTGCAGATTTTAGGACTGATTTCGTTTTGGACCATGATTCTTATGACAACTCCCAAATTTCAGCCCGTTTGGTACAATATTGCCAAAGAAAATGGCGTTTATTGTTCGAACCCAAGTCTGAAAACAATGCCCGTACGAATGATGATTTTTTCAAAAAATAAAACTTTTTGCAGATTTTAAAACTTATTTCTTTTTGGACCATGATTCTTATGAAGATTCTCAAATTTCAGCCGTTTTGGAACAATGAAGCCGGAAAAAATTGCGTTTAAAGTTCGAACCCAAGTCTGAAAACAATGCCCGTAGGAATGATGATTTTTCAAAAAATAACCCTTTTGGCAGATTTTAAGACTGATTTCGTTTTTGACCATGATTCTTATGACGATTCCTAAATTTCAGCCCGTTTGGTACAATAGAGCCTGAAAAAATGGCATTTATTGTTCGAACCCAAGTCTAAAAACACTGCATGTAGGAATGATGATTTTTCAAAAAATAACCCTTTTTGCAGATTTTAAGACTGATTTCGTTTTTGACCATGAATCTTATGACGATTACTTAATTTCAGCCCGTTTGGTACAATAGAGCCTGAAAACATGGCGTTTATATTTCGAACCCAAGTCTGAAAACAATGCCCGTAGGAATGATGATTTTTCTTAAAATCACCCTTTTTGCAGATTTCAAAACTGATTTCGTTTTGGACCATGATTCTTTTGACGATTCCTAAATTTCAGCTCGTTAGGTACAATACAGCCTGAAAAAATTGCGTTTATAGTTCGAACCCAAGTCTGAAAATAGCGCACATAAGGATGATGAATTTTCTAAAAATACAATTTTGAAGATTTCAAGACTGATTTCGTTTTGGACCATGATTCTTTTGACGATTCCTAAATTTCAGCCTTTTTGATACAATGGAGCCTGAAAAAATTGCGTTTATAGTTCGAACCCAAGTCTGAAAACAATGCCCGTAGGAATGGTGATTTTTTTAAAAATAACCCTTTGGCAGATTTTAGGACTGATTTCATTTTAGATCATGATTCCAATGACGATTCCTAAATTTCATCCCGTTTGGTACAATAGAACTAGAAAACATGGCGTTTAAAGTTCGAACCCAAGTCTGAAAATAATGCCCGTAGGAATGGTGATTTTTCTAAAAATAACCCTTTTTGCAGATTTCAAAACTGATTTCGTTTTGGACCATGATTCTTTTGACGATTCCTAAATTTCAGCCCGTTTGGTACAATAGAGCCTGAAAAAATTGCGTTTATAGTTCGAACCCAATTCTGAAAACAGTGCACGTAGTTATGATGATTTTTCTAAAAATATTTTTTTTTCAGATTTTAAGACTGATTTTGTTTTTGACCATGATTCTTATGACGATTTCTAAATTTCAGCCCGTTTGGTACAATGGAGCCTGAAAAAATTGCGTTTATAGTTCGAACCCAAGTCTGAAAACAATGCCCGTAGGAATGGTGATTTTTTTAAAAATAACCCTTTTGGCAGATTTTAGGACTGATTTCATTGTAGATCATGATTCCAATGACGATTCCTAAATTTCATCCCGTTTGGTACAATAGAACTAGAAAACATGGCGTTTAAAGTTCGAACCCAAGTCTGAAAATAATTCCCGTATGAATGATGAATTTTCTAAAAATTGTACGTTTGAAGATTTTAAGACTGATTTCGTTTTTGACCATGATTCTTATGACGATTCCTAAATATCAGCCCGTTTGGTAGAGTAGAGCCTGAAAAAATGGCTTTTAAAGTTCGAACCCAAGTCTGAAAACAGTGCACGTAGGAATGATGAATTTTATAAAACTACTTCTTTTGAAGATTTTAAGATTGATTTTGTTTTGGACCATGATTCTTATGACGATTCTTAAATTTCAGCCCGTTTGGTACAATAGAGCCTGAAAAAATGGCGTTTATGAATCGAACCCAAGTCTGAAAACTATGCCCGTAGGAATGGTGATTTTTCTAAAAATAACCCTTTTGGCAGATTTCAAAACTGATTTCGTTTTGGACCATGATTCTTTTGATGATTCCTAAATTTCAGCTCTTCTGTTACAATAGAGCCTGAAAAAATTGCGTTTATAGTTCGAACCCAAGTCTGAAAACAGTGCACGTAGTTATGATGATTTTTCTAAAAATATTTTTTTTTTCAGATTTTACGATTGATTTTGTTTTTGACCATGATTCTTATGACGATTCCTAAATTTCAGACCGTTTGGTAGAATAGAGCCTGAAAAAATGGTTCAATAGTTCGAACCCAAGTCTGAAAACAATGCCCGTACGAATGACGAATTTTCTAAAAATACAACTTTTTGAAGATTTCAAGACTGATTTCGTTTTGGTCCATGTTCTTATGAGGATTCCCAAATTTCTGCCCGTTTGGTACAATATAGCCAAAGAAAATGGCGTTTAAAGTATGAACCCAAGTCTGAAAACAATGCCCGTACGAATGATGATTTTTTCAAAAAATAACACTTTTTGCAGATTTTAGGACTGATTTCGTTTTGGACCATGATTCTTATGACAATTCCCAAATTTCAGCCCGTTTGGTACAATATTGCCAAAGAAAATGGCGTTTATTGTTCGAACCCAAGTCTGAAAACAATGCCCGTACGAATGATGATTTTTTCAAAAAATAAAACTTTTTGCAGATTTTAAAACTTATTTCTTTTTGGACCATGCTTCTTATGAAGATTCTCAAATTTCAGCCGTTTTGGTACAATGAAGCCGGAAAAAATTGCGTTTAAAGTTCGAACCCAAGTCTGAAAACAATGCCCGTAGGAATGATGATTTTTCGAAAAATAACCCTTTTGGCAGATTTTAAGACTGATTTCGTTTTTGACCATGATTCTTATGACGATTCCTAAATTTCAGCCCGTTTGGTACAATAGAGCCTGAAAAAATGGCATTTATTGTTCGAACCCAAGTCTAAAAACACTGCATGTAGGAATGATGATTTTTCAAAAAATAACCCTTTTTGCAGATTTTAAGACTGATTTCGTTTTTGACCATGAATCTTAGGACGATTACTAAATTTCAGCCCGTTTGGTACAATAGAGCCTGAAAACATGGCGTTTATATTTCGAACCCAAGTCTGAAAACAATGCCCGTTGATTTTTCTTAAAATCACCCTTTTTGCAGATTTCAAAACTGATTTCGTTTTGGACCATGATTCTTTTGACGATTCCTAAATTTCAGCTCGTTAGGTACAATACAGCCTGAAAAAATTGCGTTTATAGTTCGAACCCAAGTCTGAAAATAGCGCACATAAGGATGATGAATTTTCTAAAAATACAATTTTGAAGTTTTCAAGACTGATTTCGTTTTGGACCATGATTCTTTTGACGATTCCTAAATTTCAGCCTTTTTGATACAATGGAGCCCGAAAAAATTGCGTTTATAGTTCGAACCCAAGTCTGAAAACAATGCCCGTAGGAATGGTGATTTTTCTAAAAATAACCCTTTTTGCAGATTTCAAAACTGATTTCGTTTTTGACCATGATTCTTTTGACGATTCCTAAATTTCAGCCCGTTTGGTACAATAGAGCCTGAAAAAATTGCGTTTATAGTTCGAACCCAAGTCTGAAAACAGTGCCCGTACAAATGATGATTTATTCAAAAAATAACACTTTTTGCAGATTTTAGGACTGATTTCGTTTTGGACCATGATTCTTATGACGATTCCTTAATTTCAGACCGTTTGGTAAAATAGAGCCTGAAACAATGGTTCCATAATTCGAACCCAAGTCTGAAAACAATGCCCGTAAGAATGACGAATTTTCTAAAAATACAACTTTTTGAAGATTTCACGACTGATTTCGTTTTGGACCATGTTCTTATGAGGATTCCTAAATTTCAACACGTTTGGTACAATATAGCCAAAGAAAATGGCATTTAAAGTTCGAACCCAATTCTGAAAACAATGCCCGTACAAATGATGATTTTTTCAAAAAATAACACTTTGTGTAGATTTTAGGACTGATTTCATTTTGGATCATGATTTCAATGACGATTCCTAAATTTCATCCCGTTTGGTACAATAGAACTAGAAAACATGGCTTTTAAAGTTCGAACCCGAGTCTGAAAATAATTCCCGTATGAATGATGAATTTTCTAAAAATTGTACGTTTGAAGATTTTAAGACTGATTTCGTTTTGGACAATGATTCTTATGACGATTCCTAAATTTCAGCCTGTTTGGTACAATAGAGCTTGAAAAAATTGCGTTTAAAGTTCGAACCCAAGTCTGAAAACAGTGCACGTAGGAATGATGAATTTTCTAAAAATAACACTTTTTGCAGATTTTAAGACTGATTTCGTTTTTAACCATGATTCTTATGACGATTCCTAAATTTCAGACCGTTTTGTAAAATAGAGCCTGAAAAAATGGTTCAATAGTTCGAACCCAAGTCTGAAAACATTGCCCGTACGAATGAAGAATTTTCTAAACATACAACTTTTTGAAGATTTCAAGACTGATTTCGTTTTGGACCATGTTCTTATGAGGATTCCTTATATTTCAGCCCGTTTGGTACAATAAAGCCAAAGTAAATGGCGTTTAAAGTATGAATCCAAGTCTGAAAACAATGCCCGTACGAATGATGATTTTTTCATAAATAACTCTTTTTGCAGATTTTAGGACTGATTTCGTTTTTGATCATGAATCTTATGACGATTCCTAAATTTAAGCCCGCTTGGTACAGTAAAGCCTGAAAAAATGGCGTTTATAGTTCGAACCCAAGTCTGAAAATAGCGCACATAAGGATGATGAATTTTCTAAAAATACAATTTTGAAGATTTCAAGACTGATTTCGTTTTGGACCATGATTCTTTTGACGATTCCTAAATTTCAGCCTTTTTGATACAATGGAGCCTGAAAAAATTGCGTTTATAGTTCGAACCCAAATCTGAAAACAATGCCCGTAGGAATGTTGATTTTTTTAAAAATAACCCTTTTGGCAGATTTTAGGACTGATTTCATTTTGGATCATGATTCCAATGACGATTCCTAAATTTCATCCCGTTTGGTACAATAGAACTAGAAAACATGGCGTTTAAAGTTCGAACCCAAGTCTGAAAATAATTCCCGTATGAATGATGAATTTTCTAAAAATTGTACGTTTGAAGATTTTAAGACTGATTTCGTTTTTGACCATGATTCTTATGACGATTCCTAAATTTCAGCCCGTTTGGTACAGTAGAGCCTGAAAAAATGGCTTTTTAAGTTCGAACCCAAGTCTGAAAACAGTGCACGTAGGAATGATGAATTTAATAAAACTACTTCTTTTGAAGATTTTAAGAATGATTTTGTTTTGGACCATGATTCTTTTGACGATTCCTAAATTTCAGCCCGTTTGGTACAATAGAGCCTGAAAACATGGCGTTTATATTTCGAACCCAAGTCTAAAACAATGCCCGTAAGAATGATGATTTTTCTTAAATTAACCCTTTTTGCAGATTTCAAAACTGATTTCGTTTTGGACCATGATTCTTTTGACGATTCCTAAATTTCAGCCCGTTTGGTACAATAGAGCCTGAAAAAATTTGCGTTTATAGTTCGAACCCATAACTGAAAACAGTGCCCGTACAAATGATGATTTTTTCAAAAAATAACACTTTTTGCAGATTTTAGGACTGATTTCGTTTTGGACCATGATTCTTATGACGATTCCTTAATTTCAGACCGTTTGGTAAAATAGAGCCTGAAACAATGGTTCCTTAATTCGAACCCAAGTCTGAAAACAATGCCCGTAGGAATGTTGATTTTTTTAAAAATAACCCTTTTGGCAGATTTTAGGACTGATTTCATTTTGGATCATGATTCCAATGACGATTCCTAAATTTCATCCCGTTTGGTACAATAGAACTAGAAAACATGGCGTTTAAAGTTCGAACCCAAGTCTGAAAATAATTCCCGTATGAATGATGAATTTTCTCAAAATTGTACGTTTGAAGATTTTAAGACTGATTTCGTTTTGGACCATGATTCTTATGACGATTCCTAAATTTCAGCCGGTTTGGTACAATAGAGCTTGAAAAAATTGCGTTTAAAGTTCGAACCCAAGTCTGAAAACAGTGCACGTAGGAATGATGAATTTAATAGAACTACTTCTTTTGAAGATTTTAAGAATGATTTTTTTTTGGACCATGATTCTTTTGACGATTCCTAAATTTCAGCCCATTTGGTACAATAGAGCCTGAAAAAATGGCATTTATTGTACGAACCCAAGTCTTAAAACAGTGCATGTAGGAATGATGATTTTTCAAAAAATAACCCTTTTTGCAGATTTTAAGACTGATTTCGTTTTTGACCATGAATCTTATGACGATTAATAAATTTCATCCCGTTTGGTACAATAGAGCCTGTAAACATGGCGTTTATATTTCGAACCCAAGTCTGAAAACAACGCCCGTAGGAATGATGATTTTTCTTAAATTAAACCTTTTTGCAAATTTCAAAACTGATTTCGTTTTGGACCATGATTCTTTTGACGATTCCTAAATTTCAGCCCGTTTGGTACAATAGAGCCTGAAAAAATTGCGATTATAGTTCGAACCCAAGTCTGAAAACAGTGCCCGTACAAATGATGATTTTTTCAAAAAATAACACTTTTTGCAGATTTTAGGACAGATTTCGGTTTGGACCATGATTCTTATGACGATTCCTTAATTTCAGACCGTTTGGTAAAATAGAGCCTGAAACAATGGTTCCATAATTCGAACCCAAGTCTGAAAATAATTTCCGTATGAATGATGAATTTTCTAAAAATTGTACGTTTGAAGATTTTAAGACTGATTTCGTTTTGGACCATGATTCTTATGACGATTCCTAAATTTCAGCGGGTTTGGTACAATAGAGCTTGAAAAAATTGCGTTTAAAGTTCGAACCCAATTCTGAAAACAGTGCACGTAGGATTGATGAATTTAATAAAACTACTTCTTTTGAAGATTTTAAGTATGATTTTTTTTTGGACCATGATTCTTTTGACGATTCCTAAATTTCAGCCCGTTTGGTACAATAGAGCCTGAAAAAATGGCATTTATTGTTCGAACCCAAGTCTTAAAACAGTGCATGTAGGAATGATGATTTTTCAAAAAATAACCCCTTTTGCAGATTTTAAGACTGATTTCGTTTTTGACCATGAATCTTATGACGATTACTAAATTTCAGCCCGTTTGGTACAATAGAGCCTGAAAACATGGCGTTTATATTTCGAACCCAAGTCTGAAAACAACGACCGTAGGAATGATGATTTTTCTTAAATTAAACCTTTTTGCAGATTTCAAAACTGATTTCGTTTTGGACCATGATTCTTTTGACGATTCCTAAATTTCAGCCCGTTTGGTACAATAGAGCCTGAAAAAATTGCGTTTATAGTTCGAACCCAAGTCTGAAAACACTGCCCGTACAAATGATGATTTTTTCAAAAAATAACACTTTTTGCAGATTTTAGGACTGATTTCGTTTTGGACCATGATTATTATGACGATTCCTTAATTTCAGACCGTTTGGTAAAATAGAGCCTGAAACAATGGTTCCATAATTCGAACCCAAGTCTGAAAATAATTTCCGTATGAATGATGAATTTTCTAAAAATTGTACGTTTGAAGATTTTAAGACTGATTTCGTTTTGGACCATGATTCTTATGACGATTCCTAAATTTCAGCCGGTTTGGTACAATAGAGCTTGAAAAAATTGCGTTTAAAGTTCGAACCCAAGTCTGAAAACAGTGCACGTAGGAATGATGAATTTAATAAAACTACTTCTTTTGAAGATTTTAAGAATGATTTTTTTTTGGACCATGATTCTTTTGACGATTCCTAAATTTCAGCCCGTTTGGTACAATAGAGCCTGAAAAAATGGCATTTATTGTTCGAACCCAAGTCTTAAAACAGTGCATGTAGGAATGATGATTTTTCAAAAAATAACCCTTTTTGCAGATTTTAAGACTGATTTCGTTTTTGACCATGAATCTTATGACGATTACTAAATTTCAGCCCGTTTGGTACAATAGAGCCTGAAAACATGGCGTTTATATTTCGAACCCAAGTCTGAAAACAACGCCCGTAGGAATGATGATTTTTCTTAAATTAAACCTTTTTGCAAATTTCAAAACTGATTTCGTTTTGGACCATGATTCTTTTGACGATTCCTAAATTTCAGCCCGTTTGGTACAATAGAGCCTGAAAAAATTGCGTTTATAGTTCGAACCCAAGTCTGAAAACAGTGCCCGTACAAATGATGATTTTTTCAAAAAATAACACTTTTTGCAGATTTTAGGACAGATTTCGGTTTGGACCATGATTCTTATGACGATTCCTTAATTTCAGACCGTTTGGTAAAATAGAGCCTGAAACAATGGTTCCATAATTCGAACCCAAGTCTGAAAATAATTTCCGTATGAATGATGAATTTTCTAAAAATTGTACGTTTGAAGATTTTAAGACTGATTTCGTTTTGGACCATGATTCTCATGACGATTCCTAAATTTCAGCCGGTTTGGTACAATAGAGCTTGAAAAAATTGCGTTTAAATTCGAACCCAAGTCTGAAAACAGTGCACGTAGGAATGATGATTTTTCAAAAAATAACCCCTTTTGCAGATTTTAAGACTGATTTCGTTTTTGACCATGAATCTTATGACGATTACTAAATTTCAGCCCGTTTGGTACAATAGAGCCTGAAAACATGGCGGTTATATTTCGAACCCAAGTCTGAAAACAACGCCCGTAGGAATGATGATTTTTCTTAAATTAACCCTTTTTGCAGATTTCAAAACTGATTTCGTTTTCGACCATGATTCTTTTGACGATTCCTAAATTTCAGCCCGTTTGGTACAATAGAGCCTGAAAAAATTGCGTTTATAGTTCGAACCCAAGTCTGAAAACAGTGCCCGTACAAATGATGATTTATTCAAAAAATAACACTTTTTGCAGATTTTAGGACTGATTTCGTTTTGGACCATGATTCTTATGACGATTCCTTAATTTCAGACCGTTTGGTAAAATAGAGCCTGAAACAATGGTTCCATAAATCGAACCCAAGTCTGAAAACAATGCCCGTAAGAATGACGAATTTTCTAAAAATACAACTTTTTGAAGATTTCACGACTGATTTCGTTTTGGACCATGTTCTTATGAGGATTCCTAAATTTCAACACGTTTGGTACAATATAGCCAAAGAAAATGGCATTTAAAGTTCGAACCCAATTCTGAAATCAATGCCCGTACAAATGATGATTTTTTCAAAAAATAACACTTTTTGTAGATTTTAGGACTGATTTCATTTTGGATCATGATTCCAATGACGATTCCTAAATTTCATCCCGTTTGGTACAATAGAACTAGAAAACATGGCTTTTAAAGTTCGAACCCGAGTCTGAAAATAATTCCCGTATGAATGATGAATTTTCTAAAAATTGTACGTTTGAAGATTTTAAGACTGATTTCGTTTTGGACAATGATTCTTATGACGATTCCTAAATTTCAGCCTGTTTGGTACAATAGAGCTTGAAAAAATTGCGTTTAAAGTTCGAACCCAAGTCTGAAAACAGTGCACGTAGGAATGATGAATTTTCTAAAAATAACACTTTTTGCAGATTTTAAGACTGATTTCGTTTTTGACCATGTTTCTTATGACGATTCCTTAATTTCAGACCGTTTTGTAAAATAGAGCCTGAAAAAATGGTTCAATAGTTCGAACCCAAGTCTGAAAACATTGCCCGTACGAATGAAGAATTTTCTAAACATACAACTTTTTGAAGATTTCAAGACTGATTTCGTTTTGGACCATGTTCTTATGAGGATTCCTTATATTTCAGCCCGTTTGGTACAATAAAGCCAAAGTAAATGGCGTTTAAAGTATGAATCCAAGTCTGAAAACAATGCCCGTACGAATGATGATTTTTTCAGAAATAACTCTTTTTGCAGATTTTAGGACTGATTTCGTTTTTGATCATGAATCTTATGACGATTCCTAAATTTAAGCCCGCTTGGTACAGTAGAGCCTGAAAAAATGGCGTTTATAGTTCGAACCCAAGTCTGAAAATAGCGCACATAAGGATGATGAATTTTCTAAAAATACAATTTTGAAGATTTCAAGACTGATTTCGTTTTGGACCATGATTCTTTTGACGATTCCTAAATTTCAGCCTTTTTGATACAATGGAGCCTGAAAAAATTGCGTTTATAATTCGAACCCAAGTCTGAAAACAATGCCCGTAGGAATGTTGATTTTTTTAAAAATGGTTACTTTTGGCAGATTTTAGGACTGATTTCATTTTGGATCATGATTCCAATGACGATTCCTAAATTTCATCCCGTTTGGTACAATAAAACTAGAAAACATGGCGTTTAAAGTTCGAACCCAAGTCTGAAAATAATTCCCGTATGAATGATGAATTTTCTAAAAATTGTACGTTTGAAGATTTTAAGACTGATTTCGTTTTTGACCATGATTCTTATGACGATTCCTAAATTTCAGCCCGTTTGGTACAGTAGAGCCTGAAAAAATGGCTTTTTAAGTTCGAACCCAAGTCTGAAAACAGTGCACGTAGGAATGATGAATTTAATAAAACTACTTCTTTTGAAGATTTTAAGAATGATTTTGTTTTGGACCATGATTCTTTTGACGATTCCTAAATTTCAGCCCGTTTGGTACAATAGAGCCTGAAAAAATGGCATTTATTGTTCGACTCCAAGTCTAAAAACCCTGCATGTAGGAATGATGATTTTTCAAAAAATAACCCTTTTTGCAGATTTTAAGACTGATTTCGTTTTTGACCATGAATCTTATGACGATTACTAAATTTCAGCCCGTTTGGTACAATAGAGCCTGAAAACATGGCGGTTATATTTCGAACCCAAGTCTGAAAACAACGCCCGTAGGAATGATGATTTTTCTTAAATTAACCCTTTTTGCAGATTTCAAAACTGATTTCGTTTTCGACCATGATTCTTTTGACGATTCCTAAATTTCAGCCCGTTTGGTACAATAGAGCCTGAAAAAATTGCGTTTATAGTTCGAACCCAAGTCTGAAAACAGTGCCCGTACAAATGATGATTTATTCAAAAAATAACACTTTTTGCAGATTTTAGGACTGATTTCGTTTTGGACCATGATTCTTATGACGATTCCTTAATTTCAGACCGTTTGGTAAAATAGAGCCTGAAACAATGGTTCCATAATTCGAACCCAAGTCTGAAAACAATGCCCGTAAGAATGACGAATTTTCTAAAAATACAACTTTTTGAAGATTTCACGACTGATTTCGTTTTGGACCATGTTCTTATGAGGATTCCTTAATTTCAACACGTTTGGTACAATATAGCCAAAGAAAATGGCATTTAAAGTTCGAACCCAATTCTGAAATCAATGCCCGTACAAATGATGATTTTTTCAAAAAATAACACTTTTTGTAGATTTTAGGACTGATTTCATTTTGGATCATGATTCCAATGACGATTCCTAAATTTCATCCCGTTTGGTACAATAGAACTAGAAAACATGGCTTTTAAAGTTCGAACCCGAGTCTGAAAATAATTCCCGTATGAATGATGAATTTTCTAAAAATTGTACGTTTGAAGATTTTAAGACTGATTTCGTTTTGGACAATGATTCTTATGACGATTCCTAAATTTCAGCCTGTTTGGTACAATAGAGCTTGAAAAAATTGCGTTTAAAGTTCGAACCCAAGTCTGAAAACAGTGCACGTAGGAATGATGAATTTTCTAAAAATAACACTTTTTGCAGATTTTAAGACTGATTTCGTTTTTGACCATGTTTCTTATGACGATTCCTAAATTTCAGACCGTTTTGTAAAATAGAGCCTGAAAAAATGGTTCAATAGTTCGAACCCAAGTCTGAAAACATTGCCCGTACGAATGAAGAATTTTCTAAACATACAACTTTTTGAAGATTTCAAGACTGATTTCGTTTTGGACCATGTTCTTATGAGGATTCCTTATATTTCAGCCCGTTTGGTACAATAAAGCCAAAGTAAATGGCGTTTAAAGTATGAATCCAAGTCTGAAAACAATGCCCGTACGAATGATGATTTTTTCATAAATAACTCTTTTTGCAGATTTTAGGACTGATTTCGTTTTTGATCATGAATCTTATGACGATTCCTAAATTTAAGCCCGCTTGGTACAGTAGAGCCTGAAAAAATGGCGTTTATAGTTCGAACCCAAGTCTGAAAATAGCGCACATAAGGATGATGAATTTTCTAAAAATACAATTTTGAAGATTTCAAGACTGATTTCGTTTTGGACCATGATTCTTTTGACGATTCCTAAATTTCAGCCTTTTTGATACAATGGAGCCTGAAAAAATTGCGTTTATAATTCGAACCCAAGTCTGAAAACAATGCCCGTAGGAATGTTGATTTTTTTAAAAATAACCCTTTTGGCAGATTTTAGGACTGATTTCATTTTGGATCATGATTCCAATGACGATTCCTAAATTTCATCCCGTTTGGTACAATAAAACTAGAAAATATGGCGTTTAAAGTTCGAACCCAAGTCTGAAAATAATTCCCGTATGAATGATGAATTTTCTAAAAATTGTACGTTTGAAGATTTTAAGACTGATTTCGTTTTTGACCATGATTCTTATGACGATTCCTAAATTTCAGCCCGTTCGGTACAGTAGAGCCTGAAAAAATGGCTTTTTAAGTTCGAACCCAAGTCTGAAAACAGTGCACGTAGGAATGATGAATTTAATAAAACTACTTCTTTTGAAGATTTTAAGAATGATTTTGTTTTGGACCATGATTCTTTTGACGATTCCTAAATTTCAGCCCGTTTGTACAATAGAGCCTGAAAAAATGGCATTTATTGTTCGACTCCAAGTCTAAAAACCCTGCATGTAGGAATGATGATTTTTCAAAAAATAACCCTTTTTGCAGATTTTAAGACTGATTTCGTTTTTGACCATGAATCTTATGACGATTACTAAATTTCAGCCCGTTTGGTACAATAGAGCCTGAAAACATGGCGTTTATATTACGAACCCAAGTCTAAAACAATGCCCGTAAGAATGATGATTTTTCTTAAATTAACCCTTTTTGCAGATTTCAAAACTGATTTCGTTTTGGACCATGATTCTTTTGACGATTCCTAAATTTCAGCCCGTTTGGTACAATAGAGCCTGAAAAAATTGCGATTATAGTTCGAACCCAAGTCTGAAAACAGTGCCCGTACAAATGATGATTTTTTCAAAAAATAACACTTTTTGCAGATTTTAGGACTGATTTCGTTTTGGACCATGATTCTTATGACGATTACTAAATTTCAGCCCGTTTGGTACAATAGAGCCTGAAAACATGGCGTTTATATTACGAACCCAAGTCTAAAACAATGCCCGTAAGAATGATGATTTTTCTTAAATTAACCCTTTTTGCAGATTTCAAAACTGATTTCGTTTTGGACCATGATTCTTATGACGATTCCTTAATTTCAGACCGTTTGGTAAAATAGAGCCTGAAACAATGGTTCCATAATTCGAACCCAAGTCTGAAAACAATGCCCGTAAGAATGACGAATTTTCTAAAAATACAACTTTTTGAAGATTTCACGACTGATTTCGTTTTGGACCATGTTCTTATGAGGATTCCTTAATTTCAACACGTTTGGTACAATATAGCCAAAGAAAATGGCATTTAAAGTTCGAACCCAATTCTGAAATCAATGCCCGTACAAATGATGATTTTTTCAAAAAATAATACTTTTTGTAGATTTTAGGACTGATTTCATTTTGGATCATGATTCCAATGACGATTCCTAAATTTCATCCCGTTTGGTACAATAGAACTAGAAAACATGGCTTTTAAAGTTCGAACCCGAGTCTGAAAATAATTCCCGTATGAATGATGAATTTTCTAAAAATTGTACGTTTGAAGATTTTAAGACTGATTTCGTTTTGGACAATGATTCTTATGACGATTCCTAAATTTCAGCCTGTTTGGTACAATAGAGCTTGAAAAAATTGCGTTTAAAGTTCGAACCCAAGTCTGAAAACAGTGCACGTAGGAATGATGAATTTTCTAAAAATAACACTTTTTGCAGATTTTAAGACTGATTTCGTTTTTGACCATGTTTCTTATGACGATTCCTAAATTTCAGACCGTTTTGTAAAATAGAGCCTGAAAAAATGGTTCAATAGTTCGAACCCAAGTCTGAAAACATTGCCCGTACGAATGAAGAATTTTCTAAACATACAACTTTTTGAAGATTTCAAGACTGATTTCGTTTTGGACCATGTTCTTATGAGGATTCCTTATATTTCAGCCCGTTTGGTACAATAAAGCCAAAGTAAATGGCGTTTAAAGTATGAATCCAAGTCTGAAAACAATGCCCGTACGAATGATGATTTTTTCATAAATAACTCTTTTTGCAGATTTTAGGACTGATTTCGTTTTTGATCATGAATCTTATGACGATTCCTAAATTTAAGCCCGCTTGGTACAGTAGAGCCTGAAAAAATGGCGTTTATAGTTCGAACCCAAGTCTGAAAATAGCGCACATAAGGATGATGAATTTTCTAAAAATACAATTTTGAAGATTTCAAGACTGATTTCGTTTTGGACCATGATTCTTTTGACGATTCCTAAATTTCAGCCTTTTTGATACAATGGAGCCTGAAAAAATTGCGTTTATAATTCGAACCCAAGTCTGAAAACAATGCCCGTAGGAATGTTGATTTTTTTAAAAATAACCCTTTTGGCAGATTTTAGGACTGATTTCATTTTGGATCATGATTCCAATGACGATTCCTAAATTTCATCCCGTTTGGTACAATAAAACTAGAAAATATGGCGTTTAAAGTTCGAACCCAAGTCTGAAAATAATTCCCGTATGAATGATGAATTTTCTAAAAATTGTACGTTTGAAGATTTTAAGACTGATTTCGTTTTTGACCATGATTCTTATGACGATTCCTAAATTTCAGCCCGTTCGGTACAGTAGAGCCTGAAAAAATGGCTTTTTAAGTTCGAACCCAAGTCTGAAAACAGTGCACGTAGGAATGATGAATTTAATAAAACTACTTCTTTTGAAGATTTTAAGAATGATTTTGTTTTGGACCATGATTCTTTTGACGATTCCTAAATTTCAGCCCGTTTGGTACAATAGAGCCTGAAAAAATGGCATTTATTGTTCGACTCCAAGTCTAAAAACCCTGCATGTAGGAATGATGATTTTTCAAAAAATAACCCTTTTTGCAGATTTTAAGACTGATTTCGTTTTTGACCATGAATCTTATGACGATTACTAAATTTCAGCCCGTTTGGTACAATAGAGCCTGAAAACATGGCGTTTATATTACGAACCCAAGTCTAAAACAATGCCCGTAAGAATGATGATTTTTCTTAAATTAACCCTTTTTGCAGATTTCAAAACTGATTTCGTTTTGGACCACGATTCTTTTGACGATTCCTAAATTTCAGCCCGTTTGGTACAATAGAGCCTGAAAAAATTGCGATTATAGTTCGAACCCAAGTCTGAAAACAGTGCCCGTACAAATGATGATTTTTTCAAAAAATAACACTTTTTGCAGATTTTAGGACTGATTTCGTTTTGGACCATGATTCTTATGACGATTACTAAATTTCAGCCCGTTTGGTACAATAGAGCCTGAAAACATGGCGTTTATATTACGAACCCAAGTCTAAAACAATGCCCGTAAGAATGATGATTTTTCTTAAATTAACCCTTTTTGCAGATTTCAAAACTGATTTCGTTTTGGACCATGATTCTTATGACGATTCCTTAATTTCAGACCGTTTGGTAAAATAGAGCCTGAAACAATGGTTCGATAATTCGAACCCAAGTCTGAAAACAATGCCCGTAAGAATGACAAATTTTATAAAAATACAACTTTTTGAAGATTTCACGACTGATTTCGTTTTGGACCATGTTCTTATGAAGATTCCTAAATTTCAACACGTTTGGTACAATATAGCCAAAGAAAATGGCATTTAAAGATCGAACCCAAGTCTGAAAACAATTCCCGTATGAATGATGAATTTTCTAAAAATTGAACGTTTGAAGATTTTAAGACTGATTTCGTTTTGGACCATGATTCTTATGACGATTCCTAAATTTCAGCCGGTTTGGTACAATAGAGCTTGAAAAATTGCGTTTAAAGTTCGAACCCAAGTCTGAAAACAGTGCACGTAGGAATGATGAATTTTCTAAAAATAACACTTTTTGCAGATTTTAAGACTGATTTCGTTTTTGACCATGATTCTTTTGACGATTCCTAAATTTCAGCCTTTTTGATATAATGGAGCCTGAAAAAATTGCGTTTATAGTTCGAACCCAAGTCTGAAAACAATGCCCGTAGGAATGGTGATTTTTTTAAAAATAACCCTTTTGGCAGATTTTAGGACTGATTTCATTTTGGATCATGATTCCAATGACGATTCCTAAATTTCATCCCGTTTGGTACAATAGAACTAGAAAACATGGCGTTTAAAGTTCGAACCCAAGTCTGAAAATAATTCCCGTATGAATGATGAATTTTCTAAAAATTGTACGTTTGAAGATTTTAAGACTGATTTCGTTTTTGACCATGATTCTTATGACGATTCCTAAATTTCAGCCCGTTTGGTACAGCAGAGCTTGAAAAAATGGCTTTTAAAGTTCGAACCCAAGTCTGAAAACAGTGCACGTAGGAATGATGAATTTAATAAAACTACTTCTTTTGAAGATTTTAAGAATGATTTTGTTTTGGACCGTGATTCTTTTGACGATTCCTAAATTTCAGCCCGTTTGGTACAATACAGCCTGAAAAAATGGCATTTATTGTTCGAACCCAAGTCTAAAAACAGAGCATGTAGGAATGATGATTTTTCAAAAAATAACCGTTTTTGCAGATTTTAAGACTGATTTCGTTTTTGACCATGAATCTTATGACGATTACTAAATTTCAGCCCGTTTGGTACAATAGAGCCTGAAAACATGGCGTTTATATTACGAACCCAAGTCTAAAACAATGCCCGTAAGAATGATGATTTTTCTTAAATTAACCCTTTTTGCAGATTTCAAAACTGATTTCGTTTTGGACCATGATTCTTATGACGATTCCTTAATTTCAGACCGTTTGGTAAAATAGAGCCTGAAACAATGGTTCCATAATTCGAACCCAAGTCTGAAAACAATGCCCGTAAGAATGACAAATTTTATAAAAATACAACTTTTTGAAGATTTCACGACTGATTTCGTTTTGGACCATGTTCTTATGAAGATTCCTAAATTTCAACACGTTTGGTACAATATAGCCAAAGAAAATGGCATTTAAAGATCGAACCCAAGTCTGAAAACAATTCCCGTATGAATGATGAATTTTCTAAAAATTGAACGTTGAAGATTTTAAGACTGATTCGTTTTGGACCATGATTCTTATGACGATTCCTAAATTTCAGCCGGTTTGGTACAATAGAGCTTGAAAAATTGCGTTTAAAGTTCGAACCCAAGTCTGAAAACAGTGCACGTAGGAATGATGAATTTTCTAAAAATAACACTTTTTGCAGATTTTAAGACTGATTTCGTTTTTGACCATGATTCTTTTGACGATTCCTAAATTTCAGCCTTTTTGATACAATGGAGCCTGAAAAAATTGCGTTTATAGTTCGAACCCAAGTCTGAAAACAATGCCCGTAGGAATGGTGATTTTTTTTAAAATAACCCTTTTGGCAGATTTTAGGACTGATTTCATTTTGGATCATGATTCCAATGACGATTCCTAAATTTCATCCCGTTTGGTACAATAGAACTAGAAAACATGGCGTTTAAAGTTCGAACCCAAGTCTGAAAATAATTCCCGTATGAATGATGAATTTTCTAAAAATTGTACGTTTGAAGATTTTAAGACTGATTTCGTTTTTGACCATGATTCTTATGACGATTCCTAAATTTCAGCCCGTTTGGTACAGCAGAGCTTGAAAAAATGGCTTTTAAAGTTCGAACCCAAGTCTGAAAACAGTGCACGTAGGAATGATGAATTTAATAAAACTACTTCTTTTGAAGATTTTAAGAATGATTTTGTTTTGGACCGTGATTCTTTTGACGATTCCTAAATTTCAGCCCGTTTGGTACAATACAGCCTGAAAAAATGGCATTTATTGTTCGAACCCAAGTCTAAAAACAGAGCATGTAGGAATGATGATTTTTCAAAAAATAACCGTTTTTGCAGATTTTAAGACTGATTTCGTTTTTGACCATGAATCTTATGACGATTACTAAATTTCAGCCCGTTTGGTACAATAGAGCCAGAAAACATGGCGTTTTTATTTCGAACCCAAGTCTGAAAACAATGCCCGTAGGAATGATGATTTTTCTTAAATTAACCCTTTTTGCAGATTTCAAAACTGATTTCGTTTTGGACCATGATTCTTTTGACGATTCCTAAATTTCAGCCCGTTTGGTACGATAGAGCCTGAAAAAATTGCGTTTATAGTTCGAACCCAAGTCTGAAAACAGTGCCCGTACAAATGATGATTTTTTCAAAAAATAACACTTTTTGTAGATTTAAGGACTGATTTCATTTTGGATCATGATTCCAATGACGATTCCTAAATTTCATCCCGTTTGGTACAATAGAACTAGAAAACATGGCGTTTAAAGTTCGAACCCAAGTCTGAAAATAATTCCCGTATGAATGATGAATTTTCTAAAAATTGTACGTTTGAAGATTTTAAGACTGATTTCGTTTTGGACCATGATTCTTATGACGATTCCTAAATTTCAGCCGGTTTGGTACAATAGAGCTTGAAAAAATTGCGTTTAAAGTTCGAACCCAAGTCTGAAAACAGTGCACGTAGGAATGATGAATTTTCAAAAAATAACACTTTTTTTAGATTTAAGGACTGATTTCGTTTTGGACCATGTTCTTATGAGGATTCCTAAATTTCAACACGTTTGGTACAATATAGCCAAAGAAAATGGCATTTAAAGTTCGAACCCAAGTCTGAAAACAATGCCGTACAAATGATGATTTTTTCAAAAACTAACACTTTTTGTAGATTTAAGGACTGATTTCATTTTGGATCATGATTCCAATGACGATTCCTAAATTTCATCCCGTTTGGTACAATAGAACTAGAAAACATGGCGTTTAAAGTTCGAACCCAAGTCTGAAAATAATTCACGTATGAATGATGAATTTTCTTAAATTTGTACGTTTGAAGATTTTAAGACTGATTTCATCTGGACCATGATTCTTATGACGATTCCTAAATTTCAGCCGGTTTGGTACAATAGAGCTTGAAAAAATTGCGTTTAAAGTTCGAACCCAAGTCTGAAAACAGTGCATGTAGGAATGATGAATTTTCAAAAAATAACACTTTTTGCAGATTTTAGGACTGATTTCGTTTTGGACCATGATTCTTATGACAATTCCTAAATTTCATCCCGTTTGGTACAATAGAACTAGAAAACATGGCGTTTAAAGTTCGAACCCAAGTCTGAAAATAATTCCCGTATGAATGATGAATTTTCTAAAAATTGTACGTTTGAAGATTTTAAGACTGATTTCGTTTTGGACCATGATTCTTATGACGATTCCTAAATTTCAGACCGTTTGGTAAAATAGAGCCTGAAAAAATGGTTCAATAGTTCGAACCCAAGTCTGAAAACATTGCCCGTACGACTGAAGAATTTTGTAAAAAACAACTTTTTGAAGATTTCAAGACTGATTTCGTTTTGGACCATGTTCTTATGAGGATTCCTTATATTTCAGCCCGTTTGGTACAATAAAGCCAAAGAAAATGGCGTTTAAAGTATGAATGCAAGTCTGAAAACAATGCCCGTACGAATGATGATTTTTTCATAAATAACTCTTTTTGCAGATTTTAGGACTGATTTCGTTTTTGATCATGAATATTATGACGATTCCTAAATTTAAGCCCGCTTGGTACAGTAGAGCCTGAAAAAATGGCGTTTATAGTTCGAACCCAAGTCTGAAAATAGCGCACATAAGGATGATGAATTATCTAAAAATACAATTTTGAAGATTTCAAGACTGATTTCGTTTTGGACCATGATTCTTTTGATGATTCCTAAATTTCAGCCTTTTTGATACAATGGAGCCTGAAAAAATTGCGTTTATAGTTCGAACCCAAGTCTGAAAACAATGCCCGTAGGAATGGTGATTTTTTTAAAAATAACCCTTTTGGCAGATTTTAGGACTGATTTCATTTTAGATCATGATTCCAATGACGATTCCCAAATTTCATCCCGTTTGGTACAATAGAACTAGAAAACATGGCGTTTAAAGTTCGAACCCAAGTCTGACAATAATTCCCGTATGAATGATGAATTTTCTAAAAATTGTACGTTTGAAGATTTTAAGACTGATTTCGTTTTTGACCATGATTCTTATGACGATTCCTAAATTTCATCCCGTTTGGTACAATAGAGCCTGAAAAAATGGCATTTATTGTTCGAACCCAAGTCTGAAAACAATGCCCGTAGGAATGGTGATTTTTTTAAAAATAACCCTTTTGGCAGATTTTAGGACTGATTTCATTTTAGATCATGATTCCAATGACGATTCCCAAATTTCATCCCGTTTGGTACAATAGAACTAGAAAACATGGCGTTTAAAGTTCGAACCCAAGTCTGACAATAATTCCCGTATGAATGATGAATTTTCTAAAAATTGTACGTTTGAAGATTTCAAGACTGATTTCGTTTTGGACCATGATTCTTTTGATGATTCCTAAATTTCAGCCTTTTTGATACAATGGAGCCTGAAAAAATTGCGTTTATAGTTCGAACCCAAGTCTGAAAACAATGCCCGTAGGAATGGTGATTTTTTTAAAAATAACCCTTTTGGCAGATTTTAGGACTGATTTCATTTTAGATCATGATTCCAATGACGATTCCCAAATTTCATCCCGTTTGGTACAATAGAACTAGAAAACATGCTTTTAAAGTTCGAACCCAAGTCTGAAAACAGTGCACGTAGGAATGATGAATTTTATAAAACTACTTCTTTTGAAGATTTTAAGATTGATTTTGTTTTGGACCATGATTCTTATGACGATTCTTAAATTTCAGCCCGTTTGGTACAATAGAGCCTGAAAAAATGGCGTTTATAAATCGAACCCAAGTCTGAAAACAATGCCCGTAGGAATGGTGATTTTTCTAAAAATAACCCTTTTTGCAGATTTCAAAACTGATTTTGTTTTGGACCATGATTCTTTTGATGATTCCTAAATTTCAGCTCGTCTGGTACAATAGAGCCTGAAAAAATTGTGTTTATAGTTCGAACCCAAGTCTGAAAACAGTGCACGTAGTTATGATGATTTTTCTAAAAATAATTTTTTTTTCAGATTTTAAGATTGATTTTGTTTTTGACCATGATTCTTATGACGATTCCTAAATTTCAGACCGTTTGGTAGAATAGAGCCTGAAAAAATGGTTCAATAGTTCGAACCCAAGTCTGAAAACCATGCCCGTACGAATGACGAATTTTCTAAAAATACAACTTTTTGAAGATTTCAAGACTGATTTCGTTTTGGTCCATGTTCCTATGAGGATTCCTAAATTTCTGCCCGTTTGGTACAATATAGCCAAAGAAAATGGCGTTTAAAGTATGAACCCAAGTCTGAAAACAATGCCCGTACGAATGATGATTTTTTCAAAAAATAACACTTTTTGCAGATTTTAGGACTGATTTCGTTTTGGACCATGATTCTTATGACAACTCCCAAATTTCAGCCCGTTTGGTACAATATTGCCAAAGAAAATGGCGTTTATTGTTCGAACCCAAGTCTGAAAACAATGCCCGTACGAATGATGATTTTTTCAAAAAATAAAATTTTTTGCAGATTTTAAAACTTATTTCTTTTTGGACCATGATTCTTATGAAGATTCTCAAATTTCAGCCGTTTTGGAACAATGAAGCCGGAAAAAATTGCGTTTAAAGTTCGAACCCAAGTCTGAAAACAATCCCCGTAGGAATGATGATTTTTCAAAAATAACCCTTTTGGCAGATTTTAAGACTGATTTCGTTTTTGACCATGATTCTTATGACGATTCCTAAATTTCATCCCGTTTGGTACAATAGAGCCTGAAAAAATGGCATTTATTGTTCGAACCCAAGTCTAAAAACACTGCATGTAGGAATGATGATTTTTCAAAAAATAACCCTTTTTGCAGATTTTAAGACTGATTTCGTTTTTGACCATGAATCTTATGACGATTACTTAATTTCAGCCCGTTTGGTACAATAGAGCCTGAAAACATGGCGTTTATATTTCGAACCCAAGTCTGAAAACAATGCCCGTAGGAATGATGATTTTTCTTAAAATCACCCTTTTTGCAGATTTCAAAACTGATTTCGTTTTGGACCATGATTCTTTTGACGATTCCTAAATTTCAGCTCGTTAGGTACAATACAGCCTGAAAAAATTGCGTTTATAGTTCGAACCCAAGTCTGAAAATAGCGCACATAAGGATGATGAATTTTCTAAAAATACAATTTTGAAGATTTCAAGACTGATTTCGTTTTGGACCATGATTCTTTTGACGATTCCTAAATTTCAGCCTTTTTGATACAATGGAGCCTGAAAAAATTGCGTTTATAGTTCGAACCCAAGTCTGAAAACAATGCCCGTAGGAATGGTGATTTTTTTAAAAATAACCCTTTGGCAGATTTTAGGACTGATTTCATTTTAGATCATGATTCCAATGACGATTCCTAAATTTCATCCGTTTGGTACAATAGAACTAGAAAACATGGCGTTTAAAGTTCGAACCCAAGTCTGAAAATAATGCCCGTAGGAATGGTGATTTTTCTAAAAATAACCCTTTTTGCAGATTTCAAAACTGATTTCGTTTTGGACCATGATTCTTTGGACGATTCCTAAATTTCAGCCCGTTTGGTACAATAGAGCCTGAAAAAATTGCGTTTATAGTTCGAACCCAAGTCTGAAAACAGTGCACGTAGTTATGATGATTTTTCTAAAAATATTTTTTTTTCAGATTTTAAGACTGATTTTGTTTTTGACCATGATTCTTATGACGATTTCTAAATTTCAGCCCGTTTGGTACAATGGAGCCTGAAAAAATTGCGTTTATAGTTCGAACCCAAGTCTGAAAACAATGCCCGTAGGAATGGTGATTTTTTTAAAAATAACCCTTTTGGCAGATTTTAGGACTGATTTCATTGTAGATCATGATTCCAATGACGATTCCTAAATTTCATCCCGTTTGGTACAATAGAACTAGAAAACATGGCGTTTAAAGTTCGAACCCAAGTCTGAAAATAATTCCCGTATGAATGATGAATTTTCTAAAAATTGTTCGTTTGAAGATTTTAAGACTGATTTCGTTTATGACCATGATTCTTATGACGATTCCTAAATATCAGCCCGTTTGGTAGAGTAGAGCCTGAAAAAATGGCTTTTAAAGTTCGAACCCAAGTCTGAAAACAGTGCACGTAGGAATGATGAATTTTATAAAACTACTTCTTTTGAAGATTTTAAGATTGATTTTGTTTTGGACCATGATTCTTATGACGATTCTTAAATTTCAGCCCGTTTGGTACAATAGAGCCTGAAAAAATGGCGTTTATGAATCGAACCCAAGTCTGAAAACTATGCCCGTAGGAATGGTGATTTTTCTAAAAATAACCCTTTTTGCAGATTTCAAAACTGATTTCGTTTTGGACCATGATTCTTTTGATGATTCCTAAATTTCAGCTCTTCTGTTACAATAGAGCCTGAAAAAATTGCGTTTATAGTTCGAACCCAAGTCTGAAAACAGTGCACGTAGTTATGATGATTTTTCTAAAAATATTTTTTTTTTCAGATTTTACGATTGATTTTGTTTTTGACCATGATTCTTATGACGATTCCTAAATTTCAGACCGTTTGGTAGAATAGAGCCTGAAAAAATGGTTCAATAGTTCGAACCCAAGTCTGAAAACAATGCCCGTACGAATGACGAATTTTCTAAAAATACAACTTTTTGAAGATTTCAAGACTGATTTCGTTTTGGTCCATGTTCTTATGAGGATTCCCAAATTTCTGCCCGTTTGGTACAATATAGCCAAAGAAAATGGCGTTTAAAGTATGAACCCAAGTCTGAAAACAATGCCCGTACGAATGATGATTTTTTCAAAAAATAACACTTTTTGCAGATTTTAGGACTGATTTCGTTTTGGACCATGATTCTTATGACAATTCCCAAATTTCAGCCCGTTTGGTACAATATTGCCAAAGAAAATGGCGTTTATTGTTCGAACCCAAGTCTGAAAACAATGCCCGTACGAATGATGATTTTTTCAAAAAATAAAACTTTTTGCAGATTTTAAAACTTATTTCTTTTTGGACCATGCTTCTTATGAAGATTCTCAAATTTCAGCCGTTTTGGTACAATGAAGCCGGAAAAAATTGCGTTTAAAGTTCGAACCCAAGTCTGAAAACAATGCCCGTAGGAATGATGATTTTTCGAAAAATAACCCTTTTGGCAGATTTTAAGACTGATTTCGTTTTTGACCATGATTCTTATGACGATTCCTAAATTTCAGCCCGTTTGGTACAATAGAGCCTGAAAAAATGGCATTTATTGTTCGAACCCAAGTCTAAAAACACTGCATGTAGGAATGATGATTTTTCAAAAAATAACCCTTTTTGCAGATTTTAAGACTGATTTCGTTTTTGACCATGAATCTTAGGACGATTACTAAATTTCAGCCCGTTTGGTACAATAGAGCCTGAAAACATGGCGTTTATATTTCGAACCCAAGTCTGAAAACAATGCCCGTTGATTTTTCTTAAAATCACCCTTTTTGCAGATTTCAAAACTGATTTCGTTTTGGACCATGATTCTTTTGACGATTCCTAAATTTCAGCTCGTTAGGTACAATACAGCCTGAAAAAATTGCGTTTATAGTTCGAACCCAAGTCTGAAAATAGCGCACATAAGGATGATGAATTTTCTAAAAATACAATTTTGAAGTTTTCAAGACTGATTTCGTTTTGGACCATGATTCTTTTGACGATTCCTAAATTTCAGCCTTTTTGGTACAATGGAGCCTGAAAAAATTGCGTTTATAGTTCGAACCCAAGTCTGAAAACAATGCCCGTAGGAATGGTGATTTTTCTAAAAATAACCCTTTTTGCAGATTTCAAAACTGATTTCGTTTTTGACCATGATTCTTTTGACGATTCCTAAATTTCAGCCCGTTTGGTACAATAGAGCCTGAAAAAATTGCGTTTATAGTTCGAACCCAAGTCTGAAAACAGTGCACGTAGTTATGATGATTTTTCTAAAAATAATTTTTTTTTCAGATTTTAAGACTGATTTTGTGTTTGACCATGATTCTTATGACCATTCCTAAATTTCAGCCCGTTTGGTACAATAGAGCTTGAAAAAATTGCGTTTAAATTTCGAACCCAAGTCTGAAAACAGTGCACGTAGGAATGATGAATTTTCTAAAAATAACACTTTTCGCAGATTTTAAGACTGATTTCGTTTTTGACCATGTTTCTTATGACGATTCCTAAATTTCAGACCGTTTGGTAAAATAGAGCCTTAAAAAATGGTACAATAGTTCGAACCCAAGTCTGAAAACAATGCCCGTACGAATGAAGAATTTTCTAAAAATATAACTTTTTGAAGATTTCAAGACTGATTTCGTTTTGGACCATGTTCTTATGAGGATTCCTAAATTTCTGCCCGTTCGGTACAATATAGCCAAAGAAAATGGCGTTTATAGTTCGAACCCAAGTCTGAAAACAATGCCCGTAGGAATGGTGATTTTTCTTAAAATAACCCTTTTGGCAGATTTCAAAACTGATTTCGTTTTGGACCATGATTCTTATGACGATTCCTAAATTTCAGCCCGTTTGGTACAATAGAGCTTGAAAAAATTGCGTTTAAAGTTCGAACCCAAGTCTGAAAACAGTGCACGAAGGAATGTGAATTTTCTAAAAATAACACTTTTTGCAGATTTTAAGACTGATTTCGTTTTTGACCATGATTCTGATGACGATTCCTAAATTTAAGACCGTTTGGTAAAATAGAGCCTGAAAAAAAGGTACAATAGTTCGAACCCAAGTCTGAAAACAATGCCCGTACGAATGAAGAATTTTCTAAAAATAACACTTTTTGAAGATTTCAAGACTGATTTCGTTTTGGACCATGTTCTTATGAGGATTCCTTAATTTCAACCCGTTTGGTACAATATAGCCAAAGAAAATGGCGTTTAAAGTATGAACCCGTTTAAAGAATAGAGCCTGAAAAAATTGCTTCCATAGTTCGCACCCAAGTCTGGAAATAGCGCACATAAGGAAAATGAATTTTCTAAAATTACAACTTTTGGAGATTTTAAGACTGATATCGTTTTGGACCATAATTCTTATGACGATTCTTCAATTTCAAACCGTTTGGTAAAATAGAGTCTGCAAAAATGGCTTTTAAAAAACCCAAGTCTGAAAACCCTGCACGTAGGAATGGTGATTTTTCTAAAAATAAGACTTTTTGCAGATTTTAAGACTGATTTTGTTTTGGACCATGATTCTTTTGACGATTCCTAAATTTCAGCCCGTTTGGTACAATAGAGCCTGAAAAAATTGCGTTTATAGTTCGAACCCAAGTCTGAAAACAGTGCACGTATTTATGATGATTTTTCTAAAAATAATTTTTTTTTCAGATTTTAAGACTGATTTCGTTTTTGACCATGATTCTTTGACGATTCTTAAATTTCAGCCCGTTTGGTACAATAGAGCCTGAAAAAATGGCGTTTATAGTTCGAACCCAAGTCTTAAAACAATGCCCGTAGGAATGGTGATTTTTCTAAAAATAACCCTTTTTGCAGATTTCAAAACTGATTTCGTTTTGGACCATGATTCTTTTGATGATTCCTAAATTTCAGCTCGTCTGGTACAATAGAGCCTGAAAAAATTGCGTTTATAGTTCGAACCTAAGTCTGAAAACAGTGCACGTAGATATGATGATTTTTCTAAAAATAAATTTTTTTTCAGATTTTAAGATTGATTTTGTTTTTGACCATGATTCTTATGACGATTCCTAAATTTCAGACCGTTTGGTAAAATAGAGCCTGAAAAAATGGTTCAATAGTTCGAACCCAAGTCTGAAAACAATGCCCGTACGAATGACGAATTTTCTAAAAATACAACTTTTTGAAGATTTCAAGACTGATTTCGTTTTGGACCATGTTCTTATGGGGATTCCTAAATTTCAGCACGTTTTGGTACAATATAGCCAAAGAAAATGGCGTTAAAAGTATGAACCCAAATTTTAAAACTGATTTCTTTTTGGACAATGATTCTTATGAGGATTTTCAAATTTCAGCCGTTTTGGTATAATGAAGCCGGAAAAAATTTCGTTTAAAGTTCGAACCCAAGTCTGAAAACAATGGCCGTAGGAATGATGATTTTTCAAAAAATAACCCTTTTGGCAGATTTTAAGACTGATTTCGTTTTTGACCATGATACTTATGACGATTCCTAAATTTCAGCCCGTTTGGTACAGTTGAACCTAAAAAAATGGCTTTTAAAGTTCGAACCCAAGTCTGAAAACAGTGCACGTAGGAATGATGAATTTAATAAAACTACTTCTTTTGAAGATTTTACGAATGATATTGTTTTTGACCATGATTCTTATGACGATTCCTAAATTTCAGCCCGTTTGGTACAATAGAGCCTGAAAAAATGGCATTTATTGTTCGAACCCAAGTCTAAAAACACTGCATGTAGGAATGATGATTTTTCAAAAAATAACCCTTTTTGCAGATTTTAAGACTGATTTCGTTTTTGACCATGAATCTTAGGACGATTACTAAATTTCAGCCCGTTTGGTACAATAGAGCCTGAAAACATGGCGTTTATATTTCGAACCCAAGTCTGAAAACAATGCCCGTTGATTTTTCTTAAAATCACCCTTTTTGCAGATTTCAAAACTGATTTCGTTTTGGACCATGATTCTTTTGACGATTCCTAAATTTCAGCTCGTTAGGTACAATACAGCCTGAAAAAATTGCGTTTATAGTTCGAACCCAAGTCTGAAAATAGCGCACATAAGGATGATGAATTTTCTAAAAATACAATTTTGAAGTTTTCAAGACTGATTTCGTTTTGGACCATGATTCTTTTGACGATTCCTAAATTTCAGCCTTTTTGATACAATGGAGCCTGAAAAAATTGCGTTTATAGTTCGAACCCAAGTCTGAAAACAATGCCCGTAGGAATGGTGATTTTTCTAAAAATAACCCTTTTTGCAGATTTCAAAACTGATTTCGTTTTTGACCATGATTCTTTTGACGATTCCTAAATTTCAGCCCGTTTGGTACAATAGAGCCTGAAAAAATTGCGTTTATAGTTCGAACCCAAGTCTGAAAACAGTGCACGTAGTTATGATGATTTTTCTAAAAATAATTTTTTTTTCAGATTTTAAGACTGATTTTGTGTTTGACCATGATTCTTATGACCATTCCTAAATTTCAGCCCGTTTGGTACAATAGAGCTTGAAAAAATTGCGTTTAAATTTCGAACCCAAGTCTGAAAACAGTGCACGTAGGAATGATGAATTTTCTAAAAATAACACTTTTTGCAGATTTTTAGACTGATTTCGTTTTTGACCATGTTTCTTATGACGATTCCTAAATTTCAGACCGTTTGGTAAAATAGAGCCTTAAAAAATGGTACAATAGTTCGAACCCAAGTCTGAAAACAATGCCCGTACGAATGAAGAATTTTCTAAAAATATAACTTTTTGAAGATTTCAAGACTGATTTCGTTTTGGACCATGTTCTTATGAGGATTCCTAAATTTCTGCCCGTTCGGTACAATATAGCCAAAGAAAATGGCGTTTATAGTTCGAACCCAAGTCTGAAAACAATGCCCGTAGGAATGGTGATTTTTCTTAAAATAACCCTTTTGGCAGATTTCAAAACTGATTTCGTTTTGGACCATGATTCTTATGACGATTCCTAAATTTCAGCCCGTTTGGTACAATAGAGCTTGAAAAAATTGCGTTTAAAGTTCGAACCCAAGTCTGAAAACAGTGCACGAAGGAATGTGAATTTTCTAAAAATAACACTTTTTGCAGATTTTAAGACTGATTTCGTTTTTGACCATGATTCTGATGACGATTCCTAAATTTAAGACCGTTTGGTAAAATAGAGCCTGAAAAAAAGGTACAATAGTTCGAACCCAAGTCTGAAAACAATGCCCGTACGAATGAAGAATTTTCTAAAAATAACACTTTTTGAAGATTTCAAGACTGATTTCGTTTTGGACCATGTTCTTATGAGGATTCCTTAATTTCAACCCGTTTGGTACAATATAGCCAAAGAAAATGGCGTTTAAAGTATGAACCCGTTTAAAGAATAGAGCCTGAAAAAATTGCTTCCATAGTTCGCACCCAAGTCTGGAAATAGCGCACATAAGGAAAATGAATTTTCTAAAATTACAACTTTTGGAGATTTTAACACTGATATCGTTTTGGACCATAATTCTTATGACGATTCTTCAATTTCAAACCGTTTGGTAAAATAGAGTCTGCAAAAATGGCTTTTAAAAAACCCAAGTCTGAAAACCCTGCACGTAGGAATGGTGATTTTTCTAAAAATAAGACTTTTTGCAGATTTTAAGACTGATTTTGTTTTGGACCATGATTCTTATGACGATTCCTAAATTTCAGCCCGTTTGGTACAATAGAGCCTGAAAAAATTGCGTTTATAGTTCGAACCCAAGTCTGAAAACAGTGCACGTATTTATGATGATTTTTCTAAAAATAATTTTTTTTTCAGATTTTAAGACTGATTTCGTTTTTGACCATGATTCTTTGACGATTCTTAAATTTCAGCCCGTTTGGTACAATAGAGCCTGAAAAAATGGCGTTTATAGTTCGAACCCAAGTCTTAAAACAATGCCCGTAGGAATGGTGATTTTTCTAAAAATAACCCTTTTTGCAGATTTCAAAACTGATTTCGTTTTGGACCATGATTCTTTTGATGATTCCTAAATTTCAGCTCGTCTGGTACAATAGAGCCTGAAAAAATTGCGTTTATAGTTCGAACCTAAGTCTGAAAACAGTGCACGTAGATATGATGATTTTTCTAAAAATAAATTTTTTTTCAGATTTTAAGATTGATTTTGTTTTTGACCATGATTCTTATGACGATTCCTAAATTTCAGACCGTTTGGTAAAATAGAGCCTGAAAAAATGGTTCAATAGTTCGAACCCAAGTCTGAAAACAATGCCCGTACGAATGACGAATTTTCTAAAAATACAACTTTTTGAAGATTTCAAGACTGATTTCGTTTTGGACCATGTTCTTATGGGGATTCCTAAATTTCAGCACGTTTTGGTACAATATAGCCAAAGAAAATGGCGTTAAAAGTATGAACCCAAATTTTAAAACTGATTTCTTTTTGGACAATGATTCTTATGAGGATTTTCAAATTTCAGCCGTTTTGGTATAATGAAGCCGGAAAAAATTTCGTTTAAAGTTCGAACCCAAGTCTGAAAACAATGGCCGTAGGAATGATGATTTTTCAAAAAATAACCCTTTTGGCAGATTTTAAGACTGATTTCGTTTTTGACCATGATACTTATGACGATTCCTAAATTTCAGCCCGTTTGGTACAGTTGAACCTAAAAAAATGGCTTTTAAAGTTCGAACCCAAGTCTGAAAACAGTGCACGTAGGAATGATGAATTTAATAAAACTACTTCTTTTGAAGATTTTACGAATGATATTGTTTTTGACCATGATTCTTATGACGATTCCTAAATTTCAGCCCGTTTGGTACAATAGAGCTTGAAAATATGGCGTTTAAAGTTCGAACCCAAGTCTGAAAACAGTGCACGTAGGAATGATGAATTTTATTTATTTATTTATTATTTTTTAAAAAACATGACATATTACATAGTACAATGATCTTTGGCTCTCCAACTAGGAGAATACCTGTTTTAGGACAGTCAGAAATAGGCATATTTATTGAAAGCGATTCATGTTTAGTCTAGTGTATTGACTTTTACTTATTGCACTTTATAAATAATATGAAAAAAAAAAAAATAATAGTATAAGAAGTTGCTAACTTGTATTTTAAATAATATAAACGTAGAGAATAGACCAAAAGAATATACATATATGATAATACAAAAATAGCAATATCGTAAAAAATTATTGACATATGAGTTTATAAAATTGAAATTTTACTTTTTATTTTGATGAAATTAATATTTAAAATTTAAAAAAGAGTTGAGAAATTAAAAAAGGAAAAATAAAATAAAAAGATGTAAAGAAAGGTTATAAGAACATTTTTAATTTACAATGGTAAACACATAAATTTACTGTAATACATACATATATATATATTTTATTTTATACATATATATATATATATATATATAAAATAAAATAAAATACAGTGTAGTTCGAAAAAACGACATTTAAGAAAAGCAAATTAATTACTGTTAATTAGCATATTTTCGCATTCATCTCTCCCCAAGATCAGAAGCCAATTATTTACCAGATTTCGGAGAATGTTAGCACTTTTTGATTTCCATACATCGGGAATAAGATTAAGCAATTTAGGGCCTAAGTATGAGAATTGTCTTTGAGCTAAGGATGAAGAAGTGGTGGGAGGAACAACTGGGTTCCTCTTAGCATGTCTAGTATCGTGGTAATGGAGCACGGAAGTTTATTGGTGACGCGTTCTTTGGGTATGTAATATGATTTTCCTCATGTATAATTGCCTCACATCTAGAACACCAAACTCTTCAAACAATGAATCACTAGGGTATCTGAATGGTTTTTTAAGTATAACTTTAAGAAGTGATTTCTGAGCTTTTGCTTAGGGATCAAGTATTGTTTTAGTACAACCTCCCCAACCTAAGGAAGCATAATCTAATAAGGAATTACACATGGCAAAGTAAATTCTTTTCATGTCTTTAATGCAGAGAATATTTCTAATAGCCCTGAAAAGATGTGTAAGTTTCCTGACTTTTGAGGAAGTTAAGTCTATATGTTTGTCCCACCTCAGAAATTTGTCTATGATAATTCCTAGATATTTAGTACTGTCCACACATTCTAATGTACTACATTTACATACATTTATGGCATTACAATGGTGTACAAAAATGTTATGCATCTCTTTAGGTTGACCCGCTTGAGTTGCGCTGAAGCAGATGAATTTAGTTTTATCCGAGTTTAGAGTGAGGAGATTGCTGTCAAGCCACTTTTTAACTTTGTTAATGCCAATTTCTGCTTTACTGTGAGTTTTTTCCCAGGTTTTTCCTTCAAATAATAATACTGTATCATCTGCAAAGGTAATAATATGGTCTGCAAAGGAACTATTACATAACTCATTTATATAAACATTAAACAAAAGAGGTCCTAACGTACTTCCTTGAGGTACACCGAATTTTATATCTGGTGGATCGCTTAGAGTACCGTTAATTTCCACTCTTTGGCTCCTATTTTCTAGGTAGCTGACCAACCATTTTAAAAGTTGCCCCTGGATACCGATTCTCTGTAGTTTGCTCAGCAGAATTTTGTGTGAAATAGTGTCAAATGCTTTGGCTAGATCCAAGAAGAGTGCAATGCATTTAATACCTTTGTCTAGATTATTAGAGATGATTTTTGTCAAATTGGCAATGGCATTTTCAGTACTTAAACCATTGCGAAAGCCATATTGTCTGCTAGAAAGGATGTTGTTATTTTCAAGATAATGACTGAGACGGTTCTTCACAATTATTTCAAAAATTTTAGATACAGAATTTAGCAATGAAACAGGTCGGTAATTTTGTATTTGTGATTTGTCCCCATTTTTGTGTAGTAATATAACTATTGAGTGTTTCAAATGGTTAGGGAATTTACCCGCTTTAAAGCTTAGATTAGAAATGAATGCAATGGGTATGGCTATATATGATTTAATGATTTTTAGCAGATTTGATGAAATTTTATCTGGACCACACGCTTTTGAAGATTTGAGGTCGTCAATTATCTTCATGACTTCATTTGGAGATGTTTGGATTAATTCTATTTTGTGACTGAGATTAGGGATAGATAGATTGGCTAGATCGGTTTCTGTTGTCATACATTTATTGAGAATTTTTTTCGCAAGTGTATCTCCCACAGATGTGAAATAATTATTGGCATAATTTGCCATGTTTTTTGGGACTTGAGAGTTTGAGTTGATGATGTATAGAGATTTAATTTCTGAAGATTTGTTAATTTTAGATTTGGTTATTTGACGAAATGATTCCCAAAAATGTTTTGGAGAACAGTTGTTTTCGTAAATGATTTTTTTATAAAAATTTTCTTTCGCTGATTTAATTAAATTCTTACACAAATTCCTATATTTTTTATAATAAACTTGTAATAACAAATTCTCTGGGTACGTTTTCGCCTTTACATGCAGTTGGTTTCTTTTGTGGATCGATTTGACTAGTCCCGGGGAGATCCATGGCGTCAGTTTTATTAGTTTATTAGATATGGGTTTAATGCTTGTGTGTTTTGAAATATACTCATTTAGTTTGTTAACAAATTCATTCATTGCTGCATCAGTATCTGTTTGGTCCAGAACTTTTTGCCATTTTTCTAATCTCAATTCGTCAAGTAGATTATTGAAGTTTGTTTGAGAAACGAATTTAATTTTAGTAGAGGTATGGGGCTTTTCTTTGAGGCAAATCGCTGTTGTGTAATGGTCTGAAATAGTAGTGTGCATAACAAAAGAGTCGATAAAATTAATTTTTTTCACATTGATATGATCTATACAGGATTTACTAAGGCCCTGTTCACGAGTAATGCTGTTAATTGTCTGAGTGAAACCATTTTCCGCAAGCAGACAAAGATAATCATTTGTTTGACGATGGTAATCCGGGATGGTATTAATGTTAATATCTCCTATAATGATTTGTCTTTCTATTTTTTTTGAATTATTTATGATTGATTGTAATGAATTCAGAAAGGGGTCGATATTTTGGAAAGAGGGTGACCTGTAGATAGCAAATAAACACATATTATTATTCAATGTTATTTTCATACAGTTTGATTGCGATAGTGAAATTTCTTCTACTTGAGCTTGTAGACCGTCTTTAATATATATAACAATACCGCTTGATTTGTTGAGTTTGAATTTGGTGTGTTGTTCAGAGTAATTGGGGATTGACTTGGATGTGTAATCTTTGTTTATCCAACATTCAGTTAATATAATTACATCAAAAGAGGAATTAAATTGATCAAGAAAAATTGTAAAATCATCAAGATTCGATATGCTTCTGATATTCTGATGTATTATTTTCAAGCTATATGAGTTCCAGTTGTAGTTGTTTAATTTATTCAAATCTAGAACAACATTCATGTTACAGCTAATATCGGAATCATTGTAATTATTCACATGTAGCTGAATCATAGTTGTAATTTAATTAATATAATATATAAATGCTAGAGTTAGTGAGTTCAGAATGATGTGTAGGAATTTTTGTGGTGTTTGTGTCAATGAATGATGTATGAAACACGTATTATTGTAAGTTCTGAAAGTTATTTGTATGTTGAGAATCTTGAAGGCTATAAATATACTAAAAACAATAAAAAGGCCTATATCATGGTAAGTACTTATGATGGAGAGAGGTTGATGCTGAAAATAAGTTACAATGAAAAAATGAAGAAAAAGCAAATTTATAAGATAAATTACATAATGAATATATAGAGATAAGATTTTGATCTTGTGTGGGTATTTAGAGTGAAGTTTTCTTTCTAATCTATGAATAATTGATATAAGTATATTGTTACCCATTGACAAATGACTTATGATAAATACATTTGCTATTGAAAAATGAATGTAAAGTACATAAAAATGAGTAAAAGATATTATTCTTTTATCAGTTATGTATAGCTTTACTGAGAGTATGTGATTAAATATAATTTCATACCATAATAATAATAATAATAATAATGAGAAAACATTTTTTTGACGATGTGATGTCCTCTCGAAAAAATTGTTATGACCAGTGAAAAAGCCAGGAAATGAAATTACTATTAAAAAATTATCATTATTAAAGTAAATTAAAACCAAAAAGTGAATAGACACTAGGTAACTGATTCGACGATGTAGTGTCATATTGAAATTGGTGACGTGAATCGTGAAAAAACCAGGAAAGGAAATTATGATTACAAAATTAAATTTCTTAAAGTAAATTAAAACTAACAAATGAATAAACATAAGGTAAGTGCTTCTATTTGAATTGATTTTATAAGATAAATGATTTGACATCCAGTGCTCACATAAGTTATCAAGAGAAACATATAATAACATAAAAAACAATGTGCATATTATTTTGCAGTGTGTATGCTTACAAGATTTAAATTTTATTAAAATAGGAATGACGTAATAGCTTTTCACTATAAAGCTGAGTGGATAACTAAACTTGAAATGAGAACATTTAAAAATACCTTTTTTAGTAGCCTTAATAATGGGGAGAAGTTGTAGTCAGATGTTCTGACGTTTTAAACGGTCAAGGTCCTTGGCATTGTTGACTGTTATGATTTTGGAGCTATCCGACTGCTTTAGTAGGGTACGACCTGACGCTGACCACGCATATTTGAAGTTGTTCTCTCTGGCGAATCGTTTTGTTTGCGCTAGTAAAAATTTGCCTTTTTGTGTTAGATGATCTGATATATAAATTCTTTTGGCATCTTGCGATAATCCTAAATCGTATGTGTTTAATTTATTGCTGCTGGGTGTTGTGGCTTTTAGATATGTTTTCAATTTGTATAGAAAATTATCCCTTGTTTGATTGTTGTAAAATGTTGTAATGATGGATCTGGGACTTTTTTCTGAGATTTTCGGCCCCATCCTGTATATTTTTTTGATTGCCGAATGCACGTCTTCTGTTGCATCCTCGAAATTGATAATTTTTGATATTTTAAAAAGCACTTCCATATTGTTATTTTCGTTGGATTCCGGAATGCCCCTCATCTCGATATTGCATGATTGGTTCAAGTATTCCAGTTTATCAATTCTATCGTCTTGTTTATCGATTGTGTTAGATAAACTAAAATTCTGATTTTTTAAATCAATAAGTTC
This sequence comes from Hesperophylax magnus, assembly GCA_026573805.1. Classification (NCBI taxonomy): domain Eukaryota; kingdom Metazoa; phylum Arthropoda; class Insecta; order Trichoptera; family Limnephilidae; genus Hesperophylax; species Hesperophylax magnus. Next base: position 13,777,766 of record JAIUSX010000002.1, read on the forward strand.
CGCTTTCACTTTATCGTTTGATGTCTCTAAAACAGTTACACGATTTTTTAGCTCTTCTTGTTGGTCCGAAATATATTGAAGTGACATAATCAGTTCATTGTTTTGTTTTAAAATTTCTTCGTATTTTTTAGCATACAAGTCGAGTTTATTGTCTACAAGAGAAATCATTGCCGACTTAAAAGAATTCAATTCATTTTTTAATAATTCAACTGTTAATTGATGACTAGCGCCATCTATGTTTACATTGGTGAAAGATTGGATTGATTTTATAAAACAACTTCTTTTGAAGATTTTAAGACTGATTTCGTTTTTGACCATGATTCTTGTGAGGATTCCTATAATTCAGCCCGTTTGTTACGATAGAGCCTGAAAAAATTGCTTTCATAGTTCGAACCCAAGTCTGGAAATAGCGCACATAAGGAAAATGAATTTTCTAAAATTACAACTTTTGAAGATTTTTAGACTGATATCGTTTTGGACCATAATTCTTATGACGATTCCTCAATTTCAAACCGTTTGGTAAAATAGAGCCTGCAAAAATGGCTTTTAAAGTTCGAACCCAAGTCTGAAAACAGTGCACGTAGGAATGATGATTTTTCTAAAAATAACACTTTTTGAAGATTTTAAGACTGATTTTGTTATGGACCATGATTCTTATGACGATTCCTAAATTTCAGCCCGTTTGGTACAATAGAACCTGAAAAAATGGCATTTATTGTTCGAACCCAAGTCTAAAAACAGTGCATGAAGGAATGGTGATTTTTCAAAAAATAACCCTTTTTACAGATTTTACGACTGATTTCTATTTTGACCATGAATCTTATGACGATAACTAAATTTCAGCCCGTTTGGTAGAATAGAGCCTGAAAACATGGCGTTTATATTTCGAACCCAAGTCTGAAAACAATGCCCGTAGGAATGATGATTTTTCTTAAAATAACCCTTTTTGCAGATTTCAAAACTGATTTCGTTTTGGACCATGATTCTTTTGACGATTCCTAAATTTCAGACCGTTTGGTAAAATAGAGCCTGAAAAAATGGTACAATAGTTCGAACCCAAGTCTGAAAACAATGCCCGTACGAATGAAGAATTTTCTAAGAATACAACTTTTTGAAGATTTCAAGACTGATTTCGTTTTGGACCATGTTCTTATGAGGATTCCTAAATTTCTGCCCGTTCAGTACAATATAGCCAAAGAAAATGGCGTTTAAAGTATGAACCCAAGACTGAAAACAATGCCCGTACGAATGATGATTTTTTAAAAAAATAACACTTTTTGCAGATTTTAGGACTGATTTCGTTTTGGACCATGATTCTTATGACAATTCCCAAATTTCAGCCCGTTTGGTACAATATTGCCAAAGAAAATGGCGTTTATAGTTCGAACCCAAGTCTGAAAACAATGCCCGTACGAATGATGATTTTTTCAAAAAATAAAACTTTTTGCAGATTTTAAAACTGATTTCTTTTTGGACCATGATTCTTATGAAGATTCTCAAATTTCAGCCGTTTTGGTACAATGAAGCCGGAAAAAATTGCGTTTAAAGTTCGAACCCAAGTCTGAAAACAATGCCCGTAGGAATGATGATTTTTAAAAAATAAACCTTTTGGAAGATTTTAAGACTGATTTCGTTTTTGACCATGATTCTTATGACGATTCCTAAATTTCAGCCCATTTGGTACAATAGAACCTGAAAAAATGGCATTTATTGTTCGAACCCAAGTCTAAAAACAGTGCATGAAGGAATGGTGATTTTTCAAAAAATAACCCTTTTTCCAGATTTTACGACTGATTTCGATTTTGACCATGAATCTTATGACGATTACTAAATTTCAGCCCGTTTGGTAGAATAGAGCCTGAAAACATGGCGTTTATATTTCAAACCCAAGTCTGAAAACAATGCCCGTAGGAATGATGATTTTTCTTAAAATAACCCTTTTTGCAGATTTCAAAACTGATTTCGTTTTGGACCATGATTCTTTTGACGATTCCTAAATTTCAGACCGTTTGGTAAAATAGAGCCTGAAAAAATGGTACAATAGTTCGAACCCAAGTCTGAAAACAATGCCCGTACGAATGAAGAATTTTCTAAAAATACAACACATTGAAGATTTCAAGACTGATTTCGTTTTGGACCATGTTCTTATAAGGATTCCTAAATTTCTGCCCGTTTGGTACAATATAGCCAAAGAAAATGGCGTTTAAAGTATGAACCCAAGTCTGAAAACAATGCCCGTACGAATGATGATTTTTTCAAAAAATAACACTTTTTGCAGATTTTAGGACTGATTTCGTTTTGGACCATGATTCTTATGACAATTCCCAAATTTCAGCCCGTTTGGTACAATATTGCCAAAGAAAATGGCGTTTATAGTTCGAACCCAAGTCTGAAAACAATGCCCGTACGAATGATAATTTTTTCAAAAAATAAAACTTTTTGCAGATTTTAAAACTGATTTCTTTTTGGACCATGATTCTTATGAAGATTCTAAAATTTCAGCCGTTTTGGTACAATGAAGCCGGAAAAAATTGCGATTATAGTTAGAACCCAAGTCTGAAAACAATGCCCGTAGGAATGACGATTTTTCAAAAAATAACCCTTTTGGCAGATTTTAAGACTGATTTCGTTTTTGACCATGATTCTTATGACGATTCCTAAATTTCAGCCCGTTTGGTACAATAGAGCCTGAAAAAATGGCGTTTATAAATCGAACCCAAGTCTGAAAACAATGCCCGTAGGAATGGTGATTTTTCTAAAAATACAACTTTTTGAAGATTTCAAAACTGATTTCGTTTTGGACCATGATTCTTTTGATGATTCCTAAATTTCAGCTCGTCTGGTACAATAGAGCCTGAAAAAATTGCGTTTATAGTTCGAACCCAAGTCTGAAAACAGTGCACGTAGTTATGATGATTTTTCTAAAAATAATTTTTTTTTCAGATTTTAAGATTGATTTTGTTTTTGACCATGATTCTTATGACGATTCCTAAATTTCAGCCCGTTTGGTACAGTAGAGCTTGAAAAAATGGCTTTTAAAGTTCGAACCCAAGTCTGAAAACAGTGCACGTAGGAATGATGAATTTAATAAAACTACTTCTTTTGAAGATTTTAAGAATGATTTTCTTTTGGACCATGTTCTTATGAGGATTCCTAAATTTCAACACGTTTGGTACAATATAGCCAAAGAAAATGGCATTTAAAGTTCGAACCCAAGTCTGAAAACAATGCCGTACAAATGATGATTTTTTCAAAAACTAACACTTTTTGTAGATTTAAGGACTGATTTCATTTTGGATCATGATTCCAATGACGATTCCTAAATTTCATCCCGTTTGGTACAATAGAACTAGAAAACATGGCGTTCAAAGTTCGAACCCAAGTCTGAAAATAATTCCCGTATGAATGATGAATTTTCTAAAAATTGTACGTTTGAAGATTTTAAGACTGATTTCGTTTTGGACCATGATTCTTATGACGATTCCTAAATTTCAGCCGGTTTGGTACAATAGAGCTTGAAAAAATTGCGTTTAAAGTTCGAACCCAAGCCTGAAAACAGTGCACGTAGGAATGATGAATTTTCTAAAAATAACACTTTTTGCAGATTTTAAGACTGATTTCGTTTTTGACCATGATTCTTATGACGATTCCTAAATTTCAGACCGTTTGGTAAAATAGAGCATGAAAAAATGGTTCAATAATTCGAACCCAAGTCTGAAAACATTGCCCGTACGACTGAAGAATTTTGTAAATATACAACTTTTTGAAGATTTCAAGACTGATTTCGTTTTGGACAATGTTCTTATGAGGATTCCTTATATTTCAGCCCGTTTGGTACAATAAAGCCAAAGAAAATGGCGTTTAAAGTATGAATCCAATTTCGTTTTAGACCTTGATTCGTATGACGATTTCTAAATTTCGGACCGTTTGAAAAAATAGAGTCGGAAATATTGGCTTCCATATTTCGAACCTAAGTCTGAAAATAGCGCACATAAGGATGTTGAATTTTCTAAAAGTACAATTTTGGAGATTTCAAGACTGATTTCGTTTTGTACCATGTTCTTATGAGGATTCCTAAATTTCTGCCCGTTTGGTACAATATAGCCAAAGAAAATGGCGTTTAAAGTATGAACCCAAGTCTGAAAACAATGCCCGTAAGAATGATGATTTTTTCAAAAAATAACACCTTTTGCAGATTTTAGGACTGATTTCGTTTTGGACCATGATTCTTATGACAATTCCAAAATTTCAGCCCGTTTGGTACAATATTGCCAAAGAAAATGGCGTTTATTGTTCGAACCCAAGTCTGAAAACAATGCCCGTACGAATGATGATTTTTTAAAAAAATAATTTCTTTTGCAGATTTTAAGACTGATTTCGTTTTGGACCATGATTCTTATGACAATTCCCAAATTTCAGCCCGTTTGGTACAACATAGCCAAAGAAAATGGCGTTTATAGTTCGAATCCAAGTCTGAAAATAGCGCACATCCATATCCTTATGATGAATTTTCTAAAAATACAATTTTGAAGATTTCAAGACTGATTTCGTTTTGGACGATGATTCTTTTGACGATTTCTAAATTTCATCCTTTTTGATACAATGGAGCCTGAAAAAATTGCGTTTATAGTTCGAACCCAAGTCTGAAAACAATGCCCGTAGGAATGGTGATTTTTCTAAAAATAACCCTTTTTGCAGATTTCAGAACTGATTTCGTTTTTGACCATGATTCTTTTGACGATTCCTAAATTTCAGCCCGTTTGGTACAATAGAGCCTGAAAAAATTGCGTTTATAGTTCGAACCCAAGTCTGAAAACAGTGCACGTAGTTATGATGATTTTTCTAAAAATAATTTTTATTTCAGATTTTAAGACTGATTTTGTTTTTGACCATGATTCTTATGACGATTCCTAAATTTCAGCCCGTTTGGTACAAGAGAGCTTGAAAAAATTGCGTTTAAAGTTCGAACCCAAGACTGAAAACAGTGCACGTAGGAATGATGAATTTTCTAAAAATAACACTTTTTGCAGATTTTAAGACTGATTTCGTTTTTGACCATGTTTCTTATGACGATTCCTAAATTTCAGACCGTTTGATAAAATAGAGCCTGAAAAAATGGTACAATAGTTCGAACCCAAGTCTGAAAACAATGCACGTACGAATGAAGAATTTTCTAAAAATACAACTTTTTGAAGATTTCAAGACTGATTTCGTTTTGGACCATGTTCTTATGAGGATTCCTAAATTTCTGCCCGTTCGGTACAATATAGCCAAAGAAAATGGCGTTTAAAGTATGAACCCAAGTCTGAAAACAATGCCCGTACGAATGATGATTTTTCCAAAAAATAAAACTTTTTGCAGATTTTAAAACTGATTTCTTTTTGGACCATGATTCTTATGAAGATTCTCAAATTTCAGCCGTTTTGGTACAATGAAGCCGGAAAAAATTGCGTTTAAAGTTCGAACCCAAGTCTGAAAACAATGCCCGTAGGAATGATGATTTTTCAAAAAATAACCCTTTTTGCAGATTTTAAGACTGATTTCGTTTTTGACCATGAATCTTATGACGATTACTAAATTTCAGCCCGTTTGGTACAATAGAGCCTGAAAACATGGCGTTTATATTTCAAACCCAAGTCTGAAAACAATGCCCGTAGGAATGATGATTTTTCTTAAAATAACCCTTTTTGCAGATTTCAAAACTGATTTCGTTTTGGACCATGATTCTTTTGACGATTTCTAAATTTCAGCCCGTTTGGTACAATAGAGCCTGAAAAAATTGCATTTATAGTACGAACCCAAGTCTGAAAACAGTGCACTTAGGTATGATGAATTTAATAAAACTACTTCTTTTGAAGATTTTAAGAATGATTTTGTTTTGGACCATGATTCTTTTGACGATTCCTAAATTTCAGCTTGTTTGCTACAATAGAGCCTGAAAAAATGGCATTTATTGTTCGAACCCAAGTCTAAAAACAGTGCATGTAGGAATGATGATTTTTCAAAAAATAACCCTTTTTGCAGATTTTAAGACTGATTTCGTTTTTGACAATGAATCTTATGACGATTACTAAATTTCAGCCCGTTTGGTACAATAGAGCCTGAAAACATGGCGTTTATATTTCGAACCCAAGTCTGAAAACAGTGCACGTAGGAATGATGAATTTTCTAAAAATAACACTTTTTGCAGATTTTAAGACTGATTTCGTTTTTGACCATGATTCTTATGACGATTCCTAAATGTAAGACCGTTTGGTAAAATAGAGCCTGAAAAAATGGTACAATAGTTCGAACCCAAGTCTGAAAACAATGCCCGTACGAATGAAGAATTTTCTAAAAATAACACTTTTTGAAGATTTTAAGACTGATTTCGTTTTGGACCATGTTCTTATGAGGATTCCTTAATTTCAGCCCGTTTGGTACAATATAGCCAAAGAAAATGGCGTTTAAATTATGAACCCAAGTCTGAAAACCATGCCCGTACGAATGATGATTTTTTCAAAAAATAACACTTTTTGCATATTTTAGGACTGATTTCTTTTTGGACCATGATTCTTATGACGATTCTCAAATTTCAGCCGTTTTGGTACAATGAAGCCGGAAAAAATTGCGTTTATAGTTCGAAACCAAGTCTGAAAACAGTGCCCGTACAAATGATGATTTTTTCAAAAAATAACACTTTTTGCAGATTTTAGGACTGATTTCGTTTTGGACCATGATTCTTATGACGATTCCTTAATTTCAGACCGTTTGGTAAAATAGAGCCTGAAAAAATGGTTCTATAATTCGAACCCAAGTCTGAAAACAATGCCCGTAAGAATGAAGAATTTTCTAAAAATACAACTTTTTGAAGATTTCAAGACTGATTTTGTTTTGGACCATGTTCTTATGAGGATTCCTTATATTTCAGCCCGTTTGGTACAATAAAGCCAAAGTAAATGGCGTTTAAAGTATGAATCCAAGTCTGAAAACAATGCCCGTACGAATGATGATTTTTTCATAAATAACTTTTTTTGCAGAATTTAGGACTGATTTCGTTTTTGATCATGAATCTTATGACGATTCCTAAATTTAAGCCCGCTTGGTACAGTAGAGCCTGAAAAAATGGCGTTTATAGTTCGAACCCAAGTCTGAAAATAGCGCACATAAGGATGATGAATTTTCTAAAAATACAATTTTGAAGGTTTCAAGACTGATTTCGTTTTGGACCATGATTCTTTTGACGATTCCTAAATTTCAGCCTTTTTGATAAAATGGAGCCTGAAAAAATTGCGTATATAGTTCGAACCCAAGTCTGAAAACAATGCCCGTAGGAATGTTGATTTTTTTAAAAATAACCCTTTTGGCAGATTTTAGGACTGATTTAATTTTGGATCATGATTCCAATGACGATTCCTAAATTTCATCCCGTTTGGTACAATAGAACTAGAAAACATGGCGTTTAAAGTTCGAACCCAAGTCTGAAAATAATTCCCGTATGAATGATGAATATTCTAAAAATTGTACGTTTGAAGATTTTAAGACTGATTTCGTTTTTGACCATGATTCTTATGACGATTCCTAAATTTCAGCCCGTTTGGTACAGTAGAGCCTAAAAAAATGGCTTTTAAAGTTCGAACCCAAGTCTGAAAACAGTGCACGTAGGAATGATGAATTTTATAAAACTACTTCATTTGAAGATTTTAAGAATGATTTTGTTTTGGACCATGATTCTTTTGACGATTCCTAAATTTCAGCCCGTTTGGTACAATAGAGCCCGAAAAAATTTCGTTTATAATTCGAATCCAAGTCTGAAAACAGTGCCCGTACAAATGATGATTTTTTCAAAAAATAACACTTTTTGCAGATTTTAGGACTGATTTCGTTTTGGACCATGATTCTTATGACGATTCCTTAATTTCAGACCGTTTGGTAAAATAGAGCCTGAAACAATGGTTCCATAATTCGAACCCAAGTCTGAAAACAATGCCCGTAAGAATGACGAATTTTCTAAAAATACAACTTTTTGAAGATTTCACGACTGATTTTGTTTTGGACCATGTTCTTATGAGGATTCCTTATATTTCAGCCCGTTTGGTACAATAAAGCCAAAGTAAATGGCGTTTAAAGTATGAATCCAAGTCTGAAAACAATGCACGTACGAATGATGATTTTTTCATAAATAACTCTTTTTGCAGAATTTAGGACTGATTTCGTTTTTGATCATGAATCTTATGACGATTCCTAAATTTAAGCCCGCTTGGTACAGTAGAACTAGAAAACATGGCGTTTAAAGTTCGAACCCAAGTCTGAAAATAATTCCCGTATGAATGATGAATATTCTAAAAATTGTACGTTTGAAGATTTTAAGACTGATTTCGTTTTTGACCATGATTCTTATGACGATTCCTAAATTTCAGCCCGTTTGGTACAGTAGAGCCTAAAAAAATGGCTTTTAAAGTTCGAACCCAAGTCTGAAAACAGTGCACGTAGGAATGATGAATTTTATAAAACTACTTCATTTGAAGATTTTAAGAATGATTTTGTTTTGGACCATGATTCTTTTGACGATTCCTAAATTTCAGCCCGTTTGGTACAATAGAGCCCGAAAAAATTTCGTTTATAATTCGAATCCAAGTCTGAAAACAGTGCCCGTACAAATGATGATTTTTTCAAAAAATAACACTTTTTGCAGATTTTAGGACTGATTTCGTTTTGGACCATGATTCTTATGACGATTCCTTAATTTCAGACCGTTTGGTAAAATAGAGCCTGAAACAATGGTTCCATAATTCGAACCCAAGTCTGAAAACAATGCCCGTAAGAATGACGAATTTTCTAAAAATACAACTTTTTGAAGATTTCACGACTGATTTTGTTTTGGACCATGTTCTTATGAGGATTCCTTATATTTCAGCCCGTTTGGTACAATAAAGCCAAAGTAAATGGCGTTTAAAGTATGAATCCAAGTCTGAAAACAATGCACGTACGAATGATGATTTTTTCATAAATAACTCTTTTTGCAGAATTTAGGACTGATTTCGTTTTTGATCATGAATCTTATGACGATTCCTAAATTTAAGCCCGCTTGGTACAGTAGAGCCTGAAAAAATGGCGTTTATAGTTCGAACCCAAGTCTGAAAACATTGCCCGTACGAATGAAGAATTTTCTAAAAATACAACTTTTTGAAGATTTCAAGACTGATTTTGTTTTGGACCATGTTCTTATGAGGATTCCTTATATTTCACCCGTTTGGTACAATAAAGCCAAAGTAAATGGCGTTTAAAGTATGAATCCAAGTCTGAAAACAATGCCCGTACGAATGATGATTTTTTCATAAATAACCCTTTTGGCAGATTTTAGGACTGATTTCATTTTGGATCATGATTCCAATGACGATTCCTAAATTTCATCCCGTTTGGTACAATAGAACTAGAAAACATGGCGTTTAAAGTTCGAACCCAAGTCTGAAAACAGTGCACGTAGGAATGATGAATTTTCTAAAAATACAACTTTTTGAAGATTTCAAGACTGATTTCGTTTTGGACCATGTTCTTATGAGGATTCCTAAATTTCAGCACGTTTGGTACAATATAGCCAAAGAAAATGGCGTTAAAAGTATGAACCCAAATTTTAAAACTGATTTCTTTTTGGACCATGATTCTTATGACGATTCTCAAATTTCAGACGTTTTGAAGCCGGAAAAAATTGCGTTTTAAGTTCGAACCCAAGTCTTTTTTTTTTTTTTTTTTTTTTTTTATATTTACTCCACACAGGAGGCCCTGAAGAAAATAATTTCCCTCAGGGCCTATGTCATCTTTGGGGATGCTGTGTGGAGGGTCTTTTTGTGGAGAGGAAGGAGTGAACATGGGTCTTGAAGAGTCCCATGTTGTAGGAGGGAGGAAACACAGAGGCCGGCAGTTCGTTCCACAGCCGAGCTGTTGAACTTAAGAACGAATCGTAGAAGCGATCCGTTCTCATGTGACAAGTGTCAACTGTGTACAAATGTTGGGCGCGCGTTTGGCGTGTATCCCGACTACGCACCGGCGCCGAAGGGATCAATGACGCTAGTTCCTCAGAGCATCTTCCATTGAAATACCGATAGAACAAGGACAGCATACCTACCCGACGTCAGTGCTCTAAAGATTGCAGTCCGTTTGTTAAGATTGGGGAATCTATCAAACGGACCGCCCGTTTCTGCACAGAGTCAAGGGTTTTTTTCAGGTATTTTGGGGCTCCAGACCAGAGATGGCTGCCAAATTCGACAGTAGGGCGCACTTGCGATTTGTACAGGGTGAGCAGTTGTGTACTATTAAAGTATCTGCGGGCCCTGTACAGTACGCCCAGCTTCTGAGAGGCCAACTTTACTCTGGCTTCGATGGAGCCCCCGTACCTGAGCTGGTCACTTATAGTTACACCAAGCATATCAATGGAAGGCCTGTTCGGAAGATTGCTTCCGTTGAAGGAGACTAGATTATCATTTGGATCCCTTTTAGACATAATCAGACAGGATTGGGTCTTTGAAACATTAAATTTGATGAGATTATTTTTACCCCAGGAGGAAATACTCTCGAGATAACCGTCCATTCTCTGCTTCAAAGCCCTCCGAGCCGTTGGAGTTTGTGTGCCCTTTGGGGGCTTGTCAAACAAAAAGCTATCATGAACTGTACTGTCATCCGCGTAACAATGAATCGGTGCACATGTCAAAAGGTCATTGATGTGCAACAAAAACAAAGTCGGAGACAGAACCGATCCCTGTGGGACGCCAGCATTTATGGAGTGCGAGGAAGAGGTGAAACCGTCAGCAACCGCCTGAATCGACCTATCCCTTAAAAAGTCAGCAATCCACGTACACAGGGATGCGGGAAGTCCGTAAGAATGCAATTTGTTGACAAGTCCTCGGTGCCAGACCCGGTCAAAGGCCTTGGATATGTCTAGTGCGACCGTTTGGGTCTCACCGTGACGTTCCAGGCACCGCCCCCAAACATGCCTCACATACGCGAGAAGATCACCGCACGAGCGGTTCCGCCGGAATCCGTATTGACGGTCGTTGATAATTTTGTTCTTCTCGAGCTATGTGAGCAGTTTGTCGTTGATCACACGTTCCATCACTTTGGACAGAACTGATGTGATCGCTATGGGGCGGTAGTTGGCCGGGTTGGAGCGGTCACCTTTCTTGGGAATAGGGTGAATTACCGCTTTTTTCCAACCAGAGGGCACAGTGCCACACTTCAGGGACATTTTGAAGAGCTTTGTCAAAACTGGAACTATTTCCGCAGCACACCTCTGCAATACCAAGGCAGGTATTCCATCAGGTCCACTAGCTTTGTTAACATCGAGCCCCCGTATGACGTGGAGTACATCCCGATGCCGGATCCTCAGCTTTTTCATATAGAAGCCGCAGTGAGGAACCGACGGCGGAACAGCACCCCCGTCGTCGAGGGTCGAGTTTTCCGCAAACATTTTCCCTAAAAGGTTTGCCTTTTCGGTGGCGGTGTTTGCTAGTGACCCGTCAGGTCTGGTAAGAGGTGGCAAACTGGGTTTGCAAAAATTTCGACCTATTGAGCCCGCAAGCGACCAGAATGCTCTGCTGCCATGCGGGCAGGCAGCCAGCTTTTTGCTGATCTGCAGGTCGTGTTCGAATTTTGATCTATTGATGATTCTCTTGCATTCCTTTGCCGATTTGTTGTATGCTGATCTGCTTTCGGGCGTTCGAGATGTGTTGTAGGCTCGGTAAGCCGCGTTTTTTCGTCGAACTGCTTCGGAGCATTGTCGACTGAACCACGGCTTTGAGCCCACACCAGTTTCTTTAGTAGTCGATTGTATGAAGCCAACCATCGCCGATTTGATGACTTCACCAATCTCCTGGGCACATCTTGAAGGGTCCGAAGTCCGAAAACAAACAGCTGACCACGGAAAAGCATTGAAATGGGCCCGCATACCGAACCAATCTGCTGACCTATAGTGCCACACTTTTCTCCTCAGCCTCTCATTGGTTGGTCTGAGGCTAACGGGGATTGATGTCGTCACTAGGCAGTGGTCAGATGATCCCAGAGGCGCTGTGACGTCAATCTTATAACCGTGTGGCACAGTAGTTAAGAATAGGTCTAACAGATTGGAGCGGTGAGTCTGGACATCAGGAACCCTTGTAGGCTCCTGAACCAATTGCTCTAATCCGTAGCAAATGGCAAAGGATTCCGCCTGTCGGCCAGCCGAGTCCGTTGGGCCTGAGAACTTCAACCATGGTTTGTTATGAACGTTGAAGTCCCCCAGAACAACAAACTCGGCCGAAGGGTAGCGGGGCAAGAGATCATCAATAGTATCGCTCAAATGTTTGAAGAGCTCGGAAGTGTCTGATTCGCTATGGTTCGGTGAGCGGTATAGACATGCGTAGAATCTTGCCGTACTGGCAAGATTGACGCGCACCCACATTTCGTCGAATCTGGAGTTTTCCAGACTCAATAGTCGCACACAGTTGACGTCAGCTCGACTATAGAGGCAGACTCCTCCTTTCAGCCGGAATTTGCTTGCGAGGATAAAGCCCGGGCAGTCCAGATAGGAGGAGTCTGGCGGCTCGGCTATCTGATTTTCGGATAGGAAAAGAAGGTTGGGACGTTGGGACAAAAGATGGTGATGGACGGAATTTAAATTTGTGTGCAGGCCGCAAATGTTGGCAAAATTTACCAACAGTTTTGGCCCGCACCGGGGACGCCTGCTACTCGCCGCTGTAATGATGTTAAGATTGTTGTTTTGTATGTTCATGAATTTAATTAATTTTTTTTTTGAAGGTGTAGGAGGTGAAAGGAAAGGTCTGGAAAGGAAAGGTATGAGGGGTGGGTAGGAATCTGGGGTTCAGGCTGTCTAGGAGTGATGAGCGTTTGGTTCCAGCCCACCCACTGCGGTGCTAGGCGATAGGCCGGGAGAGTACGGCTGGAGAGGGCATCCAATGCGCCCCAAACGCTGCTGCTGGGTCCCCTCCGGTCACGAACCGGCACAACAGCAGTGGCGGGGTTTTTTCACTCGCTGATGGGGCAGCCCACCCTTAGTCGTGAGCCTGAGGGTCGGGCCCCTGTACTATCGAGCGGCCCGGACAGCGGTAACCGGTTGTAAAGGGTCTCCCTCAACCAGCATCTCCCAACCGGCCCGCCACGCAGAAGGTGGGCCGACGCACCCGCCACCAAGACCCGGGCAAACCTTAACCCATGAACCCGGGCACCCCTGCTAAGTCACCAAACGTAGCGAACCACTTGGGGTGACCTGTGGCAGAGGTGAAAGTCTGAAAAAAAAAGTCTGAAAACAATGCCCGTAGGAATGATGATTTTTCTAAAAATAACACTTTTTGCAGATTTTAAGACTGATTTTGTTTTGGACCATGATTCTTTTGAGGATTTCTAAACTTCAACCCGTTTGGTACAATAGAGCCTGGAAAAATGGATTTTCAAGTTCGAACCCAAGTCTGAAAACAGTGCACGTAGGAATGATGAATTTTATAAAACTACTTCTTTTGAAGATTTAAAGACTGATTTCGTTTTGGACTATGATTCTTATGACGATTCCTAAATTTCAGCCGGTTTGGTACAATGGAGCCTAAAAAAATGGCGTTTTAAGTTCGAAACCACGTCTGAAAACAATCCACGTAGGAATGATGATTTTTCTAAAAATAACACTTTTTGCTGATTTTAAGACTAATTTCGTTTTAGACCTTGATTCGTATGACGATTTCTAAATTTCGGACCGTTTGAAAAAATAGAGTCGGAAATATTGGCTTCCATATTTCGAACCTAAGTCTGAAAATAGCGCACATAAGGATGTTGAATTTTCTAAAAGTACAATTTTGGAGATTTCAAGACTGATTTCGTTTTGGACCATGATTCTTTTGACGATTCCTAAATTTCAGCCCGTTTGGTACAATAGAGCCTGAAAAAATTGCGTTTATAGTTCGAACCCAAGTCTGAAGACAGTGCCCGTACAAATGATGATTTTTCAAAAAATAACACTTTTTGCAGATTTTAGGACTGATTTCGTTTTGGACCATGATTCTTATGACAATTCCCAAATTTCAGCCCGTTTGGTACAACATAGCCAAAGAAAATGGCGTTTATAGTTCGAATCCAAGTCTGAAAATAGCGCACATCCTTATCCTTATGATGAATTTTCTAAAAATACAATTTTGAAGATTTCAAGACTGATTTCGTTTTGGACGATGATTCTTTTGACGATTTCTAAATTTCATCCTTTTTGATACAATGGAGCCTGAAAAAATTGCGTTTATAGTTCGAACCCAAGTCTGAAAACAATGCCCGTAGGAATGGTGATTTTTCTAAAAATAACCCATTTTGCAGATTTCAAAACTGATTTCGTTTTTGACCATGATTCTTTTGACGATTCCTAAATTTCAGCCCGTTTGGTACAATAGAGCCTGAAAAAATTGCGTTTATAGTTCGAACCCAAGTCTGAAAACAGTGCACGTAGTTATGATGATTTTTCTAAAAATAATTTTTATTTCAGATTTTAAGACTGATTTTGTTTTTGACCATGATTCTTATGACGATTCCTAAATTTCAGCCCGTTTGGTACAAGAGAGCTTGAAAAAATTGCGTTTAAAGTTCGAACCCAAGTCTGAAAACAGTGCACGTAGGAATGATGAATTTTCTAAAAATAACACTTTTTGCAGATTTTAGACTGATTTCGTTTTTGACCATGTTTCTTATGACGATTCCTAAATTTCAGACCGTTTGATAAAATAGAGCCTGAAAAAATGGTACAATAGTTCGAACCCAAGTCTGAAAACAATGCACGTACGAATGAAGAATTTTCTAAAAATACAACTTTTTGAAGATTTCAAGACTGATTTCGTTTTGGACCATGTTCTTATGAGGATTCCTAAATTTCTGCCCTTTCGGTACAATATAGCCAAAGAAAATGGCGTTTAAAGTATGAACCCAAGTCTGAAAACAATGCCCGTACGAATGATGATTTTTTCAAAAAATAAAACTTTTTGCAGATTTTAAAACTGATTTCTTTTTGGACCATGATTCTTATGAAGATTCTCAAATTTCAGCCGTTTTGGTACAATGAAGCCGGAAAAAATTGCGTTTAAAGTTCGAACCCAAGTCTGAAAACAATGCCCGTAGGAATGATGATTTTTCAAAAAATAACCCTTTTGGCAGATTTTAAGACTGATTTCGTTTTTGACCATGATTCTTATGACGATTCCTAAATTTCAGCCCGTTTGGTAATATAGAGCCTGAAAAAATGGCATTTATTGTTCGAACCCAAGTCTAAAAACAGTGCATGTAGGAATGATGATTTTTCAAAAAATAACCCTTTTTGCAGATTTTAAGACTGATTTCGTTTTTGACCATGAATCTTATGACGATAACTAAATTTCAGCCCGTTTGGTACAATAGAGCCTGAAAACATGGCGTTTATATTTCAAACCCAAGTCTGAAAACAATGCCCGTAGGAATGATGATTTTTCTTAAAATAACCCTTTTTGCAGATTTCAAAACTGATTTCGTTTTGGACCATGATTCTTTTGACGATTTCTAAATTTCAGCCCGTTTGGTACAATAGAGCCTGAAAAAATTGCATTTATAGTACGAACCCAAGTCTGAAAACAGTGCCCGTAGGAATGATGAATTTAATAAAACTACTTCTTTTGAAGAATTTATGAATGATTTTGTTTTGGACCATGATTCTTTTGACGATTCCTAATTTTCAGCACGTTTGCTACAATAGAGCCTGAAAAAATGGCATTTATTGTTCGAACCCAAGTCTGAAAACAGTGCACGTAGGAATGATGATTTTTCTTAAAATAACCCTTTTTGCAGATTTCAAAACTGATTTCGTTTTGGACCATGATTCTTTTGACGATTTCTAAATTTCAGCCCGTTTGGTACAATAGAGCCTGAAAAAATTGCATTTATAGTACGAACCCAAGTCTGAAAACAGTGCACGTAGGAATGATGAATTTAATAAAACTACTTCTTTTGAAGATTTTAAGAATGATTTTGTTTTGGACCATGATTCTTTTGACGATTCCTAAATTTCAGCCCGTTTGCTACAATAGAGCCTGAAAAAATGGCATTTATTGTTCGAACCCAAGTCTAAAAACAGTGCATGTAGGAATGATGATTTTTCAAAAAATAACCCTTTTTGCAGATTTTAAGACTGATTTCGTTTTTGACAATGAATCTTATGACGATTACTAAATTTCAGCCCGTTTGGTACAATAGAGCCTGAAAACATGGCGTTCATATTTCGAACCCAAGTCTGAAAACAGTGCACGTAGGAATGATGAATTTTCTAAAAATAACACTTTTTGCAGATTTTAAGACTGATTTCGTTTTTGACCATGATTCTTATGACGATTCCTAAATGTAAGACCGTTTGGTAAAATAGAGCCTGAAAAAATGGTACAATAGTTCGAACCCAAGTCTGAAAACAATGCCCGTACGAATGAAGAATTTTCTAAAAATAACACTTTTTAAAGATTTTAAGACTGATTTCGTTTTGGACCATGAATCTTATGACGATTACTAAATTTCAGCCCGTTTGGTACAATAGAGCCAGAAAACATGGCGTTTTTATTTCGAACCCAAGTCTGAAAACAATGCCCGTAGGAATGATGATTTTTCTTAAATTCACCCTTTTTGCAGATTTCAAAACTGATTTCGTTTTGGACCATGATTCTTTTGACGATTCCTAAATTTATGCCCGTTTGGTACAATAGAACTAGAAAACATGGCGTTTAAAGTTCGAACTCAAGTCTGAAAATAATTCCCGTATGAATGATGAATTTTCTAAAAATTGTACGTTTGAAGATTTTAAGACTGATTTCGTTTTTGACCATGATTCTTATGAGGATTCCAAAATTTCAGCCCGTTTGGTACAGTAGAGCCTGAAAAAATGGCTTTTAAAGTTCGAACCCAAGTCTGAAAACAGTGCACGTAGGAATGATGAATTTAATAAATCTACTTCTTTTGAAGATTTTAAGAATGATTTTGTTTTGGACCATGATTCTTTTGACGATTCCTAAATTTCAGCCCGTTTGGTACAATAGAGCCTGAAAAAATTGCGTTTATAGTTCGAAGCCAAGTCTGAAAACAGTGCCCGTACAAATGATGATTTTTTCAAAAAATAACACTTTTTGCAGATTTTAGGACTGATTTCGTTTTGGACCATGATTCTTATGACGATTCCTTAATTTCAGACCGTTTGGTAAAATAGAGCCTGAAACAATGGTTCCATAATTCGAACCCAAGTCTGAAAACAATGCCCGTAAGAATGACGAATTTTCTAAAAATACAACTTTTTGAAGATTTCACGACTGATTTCGTTTTGGACCATGTTCTTATGAGGATTCCTAAATTTCAACACCTTTGGTACAATATAGCCAAAGAAAATGGCATTTAAAGTTCGAATCCAAGTCTGAAAACAATGCCGTACAAATGATGATTTTTTCAAAAACTAACACTTTTTGTAGATTTAAGGACTGATTTCATTTTGGATCATGATTCCAATGACGATTCCTAAATTTCACCCCGTTTGGTACAATAGAACTAGAAAACATGGCGTTTAAAGTTCGAACCCAAGTCTGAAAATAATTCCCGTATGAATGATGAATTTTCTAAAAATTGTACGTTTGAAGATTTTAAGACTGATTTCGTTTTGGACCATGATTCTTATGACGATTCCTAAATTTCAGCCTGTTTGGTACAATAGAGCTTGAAAAAATTGCGTTTAAAGTTCGAACCCAAGTCTGAAAACAGTGCACGTAGGAATGATGAATTTTCTAAAAATAACACTTTTTGCAGATTTTAAGACTGATTTCGTTTTTGACCACGATTCTTATGACGATTCCTAAATTTCAGACCGTTTAGTAAAATAGAGCCTGAAAAAATGGTTCAATAGTTCGAACCCAAGTCTGAAAACATTGCCCGTACGAATGAAGAATTTTCTAAAAATACAACTTTTTGAAGATTTCAAGACTGATTTTGTTTTGGACCATGTTCTTATGAGGATTCCATATATTTCAGCCCGTTTGGTACAATAAAGCCAAAGTAAATGGCGTTTAAAGTATGAATCCAAGTCTGAAAACAATGCCCGTACGAATGATGATTTTTTCATAAATAACTCTTTTTGCAGAATTTAGGACTGATTTCGTTTTGGACCATGATTCTTTTGACGATTCCTAAATTTCAGCCCGTTTGGTACAATAGAGCCTGAAAAAATTGCGTTTATAGTTCGAACCCAAGTCTGAAGACAGTGCCCCTACAAATGATGATTTTTCAAAAAATAACACTTTTTGCAGATTTTAGGACTGATTTCGTTTTGGACCATGATTCTTATGACAATTCCCAAATTTCAGCCCGTTTGGTACAACATAGCCAAAGAAAATGGCGTTTATAGTTCGAATCCAAGTCTGAAAATAGCGCACATCCTTATCCTTATGATGAATTTTCTAAAAATACAATTTTGAAGATTTCAAGACTGATTTCGTTTTGGACGATGATTCTTTTGACGATTTCTAAATTTCATCCTTTTTGATACAATGGAGCCTGAAAAAATTGCGTTTATAGTTCGAACCCAAGTCTGAAAACAATGCCCGTAGGAATGGTGATTTTTCTAAAAATAACCCATTTTGCAGATTTCAAAACTGATTTCGTTTTTGACCATGATTCTTTTGACGATTCCTATATTTCAGCCCGTTTGGTACAATAGAGCCTGAAAAAATTGCGTTTATAGTTCGAACCCAAGTCTGAAAACAGTGCACGTAGTTATGATGATTTTTCTAAAAATAATTTTTATTTCAGATTTTAAGACTGATTTTGTTTTTGACCATGATTCTTATGACGATTCCTAAATTTAAGCCCGTTTGGTACAAGAGAGCTTGAAAAAATTGCGTTTAAAGTTCGAACCCAAGTCTGAAAACAGTGCACGTAGGAATGATGAATTTTCTAAAAATAACACTTTTTGCAGATTTTAAGACTGATTTCGTTTTTGACCATGTTTCTTATGACGATTCCTAAATTTCAGACCGTTTGATAAAATAGAGCCTGAAAAAATGGTACAATAGTTCGAACCCAAGTCTGAAAACAATGCACGTACGAATGAAGAATTTTCTAAAAATACAACTTTTTGAAGATTTCAAGACTGATTTCGTTTTGGACCATGTTCTTATGAGGATTCCTAAATTACTGCCCGTTCGGTACAATATAGCCAAAGAAAATGGCGTTTAAAGTATGAACCCAAGTCTGAAAACAATGCCCGTACGAATGATGATTTTTTCAAAAAATAAAACTTTTTGCAGATTTTAAAACTGATTTCTTTTTGGACCATGATTCTTATGAAGATTCTCAAATTTCAGCCGTTTTGGTACAATGAAGCCGGAAAAAATTGCGTTTAAAGTTCGAACCCAAGTCTGAAAACAATGCCCGTAGGAATGATGATTTTTCAAAAAATAACCCTTTTGGCAGATTTTAAGACTGATTTCGTTTTTGACCATGATTCTTATGACGATTCCTAAATTTCAGCCCGTTTGGTACAATAGAGCCTGAAAAAATGGCATTTATTGTTCGAACCCAAGTCTAAAAACAGTGCATGTAGGAATGATGAATTTTCTAAAAATAACACTTTTTGCAGATTTTAAGACTGATTTCGTTTTTGACCATGATTCTTATGACGATTCCTAAATTTCAGACCGTTTAGTAAAATAGAGCCTGAAAAAATGGTTCAATAGTTCGGTACAATAAAGCCAAAGTAAATGGCGTTTAAAGTATGAATCCAAGTCTGAAAACAATGCCCGTACGAATGATGATTTTTTCATAAATAACTCTTTTTGCAGAATTTAGGACTGATTTCGTTTTTGATCATGAATCTTATGACGATTCCTAAATTTCAGCCCGCTTGGTACAGTAGAGCCTGAAAAAATGGCGTTTATAGTTCGAACCCAAGTCTGAAAACATTGCCCGTACGAATGAAGAATTTTCTAAAAATACAACTTTTTGAAGATTTCAAGACTGATTTCTTTTTGGACCATGATTCTTATGAAGATTCTCAAATTTCAGCCGTTTTGGTACAATGAAGCCGGAAAAAATTGCGTTTAAAGTTCGAACCCAAGTCTGAAAACAATGCCCGTAGGAATGATGATTTTTCAAAAAATAACCCTTTTGGCAGATTTTAAGACTGATTTCGTTTTTGACCATGATTCTTATGACGATTCCTAAATTTCAGCCCGTTTGGTACAATAGAGCCTGAAAAAATGGCATTTATTGTTCGAACCCAAGTCTAAAAACAATGCCCGTAGGAATGATGATTTTTCAAAAAATAACCCTTTTGGCAGATTTTAAGACTGATTTCGTTCTTGACCATGATTCTTATGACGATTCCTAAATTTCAGCCCGTTTGGTACAATAGAGCCTGAAAAAATGGCATTTATTGTTCGAACCCAAGTCTAAAAACAGTGCATGTAGGAATGATGATTTTTCAAAAAATAAAACTTTTTGCAGATTTTAAAACTGATTTCTTTTTGGACCATGATTCTTATGAAGATTCTCAAATTTCAGCCGTTTTGGTACAATGAAGCCGGAAAAAATTGCGTTTAAAGTTCGAACCCAAGTCTGAAAACAATGCACGTACGAATGAAGAATTTTCTAAAAATACAACTTTTTGAAGATTTCAAGACTGATTTCGTTTTGGACCATGTTCTTATGAGGATTCCTAAATTACTGCCCGTTCGGTACAATATAGCCAAAGAAAATGGCGTTTAAAGTATGAACCCAAGTCTGAAAACAATGCCCGTACGAATGATGATTTTTTCAAAAAATAAAACTTTTTGCAGATTTTAAAACTGATTTCTTTTTGGACCATGATTCTTATGAAGATTCTCAAATTTCAGCCGTTTTGGTACAATGAAGCCGGAAAAAATTGCGTTTAAAGTTCGAACCCAAGTCTGAAAACAATGCCCGTAGGAATGATGATTTTTCAAAAAATAACCCTTTTGGCAGATTTTAAGACTGATTTCGTTTTTGACCATGAATCTTATGAAGATTCTCAAATTTCAGCCGTTTTGGTACAATGAAGCCGGAAAAAATTGCGTTTAAAGTTCGAACCCAAGTCTGAAAACAATGCACGTACGAATGAAGAATTTTCTAAAAATACAACTTTTTGAAGATTTCAAGACTGATTTCGTTTTGGACCATGTTCTTATGAGGATTCCTAAATTACTGCCCGTTCGGTACAATATAGCCAAAGAAAATGGCGTTTAAAGTATGAACCCAAGTCTGAAAACAATGCCCGTACGAATGATGATTTTTTCAAAAAATAAAACTTTTTGCAGATTTTAAAACTGATTTCTTTTTGGACCATGATTCTTATGAAGATTCTCAAATTTCAGCCGTTTTGGTACAATGAAGCCGGAAAAAATTGCGTTTAAAGTTCGAACCCAAGTCTGAAAACAATGCCCGTAGGAATGATGATTTTTCAAAAAATAACCCTTTTGGCAGATTTTAAGACTGATTTCGTTTTTGACCATGAATCTTATGACGATTACTAAATTTCAGCCCGTTTGGTACAATAGAGCCTGAAAACATGGCGTTTATATTTCAAACCCAAGTCTGAAAACAATGCCCGTAGGAATGATGATTTTTCTTAAAATAACCCTTTTTGCAGATTTCAAAACTGATTTCGTTTTTTACCATGATTCTTTTGACGATTTCTAAATTTCAGCCCGTTTGGTACAATAGAGCCTGAAAAAATTGCATTTATAGTACGAACCCAAGTCTGAAAACAGTGCACGTAGGAATGATGAATTTAATAAAACTACTTCTTTTGAAGATTTTAAGAATGATTTTGTTTTGGAACATGATTCTTTTGACGATTCCTAAATTTCAGCCCGTTTGCTACAATAGAGCCTGAAAAAATGGCATTTATTGTTCGATCCCAAGTCTAAAAACAGTGCACGTAGGAATGATGATTTTTCTTAAAATAACCCTTTTTGCAGATTTCAAAACTGATTTCGTTTTGGACCATGATTCTTTTGACGATTTCTAAATTTCAGCCCGTTTGGTACAATAGAGCCTGAAAAATTTGCATTTATAGTTCGAACCCAAGTCTGAAAATAGCGCACATAAGGATGATGAATTTTCTAAAAATACAACTTTTTGAAGATTTCACGACCCATTTCGTTTTGGACCATGTTCTTATGAGGATTCCTAAATTTCAACACCTTTGGTACAATATAGCCAAAGAAAATGGCATTTAAAGTTCGAATCCAAGTCTGAAAACAATGCCGTACAAATGATGATTTTTTCAAAAACTAACACTTTTTGTAGATTTAAGGACTGATTTCATTTTGGATCATGATTCCAATGACGATTCCTAAATTTCATCCCGTTTGGTACAATAGAACTAGAAAACATGGCGTTTAAAGTTCGAACCCAAGTCTGAAAATAATTCCCGTATGAATGATGAATTTTCTAAAAAATGTACGTTTGAAGATTTTAAGACTGATTTCGTTTTTGACCATGATTCTTATGACGATTCCTAAATTTCAGCCCGTTTGGTACAGTAGAGCCTGAAAAAATGGCTTTTAAAGTTCGAACCTAAGTCTGAAAACAGTGCACGTAGGAATGATGAATTTAATAAAACTACTTCATTTGAAGATTTTAAGAATGATTTTGTTTTGGACCATGATTCTTTTGACGATTCCTAAATTTCAGCCCGTTTGGTACAATAGAGCCCGAAAAAATTGCGTTTATAGTTCGAATCCAAGTCTGAAAACAGTGCCCGTACAAATGATGATTTTTTCAAAAAATAACACTTTTTGCAGATTTTAGGACTGATTTCGTTTTGGACCATGATTCTTATGACGATTCCTTAATTTCAGACTGTTTGGTAAAATAGAGCCTGAAACAATGGTTCCATAATTCGAACCCAAGTCTGAAAACAATGCCCGTAAGAATGACGAATTTTCTAAAAATACAACTTTTTGAAGATTTCACGACTGATTTCGTTTTGGACCATGTTCTTATGAGGATTCCTAAATTTCAACACCTTTGGTACAATATAGCCAAAGAAAATGGCATTTAAAGTTCGAATCCAAGTCTGAAAACAATGCCGTACAAATGATGATTTTTTCAAAAACTAACACTTTTTGTAGATTTAAGGACTGATTTCATTTTGGATCATGATTCCAATGACGATTCCTAAATTTCATCCCGTTTGGTACAATAGAACTAGAAAACATGGCGTTTAAAGTTCGAACCCAAGTCTGAAAATAATTCCCGTTTGAATGATGAATTTTCTAAAAATTGTACGTTTGAAGATTTTAAGACTGATTTCGTTTTGGACCATGATTCTTATGACGATTCCTAAATTTCAGCCTGTTTGGTACAATAGAGCTTGAAAAAATTGCGTTTAAAGTTCGAACCCAAGTCTGAAAACAGTGCACGTAGGAATGATGAATTTTCTAAAAATAACACTTTTTGCAGATTTTAAGACTGATTTCGTTTTTGACCACGATTCTTATGACGATTCCTAAATTTCAGACCGTTTAGTAAAATAGAGCCTGAAAAAATGGTTCAATAGTTCGAACCCAAGTCTGAAAACATTGCCCGTACGAATGAAGAATTTTCTAAAAATACAACGTTTTGAAGATTTCAAGACTGATTTTGTTTTGGACCATGTTCTTATGAGGATTCCTTATATTTCAGCCCGTTTGGTACAATAAAGCCAGAGTAAATGGCGTTTAAAGTATGAATCCAAGACTGAAAACAATGCCCGTACGAATGATGATTTTTTCATAAATAACCCTTTTGGCAGATTTTAGGACTGATTTCATTTTGGATCATGATTCCAATGACGATTCCTAAATTTCATCCCGTTTGGTACAATAGAACAAGAAAACATGGCGTTTAAAGTTCGAACCCAAGTCTGAAAATAATTCCCGTATGAATGATGAATTTTCTAAAAATTTATTTATTGTTTTTGTGTTTAATTCGTAGAACTCCATTTAATTTTTTTATAAATTTAATTTAGATTAAATTTGATAATATTATTATTAAGTTCTGCAAGTGTTTTAGTTTTTTATTATTGTGACAGCTTGTAAGCCGAAACAGCTGTCACAATAATAAAAAACTAAACACTTGCAGAACTTAATAATAATATTATCAAATTTAATCTAAATTAAATTTATAAAAAAATTTCTAAAAATTGTACGT
Organism: Hesperophylax magnus; assembly: GCA_026573805.1. Classification (NCBI taxonomy): domain Eukaryota; kingdom Metazoa; phylum Arthropoda; class Insecta; order Trichoptera; family Limnephilidae; genus Hesperophylax; species Hesperophylax magnus. The sequence goes on from JAIUSX010000002.1 coordinate 13,801,970, forward strand.
TTGAAGATTTTAAGACTGATTTCGTTTTTGACCATGATTCTGATGACGCTTCCTAAATTTCAGCCCGTTTGGTACAGTAGAGCCTGAAAAAATGGCTTTTAAAGTTCGAACCCATGTCTGAAAACAGTGCACGTAGGAATGATGATTTTAATAAAACTACTTCTTTTGAAGATTTTAAGAATGATTTTGTTTTGGACCATGATTCTTTTGACGTTTCCTAAATTTCAGCCCGTTTGGTACAATAGAGCCTGAAAAAATGGCATTTATTGTTCGAACCCAAGTCTAAAAACAGTGCATGTAGGAAAGATGATTTTTCAAAAAATAACCCTTTTTGCAGATTTTAAGACTGATTTCGTTTTTGACCATGAATCTTATGACGATTACTAAATTTCAGCCCGTTTGGTACAATAGAGCCTGAAAACATGGCGTTTATATTTCGAACCCAAGTCTGAAAACAATGCCCGTAAGAATGATGATTTTTCTTAAATTAACCCTTTTTGCAGATTTCAAAACTGATTTCGTTTTGGACCATGATTCTTTTGACGATCCCTAAATTTCAGCCCGATTGGTACAATAGAGCCCGAAAAAATTGCGTTTATAGTTCGAATCCAAGTCTGAAAACAGTGCCCGTACAAATGATGATTTTTTCAAAAAATAACACTTTTTGCAGATTTTAGGACTGATTTCGATTTGGACCATGATTCTTATGACGATTTCTTAATTTCAGACCGTTTGGTAAAATAGAGCCTGAAACAATGGTTCCATAATTCGAACCCAAGTCTGAAAACAATGCCCGTAAGAATGACGAATTTTCTAAAAATACAACTTTTTGAAGATTTCACGACTGATTTCGTTTTGGACCATGTTCTTACGAGGATTCCTAAATTTCAACACCTTTGGTACAATATAGCCAAAGAAAATGGCATTTAAAGTTCGAATCCATGTCTGAAAACAATGCCGTTCAAATTATGATTTTTTCAAAAACTAACACTTTTTGTAGATTTAAGGACTGATTTCATTTTGGATCATGATTCCAATGACGATTCCTCAATTTCATCCCGTTTGGTAAAATAGAACTAGAAAACATGGCGTTTAAAGTTCGAACCCAAGTCTGAAAATAATTCCCGTATGAATGATGAATTTTCTAAAAATTGTACATTTGAAGATTTTAAGACTGTTTTCGTTTTGGACCATGATTCTTATGACGATTCCTAAATTTCAGCCCGTTTGGTACAATAGAGCCTGAAAAAATGGCATTTATTGTTCGAACCCAAGTCTAAAAACAGTGCATGTAGGAATGATGATTTTTCAAAAAATAACCCTTTTTGCAGATTTCAAAACTGATTTCGTTTTGGACCATGATTCTTTTGACGATTTCTAAATTTCAGCCCGTTTGGTACAATAGAGCCTGAAAAAATTGCATTTATAGTTCGAACCCAAGTCTGAAAATAGCGCACATAAGGATGATGAATTTTCTAAAAATACAACTTTTTGAAGATTTCACGACCCATTTCGTTTTGGACCATGTTCTTATGAGGATTCCTAAATTTCAACACCTTTGGTACAATATAGCCAAAGAAAATGGCATTTAAAGTTCGAATCCAAGTCTGAAAACAATGCCGTACAAATGATGATTTTTTCAAAAACTAACACTTTTTGTAGATTTAAGGACTGATTTCATTTTGGATCATGATTCCAATGACGATTCCTAAATTTCATCCCGTTTGGTACAATAGAACTAGAAAATATGGCGTTTAAAGTTCGAACCCAAGTCTGAAAATAATTCCCGTATGAATGATGAATTTTCTAAAAATTGTACGTTTGAAGATTTTAAGACTGATTTTGTTTTGGACCATGATTCTTATGACGATTCTTAAATTTCAGCCCGTTTGGTACAATAGAGCCTGAAAAAATTGCGTTTATAGTTCAAACCCAAGTCTGAAAACAGTGCACGTAGTTATGATGATTTTTCTAAAAATAACCCTTTTTGCAGATTTCAAAACTGATTTCGTTTTTGACCATGATTCTTCTGACGATTCCTAAATTTCAGCCCGTTTGGTACAATAGAGCCTGAAAAAATTGCGTTTATAGTTCGAACCCAAGTCTGAAAACAGTGCACGTAGTTATGATGATTTTTCTAAAAATAATTTTTATTTCAGATTTTAAGACTGATTTTGTTTTTGACCATGATTCTTATGACGATTCCTAAATTTCAGCCCGTTTGGTACAAGAGAGCTTGAAAAAATTGCGTTTAAAGTTCGAACCCAAGTCTGAAAACAGTGCACGTAGGAATGATGAATTTTCTAAAAATAACACTTTTTGCAGATTTTAAGACTGATTTCGTACCCAAGTCTGAAAACAGTGCACGTAGGAATGATGAATTTAATAAAACTACTTCTTTTGAAGATTTTAAGAATGATTTTGTTTTGGACCATGATTCTTTTGACGATTCCTAAATTTCATCCCGTTTGGTACAATAGAGCCTGAAAAAATGGCATTTATTGTTCGAACCCAAGTCTAAAAACAGTGCATGTAAGAATGATGATTTTTCAAAAAATAACCCAATTTGCAGATTTTAAGACTGATTTCGTTTTTGACCATGAATCTTATGACGATTACTAAATTTCAGCCCGTTTGGTACAATAGAGCCTGAAAACATGGCGTTTATATTTCGAACCCAAGTTTGAAAACAATGCCCGTAAGAATGATGATTTTTCTTAAATTAACCCTTTTTGCAGATTTCAAAATTGATTTCGTTTTGGACCATGTTCTTATGAGGATTCCTTAATTTCAACACGTTTGGTACAATATAGCCAAAGAAAATGGCATTTAAAGTTCGAACCCAAGTCTGAAAACAATGCCGTACACATGATGATTTTTTCAAAAACTAACACTTTTTGTAGATTTCAAGACTGATTTCGTTTTGGACCATGATTCTTTTGACGATTCCTAAATTTCAGCCTTTTTGATACAATGGAGCCTGAAAAAATTGCGTTTAAAGTTCGAACCCAAGTCTGAAAACAGTGCACGTAGGAATGATGAATTTTCAAAAAATACAACTTTTTGAAGATTTCAAGACTGATTTCGTTTTGGACCATGTTCTTATGAGGATTCCTAAATTTCAGCACGTTTGGTACAATATAGCCAAAGAAAATGGCGTTAAAAGTATGAACCCAAATTTTAAAACTGATTTCTTTTTGGACCATGATTCTTATTACGATTCTCAAATTTCAGCCGTTTTGGTACAATGAAGCCGGAAAAAATTGCGTTTTAAGTTCGAACCCAAGTCTGAAAACAATGCCCGTAGGAATGATGATTTTTCTAAAAACAACACTTTTTGCAGATTTTAAGACTGATTTTGTTTTGGACCATGATTCTTTTGAGGATTTCTAAAATTCAACCCGTTTGGTACAATAGAGCCTGGAAAAATGGATTTTCAAGTTCGAACCCAAGTCTGAAAACAGTGCACGTAGGAATGATGAATTTTATAAAACTACTTCTTTTGAAGATTTAAAGACTGATTTCGTTTTCGACCATGATTCTTATGACGATTCCTAAATTTCAGCCGGTTTGGTACAATGGAGCCTAAAAAAATGGCGTTTTAAGTTCGAAACCACGTCTGAAAACAATCCACGTAGGAATGATGATTTTTCTAAAAATAACACTTTTTGCTGATTTTAAGACTAATTTCGTTTTAGACCTTGATTCGTATGACGATTTCTAAATTTCGGACCGTTTGAAAAAATAGAGTCGGAAATATTGGCTTCCATATTTCGAACCTAAGTCTGAAAATAGCGCACATAAGGATGTTGAATTTTCTAAAAGTACAATTTTGGAGATTTCAAGACTGATTTCGTTTTGGACCATGTTCTTATGAGGATTCCTAAATTTCTGCCCGTTTGGTACAATATAGCCAAAGAAAATGGCGTTTAAAGTATGAACCCAAGTCTGAAAACAATGGCCGTACGAATGATGATTTTTTAAAAAAATAACACCTTTTGCAGATTTTAGGACTGATTTCGTTTTGGACCATGATTCTTATGACAATTCCCAAATTTCAGCCCGTTTGGTACAATATTGCCAAAGAAAATGGCGTTTATTGTTCGAACCCAAGTCTGAAAACAATGCCCGTACGAATGATGATTTTTTAAAAAAATAAATTTTTTTGCAGATTTTAAAACTGATTTCTTTTAGGACCTTGATTCTTATGAAGATTCTGAAATTTCAGACCGTTTGGTAAAATAGAGCCTGAAAAAATGGTACAATAGTTCGAACCCAAGTCTGAAAACAATGCCCGTACGAATGAAGAATTTTCTAATAATACAACTTTTTGAAGATTTCAAGACTGACTTCGTTTTGGACCATGATTCTTTTGACGATTCCTAAATTTCAGCCCGTTTGGTACAATAGAGCCTGAAAAAATTGCGTTTATAGTTCGAACCCAAGTCTGAAAACAGTGCCCGTACAAATGATGATTTTTCAAAAAATAACACTTTTTGCAGATTTTAGGACTGATTTCGTTTTGGACCATGATTCTTATGACAATTACCAAATTTCAGCCCGTTTGGTACAACATAGCCAAAGAAAATGGCGTTTATAGTTCGAATCCAAGTCTGAAAATAGCGCACATCCTTATCCTTATGATGAATTTTCTAAAAATACAATTTTGAAGATTTCAAGACTGATTTCGTTTTGGACGATGATTCTTTTGACGATTTCTAAATTTCATCCTTTTTGATACAATGGAGCCTGAAAAAATTGCGTTTATAGTTCGAACCCAAGTCTGAAAACAATGCCCGTAGGAATGGTGATTTTTCTAAAAATAACCCTTTTTGCAGATTTCAAAACTGATTTCGTTTTTGACCATGATTCTTTTGACGATTCCTAAATTTCAGCCCGTTTGGTACAATAGAGCCTGAAAAAATTGCGTTTATAGTTCGAACCCAAGTCTGAAAACAGTGCACGTAGTTATGATGATTTTTCTAAAAATAATTTTTATTTCAGATTTTAAGACTGATTTTGTTTTTGACCATGATTCTTATGACGATTCCTAAATTTCAGCCCGTTTGGTACAAGAGAGCTTGAAAAAATTGCGTTTAAAGTTCGAACCCAAGTCTGAAAACAGTGCACGTAGGAATGATGAATTTTCTAAAAATAACACTTTTTGCAGATTTTAAGACTGATTTCGTACCCAAGTCTGAAAACAGTGCACGTAGGAATGATGAATTTAATAAAACTACTTCTTTTGAAGATTTTAAGAATGATTTTGTTTTGGACCATGATTCTTTTGACGATTCCTAAATTTCATCCCGTTTGGTACAATAGAGCCTGAAAAAATGGCATTTATTGTTCGAACCCAAGTCTAAAAACAGTGCATGTAAGAATGATGATTTTTCAAAAAATAACCCTTTTTGCAGATTTTAAGACTGATTTCGTTTTTGACCATGAATCTTATGACGATTACTAAATTTCAGCCCGTTTGGTACAATAGAGCCTGAAAACATGGCGTTTATATTTCGAACCCAAGTTTGAAAACAATGCCCGTAAGAATGATGATTTTTCTTAAATTAACCCTTTTTGCAGATTTCAAAACTGATTTCGTTTTGGACCATGATTCATTTGACGATTCCTAAATTTCAGCCCGTTTGGTAAAATAGAGCCCGAAAAAATTGCGTTTATAGTTCGAACCCAAGTCTGAAAACAGTGCCCGTACAAATGATGATTTTTTCAAAAAATAACACTTTTTGCAGATTTTAGGACTGATTTCGTTTTGGACCATGATTTTTATGACGATTCCTTAATTTCAGACCGTTTGGTAAAATAGAGCCTGAAACAATGGTTCCATAATTCGAACCCAAGTCTGAAAACAATGCCCGTAAGAATGACGAATTTTCTAAAGATACAACTTTTTGAAGATTTCACGACTGATTTCGTTTTGGACCATGTTCTTATGAGGATTCCTAAATTTCAACACGTTTGGTACAATATAGCCAAAGAAAATGGCATTTAAAGTTCGAACCCAAGTTTGAAAACAATGCCGTACAAATGATGATTTTTTCAAAAACTAACACTTTTTGTAGATTTAAGGACTGATTTCATTTTGGATCATGATTCCAATGACGATTCCTAAATTTCATCCCGTTTGGTACAATAGAACTAGAGAACATGGCGTTTAAAGTTCGAACCCAAGTCTGAAAATAATTCCCGTATGAATGATGAATTTTCTAAAAATTGTACGTTTTAAGATTATAAGACTGATTTCGTTATGGACCAAGATTCTTATGACGATTCCTAAATTTCAGACCGTTTGGTACAATAGAGCCTGAAAACATGGCGTTTATATTTCGAACCCAAGTCTGAAAACAATGCCCGAAGGAATGATGATTATTCTTAAAATAACCCTTTTTGCAGATTTCAAAACTGATTTCGTTTTGGACCATGATTCTTTTGACGATTCCTAAATTTCAGCTCGTTAGGTACAATAGAGCCTGAAAAAATTGCGTTTATAGTTCGAGCCCAAGTCTGATGACAGTGCCCGAACAAATGATGATTTTTCAAAAAATAACACTTTTTGCAGATTTTAGGACTGATTTCGTTTTGGACCATGATTCTTATGAAAATTCCCAAATTTCAGCCAGTTTGGTACAATATAGCCAAAGAAAATGGCGTTTATAGTTCGAGCCCATATCTGAAAATAGCGCACATAAGGATGATGAATTTTCTAAAAATACAATTTTGAAGATTTCAAGACTGATTTCGTTTTGGACCATGATTCTTTTGACGATTCCTAAATTTCAGCCTTTTTGATACAATGGAGCCTGAAAAAATTGCGTTTAAAGTTCGAACCCAAGTCTGAAAACAGTGCACGTAGGAATGATGAATTTTCTAAAAATACAACTTTTTGAAGATTTCAAGACTGATTTCGTTTTGGACCATGTTCTTATGAGGATTCCTAAATTTCAGCACGTTTGGTACAATATAGCCAAAGAAAATGGCGTTAAAATTATGAACCCAAATTTTAAAACTGATTTCTTTTTGGACCATGATTCTTATTACGATTCTCAAATTTCAGCCGTTTTGGTACAATGAAGCCGGAAAAAATTGCGTTTTAAGTTCGAACCCAAGTCTGAAAACAATGCCCGTAGGAATGATGATTTTTCTAAAAATAACACTTTTTGCAGATTTTAAGACTGATTTTGTTTTGGACCATGATTCTTTTGAGGATTTCTAAAATTCAACCCGTTTGGTACAATAGAGCCTGGAAAAATGGATTTTCAAGTTCGAACCCAAGTCTTAAAACAGTGCACGTAGGAATGATGAATTTTATAAAACTACTTCTTTTGAAGATTTAAAGACTGATTTCGTTTTCGACCATGATTATTATGACGATTCCTAAATTTCAGCCGGTTTGGTACAATGGAGCCTAAAAAAATGGCGTTTTAAGTTCGAATCCACGTCTGAAAACAATCCACGTAGGAATGATGATTTTTCTAAAAATAACACTTTTTGCTGATTTTAAGACTAATTTCGTTTTAGACCTTGATTCGTATGACGATTTCTAAATTTCGGACCGTTTGAAAAAATAGAGTCGGAAATATTGGCTTCCATATTTCGAACCTAAGTCTGAAAATAGCGCACATAAGGATGTTGAATTTTCTAAAAGTACAATTTTGGATATTTCAAGACTGATTTCGTTTTGGACCATGTTCTTACGAGGATTCCTAAATTTCTGCCCGTTTGGTACAATATAGCCAAAGAAAATGGCGTTTAAAGTATGAACCCAAGTCTGAAAACAATGGCCGTACGAATGATGATTTTTTAAAAAAATAAATTTTTTTGCAGATTTTAAAACTGATTTCTTTTAGGTCCTTGATTCTTATGAAGATTCTGAAATTTCAGACCGTTTGGTAAAATAGAGCCTGAAAAAATGGTACAATAGTTCGAACCCAAGTCTGAAAAAAATGCCCGTACGAATGAAGAATTTTCTTAAATTAACCCTTTTTGCAGATTTCAAAACTAATTTCGTTTTGGACCATGATTCTTTTGACGATTCCTAAATTTATGCCCGTTTGGTACAATAGAACTAGAAAACATGGCGTTTAAAGTTCGAACTCAAGTCTGAAAATAATTCCCGTATGAATGATGAATTTTCTAAAAATTGTACGTTTGAAGATTTTAAGACTGATTTCGTTTTGGACCATGTTCTTATGAGGATTCCTTAATTTCTGCCCGTTCAGTACAATATAGCCAAAGAAAATGGCGTTTAATGTATGAACCCAAGTCTGAAAACAATGCCCGTACGAATGATGATTTTTTCAAAAAATAACACTTTTTGCAGATTTTAGGACTGATTTCGTTTTTGACCATGAATCTTATGACGATTACTAAATTTCAGCCCGTTTGGTACAATAGAGCCAGAAAACATGGCGTTTTTATTTCGAACCCAAGTCTGAAAACAATGCCCGTAGGAATGATGATTTTTCTTAAATTCACCCTTTTTGCAGATTTCAAAACTGATTTCGTTTTGGACCATGATTCTTTTGACGATTCCTAAATTTATGCCCGTTTGGTACAATAGAACTAGAAAACATGGCGTTTAAAGTTCGAACTCAAGTCTGAAAATAATTCCCGTATGAATGATGAATTTTCTAAAAATTGTACGTTTGAAGATTTTAAGACTGATTTCGTTTTTGACCATGATTCTTATGAGGATTCCAAAATTTCAGCCCGTTTGGTACAGTAGAGCCTGAAAAAATGGCTTTTAAAGTTCGAACCCAAGTCTGAAAACAGTGCACGTAGGAATGATGAATTTAATAAATCTACTTCTTTTGAAGATTTTAAGAATGATTTTGTTTTGGACCATGATTCTTTTGACGATTCCTAAATTTCAGCCCGTTTGGTACAATAGAGCCTGAAAAAATTGCGTTTATAGTTCGAAGCCAAGTCTGAAAACAGTGCCCGTACAAATGATGATTTTTTCAAAAAATAACACTTTTTGCAGATTTTAGGACTGATTTCGTTTTGGACCATGATTCTTATGACGATTCCTTAATTTCAGACCGTTTGGTAAAATAGAGCCTGAAACAATGGTTCCATAATTCGAACCCAAGTCTGAAAACAATGCCCGTAAGAATGACGAATTTTCTAAAAATACAACTTTTTGAAGATTTCACGACTGATTTCGTTTTGGACCTTGATTCGTATGACGATTCCTAAATTTCGGACCGTTTGAAAAAATAGAGTCGGAAATATTGGCTTCAATATTTCGAACCTAAGTCTGAAAATAGCGCACATAAGGATGTTGAATTTTCTAAAAGTACAATTTTGGAGATTTCTAGACTGATTTCGTTTTGGACCATGTTCGTATGAGGATTCCTAAATTTCTGCCCGTTTGGTACAATATAGCCAAAGAAAATGGCGTTTAAAGTATGAACCCAAGTCTGAAAACAATGGCCGTACGAATGATGATTTTTTAAAAAAATAACACCTTTTGCAGATTTTAGGACTGATTTCGTTTTGGACCATGATTCTTATGACAATTCCCAAATTTCAGCCCGTTTGGTACAATATTGCCAAAGAAAATGGCGTTTATTGTTCGAACCCAAGTCTGAAAACAATGCCCGTACGAATGATGATTTTTGAAAAAAATAAATTTTTTTGCAGATTTTAAAACTGATTTCTTTTAGGACCTTGATTCTTATGAAGATTCTGAAATTTCAGACCGTTTGGTAAAATAGAGCCTGAAAAAATGGTACAATAGTTCGAACCCAAGTCTGAAAACAATGCCCGTACGAATGAAGAATTTTCTAATAATACAACTTTTTGAAGATTTCAAGACTGACTTCGTTTTGGACCATGATTCTTTTGACGATTCCTAAATTTTAGCCCGTTTGGTACAATAGAGCCTGAAAAAATTGCGTTTATAGTTCGAACCCAAGTCTGAAGACAGTGCCCGTACAAATGATGATTTTTCAAAAAATAACACTTTTTGCAGATTTTAGGACTGATTTCGTTTTGGACCATGATTCTTATGACAATTCCCAAATTTCAGCCCGTTTGGTACAACATAGCCAAAGAAAATGGCGTTTATAGTTCGAATCCAAGTCTGAAAATAGCGCACATCCTTATCCTTATGATGAATTTTCTAAAAATACAATTTTGAAGATTTCAAGACTGATTTCGTTTTGGACGATGATTCTTTTGACGATTTCTAAATTTCATCCTTTTTGATACAATGGAGCCTGAAAAAATTGCGTTTATAGTTCGAACCCAAGTCTGAAAACAATGCCCGTAGGAATGGTGGTTTTTCTAAAAATAACCCTTTTTGCAGATTTCAAAACTGATTTCGTTTTTGACCATGATTCTTTTGACGATTCCTAAATTTCAGCCCGTTTGGTACAATAGAGCCTGAAAAAATTGCGTTTATAGTTCGAACCCAAGTCTGAAAACAGTGCACGTAGTTATGATGATTTTTCTAAAAATAATTTTTATTTCAGATATTAAGACTGATTTTGTTTTTGACCATGATTCTTATGACTATTCCTAAATTTCAGCCCGTTTGGTACAAGAGAGCTTGAAAAAATTGCGTTTAAAGTTCGAACCCAAGTCTGAAAACAGTGCACGTAGGAATGATGAATTTTCTAAAAATAACACTTTTTGCAGATTTTAAGACTGATTTCGTACCCTAGTCTGAAAACAGTGCACGTAGGAATGATGAATTTAATTAAACTACTTCTTTTGAAGATTTTAAGAATGATTTTGTTTTGGACCATGATTCTTTTGACGATTCCTAAATTTCAGCCCGTTTGGTACAATAGAGCGTAAAAAAATGGCATTTATTGTTCGAACCCAAGTCTAAAAACAGTGCATGTAGGAATTATGATTTTTCAAAAAATAACCCTTTTTGCAGATTTTAAGACTGATTTCGTTTTTGACCATGAATCTTATGACGATTACTAAATTTCAGCCCGTTTGGTACAATAGAGCCTGAAAACATGGCGTTTATATTTCGAACCCAAGTTTGAAAACAATGCCCGTAAGAATGATGATTTTTCTTAAATTAACCCTTTTTGCAGATTTCAAAACTGATTTCGTTTTAAACCATGATTCTTTTGACGATTCCTAAATTTCAGCCCGTTTGGTAAAATAGAGCCCGAAAAAATTGCGTTTATAATTCGAATCCAAGTCTGAAAACAGTGCCCGTACAAATGATGATTTTTTCAAAAAATAACACTTTTTGCAGATTTTAGGACTGATTTCGTTTTGGACCATGATTTTTATGACGATTCCTTAATTTCAGACCGTTTGGTAAAATAGAGCCTGAAACAATGGTTCCATAATTCGAACCCAAGTCTGAAAACAATGCCCGTAAGAATGACGAATTTTCTAAAAATACAACTTTTTGAAGATTTCACGACTGATTTCGTTTTGGACCATGTTCTTATGAGGATTCCTAAATTTCAACACGTTTGGTACAATATAGCCAAAGAAAATGGCATTTAAAGTTCGAACCCAAGTCTGAAAACAATGCCGTACAAATGATGATTTTTTCAAAAACTAACACTTTTTGTAGATTTAAGGACTGATTTCATTTTGGATCATGATTCCAATGACGATTCCTAAATTTCATCCCGTTTGGTACAATAGAACTAGAGAACATGGCGTTTAAAGTTCGAACCCAAGTCTGAAAATAATTCCCGTATGAATGATGAATTTTCTAAAAATTGTACGTTTGAAGATTTTAAGACTGATTTCGTTTTGGACCATGATTCTTATGACGATTCCTATATTTCAGCCGATTTAGTACAATAGAGCTTGAAAAAATTGCGTTTAAAGTTCGAACCCAAGTCTGAAAACAGTGCACGTAGGAATGATGAATTTTCAAAAAATAACACTTTTTGCAGATTTTAGGACTGATTTCGTTTTGGACCATGATTCTTATGACAATTACCAAATTTCAGCCCGTTTGGTACAATACAGCCAAAGAAATTGGCGTTTATATATATCGAACCCAAGTCTAAAAACAGTGCACGTAGGAATGATGAATTTTCAAAAAATAACACTTTTTGCAGATTTTAAGACTGATTTCGTTTTTGACCATGAATCTTATGACGATTACTAAATTTCAGCCCGTTTGGTACAATAGAGCCAGAAAACATGGCGTTTTTATTTCGAACCCAAGTCTGAAAACAATGCCCGTAGGAATGATGATTTTTCTTAAATTTCCCTTTTTGCAGATTTCAAAACTGATTTCGTTTTGGACCATGATTCTTTTGACGATTCCTAAATTTATGCCCGTTTGGTACAATAGAACTAGAAAACATGGCGTTTAAAGTTCGAACCCAAGTCTGAAAATAATTCCCGTATGAATGATGAATTTTCTAAAAATTGTACGTTTGAAGATTTTAAGACTGATTTCGTTTTTGACCATGATTCTTATGAGGATTCCTAAATTTCAGCCCGTTTGGTACAGTAGAGCCTGAAAAAATGGCTTTTAAAGTTCGAACCCAAGTCTGAAAACAGTGCACGTAGGAATGATGAATTTAATAAATCTACTTCTTTTGAAGATTTTAAGAATGATTTTGTTTTGCACCATGATTCTTTTGACGATTCCTAAATTTCAGCCCGTTTGGTACAATAGAGCCTGAAAAAATTGCGTTTATAGTTCGAACCCAAGTCTGAAAACAGTGCCCGTACAAATGATGATTTTTTCAAAAAATAACACTTTTTGCAGATTTTAGGACTGATTTCGTTTTGGACCATGATTCTTATGACGATTCCTTAATTTCAGACCGTTTGGTAAAATAGAGCCTGAAACAATGGTTCCATAATTCGAACCCAAGTCTGAAAACAATGCCCGTAAGAATGACCAATTTTCTAAAAATACAACTTTTTGAAGATTTCACGACTGATTTCGTTTTGGACCTTGATTCGTATGACGATTCCTAAATTTCGGACCGTTTGAAAAAATAGAGTCGGAAATATTGGCTTCCATATTTCGAACCTAAGTCTGAAAATAGCGCACATAAGGATGTTGAATTTTCTAAAAGTACAATTTTGGAGATTTCAAGACTGATTTCGTTTTGGACCATGTTCTTATGAGGATTCCTAAATTTCTGCCCGTTTGGTACAATATAGCCAAAGAAAATGGCGTTTAAAGTATGAACCCAAGTCTGAAAACAATGCCCGTACGAATGATGATTTTTTCAAAAAATAAATTTTTTTGCAGATTTTAAAACTGATTTCTTTTTGGACCATGATTCTTATGAAGATTCTCAAATTTCAGACCGTTTGGTAAAATAGAGCCTGAAAAAATGGTACAATAGTTCGAACCCAAGTCTGAAAACAATGCCCGTACGAATGAAGAATTTTCTAATAATACAACTTTTTGAAGATTTCAAGACTGACTTCGTTTTGGACCATGATTCTTTTGACGATACCTAAATTTCAGCCCGTTTGGTACAATAGAGCCTGAAAAAATTGCGTTTATAGTTCGAACCCAAGTCTGAAGACAGTGCCCGTACAAATGATGATTTTTCAAAAAATAACACTTTTTGCAGATTTTAGGACTGATTTCGTTTTTGACCATGATTCTTATGACAATTCCCAAATTTCAGCCCGTTTGGTACAATACAGCCAAAGAAATTGGCGTTTATATATATCGAACCCAAGTCTAAAAACAGTGCACGTAGGAATGATGAATTTTCAAAAAATAACCCTTTTTGCAGATTTTAAGACTGATTTCGTTTTTGACCATGAATCTTATGACGATTACTAAATTTCAGCCCGTTTGGTACAATAGATCCTGAAAAAATTGCGTTTATGGTTCGAAACCAAGTCTGAAAACAGTGCCCGTACAAATGATGATTTTTTCATAAAATAACACTTTTTGCAGATTTTACGACTGATTTCGTTTTGGACCTTGATTCCAATGACGATTCCTAAATTTCATCCCGTTTGGTAATTCCATTTTGGTAATTTGGATTCCTTAATTTCAGACCGTTTTTTTAAAAATAACCCTTTTGGCAGATTTTAGGACTGATTTCATTTTGGATCATGATTCCAATGACGATTCCTAAATTTCATCCCGTTTGGTACAATAGAACTAGAAAACATGGCGTTTAAAGTTCGAACCCAAGTCTGAAAATAATTCCCGTATGAATGATGAATTTTCTAAAAATTGTACGTTTGAAGATTTGAAGACTGATTTCGTTTTGGACCATGATTCTTATGACGATTCCTAAATTTCAGCCTGTTTGGTACAATAGAGCTTGAAAAAATTGCGTTTAAAGTTCGAACCCATGTCTGAAAACAGTGCACGTAGGAATGATGAATTTTCTAAAAATAACACTTTTTGCAGATTTTAAGACTGATTTCGTTTTTGACCATGATTCTTATGACGATTCCTAAATTTCAGACCGTTTAGTAAAATAGAGCATGAAAAAATGGTTCAATAGTTCGAACCCAAGTCTGAAAACATTGCCCGTACGAATGAAGAATTTTCTAAAAATACAACTTTTTGAAGATTTCAAGACTGATTTCGTTTTGGACCATGTTCTTATGAGGATTCCTTATATTTCAGCCCGTTTGGTACAATAAAGCCAAAGTAAATGGCGTTTAAAGTATGAATCCAAGTCTGAAAACAATGCCCGTACGAATGATGATTTTTTCATAAATAACTCTTTTTGCAGATTTTAGGACTGATTTCCTTTTTGATCATGAATCTTATGACGATTCCTAAATTTAAGCCCGCTTGGTACAGTAGAGCCTGAAAAAATGGCGTTTATAGTTCGAACCCAAGTCTGAAAATAGCGCACATAAGGATGATGAATTTTCTACAAATACAATTTTGAAGATTTCAAGACTGATTTCGTTTTGGACCATGATTCTTTTGACGATTCCTAAATTTCAGCCTTTTTGATACAGTGGAGCCTGAAAAAATTGCGTATATAGTTCGAACCCAAATCTGAAAACAATGCCCGTAGGAATGTTGATTTTTTTTAAAATAACCCTTTTGGCAGATTTTAGGACTGATTTCATTTTGGATCATGATTCCAATGACGATTCCTAAATTTCATCCCGTTTGGTACAATAGAACTAGAAAACATGGCGTTTAAAGTTCGAACCCAAGTCTGAAAATAATTCCCGTATGAATGATGAATTTTCTAAAAATTGTACGTTTGAAGATTTTAAGACTGATTTCGTTTTTGACCATGATTCTTATGACGATTCCTAAATTTCAGCCCGTTTGGTACAGTAGAGCCTGAAAAAATGGCTTTTAAAGTTCGAACCCAAGTCTGAAAACAGTGCACGTAGGAATGATGAATTTAATAAAACTACTTCTTTTGAAGATTTTAAGAATGATTTTGTTTTGGACCATGATTCTTTTGACGTTTCCTAAATTTCAGCCCGTTTGGTAAAATAGAGCCTGAAAAAATGGCATTTATTGTTCGAACCCAAGTCTAAAAACAGTGCATGTAGGAATGATGATTTTTCAAAAAATAACCCTTTTTGCAGATTTTAAGACTGATTTCGTTTTTGACCATGAATCTTATGACGATTACTAAATTTCAGCCCGTTTGGTACAATAGAGCCTGAAAACATGGCGTTTATATTTCGAACCCAAGTCTGAAAACAATGCCCGTAAGAATGATGATTTTTCCTAAATTAACCCTTTTTGCAGATTTCAAAACTGATTTCGTTTTGGACCATGATTCTTTTGACGATTCCTAAATTTCAGCCCGTTTGGTACAATAGAGCCCGAAAAAATTGCGTTTATAGTTCGAATCCAAGTCTGAAAACAGTGCCCGTACAAATGATGATTTTTTCAAAAAATAACACTTTTTGCAGATTTTAGGACTGATTTCGTTTTGGACCATGATTCTTATGATGATTCCTTAATTTCAGACCGTTTGGTAAAATAGAGCCTGAAACAATGGTTCAATAATTCGAACCCAAGTCTGAAAACAATGCCCGTAAGAATGACGAATTTTCTAAAAATACAACTTTTTGAAGATTTCACGACTGATTTCGTTTTGGACCATGTTCTTATGAGGATTCCTAAATTTCAACACCTTTGGTACAATATAGCCAAAGAAAATGGCATTTAAAGTTCGAATCGAAGTCTGAAAACAATGCCGTACAAATGATGATTTTTTCAAAAACTAACACTTTTTGTAGATTTAAGGACTGATTTCATTTTGGATCATGATTACAATGACGATTCCTAAATTTCATCCCGTTTGGTACAATAGAGCCCGAAAAAATTGTGTTTATAGTTCGAATCCAAGTCTGAAAACAGTGCCCGTACAAATGATGATTTTTTCAAAAAATAACACTTTTTGCAGATTTTAGGACTGATTTCGTTTTGGACCATGAATCTTATAACGATTACTAAATTTCAGCCCGTTTGGTACAATAGAGCCTGAAAACATGGCGTTTATATTTCGAACCCAAGTCTGAAATTAATGCCCGTAGGAATGATGATTTTTATTAAATTAACCCTTTTTGCAGATTTCAAAACTGATTTCGTTTTGGACCATGATTCTTTTGACGATTCCTAAATTTCAGCCCGTTTGGTACAATAGAGCCTGAAAAAATTGCGTTTATAGTTCGAAACCAAGTCTGAAAAGAGTGCCCGTACAAATGATGATTTTTTCATAAAATAACACTTTTTGCAGATTTTAGGACTGATTTCATTTTGGATCATGATTCCAATGACGATTCCTAAATTTCATCCCGTTTGGTACAATAGAACTAGAAAACATGGCGTTTAAAGTTCGAACCCAAGTCTGAAAATAATTCCCGTATGAATGATGAATTTTCTAAAAATTGTACGTTTGAAGATTTTAAGACTGATTTCGTTTTGGACCATGATTCTTATTACAATTCCCAAATTTCAGCCCGTTTGGTACAATACAGCCAAAGAAATTGGCGTTTATATATGTCGAACCCAAGTCTAAAAACAGTGCACGAAGGAATGATGAATTTTCAAAAAATAACCCTTTTTGCAGATTTTAAGACTGATTTCGTTTTTGACCATGAATCTTATAACGATAACTAAATTTCAGCCCGTTTGGTACAATAGAGCCTGAAAACATGGCGTTTATATTTCGAACCCAAGTCTGAAATTAATGCCCGTAGGAATGATGATTTTTATTAAATTAACCCTTTTTGCAGATTTCAAAACTGATTTCGTTTTGGACCATGATTCTTTTGACGATTCCTAAATTTCAGCCCGTTTGGTACAATAGAGCCTGAAAAAATTGCGTTTATAGTTCGAAACCAAGTCTGAAAAGAGTGCCCGTACAAATGATGATTTTTTCATAAAATAACACTTTTTGCAGATTTTAGGACTGATTTCATTTTGGATCATGATTCCAATGACGATTCCTAAATTTCATCCCGTTTGGTACAATAGAACTAGAAAACATGGCGTTTAAAGTTCGAACCCAAGTCTGAAAATAATTCCCGTATGAATGATGAATTTTCTAAAAATTGTACGTTTTAAGATTATAAGACTGATTTCGTTATGGACCAAGATTCTTATGACGATTCCTAAATTTCAGCCCGTTTGGTACAATAGAGCCCGAAAAAATTGCGTTTATAGTTCGAATCCAAGTCTGAAAACAGTGCCCGTACAAATGATGATTTTTTCAAAAAATAACACTTTTTGCAGATTTTAGGACTGATTTCGTTTTGGACCATGATTCTTATGATGATTCCTTAATTTCAGACCGTTTGGTAAAATAGAGCCTGAAACAATGG
This sequence comes from Hesperophylax magnus, assembly GCA_026573805.1. Classification (NCBI taxonomy): domain Eukaryota; kingdom Metazoa; phylum Arthropoda; class Insecta; order Trichoptera; family Limnephilidae; genus Hesperophylax; species Hesperophylax magnus. The sequence goes on from JAIUSX010000002.1 coordinate 13,819,736, forward strand.
TTCAATAATTCGAACCCAAGTCTGAAAACAATGCCCGTAAGAATGACGAATTTTCTAAAAATACAACTTTTTGAAGATTTCACGACTGATTTCGTTTTGGACCATGTTCTTATGAGGATTCCTAAATTTCAACACCTTTGGTACAATATAGCCAAAGAAAATGGCATTTAAAGTTCGAATCCAAGTCTGAAAACAATGCCGTACAAATGATGATTTTTTCAAAAACTAACACTTTTTGTAGATTTAAGGACTGATTTCATTTTGGATCATGATTACAATGACGATTCCTAAATTTCATCCCGTTTGGTACAATAGAACTAGAAAACATGGCGTTCAAAGTTCGAACCCAAGTCTGAAAATAATTCCCGTATGAATGATGAATTTTCTAAAAATTGTACTTTTGAGATTATAAGACTGTTATCGTTTTGGACCATGATTCTTATGAAGATTCTTAAATTTCAGCCGGTTTGGTACAATAGAGCTTGAAAAAATTGCGTTTAAAGTTCGAACCCAAGTCTGAAAACAGTGCACGTAGGAATGATGAATTTTCAAAAAATAACACTTTTTGCAGATTTTAGGACTGATTTCGTTTTGGACCATGATTCTTATGACAATTCTCAAATTTCAGCCCGTTTGGTACAATACAGCCAAAGAAATTGGCGTTTATATATATCGAACCCAAGTCTAAAAACAGTGCACGTAGGAATGATGAATTTTCAAAAAATAACACTTTTTGCAGATTTTAGGACTGATTTCGTTTTGGACCATGATTCTTATGACAATTCCCAAATTTCAGCCCGTTTGGTACAATACAGCCAAAGAAATTGGCGTTTATATATGTCGAACCCAAGTCTAAAAACAGTGCACGTAGGAATGATGAATTTTCAAAAAATAACCCTTTTTGCAGATTTTAAGACTGATTTCGTTTTTGACCATGAATCTTATAACGATTACTAAATTTCAGCCCGTTTGGTACAATAGAGCCTGAAAACATGGCGTTTATATTTCGAACCCAAGTCTGAAATTAATGCCCGTAGGAATGATGATTTTTATTAAATTAACCCTTTTTGCAGATTTCAAAACTGATTTCGTTTTGGACCATGATTCTTTTGACGATTCCTAAATTTCAGCCCGTTTGGTACAATAGAGCCTGAAAAAATTGCGTTTATAGTTCGAAACCAAGTCTGAAAAGAGTGCCCGTACAAATGATGATTTTTTCATAAAATAACACTTTTTGCAGATTTTAGGACTGATTTCATTTTGGATCATGATTCCAATGACGATTCCTAAATTTCATCCCGTTTGGTACAATAGAACTAGAAAACATGGCGTTTAAAGTTCGAACCCAAGTCTGAAAACAGTGCACGTAGGAATGATGAATTTTCTAAAAATAACACTTTTTGCAGATTTTAAGACTGATTTCGTTTTTGACCATGATTCTTATGACGATTCCTAAATTTCAGACCGTTTAGTAAAATAGAGCATGAAAAAATGGTTCAATAGTTCGAACCCAAGTCTGAAAACATTGCCCGTACGAATGAAGAATTTTCTAAAAATACAACTTTTTGAAGATTTCAAGACTGATTTCGTTTTGGACCATGTTCTTATGAGGATTCCTTATATTTCAGCCCGTTTGGTACAATAAAGCCAAAGTAAATGGCGTTTAAAGTATGAATCCAAGTCTGAAAACAATGCCCGTACGAATGATGATTTTTTCATAAATAACTCTTTTTGCAGATTTTAGGACTGATTTCCTTTTTGATCATGAATCTTATGACGATTCCTAAATTTAAGCCCGCTTGGTACAGTAGAGCCTGAAAAAATGGCGTTTATAGTTCGAACCCAAGTCTGAAAATAGCGCACATAAGGATGATGAATTTTCTACAAATACAATTTTGAAGATTTCAAGACTGATTTCGTTTTGGACCATGATTCTTTTGACGATTCCTAAATTTCAGCCTTTTTGATACAGTGGAGCCTGAAAAAATTGCGTATATAGTTCGAACCCAAATCTGAAAACAATGCCCGTAGGAATGTTGATTTTTTTTAAAATAACCCTTTTGGCAGATTTTAGGACTGATTTCATTTTGGATCATGATTCCAATGACGATTCCTAAATTTCATCCCGTTTGGTACAATAGAACTAGAAAACATGGCGTTTAAAGTTCGAACCCAAGTCTGAAAATAATTCCCGTATGAATGATGAATTTTCTAAAAATTGTACGTTTGAAGATTTTAAGACTGATTTCGTTTTTGACCATGATTCTTATGACGATTCCTTAATTTCAGCCCGTTTGGTACAGTAGAGCCTGAAAAAATGGCTTTTAAAGTTCGAACCCAAGTCTGAAAACAGTGCACGTAGGAATGATGAATTTAATAAAACTACTTCTTTTGAAGATTTTAAGAATGATTTTGTTTTGGACCATGATTCTTTTGACGTTTCCTAAATTTCAGCCCGTTTGGTAAAATAGAGCCTGAAAAAATGGCATTTATTGTTCGAACCCAAGTCTAAAAACAGTGCATGTAGGAATGATGATTTTTCAAAAAATAACCCTTTTTGCAGATTTTAAGACTGATTTCGTTTTTGACCATGAATCTTATGACGATTACTAAATTTCAGCCCGTTTGGTACAATAGAGCCTGAAAACATGGCGTTTATATTTCGAACCCAAGTCTGAAAACAATGCCCGTAAGAATGATGATTTTTCCTAAATTAACCCTTTTTGCAGATTTCAAAACTGATTTCGTTTTGGACCATGATTCTTTTGACGATTCCTAAATTTCAGCCCGTTTGGTACAATAGAGCCCGAAAAAATTGCGTTTATAGTTCGAATCCAAGTCTGAAAACAGTGCCCGTACAAATGATGATTTTTTCAAAAAATAACACTTTTTGCAGATTTTAGGACTGATTTCGTTTTGGACCATGATTCTTATGATGATTCCTTAATTTCAGACCGTTTGGTAAAATAGAGCCTGAAACAATGGTTCAATAATTCGAACCCAAGTCTGAAAACAATGCCCGTAAGAATGACGAATTTTCTAAAAATACAACTTTTTGAAGATTTCACGACTGATTTCGTTTTGGACCATGTTCTTATGAGGATTCCTAAATTTCAACACCTTTGGTACAATATAGCCAAAGAAAATGGCATTTAAAGTTCGAATCGAAGTCTGAAAACAATGCCGTACAAATGATGATTTTTTCAAAAACTAACACTTTTTGTAGATTTAAGGACTGATTTCATTTTGGATCATGATTACAATGACGATTCCTAAATTTCATCCCGTTTGGTACAATAGAGCCCGAAAAAATTGTGTTTATAGTTCGAATCCAAGTCTGAAAACAGTGCCCGTACAAATGATGATTTTTTCAAAAAATAACACTTTTTGCAGATTTTAGGACTGATTTCGTTTTGGACCATGAATCTTATAACGATTACTAAATTTCAGCCCGTTTGGTACAATAGAGCCTGAAAACATGGCGTTTATATTTCGAACCCAAGTCTGAAATTAATGCCCGTAGGAATGATGATTTTTATTAAATTAACCCTTTTTGCAGATTTCAAAACTGATTTCGTTTTGGACCATGATTCTTTTGACGATTCCTAAATTTCAGCCCGTTTGGTACAATAGAGCCTGAAAAAATTGCGTTTATAGTTCGAAACCAAGTCTGAAAAGAGTGCCCGTACAAATGATGATTTTTTCATAAAATAACACTTTTTGCAGATTTTAGGACTGATTTCATTTTGGATCATGATTCCAATGACGATTCCTAAATTTCATCCCGTTTGGTACAATAGAACTAGAAAACATGGCGTTTAAAGTTCGAACCCAAGTCTGAAAATAATTCCCGTATGAATGATGAATTTTCTAAAAATTGTACGTTTGAAGATTTTAAGACTGATTTCGTTTTGGACCATGATTCTTATTACAATTCCCAAATTTCAGCCCGTTTGGTACAATACAGCCAAAGAAATTGGCGTTTATATATGTCGAACCCAAGTCTAAAAACAGTGCACGAAGGAATGATGAATTTTCAAAAAATAACCCTTTTTGCAGATTTTAAGACTGATTTCGTTTTTGACCATGAATCTTATAACGATAACTAAATTTCAGCCCGTTTGGTACAATAGAGCCTGAAAACATGGCGTTTATATTTCGAACCCAAGTCTGAAATTAATGCCCGTAGGAATGATGATTTTTATTAAATTAACCCTTTTTGCAGATTTCAAAACTGATTTCGTTTTGGACCATGATTCTTTTGACGATTCCTAAATTTCAGCCCGTTTGGTACAATAGAGCCTGAAAAAATTGCGTTTATAGTTCGAAACCAAGTCTGAAAAGAGTGCCCGTACAAATGATGATTTTTTCATAAAATAACACTTTTTGCAGATTTTAGGACTGATTTCATTTTGGATCATGATTCCAATGACGATTCCTAAATTTCATCCCGTTTGGTACAATAGAACTAGAAAACATGGCGTTTAAAGTTCGAACCCAAGTCTGAAAATAATTCCCGTATGAATGATGAATTTTCTAAAAATTGTACGTTTTAAGATTATAAGACTGATTTCGTTATGGACCAAGATTCTTATGACGATTCCTAAATTTCAGCCCGTTTGGTACAATAGAGCCCGAAAAAATTGCGTTTATAGTTCGAATCCAAGTCTGAAAACAGTGCCCGTACAAATGATGATTTTTTCAAAAAATAACACTTTTTGCAGATTTTAGGACTGATTTCGTTTTGGACCATGATTCTTATGATGATTCCTTAATTTCAGACCGTTTGGTAAAATAGAGCCTGAAACAATGGTTCAATAATTCGAACCCAAGTCTGAAAACAATGCCCGTAAGAATGACGAATTTTCTAAAAATACAACTTTTTGAAGATTTCACGACTGATTTCGTTTTGGACCATGTTCTTATGAGGATTCCTAAATTTCAACACCTTTGGTACAATATAGCCAAAGAAAATGGCATTTAAAGTTCGAATCCAAGTCTGAAAACAATGCCGTACAAATGATGATTTTTTCAAAAACTAACACTTTTTGTAGATTTAAGGACTGATTTCATTTTGGATCATGATTACAATGACGATTCCTAAATTTCATCCCGTTTGGTACAATAGAACTAGAAAACATGGCGTTCAAATTTCGAACCCAAGTCTGAAAATAATTCCCGTATGAATGATGAATTTTCTAAAAATTGTACTTTTGAGATTATAAGACTGTTATCGTTTTGGACCATGATTCTTATGAAGATTCTTAAATTTCAGCCGGTTTGGTACAATAGAGCTTGAAAAAATTGCGTTTAAAGTTCGAACCCAAGTCTGAAAACAGTGCACGTAGGAATGATGAATTTTCAAAAAATAACACTTTTTGCAGATTTTAGGACTGATTTCGTTTTGGACCATGATTCTTATGACAATTCCCAAATTTCAGCCCGTTTGGTACAATACAGCCAAAGAAATTGGCGTTTATATATATCGAACCCAAGTCTAAAAACAGTGCACGTAGGAATGATGAATTTTCAAAAAATAACACTTTTTGCAGATTTTAGGACTGATTTCGTTTTGGACCATGATTCTTATGACAATTCCCAAATTTCAGCCCGTTTGGTACAATACAGCCAAAGAAATTGGCGTTTATATATGTCGAACCCAAGTCTAAAAACAGTGCACGTAGGAATGATGAATTTTCAAAAAATAACCCTTTTTGCAGATTTTAAGACTGATTTCGTTTTTGACCATGAATCTTATAACGATTACTAAATTTCAGCCCGTTTGGTACAATAGAGCCTGAAAACATGGCGTTTATATTTCGAACCCAAGTCTGAAATTAATGCCCGTAGGAATGATGATTTTTATTAAATTAACCCTTTTTGCAGATTTCAAAACTGATTTCGTTTTGGACCATGATTCTTTTGACGATTCCTAAATTTCAGCCCGTTTGGTACAATAGAACCTGAAAAAATTGCGTTTATAGTTCGAAACCAAGTCTGAAAAGAGTGCCCGTACAAATGATGATTTTTTCATAAAATAACACTTTTTGCAGATTTTAGGACTGATTTCATTTTGGATCATGATTCCAATGACGATTCCTAAATTTCATCCCGTTTGGTACAATAGAACTAGAAAACATGGCGTTTAAAGTTCGAACCCAAGTCTGAAAATAATTCCCGTATGAATGATGAATTTTCTAAAAATTGTACGTTTTAAGATTTTAAGACTGATTTCGTTATGGACCAAGATTCTTATGACGATTCCTAAATTTCAGCCTGTTTGGTACAATAGAGCTTGAAAAAATTGCGTTTAAAGTTCGAACCCAAGTCTGAAAACAGTGCACGTAGGAATGATGAATTTTCTAAAAATAACACTTTTTGCAGATTTTAAGACTGATTTCGTTTTTGACCATGATTCTTATGACGATTCCAAAATTTCAGACCATTTAGTAAAATAGAGCCTGAAAAAATGGTTCAATAGTTCGAACCCAAGTCTGAAAACATTGCCCGTACGAATGAAGAATTTTCTAAAAATACAACTTTTTGAAGATTTCAAGACTGATTTCGTTTTGGACCATGTTCTTATGAGGATTCCTTATATTTCAGCCCGTTTGGTACAATAAAGCCAAAGTAAATGGCGTTTAAAGTATGAATCCAAGTCTGAAAACAATGCCCGTACGAATGATGATTTTTTCATAAATAACTCTTTTTGCAGATTTTAGGACTGATTTCGTTTTGGACCATGTTCTTATGAGGATTCCTTAATTTCAGCCCGTTTGGTACAATATAGCCAAAGAAAATGGCGTTTAAAGTATGAACCCAAGTCTGAAATTAATGCCCGTAGGAATGATGATTTTTATTAAATTAACCCTTTTTGCAGATTTCAAAACTGATTTCGTTTTGGACCATGATTCTTTTGACGATTCCTAAATTTCAGCCGGTTTGGTACAATAGAGCTTGAAAAAATTGCGTTTAAAGTTCGAACCCAAGTCTGAAAACAGTGCACGTAGGAATGATGAATTTAATAAAACTACTTCTTTTGAAGATTTTAAGAATGATTTTGTTTTGGACCATGATTCTTTTGACGATTCCTAAATTTCAGCCCGTTTGCTACAATAGAGCCTGAAAAAATGGAATTTATTGTTCGAACCCAAGTCTAAAAACAGTGCATGTAGGAATGATGATTTTTCAAAAAATAACCCTTTTTGCAGATTTTAAGACTGATTTCGTTTTTGACAATGAATATTATGACGATTACTAAATTTCAGCCAGTTTGGTACAATAGAGCCTGAAAACATGGCGTTTATATTTCGAACCCAAGTCTGAAAACAGTGCACGTAGGAATGATGAATTTAATAAAACTACTTCTTTTGAAGATTTTTAGAATGATTTTGTTTTGGACCATGATTCTTTTGACGATTCCTAAATTTCAGCCCGTTTGGTACAATAGAGCCTGAAAAAATGGCATTTATTGTTCGAACCCAAGTCTAAAAACAGTGCATGTAGGAATGATGATTTTTCAAAAAATAACACTTTTTGCAGATTTTAAGACTGATTTCGTTTTGGACCATGATTCCAATGACGATTCCTTAATTTCAGACCGTTTGGTAAAATAGAGCCTGAAACAATGGTTCCATAATTCGAACCCAAGTCTGAAAACAATGCCCGTAAGAATGACGAATTTTCTAAAAATACAACTTTTTGAAGATTTCACGACTGATTTCGTTTTGGACCATGTTCTTATGAGGATTCCTAAATTTCAACACGTTTGGTACAATATAGCCAAAGAAAATGGCATTTAAAGTTCGAACCCAAGTCTGAAAACAATGCCGTACAAATGATGATTTTTTCAAAAACTAACATTTTTTGTAGATTTAAGGACTGATTTCATTTTGGATCATGAAACCAACGACGATTCCTAAATTTCATACCGTTTGGTACAATAGAACTAGAGAACATGGCGTTTAAAGTTCGAACCCAAGTCTGAAAATAATTCCCGTATGAATGATGAATTTTCTAAAAACTGTACGTTTGAAGATTTTAAGACTGATTTCGTTTTGGACCATGATTCTTATGACGATTCCTATATTTCAGCCTGTTTGGTACAATAGAGCTTGAAAAAATTGCGTTTAAAGTTCGAACCCAAGTCTGAAAACAGTGCACGTAGGAATGATGAATTTTAAAAAAATAACACTTTTTGCCGATTTTAGGACTGATTTCGTTTTGGACCATGATTCTTATGACAATTCCCAAATTTCAGCCCGCTTGGTACAATACAGCCAAAGAAATTGGCGTTTATATATATCGAACCCAAGTCTAAAAACAGTGGACGTAGGAATGATGAATTTTCAAAAAATAACACTTTTTGCAGATTTTAGGACTGATTTCGTTTTGGACCATGATTCCAATGACGATTCCTAAATTTCAGCCTTTTTGATACAATGGAGCCTGAAAAAATTGCGTTAATAGTTCGAACCCAAGTCTGAAAACAATGCCCGTAGGAATGTTGATTTTTTTAAAAATAACCCTTTTGGCAGATTTTAGGACTGATTTCATTTTGGATCATGATTCCAATGACGATTCCTAAATTTCATTCGTTTGGTACAATAGAACTAGAAAACATGGCGTTTAAAGTTCGAACACAAGTCTGAAAATAATTCCCGTATGAATGATGAATTTTCTAAAAATTGTACGTTTGAAGATTTTAAGACTAATTTCGTTTTTGACCATGATTCTAATGACGATTCCTAAATTTCAGCCCGTTTGGTACAGTAGAGCCTGAAAAAATGGCTTTTAAAGTTCGAACCCAAGTCTGAAAATAATTCCCGTATGAATGATGAATTTTCTAAAAACTGTACGTTTGAAGATTTTAAGACTGATTTCGTTTTGGACCATGATTCTTATGACGATTCCTATATTTCAGCCGGTTTGGTACAATAGAGCTTGAAAAAATTGCGTTTAAAGTTCGAACCCAAGTCTGAAAACAGTGCACGTAGGAATGATGAATTTTCAAAAAATAACACTTTTTGCAGATTTCAGGACTGATTTCGTTTTGGACCATGATTCTTATGACAATTCCCAAATTTCAGCCCGTTTGGTACAATACAGCCAAAGAAATTGGCGTTTATATATATCGAACCCAAGTCTAAAAACAGTGGACGTAGGAATGATGAATTTTCAAAAAATAACACTTTTTGCAGATTTTTGGACTGATTTCGTTTTGGACCATGATTCCAATGACGATTCCTAAATTTCATCCCGTTTGGTACAATAGAACTAGAAAACATGGCGTTTAAAGTTCGAACCCAAGTCTGAAAACAGTGCACGTAGGAATGATGATTTTTCTAAAAATAACCCTTTTTGCAGATTTCAAAACAGATTTCGTTTTTGACCATGATTCTTTTGACGATTCCTAAATTTCAGCCCGTTTGGTACAATAGAGCTTGAAAAAATTGCGTTTAAATTTCGAACCCAAGTCTGAAAACAGTGCACGTAGGAATGATGAATTTTCTAAAAATAACACTTTTTGCAGATTTTAAGACTGATTTCGTTTTTGACCATGTTTCTAATGACGATTCCTAAATTTCAGACCGTTTGGTAAAATAGAGCCTTAAAAAATGGTACAATAGTTCGAACCTAAGTCTGAAAACAATGCCTGTACGAGTGAAGAATTTTCTAAAAATACAACTTTTTGAAGATTTCAAGACTGATTTCGTTTTGGACCATGTTCTTATGAGGATTCCTAAATTTCTGCCCGTTCGGTACAATATAGCCAAAGAAAATGGCGTTTATAGTTCGAACCCAAGTCTGAAAACAATGCCCGTAGGAATGTTGATTTTTCTAAAAATAACCCTTTTGGCAGATTTCAAAACTGATTTCGTTTTGGACCATGATTCTTTTGACGATTCCTAAATTTCAGCCCGTTTGGTACAATAGAGCCTGAAAAAATTGCGTTTATAGTTCGAACCCAAGTCTGAAAACAGTGCACGTAGTTATGATGATTTTTCTAAAAATAATTTTTTTTTTAGATTTTAAGACTGATTTTGTTTTTGACCATGATTCTTATGACGATTCCTAAATTTCAGCCCGTTTGGTACAATAGAGCTTGAAAAAATTGCGTTTAAAGTTCGAACCCAAGTCTGAAAACAGTGCACGTAGTTATGATGATTTTTCGAAAAATAATTTTTTTTTCAGATTTTAAGACTGATTTTGTTTTTGACCATGATTCTTATGACGATTCCTAAATTTCAGCCCGTTTGGTACAATAGAGCTTGAAAAAATTGCGTTTAAATTTCGAACCCAAGTCTGAAAACAGTGCACGTAGGAATGATGAATTTTCTAAAAATAACACTTTTTGCAGATTTTAAGACTGATTTCGTTTTTGACCATGTTTCTTATGTCGATTCCTAAATTTCAGACCGTTTGGTAAAATAGAGCCTTAAAAAATGGTACAATAGTTCGAACCCAAGTCTGAAAACAATGCCTGTACGAATGAAGAATTTTCTAAAAATACAACTTTTTGAAGATTTCAAGACTGATTTCGTTTTGGACCATGTTCTTATGAGGATTCCTAAATTTCTGCCCGTTCGGTACAATATAGCCAAAGAAAATGGCGTTTATAGTTCGAACCCAAGTCTGAAAACAATGCCCGTAGGAATGTTGATTTTTCTAAAAATAACCCTTTTGGCAGATTTCAAAACTGATTTCGTTTTGGACCATGATTCTTTTGACTATTCCTAAATTTCAGCCCGTTTGGTACAATAGAGCCTGAAAAAATTGCGTTTATAGTTCGAACCCAAGTCTGAAAACAGTGCACGTAGTTATGATGATTTTTCTAAAAATAATTTTTTTTTCAGTATTTAAGACTGATTTTGTTTTTGACCATGATTCTTATGACGATTCCTAAATTTCAGCCCGTTTGGTACAATAGAGCTTGAAAAAATTGCGTTTAAAATTCGAACCCAAGTCTGAAAACAGTGCACGTAGGAATGATGAATTTTCTAAAAATAACACTTTTTGCAGATTTTAAGACTGATTTCGTTTTTGACCATGTTTCTTATGACGATTCCTAAATTTCAGACCGTTTGGTAAAATAGAGCCTTAAAAAATGGTACAATAGTTCGAACCCAAGTCTGAAAACAATGCCTGTACGAATGAAGAATTTTCTAAAAATACAACTTTTTGAAGATTTCAAGACTTATTTCGTTTTGGACCATGTTCTTATGAGGATTCCTAAATTTCTGCCCGTTCGGTACAATATAGCCAAAGAAAATGGCGTTTATAGTTCGAACCCAAGTCTGAAAACAATGCCCGTAGGAATGTTGATTTTTCTAAAAATAACCCTTTTGGAAGATTTCAAAACTGATTTCGTTTTGGACCATGATTCTTTTGACGATTCCTAAATTTCAGCCCGTTTGGTACAATAGAGCCTGAAAAAATTGCGTTTATAGTTCGAACCCAAGTCTGAAAACAGTGCACGTATTTATGATGATTTTTCTAAAAATAATTTTTTTTTCAGATTTTAAGACTGATTTTGTTTTTGACCATGATTCTTATGACGATTCCTAAATTTCAGCCCGTTTGGTACAATAGAGCTTGAAAAAATTGCGTTTAAAGTTCGAACCCAAGTCTGAAAACAGTGCACGTAGTTATGATGATTTTTCTAAAAATAATTTTTTTTTCAGATTTTAAGACTGATTTTGTTTTTGACCATGATTCTTATGACGATTCCTAAATTTCAGCCCGTTTGGTACAATAGAGCTTGAAAAAATTGCGTTTAAATTTCGAACCCAAGTCTGAAAACAGTGCATGTAGGAATGATGAATTTTCTAAAAATAACACTTTTTGCAGATTTTAAGACTGATTTCGTTTTTGACCATGATTCTGATGACGATTCCTAAATTTAAGACCGTTTGGTAAAATGGAGCCTGAAAAAAAGGTACAATAGTTCGAACCCAAGTCTGAAAACAATGCCCGTACGAATGAAGAATTTTCTAAAAATAACACTATTTGAAGATTTCAAGACTGATTTCGTTTTGGACCATGTTCTTATGAGGATTCCTTAATTTCAGCCCGTTTGGTACAATATAGCCAAAAAAAATGGCGTTTAAAGTATGAACCCAAGTCTGAAAACCATGCCCGTACGAATGATGATTTTTTCAAAAAATAACACTTTTTGCAGATTTAAGGACTCATTTCGTTTTGGACCATGATTCTTATGACAATTCCCAAATTTCAGCCCGTTTGGTACAATATAGCCAAAGAAAATGGCGTTTATAGTTCGAACCCAAGTCTGAAAACAATGCCCGTACGAATGATGATTATTTCAAAAAATAAAACTTTTTGCAGATTATAAAACTGATTTCTTTTTGGACCATGATTCTTATGACGATTCTCAAATTTCAGCCGTTTTGGTACAATGAAGCCGGAAAAAATTGCGATTAAAGTTCGAACACAAGTCTGAAAACAATGCCCGTAGGAATGATGATTTTTCAAAAAATAACCCTTTTGGCAGACCTTTGACTGATTTCATTTTGGATCATGATTCCAATGACGATTCCTAAATTTCATCCCGTTTGGTACAATAGAACTAGAAAACATGGCGTTTAAAGTTCGAACCCAAGTCTGAAAATAATTCCCGTATGAATGATGAATTTTCTAAAAAATGTACGTTTGAAGATTTTAAGACTGATTTCGTTTTTGACCATGATTCTTATGACGCTTCCTAAATTTCAGCCCGTTTGGTACAGTAGAGCCTGAAAAAATGGCTTTTAAAGTTCGAACCCAAGTCTGAAAACAGTGCACGTAGGAATGATGAATTTAATAAAACTACTTCTTTTGAAGATTTTAAGAATGATTTTGTTTTGGACCATGATTCTTTTGACGATTCCTACATTTCAGCCGGTTTGGTACAATAGAGCCTGAAAAAATGGCATTTATTGTTCGAACCCAAGTCTTAAAACAGTGCATGTAGGAATGATGATTTATCAAAAAATAACCCTTTTTGCAGATTTCAAGACTGATTTCGTTTTTGACCATGAATCTTATGACGATTCCTAAATTTCAGCCCGTTTGGTACAATAGAGCTTTAAAAAATTGCGTTTAAAGTTCGAACCCAAGTCTGAAAACAGTGCACGTAGGAATGATGAATTTAATAAAACTACTTCTTTTGAAGCATTTAAGAATGATTTTGTTTTGGACCATGATTCTTTTGACGATTCCTGCATTTCAGCCCGTTTGGTACAATAGAGCCTGAAAAAATGGCTTTTATTGTTCGAACCCAAGTCTTAAAACAGTGCATATAGGAATGATGATTTATCAAAAAATAACCCTTTTTGCAGATTTCAAGACTGATTTCGTTTTTGACCATGAATCTTATGACGATTCCTAAATTTCAGCCCGTTTGGTACAATAGAGCTTTAAAAAATTGCGTTTAAAGTTCGAACCCAAGTCTGAAAACAGTGCACGTAGGAATGATGAATTTTATAAAACTACTTCTTTTGAAGATTGTAAGACTGATTTCGTTTTTGACAACGATTCTTGTGAGGATTCCTATAATTCAGCCCGTTTGTTACGATAAAGCCTGAAAAAATGGCATTTATTGTTCGAACCCAAGTCTAAAAACAGTGCATGTAGGAATGATGAATTTTCAATTGACGATTCCTAAATTTATGCCCGTTTGGTACAATAGAGCCTGAAAAAATTGCGTTTATAGTTCGAACCCAAGTCAGAAAACAGTGCCCGTACAAATGATGATTTTTTCAAAAAATAACACTTTTTGCAGATTTTAGGACTGATTTCGTTTTGGACCATGATTCGTATGACGATTCCTTAATTTCAGACCGTTTGGTAAAATAGAGCCTGAAACAATGGTTCCAGAATTCGAACCCAAGTCTGAAAACAATACCCGTAAGTATGACGAATTTTCTTAAAATACAACTTTTTGAAGATTTCACGACTGATTTCGTTTTGGACCATGTTCTTATGAGGATTCCTAAATTTCAACACGTTTGGTACAATATAGCAAAAGAAAATGGCATTTAAAGTTCGAACCCAAGTCTGAAAATAATGCCGTACAAATGATGATTTTTTCAAAAACTAACACTTTTTGTAGATTTAAGGACTGATTTCATTTTGGATCATGATTCCAATGACGATTCCTAAATTTCATCCCGTTTGGTACAATAGAACTAGAAAACATGGCGTTTAAAGTTCGAACCCAAGTCTGAAAATAATTCCCGTATGAATGATGAATTTTCTAAAAATTGTACGTTTGAAGATTTTAAGACTGATTTCGTTTTGGACCATGATTCTTATGACGATTCCTAAATTTCAGCCGGTTTGGTTCAATAGAGCTTGAAAAAATTGCGTTTAAAGTTCGAACCCAAGTCTGAAAACAGTGCACGTAGGAATGATGAATTTTCAAAAAATAACACTTTTTGCAGATTTAAGGACTGATTTCGTTTTGGACCATGATTCTTATGACAATTCCCAAATTTCAGCCCGTTTGGTACAATATAGCCAAAGAAATTGGCGTTTATATATATCGAACCCAAGTCTGAAAACAGTGCACGTAGGAATGATGAATTTTCAAAAAATAACACTTTTTGTAGATTTAAGGACTGATTTCATTTTGGATCATGATTCCAATGACGAATCCTAAATTTCATCCCGTTTGGTACAATAGAACTAGAAAACATGGCGTTTAAAGTTCGGATCCAAGTCTGAAAATAATTCCCGTATGAATGATGAATTTTCTAAAAATTGTACGTTTGAAGATTTTAAGACTGATTTCGTTTTGGACCATGATTCTTATGACGATTCCTAAATTTCAGCCGGTTTGGTTCAATAGAGCTTGAAAAAATTGCGTTTAAAGTTCGAACCCAAGTCTGAAAACAGTGCACGTAGGAATGATGAATTTAATAAAACTACTTCTTTTGAAGATTTTATGAATGATTTTGTTTTGGACCATGATTCTTTTGACGATTCCTACATTTCAGCCGGTTTGGTACAATAGAGCCTGAAAAAATGGCATTTATTGTACGAACCCAAGTCTTAAAACAGTGCATGTAGGAATGATGATTTATCAAAAAATAACCCTTTTTGCAGATTTCAAGACTGATTTCGTTTTTGACCATGAATCTTATGACGATTCCTAAATTTCAGCCCGTTTGGTACAATAGAGCTTTAAAAAATTACGTTTAAAGTTCGAACCCAAGTCTGAAAACAGTGCACGTAGGAATGATGAATTTAATAAAACTACTTCTTTTGAAGATTTTATGAATGATTTTGTTTTTGACCATGATTCTTATGACGATTCCTAAATTTCAGCCCGTTTGGTACAATAGTGCTTGAAAATATGGCGTTTAAAGTTCGAACCCAAGTCTGAAAACAGTGCACGTAGGAATGATGAATTTTATAAAACTACTTCTTTTGAAGATTGTAAGACTGATTTCGTTTTTGACAACGATTCTTGTGAGGATTCCTATAATTCAGCCCGTTTGTTACGATAAAGCCTGAAAAAATGGCATTTATTGTTCGAACCCAAGTCTAAAAACAGTGCATGTAGGAATGATGAATTTTCAATTGACGATTCCTAAATTTATGCCCGTTTAGTACAATAGAGCCTGAAAAAATTGCGTTTATAGTTCGAACCCAAGTCTGAAAACAGTGCCCGTACAAATGATGATTTTTTCAAAAAATAACACTTTTTGCAGATTTTAGGACTGATTTCGTTTTGGACCATGATTCTTATGACGATTCCTTAATTTCAGACCGTTTGGTAAAATAGAGCCTGAAACAATGGTTCCATAATTCGAACCCAAGTCTGAAAACAATACCCGTAAGAATGACGAATTTTCTAAAAATACAACTTTTTGAAGATTTCACGACTGATTTCGTTTTGGACCATGTTCTTATGAGGATTCCTAAATTTCAACACGTTTGGTACAATATAGCAAAAGAAAATGGCATTTAAAGTTCGAACCCAAGTCTGAAAATAATGCCGTACAAATGATGATTTTTCCAAAAACTAACACTTTTTGTAGATTTAAGGACTGATTTCATTTTGGATCATGATTCCAATGACGATTCCTAAATTTCATCCCGTTTGGTACAATAGAACTAGAAAACATGGCGTTTAAAGTTCGAACCCAAGTCTGAAAATAATTCCCGTATGAATGATGAATTTTCTAAAAATTGTACGTTTGAAGATTTTAAGACTGATTTCGTTTTGGACCATGATTCTTATGACGATTCCTAAATTTCAGCCGGTTTGGTACAATAGAGCTTGAAAAAATTGCGTTTAAAGTTCGAACCCAAGTCTGAAAACAGTGCACGTAGGAATGATGAATTTTCAAAAAATAACACTTTTTGCAGATTTAAGGACTGATTTCGTTTTGGACCATGATTCTTATGACAATTCCCAAATTTCAGCCCGTTTGGTACAATATAGCCAAAGAAATTGGCGTTTATATATATCGAACCCAAGTCTGAAAACAGTGCACGTAGGAATGATGAATTTAATAAAACTACTTCTTTTGAAGATTTTAAGAATGATTTTGTTTTGGACCATGATTCTTTTGACGATTCCTACATTTCAGCCGGTTTGGTACAATAGAGCCTGAAAAAATGGCATTTATTGTTCGAACCCAAGTCTTAAAACAGTGCATGTAGGAATGATGATTTATCAAAAAATAACCCTTTTTGCAGATTTCAAGACTGATTTCGTTTTTGACCATGAATCTTATGACGATTCCTAAATTTCAGCCCGTTTGGTACAATAGAGCTTTAAAAAATTGCGTTTAAAGTTCGAACCCAAGTCTGAAAACAGTGCACGTAGGAATGATGAATTTAATAAAACTACTTCTTTTGAAGCATTTAAGAATGATTTTGTTTTGGACCATGATTCTTTTGACGATTCCTGCATTTCAGCCCGTTTGGTACAATAGAGCCTGAAAAAATGGCTTTTATTGTTCGAACCCAAGTCTTAAAACAGTGCATATAGGAATGATGATTTATCAAAAAATAACCCTTTTTGCAGATTTCAAGACTGATTTCGTTTTTGACCATGAATCTTATGACGATTCCTAAATTTCAGCCCGTTTGGTACAATAGAGCTTTAAAAAATTGCGTTTAAAGTTCGAACCCAAGTCTGAAAACAGTGCACGTAGGAATGATGAATTTTATAAAACTACTTCTTTTGAAGATTGTAAGACTGATTTCGTTTTTGACAACGATTCTTGTGAGGATTCCTATAATTCAGCCCGTTTGTTACGATAAAGCCTGAAAAAATGGCATTTATTGTTCGAACCCAAGTCTAAAAACAGTGCATGTAGGAATGATGAATTTTCAATTGACGATTCCTAAATTTATGCCCGTTTGGTACAATAGAGCCTGAAAAAATTGCGTTTATAGTTCGAACCCAAGTCAGAAAACAGTGCCCGTACAAATGATGATTTTTTCAAAAAATAACACTTTTTGCAGATTTTAGGACTGATTTCGTTTTGGACCATGATTCGTATGACGATTCCTTAATTTCAGACCGTTTGGTAAAATAGAGCCTGAAACAATGGTTCCAGAATTCGAACCCAAGTCTGAAAACAATACCCGTAAGTATGACGAATTTTCTTAAAATACAACTTTTTGAAGATTTCACGACTGATTTCGTTTTGGACCATGTTCTTATGAGGATTCCTAAATTTCAACACGTTTGGTACAACATAGCAAAAGAAAATGGCATTTAAAGTTCGAACCCAAGTCTGAAAATAATGCCGTACAAATGATGATTTTTTCAAAAACTAACACTTTTTGTAGATTTAAGGACTGATTTCATTTTGGATCATGATTCCAATGACGATTCTTAAATTTCATCCCGTTTGGTACAATAGAACTAGAAAACATGGCGTTTAAAGTTCGAACCCAAGTCTGAAAATAATTCCCGTATGAATGATGAATTTTCTAAAAATTGAACGTTTGAAGATTTTAAGACTGATTTCGTTTTGGACCATGATTCTTATGACGATTCCTAAATTTCAGCCGGTTTGGTTCAATAGAGCTTGAAAAAATTGCGTTTAAAGTTCGAACCCAAGTCTGAAAACAGTGCACGTAGGAATGATGAATTTTCAAAAAATAACACTTTTTGCAGATTTAAGGACTGATTTCGTTTTGGACCATGATTCTTATGACAATTCCCAAATTTCAGCCCGTTTGGTACAATATAGCCAAAGAAATTGGCGTTTATATATATCGAACCCAAGTCTGAAAACAGTGCACGTAGGAATGATGAATTTTCAAAAAATAACACTTTTTGTAGATTTAAGGACTGATTTCATTTTGGATCATGATTCCAATGACGAATCCTAAATTTCATCCCGTTTGGTACAATAGAACTAGAAAACATGGCGTTTAAAGTTCGGATCCAAGTCTGAAAATAATTCCCGTATGAATGATGAATTTTCTAAAAATTGTACGTTTGAAGATTTTAAGACTGATTTCGTTTTGGACCATGATTCTTATGACGATTCCTAAATTTCAGCCGGTTTGGTTCAATAGAGCTTGAAAAAATTGCGTTTAAAGTTCGAACCCAAGTCTGAAAACAGTGCACGTAGGAATGATGAATTTAATAAAACTACTTCTTTTGAAGATTTTATGAATGATTTTGTTTTGGACCATGATTCTTTTGACGATTCCTACATTTCAGCCGGTTTGGTACAATAGAGCCTGAAAAAATGGCATTTATTGTTCGAACCCAAGTCTTAAAACAGTGCATGTAGGAATGATGATTTATCAAAAAATAACCCTTTTTGCAGATTTCAAGACTGATTTCGTTTTTGACCATGAATCTTATGACGATTCCTAAATTTCAGCCCGTTTGGTACAATAGAGCTTTAAAAAATTACGTTTAAAGTTCGAACCCAAGTCTGAAAACAGTGCACGTAGGAATGATGAATTTAATAAAACTACTTCTTTTGAAGATTTTATGAATGATTTTGTTTTTGACCATGATTCTTATGACGATTCCTAAATTTCAGCCCGTTTGGTACAATAGTGCTTGAAAATATGGCGTTTAAAGTTCGAACCCAAGTCTGAAAACAGTGCACGTAGGAATGATGAATTTTATAAAACTACTTCTTTTGAAGATTGTAAGACTGATTTCGTTTTTGACAACGATTCTTGTGAGGATTCCTATAATTCAGCCCGTTTGTTACGATAAAGCCTGAAAAAATGGCATTTATTGTTCGAACCCAAGTCTAAAAACAGTGCATGTAGGAATGATGAATTTTCAATTGACGATTCCTAAATTTATGCCCGTTTAGTACAATAGAGCCTGAAAAAATTGCGTTTATAGTTCGAACCCAAGTCTGAAAACAGTGCCCGTACAAATGATGATTTTTTCAAAAAATAACACTTTTTGCAGATTTTAGGACTGATTTCGTTTTGGACCATGATTCTTATGACGATTCCTTAATTTCAGACCGTTTGGTAAAATAGAGCCTGAAACAATGGTTCCATAATTCGAACCCAAGTCTGAAAACAATACCCGTAAGAATGACGAATTTTCTAAAAATACAACTTTTTGAAGATTTCACGACTGATTTCGTTTTGGACCATGTTCTTATGAGGATTCCTAAATTTCAACACGTTTGGTACAATATAGCAAAAGAAAATGGCATTTAAAGTTCGAACCCAAGTCTGAAAATAATGCCGTACAAATGATGATTTTTCCAAAAACTAACACTTTTTGTAGATTTAAGGACTGATTTCATTTTGGATCATGATTCCAATGACGATTCCTAAATTTCATCCCGTTTGGTACAATAGAACTAGAAAACATGGCGTTTAAAGTTCGAACCCAAGTCTGAAAATAATTCCCGTATGAATGATGAATTTTCTAAAAATTGTACGTTTGAAGATTTTAAGACTGATTTCGTTTTGGACCATGATTCTTATGACGATTCCTAAATTTCAGCCGGTTTGGTACAATAGAGCTTGAAAAAATTGCGTTTAAAGTTCGAACCCAAGTCTGAAAACAGTGCACGTAGGAATGATGAATTTTCAAAAAATAACACTTTTTGCAGATTTAAGGACTGATTTCGTTTTGGACCATGATTCTTATGACAATTCCCAAATTTCAGCCCGTTTGGTACAATATAGCCAAAGAAATTGGCGTTTATATATATCGAACCCAAGTCTGAAAACAGTGCACGTAGGAATGATGAATTTTCAAAAAATAACACTTTTTGCAGATTTTAGGACTGATTTCGTTTTGGACCATGATTCCAATGACGATTCCTAAATTTCATCCCGTTTGGTACAATAGAACTAGAAAACATGGCGTTTAAAGTTCGAACCCAAGTCTGAAAACAATGCCGTACAAATGATGATTTTTTCAAAAACTAACACTTTTTGTAGATTTAAGGACTGATTTCATTTTGGATCATGATTCCAATGACGAATCCTAAATTTCATCCCGTTTGGTACAATAGAACTAGAAAACATGGCGTTTAAAGTTCGAATCCAAGTCTGAAAATAATTCCCGTATGAATGATGAATTTTCTAAAAATTGTACGTTTGAAGATTTTAAGACTGATTTCGTTTTGGACCATGATTTTTATGACGATTCCTAAATTTGAGCCGGTTTGGTACAATAGAGCTTGAAAAAATTGCGTTTAAAGTTCGAACCCAAGTCTGAAAACAGTGCACGTAGGAATGATGAATTTTCTAAAAATAACACTTTTTGCAGATTTTAAGACTGATTTCGTTTTTGACCATGATTCTTATGACGATTCCTAAATTTCAGACCGTTTGGTAAAATAGAGCCTGAAAAAATGGTTCAATAGTTCGAACCCAAGTCTGAAAACATTGCCCGTACGACTGAAGAATTTTGTAAAAATACAACTTTTTGAAGATTTCAAGACTGATTTCGTTTTGGACCATGTTCTTATGAGGATTCCTTATATTTCAGCCCGTTTGGTACAATAAAGCCAAAGAAATTGGCGTTTAAAGTATGAATCCAAGTCCGAAAACAATGCCCGTACGAATGATGATTTTTTCATAAATAACTCTTTTTGCAGATTTTAGGACTGATTTCGTTTTTGATCATGAATCTTATGACGATTCCTAAATTTAAGCCCGCTTGGTACAGTAGAGCCTGAAAAAATGGCGTTTATAGTTCGAACCCAAGTCTGAAAATAGCGCACATAAGGATGATGAATTTTCTAAAAATACAATTTTGAAGATTTCAAGACTGATTTCGTAAGCTTTTCTTTAGCTCGTCTGGTACAATAGAGCCTGAAAAAATTGCGTTTATAGTTCGAACCCAAGTCTGAAAACAGTGCAGTGTAGTTATGATGATTTTTCTAAAAATAATTTTTTTTTCAGATTTTAAGATTCATTTTGTATTTGACCATGATTCTTATGACGATTCCTAAATTTCAGCCCGTTTGGTACAATAGAGCCTGAAAAAATGGCATTTATTGTTCGAACCCAAGTCTGAAAACATTGCCCGTACGACTGACGAATTTTCTAAAAATACAATTTTTTGAAGATTTCAAGACTGATTTCGTTTTGGTCCATGTTCTTATGAGGATTCCTAATTTTTTGCCCGTTTGGTACAATATAGCCAAAGAAAATGGCGTTTAAAGTTCGAACCCAAGTCTGAAAACAATGCCCGTAGGATTGATGATTTTTCAAAAAATAACCCTTTTGGCAGATTTTAAGACTGATTTCGTTTTTGACCATGATTCTTATGACGATTCCTAAATTTCAGCCCGTTTGGTACAATAGCGCCTGAAAACATGGCGTTTATATTTCGAACCCAAGTCTGAAAACAATGCCCGTAGGAATGATGATTTTTCTTAAAATAACCCTTTTTGCAGATTTCAAAACTGATTTCGTTTTGGACCATGATTCTTTTGACGATTCCTAAATTTCAGCCCGTTTGGTACAATAGAGCCTGAAAAAATTGCGTTTATAGTTCGAACCCAAGTCTGAAAACAGTGCACGTAGTTATGATGATTTTTCTAAAAATAATTTTTTTTTTCCGATTTTAAGACTGATTTTGTTTTTGACCATGATTCTTATGACGATTCCTAAATTTCAGCCCGTTTAGTACAATAGAGCTTGAAAAAATTGCGTTTAAAGTTCGAACCCAAGTCTGAAAACAGTGCACGTAGGAATGATGAATTTTCTAAAAATAACACTTTTTGCAGATTTTAAGACTGATTTCGTTTTTGACCATGATTTTGATGACGATTCCTAAATTTAAGACCGTTTGGTAAAATACAGCCTGAAAAAAAGGTACAATAGTTCGAAAAGTCTGAAAACAATGACCGTACGAATGAAGAATTTTCTAAAAATAACACTTTTTGAAGATTTCAAAACTGATTTCGTTTTGGACCATGTTCTTATGAGGATTCCTTAATTTCAGCCCGTTTGGTACAATATAGCCAAAGAAAATGGCGTTTAAAGTATGAACCCAAGTCCGAAAACCATGCCCGTACGAATGATGATTTTTTCAAAAAATAACACTTTTTGCAGATTTTAGGACTGATTTCGTTTTGGACCATGATTTTTATGACAATTCCCAAATTTTAGCCCGTTTGGTACAATATAGCCAAAGAAAATGGCGTTTATAGTTCGAACCCAAGTCTGAAAACAATGCCCGTACGAATGATGATTTTTTCAAAAAATAAAACTTTTAGCAGATTTTAAAACTGATTTCTTTTTGGATCATGATTCTTATGACGATTCTCAAATTTCAGCCGTTTTGGTACAATGAAGCCGGAAAAAATTGCGTTTAAAGGTCGAACACAAGTCTGAAAACAATGCCCGTAGGAATGATGATTTTTCAAAAAATAACCCTTTTGGCAGACTTTTGGACTGATTTCATTTTGGATCATGATTCCCATGACGATTCCTAAATTTCATCCCGTTTGGTACAATAGAACTAGAAAACATGGCGTTTAAAGTTCGAACCCAAGTCTGACAATAATTCCCGTATGAATGATGAATTTTCTAAAAATTGTACGTTTGAAGATTTTAAGACTGATTTCGTTTTTGACCATGATTCTTATGACGCTTCCTAAATTTCAGCCCGTTTGGTACAGTAGAGCCTGAAAAAATAGCTTTTAAAGTTCGAACCCAAGTCTGAAAACAGTGCACGTAGGAATGATGAATTTAATAAAACTACTTCTTTTGAAGATTTTAAGAATGATTTTGTTTAAGACCATGATTCTTTTGACGATTCCTACATTTCAGCCCGTTTGGTACAATAGAGCCTGAAAAAATGGCATTTATTGTTCGAACCCAAGTCTTAAAACAGTGCATGTAGGAATGATGATTTATCAAAAAATAACCCTTTTTGCAGATTTCAAGACTGATTTCGTTTTTGACCATGAATCTTATGACGATTCCTAAATTTCAGCCCGTTTGGTACAATAGAGCTTTAAAAAATTGCGTTTAAAGTTCGAACCCAAGTCTGAAAACAGTGCACGTAGGAATGATGAATTTAATAAAACTACTTCTTTTGAAGATTTTATGAATAATTTTGTTTTTGACCATGATTCTTATGACGATTCCTAAATTTCAGCTCGTTTGGTACAATAGAGCCTGAAAAAATTGCGTTTATAGTTCGAACCCAAGTCTGAAAACAGTGCACGTAGTTATGATGATTATTCTAAAAATAATTTTTTTTTCAGAATTAAAGATTGATTTTGTTTTTGAGCATGATTCTTATGACGATTCCTAAATTTCAGACCGTTTGGTAAAATAGAGCCTGAAATAATCGTTCAATAGTTCGAACCCAAGTCTGAAAACAATGCCCGTACGAATGTTCTAAAAATACAACTTTTTGAAGATTTCAAGACTGATTTCGTTTTGGAACATGTTCTTATGAGGATTCCTAAATTTCAGCACGTTTGGTACAATATAGCCAAAGAAAATGGTGTTAAAAGTATGAACCCAAATTTTAAAACTGATTTCTTTTTGGACCATGATTCTTATGACGATTCTCAAATTTCAGCCGTTTTGGTACAATGAAGCCGGAAAAAATTGCGTTTTAAGTTCGAACCCAAGTCTGAAAACAATGCCCGTAGGAATGATGATTTTTCTAAAAATAACACTTTTTGCAGATTTTAAGACTGATTTTGTTTTGGACCATGATTCTTTTGAGGATTTCTAAAATTCAACCCGTTTGGTACAATAGAGCCTGAAAAAATGGCGTTTATAGTTCGAACCCAAGTCTGAAAACAATGCCCGTAGGAATGGTGATTTTTCTAAATATAACCCTTTTTGCAGATTTCAAAACTGATTTCGTTTTGGACCATGATTCTTTTGATGATTCCTAAATTTCAGCTCGTCTGGTACAAAAGTGCCTGAAAAAATTGCGTTTATAGTTCGAACCCAAGTCTGAAAACAGTGCACGTAGTTATGTTGATTTTTCTAAAAATAAATTTTTTTTCGGATTTTATGATTGATTTTGTTTTTGACCATGATTCTTATGACGATTCCTAAATTTCAGACCGTTTGGTAAAATAGAGCCTGAAAAAATGGTTCAATAGTTCGAACCCAAGTCTGAAAACAATGCCCGTACGAATGACGAATTTTCTAAAAATACAACTTTTTGAAGATTTCAAGACTGATTTCGTTTTGGACCATGTTCTTATGAGGATTCCTAAATTTCAGCACGTTTGGTACAATATAGCCATAGAAAATGGCGTTAAAAGTATGAACCCAAATTTTAAAACTGATTTCTTTTTGGACAATGATTCTTATGAGGATTCTCAAATTTCAGCCGTTTTGGTATAATGAAGCCGGAAAAAATTGCGTTTAAAGTTCATACCCAAGTCTGAAAACAATGCCCGTAGGAATGATGATTTTTCAAAAAATAACCCTTTTGGCAGATTTTAAGACTGATTTCGTTTTTGACCATGATACT
This sequence comes from Hesperophylax magnus, assembly GCA_026573805.1. NCBI lineage: Eukaryota > Metazoa > Arthropoda > Insecta > Trichoptera > Limnephilidae > Hesperophylax > Hesperophylax magnus. The sequence goes on from JAIUSX010000002.1 coordinate 13,844,673, forward strand.
TATGACGATTCCTAAATTTCAGCCCGTTTGGTACAGTAGAACCTAAAAAAATGGCTTTTAAATTTCGAACCCAAGTCTGAAAACAGTGCACGTAGGAATGATGAATTTAATAAAACTACTTCTTTTGAAGATTTTAAGACTGATTTCTTTTTGGACCATGATTCTTATGACGATTCCTAAATTTCAGCCGGTTTGGTACAATGGAGCCAAAAAAAATGGCTTTTTAAGTTCGGAACAACGTCTGAAAACAATCCCCGTAGGAATGATGATTTTTCTAAAAATAACCCTTTTGGCAGATTTTAAGACTGATTTCGTTTTTGACCATGATACTTATGACGATTCCTAAATTTCAGCCCGTTTGGTACAGTAGAACCTAAAAAAATGGCTTTTAAATTTCGAACCCAAGTCTGAAAACAGTGCACGTAGGAATGATGAATTTAATAAAACTACTTCTTTTGAAGATTTTAAGAATGATTTTGTTTTGGACCATGATTCTTTTGACGATTCCTACATTTCAGCCCGTTTGGTACAATAGAGACTGAAAAAATGGCTTTTATTGTTCGAACCCAAGTCTTAAAACAGTGCATGTAGGAATGATGATTTATCAAAAAATAACCCTTTTTGCAGATTTCAAGACTGATTTCGTTTTTGACCATGAATCTTATGACGATTCCTAAATTTCAGCCCGTTTGGTACAATAGAGCTTTAAAAAATTGCGTTTAAAGTTCGAACCCAAGTCTGAAAACAGTGCACGTAGGAATGATGAATTTAATAAAACTACTTCTTTTGAAGATTTTATGAATGATTTTGTTTTTGACCATGATTCTTATGACGATTCCTAAATTTCAGCCCGTTTGGTACAATAGTGCTTGAAAATATGGAGTTTAAAGTTCGAACCCAAGTCTGAAAACAGTGCACGTAGGAATGATGAATTTTATTAAACTACTTCTTTTGAAGATTTTAAGACTGATTTCGTTTTTGACAATGATTCTTGTGAGGATTCCTATAATTCAGCCCGTTTGTTACGATAGAGCCTGAAAAAATGGCATTTATTGTTCGAACCCAAGTCTAAAAACAGTGCATGTAGGAATGATGATTTTTCAAAAAATAACCGTTTTTGCAGATTTTAAGACTGATTTCGTTTTTGACCATGAATCTTATGACGATTACTAAATTTCAGCTCGTTTGGTACAATAGAGCCAGAAAACATGGCGTTTTTATTTCGAACCCAAGTCTGAAAACAATGCCCGTAGGAATGATGATTTTTCTAAAATTAACCCTTTTTGCAGATTTCAAAACTGATTTCGTTTTGGACCATGATTCTTTTGACGATTCCTAAATTTATGCCCGTTTGGTACAATAGAGCCTGAAAAAATTGCGTTTATAGTTCGAACCCAAGTCTGAAAACAGTGCCCGTACAAATGATGATTTTTTCAAAAAATAACACTTTTTGCAGATTTTAGGACTGATTTCGTTTTGGACCATAATTCTTATGACGATTCCTTAATTTCAGACCGTTTGGTAAAATAGAGCCTGAAACAATGGTTCCATAATTCGAACCCAAGTCTGAAAACAATGCCCGTAAGAATGACAAATTTTCTAAAAATACAACTTTTTGAAGATTTCACGAATGATTTCGTTTTGGACCATGTTCTTATGAGGATTCCTAAATTTCAACACGTTTGGTACAATATAGCCAAGGAAAATGGCATTTAAAGTTCGAACCCAAGTCTGAAAACAATGCCGTACAAATGATGATTTTTTCAAAAACTAACACTTTTTTTAGATTTAAGGACTGATTTCATTTTGGATCATGATTCCAATGACGAATCCTAAATTTCAGCCGGTTTGGTACAATAGAGCTTGAAAAAATTAGGTTTAAAGTTCGAACCCAAGTCTGAAAACAGTGCACGTAAGAATGATGCATTTTCTAAAAATAACACTTTTTGCAGATTTTAGGACTGTCTGAACCAAGTCTGAAAACAGTGCACGTAGGAATGATGAATTTTCAAAAAATAACACTTTTTGCAGATTTTAGGACTGATTTCGTTTTGGACCATGATTCCAATGACGATTCCTAAATTTCATCCCGTTTGGTACAATATAACTAGAAAACATGGCGTTTAAAGTTCGAACCCAAGTCTGAAAATAATTCCCGTATAAATGATGATTTTTTCAAAAAATAACACTTTTTGCAGATTTTTTTGACTGATTTCGTTTTGGACCATGATTCTTATGACAATTCCCAAATTTCAGCCCGTTTGGTACAATATTGCCAAAGAAAATGGCGTTTATTGTTCGAACCCAAGTCTGAAAACAATGCCCGTACGAATGATGATTTTTTCAAAAAATAACACTTTTTGCAGATTTTAGGACTGATTTCGTTTTGGACCATGATTCTTATGACAATTCCCAAATTTCAGCCCGTTTGGTACAATATAGCCAAAGAAAATGGCGTTTATAGTTCGAAACCAAGTCTGAAAACAATGCCCGTACGAATGACGAATTTTCTAAAAATACAACTTTTTGAAGATTTCAAGACTGATTTCGTTTTGGTCCATGTTCTTATGAGGATTCCTAAATTTCTGCCCGTTTGGTACAATATAGCCAAAGAAAATGGCGTTTAAAGTATGAACCCAAGTCTGAAAACAATGCCCGTACGAATGATGATTTTTTCAAAAAATAACACTTTTTGCAGATTTTAGGACTGATTTCGTTTTGGACCATGATTCTTATGACAATTCCCAAATTTCAGCCCGTTTGGTACAATATTGCCAAAGAAAATGGCGTTTATTGTTCGAACCCAAGTCTGAAACCAATGCCCGTACGAATGATGATTTTTTCAAAAAATAAAACATTTGCAGATTGTAAAACTTATTTATTTTTGGACCATGATTCTTATGAAGATTCTCAAATTTCAGCCGTTTTGGTACAATGAAGCCGGAAAAAATTGCGTTTAAAGTTCGAACCCAAGTCTGAAAACAATGCCCGTAGGAATGATGATTTTTCAAAAAATAACCCTTTTGGCAGATTTTAAGACTGATTTCGTTTTTGACCATGATTCTTATGACGATTCCTAAATTTCAGCCCGTTTGGTACAATAGAGCCTGAAAAAATGGCATTTATTGTTCGAAACCAAGTCTAAAAACACTGCATGTAGGAATGATGATTTTTCAAAAAATAACCCTTTTTGCAGATTTTAAGACTGATTTCGTTTTTGACCATGAATCTTATGACGATTACTAAATTTCAGCCCGTTTGGTACAATAGAGCCTGAAAACATGGCGTTTATAGTTCGAACCCAAGTCTGAAAACAATGCCCGTACGAATGACGAATTTTCTAAAAATACAACTTTTTGAAGATTTCAAGACTGATTTCGTTTTGGTCCATGTTCTTATGAGGATTCCTAAATTTCTGCCCGTTTGGTACGATATAGCCAAAGAAAATGGCGTTTAAAGTATGAACCCAAGTCTGAAAACAATGCCCGTACGAATGATGAATTTTTCAAAAAATAACACTTTTTGCAGATTTTAGGACTGATTTCGTTTTGGACCATGATTCTTATGACAATTCCCAAATTTCAGCCCGTTTGGTACAATATTGCCAAAGAAAATGGCGTTTATTGTTCGAACCCAAGTCTGAAAACAATGCCCGTACGAATGATGATTTTTTCAAAAAATAAAACTTTCTGCAGATTGTAAAACTTATTTATTTTTGGACCATGATTCTTATGAAGATTCTCAAATTTCAGCCGTTTTGGTACAATGAAGCCGGAAAAATTGCGTTTAAAGTTCGAACCCAAGTCTGAAAAGAATGCCCGTAGGAATGATGATTTTTCAAAAAATAACCCTTTTGGCAGATTTTAAGACTGATTTCGTTTTTGACCATGATTCTTATGACGATTCCTAAATTTCAGCCCGTTTGGTACAATAGAGCCTGAAAAAATGGCATTTATTGTTCGAACCCAAGTCTAAAAACACTGCATGTAGGAATGATGATTTTTCAAAAAATAACCCTTTTTGCAGATTTTAAGACTGATTTCGTTTTTGACCATGAATCTTATGACGATTACTAAATTTCAGCCCGTTTGGTACAATAGAGCCTGAAAACATGGCGTTTATATTTCGAACCCAAGTCTGAAAACAATGCCCGTAGGAATGGTGATTTTTCTAAAAATAACCCTTTTTGCAGATTTCAAAACTGATTTCGTTTTTGACCATGATTCTTTTGACGATTCTCAAATTTCAGCCCGTTTGGTACAATAGAGCCTGAAAATATTGCGTTTATAGTTCGACCCCAAGTCTGAAAACAGTGCACGTATTTATGATGATTTTTCTAAAAATAATTTTTTTTTCAGATTTTAAGACTGATTTTGTTTTTCACCATGATTTTTATGACGATTCCTTAATTTCAGCCCGTTTGGTACAATAGAGCTTGAAAAAATTGCGTTTAAAGTTTGAACCCAAGTCTGAAAACAGTGCACGTAGGAATGATGAATTTTCTAAAAATAACACTTTTTGCAGATTTTAAGACTGATTTCGTTTTTGACCATGTTTCTTATGACGATTCCTAAATTTCAGACCGTTTGGTAAAATAGAGCCTTAAAAAATGGTACAATAGTTCGAACCCAAGTCTGAAAACAATGCCCGTACGAATGATGATTTTTTCAAAAAATAACACTTTTTGCAGATTTTAGGACTGATTTCGTTATGGACCATGATTCTTATGACAATTCCCAAATTTCAGCCCGTTTGGTACAATATAGCCAAAGAAAATGGCGTTTATAGTTCGAACCCAAGTCTGAAAACAATGCCCGTACGAATGAAGATTTTTTCAAAAAATAATACTTTTTGCAGATTTTAAAACTGATTTCTTTTTGGACCATGATTCTTATGACGATTCTCAAATTTAAGCCGTTTTGGTACAATGAAGCCGGAAAAAATTGCGTTTAAAGTTCGAACACAAGTCTGAAAACAATGCCCGTAGGAATGATGATTTTTCAAAAAATAACCCTTTTGGCAGACTTTTGGAATGATTTCATTTTGGATCATGATTCCAATGACGATTCCTAAATTTCATCCCGTTTGGTACAATAGAACTAGAAAACATGGCGTTTAAAGTTCGAACCCAAGTCTGAAAATAATTCCCGTATGAATGATGAATTTTCTAAAAATTGTACGTTTGAAGATTTTAAGACTGATTTCGTTTTTGACCATGATTCTTATGACGCTTCCTAAATTTCAGCCCGTTTGGTACAGTAGAGCCTGAAAAAATGGCTTTTAAAGTTCGAACTCAAGTCTGAAAACAGTGCACGTAGGAATGATGAATTTAATAAAACTACTTCTTTTGAAGATTTTAAGAATGATTTTGTTTTGGACCATGATTCTTTTGACGATTCCTACATTTCAGCCCGTTTGGTACAATAGAGCCTGAAAAAATGGCATTTATTGTTCGAACCCAAGTCTTAAAACAGTGCATGTAGGAATGATGATTTATCAAAAAATAACCCTTTTTGCAGATTTCAAGACAATTTCAAGAAAGAAGCCTACACAAGCCGATCAGCCTTACAAACTGACTGGACGCTTCTGGACTCCACACGAGGACGCTGCTCATGGTCCTTCGCCGGATTGCTCAGCAATCATCACCCAGGCCACTACAGGAGAAATCAGCAATCATCACAGCAAGCACCAAATTAAGTCAATCCTTTCAACTTTCCCTCCTTACTGTGTTAATACTTTGCTGTTTCTCAATCATAACAGGCACGGATCTCTAATCATCTGACAATGGCGGACAACTTGAAGGCTCTCATAGCCAGAAGGGGTCAGATCAAAGGGCTGATAACGAAGTTTCCGTCATTGTTAGATGAAGACCAAACGGATCCGTCAATCATCCAAGTCCGATTGGCAAAAATCGAACTTTTGCATGACTTATTCATGGAAATTCAACTTAAAATCAGTATGTGTGATGAAAGTTTGAATTTCGATTCGGATGATGAGACCGATCGCTTTGAAACAATGTATTTCAAGGCCATCTCCGAAGCAAAATCGCGTCTGACGAGCGATTCCAAACTTAATTCACATCAATCACAATTAAATATAAATTCCAAAATTCAATTACCAATTTTGAAACTACCTTTTTTCTCCGGAACATTCTCTGAGTGGACTTGTTTCAAGAATCTTTTCAATCATTAATTGAAACAAACCATGAATTATCTGCAATTCAGAAATTTCACTATCTTAAATCGTGCTTAACCGGAAACGCTTCCAAATTATTAACATCTCTGGAAATCTCATCAAATAATTATCAAATTGCATGGAATTTATTAACAGATCGATACGCAAATAAACGCTTTATAATTCAAAACCACATCCAAGCTATATACAATATTGCAAAAATTAAATTTGAATCTTCCAAAGAAATTCAAGCCTTTTTAGATCAAATTTTAATTAATTTACGGGCTTTGAAAAATTTAAACCTACCTGCAGAACATTGGGATGCCTTACTAATTCATCATTTATCAAAAAAACTTGATCCAATAACATCTCGCGAGTGGGAACGAATTCCCATTCCTGAACCAAATACTTACGTTCATTCTATGGAAACATTCATAAAGTTTTTAACCGATAAATCTATTATGCTTCAATCTATTCCAAAGTCATGTGCAACAGCTCATAAATCTGATAACATTAATAGCAAAAAACCAAATTTCACTTTTGTAACATCTCCAAATTATTGTTGCAATGTCTGTTCTGAAAATCATACTATCTATCAATGCCCTAAACTTCAGAAAATGACTCTTCAAGACAGAATAAATGCATCTAAGACTTTTAAATTATGTTACAACTGTATAGGAAAGGGTCATTCTTATGAACAATGTCAAAGCAAATTCCGTTGCAAAACATGTAACAAAAAATATCACACTCTGTTTCACAAAGAAGTTCAAACTGAATCTAAACAAGGTCCAATCATCTCCGCTACATCCATGGCGAACGAATCTCATGCCTTACTATCTACTGTTATTCTCAATGTGAAGAATGCGCAAGGACATTTCATCCAGGCCAGAGCTTTACTCGATTCTGGCAGTCAAAGCAACTTCATTACCACAAAATTAGCTACGCATCTAGGTGTTCAGCTAATAAAGTCAGATAGCCCAATTACTGGAATAACCGGCGCATCATTCAACAGTAATTTCAAAACTAATATAACCATTGCTTCACAATATAAAAAGCGTTTTGTAAAACAATTATCTTGCATCTGTTTAAATGAAATTACTCCAAACATTCCAGTACACAAAATCACCAGCAACGCAACAGCTACGCTCCCATCTCACATGAAGCTAGCAGACCCAACCTATCATGAACCTGCATCAATCGACATCCTTCTTGGCTGCGACATGTTCTGGAGTTGCCTAGAACAAAGGCGAACAAACATCTCAGGAATGCAACTTCAACAAACTGCTTTCAGCAACGCAACAGCTACGCTCCCATCTCACATGAAGCTAGCAGACCCAACCTATCACGAACCTGCATCAATCGACATCCTTCTTGGCTGCGACATGTTCTGGAGTTGCCTAGAACAAAGGCGAACAAACATCTCAGGAATGCAACTTCAACAAACTGCTTTCGGCTGGGTAATTACACACACCGACACACCAGCTGACGAAGGTATTTCTTTATTTTCCATTAAAGACAACAATGCCCTTCATGATCTCATGACTAAATTCTGGCACATGGAAGAAAACCTTTCTCATCCACCTCAGTCCTTGGAAGAAAAGGCTGTCGAATCACACTTCATTGATACACATTACAGAAATGAAGATGGTAGATTCATCGTGGAGCTTCCGCTCAAGGGAAACCCACAAGACTTGGGTTCTTCGCTAAACGCAGCTACAAAACGATGGCTCTCCGTTGAACGGAAACTCTCACCTCCACTACAATTGCAATACTCTGAATTCATGAATGAATATATTCACCTAAACCATATGTCTGAAATATCTACTAAAGACAACACTTCATCCTCTAACCATCATTTCTACTTACCTCACCATTCTATTCTACGTGAATCCAGCGAAACCACCAAACTGAGGGTCGTGTTTGATGGATCTGCGAAAACCTCCTCAGGGCTCTCTCTAAATAACATCCTCATGGTTGGACCGACCGTTCAAGATGATCTCCTTTCAATAATCCTACGTTTCAGAACTTACAGATATGTAATAACTGCGGACATAGAAAAAATGTACCGTCAGATCTTAATAACTCCCAAACATCGTGATTTACAAAGAATTGTTTGGTCAAACCCATCTTCAATCAAATTGTCTCATTTCAGACTCAACACAGTTATGTACGGTACGGCATCTGCTCCGTATTTAGCGACACGATGTCTACGGCAACTAGCACTGGATTCACAAGAATCGTCGCCAGACGCAAGTCAGCGCATCCTACATGACTTTTACGTCGACGATCTCCTAACAGGAAGTAATGATTTTGAGACAATGCTAAAACTCAAGTATAGTATAAATTCTATATTAAGTTCTGCCTGTATGAATCTACGAAAATGGAAATCCAATGACGACAATCTCATCGCAGACGAAAAATCCCTCAATCAGTCTGTCGATTCGACATTACTGGGAAAATCTGAAACCTCCAAAACACTCGGTCTGAGTTGGAATTCTACTCTGGATACACTTAGATATCAACCTGCTACGTCATCTGTAAATTCATCTATAACTAAAAGAAATCTTTTGTCACAAATAGCGAAACTATTCGACCCTCTCGGTCTAATTGCTCCAATAAATATCACTGCAAAATTATTCATCCAGGATTTATGGCAATTAAAAATTGACTGGGATTCAGACGTTCCAAGTCATATTCAAACTTCATGCCTCAATTTTAAACATCTGTTGAAAGACATTAATCTAATATGTATACCTAGACATGTACCTACAATTAAGGAATATTCTGAATTACACGGATTCTGCGATTCATCAGAACGCGCATATGGAGCATTTATTTACATACGGACATACGAAAACGGCATCTGGATCTGCAGATTGCTATGCGCTCGCTCAAGAGTGGCGCTTCTGAAAAAAATCTCCTTGCCTAGATTAGAACTATCAGGAGCTCTTTTACTATCTCAACTCATGAAGAAGGTAACAGATTCATTAACATTTCAAGGATCCACCTCTTACTGGTGCGATTCTACAATAACTCTCGCGTGGATCGCCGCATCGCCTGCACGATGGAAAACCTTTGTCGCCAATCGTGTATCGGAGATTCAAGACACAACCTCTCATGGACAATGGAGACATGTTTCAACCAAACTAAACCCTGCTGATCTCATATCTAGAGGCGTTTCTCCAATGGATCTTGCATCTTGCAACCTCTGGTGGAATGGTCCTCTATGGCTATCTCAAAATGAAACACATTGGCCAACTACCGTCATCCTAGATTCACTAGAACTTCCGGAACAGAAAACCACTACTCAAGCATTCATAACATAAATACATAACACTGACATCTTTGATCGTTATTCTACTTTACATAAATTGCAAAGAGTAGTAGCTTATTGTATTCGTTTCAAAACTAATGTTCTCCGCAAGTTTGAATCTCAAACAACCACACTAACTGTACTTGAACTAACTACTGCAATGACAACGCTTGTTAAAATAGTTCAAAGGCAATGCTTTGCATCAGATATAAAGGCATTACAGTCAAAATCAAAATGTCTTTTGTCAAATAGTAAACTTCTCTCATTGAACCCATTTTTAGACTCGGAGAACGTACTGCGCGTTGGCGGACGTCTATCAAATGCAAACCTCACCTATAATCAAAAACATCCTGTAGTTTTACCTTCCAATCACCAGTTTACTAACCTAATTATAAATCATTTTCATCGTCAATTATTACATGCTGGACCGCAAGCGTTACTCGCATCCATTCGTTTACAATTTTGGTCACTCTGTGGAAGACGCACCATACGCAGTGTTCTTCGTAAATGTATAGTTTGTTTCAGGTCAAAACCTACAACAATTCAACCATTAATGGGGAACCAACCGCAGTCTAGACTGCAACCAACACGCCCGTTTCTTACGTGTGGTGTTGATTACGCAGGACCTTATTACATTAAATCTGGAAATATTCGTAGTAAAACAACTCTCAAGGTTTATTGTGTATCTTTGTGTGCTTTTCTACCAAGGCAGTTCATCTTGAGCTTGCTACTGATTTATCTACTACGGGTTTCCTCAAATGTTTCAATCGCTTTATCGCACGACGTGGAAAATGTGCTCATATCTACTCAGACAATGCTGGGAATTTTGCAGGAGCTTCAAATGATCTCAAGTCCTTAACCTCTTTTTTGCAGAACTCTTCGACTCAGAATGAATTTTCGGATTTTTTTGGTTCTCATTCTATTCAATGGCACTTTATTCCAGCTAGATCTCCTCATTTTGGCGGATTATGGGAAAGCGCAGTGAAGTCAGCCAAGCATCATTTGACTAGAGTTCTCCGTAACTTGTCATTGACTTTTGAGGAGCTGTATACTGTCTTAACGCAGGTCGAGGCATGCCTTAATTCTCGTCCGCTCACCCCCCTTTCCACCGATCCATCTGACCTCACTCCTCTCACCCCGGGTCACTTCCTTATTGGCGAATCTTTGGTTGCTGCACCTCAACTGAACCTGACCGCTACGAATTCTGGAAGGCTCTCCAGATTTGAACGAACCACTCAGCTCGTTCAACATTTTTGGCAAAGGTGGTCTAAGGAGTATCTCACTCTCTTGCAGGAACGAGCTAAATGGAGGACCAAAACCCCAGACGTGCTGCAACCAGGCTCCTTGGTACTGCTCTTTGAGGATCACTTACCTCCTACCAAGTGGGCTCTTGGTCGCATTCTGACACTACACCCTGGCACTGATGGCATCACACGAGCAGCTACTGTCGCTACCTCTAAATCGACAGTAACAAGGGCTGTCAACCGGCTCTGTCTACTACCCGTTGACCAGACAACATCATCATTGTCATCAGCATCATCATCATCTCTGTCACCTTAGTGACTTTTCTACAATAACTTCTCCAGTGAATTCCTATAAAAACTTTCTCCAGTGAAATTTATGCAATGACTCTCCAGTGACATTCTCCACAGTGAAACCCAGTGAACTTTACTTTCATCGACTTCATCATGATTTTGTTAACAAACTTAGTTTGTCAAAGCCGGGAGTATGTTGCGTGTCGTATCTTATTATTTTCCTGTTTTATTTAACTTCTGTCAAGCCTAAATTCTTTCACTTTTTCATTTTATAATCTCGATGTGTAGTGCCTTTTTCATTATCTTTTTCTGTCTGTGCCACCTTTTATGTTAAATCTTTTTGTATTCACGTCAAATATTGGTATTTTGTTTTATATAGTTTGTTGTGATCGAGATCTTTTGTTCTATTCTTTTTAGCATTCAATTTTGACATTACCAGTATCAGGGGCATTTAACTAAGCTTTGGCCTTGAAACTCATTTGAAACCGCCACGCCCACCTCAAAATTCTTATAGAAAACGAATAATATGGCTAAAAGCTCAGATCTCATTGGTGAGAAAAGAAGGATTGGTTTGATCTCTCGCTCTCTACCATAATGACTCGTGTAACAGAAAGAGATGACGGAATTTTGCCGTTTGACAGTTTCAAATCATTCAAACAAAATGAGTGTGGTTTATTTATACACGCGGGTTGTCATTTGCTGCCGAAATACTATCATTTCCGTCGAAAATATTGCGTGTTAAAGTTGTTCGTGATAAAAACACAATATAAGCCAGTAAAGTGTTAGCGAGTTACAAACATATATTCAACCTACCTACGTAAGTTCAAGTTTAAAGTGAATTGACAGTTTTTAGGTTGTTCGTTCGGTTTTTTGAACAATGCTTCATACTTGGCGTATGTCTTCCTCCACAACGTTAATGTTATTTATTATATCGATAAACTTATTCATGTTATTGATTAGTGTTATCCTGTATTATCTTATTGTTTTGGTGAAATTAAAGATTTTAAACATATGTAACCATGAGTTCATGAGGCTGAAAAATGTCGGAATTCTTCGTCATACTGTCGGACAATCATGTTTTGGAAATTGTCTTCAGTGTTTTTGCAAATTTCTTGTCATTTTTGGTTTCTTCTTCTCAGATTAACAAGTTTCATCTTAAGGAAATGCACAGTAAAAGTTTATTTTCTTAGTCAGATGAACCTTGCCCTTGGAAAACATTTCGACATTTTTCTGCTTCAAGGACATTTTTATTTTTATAATAGTTTTTTTGTGCTAGTGAATGAATAGAGTAGGCTGAGAGCAATTATGTTGTCTATGGTCGCATTTTTTTTTAAATGGCCTTGAGTTTCCTCTACCTTGTCTAATGCTCTGCTCCGCACGGTAGGTACTGTTTGTATGCTGCTTGTATATCTGTGGTTAAGTACTGTATAATTCCGTTACATACAAAAAGCCCGAAGATATCGATCTAGAGAGTGGTATATTTATGGCCAGTATCATCCAACGCTCGCTTCGCTCTCTCGGTTTAATGTCTACCCTCTTCTGTATTAAATATTAAACATATCAACAAAAACACAAGTGTTTTTAATGAGAAGCGAACCTTCATCTACCCCCACGGCAAGCCAATCCTTGTCGTGATACGAAAGAAGCCTACACAAGCCGATCAGCCTAACAAACTGACTGGAGGCTTCTGGACTCCACACGAGGACGCTGCTCATATAGTTCGAACCCAAGTCTGAAGACAGTGCCCGTACAAATGATGATTTTTTCAAAAAATAACACTTTTTGCAGATTTAAGGACTGATTTCGTTTTGGATTATGATTCTTATGAATATTCCCAAATTTCAGCCCGTTTGGTACAATATAGCCAAAGAAAATGGCGTTTATAGTTCGAACCCGAGTCTGAAAAAAATGCCCGTAGGAATGGTGATTTTTCTAAAAATAACCCTTTTTGCAGATTTCAAAACTGATTTCGTTTTGGACCATGATTCTTTTGACGATTCCTAAATTTCAGCCCGTTTGGTACAAAAGAGCCTGAAAAAATTGCGTTTATAGTTCGAACCCAAGTCTGAAAACAGTGCCCGTATAAATGATGATTTTTTCAAAAAATAACACTTTTTGCAGATTTTAGGACTGATTTCGTTTTGGACCTTGATTCTTATGAGGATTCCTTAATTTCAGACCGTTTGGTAAAATAGAGCCTGAAAAAATGGTTCCATAATTCGAACCCAAGTCTGAAAACAATGCCCGTAAGAATGACGAATTTACTAAAAATACAACTTTTTGAAGATTTCACGACTGATTTCGTTTTGGACCATGTTCTTATGAGGATTCCTAAATTTCAACACGTTTGGTACAATATAGCCAAAGAAAATGGCATTTAAAGTTCGAACCCAAGTCTGAAAACAATGCCAGTACAAATGATGACTTTTTCAAAAAATAACACTTTTTGAAGATTTTAGGACTGATTTCATTTTGGATCATGATTCCAATGACGATTCCTAAATTTCATCCTGTTTGGAACAATAGAACTAGAAAACATGGCGTTTAAAGTTCGAACCCAAGTCTGAAAATAATTCCCGTATGAATGATGAATTTTCTAAAAATTGTACGTTTGAAGATTTTAAGACTGATTTCGTTTTGGACCATGATTCTTATGACGATTCCTAAATTTCAGCCGGTTTGGTACAATAGAGCTTGAAAAAATTGCGTTTAAAGTTCGAACCCAAGTCTGAAAAAAGTGCACGTAGGAATGATGAATTTTCTAAAAATAACACTTTTTGAAGATTTCAAGACTGATTTCGTTTTGGACCATGTTCTTATTAGGATTCTTTATATTTCAGCCCGTTTGGTACAATATAGCCAAAGAAAATGGCGTTTATAGTTCGAACCCGAGTCTGAAAAAAATGCCCGTAGGATTGGTGATTTTTCTAAAAATAACCCTTTTTGAAGATTTCAAGACTGATTTCGTTTTGGACCATGATTCTTTTGACGATTCCTAAATTTCAGCCTTTTTGATACAATGGAGCCTGAAAAAATTGCGTTTATAGTTCGAACCCAAGTCTGAAAACAATGCCCGTAGGAATGGTGATTTTTCTAAAAATAACCCTTTTGGCAGATTTTAGGACTGATTTCATTTTGGATCATGATTCCAATGACGATTCCTAAATTTCATCCCGTTTGGTACAATAGAACTAGAAAACATGGCGTTTAAAGTTCGAACCCAAGTCTGAAAATAATTCCCGTATGAATGATGAATTTTCTAAAAATTGTACGTTTGAAGATTTTAAGACTGATTTCGTTATTGACCATGATTCTTATGACGATTCCTAAATTTCAGCCGGTTTGGTTTGTACCTATAGAGCTTGAAAAAATTGCGTTTAAAGTTCGAACCCAAGTCTGAAAACAGTGCACGTAGGAATGATGAATTTTCTAAAAATAACATTTTTTGCAGATTTTAAGACTGATTTCGTTTTTGACCATGATTTTTATGACGATTCCTAAATTTCAGACCGTTTGGTAAAATAGAGCCAGAAAAAATGGTACAATAGTTCGAACCCAAGTCTGAAAACAATGCCCGTACGAATGAAGAATATTCTAATAATACAACTTTTTGAAGATTTCAAGACTGAATTCGTTTTAGACCATGTTCTTATGAGGATTCCTAAATTTCTGCCCGTTTGGTACAATTTAGCCAAAGAAAATGGCGTTTAAAGTATGAACCCAAGTCTGAAAACAATGCCCGTAAGAATGATGATTTTTTCAAAAAATAACACTTTTTGCATATTTTAGGACTGATTTCGTTTTGGACCATGATTCTTATAACAATTCCCAAATTTCAGCCCGTTTGGTACAATATAGCCAAAGAAAATGGCGTTTATAGTTCGAACCCAAGTCTGAAAACAATGCCCGTACGAATGATGATTTTTTCAAAAAATAAAACTTTTTGCAGATTTTAAAACTGATTTCTTTTTGAACCATGATTCTTATGAAGATTCTCAAATTTCAGCCGTTTTGGTACAATGAAGCCGGAAAAAATTGCGTTTCAAGTTCGAACCCAAGTCTAAAAACAATGCCCGTAGGAATGATGATTTTTCAAAAAATAACCCATTTGGCAGATTTTAAGACTGATTTCGTTTTTGACCATGATTCTTATGACGATTCCTAAATTTCAGCCCGTTTGGTACAATAGAGCCTGAAAAAATGGCATTTATTGTTCGAATAATATTATATAAACATTGTAATTAAATAAATGTGGTTAGCTGGAAGAAATGGGGTCTACCCATAAGCTACACCTTTTGTAATTTTTATTTTACAATAAATAATTTTTGATTTGATTTGATTTGATTTGATTTGAACCCAAGTCTAAAAACAGTGCATGGAGGAATGATGATTTTTCAAAAAAAACCCTTTTTGCAGATTTTAAGACTGATTTCGTTTTTGACCATGAATCTTATGACGATAACTAAATTTCAGCCCGTTCGGTACAATAGAGCGTGAAAACATGGCGTTTATATTTCGAACCCAAGTCTGAAAACAATGCCCGTAGGAACGGTGATTTTTCTAAAAATAACCCTTTTGGCAGATATCAAAACTGATTTCGTTTTGGACCATGATTCTTTTGACGATTCCTAAATTTCAGCCCGTTTGGTACAATAGAGCCTGAAAAAATTGCGATTATAGTTCGAACCCAAGTCTGAAGACAGTGCCCGTACAAATGATGATTTTTTAAAAAAATAACACTTTTTGCAGATTTTAGGACTGATTTCGTTTTGGACCATGATTCTTATGACAATTCCCAAATTTCAGCCCGTTTGGTACAATATAGCCAAAGAAAATGGCGTTTATAGTTCGAACCCAAGTCTGAAAAATGTGCACGTAGGAATGATGATTTAAAAAAAAAATAACACTTTTTGCAGATTTTAAGACTGATTTTGGTTTGGACCATGATTCTTTTGACGATTTCTAAAATTCAACCCGTTTGGTACAATAGAGCCTCAAAAAATGGCTTTTCAAGTTCGAACCCAAGTCTGAAAAAAGTGCACGTAGGAATGATGAATTTTATAAAACTACTTCTTTTGAAGATTTTAAGACTGATTTCGTTTTGGAACATGATTCTTATGACGATTCCTAAATTTCAGCCGGTTTGGTACAATGGAGCCTAAAAAAATGGCGTTTTAAGTTCGAAACCACGTCTGAGAACAATCCCCGTAGGAATGATGATTTTTCTAAAAATAACACTTTTTGCTGATTTTAAGACTGATTTCGTTTTAGACCTTGATTCGTATGACGATTCCTAAATTTCGGACCGTTTGAAAAATAGAGTCGGAAATATTGGCTTCCATATTTCGAACCTAAGTCTGAAAATAGCGCACATAAGGATGATGAATTTTCTAAAAGTACAATTTTGAAGATATCAATACTGATTTCGTTTTGGACCATGATTCTTATGACGATTCTTAAATTTCAGCCCGTTTGGTACAATAGAGCCTGAAAAAATTGCGTTTATAGTTCGAACTCAAGTCTGAAAATAGCGCACATAAGGATGATAAATTTTCTAAAAATACAATTTTGAAGATTTCAAGACTGATTTCGTTTTGGACCATGAATCTTTTGACGATTCCTAAATTTCAGCCTTTTTGATACAATGGAGCCTGAAAAAATGGCGTTTATAGTTCGAACCCAAGTCTGAAAACAATGCCCGTAGGAATGGTGATTTTTCTAAAAATAACCCTTTTTGCAGATTTCAAAACTGATTTCGTTTTGGACCATGATTCTTTTGACGATTCCTAAATTTCAGCCCGTTTGGTACAATAGAGCCTGAAAAAATTGCGTTTATAGTTCGAACCCAAGTCTGAAAACAGTGCACGTAGTTATGATGATTTTTCTAAAAATAATTTTTTTTTTCAGATTTTAAGACTGATTTTGTTTTTGACCATGATTCTTTGACGATTCCGAAATTTCAGCCCGTTTGGTAAAATAGAGCCTGAAAAAATGGCGTTTATAGTTCGAACCCATGTCTGAAAACAATGCCCGTAGGAATTGGAATTTTTCTAAAAATAACCCTTTTTACAGATTTCAAAACTGATTTCGTTTTGGACCATGATTCTTTTGATGATTCCTATATTTCAGCTCGTTTGGTACAATCGAGCCTGAAAAAATTGCGTTTATAGTTCGAACCCAAGTTTGAAAACAGTGCACGTAGTTATGATGATTTTTCTAAAAATAATTTTTTTTTCAGATTTTAAGATTGATTTTGTTTTTGAGCATGATTCTTATGACGATTCCTAAATTTCTGCCCGTTTGGTACAGTATAACCTAAAAAAATGGCTTTTAAAGTTCGAACCCAAGTCTGAAAACAGTGCACGTAGGAATGATGAATTTTCTAAAAATAACACTTTTTGCAGATTTTAGGAATGATTTCGTTTTGGACCATGATTCTTATGACAATTCCCAAATATCAGCCCGTTTGGTACAATATAGCCAAAGAAAATGGCGTTTATAGTTCGAACCCAAGTCTGAAAACATTGCCCGTACCAATGACGAATTTTCTAAAAATACAACTTTTTGAAGATTTCACAACTGATTTCGTTTTGGACCATGTTCTTATGAGGATTCCTAAATTTCAACACGTTTGGTACAATATAGCCATAGAAAATGGCGTTTATAGTTCGAACCCATGTCTGAAAACAATGCCCGTACGAATGATGATTTCTTCAAAAAATAACACTTTTTGCAGATTTTAAGACTGATTCCGTTTTGGACGATGATTCCAACGACGATTCCTAAATTTCATTCCGTTTGGTACAATAGAACTAGAACAAATGGCGTTTAAAGTTCGAACCCAAGTCTGAAAATAATGCCCGTATGAATGATGAATTTTCTGAAAATTGTACGTTTGAAGATTTTAAAACAGATTTCGTTTTGGACCAGGATTCTTATGACGATTCCTAAATTTCAGCCGGTTTGGTAAAATGGAGCCTGAAAAAACGGCGTTTTAAGTTCGAACCCAAGACTGAAAACAATGCCCGTACGAATGATGATTTTTTCAAAAAATAACACATTTTGCAGATTTTAGGAATGATTTCGTTTTGGACCATGATTCTTATGACAATTCCCAAATTTCAGCCCGTTTGGTACAATATAGCCAAAGAAAATGGCGTTTATAGTTCGAACCCAAGTATGAAAACAATGCCTGTACGAATGATGATTTTTTTAAAAAATAAAACTTTTTGCAGATTTTAAAACTGATTTCTTTTTGGACCATGATTCTTATGACGATTCCTAAATTTTAGCCCGTTTTGTACAGTAGAGCCTGAAAAATGGCTTTAAAAGTTCGAACCCAAGTCTGAAAACAGTGCCCGTACAAATGAAGAATTTTCTCAAAATACAACTTTTTGAAGATTTCAAGACTGATTTCGTTTTGGACCATGAATCTTTTGACGATTCCTAAATTTCAGCCCGTTTGGTATAATAGAGCCTGAAAAAATGGCGTTCATAGTTCGAACCCAAGTCTGTAAACAGTGCATGTAGGAATGTTGATTTTTCAAAAAATAACCCTTTTTGCAGATTTTAAGACTGATTTCGTTTTTGATCATGAATCTTATGACGATCCCCAAATTTAAGCCCGCTTGGTACAGTAGAGCATGAAAAAATGGCGTTTATAGTTCGAACTCAAGTCTGAAAATAGCGCACATAAGGATGATAAATTTTCTAAAAATACAATTTTGAAGATTTCAAGACTGATTTCATTTTGGACCATGAATCTTTTGACGATTCCTAAATTTCAGCCTTTTTGATACAATGGAGCCTGAAAAAATGGCGTTTATAGTTCGAACCTAGGTCCGAAAACAATGCCCGTAGGAATGGTGATTTTTCTAAAAATAACCATTTTTGCAGATTTCAAAACTGATTTCGTTTTGGTCCACGATTCTTTTGACGATTCCTAAATTTTAGCCCTTTTGGTACAATAGAGCCTGAAAAAATTGCGTTTATAGTTCGAACCCAAGTCTGAAAACAGTGCCCGTACAAATGATGATTTTTTCAAAAAATAACACTTTTGGCAGATTTTAGGACTGATTTCGTTTAGGACCATGATTCTTATGACGATTCCTTAATTTCTGAACGTTTGGTAAAATAAAGCCTGAAAAAATGGTTAATTATTTTGAATTATTTTGTTTTTGACCATGATTCTTATGACGATTCCTCAATTTCAGCCCGTTTGGTACAATAGAGCTTGAAAATATGGCGTTTAAAGTTCGAACCCAAGTCTGAAAACAGTGCAGGTAGGAATGATGAATTTTATAAAACTACTTCTTTTGAAGATTTTAAGACTGATTTCGTTTTTGACCATGATTCTTGTGAGGATTCCTATAATTCAGCCCGTTTGTTACGATAGAGCCTGAAAAAATTGCTTCCATAGTTCGAACCCAAGTCTGGAAATAGCGCACATAAGGAAAATGAATTTTCTAACATTACAACTTTTGAAGATATCAAGACTGATTTCGTTTTAGACCATGATTCTTATGACGATTCTTAAATTAAAGCCCGTTTGGTACAATAGAGCCTGAAAAAATGGCGTTTATAGTTCGAACCCAAGTCTGAAAACAATGCCCGTAGGAATGGTGATTTTTCTAAAAATAACCCTTTTTGCAGATTTCAAAACTGATTTCGTTTTGGACCATGATCCTTTTGACGATTCCTAAATTTCAGCCCGTTTGGTACAATAGAGCCTGAAAAAATTGCGATTATAGTTCGAACCCAAGTCTGAAGACAGTGCCCGTACAAATGATGATTTTTTCAAAAAATAACACTTTTTGCAGATTTTAGGACTGATTTCGTTTTGGACCATGATTCTTATGACAATTCCCAAATTTCAGCCCGTTTGGTACAATATAGCCAAAGAAAATGGCGTTTATAGTTCGAACCCAAGTCTGAAAAATGTGCACGTAGGAATGATGATTTTAAAAAAAAATAACACTTTTTGCAGATTTTAAGACTGATTTTGGTTTGGACCATGATTCTTTTGACGATTTCTAAAATTCAACCCGTTTGGTACAATAGAGCCTGGAAAAATGGCTTTTCAAGTTCGAACCCAAGTCTGAAAAAAGTGCACGTAGGAATGATGAATTTTATAAAACTACTTCTTTTGAAGATTTTAAGACTGATTTCGTTTTGGAACATGATTCTTATGACGATTCCTAAATTTCAGCCGGTTTGGTACAATGGAGCCTAAAAAAATGGCGTTTTAAGTTCGAAACCACGTCTGAGAACAATCCCCGTAGGAATGATGATTTTTCTAAAAATAACACTTTTTGCTGATTTTAAGACTGATTTCGTTTTAGACCTTGATTCGTATGACGATTCCTAAATTTCGGACCGTTTGAAAAAATAGAGTCGGAAATATTGGCTTCCATATTTCGAACCTAAGTCTGAAAATAGCGCACATAAGGATGATGAATTTTCTAAAAGTACAATTTTGAAGATATCAAGACTGATTTCGTTTTGGACCATGATTCTTATGACGATTCTTAAATTTCAGCCCGTTTGGTACAATAGAGCCTGAAAAAATTGCGTTTATAGTTCGAACTCAAGTCTGAAAATAGCGCACATAAGGATGATAAATTTTCTAAAAATACAATTTTGAAGATTTCAAGACTGATTTCGTTTTGGACCATGAATCTTTTGACGATTCCTAAATTTCAGCCTTTTTGATACAATGGAGCCTGAAAAAATGGCGTTTATAGTTCGAACCAAAGTCTGAAAATAATGCCCGTAGGAATGGTGATTTTTCTAAAAATAACCCTTTTTGCAGATTTCAAAACTGATTTCGTTTTGGACCATGATTCTTTTGACGATTCCTAAATTTCAGCCCGTTTGGTACAATAGAGCCTGAAAAAATTGCGTTTATAGTTCGAACCCAAGTTTGAAAACAGTGCACGTAGTTATGATGATTTTTCTAAAAATAATTTTTTTTTCAGATTTTAAGATTGATTTTGTTTTTGAGCATGATTCTTATGACGATTCCTAAATTTCAGCCCGTTTGGTACAGTATAACCTAAAAAAATGGCTTTTAAAGTTCGAACCCAAGTCTGAAAACAGTGCACGTAGGAATGATGAATTTTCTAAAAATAACACTTTTTGCAGATTTTAGGACTGATTTCGTTTTGGACCATGATTCTTATGACAATTCCCAAATTTCAGCCCGTTTGGTACAATATAGCCAAAGAAAATGGCGTTTATAGTTCGAACCCAAGTCTGAAAACATTGCCCGTACCAATGACGAATTTTCTAAAAATACAACTTTTTGAAGATTTCACAACTGATTTCGTTTTGGACCATGTTCTTATGAGGATTCCTAAATTTCAACACGTTTGGTACAATATAGCCATAGAAAATGGCGTTTATAGTTCGAACCCATGTCTGAAAACAATGCCCGTACGAATGATGATTTCTTCAAAAAATAACACTTTTTGCAGATTTTAAGACTGATTCCGTTTTGGACGATGATTCCAACGACGATTCCTAAATTTCATTCCGTTTGGTACAATAGAACTAGAACAAATGGCGTTTAAAGTTCGAACCCAAGTCTGAAAATAATGCCCGTATGAATGATGAATTTTCTGAAAATTGTACGTTTGAAGATTTTAAAACAGATTTCGTTTTGGACCAGGATTCTTATGACGATTCCTAAATTTCAGCCGGTTTGGTAAAATGGAGCCTGAAAAAACGGCGTTTTAAGTTCGAACCCAAGACTGAAAACAATGCCCGTACGAATGATGATTTTTTCAAAAAATAACACATTTTGCAGATTTTAGGAATGATTTCGTTTTGGACCATGAATCTTTTGACGATTCCTAAATTTCAGCCCGTTTGGTATAATAGAGCCTGAAAAAATGGCGTTTATAGTTCGAACCCAAGTCTGTAAACAGTGCATGTAGGAATGTTGATTTTTCAAAAAATAACCCTTTTTGCAGATTTCAAAACTGATTTCGTTTTGGACCATGATCCTTTTGACGATTCCTAAATTTCAGCCCGTTTGGTACAATAAAGCCTGAAAAAATTGCGATTATAGTTCGAACCCAAGTCTGAAGACAGTGCCCGTACAAATGATGATTTTTTCAAAAAATAACACTTTTTGCAGATTTTAGGACTGATTTCGTTTTGGACCATGATTCTTATGACAATTCCCAAATTTCAGCCCGTTTGGTACAATATAGCCAAAGAAAATGGCGTTTATAGTTCGAACCCAAGTCTGAAAAATGTGCACGTAGGAATGATGATTTTAAAAAAAAATAACACTTTTTGCAGATTTTAAGACTGATTTTGGTTTGGACCATGATTCTTTTGACGATTTCTAAAATTCAACCCGTTTGGTACAATAGAGCCTGGAAAAATGGCTTTTCAAGTTCGAACCCAAGTCTGAAAAAAGTGCACGTAGGAATGATGAATTTTATAAAACTACTTCTTTTGAAGATTTTAAGACTGATTTCGTTTTGGAACACGATTCTTATGACGATTCCTAAATTTCAGCCGGTTTGGTACAATGGAGCCTAAAAAAATGGCGTTTTAAGTTCGAAACCACGTCTGAGAACAATCCCCGTAGGAATGATGATTTTTCTAAAAATAACACTTTTTGCTGATTTTAAGACTGATTTCGTTTTAGACCTTGATTCGTATGACGATTCCTAAATTTCGGACCGTTTGAAAAAATAGAGTCGGAAATATTGGCTTCCATATTTCGAACCTAAGTCTGAAAATAGCGCACATAAGGATGATGAATTTTCTAGAAGTACAATTTTGAAGATATCAAGACTGATTTCGTTTTGGACCATGATTCTTATGACGATTCTTAAATTTCAGCCCGTTTGGTACAATAGAGCCTGAAAAAATTGCGTTTATAGTTCGAACTCAAGTCTGAAAATAGCGCACATAAGGATGATAAATTTTCTAAAAATACAATTTTGAAGATTTCAAGACTGATTTCGTTTGGACCATGAATCTTTTGACGATTCCTAAATTTCAGCCTTTTTGATACAATGGAGCCTGAAAAAATGGCGTTTATAGTTCGAACCCAAGTCTGAAAACAATGCCCGTAGGAATGGTGATTTTTCTAAAAATAACCCTTTTTGCAGATTTCAAAACTGATTTCGTTTTGGACCATGATTCTTTTGACGATTCCTAAATTTCAGCCCGTTTAGTACAATAGAGCCTGAAAAAATTGCGTTTATAGTTCGAACCCAAGTCTGAAAACAGTGCACGTAGTTATGATGATTTTTCTAAAAATAATTTTTTTTTTCAGACTTTAAGACTGATTTTGTTTTTGACCATGATTCTTTGACGATTCCGAAATTTCAGCCCGTTTGGTAAAATAGAGCCTGACAAAATGGCGTTTATAGTTCGAACCCATGTCTGAAAACAATGCCCGTAGGAATGGTGATTTTTCTAAAAATAACCCTTTTTACAGATTTCAAAACTGATTTCGTTTTGGACCGTGATTCTTTTGATGATTCCTAAATTTCAGCTCGTTTGGTACAATCGAGCCTGAAAAAATTGCGTTTATAGTTCGAACCCAAGTATGAAAACAGTGCACGTAGTTATGATGATTTTTCTAAAAATAATTTTTATTTCAGATTTTAAGATTGATTTTGTTTTTGAGCATGATTCTTATGACGATTCCTAAATTTCAGACCGTTTGGTAAAATAGAGCCTGAAGAAATGGTTCAATAGTTCGAACCCAAGTCTGAAAACAATGCCCGTACGAATGACGAATTTTCTAAAAATACAACTTTTTGAAGATTTCAAGACTGATTTCATTTTGGACCATGTTCTTATGAGGATTCCTAAATTTCAGCACGTTTGGTACAATATAGCCAAAGAAAATGGCGTTAAAGTATGAACCCAAATTTTAAAACTGATTTCTTTTTGGACCATGATTCTTATGACGATTCTCAAATTTCAGCCGTTTTGGTACAATGAAGCCGGAAAATATTGCGTTTAAAGTTCGAACCCAAGTCTGAAAACAATGCCCTAAGGAATGATGATTTTTCAAAAAATAACCCTTTTGGCAGATTTTAAGACTGATTTCATTTTGACCATGATACTTATGACGATTCCTAAATTTCAGCCCGTTTGGTACAGTATAACCTAAAAAAATGGCTTTTAAAGTTCGAACCCAAGTCTGAAAACAGTGCACGTAGGAATGATGAATTTTCTAAAAATAACACTTTTTGCAGATTTTAGGAATGATTTCGTTTTGGACCATGATTCTTATGACAATTCCCAAATATCAGCCCGTTTGGTACAATATAGCCAAAGAAAATGGCGTTTATAGTTCGAACCCAAGTCTGAAAACATTGCCCGTACCAATGACGAATTTTCTAAAAATACAACTTTTTGAAGATTTCACAACTGATTTCGTTTTGGACCATGTTTTTATGAGGATTCCTAAATTTCAACACGTTTGGTACAATATAGCCATAGAAAATGGCGTTTATAGTTCGAACCCATGTCTGAAAACAATGCCCGTACGAATGATGATTTCTTCAAAAAATAACACTTTTTGCAGATTTTAAGACTGATTCCGTTTTGGACGATGATTCGAACGACGATTCCTAAATTTCATTCCGTTTGGTACAATAGAACTAGAACAAATGGCGTTTAAAGTTCGAACCCAAGTCTGAAAACAATGCCCGTACGAATGATGATTTCTTCAAAAAATAACACTTTTTGCAGATTTTAAGACTGATTCCGTTTTGGACGATGATTCGAACGACGATTCCTAAATTTCATTCCGTTTGGTACAATAGAACTAGAACAAATGGCGTTTAAAGTTCGAACCCAAGTCTGAAAATAATGCCCGTATGAATGATGAATTTTCTGAAAATTGTACGTTTGAAGATTTTAAAACAGATTTCGTTTTGGACCAGGATTCTTATGACGATTCCTAAATTTCAGCCGGTTTGGTAAAATGGAGCCTGAAAAAACGGCGTTTTAAGTTCGAACCCAAGACTGAAAACAATGCCCGTACGAATGATGATTTTTTCAAAAAATAACACATTTTGCAGATTTTAGGAATGATTTCGTTTTGGACCATGATTCTTATAACGATTCCTAAATTTCAGCCCGTTTGGTACAATATAGCTGGAAAAAATTGCGTTTAAAGTTCGAACCCAAGACTGAAAACAGTGCACGTAGGAATGGTGATTTTTCTAAAAATAACCCTTTTTGCAGATTTCAAAACTGATTTCGTTTTTGACCACGAATCTTAAGACGATTCCTAAATTTCAGCCCGTTTGGTACAATAGAGCCTGAAAAAATTGCGTTTATAGTTCGAACCCAAGTCTGAAAACAGTGCACGTAGGAATGATGAATTTTCTAAAAATAACACTTTTTGCAGATTTTAAGACTGATTTCGTTTTTGACCACGAATCTTAAGACGATTCCTAAATTTCAGCCCGTTTGGTACAATAGAGCCTGAAAAAATTGCGTTTATAGTTCGAACCCAAGTCTGAAAACAGTGCACGTAGGAATGATGAATTTTCTAAAAATAACACTTTTTGCAGATTTTAAGACTGATTTCGTTTTTGACCATGATTCTTATGACGATTCCTAAATTTCATACCGTTTGGTAAAATAGAGCCTGAAAAACTGGTTCAATAGTTCGAACCCAAGTCTGAAAACAATGCCCGTACGAATGACAAATTTTCTAAAAATACAACTTTTTGAAGATTTCAAGACTGATTTCGTTTTGGACCATGATTCTTATGACAATTCCCAAATTTCAGCCCGTTTGGTACAATATAGCCAAAGAAAATGGCGTTTATAGTTCGAACCCAAGTCTGAAAACAATGCCCGTACGAATGATGATTTTTTCAAAAAATAAAACTTTTTGCAGATTTTAAAACTGATTTCTTTTTGGACCATGATTCTTATGACGATTTTAAAATTTCAGCCGTTTTGGTACAATGAAGCCGGAAAAAATTGCGTTTAAAGTTCGAACCCAAGTCTGAAAACAATGCCCGTAGGAATGATGATTTTTCAAAAAATAACCCTTTTGGCAGATTTTAAGACTGTTTTCGTTTTTGACCATGATTCTTATGACGATTCCTAAATTTCAGCCCGTTTGGTACAGTAGAACCTAAAAAAATGGCTTTTAAAGTTCGAACCCAAGTCTGAAAACAATGCCCGTAGGAATGGTGATTTTTCTAAAAATAACCCTTTTTGCAGATTTCAAAACTGATTTCGTTTTGGACCATGATCTTTTTGACGATTCCTAAATTTCAGCCCGTTTGGTATAATAGAGCCAGAAAAAATTGCGTTTATAGTTCGAACCCAAGTCTGAAAACAGTGCACGTAGTTATGATGATTTTTCTAAAAATAATTTTTTTTTCAGATTTTAAGACTGATTTTGTTTTTGACCATGATTCTTAAGACGATTCCTAAATTTCAGCCCGTTTGGTACAATATAGCTTGAAAAAATTGCGTTTAAAGTTCGAACCCAAGACTGAAAACAGTGCACGTAGGAATGGTGATTTTTCTAAAAATAACCCTTTTTGCAGATTTCAAAACTGATTTCGTTTTGGACCATGATTCTTTTGATGATTCCTAAATTTCAGCCCGTTTGGTACAATAGAGCTAGAAAAAATGGTTAAATAGTTCGAACCCAAGTCTGAAAACAATGCCCGTACGAACGACGAATTTTCTAAAAATACAACTTTTTGAAAATTTCAAGACTGATTTCGTTTTGGACCATGTTCTTATGAGGATTCCTAAATTTCAGCACGTTTGGTACAATATAGACAGAGAAAATGGCGTTAAAAGTATGAACCCATGTCTGAAAACAATGCCCCTACGAATGATGATTTTTTCAAAAAATAACCCTTTTTGCAGATTTTAGGACTGCTTTCGTTTTGGACCATGATTTTTATGACAATTCCCATATTTCAGCCAGTTTGGTAAAATATAGCCAAAGAAAATGGCGTTTATAGTTCGAACCCAAGTCTGAAAACAATGACCGTACGAATGATGATTTTTTCAAAAAATAACACTTTTTGCAGATTTTAAAACTGATTTCTTTTTGGACCATGATTCTTATGACGATTCTCAAATTTCAGCAGTTTTGGTACAATGAAGCCGGAAAAAATGGCTTTTGAAGTTAAAACCCAAGTCTGAAAACAATGCCCGTAGGAATGATTATTTTTCAAAAAATAAATATTTTGGCAGATTTTAAGACTGATTTCGTTTTTGACCATGATTCTTATGACGATTCCTAAATTTCAGCCCGTTTGGTACAATAGAGCTTGAAAATATGGCGTTTAAAGTTCGAACCCAAGTCTGAAAACAGTGCACGTAGGAATGATGAATTTTATAAAACTACTTCTTTTAAACATTTTAAGAATGATTTCGTTTTGGACCATGATTCTTATGACGGTTCCTTAATTTCAGCCGGTTTGGTTCAATGGAGCCTGAAAAAATGGCGTTTAAATTTCGAAACCACGTCTTAAAAAAACCCCGTAGGAATGATGATTTTTCTAAAAATAACACTTTTTGCTGATTTTAAGACTGATTTCGTTTTGGACCTTGATTCGTATGACGATTCCTTAATTTCGGACCGTTTGAAAAAATAGAGTCTGAAATATCGGCTTCCATATTTCGAACCTAAGTCTGAAAATAGCGCACATAAGGATGATGAATTTTCTAAAAATACAATTTTGAAGATTTCAAGACTGATTTCGTTATGGACCATGATTCTTTTGACGATTCCTAAATTAAAGCCCGCTTGGTACAGTAGAGCCTGAAAAAATGGCGTTTATAGTTCGAACCCAAGTCTGCAAATAGCGCACATAAGGATGATGAATTTTCTAAAAATACAATTTTGAAGATTTCAAGACTTATTTCGTTTTGGACCATGATTCTTTTGACGATTCCTAAATTTCAGCCCGTTTGGTAAAATAGAACCTGAAAAAATGGCGTTTATAATTCAAACCCAAGTCTGTAAACAGTGTGTATAGGAATGATGATTTTTCAAAAAATAACCCTTTTTGCAGATTTTAAGACTGATTTCGTTTTTGATCATGAATCTTATGACGATTCCAAAATTAAAGCCCGCTTGGTACAGTAGAGCCTGAAAAAATGGCGTTTATAGTTCGAACCCAAGTCTGAAAATAGCGCACATAAGGATGATGAATTTTCTAAAAATACAATTTTGAAGATTTCAAGACTTATTTCGTTTTGGACCATGATTCTTTTGACGATTCCTAAATTTCAGCCCGTTTGGTACAATAGAGCCTGAAAAAATGGCGTTTATAGTTCGAACGCAAGTCCGAAAACAATGCCCGTAGGAATGGTGATTTTTCTAAAAATAACCCTTTTTGCAGATTTCAAAACTGATTTCGTTTTTGACCATGATTCTTATGACGATTCCTAAATTTCAGCCCGTTTGGTACAGTAGAGCCTGAAAAAATGGCTTTTGAAGTTAAAACCCTAGACTGAAAACAATGAACGTAGGAATGGTGATTTTTCTAAAAATAACCCTTTTTGCAGATTTCAAAACTGATTTCGTTTTGGACCATGATTCTTTTGACGATTCCTAAATTTCAGCCCGTTTGGTACAATAGAACCTGAAAAAATGGCGTTTATAATTCAAACCCAAGTCTGTAAACAGTGTGTATAGGAATGATGATTTTTCAAAAAATAACCCTTTTTGCAGATTTTAAGACTGATTTCGTTTTTGATCATGAATCTTATGACGATTCCAAAATTAAAGCCCGCTTGGTACAGTATAGCCTGAAAAAATGGCGTTTATAGTTCGAACCCAAGTCTGAAAATAGCGCACATAAGGATGATGAATTTTCTAAAAATACAATTTTGAAGATTTCAAGACTTATTTCGTTTTGGACCATGATTCTTTTGACGATTCCTAAATTTCAGCCCGTTTGGTACAATAGAGCCTGAAAAAATGGCGTTTATAGTTCGAACCCAAGTCCGAAAACAATGCCCGTAGGAATGGTGATTTTTCTAAAAATAACCCTTTTTGCAGATTTCAAAACTGATTTCGTTTTGGTCCACGATTCTTTTGACGATTCCTTAATTTTAGCCCTTTTGGTACAATAGAGCCTGAAAAAATTGCGTTTATAGTTCGAACCCAAGTCTGCAAACAGTGCCCGTACAAATGATGATTTTTTCAAAAAATAACACTTTTGGCAGATTTTAGGACTGATTTCGTTTAGGACCATGATTCTAATGACGATTCCTTAATTTCAGAACGTTTGGTAAAATAAAGCCTGAAAAAATGGTTAATTATTTTGAATTATTTTGTTTTTGACCATGATTCTTATGACGATTCCTCAATTTGAGCCCGTTTGGTACAATAGAGCTTGAAAATATGGCGTTTAAAGTTCGAACCCAAGTCTGAAAACAGTGCAGGTAGGAATGATGAATTTTATAAAACTACTTCTTTTGAAGATTTTAAGACTGATTTCGTTTTTGACCATGATTCTTGTGAGGATTCCTATAATTCAGCCCGTTTGTTACGATAGAGCCTGAAAACATTTCTTCCATAGTTCGAACCCAAGTCTGGAAATAGCGCACATAAGGAAAATGAATTTTCTAAAATTACAACTTTTGAAGATATCAAGACTGATTTCGTTTTAGACCATGATTCTTATGACGATTCTTAAATTAAAGCCCGTTTGGTACAATAGAGCCTGAAAAAATGGCGTTTATAGTTCGAACCCAAGTCTGAAAACAATGCCCGTAGGAATGGTGATTTTTCTAAAAATAACCCTTTTTGCAGATTTCAAAACTGATTTCGTTTTGGACCATGATCCTTTTGACGATTCCTAAATTTCAGCCCGTTTGGTACAATAGAGCCAGAAAAAATTGCGTTTATAGTTCGAACCCAAGTCTGAAAACAGTGCACGTAGTTATGATGATTTTTCTAAAAATAATTTTTTTTTCAGATTTTAAGACTGATTTTGTTTTTGACCATGATTCTTATGACGATTCCTAAATTTCAGCCCGTTTGGTACAATATAGCTTGAAAAAATTGCGTTTAAAGTTCGAACCCAAGACTGAAAACAGTGCACGTAGGAATGATGAATTTTCTAAAAATAACACTTTTTGCTGATTTTAAGACTGATTTCGTTTTAGACCTTGATTCGTATGACGATTCCTTAATTTCGGACCGTTTGAAAAAATAGAGTCTGAAATATCGGCTTCCATATTTCGAACCTAAGTCTGAAAATAGCGCACATAAGGATGATGAATTTTCTAAAAATACAATTTTGAAGATTTCAAGACTGATTTTGTTATGGACCATGATTCTTTTGACGATTCCTAAATTTCAGCCGTTTTGATACAATGGAGCCTGAAAAAATGGCGTTTATAGTTCGAACCCAAGTCTGAAAACAGTGCACGTAGTTATGATGATTTATCTAAAAATAATTTTTTTTCAGATTTTAAGACTGATTTTGTTTTTGTCCATGATTCTTATGACGATTCCTAAATTTCAGCCTTTTTGATACAATGGCGAAATGAAAAAATGGCGATTATAGTTCGAACCCAAGTCTGAAAACATTGCATGTAGGAATGTTGATTTTTTACAAAAAAACCGTTTTTACTGATTTCAAAACTGATTTCGTTTTTGACCATGATTCTTATGACGATTCCTAAATTTCAGCCCGTTTGGTACAGTAGAGCCTGAAAAAATGGCTTAAAGTTAAAACCCTAGACTGAAAACAATGAACGTAGGAATGTTGATTTTTCTAAAAATAACCCTTTTTGCAGATTTCAAAACTGATTTCGTTTTGGACCATGATTCTTTTGACGATTCCTAAATTTCAGCCCGTTTGGTACAATAGAACCTGAAAAAATGGCGTTTATAATTCAAACCCAAGTCTGTAAACAGTGTGTATAGGAATGATGATTTTTCAAAAAATAACCCATTTTGCAGATTTTAAGACTGATTTCGTTTTTGATCATGAATCTTATGACGATTCCAAATTTAAAGCCCGCTTGGTACAGTAGAGCCTGAAAAAATGGCGTTTATAGTTCGAACCCAAGTCTGAAAATAGCGCACATAAGGATGATGAATTTTCTTAAAATACAATTTTGAAGATTTCAAGACTTATTTCGTTTTGGACCATGATTCTTTTGACGATTCCTAAATTTCAGCCCGTTTGGTACAATAGAGCCTGAAAATATGGTTTTTAAAGTTCGAACCCAAGTCTGAAAACAGTGCTCGTAGGAATGATGAATTTAATAAAACTACTTCTTTTGAAGATTTTGAGAATGATTTTGTTTTTGACCATGATTCTTTTGACGATTCCTAAATTTCAGCCCGTTTGGTACAATAGAGCCTGAAAAAATGGCATTTATTGTTCGAACCCAAGTCTAAAAACAGTGCATGTAGGAATGATGATTTTTCAAAAAATAACACTTTTTGCAGATTTCTAAACTGATTTTGTTTTGGACCATGATTCTTTTGAAGATTCCTAAATTTCAGCCCGTTTGGTACAGTAGAGCCTGAAAAAATGGTTTTTAAAGTTCGAACCCAAGTCTGAAAACAGTGCTCGTAGGAATGATGAATTTAATAAAACTACCTCTTTTGAAGATTTTGAGAATGATTTTGTTTTTGACCATGATTCTTTTGACGATTCCTAAATTTCAGCCCGTTTGGTTCAATAGAGCCTGAAAAAATGGCGTTTATTGTTCGAACCCAAGTTTGAAAACAGTGCACGTAGTTATGATGATTTTTCTAAAAATAAATATTTTTTCAGATTTTAAGACTGATTTTGTTTTTGACCATGATTCTTATGACGATTCCTAAATTTCAGCCTTTTTGATACAATTGCGAAATGAAAAAATGGCGTTTATAGTTCGAACCCAAGTCTGAAAACATTGCATGTAGGAATGTTGATTTTTTACAAAATAACCCTTTTTGCTGATTTCAAAACTGATTTCGTTTTTGACCACGATTCTTATGACGATTCCTAAATTTCAGCCCGTTTGGTACAGTAGAGCCTGAAAAAATGGCTTTTAAAGTTAAAACCCTAGACTGAAAACAATGAACGTAGGAATGGTGATTTTTCTAAAAATAACCCTTTTTGCAGATTTCAAAACTGATTTCGTTTTGGACCATGATTCTTTTGACGATTCCTAAATTTCAGCCCGTTTGGTACAATAGAACCTGAAAAAATGGCGTTTATAATTCAAACCCAAGTCTGTAAACAGTGTGTATAGGAATGATGATTTTTCAAAAAATAACCCTTTTTGCAGATTTTAAGACTGATTTCGTTTTTGATCATGAATCTTATGACGATTCCAAAATTAAAGCCCGCTTGGTACAGTAGAGCCTGAAAAAATGGCGTTTATAGTTCGAACCCAAGTCTGAAAATAGCGCACATAAGGATGATGAATTTTCTAAAAATACAATTTTGAAGATTTCAAGACTTATTTCGTTTTGGACCATGATTCTTTTGACGATTCCTAAATTTCAGCCCGTTTGGTACAATGTAGCCAAAGAAAATGGCGTTTAAAGTTCGAACCCAAGTCTGAAAACAGTGCCCGTACAAATGATGATTTTTTCCAAAAAATAACACTTTTTGCAGATTTTAGGACTGATTTCATTTTGGACCAAGATTCCAATGATGATTCCTATATTTCATCCCGTTTGTAACAATAGAACTAGAAAAAATGGCGAATAAAGTTCGAACCCAAGTCTGAAAATAATGCCCGTATGAATGATGAATTTTCTAAAAATTGTACGTTTGAAGATTTTAAGACTGATTTTGTTTTGGACCAGGATTCTTATGACGATTCTCAAAGTTCAGCCGGTTTGGTAAAATGGAGCCTGAAAAAACGGGGTTTAAAGTTCGAACCCAAGACTCAAAACAATGCCCGTAGGAATGATGATTATTTCAAAAAATAACACTTTTTGCAGATTTTAGGACTGATTTCGTTTTGAACCATGATTCTTATGACAATTCCCGAATTTCAGCCCGTTTGGTAAAATATAGCCAAAGAAAATGGCGTTTATAGTTCGAACCCAAGTCTAAAAACAATGCCCGAACGAATGATGATTTTTCTAAAAATAACCCTTTGGCAGATTTTACGACTGATTTCGTTTTTGACCATGATTCTTATGACGATTCCTAAATTTCAGCCCGTTTGGTACAGTAGAGCCTGAAAAAATGGCTTTTGAAGTTAAAACCCTAGACTGAAAACAATGAACGTAGGAATGGTGATTTTTCTAAAAATAACCCTTTTTGCAGATTTCAAAACTGATTTCGTTTTGGACCATGATTCTTTTGACGATTCCTAAATTTCAGCCCGTTTGGTACAATAGAACCTGAAAAAATGGCGTTTATAATTCAAACCCAAGTCTGTAAACAGTGTGTATAGGAATGATGATTTTTCAAAAAATAACCCTTTTTGCAGATTTTAAGACTGATTTCGTTTTTGATCATGAATCTTATGACGATTCCAAAATTAAAGCCCGCTTGGTACAGTAGAGCCTGAAAAAATGGCGTTTATAGTTCGAACCCAAGTCTGAAAATAGCGCACATAAGGATGATGAATTTTCTAAAAATACAATTTTGAAGATTTCAAGACTTATTTCGTTTTGGACCATGATTCTTTTGACGATTCCTAAATTTCAGCCCGTTTGGTACAATAGAGCCTGAAAAAATGGCGTTTATAGTTCGAACCCAAGTCCGAAAACAATGCCCGTAGGAATGGTGATTTTTCTAAAAATAACCCTTTTTGCAGATTTCAAAACTGATTTCGTTTTGGTCCACGATTCTTTTGACGATTCCTTAATTTTAGCCCTTTTGGTACAATAGAGCCTGAAAAAATTGCGTTTATAGTTCGAACCCAAGTCTGCAAACAGTGCCCGTACAAATGATGATTTTTTCAAAAAATAACACTTTTGGCAGATTTTAGGACTGATTTCGTTTAGGACCATGATTCTTATGATGATTCCTTAATTTCAGAACGTTTGGTAAAATAAAGCCTGAAAAAATGGTTAATTATTTTGAATTATTTTGTTTTTGATCATGATTCTTATGACGATTCCTCAATTTGAGCCCGTTTGGTACAATAGAGCTTGAAAATATGGCGTTTAAAGTTCGAACCCAAGTCTGAAAACAGTGCAGGTAGGAATGATGAATTTTATAAAACTACTTCTTTTGAAGATTTTAAGACTGATTTCGTTTTTGACCATGATTCTTGTGAGGATTCCTATAATTCAGCCCGTTTGTTACGATAGAGCCTGAAAACATTTCTTCCATAGTTCGAACCCAAGTCTGGAAATAGCGCACATAAGGAAAATGAATTTTCTAAAATTACAACTTTTGAAGATATCAAGACTGATTTCGTTTTAGACCATGATTCTTATGACGATTCTTAAATTAAAACCCGTTTGGTACAATAGAGCCAGAAAAAATTGCGTTTATAGTTCGAACCCAAGTCTGAAAACAATGCCCGTAGGAATGGTGATTTTTCTAAAAATAACCCTTTTTGCAGATTTCAAAACTGATTTCGTTTTGGACCATGATCCTTTTGACGATTCCTAAATTTCAGCCCGTTTGGTACAATAGAGCCAGAAAAAATTGCGTTTATAGTTCGAACCCAAGTCTGAAAACAGTGCACGTAGTTATGATGATTTTTCTAAAAATAATTTTTTTTTCAGATTTTAAGACTGATTTTGTTTTTGACCATGATTCTTATGACGATTCCTAAATTTCAGCCCGTTTGGTACAATATAGCTTGAAAAAATTGCGTTAAAAGTTCGAACCCAAGACTGAAAACAGTGCACGTAGGAATGATGAATTTTCTAAAAATAAAACTTTTTGCAGATTTTAAGAATGATTTCGTTTTTGACCATGATTCTTATGACGATTCCTAAATTTCAGACCGTTTGGTAAAATAGAGCCTGAAAAAATGGTTCAATAGTTCGAACCCAAGTCTCAAAACAATGCCCGTACGAATGACAAATTTTCTAAAAATACAACTTTTTGAAGATTTCAAGACTGATTTCATTTTGGACCATGTTCTGATGAGGATTCCTAAATTTCAGCCCGTTTGGTACAATATAGCCAAAGAAAATGGCGTTTAAAGTATGAACCCAAGTCTGAAAACAATGCCCGTACGAATGATGATGTTTTCAAAAAATAACACTTTTTGCAGATTTTAGGACTGATTTCGTTTTGGACCATGATTCTTATGACAATTCCCAAATTTCAGCCCGTTTGGTACAATATAGCCAAAGAAAATGGCGTTTATAGTTCGAACCCAAGTCTGAAAACAATGCCCGTACGAATGATGATTTTTTCAAAAAATAAAACTTTTTGCAGATTTTAAAACTGATTTCTTTTTGGACCATGATTCTTATGACGATTCTCAAATTTCAGCCGTTTTGGTACAATGAAGCCGGAAAAAATTGCGTTTAAAGTTCGAACCCAAGTCTGAAAACAATGCCCGTAGGAATGATGATTTTTCAAAAAATAACCCTTTTGGCAGATTTTAAGACTGTTTTCGTTTTTGACCATGATTCTTATGACGATTCCTAAATTTCAGCCCGTTTGGTACAGTAGAACCTAAAAAAATGGCTTTTAAAGTTCGAACCCAAATCTGAAAACAGTGCACGTAGGAATGATGAATTTAATAAAACTACTTCTTTTGAAGATTTTAAGAATTATTTTGTTTTTGACCATGATTCTTATGACGATTCCTAAATTTCAGCCCGTTTGGTACAATAGAGCTTGAAAATTTGGCGTTTAAAGTTCGAACCCAAGTCTGAAAACAGTGCACGTAGGAATGATGAATTTTATAAAACTACTTCTTTTGAAGATTTTAAGACTGATTTCGTTTTTGACGATGATTCTTGTGAGGATTCCTAGAATTCAGCCCGTTTGTTACGATAGATCCTGACAAAATTGCTTCCATAGTCCGAACCCAAGTCTGGAAATAGCGCACATAAGGAAAATGAATTTTCTAAAATTACAACTTTTGAAGATATCAAGACTGATTTCGTTTTGGACCATGATTCTTATGACGATTCTTAAATTTAAGCCCGTTTGGTACAATAGAGCCAGAAAAAATTGCGTTTATAGTTCGCACCCAAGTCTGAAAACAGTGCTCGTAGGAATGATGAATTTAATAAAACTACTTCTTTTGAAGATTTTGAGAATGATTTTGTTTTTGACCATGATTCTTTTGACGATTCCTAAATTTCAGCCCGTTTGGTTCAATAGAGCCTGAAAAAATGGCGTTTATTGTTCGAACCCAAGTTTGAAAACAGTGCACGTAGTTATGATGATTTTTCTAAAAATAAATATTTTTTCAGATTTTAAGACTGATTTTGTTTTTGACCATGATTCTTATGACGATTCCTAAATTTCACCCCGTTTGGTTAAATAGAGATTGAAAAAATTGCGTTAAAATTGCGAACCCAAGTCTGAAAACAGTGCACGTAGGAATGATGATTTTTCTTAAAATAACACTTTTTGCTGATTTTAAGACTGATTTCGTTTTAGACCTTGATTCGTATGACGATTCCTTAATTTCGGACCGTTTGAAAAAATAGAGTCTGAAATATCGGCTTCCATATTTCGAACCTAAGTCTGAAAATAGCGCACATCAGGATGATGAATTTTCTAAAAATACAATTTTGAAGATTTCAAGACTGATTTTGTTATGGACCATGATTCTTTTGACGATTCCTAAATTTCAGTCGTTTTGATACAATGGAGCCTGAAAAAATGGCGTTTATAGTTCGAACCCAAGTCTGAAAACAGTGCACGTAGTTATGATGATTTATCTAAAAATATTTTTTTTTCAGATTTTAAGACTGATTTTGTTTTTGTCCATGATTCTTATGACGATTCCTAAATTTCAGCCTTTTTGATACAATGGCGAAATGAAAAAATGGCGTTTATAGTTCGAACCCAAGTCTGAAAACATTGCATGTAGGAATGTTGATTTTTTACAAAAAAACCCTTTTTACTGATTTCAAAACTGATTTCGTTTTTGACCATGATTCTTATGACGATTCCTAAATTTCAGCCCGTTTGGTACAGTAGAGCCTGAAAAAATGGCTTTTAAAGTTAAAACCCTAGACTGAAAACAATGAACGTAGGAATGTTGATTTTTCTAAAAATAACCCTTTTTGCAGATTTCAAAACTGATTTCGTTTTGGACCATGATTCTTTTGACGATTCCTAAATTTCAGCCCGTTTGGTACAATAGAACCTGAAAAAATGGCGTTTATAATTCAAACCCAAGTCTGTAAACAGTGTGTATAGGAATGATGATTTTTCAAAAAATAACCCTTTTTGCAGATTTTAAGACTGATTTCGTTTTTGATCATGAATCTTATGACGATTCCAAAATTAAAGCCCGCTTGGTACAGTAGAGCCTGAAAAAATGGCGTTTATAGTTCGAACCCAAGTCTGAAAATAGCGCACATAAGGATGATGAATTTTCTTAAAATACAATTTTGAAGATTTCAAGACTTATTTCGTTTTGGACCATGATTCTTTTGACGATTCATAAATTTCAGCCCGTTTGGTACAATAGAGCCTGAAAAAATGGCGTTTATAGTTCGAACCCAAGTCTGAAAACAATGCCCGTACGAATGACGAATTTTCTAAAAATACAACTTTTTTAAGATTTCAAGACTGATTTCGTTTTGGACCATGTTCTTATGAGGATTTCTAAATTTCAGCACGTTTGGTACAATATAGACAGAGAAAATGGCGTTAAAAGTATGAACCCAAGTTTGAAAACAATGCCCCTACGAATGATGATTTTTTCAAAAAATAACCCTTTTTGCAGATTTTAGGACTGATTTCGTTTTGGACCATGATTCTTATGACAATTCCCAAATTTCAGCCCGTTTGGTAAAATAAAGCCAAAGAAAATGGCGTTTATAGTTCGAACCCAAGTCTGAAAACAATGCCCGTACGAATGATGATTTTTTCAAAAAATAAAACTTTTTGCAGATTTTTAAACTGATTTCTTTTTGGAACATGATTCTTATGACGATTCTCAAATTTCAGCCGTTTTGGTACAATGAAGCCGGAAAAAATTGCGTTTAAAGTTCAAACCCAAGTCTGAAAACAATGCCCGTAGGAATGATGATTTTTCAAAAAAAAACCTTTTTGCAGATTTTAAGACTGATTTCGTTTTTGACCATGATTCTTATGACGATTCCTAAATTTCAGCCCGATTGGTACAGTAGAGCCTGAAAAAATGGTTTTTAAAGTTCGAACCCAAGTCTGAAAACAGTGCTCGTAGGAATGATAAATTTAATAAAACTACTTCTTTTGAAGATTTTGAGAATGATTTTGTTATTGACCATGATTCTTTTGACGATTCCTAAATTTCAGCCCGTTTGGTACAATAGAGCCTGAAAAAATGGCATTTATTGTTCGAACCCAAGTCTAAAAACAGTGCATGTAGGAATGATGATTTTTCAAAAAATAACACTTTTTGCTGATTTCTAAACTGATTTTGTTTTGGACCATGATTCTTTTGAAGATTCCTAAATTTCAGCCCGTTTGGTACAGTAGAGCCTGAAAAAATGGTTTTTAAAGTTCGAACCCAAGTCTGAAAACAGTGCTCGTAGGAATGATGAATTTAATAAAACTACTTCTTTTGAAGATTTTGAGAATGATTTTGTTTTTGACAATGATTCTTTTGACGATTCCTAAATTTCAGCCCGTTTGGTTCAATAGAGCCTGAAAAAATGGCGTTTATTGTTCGAACCCAAGTTTGAAAACAGTGCACGTAGTTATGATGATTTTTCTAAAAATAAATATTTTTTCAGATTTTAAGACTGATTTTGTTTTTGACCATGATTCTTATGACGATTCCTAAATTTCACCCCGTTTGGTTAAATAGAGATTGAAAAAATTGCGTTAAAATTGCGAACCCAAGTCTGAAAACAGTGCACGTAGGAATGATGATTTTTCTTAAAATAACCCTTTTTGCAGATTTCTAAACTGATTTCGTTTTGGACCATGATTCTTTTGAAGATTCCTAAATTTCAGCCCGTTTGGTACAATAGAGCCTGAAAAAATTGCGTTTATAGTTCGAACTCAAGTCTAAAAACAATGCCCGTACCAATGACGAATTTTCTAAAAATACAACTTTTTGAAGATTTCAAGACTGATTTCGTTTTGGACCATTTTCTTATGAGGATTTCTAAATTTCAGCACGTTTGGTACAATGTAGCCAAAGAAAATGGCGTTTAAAGTTCGAACCCAAGTCTGAAAACAGTGCCCGTACAAATGATGATTTTTTCCAAAAAATAACACTTTTTGCAGATTTTAGGACTGATTTCGTTTTGGACCAAGATTCCAATGATGATTCCTAAATTTCATCCCGTTTGTAACAATAGAACTAGAAAAAATGGCGAATAAAGTTCGAACCCAAGTCTGAAAATAATGCCCGTATGAATGATGAATTTTCTAAAAATTGTACGTTTGAAGATTTTAAGACTGATTTTGTTTTGGACCAGGAATCTTATGACGATTCTCAAAGTTCAGCCGGTTGGGTAAAATGGAGCCTGAAAAAACGGGGTTTAAAGTTCGAACCCAAGACTGAAAACAATGCCCGTAGGATTGATGATTATTTCAAAAAATAACACTTTTTGCAGATTTTAGGACTGATTTCGTTTTGGACCATGATTCTTATGACAATTCCCGAATTTCAGAACGTTTGGTAAAATATAGCCAAAGAAAATGGCGTTTATAGTTCGAACCCAAGTCTAAAAACAATGCCCGAACGAATGATGATTTTTTCAAAAAATAACACTTTTTGCAGATTTTAAGACTGATTTCGTTTTGGACCATGATTCTTATGACGATTCCTCAATCTCAACCGGTTTGGTACAATGAAGCCTGAAAACATTGCGTTTAAAGTTCGAACCCAAGTCTGAAAACAATGCCCGTACGAATGATGATATTTTCAAAAAATAACCCTTTTAGCAGATTTTAAGACTGATTTCGTTTTTGACAATGATTCTTATGACGATTCCTAAATTTCAGCCCGTTTGGTACAATAGAGCCTGAAAAAATGGCGTTCATTGTTCGAACCCAAGTCTGAAAAAATTGCATGAAAGAATGTTGATTTTTCAAAAAATAACCCTTTTTGCTATTTTAAGACTGATTTCGTTTTTGACCATGATTCTTATGACGATTCCTAAATTTCAGCCCGCTTGGTACAATAGAGCTTGAAAATATGGCGTTTAAAGTTCGAACCCAAGTCTGAAAACAGTGCACGTAGGAATGGTGAATTTTATAAAACTACTTCTTTTGAACATTTTAAGAATGATTTCGTTATGGACCATGATTCTTATGACGATTCTTTAATTTCAGCCGGTTTGGTTTAATGGAGCCTGAAAAAATGGCGTTTAAATTTCGAAACCACGTCTTAAAAAAAACCCCGTAGGAATGATGATTTTTCTAAAAATAACACTTTTTGCTGATTTTGAGACTGATTTCGTTTTGGACCTTGATTCGTATGACGATTCCTAAATTTCAGCCCGTTTGGTACAATATAGCCAACAAAAATGGCGTTTATAGTTCAAACCCAAGTCTGAAAACAATGCCCGTACTAATAATGATTTCTTCAAAAAATAACACTTTTTGCAGATTTTAAGACTGATTTCGTTGTGGACCATGATTCTAATGACGATTCCTAAATTTCAGCCCGTTTGGTACAATATAGCCAATGAAAATGGCGTTTATAGTTCAAACCCAAGTCTGAAAACAATGCCCGTAGGAATGATGATTTTTCAAAAAATAACCCTTTTGGCAGATTTTAAGACTGATTTCGTTTTTGAACATGCTTCTTATGACGATTCCTAAATTTCAGCCCGTTTGGTAAAATAGAGCCTGAAAAAATGGTTCCATAGTTCGAACCCAAGTCTGAAAACAATGCCCGTACGATTTATGATTTTTCTAAAAATAACCCTTTGGCAGATTTTAAGACTGATTTCGTTTTTGACCATGATTCTTATGACGATTCCTAAATTTCAGCCCTTTTGGTACAGTAGAGCCAGAAAAAATGGCTTTTAAAGTTAAAACCCTAGACTGAAAACAATGAACGTAGGAATGGTGATTTTTCTAAAAATAACCCTTTTTGCAGATTTCAAAACTGATTTCGTTTTGGACCATGATTCTTTTGACGATTCTTAAATTTCAGCCCGTTTGGTACAATAGAACCTGAAAAAATGGCGTTTATAATTCAAACCCAAGTCTGAAAACATTGCCCGTACATATGATGATTTTTTCAAAAAATAACACTTTTTGCAGATTTTAGGAATGATTTCGTTTTGGACCATGATTCTTATTACGATTCCCAAATTTCAGCCCGTTTGGTACAATATAGCCAAAGAAAATGGCGTTTATAGTTCGAAACCAAGTCTGAAAACAATGCCCGTACGAATAATGATTTCTTCAAAAAATAACACTTTTTGCAGATTTTAAGAATGATTTCGTTTTGGACCATGATTCTTATGACGATTCCTAAATTTCAGCCCGTTTGGTACAATATAGCCAATGAAAATGGCGTTTATAGTTCAAACCCAAGTCTGAAAACAATGCCCGTAGGAATGATGATTTTTCAAAAAATTACCCTTTTGGCAGATTTTAAGACTGATTTCGTTTTTGAACATGATTCTTATGACGATTCCTTAATTTTACCCCGTTTGGTACAATAGAACTAGAAAAAATGGCGTTTAAAGTTCGAACCCAAGTCTGAAAATAATGCCCGTATGAATGATGAATTTTCTAAAAATTGTACTTTTGAAGATTTTAAGACTAATTTCGTTTTGGACCAGGATTTTTATGACGACTCCTAAATTTCAGCCGGTTTGGTAAAATGGAGCCTAAAAAAACTGCGTTTAAAGTTCGAACCCAAGTCTGAAAACAATGCCCGTACGATTTATGATTTTTCTAAGAATAACCCTTTGGCAGATTTTAAGACTGATTTCGTTTTTGACCATGATTCTTATGACGATTCCTAAATTTCAGCCCGTTTGGTAAAATAGAGCCTGAAAAAATGGTTCCATAGTTCGAACCCAAGTCTGAAAACAAAGCCCGTACCAACGACGAATTTTCTAAAAATACAACTTTATGAAGATTTCACGACTAATTTCGTTTTGGACCATGTTCTTATGAGGATTCCTAAATTTCAACACGTTTTGTACAATATAGTTAAAGAAAAAGGCATTTAAAATTCGAACCCAAGTCTGAAAACAATGCCCG
Source organism: Hesperophylax magnus (assembly GCA_026573805.1). Classification (NCBI taxonomy): domain Eukaryota; kingdom Metazoa; phylum Arthropoda; class Insecta; order Trichoptera; family Limnephilidae; genus Hesperophylax; species Hesperophylax magnus. The sequence goes on from JAIUSX010000002.1 coordinate 13,886,969, forward strand.
TACATGTGATGATTTTTTCAAAAAATAACACTTTTTGCAGATTTTAGGACAGATTTCGTTTTGGACCATGATTCTTATGACGATTCCTAAATTTCAGACCGTTTGGTAATATAGAGCCTGAAAAAATGGTACATTAGTTCGAACCCAAGTCTGAAAAAAATGCCCGTACGAATGAAGAATTTTCTAAAAATACAACTTTTTGAAGATTTCAAGACTGATTTCGTTTTGGACCATGTTCTTATGAGGATTCCTAAATTTCTGCCCGTTTGGTACAATATAGCCAAAGAAAATGGCGCTTAAAGTATGAACCCAAGCCTGAAAACAATGCCCGTACGAATGATGATTTTTTCAAAAAATAACACTTTTTACAGATTTTAGGACTGATTTCGTTTTGGACCATGATTCTTATGACAATTCCCAAATTTCAGCCCGTTTGGTACAATATAGCCAATGAAAATTGCGTTTATAGTTCGAACCCAAGTCTGAAAACAGTGCATGTAGGAATGATGAATTTTCTAAAAATACAACTTTTTGAAGATTTCAAAACTGATTTCTTTATGGACCATGTTCTTATGAGGATTCCTAAATTTCTGCCCGTTTGGTACAATATAGCCAAAGAAAATGGCGTTTAAAGAATGAACCCAAGTCTGAAACCAATGCCCGTACGAATGATGATTTTTTCAAAAAATAACACTTTTTGCAGATTTTAGGAATGATTTCGTTTTGGACCATGATTCTTATGACAATTCCCAAATTTCAGCCCGTTTGGTACAATATAGCCAAAGAAAATGGCGTTTATAGTTCGAACCCAAGTCTGAAAACAATGCCCGTACGAATGATGATTTTTCAAAAAATAACCCTTTTGGCAGATTTTAAGACTGATTTCGTTTTTGAGCATGATTCTTATGACGATTCCTAAATTTCAGCCCGTTTGGTACACTAGAGCCTGAAAAAATGGCATTTACAGTTCGAACCCAAGTCTGAAAACAGTGCATGTAGGAATGATGAATTTTCTAAAAATACAACTTTTTGAAGATTTCAAAACTGATTTCTTTATGGACCATGTTCTTATGAGGATTCCTAAATTTCTGCCCGTTTGGTAAAATATAGCCAAAGAAAATGGCGTTTAAAGAATGAACCCAAGTCTGAAACCAATGCCCGTACGAATGATGATTTTTTCAAAAAATATCACTTTTTGCAGATTTTAGGAATGATTTCGTTTTGGACCATGATTCTTATGACAATTCCCAAATTTCAGCCCGTTTGGTACAATATAGCCAAAGAAAATGGCGTTTATAGTTCGAACCCAAGTCTGAAAACAGTGCCCGTACAAATGATGACTTTTTCCAAAAAATAACAATTTTTGCAGATTTTAGGACTGATTTCGTTTTGGACCAAGATTCCAATGATGATTCCTAAATTTCATCCCGTTTGTAACAATAGAACTAGAAAAAATGGCGTTTAAAGTTCGAACCCAAGTCTGAAAATAATGCCCGTATGAATGATGAATTTTCTAAAAATTGTACGTTTGAAGATTTTAAGACTGATTTTGTTTTGGACCAGGATTCTTATGACGATTCTCAAAACTCAGCCGGTTTGGTAAAATGGAGCCTGAAAAAACGGGGTTTAAAGTTCGAACCCAAGACTGAAAACAATGCCCGTAGGAATGATGATTATTTCAAAAAATAACACTTTTTGCAGATTTTAGGACTGATTTCGTTTTGGACCATGATTCTTATGACAATTCCCGAATTTCAGCCCGTTTGGTAAAATATAGCCAAAGAAAATGGCGTTTATAGTTCGAACCCAAGTCTAAAAACAATGCCCGAACGAATGATGATTTTTTCAAAAAATAACACTTTTTGCAGATTTTAAGACTGATTTCGTTTTGGACCATGATTCTTATGACGATTCCTCAATCTCAACCGGTTTGGTACAATGAAGCCTGAAAACATTGCGTTTAAAGTTCGACCCCAAGTCTGAAAACAATGCCCGTACGAATGATGATATTTTCAAAAAATAACCCTTTTTGCAGATTTTAAGACTGATTTCGTTTTTGACAATGATTCTTATGACGATTCCTAAATTTCAGCCCGTTTGGTACAATAGAGCCTGAAAAAAATGGCGTTCATTGTTCGAACCCAAGTCTGAAAAAATTGCATGAAAGAATGTTGATTTTTCAAAAAATAACCCTTTTTGCTATTTTAAGACTGATTTCGTTTTTGACCATGATTCTTATGACGATTCCTAAATTTCAGCCCGCTTGGTACAATAGAGCTTGAAAATATGGCGTTTAAAGTTCGAACCCAAGTCTGAAAACAGTGCACGTAGGAATGATGAATTTTATAAAACTACTTCTTTTGAACATTTTAAGAATGATTTCGTTATGGACCATGATTCTTATGACGATTCTTTAATTTCAGCCGGTTTGGTTTAATGGAGCCTGAAAAAATGGCGTTTAAATTTCGAATCCACGTCTTAAAAAAAACCCCGTAGGAATGATGATTTTTCAAAAAATAACACTTTTTGCTGATTTTGAGACTGATTTCGTTTTGGACCTTGATTCGTATGACGATTCCTAAATTTCAGCCCGTTTGGTACAATATAGCCAACAAAAATGGCGTTTATAGTTCAAACCCAAGTCTGAAAACAATGCCCGTACTAATAATGATTTCTTCAAAAAATAACACTTTTTGCAGATTTTAAGACTGATTTCGTTTTGGACCATGATTCTAATGACGATTCCTAAATTTCAGCCCGTTTGGTACAATATAGCCAATGAAAATGGCGTTTATAGTTCAAACCCAAGTCTGAAAACAATGCCCGTAGGAATGATGATTTTTCAAAAAATAACCCTTTTGGCAGATTTTAAGACTGATTTCGTTTTTGAACATGCTTCTTATGACGATTCCTAAATTTCAGCCCGTTTGGTAAAATAGAGCCTGAAAAAATGGTTCCATAGTTCGAACCCAAGTCTGAAAACAATGCCCGTACGATTTATGATTTTTCTAAAAATAACCCTTTGGCAGATTTTAAGACTGATTTCGTTTTTGACCATGATTCTTATGACGATTCCTAAATTTCAGCCCGTTTGGTACAGTAGAGCCTGAAAAAATGGCTTTTAAAGTTAAAACCCTAGACTGAAAACAATGAACGTAGGAATGGTGATTTTTCTAAAAATAACCCTTTTTGCAGATTTCAAAACTGATTTCGTTTTGGACCATGATTCTTTTGACGATTCCTAAATTTCAGCCCGTTTGGTACAATAGAACCTGAAAAAATGGCGTTTATAATTCAAACCCAAGTCTGAAAACAATGCCCGTACATATGATGATTTTTTCAAAAAATAACACTTTTTGCAGATTTTAGGAATGATTTCGTTTTGGACCATGATTCTTATTACGATTCCCGAATTTCAGCCCGTTTGGTACAATATAGCCAAAGAAAATGGCGTTTATAGTTCGAAACCAAGTCTGAAAACAATGCCCGTACGAATAATGATTTCTTCAAAAAATAACACTTTTTGCAGATTTTAAGAATGATTTCGTTTTGGACCATGATTCTTATGACGATTCCTAAATTTCAGCCCGTTTGGTACAATATAGCCAAAGAAAATGGCGTTTAAAGAATGAACCCAAGTCTGAAACCAATGCCCGTACGAATGATGATTTTTTCCAAAAATAACACTTTTTGCAGATTTTAGGAATGATTTCGTTTTGGACCATGATTCTTATGACAATTCCCAAATTTCAGCCCGTTTGGTACAATATAGCCAAAGAAAATGGCGTTTAAAGAATGAACCCAAGTCTGAAACCAATGCCCGTACGAATGATGATTTTTTCAAAAAATAACACTTTTTGCAGATTTTAGGAAAGATTTCGTTTTGGACCATGATTCTTATGACAATTCCCAAATTTCAGCCCGTTTGGTACAATATAGCCAAAGAAAATGGCGTTTATAGTTCGAACCCAAGTCTGAAAACAATGCCCGTAGGAATGATGATTTTTCAAAAAATTACCCTTTTGGCAGATTTTAAGACTGATTTCGTTTTTGAACATGATTCTTATGACGATTCCTTAATTTCAGCCCGTTTGGTACACTAGAGCCTGAAAAAATGGCATTTACAGTTTGAACCCAAGTCTGAAAACAGTGCATGTAGGAATGATGAATTTTCTAAAAATACAACTTTTTGAAGATTTCAAAACTGATTTTTTTATGGACAATGTTCTTATGAGGATTCCTAAATTTCTGCCCGTTTGGTACAATATAGCCAAAGAAAATGGCGTTTAAAGAATGAACCCAAGTCTGAAACCAATGCCCGTACGAATGATGATTTTTTCAAAAAATAACACTTTTTGCAGATTTTAGGAATGATTTCGTTTTGGACCATGATTCTTATGACAATTCCCAAATTTCAGCCCGTTTGGTACAATATAGCCAAAGAAAATGGCGTTTATAGTTCGAACCCAAGTCTGAAAACAATGCCCGTACGAATGATGATTTTTTCAAAAAATAAAACTTTTTGCAGATTTTAAAACTGATTTCTTTTTGGACCATGATTCTTATGACGATTCCTTAATTTTAGCCCGTTTTGAACAGTAGAGCCTGAAAAAATGGCTTTTAAAGTTCGAACCCAAGTCTGAAAACAGTGCACGTAGGAATGATGAATTTAATAAAACTACTTCTTTTGAAGATTTTAAGAATGATTTTGTTTTGGAACATGATTCTTTTGACGATTCCTAAATTTCAGCCCGTTTTGTACAATAGAGCTTGAAAAAATGGCATTTATTGTTCGAACCCAAGTCTGAAAACAATGCCCGTAAGAATGATGATTTTTTCAAAAAATAACACTTTTTGCAGATTTTAGGAATGATTTCGTTTTGGACCATGATTCTTATGACAATTCCCAAATGTCAGCCCGTTTGGTACAATATAGCCAAAGAAAATGGCGTTTATAGTTCAAACCCAAGTCTGAAAACAATGCCCGTAGGAATGATGATTTTTCAAAAAATAAAACTTTTTTCAGATTTTAAAACTGATTTCTTTTTGGACCATGATTCTTATGACGATTCCTAAATTTCAGCCCGATTGGTACAATAGAGCTTGAAAAAATTGCGTTTAAAATTCGAACCCAAGTCTGAAAACAGTGCACGTAGGAATGATGAATTTTCTAAAAATAACACTTTTTGCAGATATTAAGACTGATTTCGTTTTTGACCATGATTCTAATGACGATTCCTAAATTTCAGACCGTTTGGTAAAATAGAGCCTGAAAAAATGGTACAATAGTTCGAACCCAAGACTGAAAACAATGCCCGTACGAATGAAGAATTTTCTAAAAATACAACTTTTTGAAGATTTCAAGACTGATTTCGTTTTGGACCATGATTCTTATGACGATTCTCAAATTTCAGCCGTTTTGGTACAATGAAGCCGGAAAAAATTGCGTTTAAAGTTCGAACCCAAGTCTGAAAACAATGCCCGTAGGAATAATGATTTTTCAAAAAATAACCCTTTTGGCAGATTTTAAGACTGATTTCGTTTTTGAGCATGATTCTTATGACGATTCCTAAATTTCAGCCCGTTTGGTACACTAGAGCCTGAAAAAATGGCATTTACAGTTCGAACCCAAGTCTGAAAACAGTGCACGTAGGAATGATGAATTTAATAAAACTACTTCTTTTGAAGATTTAAGGAATGATTTTGTTTTGGACCATGATTCTTTTGACGATTCCTAAATTTCAGCCCGTTTGGTACAATAGAGCCTGAAAACATGGCGTTTATATTTCGAACCCAAGTCTGAAAACAATGCCCGTAGGAATGATGATTTTTCTTAAAATAACCCATTTTGCAGATTTCAAAACTGATTTCGTTTTGGACCATGATTCTTTTGACGATTCCTAAATTTCAGCCCGTTTGGTACAATATAGCCAAAGAAAATGGCGTTTAAAGAATGAACCCAAGTCTGAAACCAATGCCCGTACGAATGATGATTTTTTCAAAAAATAACACTTTTTGCAGATTTTAGGAATGATTTCGTTTTGGACCATGATTCTTATGACAATTCCCAAATTTCAGCCCGTTTGGTACAATATAGCCAACGAAAATGGCGTTTAAAGAATGAACCCAAGTCTGAAACCAATGCCCGTACGAATGATGATTTTTTCAAAAAATAACACTTTTTGCAGATTTTAGGAATGATTTCGTTTTGGACCATGATTCTTATGACAATTCCCAAATTTCAGCCCGTTTGGTACAATATAGCCAAAGAAAATGGCGTTTATAGTTCGAACCCAAGTCTGAAAACAATACCCGTACGAATGATGATTTTTCAAAAAATAACCCTTTTGGCAGATTTTAAGACTGATTTCGTTTTTGAGCATGATTCTTATGACGATTCCTAAATTTCAGCCCGTTTGGTACACTAGAGCCTGAAAAAATGGCATTTACAGTTCGAACCCAAGTCTGAAAACAGTGCATGTAGGAATGATGAATTTTCTAAAAATACAACTTTTTGAAGATTTCAAAACTGATTTCTTTATGGACCATGTTCTTATGAGGATTCCTAAATTTCTGCCCGTTTGGTACAATATAGCCAAAGAAAATGGCGTTTAAAGAATGAACCCAAGTCTGAAACCAATGCCCATACGAATGATGATTTTTTCAAAAAATATCACTTTTTGCAGATTTTAGGAATGATTTCGTTTTGGACCATGATTTTTATGACAATTCCCAAATTTCAGCCCGTTTGGTACAATATAGCCAAAGAAAATGGCGTTTATAGTTCGAACCCAAGTCTGAAAACAGTGCCCGTACAAATGATGATTTTTTCCAAAAAATAACACTTTTTGCAGATTTTAGGACTGATTTCGTTTTGGACCAAGATTCCAATGATGATTCCTAAATTTAATCCCGTTTGTAACAATAGAACTAGAAAAAATGGCGTTTAAAGTTCGAACCCAAGTCTGAAAATAATGCCCGTATGAATGATGAATTTTCTAAAAATTGTACGTTTAAAGATTTTAAGACTGATTTTGTTTTGGACCAGGATTCTTATGACGATTCTCAAAGTTCAGCCGGTTTGGCAAAATGGAGCCTGAAAAAACGGGGTTTAAAGTTCGAACCCAAGACTGAAAACAATGCCCGTAGGAATGATGATTATTTCAAAAAATAACACTTTTTGCAGATTTTAGGACTGATTTCGTTTTGGACCATGATTCTTATGACAATTCCCGAATTTCAGCCCGTTTGGTAAAATATAGCCAAAGAAAATGGCGTTTATAGTTCGAACCCAAGTCTGAAAACAATGCCCGTAGGAATGATGATTTTTCAAAAAATAACCCTTTTGGCAGATTTTAAGACTGATTTCGTTTTTGAACATGCTTCTTATGACGATTCCTAAATTTCAGCCCGTTTGGTAAAATAGAGCCTGAAAAAATGGTTCCATAGTTCGAACCCAAGTCTGAAAACAATGCCCGTACGATTTATGATTTTTCTAAAAATAACCCTTTTGGCAGATTTTAAGACTGATTTCGTTTTTGACCATGATTCTTATGACGATTCCTAAATTTCAGCCCGTTTGGTACAGTAGAGCCTGATAAAATGGCTTTTAAAGTTAAAACCCTAGACTGAAAACAATGAACGTAGGAATGGTGATTTTTCTAAAAATAACCCTTTTTGCAGATTTCGTTTTGGACCATGATTCTTTTGACGATTCCTAAATTTCAGCCCGTTTGGTACAATAGAACCTGAAAAAATGGCGTTTATAATTCAAACCCAAGTCTGAAAACAATGCCCGTACATATGATGATTTTTTCAAAAAATAACACTTTTTGCAGATTTTAGGAATGATTTCGTTTTGGACCATGATTCTTATTACGATTCCCGAATTTCAGCCCGTTTGGTACAATATAGCCAAAGAAAATGGCGTTTATAGTTCGAAACCAAGTCTGAAAACAATGCCCGTACGAATAATGATTTCTTCAAAAAATAACACTTTTTGCAGATTTTAAGAATGATTTCGTTTTGGACCATGATTCTTATGACGATTCCTAAATTTCAGCCCGTTTGGTACAATATAGCCAATGAAAATGGCGTTTATAGTTCAAACCCAAGTCTGAAAACAATGCCCGTAGGAATGATGATTTTTCAAAAAATTACCCTTTTGGCAGATTTTAAGACTGATTTCGTTTTTGAACATGATTCTTATGACGATTCCTTAATTTTACCCCGTTTGGTACAATAGAACTAGAAAAAATGGCGTTTAAAGTTCGAACCCAAGTCTGAAAATAATGCCCTGATGAATGATGAATTTTCTAAAAATTGTACTTTTGAAGATTTTAAGACTAATTTCGTTTTGGACCAGGATTTTTATGACGACTCCTAAATTTCAGCCGGTTTGGTAAAATGGAGACTGAAAAAACTGCGTTTAAAGTTCGAACCCAAGTCTGAAAACAATGCCCGTACGATTTATGATTTTTCTAAGAATAACCCTTTGGCAGATTTTAAGACTGATTTCGTTTTTGAGCATGATTCTTATGACGATTCCTAAATTTCAGCCCGTTTGGTACACTAGAGCCTGAAAAAATGGCATTTACAGTTCGAACCCAAGTCTGAAAACAGTGCATGTAGGAATGATGAATTTTCTAAAAATACAACTTTTTGAAGATTTCAAAACTGATTTCTTTATGGACAATGTTCTTATGAGGATTCCTAAATTTCTGCCCGTTTGGTACAATATAGCCAAAGAAAATGGCGTTTAAAGAATGAACCCAAGTCTGAAACCAATGCCCGTACGAATGATGATTTTTTCAAAAAATAACACTTTTTGCAGATTTTAGGAATGATTTCGTTTTGGACCATGATTCTTATGACAATTCCCAAATTTCAGCCCGTTTGGTACAATATAGCCAAAGAAAATGGCGTTTATAGTTCGAACCCAAGTCTGAAAACAATGCCCGTACGAATGATGATTTTTTCAAAAAATAAAACTTTTTGCAGATTTTAAAACTGATTTCTTTTTGGACCATGATTCTTATGACGATTCCTTAATTTTAGCCCGTTTTGAACAGTAGAGCCTGAAAAAATGGCTTTTAAAGTTCGAACCCAAGTCTGAAAACAGTGCACGTAGGAATGATGAATTTAATAAAACTACTTCTTTTGAAGATTTTAAGAATGATTTTGTTTTGGAACATGATTCTTTTGACGATTCCTAAATTTCAGCCCGTTTTGTACAATAGAGCCTGAAAAAATGGCATTTATTGTTCGAACCCAAGTCTGAAAACAATGCCCGTAAGAATGATGATTTTTTCAAAAAATAACACTTTTTGCAGATTTTAGGAATGATTTCGTTTTGGACCATGATTCTTATGACAATTCCCAAATGTCAGCCCGTTTGGTACAATATAGCCAAAGAAAATGGCGTTTATAGTTCAAACCCAAGTCTGAAAACAATGCCCGTAGGAATGATGATTTTTCAAAAAATAAAACTTTTTTCAGATTTTAAAACTGATTTCTTTTTGGACCATGATTCTTATGACGATTCCTAAATTTCAGCCCGATTGGTACAATAGAGCTTGAAAAAATTGCGTTTAAAATTCGAACCCAAGTCTGAAAACAGTGCACGTAGGAATGATGAATTTTCTAAAAATAACACTTTTTGCAGATATTAAGACTGATTTCGTTTTTGACCATGATTCTAATGACGATTCCTAAATTTCAGACCGTTTGGTAAAATAGAGCCTGAAAAAATGGTACAATAGTTCGAACCCAAGACTGAAAACAATGCCCGTACGAATGAAGAATTTTCTAAAAATACAACTTTTTGAAGATTTCAAGACTGATTTCGTTTTGGACCATGATTCTTATGACGATTCTCAAATTTCAGCCGTTTTGGTACAATGAAGCCGGAAAAAATTGCGTTTAAAGTTCGAACCCAAGTCTGAAAACAATGCCCGTAGGAATAATGATTTTTCAAAAAATAACCCTTTTGGCAGATTTTAAGACTTATTTCGTTTTTGAGCATGATTCTTATGACGATTCCTAAATTTCAGCCCGTTTGGTACACTAGAGCCTGAAAAAATGGCATTTACAGTTCGAACCCAAGTCTGAAAACAGTGCACGTAGGAATGATGAATTTAATAAAACTACTTCTTTTGAAGATTTAAGGAATGATTTTGTTTTGGACCATGATTCTTTTGACGATTCCTAAATTTCAGCCCGTTTGGTACAATAGAGCCTGAAAACATGGCGTTTATATTTCGAACCCAAGTCTGAAAACAATGCCCGTAGGAATGATGATTTTTCTTAAAATAACCCTTTTTGCAGATTTCAAAACTGATTTCGTTTTGGACCATGATTCTTTTGACGATTCCTAAATTTCAGCCCGTTTGGTACAATAGAGCCTGAAAAAAATGCGTTTATAGTTCGAACCCAAGTCTGAAAACAGTGCATGTAGGAATGATGAATTTAAAAAAAAAAACACTTTTTGCAGATTTTAAGACTGATTTCGTTTTTGACCATGATTCTTATGACGATTCCTTAATTTCAGACCGTTTGGTAAAATTGAGCCTGAAAAAATGGTTCCATAGTTCGAACCCAAGTCTGAAAACAATGCCCGTACGAATGATGATTTTTTCAAAAAATAACACTTTTTGCAGATTTTAAGACAGATTTCGTTTTGGACCATGATTCTTATGACGATTCCTCAATTTCAACCGGTTTGGTACAATGAAGCCTGAAAACATTGCGTTTAAAGTTCGAACCCAAGTTTGAAAACAATGCCCGTTCGAATGATGATATTTTCAAAAAATAACTCTTTTTGCAGATTTTAAGACTGATTTCGTTTTTGACCATGATTCTTATGATGATTCCTAAATTTCAGCCCGTTTGGTACAATAGAGCCTGAAAAAATTGCGTTTATAGTTCGAACCCAAGTCTGAAAACAGTGCACGTAGGAATGATGAATTTAATAAAACTACTTCTTTTGAAGATTTAAGGAATGATTTTGTTTTGGACCATGATTCTTTTGACGATTCCTAAATTTCAGCCCGTTTGGTACAATAGAGCCTGAAAACATGGCGTTTATATTTCGAACCCAAGTCTGAAAACAATGCCCGTAGGAATGATGATTTTTCTTAAAATAACCCTTTTTGCAGATTTCAAAACTGATTTCGTTTTGGACCATGATTCTTTTGACGATTCCTAAATTTCAGCATGATTTTTCTTAAAATAACCCTTTTTGCAGATTTCAAAACTGATTACTTTTTCAATTATTCTTTTGACGATTCCTTAATTTCAGCCCGTTTGGTACAATAGAGCCTGAAAAAATTGCGTTTATAGTTCGAACCCAAGTCTGAAAACAATGTCCGTACGAATGATGATTTTTTCAAGAAATAACACTTTTTGCAGATTTTAAGACTTATTTCGTTTTGGACCATGATTCTTATGACGATTCCTCAATTTCAGCCGGTTTGGTACAATGAAGCCTGAAAAAGTTGCGTTTAAAGTTCGAACCCAAGGCTGAAAACAATTCCCGTAGGAATGATGATTTTTCTTAAATTACACTTTTTGCAGATTTTAAAACTGGTTTCGTTTTTGACCAAGATTCTTATGACGATTTCTTAATTTCAGACCGTTTGGTAAAATAGAGCCTGAAAAAATGGTTCCATAGTTCGAACCCAAGTCTGAAAACAATGCCCGTACGAAAGACGAATTTTCTTAAAATACAACTTTTTGAAGATTTCGAGACTGATTTCGTTTTGGACCATGATTCTTATGACGATTCCTAAATTTCAGTCCGTTTGGTACAATATAGCCAAAGAAAATGGCGTTTATAGTTCGAACCCAAGTCTGAAAACAATTCCCGTACGAATAATGATTTTTTCAAAAAATAACACTTTTTGCAGATTTTAAGACTGATTTCGTTTTGGACCATGATTCTTATGACGATTCTTAAATTTCAGCCGGTTTGGTAAAATGAAGCCTGAAAAAATTGCGTTTAAAGTTCGAACCCAAGTCTTAAAACAATTATAATAATTAAAATAAAATAACTTTGTTTGAATACCACTTTATTGTATATATTTATAACCAACCGGTTTCAGTTCAATCCGAACCTTCATCAGGGCTAATAAAAACATATTAAATTAATTACAGAGGCGTATGGGTACTTATAGTTAAGCTGGAAGAGGGAGAGAGAACATCAACTTTGGTGGGGGTGGAAGACTTAGGTAGGAGAGAGGGGGTAAACATAGGTGCAGAGAATGGAAATATATTTAAAATGGGGCTGTTTGTTAAATCTAATTGTTTATTTAATAAATTGATTTTATTGACTTTAAGGGATTTTTTTATCTCGAGTGCTTCTAAATTGTTGAGGCGTAGACCTATCCCGTTTCTATGTAATACTTCTATACCTGAAGGCTTATCAAATGAGTGATCTTTATCTATTAAATGTGTTGCAAATTCCGAAAAACCTATGTTATTTAAGCATCTCAAGTGCTCAACTACCCGCGTTTGAACATTTCTTGCAGTTTTACCAATGTAAAATGCTTCGCAATCATTACATTTAAGTTTATAGATGCCAGAATGGCTTAAATTATTTTCTTTATCTTTTGAGTTAATTAAAAGTTTACCTAGGTTATTATTGGTATAAAAAGCGGCTTTAATTTCTGTTGGAAATTTTAAAACACATGAGGACGAGAAATTATTAATGTATAAAATTCTACGCCAACCGTGGTTTTTATTTACTGCGATGTTGTGGATACTATTGTACAGGAATTTATTACAAAATATGAGTCGTTGTTTTTTGCAAGGATTTAATCAATTAAGGTATGGGTATATCCATTATTTATGGCGATAGATTTGATTATAGAGAGTTCAATATTAAAGTTAACTTGTGATAGCGGAATAGTGACAAGTCTGTGGACCATAGAATGGAAGGCAGAATGTTTAAGGGAAATGGGATGGTTTGAAGTACTATGAATGACTGTATCGGTAAAAGTTGGTTTTCTATAAATATTAAAATTGAATTTATTATTAATAATGGAAAGGGATAGGTCTAGAAAATTTAAACTGTAATTAGTACCTATTTCTACTGTGAACTGAATATTTTTATGGAAAGAATTAAGGAGGGACAAGAAGGAATTAAGTTGACGTTCTGTACCTTTCCATATGCAAAAAATGTCATCAACATAACGTTTCCACATAAAAACATTATTTAAAAGAGGTGAGTTAGAACTAAAAATATTTTTTTCCAAGTTATCAATGAAGATGTCAGCAAATAGGGGACTCGTAGGAAGACCCATGGGTAGTCCGTATTTTTGTTGGACTATAGCATCATTAAATTTAAAGTAGTTTTGGTTAAGACAGATGTTAAACATTCGGGCAAGATTGTCAGAAAGATCTTTTGGTAGGTTTGAATTTGTTAATAAATTAGACAATATAGTTCTACATTCGGGTACAGGTACATTTGGGAATAAATTAACAACATCGAAAGAAACTAATTTACAGTTATTAGGTAAAATCAAATCTTTTAAATTATTGACTAATTCATAAGAATTCTTAATTGTATACACAGGGGAAAATACATTTGAATTATTAAATAGGTGAGTCACAAAGGAAGCTAATTTGTAATTTGGGGAATTACAGCATGATACTACAGGTCTAATGGGGCTATTAGTTTTGAGGATTTTTAAGAATCCGTATAGTCTTGGGATTTTTGGGTTTTTCGTTAGGAATTTGACATTATCATATGACAGATCTTGAAAAACTGGGGATTTACAAACTTTTAAGGCGTTTTTGATGTGTTGTTGAAACTTATTAGTAGGGTCAGTTCGTAGAGTTTCAAAATTGTCATTACTGATGAAGTTGTGAACTTTAGAGTTGTATTCCGAAGGGTTCATTATTATTATTGTATTGCCTTTGTCATATTGCCTTTGTCATATTTGTGTATTACATAGAAACGTGATAGGTCTACGCCTCAACAATTTAGAAGCACTCGAGATAAAAAAATCCCTTAAAGTCAATAAAATCAATTTATTAAATAAACAATTAGATTTAACAAACAGCCCCATTTTAAATATATTTCCATTCTCTGCACCTATGTTTACCCCCTCTCTCCTACCTAAGTCTTCCACCCCCACCAAAGTTGATGTTCTCTCTCCCTCTTCCAGCTTAACTATAAGTACCCAAACACCTCTGTAATTAATTTAATATGTTTTTATTAGCCCTGATGAAGGTTCGGATTGAACTGAAACCGGTTGGTTATAAATATATACAATAAAGTGGTATTCAAACAAAGTTATTTTATTTTAATTATTATAATTATGTATACCCACAAAGTGTTTGCTACAAGTAAAAAAAAAAATTTCTTAAAACAATGTCCGTAAGAATGATGATTTTTCAAAAAATAACCCTTTTTGCAGATTTTAAGACTGATTTCGTTTTTGACCATGAATCTTATGACGATTCCTAAAATTCAGCCCGTTTAGTTAAATGGCTTCCATAGTTTGAACCCAAGTCTGAAAAGAGCGCACATAAGGATGATGATTTTTTTAAAAATAACCTTTTTTTGCAGATTTTAAGACTGATCTCGTTTTTGACCATGAATCTTATGACGATTACTAAATTTCAGCCCGTTTGGTACAATAGAGCCTGAAAAAATGGCGTTTATAATTCGAACCCAAGTCTGAAAACAATGCCCGTACGAAAGATGATTTTTTCAAAAAATAACAATTTTTGCAGATTTTGAGACTGATTTCGTTTTGGACCATGATTCTTATGACGATTCCTAAATTTCAGCCTGTTTGGAACAATGAAGCCTGAAAAAATATCGTTTAAAGTTCGATCCCAAGTCTTAAAACAATGTCCGTAGGAATGATAATTTTTCAAAAATAACCCTTTTTGCAGATTTTAAGACTGATTTCGTTTTTGACTATGAATCTTATGACGATTCCTAAATTTCAGCCCGTTTGGTACAATAGAGCCTGAAAAAATTGCGTTTATAGTTCGAACCCAAGTCTTAAAACAATGTCCGAAAGAATGATGATTTTTCAAAAAATAACCCTTTTTGCAGATTTTAAGACTGATTTCGTTTTTGACCACGAATCTTAAGACGATTCCTAAATTTCAGCCCGTTTGGTACAATAGAGCCTGAAAAAATTGCGTTTATAGTTCGAACCCAAGTCTGAAAACAGTGCACGTAGGAATGATGAATTTTCTAAAAATAACACTTTTTGCAGATTTTAAGACTGATTTCGTTTTTGACCATGATTCTTATGACGATTCCTTAATTTCAGACCGTTTGGTAAAATTGAACCTGAAATAATGGTTCCATAGTTCGAACCCAAGTCTGAAAACAATGCCCGTACGAATGATGATTTTTTTAAAAAATAACACTTTTTGCAGATTTTAAGACTGATTTCGAATTGGACCATGATTCTTTGGACGATTCCTAAAATTCAGCCCGTTTAGTTAAATGGCTTCCATAGTTTGAACCCAAGTCTGAAAAGAGCGCACATAAGGATGATGATTTTTCAAAAAATTAACTTTTTTTGCAGATTTTAAGACTGATCTCGTTTTTGACCATGAATCTTATGACGATTACTAAATTTCAGCCCGTTTGGTACAATAGAGCCTGAAAAAATGGCGTTTATAATTCGAACCCAAGTCTAAAAACAATGCCCGTACGAATGATGATTTTTTCAAAAAATAACCCTTTTTGCAGATTTTGAGACTGATTTCGTTTTGGACCATGATTTTTATGACGATTCCTAAATTTCAGCCTGTTTGGTACAATGAAGCCTGAAAAAATATCGTTTAAATTTCGATCCCAAGTCTTAAAACAATGTCCGTAGGAATGATAATTTTTCAAAAATAACCCTTTTTGCAGATTTTAAGACTGATTTCGTTTTTGACTATGAATCTTATGACGATTTCTAAATTTCAGCCCGTTTGGTACAATAGAGCCTGAAAAAATTGCGTTTATAGTTCGAACCCAAGTCTGAAAACAGTGCACGTAGGAATGATGAATTTTCTAAAAATAACATTTTTTGCAGATTTTAATACTGATTTTGTTTTTGACCATGATTCTTATGACAATTCCTAAATTTCAGCCTGTTTGGTACAATGAAGCCTAAAAAAATATCGTTTAAAGTTCGATCCCAAGTCTTAAAACAATGTCCGTAGGAATGATAATTTTTCGAAAATAACCCTTTTGGCAGATTTTAAGACTGATTTCGAATTGGACCATGATTCTTTTGACGATTCCTAAAATTCAGCCCGTTTAGTTAAATGGCTTCCATAGTTTGAACCCAAGTCTGAAAAGAGCGCACATAAGGATGATGATTTTTTAAAAAATAACCTTTTTTTGTAGATTTTAAGACTGATCTCGTTTTTGACCATGATTCTTATGACGATTACTAAATTTCAGCCCGTTTGGTACAATAAAGCCTGAAAAAATGGCGTTTATAATTCGAACCCAAGTCTGAAAACAATGCCCGTACGAATGATGATTTTTTCAAAAAATAACACTTTTTGCAGATTTTGAGACTGATTTCGTTTTGGACCATGATTCTTATGACGATTCCTAAATTTCAGCCTGTTTGGTACAATGAAGCCTGAAAAAATATCGTTTAAAGTTCGATCCCAAGTCTTAAAACAATGTCCGTAGGAATGATAATTTTTCAAAAATAATCCTTTTTGAAGATTTTAAGACTGATTTCGTTTTTGACTATGAATCTTATGACGATTCCGAAATTTCAGCCCGTTTGGTACAATAGAGCCTGAAAAAATTGCGTTTATAGTTCGAACCCAAGTCTGAAAACAGTGCACGTAGGAATGATGAATTTTCTAAAAATAACACTTTTTGCAGATTTTAATACTGATTTTGTTTTTGACCATGATTCTTATGACAATTCCTAAATTTCAGCCTGTTTGGTACAATGAAGCCGGAAAAAATATCGTTTAATGTTCGATCCCAAGTCTTAAAACAATGTCCGTAGGAATGATGATTTTTCAAAAAATAACCCTTTTTGCAGATTTTAATACTGATTTCGTTTTTGACCATGAATCTTATGACGATTCCCAAATTTCAGCCCGTTTGGTACAATAGAGCCTGAAAAAATTGCGTTTATAGTTCGAACCCAAGTCTGAAAACAGTGCACGTAGGAATGATGAATTTTCTAAAAATAACACTTTTTGCAGATTTTAAGACTGATTTCGTTTTTGACCATGATTCTTATGACGATTCCTTAATTTCAGACCGTTTGGTAAAATTGAACCTGAAATAATGGTTCCATAGTTCGAACCCAAGTCTGAAAACAATGCCCGTACGAATGATGATTTTTTCAAAAAATAACACTTTTTGCAGATTTTAAGAAAGATTTCGTTTTGGACTATGATTCTTATGATGATTCCTCAATTTCAGCCGGTTTGGTACAATGAAGCCTGAAAAAATTGCGTTTAAAGTTCGAACCCAAGTCTGAAAACTGTGCACGTAGGAATGATGATTTTTCTTAAAATCACCCTTTTGGCAGATTTTAAGACTGATTTCGAATTGGACCATGATTCTTTTGACGATTCCTAAAATTCAGCCCGTTTAGTTAAATGGCTTCCATAGTTTGAACCCAAGTCTGAAAAGAGCGCACATAAGGATGATGATTTTTCAAAAAATAACCTTTTTTTGCAGATTTTACGACTGATCTCGTTTTTGACCATGAATCTTATGACGATTACTAAATTTCAGCCCGTTTGGTACAATAGAGCCTGAAAAAATGGCGTTTATAATTCGAACCCAAGTTTGAAAACAATGCCCGTACGAATGATGATTTTTTCAAAAAATAACACTTTTTGCAGATTTTGAGACTGATTTCGTTTTGGACCATGATTTTTATGACGATTCCTAAATTTCAGCCTGTTTGGTACAATGAAGCCTGAAAAAATATCGTTTAAACTTCGATCCCAAGTCTTTAAACAATGTCCGTAGGAATGATAATTTTTCAAAAATAACCCTTTTTGCAGATTTTAAGACTGATTTCGTTTTTGACTATGAATCTTATGACGATTCCTAAATTTCAGCCCGTTTGGTACAATAGAGCCTGAAAAAATTGCGTTTATAGTTCGAACCCAAGTCTGAAAACAGTGCACGTAGGAATGATGAATTTTCTAAAAATAACACTTTTTGCAGATTTTAATACTGATTTTGTTTTTGACCATGATTCTTATGACAATTCCTAAATTTCAGCCCGTTTGGTACAATATAGCCAAAGAAAATGGCTTTTATAGTTCGAACCCAAGTCTGAAAACAATGCCCGTACGAATGATGATTTTTTCAAAAAATAACACTTTTTGCAGATTTTAAGACTGATTTCGTTTTGGACCATGATTCTTATGACGATTCCTCAATTTCAGCCGGTTGGGTACAATGAAGCCTGAAAAAATTGCGTTTAAAGTTCGATTCCAAGTCTGAAAACAGTGCACGTAGGAATGATGATTTTTCTTAAAATCACCCTTTTT
The DNA here is from genome assembly GCA_026573805.1 of Hesperophylax magnus. NCBI lineage: Eukaryota > Metazoa > Arthropoda > Insecta > Trichoptera > Limnephilidae > Hesperophylax > Hesperophylax magnus. The sequence continues at coordinate 13,905,479 of JAIUSX010000002.1, forward strand.
GCAGATTTTTAGACTGATTTCGAATTGGACCATAATTCTTTTGACGATTCCTAAAATTAAGCCCGTTTAGTTAAATGGCTTCCATTGTTTGAACCCAAGTCTGAAAAGAGCGCACATAAGGATGATGATTTTTCCAAAAATAACCTTTTTTTGCAGATTTTAAGACTGATCTCGTTTTTGACCATGATTCGTATGACGATTCCTAAATTTCAGCCCGTTTGGTACAATGAAGCCGGAAAAAATGGCGTTTATCGTCCGAACCCAAGTATGAAAACAGTGCACGTAGGAATGATGAATTTTCTAAAAATAACACTTTTTGCAGATTTTAAGACTGATTTCGTTTTTGACCATGATTCTTATGACGATTCCTTAATTTCAGACCGTTTGGTAAAATTGAACCTGAAATAATGGTTCCATAGTTCGAACCCAAGTCTGAAAACAATGCCCGTACGAATGATGATTTTTTCAAAAAATAACACTTTTTGCAGATTTTAAGAAAGATTTCGTTTTGGACTATGATTCTTATGATGATTCCTCAATTTCAGCCGGTTTGGTACAATGATTCCTAAATTTCAGCCTGTTTGGTACAATGAAGCCTGAAAAAATATCGTTTAAACTTCGATCCCAAGTCTTTAAACAATGTCCGTAGGAATGATAATTTTTCAAAAATAACCCTTTTTGCAGATTTTAAGACTGATTTCGTTTTTGACTATGAATCTTATGACGATTCCTAAATTTCAGCCCGTTTGGTACAATAGAGCCTGAAAAAATTGCGTTTATAGTTCGAACCCAAGTCTGAAAACAGTGCACGTAGGAATGATGAATTTTCTAAAAATAACACTTTTTGCAGATTTTAATACTGATTTTGTTTTTGACCATGATTCTTATGACAATTCCTAAATTTCAGCCCGTTTGGTACAATATAGCCAAAGAAAATGGCTTTTATAGTTCGAACCCAAGTCTGAAAACAATGTCCGTACGAATGATGATTTTTTCAAAAAATAACACTTTTTGCAGATTTTAAGACTGATTTCGTTTTGGACCATGATTCTTATGACGATTCCTCAATTTTAGCCGGTTGGGTACAATGAAGCCTGAAAAAATTGCGTTTAAAGTTCGATTCCAAGTCTGAAAACAGTGCACGTAGGAATGATGATTTTTCTTAAAATCACCCTTTTTGCAGATTTTTAGACTGATTTCGAATTGGACCATAATTCTTTTGACGATTCCTAAAATTCAGCCCGTTTAGTTAAATGGCTTCCATTGTTTGAACCCAAGTCTGAAAAGAGCGCACATAAAGATGATGATTTTTCCAAAAATAACCTTTTTTTGCAGATTTTAAGACTGATCTCGTTTTTGACCATGATTCGTATGACGATTCCTAAATTTCAGCCCGTTTGGTACAATGAAGCCGGAAAAAATGGCGTTTATCGTCCGAACCCAAGTATGAAAACAGTGCACGTAGGATTGATGATTTTTCTTAAAATAGCCCTTTTTGCAGATTTTAAGACTGATTTCGTTTTGGACCATAATTCTTTTGACGATTCCTTAATGTCATCCCGGTTGGTACTTTTTTTTTAAATTAAGGACAGAGCTCACTCCTGGACAAACATAATTTATTTTTAAAACAACGCCATCTGTCAGACGTAAAAGCAACTCGCGCTATTATTTCTCTATCTGTGCAACGAGTATCGGGGTACAGCTAATTTGCTAGTTTATATTTAAGTAGGTAGGTATTTAAGTACCTACTTACAAATCTTATGATTCGAGATTGAAAGATACCCTAAGTATCGCCCTTGTGGAAGAACACACCATTCAGAATTGAAATGGCCTTAGCCGTGTTTGGTGACTAGATTTGAATAGCTAGGTATTCCCCCACTTTGCTTTTTCCCTATCTTTTCCCTTCCCACTACTTTCAGACAACATTCTCCAATTGGAAATGCAATAGTCTCACTGGTTCCAGAAGGTTGGGAACAGTTTGGACTGTTGTTCAGTTTTCACATAAAAAAGGAAAATTTGATTAGTAGAAAATTATACATATATTTTTTGGATGCGAGGTCTACTCTTCGCAGAACTATTTATAAACAAATCTTGTAAGTTTTGTCTATAGCGGGCAAATAATAGAGAACCCTAGAAATTCCTTCCAAGAAACTGGGCGTCTTGAACAGATTGTTCAATAATAACTAGCTGCAACCCTGTACAAATCTCAAATACACCCAAACAATTGAATTTGGAAGCCTCTTCTGGGCTGAAGCCCCACAATGCATTATAAACCTACATGATTCTGTGCAAAGGAGGGCGGTCCGTCCGAGTATCTATCTCTCTGCACCATGGAGTCTAGCACAGTAAAATCGATATCTTTACAATGTCGGATCCATAGGCGTAACTGCTGATAATTTTATACCGATTCCTAAAACCCCATTGCAATACGATGTTGATTCCATCATCTATGGTCAGTTAGCGATGTTTGCAAGCATGCTCAAAATATGATTCCAACAGTCGTTAAAAAATCCGCTGCTTTTAGCGAAGCCTCCAAGGTGTCAGATAAGCTGTCAATTTGCACGAATTTTTGGAAAATAACGCAAAATAACAGGCTTATTAATGATTGGAGGTTAACTAACTAAGCTCTTAGAGAAAAATGTCATATGCGTGATCCAAATACGATTGAGGCAAGATTAATTGATTCCGTTCCAACTTGGAGGAACAAAAGTTATTAGCTAAAACTAAAGACCTCATGAACAAATTAATTCCCTTTTTAGTGTCAAAAAGTACATGCAGACTGCCAATATATATTATTGTTATAATTTCAATTTGGCATTGTCAAATTATTAGTCTTCTTAACTTTTACGTTGCCGTCTGACGTCAATTCGTAGACAAATACGCAAATATTGCTAGCTTATTTCGATTTACATTACCAATATCGGTCTGCTTATAAATAGTGTGACCGTGTTAGATATATATATATATATATATATATATATATAATATTGAAGATATTCAGGAATTTAAAATAAAATTACCTAAAACTACTATAAAAGTCCATATCTTACTCTTATTATTATTTCCTTCAAATCTTGAAACTGTATTATTGATAAATCTTGCCTATTTCTTACTTATCCCTTAGGTTTCGCAAATATATTATTTACTTACTTACATGATTCCATATAATTGAGCTAGGATTCACTCACCAAACACAAGAGCCTCGTCTCTTTATGGTGAGGAAAAGCTATTATTATTTACCTTTATAACACTGTATAATATGTATAAATTGTATATTTATTGTAAAAAACATACAAATATTAAATAAATTTTTAAAAAAAATATATATATATATATATATATATTCAACGCATTTTGCACTTCGCTGTATACGTCAGAACTGTAGGTGGATTACACTGCTTCCCAATGGCATAAGCTAAAAGTCGCTTACAATAATGCTTATCGCCAACTATTCCGCCTACCGAGATACTGCAGAGCCACGGAAATGTTCTTGGAGAGACGAGTACACTCTTTCAGAGCGCTTCTCCGCCATCACATGGGAAGCTTATGGCGCAGACTACGGCAATCAAGTAACAAAATCATCACTGCCATGGTTGCTTGGATGGAGTCCCCTGTGATGGCCCTCTGGAGACGGGAGATGTGAAAATATCCTCCATAAACGGCTGCTGACACTCATTTTTGTGTTTATATTTTTTCTTTTTTCACTTAAATTCCGCTTTTTTGTGCCTATCGGAATCACCCATGTATTATTATCATTTTTCTTACGCTAATCATGTATATTATTTCAAATATGGAATGTATTGCATTGCACTACCCCTGCATACAATCTGGAATAAATTCTTATCATTATTATTATATCGCTTCCAAACCGTCGGTAGAGTTATTGATATATAATATACTGCCATCAATTGAGGTATTTGACATTCCGCAACATCAAACGTCATATAGATACGTAAAAATATTAATATGTTGGGAATGTTAAATTGAAATACAGACCTGGCACTAAAATGGGAGTTATTGAGGTTAGTATTCACAACTTGATAGGTGAACAAATCACTGGCTCGAACGGATTACCCTCCGCGTAAACGAATTCTTTCAATTTTCAACAGCTCCGTTCGTTTATAAGTCAGTAATTATATTTGTGTAATTTTGCGAAATTAATTATTTACCACATCATTCCGTTCATCATTAAACTAGTAATTTTGCATAAAGCCTAAGACAAACCACACCATAAGCGTATATATTTTCTATGTTTTTTTATTGGTAGTGTATGGCGGGAGATGAAATCTACCAAGCCATGATGCTTGTAGTGTAGCGTGTCACCTACTTAAAGGATTATTAAAAAAATTGCTTATATCAACAGTCAACAGAAATTTAATTGACAGCTAAGCGGCTGGCCTTTTTTACAATTTCATTTTTGTCATCCTTTTAAAAATATAGTTTGAATATTTTCTCTCTGTTTGTTCTCTGCGCTACATACTTTGTGCTCAGATTATGTTGGTTCATTCGGTAACAGTTGCGGTCTGGAAAATATCCATTCCCAACTGTCTGGTGTGGTTGAGAAGGAAGGGGTGGGGGTGCGGTGGAGGCTCTCATAATATGTTTACCCATTGCCTGCTTCACTTAAAACGTCGCAGGGTCGAGGAAAACAAAGTCACCCACTTACCTCGCTGCGCCCCTGGAGGAAATAGTCTGCTTTTCAAGTCCTTTAAATTAAATTAGGTTATTTCTGATAATTTAAAGGTAAATTAGAGTACAGGAGTCTAAAAATAAAACACTTTATATATTAAATCAAACTCTATCCATTTATTGGTACGACACTTATCATAAAAAATAATACTTAAACTTGTGAAATTTTAATTAAATTCTATTGTACGATACCATAGGGAAATAAGGGAAACATTAATAGTAAATTAATAATGAGTGCTCAAACCAATGACTAAGGACGGGTTGTTTCGGAGAATCTGAACAATTCATCAAATTTCAACGTTCATTTTCGGGTTATGTGAAAGATTTTTTCAAGTTCTGTTTTTATTTCAGTTTTGTCAAGCAACTAGCCTACAATGATATAAAAACAGAATTTGAATAAATCTTTCACAGAACCCGAAAATGAACGTTGAAATTTGATGAATTGTTCAAATTCTCCGAAACAACCCGTCCTAAATAAAATACCATTATTATCTATTCAATGGTTTAAACGGAAAAGACTGTGGAACTCTAAATACCGTTTAAATCTTCTGGAATAATCCTAGTTCATATTAGAAGAAGGTTATTGAGTAGAAAAATTTATCTAAAAAATAAAGAAAATATATTATAAGAATTAAAATGTATCCTTGAGCACTCGCTTCAAACTTGATGATTTTATCTCGCTAAAAATTATCTTTTTCCATTTCTAACAATTCACTTTTTCACTGACATTTAATCCATTTTCATGTTAAACATTATTTCTTCATTATATTAAACAAATGTTCAGTTTCAGTTTTTCCTTTATGCAGAGATTCTACTTTGATAAATACTTTAAAAGACAATTTAATTTTGCATTATTATGAATAGTAAAATGTGTGCTTGCCTCTCGTGTTTTTTATGTACAGTGTGTTTTATTTTTTAACAAAAGTCTTAATCTTAAGAAAATTAAATTTCAAAAATGCTTCTTAACAGGTAACAATTATAACCATCCTTCAAAGTGTCTCATTTCTATTTGTCCAATATTATACAATATACATGCAAACAAACATTCTTCCTCGGATGGAATAGTTAAAAGATAGTTCATATTATTGACCACTGTCCGAATTGTTTTCGCATCCAAATCCTTGCGAAAACAATCGAGATGAGAGTAACTGCGTAACTGCCGCTGGGGAGATGGCTTCCTGCAAGTAATAAAACTTAAATACATAGGGATGAAATAAAACAACAATGTAATAATTTATTATGCTTTTAGTCAATATAGTTGAATACGTCAAATTAAAATTTAATACCACCGCATTTTCTGTATCTCTTTTTAATTAACCTACTATCTATGTATTTTTTTTACAATTTTATCAGTGGTGCAATCAAATCTCCATTCTGATGTTTTTTATTTGAAATATTGATAAAAAAATATTTTCTTGTAATACTAACAAAAAATACATGACGTAGCGTGGTTTGGAAATTAAAAGACTCAATGATTTACGATAATTAATCTTATATTTTCAGCAGAACTTATGTTTGTGTGTGCTTCTAAGAAATTGCGAACTTTGATCTCGGAATGCCTATTGCTCCGCTACACCGCTTGCACCGCTTATTTTTTCATCTCGCAATATCATTTACATTAATTCATTCAAAGATTAAAAAACAAGCACAACGTGGTAGAAATATATCCTGACTCTTACATATTCTAAAGACTTTAAAGTCTTAAGTTAACTCCATCCTCAGTAAAGAAGATTTTCCACACAGTAAGTATCCATAAACATGGCATAAGTCCTGAGGAAAGGTCAATGGCTTAAGGGAAACCTCGCGGCCTTGTGTGTGGAGTTGAAATAAAATTAACAAGAATACTAACGACTGTGTGTGTGTCCCGTAGCAAGCACCAACACTTGCGCCGTCTGCGGCCTCTCAGCAGTCAGCAGCAGTTCTGCCTGCGCGCTGTACAGGCTGAATAGGGTGGCCTTGCAGGTCAACTTCAGCGCCCCCTGCTGCAAGAACTCCTGCTGCACCCCTAGCACCAGGGTAGATACACTCTTCTTCTTCACCACCACGTCCGCCTTTGACACTTGCTTCGAATACGCTCCCGAAACTCCTTCCCACGACCCTTCACCGTTGTCACCCGTTGAGTTACCAATGGGTTGTGAATAGGGATCATTGTTGGCTCCCCTGTGTTTAGCAGTCGACGTATTATTGACTTGGTCTCCGCTCGATGTACCGTTAGTAGAATACTGTGGAATTGAGTTTTCTGATGCCTTCGGACTGCGCTTGTAGGATGTTGACTCACTGGGGATGTGTTCCAAACTTGTGGCATTTATCTGAGATCAGAAAAGATTAACATTATTGTTTTTGACTCTCCATCTACTCAAAGGTAATTGCTTTGAAAAAATCTACCAGAATCAATAGAGATATATAAAAAAAGATTTAATTTTGTTATAATTTAGTATACATCCACGTATTTGGAGACATTGTGATGTTGAAAAAAGTGAGGTAGAAAAGGAGAAAGGAAACTGGAAAAGGTTCAGAAATGATTACATTAAGAGCATTTTATGAAATAGAAAATTATGTAGTTGATGTTTATATTTCATTGATAAATCATCTGATAACCTTCGATTTCACAAGTTAAGTGATTTACTAATAAAAGCTTAAAAGTTAAAGTAGTTGCTGAAAGTTTCACAATAATATATTCTTCACTTGAAAAGCAATAATTTATGGCCATAATCAAGTTCCCGGCGAATGTAAAGAAGAAGCTTTTACACTGAAAGCTTAATGTAGGTACCTAATACTCCAGTAGCTAGTAGCTAGTAGAGACCCGTCCCGTCTCAGCTCCCAGTTTCCCGGCAACTTTGTAATGTTGCCACTCCGAGAACTGTGAAAGCTTCCTTCTTAGTGCTTTTAAATAAGTGTTTACGATTATCAGATTTATCAGTGGATTCATCAGATTGGACCGTTAATTTATTTCCGGGATCGATTCCGATATCGAAGATTTGAAAAGGAATATAATAAGCTAGTTAAAGATTTTTCTCAGATTTTTCTAGTATATTATAATAACTACTCTATCTAAAACGGTTATATAGATATTATAGCCCGATAATGACGGAGAAAATAATATATTTAGTAAGAGTTTGAAAAACCTAAACAATGTTAGTTTATTTCTTTCCACGGATGAATTAATTTATTGTGAGGAAATAATGAACATAAATATAATAAGCAGTCATAATACTATTTACAGAGATTGGTTTGTTTTTTGTCGGCAAAAAACAGACTCATGACCTAGTTCTCTTCATAATCGAATATATTCATGAATTTAAGCGTAAATTGAAAACAAAAAAAATACTTTAAAGTACCATATTTTTAAAATTCATTTTGTAGTTACGATAAATCTTGCGTTTTTCTTGTCAATATTATTTTACTTGAATGATTGTATTATTTGAGCTTCAATTAATATTGAGCTTAATTCCCTCACCAAACACAAATGCCTTGTCTCTTTATGGCGTGGAAAAACTATTATCATTGTTTACCGATGTGTAATAAGTATTGTAAATTTTTTGTAAAAAAATACATGTATTGAATAATAATAATTCAAAAACATTTTTTTATCAGAATCGATTACAGCTGTTTTCATAAGAAGTAAAGAAAGAGGTACCATCTTGAGTTAATGATGACAATTATTACACATACATGAACTTAAGTACTTGTTTTAAGAAATGTAAAATATACGTACTTACTCACGTTAAAAATAACGAGTTATCCCTTGTCGTAAACTGAAATTGGATCGCTTTATATTATTTAGGTAGCAGTGCGCCCAATCGTGTTAGGGTTAGGGGCGAAATCCCCAGTTTATGTTAACTAAATTAAACATAATTTTAAAGTAACAACTATTGTTTGTTTGTTAGGAATGTAATATAAACATTTATCGATGTGAAACATATTAAAATCGCGTAATGGCAACGATTCTTATTAAGTGGATATAATTATATCCAAGACCTATATTTTACTAATGAGGTGATTACCAATGAGGAATTGTAGTCCAATTATTTTTTTTAATCAATTTAATTGAAATTATTTATTGTTATAGTTAGTTTTAATCGTAAAACTTATTTTCAAAATTTTTCTGGTTTCCCGAAAACGTTTCGAATCTATAGACGGTCCCCGTGACGTCACCGATGACCAGTCTCAAAAAGCCTACGTTTTTTTTCAACCAGCGCTGTATATTTTTTATGGGAATCGAGACCTTTTTTATTCTTAAGATTACCCGCTTTTGATATCGAAGATACCAGGTAAAAAGTTAGCATCTCGTAACTAATGTTATTATATTGAATCATAGTGGAAAAAAAGCATTAAAAAAATAGACTTTTTTTTAAATTTGCTGCGAAATATAGGGCGTTCTCACAATTATTGTAAATATTATTTTTCAATATGGTTGGATATTTAAGAAATGCTCAGAATACCCGCATTTTCCCCACAAAAAAGTTCTACCCGCAAAAAACCCAATTCTTCGAAAATCTTTCCCTGTAATTTGGAGAATTCTTCACGAAATGGCAACCTTGATGTGGATTTTGTGAACCGTATATATATTGCTCACGTAGACTGGTTGTGATCTGAATCTGCAGTTCAGTCGTACCAACCAAATGTTGTGTTTTAATGAGACGGTGTTTCAAACGTTTTTAAATGACGATTTATAAAATCCACGTACAATTATATATAATAAAATATATAAATCAGCGCTTTTTGATCTAAATGAATATATTTTATTCAACCCACGATATTTTTCACTCTAGTTCCTTATTACGCTATTATTATTATTAATGATTGCATGATTTGCATCCTCTAACCAATTTTGAATAATCTTTAATTTAATTCCAAGCCTAAAGCAAAAATTGGTCCTCACCGAAAAACGGGTGTGTTTATGCAATAAAAAATCAGTTCCAAGAAATATTATTTCTTGGATGTTTCATCACGAAAATATCAAGCTATGTCTCCCATGTCTACAAAGTAAGTATTTAGATAGGAAAGACTAAGGACGAGTAGTTTCACATAATTTGAACAATTCATCAAATTTTATAGTTCTGTGCATGTTTTGTTATTATATCATCATGAGCCAATTGCTTCACTCACAGGACTGAAATAATAACAGAACTTGAATAGAACTTTCAATGAAATAAAATGTAAACTTTGTTTGGTTTTTTGAAATCAGATATAGATAGTAATTTCCTTCTAATTGTGAACGTCGAGTGTTCGAAATTTCGTTAAGAAATATAAAAAATCTGCTTTAAGGGTTGGAAAAGAGGTTTCAACAATTTCATGTGTATAGTTTAACTACTTATAATATAACAACGCCTAAAGTGACGTATTGTGGTGTTATGTGGATTTTAGCCAGGGCCGGCCCTTAGCCAAGCTAGTTAAATTTCATGTATATAGTTTAACTACGTATAATATAAGAACGCCTAAAGTGACGTATTGTGGTGTGCCGGGGACTTCAACCAAGGCCGGCCCTGAGCCAAGCTAGTTAAATTTCATGTATATAGTTTAACTACGTATAATATAAGAACGCCTAAAATAACGTATTGTGGTGTGCCGGGGACTTCAACCAGGGCCGGCCCTGAGACAAGCTAGTTAAATTTCATGTATATAGTTTAACTACGTATAATATAAGAACGCCTAAAGTGACGTATTGTGGTGTGCCGGGGACTTCAACCAAGGCCGGCCCTGAGCCAAGCTAGTTAAATTTCATGTATATAGTTTAACTACGTATAATATAAGAACGCCTAAAATAACGTATTGTGGTGTGCCGGGGACTTCAAGCAGGGCCGGCCCTGAGCCAAGCTAGTTAAATTTCATGTATATAGTTTAACTACGTATAATATAAGAACGCCTAAAATAACGTATTGTGGTGTGCCGGGGACTTCAACCAGGGCCGGCCCTGAGACAAGCTAGTTAAATTTCATGTATATAGTTTAACTACGTATAATATAAGAACGCCTAAAATAACGTATTGTGGTGTGCCGGGGACTTCAACCAGGGGCGGCCCTGAGCCAAGCTAGTTAAATTTCATGTATATAGTTTAACTACGTATAATATAAGAACGCCTAAAATAACGTATTGTGGTATTATGTGGATTTCAGCCAGGGCCGGCCCTGAGCCAATTTACTTAAATTTCATGTATATTGTTTAACTACGTATAATATAAGAACGCCTAAAGTGACGTATTGTCGTGTGCCGGGGACTTCAACCAAGGCCGGCCCTGAGCCAAGCTAGTTAAATTTTATGTATATAGTTTAACTACGTATAATATAAGAACGCCCAAAGTGACGTATTGTGGTGTTATGTGGATTTCAGCCAGGGCCGGCCCTGAGCCAAGCTAGTTAAATTTCATGTATATTGTTTAACTACGTATAATATAACAACGCCTAAAGTGACGTATTGTGGTGTGCCGCGGACTTCAGCCAGGGCCGGCCCACTTGTCAAAACCTCTAGGCTCCTAGGTAGGTGATCGCTGTAATCAATAATATTCGGATGATTTGTATTTTTGCGTAGCGCCGTTTTCGTGAAAAATAATCTCAAGGCCGAAATGTTAGAACTATTAGGTGTGAGGTATTATCAGCGCCTTGACAATTCGGCGCCCGGAGTGGACTGCTCCAATTTCTCCCGTATAGGGCCGACCCTGACTTCAGACAGCTAGTCTGTAGTTAAAAAAATAAATGCTACCACAAAATATAACGATTTTAATATCACCCAACTGAGTTACGACTGCATTAATGGTACAACAACTTAGAGCACATTTTTAGCGCCTTTGGATGCCACACAAAGAGCTACTTTTTAATTGGCTCTGGGATTTGCCACATACGGCCGGAGCCGAGCAACGGTTTTTTGGCTCGACTAGGTGAATTCGCTGAATATCAAGAGGAGACTGCCGAGCCAAAGCAAGTCAGCCAACCAAAGTCTCATCACACACGATGAGTGTTGGCTCGGCGCGGGGCTATTGGATTTGTTGGCTGCCGTGATTGTCAAGCTCAAAATTGCACCACTCATTATCAGAACAGTCATCATCATCATCTCACGACATCAAAAAAAAACACAAGGGACAAATTTCACGGAATCGTTAAATGAAGATTGATATGTAGAAAGAGTGATTAATTACTTAGTAACTAATCTGACTTCTAATAAAATTCTGTATTTGGATATTTAAGTAAAACTTGAAGTATTAAGTACTCTAATGTATATATTACTATATAACTATTATATATCTCAAGCTAAAATTAGGTAATACTGTGTAAAATATATATAATATATATGTTTTAAGAACCGCGACAATTTGAAATATCCTAAAGATTTTGCTAAAAATAGCGCTACGGACACGGATTTCACCTGCATATACGAAAAATAGCTAAGAAACGATACTTAAGCGATTCATACCTACTTTTCCTGTAAATACCGCGTACTCCCAACTGCAATGACATTACAAACATAATCTGTCAAATCAGAGCCAGTGGGACTATGGCATGCCCAATTGGAGTACATTGTGACCATCATTGTCAGATCTTGTCACCATACAAGGCTAAATCCATTATAAGGTGAGGCCGCGGGCTCAAATCCCGTCGTGAGCAAGTAGAATTCATTTGATTAATTTGTGTTATTTTTCGATTCATTCAAACGTTGCAAACTGATGCGAAAGACCACCATTCACAATCAAAACGCTGCTTGAAATGGCTCGGAGACCAGATCTGAATTGCCGTGTATCTATTTCCCCACCTTGCTCTTCCACACCTCCTTCCTGTCACCATTACCTTCGGCTTCTCAACATACCCAATTTGGTATTCCATAGTCTTATTGGCTCCAGACCGTTGTTCTTAGTTTATTGGCTAATAATCGTTTATGAAAGGTGGAATTTGAAACATTGTTTTGGAAAAAGTGAAATCAACGTTTTGTGTATTTCTGTTTGCTTCAGTGAAATCAATATTCTTTAAATATTGACGGAAAAATTTAAACAGTGAATCTTATTCAAACCGTATTATTATTTTAGCGAAAGAAACCGTATTATTATTTTCACTAGAAATGAAATTCTATGCAAACCGAGTTTATAGTTATAAAAATATCAAAGTGTCGAAAATAGAACCCACTAGAAATGAAATTCTATGCAAACCGAGTTAATAGTTATAAAAAATGTTTAGAAATAATAACATTATTTAGGATTACTTACGATGTCCCTTTTATAATAATCAGTGTGGAAACCCTACTCTTAAAATAGTTACCACCACTACATCGGTAAAAAAAATATTATAAATATCTCTACCCACTGTCTTATATATTTATGATTAAATAAGAATATAAACCCTTACAATCTGTAATATCATAAATTTATTTTACGTTTCTTTTTTTCCACTTTTCAGGAGTTTTACATTTTATACACGTAATTAATTTATTAACATTATTTCATGGTATTTCAGGAAATTAAGTCTTTTGTCTTGTGATATAAAATCATCATCTCAACTAGATATTTATTTAACCTATTATATACCTACCGTTAAGCTTACAATCTGTAATCTACATATATACTTACTTAACATAAAGATGTTTGTGTATAACATCAACTTATACAACATAGAAGTTTAGAACATAATAAATGTAAACAGTGAGATCCTGTGTTCAATAAAATGATAAAAAATTATATTTATATTATATAATATGTAACTTACTTAACATAAAGATGTTAAGTAAGTATATATGTAGATTACAGATTGCACAACAATAATCTACATATATACTTTATTTATTGTTTGTTTGTAAATATTACATAATACAATTAATGATCTTAAAATGTCCAACTAGGCGATTGCCCGTTTTAGGACATTCCAATATGATAATGTTTTTACATGTAAATTATAGTGTTGACTATTCTGTTGTTAAAATAATACATATGTATATACATAATCTAGAATACTTTCAGTTATACCATGACATATTTTACTATTGTTTAGCTGACATAATAAACTAAAGAAATATTAATAGATAAAAACAAGAAAATGAATTTGAAAATGAAATTGAATTGAAGAAATTCTGTTGGTAAAGTAATACAAATGTATATTCATAATCTAGTATACTTTCAGTTATACCACGACATTTTTTTTTTTTTTTTTTTTTTACTATTGTTTAGCTGATATAATAAACCAAAGAAATATTAATAGATAAAACAAGGAAATGATAAATAAAAAAATTAAAAAATTAAAAAATGAAAGTAAAGAAGGAACTTTTCATTTAAGGAAAAATATCACGAAGAATTGAGCAATTTTCGAACTTACTTTATGTAAAAATACAGTTCCTGTAATGCTAATATAATACCAATATAAATTAAAATGTAAAAAAGAATGTAAAGAAAACATCTTTATGTTAAGTAAGTTACATATTATATAGTATAAATATAATTTTTTATCATTTTATTGAACACAGGATCTCACTGTTTACATTTATTATGTTCTAAACTTCTATGTTGTATAAGTTGATGTTATACACGCTCATAAGAGCTGTTTAGTATTAACACAATTCTCATTTATAACTATTAAACTTGACATATACATTACTTACTATACATATACCTATAAACATTTGCTGTGTATCTCATCTATTATCAGTTACTTAAGATCTCAATTTGCTTTCTTATTTACTCATGTTTCTTATTCTTCAAGTATCATATGTAAAGGCCGAAAGGCGTTAATAAAATATAAAAAAAACAATAATACTATCCATCTTTTCCCTCTTATCATTGTTAGTATGGGCATCACCTGATACGTACCTACCTTATTATATGGGCACCGCCTGATACGTACCTACTTTATTATATGGGCATCACCTGATACGTACCTACCTTATTATATGGGCATCGCCTGATACGTACCTACTTTATTATATGGGCATCACCTGATACGTACCTACCTTATTATATGGGCATCACCTGATACGTACCTACCTTATTATATGGGCACCGCCTGATACGTACCTACTTTATTATATGGGCATCACCTGATACGTACCTACCTTATTATATGGGCACCGCCTGATACGTACCTACTTTATTATATGGGCATCACCTGATACGTACCTACCTTATTATATGGGCATCGCCTGATACGTACCTACTTTATTATATGGGCATCACCTGATACGTACCTACCTTATTATATGGGCATCGCCTGATACGTACCTACTTTATTATATGGGCATCACCTGATACGTACCTATATTTATTATGCATTATTTTTTTTTTTTTATAGTGAATACCTCACAAGAGTCCCAACTGCTCCCGTCTGGAGCCAGTAAGACTATGGCATCCCCAATTGGGGGATGTTGTGAGGCTGAAGGTAAGTGGGGAAGGGAAAGAGGAAGGTGGGGAAGTTCCTGGCTATTCAGATCTAGTCACTAAACACGGCTAAAGCCATTTGGAGCAACGTTTCAATTCTGAATGGTGGTCTTACACCAGGGCGATACTGAGAGTATCTTCCACTCTGGAACGTGCCGCAAATATACTATATATTATTTTAATTAATTAATTGTGAAATAACACAAATTAATCAAATAAAATTTATTTGCGCACGCCGGGTTCGAACCCGCGACCTTCGGAATGGCAGTCCAATGCGTTACCACTGGACTATGCCGGCCGTATTATGGAATTAATTAAGAATTAATTTGCAATATTATTAACAACCATTGATAAATCTATCCTTACCTAGTTCTTTAGTCTATTTTTATTTTACAAGTAAGTTATTTTCTTCTATTGCAGTATGTTTTCACATTGATTGCAAAAGCTGCTCGTCCCGACACAGGACTGCCTTAGGCATTTAATGACTAATGTTTTGCTTAGATATTATAATTTTTACTACAAATAATAAACGGGTCCATAACCGGTGCGTGTTCCGCATTGCTCCCTAATCAATAGACACAATGTGTACTGCGCCGCTAGATACATGAACTGAGATTGCAGAAAATCCATTTCAAATGCTCTCCCAGTGGACCTCGAGATACAAATTGCGTATTACGCTGCCTCTACTTCAAAATAGACTTTGTGGATATGTAGGTTTCAAGAAGACTAAATCCACCTATCTTTGTAATTGCTGTTCTGTGGAACAAAGGAAGCGATACATTAATACACTCACGTAGAAACTTTGAGATTTTTCTGTTAAGATTATTTGATTGAGAAATCGTTTACCTTTTGGAACGATTAAATGAAAAGGTTTTAATTAAAAATATATATATATATATTTATGGGAAGGATAGACAAATACATTAAACCTGTATATTTACTTTGGTATCAACAAATATCTATAATTTCGGTTCTCAATTAATGGTTCTCAATTGGAATATCAACTAGGATAGTATTTATTTCTTTCTTTACGTATTAAAATCTGAATAGTACAGTACTTCCCAACCTTCTTCTCCCCCTTTTTTTCCCATATACACTCCCTTCATCACATAGAATAGTACAGTACTTCCCAACCTCTTCTTCCCATACATACTCCTTTCAACCACACAACATACCACAAAGGGGGGTGCCAAAGTCCCATATAGTACCAGACGGAGTGTGGAATCTAGTGTACCATTCACATAGAATAGTACAGTATTTCCCAACCTCTTCTTCCCATACATACTCCTTTCATCCACACAACATACCACAAAGGGGGATGCCAAAGTCCCACATAGTGCCAGACGGAGTGTGATATCTCGGGCACCATTAACATAAAATGAGGAGCCCTTTAAATTCATTAATATTCTAAACATGATAAAACCATAAAATAATCGATTGCGTTGATTTAATTGGTAGTGCTTTAAGTACATTTCGTTATCAAAATTAATGATGACAGGCAGATAAAATTAAAGTTTTAACTAAAGGAAATGAGGAAGGAAGCTATCGACATAAAATAATATTCTTTACGAAACAAAGATACATACAATATATCAACTCTGCAGAGGTATAAGAAAATTCGTATTTACCTACATAAATGGTTCGGAAAATTTATGATCTACGCGATATATGATTTAATAATTCTGATAACATTATTATCAACGATTTGTAAGATAAATTGTTCTGAATAATTTAGATATTTGGTTTGTGGATATCAGACCCTAATAATGATTTAAGTTTTTAGATTGTTAATCCAATGATCAGGGTTTACAAAGATTTGAAAATGTTCAAAGACAGAAGATCATTACGAGAAGTACTAGTATTTAAATTTTAGTAACTGACATTTTTTAACTTCTCAAGATTACTCTTGCTCTTCTGTGTATAACCGTGTAACCAGGGAAACATATTGCCCTCCAATTGGGCTGTGCTTTGAGGCGGGTAAAGGAAGGGGTAATTAAAGGCATTTTTTTCATACAACATATTTATATAATCGAGATATTTGTTTAGCCATTGGTTCAAAGCATATTCAATCCTCTTCTAGCTAAATCATATATTATTGAACCAGCTACATTCTCAGTTTGTACATAATCATTGAAGCAGGAGGAATTCAATATTCTGGGGTTAAGTAAGGTTAGGTTAGGTTAAGTAAGAATAACCCAGATATGTCTTTCTTTAAAAAAACAGTACATTTTCAAAAAAAATAATTGTTTAATTCTAATTGCTACTAAGGTGTTTCGTAATTTGAATGTTTTTGAGAATGGAAATATGCAGGTGAGTTTACCGTGTGTCCGTTCAACATCCAGGTGAGGTTAGCCGGCGGGTGCGCTGCAGGAGCGGAGCACTGGGCCCTCAGCAGCTCCCCGGGGGCCACGCGGGAGCGCTCTGCCACCAGAAGAGGGGGGTCCAGGGGCACCTCTGAAACATACATTGAGAATCAGTCAGATATATTGTCAATGTCTAGCAGTGTCAAAGTAAAGTATCTACAAGTAGTTGTAGTGACAATTGACAAGACTGTTGGCCATAATCATAATCAAAATCAATCACCGTCCACGAAGACACCCAGAAACTTTCCACGTTCATTTCCAAAGATCCAACTAAACCTTATCCCAACCTTTTGTGGGAATACGTTTACTGTAGTATATATATTATGACATCCACTGTAGTGGTAAGATTCCGGACACTTGAAAAAGAAAATATATTAATATATCTCATGTTTTCTTTTTGTCATCTTACCTAATCTAACCTAACCTAACCCAAACTTTTATGGGAATGCGTTAACTATAATAAATTAGATATACTAGATATATTATAACATCCACTGTAGTAGCAAGATTCTGGACACTTGAAAAAGAAAATATATCTCTTGTTTTCTTTTTGTGAATATGTCATTTAACGATTTTTATGTTTATTATTTCTAAATTCATTTTATTTCGATACAGTTTTATGTTTCTATAAATGTTTTATTATGTCTTCAGAACATGTGCATATTATAAATACAAGAAACGTTTTTCTCTATTGAATTGGGTAGTTAACCCTTCAGCAACGTAAGCAGATATACACGATAAAATAACGATAGCAGTCAAGTACAATAAGCGTGTTTACACGTCAACGCGTGTGTTTCCACAAAAATCGTCATAACTCCGTTATTCTTCTAGTGACATCCCTAAAACAAAAAGTAGAATATTCGTATTGAATGAAGCTTCACATCTCTATTCAAAGTTATCCATAGAAACCCGTAAAAAGACCTACTCAGTGGAAGCAAATTTTACCCGCCAAATCGTAAAACCCGCCTCCCACATATCCCAGTTTTAATTATTTTATTAAAAATATATTTTGTATGAAATGGTCAAGAAGTGAAGTGACAGAATTGTTTATTGTACATTTGTACGATGAAATAAGTGTTTTTTTTTACATTATCCGTGATTTTAGTATCGTTTTTACATAAAACATTACAGGTGAGTCATTTTTACAATTTTTTCATGTTTCCATTTTTAATTTAAATATTTACAAATGTTAATATTTATTTATGATACAACAATTTGAAAGCCTATTTTGTAACCTTTCTAAAACAGTTTTTACTATTCGGCTCCGTTCAGTAATGTTTCATTTATAGAGCTTTGATTGTGAGGCGGTAATAACACAACGTTTTCGTGAAATTGACATTTCGGTAAAGACATTTTAGCTTCAAGTTCGCGAAAAGTCGGAGGGGTTAAGTTAAAAAGATTTTTTTTAATTAGTTTTTAGAACCATATGTTGTTCTTCTGTAAATCTGTCATATGTATGTATTTCAAATAAAATAAAAAAAGTATATATATATATGTATAATGAAAGTCTTGTTCTAACTGGCGTTATAATTTCGATTTCACATATTTATTATTGTATGCATACCAGTACCAATGTTTTGCAAAAAGTAAATACATGGTAATAGGTAAAAAAAATTCAACGAAATCATAGACAACTCATAGACTAACATTGTAGACAACGAAAAAATAGAGGAAGTAGAGGAAATCAAATACTTAGACATTATAATAGACAATCAACTCAAATTTAACTCTAGCTAAGAAAATGGTAATACATGTAATTTTATAAAAGAAGAATATGGAATAAATTAGATATAAGTACAAGTAAATTAGTAAATAATAATATAGTACCATCTCATTTAAATTACTGCTCTAGTGTTCTTTTCTTGTGCAATCAAA
This sequence comes from Hesperophylax magnus, assembly GCA_026573805.1. Lineage (NCBI taxonomy): Eukaryota > Metazoa > Arthropoda > Insecta > Trichoptera > Limnephilidae > Hesperophylax > Hesperophylax magnus. The sequence goes on from JAIUSX010000002.1 coordinate 13,924,751, forward strand.
CAAAGGTAAAGAAATTGCAAATAATTCGAAATAGAGGCATGCGAGCAGTATTGAATTGTAGCAGGTATTCTAAGATAATTAATATGCAGAAAAAACTAAGTGTGTTAAGTGCAAGATAAATATTAAGGTATTGTAAGTTAAACGCTGTCTTAATAATAATGGTAAGCTCTAAAATAAGATACTCCCGAAATACATGTATAAATAATGTAAATTTTAATTTCGAAATACATTGCTAATGACCACCCAACAAGAAACTATGAAGATTTTAGACTTCCGAAAAAAAATTTGTCGGGAGCCTAAAATAATCTCTATTTTAAAGGATTTAAGATTTTCAATGAACTACAGACAGATGTTAAAGAAGCTAAAAGCCTTGCTGCTTTTTGTGGATAATGCCTAAATGCTATAAGTAATAAAAAAGTAAGTTTTAGATGTAGTATAAAGTGTGCCTAAATGTCATAGAAATAAGTTGTTAGTAGTTAGTAGGGTTTATACTAGATATAAAAATGTAATTTTTTATAACTAAATAAATATATACAAAAAAATATATAAATAAAGTATTTGTCTAAATCATCGATGTAGGCTCTACTTAATTATTCTGTAAAAAAGTTCGATGGTTTCCCCAACACCGCCCAGCGGCGATTTAGTCATTAAACGAACCTAATTGCATTAGATAAAGGCGGATAACCCTCCCGGAACACGTTGATAAATAAAAAGTCATATCTAGTGAAGTTTCCCAGTAGCCTACAGACCGTAGGCCGGTGCGATAGAAATTTTAGTGGTTAGAGCAGAAATCCAAAACAATAACCATTTTTCTCGTGCGTTTTAACATTTAATTTGATAGAGTTTGGAGATGAAGCCTAGAAAATGAAACCAAATAATAATAAAATGTATTTTAACAATAACAACAACAACACATGACACAAACTGTTAGCTAGTCGACTAACGTTTCACTTGTTTAAACAACGTTTATGATTTAACTGACGACCTTCTAACATCCCCCCGACAAGAATAGATATTTGACGACACGATGTTCCTTCAATTTCGTCGTTTCTATTTCACTGGATTCATAAAAGTGAGAACGGTGATGCGTATTGGCGTGTTACACTTCATTTAACGCTTTCTCGTCGTCCGTGATGAGCGAAAAAAGATGCCAGGTTTTACCAATCAGGCGCCACGCTACCTACCCCTAGATAGGTACTACCTACCAGTTAGGGTAGTAGTGGTAAATGTGAGAGAAGCGGGTGAAACACTGTCCGGGAGGCTGTGGGAGAGCCTCCTCTATAAACGAGGCCAAAAATGAAAAATATAAACTACACCTCCGAGGAAAATGTGACGAAAAATTGAATATTTTTTATGTGTAATTATGTTTGCTCTGTCAGACGACATAAATAAACAAAACAAACGTTCGTATGAACACGAACATGACTCGCAGAGTTTAGATTCTGTTTTATTGAATTCCACGAACATCTCTATTTTTGTTTTGAGCATATTTTATAGGTTTGAACAGCGACTTTATTTATGAAGGTGAAACGCGGAAACAACAGACTTGATTCATTCAGCAAGATGGAAAGTACCGTATTGTAATGTCTAGAGAAATGAAATAGAAAACATTGGATTTTTTCAAATAAAATGTAATGCTCATGAAATTATGCGTTGTTATGATTTATATAGCGTCGTTTTTGTGAAAAATATCTCAACTGCTGGTACTTAACTGTTTAAATATTTTGGCAAGATTTTTTCAAAAATTATTTACTCAGAAAGTGCTTTCTTTGTTCTAAATATTCAGCATTTCCAATAAGTCTTTAAATCTCCGAGTAAGCAGTCCGTACTAAGCCGGGCGTGCTCCTTTATATTTTCATCAATAAATTTTCAGTAAGCTCTCTAATAAGTTAGTCCTCTTGATTAATGAAAATGTGTAGCGGAATATTATGGCGAAATGAAATATTTAGAGATAAAATAGCAGTAATTACTCCACCGGATAATACGATTCAGGATTATTCTTTAGAATTGAGAAAAACTTAATAGCGCTCTTAACTAGAACTCGCAGTCAGCAGCACGCAATTACGTGTCATTGTAATGTTCAAGGGGATGACGGAAGACGGAGTCGGAGATAGAGATGATATCTATCCCTGTGTGCCAGAATGCGGTAACTCCGAAATCACTAATTTCAGAATATGGATATATTTTTACGGTTTTATCCATAGAATAAAGAAGAACACAACATTTGGACGTATTTGGTGCTTCAAATATTTGGCCAATCATGTCTTAAATTTTCAATACAAAACTGCGTTTCAGTATGATTACGAAATTAGAAAGATGTTAGGCAAGGGTAAGAGAGACAGAGCGCGTCCAAAATGGTCTGGAATTAAAATGTAGTATGTCAGTGGCGACATTTTTTTCCATTCTTATATGTATGAAGGATGGAAGGCTCTATTAGTTTTCTTCTTTATAACGGTCCATAACGGTCAGAACCCAAAAATACACATTTTGTGGTTTGCTAAGAAGAAAAAACTACAAATGATTAAACTCTATACGTGTAGTTAGGAAAATGAACAAGGTTTTCGGTGAACAAAATTCTTAGTCAATAAGCTTTTATGTTGTATATGAAGTAGTACCGGAAATTTAGGTGAAGAGTTCGAAAATGAATACACTGGTTATTCAGGGCCGGCCCTGAACCAAACGGTTCCTGGCGTCAGTAAGAATTTCAAGGGCGCTGTGTTAGGTGTTGTTATTAGCAGAGCCTTGGCTCCTTGGCGCCTTGGCTAGTCGGCGTCCGGAGCGGACTGCTCCAATTGCACCAGCACATGACCGGCCCTGTATTTCATAGAATTTAAAAATCACCGTTTAAAACTGTTTGTCTTTGGAAACTTTATACATTTTTCTAACTACCCGTATAGAATTTACACATAAATGATATGTTGCTTGAGTGAGCAGATGATGTGATATTTACGGCCACTTTGAGTGCTGGCCTTATCTACAGTACCTACACTCATTAAACCAATATATTGTGTACTTATTCGATTGAAAATTGGACAAGTGGCATTCATTGTGTATTTTTAAAACAATTATAAGAAATAAATAAACATTGTGTGCAGAAATTTGATCTTTCATTGTGATAAAACATGTTTGAATTATGTTACTGTTGGTAAATGCATGATGCATTGGCGGAGGAAAAAGGGTTTAGTGTCTTTTGCCAGAAAACATTTCAGCATTTCAAGGATTTAAGTGCAGGCTTTCTGCCAGAAACAAAATGCTTATATTTAATGAGCGCTGCTTAATCCGGCCAACAATTTTAGGTTTTAATTTTTCTGTTTAATAAATTACTTGTTGGGATACCCGGCTACAACGAGATTTTTTTGTTTAGTAAATTACTTGTTGGGATACCCGGCAACAACGAGATTGCTTGTTAGGATACCCGGCTACAACGAGATTACTTGTTAGGATACCCGGCTACAACTAGATTACTTGTTAGGATACCCGGCTATAACGACATTTTCTGTCTAATAAATTACTTGTTGGGATACCCGGCTACAACGAGATTACTTATTAGGATACCCGGCTGCAACGAAATTTTTCTGTTTAGTAAATTACTTGTTGGGATACCCGGCTATAACGAGATTACGTGTTAGGATACCCGGCTACAAAGAGATTACTTGCTAGGAAACCCGGCTACAACGAGATTACACATTAGGATACCCGGCTACAACGAGATTACTTGTTAGGATACCCGGTTACAGCGAGATCACTTATTAGGATACCCGGCTACAGCGAGATTTTAACACTCCCTTTTACAAAAATTTATCTTTACTGAACCATAAATAAAATAATATAAATACTTAAATGATATTTACTTATATGTATATAATATTTCTTATTATTATAATTTTTTTAATTCTTTATTATAGTTAACAAGTATAAATATTTAACTTTTTAACTAACTTCATAAATAACAACTTTATAATATTAATACATACACAGATTGTCCGGGAGTAAAGTTCGCTAACTACGGGAGGTGATTCTATATGACGGTAGAAGTAAAAAAAAAATAACATTTTGAAATTCGAATGTTCATTTTCGCATACAAAAATATTTTTCCGTAGAAGAACATTTATTTTTCCGTACAAAAAAATATTATCTTTTTTCTTAAAATTTAGTGTATAAAAAAAAAGAGCATTTGAAAAATGTAATAACTCTTTTTTACTTCTAAAATCATGTAGAAACATCCCCCAAAGTTAGCACACTTAACCCCCGGACACCCTGTATAATAATAATAATTTTACATGATAAAACAATAACACACAATATCTTATCTTAACAATTATTCTACATTAAAGGACCTTATAATTTTGTTAACAAGATTGAACAGAATAATTTATTTATTGTATTCTTCGTTTTGAGACTCAGGAAGGAGATTGTAAATGTGTATATCCTCACGGCCGATGTTTCTTTTACGTGTTTACCGTATTAATGTACAATTTTTTTATCTTGGCTTGTACAGTGTTCGTGCATTTGTTACATTTTTTATAAATGTAGTGTTTGTGTTTATAAGTCCATTTTGTATTTTGTAGATTAAAAGGAATATGTTGAACTCGTATCATGCAGTAAATCATATAAAATATAAAATCATGATAATTAATGAACATACAAAAGTTAAATATTGTTGTTTTTATTTTTACTATTACATGAATATTTCAAAGCTCACTCCGAAATACCGCTGTTGGGTGATGTCTTTTACTAGTAATTCCAAGCAGAAAATCTTTTGTGAGAACTATTTTCAGCTTGCTACGCCATTTCCATCATAAAATATGAAGTTATAATCGCATTGCGTGTTGCAAACACAAGCTGAATCAAATCTAAACCAATATCGAGTACTTATAATTATTAAGTGTGCCTACAAGATATCCTAAGAATCAAAATTTACAAAGAATTAAGTGAATCTCTTTTTTTGTTGTGTGAACGATCTCTGCTTAATTTTAAACAAACAAAAAAATCAGAATCATTCTCCATCCAGGCAGTTTTCTGCTTGAAAGTTAAAATGAAGTATATTGGCGCTTGGCCAACTGCTCCGGTCTGTTGTGAAGATCAGAGGTGACTTTCCGCAACGTCATGTTATTTCACAGATGAAACGGCCAGTTACTTGTACTCACATCAAAAGCAATTTACAATTGGCACGAAGCTCATTTGTACTAAGAAAAAATATTTTAGGAATATTATTCATTTGGTGTGTGGAATGTGCACACAGAGAAAAATGAGTAATGCTAATTAATTAAGAATCTATTCAAATCATTAGTATTCCGTTTAAAAACGGGATAGCAAACCTTTAATGATTGAATTTACAGGTTTCCTGATAAAATTTTAGTACATTTCGAAGACATTATCACGATGTCGGACCACATGTTCGAACTCGTATTCCGAATTTCCGATAAAGGCCTGCAATCCCCGTTTTAAACAGGATTACCAATACTTTGAAGGCAATCTTTTTAAATGATCAATACTTATTTTTTTCCGTGCAGAGGCTGCCCTCTGACTGCCGCCCCAGTATATCTAGGTCTAGGAGTACAAAATGTCACTACTTCTGTTCTGAATAGTTCATTTTGGTTAATGGTTAGTGTATGCTTATATATAGATAATATTTAAGTGGATGTGCGCGACGTTGTCACAACTAAGTATGACTACATAATAATGCAAATCAGCAGTTTCCTGTTTTCAGATAATTATTTATTTAATTGTAAAAAGCATTCACTTTGTGGCTCATCATAATTTATAATAAAAACACATAAATTTGTTTTTGACCACTATAGTTTTATTTTCACTCTACCGGTTTCGGAAGATCCCTTCCTTCGTCAGGAGAATATTTAAAACAGTTTTAAATATTCACTATAGTTTTATTTTCACTCTACCGGTTTCGGAAGATCCCTTTTTCGGAAGGAAGGGATCTTCCGAAACGGAAAACGAACCGGAAAATAAAACTATAGTGGTCAAAAACAAATTTATGTGTTTTTATTATAAATTATTTATTTATTTATTTAAACGCCATAAAATGTCTTTTACAATAGAGTGATTACAAAACAAGTAATGTGTACACAAAAATATTATTGCAAGTGATACAGTTGTTAATAGAAGTGCAGTTAAACAATACATAATTAAAAGAAATATCTAATAGTATAGTAATAGTTGAATGATTACTAGGTTTTCTATAAGACCCGACATAAATCGAGGTATGAGGTGTTTATGATAATGAATAGTAATCAATATAAAATAAATTCTATTAAAGCCTAGAATGTTATAATAACAGAGAATATTTCAATTGAACAGAATATTAAAATGTATAAAAAAAAGTGTCTTTTTAACATGTATAATCTAGCAAAATATTATAATAGAGTAATTAGTAGTGAGTTTATTGTTGCCTTCAAAATTAATTCTTCTTGGAACAGCTGGGCAAGTATCGCAACTTGGCTTTAGTAAAACAGGGGTGTCAACGATTTTATGATACTTTTGTATAAGGAATAATATTTTTTAATAAAATTGTTTTATTATTATTGTTTTGTTTCCCGACTATGCACCGGTGACAAAGGAATTAATGAAGCTAATTCCTTACCAGTAGAATAAGTATGGCATTTCCACATGACGCCTGTAATCTAAAATCTAGTCTTCCAAAGGGCCACCCATTTCTGCACAGCATTGAGTCAGGATTATCAAATTATTTTGGGGCCCCAGATCATAGGTGACTACTAATTCAAGTAACTTGCATTTGGTACAGGGTCAGCAGTTGTACACTACATATTACAGTTGTGTATTATCATGTATATAAGCGTGATTCGTTTTTTAGATTTTTTTTTGATTGGCGTGTCTTTGTAATAAGTTTATAAATGGTATGTAAAAGTCACCCCTCTCTGAAAGGTGACTTTACCAGTTTTTTTTTTTGATCCCCCAACAAATTGTGTACATCTATATCTCGATGGTTTAGATATGTGCAATAAAATCTTCAAAAACAAATGAATTTAGAAAAAAAAAGTTATTAAGTTTCAAAGTGTTAATAATAATATCAATATATAAATAAAAGTAATAAATTTATGTGGAGTATAACGTACCAACAACATGCATGTAGCTTGTCTTCATAGTAGTGTGAAATGACGGAGCATCAGCAGAAACCTCGCAGCGGTAGCGGCCGGACTGCGAAGGTAGTACGGAGCGCAGAACTACTGTCGCCGGACCTGACCTGCCCACCTGCAGAATCGAATGACGTCAGGTTAGGTGACACCGTAGAATAGAGTTAAAGGTTTCTGTTTTTTTCATTTCTTTATAGGATAAGTGGTGAGATTGCGAACATAAATATATTTTGTAATGTAAAAGTAAACAATAAACAATAATTAATTTTAATAAAAAAAAAAATAAATAAAATAAAAAAAAATAAAAAATAAAAAAAAATAAAATAAAAAAAGTAATTACATCAACGTCCACCCCAAGCACGGCGAACACCCTGGTGTGTGGCAGCTCCTTGGGTATGTAGCGGAAGAACTCCTCGCGGCCCTTGTACCACTTGACGCTATAAAGCACGTCCTGCTCCAGGTCATAGCGGCACTGCAGTGATACCGTATCACCGGCCGCCACCGCCTCGGGCACTGATACCCGCACATCGCGCAAGCCACCGGCACCTGAAAAATATCATTATTAGTGAGCTTCAAATGTTATATCAACGGTGTTTTATCTATAGTATCGGTAATTAGTCCATACGCAAAAGGTCCATTACGTTTGTGACTTGTTATCGACAGACAAATTGTTAGTTCAGCTTGTTTGCTCCCTTGATAAGCTTGCCTACAAGTTGACAAACAATGTTCATTAAATATTGGAGAGGAACTCAAAATTATTCGGCTATTAAATGAAAATACACGTATGTTGTAACAAGTACAACATTCTTGTATAAACCATTAGTTTTTTAAACATGTTGATATCCTTTTAATCAACAATGGTATAAACAAAGTATGCTATTTTCATTTAATTAAAATGACGCCACAAAGGGAATTTGAATAGGTGAAGTTTTTTTGTTTTTTTCAATGAACGGTTAAAAAACAAATTTCCATTAGATTTTCATAAAAAATCAACCATTAAGTTTCGCGGTATGCACTTAAACATGACGAACAAGTATGCAGGGCCGTCCCCGAGCCAAATGACGCCTGGCGCTAGTAAGGACCTTAAGGCTGTGTTAGGTATTATCAGCCCCATGGCTCTTTGGCTCCTTGTCGTCTTGTTAAGTCGCCGCCCAGAGCGGACTGCTTCAATGAGGAAATGCACTTTTTTATGTATGATGACCTTCTATGTAACTCAAATACGTGCATTTATGCATTTATGTTTTAAAATACCCATTGATGTAGAGATTTTGAAAATTCCAACAAAATCCCCACAAGTTCCTTACCTCCGAAATCAAACAAAATTCTATTGAAATTAACAATTTTTTTTTTCTATTATTATGTAGTGATTTTCGGATTTTCTCTTTCTGAGACCGTTAAAATTTGCTGAGAACGAAAACAAAATATAGTGCGTTCTCATAATTATTGTAAATATTATCTTTCAATAATGGTTGGAAAATGAAGGAATGCTCAGAATCTCCACATTTTCCAAACAAAAAGTTTCTCCCCGCAAAAAACAAAATTCATGAAAATCTTGGAAAATCCCTACAATTCGGGGAATTCTGCACGAAGTGGCAACCCTGATGTAGATGTATTAGACCATTGATATATTACTCACGTAGAATAGTTGTTATGAAACTGCAGGTACAGTCGTAGCAATTAAACGGTGTGTTTTAATGACATGGTGTTTTATTCGATACAATAAAACTTATATATTTAGAATCAACGTTTGATGATCTAAATGAATATATATATTTTTTAAGCCATAATATTTTTCATTGCAGAGGGCCGGCGATGAATTGTGTACATAGGTATTTAGAGAACGGTGGCCAATTATATGTTATATCCAAATACAGTTCACTCGTATGTTCTACACAATATTTACTCAATTAATTACTTATACTTGACAGATAATAACTCTTCAACATTAAAATTACGAAAAATATCCAATGACTTAATTGTAGCCCTAATAAACATCCGAAATTGAACGAACAATAAACTCTTTTTATCGTACAACAGAAGTAGTATCAAGTCTCACCATACAAATGGATTTGTTGGTTCCAGTGAAAGTTTATCTCCAGCGGATAAGCCCACACCCAGCGCATAGAGAAATGTTCCGGATGAATTCGTTTGAATTCGGCTGCGAAACTTTAATCCCCAAGACTTTAGTCACGTAAGGTGTTGGCTGCTTGGAAACTTTCTATAAACAGCGTCATACATTCTAGCTAAATTCTAGGAAGTGATAAAACTACAATAATTGATTCGTTTTGTTCTAACAAACTGGACCATTAATAGAATACCTACAGAAACGTTATCTTTTGTGTATAGAAAGTAATACATATTAAAATGAACTTCGATTAACAGAATATTATTTGCGGGATAATTTTGATCACGGTGCAAAAAAAATCATGTTTATTGATGCATTAGGTATAATATTACAATATTGGTGTGTGGAAAGTGCTGAGCCAGCGGCCAGGCCAAAATGATAACACGTCTGTTCGGCGAAGAGTCTCATAGTCGTCAGTTGTTAGTATGTGCTTATTAATGAAATTTTATGTGTATACGTAAAAATAGGGGAAGATCAATTATTTTTTGGATTGGTAAAACCGTAATATTTCAGGAGAATGTATGAAACATCTTTTCTATATAGTGTTCTGTATTCAGAAAAAATGCACTTTAAAATTGAATACAAAAGCATATTCATGTTTTATAAAAATATTAATTTTCAAACAATTATCGCATAACTACAAAATAAGGCAGGTACTTATTGTAGAAGGACCTATTAAAGAAAAAAGGGTTTATTTTTCAATATTTATTTTCAGAAGGTTACATGAAAAATTACCTCTCTTTTAAAAATGATACATCCTGATACATAATCGAATGTATCAACGTATCAGGTAATGACATAATACGCGAAGATTTTTTGAAATCCTCCTAAAAACGTGATTGCAATCCATTTCCTGAAAAAATATCAGTCCATTAAGAATATATCGGAACATGCGTTGATGCAGGTGTCCTTTTCTTAGTAAATAAAATGACGAAATAACACCTCGTAACACATTCGCGTTTTACTGATACTCTGTTAGGAAATCTGTCAATTCGTTACATGCCTGCAGTCCCGTTTTCAACAGGAATACGAATAATTAGACGATTTTAAGATTTTTTATAAATTAGCAATATTTTATCAGTAAGTTTGGGTGTTTATTCTGGGTGGTTAAAAATAACAGTTAACAGATTGAAACAGAAATAAAATGGTTATAATTATCAGCCAGATACCAGATGATCTCCATCCCTGTCCGTTCACATATTTCAGCCAATATTTGAATATATTTGAATATTCCGTTACAAAATCAAATTAAAAAACAAAGATAAAAAAGTCGTACAATTTTTCAGCAAACAATTTAACAAATAACAAATAAAAAATTCCGACAAACGTACTTAATTAACCTTTAGATTGTGAACAAGAAAGATTTGTTGCCTAAAAAGGTTAAGGGGGAATAAATCGTACGTTTTCAGCAATTTTAGCCAACAGCAGTGCTAATGAATGTCTGTGAAAAGACATAAAAAGAAAAGTCTCGCATTTTACAGATATAAAGATATATATTTTATGAATTGATCTTTGATTTTTGAAATGGGGCCTATATAAGCTATATTTAAATTAAATTAAGTTACACTGGAATAAGTCAAACATAAATAATAATTGATGATGTTTGAATACATCTACTGGAATTTCGGTTTTGTTTTCTTTAATGAATTAATGAAATGGAATCTTGGAAGTAGAAATTAACCAATTTATCGACATCCGATCGAACTGAAACTCGGCAAATAGACTCGTTTTGGAAGAAAATGCATTATATTAACTTCTCACGCACACACACGCGCGCATATGTATTTCTCTGAAAGGCGTCAGTGGTTTCATGGAATTTCAATAATTCATCATGTTTCAAAGCTAACATTCTGTAAAGGTTTTTTTTTCATTTGATGATTTTTTTTTTAAATTCTGTGAAACAACCCGTCCTAACTTTAAAAATAGTCATATAAATAGAACACCAAACAAATGTTTAAATTTTCTAGTTTTAAATACATCTATTTGAATTTCGATTTTGTTTTCTCAAGTAAATGAACAAGTGAAATTGAATATTGGAAGTAGAAATAAACCCACTTTTCGATCGAACTGAAACTCGGCAGATAGGATCGTTGTCAATGACAATACATTCTATCAACTTGGCAATCACGCGCACATACGCGCGTACATGACAATACATTCTATCAACTTGGCAATCACGCGCACATACGCGCGTACAATGACAATACATTCTATCAACTTGGCAATCACGCGCACATACGCGCGTAAGATGACAATACATTCTATCAACTTGGCAATCACGCGCACATACGCGCGTACATGACAATACATTCTATCAACTTGGCAATCACGCGCACATACGCGCGTACAATGACAATACATTCTATCAACTTGGCAATCACGCGCACATACGCGCGTAAGATGACAATACATTCTATCAACTTGGCAATCACGCGCACATACGCGCGTACATGACAATACATTCTATCAACTTATAAAATCTTGATACCGTCCAATTAGGATTTGGCTTAAGTGATAGCGACGTTCAATTATTTTAGTCAGTCAAATCCCGTAAATTTTATTTGATTAATCTATATAGTATATTTGCGGCACGTTCTAGAGTGGAGTATACTCTCAGTATCGCCCTGGTGTAACTCACACTTACAGTAAAACCACCATTATGAATTGAAACGATGCCATTGCTTCACTGGCTCCAGGCGGATAGGAGAAGTTAGGGCTCTTGTGCAGTTTCACATAAAAATACATCATTTCAGAATGAATGCGACAATACCCATTTGAAATAATTTAGACATTGGATTAATTTTCCCGCCATTTTTAATATTAACATTATCACGACACAATATTTCTTTCCCACTTCTGCAAAGTAAAATCCTAAGTAAAATAAACATCTAACAGCCTTCACAATGTAATACACAATGTCCTTCTAGGATAAAATTTTTTCACTCTCTTATTATTTGTTTCGTTTAAAGTCTTCAAAATTTTATTGCACTCAGTTACAGAGAGAAGTTCCGACTGTATTGTCCACTGGGTGTATTAATTGCAAGGATGAGTCTGAACAACTGACTCAACCCACAATAAAATAAGAGATTGCAAATTGCAAAATGCATTCCTAAGATAGTGTAAATATATTTCTATTGTTCATGTCACGTCCCTTTGATATTATTGTACGGCTAAAAAAATGTATTTCACACGCCAACCAAGGCGTGAGAGAAAATAGCATTAGTAAGCTCAACTATTTTAGTGTTTCCTTGTAATTTTAATTTAAAACAGCAGATACCACGAGTATCGACGGGCAGTCATCGAGAGGCAGTCTTGGACGGTGATTCTCTGAGAGTAGTCTGTGACAGTAGTCTGTCAGAAGTGGTAGATAGTGGAATACCAATGCTGATTAAGGGAATTTAGAGCGTACCTATTATTTGTTACCTACCAGTTAACTTTAGCTGCGGCTGATAGTAAGTATTAGAGTGAGTCTCGGATAGTGAGAGTGTAAGACTCAGGCTCTGAGTGTAGTATGTGACAGTAGTCTGTCAGAAGTTGTAGGTAGTAGAATACCACTACAGATTACGGGAAATTAGACCCTTTATTTATTTATTTATTAAAGAAAAAAGTACATATAAGTAATAAGGTTTACAATTTACAATGACAATATTTAATACTACACTTATTGTAGAAATACATATAAAATCAAGAGAAGTAGGAAAAAATATATTGCAAGTAAAATGTACTACTAGTAGCTATAATATATAAATAAAAACATGATGTCATTAGTTTCTGGGATAAACACCATTATTATTATTATTATTTTAATTAATATGTATACTATATTTGGAGAAGGAGTTGCTTCTTAAGTAGAATATTTACTATTATTGTAGAAAGCAATCACTTTGTGGTTTGACATATTTAAAATGAAATAAAATAATTTTTGTTTTAAAACCACGAGTTTTTAATAATTTTTTGAACCGACCGGTTTCGCTTTACTCATTGAATATAATAATGCTTGAGTAAAGCGAAACCGGTCGGTTCAAAAAATTATTAAAAACTCGTGGTTTTAAAACAAAAATTATTTTATTTCATTTTAGAATATTTACTATTAATTTTTTTGATAATTTATCATTAAATTTTTTTTCAAAATGCTCAAAGCTTGGTTTTTGTCGTTTATGGTTTTTTATTTCCTCAGGGAGTTGATTGAAAAAGGTTCTTCCTTGGTATGTATAAATACAACCTTAATCTGGTACCTACCAGTAAACTTCAGCTGCGGCTGATAGTTTTTTGTTTTTATATTATGTGAAGAAAAAAACCGAAGAAAGTGTTTTCCTGGATACCATCGGGTGTTCTTGTACCAAGATAGTAGAAACAATATCTATTGATAAAAAGAGATGTATCATAATAAAAAACTTTGTTATTAAATATTCCTAAATACCCCGATAAGGAATGTGAACTGATATCGCTAATATAAAGAGCGATGTAAGACAAAATGTACCTATGTTACATTTGGAGCGTACGCCGTACAGTAATCCTGTGTTTATTATGTATGCAGAATTCGCCTGAGAGGATAATTGGAGCTTTGCCTGTTCCCCTAAGGAGGGCGAGTTGGCGAACCCGATCACACTGAAATAGTTATTGCCAATACAAAGACGTAATTAAATACCGTAGTGCTATCTGTCTGGTACATTACTTTTGCGTGATATATTCGCTAAAATTTATACACGAGAAATTTTAATTAAAACTTTTTTGAAATTTGTAAATAGGTTAAAGACCTGTTACTGTTATAAATAAATAGTTGCAACCTATCGGTGATTTTGAATTTGATCCAGAATATTTTAAGTAAATGAACAATTTTCTTCCAAATTTCTCGAGTGATTGATTGTATATATATATATATATATATATACACTTACCATATTATGTAATTAATATTAATATGAAAAGTTTACTGCGATATAAATCCAATAAATCCAACTAGATTTCGCATATTTTTAGGTTCCATAAATATGAAAAATTATGTTTGCAAAACGTTTTTGCAAACTCGGTATAATATGCCTAAAATTGCTCCAGTGGATAACAATAATAACGAATGTTGATATTATTAATAAAAAAAATATTTTACTTGTGTACTTGAGTTGAGTGTGCAATACACAACCCACCATTTTAATGAAGAACAGAAACACCCAGTAAAAAACTAAATTAAGATATTTATTAAAGAATACAATTAAAAGAGTCAAGGATTCCTTGTAAGTAATACGTAAACAAACTAGATTTAAAATATTATTGAACTCAAATAACATTTAGCTAAGAAATAAACCATTTCTAATTGACCGTACAATCTTACAACTATATGAATGCGCTGTGTATACGAATAGATTTACAAAAGCAAGGACAATTTGTACGTGACTTATTTGCAAGTAGAAAATCACATTGAAATAAACTTACACGCTTGGAAAATCAACTCCATGTTGGTAGAACTTATTATTTTCGTATACTTGGAAAGCTCGGGAATCTAATAAGGCATTAGCATCGAATGAAATTCTATCGAAGAAAAAGTTTTTCTCACAAATTCGATATTTTCTTATTCACGATGCTGTCTTTAATATAATATTTTTTGCCCCTTTCACGGTCGATATAATGGTGCTCCATTATCACACCTAATGTAACTGATTGATCATCAAAACATTTTGAATTTGAAAGCTAAATTTTATGACATTTCATCAGGTAATTTTCACCAAAGATATTTTCTCAGAAATCGTACAGGAAAATTATTTTAAAGAAACCCTTGTTTGTGTAATGGCTTAATGGATGGATATAAATTAATTTGATTAGATAATAATTTTGTTTTTTTTTAAGAAGCTGAAGAATGTAACAAACATAAAAACACACAAAAAGTACATTGTCGAATTGAATTGCGAATCTAAATTTAAACTAAATCGATAAACTCAGGGACTTTGTATACGGACACACCCAATATTTTAGTCATTCTCGGGGTAAGAGGGGAATGCGTGCAGGTGTTCCAAAACTTTCTATACTCTCGGTGTACACTGATAATCTGGGCTCGTTTTGAAGAACTTTAATATGTTAATAAACCACAGGACCTCAAAAAAAATCAGAATAATCATAATTATTGTACATTTAATTAATGAAGACAATAATATTGTGATATCTATACAAATTTGAATGAGTGCAAGCGAGACGGAATGCTTGCAAGATCTTATAAAAGGCGATGCACGTTAATTGTGTGCCTCTTTTCTTACAAACAGTTCCCCAATAAATACCATTACATAGATCACCTAAGAGTATTTTGCAAACTACCCGACACGCTACAATAAAAGCACGAAAATACTACATACACTACAAATATTAACAATGCAATGAAATAAAAAATAGACAAATAAAATAAAAAGGTAACGGTTGCAACTGGGACACGAACCCAGAACTTCTATCTTTTTTTTTTCTTTTCTTTTTTTTTATAGAATTTTAAATATTACAATTTTCAACTACCATACTAGGCTAATGCCCGTGTTATGGTAGTCATACAAAATATACAATTATGAAAAAAAAATACTAAGAAGTGTTAAAATAATATAAAAGTGAAGATACAATATTTATATTTTTTTAAATTAATTTTTTGAAATAGTTTTTGAAAGTCTATAGAAATTCTTTAAAGAATTCTCGCCCCCTTTCAAATATCCAGTGTTGAACAACTTTAGTAAAAAGGGATATCTTATGAGTTGATTTTATATCGGTGCTCAATGCGTTGTATATTTTAAGTTTATCTAACGAATATCTATGTTTTACCGGGTTACAATCTCGTACTTCGCTTTCAGAATTACTAATATTATCCTCGGTTATTTTAATTTCTTATTTATTTATTAACAAAAAATGTAATACAATAAAATTATGAGCTCACTAAGGCATTCCTGTGTTGAAATGTGGAGCTTTATATATAAAGAAATAAGTAATACTGATATAAAATTAATAAAAACCGAAAATATTAAAATTAAAGTAATCACTAAATATAGTTGTTTTAATTCTTAAATACGAGTCGTATAAAACAAAGTCGCTGTCCGCGTCTGTTGTTTGGGCGCTTAGTTCTTCTAAATAATGCAACATATTTAGATCGGGTTTTCACTATCATTTAGAGAAGTTTTTCTAGAAGTTCAGTAGATATAAAATATGCATATTATATTTATAGAAATTAGGGGAAAGTCTATTTTGTAATCAAGTGCGGCTACATTGCTGATACTGGTTAAACCTTACGAGATACATCAACATAAGAAACACTTGAGAAACGGAAAATTTTACCACAAACCATTTATAAATTCCCGAGCAACGCCGGGTACACGTCAGCTAGTTCAAACTAAAATTACGGCTAGACATTACGATTATATTTGGCAACAATACCATTCTACTGTTAGCAAAACAAATTATTACAAATTGCCTGTGGTGGCTTATCAGCCACAATCAAAGGGTGCCCATACCGACAACGACAAAGGGGATTGTATGAATAATGACTAACAAAAAAATAACAATAAGTAAGTGAAAATTCAAAAAGGTAAGTAATAATAATAATAATAATGTACGTAAGTAAATTAAGTAGATAATATGAAGTAAATATTATAATAATAAGTACAAAGAAGATAATATTAAGAAAATATTATAATAATATGTAATTACATTAGGTAGATAATATGAAGTAAATATTATAATAATAAGTACAAAGAAGATAATATTAAGAAAATATAATAATAATAATTACATTAGGTAGATAATATTAAGTAAATATTATAAAAATAAGTACATTGAGTTGATAATATTTAGTAAATATTATATACATTAAGTTGGTAATATTAAGTAAATATTATAATAATTATTTTTATAATTAATTTATTATTATAAATTAATTAATTATTAATTAATTATTCAAATTATAATTACATTAAGTTGATAATATTAAGTAAATATTATAATAATGATTACATTAAGTAGATAATATTATAATAATAATAAGTAAATTCAGTATAAAAAATAACTTATTAATTATTAATAAGTAAAATACATTATTATGTTAGTAAATTTGGATAATTTCTAATATAGGGTTTCCACACTGATTTATGACATAAGCGACAACATAACGGTAATCCAAAATCACCTTTCTTACTATACCGTACCTATAGTTTTTTTTTATATTTTCACTGGGCATATAATAAAGCAACCGAGTTTTATAAGTAAAACTCTTTTGTACAAAGGATGTTCTGGTATTTACCGGGTGATGCATTAAGGAAAAACCTATTCTAGTATTGCGCACCTGTTGTGATGTTTTTACAGTAAAAATATTAACCAACACCTCCATCCATAGGTCGCCCATGTGGTTCACTAGGTTTGGCGACTTAGCAGGGTTGCCCGGGTTCATGGGTCATGGTTTGTCCGGGTCTTGACGGCGGATGCACTTGCTTACGTAGATTTCACAACAGAAATCGGTCAGATAATATTATGAGGGAGGTGGGGAAGTAACTGGCTATTCATATTTGAACATTCAACCTCAGGATTCGTAGGCGAGTATCGTAACCACTCCACTACGGAGGCCGTCAAACACAAAATAACAAGTATAAGTACAATATGTACTAACTTCCGGCACATTTACAGTGTATGTTCACTCCTGCAGAATACATTATTTCTATAATTTGAAGGTAGCACGTTTCGTATGTGAGAATAATGGGTCCGCTGGAAGCAAAGTTAGACAAGATGGCTGAAAGTTTGTATCCACAGTGTTTATTTGCTAACACCACGGAATAATGTGCATAGGTTTGTCTGACTGCCGCCAGAACCGCAATGAATGGAACTAGATTATACCTTTAGCTATATCTGGCGAAGTTGTGTAACTAAAACATTGTTGACGATTTGTTTTACTCCAAAGTTGTACCAAATAAACCCAGTGTAATAGAATTTCTAATAGTTTTTTTATTTATTTTTGAACAAACGTTCTCGTGTTGCGAATAACCTTAGAATATTTGAATTCACCCTACTGTTTTAATGTGAGGAAATATCAGGAGCCAGTGAGACTATGGCATCACCAATTGGAGTATGTTGTGCGAATGAAGATAGTCGAGAGAAGAAATATATGGGGAAGAAGAAGGTTAGAAAGTAACTGGTTAATAAAATCTGGCTAAAGTCATTTCAAGCAACATTTCGATTCTAAATGGTGGTATTTTACCGGTGCGATACTGAAAGTGTCTATTACTTCGGAACGTGCCGCAAATATACTTTTTATTATTTTTAATTAATAAATTCTGAAAAAACACAAAATAATCATTTAAGTTTACCGGTGACTTCCAGAATCGTAATCAGGATCGAAATCACTCAACTACTCGTAATTCATCAGTGAAGGAGGACTAAGCTAGCAGTAGAAACGCCTGGGTGGGAACCGGACGCACTTGTCCACTCGGCTGTTTAAAAGTGTTTTTTATATTTTCTTTCATGTTTAAATCAATCAAATTCAAGTCAATGAAACGGAACAAACGTTATTTCTTTGTCGTGAAATAGAAATCCAAAAGCTTTAGCCAGTGATATTATGAACGACGCTGTAAATAGTTCAGCTAGAAGCCTATTATACTGGTTCGTGGCCGGCCGTCTAATAATCGACCAGAATTCGAAAAAGATTTGAAACTAGGAGATTTGAAAATATTCTAAAAACTTTGAGGGGGCATTTTCGCCAAATTTATTGCATTTAAAAAAATGCTTTTTGTACTTTCCATTCCGTTATTTTTACATTTTCATTTCCATCAATGCAAGTAGGGATTTTCAGTGCAGAAATTCTGGGTCTAACTACCATAATACTCCTCATTGCCCAGAACACTAATAAAGGGTAATACTGTGGATTTTTTAGTTTAAATCTGAAATTCATCACTCGAATATATATAAAAGATTGTTGCCGACGCACTTCAGTTATGTATAAAAAAATGTTTAATAGTAATATAATCTGATAGTATTATTGTCCTAGCGTCTGGACGATGTAGGCCCTCTGATTGGTCAAATTCAAATTTTGTTTAAATAAGACATGATTTCATACTGAAATAGAATCGCCACGTGTAATACGATATTTCTTCAAAAATATCGTTTCTGCTCGTATAATTTTTGGATAATATCGAAGAATATATGTTTTAGAAAGTTCATAATCCATTGGATGAATTACATTTCAATGAAAATTATCCACAATTACGTGATTTTGTTTGACGTTTCAATATGGCCGATACGCACGGCTGTAGATGGCCGCCAGAGCGCACATCTGGCGGTATAAGAACGAACCAAATTACTGGCGCGAATATTTAAATATGCAAAATTACTATACCAAACAAGCGTTTGATAAGAAGATTTCTTCTGGAAGCTTATCACTTTGCAATGGCATTTTTCATTATTATTTATAATTTTTTTTGTGCTTATTAATTATATCTGATTTTATATGGACATGTTTTCTAATTTCTAAAATTTCTAAATTATTTATTTGCGATGCTTTAATCCTGAGTGAAGTATTTTAAGACCTGAATTTTTATCGAAAGTGTGATCATTATTCAAAAGATGATTCGCAAACTCAGATTTACTATTTCCATTTAGATCCCTGAGATGTTTTTTAGTTCTGACTTCAAAGTTTCTATTGGTTCTACCTTTGTAAAAGAAATTACAATCATCCCAATTGAGTTTATAAATTCCTGATTTTTTTGTTTGATTTTCGCTATTTTTATTATTAAGAATATATTTCTTCATTTTGTTATTAGTGTAAAACGCCGGTTGAATAGTACCAGGAATGTTTTTTATATTTAATTTTATAAGTATCGATATCCAAAAACAGAATTCTACGCCATTGTTTATTTCTATCTTTAGAAATAGGGTAAAAATACCGTTGGAAGAGAATATGTTTAATTTTTTTATTTAGTCTTTCAACTATTACGTTTCAACTATTACATTTAATAACGCTTATTCAATTTATTTGATTAAGCGTTATTAAATGCTATTTGTCTTATGAATATATTGTTTTATGGTTATATGCTTTTTGTTTTTTTTTCAGTTCTTAAAATACTTCACACAGGATACAAAGCATTGCAAATAAATAATTTATAAATTAGAAAACATGTTAATATAAAAACAGATATAATTAACAAGAATTTTTTTATAAACTCTCTTTTAAATATTTTCCCACTTAACTGGTTTTTCAAATTGTAATTCTTAATTCTTATAAACCCAGCCTACTCTTACCCCTCCCCCCTCCTTCCACTTCTTCTTTCCTATTGTAATCTATATTTAATTTTTGACTTCGGTGTATACTTCGTTCATGAAACATGTATCGGTTGGATATAATAAAGTGATGTTAACAAAGTTATTTGTTTTTTAATAAAATAAAGTATAATCGGATAACATTATTTTATCTATTTCCGTTGTATATCAATGAATACGTACACAATAAAATGTAAACATTATATTTATTTATTAATTGGACAATTTGCATAGCGCCGCATTTGTGAGATATCACCTCAGGGGCGCTATATTGATATAATCTACCTTTATATATAGACTCTCCTGATGAAGGTGTATATATAATCTAACTTTAAACTTTATAAGATACAGTAACAGTTGCAGGTAAAAAATTACCACCAGTTGGAGTAAAATTAACACCTTTTAATTAAACCGACTGCTAATCTCATCGCACAATTACCCTCATTTTATTCATAAACACGGGTACAATTAATCAATATGTAATAATCTATTATTTCAGTCAACTTTGTTATAACTATCTTTAATTGTTGTGACAAACTATACGATATTGATTCAACTTATAGACATTGACGGTTGTAACACATATTTAAGCACTGCAAGTCTCCTATGAGCACATTATATTAGGTACGATAACAGTTAATATCAGTTGTAGACATGTAGTCAATAATAGTGTTTCATTTGAAATAATCCATCACAAATACGTAAAATTTCATTTATTCAAACAACTGTCATTCTTATTATGCGTAAATTTAGCATTTTATTATTCATTAACTCCTTCCTGTTCCGTGTTTTAAGAATATATACTCACCCTCTCTCTGTGAATGACCTAATATCTGTCTATTAAATGTAACTGTTGTTAGTATCACTTAAACTGGGCGAAGCTCAATTAAGTGCCGCCCGCAGGGCCTAGCAGCAAAAACCCGCGGAGCGGGTTTTTAACTGCTAGTTATTTAAACTATTTCCATGTAAAATATCCTAATAAGGGCTCTAAACAAGAAATAAATGTGGTCACTTAATGAAACTAACGGATTCTTTATCAGAAATATTAAAGTTGATTTTTTTCAATGGACCACCAAATTTATAAAACCGTTAATGTATTTTGAAAAAATATATTAATCGAGCTATCTAAGAAAATTAATCATACATACCTAAAACTAATAGGAAATCAGACTTTGTTATGTAGAAATAGGGCATGGTAAAAATACATACCTTTTTAAACCAAATAATTAATTAAAAAATATGTATAACTAAATAAAATAATTAATAAATAACTCATATGTTCCACGTGGGTCCAATGGACCCATGACATTACATTAAGGGTTAAGTTTATAAAAATGGTTTTTTTGCTGAATCTTTAAAACAATTACCTACATTATGTAATTTTAACAAAGAATATACATATTTAAATTGTAATACGTGATAAACACAGGTTTTTATGGAAGAGTTATTTTTACCAATAGCTTATAATGTACCAAGGATGTGGAGATCAAGATAAAATTCTCAGAGAAAATAACGCGTTACATGATTTCTCGCATTCGCTGAGTGGTTTTAGGAAATTTAAAAGGATAACCGGATTTCCTGATATTTTCCCTTTGCCTCTAATAGGGATACAGCG
The DNA here is from genome assembly GCA_026573805.1 of Hesperophylax magnus. Lineage (NCBI taxonomy): Eukaryota > Metazoa > Arthropoda > Insecta > Trichoptera > Limnephilidae > Hesperophylax > Hesperophylax magnus. The sequence goes on from JAIUSX010000002.1 coordinate 13,946,859, forward strand.
TCACTTCCCTAACGATGGAGCGGGCTATAAGGATTCCTTGTTGAAAGAGGAAAAAGGGGTATGTGTTGTAGGGGAAGAAGGAGACGTAGGTGTTGTAAGGGAATGAGTAGATGTTGTAGAGAAATACGGGGTAGATGGGGTGTATTTGGGAGGGTACGGGGGTGATCATTATTTCCGTAGGAACAAGAGTGAGAGAATCGTTGAGTAAAATATCGAATAGTTTTTTGCCGTGAAAATAATACATATATTTTTATAGAATATGTATTGTTTAAATTTATCATTTTCATCACGTTGTCTTCATAATATTAAGAAAGGAAAAATGAAATGTTATCGTATTTATTTATCTGTATATATAAAAAATTTAATGTTCGTTTGTTCAAAATTTTAACCTCTGAAAGTTCTTCACCGATTGCTTTGAAATTTTGACACAACTGCACAGACAGAAAAGCCACAGCAACGCGTGGCGAAGTACAGCTAGTTGTATAATAAATATATATATATATAATTATTTTTTCTTTAATTACGGTTAAAGGCATTTATTAGGATGTTTATTATCCTAGATATACTCTAGAAGTATAACGGTAAGATTCGAACTATACAAGTACGTTATGGGAAGGTTAAGGGTTTGCAAATTTAAACCTAAAATTTAACTGTTAGTTTGGCTTTATGAGAATGATTCGTGCAAATATCAGTTACAGTTTAAAAAAAAATCTTTGTGTATGCTTTGAGTACTTCTTTTCGCACTTCTTTCCTCTTCCAATCAGTAGTTATTGAGCAGTCTGTCAGTCAAAATACCTAATTTATTGCCGTGCGCAATAGTGTTGCCACTGTACCTGTGTGAGCTTTTGCCACCTGAATGACGTAATTCCTTTCTGTTATTACTTTCCGAGGAAGCGAAATACGCGAATTAAGAGTGATTATATATACTCAATGCTTATTTACAGAAGAATCAGAATGATAATAATGATAGGTAGATATCTTTTTTAACATATTTTATCATATTATGAATCTTTTATATTTATCTTTTAAGTACGCATATGATATGTATACCATATACCGATGAACAGAATACCACTGATATTTTGAATGTTCGCCGTTCAATCGTCGTTTTCTCGCATCGTTCGCTAGAAATATTAATAAAATCGGGAAGAATCACTTACCAGAAAAGAGAAGAAATAACAAGCTGACGGAGTGCAATATCCTCTGGACCTCGTCTCCTCTCGACGTGATCAGCATGGCGGGGATGAGGGACGCGGATGGCTGCGGCCTGCGGGCTCCGGAGCGTCCAAAGTGACGCGTCGCGACGGCTCTCCGCTTCCGGTGACGGCGACGGCGAACTCACGGCGTCAGTTTATGAAAAAGTCACTACTGACGACCTTCCCCCCATCTGCCTCCCCTCCCGGTGGCCGCCCTCCCCAACCAACCTAGCCAGGAATACGCGTCATTTCACTAATTGATCGAATTACGTCTGTACGATTTCGATTTTCCCTTTTTAATATTGGTTTTGTCGCATTTTTTGCATTGTAGGTTCTACCTCGTCAGTAGTATTTTTTTGTGAAATAAAAATATTAATATTTTGCGTTGATTTATGAATACAAGGATTATTGAATAAATATCAATTTATTCTTGGGAATTGAAGATTTAAAACATTCGCTGGAAATCGACATAGGTTTTAGGAGTGAGGTTTGTTTTATGGAGCTTTTTGCATAAAAGCTTCACGATTGTTGGTTTTATTTTTTGTACATATATTATCACTCGTCATACATGTGGTCATTGGTCATAGCTTTGTTTAACTCACTCGTCATGCCTGTACATGGTCATTGGTCATAGCTTTATTACTCACTGAACACGTTGAAGACTGTTATAAAAAAAAACATTGACCATCTTCTTTCGTATAATACAAAACAATATGTTAATAGAACACAGCTGCAGAACTACTCAGTGCCACAAAGTAACTATTTACTAGAGCTCTGAAACATCAGCCTTACATGATGGAATTTAATCTAACTTATGATTTTACTCACCCCATGTTCAGGTTAGAATTATTATAATTGTTTATGTGTTTTTAATTCTATAGAGAAGAGTTCACAGCGTTTATTTTTTTCACAAAGGTAAAAAGTTGGTAATTACAGGAAAATTATAGTTCAATTAATCGTTTATTGTTTTTCAAACTTTTGTCAAAATAAAATACAAACCAAAAAACTAAGCGTTTCTAATCCGCGGTCCAGAACCAAAAGGCTATTTTCCAATGGAGGTCGTCGATATTATATAATATTTCATCTCCTAAAATTTAGAAGGTTTTGATTTTATTAGCACTCTGGATTTATAGAGATTAGCCATAGATATCACAAACAGTAGACATGCCACAACACATCGTCTGAGATTCATTTAGATGAGTTGGAGGCAAATCCAGTGAAAATCGTTGCGGCCCCAGAGGGGTTCCAGCATATTTTGAATAAAATACGACCGTATTCAAGAAACCAAACCTTACAGAAAAGTACAAAAACATAAAAAAATTAAATTAAATAATAATGTATTTTAATCAAACTATGCACGAGCGAAATAATATAATATGAATTAATTAAGGGAGGTGATATGTATTATTTTTTTATAAGAGCTCAGTGTGCCCGTGTTCGTTATTGCGGTGAGTAAATCATAACCCATTTGTTAGGACGGGTTGTTTCGGAGAATTTGAACAATTCATCAAATTTCAACGTTCATTTACGGGTTCTGTGAAAGTCCTTTTCAATTTCTGTTATTATTTAATTATAGGCTAATTGCTTGACAGAACTGAAAAAAAACAGAACTTAAAAATATCTTTCACAAAACTTGAAAATTAACTTTGAAATTTGAAGAATTGTTCAAGTTCTCCGAAACAACCCGTCCTTAGTGTTTAAATAATGTAATAAAATATTCGATTTTGAAAACAAGCGGAACTTTTTCGTGGAATTTGGAATTTTTCAATAACGTTTATTACTGCTGTAAACAGCATCCCCAAAAATGACATAGGCCCTAAGGGAAGTTATTTTCCTCAGGGCCTCATGTATGGGGTTAAAGTAAAATAAAAAAAAATCTTAAAAAAGTGTGATGGTACAATGCGAGTTGCGTGTAAACTGACGGTTTTATTTATTGACAAATCATTGAAAGGTCGACGCTTACACCATGTCTCCGCTCTTCTCAACTTGGGTTGTTCCCCTCACCCTTACCGACATGTCTATGGTTCCTCATGCCTAAGAGATTAGTGATATTTGATTGTGTGAACTGGAAATATACAGGAATAATAATGTTTTGAGCGAGATAGCAAACATTATTATTCTCGTTTCGATTTATTGATCTTACACATTCTCATCCTCGGAACTGAAATAAATCTTCGATAAGCTTTATGCGAACTTTTACTGTGAAACAATGATTTAACACAGAGCCAAATTTACGAAATGTGAAATAATGTTTTACAACAGAGTCGGAATTATCGTAACTAATGTTTTTTTACATGTGAATATTGATCTTAATTTAAGTATTTCTTACTACAAGAATCGTTTGACTACACAAATTATAGTAAAACATTCATTCTGTCCGAAAAAACAACCAAACATTGCCTATCTACTACCTACTTATTTTCACAAAATTATGATTTTGATTTTATTTCATGCTGATACACCGTGATATAATTGTAGGATTTGTGAAGCTGAAAGTAAATACAAAAAAATATATATTTGCCTCATGAGTAATTTGCTTTTCTAAGTACACACTGAAAAGTTCTTAATATTACTATTTACAACCTAAGTAACATATTATTCTTATATAAGTACATTTTCATTCTGCTTACTAATCTTTAGATTAAAGCCTAAGACACATAGCGCATCAACGCTTATTTGGGCGTCGCCTATGATTATATGTTGGGGTATAATCTTAGGTATAGTTTCCCTTTCTCTACGGCAGGATAGGGTCAGATCAATTAGGAAACCGCCGCGGAATATCATTTCTTTGTACGAAATCTGTCATCTTGACAGCTGACAGCCGCGTGATCACGGCGCTCCCCGAATTCCTGCGTTAGTGTACGAACACAAAGGACGCGTGTTTCGGCTTTCAGATTATCGGTGCTCAGTGCTTAAGTTCGTCGGCGGCAGTTGGCGCCGACTTGTGGACACGTACAACGCGGGTAAAATCTGCGCCACCTGTGCGGTAGCCTGACAGCAGCTGTCAGTTTTAACAAAATTTCGAGCTCGTCAGACGAAGATTTTTTTACTTTTGGAGAATACTTTCTTGAAATTAAGAAATAAAACTTGTGTAGAGTGTTTATTTTATCCCAGACTGGCGATTTGTTGAAAACAGCGGCAATAAACAGGTCGCTTATGTTGCCACTATCTTCCTGCTCAATAAAATAAGCGCCACTAACCGGCGTCACCGGCGAGTAGGAATTAAGAATTTATTCCGGTAAAGCTTATCGGCGCCGCCACGCGCGTACACAAATCTGAACCTGCCTTCACTATGTGCAGTCTCATACGTTTACATACAAACATCTCGTCGGCGCTTCTGCGCAAGTCGGCCGCCTAAGCGCCGACTAATCAGAAAGCAGAAACCCGCGTCCTAAGTGTTCGTACACTTAGGCAAGAGTCAAAAAACGGCCAGTTCTCAAGGAGCAGACGTCAAACGTTTACAGGTGGTGGGCAAGCGTTTGGCATGCCAGCTTAGAACTCGCTACGATGGGATCAATGACGCTTGCTCTATGCAACGCTTTCTACTGAAATATAGTTAGAAATAACACATTATTCCAAAATATATTTATATTTGGCTCTGACTTATGTTTCAAGATATTTGTTTTTTGAAAATAAAATACCGGATGCATTTGTAATCTTACCTTTAAACAAACATAAGAGTTATTCCCGCAGAGACTGTATTTTTATGATTGCGATCGGAGATCATTTTCCATTTTTATAATATTCTTATTATGTAAGGTGAGTAAGTAAATACCCAGCGACCCAAACAAATTCTTTAAATCTGGTCCTTAAAAATCAATTACAATACATTTTATATAACATTGTTTTTACTTCAAATAAAAAAAATCAGTTTGTCCAAAGAAAGGTTACTTCTTATTTTTAAACTTTCTTCAGAATAATAAAGTTCAAAAGAACACGACGTTTTCACATTTGAAAAATATATTTTACTGAACCATCAAACCGCAACCATCCTGAAACGGAAATGGAACGTATACACAAATTTACGAAGAGACTAAATGTAGAACGGTCAAGTTAAAACAGGACTCAATAATTACAATATTAGCAGAAATCGTATAAGCCAAAGTTATATAATAAACTAAATGCTTTTGTAATACGCCAGGTTATCCCGGAATACGGAGAAAACACGGGTTCCGGATATAGAGGAAAGCTTCAATCTAGGCTCTCCGATCTTCTAATCCGGCTCTTTAGGTTCAGATGAAGAAAGAAACAGTTACCGACAAGAAAAAACAAACCGGATGTCTGAGATCAGGGACCATTGCGGATCACTGGAGCCTTCCCAGATCATATATAACCCCCACACTTCCACCCCTTCGAGAGAAACAACTTTTCACTACGAATATCTAAAATTATAGGAAATGGGGAAGCCACCCGCTAGGGGGAGTTTATTCTATAACAACGTTTGAAAGCTCAATTAGCATGTTTAAGGAAAAGTTCTCGGCCTCTGTTACGTAATTAGTTCCCCATTCTACCTACCCGGGTCAGGGGGCTTTAATTGGAGATGATTAATAGGTACCCCTTTTAATAATATTTCTCGTGTTTATACGCGATTCTGTAACAAATTTTTGACATTGAAAGTTTGTTTACTTCAAACTATTCATTTGGAAACGGACCCCATATTATATTATCAAGTTATCAACTAAATTTACTGAACTTGTTTTCTTACCTAGTACTTACATAACATAAAACATATAATCACCAGGTACCTTTCTATTTAAAAAGGTAATTTTGATTTAAAATGTTCCGTAGTGTATACGTAATTTCATAAAGATTGAGAGGAAACATTTTTTGATTTAATTGTAGGTTTTTTTTTTCTCTAGATGATTGATTTTCGTAAACTGGGGCTACTTTTGTATTATTATAAACTAATACATTACAAAATAATAAGTTATAATATATTATTCCCAGTGAGTTTACAAAACTCATTTCGGGAAACACAACATTAGATTAAAGACAAGACAATATAGATACATTAAAATAAATAAACGCAGAATTTATTTTGGAGTTCCAAAGAAAGAGTGTGTCAGTCATTAATAAAACTGCTGAGGAAATAGCTTTTAAGAGCTTTTGCCAATGTCTTTTTGTTCGTTGCCGGAAGTTTTAGATTACTAGGTAATGCGTTATATTCCTTATATGCAATGTATTGTAAGGAGTTAATTCCAAATTTAGTCGTGTAAGTAGATGACGATAAGTGTATTTGATTTTGTGATCCTGTTTTGTGCTGGTGTATGTCGGAATTAAAGATTGGTTTAGTGTTGGTGTGTGAGGAGTGTTGAATTATTTGTAGAATGACAATTGTGATGTTATACTTTGGCAGAATCGTAAAAGAAAGTATTTGTGGCAGTGAGTATATATCTTTGACATGTGTATCCCATGGCAGATTATATATATTCCGTACGGATCTATTTTGAATAACTTGTATTTCGGAACTTTTTTTTGTAATGGTGCCCCAGATACTAACTAGATAACTCAGGTGGGAGTGGATCATAGCATAATATGTGGCACGCAGTGGAGATGTGGGGAGCACACCTTGGAGTCGATAGAGTACTTTACTATTTAACGGGGGAACTTTGCATAAATAATTACTAATAATGAATCTCAGAAGTTAATTTTTTTTTGTGAATTAAATTTAGAATATATTAATATACCATAAACCTTAAAAAAAATTGACATCGCATTACATCAATATGCAATATCCAAACAGATAACGAGGAAATACAAAAGTAATGCAAAGTCTCCCCCTCCCATAGAAGTTACTTTACATCATGACCATGTTATTACGTAAAAATTTGTCACTATGTAGGTACTGACAAACTACAAAAATAGTTTTAACAGATTTTCAAATAAAAAAGAAGAAAAATAAAATAAAATAATCCTCACATTATTTTAAAACAAACATGGCAAAAGCCCTCCCTTCCGCCTCAACACTTACCCCAGTTGGTGATGTATTAACCTACTATTCCGGACGATTGGGTAGTTGGGACTTTTTGCGATATTCACATGAAAAATTCGAGGTCGATAAGATTACCGCTTTGCCTAAGAGCTTTTATAACACTTTTTATTTTGCGATTGAAAAAATAATTACACACGGAACACGGCAACACGCACGGAAAGGGGAGAGTGTCGTGTGTAGTGTTCAGTACGGACGTTGTTCTGGCGACACGCACGGAAAGGGGAGAGTGTCGTGTGCTGTGTCTGGCGACACACACGGAAAGGAGAGCGTCATGTGCAGTGTTTAGTGTGGAAGTTTTGTGGACGTATGTGCTTTTGTCCAGTGAATTCCCATAAGAAATAATAGATAATTTTTTTATTATGAATTGACATTTATTTATCGCACCATTCATATTCCGTGTTAAAAATTCCACCCGTCCGAATGATAACTCGTACTGCTCGAGACCACGTCCCTAATGAGTCCCAAATCTAATAAGTGAGTTATAATATCAGCACCTATGGAACCCTCCTTCATATCACTTAGGTTCATATTAAACATACTAGTGGCGACAGAGCGGTAGACCAGCAAACATTGGTAATGTACTAGATGCCTGGGTGCTCAGCACCTGTGAGATTTATTAACACCAAATTTGTACAGAATAATGTATTGCAAGAATCAACAGATTCTTTCTTTAATGTTAAAGTTTTTAAAGTTTATTTATAAACAAGTTCTGCTGTTTAATTATTATTACGCGTCATAGCTGTTTCGCCTTCTGGAGGCTTTATCCAACTGTGGTGAAGCCACTGAAGCCACAGACAATATATTTATGTTATTTCCATAAAGGTACTTAAAATTAAAATAATTGAATTAATTTTTATTGTTATTACCTATGCCCTTTAAAATGTCCCCCAATTATTTTATTAATTAAATTTGACTAATGTTCGCTATAGTAAGGTGTTACCAAATTAATAAATTGGATGACTCAGGGGTTTATTTTCTCCCTGCATTATTAAATATGCTTGTGTTCTATAATAACTGAACTCGATATAAAAATATCTAGGAGTGGTGAGCGAATAATTATGTTTCCGTTCTTCATCAAACTGGTTTTAGAATTATCAAAATTTTTATTAATTTACAACTGCTCTAAAAGATTGGTTTACGGCCTTTATCATATACTTTACTTTAGTATCGTGCTTTAAGTTGTTATTGTTGTTCAAAAGTTAATTACTGAATATGTTATTTTTTAAATTAAAAATGAACATTTTCTTGCGTAGATTGTCATTTTCGAATTTTAAAATATTTTTTGTTATCGACAACATTATTTTCTATAACAATGGATATTTTAATGAAGCGCCTAATCGTAAAAAATATATATTTATGAAAAAGAACGACATAGGATTTATTCATATATCTTAGAATTTTTTTTACCCTTTTTTAATATCTGATTGAACTCCCAATGCGATGAAAATGAGGCCAGGAACCGCCACTGGTGTGGATGGGATCGTATTAACATTTCCCTACCCAACTCAGGATGGATGAGTTGTGACCCAATGGAAGGGTGTCAGCTCCGTCCCACCACGAAAATCCTGAAATAATTATTTTCGGCTCATCCATATTCCTTTTGCATTGTTCGTATATTATGTACCTTACTGTATGGCTCTGCCGGCAAGAACTCCATTGTGATGTCTCTTTCTGTTACATGCGTCTTTTGTGAGAAAAGGGGAGAGGTTACAGTAGATCTATCAGCGGATATGCTAGAATGTGGATAGATTTTCAAACCCATTGATTTCTCGCGTAGTTTTCTGCGTTAGTAAAATTCAAAAATAGTTAGGTTAAACGTAACGTATGTTATAATCTACGCGTTCATATATGGCGGTAATTTAATTATTTTATTAAAATACACATTTTCAATTTAATTGAATCATTGATACAATATTGTGTTTGTATGCCTTTCTTGAAAGATTTTTTTTCATACGGACAAAACAATTTATTCATATAACATATGTACGGGCGCAAACAAATAATTCATCTCAATAGTTAAAAGCAAAACTTGTATTTTAATAAAATAATTAAGTTAAGAAGAAGCTACAAGCCAAAAATGTATTTATTCTTGGTATTCCTTATATTGTAGGTAATTAAAATCGCTTGACAAACGGAGTCTAGAAACGTTACATTTCAAGCACAAAACTGGTTTTTATTTATTTTGTAAATAATTTTATAAGAAAGGAAAAAAGTTAATCAAGTGAAACTGTCACAGATAATCTTAGCTATGATACTTGTTTTAAGTTGTTTCCTTTATGCGTTATATAAATATTTTTTTTAGTAGTTTACATTTATATTTTTTATTGAGTTATTTTTTTATTTGTACTCTACTCAAACTAAACGATAGGAAAACTTTCAATTTATCTAAATCATATTTTTTGGTATTCATAATGTACACTAATTCGTTAGAAAGATTAATCAAAATAGTGATTTGGCATTAAGTTTCGCCTTAACGCCATTTATGAACGCACGTTACGTTTACCCTCAATTAAACCTGCTACATTCCAAAAAGAAATGTTTATTAGTTATTGTAGTACAAAAAAGTGTATTTTAATAAAATAATTAAGGATAAATTATAATTAATAATAATTATTATTATTATTTACACTTAAAAAATATTATATATTAGAATTAATTGTAATATATAATTAATTTTACTTGTCATATTTAACTTTTTGAGAGCCCAGTAATTACATTTTACATCAAAAACAATTTATATCACCTTAGTGTCCCAATTGCCGCACAAGAGTCCCAACAACTGCTTCCCTGGAGCCAGTGAGACTATGGCAATTGGTGCATGTCGTCATCTTACTGAAGGTAGTGGAGAGAGGTAGTTGGAAAAGTACCTGGCGATTCAGATCCGGTCACCGAATACGGATAAAGCCATTTCAAGCAAACTTTCGATTTTTAATAACGATCTTTCGCCAGGGCGATTCTGAAATTATATATTGCGAAATAAAACAAAATAATTAAATAAAATTTACTTGCGCACGCCCGGATTTGAAACAGCGACCTCCGGATTCGTAGCCAAGGCCGTAATGTTTTTCATCGTAACCACTCAACCACGGAGGCAGTGAATATGAAGCTTACAGAAAAAGGAGAGTGGAAGGAGAAGGGAGATATTTTAGATATTATGGTAACTAAACAAAACTGAATTTTTCGATTTTCTCTCACCAGGACTAAGCTCCGAGGAGGTATTTCTCTTTTGAGGGAGGTGAAATATACCATGTTTTAATGTTCAAATTACCGCTTTGTCATGAAGGACTTTTCGTTTTCGACATTGAATGATAACCTCGTAATAATAATACTTTTTCATTGTCTACAGTAATTTGTAATCTTTTCCATAATAAATTGGTGAATAGCTATTTTATGTAGACCATGAAAAATAAATTAATCTTTGCACATATTTTTTAATCAACACATTTGATTTATTTCAGGTAGGTCCAATCAAATTTAATGCTATTTTGTGACACAAAATTGACTAAATCTTCGATAAGTTTATCGTCCTACTTAGCGCTCGTTGGTGAAAGAAGCTGTTTGCTTACGTTAAATTTATATTGTTAGCTAAATTTGAGGTATTACCGAGCTCAGTTTGCCTTGTATTCATTAGGATTTCAAATTAATTTTATAGTTCAAAAATAAATAAAAACAGGCTTGCAGATTAAAGTTTTTTGATCAGTATTTAGAAATGGTTAAAAAAACTTTCCCAATATTTTTTTGTCTATAAATATTTCCGACCAAGAAAACTATTAGTATTTTCGTAACGGAGTGGTAAAATATCATCTGTTCACCTATTTTTGCGTTTCTTAGGTGTTAGAAGGCAGAGAATATAATTTTCTGTGTATAAGATTCTATTTTCTACGCATCAAAAGAAAGGGCGGGATTTCGTAACACGGTTTTGTGTATTCTCTGATAAATTAGTGAAATACTCCAGTTTCAGTGTTCGATATATCAAACGTATGAAAAATAACTTTACAAATGTGTAGGCACCGTCGAATGCGTATATTTTAACAAACCCTTGAAGGTAGATCGAGTTTCCATTATTTTTTAAAGATCAGTTTACAAACATATCATATTATAAAATATACATCATTTGTAGGCCCATCCCTATGAAATGTGCGTAATTATTTTCATAGGTTTTAAAATTTTTACTCCTACCTCATCAGCAGTTGCATAGGCTTTATGTTTTCAATCAAGTCAAGTCAATTATAAAATTTAATTTAATAAAAAATACTCGGATATTATTATTTATATTTGACAGTAACAAATATATAAATATATATATCGTTTTGCGGATATATATTTTAATATTATATTACACGAAAGTTAAAATGCTTTATTGTTGAAAATGACATTGTTATTGTGAAAAATTCAAAAGGTTTATTTTAGCCGGTATTATTATTACCAAGTGATATTTATTGACGTCAAAAAACATACTTAAAATCACACATTATCCCATAAAACTCTAACCATTAATATCTGAAAGTGCTCGTAAAAGTTGAAAATAAAACAGTTTCCTAAAACTTTTTCCTTGTTTTCTTACGTCACAAAGCGGTTTTAGAGGGACGCGCGCCGCGACAGAGTACCGTTCAGGTTGGAAGGTTTCGTTTAACTGGAGACTGTGGAATACTGGCATTACTCCCCCAGCAGCCTCCCACCCACCCCCCAGTAAACCACCACCCCTTATCCACCCACCCCTAACGCTTCACTGCTTATAGTGCTTATCCTCTTCATACTCGAGCATGATGTACACAAGATGAACAGTAGTTGAAAGATATCAACTTTGAGAATGTTTACTTAGGTAAAATATATTATTTCTCAACGATGGAACTACCCAAGGGTATCTCACAAATATTTTTAAGGACGACGAAAAAGTAATTTTTTCACAGAAATGGAAAAGAATCATTACTATACAATTCTGTAAATTTATTGTCTGTTCGTGCTATATTGTTGCTTAAAATTGCGAGTCACCATACAATCTGAACATAATAAAATAGTGATACATGTTAATACATAATACAAGACTAATTGCAAACGATGGACTTGTAGTTCCCAGATACCTGAATAAATACGGTCAAAGAACTCTAGAACAACTCGTTCCAATAATTTATAACATGTTACCCAACTCAATAAAAAGCGGGGAATTGACTCTCAGAAGGAAATGTACGAGTATGTTAAAAAATTGGTTATGTGAAAGAATTTTTTTATACTAATGTAATTATGTGTTTATTTTATGTACTTGTTAAAATTCTATATGTATTTAAAAAAAAGTCATTGTTAAAAAAACCCATTGCCAAACTCATGTCAATCAGTTTAACGGGACTTAATAATAAAAACTGTATTTGTGAAAGTTAGTAGAATTTTTTTTTAAATCTTCTTAATCTATGCAAATTTCTTAATGGTCTTAGAGTCAAGTCCCTACAATATTCAACTTCTAGTTACTATTAAACTGAATTAAATTGTTTTTAACCGTAGGTATTATTTTTCTGAATGAAAGGATTTTTATTATCATTATGGAATGCTATTCGAAAACAATCTTGTTTTCTTTTATGGAACGTTAAGCTTTAAAACGTTGGCAGGAAGACCGTTTGTATTTATTTTATTGGCATTAAAAATAATTTACAACAAACATGTTAAATGTATGTTAAGATTTAGGGCTGTAGTTTTCTCAACATCCTCAAGATTTCATTATCCTATTTATTTTAGCGCATTTTGCAGAGTATGTAATAAAAAAAAGACCGACCTTCGAACGCCCATAAATAAAAGAAATAAAAATTAAAGGGCAAACTTTTACATCAAAATGGTACAAATAAGTTTGGGAAAGGTGTGCTATCGGTGTGTGTTCTCCAAAACAGGAAGAAAGCGTTATTTATGGTATTATTAATTTGTTTCTCTGCCTTTCACAGATAGAATCGAATTTTGTTTTCGACTAAAGGAAATATATATATTCATATTGTGTAAAGAACGCTCCACACGCTATCTTTTCTGTGTATAATATAAATTCATAATATTCTCAACTTCGTGTTTTTTTCGTTTTACACTCAGAAAATAAAGTACGACTTACATTTCAATGAATCCATCAAAACGCGTTCAGTTTTCAATGTTGATTTCCAACATGGTTTGGAGAAAGTACTGAGGTAGATTTCTGCGATATATTACCGAATGGAATTTTAACTGAGAATTGTAGAAAAGGGGTTGGCAATGATAAGACATTAATTTAAAACTAGCAGTTCTGTGAACTTAATAATAAGAATAATAATGCAAAGCGCTCGAGATAAAACAGGACTTTGCTGTGCTCAGTCCATTACAAAAAATGATAAAATCTTTTGTTGATATTTTTTTACAGTATAATGTTATAAAATTAACGTACTATTTAATTTTATGCATTTTTACTATGAACATAAAAGTGATGGTTTGGTTTAAAAAAACGTCTAATAAACGACACGCTTAACTGGACGTCTCATCTTTCACAGACAACTAATAAAAGACAGGCTTTACTGGGCGTCTATCTCATCTTGCACATATATCTAATAAAAGACACGCTTTATTGGGCGTCTATCTCATCTTGCACATACATCTAATAAAAGACACGCTTTATTGGGCGTCTATCTCATCTTGCACATACATCTAATAAAAGAGATGCTTAACTGGGCATCTATCTCATCTTACACAGACATCTAATAAAAGACACGCAATACCGGGCGTTTCTGTCATCTTGCACATACCTACATATAGTAAAAAAAACGCTTTGCTGGGCGTTTTTGTCATCTTGAACATACATCTAATTAAAGACGCGCTTTACTGGGCGTCTATCTCATCTTGCAGATACATCTAATAATGAATTATTAACAGGGCTTTTTTGATAAAAAAGGGTGCCGGAACTCACTTCATGTCAAGCTTTTTAATAAATAAAATTATATTCAAATGTCACTTAAATGAAATTTAAAGGAGCTATGCCACGAAGCGAACAAAAAAAGGTTGATTTTTACGATAATTTTGTATTTTAGTCAAGACTAAGCTACAGAAACAATAAAATACATACATTATATTTGAAATATATTGTGCAAATAAGACTAAATTTAAAATATAATTGTAAATACATATGTAATGTATTTATTTATGAACTTGAATAAAAGTTTAGAGTGATTTCCAAAGTTTTTTCCAATTCTCGTCTGATACATCATCTCGATTCCTTTTCTTAGTGTTAGAGTCTAAGGCCGAATGTGTTCCTTTAAGTAACCACCTATCAACATATTTTGAAGAATCGAAAAGTGTCAAGGGTGGTCCCACGAGTTTGATGAACAAGAGTGCCGAAACTGTTTTAGTGTTTAACGAAGCTCTTGTTGGGGTAATAATAAGATTCATTTGCGAATACCCCCGTTCACATTCACATGAAGAAATGGGAATAGAATTCATAGCATAAACCAAACGCAAGAGTTTTTCAGAATATGTCTTTTCGAGAATGTGAAAAAAGGTGCCGGAACGCCGTTCCACCGCGTTAAATGGAAAAAAAGCACTTTATTAATAAGATATATACTATCTTATACAGCTCAAACATCTATTTTACAGAATCCCACCAAGCCTTCACAAACACTTTTTGTTGATTTATATTACTTTTGGATTAATTAGAACGATGGGGTTGTTGAGGATCTCTCGCCTATTGTAATAATTGGCCTACATAAGGGCCTACTTCCTGGCTCCTAAAATAAAGATTTCCGAGATCTAAACGACCGCCATCTGTCCAGACCACTTGATACATTTCAGAGGGCTCCATCTGACTCCCCCCCCGGTCCCTCCTTCTGCCCCACTCCCCGATCGCATTCACACCCCAACAGCCCTGTATTGGCGTGGTGTGTTGACCCGTAGTCTTAGAGTAGACTTGCCATATTTTTAATGTAAAGAGAGGCGATTTATTTACATCATGTTTCTTGAAATTTATATCCAGTTTTTACCCCACAAAACCTCCCATGTGAAAAATCATATTGAAAACCATCTATGTAGAGTGTTAAGGGACGTACCTGACTTACTTTAACCAGTGATTCCTGACATTGTTTGGAGTAAAAAATGTTACATGAAAAAAAATCTTTCACAAGTCACAATAATAAATATTGATCAATGTGTCCGTGCAGCAATTTTGAACACTTTTAAACCATATTCAACAATAAAGATTGGCTAATAATATGTAAGCATTATGGAATTTTTATTTTTTAAATTATTTCATTATTATTTTAATACTATACTTATCAAACAACTTATGAAAATGTTAATTCTCATCCTAATTTGACTGTCCTAAAACGGGAATCCTCCTAGTTGGGCAGTCAAAACATTTCTTAAATAATGTATATAAATGTATAATCTTTTACTTGATAAAAAAAAACGTATATCACGATTGTGATACCTACACATTGGCTAATAACGTATGTATTATTAGCTATTACGTAGGTATTCTTCTATTTAAAAATATGTATTATGATTTTGATATTCATTGGCTAATAATATGAAGGTATTATGATAAAACTTCTAATAACATCTGCGTTTATTTATTTTAATGTATTTTATTTATTTGTCTTGTCCTTAATCTAATGTTGTCTTTCCCGAAATGAGTTTTATAAACTCACTGGGAATAATACATTATTACTTTGTTATCATTTTGTAATGTATTATCTTGTAATAAAAAAATAAAAAATTAAAATAAAAACATGTCATATGATTATGATACACATTGGATAATAACACGAAGGCATTATGATATTCTTCTAAATAAAATCATGTATTATGATAATGATACACACTGGCTAATAACATTTTGGTATTGTGATATGTTTCTAATTAAAAACATGTATTGTGATTATGATACACATTGCCTAGTAATAAGTTGGTGTTATGATAGTACTTCTAAATAAAAACATGTATTATGATTATGAAACACATTGCCTAATAATATGTAGGTATTATGATATACTTTTTAATTAAAAACATGTATTATGATTATGATTCGCATTAGCTATTATAGTATTATTACAAACTGTTGTACGCAGCCGCCAGAGTCGCAGTCTACTGTGTGCGAGGCGGTGACGGTGCGGTGACCAGACCGAGCGCGAGGATTAGCCAGCGCCGTTAGTTATCCCGTACTCCATCAAAGGATCTGAGGAAGGACCGTGATTTGATATATTATGTAGCGTTTATATATCCCCACCGAGGAAATTAATCGCGACGGTCGGAAAGCCTCATGCGATGAGAACGGTATAGCAAGGGCTAACGATAGTAATTATTTCTTGGATCTCAGTGAAAATGAAGAACAAGAATTCAATGGCGAAAAAAATATACAATGATTTACAACGTACTTAAATAGTTATCTGTCTGCGTCAAGTGCGGGTCAGAGAAAATCATTAATAATGGTGATTTCTATTACAATGTTCAATTCAATTCAATTTCAATTCAGTTTCAATTCAATTCAGTTTATTCATTTTAAAAACATTACAAAATTGTTAATTTTAATGCGATTTTAAAATACATTTGGTAATAAAAATTCTAACATTAATATAAACAGTGGGTATATCAACTATACTAGTAATAATACAGTTTGCCTTTTAAAGGCAGCTTCATTGATGCTAAAAATGTCGATATCCGAATTGATTCTGTTCAGCAGCAAGATTGCTCTCCCCATAAGCATGACCATTGGCAAGTTAGTCCTGTATGCCGGGAGAATAGTCTATGCTGTCGGTGACGGAGATAGCCACCAAATACTTTACCTGGTGTGGACTTCAAACTTTCAAGTCTACTCCTTACTAAGGAATAATATAAAACTCTAAGCACCCGTGAATCTCTAAAATTCCTTGCAGTGCGTAGAACAAAGCCCAGAATTCTCAGTGAAGTGCTATATGTCATCTCAATATGAGCATGAAATGTCAGCCTACTATCAAACAAGATTCCAAGATCCTTCATAGTCGAGACACGTTTTAAACTTCGGGCTTCCCTATGTTGAGCAAATTCAAAGTAAATTACATATACTGATTGACGTTCAGAATTTTTTTACGTTTAAGTAAAACGTGAAATAGAAGCAGAAATAACGACGTTAAAGGAAACTTGAGAACCAATCAGAGAAAGCCGAACGCCACTGCCCAATTACGCCCATACACGCACACTGGTAAAATTTGTCAAAAATCCGGTATAATATAATATCGGCATAATGCACAACTCTTCCATTTATCAAATTTTATAGGAGGCACAAAAACTGTTTTTTAACTCTTCGTTTTTTTATGTGACTTCTCACAAGAGCGCCTCTGTCTGTAGAGATAAATATATATATATATATAAATATATTTATATCGCCACTGGTTGGGCAGGGTTGCGGGGCGGATTAAGGAAGAGGTTGAAGGAAGGGTTTAATTAATGCGGGTCTTGAAGAAAGAATATTACTTAAAATTTCTACAGGTTGAGTAATAAAATTATGCAACAATTTTTAAATCATTTTTTATTAAGTAAATTTTTAGGTGGGTCCAAATATATAAGGTAGGTTATCTATACCAACATAATAGGAATAACATTCCAATAACATCACGGTAATTTTTTTCAATACAGAATTAGAATCATTCGCTTTGGTTGGAGGAGAAGTGTTCATTAAAGCAAACATTTTGTTAACAGTTAAATAATGGACGGAATGTAGCGAAGCCGTGTTTTAACTTAATAAACTAAAAATCTCCACGTCTAGAAATTTGTTGGATGAAGTACTTACTCAAATTTGATTTAAAATAAACCAAATGCTACGCAAAGACAAATTATAAACATAAAAATGAAATAAAAGCCGAGGTGAAGTAAATCGCAATAATAAATGCCAATTGTCTCAAAATTTTATTTGGAAACGAATCAACTACGGTATCAATCTATCGATCAAAAGTTGGTCTTATTGGAGATTTAAATAATTATTCTGGACAATTGTGATCCCTAAAAAAATATCTAAGGACTATCATGGTCTTTTTTTAAGCCTTATAAATGAACTCACTCGAAAAATGAACAATTCCAAAACCTGCATTGACCATTTAGAATAAAACATAAAACACAAGCAATCTGTAATGCGTGATTTGACAATAACTGACCACTTTATAATAAACATATAAAACACAAGCAATCTGTAATGCGTGAACTGACAATAACTGACCACTTTATAACAATCCTAGTAATAAACATATTTTATTTTTTTATTATTTAAAAATATATTTCTTTTACATAAAAACATAAATATGTTAAACTAAAAAAAACTAATTACAATAAAAATGTTTTCTTTTTAACGTAACTACCCAATAAAACACAAGCAATCTGTAATGCGTAAATTGACAATAAATGACCACTTTATAACAATTCTAGTAATAAACTTAACGCTTGGAACCTTTAATACCAAATACTTCCCAAATTTCGTTAAATTTTACCAATGTGCGTCGCTTTGGTACGAAAAAGCGCGCGAAATTTGAAATTGGTTTTACACTCTACACTCTTTACTCGTTGTTTTGTTCAGCTGCGTTATTTACATATTTTTGGCAAAGAAATTATTGCATGGTTGTTTTTCAAATTGTATTATCATATAAATCGACTAAATTAAATAAATTACAATACCTAATTATAGTTAGGAATTAGGTGTAAAAAAATACTTACTTGTACATTTTCATTGACAGATAAAAAACCCTCGGAAACAGCAGTATTTTTTAATTGTTTGTTTACGGAAAGATTACGTAGAGGACTGTAAAAAAAATTTAGATACATTACATTACAAAAGACATTGCATACATTGAAAAAATAACAATTAATTCCTATTCCATGAGTATATCTTACCTAATAGTCTAATCGTGTTCGATAATCGATGATGACCGATTTATAATAATTTTTTTGTATATTTAAATAATGATTGTAACTTATTTTATCGTGCGTTCATTTTGCAATGTATATTTGTTATTATTCTTTATGTTTGATTTGTAAACATAACGTAAAATAAACAAATATTTCTTGCGTTATTGTTTCTAGGTATAATTATGAAAAAAAATATTTGAACTTACCCAAACATTCCAGCATGTTTTTTTTATTTCTTTTTAGGCCACTGAGCGTACCCAGTTTTTTAATATCTTTCCTCCCCATTGTATAAAACTAGGAATTTAAAAAAAAAACGATTACACGTAAACTGATTTTAGTTGAAAAATTTTAGAGAACAGAGCGTCACTAAGATAAAGAACGTCTTCATAGCGCCAGCGCTGGGCGTTAACTGAATACAAAAGCGTGTAACCCTTACGTAGACGGCATAGAGTTTATTTCACAATGGCAAATTCAATGTTTACCTCCCTGAAAATCGATCAATATTCGTGTAAAAATAAACAACGCGAAAATGCATATTTTGTTTTATTTTGTGAAGTTCTGGTACATATATGAAAATTTCGTTCGATTATCAAATAAAAAAATGAATTTCCCACCTTATACAATAATAAAATATACGAAAATGGGTTTGTAAATGGGATATTTTGCACTAGACAGTTTTTTTTTAGGCCTGATACTTTATTTTTTTCTAGGCTTATAAAAGGTCTTATCAAAAAAATGATCGATTATTTCAAAGGCCAAGATGTGTTCTACTTGCAGTATTTAATTAAAGCATGTGTAGTATTTCTAAGCAATCAAATTTTCAAACCAAAAACATCTGATTTTGCATTACTTGGTATTGGATCGCCTTAACTAAATCCACCGTTAAGGGCCCACTATTCGAATTTCATCCAATTTCCGACATATTTTCCTTAAAAGTTTGAAGTTTTTAAGCTCTTAAAAAAATATATGTTATTCTTTAAGATAGTATCTATTTGTTCCAAAAGCCGAAACGGTAATTATTTGAAATTCCCTCGATAGAAATAAATCGCAAAGTATGCTCCGAAAAATATTATTAACACGTTTATTTCTGTTATTTTACAAGTATGTTTTTTGTAAAATTTAAAAAAAAAATTAATTAATTAAATCCGTAATAAAACCCATATTTTGAGAACCATCTTCATTTCGACTTCGTTCCTTAGAGTAATAATATACTAGAGACCGCACTAATATTTGTACAAATCGTTGACATACTCGCAAAATAAAGCTCTCCCTTTCAGCTCGGTTCCATTAACGTACAAAAAACAGAGACAAACAATTTCTGTTAAAAACATACTGTGTAAACGGTATGAAGCGACTTTTTGGAGCGGGCGAAGTTCACGCCAGTGTGATCTTCGTTCATTTGCTCGGTGCTAACTAAAAATGGGTCTGTTTTTCTAAAATTGCAATAGATGTCGGTAATTTAATTTCGTTATTTAAATTATTAAATAATCCCCAAAATTATTCCTAATACGAATTCAGACACCTCTGTCGGATTCTTTTAACACTAAATATTGTTTATTTTGTGGGTGTTGCCCAAATCTAAATTCTTTACGCGGAAAGCGGGCTCTTAAACAATAAAGAATGTGTTTCCAAGTGCAAACTGAGTCATATGGCTGGAGTTCAAACCGGATCGTCTTGTCACAGAGTGTACTCGGTGCTCGTTAACATTCGTCACGCACATGTGCAACAAGGAAGGGTATTTGTGAACTGGGCGTGACTGGAATATTCCCATAATTTCTGTAAAGAAACAAAGAGATGTTCCCACTGCGTTGTAGAAGGAAAAGCGCGCGATGCCTGTCCCGTTGCTGCTGCAGCATCCAGTTGGGCCACATGTGCACGTTTCGGAAAGTCCGCAGCTTCCCGTGCCCACCCCACCGAAGACAAGGATTTTCCGGCCTATAAGGCTACTTTATTAAGGGACCTTTCCACTATCGACTATATATTCTAATCACACTGTAAAAGGTGGCGAAGTACTTACTATCGATTCATTCAATACATTTGATTAACGAACTAAAACCACAATTGCACGCAATAAAATTTTAATCATTAATTAGGACATTTGTTTTTCCGAAACATGGTTGAACTCAACAGTGTGTAGTGAAAAACTGTTTGATGACAGATAAGTAATTTCCACCAAAATCGGTGTCGAAAATTATTGCCATCAGATTGATAAAGTATAGGATCTGTATTTAAATTTAAATTCAAATTCGAAGTTTTTTATTATTGGTGATATCAATTTGCCCAAAACTTACCGGTTACCTGACACTTCAATCAAAAATAATGTTTTTTCCCCTTCTAATTATAAAAGCCAGAAAACAAACAGTCTCGTCAAACATTCATCAATTTGTAACTTTTATTAATTCAATTGTGTATTGAATAGAAATGAAAATTTATTAGACCTTGTTTTATCTGATAAAGTTAACATAGATATACAGGGTTTTCCAATAAGAGGTGTTATTTTGATATTCAATCGTAAAAGATCAATGGTTTCGTTGCTTGTGTGGCACATAGAGCCGTCTTGTTGAAAGTAAACGTTGTCCAGATCAATACCATCCAATTCCGGCCATAAAAAATCATTAATCATCTCTCGATAGCGCAATCCATTCACCGTAACTGTTGCTCCAGCCTCATTTTCGAAAAAGTAAGGTCACAAAAACCACCGAGGTGGAAATGGGCCTCATCACTCAAGATGATTTGTATTTGATTCACTCAAGTGAATTTTAATAATTTCAATGCATTGTTGAAGCGTGTATCGTTCCATTTTAATTAATGGCGTAGTTTCTACTTGCCAAATGTCAACAAATGATAGCTTCAAAAGTAACATCTACCGAAATAGCGGGCTATTCAAAATAACACCTCTTATTGGAAAACCCTGTGGAGCCAATGTTAAAAACTAAAAAAATATGTTATTCTAGGGGACGAACTGATTGTACATACAAGTATAGCACCAGGCTTAACCAAATGAGATCATTATCACCCTTCATTTGAAATTATGGTAAAACAAAATAAAAATCAGTTCTTAGAAATTAATAAAAATGTTTCAAAATATAAATTCAGGAAGGGAAACTACGATGACTGTCAACAGGATCTATGAATAATAAATTTAAAAATCAATATCCTGTCTGGTTTCATTGTCAATTGATTGATCTTCTTAAGAAAAAAAATTACTTAAGGCAAAAAAAAGTAGTAGCAAGTCGGATTATTATGAATTCTCTAATTTAAGGAAAATGACAAAAAAAACAAGGTGAGTGTTATAAATCGTACATCAACTCTGTCGAAAGTGGTCTGCAAGATACCTTAAAGGTATTCTGGTCATACTCAAAGTCATTACGAAAAACTAATTGTATTCCTAAAGTGATGCATCTTGATGATATTTCCGCAAATAATGGAGAACACATAGCAAACATATTCTCTAAATATTTTTCATCTATTTATACCAAGTCAGAATCACCCACTAATGATTCAATGCCAAACATAACTGAACACAACCAAAGCAATATGGGTAAAATGCATATTACTGCAGGTGAAATAAAATGTTTTTTTGAGTAAAATAGATTTCAATAAAGGTCCTGGACCAGAAAACAGATTCTTTATGTTTACCGCTTTTTATTATATTGAATAATTCAATTAACCACGGGAACTTTTCCTGACTTGTGAAACGAGGCACATGTGGTAATAGTATTCAAATCAGGTGACCAATCTTTAATTAAAAAAAGTATATGCCAATTAGTGTGCTATAATTTTTTTTGAATCTCTGATACATAAAAATATTTTTTCGCACTTTGAACCTTTTCTCTGCGCCAGGCAACATGGATTTGTTTCGCACAGATCTATCAATTTAAATCTTTTGTAATTTTTTTAATGAAAGATTTCAAGTAGATGCTATTAATACCGATTTCCAAAAAGCTTGTGATAAAGTTAACCACTCCATCTTACTAAAAAATCTTGATCAAATAGGAATACACGGAGAACTACTTCGCTGGGTTAAATCATATTTATATAATAGAACACAACTAGTTTTTATTAATTGATACAAATCACCCCCATATCTGTTACTTCAGGTGCACCACAGGGGTCATATCTTTACCCCCTGCTTTTTATAATATTCTATAAATGACCATAGTATAAAATTAAAATGTGAGTATATGCTTTTTTACCGATATTCTTAAAAATTTTCGTAAAATTAAGTCAGTTTCCGATCACCAACTGCTTCATAATGACCTCGTCAAACTCAATAACTGGTGTACTGTTAATGATATGCACTTAAATGTTGAAAAATGTAACACTTTAAACATCACTCGAAATAGAATTATAAAGAATTTTTCCTGTTATTAATAATTCTATTCTTTAAAAAGTGTCTTCCATAAGAGATATAGGATCACTCTTGATTCTAAGTTCATATTAAGGGCAAATCAATTAAAGTGGTGGGATTTATTCACAGAATATGTAAACCTTTCAAAGATCTTCAATCAATTTTAACCCTTTACAGTGTCTTATTTAGAAGTAAACTTGAATATGGAAAAACTATTTGGAATCCACATTACTGTAAATAGGAAAATATTATAGAATCGGTTAAATAAATGCTAAGACTAAGTGTGGTCTACATAACCATCTTAAATCATACGACATACGTCTTGAATACTTAGTGTATTCACACTTAAAATTAGAAGGCAACTGACTGATTTAATACGTTGAATAAAAAATTCATGGCTATCTTGATACTTCAGTATGTCTTAGCAATATTGAAATAAATATTCCCAATTCCCATTGTTTAAGACGCTATAGCATGTTTCACCTGAATATATTAAAATATAATATCGCCTATTTTAGCCCTCTGACCCAAATGTGTCGACTATATAAAAAGATAGAGTGTGCAGAAGTAGACATTTTCGTTGATAATTTATATAGATTCAGAAAAAATGTTCTGCTATTGCAAAACAATATGTTGCGGTGGTTATATAATGTATTACTTGCGTCTCTTTTTGTGTCTCTTATGTCTCTTTTTTTGTCTTTTTCTCTTACTTCTTGGTACTATTTGTCATTTGAGTGAGTTTTCATATAATTTTGTGGTTTTTATTTTTATTTGTTTTATATTTTAATCTTTATTTAGATGTACGAAAATTAATGCATCCCATCTCTGGGTAGATTCTTGTAATTGTTGTACCTATTTGTCTATTAACTGAGTTTTTATAACTGGATTGTTCTCACGTAAGTGAGATCGTCTGTAAAAAACCAGAACAAATAAATCAATAATCTATTTGGTGTGGTTAGTACCTTCTTGAAACATTCATCGGATAACCAACACCGCTGCCATAGGACACCCCGAGTGTTCGAAAAGTTTTGTGACTTAGCAGGGGTACTCAGGTTCATGGGGTGAGGATTATCTAGGTTTTGGCTGCGGACGCTTCTGCCCATCTACTGTGTTGCGGGCCGGATTTGGAGAGACTGGTTGAGGGAGATATTTTTACCTCTCCAGCAGGACTCTCTCGACCCCCCAGATTCCTACCCACCACTGTAATTTTTTTTTCAACAGTAATTTTCCTCTTATTTTGAATGTCAAGTGCGCAAAATTTCATCAAGATTTATCAAAACTCTGCTTTGAGGGGTGGTAAAAGAGGATAAGGGAGTTTTATTGAAATCTAGTGTACCTTTCTCCTGTTTTGAAAGTCAAGTGTGTTAAATTGTGTGCCCGCCTGCCACAGACACTCTTCTTTACATAAGATAGAAAAATTGGGCACTTCCCAAGCTACGTATGAGTTTTAAAACCTTATTACTAATTGAAAATAATGTCAGTTTAAATTGTGGTGTTCTACCATTAAATAAGAAATACAGAAGGTTGTAGAAATTTCCTGACGCTAGAGCTCACCGGTCACGAGCATTTTAAGTGAGATGTACAATACTGTACCGAATTACGAAATGCTATAAATGTGAAAATTACTCTTAGCCTAATTACTAATTACTTATAGCTTAAATAAGTACCTATAACATAATTACTTTCAATCAGCATTGCTGACACAAGAAAACTACTGTGTAAATTTCTTGTGTCAGCATTGCTAATTGAAAGTAATTATGTTATAGGTACTTAATATATGTAATATAAAACAAGTTATTTCTTATATATTTATAGCTTAAATAAGTACCTATAACATAATTACTTTCAATCAGCATTGCTGACACAAGAAAACTACTGTGTAAATTGTCTCACTTATTCGTAGTAGGAGCACACGTAAATCATGACCACAATCGATTTTAGCTGGCATTAATCAATATTGACAGGTTAGTGGTTGAGTTGACAAATGTGTCGGGTTCCCATCGAGATGTGGAGGTTTTAAATCCTCGAATAGCTCATTATTGTACAAGCAACGTCCTTTGATTTTAATTATTATTTTCAGTAATTAAATCGTTTTCAACTATAATTGGAGATACAATATTTTAGATCTAAATTTTAACATTCTGTCATTTTAATTGTATTTTTCAAAATTTCCCGTTATTTTTCATAGGTATTGTAGAAAAAAATGAGTATTGCTGATTTTGTAAACCCGGTTAGAAACGGGACTGCAAGCCGTTTCCTGTTAAACTTTTAGTAAATCCCTAACATATAACTTCCGATTTTATGTCCGGGTTAAATCTTCCCCATAGGAAAAACTAAACCCTTCCACACACTTTTCCACAAATGATCATCTAGTCAATCAACATTATGCAAGTGCATTATATAAGCAAAATAAATACAAAACAACACAAGAACAACACGTCAACTAACCAGAGATGAAATGGGAAAATAATTAGACAACAATCTCCTCACTCTTAACTTAGATAAAACCAAATTCCTCCGTTTCAGTGCAACACAAGCAGGAAAACCAAAAGAAATACACAACATCCTTGTACACCATTGTAATGACCAAACCACTTGTAATTGCTTAAACTTAGAATGTGTCGATAGCATAAAATATCTTGGAATCATGATAGATAAATCTCTGAGATGGGACGAACATATAGTCTCAACTTCCATAAAGATCAGAAAACTTACTCATCTATTCATGGCTGTTAGAAATATTCTTCGCGTAAAAGATCTGAAACAAATGTACCATGCATTGTGTAACTCTTTGCTAGAATATGCATCCTTGGGATGGGGCGGCTGTTCCAAAACAATAATGGACCCTCTCGCAAAAGCACAAAAATCACTTCTAAGGGTCATCCTTAAGAAACCCTTCAGGTATCCCAGTGATTTATTATTTGGAGAGATGCGAGTTCTTGATGTACGGCAACTATACATAAGAAAAATTATTTTACACACACAAAAACACCGACACCAATATTCATCCATTGATCATCTCCACAACACCCGCCATGCAGGGAGGAATCCAGTGGTTCCACCTACTATAAACACATCACATGCCCAAAGACAATACTCCTACTTAGGGCCTAAATTGTTCAACATCATACCCGATACATGGAAACTGAAAAGTGCAAGCACTTTACGGAAATGGGTTAGCAATTGGCTTCTAGACATGGGGAGAGTCAAGAGCGAACATATGCTAACGCAATCTCACATACCTAATATGTACTAAAAAGTCTAAGTTATGCAAAAAAAAAAAAATATATATATATATGTATGTAGGTATATATATGTATGTATATGTGTGTGTGTGTGTATATGTATGTGTGTGTGTGTTACATGTGCACACACATATATGTGTGTGTGTATGTACACACACACATGTGTGTGTGTGTATATGTATATATATGTATATGTATATATATGTATATATATATATATATATATATATATATATATATTTTGCTCTGTTTTTTATTATCCTTGTGATATAACGAGTGTTCTTTGATTCTTGTAAAATAACGACTAGCCATTTCAAATATAAATTTTGAAATTCCCTTGAAATGCTCTATACAAATACATTGGATATTCATATGTCATAATTTTATTCTGGTTTATAAATGGGTTTTTTTTCTATAACTTACTTATGGTACTTACTAAAAATTAAATAGTCATAAATACAATGTGAACTAATATGTCATATATTGATTTAAAAATGTGGAAACTCTATTATGCAATTGTTAATAATAATTGTGTAATTTCTAAAATGCAATTGTTATGTTCTACAAAAAGACCTGAAAAGAATTTCAAAATTGTGATCGTCTTCTGAATGCAATTATCGATGTAATTAAATGTAGTAATTCTTTGAAAAAAAAAGGACTTAACTCCTTATCTAAAATATTAAAATCCACAGTTCCGAACCCCTGCAACTACAGGAAGGTAGCGAGAGGTACCTAATGTACATAGGTACTCGACTCGTACCACAGCGCTTCGGCAGTTTGGCACTGTATGAGTGGTTTGGTATATTTATGGGCACTGTGATTAAACGTACTCGTGTTATTGAGGTTATTATTGCAATTTTGGAAACATATGATCACCTTACTTATTTTTTCTTTGTTGTATATATTTTTAAGTTATGTATGTATTCTTTCTCATCTTAAATATTTGATAGAACATATCTCACTGTACCTTTTTACTATTTCCTTGTTAAAAATATTATGAACTGAATATACAATTTGGCTGTCCTGAAACGGGTATCATTCCCAGTTGGACAGACAAAGGATCATTTTGAAATGTATTGTAATATATATGTACATCTATGAATAAATAAATAAATAAATAAATAAATAAATTCACCGACTCCAGATATTTTCATATCAGAGGGTTCGGCTCGGTAGAACTTCTAACAGGGCCTATAAATCCTACTGATCCCTCAACATAAATATTTAAAAAGTCTTTCGTTATCCTACATGTATTCAAAATGACCGACTTTTGCATCTTTATATATAAATTTTTTGATAGATCTAATACGCTTAAATTTTTAATGAGAGAGCTAGGTATAATGCTAGTAGCACGAGAGGGCTAGGTATAATGCCAGTAGCAATGTACAATGACGAAATGCGGAAACATTATTATTTTTATAAACACTTGTTCCGACATCGTTCTAATAGGTTTGTATTTTACTAAAAGTGTATTACGAAACCTATCAATTCATTTGTTAAGGATCCCGTATTTTTTTTACCGGATTACGAACAATTCGAGAGATTTTTCATAAATTAGCAATATTCAATATCCCAATATATCGGAACGCATGTACATGCACCTGCATTTGTCCTGATAATATATAATGACGAAACGCGAAAATATTAGAATATTTATGAACACGTGTTCTGACATCGCGATAACCATTCGTGTTTTACTGAATGTTTTTTTTTTTTTAAATAAGACAAACATTCCCGCGTTACGAATAACCTGACAATATTTGAAAATCTCCTACTACCACCACAGTAAGCTGAAAATGTTGCTTGTGTTGTGATGGAGGACTTAGATAGCCGAGGAATTGAACACACTACGCCCGAGTGAGACCCAAGCGCGATGTCAACTCGGCCACCGACCGGTCAAAGTATTAGGAAATCTATGAATTCAAGATTTCCTTGAAAGGTCTGCAATCCCGTTTTTAATAAATAAGCAGTATTTTATATCAGAAATTTTTATCCGTGTACCCACCCAGTATCTTTCTCAGGGTAAGAGGGCACTAAGAGCGGGTGTTCCAAACTAGGCCGAAAAAGTTTTTCGAAACTGTCGCATAAAAAGTTAATAAAAGTTCCTAAGTGTAAATGTGGCCAGGGATTTGATTGAATTAAGTTTTCCAGCTGTACGTAATTATTTGGGCGTCCCACACCAGTAGCAGCCACCATCCCGATGCAAACAGATGCGACAAAGTAGCTTTCCCGCATTGTTAGGCTCCGAACACAACAGCCTGAACAACAATACCACCCACTACTGGTGCGGTGGTGCCTACCACCCACTACCCAATAGCTACTACCTGCGATATACCAATAGGCCGCGTAAGTGGTATTCAACAAGGGGTGTGCTTCAATGAATTAAAAAATATTTATTTATCACGAAATTGTCAATTAAAATAGTTTGGTCACGCACTAAGGTTGAGATGTTTTACAAAAATTCATATGTAACCTTGCCATCTGCAACGTTTTCGAGTCAAGTCTCCGTTAAATGCCGATTATATGTTACTGTCACACTGTTACGCTTTTTAATTTTTATTGTTGCAATAGAATTATTTTTTATAAAATATTATTAGGTAATGTGAGCCTCACTGGGTGTTTACGCGTGCTGAGGCCCCCGCTTTACAATTTTATGTGACCGAAAAATATGTGTAAATAAAATTAAGTTAAATTAATCTAATTTTAATGAAACGGAAGGTTTTTAAGTTTTGTGTTTACGCTCGCCTAACTGGTCTATTAATAAATAAATATAAATTTGTATTTGTTGTAATTTAGTTTTTTGGTCAATAATGTACTTAAATAGTGTTTTTATGTATATTTGGCGTATTATACAAATTATACTGGTAAGTCAAACATTTTAAATATTTGGTCAGTGTTAGTCTTTCTATGTTTCTTAAGTATTATACTTATGATTGTTTTCTGTGTAATTTCCATATTACCAATATCTGAGTTTGTTGCTCCTCCCCAGGCAATTATATCGTATTCTTTAATGGATTGGCAATGTGCATAATATAATATTTTCATTTGTTTTAGTTTATATATGATTCTTGTGTTCATTAAATTGTGTATTGGTTTGGGGAATTTATTTGCGATGTGTCCATCTAATGGTTTTGGTCTATTATGATTCCTAGATATTTTGTTTTGTCGTTTTTTTCTAGAATGGGGCAAATGCAGATATTGGCATCTATGCATTCATGTGTTTTTATGGTGTTTGTCTTATTTCTTGGATATCCTCTGTTATTTTTACTGTACTTTATGAATATTTTTTACGATATGTTGAGCGTAAGTAAGATTGTGTCTAACCATGTTTTGCTTGATTCCTAATTCTGCTATATTGTACATCTTAGTCCAATCTTTAGTTATGAATAGTAAAACTGTATCGTACGCATAACTAACGATTTCTTTGTCAATTTTCATGTTGCATAGATCATTTATATAAATAGTGAATAGAACGGGCCCTAGTATACTTCTTTCTGGAACTTCATTTGTAATCGGCAGTAAAATGCATCATCTGATCACAATTTGTTCAAAAGGTGAAACGGACCTAAAATCGACGTTTAACAGGAAACTTTTAAATGTTGCATAATTTCAATTACAGCTGAGAAAAGTCAGGAATTTTAGTATTAACGATATTGGCCAAACGGTTAATTGAAGCAAGACCTCACTGGCGCAAGATAGGGTGTATGTTGTTAGACTAAATGGAGTAGATAGGATTCGAGTAGATAGAAGATTAGTATTGGTCGCCAAACATGGCTAATGCTATATCAAGTAACGTTTCAATTCTGAATGCTGGTATTTCAGAATTGGTATAGTAAGAGCGAAAGTAAGAGAATCTACCTCTTATTTGTACCTATGCACTGACGTTACAATACATAATAGACTTGGTTGTATCACGAAATGAAGACAAAATTGGCAAGTAAGAAACACTCTTATGTTTCCAGTAATTTCTTAATTCAAACGTGGAGACAGCTCTCTGCCTTACAACTGTACAGACAGGGGCACTCTTGTGAGGTGTCACATAAAAAAGTTAAAGAAAGAGTATGAACGAAATAAATAATAATAAACCAGCCGGAGTTTTTGTAATTAAAAGTTGCGCCGGAAACTATATTATAAATCACGGGTACGACTGAGATAACAAGATATGCTTACTCGCTTACACATTAGTCTAACTAATACGGAATAATGTACGAGACAATTTTCTACTAGTAAGTTGACCTTCTTGTTCTCGTGTGTTTGCTTCGTTCGCTATACAACTTTCTCAACAATTTAATACTAAAACTACGAAATCGAAATCACGAGAATGAGCGTTTTTTGGTTGCCATTTTGAGAGCTCTATGTATAACGCGTTTATATGTATTGCAACGCCATTGTATAAAACCTGATTCTATTTCACGTCTCATTGCCGGGTTTTAACTTTAAATCTACTCGAAAAGAGCTTCCAATATCTCCATATTATTTTTAATTAGTCATTTAAGGAATTAATTGAGAAAACAGCGCAACAGATCTGAGGTAACAGACGAATGACCTCAATTTTATCAAAAGTAGAAAACCGAGTAGACTTGGTGTAAACATGTGTTACAAATGTTACCAAATTTAACAATTATAACATATTAATACTTTTGTTATCTGTTCAATTCTCTTCTAGCTCCTCAAGTTCCTCTCTCATTGAACAAGCAACATTTCCGCTTATAATGATGGAAATATGAGTTTTTCAAATAGTGTCAAATTTTAACTCGGAAATTTTTGTATTTCTTTAAAAGATATTACAAAATATATTCATATATGCCGTTCGATAAATTCGTGTAATAGGTAAATAAAACAAAGTGATTGTATAAAAAAGTAATAATTGCAGCCCTTATTTAGAGATCTGGCAGTAAATTCTTCCACGTAGTCACGTAGGTACCGCCAGGTGGCGGGTAATGTGTTGCCTTAGCGTGGAGGGCTAATTACACCCTCTCCCTACCCGCCAAGCGGCCCACGGCCCTGGCCGGCCCTGCAATTACACCGTCAGAAAGGTAGCTCGGGACTAATGTTGTTTTGGTTAATTGATTTTTTCTAATTAATGTCCGTACTTTGGGCGAAATCCAAAAGGATACATTATGTTCATACTAATTATAGAGATGTAACTAACAGTTATTGCTATTCAACGTGTAGTAAAAGCCTTACGATATGTTTGTTTTGAGCGTATAGTAGCTAGTATTGAGTGGTATTTTGTATTATAGAGATGTAACTAATAGTTATTGCTATTCAACGTGTAGTAAAAGCCTTACGATATGTTTGTTTTGAGCGTATAGTAGTATTGAGTGGGATTTTGTATTATAGAGATGTAACTAATAGTTATTGCTATTCAAAGTGTAGTAAAAGCCTTACGATATGTTTGTTTTGAGCGTATGTATTGAGTGGGATTTTGTATTATAGAGATGTAACTAATAGTTATTGCTATTCAAAGTGTAGTAAAAGCCTTACGATATGTTTGTTTTGTTCGTATAGATTTTATAGTAAAAGCCTTACAATATGTTTGTTTTGAGCAAATAGTAGTATTCAGTTGGATTTGTATTTGGCCGCAATATTAAATACATTTTTTCTACTTTTAAAAGAAGCTATAACTTTGTGGTTATCCATTATAAATAAAAGAGAGTAGGTATTTTTTTTGAGCCACTATATATTATTTTTACATAAATTTATTTTTAATAAACGCCGACGCGTTTCGGAACAACCGTTCCTTCCTCAACGCAAAATATATATAATATAATTTCTACACTGCGTTTCCACTTTTCTTTATAACAACCTTTTTTTTTTCAAGACGAGTTATATGTGCTTGTGTCTGTTTCAGTGGTTAATTTGAATCAAATGGCCAAATGTGTCAGTACAAGATAACATCAATGGTGGGCTTAGTGGAGTTTAAGAAAATAAGGAGTCTGATTGACTGAATTTTTTAAACGGCTTGATACATCTTTTGATACATTGGTGACATTTTCAGTGTAAGTTTTAAACAAACATAAATATATGGTACCTACTGATGTTTTAAAAAGAAGAAGTTTTGTGTATAAAGGGGTTTTGTATTTCAGCTCATCAATCAATCAGTTTGGCAACTAATCCCTGTTTAACCCTTCAGGTCTCGGAAGGACATAATTAGCCACAAACATCATATTCTATTAGAGCCTCTGAAGGACAGATCTGACCGGGTGTCCATACATTATAAAAGTATTTTTATTTATTTTCCATAATGCGTAAATAGGATATTTGTTCGTCATTGGAAAGATAAATAATTATTCTCATTATTACATGGATAAACTAAATAAAAAAGTCATAGTGCATTATTACAAATAGGCGGAATTTTTTCATGGACAGTTGAAAGTCAAAATATTTTATTTATTTTTTGTTTAAACGGCATAAAAAGTGAAGTGACAGTTTTCTTACTAATTACCCACACAAAAGAAATCTGTTTTACAAATATCAAATTCTTTCAAAATTATGGACGTTCCGAGTAAAAATGTCTCGGTAAGTTTTTTTGTTAACATTTTCATGTTTGATATCGAAAATTTATATTTTATAACTATCAATATTTATTTCAAATAAAAACATTGCAAATATAATTTTATCCAGTTTCTAAAATGGTATTTATTTAAACGACAACTTCAAAAATAAGCAATATGTAGCACATTTTAAATACCTCGGGAGCATTTTGAAATTCCATGAAATTTCACCATATCGTTGAGACTTGTTGGTAAAATTATTTTAAAACCTGAAGGGTTAATGGTCATTTCTGTACTGAAAAGAGGCATTTATACTTTCATATTGTGTTTGCAGTTTATGGAACTTGCGATATAGATTCATAATCAATAGTCAACTCAAAAAATTAAACTAATGCGAAGTGGCGGTTTAGTATCTATTGGAATGATTAAAAAGGGTTTTAACCCCTTAACTTCGCACTTGATATTTTAAAATTTTCTCGTAATTATAAATTCTTCATAGAAGGACAAAAAATTAGTGAAATCGTGCTAACTATGAAAAGATGAAAAATAAGAAAAAAACAAGATTGCTCAGATAAAAATAAATTATTTACCTACGCGTAGTTAGACATATGTAGGGGAGACCTGTACAAAACCGTATACCGGGGTAAAACCGTATTTCTCTATAAAAGCTTTATTTCTTTAAATATTCCCGCCACGACTTCCGCCCATGTTAAGCCCCCAAATCAACGCAAGTCAGCAGAAACTTCTCAAAACAAGCCTGCCCAGCTGGCGAGATAATACGCTTATTAAGTTTTTCGGTGATCTGATCTAATTTTACGGTTATTGAAATAATTAATAGTGAAGTTTATATCATTTGCAGGTGAGTGACATATCACATACTATAATTATGTATATTTTAAATTTGATTAAGTAAAACATTTGGGTGATTTTCGTTAAAAGTTTAACATTTGTGAAAGAATGTGTGAATAGAAATTTCTCGGGCACAACCGTACGGGGTAAAACCGGCCAGTATACGATTTTGACCAGGAGTATTTTCGTTGAAGCATTTTTTTATGTGTTTACAGACGTTATCATCATGCCTCGTAATTACCAAAGAAAAACTACAAGTCAAGACTAGAATACGCAAAAAATTAGAGTGTCGTCCCAGGAACTATGGGTTACCTAAAAGCATCAGAAATCTACGGAGTGCCGAAATCACTCGTTGATCACGTTCTTACCATGGAACGTCGCCTATTTGGGATAACTTACAAAGATCTTCGAAGCTTAGCATTCGAGTTGGCGGAATCCAACAAAATAGTGCATAATTTCAACAAAACTGAGAAACTGTATATGGTATACGGTTTTACCCACCCCCCGGGGCAAAACCGGAAAAATTGGAGGTTTTGTTTTTTTTTTTTAAATACATTTACGAATAAGATTTTCGTAAATTTTTCTATTATGTTTTGTTCCTTATTAAATTTATTAATAAAAATAATTACTATCAACCTTATCTTATTTTTAATTACTGAACTACAGAGCTTCTAGCTATACGGTTTTGGACAGGTCTCCCCTACAAGATTTCCAATAACAAAAATTCTTCAAATTCTTAAAAAAATCTTAACTCGTGGTTTTAAAACAAAAATTATTTTATTTCATTTTAAATATGTCAAACCACAAAGTGATTGCTTTCTACAATAATAATAAAAATTCTTCAACTCGAATCATCTAAATGCTATGAACTACATGCTGTAACCTACCAACATGTCGTAAAAGGTGCAGTTTGAAAACCAGTGAATGCATTTTCGAATATTTTCCCTCAAATTCCAATACATATTTCATACAGAATTTAAAAGCTTACGGTCTAGGAACTTTTTTCACTGGAAATTTTATACATTTTCCTAAAAACCCATGTAGAATTTATAGATAAATCAATCTGCGTTAGAAGTATTTCGTGTATTTTTGTGTGCTGATCGTTAAAGAGAGGCAAATATTCCCGTTTTACGAATAGTCTGATACTATTTGGATTCCTCCTACCTCCATCATAATAATAG
Source organism: Hesperophylax magnus (assembly GCA_026573805.1). Taxonomy (NCBI): domain Eukaryota; kingdom Metazoa; phylum Arthropoda; class Insecta; order Trichoptera; family Limnephilidae; genus Hesperophylax; species Hesperophylax magnus. The sequence goes on from JAIUSX010000002.1 coordinate 13,982,032, forward strand.
TGAAAAGTTACCTGTGCATTGATCGAAACCTTAGCTAGCAGAGATATTGAACCCCCGATATCTCGGTGGGAACCCAATGCAATTTTTTTTCACTCAGCTACTAACCGACTTCAGAATTGTTCTGGATTGAAACTTGCCGGATGAAGAGTGCCCTGATAATAACCAAACTTCGATAGCTAGCAATAATAATGGTAATATTATGGCATAATTTGAACATTCGAGTAATTGAGAAAAATTGAATTAAGGGCACTGTAGAAGTAGAAATACTCACATAACCGTAGTCAATATTATAATCTTTCTTTGATTCAATACTCCGTAATATCTCTCTTCCCATCTCACATACCAAGTGTTAATTTGATTTGAAAGAACAAGAATCTTCAATGATTTAGTTTTTAAGGTAATATTTATGCACTGAGTTGAGTATGTTGTGGTTATAGTCGTCAAAAAATTAAATTCTTTTCGTGTTATAAATTGTTCATATATCAATAAAGACAAAAAATAATATTTTTTATGTTTGGGACCAAATTTGGTCGCCTAATAATTGACGGGTTCCAGGCCAACGATCCCGAATAATTGTCTATTATGCCGATTTTGTGTTTCATGTTTTCTACACTGGCTACAAACAAACTCGAATTATGCGTGAACTTCATATCGGTGTTCTGTCAAAATGGTGCTTCGGTTGGCAAATTTTCTCGTAAATTATTATTTACATAAATAATAATTTGTTGTAATAAAGTTGTATCAAATTATTGTTATTTTTTTTAAATGCGTATTAAATACGGTAGTTGTAGGTAAAGTTTTACCATTATTTACTCTGGGGGCAAAACGTCTCATTCGTTTTTACGAGCAAACTGATTACATTAATGCAATGTTTAAAATGTAAATGTTATTCAATTTAAAGTTATCCACAGATCATTAGGGAATCAAGATTATTAATTATACAAAGTCATGCCCAATTATAACAAGCATGCGACTTACGTAGTATGAAAGTGGTGGTACGAGAGTAAGGAAAGAGCGACATAGAAAATATGACTAAAATGTTGTGATTGATTATCCGTAGTGTTAAATGTGTTTAATATCGTCTTTCATTCAGCCACCATAATTTTAATAGTAACTAGCGCAGACCAATGAAAAGTGACGGGATGATATAATTATTGACAATTACATGTTAAATAAAAAATGCAAACCCTTGAAAATCCCGAAATCTAACTTTAGGTAATTTTCAAGATCAAACCTGCAATCTTTTTAGGGTGAATTGCTTAATACAAAAAAAAGATCAAACCTAAGAAATTTAAGCAAAAGAAATTCACATTTCAAATATAGAATTAAAATAAACATCTGTTAAATAAATATTATATTATAGGTGGGTACCTTATTCCTTATCTGAATTCTTTACACATTAGTTTCAATTTTGAAAATTACAATTTATTATTAAAACAATTTTCTGTTAAATTATTGTATTAAATGTAGGTAGGTTTTCGATTTGGGAGGTGGGTATGGGTACCGCGTCCCCGGGAACCATTTATTGGATAACCAACAACCCTGCCATAGGTCACCTTGAATGGTTCGCTACGTTTGGTGACTTAGCAGGGGTGCCCGGGTTCATTGGGGGGAAGTTTGTCTAGGTCTTGGCGGCGAATGCATTTTCCCACCTATTGCATGGCGGGTCGGATCGGGAGAGACTGGTTGAGGGAGAACTTTTCAAAATCCGTAGACAACTTAGTGGGTGATCACCGTAATCAATGATATTTGACTGATTTGTATTTTGGCAAAAGCGCCATTTTTTATGAAAAATAATCTCAAGGGCGGTGTGTTAGATATTACCAATGCCTTGGCAATGTGGCGCCCGGAGCAAGTTACTCCAATTGCGCCCATGTAAGGCCGGCCCTGGAGGAATGTGTTCATACGTACGTTACTCCTGGACAGAAAGCGAGTAACGTACGTATGAAGTAGTTGCATATCATATCCTTTTCCTTAGCTGAACTTCCTCTCCTTCCTTTCCCTGAACAGGTCCTTCGCCCAGCATCCCCAAAATGACCTAGGTCTAGTGTGGAAGTAATGTTTAAAAAAAGTACCTTTATCGCTTGTTAGAATACTTGACACAATCAAATCCAATTTGAAAATGACATTCAAAACAAATCCGAGTTCATTGAACGAGAGTTACATCATCACAGACAGACCCACAATTGAAATTAGTATTATGATCATACACCAATTATAGTAATCTTACATTTCGTTTTTTTAGGTTAACCTTTCAAACTTAGCTTTCAAATCATAGTTCAATTCTATTTACATTATTCTGTGATGTTTTAACGTGATCTAATACCGAAGTTGAATATGCAACTCTCTGAACGTACAAATATAATATTCTGATAGAGCTTTTGCTTACCATCGATGTGTAAACTGAAAGTTTGTCTAGAACGGAAGACCAAACAGGCTTTTACCTTCAAACTTTATTTCCTCAATGCATCAAACTTTCTTAAATCATTGGATGGGGAGATCATGTACAAATATATCAAATATATATCTTGCCGGTAATAAACGCTTTATTATATTAGTCATACATTTTAAATGTTTTAGACGGGTGTATTAAATGTTGTACATGAATTCATTGTAAAATAAAGAGGTTTAACTTTTTATATTTAAAATTATTAGAACTCTCGTAATCTATACGAGCACTTTGTTGAATCCTACAAATTAGAGTATCGTTAGTAATGTAGTTTTAGCGATTTGTCTTATATGTAGTATTGTTACATGTTTTACATATTTTTCTTTTATATTCCGTTTATCAGCTTTTAATTTTTTTTTTTAATTTTCGATAGCTCAGTATATATATTATGTTTTCCATGGGCGAAAACCGAATAAAATAAAATAATTCGATGACAATCACGCACTCCTTATGTAATAGCGATAAGGTTGAAATTCCTGCATACATTCCCCCTGTTTTGATTTATGCAAAAAAAACACCTCCAAGTTTTATTTTATTTTGGGAAATTCAGCACTAAATATTAAAACATTTTCCGATTATACTTACAAGAATTTAATTTGTCGGACGGAGAGAAATAGATTGATGCCCTCACGATAAATTAGCAGGCCTCACCAATAACACATCAATTTAAGAATGTTTTATCGATTTTGAATGTGGTCTAGTGGTATACGCTTTTGACTACAGATCCGAAGGTCGCGGGTTCGAACCCGGCGTGCGCAAATAAATTTTATTTGATTAATTTGTGTTATTTCACAATTAATTAATTTAAAATAATATATAGTATATTTGCGGCACGTTCCAGAGTGGAAGATACTCTCAGTATCGCCCTGGTGTAAGACCACCATTCAGAATTGAAACGTTGCTTGAAATGGCTTTAGCCGTGTTTGGTGACCAGATCTGAATAGCCAGGTACTTCCCCACCTTCCTCTTCCTCTTCCCCAATACCCTCAGCCTCACAACATACCCCAATTGGGGATGCCATAGTCTCACTGGCTCCAGACGGGAGCAGTTGGGACTCTTGTGCGGTATTAATGTAAAAAAAAAAAAATATATATATATATATATCATGACGAATCGAAGAATTTTCGTTGTAATGCAAACATTTTAGGATATTCATGAACACGTGTTCTGACATCATGCTAATATATTCGTAATTTAGTAAAAGTTTATCAGGAAACCTGTTAACTAATGAGTAAGGCCTGCAAACCCGTTTTTAACCATGAGTTTTGCTAATTTATTAAGAGATTCTTAATAAATTAGCAATACTCATTTTTCTCCGTGCACAAAAAACGTCTGAAATGGGGTTCGTAAATAGGACATTTCACAATTAGTATTATGTAAAGGCCTTTATATACATTACTTTACAGAAAAAAACAAGTCTGAAATGGGGTTCGTAAATAGAAAATTTTACATTTAGTATTATCTAAAGGCCTTTATATACAGGGTTTTCCAATAAGAGGTGTTATTTTGAATAGCTCGCTATTTCGGTAGATGTTACTTTTAAAGCTGTCATTTTTTGACATTTGACAAGTAAAAACTACGCCATTAATAAAAATGGAACGATACATGCTTTAACAACGCATTGAAATTAATAAAAATCACTTGAGTGAATCAAATGCAAATCATCTTGAGTGATGAGGCCCATTTCCACCTCGGTGGCTCCGTCAACAAGTAAAATTTTCGCATCTGAGGCTCGGAAAACCTAAGAGTTATTGTTGAAAAGCCTCTTTATCTTCAACGTGTGACTGTTTGGTGCGGTTTATGGTCCGGCGGAGTCATTGGACCTTACTTTTTTGAAAATGCGGCTGGAGCAACAGTTACGGTGAATAAATTGTGCTATTGAGCGATGATTAATGATTTTTTATGGCCGGAATTGGTTGGTATTAATCTGGACAACGTTTACTTTTAACAAGATGGCGCTACATGCCACACAAGCAACGAAACTATTGATCTTTGAAGATTGAATATCAAAATAACACCTCTTATTGGAAAACCCCATACATTACTTTACAAAATAAAACACGTCTGAAATGGGGTTCGTAAATAGGAGATTTTACAATTAGTATTATCGAAAGGCCTTTATATCGATTATTATACAAAAAAACATGTCTGAAATGGGGTTCGTAAATAGGAGATTTCACAATTAGTATTATCTAAAGGCCTTTATATACATTACTTTACAAAAAAACACGTCTGAAATAGTTTTCGCAAATCGAAGATTTAACTAATTTAATGATGTGTTCTAAAGCATCTCCAATCTTTCTTGGTCATTAAATGATTTTGAAGACATGATTTGAGATTTTCACGTCCAAGAGTTTTATAGTGATTTATTTTTTGGGTATTATGCCGTGTTGCGCTATCTCAGGCAGGCAGGGTGGACACTGTAATGCTGTCCGAAACGTTGACCAAAAAATGAGGTAGCCCAACATGGCATAATATACACTCTTTTGCGAAAAATATGTTTTTCAAATACCCATAATATTTCAAATCAATCCCCTATAATCCATACCTTTCGAACTTATAATATTTTTTACAAGACGATTATTTTTATTCTATTAGAGAGGACGGACCGCCAAACAACTCGGTCTTGGCACACCCGTCTTGCCTTATTCACATTCATACATACTCTTCTATTGTACTAACTCTTTACATGGCCCTACTCAAGTATCTGTTTCACTTGATCGTGTGTAATAACTTTTTGAATCTGTGGAAAGAAATCCTTAGCTTTTATCTTCATTAATTAAGTTGCACCCTGTGATTTTTCACGGGTAACAAGTTTGTTATTTTATACATGTAATTATATTTGAAATCGTTAGCAACATTTTAAAGCAAAGTGCAGGCAATATCTGAAGTTCGCTTAGTGAAATGTGAAATACCAAGCGGGGAGCGAAAGTCAAACTAAATTACAACATATCAGATTACAGGGGATTACTTTGTTATTTTCAAAGCTAAAATGTAAAACTTTCCAGTTTCCTTCCGCTCCTAATAACTTATATGGGGCTCTCCGTGGGAAAGCGAGGGAACGTTTTCACTGTGAAAGGATTAAGTAATTTTGCAAAGCGTTAATTTCGTGTGAATCATTTATTACACCCACTGATTATTATTCACCAGTATAATTGAAAATGGATTCAATAACCTTCGCATTAACATTTTTCAGCGTTCTTTAATTAGGAATAACTTTTTTCTTTTTAACTTATTTTGAAGATTATACCCATCAATGTAATATGGCATTGAAGAAAAAGATAAAACTAATAAATCTAAACGGAACAGATAACGGTCACAACTAGGAATCACACATTAGATATATTATCTTAACGAAATATATATTAACCATAGATACATTTACCGGCTCAAGTTACACCTGTTGTGTTAACCGTTATAATTGTTCATTTCTACACCATCGGAACCTAGTTCCAGTAAAACGAATAGATCTAAGTGCAATCCATAAGTGTGACTGTTATCCACGGACTCTGTGCAGAAAATATTGCTTTTAATTCAAATTTAAACTCGGCATTTATAACCTAATATCAGTGATCCGTGTAAAACCAACTGTCACTCTTGTTTTGACAGCTGTGATTGGGTGTAATCGCCGCCATTTCTTCTGTTGCCTTGTCATTGGCTTACTGCTGTTGCTGCTCACTCCTATTGGCCGTGACTGAGGTAAACAAATTCCAAAAGATTTGAATAACTTGCAATGCCTCCTAAGAAGCTGCAATCTGAGGACTCCGAAATACTGAAGCATATCGACTTAAAATTTGACAGCTTTCAAATGTCTTTTAAATCCGAAATAAGGGACCTCATAAAAACAATAGACTACATGTCAAAAAAAATCGATGATTATGAAGGAAAACTAAAAACAATGGACCTGGACCTTAAAGAAGAAAAAACAAAATCAATTAGGCTCGAAGGCGAGATTGCGGAGCTTACGAAAATAGTTAACCACCTCGACAAAAGGAACAATAACCACGACCAACAGCTGCTCGAAAACAACATCGAAATCTTCGGCATCTCAGAAAACACCAACGAAGACATTGCCGACACGATTATTAAAATTGCAACCAAAGTGGGACAAAAGATAAACAGAGAAGACATTTTTAGGCCAGCAGGGTAAAAATACGCCTACATCCTCTACCCGATGGGTCCGGACTTGCTACCCCTCGGGATACCCGCCCCCGAAACATTGTGGCCAAACTTGCTACCAAGAAACTGAAGGACGAACTGATTGCCGCCATCAAGAAGAAGAAAGGACTCGACTGCAGTAGCATAGGTTTAGCCGGAGGGAAAATATTTATTAACGACCAACTCACAAGAAAAAACAAATATATATTACGTTCCGCGAAAGAGTTTAAAATCGCTAACAATTTCAATTTTTTATGGGTGCGAAACTCCAAGATATACTTAAGGAAGAACGATACATCTCCCGCAATCCTAATATCTGGCCTGGCTCAATTATCAAACTTGCTATAACTACAAAACCCTCTACCTTGTCTACTTGTCACTTCTTTTATAAATCATTAAATCATAATTACCCATCCTTTACTCACACGCTCACAACACATCACTACAACACACTCACTTTATCCATAACAGCCGCTAAAATGTTTAACAATCATACCTACACACTTGCACATTCAATATATTATCAAGCGTTACACTCGCCTAATGCATATCCCAGTGGACTTTTGACAGATAACAATAAATCGGTAATTTACTTCGCTCTCTTATGTCCGAAAAATTAATAATTTTTTATCAAAACGCGCGTGGCCTTTGCACTAAAACGAAAGAATTTTATCATAATGTTTTGTCAAATGAATTCGATATAATTTTAATTACTGAAACATGGTTAGTAGACAGCATATCTGACAACGAGCTCTTCGACCCCACTTATAATATTTACAGAAAAGATAGAGACGTGCCCCTAACGGGTAAAACCAAAGGAGGTGGTGTCGCAATTGCTATAAAAAAAGAACTTACTGTTCACTCACGCGAGTCGTGGAGCTCGGAAGCTGAAGACATTTGGATTTCACTAGCATTGAAAGACCCAAAACGCCGTAAATCCAATATTCACATCTGTTGTTCATACTTACCCGGAGTCGGTCCAAAGCTATCAAATACTCAGCGTTCATCCCTTCTCAACAGTCATATATCCAGAATTTCCGATTTAACAACAAACTATCCAAACGATATCTTCCTATTAATTGGCGATTACAACATGCCTAACATCAGCTGGAACACCGCATATCATCCCCGTAGTACCGACATCTGCTCCACCACCCTCCTTAACTGCCTATCTTATTCGGATTTAAAACAATACAACCACATTCCAAACAGGTACGGTAGAACACTTGACCTAGTGCTCTGTAACACTACAGTCTGCGTCTCTCCTGCTGACTTTCCTCTGGTTCCGGAGGACGCACATCACACATCCCTAATAGACGAACTCAATATTTACGCCACCACAACCACTTCCTCACCCCAGACGATCAAGTTATTCAATAAAGTCAACTATGACCTAGTCAATGACGCTCTGGCAAAAACTGACTGGTCTTCTGTTTTAAACGCACAGGACGTTAACACGGCGGTTAACAGCTTTTACCTAATCATCGATGCCTTAATAGATGACTTTGTTCCAAAGAAAGTTATGAAACCAACCAATTTCCCAACGTGGTACTCATCGGCTCTTATTAACATTACCAAAGAAAAGCTGAAGTTCTTCCGAGCCTGGAAACGCCACAAGAACCCACTAGATTACCAAACCTTTTCACTGCTCCGAAAAAGACAAAAGAAAATTGCTACTCTCACATACCACAATTATATTTCACACTTGGAACATGCTATACAAAATAATACAAAAAAAATATGGAGCTTTGTCAAAACGCAAAAAAAATCTCACTACATGCCGGAATACCTAACATACGGCTCGAAAATCGCACACAACAGTAAGGAGATCACTGACCTGTTTGCTGACTATTTCTCTACCGTCTTCACTGATCATACCCCAAATTTAGCACCTGATGTTAATGAACCTGATCCGCTAAATAATATAGCCATAAACTCAATTAAAATCAATGAAGATATCACCTACAAATATCTTTCATCCATTGACATTAACAAAGGACCTGGTTTAGATAGTTTGCCTGGTATCTTCATACCTAACTGTAGTAAATATATCACTATTCCGGTCAGCGCAATTTTCAAAAAATCATTAAGTGAAGGAACGTTTCCTCATAAGTGGAAATCTGCCGTAATAACTCCCATTTATAAAAAAGGCGATAAACACGACGTTACAAACTATAGACCTATCTCTCAACTTCCTATCTTAAGTAAAATTCTTGAAAAAATCGTTTACGACCAACTTTACCCGACTATCGCTACAACAATTACACACAACCAACACGGATTCATGAAAAACCGGTCTACTACATTAACCTGGTCCTATTTGTCAACTATTTACACAGCAATATGGACGAAAGGGTACAGGTCGATGCTATGTACACCGATTTTTCAAAGGCCTTCGACCGCGTTATTCACTCAATTCTTTTAAATAAACTTACTCGTCTTGGAATACACGGTGACTTATTTAGATGGATTAAGTCATACATTAGTAATCGTAGTCAAATTATCTCAATAAATGGTGTCTTATCCAAAATAATCAACGCAACCTCAGGCGTTCCTCAGGGTTCTCACCTTGGTCCGCTCTTCTTTAATATATACTTAAACGACATAGGCTCATGTTTCCAACACTCAAAATTTTTAATGTTTGCAGATGATATGAAAATTTATAAAATGGTCATCTCTCTATCGGACTGTAAAGAGCTACAAAGTGACTTAGATAGGCTCTGCAACTATTGCACAGCTAATTATTTGGACCTCAATGTTTCAAAATGCCACACCATGTCCTTCACCAGAAATAAGCATATAATTAACTTTTCCTATTCACTCCGCGATGAACCCGTGATCTCAAAAAGCGAATGTAAGGACCTTGGAGTCTACGTAGATAGTAAACTTATATTTAATACGCACATTTCTTCAATCACTGCTAGATCTTACAAAATGATAGGTTTCATACTGCGTCTGAGTAAACTATTTAAAAATCCACGTACGCTAGTAATGCTTTATTCCTCACTAGTCAGAAGTACACTGGAATATGCATCGCCTGTCTGGAATCCGAAATACACTCACTATGTCAATAATATAGAGCGCATACAAAATAAATTTATTAAGTACCTAGGTTATAAATACAACAATAATTATATCTGCACTCTCCAATCCCTGAAATCCAGGCGAACGGTAGCTGACATGACATTTCTCTATAAAATAATACACAACGAAATAGACTGCTCAGAACTTCTATCCCAAATAAATTTTAACACCCCATCTAAAAGAACTCGACACACCGACCTTTTTTACACAACTAGTAATAATACAAACGCTGCAGCCAATTCCCTTTTTCTCGCATCCTTCAAACATTCAACTCAATTCAAACAAGCACAAATACCGACATATTTTTTGATTCTCTCCCTCTATTTAAGAAAAACTTTTTTAGCACACTGAATTCGCCCACATAACACATACAACCACACACAGACACACATGCACACGTACACACACACAAACACTCTCACACACCTCTCTCCTTCCCCAGCACACTAATTAACTTAACTTAAAAATGTAACTTAACCGTAAAATGTATAATATACCTCATATGTATATATGTCAGCGACATGTCATTGGTACCAATTATTCTACTAACTTTTATAACTTTGTAACTATTGTCATCTATGTAATTATGTACTGTTTGTTTCTGCAATAAACAAAAAAAAATTTTAAAAAAATTACGGGACAGGCGTCTTAACCATTTTGACCATTGAGACCTATGTATTAAACGTCATATTTGTCGATCTCATCTTTCAAATTTAGAATTAACCAATATCATAATCATCTTGCAACTAATTTTTCCGTATTATTTTGGAATCTACCTTTTTAAATTTTGGCATATACCTTTTTGGCTGAGTTTTCATCGCGATTAGGTCCCACCCAGGCGTAGTGTGTTTAACTCCTCGGCTGGCTAGGTCCACCATCACAACACAAGCAACATTTTTCGCATACTGTGGTGGTAGTAGGAGATTTTCAAATATTGTCAGGTTATTCGTAACCCGGGAATGATTGTCTTTCTTAGAAAAAAAATTGGAAACGTTGTTTCTAATGAAATTGGTTTGCAACCTAAATAGTTTACTGTTTCATGTTTCGTTCAGATTAATTAGTATTATCTTCTTCTTCGATGCCATTCTTTAATTAGATTTTAAGAATGAAATTAGTTTAAACTTACTAAATAATTATAACGGAAAGATTAAAAAGAGAAGACAAGATAAGATACTAATTATTATCTCGGTTGTTGTAGTCTGTCTGTCTGTAGTGTGTTTTAGTCTGTGAGTGATTGTAACTCTGGATCAATTAACTCGGATTGGTTTTGAATTTAAGTATTATTTTAAAAATTGGAACTGATTATGTCGAGAATTCAGAAAGGCGATGAAGTACCTACGTACTAACAATATTGCTTTTAACAAAAAATATTTGTATTCTGTATTTACAATGTGTGTTGTTTATTTTGTGTAAATTTCTTAGTGTAAATCTTTACAATGAGAAATCAGATTCGTGATATTTTTAGAGTCTGCACTTTTACCATGTTCAAGAAAGCTTTAAATACTAAATATCTAGATTTATTAACATAATGAATCAGGTAATAAGTACCAATTCCCTATTAATAACTATTTTAACACTGAAGAATAACTATTTTAACACTGAAGAATAACTATTTAACACTGAAGAGTAACTATTTAAAACTGAAGAATAACTATTTGACACTGAAGAAAAACTATTTTAACACTGAAGAATAACTATTTGACACTGAAGAAAAACTATTTTAACACTGATGAATAACTATTTTAACACTGAAGAATAACTATTTGACACTGAAGAAAAACTATTTTAACACTGAATAATAACTATTTAAGCACTGAAAATAACTTTTTCAAAACTGACGAATAAATGAAGGCCTCCGTGGTCGAGGGGTAAGGCTCTCGACTAGAAATCCGGAGGTCGAGGGTTCAAATCATACCGGCGTGGGCAAGTAAATTTTACTTGATTAATTTGTGATATTTCACAAATTTAATATAAAAATAATATTTAGTACATTTGCAGCACGTTCAAGGTCGAAAAATACTCCTGGTGTAAGACCACCATGCAGCACTGCAACGTTGCTTGAAATGGCTTTAGCTGTGTTTGGTGACCTTATCTGAATACCCACCTTCCTATTCCCCATCTCTTTTCCCTCCAGACTATCTTTATGCTTCACGACGCACCCCGATCGGGGATGTCATAGTCTCACTGGCTCCAGACGGTTAGGAGCAGTTGGAACACTTACATAAAAAAGTAAGCTTATGCACGTGGGTGTGTCCGTGTGATCCTTTCTTGAACAAATAATTAATTTCATCAGACTTTCTGGGGCGACAACCGTTTTCGTTCAAATTGGTATAGACTCACTTTTAGGAATTACCCGTTCAGAGATTTTAAATAACAAGACTAAACTCACTAACTAACTAACCATTACGCCGTTTCCCCGCAGGGATAGTCAGAGAGGACGGACCGCCAAACAACTCGGTCTTGGCACACACTCCTTGCCTCATTCACATTCATACATCGTCTCATACATACTCTTCTATTATTCTGACTCTTGACATGGCCCGACTCAAGTATCTGATTCACTTGGTCGTGCCATGTCTTCCTCGGGCGTCCCCGACTTCTGCTACCATTCACATCTGCATCGTATATTCTAATTACACTCCTTTCTTCGCTCATTCGCTCTACATGCCTAAACAATCTAAGCGTCCCTTTCTTGATCTTACTCATTACGCTTACATCAGTCTTACACTCTTTGCGGATCTCCACATTCCTCACACGATCATACATGGTTTTACCACACATACTCCTCAGGGATCTCATTTCAACAGCATTCAATCTACTTTCATCCTTTCTTTGCCAGTTCCATGCCTCACTTCCATACATCAGGGTAGGTACCAGCACTCCATTGTGGACTGCTAACTTCGCTTTTTTGGACAATTTTTTGTTAGCGCCAACTATGTTCAGTCCTCCATTAATGGTGTTACCTAGTTAACAAGACTAAATTATTTAATGTATTTAATACATGAATGACATTATGCCCATTAGCTGAAACTGTTGTAAAGTTTTGCGGGTATATTACAGTAATATTTATTCGAAGCAACTATCAGAGCAAAACCTTTCAATGAACATTTAAACATTCGATGCGCAGATATCGGTGTCGCTATTTAAGCACAAAATATGTCAAAAGTTTAGTGCGGTCTCCAGCGATGCTCGACGACCACCCTAAACAGGCGACCCCACTTTCAGTTCCAGCTATGCAGGATCCAGTTTGAATTCCAGGGTAGAAGGATATGTATATAGATTATATTGCGGAGGTTTATACAATTACCTTTGTGGTCTCCCATTCTGACCAATGCAATTCTGTTTCCAACTAGGTCGTCCAGATTTCTCCTTGTATTTCCTCAAACACATAAGATATCAGCTGATCCTTTAAACGGATTACTTGGAGTAGAGGGCGAATAGAATCACTTATATCACTAAATGAATTTAGACCTGGTTAAAATTATTTATAAAATATTTGGTACAGCTAAATCCATTGTATTATTGCAAGGTAAATGTATGCAGATTTGTAATATTTCAGCACGAATTCACTTACAAAAGAACCATAAAATGGTGCTCAATGGATAACCGCTTTTATTTTAAAATAAGGTAAAGTATGTAGTGATTATAATATTTTCACGAATATTTTGTAATGTAAGAGAATTAGGTAACTATAATTTTTCGTTTAATATATAATGTTACACCACAAAGTATTTACTTCCTTCGAAAAAATTGAATCATTCAAACCCAATGGTTTCGTCATCATAATACAACATTCATTATTTATTCGGTTCGGCGCGCTTGGTTGAGTGAAGTGTGCAAGATAAAAAGGTGCCTACAACTCGCTATCTAAAATAATACATATACATTTATTCGACTTCCTACTTCGACTACCATCATAATGCGATGTGTGTGGTAGTCGAAAATCACATAAAAACTTTTGTAAACCAAACATGTAAACGAATAAGGTAAATCAAACAAATTATAGGAAAACACACATAGACGTGCAGGCAATACAAATACACGTAAAAATTACGTATCTACATTGAAATATGTAATATGAAAGAAAAAAAATTAAAATAGCAATATTAGGCGATAAAGTTGTTGATTACGTACTTCGTGGCCATAACCACTGAGAAAACGGTTCAATGATAAATGATAAATCAACACACCTTTAAAAAGTGATATAAAGTCATTAGAAACGATGAAAAAAAAATTTAAAACCTAACCTAACCTACTTAACCCAATTAATAAAGTTTTTGTTTCATCATTTTCCATGACTTCATATAACTTTTTAAAGATGTGATGAATTATCATTATGATATATTTTATTTATTGTTTTTGTGTTTAATTCGTAGAACTCCATTCAATTTTTTTTTTAATTTAATTAAAATCAAATTTAATAATATAATTATTAAGTTCTGTAAGCATTTTTTGGTTTTTGTTTTTGTTACAGCTGTTTAGGCTTTCAAGGCAGTTTGAAAATGTATCCTATTTATCATTTTGATGATTTATCCGGTCACCGAGAAAACACTACCGTCAACGGAGCTAATATAATACTAAAATCAATTTTTTTTTAACTACAATAGATGGTTTTTTTGGTCCGTCTGAGGATTGAACCTTCCTCTCCAAAAACTGAAGTCAACTAACAATTAATTAACAACTGAGCCAAATCCCATTTGAGTAGGACCAACATTTATTTCGTATATTAACTGCTGTAATGTCATCCAATTTCAGAAAAATACATACATGTCCGCGTGTGGATGCGTAATTTATAGAATGCATTGTCATCGACAACGAGTCTATCTGCCGAGTTTCAGCTTGATCGGATGTCGGAAAGTAGATTAATTTCCACTTCCAAGATTTGCATTAATTCATTCACGAAAATAAAATATAAATTCAAATTGATTTATTTAAAAATGCAAAACTTTAAAGTACTCAGCATGTACCAGAAATTAACAAATATTAGTGACTTCTTTTTGAAATAATAAATAGTGAATTTTACGAGATTTATAAAGCCAATTACATTAAATCTTCAAAAATAAATATATTGCGAAATATCGTTTATGGCGATCTTTGTCGTTTCTGCATCGAAGTCAATTTCGCAGACTCACATTTTCCGAACAAGTTGAGATCAAAACGCTGTTTCTATTTGTGTGCTTGTGTAAAATATTCCCGACAAGGAATCGAGATTCGCAAGTTTCTGAACGTAAATCTCCATTCCGATACGGATTAGGGATTAAACTGCGGATGGTAAAACACGAACATTAAAATATATAACTCAATACTAACTCTTTGATGTTTGCCATTACCGATAAAAACCTGTAACATTGTTACTTTGTACCAGGCGACTTAAGTGAACATTTGATCGTGCTCAGATGGCTATGATAAAGTATCCTATATGAAAAGGAACAATGTAACATGTCAGTTATTTTGGAAACAACAAAAAGTTATGAGCATTTGTAACGCGAGTATTTACATCACCTACAATTGATTGTATTTTTTTGAATAAGTGTCCGGTATTTGAAAGCGTTTTAAGGGATGTTAGACGTTGTAGATACGCGGGCAGGGTGGCGCCTTGAGATTGAACCAGTTTACAGTTTAGAGCTCTGAAATTTAAACCGACCCTTTGTGAGGGATGCCATTACTAAAACGTCATTCGTCTCACCCGTTGTTTGAAATTTATAAACTTTATTTATCGATCCTCTTTAGTTCGGACCAGTTTGGTACAATTTAGTTTCATACCAATTTGGCACAATTTGTGTCCTATCGGCCTTGGTTGGCCATACACGTGTTTATATAAGACATTTATCTCTTCTCTCAGATATTTTGTAGCTGATCAGTTAATTAAATTTAAAAAATCTTGCATTCAATCACGCAATAATTAAAATTATCTCGAAAAAAAATTATCATCAAACCCATAATAAACAAAATAGTTTTAGGACTTTTAATAAGGTAGCGCAATTTTTTCTTTATCAGTAATCACTCAGAAACCACATAGGCAGAAAATATCTAATTTTTTTTTTATTGAACTGTGTTCAAATTATTTCTTCGTACAATACAACACAATAAACATTACATTTTTTTTAGAGATACTTATGTTTACAAGATAAGGTTTTTATGCAAAGCACAAATGATAACAAATTATTATTAGCAATAATTATTAGCCTGAAGCACAAATATAATTTGAAAAAATTTCCCAATAAAAATTAAATTGCGCCGACGGGTATTGGTCAGGTGCACAAACCACTGTGCTAAGTCGGCTTATTACCAACCACCATTTTTTTTAAATCTTGTAATTTATAATAAAAATCATAAATAATATAAGAATGTTTTAATGTGGAAATATATTGGTAATTCACAACCAATAAATAGCTGCCCAACTTCTGTTCCTCAAAATGGTGTCAGAATACAAATTAATATTTTTGCAAATAATGAAGATCTCGAAAATAAATATAAAAAAAACACAAATAAACGCAATTAACACTATATTCGACATAATTCACTATTTTAATAACAAATTGAATTCATCAAATAGAGCTGATTTATTTAATGAAAGGGTTTAACTTTGAATGTGCAAAATGTTTGATATTCGATAAAATTTAAAAAAAATCTTTATTTTTTCTCGATTAAGTTCGTGAATATATTAGACAAAATATATAATATTATGTAAAAGTCAATATAATCAGAATAAAAAGAAAAATAAATTAAATTGTTGTTCTCTTTTATACAAATTGTTCGATAATGTGACTACAAAATAACACGAATATAATTTATTGTACCTAATTATAATTATTATATATACTTATATACTATTTCTGAATTATTATGTCTGTATTCGGTATTTTTTTAAAGAAAAACAAATATTCCTGGGTTGCGAATAACCTGATAATCTTTGAAAATGTCCTACTACCACCACAGTAAGCGGAAAATTTTGCTTGTATTGAGATGAAGTGCTGAGCCAGCCGAGGAATTGAACACACGCCTTGGTAGGCCCAAAAGCGATGTCAACTCATAAACACGTTTCATTATTATGGGGTAGGACACTGAATCAACCATCGTCATTGTCGTGGCTGCATCCGAGTGGCTCAGCTCTCCACTTTATGAGCAATAAATACTGATGATGCGGTGACCCCCCTAGAGAAATATTCTTTAATTTTATTTATTAATATAAAGTTTTTATTTTATCTGATGTTGACTTACTTATTACATATATATTATTTAAATCTTTTAATGCAATGGAACGAGTAACCGGCATCTATTTTTCCTCCTTCATATAATCCGAACCTATTACCTAAGACCGGCATTTATAAATCCCTCCCTACAGCCCCATCTTAACCCGCCTCACAACGCTGCCCAACCGGGTGGCGACATAGCTCCCCTGCCTTTAGAGTGTTCAGTTAGGAGCGCTTTTGTGTGGTGTCACAAAAAAAAATATAATAGTAATAATAATTATAATAATGATTGTTTACGTCTCGTGTAACATGACATTTTTTTTTTTTTTTATTTAGTATTTAAAAAAAATATTTTTTTACATAGATAAGTATACAGGATATAAACAAGATATAAAACAATAGAAATTAAAGTAGCCTTTCCACACCATAAAGAGACAATGCTCTTGTGTTTGGTGAGGGAATTCTAGTTCAATTATATATATGTTAGTATTAAGGTAAATAAATTATTAAGAAACAAAACAAGATTTAAACATTATTACTTCTAGATGTAAGTAGTGAACGTATTTTGGACTTATAATAGTTTAAGGCATACTGGTATTAACTATCCTCTCAGTCCTGCTGGATTAAAACTTAAAATCAAAATTATTATATCAACATGTGCACTGTACAGTAAATTCAAAATTGCCCAGATTAATTAATTGTATGCAATTATATGAAGTTCATTTCAGATGAAAACACCACCTTCAAAGCGCGTTTAAAAGGTGTAATTTCGGAGAACAATTAAAGTGCACACCTGTGCCCCACAGGTACCTCAGGAGGCGGATTACCGGAATATATTGGTAACATGTCCGTGTGTTCCTGAACACTGGATGTACGAGTAGCAGGTTTTATTAGGTTTAGTTTCATTTCCGCAATTATATCGTCGACAGACACACAATGCAACTAAATACTTTAAGTTTAGTTTCATTTCCGCAATTATATCGTCGACAGACACACAATGCAACTAAATACTTTAAGTTTAGTTTCATTTCCGCAATTATATCGTCGACAGACACACAATGCAACTAAATACTTAAAGTTTAGTTTCATTTCTGCAATTATATCGTCGACAGACACACAATGCAACTAAATATTTTAAGTTTAGTTTCATTTCCGCAATTATATCGTCGACAGACACACAATGCAACTAAATACTTTAAGTTTAGTTTCATTTCCGCAATTATATCGTCGACAGACACACAATGCAACTAAATACATTAAGTTTATTTTAATTTCCGCAATTATATCGTCTACAGACACACAATGCAACTAAATACTTTAAGTTTAGTTTCATTTCCGCAATTATATCGTCGACAGACACACAATACAACTAAATACTTTAAGTTTAGTTTCATTTCCGCAATTATATCGACGACAGACACACAATGCAACTAAATACTTTAAGTTTAGTTTCATTTCCGCAATTATATCGTCGACAGACACACAATGCAACTAAATACTTTAAGTTTAGTTTCATTTCCGCAATTATATCGTCGACAGACACACAATGCAACTAAATACTTTAAGTTTAGTTTCATTTCCGCAATTATATCGTCTACAGACACACAATGCAACTAAATACTTTAAGTTTAGTTTCATTTCCGCAATTATATCGTCGACAGACACACAATACAACTAAATACTTTAAGTTTAGTTTCATTTCCGCAATTATATCGTCGACAGACACACAATGCAACTAAATACTTTAAGTTTAGTTTCATTTCCGCAATTATATCGTCGACAGACACACAATGCAACTAAATACCTTAAGTTTAGTTTCATTTCCGCAATTATATCGTCTACAGACACACAATGCGACTAAATACTTTAAGTTTAGTTTCATTTCCGCAATTATATCGTCGACAGACACACAATACAACTAAATACTTTAAGTTTAGTTTCATTTCCGCAATTATATCGTCGACAGACACACAATGCAACTAAATACTTTAAGTTTAGTTTCATTTCCGCAATTATATCGTCGACAGACACACAATGCAACTAAATACTTTAAGTTCAGTTTCATTTCCGCAATTATATCGTCGACAGACACACAATGCAACTAAATACTTTAAGTTTAGTTTCATTTCCGCAATTATATCGTCGACAGACACACAAGAGTGCAATTAAAATTAATGTTGTCTAAAACAAATTTACATCTTTTATTGTAAATTATGACGAGCCACAAAGTAAATGCTTATTACAAATATGTAAATACTTTAATTTTTAATGCTGCGCTGTCTGTTGGTGATGTAATATGTCAAAGAGATATCCAATCATTCGTTAAGTGCGATGCTGGTTAGATTAACTGGATTATAAAGGTATCATTAAAACAAGTAAAATCTTTTTTAGGCGCATAAATAAATTTAAAAAAATACATTATCGTGATTTATTTTTCGGTTTACGTGTCGTGTTGTGCTTTCTCCTTCTTCAACGTTTCGGACCGCGTTACAATATCCATTATCGGGACAAATGTACTATACACTGTAATGCTGTACGAAACGTTGGTTTAAAGAAGAAGCGCAACACGGCATAACAACCCAAAAATAAATCACCTTAATGCTTTTGGCCGTGAAAATCTCAAATCAATCAACAAGTGTACTAGTAGAAGTTGAGGTATAGTTTTGTTCCACTTTTATATCTAATGAAAAATTTCCCTTAAGGCATATGTCATCTTTTGGGATGCTGTGTGGAGGATCTGTTTAATGAAAGGAAGAAGTAGAAATTCTGTGAAGGTAAAAGGTATGAGGGTTGGGTAAGAATCTAGGGATCTGTGTTCAGGAGTGACGGAGACATGAACATATTCCACCCATTGTGGTACAAGGCGATCTTGCTGAAGTGCAGTTGGAGAGATCAAAGGGTCTTCCCAAATCAGTCCCGATCTGGCACGCCACGCCGCTGGTGGGCAGGGGCATCCTGAATACACCTCACACGATGAAGCCAGGCACTCCTGCTGTAATGATGATGTAATATTTTAAAATGAAACAGTCTTTTAGCAGAGTCATGCATTCATTTTTTTAGGTGTGATACAGGTTAGATTAACTTGAATAAAATGGTAACATGTCCCTGTATTCCGGAACACTGGGTATACTTGTTTAGTCACATTTTGTTTAGGTGTGAAGCAGGTCAGATTAACTGGAATACAATGGTATCATGCCCCTGTGTTACGGAACACTGAGTATACTTGTTTAGTCACATTTTGTTTAGGTGTGAAGCAGGTCAGATTAACTGGAATACAATGGTATCATGCCCCTGTGTTACGGAACACTGAGTATACTTGTTTAGTCACATTTTGTTTAGGTGTGAAGCAGGTCAGATTAACTGGAATACAATGGTATCATGCCCCTGTGTTACGGAACACTGAGTATACTTGTTTAGTCACATTTTGTTTAGGTGTGAAGCAGGTCAGATTAACTGGAATACAATGGTATCATGCCCCTGTGTTACGGAACACTGAGTATACTTGTTTAGTCACATTTTGTTTAGGTGTGAAGCAGGTCAGATTAACTGGAATACAATGGTATCATGCCCCTGTGTTACGGAACACTGAGTATACTTGTTTAGTCACATTTTGTTTGGGTGTGAAGCAGGTCAGAATTAACTGGAATACAATGTATCATGCCCCTGTGTTACGGAACACTGAGTATACTTGTTTAGTCACATTTTGTTTAGGTTTGATGCAGGTCAGATTACCTGGAATACAATGGTAACATGTCCCTTCGTTCCAGAACACAGAGTACATACTCATACGAATTTTTTAACATTTTGGTAAGTACATTGACTGAGAGACATAATGTAAAATAATAACAACTAAATATTGTAATTTTGCACGCTAAAAATTAAATACATAAAAGTTTTAACGTTATACTTGATTTGACAATCATTGTCAGAAAAGTATGAAAATTATGGTTTTCACGAGAGACTCGAGGTTAACTTATAAAGTAAAAATATTATGTATACGCATAACAAATCAATCTAATAATAATTGGATATTTTATATCAAACTTTAAGAACTACTTTTCTTGTGGCTTTTCCTCCTATTATTATGTGAGTAAGATTTTATAAGTTGGAAAAAACTTTCGGGCTGAGATAATATTATGGATTAGTAAATGAAAAAAATTACGGCACAGTCCTGGTTAATATTTTTTTTTTAATAATTAACAATAAATAAACAATTTAATAATATTAAAAAGCTTTTGAAAGAAATCAAATATAGTACATACATATGTATTTATGTTAACTGCAATTTTCATATAGAGTGTCTTCAAAAAATAAAAATATTCTCTTAATTAATGGATTGTTTAGTTGACACTTACCGTTTAGTTACTGATTAATGTGGTGAATTAGATAAGGAGTATTTATCTTATTACATACATTTTAGTGTTTTAGTAAGGATGGTGTCAGATTGTTTTGTATTTATATTTTAGACGACTCCACGTGTCAACTTACAACACGTGCAAATCGTTGGCGGTTTAATCGAACAATAACTTAGGAGAACGGCAAGTTTCCCATAAAAAGTTAAATCCCTTAACAACAACAAGTTAAACACATCATATCTCCAAACAAAGCTCGGGATAGCGCCGGATCCATTATTTATATAAACAGGGTGTCCTAAAACATCTACACATTTATAAAATGGGTGTCTTCATATAAAGTACCCACTTATGTAATAAAATGTATTAAGGCGATGCACTACGTCATGTAATATTTTGAATCGAGCCGCTATCAATAACACATCTTATGTAGATGGCGATAAGGCTTAAATTCCCGCTTAAGACCATCCATCTGTTTTGATTTATGCAAGAAAAAAACATGGCTAAAAGTGCCTTTTATTTTATTTTGTGGATGTTCATGCACAAATATTTAAATGTTTTTCGATCATTTTATAAATAACTTAATTTAACACATTATACAATAAAACCATAACCGAAAATGGGTTCGTAAGTAGGAGATTTTAAACTTTAAAGCAGTTTTCATAGGTCTTATATATTATTTTTTTCTGGGCATATAAAAAGACTTATCTAAAAATTATTCGATTATTTCAAAGGCCAGAATGTATTCTACTCGCAGTATTTAATTAAAGCATCTGAAACATTTATAGGCTACCAAATTTTCAAACCAAAAACACATGATTTTGGATCGCTACGTAGTGCATCGCCTTAACCAATTACTGTCATTGTTATGGAAATTGTGTATTAAAATTTTAGTATTTTTCAATTTAATGGCTTCACGATTACAGAATTTATTATGTGTTGTCGTGCACAATCTGCACACACTGCACATCGAGTCTTCGAATATTAATGACCATCAAGTTTTGACTTAAAATGTATGAAATTACTTAATAAAAACTGCTGATAATTATTATTTATAAGTTATATCCTAATAATACGCTCAGCTTTTTGTGATGAATTTTTAAATCAAAGTTACTACCTAAATAAAAATTAGCTTAACTAAGGTTACATCACCAATAAAATTCTAATAAATACTTTATTTTAAATTAATTCTGTAGTCCTCTATCTTTGTCATCCTGCTCCAATAATGTCAATCGTCAATATTCAATCGTCAATCTTCAATCGTCAATCGTCAATAGTCAATCGTCAATCATCATTAATCGTTATTAATAACCGTTGCGTAAAAATCTGCCTTCTTTAGGACTTTCCGCATCCTGGTGTACGTGGATTGCCGACTTTTTGAGTTTCACCTTTTCTTCACACTCAATAATGCTGGTGTCCCACAGGGATCGGGTCTGTCTCCGACTTTGTTTTTGTTGCATATCAATGACATTGTTACGCAGATGACAGTCCATGATAGCTTTTTGTATGACCACCCCCCAAAGGATACACACACTTCAACGGCTCGGAAGGCTTTGAAGGCTTTGAAGCAGAAAATGGACGGTTACCTCATGGGATAAGAATAATCTAGTCGAATTTAATTTTTTAAATACCCAATCATGTCAAATTACGTTTAAAAGAGATCGAAATGACAATCTAGTCTCCTTCAAGGGAAGCAATCTTCCCAACATGTCATTGATATGCTTGGTGTAACTCTAAGTTACCAAGCAAGGAGGCTCCGTTGAAGCCAGAGTCGATTTAGCTTCACAGAAGCTGGGCGTACAGTACAAGGCCCGCAGATACTTTAATAGTACACTACTGCTGACCCTATACAAATCGTAAGTGCGCCCCACTGTTGAATTTGGCAGCCACCTCTGGTCTGGAGCCCCACAATACCTGAAAAAACCCTTTACTCTGTGCAGGAACGGACTTGAATATAAAAAAAAATAGAGCAAACAAAGAAGAAAAGGAAAGACATTATTTGAAAGTTTTAATTCCAATATAAATGAATGTTTTTTTTTTTTTTTTTCACTAACAAGCTTTTTATTTCCAGAAGAAAAAAAATTATAATAACATTTTTCACTTAGTGAACTAGAATTTTAATTCTATTGCATTGTGCTACATTACGATGTTATTCACTTCCAATGTGTGTTATCGTATATGTATTACTTTTGAATGTGTGTTATCTGTGTGTTATATTGTCTTGTACTTTTGAATGTACGTTATCGTATTGTCACTCAAAGTGTTAGTGTACTTGGGACGCTTTAGTGAGTTCTATGATTGTATGTAAGAGTCTGTTATTTATTTTATATAACGGGAGACTTATATTGTATTATAATTGTATATTGAGATAGAACCTGCAGACAAGCAGCCATATGGCAGCTTAGTGGGACTATCTATACATTGTCTAAAAAAAAAATGTAAAAATTTTCAGTCAATAAAGGTCAGCTTTAAAAAAAAAAAAAAAAAAACGAACTTTGATAGATTCGCCCTAACTTAACAAACAGATGGCAATCTTTAGAGCACAGGCGTCAGGTAAGTATGATGCCATTATTCTACCGGAATTACAATGGAAGATGCTCCGATGGGCTAGCGCCATTGATCCTTTCGGCACCAGTGCATAATCGGGAAACACGCCAAACGTGCTCACACATTTGTAACTTTTACACTAAGACTAGTTCTTGAGTTCAACAGCTCGGCTGTGGAAGGAGTTGCCGGAAAAAAAATTACTTAAACATTTTTTAATCGGAACAAAATGCAATATTTTGAACAGTTAAAATTTCCCTACACCCAGCAAATACACACACAACAAAATGTGTTCTAAGCGACCATATTTGAATGTTCCCATTCCTTGATAGTTGCGGGCCGTCCTGTCCCCACCCGCTAGGTAATGAAGTGGGCGGCGATGAAATCCTGTTTAATCCTTCTGCTGAAACACTCGCCAGCTTGTTGTTCTCAAACAAACCGCATTTGGCCACCCCACCCGCCCTCCCTCCCTCCCACCGTTGCCCACCCAACCCCCTTTTAGCCGTTGAAAGGGAAGCGGGAAACCTAACATCCTACGTCCCGGGATTGAGCGCCGCGATAAAACACTCCCTACCAACTTCAAAAGCAGTCAAATTATACGATAATATAATTAATTTCAGTATTTTTTGTTATTTGAAATCTCTTGCTAGTCATTGATTGTCTCAGTACCTACGCATTTCAAAATTTATTCATTGATGTTTTTTATTTTGAAGTCAGAGCACTTCCAAGTGATGTATGTATGACTACGATTCTGAATCTAAATGTTGCTTAAAATGACTGTATCCATGTTTGGTAATCATATCTGAATATCTCTTTACTACTCCACCTTCATCTTTGCTTCTCCTTTCTCTCACCACTCCATTTAGCCTTATAACATAAAAAAGTCACGCTGGCTTCGGGCAGTAGGGAGTAATTTGGGCTGTTGTGCGAAATTCACACACGGAGAGAAATGACTGATATTGAATATTGCTAATAGCTATTAAAAATCTCTTCAATTATTCATAATCCGATAAAAAAATCGGGACCCTTAACGAATGAAAAATACAAAAACTCATTTCGTCATTGTATGATATATTAGGAATTCACTAAAAGTTTACCAGGAAACAGCATAGAATCCAATTTTTAACCTGATTACTAATAGATTGACGAGATGTTTAATAAGTTAACAATACTCATTTTTCTCCTTGCATAAAGAGGATATTGTAAACTATACTCTTTACCAAGGCCACAATAATAATGTAAATTAATAATACCAAATTGAGTAGAGAATTTAATTCAGTATTTGAAAAGTTTACGAAACACTGCCAGACTATCAAAGTATCCTTATGTAAAAAGCATACCTTGAAAACCGTAGCTACAACGATGTAATGCAACCAGAAGTTTACCTTGCGCGCTGGTTGAATGCGAGTGTAAACCGTACACGTAGATGCACGTAGCTACACGTAGTTTACTCGCAGTTAGAACTTTAGAGTTTTCTCCACCACCTCTCATCGCACGAGATGTCTATGTCTAGATTGTCTGGTGTCTATTGCCGCGATGTGATGTATTGAAATGGAGCAGACGGTGTTGCCAGAGGTGTGGCGAATTACGTATTATCCGCGTTTCAATGGAGTCATTGGTGGCTTCCACTGAAGTCTAATAACCTCTTGATTTCAATGATGATTTCCAGGAACGGAGACACCCTCGTGAATTTCACGGTAATTTCACTATTAAAACAAAAAACTTTTTAACTGTACTTATCTCGTTATTAAATGAGATGATACCAGTGAATAGAAATAATATGTATTTTAATGAAAAACTAATGCTTATAAGACGAGGTTTTTTTGTGCATAGTAAAAATATAACAAATAATTTTAGCAAAAAAAACCTTGTCTGATAAACATTAGTTTATCAATAAAAAATAATAATATTTGACACGTCTAAATATTTCACCAATAAACGTAGATTTAATATATCTCGATGCCATCTAGTGTGGAATTCAGCACTAACAAAGACTTTCCTACAAAAATAGAGCTGTTTTCAGGTGAAAAAAGGTAATAAGCAATAATTGTTGAATGAAAAATACTAGTATTGAATTATTTGGCGGGTTCGTAATAAGCCGATGTAGCTTAATAGTTGGAATAGCTGACCGGCAAGCGGCATAGGATTTAATTTCCGTCGGCGGCAATTATTCTTTCTTGGAACATTTTATTTTAATTTGTATTTACTTTTGGCCAATAATTATTGCTTATAATAATTTTTTATTAAAATAAATGTTTGCCAAGTAATGTCAATCAATGTTTGTTAATTTAATATCGGTAAGGCACTCAACCAACAATCCAGAGGTCACGGGTTCAAATAAAAAAAATAAGTTTACATAGTGGACGATTCTCTCAGTATCGCCCTGGTGTAAGACCACCATTCAGAATTGAAACGTTGGTTGATATGGCTTAAGCCGTGTTTGATGACCAGATCTGAATATCTAGGTACTTCCCCACCTTCCATATATACCGGTCGACGGCTGGGAGCAGTTGGGACTCTTGTTCAGTATTCACAAAAAAATATTGTAAATAATTAGCACACACGAAGAAGAAGTTACCAAACAAGTTTGCAACCACTAACCACGTTATCAATTATCGATTATTACGTGTATAAGGTAAACAGCTCCCAAACGTTTGCAACTAGTCAGACTATGGCATCCCCACTTGAAGTACGTTGTGATATTTAAGGTAGTAGGGAAAGGAGATGAAGAAGATGAAGGTGGGAATAACCTGGCTATTCAAATCTGGTCACCAAACATGGTTAAAGTTAGTTCAATCAAAGTCTCGATTCTAAATGGCGCCCACTATTTATATCGACAAGCCGTCTGGAATATGCCGTAAATATAGACAAAATAATATACCAGTCAATTTAGCACAAAAATTGCAATTTCTAGCAAAAGGTCGGTTAGTTTTGATTTATGATTTGGGTTGCCACAAATCGCAATTTTTATTTTGTATCTCGGGAATCGTCATTCCTTTACAACTCATCTTGTACTCAAATTTTAGCAAATTCACTCTGCATATTGATTGCATGAAATCTTCGACGGACGTTTTTTTTTAACATATACGTACGACAAAAATGAAACCAAGTACCTTTTGCTGTTTTTGCGGGGTAGCGCGGCCGCGGGGATGCGCCGAGGTAAAAAAAAAACTTGGTTTTGTACATCACTGTAGCAAATGAGATTTTGCAAAGAATTTTGCTATTTTGACTGGTAAGTTATAACTTATCTTATCTGTATAAATAAATGTGTAATAATCGTTTGTTTAAAATCTTAAATCTCCGAAAGTTCTTCACCGATTACTTTGAAATTTTAACACAACGTTACATCTGAATACGTGTGTGTTTTTATATACCTATATAATATAAGTGTCACACGTGACAGGTAAAGACATGCTTTTATTGAAAAATAGCTAATCCGACGGTCAAACATGTTTTTTTAAAAAACGGCGCCATACAGCTAGTTACCAATAAATATTAAAAAAAAATTAAAATAAATGCTCAAACATCTGCCCTACTAATAACCATTACATTATTGTATATATCTCAGGAAAGTAAACGTGATTTTGGTAACTTTTTACGTACACCCCATGATTTAAGAGATATTTAACATTTGAACCCGTGACCTCCATATTTGTATCCACTCAAACACGGATGCATAAATATGAATGTAATGATTTCGATGGAATGTTATTACAATGCGCCAGCGGGGTCTGCCAAATAAGTAGGTAACCCTCACAAATTGCACAAAGGAAATCGGTCAGATATTTCACATTAGGCTATTTGGCAAACGCCTTTGTGCATTATTTGTTAAGACGGGCTGTTGGGGATAATCCCGGATAAAGAAGAAATGCCTAATAAGAAGAAGCCAATAGGATTTATTGTTCCAATATTCCTTTGGCGGGGCTTTTACCCGATTTTACAGAATTTACATAATTCCTCAAAACTCAACTTTCTGATCGACTTACCGGAATACTAATAAACCTATATAAGAAATAAAACCTTTTGAATGCTAAAAGCGAACGCTGAACGAGCTGTAAAAAAGCAATAGCACGCTAATTAAAAGAAAAATCCCTACATCGTAAATTATAACTTCAAAGACATTTGATTTGATTCGAATTATACAATAATACCTATGTAGTTATGTACGCTTCTGATGCTGCATATACACCTGTAGGCCGAACGGTGGGAATTGTGGGAAAGGAACAAACCAACTTTTTTGTTCGGCTCGCAACTGTATAAGCAGCCTGAGAATTTTGATGGACGTCGGGAGCTACTTTTCACCTTAATTTTCATGGGAACGACTTCCAACAAGAATTATTGCTGTCGTTTTTTTTTTACTTCTTGTAACTTTTGACTACTAAACGACCTCATAAACAGATAAACGATTTTATCAATACCATTCTGCATTTAATTGAATAATACGGATCTCTAATAATGTTCACAAGCGCCTAGAAATTCCCGATAAAATACACTCAATTTGAGTGTTGTCAATGAAACTAAACCCAACTAGCTGTAAGTGACATAAAAAAGGTTCAAATATAAAACTTCAATTCCACTAATATCCAAAAGACACCTAAAGGGATTGGATTTAACCAGAAGGTACCTATTTATTAGTGACATAACATACACTAGGTTGGCACTGTTAATATTTATCTATATTGCACACCACTAAGCTTTTCAAGCATACGAGGGAAGGAAATATTGAGCCATCTTTCTGTGAGAAGTTTAATTTTAATCTTTTGTAAATATATCATATTATATATATTTTACAAATATTATTATACATTTAGTCAATATATTATGTTCTAAATATCCATTTTTTTTGTTATTATAAATTAAATATTAATCACGGAATTTTATAATAATGATATTAAAAAGTGTAGATCCCCTGAAATATCACGAAATCAGACTTCACCTTCCAAGAAACACTGACATTTAAACAATATAAATACACATTTAAAATACAGAGTTAAAATTATTTAAAAAAAACACTAGATGTTAGGTAGGTACCTACCTTACCGCTTTTCTAAAAACAAAATTAATTCCAATTTTGAAAACGAAACATATATTTTTTTAAACCCATTTCATTTTTCACCCACAACAAAAATTAGTATTCGTGATAATTTATTCTATCTCACTATACATCAATCATGTTTTTCTCGTAAAAATCAACCTCACTAGGACTAAGCCTGTATCGAGGTTAACAATTTACATTTGAGTAAAGCAAACATAGAGTAATCACAAACATAAAGTAATACTACATACAAATACAAAATATTTCAAAAATAAAGAAAAAAAATATATATATATAAGATGAGTTACAAGATGGGGAATTTGACAGTAAATTAATTTATTTTTTTTAATTAAATTCTTTTAACACCTTTTTCCTATGTTTGTGTTACGACGCTATATGTAAGAAGGTATACTTGTATATATCATTTATTATTATTATTGAAGCGGATTTCTATGCTTTCTGTTTTGCTGCTGCAGTGGCCAATCTTGTGCATTCTGTTTAATGGTATGTATTTATGTATAGAGAGGAAAGGAAGGGAGGGAAGTATCTCCATTTCCCCGAAAGCAAGTACAAGTGTAGTGGCGCGTCGGGCCAGTTGTAAATCGTCAGAAAGCAGGTGGGGCTGTCGATTTTAGAACTATCTTTTAAGGTCTCGCCCGGTTTTAATACGGCTAATGGACTTTTTCAAAGAAGAGACCCCTTTTCGTTAATTACAGGCAATCTTCCTTGTTTCCATTTTAACGTTATTAAAATGCTACGCCATTTGGGTCTTAACCATTAAATTTAAAACCGTTTTTTTCCGTACTAAAAGGATTGAAAAAAATATTAGAAAACCAATACAAGAAATATAAATTTCATTCTTCACTTGGGCCTTCCTTGAATTATTATATTAAGATTATTTAAACGTAAGAATTTCAAAAAGACAATGAATAAATGGAATTTTGAATTGAGGTGAGACGATTTTAGACACACGAGTAGCTTTGTAGAAAAGAGGTTATTTAAATGTAAATTAATAAAATGTTTTGAACATCTTTCATAAGTTATACTTTCATTATCACATACCGATATAATAATACTACTGAAAAAGCATGATAACGACTAATCTCCTGTAGACTGTATTGTTTGATTATAATAATGAATGGGAAAATTCGAATAGTTCTATGAAAAATCACCCCAAACTGCAGAAATGTTAATTACCGGCTAGGTTCTTCTGACCAACGCCTAAGATCGCTTCATCCATACGTTATATTTAATAATGAACAAAAGACACAAAAGTTATTTACAAATATTACATTCCAGGCTCTATCTGGGGTTAAGATCTTTTAAAAGATCTTATGTCTAAAGACACAATTACTGTAGTACAAATATTTTAGGTTGTATCTTATTTCTAATTATGTACAAACGACACAATTACTGTTGTACAAATATTACATTCTAGGCTGTATCAAATTAAATACAAAGGACACAATTACTGTTGTACTAATATTATATTCCAGACTGTATTTAATTATGTACAAAAGACACAATTACTGTCGTACAAATATTTCTTTCTAGGATCTGTCTAATTATGTTGTATGCAACACAATTACTGTTGTATAAATAGTGCTACTTTCTTGTATCGGGTCAGTGGTTTGTAGTTGATACAGTATTGTCAATATTTTCAGTAAAAACGAAAGGCCAAGTAAAAACGAGATACCAAAAACTAGTTATATTACCGAAAACTTATGGGATTTCGTCTTCCCGAAAACACCTTGTTGGATCTGTCTAATTATGTTGTATGCAACACAATTACTGTTGTATAAATAGTGCTACTTTCTTGTATCGGGTTAGTGGTTTGTAGTTGATACAATATTGTCAATATTTTCAGTAAAAACGAAAGGCCAAGTAAAAACGAGATACCAAAAACTAGTTATATTACCGAAAACTTATGGGATTTCGTCTTCCCGAAAACACCTTGTTGGATTCCTAACCTAGTTATTTAGGGGAGTATGTATTTAATTTTTGCCATATCGAGTACATGTTTATCAATCTGTAATAGGATATTAAATTATATCAGCCCAAACTTTCTACGAATCTCTTGAAATTTGATATGTGGTTAGCTGGAAGAAATGGGGTCTACCCATAAGCTACACCTTTTGTAATTTTTATTTTACAATAAATAATTTTTGATTTGATTTGATTTGATATTATGGAATTTTAAAAAAACTCACATAATTCAACAATTGGTATTTCCCAAGATCTTCAACCTCTAGCCAAAACATTTCATTTTATAAGTTATTGTAGGATCACCTCTAGAAAATCAATTTATGAGCGGGAAACACGGACTGCTACAAGCAGTGGATATCAACAGTTAATCAGCGACTGCCTAGTTCTCATGGAAAAAAAATCACAGAACAACACAGCAGTCCGTGTATTTCCAGCATTAAGATCAACAATGCTTACAGTACCGGACAGCAATTGGATGTACCAATCATGAGAGATGAGTCATCTTGATAAGATTTTAAAGCACCGCACACGTGTCATATCGCCAGTTCGAGGATAAATTACTAGCACGACAAAACTGTGGGACCTAATTAACTCTCCGCGCGATGACGCATTGTAATATTTCTGTTTAGATGTAAGAATAATTGCTCCACATTAACACGTGTAGAAAGTGTTGAATTTAATACCAATAAATACTCAAACAACTGGCTCAATCAGTCAGTTGTCCGACGACTTTAGTGAAGTTGTGTTTCATTTCAAATCCTTCCTCAAGATACCCCCGAGAGGAAACCGGCATTTTACAGTCGATTTCACTGCCGTAGTTGTCCAGTACATTTACTAAGTTGACAATGTATTTGATGTAGTGTTATGTTTAGGGACGTATATAACGAGGGGGGGTCAAACCATCCCCATCGGCCTCAGTATTTCGTACACTTAGATTGGTATCCTGGTAAATACGATATTACTGGCCCGTGAAAAATCACGGATCCGATTTTAAAAATAACAATCTAAATAATTTTCTGTTAAAATTTTATATTAAATGATGTACATTATCGCCGGTCTCAATTGTTAACAGAATCAGTTCCAATTTTTGAAATAACTCTTGAATTCATAACAAATCGAGTTCATTAAACCAGACAGATTACTATTACAGACAGACCTACAACCGAAATTTGTGGTTTTAATCATTTGCAACTACAAAAATCTATTTAAAAATGTTCTATCTCCCATATTTTTCAAGGTGAATGTGAATGCTATAGCTACGCCACTGGTTATATGTACCCACTTCTAATACCTAGTAGATCATCCGTGCTATCAAAGATAGGTTTTTTATTATATATTATATAGGTGGTAATGTCATGATAAAAGTAGTAAGAATTTACCCCTCAGCTTTTTGAAATCAACTAGACGATAAGCATACGATATTCCTGCACACGCATTACACGAGTACAAGCATACTTGCATTTTATACGACAGCCCGTCTACTACGAGTACATCCAAATATCGTGGGCGATAAGATGAATGTATTATAAAGCGGTGAACGCTTTGGATAACCCTCGAGAAAGTAATAAAAAAGACCGTTTTGGGTCATGAAAATATTTATCGGAAATCGATCAATAAGCGCTCTATGAAATAAGAATACGCCAGCAGAGCAAATAAAATCTCTTAGCTATTTTAACATAAGTTTTATTAATACAGCTTTAGCATGAGATGCACGGAAAAAATTACTTTTATGAAATATTGTTACTTTATTAAAATTCTGGTAAATTATTAGTTTTCCTATTAAAAACGGCACTAGAGGCCTATAATGAATGATTTGACAAATTTCATAACAAACAAACAAATATTTTATTAGGAAATGGTTATGCACTCACATTTTTTACAGTATCTTACTCATTTTTCTCCGTGTGGGCGAGTGGATGTGCACTTGTCTTTTTATTACTTAGGTACTTATTATTTTTATTATATCTCAAATATTTTATTGATTTGGTTAAAAAATACGCAAATTTGACCAAATACTCTTTATTTGAATTAAATTACTCAACAAATAAAACTAACAAACAAATTACTAACTATATTAATTAATTAATTACTCTTACCTTCTCTTTATTAGAAGTTGAGAATTTATATTCGGTTTTTCTATTCTATAATAATGTTCTGCTTATGTGGAGTGTGCTCCAAATCATATTGACTAGACCAGATTCAGCCACATTATGCTTAAGGCGATGCCCTACGTCGTGTAATATTTTTAATTGAGCCGCTATCAATAACAACCCTTACGTAGATGGCGATAAGGTTTAAATTCCCGCTTAACACCATCCGCCTGTTTTGATTTATGCAAGAAAAAAACTTGGCCAAAAAGTGCCTTTTATTTTATTTTGTGGATGTTCAGGCATAAATATTTAAAAAAATTTCGATCATTTTATAAATAACTTAATTTGCCACTTTATACAATAAAATCATAACCGAAAATGGGTTTTATAAGTAGGAGATTTTGAACTATAAAGCAGTTTTCATAGGCCTTTACATTATTATTTCTGGGCATTTAAAAAGAAAAATACTCGACTATTTCAAAGGCGAAGATGTATTCTACTCGCAGTATTTAATTGAAGCATCTGAAACATTTCTAGGTGACCAAATTTTCAAACCAAAAACACACGATTTTGCATTACTACGTATGGGCATCGCCTTAATTAACTGGAAAGTTGAATTTCGTCTGATAAACAAAAATGTTTACAATGCAGTGTTTAATTTGCTCATAGGTTGGTTAAAAATGATTTGGAGAATTAATCGTTTTTCTCTACCACTTTCTTCCTTAACATAAGTTTTGCAAACCAAAACTGGATCACATATTTATTATTTGTTATAAAGGAATGGAATTTTCTTAATGCAAATAAAATTTTAATATACGAGTACATTTTTTTTTCTTGTTTCTTATTGGAAGATTTTTTATAAAGGTCACTGTGTGGTTTAATATAGTGACCTACGTACTGTAGGTTACTGAAAATACATTCAAATTCAGTTCTTAATATATTGCTATATTTTACAAAGAATTTAACATGATTAGTCTTAATGCCATACAGTTGGAAGTCGTACGTCTTTATGATTTATTCAGAATTAACGTCTACCTCCTGGCGTCACATCTTTCACCCCACACCTTACTGATTTCAACCAATCGCTGGAAAAGCTTCTCCAAATAAAGTAAACCATTCAAACACATATTTCCTGAAAGTTTTTCGTGGAACGAGAAATTTAGCCTGCCCTTGTGATAAATAAGGTGTCAGAGGAAAACACAATACGTCCAATAGCGTCTATCGCGTCTCGTAACGCAAGTCGGAAAGGAAGAATGCGCTACGAAAACAAAACTGAGAGAGAAACAAAATAACAAAAAAGCCTCGTTTCAACAAAATAAAAATACTAAGCATTGAAGTGGAGAATTTGCTATCACAGAACTTATTGGTGAATCCCAAAATAAATTCCGTACACGGTGTCTCTGAATTCGCGATTCCGAAAAGAGATTATCTTATTTATTTTAATCCGTTGAACATCAAAATTGAATAACGATCGTCAGTAAAGCTTGCTTCATCTTCTCTACATCTCGTTTAAAAAAGGCAGAGAAACGATGTGCCAATTATAAAGTTTACAGAAATGAATTAACTTATATTCAAATCAGAGCAATAGAGTTAAAAAATATAATGAAAGTAAAAAAATAAAATTAAAGAGAAAAGATAAAAGAAAAGAAAAAAAACGCACTAATATTATTATTAAAAAATATTATATTATGTTATTAAATAATATCTATTACCGACTATTTGCACTGTCATGTAACATTGTAACATATTGCTCAGCAATACAAATAAAATAAATTAAAGTGCTAGATTTCTATCTATGTAATTGGCTTCCTAATAACATCAGAAATTCAGAATATAAAGAACGTTATGCTTTCAAATAATAAAAAAATTAAAGTGGTTTTTTAACGTTATCTCTACCAAATTCGGTTATCAGCCTTTCATGTACTCGAATTCTGAAGAACGATTTATCTAGCCAACCATGTTGAAATACAGATCATCTCGTTGGAGTATAACGTATAACACATCTCGGGACAGTGAATTTTGCACTACAGCCCACGAGTATAATGAACTTTTCTACAATCTGTCCTAGTTGGCCCGCTCTCCGCTGGCCGGGCAATGGCAGCCGGGCAACTGACAGCCGGGCAACTAGCAGCCGAGCAACGGGCAGCCGGGCCACCCTAACAGATCATCCCCCCGGAGGCGCTAAAGAGCTCCCTTTTCCATTCCTTGCCGCCGGTGAA
Organism: Hesperophylax magnus; assembly: GCA_026573805.1. Lineage (NCBI taxonomy): Eukaryota > Metazoa > Arthropoda > Insecta > Trichoptera > Limnephilidae > Hesperophylax > Hesperophylax magnus. The sequence continues at coordinate 14,017,142 of JAIUSX010000002.1, forward strand.
AAATGCCCCGACCCCGAGTTACAGACAAACTTTGGACGCGAATTGATTCGAGTGGGGAAACTTTACCGTTTTATTACGGTCCAACTTACCCCGCGTCCGCTCGGTGCCGTAATTCCTTTAAGGCTCGAACGGGTGCTATCGGGAAAATCCTTGAAAAACCACGCAAAATTACTACACTTTATAAAAAGAGTTAACACCAACACAAATACATTATTTTCATTCTTAAATTAGGTTTCGTTCTTTTGATCTCGTGTCTTTTGCTCTGGTGATAATTAAGTCGGGTTGGTACAGTCCTTTAAGGTCATTCTGTGTTTACAGTTCTACTTAGTGTTTTTTCTAGTGGTGGTATAATAAGTCCTAGTCTGAGGTGAATTGGGTCGGGCTCCGTGGAGATCAGCCGCTCGTTCGTGCTGCTATTTTAGATTGTCTTTTTATTTGTTTTTACGGTCGAGATCCTCAAACATCATCAAAGAAATGTTGGCGAGGGAAAAATAATAATTCCAATAAGATTATTCACCGTAGATGGTGTGCTTGATGAATGGTAAATTGGCTAGACGCAAGTTTTCCTTTGCTCGTATTCAGTTTAACTAGCAGAAATATTATACAGATCTACGTAAAACCTCTGAATTACTTTCTTTGTTGGTTTTGGGATTAGCTTCGAGGGTTTTAATCAAATTTCTAATACTAAGCCCTTCTAATAAATGACAATTTACTATGGGGTATTCTTTAAAAATCAAAATGTCTCCATGCCTGTTATAGTAATAACATAATATATGCAAGTTCAAAACAATTATCGGTGTTAGACCAATAGGCGTTAACTCTCTCGGAAATGTGTCAACTTTAAAAAAAAAAATTAAGTCCATTAATTACAAATCCAATACAAACTGAGGCACTAATATTTTTATTGCAGTAATTAAGCTTTCAACACGTCAAAAAATCAGCAACACAATTATGTATATTTTCATTAAGCCCTGCCTTGTGCTAATATTCACTAAAGCCAAGTATTTTTGAGCGTCTTTCCAAACAATTATTTCAATGTAAATTACAAATATTATATAAATTGGCTAATGGTCGACTCAATAACTTGGGTAATTATTAAAAGACATTTACAATTCACATATGTACTACATTAATCTGAAATTTTGTTTGGATTAAGTGGTTTTTATCTTAGCATTGTGAGTTGTTTTATTAAAGTTGGTTAGGTTAGTTTATGATTATTATTCGGATGTGTGCTATTGGCAGAAATTACAGAACAACACACATTTTGATGACCAAATACATTTCTTTTTTAGCTTAGCGAAGTCCTGTTTGAACACGATCGTTTTGCATTTCGTAAATTTGTGTGTGCATTCCGTTTTCGATAATCTGCTGGATCCACTTTATTATGATTTTTGTGTGCCTTACTTTGATTAGATGGCTAACTTTGACTATGGTTCAGCAAAGATTTTATTTTTCAAAAATGTTTATTCGTCGCGTTTATTTGGACCTATTCACATTTTTTTCAATAATATGTTACGAACCTGCCTGAAAAAGATTTGAAAAAAGAATTGCTATTGAGATAGTGACGTTTTTTTGGTCAAATTACATAATACCAAAAAAATGTTACATAAAATATACATAGTTAAATTTTGGTTTCGATTTATTAAATAAGAGTAAATTACAAACATAGTTTTTTGTTCTAATGTTCACAGAACTACTAGTAATACATTGGTAAATATTCCAAGTTGACCTCAAAACCCATATTGTTTGAACGCCACCATCAGAATCACAAACCGGACAAATACAGCGATTTAAACATTGCAAAATAAAGGTCACGTGCCGGGAGCACAGAATGTCCTTGGATAAGTTTTATTGCGATATATTTTCTCGTCGTGAGATGCATTCAGATCTCGGCCGAGCGACCATAATCCATCAAGAGCTTCAAGAGAGACCGGCTGGGGTTGAGTTAGGGTGGGTGAAAGGCGGGTCGGGGCTGGGAGAGGGAGATAGAGCTGGGGACAGGACCCAAGGATTGTCTCAAGGACAGGATCGGACACTAGCAAAATAATTAGAGAATTACATGTTTAATTTATTTATCCTGCCTTTTCCTTCCACTTTTCAATCATTTAATGTTTTATCATCATCATCACTTTTGGCTCTACAACCCCTGGTGGGTCTTGGCCTCCTCCTGTTTTAATCCGACATAATTCAGCGCGCGACAGAGTATGTGCTTTTCACTAACTCAGAATTTTGGGGGAATTTCACTATCCTTTTGATAGCTTATCCGTAGGATGACTTATATTAATAAATAAACAAATAAATACTCCGATAACTACAATGGGTAGAAATGTCAGCCATCTTATCCGATGTATAAATCACTATTACAGTTTCGAGTAACGAATAGTAACCTTCATGAACAAATAAAAATATACATTTTTACAAGAATGAGATATCAAGGTGATGGTAACATACCCCAAATAGAAATTGACCCAATAACTTAAAAATTGGTGCGTACACAAAACTTTGGTTATAACGCTTATAACTGATAAGAAAATAAACTGGATCCACAATAGTGGGTTTGGGTTTGTCAAAATAATATTTGCACCCAATAATCTGAAGTTCCTTTAAAGGAAATTGGTCTAGTTCTCAATGTTCCTGTGTGAAAACCGGTGTGAAGTGGTCTGCTTTGTGTAAAATTTGTGAAAGAGGGGCCCCGACCTGCTGGAACAGCTGTACGGAAATACTGGCTACATTTGAATTACATGTGTGACTTCCAGGCCACCTGAAGACATTGACTGAGACTCACGCGGAGAAAACTTACTGATATAAAATGAAACATTTGTCTTGTTCTGTTTCATGTTTCGATAAGATTTATTTACAATAATACTGTCAATTTATTAAAAATCTGGTAAAATTATTTTTTTGCCTGTTAAAAACGGGAATGAAGGCCTTTAACGAATGAATTGACAGAGTTCATAACAAAGTGTCAGTTAAAATCGAATGTTTTATGAAGACGACGTAGCACGTGTTCATACAAATATTATATTACATTTGTTAGGAAAGAATACGTGTTCTTGATATATTCTGAATGACTAATATTTTATCAGGAAATTGGCATGCTATCACTTTTTTAACACGTTCAATTTTCTCCGTTCAGATAATGGAAATTCACCTCTGATGACGAAGAATATATATAATATGATTATTTTAATGCATTTGTGTTTTTCTCTCCTATTACTCTTCTTTTTGTACATTTTTCATGTATTTTCAACTAAAACAAAGTTTCCTTTGCAAAGGTCGCTTATATCGCCTTGATTTTGATTTTATTCGATGCATTTATTATGCATGCCATAGAACAGATAAATTAATACCCGCACTTCGACTTTCGAGAAAATTCCTTGCCTTAAATTCCCCAACCCCAAAAGTCATTTTCCAACCCGAGTGGGTTCAATAAGGACTATTCTAATTCTTAAACTGCGTTATAAATAGGAGTTAGAACCCACATTTTGTGAACGTACCCATTATTATGTTATTCAGACCCATTTTTTCAATACTAATAGAAGGTCCTAGTGTCTCTCTTAATCCAATACAGAAAAGAGAATACAATACAGAAAAGCCAACAAATCATTCACAACACTGAACTTTTGAGCAAACGAATGAGTCGCTAAACCAAAATTTCTCATTCTGATATATTGTCAACTGTGTACAATTGTTGACGTGTCTCCTGAGAGCAAAGACAAGTAATCGGAGAAACTAATTTTTAGTTAATTGCCATAATTTACATTGATCAGAAGAAATATGTGAGGATTTGTTTTACATATAGCAATAACATTGAAGACATTTGTGCATATATTTTATTATTCCAGCCTCCGTGATCGAGGGGTAAAGCTCTCGACTAGCAAGCAAGGGTTCGCTGGTTCAAATCCTGGCAAGCGCAACTAATTTTCATTTAAAATAAGATATATAGTATATTTGCGGAAGGTTCCTGAATGGAAAATATTTTCAGTATCGCCCTGGTGTAAGACTACCATTCAGAATTGAAAAGTTATCAGATATGAATAGCCAAATACTTTGCAAACTTCCGCTACCCCATATCCTTTCCCTTCCCACTACCTTAACCTCACAGCATACCCCAATTGGAGACGCCATAGTCTCACTAACTCAAGACGGTTTAGAGCAGTTGGGACTCTTGCGCGGCTTAACATTTTTTTTAAATCCATAGTAGAAAATTATATCTTTATTATAAATATAAAAATGCAACTTTTTTAACGAATTAGATAAAAGAATATCTGTAATGTTATATATAATATTATGTACATGATATATGAAAATTATATATATCATTTAAATTGTTTTTATTTCAGTACACCCCTGGGTGATTCTACTAGTCTTAAGGATGGGGACGAATCATGAAGAGATTCTGTTTCGAAAATTATGTTATGTTATTTTTGAGATAATATTATAATGTTATTTGCTAGAAACTTTTTTAATATCATTTCTAAAAATATTATTGTTGTTTTCTTGTAGTGGTGTTATAACTGACAGGGGTGGACTTGGAAGGGGCGGCGAACCTTCTAAGAATCACAGCATAGATACTAATTTTGTTGATTACTCTTTACTTATAGATAAGTATGTTTAAGTTTTACCAAGAAACAAATTTATAAATAATAAGAAAAAAATTGAAGACAGGACTATACTTTTACAGTAATTGGCGAGATGTGTACATTTCTGAGATTCTTTATTAGTTCTTTTTATCGGTTTTAAATTGACTCTTTCTGTTCCCTTCAAAGCTGTCTCTAATATTATATTACCATATTTTTGTGAAATATCTATTCTTTTAAAACAGCAAATTATTGAAAATTTCAGAAAAGTTTTAACATTTCAAAAGAATTCATTAGAATTGAGTAAAATAACGTTTAACCGTTTAAATTGAAACGCAAACCTTTAGAAAGCATGATTCAACTCTAATGACCCGTTTACATTGTTTTTTTTTTACTTACAAGTGTTAGTGCGTTTAGCAATTTTTAGGACAGTCACCGCTTACCACTGTCCTGGCCTCGTGTTCAGACTATTTTGACTTGCTATGTCTTAAATGGGATTCAGAACCAAAATTTTTAAATAATTTAAAACTGTGATACTACTTAGTCAGATTCACAAAAATGTCATCTTATCTTTAATACAGTCTACTGAAATTATCAATACATATTTCTTACATAGAAATTTTGATAAGATAACTTGAAGATTAAAAAAATTTCACCTGAAAAATATTTTTTTTATTGAATCCATATTTTTTTTATAACTAATGTATTTTGCTTTCTAGGATCGGTCCTCAATTACAGCCGTCTATGAAATTCAATTGCTTTTGATTAACGTCAACTCGTTATGATTTTTTAAATATTTATTTGGTTCTTGTATATCATGAACCCCACCCAGTGAGTGAAACAGCAAAAACAAATTAAAAACTAGATGAAAATTATTTGGGAGGTGATTCGTAGAATTCCTTTACAAATGGAATACCTTTGCAATTCAGTTTAAATTAAAATGAAGTAAATACAACTCAACGATCAAAACAATTGAAGCAATGTCAATTTGCCGTTTTCAATTAAATAAGACTTTGTGAAATAATGTTCTTGATTCAGGCCTTGGACAAAATAATCGAAAAATTTATTAATTATAGCTTGAATTCATCTTTCAAATGACACCCCCACAGGCAAAGGTGAGGGAAATTTTCAGGTTACATGAGACTAAATTACAAAATTTATGTACATACCACTGCCAGAATTACACGCGGAATTGAACATGGACGAATTTACAAAGTAAGAGAATTACACCTACATAAATTAAACACACCAAACAAACCGAACCTAACTTTTATTTTTCTTTTCCAATATGAAATTTATATAGCACCCACTCAAACCTACCTATTAAAACAGAATATTGGTAGATACGTGAAATTGACGACCGTGTAATGTCGTTCTGACATTTTTCATTAAAATTCTGTAATTTTATTATAAACATGTTCCTGCATTAAAAACCTTTTCTCATTTTTCGTAATGAAGATTTTCACCTCAAAGGATTTTCCGCTCTAGTAAATAAATAAAATTGCGCATCAAGTGTTTCAACAACTTTGTGCAAGTGTTTTTCAGTTCTTAGAATTATAATTGTAATTTTAAACATGCTTTAGAATTTTACAACTATACAATTGTTTAAATGTTGTTACGTAGTTTCCAATCATTTCATTACATTCGCAGATGATTTTTTGCATTAACACCATACAGGAGGCTCTTAGGGAAAATGATTTATCTCGGGCCTATGTCATCTTTGGGGATGCTATGTGCAAGGTCTGTTTTAGGAGAGGTAGGAGTGAACATGGGTCTTGAAGAGACCCATGTAGGAGGAGTAAACACAGAGGCAGCTTATAAAAGATAGAGAGAAAAGTTAATACATGCATTCTATTACTAGACATTTATTATTTTTTTGGAATAACGTGATGAGTGTAAACTCAAATTGTAATATTTAATTATTGAAGACAATATCGGCGACTTTAAACAAAAATTCGAAATAGAAAAATCCGAAAAAGATACAGTTGCAGGCATTTAACTAGGCATCTAGGTTCAAGTCCTAGACGCAACCGTATCTTATTTTTTATTTTGCTTTTCAAATTTTCGTTTAAATCTAATAATTTCTTCAATAATTAGACATTTATTATTTTATAATTAATTCATAATTTCATCAATCTCGGAGTGAAACTGTAGAAATGTAGAATAAATAAAGCGGCATGGCTTGTTTTGAATAAATGAAAATATATAATTATATGTATATATTGTAGATAAACTATGTAAGTTATAAGTTATATGTAACGTCCTACAAAAGCCGACGCCATTCAGACTAATTTAGTTAGGACATTGTGCATTAACATAAGCATTCGTGAATAGAAAAAATCATCTCAGTCAATTTTCCACCGTCCAATTTTAGAACCAATTGCCAAAAATATGCATTTTTCTCAACTCACCGAATTTTGGAACTACGCCGTTTTAATCAAAATAGAAGAACCTGCCACCGTTTCTGCCATATTACATAAATGTTATATTTTTGAAATCTTTGAGTTAAATCTAAGGCCAAAAATATGTATTTTTCTCAATTCCCTTTTTTAATTATATCGCGAATAATGTAGCATTATATAGATACGTGCATTATCAACAAAATTTAAATGTATGAAATTGTGATAAAATTGTAAGAGATTTGATTTCCTGCTTTATTCGGATGTAACTGTAACTGACTTGACTGAAAAATTTCTCTTTTTAATTAATTACGTAATATTGACAGGTGAGTTGACTTTGTACAAGATAAAACTAAATTTAGTTTGGTCTCCATTTTACAGAATCCATGTAAACAAAATCGAAGCAATTCAAAACAAATTCCTAAAATATCTTTGTTACAAGTCATTTATAAGATTTGATAATTATGCAGAGGCAGCTTCATACTTTAAAATTGATCCACTGAGTGTAAGGAGTCATCATAAGGATGCACTATTCCTGAATAAAGTAGTTAACAATAATATTCAATGGCCAGAGTTGCTAAACAAGATTCCATTCTATGTACTTGCGCGTTCAACACGCTCTTGTGTCATGTACAGGGTTTATCAAAGCAAAACGAACTCTATGCAGAATTCTTGCCTGAACCGACTGTGCAATAATTACAATAGCGTATTACCCAAGGTTGATATTTTCAGTTGCGAACTTACCAAATAAAAGAGGTCCATAAAAAAATATTTCTCTGATGGTTTGTGAATAATGTTTATGTCTCTATTGTTTATATCTCTATTATGATTTGATTTATATCTACAACCTCTCTCCATGGCTATAAATGTATTGTTTTGTAAATTTTTCGTTTTATATAATCTTTTGTTTTGTATAAATTTTTTAATTCATATTCCTTTCTCACAAATTTAAATAACTTATTCCATATTATGCTGTCTCAGTTAAAGTCAAGGGGAGGAAATCCATAATTGGTTTTATTTTACTTTATAATACTTATGTACAAACTGATTAAATGTTAACAGTCGCTTTCCCGAAAATGAATAAATAAATAAATAATCTTTTATTTTTACTTATTTTTTATACGACACAAATTACTTAAGTATTTTTCAACCTTGTCTCAATTTGACTTTCATATGACATTCATTTCAAGTTCTTCCCGGTAACTTTAACGACTATCATTTGAAAAAAATGAAAATATAAAAGTCTTGTACTAAATAATACAAGAGTTCCTTAATAACTTGGTTTACGTCCCAAAGCTGCGTCGGGTTAAATTAATACTGATCCCCATTTTCCTCTCCATAAAGTGGGTAACGAACAAACGAATTGGTCGAACAGATAGAAGTCGTAGGAAGGCTTTTGACATAACTTGTGTTTTACGATCAGGTGACACATGTTCTTACCATCAAAATTTCTATTTCATTAACGTAATAAAATAAATTATTTTATATCCACGCGCGCTGGGAGAGTCAGACTTCTTATCACGTAACTCCGCAGCATCTCCGCAGTCTTCTGTTGTACTATCCTGTACTTACTTCTTTCCTCTTCAAGAGTGACCATAACTCATCTTTCCTGCTGAATTCCCCATCCATCCTTAGTTATTTTTAGTGGAAGTGTATTTTAAACATGCTATGAAGCCATATCGGGTATTTAATTTTTATAAATCATCATGAAGTTACTAGAGAAAGTTAAGAGAAAATCGTAAGTAGGTTTTTATACACGAAGAAAACATACCGATATAAAATATTTATTTTTACAAAACTCTTCAAATCATTCGCGTTCTTTTTAAAAACGGGACTGCAGGCCTTTAACGAATGAATTGATAGATTTCCCAATAAACGCTCAGTAAAATACTAATATATTATGGGGATGTCGGAACGTCGCATTTTGTCATTATATAATATAGTGTCTTTGACTTAGGTACTGGCCTTGTTTATTATTTGTCATTCGCCGACTAGTATTGTACTAGTATCGTTCCCGAACCTTACCGAACGGAACCGATGGTGACCACCGAAGACAAAAGGTTTTGAGCGACGAACAGAATCACGTCGAGACCCTAGATTATAGAGCGGTGTCCTTGCGACGATATTATTGTAATAAACTAACTTGTGATCACAGATCATCCAAGTCAAACTTATTGAGGAATCACATCGTGCATATTCCAAGAAATATAAATGGTACTTGTAATTAAAAGAACATTTCATATCATAATAGGATAATAGCAGCTGCATGAACACGTGTTTCAATATATTATGAAATTACCAATACTTTATTATTTAATGGCCTGCTATCACCTTTTTAAAAGGATTTTAATACATCAGCAACACTCATTTTTTCTCCGTGTTCTATGCCCTTTTAAATAGGAATTATAAAAAATCAAGCATTTTGTGCAGCGGTACTGGTAATTTTAACATTATCTGAACTGTGTCAAAGTATTTGCGCGAGTGAGGGACATATCAATCAATTAATAAACCTGAATTGTTACACACGATGACCTCAGTGACTGAGCGCTATTTTACTTTCGTGAATCTAAAGATAGTTCCAACTTTATGTCCTAGATCCCCAGTTCAAATCGCTGCATGGGAAAAGTAACATTAAAATGTGTGTTTTTTCTCATTCTAGAGTTGAAGATATGTATTCAGTTGAGAATCACTAAGGCGGGAGATCATTATTCTGAAACGTAGCTTGAAATGGCTTTAGTTGTGGTTGCTTACCAAGCTCGAATAGGTCAGGTAGGTATTTCTTAATCTTTCTCTTCCTCATCTCCATTCCTCTATTTTTTAACCTTTCAATTTTCCCCAAATTCAGCAGTCTCCGGGCAGATGAGAAGAAGAAGGTATCACGTAAAATAAGATTTACAAAAACACCACACGGGCGAGTTCTCTTGGATCGCATCCCTAGGAATTTAGTCAAACATCCAGTCTCCTCAGCTTTATAAGGGTCGGTACTCCAAACAAATATGTGCTTTACAAAAGAGTTGTTAAATCAGCAAAATATTTGCTCACAGAGTGACCCGTTGCGGAGCCCCCCAAAGGGTTTTTTGGCCTGGGAAAATTTATAGAATGAAATGCTGTCTCATAAATTCAAATTTACGAAACAGTTAAGTGAATATTTCCTCAGTTACTGTGAGTACTTTGTTATTTAACAGGTTCACTGCCAACTCCGCTGTTTGGCGGAGTTCAAATGTTTCGAGAAACTACACACCCGCCAAATGGCGTGAGCCTCAATATATCTTCCAAAGCTTAGTGAAAATCCAACTGTCGTCACGTATTTTTTTTATGCTGAACCTGTGGTTGAATGAATCAAAAATTGTTGTCCGCGCGCGGTTTTTGACTAGCTACTACAGAGTAGGTAGTCTAAAGTTATAGCGTGTTGAATATAGGTGACATAGCTTTCCAAGTTTATAAATCGCAGTTTTCCATGCCTTCGCTGTCCAAGTCTGGCAGTTAACCTGTTAATACATAATCTTTTTTAGATGTAGACACTTTAATCAGGAAAAAAATATTTTATTATTTTAATGTAGGTTATATGTAGGTACTAGACATACTTTTCAACATAGAAACATTATGATAAGTTTATTTCTCAAGACGCAGACGTACAAGATTTTAAGGATTTTCGTAAAACATTTCCCTTTGAACGTTACCCACATCCTCAGAAAGAGGAATATTTACCAATTTTATTTACTCTTTTATTGCTGGGTTTCTCAGGGAACTAGTCAAAGGATTTAAGATCCCTCAACCTGAAAGTTCTAATAAAAAATTCCTCTCATTCTTTCCTAGTGCACAGACTTGCATCTAAACATTTCAACTCAAATAATAAGCCTTCAAGTACCCCGAGAAAATTCTTTTAGCCCCTGTAAGAGAAGTGAAAAGAAAACCTCTTACGTTTCTAATCGATTTAAAAGAAACTAACACAGGGGCAATTAGAAGAAAGATCTCTATGAACGTTGAATTCTTATTATTTTAACATTGAAGAAGAAGATAATCCTTTTAAAGCTGAACGAAATATCAAACATGACAAGACAAAGAAAATTTAAAAAAGGTTGCGGTTACAACTGGGAATCGAACCCAGGATCATTGAGCCTGATTTTTTTATGTAATTTTTGTAGATCTCATATTTCAAGCTCAGAATTAATAATGTTATCGTCATCAAATTTTCCCAAACTCTTATGATTTATTAACGTCATACTAGATATATTAACATGCAAATCAGAGATGTTATGTTATCTAGGGGAGACCAAAATTTTGTGAAAAAACTCAAAATCTAGGAAAATTCTCTAATCCCATGCCCCCGCCAACACCGAGAAACACTCTACCAAGAGCACGAAGGAGGTAGAACTCCAAAATCTAGGCAAATTCTATAATCTCCAGGCCCCCACCAACACCAGGAAACACTCTACCAAGAGCACAAAGAAGGTAGAACTCAAAAATCTAGGCAAATTCTATAATCTCCAGGCCCCCACCAACACCAGGAAACACTCTACCAAGAGCACAAAGAAGGTAGAACTCCAAAATCTAGGCAAATTCTATAATCTCCAGGCCCCCACCAACACCAGGAAACACTCTACCAAGAGCACAAAGAAGGTAGAACTCCAAAATCTAGGCAAATTCTATAATCTCCAGGCCCCCACCAACACCAGGAAACACTCTACCAAGAGCACAAAGAAGGTAGAACTCCAAAATCTAGGCAAATTCTATAATCTCCAGGCCCCCACCAACACCAGGAAACACTCTACCAAGAGCACAAAGAAGGTAGAACTCCAAAATCTAGGCAAATTCTATAATCTCCAGGCCCCCACCAACACCAGGAAACACTCTACCAAGAGCACAAAGAAGGTAGAACTCCAAAATCTAGGCAAATTCTATAATCTCCAGGCCCCCACCAACACCAGGAAACACTCTACCAAGAGCACAAAGAAGGTAGAACTCCAAAATCTAGGCAAATTCTATAATCTCCAGGCCCCCACCAACACCAGGAAACACTCTACCAAGAGCACAAAGAAGGTAGAACTCCAAAATCTAGGCAAATTCTATAATCTCCAGGCCCCCACCAACACCAGGAAACACTCTACCAAGAGCACAAAGAAGGTAGAACTCCAAAATCTAGGCAAATTCTATAATCTCCAGGCCCCCACCAACACCAGGAAACACTCTACCAAGAGCACAAAGAAGGTAGAACTCCAAAATCTAGGCAAATTCTATAATCTCCAGGCCCCCACCAACACCAGGAAACACTCTACCAAGAGCACAAAGAAGGTAGAACTCCAAAATCTAGGCAAATTCTATAATCTCCAGGCCCCCACCAACACCAGGAAACACTCTACCAAGAGCACAAAGAAGGTAGAACTCCAAAATCTAGGCAAATTCTATAATCTCCAGGCCCCCACCAACACCAGGAAACACCCTACCAAGAGCGCGAAGGAGGTAGAATTCCAAAATCTACGGAAATTCTCTAATCCCCAGGCCACCACCAACACCGGAAAACGGTTCCATGATAACTCAACACAGTGATAAATCAACACACTTTTAAAAAGTGATATAAAGTCATAAGAAACGATGAAATTTTTTTTTTACCTAACCTAACCTAACCTACTTAACCCAGTTAATAAAGTTTTTGTATCATCACTTTTCATGACTTTCTATAACTTTTTAAAAAAAGTGATGATTTATCCGGTCACCGACTAGAATATGTACCTGTTGTTTTTTGTAATATCCTTAAAACTATGTTAGAATCTCAGTCACGGACTTCGACATGAATGATGTTTCAAGACAGCATTGTCTCTTCCCTTTTTGGAATTTTTGAAGCTTGGAAGCATATAAGGGTACGAATTAAATTCATAATAATTAGAAGTCGATAATTACATGCATTTTGGGCGAGTGCTTTCGGAATAGTGTGTTCACATGCTTTGGGACGGTTTGAAGTCTGACAAGCGAAGGTTTATGATGGAAGCTGCTACACAGAGAAAACTTATTAATATAAAATATTTGCTACTTTATTAAGAATCTCTTCAAATTCGGGAAAAAACGGGACTGCAGGCCCTTAACAAATGAATTGATAGGTTTCCTGTTAAACTTTTGGTTAAAAAGGAATGTATTATCGCGATGTCAACACGTGTTATTAATATATTATCAGAACGGGTGTATGAACACGTGTTCCGATAAATTAGGAATGTACTAAAAGCTTAACTGGAAACGGCCTGCAATCCCGTTTTCAAGCGGATTTTAATACATCAGCAATACTTATTTGTCTCCGTGTAGATTGTAGATGCATAAAGTTCTAGAAATTTTCTTTAAACTTATCGTGATTAGCCTCCATATTAATTAACTCTCCATTCTTTCTTAAGCCAGCGTTTCGGAGAGCGTTACAGTGTCCATCATCAGGGCACATGTGTAAATTGTGGTGAAGTGTGTGCTTATGTATGTAGAAGTGATACCTACCGTATTGCGAACGTTAATTCTCTTAGGGTCGATAATTCAGTATAATGTTTAGTAATTACCGTTTACCAAGAACTGTTAAGCTTAGCACCGTGTCTCGTGACTTATTTCTTTAAACTGTTTATTTCCTTCGTTCTTTATGATATTTTGTTAACTTAACGTGGTTTTTCACAAAAACAGCGGTGTGCAAATTATATGATTAACTTATAAATAAAAATTATTATTACATATTATTCATTATACAGTCAATTAAAATTTTTATCTAAATTAAAGATAAACTCGACACAAAATATAACGATTTTATATCGAGAATCTTCTTTCACTAATTTCTCCAAACTCAAATCGCAAATCAATCGTAAAAAGTACATAAAAATAGACATCACAGTGATATTTTTTTTCACCGATATTATTGTAATGTAGTATTTTCTTACTAGACACTTTCTAAATATTTGTCACCAAATACTACACCCTTTTTAAAAAGAAAGAAACATTCCAGGGTTACGAATAACCTGATAATATTTTAAAAACTCTCACTAGTTTCGTTATAATTGGAAGATGTTGCTTGTACAATAATGGAGGACTTAGTCAGCAGAGGAATTGAAAGCAGAACCCAGGTATGGGAACCGGTTCCATGATAACTCAACACAGTGACAATTCAACAGACTTTTAAAAAGTGATATAAAGTCATTATAAACGATGAAAAAAAACAATTTATACCTAACCTAACCTAACCTAACCTACTTAACCTAGTTAATAAAGTTTTTGTTTCATAACTTTCCATGACTTTATATAACTTTTTAATTATCATTTTGATGATTTATCCGGTCACCATGGGAACCCTATGCATATTTGTCAACTCAGCCACTGAACGGTCAACGTACTGTGAAAATCATGTGATTTATGATAATTTCAGGAACGAGAAATTTCCAAGCATATTTTGTCATCCCAAGACACGGTCATATCAGACGATCAGACTTTTAGCGTTTAATTCTGAGGTTCTCGACAACTAATATTAAGAAGGAGCTCGGTAAGTATACGCTTCTCAGATAACTTTGCTGCAATTCCGCACTCTACAATAGTGCAATAGTGCACACTGCAAGTTGACGTACATCGCCCACCTGAACCGCAACTCTAGGTTTCAAACTTTCCATAAAGCTCAGAGGAGAGTTCACTTGGGATGATTTAGACGATGATGAAGTACTGAGAACTGGTCAGAAAATGTTCGTGTTTCATATTCAAATGTCTTAAATCATATTTTGATGATTGGCGGTTTTGTTTCATAAATTATATACAGAAGACATCTCGACAGCATTTATACAAACGGGTATATAATCGACCCATGATTTCGATGGCATTAACTTTTAAGGAGGAAGCTTTTTATAGCCATTGAATGAACGTTTGGAGGCACAAATTATTTTTGAATTATCACTCTAAGAAAATTTATCTCCGCAGTTTGTTCTTTCAGATTGTAAGAACAGAAAGAAGGCCTGGTCTAAAATGTTAGATATGTAAGTTACAGTATAGATATTGAAAGGTACTATAATTAAATGTAGATTTTATAAATACTCCGTTGTCATCCGTGGCAGAACGCATTACTCCTCGGTTTTTAACCTTCCAGCGGGCGCACTGTCGTAAAATTTACGACAAACGCGCCTTATCGCTTCCCCCACTCTTGCGACTTAGTTGTAAGCATCGAGCTTCGAGCTATGCTAGAGTCAAATCAAATGTCAAACATTTACCGCAAGATATAAATGCTTTTCTCAAAGTGAATTACGGTAGGGCAGTTGAACCGATAACAGAAGAATAAAACAGAAGCTTTCCAAAATGCGATGTTTGTCGGTTATGTGCACTGGATAAGAAAAGATCCTCAGCATCAATGAAGTGTAGCCGTTGCCAGTCCTTTACATGCAAGAACCATTCTTCAGTTTAGGTGGTTTGTAACAATTGTAAGGATGAGAATATTGATTCTGACTAAATAGGTCGATAAAATATTTAGTTTTGAAATATTAACATGTTTAGAGTGTTGCTTCGTTTTTTTAAGAAAGTCAATTTTTTTTTAAAGTACTGCCTATTATGATTTTTCATATCCTTAAAGAAATTCCATAACGTTTGTATAAAGAAAACACCACTTACATGGAGAAAACTTGATGACGTAAAATTTACGACAAGCGCCCGCTCAAGGGAAATTTCTCAACGCGCCCGCTGGAAGGTTAACCCAGAGATTGATTGTCCGGGTTACCAAACCCGTCCTAGACAAATAATGCAACTATGTATTTATTTAATACAAGATTTCACGCAAGAAGTTAAGTGGCCAGATCTGAATAGCTAAATACTTCCCAACCTTCCTCTTCCCACTTACTTTATCTTCACTACACCCCAAATTTATGTATACCATATTTCCAATAGCTTTGGCCGGGCGTCATCACATGAACATAATACCAAGGTACATATTTTTTACACGCCTTCTTCACTTACGTCATAAATTCGAGTAGTTGCTAGGGAAAATTTGACCGTAGGTCCGTCCAGTGCGCCGGAGTCTTGTTTCGCAAATTTTTGTACACTCCTTCTGAACTTACGTCGTTAAGATTCCCACTTTATTTTAGAGTATTTGTTAGGGCAGATTCAACCGTATATTTGTCTAGTGCGCAGGGGCCGTGCTTCGCATATTTTTGTACACGTCTTCTTCACTTACGTCCTTTGGACACATATTTTATTTTAGTATCGTATCGTCCCCCTCCAGGGTTTTAGGATCATATATGACCAGGTTTCCACATTTATAAAAGTATTTTTTATATTTTTTTCTATCATGTGGAAATAAGTAATTCTTTTGACGATAGAAAGAAAGATTATAATTATTTCCAGTTTGCCACTTACTTATTGATAAAATCCTAAAAATATCCAAAATGAATAATTCATATTTCGCGCCGCTATCGTAACAATCGGTTTAACGTTAAAAACTATTTCTTATTTTTTTATTATATGAACGAGATAAAGGTGAAGTTACAATTTTCTTACTAATTTTCCAAACAATACGAATGTATTTTTGAAATATCGTGTTCTCTCAATTTTTCTACGATTGGACTAAACATATATCACGTTTGATATTAAAATTTTATTATTTAGAAATAGTAATGTTTATTTTAAATGGAATTTATTTTTTATTCACCGGAAAGATAATTTTATATATGTACTTTCTAAAACAGTATTAGTTTTTTTGGAAAGCAAAAAAATAAGATGTATATAGCGCATTTGAAATACACAGAAAACATTGCAAACTGAAAAAAAGTGTTGAAAGTACTGAAGGGTTAACTGATCCTTGGTAGTTCTGTGATCCTCGCCTCCCTCCGCCATGTTTCGGAGGTTTTGCCTCGGACGCTGGGCGCGCGGTGGTTTCTGTTCAAGTATTTTGTTTTATCTTGTAAAAGGAACGGTAACGGAGTTCGCTCCAAGGGTTCATTAAGCGAACTGGGATGATGCCGTTGTTTGGCGTGTCTGTTCCCGACGCCGGTATTTGAATTAATGCTCCCCAGACGTTAGATTTAATTATTTCCCGAATGAGACGTTATATCGGCGAGTACTTGTTCACTGTTTTGTATGTATTCTGTAAAGTCGTTTTGTAAATCACTAAAAACCACAACACTCACCTAAAATCTAATAATCAAGATATTATGAGATTTAACTTCGAGATGAGATCGGTTTTCTTTTCCTAGTGGCCACTCCTGCCAGAAGGTAGCTATCGTCGAGTTGATTGTCAGTTGATTATCTTGTATTCCAATATGTGAATAGGACATTAGAGATATCTCCTTCGCATATATATTACAATTTTAACATTTTGGTCCATTCTAAGAAGAACTTCTAGTTAGTTATTCTATCTGATTAGAGTATGTTCAGGCATATCCTTGCATAGGACTTGATTACCACATTTCTAATGCTTATTATGTGTATATACTAACCTATAAGATATAACTCACTCACTTTGATGCTATATATATAAATTTATTAATAACTTTTCATATATAATTTCTTAAATTCTTATTCCTTACATTGTATACTTTTATATTCTATACTTTTATGTATTATACTTTTTTTTATTTTTAAATTCCCCTATATTTCAATCTTTTGATAAATTCTTTGAAATTATTTATTTCACATAAACACTAACACACACATATAAAATATAAACAATTTTTTTTTTCTTATTAGTACATTGATTTCGTAAAGTGAATTTATAAATATTTTTTTTAAATTATATTCTATTTATATTCTCTTAAACTCTATACTCCTTATTTTCTTTTAAATTATATTTCTTTTAATCTCTTCTATATTTCATAATTGATATATTCTTTTAATGTACTGTATATATAATCAACCACCACAACACGGGCATGTGCCTAGCTTGGAGGTCTGAAAATTCCTAATAATTGTAATAACCATTACACTGAATAAAGAAAAAAAAAAATTAAAAAGCAATTTGTGTTCAATCTGACCTCAAAACATTGGCAATATATACCTGTACTTATGTACCTTAATTTTTAAAAATAAATAATTTTTACTAAGTTCGAAAAAAATTCTTATTAATAAAACTATAAAAATTAGCTGTTTGGTGTTAAGAACTTGTGGTCAGCGTGATAAAAAAAGAAAGACACACTTAAGGCGATGCACTAAGTCGTGTAATATTTTAAATTGAGCCGCTATCAATAACAACTCTTACGTGGATGGCGATAAGGTTTAAATTCCCGCTTAACACCATCCGCCTGTTTTGATTTATGCAAGAAAAAAACATGGCCAAAAAGTGCCTTTTATTTTATTTTGTGGTTGTTCAGGAATAAATATTTTTTTTTTTTCGATAATTTTATAAATAACTTAATTTGCCACATTATATAATAAAATCATAACCGAAAATGGATTCGTAAGTAGGAGATTTTGAACTTTAAAGCAGTTTTCATAGGCCTTTACATTATTTTTTTCTGGGCATATAAAAAGGCTTATCTAAAAAATACTCGATTATTTTAAAGGCCAAGATGTATTCTACTCGCAGTATTTAATTAAAGCATCTGAAAGATTTCTAGGCGACCAAATTTTCAAACCAAAAACACATGATTTTACATTACTACGTATGGCATCGCCTTAATGAAAAGTCGTTTACGTAGGTAGGTACAGTAGAAAAATAAATAAAATAGTAATGAATAATTAATTTAACTATTCCACGGAACAGAGTGAACCTGTCTGCGTAAATACCGAACAAATGATAAAACACAGCGTTAGTGAGAGCTTCTCGTGATCGTGACGAAATAATGGTAGTTTATCTTTCCATCGACCCAGAATACCTACATCATAGTGTCGCTCCCCACTTTAAACTTTCTGAATTATACCTAGCAGATAAATATAGTCGGTAACAATAGGGATGTCTCTCCCACCACCCCTCGGGGGCCGGCAGCGTCGTGTGAATAAACCCTTAGACTGAACTGAAATGAAATTACTTCAATCATACATTTCATCACATTGCTGGAATTCGAAACAATGCCATTAATAATGAGAATTTGCCTTTATCTCATTATGCACGAGTATACTCTCCAATACCAACATCTAAATTATAGGTAGGTACCTAATATTATTCGTTCATTAGATTTTCTTCGACTTTTTAGACGCCATTCATACAAAGAACAAAACGAAATATATATATTTTTTTAATATTAATTTATTCTAAAACACGATTTTGAAAGACTTGCTGTGTATGAGACCTTCCACGCACCATCCCCAAAGGTTTGTTTCCAAAGTCCGGAAGTCGAAACGCAGTCAAGCGTAATAATATTAACTAGCAGAACTAGAACTAAAAAAAAATTGTATGTGCGTAATAAAGAAATGGTTATTTCGCAAAATAAGATTTTATGAAAAGAAAAGAAAATTATAACATAATGCGAATTGATCTTGTAACATTAATACTACAGTGTAAAAAAAATAATATGATTTTATTTATTATGTACTTGTTAATATGACTGTGATTAAATAGCGTTTTTGTGACTCAGCATGTTTGTGCAGATAGATAAATAATAGCGCGTGTTGCTTTTACGTCCAACAGATGGCGTTTTTTTTTGTTGTTGCTGTTTTTTATGCATGTTTTACCTGTTACAGATGACATCTATTTAATATAGGTACATAAAAACACGCGTATACAAATGCAACATTGTGTTAAAATTTCAAAGCAATCGCTGAAGAAATTTTGGAGCTTTCCATTTTTATTTATATAAATAGAAAATAAATTAATACATAATCTTATGTATAATGAATAACGTAAGGTATTGTTTATAAAAATAAGAGTGGGCCTTTTTAAAATCTTTGTATCATGATGCATGCACTTTTAATAAAATTGAAAAATCAAAAAATTGAAAAAGTATTCAGTATTCAATTGAAAAGAAATTAAATAATTGGTATTGTTTCAATGTTTTCAATATCTTCCCTTTTCAACAATATATTATTTATTACTTAAATGTGCCTGTACCTACCTACCTCCACTCTATAAAAATAAATTTATTTAATATTAATTATGTTTTTAATATTCACGAATAGCTGATAGTTTTTGATGTTGTTGTGTTACAGGGAGACTGGGACTAGACATTCAAAATTATAATATTTAAACTTGGGTTTATTCTTTGATCTATTTCATAGAATCTATTATAAAGATTAGTGAGAATAGACCTTAGAATAAAGTAATATTGAATAATACGCCCAACTCCAGTAAAATATTTACAGTTTTTTCTTGTATTGGCTGGTATCTCTCGCCGCTAGAGGCGCTAGTGTAGAGTGTTCTTACCGGCAAAAAATAATTGAATTTAACTAAGTACTATAAAATTAGTCAGTTTTATTGCGGGTTAACTAATTTATATTTTTAATTTTCTATTTCTATAATTTAATAGCGTAAAATAAAGAAAATATTTCACAGAAAATAAATTAAAATGTTTGAAAGAAAACCAATGAGGCGCAAGTGTAGCAAACTGCCGTCAAAATGTATGGGAAATGTTAAAAGTTGGAGGTATTACAGAATTTGATATTAAGTACCTACTCGCATTTTGAAAATGCGAAAAGAACACATATGCATTTACACGTGTTTACTGTCTCTTGGTTTAGACCAAGTTTACACAACTAATTATTGAGTGTTGCCAGTTGTAATACAGCACAGAGAGGAGTACCTGTGGAATGTAGGTGGCTAATCACGGGGGGTGTGAACTGCCGGTGTGCGGTGATGGGGCGGTGGGGGTAGCAAGAGGCGTGGGCGGACAACCTTCGATTGTTTCCACCACCTCCTTTCTCTTCTCTTCCCCATCTACACTTCTAACTCCAAATCCCTTTGAACTAAGACTCCGATAAATAGGTACTATCGTACATTATCAGTGAATTTTGTTAAATCCTTCGAAGGTTTGTGTTAGTTTGATTTACGATAATGCTAGTTCCAATTAAATTAACTCTAATGGAGTGTTTTCAAGACTTTGATACTTGTATGTGGATATTGAATTTTTTAAGACGAGACAATTCCTTATTTCATTTGAGTAGAATTTTGCAATCATACATAAATATGGCAGCCACAAAAATACGCGTTAAGAGGAAGCTACAAGCCAAAAATGTGTATATTCTTGGTTTACCTTATATTGTAGGTAATAGGCATTAAAATCGCTTGACAAACGGAGTCTAGAAACGTTCAAGTTCAAGCACAAAACTGGTTTTTATTTATTTTCTAAATATTTTTTTAAGAAAGTAAAAAATTTAATCAAGTGAAACTGTCACAGATAATCTCGGCTATAATATTGTATTTTTTTTAAGTTGTTTCCTTTACGCGTTCATTCATTTCTATTGAAAAAAATTTTTTTAGTAGTTTACATTTATATATTTTATTGAGTAATTTAATTTTTTATTTGTATTCTACTCAAGCGAAACGATAGGAAAACTTTTAATTTATTTAAAGCATATTTTTTGGTATTCATAATGTACACCAATTCTTTACAAAGATTAATCAAAATAGTGATTTAGCATTAAGCTTCGCCTTAAGAAAAATGAAGAAAATATTGGTAGCTATCAGGCAATGTATGACACAGATAAAAAATACTGAAGTATTTGTGGTGGAATTAGCTAAGTGGTTATAGCACTTCCCCAGTAAGGCAGAAGTCCTGAGTTCAATTTCCAGAGGTGACCGAATCTTTTCTGTCTTTTCTGTTTCACATGTTTCGTTTGAGAAAGGTTATATATATTTTTTTTTTTTATTATTATTATTTAATAAATGTTTACATGTTACATTTTTTTACATTTTTTTAACTACCATACTAGGCTAATGCCCGTGCTGAGGTAGTTATATATGAAATAATAATAACAATGACATAAAAGAACTAAAAAATACTATTTTATAGAAACATAAGTATGTAAGTATGAATCATACATGAAGAAATAATAAAAATAACTTAGGAGAACTAAAAAATACTATTTTATAGAAACATAAGAAAGAAGTAAAGAAAAAAAAACAAATTTAATCATAAATAAAACTAAAAACAAATATTTTAACATTAATAGTAAACTGAAAAATAAAGAAAAAGTATATGTATATTTAAAAAGATACAAATAAAAATTAAAAATATTAAACATTCAGATTAAAATATAAACATAATTAATATAGATTGTTTAATGCATATAATTGTTTGTGTGTAAGTTTATTTATCGTAGGTATTATCTATAAGACAACATGTTTATGTTCAACACTTAATTTTAATTTTCGTGATAAGAGACAAGTTGGAAAGAAGATATTATAATTTTTTTTTTTTGTGTTAGTAACTCATATAATCTTTAAAGAAAGGTCGTCCCCTTTCAAATATCCATTGATGTACACGGGCAGTAAATATGGATATAGAATTACTTGATTTTAAGTCGGTACTCAATGCATTGTATATTTTAGGCGCGATGAACCAGAATTGCCGTTGAGCGAAAAGCAAAAATATTGTCTTCAATGACTATTTATCTCTTTTGTTTTTATTATAAAACACTGATATCACAAGAAATTTAACAAAAACACGAAAAAGTCGACACGCAAAACTGCCACAAAACAGCTTGTAGGCAGTTCTAACAATTTTCTTTAATTTAATAAACATAATTGCAATCCAGATAGATGAGCGTAAATACAAACATAAAAACTCCGTCGATAAACACAAGCTTTGGACACAACAAATACCAGGTAATAAAAGCATTCACTCGACACAAAAAAAATCACAAATTAAGTTATGGATTAAATAAGAAAATTACAAAATAAATTTATCATAAAAGAATAAAAAAAATACTAACAACTACATATCACACATAATATACACAACCGAACCAAAACTTGTATACACATTGCTTAATTTTTATAATTGCCTTAGTTATTTTATTTTTATCGATTTATTTTTTTTTATTATTTGTTAATATTTCATTTAAATTCGTTTAATTAACATAATTTCAATACAGTACATTTTTATTTACGTACATAATTTATCACAATGCGTAAATTTTTTTGTGAGCGTCAAAAAAATACTTCTAATGTATCAATAAAAAAATGATTATGTTCATAAATTGAGTTAAATTTAATTTCACGACATATCTACATACATACGATATACGTCTATCTGAAATGCAATGGTCTCTTCCAAAGATATTAGAAGAACGAGATGTGCTATGAGCAGTTCATACTAAGTGGAATTGCTTTGCCGAGTGTCGCCGGTTTTGTTCACGAATACTACTGCACACCTTCGCTTCCGCTAAGGTATCCGCACTAATACATAGAACAGATTTCTGTGCGTACACGTCCCGATACCGTTCAAAGTACCCTAATTAGGTAGTACTCCGCCTACGGTCCGGCGGCAAACATAGCATATCTCGTTCTTCTAATATCTTTGGTCTCTTCTCTAGATTCCAGCTGCTTTATTTATCATGTTTCCATTATTCCATCCCTGGATTATCATTTGGGTTAAGACGAAACAGAATGACGCGGAAACTTAACG
The DNA here is from genome assembly GCA_026573805.1 of Hesperophylax magnus. Classification (NCBI taxonomy): domain Eukaryota; kingdom Metazoa; phylum Arthropoda; class Insecta; order Trichoptera; family Limnephilidae; genus Hesperophylax; species Hesperophylax magnus. The sequence continues at coordinate 14,040,605 of JAIUSX010000002.1, forward strand.
ACGTAAGTGAAGAAGCCATGCACAGAAATATGCGACGCGCTGCCCTGATGTATTGGACAGACCAACAGTTGAATTTGCCCTAGCAGGCCTAGAAAATTTATCTTCCCACGGGGTTTATTTTAATTATTTCTGATGAACGTATTCCTAAAATCTCAAATTGTTTCTAGAGGAATCTCTCGCGAAGTTTATATTCGTTGAATAAAAAAATTAAATCTGATGTTTACCGCTAATTTTATAGTTGAAAAACGTATAATAATTTTTTTTAAACCGTTTTAGTTAAAATATTTTAAAGGTAATAGGGATCGCTCTACATACAGGGTTTTCCAATAAGAGGTGTTATTTTGATATTCAATCGTAATATCAATGGTTTCGTTGCTTGTGTGGCACGTAGCGCCGTCTTGTTGAAATTAAACGTTGTCCAAATCAATACCATTCAATTCCGGCCATAAAAAATCATTAATTATCTCTCGATTGCGCAATCCATTCACCGTAACTGTTGCTCCAGCCTCATTTTCGAAAAAGTAAGGTCCAATGACTCCGCCGGACCATAAACCGCACCAAAAAGTCACACGTTGAGGATAGAAAGGCTTTTCAACAATAACTCTTGGGTTTTCCGAGCCCCAGATGGGACAATTTTGCTTGTTGACGAAGCCATCGAGGTGGAAATGGGCCTCATCACTCAAGATGATTTGAATTTGATTCACTCAAGTGAATTTTAATAATTTAAATGCGTTGTTGAAGCGTGTATCGTTTCATTTTTATTAATGGCGAGTTTCTACTTGTCAAATGTCAAAAAATGACAGCTTCAAAAATAACATCTACCGAAATAGCGGGCTATTCAAAATAACACCTCTTATTGTAAAACCCTGTATATATATTATTGTTTTGAATTCGTCGGAATTAATTAATATGCTCCTTGCGTCTCCTTAATTTTATAGATATCTAAAATTCAAACAAATTGGGCGAGTCCATTTTAGGAGATGAATTTATTAATTCATCCAAGCACCAGTTTAAAAAAAATTGTATTTCGATTTTAAATATCACGATTTGAAGTTTTACCTAAAAAGTTATTCCACTATAAAAATGACAAAAATATAAGTGCTTATTGGCGAAAAAAAGCAACGAAGAAAAATCAACATACGATACAGACATTATTTGTGCAGAATGTGAGAAATTGTACATCTGAATAATTATAATATTTGGCTAATTTATATAGCGGCGTATTCGTGAAAAATCACCAAGGGCGCTGTGTAATGCCAAATAGTAATAATAAATAATAATAAAACAGCATATCTAAATATAATTATTTGTGAACGATTTTCAAAAAAAGAGTCTATACTGATCGCCAGTCTGCCCCTGATAATTCATTATATTCCGGGGGACCAGCTTTGATGTTGCAGGCGGCACAATAATATGTGTGGAGAGGCCCCCGGGGCACGAAATAACAGACCGCCACTGCCGAAATCTAATTTAGTCGGCATTCCTATGGTTATCTTAGGGCTCCATCGGGCCACCCCTCCTCAAGCTATCCTCCACCCCCTGGTTCCTGCGACCCGGGACCAAGAGACGGATAAGGACGGACTTTTACAGGTCGTCATAAATATACGTAACACGCATTCAAAATCAATTTTATTACAACTTCTTCCATTATTGAATTTTTGCTAACAACATAAATAAGATGATTTTTTGTCTTGATTAACATTTTTTCAATAGTTTGTTTTGGGGAAAATCTTTTTTACTGCTTTGTGAGTAGGTTTACAATTCATGTTATTTGTTACTGTATTGATTTACTTGTTAAGTTGTTACTTGCGTTTAATGAGCCATTCCTAGCTTATAATTGTCATGTAGATTTTGTTTGATTGATTTGTGTTGTTTCACAATTTATTAATTTTAAATAAAGAGTACTTGTAAGATGGCCATTCAGAATTGAAACGTTGCTTGAAATGGCTTTAGCCGTATTTGGTGATCAGATCTGAATAGCCAGATACTTTATAATTGCATAGAAATGCCATAGTCTCACTGGCTTCAGGCGGTTGGGAGCAAATGGGACTCTTGTACAGTATTTACATTAAATCAAAGTTCCTTACGAACAGCAATAATTTGATATATAGGCAATTTTCAGCATTGTCTGGCGTCTTAAAAATATTTAATTAGAATTATTTCCATCTTAATTATTTCTGCCTCCTTTTGACAGAAGTTTCTGCAGAATTTGACCAACTCATAAAATTACAAATTTGATTTTCTAGTTCTGTGAAGGTTTTATTCAAGTTCTGTTATTATTTCAGTTTTGTGAAGCAACTAACCAATAATGATATAATAATAGAACTTCAATAGAACCTCCACAGAATTTATAAATTTACTTTGAATTTTATGAATTGTTTACATTCCGTCCTAAAAAAATTCACCCGAGTCCTTGACAAAAATGATGATTTTAAATTTGAATAATAATTTTGTTATTTTGATTAGTTTGGAGTAATGATTTGATTTAGCATTATTAATAATATTGGGTAGCCGCATACCACAATAAAGACATCACAAAGCTTTGAAATCATTAGGATAACGTGTTTTTTTTGCGGTTAGGTTTGTGTGGCACCCTGTTTTTTGATAATGATGTTAAGTTTGTTTGGCATAAATATTTTGTGGCAATTATGTTTATGTGGCATATTTTTTATAACGATGTTGTTAGGTTTGTTTGACATAAATATTTTGTGAAATTTATTCTTCTGTGTCAATCAAAATTCAAAATTATGGGAATTTACAACAAACTCATGTAGCGATTATAACAGCAAATTTCACCATTTCTCGGTATTTATTTTGGATAATAAAATTTGTTGGTACCAAAATGTTTTTATTTTTAAGTAAGTAATGTAAATTTTTAAAAATTAAGGCCATTATCTTAGTTTTTTAATGTTAGTGCCACAGAAGCTTATGTAACTGTTGTAAAATGGCAATGAAATAACATTAAGTTGGTAACACTACATGCACAGGAAGTAGGTGTCAAAAGTATAAGTCTCTATAATGGCTGTAATGTGTGTGCTCTGTTACAATAAACGTTATTTTGGTTATTAAAGATCACCATCTATTATTTATCAAGACTACAGTAACATAAAATTGTCAAGAGACATTTACTTTCATTAAAAAAAAATGTTCCTAGGTATTTGTAGTTCTGTTGACCCAAAGTTTTTTTTTTAATCGGTATCGCTAACATGTATTTTTACATTAGATTTAGATTTAGTAGGGCAGAGTATTTAGTAGTTCAGTTCAATTCTCTCACGAATCAGGAGCAATAAAGTAGGAACTAATAATATAATGAATGAGAACCTTTTTTTAATTTTTTATTTTTTAAATTTTAAAAAAGAAAGACAAACATTCCCGGGTTACGAATAACCTGACAATATTTGAAAATCTCCTACTACCACCACAGAAAGCGGAAAATGTTGCTTGTGTTGTGATGGAGGACTTAGCCAGCCGAGGAATTGAACACGGTACGCCTGGGTGGGACCCAAGCGCGATGTCAACTCGGCCACCGACCGGTTAATAAAGTAGGAACTTATATATATATATACTTAATCATCATCACTCATTCCTCTTATTTATTGTTTGCTGATGACCTAAAACTCTACCGCATAATAAAAAATCTCGCTGACTGTGTCCTCCTACAAATCGATGTGAACTCTGTCGCAAACTGGGCAAAAATTAACTGCTTAAGCTTCAGTGCACCTAAGTGCAATGTAGTCTCTTTCTCACGGGCAAAACAGACGATCATATTTGAATATTCAATTAACGATAACATTTTTCATCGCTTTAGTCAAATAAAAGATCTAGGGGTTACTTTTGACAGCTAAATGACATTCCACCAGCACACAAATGACTTATGCAACAGAGCATATAAACTGCTGGGCTTTGTCATTCGCAATTCACGCTCATTTCAAAACCCACTAACAATTAGGCTACTTTACAACTCACTGGTGCTAAGTGTACTGGAGTCGAATTGTATTATCTGGGCCACATTTGAAACATCCTATATTTTAAACATTGAAAGAGTTCATAAAAAATTCCTACGTTTCTTATTCTTACGCCTCTATGGAACATATCCATATTTATATCCATCGAGATTTATTCTAGGTATGACTAACTACCATTCTCTAGAAACTCGTAGATGTTTTGCGTTGCTAAAATATTTCTTTAAATTAATCAATGGCCTCGTCTCTGACGGTGAGATTCTGGCGCAAATCAATTTATTTGTCCCAGAGTCTCACTCTCGGGCACGTCTCCATAACATATTATATTGCCGATTGAGTCGTACAAATCTGTACCCGAATTCGCCCGTGGGAAGAGCGATACGCTATTTAAACATTTTAGATAAAAATTTTGACATATTCTTCGGAAAATTCAATGAGTTTGTAAGGTTTTTGGCACTACATTCTCAATGTGAAAATGGTACTTTTACAATTAATTAGATAAAATATCTGTAATGTTGTAAAATTTTTGTACACAAATAAAATAAAATAAAATAAAATAAATAAAATTATATATATATACAAAGAACAGACATACAAATCCAACAAGATACCAAAAATGTGCGTGTGAGCATGTCGCAAGTGGGTAAATCTCAATCTCAGGAGGAACGAGCTGAACGGAATCAATTTTTTTTGCTCAAATTTCGGCAAACCATGTTTTTCACATGGACAATTATAATTGGCATGTTCTTGCGTGGGCAAACCATCGAGCTTATCTGTGTTAGCTAAAGACGGACAGACAAAAAATATTGTACACTCAATAACTCTTCGAAATTAATATTGATTTTTTTTATTTCATCTTCCTACTTTGGGATAAAAAATATATTGATGTTTTTCACTTTTCATTTAACATTTAAAAGATCGAACAATGAATATGTCCGTTACTTTAATGAAACACATTGAATTAAGAAAATGAATGGTTGGCGTTTTTTTGTTTTTTTCGGCGGTCATTGTCTTCAGTGCTCCAATCATCTTTCTGCCATAGATCCCACCCCCACACACTTACAATACATTCGTTATTTTTTATTTAATAACCGAAATATTCACAATAAATAATTTATATGGCAGAACAACGATTGCCGGGTCAGCTAGTAATAAATAAGAAACTTTTTAATAAAGTAGGAACTTATATAATAACCCACTTAATAAAGAAGGAACTTATATAATATACAAGAACCTACTTAATAAAGTAGGAACTTATATAATATACAAGAACCTACTTAATAAAGTAGGAACTTATATAATAAATAAGAAACTTCTTAATAGAGTAGGAACTTATATAATATATTCGAACCTACTTAATAAAGTAGGAACTTATATAATAACCCACTTAATAAAGTAGGAACTTATATAATATACAAGAACCTACTTAATAAAGTAGGAACTTATATAATAAATAAGAAACTTCTTAATAGAGTAGGAACTTATATAATATATTCGAACCTACTTAATAAAGTAGGAACTTATATAATATACAAGAACCTACTTAATAAAGTAGGAACTTACATAATAAATAAGAAACTTCTTAATAGAGTAGGAACTTATATAATATATTCGAACCTACTTAATAAAGTAGGAACTTATATAATAACCCACTTAATAAAGTAGGAACTTATATAATATACAAGAACCTACTTAATAAAGTAGGAACTTATATAATAAATAAGAAACTTCTTAATAGAGTAGGAACTTATATAATATATTCGAACCTACTTAATAAAGTAGGAACTTATATAATAACCCACTTAATAAAGTAGAAACTTATATAATATATAAGAACCTATTTTATTGCTTTAGGCTCAATAATATTATAATACACCGAATTTAGACGCCATCTATAGATATCGAATCTAAAGACTGAATCTTATTTTAGTGACTGATGTCATCAGACCCTGTAGCCCTGTGCTGTACGATAGCAATAAACGAAGCATTTATTACATTTACTATTCGATTGGACTGTGACAGAACGGAACCAATAGGGTAACTGTTGACTTTTGGATTAATTTCCGTAGAGCCGCCTTCTTTCCAATATTATTTTTATACCGGTTTATTATTAAGGTTTTTTCTTCTGCTCCTAGTAAAAGCCTAGATCTTCGCTATAATTAAACCAGAGGGAATAATTATAGTGGAAATTTATTTTTAAATTAATTTCTTAAAGATTTTTTTTTATTATTATATTTTTGTTTGTGCTCTTTATACTCAAAAACTACTTGACCGATTTTGCTGAAAATTTCAAAGTTTGTTCGTATTAGTGAACGGAGTGTTTAGAGAGAGGTAAAATTTAAAGGAAAAAAATTAAAAGCTTCGTTGTAAGCAATCGGTCCATCCGTTCTGCTTATATAAAAGAGGGATAAATTACAACGGATCTCTCAGTGGAAAAATCAAGTAACGTGCATATTATAACAAACAATGGAAAAATCAAGTAATGTGCATATTATAGCAAACAATGGAAAAATCATGTAACATGCATATTATAGAAAACAATGGAAAAATACTGTAATATGTATATTATAGCAATCAATGGAAAAATCATGTAACATGCATATTATAACAATCAATGGAAAAATCATGTAACATGCATATTATAGCAAACAATGGAAAAATCATGTAACATGTATATTATAGCAAACAATGGAAAAATCATGAAACATGCATATTATAGCAAACAATGGAATATATTTTCACTTGTGTTATTTGTTAAATTCCCTGCCCATTCGGAATAAAGGAAATTATTGGAAGTATTAATAAAAAAATGCAATAAGCTTTAATATTAAGGGGAAATTTGAATGAATACGCCTCGTCCCAAGGTGTGAAACGGCAAGCCTGAAATATGTTGTAATTTTAATTGAATCGGGTCCACAGCCTCGAGTCCTGGGAATTATGTTGGTTAGCCGACCAAACCAAAGCAAGGGCGGAGGGGGGTTTTATTGTTCGTGGAGGATATTAAAATGTGACAAAGGGCACGAGGCGAGGGGGGTTAGGGGTTAGGGTTCACTGCACAGGTTTCAAAATATCATTTCGCTGTTGAGATTTGGGACGTGTACAATATTATTATTATCATATTAATATTTATTATTTTGCGTGTTCAAATATTTTCATGATGTAGGTCAGGCAAATAATTTGCATGAAGTGTTTATGCGCGAATACTAGCTCTGTTATATTTTGTGATATACTAGTCCCAGGCAAATGTCGTATGCACGTCATCTACGATCGTCCTAAAAGCCTCTTTTTTCTTAAACGTCTTGTATAAAAACGACGACGAAAACGACAAAAAGTACTAGAAAGTCGAATGTCTTTAGTCATATTTCTTTTGACATTTCGCGAACGTATGTTTCTTTCGAAATTTATAACTATAATGGTAGTGCCAGTTATAATAACAAGCCTAAAAAGCTTTACTTCATAAAACGCACGTAATGCTAATAAAATTCGGGCATGGATAAAGTAAACATTTTACATTAATTACATACTTATTAGGTAATAATTCTACGGTAAAAATTATGAAGTTTTTATGAGTTCCTGTCTGGGAAGACTAGATTTATAACAAAATAACACTGACTTCAAATGTCATCGTAATGGAATGGTATGTGACCATCTAATTTTAAATATTGGAATTTTGAGAACACTTAAAAAAATATTTGTTATCATTTATCTTGTTTTTTAGTATTAAAATGTTATTTAACGTTTTTTGTGCATTATTTGTATAATGTAACGAATTAAAATTTAAAAAATTATTATCAGCGATAAATATTTGCCTGAAATACCCATACAAATTGAAAAAAATCTCCCGAAAAGAACCCGTAGCCTTCTGATTGCCAGTCAGCTACTTTAAACATTAAGCTACGTCGGCTTATTCCAAACCCACTGAATAATTAAATATGTAGTAGTATTTTCATTTACCAATTATTGCATGTTACATATTTGTACGTTTTAGATTTTCACGGGTGTTTCAGGCGAATAATCATTGCTTATAATCATTTGTGTTATACATAAAAAACCTTGTCATATATATATATAGTTTATCATTAAAAATAATTATTCTGTTTTATTATTTATTTTGTTTCGATTCGATTTTATTTTCCTAAATTCATACAGACATAAATTTAATTAAATAGTGCATATGAATAAATTTCCGACTGAAAAATTAAATACGTGCATATCAATAAATTTCCGACTGAACATTTAAATACGTGCATATGAATAATTTCCCGACTGAACAGTTAAATACGTGCATACGAATAAATTTCCGACTGAACAAGTAAATACGTGCAAATGAATAAATAAAAACTCGCGTTTTTTACTTCGTTTTTTCTTCATTTTTCTCACCGCACATTTTTATTGGCAGCTGAATTGGCAGAAAAACTCAATAGATATCGCACATTAAAATAAAATAAGATATATTTATAGTTGTAGTTCATATTCGAAGTATGATACAGTTAAAAATATGATCGAAGGAGATAGGGTCCCATTAGCTCAGTTGATAGAGCGGTGCCCCGGCAAGGCAAGGGTCCTGGGTTCGAGTTCTAGATGTGACCGTAACTTTTTCTGTTTCAAATTTTCGTTTATAAATCGCTAATATTGTTTTCAATAATTTATTATTATGACTTGAGGTTTTACTCATTAAGTAATTCCAAAAAAAAACCTTTATTAAAAACATATTTTTCAGCACTTTCGGTGTGCAATTAGATTCGCTTTTATGCAAATTTTCATCATATCAAATATTGTTTGTACAAAATAAGTGAATGATCGTTGCCCATATTTATTTGTAATTTTTGGAATGGCAAATAGAACTCTTCAAATGGCTTTAGCCGTGTGTGGTGACCAGATCTGAATAGCCAGATACTGAAGATTATCTAACACACCTCTTTCCCCTTCCCATATTCTTCAGCATCATAACATAAATGGGGTAGCCATAGCCCCATAGCTCCGGGCATTCAGGACTCTGGTGCGATTATCATATACAGGGTTTTCCAATAAGAGGTGTTATTTTGAATAGCCCGCTATTTCGGTAGATGTTACTTTTGAAGCTGTCATTTTTTGACACTTGACAAGTAAAAACTACGCCATTAATAAAAATGGAACGATACACGCTTCAACAATGCATTTAAATTATTAAAATTCACTTGAGTGAATCAAATGCAAATCATCTTGAGTGATGAGGTCCATTTCCACCTCGGTGGCTTCGTCAACAAGCAAAATTGTAGCATCTGGGGCTCGGAAAACCCAAGAATTATTGTTGAAAAGCCTCTCTATTCTCAATGTGTGACTGTTTGGTGCAGTTTATGGTCCGGCGGAGTCATTGGACCTTACTTTTTTTAAAATGAGGTTGGAGCAACAGTTACGGTGAATGGATTGCGCTACCGAGAGATGATTAATGATTTTTTATAGCCGGAATTGAATGGAATTGTTTTGGACAACGTTTACTTTCAAATAGACGGCGCTACGTGCCACACAAGCAACTTAATTATTGATCTTTTACGATTGAATATCAAAATAACACCTCTTATTGGAAAACCCTGTAGAATAGGTTATTTCAAGCCTAATATTAAGCCAAGTAATATTTTTCCTCAATTTTTTTATAGCCATTATTCACAGATGAGTAGCGCTTATTTCACCCCATACTATAATAGTCTTGTCGATAAAAACATCCTGTTTTAACTTCTCGATAATAATAGTGCGTGAAGAACCCATTTATGGCGGATCTTCATTCGATACAATATTCTACGCACACTCGCAGCTGGTAGGGTATAGAGCTGGGCCAATCGATGGTTTTACACGACCCATCGTGAGCGGGTCGCAAAAACTCGCTCATTAACCCCACTGTGGTCGAATGGTCTAAATGTGTAATTCAATCATGCGAAAATTTTCCTTAAAAATCGGTGGCACCAATCATTTTATCTTTAGGGTATTTTATGTTGGATAACTCACAGATGCGCTCGGTGGTGGGTTGGGGCTAGGTTAGGTTAGGGGGGTGGGTTGTGTGACAGGATCTCTGCTAAGTCCGCGGTCTACATTTGTAATCCATGCAACAAACTACGCAAGTAATGTTGAAGTACCATTTTTTAATGGTTTTTCACTTTGATTGTTTTAAATAAAATTATTTTTTTGACATATAATTGTTTTAATATGTTTAGAAACATCATGGACAGTAGACAAGCATCTCAAAATCGAGAAATACAGTTAGAATTTCGTGTGTCAATAGGAAATCCAATATGTTCTTCGAAACTTGGCTTCCACCCATCATGTACATTGGTATCCTATGTGCCAAAGTGGTAATTTTGTCGACAATGCACAACGATTCTAAAATTGATGCAATTGATGTCAAAATCCAGAAATACTAACGCACTATAATCGTATGAAAAATAGTGTGGATCTGGTAGGTAAGATGTGCTCACTATATGACGTGTCCAGGATTTCAAAAAGATGACCTCTAACTATCTTCTTTGATCTGCTCAACCTCAGTGCCCTTAATGCATATGCATTCATACTGCGAATAAAAACTTAAAGGTAAAACTTTCGACGCCGTGACTTCTTCACAGATCTGTCTCTGGCTTGGATGAAACCCCTGACTCAACGAAGTTTGCTGAAGAAAATATTTCAAAGAAATATGTCTTTCAAAATAAAAGAACTTGTTTATGTGAAATTCTGTAGAGCGGGTGTTTCTAGTCTCAATCTCACAACAAAGAAATAAAGATGGTTAATCTGAAACTGAAATGAATTGTCCCTGAGGTTTCAGTATTCAGTTACCAGAGTTACATGCACATGGATTAATATGATTCTTTTGGATACTGGGATAGTAACAACGTGGCGAGAGTAGTTCTCGACAATTGGGTGCTAACAAGCTATGGACATTTGCCTCTCCACACCGACAACAGGCATCCGGTTCGTCAGAGTCGATCATGAGAGTAGGTCGCAAGAGTAGTTATTGAGCATGGATGCTGACAATTTATGTGCGCTTGCTACGCCGATCCGGCGCCATCCAACCAGGTCGTGAGAGTAGGTTTCGAGAGTAGGTCAAGAGAGTGGGTCGTGAGATCCGGGTGCTGACAATCTATGAGCGCTCGCCTTCGACTCCGGCGCCCGGCAACCGGGCCGTGTAAGTAAGTCGTGATAGTAGTTTGCCAGAGTGGGTCGCGTGTCCCGGATGCTAACGAAAGAATAACCCGCTCGCTCTTTCGAAGCTCATGAGCGGGTTTAAACAAGCGGGTCATTCACGATCGACCCAGTAGACTAGTAGGGTAGTTCCTTCGACTTTATGCCGGCGGAACATACCCGCTGCGGGCTTATTAAATTCAACCCGCTCGTAGCTGTGAGCTCTAGTCCTGCGATAAACTTTTTATAGATGTCCATCACGGTCACATCGTATTTTGAGACATGGGACACCAATCCAGAACGTTTGATCTTCGACGAAATTAAGGGGGAATCTTAAAGAGAAATCTGAAACAAGGGGAAACAAGGGCATATAAGTGAACACCGTGTTTCTCGCTCCAACCGCTTAACTTCAAACTTTGTGATTAATGAAAATCTAAACAAAGAATTTTTTATCAATATGGATTATCTTAATTCGCGAAAAATTTCTGTTCACAAATCATCAACAATGACCTTTTAGAAAACATTCATTTCCACTGCACTGTACGAAACACACGCTCAAACCAACTATTCGACACCACATCCCAAACTCAAAAACATTACACGTAACATTCATTTTTCAGATGAACACGCACAAAATACAATGAAATAGTTTTGTTCTTATTAAACATTTCAATTATTCTCTGGTCAATTTAGTAAATTATGATATTAATTATGTAAAACAAAACTGTTTATTTCTCAAATAAAGTAAAATAAAAATACCACTTCTTCTTTCTTTTTTGTGTGGTTGAGGAGAGTTGGGTTTGGTCAAAGTGCATGCTGCTGGGTTATCCTGACAGACGACGGCGTCGGGAGTCACTTGGTTCAGCACACATGTGTCTACGGAAAACTGATGAAAATGCCATAAATTTACGATGTGTTCTGTTGTTTGTATATGTCACATACGCACAGCGACTGTAACTGCACCGGATGCGGTTGAGTGTAGTTCAAATCTTCCAAGAGAAAGAGAACCCTGGCAGTCTAATATTTTACGACCCACATAAAAAAGTTTGCGGTTTTTCTCCTTTTTAATAGAATGAGGGTTACGAAATACTGTTTTAGCTCAACTATTTGATATTTAATCTGTCTTTAAATTTGTTTGTTACGTTCCGGCCGGTTCAAAGCGCTGATCTTTTTGGATACTACATTTTTATCCCGCCAGAGTTCGCATGATCGCGGTTCCTACTATGAACTGTCATATCGAAATAATCAATACAGCAGTGACTAGCGGCCTGAAGAAAGTATATGAAAAGAATTTTCGTTGAGATGGTGACATGTCTTTGGACAAATTGTATAATTCCTTCCTAGTTATTAATTAGTATATATATACCTTATTCCTTAGTTACGTAAAATGATTATGGTGTATAATAAAGTAGGTAGTTATTTAGGTACCTCCTTATAAATCTTATGATTTCAGAGGAATTTTTGGTCATGATTTATTACATAATTTATTTGACGCGAGGTCTACTGTTCGCAATAAAGTTTTCTCCGTGTAAAAATCATTTTGCACGTGCGAATAAATTTATTATTTTGTAATTTTTTTTTAAATTTAATAATTTAAACAAGAAATCGTAGATCTCGTGAAAAGCCGTCGCGTCTACCAGTTTGAGAACCGATGATTTAGCACAAATACGGACGAAAATTATATTTGCTACTTAGGTACTTGAAAATGTTGAAATTACTCGTAATCCTCAATTTTAATCGATTTTTTAAATTCCTACACACTTGTAAGCGTAAGAGTTTTACAGGATAACTCAAGTTATGTTATAACTCTTGACAAATAATTACAAAATATATGTTACAACCGCCTGGCTCAGAAAACCATATACGTTCCGTCCACCCACGGCAATATTAAAGATTTAAGTGACATCCATCAAAGTTATATTAATAAAGTCATAAAGCAAGATGTGGTGGGAACACTTGAGACCATTAATCACCTGGCTCTTCGTCACGCGATAAACTCAGGTGTTGTCAAATCTTATATAATATTACAGTATTATAACAATTATATCTAATTTTGATCAGAAACATTTTTAAAACCTGGGTAAAACCGACTCTCGTGTAGCAAATGTGGCAAGAATGGACGACGATCCTGCACGGATCAACGCATCATTCGTGAATTAGTGACACGTCAGCTCTTTCCGTCCGGCCGCCAAAACTCTGTGCGGTATATTTGCTTTTACTCTCACTAAAATTGGCAATATTCCAAATGAGCCATAAATTTAAAATTTGTATGTATATGTATGTTTTATTAACAATAAAAGAACTGTTTATCAATAAAAATATAAAGACTTGTTTTTAAATACACCTATTTTAAATTCAATTTTGTTTTCTTGATTGAATGAATATAAGAATTGATGAAATGGAAAATAACCCACTTCTCGACATTCGATCGAGCTGAAACTCGACAAATAGACTCGTTGTCGATGACAACGTATTCAATACATTTTGGTGGCAATCATATCCACAGACCCTCACACTCATGCATACACATGCACACGCATTTCTGAAATTGAATGACATTGCATTTAAAAATTTACAGCATTTAATTCACGAAATAAATATCGGTACTTTCCCATTAGGATTTAGCTTAGGTGGTAGCGGTGTTGACTCCACTCCTTGGGGAGGATGGTTCAATCCCCAGTATTTTTATATGTACTGTATATATTTATATAAGTATATTTTTTATGTTTTAAAAGTTCACAGCACTTTAAGAGCCTGGGGAGAAAGATCCAATAAAGAAAAAGACTGATTTTTTACTTTCATTTTTACTTCTTTCAATAAAAATCAATTTCGATGTGTCACATGTACTAGACATCCCGTGGCGGCTATTTTACAATAGAAAAATTTCCTATTGTGTAAAATCTCAAATTGTAATATTTAATAATTGAATACAATACTAATCACTCTTAACAGTTCTTAGTTAAAGTTACAGTTAAAAATGGCAGAAATTGGATGGCTGAATATTGTCTTCAATGAGTAAATGTATAATATTACATTCTTATTTCAATAGTTTCGATTAGACAGGTATTTCAAACATAAATAATTTCTACCAAAATCAAAACTTTTTAATAACCCACCAACATTTATTAAAAATAACATATTTCTGATTTTTAGCTTAGACTAGGGCAGACCCGTACAAAATCACGGGATAGTAATAGAGGCGCTATTGCGTATTAATGTCTCGTTGAAACGTGTTCCACTATTATCACGCGAGGAGCAGTACGCGGTAGTTTCACTAGTTTCCGGTTGTTCGGCGGTAAACTGTTGAACGTAAAAAAGGTGGAAACAATTGTTTCGCTTCACGTCTCATCTAAATATCATCAACGGGGATAATCTGAATTCCCGACAATCAGTTCCAATTTTGAAAATGGCAATTAAAATATCTTTATTTTAAAAATATTATACTGTAGGTAGGCACTATAAACACTTCCAATTTTGAAAATGATGTTTACATTCAAAGCAAAAGTTCTTGATTCCATTTCACTGGAGTTACAGACAGAGGCACAACCGAAATTAGTATTTTAATTAGGTACCACGCCTTGAAAACAATCGTAGATAATCGTCTTCATGAGTTTATTCTAGCCCAATTCCATTATTCGTTCGCTATTTGAGCTGTACTAGCGGGTTCAGACGTTTCTTTAGTTGATCAACTTTTATTGAACTATAAGATTTCTAACACAAAACTTGATCAACTTTGATAAAAGCACTTGTCAATGCTTTAAAGTGTCGAGTTGATAAAATAAAATTGAAACGACTCAACCCGCTGTGAAGTAATACGTTTTACAAAAAAAGTTTTGACCCACGTTATAACGGACTCACGTCTCACATTGTGCTCAAATTTTATTTGATTGATTTGTGTTATTTTAGTTTAAACCAATACTTATAGTACATTTGCGGTACGTTTCAGAGTTGTAGATACTTTCAATCCTGGTGAAAGTCCATAATTCAGAATCGAAACATTACTTGAAATGGCCGTGTTTGAAGACAAGATCTTTGATAGCCAGGTATATATTTTCCCACCTTCCTCTTACCCACTCCACTACCTTTAGCCTCACAAAATACGCCAATTAGGGATGCCGTAGTCTCACTGGCTCCAAACGGTCGAGAGAATTTGTGACTCTTGTGTAGCACTTACATTGAAACTCGAATCGCCAGCCAAATTGATGGGTCCACAAACACGGAGGAATTTGCTAATACTTTTAGAAGAACCTTTGCAGATATTTCCGGAAATGAAGCACCTTCTGTCCCTGATATTATGGAATATGATGGACAAAACGTTTACAACTTTGAAATTAAAAAAATGAAGGCCATAACAGGCACTAAGGCTGGTAAATCTCCGGGACATGATAATCTAAGTATTGAACACATAAAATACGGAGGCAGATACATACCCAAACTACTAAACATACTGTTCAACGCAATCCTTAAACACAACCATACACCGGGCGCAATGACGAAAACAATTATAACTCCAATCCTGAAATCGGGACAGTCTGACATGACTAACTCCAGCAATTACCGGCCAATATCCTTAGCAACTATAACTGCAAGATTATTTGAAAAAGTTTTAAATGAGATTCATGATAAATTAATGTCTAAAGACAACCAGATGGGCTTTAAATGTAGAGTATCCACTAATATGGGAATATACACTGCAAAGCAAATAATAGAATTCTACAAGAAACGAAAAACCACCGTATACGGGTGCTTCTTAGACCTAAGTAAAGCCTTCGACAGGGTGTGTCATAAAAAATATGGGATAAATTGAAAGATAGGAATATACCTACCAAATATATAAACACACTATCCAGATGGCACTCCCAGCAGGTGGGCAAGTACATACTCCCAGCCGATATATTTAAGGAGGGTGTATATCCCCCATCCTGTTTAATGTATACATGGACGAGTTGTCAATTCGCTTGTACATCAGAGCGGGCTGTCGTGTTAACAATGTATGTATAAACCATATAAGCTACGCAGACGACGTGATCCTCCTAGCTCCGTCGATCAAGGGATTAAGATTACTTCTAAACATTTGTGAAGAATATGGAAAACAGCATAATATGACGTATAACCCGAAGAAGACGGAATTGATTGCGTTTGCATGGAAAAAATCCAGATACAAGTAAGATGCTCCCCGTATACCTTAACGAGGCAAGAATAAGTACATATTCGAACGTAAAATATTTGGGGTACATTATTAATAAATACCTATCGGATGATGGCGATATCGAACGACAAAGGAGAAGCCTAAGCATAGTGTCTAGTGTGATTGCCCGCAGATTTTGCAAATGCAGCAATACCGTTAAAAAAATACTGTTCAACGCATTCTGTACTGGTCTGTATAAATAATAATAATAATACTTGGATGACTTGTATAGCGCCGTTTTTGTGCAAAAACACCTCAAGGGCGCTGTACAAACTTATAATACATTTGTACAGTGGTCTATGTTATTACTTAACTATTTATGGAGAAAATATACAGTTCAATACTTACCTGATAGGTCACTTGAGATTAACACTTAATTAACATTATCTAATTGTTTATTGGCGAAATTTAGATACAGGATTTAGGACTTAATTGAAAAATTGAATATAACTGGACTTTCTCTTAGGATTGGTATATTTAATTTAAGGATACGACAGCTTAAAAAGGTAAGTTTTTAATTTAGACCTGAATTCTGTTGGACTTGTTATGGATCTTAGTTCCGGAGGGAGTTTATTCCAAGCCTTCGGCCCAGATACTCCGAAAGCGCGATCACCAAACTTAGTATTTGGCTTGCGCATAGGTTCTATCAGTCTGCCTACAGCTGCTGATGTTGCTGATCTAAGCGTTGACTGCCTCAGACCAGTGTTTTCCGGGAAGCATAGTTCAGAGATGTAGGGTGGGGCCATTTCATTGATGGATTTAAACACCATCCAGCACAGTTTGTACTGGATTCTTTCAGGGCACTTGAGCCAGTGAAGGTTACGAAGGTGTTCTGAAATGTGCGAATATTTTGAAACCCCGGTTATGAGCCGTGCTGCTGCATTAAACACTGATTGAAGTTTGTCAATTTGATATTTTGGAAGGCTGGCATAAATGCCGTTGCAGTAATCGAGACGTGAGACTACGTAAGAGTTGATAAGTAGTTTTGTTGCTTCTGAAGGAAGGTTTCTTCGGACAGACTTGAGTTGTCTTAGGTGAAAAAAACCGGTGCTTACAGTCCTATTTATTTGACTTTTAAACGAAAAGTCTGAATCTAAATTGACACCGAGAAGTTTGACTGTTGTTTTTGGGATGATATCGCTGCCGGAAATAGTAATAGGTGAATTGTCTATGAAATGTTGACGTTTGTTTGTGGCTACCCAGAGAAACTCAGTCTTAGATGGATTGAGCTTCAGCTTGTTTGAAGACATCCAATGAGTTATTGCTTCTAGACATTCAGTTATACGGATTTTGAGACTATTGATATCATTTGGAGCGCAGTAAAAATAAACTTGCTGATCATCAGCGTAGCAGTGAGACAAGAGATCAAATGACTCGATTATTTTGGCGACATCATTTGTAAAAAGGATGAAGAGAAGTGGACCCAAAACGGATCCCTGGGGTACCCCTGAAGATAGTGTTGCGAAGTTGGACAATTTATTTCCAGCCCTCACGGCTTGTAAGCGATTGGATAAATAGGATACCAGCCAATTTTTTATGTCGGAATTCAAACCAAATGTTTCCTCTAATCTCCTAATGAGGAATTCATGATCAATCGTGTCAAACGCTGCACTCATGTCTAGGAGTGAGATAAGTGATAACTTACCTGACTCTACGGCCAGAGTTATGTCTGATAGCATACGAAGTAGTCCGGTTTCAGTTGAGTGGAACTTTCTGTACGCAGATTGACGTTTTGCGAATAATTTATTTGAATTCAAGTGACTGGTTATTTGTGCGGCAGCAATTTTCTCCAGGATTTTTGAAATAAATGGTAAGTTTGAAACGGGCCGATAATTACCTAAGTTATCGGCGTCTAGTTTTGAATTTTTCAGGATTGGTGTAACTACAGCTGACTTGAGTGGTTCAGGAAAGTCACCCGTGCTAAGTGATTTATTAAAAACGTGAACTAGGAATGGAGCTAAAACAGTAGAACATTGTTTTAATAACCATGTCGGTATGGGATCAAGACTGCACTGTTTATTAGGCGAGCTTGAAATAATTTTTATTACTTCTTCCAGCGTTGTGGGTTTGAAGGAAGACAAAATTCCTTTAGAATTTAAAGTGAATATTGGCGGAGGGGCGTGAGATGCGGAAGCACGAATGGATTCAATTTTTTCCCGAAAAAAAATTGAGAAAGCTTCCGGGGTAATATCTATTTTCGTTGGAACAGTGACTTCGGAAATTACTGTCTTTATTGAGTTCCAAAGACGTCGCGGGTCGGTTCGCTCAGAGTTAATCTTTTCTTTCCAATAGTCTGATCTTTTGGAATTAATTTTACACGTATACTGTTTTTGAGAAAGGATCCACTCGTCTCTTGTAGTTACAGAAGAGTTTTTCCTATAGGTCCTCTCTAATTTCCGCATAAGTCTCTTCTGGTTTCGACATTCATCGTCAAACCAGCCGTCAGACTTTCGAACTTTCCGTGTTTTTGATGATGTCGGGGCATATTTATCTAACAGACATGAAAGTGTTTTATTATATGTCTTGACAAGTTCGGTAGGGGTCTTTGTTTCCCAAACATTGGGTATACATAAGAGAGAGGTCTGTAACTCTTCCAGAAAATCGCTAAAGCAAAATTTACGCCATTCCCTTGATACAATTGTTTTATATGGTACTTTAGGCGGGTTAAAATCAATATCAGTGCAAACGAGCCGATGGTCTGACAGTCCTATATCACGAATATCTGCTGAAAGCGGTGGATCACTGTTCTTTGAAATTAGTACATCTAATGTACCACCAGCATCATGAGTTGGGACGTCGACCCATTGGTGGCATCCAAAGCTGGCTAATAGATCTAAGAATTTAACAGTGTTTGGTGATGTCACGCGCTCGAGACGAATATTAATGTCGCCTGTAATAATGAGTGTGTCGGAGAGTCCGACTGAAACTTCCAAAAACTGTGAAAACTCATTATAAAATTCGACAGAGATTGGTTTCGATCCGGGCCTATAAAGGGTGCACAACATGAACGACGTTCCTGAAGAAGAAACCCTGCATCCAATATACTCAAACGTGTTAAATGTACCGAGAGCTACTTTGTTTAGCCGTAATCCTGGTCGGGCTATTATCGCGACACCCCCGTGATTCACGTGTGAGATATTGTTTGATGGTAGGTCCCTACTAGGTCGGGCTTCTTCAAGAACCACATACCCTAAAGCTCGGAGTCTCTTAATTGAGTACGAATCACTGTTCTCGTGCCAAGTATAATGTGAGACATGGTGTCACTACCGAACTTGCTCGATGAAACGGCTCCGAATTCAATATAATGACGCCTGTAGAATCATATTTGCATACCGAAGATACAGCAGCGCATCGACAATGTTCACGGAATTAGGTTAAATGGATTTGCCGGCCTGATGAGACACCGGGTCACTGGAACCAGGATGCGGCTAATGGCCTCCGCCAACACGTTGGTGACTGCAGCCTACCAGCACCAAACGCCACTCCTGAGTGAGCGCTGGGCCCAAGCTCACCCTGCATAGTTGTACTCTGTTTTAATTTATTCTTCTTCATATATTTTTTTTCATTTTTCACATACCTATTGTACAAAAAATATGTATATATATATATGGGACGTGTGGGACTGCACTAACCTCCCCACATCGTAGAAAATTATTATTATTTTATTATTGAAAAAAACTTTAAATAAAAGCAAAAAAATTTGGAAATTTGCCTTTGGGTACCGCCACCCGGGGAACCATTTATTAGATAACCAACACCTCTGCCACAGTTCACCCCAAGTGGTTCGGTACGTTTGGTGAGTTAGTAGGGGTGCCCGGATTTATCGAGTGAGGTGTGTTCAGGATGCGCGTGCCCACTAGCTGCGTGGCGTGCCGGATCTCGACAGGCTGGTTTGGGTAGACCCTTTGAACTCTCCAACTGGTTTCTGACCCATCGCCTTTAGCCGCAGCGGAAGGGATCGATCAATCGTCCGTCACTCATTACTTACCTTTCAATACTTACCCACCTCTCATACATTTATCATTCGCAGGACTTCCTCTTCTTCCCTTCTTTAAAAATATCCTCCACACAGCATCCCCAAAGATATCATATGTTCTGAGTGAAATCATGTGCGGGTAGAAAATGCGATCAAATTTTGCAGTGAACGTTTGAAAACTGCATGCCTTTTAATAGATTATTAATATTACTTTGACCTGCATACAACCTACATAGACCTTGATTTCAGTGGCTTGCAGTAACCTTTTTTGGCTATAACAGCGGAAAACGGAAAATAAACGACTGGGAGAATTCATTTTTACGCACTTCAGATAGCACTATAAAACTAATAAACAACTTTAATATTCTGAGCTGAACATTTTATAAAACCGTATTCAAATGCAATTAGCCACTATGTACAAGGACCGGAACAACTACCTAGTGTGCTAGTGTGACTTTGGCTGTAATCGGGTTGTAAAATAAATTGATTTTCAGATTTGTATATTGTTGTTTTCAATGAGAATTCCGCAGTCCTAACTGCTCCCAACTTTCCAAGGTAAGACTGACTATAGCACCCCCAATATGGGTATATTGGAAGTGTTCGTGGAAATAAGATGAGGGAGAGGAAGTACTAATCACTAAATAATATTTAGAGGTTAAAAATAACGACAATCGTTTTAAATGGTAGTGCACGCCAATGCTTAGTGAATACTATAATATTACCAATCTTTCAGCTTCTACAAATATTGCCAGGCACTACCGCGGCTAAAATAAACATTAGCTTTTGCGGAGAGTATTCGACGAATCTGGCCATCATCTGGGAGGCAGTTTCAAAGCACCAGGAATTTATTTCAAATTACATTCTTCAAATTTCAATACTTACGAGAAAGTTGTTACGATGGGTAGATATTCTATTCACCGAATTCTACCATTATTTGACATTAAATTTCTTCCTTTTTTAGAAAAAAAACCGACCGTAATCATGCAAGATATCTGTGAAATTTTATTTCTACAAAATCAAAAAATAAAATAAATAAAACTTTTAATCACGTGTCTAGATTTGAAAATATTCCTGCATTAATTTCATAATTCTCTTAAAGGAGGTATAATTTGGATAATTTTAAGAGGGAAGTAATAGATATTATACATAGATACATGAAAAACAAAAACGAGAATATTTGAGATAAATTTAAGTTATTTATTCATGCCATTAATAACGTACTTTTCCAACTAATTCAACCTATTAATTTTAACCACCAATATCGATTAATAATTCAGTTTAACGATTCTAATTTGGTTTCTGGAACTCTAAAAATAATATGAAATTCTATAGCTGAGCATGATTATTTCGTGGAATTTTTAGCAATATGAAAGAGTAGAGTTTGTTACTTTTATCCAAAACATCTGAAACTGTTAATAAATTCGCGGTTTGATTATTTAACTTATTTTACTGTCCAATATTTGTAATATTTTATATAATACTGGAATTTTTTGTGACTACATGTACCTACTATTTTTTACGTACACATTTATTATTTATACGTAAATATACTAGCTTCCCATTTAGACCCGAAAATATTTCTCTACTAACTGGGTAATCAAATTAGTAAATAAGAATGTCATATTTTCAATTTGAAAAATATTTAATTTTTAATTATATATTAAATAACGTAAAACAAAAAATGTATCATTTTTAATTATATTTTTTTACTAGCTGCCCCTGCAAACGTTGTTCTGCCATATAAATTATTTATAGTGAATATTTCGGTTGTTAAATAAAAAATAATTAATGTATTTTAAGTGTGTGGGGATGGGATCTATGGCAGAAAGATGAATGGAGCACTGAAGACAATGACCGCCGATAAAAACAAAAAAACGCCAACCATTCATTTTCTTAATTCAATGTGTTTCATTAAAGTAACGGACATATTCATTGTTCAATCTTTTAAATGTTAAATGAAAAGTGAAAAAAAATCAATATATTTTTTTATCCCAAAGAAGGAAAATGAAATACAGAAAATCAATATTAATTTCGAAGGGCTATTGAGTGTACAATATTTTTTGTCTGTCCCTCTTTAGCTAACACAAATAAGCTCGATGGTTTACCCACGCGAGAACATGCCAATTATAATTGTCCATGTGAAAAACATGGTGTGCCGAAATTTAAGCAAAAAAATTGATTTCGTTCAGCTCGTTCCTTTTGAGATTGAGATTTACCTTATTGCGACATGCTCACACGCACATTTTTGGTATCTTGTTGGATTTGTATGTCTGTTCTTTCTGCTCTACTATTTTGCATCTTTTTTGCTTTATTCGTTCGACGGCCCAAACTGGGCCCCCTTGCGTCTTGCTGGCATTGTTCACTATATTATACGCACACAAATATATAAATTAAAATAAATCGTACAAAATTATGCTCGCACTGCGTTGTGATACATAACAAATGCCAAATAAAATTTCGAAATGTCGCGACGCTTCTCGTGAATGACTTGCGCATGTGGGGATGAATGTTCGATCTGTTATTCAACAACGTAAATAATTTCGTTCTGTTTGAAATATGAACGACGGTTAAATTTTTTCATACATAAATACTAAAATCACGATTAAAAATAATAAAAAAATACAAAAAATATTATTTGCCATAAAAAGCAGAATAATAATTCTGGATAGGGACACCCTAATCACCAAACGGTATGAAATATACTTTACAACCTATTCTCATACGTAACAATTATAAATAATTAAAAAATCGGTCGAGCCGTTTCGGAGGAGTGCGATCACAAACACCGTGACACGAGAATTTTTATCTATATATGGATAGTTTAAATTTTTTTAAAACTACGGAAAACAATTTAAACACATTTCGGGTAATATTTCTAGGTCAGAAATATTACCCGAAACTTTTAAGCCGCCCATATATTATGTAACTCAAGGTACACTGACAACATTTTAATTATGTTTACATTTCATTATTTTTAAAGTGCATCCAGGGTAAAAGGCATCTTCAAGATAAGAAAATGCTCTCCAGCGGTCTTATTGGATCATCAACGATTTCTTTTTTTACCGAAGATTGGGAAAATTATTTGTGAAGATTATTTTACTACATACGGTACTATTAGAAATAATTGATTTAAATTCTAATAAGTTACTTAATGCTATGCTTATAATAATAAGTGCCAAGATCCCTCCGCACTCGTCTTGATTTTATTGTACTTAGAACCTTAAAAAATTATCCTAGCATATTTTTTGTCTAATCGCTTGGCAAGTAAATAATGTACAACTCTTATTATTATTCTAGCTCGTAGTTTCACAAGT
Organism: Hesperophylax magnus; assembly: GCA_026573805.1. Classification (NCBI taxonomy): domain Eukaryota; kingdom Metazoa; phylum Arthropoda; class Insecta; order Trichoptera; family Limnephilidae; genus Hesperophylax; species Hesperophylax magnus. Next base: position 14,064,191 of record JAIUSX010000002.1, read on the forward strand.
ATCTTTATTTTATCTGTCAAAGACGCGTCGCAAAACTCCATGTTAAATATCATCATTTTTCATTTTCAAAGCCATAGTACTGTAGTTATTTACGGGAAAGCCTCATATGACATATTTTTAATTTTTATAGAACACCTGTTTGGCTTGAAAATTTAATTAATCTCAAGAATCTTATCATATCATTAGATTGGGGAACCTACCTGGGATAGATTTATAAAAAATATAAATGTATGAACACATTATCTGATAAGACGTCACAATTCCCAGCATTCTAAGGGCTAAACAAATTTCGCCATACATATTAAATCAGACAGTTACTCTATCACCTCACCATTAAAACATACTGATAGTCTATGTTTCAAAAGCAGATTCTTCCCAAACCAACCAAAACGTGCAAAGGTTATCCCAATCTATAAGAATGGCGCTAAAACAAAAATTGAATGTGTTGATTCCTGCCTATTATTCCTAGACTTAGCCAAAGCATTTAACATGGTTTTTCACGCCATATTTAGATAAAATATTTACCATATTTCCTAAATGCTTATCTCGAACAGGAATCCGGGTTAAAACTCTGGACTGGTTCTCCTCATACCTAACTAATATATCGCGAACCGTGAAATTAGAAATATACATGAAACTAACCTTTTCACAATTCAATTCGGAGTCCCACAGGGAAGTGTCTTGGGCCCTATTCTGTTCATGATATACGTCAGTAAACTCTTTAACTTACCCATTACTGAAAAACTAATATCTTTTGCAGATGACTCTGTGCTTATAATTCGACATGAAAATTGGAACACTCGAAATAGCTCAAACCGACATAAGCCTTTGAAAAAAATTGTTAAATAGTAATCTCCTTACTCTCATTGCTGGAAACACTAAAATCTTAACGTTAAGTCTGTCTGCTGCAACCTAAAATAGCATAAAATAATAGTTCACTCTTCTCCAAGATCTGGTGTTTCCTGTACTTTCCCAAAGGTGGAACAAGTCACCCATAAAAAATATCTGGGGGTCTAGATTGATCATCATCTACGTTGGGATCAGTATTATCTCCCCGCATTCGTATGCTAATATTTTTCAAACTCTTGGAAAAATCCTTACTCCTAAAATGCTTAAAACGGTATACTATGCTCTCTGCTAATCCTTATTAGCATAATGCATCATCATTTGGAGTTGCCGTGCTCAAAGTATTATTGATCCTCTACAAAAGCCCAAAAAATGGTAATATGTGTTATCAACATGCAACCGATAAGATATTCCTCAATTCGACTCTTCATCGAGTATATGTCTTAAATATACACGTCAACTCCAACTAAAAACTCCATAAAACATATGTCTTATGCAAATACAACCAAAAAAAACTCTATTAAAACACAATTACACCACCAGCACAAAGACAGTTATTCTACATAGCTCCTAAAGTCTTGATTGAAAACTAATGGAAACAATCGTTATCAAATGTATCACATTTGATTTCAATGTTATCACTTCTCAGGGTTATTTCTTTATTTAAATGTACCTCGTTAAATTTCTGGGAATGGAATTTCACAGAGTAGGAAATGGTTTAACCAATATACCCAAAGTGTTGATGAAAACGTGTCTCGTGAAAGGTAACGCCATTTTAATTTTAATTTACGACACCCAGTATTCTTGATTAGGCCAGTGCGTTTGATTAAGTTGACGGAACAATGGCACGGAACCGAAACGGCTTATTAAGCTTCCATCCCAATTTTATGATGATTAAATGGAGACGTTACAGAGAAACATCAAGGATTTGAACTTGAACCAATGGACCGATAGTCGGTACTCCTTGACATAAATGAGACATTTCTGACATTTGCACAATATTACTTTATATTATACACGGTGTCCGGAAACTCCTAGTGCAAGCGAGAAACTGGCGAATCATCAGTTTCCCGCTCGTAACGAGCTTCCAGACACCGTGTATAAAGTGCCTATGGAGTGAGTGGAAGATACTCTCAGGTGAAAGACACTATTCAGAGTGGAAACGGTGTTCGGTTAATTAATCTGAATACCTTAAGGGTACTTATTTCCCAACCTTCTTCATTCTCATATTCTCCCCTTCCCAACTCCACCAACCCCAATTATGGATGCCATAGTCCCACAGGCTCCGGACAATTGGGAGCAGTTGGGATTATGGTGCGGTGTTCGCATTAAAAATATTGGATACATAATAATATCAATTACTGAATAAATCATTTTACTAGTTTTTGGCAAAGGAGTTTACAATAGAATCTTTGATTTGATTGATGATAAAATCTTCACGTTTTACGTATTTTCATGAAAAACATTTTCATATGAAATATTATTTTTAGCCAAATATTCTACTTCTTTTCCGCTGCCCTCTCCTATGGGAGGTTGCCTATCATCGTGGCAAACTGCAGTCCGTAACAATTTCTTTGGTGTAGTAGTTTGCCGTAGGAATTTTTGTTGAAAGAAATTACACCGCACAGCAAATATCACAATAACTATAATACGATCGCGATGCGTCAAACCCGTCATAAAACAGGAAAAGTAATAATGGAGTATTTTGCATAAAGTAAATTAAAACGTTATAATTCATAATGGATCCCGGCTGGCAGCTTCGCGCCATTCATCCCCTTAATTATGTTTGCAGCCGATAATAATTTAGCGTGAAACCGTTTGACAAAAGACCCTTTCATGGGGTGTTTGGTAATGAAGCCACTTTTTGAGCGGAGAATAAAGCAGGTGACAGCTTCAGAGAGATGAAGTTGCAAAATCAAAAGAAAAGGTATTCTCTCTTGTCCAGGCTGACAGAACTCCAACTAAGCCCCCGTATCCCGCCCGGCCCCGGACCCATGAATAGATCTTGGACAATAATATCCTTCATGTATCGTATGTAGGTATTCCCGCGCCGGACTACTTACTATTCGTACATACGTCTAGTCATCTACAGGCTTGTTTATTTAATTATTTGCGTTATAAACCTATTTTATTTTAATTTATTGTTTCTCACAGAACAGAAAGTGTAATTTTTCGCGTAATTATTAATCTCACTGGGACTAATAGCCTGTATGGAGTTTGACACATTTGAGTGAAGCAATATAAAGTTAACACTACATACATAAACACATAATATTACAAGGAGAAATAAAAAAAAGTTTTAAAAAGTTACAGTTAGTCCAGTTCAGTACTTCGAGTAGAACAATATTTGAACCATAAATAAATCACGGTGACCGGATAAATCATCACAATGATAATTCATCACATCTTTAAAAAGTTATATAAAGTCATGGAAAGTGATGAAACCGAAACTTTATTATCTGGGTTAAGTAGGTTAGGTGAGGTTTAAATAATTTTTTTCATCGTTTTTAATGACTTTATATCACTTTGTAAAGGTGTGTTGAGTTATCATGGAACCATATGTCGAGAGTCTCCTGCTAAAGGTGCCTAGAACACAGGGTCAATTTCTCGGGAATAAATTAAGCCCAAGGAAGTCAAAGCACAGGAAAAATTTTCTTCTTTTCTTTTTGTTTTTCTAGTTCATTTCGTTTGAATATTATATATTTCAATAAATTGATAAAATAATCACCTAGTATGAGCTCAGGTGTCTTCTCTGGAATATATATAAAAAAAACATATTTATAAAAAAACAGTGTTGAATCTCCGACGAAGTGGCGGAGTAAATGCCAGTATAATATTATTTTTATATTATCCACATTTTATTCATAATCTGCTCGTTTGTAAATGGCGCTAGTTTAATTGATAATTATAAGCAATAATTAATCGCCTGAAATATCAATACAAATTGAAAATATCTCCCGAATAAAAATAAATGCCGCCGACGGGAATTGAACCCGCACCATCCGATGTCCGGTCAGGCGCTCTAGACCACTGAGCTACTTCGGCTTATTTCCAACACGCCAAATAATTCAATATGTACTAGTACTTCAATCAACAATTACTGGTTATTATATTTTTTCGCTTGTAAACAACCAACTTTATTTTTGTAGGAAAGGCATTGTTAGTGCTAAATTTCCCACTAGATGGCGTCGAGACATATTATATCAACATTTGTTGGTGAAATATTTAATTATTTTTATATTTAATTTCTAATTTAATAATTTTTAAATTATAGGAAAAACCCCATTTCGCAAGTTATGCTTTCAAATATTAAGACTGATTATTTGTTTTTGCCCGTACATACGCAATATAAATATGAATAAATAATTTTGTCCGTATGCAAACTCAATTATTTCAAGGAAGCATACAAATAACACATTGTATAAATAACGTACGGGCGCAAAGAAAACAAATCATCTTAACAATGAAATTAAAGCCATCTACGAAAGTGTAGATTATAATCTAAATATTCCGTTTACCTTTAAGTACGGGGGTAATTTTAGTGAATTTCATAATAAATCTTTGTTGACGCAGTTCTAATAACACGCATATGTGTGTCTTCCACAAAATATCATAATAATACGATTTACGTATTATTAGGTTCGTGAAACTAAAGGGTTAATTTATGTCACTTTATAAAGGTCGCTCGAGAAATGATATTATATATTTTGACCAGTAGAATACAGTGTCGATTATAATATATTACAAAGGATGGCTCGTAATAAAAACAAGGAAGGTTTGTGAGCGAATGTTTTTGTGGAATTTCGGGGTATTCATTTAACGCCTGCACGTGTCAGGGGTGTCGGGAAAAGAGGGTATGTTGGGTACATAGAGAAGGGGAGGATGGGAGCATAGAGATGGGGGTTACCGCAGTTCCTACGCGGGTGCCAGCGCCCAGTACAAAGTTCCCAGTACCCACCTAATATCTGATCCTGGGGGGTTATCCGTCTCAAACGATTATTGCGGCTAAAGGGCAACGTATCGCAGCTGAGGGGGTGATGGACCCAGTGAGGGGGTGGTGGACCCAGAGAGTGGGTGGAGTACAGAAGGGGTAGGATGGGCCCTTGGAAGGAGTTAGATTGGAGATATTGGCCCATGAAGTTCACAAGGCATCCCATCACATTGAAAATGGAATGTCAGAGCTCCATAAACCCTTTCGGAATTTCAGACCATCTGTTCTTTAAAAAATTTGATCCTATTTTATATTATTTAATAAAGACGCCATTGAAAAATTAAAATACATAAATTACAAGATAAGATTGCAGAAAATATTACACAAATAGGTAAGATTAGGATCAGAAGGTTAAACATAAGGCGTAAAAAGATACGTACCAGAAAATGTTAAAATCACTAAATTGTTGCCCCTCAGGTTACCTCATTGATTTTGCACTCGTATTTGGGAACGGGTATATTCAAATCCTCGAACCTTCAACAAGATTGCAATGATTAAAGAAAGTGTCAGAAAAAGATATAATTAAAATTAAGTATATTATTAAGCTTGATTAATTTGTATCTATATTTCTGTTTTCAAAGTTAAGATATATACAGTAAGGTATGTGTAACTAACACCTTTGCGTTTGGTGACTTACCAGGGGTACCGGGTTTAGGGGGTGAAGTTTGTCCAGGTCTTGGCAGCGGATGCATCTCCATACATACTGCGTGGCGGACTTGAGGGAGACCTTTTGACCTCTACACTACTCTACAATTATTCAAAGTCACGAGCCGCCACTGCCCCATACCTTTTCTTCTCAGAACCTCCTCTCCTACCTATCCTTGATAAGACCCACCACCCAGCATCCCCAAAGACGACATAGGCCTTAGGCCCCGACGGAAATTATTTTCCTCAAAGCCTCCTGTGTGGAGTTAATGTAAAAAAATAGAAAGGTAGACATTTACCGCCATCGATTTTAAAAAATAAGCAGAATGTAATTTTGAGCAGTTGAACGTTATTTTTTAATGCAAAGCCTATCTCTAAAATTGTTCTAGGCCGAAGCCTATAGATTGAAGATTGCCCAGATGATTCTCTACTCCGATATTATTAAACCACCAGAAGAAGAAAAATAAGATGCTAACCTCATGTTTTGTTACGAAGTTACAACAAAATTACAACGCTTTTAATAAAATACTTTTATAAATTAGACGGACCATAGCATGGAAAATTGTTTCTAGAACACCCACCACAAACTACGTAGAAATTAGAAGAGTACTTTTAGCAGACTTCCCGTTAACTAGCTAGACGCTATCCAGATATTCCTTTAGGAAGGCTTATTTGATTTTGGGATGATTTAGCGTTTCTCGTGTGGTCTTTAGTGAGCTCACTACCCAATATGTGAGAAGCTGGAAGATATTGGTATTTTTACTTTTCGATTTCGAGGGAACGAAAAATATACTTACCGATATTTTCATAATTATATCGAAATTATTAAAGCGTTTACTTGTTAAACTGTTAAGTTTAACTACAATGTTTAAGTAGATTATCTGCTTACTACTTCGGTGAAAAACTATCGAACGGTGAGCTCTGGCGTTATGAAATTTTCAAATTTGTCCTTCTATAAAAATAATATTTTGCTTAGGTTGTCAACAATAATATTAGGTTTCAAATGTGAAGCCAAGTTAAGAGTGTGAAATATGTATATTCTTTTAACTTAATAAAAAAAGAGTTTAAGACAAAAGTTTAGGTATAAGACAAGGCTTGACGTTATTTATCTTTTTATTTTTTAATTGCAAATATTTGTGTTACCGGGGTAGTAGGTAACTAAATATAGTTATTATAAAATTTTCATCGCCATTTAAGAAATAACTTAATCGAATAGCTTTGTGAAATTTGAATATCTCTTCATGTGTCAAATTTCTAGCTTAACCTGCTAAACGCACAATACGAGACTACCAATACAAATTACCTACCAAACGCACAATACGAGACTACCAATCAATACAAATATATTATTATTATTTTTTCGAATTATTCAAGAAGATCAAAAAAAGTTGTGTAAAACTCGGGTGAAGCCGGGTAGTAACTCATAATTATAATTTTAGCGTTAAAACCATCCAAATCAACAAAGTTTATCAAACAGAATTTTAATCGAATTCACAAAATCACATTCCTTCCATCTTGCTATAAAATAACTTATTTATTCGTAAATACAATTCAATTCAATAACCTACTCCCTTATACAACATGCCACAACTGTCAAAAGCAAAAGCACTTAATATCGGTGTTTGCAAGTCAAATGAAACAATATCTTTACAGGGTCTCCCGGGGCTGGTCTGGGTGAGGCACATAATCTGTTATAACCTAACCCCATTGCCCGGGGAGAATAATGGGTGCGCCACTGCAGGGGGAAAACTTTCCACTTAATCCATTTTTATACGCACATGCATCTTGCCAAACTAAACTAAGCATTTAACTTTTTTTTTTTTATGTCAGGATTCCCTTTTAGGGCGTAAAAAGAATTTCAGTCAATCCTTGGATATATTAAGTTAATTGGATTGTTATGGTATACGAATTGCACATTTGGAGGTTACGGTATCGAATCCCGCTGTAACAAATGATGACAATGGAGTCGTAAATCTTGTATGCGAATTAGTTTGCAGTTTTATTGAGGACTGAAATCAATATTTGATACAAGTTTTGGGGAGCTGTGGTTAACTGTTAGAATTGTAAAACGATTCTATCTTACCCTTGGTATTTGGTAGAGGTCTCGTTGCAAGTCGATATTATGGCTTTGAGGGAAAATGCAGGTTGTCACTGCACAAGCTTCCGTAATTTACTTACTTAAACGCACTGAGGGAGCACTCAAAATGTACGCTGCATCAGTTATCTTAGCAGATTGTTAATGTTTAATAAATGTTTGCAATTTCACTGATGTAGGTACGTAGGTACTCCATACTGTCAGACAGAAACAGGTAATTGGGTGAAGTAATGCAGGAACACACGTTAAAGGGAGATGTTACGTCAACAGAAAATATACTAATTTTTATTATTCATTTGTACACGCCGCAAGACTTAATTGATTGTAAAACTTCATGGGCTTCACAAAATCAAAAACACAAAATGACGTTATGGCAACTTAATGATAGATAAATAAATTTAGAAAAAAAATAAAGTTTGCATGCCGCCCAGGTACATATATATATATATATTATCTCACAGGCTTTTAATTGAAAAATTTAACTTTTCTGTGCCTAGTTATATATTTCTATATTTCCAAGACAGGTATAAAATCAAGCTAGTAATATAAATTTGTTTTTGTTTTTTTTAGTAAGTGTCTTACATTATTTACAGGGATATTTTCGTCAATATCTCTTATCATGGCCGCGTATAAAGCATCTTGTATTTTAAAATTGAAAGAATTCATAAAGAATTTTTCGACCTTACCCTTATTTATATCCATCTAATTTTATTCTAGGTATGACAACCTATCACTCACTAGAAACTAGTAGATTGTTGCTTTTTTAAAATAAATTATAATCAATACTGTACCAATGATACTTATTAATATATATTTATTTTTTTGTTTGTTTGTTTGTTTATTTATCATGTTCTCCGTAAACGGTTATACACCAATATATCACGGAAAAGATTATAAATTTGTAGTACACGTATGCATATAACGTCATGGCGGCTGTTTTACTAATTTGTGACATGCGTCAAAAGATACCTAGTTGCTGAACTGTCTGTAAGTGACATTGAAACTAATATCGATGGTCATCGCTCTGATGATTGGCGCGTTCTGATGGGCAAAAGTCCTCAATTTCGGGGCATAAAAAGTGCATGTGATCTTCCACGAGTATATCTGTTAGGCACATATAAGTAAGCTTCTTTCAACATAGGTGGATTAATTTTTTTTTAAATTACTTAAAAATATTTTTAAGATGTTCAAATCAAGCATTCTTGCAATGTAATATATAAATTATCTGTAGTGTTGTAACAAATGTACACAACTAAAAAATTAAATGTCGTCATTCATTTTTTCCGTGAAAGCTTATCAATTAACTGCTGTTAAGTTATTTGACGACTTCTTTGTTTCTGTAACTTGTATTTCTTCAAGACCGAGGTTATCTCCTTCTTTTTCTCTCGTCTCATTCATATTTAGTATAGGTACTAAAAGAGACGTATATCATGAGGAAATTTTCAGGGCGACCTGTGCGAAGTTAATATTTTTAAATAATGAGAATAATAGATATTGATTACGCAAAAAGTTCCTTGCGTATTTAGTAGATTGGTTACACACGTAGGCATGAGAAAATTACGTCAATGGTTACACACTATTATTTGTAATACTAGAGCAGACCCGTGAAAAATCACGGGATATTATAATTATGGGCTTTGTGAAGCTGAAGGTATTTATGAAATATTTGCCTTAGTATCATTTACCAATCAAAAAATTAATTGGAGATGACCATAAATTTACCATTCGAATGAACACCGTTAGTAAACATTAAAAATCGTTACCTATTTAAATTTAGATTAAGATCAGTCAAAAATGTTAAAAACAGAAATACTTTTCGAATAATTATTATTAACATAAAATATTTTGATACGTACCTTATAACTTGTCTGATATGAAGCGCCGAGAGCTAAAGAAGCTCAAGCGCCAACTTTACGGATTGTAAACATTTGAATGTAGGTTTTTTCTATAAATCGAAATGTATCATGAAAAAAAATCTCATCCCATTTTTTCTATAAATCGAAATGAGATTTTGTGTCATGATACATTTCGATTTTTTCTATAAACTGACACAAAATCTCATCCACCAAATATAAACAAATGTGTTACAATAGAAGTAAATTTTCTGTGGGTTTTGATCGTTATGTAGGCGCGCTACAAAAGCTCATTCGCCACTGATATATATATATATATATATATAGAGCTCGACACCAAAACAGCTATGAGATTTGTTTAATTTGAATATTCGTTCTCAAAAGTGAAAAAAACTAAACATGCATTCAAGAAGATTTAGAAGAATACTTTTGATGTGTGTTGCACTTATAAACAAAACATTTCATAAATTTTTTTATTGCTATCCAAACACAATAAAACATATTTTTTTAAATTAAGTCCACTATCTGCGTTTGTAAATGATAATGCCACAGAAGTTTATGCAACAAAAAAAGGATCGAGAGACATTTTTATTTATTTATTTTTATTTCTTTTTATTTAGGAAGCAAACAGTCGTACAGTAAAAAATTATAACAATAAACATTCATATGTTCTAGACCAATTAAGTTCCATTAAATTAAATGTAGATTTAGTATTTTTTACCTACACAACATATTAAATGGCAAAAAATAAACATAATAAAGAAATACATAAAATTAAAAACAAAAAGAAAAAACACAACTTTTCGCATAGCTATACTATTCACTACGGGTGATAATAATGTACTTTTCACAACAAAAAAATCGAATAAAATAAAAGTATTTTAATTTATTAATTTATTAAGCTGAATTTTATATGATATTGAGTTATGGTTGAAAATGTCTACATCTCGTAAGGCATTGTGAGTTTCACAGATATTTTTTTTTCACAGACATCTTTTTTTCATTTTTCTCTATGCCAAAGGGGCTCAAACACCACCTATTTTGTAAACTAATAGTTATTTTTCACTAAATATTATTCAAAATAAAGCATAATATATTTTTTTAATTTTCTTTATTTAGAAAATAATTGACCATATCAAATTCCTGTTTAAAAATCAAAATAACAAATAAGTTAAAAACTTGTCGACCATTTTTGGCACTTTTGTTTAATGGTACTTGAGCTCCTTTGGCGCTCGGCGCCTCATATGATTTAATACTTATCAGTTTGAATTTTGCGCATTACGCAGGAACACGGTGGAATATTTCATATCACCCATGCACGGACAACCGAAATTAGAACGTTTAATAATAACTTAAGATACTTGTTGTGAATTTAGAAAATTTTCCGTAAAGTTGGGTGCACTTTGCCGTCTTTGATACAATACCAGAAATAATACAGCCACAATAAAATAATAAACAAAGTGATATCGCCCGTGAGTGTGCAGTGGAGAATTCCCTCCTTCCATTGCATTACTTTCTGTGCTTCTCGCCTTGTTTATCTGCGGTGAAAAAAACGACACTCGCCGCGGCGCGCTGCCCCAGGATGTGATTCCGGAAATAAAAAATAAATAAAGGAGATAAATGTGTGGTCCATGACATTTACAACTGCAGCAGACCCTGAATTAACCAAACGGCTCTTGTACAACTGGCATTAAATTATAAAAAGTAATATTTTATTCATTTATGCACGTGGCAAATTTAAGAAATTTCTGGTTTCTGGTTTTCTGGCAAATATCTAGTTTGGATATGTGCTATTTTACTTATTTATGTTTTTAATTAGAAAGTATTAGCCATCAAATAATTCAATTTTTCATGATTTTAGAGGCAACTTGGTAAGTATTTGTGAGTTAACGAAATTTATTTAAAACAATATTTTTGCTATACAAATAAAATAATAAAAAATCATTTTTATGGGCGTAAATTTAAATTACAAACGACCGATTTACGTTGGAAAACAAAACGTTAAGCATGTGCATCAAAATTTCCACCCCTAGATATTTGCTACACCTTTTGATTTAAAAAAATATTATTCAGTTTCGTTGGGTATTTTGGCCTCAAATACAAACTTAAATTTTGTATGAAAAGGGCCGCGCAGCCGTTTCTCTTAGAAGTGTAGTGTATAAAAAATCGAACATTTGAACTAATAGACGAACACCTAGAAAATGTCACAGTAATGGAATTTTTTAAATTCACCTCGTGCTTTATTTGCCACATAAAATTTGTTGACGAGTAAGCAGAGATAGCACTGAAATTGAAATTGTTTGTCACATAAATCGTCTACTGAAAAAGATTGTTCATTACGCTAATTTGAATGTTTTATACACCCCGATGGTACCGAAAATTTCAAAAACGTTTTTCGCACATCCACCGTATTCCCCTCTTGCCAAAGATACTGGATGTGTAGCGAGGTTTATCAATTCCGTTTATATTTAGACTCATTATTCAATTCGACAATGTTTAAGTTTAAATTTTTTGTTTCATTCTTCAGCTTCTTAATAAAAATAAAATTATTATTTATTATGTTTTACTCTTTAAAATTATTTAAATGTGCGTAGATCTGTAGATAAGAGATTAAAATCAAACATTCAGCCATTGCACGAGTATCAAAATACGTGTACAGTTTTTGGCGACACGACTATTTCTGTTTCAATTTGTTTTTGCATTGAAAGTCCCATGTGTCTGGTCCAAACATTGCCCAATACATGACTACAACCTACAACACGGCGTGAATTAATAGCAGCTACCTAGTAGCTACTACTATGTAAAGCCTCGGTCACACTGAGCGATTTGAACGGTGCTTTTTAAAAAGTGGTGTAGAAATCGCTTCGTATGACAAGGTATTCGCTGCGAGTTACTCAATAGCAGATTTTTTAAACATTCACGCAATTCGATTAGAACCTGTTCAATTCATTGAGATAAACGCGCAATTTCGGCGATCACGAGAGCTCAGGACTAGTATCGCCTCGTCTCTGGGCATCTCAAATCGCTAGTCGCTAGTAAGTTTTTGTTTATTTTCGTGTATTTTTCGACGTGTAGGACATTTCATTGAATACTACCACTTTCGCAGTTTCAGTAACTCCATGTGACTGTCTACTTGTGGATACAAGAGGCGATCAGTCGCCGCGGCAACATAACACAAACGAAATCACTCCGTGTGACCGAGGCTTAAAGCATGTAGCTCTTTCTCTGGAAATAGGGCCTTTTACAGGACAATGAACAAAAACAGGGGAATGTTTATAGGCGCCCCGTGTGTTGATCGACCAACAATAGGAAACCTTTCCCGTTTCATAAAAAAGCGTATCCTTTCTCCCACATACACAAATCTGCAACTGTTTCTGTTTTCGTAATCGGATCACGAATTCCGCAGTCGAAACAATTGGCTAATTGTTTTTGTTGGGGCATTCCGCTGTTATTCGCAACCATTTTGGTATTTGCCTCTACGGCTGTGACAGTTGGCTTTATTCGATTTCAGAAAATTTTCATCATTGGACCTGTAATTAATCGACGTCGCTTAAACTTTATTTCTGTCGTCAAACGAATTCCAATATTTTAAATTAGTTCGGATAAATTGTAAAGATTTCAGAGAAGCTCACATTCTTCAGTCACAATTTTATTTCAGAGAAGCTATAAAAGGAGTGTAAAATATTATTGGGAGAGAAATGGGACGACAAGCGACACGAAAGAAGCCAGGACTGGTGTGAAACCAGGCGATGATTCGTGGAAACCTGGATCTGATTGTACGTTGTACAACCAGTGTTTTATTTCTATTTTAACACATTGTATTCTTGCACTACGCTATGTTTATTAGGGTTCCATGATAACTCAACACAGTGACAATTCAACACATATTTAAAAAGTGATATAAAGTACTATGAAAAAAAAAATTAAACCTAACCTAACCTAACCTACAAAACCCAGTTAATAATTTTTTTGTTTCATCACTTTCCATGACTTTATATAACTTTTTAAAGATGTGATGAATTATCATTTTGATGATTATCCGGTCACCGTTTATTAGGATGGATTTCAATGTGAATATCGCACAAGACTCTCCGGAGAAAGTGGGATTATGGTATCCCCAATAAATATGGGCTATGTTGTTAGGCAGAATGGAATGGGAACAGGAGGAGATGAGGAAGAAGAAGACTAGATAGTAGGTACCTGGAATTTCAAGTCTAGTTACAAAACACGGTTAAGGCCCTTACTAGCAACTTTTCGAACAAGTTCTGTTATTATTTCATATTGGGCTTGCTGTTTCGCAGAAGTATAATAGGACTTTCAAAAAACTTAAGCATTAATTTTGTAATTTGAAACATAAAAGTTTATTTTCAAGTTTTGTATAGGTTTTAATCAAGCTGGCCAGTTAAATAATAACAGATCTTGAATAGAACTTTCACAGAACTTGAATATTAACTTTGAAAATTGATAAATTGTTCAAGTTCTGTGAAACAACTGACAATTATAGTACCTAGAACTCTACTAGGAATGTACTATTTATTATTTTTAATTAGTGAAACCACCACGAGTTAAAATTTGACAATGTTTTGCTTGAACATTTACACAATTATAGAGTTGCTTGCGATTATGTTTTAACAATTGTTTTAACTAGTATTACAGCTTTGTAAAGCGTCCTTAGACCGATCTTTAGATACTATAGGGTTTTCCAATAAGAGGTGTTATTTTGAATAGCCCGCTATTTCGGTAGATGTTACTTTTCAAGCTGTTATTTTCTGACATTTGATAGGTAGAAACTACATCATTAATAAAAATGGAACGATACACGCTTCAACAACGCATTGAAGTTACTAAAATTCACTTGAGTGAATCAAATGCAAATCATCTTGAGTGATGAGGCCCATTTCCACCTCGATGGCTTCGTCAACAAGCAAAATTTTCGCATCTGGGGCTCAGAAAACTTAAGAGTTATTGTTGAAAAGCCACTTTATCTTCAACGTGTGACTGTTTGGTGCGGTTTATGGTCCAGTGGAGTCATTGGACCTTACTTTTTTGAAAAAAAGGCTGGAGCAACAGTTACGGTGAATGTATTGCGCTATCGAGAGATAATTAATGATTTTTTATGGCCGGAGTTGGATGATATTGATCTGGACAACGTTTACTTTTAACAAAACGGCGCTACGTGCCACACAAGCAACGAAACCATTGATCTTTTACGATTGAATATCAAAATAACAACTCTTATTGGAAAACTCTGTACATCGCACAATACGCATCGTTCTACTGTTCATTAAGTATTATTATTATTTTATTATAAAACAGAACCTTAAAATAGCAGAGCAATGTCGTGTTCGCGATCCCGTAACAGTATAGTAGTAAGTAGACAGTCGACCAAGTTGGTGAGGAAAGTTGTGTGATTTATGGGTCGTTACTCTCAAGTTATACTTTCTCCAGTCATTCTCATCTCATAGTCAGGATCACCTCAGACCTTCGGATGGCGGAGGTTATACGGATGGATCTCTCATTTACTTAGATTGCATTAAACTTCGTATATTTCAGACTTTGATATAAAGTTGACTAGATTTCTTCTTCACAATGAGTAAGCTCGAATAAAATTGTATTCTAACGGAATTCTACGCGCTTTAGGAAATTCTAGGCTTTTTACTGAATTGAAAAATAGCGTACGGTTTTACTTGGTCAAAAAGTTATATTTATTAAATTAAAAAATATATGGCTCTGCCAAAGCTCCGTTTGTCGTAACAAAATTGACGCAGAGAGCTGAACTAAAAAGGTTTGTTGACATAAAATTTAGATGCAGAAAGGCTGTTTCGATTTCATGCCGCTAGTGCTCACCGTTTAAGGAAACTGGGATGACTTATCGCTGAAAGGCGACCAGCAAAGTGTAAAAACTTGCAGCACGAAGGAATGTGCGAGGTATCAGCCAAGATGACTGAGTGGTATGGAGGCAAACATTACAAGCTTTGGCATTATGCATAGTGCACTGGAAAGAAGAAGTTGAATTCCAACTGGAGAACAGGTGTTTCACAGATGGAATAAATGCCCTTCAAGAGTCATGGTATGTTCTGAACAATAATATATCCCTTATAATAATATCTAATCCATTTTTCTCTCGATCCATATCTCAAATGCTCCGAGTCTGTAGTCTTGTCCACTATACCTAAGGATATTAGTACATAGTAATACATCTAATATTTTTATACCCCGCACATATAATTAACGTGTAGTCGTTGATGGCACCAAAGGGGATAAATAACTAAAGTTACGGCTTATGCATAGATTTAATAGATGAAATAAGCAAAGTAATATTTTACGAAATCAATAATGAAATCAATGATGAAATCATTGATGCAATCAGTGATGAAATCAGCCATGAAATCAATGATGAAATCCTTGATGCAATCGATGATGAAATCAGTGATGAAATCAGTGAAGAAATTAGTGATGAAATCGGTGATGAAATCAGTAATGAAATCAGTGATGAAATCAGTCACAAAATCAGTGATGAAATCAATCACGAAATCAGTGACAAAATCAGTGGTGAAATTATTGATGATATCACTGCTGAAACTAGCAACAACATCAGTGGTCAACCTTGCAATCGAAACAGCGATAAAAGCACTAATGAAACCAGCAATAAAATCAGCAATGAAATCTGTTATAAATCCAGTGATGGAACCAGCAATGATATCATAAGCTCGCGTTGTTCACTTGATGGTGATATAGATCAAACTGGCCTGACTTGGCGTGGTTTGGCTCGGTCGCAAAAATTAATTCAATAATTAAATTAAAATTAACTCAATTCAAGTCGTTAAAATTAAATCAATTTTTAACAAACCCATTCATGTTGGGCTCGTCATGGTTATCCTTGTTTTTCCATGTCAATGAGATAGAGCCTTATAAAAACACTGACTCCCATTCTTATAGGTGCGAGCACTGAAAACTTTTCCAATCCTAATATATCTGACTTATTTCTGGGTAAACTTTCTAGTTTCATATTTGTGTTGGCAGTAAATTGAGCCAACTGTGAATTTAATGACACAAGTTTTTTTTTATTATTTGAAACGATACGGCGGCGGCGGTGGCGTAAGGAAAATAAAAATGTCTTAATGTTTACCTTATTGATATTATACAACTTTCCAAGATATTTTACACTTTGTAGGTTGAATTTTATTTTATGTTCTTTTGGGAAATGTTGTAAAGAAAGCGGGAGTTAAAGGAAAATGCAAAGAGGAAGGTTGGGAAGTGGCTATTCGGATCGAGTTAATAAACATAGCTAAAGCCACCTCAAGTGACTATTTCATTATTAATGGTCGTCATTAAAATTATTTGGAATATATAATAAAATTGTTTTGCGTAAAGGGTTGTCATTTTTGATGTAAGTTACGTAACGTACGTCAAGTTTTTTTGACGTAAGCATTTTAAAATAGGGTAATAAATGGTCGGATATGTAAAATAATTAATCAAACATAGCGTAGGTCCATAGTACATATTAGTAAATATTATAATTAATAGGCGTAAGCGGCTGTTGGAAAACATTTAATAAAACACGACATGTTTATTTGGAAAGAGAAATAATACGTAAATTCGAATAATAAAGGAAGCGCGCTAATATGTATATTAGTAAATATTATAATTAATAGGCGTAAGCGGCTGTTGTGAAAACATTTAATAAAACAAGACATATATATATATATATTTTTTTATATTAACTCCACACAGGAGGCCCTGAAGAAAATAATTTCCCTCAGGGCCTATGTCATCTTTGGGGATGCTGTGTGGAGGGTCTTTTTGTGGAGAGGAAGGAGTGAACATGGGTCTTGAAGAGTCCCATGTTGTAGGAGGGAGGAAACACAGAGGCCGGCAGTTCGTTCCAGAGCCGAGCTGTTGAACTTAAGAACGAATCGTAGAAGCGACCCGTTCTCATGTGACAAATGTCAACCGTGTACAAATGTTGGGCGCGCGTTTGGCGTGTATCCCGACTACGCACCGGTGCCGAAGGGATCAATGACGCTAGTTCCTCAGAGCATCTTCCATTGTAATACCGATAGAACAAGGACAGCATACCTACCCGACGCCTGTGCTCTAAAGATTACAGTCCGTTTGTTAAGATTGGGGAATCTATCAAACGGACCGCCCGTTTTTGCACAGAGTCAAGGGTTTTTTCAGGTATTTAGGGGCTCCGGACCAGAGATGGCTGCCAAATTCGACAGTAGGGCGCACTTGCGATTTGTACAGGGTCAGCAGTTGTGTACTATTAAAGTATCTGCTACAGTACGCCCAGCTTCTGAGAGGCCAACTTTACTCTGGCTTCGATGGAGCCCCCGTACCTGAGCTGGTCACTTATAGTTACACCAAGCATATCAATGGAAGGCCTGTTCGGAAGATTGCTTCCGTTGAAGGAGACTAGATTATCATTTGGATCCCTTTTAGACGTAATCAGACAGGATTGGGTCTTTGAAACATTAAATTCGACGAGATTAATTTTCCCCAGGAGGAAATATTCTCGAGATAACCGTCCATTCTCTGCTTCAAAGCCCTCCGAGCCGTTGGAGTTTGTGTGCCCTTTGGGGGCTTGTCAAACAAAAAGCTATCATGAACTGTACTGTCATCCGCGTGACAATAAATCGGTGCACATGTCAACAAAAATGTGATGTGCAACAAAAACAAAGTCGGAGACAGAACCGATCCCTGTGGGACGCCAGCATTTATGGAGTGTGAGGAAGAGGTGAAACCGTCAGCAACTGCCTGAATCGACCTATCCCTTAAAAAGTCCACAATCCACGTACACAGATTTGCGGGAAGTTTTATTTTAATTATTTTATATTTAATTTTTATATTTACTTTAATTATTTAATTATTTTTAATAAGTTTTATTTATTTTATATTTATTTGGAAAGAGAAATAATATGTAAATTCGAATAATAAAGGAAGCGCGCTAATATATATATTAGTAAATATTATAATTAATAGGCGTAAGCGGCTGTTGTGAAAACATTTAATAAAACACGACATATTTATTTGGAAAGAGAAATAATATGTAAATTCGAATAATAAAGGAAGCGCGCCAGTATATATATTAGTAAATATTTTAATTAATAGGCGTAAGCGGCTGTTGTGAAAACATTTAATAAAACACGACATATTTATTTGAAAAGAGAAATAATATGTAAATTCGAATAATAAAGGAAGCGCGCCAGTATATATATTAGTAAATATTATAATTAATAGGCGTAAGCGGCTGTTCTGAAAACATTTAATAAAACACGACATATTTATTTGGAAAGTGATATAATATGTAAATTCGAATAATAAAGGAAGCGCGCTAATATACATATTAGTAAATATCTGATAGTATTAATACGCTTGCGTCTGGACGATGTAGGCCCTCTGATTGGTCAAATTTAAATTGTCTGTTTCGGTTAAATTCCGCTAACTTGAAAATTAAGACACGATTTCATACTAAAATAAGATCGCCTCATAATAATACGAGATTTCTTCAAAAGCATCGTTTCTGCTAATATAATTTTTGGATAATATCGAAGAAAATATGTTTTAGAAAGTTCATAATCCATTGGATTAATTACATTACAATGAAAATTATCCACAGTTACGTGATTATGTTTGACGTTTATAAAAAAATCACGCGTTCCTTCAATGGCCGATACGCACGGCTATAGATGGCCGACAGAGCGACCTCTGGCGGTATAAAAACGAACCAAATGAATGGCGCGAATATTTAAATATGCAGCTCACAATATTTGACTACTTACGATTAACAAGCGTTTAATAAGAAGATTTCTTCTGGAAGCTTATCACTTTGTAATGGCATTTTTCATTATTATTTATATTTTTTTTGTTTATTAATTACATCTGATTTTATATTAACATGTTTCCTCATTTCTAAAATTTCTAAATTTTTTTTATAAACTCTCTTTTAAATATTTTCCCACTTAACTGGTCTTTCCTGTCTAACGATATTGTAATTCTTAATTATTATAAGCCCAGCCTACTCTTACCCCTCCCCCCTCCTTCCACTTCTTCTTTCCCAATTGCAATCTATATTTAATTTTTGACTTCGGTGTATACACAATAAAATGTAAGCATTATATTTATTTATTTATTGGACAATTTGCATAGCGCCGCTTTTGTGAGATATCACCTCAGGGGCGCTATATTGTAATAATCTACCTTTATATATAGATTTTTACTCTCCTGATGATGTTCTATATATAATCTAACTTTAAACTTTATTAGATACAGTAACAGTTGTAGGTAAAGAATTACCACCAGTTGGAGTAAAATTAACACCTTTTAATTAAACCGACTGCTAATCTCATCGCACAATTACCCTCCTTTTATTCATAAACACGGGTACAATTAATCAATATGTAATAATCTATTATTTAAGTCAACTTTGTTATATCTATCTTTAATTGTGACAAACTAAACGATATTGATTCAACTTATAGACATTGACGGTTGTAACACATATTTAAGCACTGCAAGTCTCCTATGAGCTAATTATATTAGGTACCTAAGATAACAGTTAATATCAGTTGTAGACATGTAGTCAATAATAGTGTTTAATTTGAAATAATCCATCACAAATACGTAAAATTTCATTTATTCAAACAACTGTCATTCTTATTATGCGTAAATTTAGCATGTTAATATTAATTAACTCCTTCCTGTTCCGTGTTTTAACAATATATATACTCACGTTCTCTCTGTGAATTTCACTTAAAATGGCCAAAGCCCAACTAAGAGCCGCCCGCAGGGCCTAGCAGAAAAAACCCGCGAAGCGGGTTTTTAACTGCTAGTTATAATTAATACGCGTAAGCGGCTGTTGTGAAAACATTTAATAAAACACGACATATTTATTTGGAAAGAGAAATAATATGTAAATTCGAATAATAAAGGAAGCGCGCTAATATATATATATTAGTAAATATTATAATTAATAGGCGTAAGCGGCTGTTGTGAAAACATTTAATAAAACACGACATATTTATTTGGATAGAGAAATAATATGTAAATTCGAATAATAAAGGAAGCGCGCTTATATATATATTAGTAAATATTATAATTAATAGGCGTAAGCGGCTGTTGTGAAAACATTTAATATAACACGACATATTTATTTGGATAGAGAAATAATATGTAAATTCAAATAATAAAGGAAGCGCGCTAATATATATATTAGTAAATATTATAATTAATAGGCGTAAGCGGCTGTTGTGAAAACATTTAATAAAACATGACATATTTATTTGGAAAGAGAAATAATATGTAAATTCGAATAATAAAGGAAGCGCGCTAGTATATATATTAGTAAATATTATAATTAATAGGCGTAAGCGGCTGTTGTGAAAACATTTAATAAAACACGACATATTTATTTGGAAAGAGATATAATATGTAAATTCGAATAATAAAGGAAACGCGCTAGTACCTATATATATTAGTAAATATTATAATTAATAGGCGTAAGCGGCTGTTGTGAAAACATTTTATAAAACACGACATATTTATTTGGAAAGAGATATAATATGTAAATTCGAATAATAAAGGAAGCGCGCTAATATATATATTAGTAAATATTATAATTAATAGGCGTAAGCGGCTGTAGTGAAAACATTTAATAAAACAAGACATATTTAAAACAGAGAAAATCTCTCGAAACATGGGTTAAGTAACATTTAAAGAAACACTGATTTTTTTTCATAACTGTAACTAACTAACCATCAGGCCGTTTCCTTGCAGGGGTAGGCAGAGAGGATGGACCGCCAAACTACTCGGTCTTGGCACACACTCCTTGCCTCATTCACATTCATACTCTTCTATTATTCCGACTCTTGAAATGGCCCGACTCAAGTATCTGATTCACTTGGTTGTGCCATGTCTTCCTCGGGCGTCCCCGACTTTTTCTACCTTTCACATTTGCATCGTATATTCTCCTTTCACTCCTTTCTTCGCTCATTCGCTCTACATGCCCAAACCGTCCCTTTCTTGATCTTACTCATTACGCTTACATCAGCCTTGCACTCTTTGCGGATCTCCACGTTTCTTACACGATCATACATGGTTTTACCACACTTACGCCTCGGGATCTCATTTCAACAGCACTCAGTCTACTTTCATCCTTTCTCTGCCAGTTCCATGCCTCACTCCCGCACATCAGAGTAAGTACCAGCACTCCATAACTGTAGCATGTTAAATAACAGAACTGGATGTGTTTTTAAAATAATTTTCGGAGCATATTTGCATGTTTTTTCCATCGACCATCTATCCATCGATCCATTTTCCATCTGAATAGAGATTTTCTTAAAAAAATACCATTTTTAGGAACTTAAAACTTTAAGTGTTAAAGGGAAGTATGTTATATTTATGTCGGTGGAAATTCAGAAAGACATGAATATTGTCGCATTTAAAGTGAGGTTAAATGTAGGTATCAGGTGAGGTTTTTCATGGCACGATCATTATAGCTGTTGACTGGAGAATTCAATGAAATGCAATCATCTCCCATCACAATGGCCGCAATGGAAACAAGCGGTTTCTGATGAAAAGAAGAGCAGTCTCTCCTCTGACGGATGTATACGGTGTACAAGCACTATTCAAACACATTTCCAGTAATAAGCAAGTACCGGGGGGCGCATGGAGCGCGGCTTTCATTATACTGCCGTGACACCCGGTAGGATTTATCGCCCCAGTCCGGTGTACAAAGGGACCCGTGGGGAATTCCGCAATGATCGCGTATTATTGTTACACATATCGCTACCGTAATATCTTTCATATTATACTCGTATACCTAGTACGAATGTAGATATCGTCTTTTTATTCTAGGAAGAGGACTTTTAAAAAGAAACTACATAGCTTTTATACCTCTTTTCAGATATTTTTCATCATATTTTTTGGATAGTTATATTTTATTTATGCACGAGTATTTCATTATGTGATTGAATTTTGGAGTAAGACATAGTTGCATTAACCTAAAAATTCCAAACAGCTAATCGTCACCTTTTTTTCGATTTTTTTTTCGTTGATATGATATCTACGGTTCGTTGTGTTAGCCGTCGAATTAAGATTTAGTATGATCTGGCTCCTGAGTCCATGATATGTGGCTGATCTACTGAAGCTGTGCTGTGAGGTCACTATTAGCTGTTGTTATCTCCGTGCTTTCTCAACAAAGCAGAGTGGCGTACGAAGCCTTTTCTTCCAAATTTTCTCTGATATTTCGGTTTGAGTTCAAAGACAAAAACAAAACCGCAAGCAGATATATACATAATTACATTGCAGGATAGTTCATTTGATGTTTTTTTTAAAGCTTTACCTAATGTTTTCTTGTAAAATAAATAACTAAATCTGGAAATCCACGACTTCTCATAAATTTTATTTGACCCAGCATATTTTTTTTTAATACGCAAACCAAAATGCAATTAATTTAGTGAATTTTATTTTATTTGACCGCAAATTTTAAGTGATTTCTTTTCAATGAACCTGTAGTTATGTTCGGTATTCTTTTTATTAATAAATAACTACGAAATTTGGCTGAAGCGGTTTTTAATAATACATCCGAAAACAATAAATAAACGTAGAAAATACAACAAAATGATTTACGAAAGGAAGGTTCGAGAATGTTCCGAAACGCGTCACGTAGGCTAAATAATTCGATATCGATGTCGCGGTTGCTGGTACTGTACTGTCCATTTCGTTCACGTTGTCCCTTATCTAGGTGGAAAATAAAACATTCTCGAACATTCCAGTTGCTACAGAAACAAATATTAAAAAAATAAAAGAAAATCCAAGAAGCTTGTTTGGAAACTTCTAGAATAACGTTCGAGTCAAGTAGTGGCGTTCCACTACAAACCTATGCATTGTTTAATGGCTATTGCGTTCAATGTTTGAATCACTCAAATCATTTTTTTATCGTTGCAAACCATTTACATTTGCCTCGCATGCAGAATATGTACTTAAGTTCTAGACGAACGAGTAATATGACACAAAAAATTAAAATATTTTCATTTTCTCCGTAAAATTTTATTTAACCTTTGTTCCAAATGTTGTTTTTTCACCGCTGATAAAAGTGTTGGAATCGAGGGCAGGTGCAATAACGTCGCTTTAATTATAAAATTGCACCCACCTGCTGTGGAGGGCGCCCCTCCCACCGCATTCATTACAATGGCTCCCATACCTCACAGCAAGCCTTTACTGTACTGCACAGTGCATCCAAGGTATATCCAAGGCTTCGCTACCTACTTGCTTACCTACATACAATCCTACGTACCATGGGTACAGAATACGCTAGAAGGCATCTACGTCTAGAGTTCTAGCTTCATGCGAACTCTTCCCTCTAGCCTTTAGTAAGGCAGCAATGTTCAGAGTGGAATTTATTTTCTGTGGAGGAATTAACCACGTAATATTGTTACTAAAAATTAGATTTTATCTCTTTGTACTAGTTTATTTTTTTAATAGCACGAGAAGTTTGCTCTGATGATAGCCAACCTCCGATAAAAGATGACGGCAGAAGAAGAAAAGTAAGGTACCTTCCTGGAGCGATGACAGAAATAAATGAGGAATTAGGAAAGTATGTTTCTTATTTACTCTTAATTCATAAAAAACAAAACCAAATTTTGGAAGTAGTACCAAATTAATTATAAACCTTATTAAGGTTTATAATTAATATTATTGTACCTACGTCTATCGGTCTGAAGCATGTTGGAAAAAAGAATTGTCATTGAGATAGTAACGTTTCATGGGACAAATTGTATAAAGCCTTATTTGAAATGAAAAAAGATAACAAATTATTATAAGCAATAATTATTAGCCTGAAACACAACTATAAATTGAAAAAATCTTCCGAGAAAAAATAAATGCCGCCTGACCGGCAATCAGAAAGTGCGGGTTCAATTCCCGTCGGCGGCATTTATTTTTGTTTCAGGCTGATAATCATTGTTTATAATAATTTGTTATCCTTTGTGCTTTGCATAACACATGAGTGTAAGTGATATTGAGCGTAGAGCTATTGGTCTTAATGGAACATTTGTTTCCATTCAAATTTGTATGGACTTACCTCACTTATAATTGACCCTGAATTCATCCACCCTATTACAGAAATTTGAATAGTTAATATATTTAAAATCTAATACCGACTATTTTTATACTAAATTGGCCCATCTAATTAACATCAAGTCGATGCTCGGGTACATAAAATAGGTGCATCATCCCATCCCAGTAAATGCTATTCTTTAAAGCTACTACCCAGTTTAAGGGTGGGTAATTTGTAACGTTTTTTTTGTCATAAGTTAAGTCAGAAAATGCAGACAGATTAGGTTCATTCCTACCCCCATTTTACATAGTTTAAGTGAATAATTACACTGTATCAGGATACGAAACTTAAAGGCTTAGCAGTACTAATTGTAAATGAAATCTGCAATAAATACCTAATTTCTAAATAATATAAAACAAAGTTACTATCCGCGTCTGTCTGTTTGTGCGCTTAGTTCTTCTTTTTTTAATATATTTTACACACTTTACAAATATAAGGTAGAAAAGTCCCGATAAACTCCTTTTTAGCAGTTTGTCTAACGGGTTCTTTACATTATAAATCTTATTATTGTGAGTTTACAGTTACATTTTTACAATTATATTTATAAAACAAAAAATTAAAAATTTTACAGAAATATATCAGAGGAAAATTATGAAAAACATAAATAACAATTTTTAAAGGCTTTAGAATAATACATCATTGTAAGCTAATACAAATTGATTCTTTCAGTAAGCCAAGTCTTCAGTAAGTTCACCAATTGTTTGTTTTGGGCACAGTTTATAATTTCAACATGTAACATATTAAAACAACTGGGATTCATATAGTTTAACGTTCTTTGTCCATATTTAATTGTATGCTTAGGTATAATAAGTCCTTCATGAAAGTTAAGATGAGTATTGTGATTGTGTTCTAGCCTGTTTATATATAAGGATTATTTATGTGCTGAAATATAATTTTGTACCACAGAATTACTCTCACTGAAAGAATTTTGAGACTCTGATAGAAGTATGGAATACTATGCCGTTCGTTGTATAAATTTTTTTCAGCTAATAATTTAATCAGTGAATTAATTAATTTAATTAATTAATCTTAACTATGCAACGTAGTTTGATAGGGTTTACACTATCATTTAAAGAATTTCTTTAGGAAGGTTTATATATATAATACATTTATTGAATGTACAGAAAAGTCGAGTAACGCCGGGTACACGTCAGCTAGAATAATATAAGGAAAACACAATTAGTTTTAATGGTCTTACTAGCGCAAACCCGTGAAAAATCACGGAATATTATTATTCCGATTTTGAAAAATAATTTTTCGTAAAAATATTGTATTGTGGGTACTGTATCGCTTGTCAAACCAAAACCTAGTTCTAGAGTTCATTGAACCGGAGTTAAAGACAGATAGAAAGTCCCACAACCGAAATTAGTATTTTTAATACTAGTTGTTACCTGTGGAAATGTTACAATGTAAGAAGAAAAAAACGGGACTGCAGGCCTTTAACGAATGAATTGACAAGTTTCCTAACAAACTGTCAGTTAAACGAATGTGTTATCATGATCATTGCATTTCGTCATCACATTTATCAGGAAAAGTACAGCTGCATTAACACGTGTTCTGATATATTCTGAATGGATTAATATTTTATTAGAAAATGTATTTCAAACACTTTTTTAACTGTATTTTATTAAACCTTGCAATACTCATTGTTCTGGTGTCGGAACACGTGCATTTGCCTTGATAATATGAAATGCGAAAATATTCTGATTTTCATGAACACGTGTTCCGACATAATAATAATTCGGATAATACCTATTCTGTGTGCGAAATATATATTTTTTATCTGATCATATTCTTCACAAATTTATTGTATTATGTACTTCCGTGGTCAAGGGGTAAATACATTTTATTTTATTAATTTGTATTATTTCACAATATATTAATTTAAAATAATATATAGTATACTTCCAGCACGTTCCAGAATGGGAGATACTCTCAGTATCGCCCTGGTGTAAGACCACCATTCAGAATTGAAAAATTGTTTGAAATGGCTTTAGCCGTGTTTGGTGACCAGATGTGAATAGCCAGGTTCTCCCGCACCTTCCTCTTCCCATTTTCTTCCCCTACCCGCTACTATTAGCCTCACAAGCATACCGCACTGGCTCCAGACGGTTGGGAGCAGTTGTGACTGTTGTGCGTTATTAATTTATTTATTTTTTAATTATAAAAATCATTTAAATCATTTTAAATTTTCAAAATGTCTCTCATAAGTACGCACACTGAAAATATAATAAATAGATACAGTTTAATAGAACTTGTAAAAATCAAATTCTCGAATTTTTACCACAAAAGTCTCTCGACCTCAGTTCGAAATTTGACTACCTATTTTTTTTAGTTGTTCAACTTTTCGTTTTCACACATACTTGAATATCATAGGAAAATGTTCTCTGGGAGGATGAAAATTGTGGCAGTACTGTGAATATTCATTACAAATTGAGTTATGCTTTATTCATTGGTTGCCTCTAGACGGGCCGCACAACGCACTCGGTCCGCTCCCAACTAGCAAGTAAGTTAATGAATACATGAACATTGATGGGAAGGCCCGAACACATCTGTCTGAATGCAAATATTGGTTATCGGTTAAACACCGTTCGTTCCTGTCATCTGTCATTTTTGTGGTTCGGATCTGATTGACGTTTATCAATATTCATGATATTCAATATTAAAAAGGTTTTATAAAACATTTTATTAAAATATATCTACATTGAACATAACAAAGTATTCATTTTTCATCTCCATCACAAAATATGCGTGAAAAAGACCGCTCTGTGTGGCATTTGTTATTGAAGTGAAACTTCTTTACGCACGTTATGCATTTTCGAGGACCGGAGTAAAACCGACTCATGACCGTCACGAAAAACCGTGATCATTTGGTGGAGGGGGTACGGGACCCCCACCACCGCTCACCGTTCACTGTCGCTCTCTCATCGTAGTCGCTTACTGAGGTGAGGGAGCCACTGACGAACATTCTCTCTCTCTCTCTTCTCTCTTTTCCTCTCTCTCTAGCCAACGACGCCACGCCAGGCATCAGCTGCTTGCTTCGTGTACTGCGTGGTGAGTGTAATACGAATGAAATACGTAATTGATTGTGGTTTATTCGAAATGAAAAGAGAGAAAGAAGAATATTTTATTTGAAATGAAAAGAGAGAGAGAAGAATACTAAAAGTTTCACTTCCGTCGTGCGTAGGCTTGCCACACACTGTATTTTTTTTGTTGTTGTTTTAGGTTTAAAACAGATTTAAGACATTATTACGGTGCATACAACTTCAAATTGTATTTATCTCCTTGCATTGTCGATTGACTTTTATATTTTTATAAAACAGCATTATACTTATGGGTGCAATGAACTTTTTTCGGTGGATTTATTTGTTATTTTTCTATTTTCTTTCCAGTTTTTGTCTTCCCTTTCTTCTTATCTTGTCATATTTAAGTACTTCAGCCTCCCAACCTTGTCGAAACATAGTCCAACTATGGACGAATATACTGTCAGTATCGCCCTATAGAGAGAGTACAATTGAGAAAAGAAACGTTTTCTCAAAATAGCTCTATTTAGCGAACAGATATGAATAGCCGGGTACTTCCCAAACCTTTCTCTTCCCTTTCTCCCCCCTCCCCCCATCCATGTATTTACTTCAGTCATAAAGCCTTTCCCAAAATGAAGAAGTCACAGTTCAATTATTGGCTTTGCACAGTTGGAACTCGGATGGGCAGGATCACAAAAAAAAACAAAATTTTTCACTCACGGTCACGGATTGAATATAAAATTTTCGCTCATTTAATTAAATAAAATAAAAGTCTGAACTTAATTCAACACACTTTTAAAAATTGATATAAAGTCATTAGAAACGATGAATTTTTTTTTTTAACCTAACCTAACCTACATAACCCAGTTAATAAAGTTTTTGTTTCATCACTTTCCATGACTTTATATAACTTTTTAAAGATGTGATGAATTATCATTGTGTTGATTTATCCGGTTACCGGCGTTCAGTTTGCATCGCTGTGCAGGCGGATTCCCTAAGAGCGTCGGACCACAAGAAAATTATTATAATTCCCATTGAAGGTAGCCGTTAGAGGTACTGGTGTAAGCAAAATAAATAGCCTATTAATGCCTAAAATAAATAGCTTATTAATGCCTATTACAGAACAATTGCCTTAGCCGTCAACAGTCTTCCAGAGCAAGGTGTTGGCCGTCAATATTGCAGTACCCCGTCAAGATTGCCGTAGTCTGTAAAACAAATTCACAACACCTGCAATAACTCCAACAAACTATTTATTATGTCAGTTTTGGTAGCGGGTAACAGAGCGAGAACTATCCGAAGGAACTTACCGTTAATATAAGGCAAATAATACGTCGAAAATGAACGGCAATACACGACCATGTTACGCAATCTTTACCGACAATGCGGAGATCTTGAAAACATAAATACCTTTCCTATCTCCGATAACAATGTTCAAAGGAGGTTTTCGCAAGAGTACCCACCTACGAGTACCTATAAACTCGCTTGGAGCCGAAAGAATGCAGTCTTACGCTTCTATATTATTTTTCTCCTTTGAATTCCGCAGCCCGAGATTGCCGACACCCACCGACACCTCCCGGGCTATGCAGATTTTTCCACAATTACACGAATAGCGGCGGAGAAATTTTAATTAAGTCTGGATTAAAGAGGTTGAGATACCAGAGAAAGGGTTCACGCGTGCGTGAAATCTAAATTGCAGACTAAGAAATATTATAATGGCAACGAACGAAGATGAATCACCGTGGCTCCACAGTCTACGGGGCCATTCAATGTTCTCTCTTGTCGTTTTGTCGACTTTTTTCCTCCCTCAAATCCCGGCGAGCGATATTATTTCGCCGAGAGCAGCCCACTCGATCGGATTGAGTTCAAAAGTTTAATGCGAAGTTTTTTTGCACTCGTAAGAATTCTCACTTACTTTTCTTCGAGCTAGTTGAGATAGTTAGGGAATTTCGTATTCATCTTCCGGAAAAGTACTCGTGTAAACCGGCTTAGCGGAAAGTGGGGACTTGAAAATAAAGAAAAACAAATTTTGCGGAAAATAAAGAGAAAATAGATTTTAATGGGAGGTAAAGTTCGTTTCAATTCGTTTTCAGAATTCGAGTAAGTCTCCACTGAATTTGTCAAATGTTTTCAACGTAATACCGATTTATATAATAATAATTATACTAACCTATCATGTGTTAAAAATACAGATATATATATATATATATCTATCTGTATTTTTAACACAGATAACATATTTCATTATCTCTCTGGTAAAAGGTTTAGTTTTAGTAACCAGATTCAATAAGCCAGGTACTTCCCAATATTCCTCTTCCTTTTCTCCATCCGGTTCCCACTCCTGTAGCTTGGCAATTGGATATGCCAAAGTCCCACTTGCTCCGACCTCTTTGCAGTAAATGGGGTCATTTCACAAACCTCGCTAGATATTAAAGAAATTCAATAACTTCGTTACGATGATAAGTATTTTTACTATCTTTCTGTCGAAAGACCACCGTTCATAATTAAAACCTTGCTCAAAATGGCTTTGGCTATATTTAGTAAACCTGTCTAAATAGCCAGGTACTTCCCAACCTTTCGTTCCCCATCTCCTTCCCCGTTCAACGCTCTTCTGCCTCTACAATTCCCAAATTAAGATTTATAAATTACTTAGTTAGTTCATTATTTAATTAATCTAATGTTTACATAACTTAAGCTATGTTTAGTGACCAGATATGAGCCAGGTACCTACTTTTCAACCCTCCTTTTCCCTCTATCTCAGAATCAGCCAAATGGTTCTACCGTGTATATGTCCAGCTTTATGGACTTCTGTCTGACAACAATCCATAATTAAATGAAGATTTATTGAACTAGGTAGGTACTTAGTTCAGTTGTTTGGGTAGCGGTATCGGTGATGTTCCGCTATAGAAACTGTGTACGCTTTTTCCAATTTATAATTTTTACAGATTTCACATAAATCCAAATGGAACCTTTCACTTGGCTAATGACGTCACGCGATAAATATCCTTTACAGCTAAAGGTGTTGATGTTTCCTTTCGCGCCGGAGCCTCGGAGTAGGGGATGTGTAGACAAAGGCATCCCAACATGTGGGCTGCAGCGTGTAGACTAGTATGTGGTTCTCAAACTTATTATAAATCAGAAGATATGTACCTAACGAATCCCACAAAAAAATCTTCAAACACCTTTATCCGAAATTTATTGGTATATGCAACTATTTTAAGTTCGCTATACCACTTTCATCGTGAGCTATGGAGCGTTCAGATATCTATTTAACTGTGATATTTGAAGATACTCTCAGTATCGCCCTGGTGAAAGAACACCATTCAATTCGAATCGTAACGTCGCTTGAAATATTATTAACCGTGCTGTTCAGTTAACATTTTCCCAATATTATTTTTCCTACATCATTCCCCTATTCACTTCCTTCATTCTCACAATACGGCCCAAATGTCATGGTCCCAATTACTCCGAGTAGTAACTCTTGTGCACAAAATTGAACAAGATTTCTAACTAAAACTTTATCAACTTTGTTGAAAGTAGGTTCAATTTATTTGTGCTTTCAAGTGTCGAGTCGATCAACTAAAATTGAAACGTCTGAACCCGGTGTTAGAGCGGGTGGAAAATTAAAAACGTTTTAATAAAAAACCCATACAATTTGTTTGTCATTGCGTTCCAGTAATGCCATCATAATGCCATCGTTGCCGTTGAAATTATAAATGTATCCATTATTGTGTCTGGTAAAATGTCAATTTTATCTGATTCTTAACTCTTTATTATATTTTCTCTAGCCTTTTATTACCCATCTATCTGGACATGGACCTATAAAGCCCTATACATAGCATTAGTGTAATTTTGTATGAATGGCATTGAAGCAAAATCTAGGGTGAGGGGAAATTATCTGGCAGCCATCTTGTATGACAAACTTTTGAAATTATTTGTATGTTAAGTGGTGCATAATGAACTATAATTATTTTATTTTTGTGTTGTTAATGCAATTATAAAGGCTTGTGATTTTTTAGGGTATTTGACGAGACAAGGGACAAGTTTTTTAGTTTTTTTTCATTTTCCATACATCTACCCCCTCACCCCGCGGCTTCATATAATTCTCGAAATGTGTCCCGAGCTTTTTAGGTTCATGGGTTCAGTGCCCATACACAGTACCTACCAACAAAGAATAATGGTATGAGAACATTCAAATCATTCCCCAACCTTCATAAGTGTGCCGAGTTTGCCATCAGACCCAAGCGCCACTTATTGAAAAAATAAAAAAACTAAAAAAATCATAGACATATGAATATTAGTAGACCTGCCCTAAGTGATTAAAAGCGTATTATTCCCCACTCCCCATACCGGTTCAATTGGAGCCGGCTGTGCTCGCGTATGGCCTCAAGTGAATTTAGAAAACGTGACGTCATCATTCTTGTGCGAACTATGGTCGAGGCATCATCGGTTCATTTTACGAAATAACACGGCAAAATGTTGACTTGTGCTATGAAAACTTGTAAAAATAGATGTGAAAAAGAGAATAAACCCAATTGTCGTATTACATTCCATATATAAGCATTATTTTAAGCATATTCACATCGTATAATATGGATCAGTTTTAGAAACATATACTATCACATCGAGAAACGTCTGGACGCGAAACACAAAGCTGGTTGGTTGCTGGGAAGTAAATTATGAACATTTATAAAAGTGTCTTAACTAAATACTTAAACGAAATATTCGACTCTGAAAATAGAAGAAATTTATTTTGCCGAATTTGGACTTCGCAAATTTGTTCATAACGTGGCGAGTAATTTGCGCTCCCATGTAAAAATGTCTATTCATTCATAATCAGATTTTACTTTTAAGAACTAAATGGTGAAATTATAATGCGAGATGCCTATTTACTGTAAGATTGATTTATTGACGAATCACAGTCAGCTTTCCTCCCTGCGTCCCGCAACTTTTGTTTTAACCCCTCGTCCTTAATTTCTCGTCTATTAATATTCATATGTCTGTGAAAAAAATCCTAGTTTCCTGTTTTTCCCGGCAGCGAGTTTACGGTGGTCGAAGTATATTAGTATATTATAGTTTGTTTCCACAGAGCAATCGATCACCGGTGATATCCAGCCGATTTCAATCATCTGTCTGAATGGGGTCTAATTTAGAGCAAAGTGCTGGTAATCGGCAATTCTCTGATGACGGGACACAACAAGAGAATAAAATACCATCCGCCGGGAGAATTCATTTGGTGACATGGGCTCGTAAATTGAATTAATGTCCGCCCTGAATCCATCAACGGTGTTTTATTCTCCAATAAATGTTTTATGTAATGGTGTTTCTTCTTGATTGATATTTTTGTGCGGAATAACCTTTAACTACTGAGGAGGATTTCCAACAACTTTTTTACTGGTAGGCGGTAGGTAGATATAGTTCTTCCAGAGAGAGGTCGGACGTACGAGTACGTCATCGGCGATTATCCTCTTCCTTCTTGCATGTCTTGTATGAAAAAGAAAAAATAGAAGATGGACGTAGGACCTCTCTCTGGGACTACTTCATCTGAACTTCCATAGGTTTTATGATTACTATGTACATTCAATGATAACCTTGTAACAATCTCCAATTATCCTTTTAGATATTTGGTTTTATGACGATATTTACATTCCATAATAACCTCTTAGCAACTACCAATAATTCTTACTAGATCTTTAGGTATATAACACTAATTACACTCCATGTTAACCTTTAAGCAATTACCAAAAAAAACTATTTTTTTTAGGTTTTTGGATTTATGATTACCATAAACCACATTCCAATAATTTTATTTAAACTTTGTATACTTATGTTTTTATGATTATAAGTATGTGATTGTATGTGTATACATATGCGTACATATATGTCTATGTAAGTCTCATTCATACGAATGTATTTGTATGTATTGACTTATTATTATGCGTACGTATGTGTGTATGTGTATGTATAAGCATATATATGTACCCGCCTCAGAACAGAAATCTTCTAGTGAGGTTACTTACTTGTTTGTATATATATTATGTTATTGCAATAAACTCCCGGGTTGCCGGCAATTAAAAAAAATAATAATAAGATTAATAATTTTTTGGTAATTATTTACCTAACCGCCGCACTTTTATACCTATTTCTCAGGGCCGGCCCTTAGGCGCGAGAAAAAATTTTGACGCCCCTTATCAAAACAAGCAGACGCCTAGGTAGGTGATCAATAATATTTGTATTTTTGTGTACCGCCATTTTTGTGAAAAATAATCTCATAACGATGTGTTAAGTGGTAGGTATTATTGTATTGTCCCAGCTCCGGACATATTGTTCTAGTGTGTCGTAGAGATAAAAGGCTATCTCCGCAGGACAACGTCTTATCCCAATTGTCAGTCAATTTTCTGCCGAAAATGTCGCATTAATATCCGGAAGAGATTACAAAATTGATTACCATGTAATATAGCGAACACGACTACAATAATATTTTTCATTAACTCGCTCGTAACGCACATTGTCGTGTAACTCTGCGTTTGAAATACGGTCGTATTGTACCATTATCTTGTCCTGCACGATCGAGGCTGTTCACGGAGCCGGGAGAGGACAATATTGTATTGTATTCTGTATAACTCGACATTATGCACAGATTATAGAAATTACATTTTGTTTCAACAATTACTACAAGAAACAAATATTTACATGCACATACATAAATTGTGCGTATTTAGAGATTGAAACTAAGCTATCGCAAGTGTCACAACATACAGAAAAGTTTAAAATCGTTTTATAGGGTAAATTTTCAACTTTGACCGGATGCAAATGGAATTATAATGAATCTTATACCATCTTTCCGGACGTAAATCGTTATTTCTTTTATTAATTAAGTTGAAACGAAGTGTAATTTCCATAATCTGTACCTATTTAAAGTGCGGCGGTTAGGGAAATATTATTTTATAATTTAAAAAATCGACAAGTTGTAACAAGAAAGCAGCCTACTCTTTCCCTTGCCTTCTAAATTTTTCTACGTAGGTACTCCACGTTCTCGCTGCTATTGGTTTCCGTGTACTGCCCCGTTCAGAAAGAGCGATTTTAGTTGAACGACAAAAATTGAACAAGATATCATTCAGACCAAAGATATTAGAGATTCAGACGTTTCAATTTAACTCGAACCGATATTGCAGTGGCAATAAGTGATATTGTTAATCAAGACGGCGTCAAGTTATTAAACGCTGCGTGCGTCCTTATGATTTCGGACCTTTTACGGAACGAACTTTAGAATATGAAAAAGCGCAAAAAACGTCGTATTTGGACTAAAAAATGGATTATAAGGAGAAAAAAATTGGGTGCTTCTAGCACTATATTGAGAGAGATGGCGTTAGAAGATACCGAAAGCTATCGAAATATTTGATGTTCTGTTGTCTAAGATTCAAGAAAAAAATATGCGAGTGGCTGTCCCGGCAAAAACTAAGTTACAAATTACGCCAAGATACCTGGCAACGGGGGATTCTTTTTCAAGTCTGGCTTATATGCACAGAGTTCCAAAAAATACGGTATCATTGTTTATAAAAGGAGTGTTCGTTGCAATAGTTAATGCCCTAAAATTTGTTGTGAAGGTAAAATTATAATTATTTTTTTAAGCATTCAGAGACGTGTTATTTAATAATAATAACTACTTAGTTACAGTATCATTTCAAAAATAATATTATTAATTGCAGTGTCACTAGGATTCTTATTTTTGTAAACTTTTTGCTTCTGATCCCAAAGACAGGGGTGGCTTTGGTATAATCCATAAATCAGAACATCATGTAATCCGACCACTTAAAACATTATTTCATTTAAGTAGATGCCATGATGTTAGGTACTAGATACGCATAAATAAAGCACTCACTATGAACGTCTTACGTCTACTTTCGACAGAGAACTAAAAATCAGAATGAAAATCGAACGATACTTAAACAGCAAAAGTAGACGGGCTTTCAACTTTCTGTTGAAAGGCTATTCACACTAGTCGATTAGCTTTCAAGTGTTATTCAACACAGACTTAAAATCGCCCTGTGTGACGGGGTATCGGATTACGGATGCGTAAAATATAATTTTTCTACGTAGGTACTCCACGTTCTCGCTGCTATTGGTTTCCGTGTAACGGATTACGGATGCGTGAAATATATATTTTTTTGTTGGTAGCCTTGTTATATTTTGACAACAAACGTCAAAAGTGAAAAGGTGATTTTGTGATCAAATGTCCCGGTTTCGTGCAGTTTTTTTCATTATAAAAGACGGTGTCTATTCAAAAATGACTAAAACATGATATCAATAAGAAGAAACCATATTGGAAAAGTTTTGTTGAGTCTGTTTTTAGTATATATCTACTACTTTATTTTCAAATATGTTTATAACATGTTTTCAAACGATGATAGCCCAATGGTTTTGCACGATGTCTCGAACCAGCCGATTTCGATGGAATACTACCCCGATAAGTATGTCCTCTTTTAATATTTTAGAACCAGTACAAAATTAACATAAAATTCTTCTGTAGCATCTTGTACACCATCATCCAACACAAAGCATTTTATTTTTTGTTTACATACATTACATTCTGTAAATTCGCCCATCCCTTTTCGAGTTCAGCGTTTTGATTGGATTTCATTAATAAAATCATTTGTGTACACCATAATAACTAATTATTATAGGATGTTTGCACAAACATGAAAAGATTAACTCTTCTTGCTGAAGAATTGCCTACATATTGAGTTTATTTTCAGAAATCCGAATACATCTGAAGAAATGGTGGTAGCAGTGGTAGCTTGCGGAGAACGATTACAGGAAACCCTGACTATGCTCAAGTCGACTCTTCTGTTTTCTTCAAAATCCCGCCTTCGCTTTATCGTGATTGCTGATGACGACCTCATATTAGATTTTAAAGAGAAACTCAGCGAGTGGCAACAAATTCTCAATGGATCTTTTCAATTTGATGTCTTGAGATTGAACTTCCCTGAGAAAGATGCTGATGAATGGCGGAAGTTATTTAAACCGTGTGCATCTCAACGACTTTTCCTGCCGGTGAGTTATTCTTGATTGAAACTTCCTCTATTTACGTTGTGAAGGTCATCAAACCAACCCTTGGAAAAGTGATGCTACAAGCGGATATTCTAATTATAAAAGTATTTAGAAATGACAGAATGAATTAGCATCTTTTTCACTAGCGCAATGAAAGTAATACAAATTCTGTATTTATTTCTAAGTTATGATAATACTATATTATAATTATATAATACATTTCTGTATAATATATTTCAGTCTACAAGATTTCTAAATTTTCTGTTTCAGACATTGCTACCACACATCGATTCGTTAATTTATTTAGATACTGACACATTGTTCCTCAGCCCGGTGGAATCTTTGTGGAAACATTTCAAAGAGTTCAATTCGTCACAGATTGCCGCATTAGCGTACGAGCATGAAGATCCAAATGTATCTTGGTACAGCAGATTTGCAAAGCATCCATACTATGGAAAGTTGGGTAAGCATTATTTTCTCAAAATGTATTTTCAAAGTTCAATAACATTGAGATCCAAGTTCTTTCATATCTGAATACATATTTCAAAATACTATTGTTAATAAAATTCAGTGGCACCCTGATTGCAGATCTTTCTTGTTCTGATTTTAAACATCTTTCCAGGTGTTAATTCGGGAGTAATGTTGATGAACCTGACTCGCATGCGAACATTCCACTGGGGCGAGTATGTTTCCAGTGTTTATCATCGCTGGCGAACACAGCTCACCTGGGGCGATCAGGACATCATCAACATCATATTCCACTTCCATCCCGACAAGCTGCTTCTGTTGAACTGCGATACCAACTACCGCCCTGACCAGTGCACTTACGGATCCGCCTGTGCCTCTGCAGCGGAAGAAGGAGCGAGAGTTCTCCACGGAAGTAGGAGTGCATTCCATTTTGCCAAACAACCGGCGTTCAGTGCAGTGCACAAAGCTGCTAGGGACTACCAACTGGGTACGGACCCTAACAAACATTTCCTCCAACCCCTCATAGAAAATCTCCAAAATGCTCCCGAATCCAACTGTGGAAAAATGTCCAACGTGTTTACTAAAATTCCCATAAAACTGTTGGAAGGAGTGAATGGCGTATAGTTCTGACCTAGTTCTTGTTTTATTTTATTTATATATTTATTAAAACAACTGGTTTATTGACATGTTTGCGCAGAACAATTTCCCTTTGCAATACAAATATTATGTTTCATTCTGTTTGATCAACTGCCTGACTACTTGTATTCCAATTTGCCAGCGGTAAACAATTATTATTATTGTGGTAGTTAAACTGAGATAAGATGCAAATTTTTTATCTGCCGTCATTTTATAATCAAATGAAACTAAAACCTACTTGGATATATTTTAGAAAAGTATTAGATTAATACCTAAACTTTAAGTATTTGCGATCCATTTTTACGAGTATTTATTTATGTAAGTATGTATATTCATGTTTAAAATTAAATAATGTGCACATTTTGTACTTAAATTAATATTTTAGTTCAATTAGGTATAGTAGTGCACTTGGAAAGAAAATCGACATGATTAATTTTGATGTTAACTTTGATTTAACTTTTCTAAAAACATTATTATGTCATTCAAGTTTCATTTATTTTTTCTTTTGTCTTCACTAGCTTGACTGCAAAAACTTAGGTATCTATTTTTAAGTGGCTAAAATTTTGCTTTATAAGAAGAATTTAAATTCAGAATTTTTTATTCATTATGTACGAAATTTTTTTTTTATATTTTAGAATCTCATAACCATCAAACATAGCCCATATTATGGTAGTCAAATTGACTGTGTTTTATGAAAATTATTGTGTAGCCAGAGTTTTGCATTTAAAAACAGTATTATTTACAAACACCCTACAATATTAAAGTTGTATAGATAAATTATTTTAAAGAGACCCTTGCTTGTGTGGAGTTTACTGCTAAGATGAAAAAATAATTTAATCTATCTATATAAATAAAAATGTAAAAGTTCATTTGTTAAAAATCTTAATCTCCGAAAGTTCTTCAGCAATTGCTATGAAATTTTGACAACGTTGCATTCTATTACCCGTGTGTTTTTATATTCCTATATTACATAGATGTCACCCGTGACAGGTAAAAACAATTTTTTTTTATTTTAAACTGCGCCATCTGTTGGATGTAAAAGCAACACGCGCTATTGTTTCTCTATCTGCACAGACAGAAATAATTTTGTTTTTGTTAAACAAAAAAACATAAAAAGGACATTGAATCGAGTTGGATTGCGTCTAAATTTAAACAGAATTGATAAATGTTGCTACGCACCCAGTATCTTTGGGCTTTTGTAGGGTAATTTGTGAACAAATACATTCAAATGTGTCGTGCTTTAAAATGATTTTCCTGTTCATGTTTAGAACTCACCAAATAAAATGTTATAATCTTTTGATATTCTCTATTTTCACTCATTAATAATTCATTAAAAAACATATGTTTTAGATGATGTTGGTACGGGTCAAATAACCTGAAGGGTGGGTAACTGTTACCTACAAATAATGTAATATAATTTTTATTTGCTTTATAAATATGGCATCTCTTTTGACATGGCTCCGCTGCCTCTTGTGGTTTAAAAATAATAAACTTGGAATTGAACACTGAACCAATCAATAAAATATGCAACAAACATAATCATTAGGTTATATTTTCTATTTTGATCTTAATCTTTTCATCTCTCTATAATTATATATCTATATTATTTTTTTTAAATCTAGACTATAAATGTCTCCTCTTTTAAAATAGTTGAAGAAATTTCAAGTTGATGAAATAATTGAATTTAATCATTTGGTTTTGACACACAAGGTTAATGTTTTTAATGGTCTAATTTTACAACCCATAATATATATGTAATTGTGTCACGAGAAGTCCAATTAACAACAGCAGAGTACAGTAATAATTTTTTACCATATAACATTTTATAATTTGCTTTTAAAAGAATTTTTATGATAATTAGAATATCGTGATTGTTTTAAAATTCCCAGTTTTAACAAATTCTTCAAATAATGATAATGGCAACACTTGAAAAATGAGTTTCCTTAAATAATTTAATCAAATCTATGACTGTCAAAATAGTGCCACATACACCTGATATTCGTCATGTGTACACAGGAATGTGGTGAAAAGGTTAAATTACAACCTTTCTTAGTACTATTGTAATAAAGTGTTTATATGTATGTATATGTTTACATCTTTCCAGGATAATATGTATTCCAGGTTTTAACTGAAGCGGCTGTCAGCAGTAGTTAACGGTCATTCATTTTATAAATATGTAAATACATACTTCAAATAAATTAGAGAAACAACTGAAAAATCTGTTTTTATCTATCGTTGCGTGTTACTTAAGGTCGCATACTCATCTGCGAGCTGTAACAGTAACAAAGGATAACAAATTATTATAAGCATTAATTACTCACCTGAAATATCCATACAAATTAAAAATATCTCCCGAGTAAAAATAAATGACTGGAACGGGAACATTTTACTCAACGCTTGTATAACCACCCTAATATAAATACTAGAGCCGGGTTACTGTGTCCGCAACAGTAACGATTACAGCTTGCAGAGGAGTATGCGACTTAACACACTTCACTCGGGCGAAAACAAGGATCCCATTCGAGAAAACTAATTTTGTTTTAAACAGCAATGTTTTTGATATTATTATATTATTATTATTTTATTATTATATTATTCATTTACATATTTTAATGAAATTTTTTTACATAATTCTTACCACATCCCAACTATAAAATTGTTTATTAATAATACAAATAACTTTGTTTACATCACTTTTATTCAAATACACCTTCTTTTTAATAAATAAATAATGACATCACAAAGTCATAACCTTAATGAAGATTTTTTTCTACAAAAAATATAAGTTATAAAATTGTTGTCTGAAATTAAAGCCTACTTTTGTAAGACGACTGCATAAACTGAAGTCAAAGTTAGTTGGGCCATTTAGTGATGTATGTGTAAAAAATGTATGTATTTTATTACATTACAAAAAAAAATGTTTTCATTTTCGCACTAATCACTACAAATAAAAACTTTCGCATCTCCAGTGCGATAAGTCTAAGGATGTATAACTTTTCTACGCGTTTGATATAGTGTCCTTTTGATAAAATATTCTTCCTAACAAAAGACAAGATGGGGAAGATTTGGTTCACATTTTTTAGATTGATATAAAAATTCTCGGACAGCAATACCTTTCTCGCCATTCAATTCCCGCCTCAGAACAGAAATCTTCTAGTGAGGCGGGTTACTTACATGTTTGTAATTTTAATTATGATATTGGAATTAACGCCCGGGTTGCCGGCAATTAAATTAAATTAAAAGTAGGACCGGCGTAAAAGGTAGAAACACCCTTCCCGCCGGAAGTAAGAAGAAAAATAATATGAGGAGAAAAAACCACCACTGTCATCATTATCGATGCTATAACCTTAAAGTCTCAGCTCCCTCAGCTTGGGAACGTATTTACTGATACTGATGCCGGTCGTAAACCTGAACAAAGGAAGAAAGTTGGGAGCAAGGAACAGTGGCATCCGGCCCTTAATGTCATTTGGACACTGACCCCCAAAAATATAACAACGATTCCCGGGGTCATTCTGAATGTTGTCCCCGAACTACAAATTAAGCAATTTAAAAAAAAAAAAATACACATTAAAACATACTTACAAATGTTTAGTCACTACCGACTAGGACAAGTCCGCCAGGAACAAGTACACAAAAATTGTTAAAGGCGGGTCTCCAGTGAATATTACCACAAAAATTGAACCAAATGTTTGTGCAAACATTGGGGAAATGTTTGTGTTCCGTTGCCAGTGGAAAACAAAATACGTTGTGGCCCTGACCCAATTTTTTGTTTTGATCTGATATTTGTCACCGGAGACTGGATTTTATGCTGATATTATTCAATTTCATAAAATCTTTTGAATGGGAAAGCGAGTTGTGGATAAGTGCAACTACTTCATATACACCATAGGCCAGTATATGACTAGTTTCATTTCGGTAAGAACTTCGACTGTTTCATCATTATGGACTTAACGCCCTACTCTTGGAATTTGTAAACATCTGTGCCTGAAGGAGGGTTCTTAGGGCCGGCCCTGAGCAAACGGCGCCTGGCGCTTTATTAGGTGTTAGGTATTATCAGCTCCTTGAATCCTTGGCACCTTGGCAAGTCGGGACCCGGAGCGGACAGCTCCAATTGCGCCTGCACAGGGCCGGACCTAAGGATTCTTCAATTAAAAAGCATTATAAATAATCATGCCGCTATAAAAGAAAAAAAAACTAGGCTAAACAAATCCATTTTTCACAAAACTGAATTGATGACATATAATATGAAAAATGTTTAGAAATTAAAATTGTGACTGAATTATTTCAAAAACCTTTTTTACTTTAACCTATTTCAATTGGGTATTCAATCTGAAAAATAAACATGTATTGTACCAAGTGATTAAAATTTTTTTTTTTTTTCATTTCAATTTATTCACATCATCATTTAAAAAAAATTGATTTATAAAATAGTTTTCCAATAAATTAAAACAAACTTATTGAAAATGTACAAATTGTATAGTATAACCTCTACATAATTGATTCATAGTAACACATTTGAATTGCTTTGTTTGGTAAGGTAGGTTTGCATGCACATATTATTATGGTCTAAAGGGGAGACTGGGGGGAGATGGGACAAGAATAAATTCTAGAATACATTGGAAGCCTGAGTCACTTGTCCATACTCCCCAAGGAGACCTCTGCACGCTAAAGCAAATTCTCTCACAGCTTCAATAAGGCGGCGCTTCTGTGAATAGTTCCTGGAAGATAAATAACACATGTTTTCGTAAAAAGCAGATATATATGGGCTCACAAATAGACGATTTGTTTTAAATAACTGATTTAGAAAAACACTAAAGTTTCTACATGCTTCATATAAAATCGTTTAATATATATTTGTTTTATTTAGTCTTTTGAAGTAAACTTTTGTATGCAGAACGTTTTCATAGTACTTAGTTAAAGTTTAATTTTATTGTGCCTCGTGAAAACAGGTCTGGTTTGAAACTTTAAAAACTGATATCGCAACAGTTGTAAATCTCTCCACAGTGCTTCACAACAGCACTGTGAATAGGGCGGAATGACGTCAAAGACGTTAGGTAAGAATAATATCCTTGTTCTACCGGTATTTCAATGGAAGACGCTTCGAGGAACTGGCGTCATGGATCCCTACGGTATCAGTGCACAGTTGGGAAACATGCACAAATGCACGCTCAACATTTACACACGGTTGTAATTTGTCACATGAGAACGGGTCGCATCTACGACTCATTCTTATCTTCAACAGATCGGCTGTAGAAAGATTGATTGACCTATGTGTTTCCTCTCTCCTCCCCTTCCATGGGGCTCTTTAAGAACCAGATTCACTATTTTCTTTCCTCAAAAAGACCCCCCCACACAGCATCCCCAAAGGTGACATAGTATGGGGTATTTTTTTTTATGTTTGGAGTTAATACTATTTTAACAAGTGTTAGGCACTTCTTATTAGAGAATATTGTAAGAGGGTTTCACAGCATTTTAACATCCGGCGAAGGAAAACCAATCCTACCTCATAACAGCCTTGATGAACTTATCCTTGACCTGCGGCGTGGCATGATCGGAGGGGAAGCCGGGGTGCTGCAGGGCATCCTTCAGCCAGGCCCCGAGCTGCGCGGGGCCCGGGGCACCCGCCTGCCCCGAGTCGTCCCATTGCCCCTTGCCCAGACCCAGTAGCACCTCGGCAAAGGGGTCTATGTGCGATCGGGGAGTGAGAACACCTGGAATACATAACCAATCTCAAACTGATGTAAACTGACCCCTTGGGACCTACATAATTCACTGTATTTGAACATATATATATATATATATATATATATATATATATATATATATATAGTTCAAATACAGTGAAAATTTCTAGCGAGGTTTTCCAACGAACCAGAACTTCTTAGGCTGCCTTTACACTTGTAAGTTTTTTCCTGTAAGTTGCTCACGTAAGCGACTTACGACAAATTTACCAATGTAAACGACACCATAAGTCACTTACCGTAATTTATACCAAGTTACGGAAGTTTTTTTTACGTAAGTTTTTGACAGGTCTAATCGCTCACGTGGGAATTTACGGCTCTCTCACAGCTTATCAAAACAGATTGATAAGTTGAGACGCTTACGGTAAGTTTTGACGTCACTGTCGGGATGGTAAAACAGAAATCTGCAACACTGACAGGTCTTTCTGCCGTTGCTCCTCGGGACTTGTTTATTTGTCGCCATGA
This sequence comes from Hesperophylax magnus, assembly GCA_026573805.1. Taxonomy (NCBI): domain Eukaryota; kingdom Metazoa; phylum Arthropoda; class Insecta; order Trichoptera; family Limnephilidae; genus Hesperophylax; species Hesperophylax magnus. The sequence continues at coordinate 14,108,123 of JAIUSX010000002.1, forward strand.
ACAGCTTTATGAAATAATACACTGCAATAATCTATGGAGACTAACATAACATTATTTATCATTAACACAATGTCATGTTGAAAAAATGCCCGTGTAAATGTGTGATAATGATTCTAGTATTCGACTTCACGAACTGATGGATCAGCTATCAAACTTCACAACAAATTAATATCTCCAATGAATGCATACAAAAATGCAATACAAGAATACATAGAAAACATTACCTGACGCCAAAAATCGAAGAGTCACCATTATTTTTCCTAACTAACTAACTAACCATCACGCCGTTTCCACACACTTCTTGCCTCATTCACATTCATACATCTTCTAATACATACTCTTCTATTATTCTGACTCTTAACATGGCCCGATTCAAGTATCTGATTCACTTGGTCGTGCCATGTCTTCCTCGGGCGTCCCCGACTTCTGCTACCATTCACATTTGCATCGTATATTCTCCTTACACTCCTTTCTTTGCTCATTCGCTCTACATGCCCAAACCATCTAAGCGTCCCTTTCTTGATCTTACTCATTACGCTTACATCAGCCTTGTACTCTTTGCGGATCTCCGCATTTCTCACATGATCGTAACATGGTGTTACACTCATACGCCTAAGGAATCTCATTAATTTTTCAGCTGGTGAAATGGCATTCCGAAAACGAGTATCATTCTTTTTTAATTACGGGCCAATCATTTTCAATATGTATTAGAAGTCAGTTACTATAATTTGGATAAAATTAAAGAATTTTGTTGATCCTCAATTCTTAATTCTGCCGTTAAACGAACGTAAGCCCCATCAGTACTTCTTCTTTGAAGCCAACTCCTAATCCAACACACTCTGCGGCCCTTAGGTTTTTGTTTGACAAAATTGTGAATAATATCGCAGCGGCAATCCGTCAATAATGTCAAAGTCGGCGGCAACGCGTTGTCAGGAAGCCATCTTACCAAAAATAGAATTACTGGTGTAGCGGTCTCTGTGAGAAGTTCGTAAGTTAAACTTCCAAACAACTTCCGTGAGCATTATTTACGATAAGTTGGATTCATATGTAATCGGTCCTGTGAGTAACTTATCAAAAATTTACGAAAGTCGTAAATTTTACTTACAAGTGTAAACCCAGCCTTACACTCCTTTCTTTGTTTATTCACTGTACGTGCCCAAACCATCTAAGCGTCTTTTTCTTAATCTTACTCATAACTTGGTATCAATAATATTTCAACAACCCAACAAAGTTAAGCTAGTTTTTCCTTGTATTCAAAAGTCTGATAGCCTTACAAGGAAGAGTGAGGTCTGAAAAGCCAGCTGAAGAGGAGCCATGCACAGGAGAATCAGAGTAGGAAAGGAATACACAATGGACACACCTATACAATGGACGGTTCTCTGCACCAGCGCGGGGGCTTGGGGCAGCAAGTCAGCGGGGCGCACTCGGGCCAGCTGCGCCAGGAAGCGACACCCGGATCTACAGGGGCCCTGCTCTGGCAGACTTAGTGCCAGGATTCCTGCAAATTAATACAAAAACATTAAAAAAATATATTATTTAAAACTACCATATGACCTGAGAAAACGAAAGAGTTCTAGGTAAAATATATGCCTTTAGTTTAAGATCTGTGACATTGAACTTGTGATTATAATAGAAAATGGAACAGTGAAACTTGCATAAACTTTTCTACTCTTCACAAAAATGTTGCAAATAAAGCAACTTGGAATACCAAAAGACGGACTTCCGCACAAAAGGCGGCAATTTCATGGGGAAAATTAAGGAAAGCAATTTCAGAGACCTGCAAAGGAAGAGGACTGCTGAAGAAGACCGGGATAAGGACTCCTGGAGGCGCCTTGTCAGACCATTAGGTCTCCGACCCTCATAAGACAAGTGGAAGAAGATGACGATAACAAATAAATAGACCAATTCCGTAAGCTTTAGTCACGAGGTACAGATTGGAAAGGTAACTAACCTAATTCTACGATATTCTGCAGTTGGTACTGCATGTGCTCCAGCAGCTGCGGCCTCTTGGTGGAGACGCTGGTGAGGTTGGAGAAGAATGTGTCGAGGAGTGGTGAGAGTTCAGACAGTGGACGGCCGCCCTCCAGCTGCGACTTGCACTCCCTCAACACAGCCTCCGCAGATACATTGAGGACGGATCCACATAGCTCGGGGAACATTAGAGACATCTGGAACAGGTATACATAAATATACAGTTAATGTCTTATCCTGCAAGGTACCCCACACATTTTTGTTACGATGCATCATACCAATTTCAAATGTTTATTGCCTGACTTTTGTCTGACATCAAGCAAAGCAAAACTTCTATCCCGATGGGTTATTTTGTTAACAAGCGAATATGATTCATTTTCATATACTACTCCATGGTTTACATTCCCAAAAAAACACATAAAAATGTAATTTTGGATGCCGCAGCCTAAAGGATAAACCTGCACACGACGGGTACAAATCGTGCATATCCGACAGGCTACGCCGGCACACCAGAGGCTAATAATGTTTCAGTGTAAATACTTAATTGTGATGCTCTAATCGAATAACATATAAAAATTAAATTTAGTAGTGTATTTAACTTACTAATATTGCTACATCAATGGCAGACGGATGCGGTTCCCCTTCCAATCCAATATTCAATATGTTGATGAGATCAGGCAGCAGGGGTATGCATTCATCCAATAAATGTGTCATGACTAGTTTTATTAGAGCAAATAGCGGCTGAAACAAAAGAACAAGAATTTACTTGAAATTATTCATTTTTTATAACAGCTGCATGAAAGCATGTCACATAAATATTTTGTGACAAGTGTAGTTCTTGCTTATTTGGGTTTATTTTGTCTATGGTGTTTTTTTTTTTAGCTTTGGCAATATTTTTAAGGAAGGAAGCACAGTTTTGTTTTTGGGGACTTCCTCCCCAGATCTGTTTGGCCAGCTGCTCGCGGATCTTGTCACTCGCCATTTAAGGTGTTTTGAATCTGATTTAATCATGTGAATAGAAGTCATTCTTTTCTTTTAAAAAGGGCGCGGGGTGTTTTACCTTTCACGAATAGTTCGTGTTGATTATTATTTTAGTGGTGATTATGGAATCCCGCTTTTTATCCAGTGTTGGCCGGTGGTCATATTTGTAGTACTCGTGTTTCGGTTGTGAAACCGCAAATGGATTGGTCCTAGCTGTGGCTAGAAGTTGATGGCTGAGTGTCCCCGCGTCGCGAAGGAACGGATTGCTGTTCCCGAAGTCCGTAAGACGAGTCTGGTTGGTTGCCACGTGCTGCAGACTTGATGATCCTGCAGGCGCACGTTGAAGGAGTTGCGTCCTCCCGTTTCCACTAAGAGAAGGATGTCCTGGCTCCTTAAGACGAGTCTGGTTGCTTGCCACGTGCTGCGGACTTGATGCTCCTACAGGCGCGCGTTGACAAGTGACAAGAGACAAGTTTTCGTTCGCCACCCGTTGTTATTCCTTCGTTTCTCGACCACGTAAAGTTAGTTTAGTTTGGTTCAGGAGTCCATCTGGTATGTGCCTACTTTATTTCTATTGTTACATGGTTATTATTTGTACTCCTTTGTTGTAACTTTTGATGGTTTCAATATAATTTCTATTAAGTATTTACTCTTATTATTTCTGATTTTCCTCCTTACTTGACAGAGAATTAACCCCACAATCATGAGATTGAGATCTTTGCTCTACCGTATTTGTACCCTATAATTGATCCTGTAGATCTCAATATTACATGTAAACATTGGAATGTTCCTACTTTACATTTACACCGCTACAAGCATCACGAGAATCCACTGAATAAAGAAAACACAGATATGAACTTGCTTTTTTTATATTTTAGTTTACATTCATTATGTACCTACTGTTATGGTAGCCCAAATACTAACAAGACCTATCTACGCATCTAATTATGGATACAGCTGCACGTGGCCGGATACGTAGCATGCGCCCACGGCATGTCAACACTCGGATGGTTACCCATACAGACGCACGATCACGCGATTGCTACGTGAGCAGCGAGTATTACACGTACCTACGTCCAATCAGAATCCGGAATTAGAAACATGACCTTATTTGGAATCCCCTCCACTCGGTTCTTCACACGAGCGAGATGTGCATCAGCCGACGCGGTCCGTTCCGCTCGGCAGTTGACCACCGACCCCGTTGAGAATAACATTATGGACCTTGTCTCCAATACCCGACTTATCGCCGACGCACTGGCTCCTCACGATATATAACTGGGTCGTATCTCCAAGTCCACGACTTCAGGACCATCACCCGCCAACCACAAAGACATTACATTATATAGTTTTATCATGTCCCCGCTTACGTGCTGTGCATCCGCCTACATGCCGCCACCCATGTGCTCATCCGCCCACGCTGTCCAATACTCCGGACCATCATCAGCCACCTCAGAGACCTTATTGTACAGTTTTGTCATGTCTCAAACTTGCACCGGTCCAGGCCAGACTGGGGTGGTGAACTCGTAGACCCCCACCTCAGTGCTGTGCTCATCCGCCCACGCCGCCCTGCAGCCCAGGCCGTTCCTCGTAGGCGTCATGCCGCCTACCACAGTCCACGCCAGACTGAGGCAGTGAACTTGTAGACCCCTGCCTCAGTGCTGTGCCGCCCGCCCACGCTGTTAGCCGCCGTCATGCCGCCGTCATGCTGCCCACCACCGTCCTAGGCGCCCCCCCGCCTATGGCCTTCCTCGTTGATTCACACGTGAGCTACTAATGTACTTAATTCTAACAGAGCCTTTAGATTCCATAGATTGCCCTAGTAAACTATAGGCCTTAAATTGTCATTGTAACTGTTATTGTAACTGTCTACATTCCCCTTTCATGTGTTAATAAACCTGTCATCCCAGAATTAAATGTTTCATTGGACATTGTGCTACACTACCCACCCTTAGAGATGGAGTTCTATCCTCTGCCGGCCCTCTAGAGCGACGAGCGTATACTACACTTTTACACACTAATCTTGTAACATATAACTATTCATAGTCACTACCTAATAGAGACTTTAAAGTTAACACTGAATAGCTTTTATAGTTAACACTACTTAGTTTTATATTTCCAATTTGTGAACATTAATTGGTTTGTTTTCTGTAATCCTCTTCTGAACATTATATTAGTGCTAAGACTTTTTTTTAATATTTCTCAAATAAATAAAACTAAAACAAATTTGTCATCCCATTGGGTAAGGTTGCTGGCAAAGAAACTCATTAAGTAGGTTACACCAAAATATGTACCTTTATAAAGCCATGTTTGGTGAGGAGATCTGAATAGCTAGGTACTTCCTAACCTTCCTCTTTCACATCTCCTCCCCCTCCCCACTCCCTTCAGCCTCACAACACACCCCATGACAAAAAGAAGAGTCAGTCTGCTTACCTCGGCTAGAAGAGGGTGTCGGGCGGTGTTGGGCAGGACGGGCATAAGCAAGGCGAGTGGCACGTGCGCATGCTCCGCCCCCGCACTGCACACCGCTCCCAGCAGAGCCGCCCCCTGGCGTAGGGCGCAGCTGCACTCCTCAATCTCACCGTTGGACAGCTGCAAATATGGTCAATATTATACATATACAGTGAAACTATCTTAACACCTAGGAGCAGGAGCCCTGCATTTGCAGTGTTAAAGAATAGTGCCCACGCACGGTAAGAAGCACAGCAATTTATTTCAGTGTCGACTTTATACATTCATTTTGCCTTTGGATATTACTTCTACTGGGTTTGTTAAAGACAAAAATCAAAGTGTCACTTTTTTCAAGTACATATGTTGACTTTAACAAAAATGTATTTTTATTTACTGTAGTTTCTTGGCCCCTACGGGTTAAGAAGTTTTCCAAGGGACCGGGAAGAAAAATTCTTAAGCGGGGAAACCTTATAAATGGTATAAATTAGGCCATTTTTAAAATTCAGTCTTCAAGGGACCGAAAAAACAAGGTAGGAATTTCTTTCAAGCTTTGTGGAAACTTCACTGTACACACATAATGGAAGGATCAAATCCAACACTGAAATCACTGAGTGATAAACAGATAGAATTGTGTTGTGAAAGCAAATATGTGCTCGAAGAAAAGTCAATTTCCCCTTACTTCGGTTGAAATTGATTAAATGTTTTCAGATATCGAAATTCTTTCATTAAAAGATAATCAAATTCATTGACAGGTCTGGAGCTTAGGAGTCGAAAGGTCTTACGTAAATTGGCGAAATCAGTTTTCTATCGAATTGGGTCTAGATCACACTTCTAGGGATATTCTGTTCAGTGACTGGAATAAATAGGTGAAGGCACCAGGAATGAGACAATCCAACGAGCTCATAAACGGTGCAAACCCAAAATGAACCAAGAAAATACTCAATTCAGGTTAGAAACACACTGAGGGACTACCATGTAATAGGATACTGTAGCCTCGGGAGCCAAGCAGCTCTTGGGAGTGCAAAGAACCAATAGCTACAGAGACTTGCTTCGTGCATCCTGCGGGATTTCAGCAATATTTGATTATGTGGATTTGCATGATTTTCATTTGAGAGATTGCGGGATTGAAAAGAATACTGAATTTACACCTGGTATTACAACTTGGAATTACAGACATGGTGTTTTGATTTGCATGCGCTTATAAGAAGCGAATCATGTGATACACACAAGCAAGTCAGTACTGCATGACAGGTGAAGAGAGCGCGGATGACAGAACTCTCCATCTCCATCATTTCTTAAACACTTACTAATATTAAAATTACTTCCCAACCGTTAAACGGTGTTTTAATTACACATTGAATGAGTGTACAAGCTCAGATTCGATTAAATACTAATAAAAATAATCTTAAACTTAAACTAAAATTTAACTTTTTTTAAATCTGGCAACATTGCATTTGTTCAACAATCCAACGCAAGCAATCAGAAATTATTATTATTACATATAACAGCTTATACAAAAGATAGACAACCTTCTTTGGTTGTATAAACAATGTATATATCTTTCCAAGAACTATTTTATGTCAGTTTCTATTTAACATTTTTATTAATAAGGTTTTCACATACAAGGTTGATTACCAATTGTATAAAATTTTCACCACATTTATTAGTAAGGCTGTTATTACGTAAAGTTTCAGTGTATTTTTTATAATAATACTATGTAGTACCAAAGAGATGTTGATCTCAAATGACAATGGAGAGTCCCGTCAGTGACCATTTCAATTTTTTTTTTATAATACGTGTATCAATGATAATAATTGATAAAAATGTTTATGAAATGTTGGCATTATTTTAATTTAATAACCCCTTAATAAAAATCCCGCAGGATTTCTAAATTCTATTCTGCAATAACGCGGTACTTGAAAAATGTACTGGATTTGCAAACCCTAATAACACCATGAGATCATACCTGAGGACGCTGAGTGATCTGCAAGACGGCCAGCAGGGGGGAGGTGAGGGCGGCGACGTGAGGGGCGGCCGCAGCGGCTGGCAGAGAAGCCGCCGCACTCCCCGCCGCACCCATCACCTTCACTCCCACCGCTCCGCCCAGCCCGCCCTGTCCCGCCTGCAACATGCTTACACTCTGAATAACCACACATTTAGTATTAACATGTTAAGCAAACAGATTAAATTAAATATTTTTCTTCTCCGTCTGGTGAAGACGGTGAACTGGAGTAAACAGTATAGCAGCAAAACCAAACATGATAAAATAATGGGTTAAGATAGGTTAGATTAGTTTAGGCTAGGTTAGGTTTGTACTTTTTCTTCACTTTTCTGTTTTGTAATGTAAACTGGTAACTGTAAAATGTAATGAATGTTTATATGTATTTATAGGAATTAAATTTCTATGAAAACAAAATAAAACGAATGCATATATTGCATAGTCTTAGGTTAGTTTCTTTTTCTTCACTGTTCTGTTTTATGATGCTCCGTTTTATCACGTTACCAGTAATCTCCAAAGTCAGCAATAATTCATTATTTTTGCACTAAATTCTAAACAGCCACAAAATTGGTAACTCTTTTGCTAACGTAGCTGATGTTTTTAAAATGCTTACTCACATAAAGCTGTACTGCATATTTTAATAAGGTCACTGCTTTTTTGTTTCTGACAGGTTTTTGTTTCTATTTTTGGTTTTCTTCTTCATTGATTTCACTAATACTAATGTATAATAGCAGTTAAAAACCCGCTCCGCGGGTTTTTTTCTGCTAGGCCCTGCGGGCGGCACTTGGTTGGGCTTCGCCCATTTTAAGTGATACTAACAACAGTTACATTTAATAGATAGATATTAGGTCATTCACAGAGAGAGGGTGAGTATATATTGTTAAAACACGAAACAGGAAGGAGTTAATGAATAATAACATGCTAAATTTACGCATAATAAGATGACAGTTGTTTGAATAAATGAAATTTTACATATTTGTGATGGATTATTTCAAATGAAACACTATTATTGACTACATGTCTACAACTGATATTAACTGTTATCGTACCTAATATAATTAGCTCGTAGGAGACTTGCAGTGCTTAATTATGTGTTACAACCGTCGATGTCTGTAAGTTGAATCAATATCGTATAGTTTGTCACAATTAAAGATAGTTATAACATAGTTGACTGAAATAATAGATTATTACATATTGATTAATTGTACCCGTGTTTATGAATAAAAAGAGGGTAATTGTGCAATGAGATTAGCAGTCGGTTTAATTAAAAGGTGTTAATTTTACTCCAACTGGTGGTAATTCTTTACCTACAACTGTTACTGTATCTAATAAAGTTTAAAGTTAGATTATATATACACCTTCATCAGGAGAGTAAAAATCTATATATAAAGGTAGATTATTACAATATAGCGCCCCTGAGGTGATATCTCACAAAAGCGGCGCTATTCAAATTGTTCAATTAATAAATAAATATAATTTTTACATTTTATTGTGTACGTATGCTTGGTATGCATTGATATACAACAGAAATAGATAAAACAATGTTATCCGATTAAACTTTATTTTATTAAAAAACAAAAAACTTTGTTAACATCACTTTATTATATCCAACCAATACATGTTTCATGAACGAAGTATACACCAAAGTCAAAAATTAAATATAGATTGCAATTGGAAAGAAGAAGTGGAAGGAGGGGGGAGGGGTAAGAGTAGGCTGGGTTTATAAGAATTAGGAATTACAATATCGTTAGACGGGAAAGACCAGTTAAGTGGGAAAATATTTAAAAGAGAGTTTATAAAAAAAATCTTGTTACTTTTATATCTACTTTTATTTTAACATGTTTCCTAATTTCTAAAATTTCTAAATTATTTATTTGCGATGCTTTATATCGTGTGTGAAGTATTTTAAGACCTGTAAAAAACAAATTGCATATAACCATAAAACAATATATGTATTCATAAGACAAATAGCATTTAATAACGGATATTCTAATAAATTGATAGTTGAAATACTAAATAAAAAAATTAAATATATTCTCTTCAAACGGTATTTCTAAAGATAGAAATAAACAATGGCGTAGAATTCTGTTTGTGGATAACGATACTTCTAAAATTATATATAAAAACAATCCTGGTACTATTCAACTGGCGTTTTACACTAATAACAATGAAGAAATATATTCTTAATAATGAAGATCAAAAAAAAAAAATCAGGAGTTTAAAAACTCAATTGGGATGATTGTAATTTCTTTTACAAAGGTAGAACCAATAGAAACTTTTAAGTCAGAACTGAAGAATATCTCAGGGCTCTAAATGGAAATAGTGAATCTGAGTTTGCAAATCATCTTTTGAATAATGATCACACTTTCGATAAAAATTCAGATCTTAAAATACTTCACTCAGGATATAAAGCATCGCAAATAAATAATTTTGAAATTATAGAAATTAGAAAACATGTCAATATAAAATCAGATATAATTAATAAGCAAAAAAAAATTATAAATAATAATGAAAAATGCCATTACAAAGTGATAAGCTTCCAGAAGAAATCTTCTTACTAAACGCTTGTTAATGGTCAAGTAGTCAAGTATTGTAAGCTGCGTATTTAAATATTCGCGCCAGTCATTTGGTTCATTTTTATACCGCCAGAGCTGCGCTCTGTCGGCCATCTATAGCCGTGAGTATCGGCCATATTGAAGGAACGCGTGATTTTTTATAAACGTCAAACATAATCACGTAACTGTGGATAATTTTCATTGTAATGTAATTAATCCAATGGATTATGAATTTTCTAAAACATATTTTCTTCGATATTATCCAAAAATTATATGAGCAGAAATGATGCTTTTGAAGAAATCTGGTGATCCTATTTTAGTATGAAATCGGGTCTTAATTTTCAAGTTTACACGAAACAGTCAATTTGAATTTGACCAGAGGGCCTACATTGTCCAGACGATCGCGTAATAATAATATCAGATTCCTTTTTCTTTTGTTTTCTTTACTTATATAAAAACAATCCAATAATTTCTCTTATCTTTCTTCTTTCTATATATTTTTTTTGTACTATGACTGGCAGTAACTATCATGTATTTATTATTATTTTTTAATGAGCAGGCAATATTCTGCTAATGCACACATATCTCATTTCACGATCAGTTTAACAGTAATTGAGTTGTTTGGATTTTAAATAAGTTAATCCTTTCTTTTCTACAAATAAGAATCCAATCGAACATTAAATTAGTTTATATTAGTAGCATCGATGACATGTTGTGGAAGTTTGTTCCATGTTCCATGCATCCACTACTCGATTTGCAAGGAAGTGTTTCCTAGGATTGGATGCCAAAGTTTTTTTATAAATTTTTTATGAGTGTCCACAGTAATTTACATTTTTGTGGGTGGTGAAGATTTCTTGGATGCCAGGGCAACTATAATGTCCAGATAAAATTTTGAAAGTCTCAATCAAGTCACCCCTTTCTCTTCTTTCTTTTAACGTAAATGGCACTTGTGCCGTTAATTCTAAATAAATAAATAATAAATAAGAATGAACTGCAGGTTTCAACATAAAAGTAGAGTAATCTAATTACCCGTATGGCAGTAAGCAGAGTCTCCGCATGAGGGGCCAGCAATAGAGCACACTCTCTGGTGAGGGAGCGGAGGGCCAGGGCTGCCCGGGGAGCCGCGTTGGACACCCCCAAGGCACTGCAGGCCACCCTCAGGGCTCCCCCCACCAGCTCACTAGCGGTGCCGACTGCGTCTTCGCTGCCCAGCCATTCGGCATATGCACCTGAAATAGTGAATACACAAGAAAATACATTTATTTACCTGTTTTCTACCACCTTTTAAAGATTTATAGTCAAATTTATAACTATCCCATAGACAAGATTCCATCATAACACAGGAATATCCCTGGCACAGGAGTCAAAAATACACCACAAATGTACACCTATCTGAACATTGAGTCAGGACTCAAAATATCACTTTAAAATTAATTAGAAATGACATACTGAAGCAGTCCAGCGCCGTGATGAGCAGCTGGTGATGGGTGGTGTGGTAGGGCAGCCCCAGTAGCGTCCTCAGCAGCAGGGTGGGAGGGCCCCCTCCCCCGGCCCCCGCCGACTCCCCCAACGCATGGAACGCGTGCAGCACGGCCTCAAGCTGCGCGGCGGCCAGCCCCTCGCTCTGCTCGCCCACAGCAGCCGACAGCTGCTCCAGAAGCAGGCCCAGTTGTTGGAGCAAGGCGGGGCCTAGCACGGCATAGCAGTAGAGCTGGAAAAGGGAATATGGCAATATTGAAATTTAAATAAAGCATTATGGCAGCATTGAAACATTTCTAAGCATATAAGTCAGTAAGTAAAGTACTCTCTCGGTAATCTGCCACTACTATATATCCAACAACTACTATAATTTGCTGATATTTTTATGAGTTTAAAGCACAAAATCAAGCACTATAATTCGCTGGTATGCATATGTCAAATTAAGTAACTAGTTAATGTAGTAATAGTTCAAATTCACGGAATTCTAAACATGGATACATATTTCCATTGTGCTTTGTGAACTGTGTTATTTCAAAACTGTGTAAAAAATTAGTTACATATTAGCAGAGATGTGCAAAATGGGTACCCAAAACCATTTGAAATGCAAAATGGAAATGGGTCAAAAAGTTTCCATTTGAAAATGCAAAATGCAAAATGGTTTTTAGAAAAGCATTTCAAATGCAAAATGCAAAATACCTATTTTCAAAATGCATTGAAAATGGAAAATGGTTTTTCAGGTCAAACAATTAAAATAATTATAGAATTTTTAAACAATTTTGTCATTTAGTAATGGATATCAATGTAGAACAAACATATTACATGATGGTAAATCCAAAAACACCACGACTACAGATTATGAAACCACAAAAAATTTGCGCGGTACTAATGTTGCCAACGTAAAAACATAATAATAATAATAAAAGTGTTTATTCCGGTATGTGGGGAGGTTAGTGCAGTCCCACACATTCCATATAGAGATACAAAAAAATATATAATCAAAAACAAAAAGATAGAACAGAAAAACAAAGAAAAGAAAACAGAATAAATTGAAAATAAAATAGAATAAAATGATAAAATAAATAGAATAATAGAAAGTTGAAGCCTTTAGGGAGCCGTGACTATATTAGGTGCTAGTATTTTTCATAGAAACTGCTATCTAACATTTAACATTACAGCGTCATGGCCCCATGTTCAGTATTTTTTGTAATGGTATCACTCAATTGCCAGGGCTCCTACCAGGGAGCAACTTGACAAATGTAAATTATCTCTCATAGTGAGGTTGAGGACCGACTGATATTTGGGGCTTATGAAAAAAAGATGAGTGGAGATAGTAGGAAGAATGTTGCAAAAAAACATTTAAAATGGAAAATGCATTGAGAAAAGCATTTAAAATGCAAAATGGAAAATACCCATTTTGCATTTCCATTTGAAATGGATTTATTTGAAATAAAGCACATCTCTGCATATTAGATTTAACTAAACACTACTTCAAGCAAAATTTTGATTTTAAATGGTGTTAACTGACCGAGGCAACTACATTTTAAGGTAAATAAACATGTAAACAACTCTCAATGAAAATATGAAACAGAAAAGGGCAGTTTTTTTTCTTCCGTTTCATATTTTCATTGAAATTTGTTGATATTAATTAATTTCAAGGAAAGTGGAACATGAATATAATACAAGGTTTACAAAGAATGAAGGAATGCTTGTTCCAAAATATAATAATAAATACGGACGGCGAACCCTAGAATTTAAGGTGCCAAAAATGCTTAACATGTTACCCATTAATATAAAAAATTGCGATTCTACAAATAGATTGAGATATATGCTGAAACAATGGTTACTAAATAGAGATAGTTTATATTAATTTAGGTGTGTTAATTGTATAGTTTCAGTAATAATAGTATGTGTGTATGTATGTAATTGATCATTAACATCCTGTTGACAAACTGCTTTATTGCAGTTTAACGGGATTGTAGCTTGAAAACCAATAAAAAAAAAAATAATAATAAAATATAAAATGAAGTGTTATTATTATCTAATATAAATAAATAAATAAGGTGCCTAACCAGAATATCTGCAATGTCCTGTCGGTAGCACCTCATCAGCTCTGCATCCTCGGCGGAGTAGGTGGACGGGGGCATCAAAAGGGTGGACTTCCGCAGAAGAGCATTGGCCAACTGTTCATACCATCCTCGGAGAGCGATCTTCACAAAACAGCCGCTGCCAACACTTTCCGGGATATCTCTCAGGGCTTCGTCCTGCAAAATATGTATTAAGATTGAACACTGTGCAAACTTTTACTTTTCAAGGATTTATCAAAACAGAACATTAACCAGTTCCAGTTAAGTTTGTTACGTCCTCAAAATTTTAGTAACCCCTCAGTACTTTCAACACTTTTGTTCAGTTTTCTGTGTATTTCAAACGCGCTATATATATCTTATTTTTTTATTTTTTCATAAAAATAAATACTGTTTTATAAACTAGATAAAATTATCATTCCGGTGTATTTAAAATAAACATTACTATTTATAAATAATAAAATTTTAGTATCAAATGTGCAAAATGTTGTCAAAAACGATAACCACATTTTTATTCCAATCGTAGAAAAATTGAGAGAACTCGATATTTCGAAAACACACTCGTTTTGTTTGGGGAATTTGTAAGAAAACTGTAACTTCACTTTTTTCTCTTTCATATAATAAAAAATAAGAAATAATTTTTAAAGTTAAGCTGATTAAAATATGAATTATTCATTTTGGCTATTTTTAGGATTTTATTAGTGGCATCCATTATAAATATTGGAGGCAAACTGGAAAAAATTATTATTTCTTTTTCTAACATCAAAAAAATTACGTATTTCCGAATGATAGGAAAAAAGATGAAAATACAGTGGTACCTCGACATACGAGTGCCCCAACATACGAGTTTTTCGAGATACGAGCCGGCGAACGAGTGATTTTTTGCTTTGAGTTACGAGCGAAATTCGAGATACGAGTTCGGTTTAGCAGGTTGGCCGGTAGCGCGCGTTCCTCACCCTTCGAGAGTTCTGGAAGGACCACTTTAATATGGCGATTTGCCTAAAAATTATCGATCAGGCCTGGCTGGGTGTTACAATGAGGACCTTGACCTCTGCATGGAAAAAGCTGTGGCCTGAAGCTGTAGCTGAAAGGATCTACGAAGAATTGGAACCCGGTATGTCAGTAGAGAAGGAGATTGTGTCTCTGGGGAAATCCATGGGTCTAGAGGTGGAAGAGAGAGACGTGAACGAACTCGTCGAGAAGCACACCCAGGAATTGACGACTGAGAAGATACAAGAGTTACAGTCACAGCAGCATACGGATGTTATGCAAGAAATTGGTTTCGAGGAGTCAGAGGAGGAGGAGGTTATTTCTACAAGTGAGATAAAGGAGATCTTAGGAATGTGGGAGAGAGTTTCACAGTTCGTGGAAAAGAAACACCCAGAAAAAGTTGCAACAGGACGTGCATCTGATCTTTTCAATGACACTTGCCTAACTCATTTCCGGAACATTCTGAGAGGGAGGAAGAAACAAACCTCCTTTGACATGTTTTTTTCTAAACGGCCTACAGGTGAAAGCGAGAAAAATGTAGCGAAAAAGGCAAAAACCAGTAAGGATATCTAATTTATTTATTTACATTCTCTTTTTTGTTTTTGTACAATAAATATTTGTCATTTATAAATACGTTTGTATTATTCAAAACCACGTAACAAAAATAACTGGGGTGACATTTTGGGGGTTGGAACGGATTAATGGTAGTCTAATTGTTTTGTATGGGGAAATCTGCATCGATATACGAGTAATTCAAGATACGAGCAAGGTTGCGGAAAGAATTAAACTCGTATGTCGAGGTACCACTGTACTTTTATAAAATATGGATACCCTGTCATATATGACAACATAATGTTACGTTTAAAATAAAGGACAATCAGCAATGTCAATCGTAGCATGGAAATACAGTAGAACCTCGTTAATTCGAAATCCACGGGACATCAAAAATCAAATTTCGAATCAACGAATTCCCACGTAATTCGAAATTTTATGAAAAAAAAAAAAAAAAAAAAACGCCGGAAATCGATTTTCTCGGCCGCCTCTTCAAATCCGGGTGGTATTTTAGTTGTAAATTCGTATTAATACCAATTATTTCTTTATTTTCGCGGCCGATTACCGTAGCGGCGGGCCCTTTAAATTCAGATATTCGCAATAAATTCGTAAAAATGCTATATATTTACGCGTAAATCGAGATTTCGCTGCCGATTTCGGTCGCGGCCTACCCTTTAAATTGAGATATTCGTAAAAATACGATATATTTCCGCGCAAATCGAGATTTCGCGGTAATTTTCCGTCGCAGCCGGCCCTTTATTTCAAATATCTGAATTTAAATTCGTAAAAATACGATATATTTCCGCGTTAAACGAGAATTCGCGGCCGTATTCCGTCGCGGCCGGCTCTTTAAATTCAGATATTCGAAATAAATTCGCAAAAATACGATATATTTCCGTGTAATGCTGCTGCCACACGCAAAGCTCACATCAAAAGTTAATGTACAGCGCATCATCTTTTCTACCGACACACGACGCTATCAAATATTTCTTCCTATGGTAGGAGAGGGGGTCAGTTGAATTCGAGAGCGGCCGAGGAACATAATTTCATCTGTCAAAGTGACAACTTTACTTACTGACAGCTTGAGCACGTTTTCGAAATGGATGATACTTGTCGCCTATTGCTGGATCTGTTGGACAGCTCATCCTCAGATGATGATGTCGCCAACTATATAATTATAAATGCTATTTATAAACTTTTTAGATTTTAAACAATCTGCGCGTAAATAGCGCATTTTCACAACCTGACATAACCTCTCCGTCGAATCAGGAAATTCGCAGTTCGCACGCCGATCGACGAAAGCGACATATAATAAATTATTGTAAAATAAGCTCACGTCGATTTCCAAAAATGTCGAAGGCAAAGGCGGCAAGGACCAACACCAGGGCAGGGAACGAGAAGAGAGCACGAGAGCTGACGAGAGCAAACCAGATTACCCAGGAAAACAATTGAAAACAATCAACAAACGAACAAACTAGAAGCTTCTCTATGTAGGTATCAGGCCGTCCAACTTTATCAAAAAACTGAATGATATTACCATATAAACATACTGAGTTAAAAATATGATTAATTTTGAAAGGGCGAAAATTTGTTTACTTCAAATTCAAATATTGATTATATTTATATTTTAAATATATGTTAAGTATGTTTGCCAAATAAAGTTTTTTTTAATGTTTCTAAATTTACTAGCACACATGACGATATGAGCTAACATAATAAATAAGAAATGCATTATTAGGCTGCTTATGTCATGGCTGTCAAAGGGAACACGGAACTTAGTTGGTAGCTCCGTAATTAAAATGACCCCCTCTCCTTTTTACGGCGGAGAGGGGGACGCATAACTTTTCAAATATCGCGTCGGGAGCGGTTACGTAAAATAAATTCGGTTAGCGAAGTTCAGAACCACACTTATAGCGCGTTATCTTTTTACGTGTGTCGGGTCTGTATGGGATTGTATGGCGAGCGCTATTGTGCTTTATATTATCTGTTGATGTGAGCTTTGCGTGTGGCAGCAGCTTAAATCGAAAATGCGCGGCCGATTTCCGTCGCGGCCGACCCTTTAAATGTTTAAATTAAGATATTTGATGTAAATTCGTAAAAATATGAAATATTTCCGCGTAAATCGAATTTTATCGGCAGTTTTTCGTCGCGGCCGGCCTTTTAAGTTCAGATATTTGAAGTAAATTCGTAAAAATATGTCATATTTCGGCGTGAATCGAAATTTTTCGGCCGATTTCCGTCGCGCCGTATTTTTTAACTCGGATATTCGAAGTAAAGTTAGTAAAAATACGATATATTTCCGCGTAAATTGAAATTTCGCGTCCGATTTCCGTTGCGGCGGGCCCTTTAAAATTCAGATATTCGAAATAAATTCGTAAAAATACGATATATTTACGCGTAAATCGAGATTTCGCGGCCGATTTCCGTAGCAGCGGGCCATTTAAATTCAAATATTCGAAATAAATTCGTAAATATACGATACATTTACGCGTAAATCGAAATTTCGCGGTCGAGTTTCGTCGCGGCCGACCCTTTAAATACAGATATTTGGTGTAAACTCGTAAAACTACGACATATATCCGCGTAAAACGTATTTTCTCGGCCCTTCAAACTCGAATATTCGAAATAAATTTGAAAAAATATGATATATTTACGCGTAAATCGAGATTTCGCGGCCGATTTCCGTAGCAGAGGGCCATTTAAATTCAAATATTCGAAATAAATTCGTAAATATACGATACATTTACGCGTAAATCGAAATTTCGCGGAGTTTCGTCGCGGTCGACCCTTTAAATACAGATATTTGGTGTAAACTCGTAAAACTACGTGTAAAACGTATTTTCTCGTAAATCTTCGTATCCCAGTGTAAATCGATTCAGATTTACAAAATAATAATACTAATTAGGACGATGTATAACCACGTAAAAATACATTTTTCGGTGTTTTACCGCCACGGCTGAATTTTAGATTCAGATTTACGAAATATTATGATTTATTTTCGGAAAAATCTAATTTTTTCGAATTACACGAACAAATTTTCGTGCGCGGACAAAAATAAATTGCGAATTACGAATTAACGAATTTCGAATTAAAAAAAATTTTGTATGAAAAAAATTTTCTGCGGAAATTTTTTTGGCGAAAATTTCGAATTACGCGTTTTTTCGAATTATCGGGGTTCGAATTAACGGGGTTCTACTGTACATACTTATTAACAGGTTTTAATAAAATCCTTGATATTTTATCTGTATTTGATGATCCAAGATTTGGTGTCCAATTTATTTTATATATAATAATTTGTGTTCTGTCAGTGGAAGAGCATTTTCCATAATTCACAAATGCATAGAAGCTACTTCAGTGACTTTAAAAGAGTTCATGCCTTTGGCAGAATGCCAGTTGAACAGTTTGAGTGGATAATAAAGTAGAAAAATGAATAACCCATATACCTGAAGAATATACCAGAATCCGAATGCCAATTGAGAATGCGTCTCCTGGGTTGGATAATTTCCTGGCGCATCAGAGCACCGCAGGATCAGTTTCATTAGGTCCTTAGCCGTGTTGGTCGAGTCCCTCTTCAGCCGAACCTGCTTCTCATCCTCTCCGGTTCCCGCTCCTCGGTGCCGGATGGAAACGCTGGTTTCCTCCATGGCCAGAGCTGAAGCTAGCCATTGGGCGTGACATTCCCCGACTGCTACAACTACACCGTATATTGCACCAACTAATTCCTGAAAAAAAAAATCATGATTTTTCATTTTGTCTTTTTCATAGAACACAATTTATTTTTGCTTTTAAGAACTGATTACTAGGCTGCTTCAAAAAATTATTGAAAAAAAAGGAGAGCGGGCAGGAATCGGGCCCGTAACGACACCGGGCCATTGTCCTTTCGAATGTTCAAACATTTGAACAAAACAAATACGCATTTTTGAATAAAGAATTATTAATTCATAAAATAATGTTAGTCCCTACTTGATACTACTTATATGATAAGTACTTCCAATTTAAAAAAATTTAAGTTTATTAAACTTGCACCAACAACCGAAATTAGTATGTTAAATTACTTTATGTTGTCCACAACCATATTATTTAACAATCAGTTTTTCAGAAGTGTAAGTGTAAGCATATAGTAGGCTTAACCTGCACTGTTCCAATTGAGGCACAACTTTTTTTTTATGTCAAGTCTCTGATAATTTTTAAAATAAGTAATATGTAATCCCAGCACAATGAGTTTTACAGCATCAAAAAATACATATATGTATAATAATAATAATAATATTTGGATGATTTGTATAGCGCCGTTTTTGTGCAAAATCACCTCAATGAGCTTATATATGTACATAAAATGTAAAAAGCCTAATCTCTAAAAAGTAGAATATCATAAATTTTTACGTCATTAGATGTGTGCACCACATCCTCGTTGAGCAGTATGGGTTCAACGGCGTCAAGCAGAAACCTCAGCAGGGGCTGGCAGGACATGGAGTGTTTCCCCGCATCAGGCTGCGTGAGGGCCGCGCTCGCCACCCCCAGAGCACTCTCGCACGCCTCCAACTCCGCTGAAGTCAGCTCCCGCCTCTCCGTCTGGCTCGGTGATGGGCCCCTGAAAGATTTAAAAAATTGTAGTGGGAAAACCTTATATGTTGGATAAATCAGGCCATTTCTTAATTTTATGCTTCGAGGGACTGTGCGTCATCTGATTCTATTTTCGTTGTAACCAACTTGTTTTTTGCGTTTGTAAATTGTATCATCTTACCAGATAATATATTTATAAAAATAGTATATAATCTGCCATATGTAGTTTCCCCAGAATGGCTAGTTATATTTAGAGAAATGATTTGTTAAAACGAATCCTTCACCCATTCTCTCAGAGCCGCCACAACTTGGGCCATTAAAATTAAAATATTTATTTTTACATAAATAGTATAGTATAATGTATTGCCTCTGAACTATCCAAAATTGAATCTGTTAGGTGCTACAAATCCTACATCGAACTCACTGAGACACAATTAAATCTTAACCCTAAACAATTCTGGAAATTTGTTAAACAAAAACGTACTGATGATTTCTTTAATGAAAATCATGCTACCAACGGTCTCGACATTGCTAACCTTTTCGCTGAATACTTCTCCTCCGTCTACTCTGATACCTCGTGCACTATCCCCCCACTCAACTATACTAACACTATTGATTTAAATAATTGCCAAATCACACTCATAGATGTCTTTAACTCCTTAAAAAATCTCCCCAGCCAAACAAGCACTGGTCCTGATGATATTCCAGAAATATTACTGAAGGAATATAAATTTACTATATCTAAGCCAATTTGTTTGTTATATAACTTGTCAATATCATCTGTCACTTTTCCGGACTCCTGGAAAGTTTCTTATATCAGACCTATTTTCAAATCAGGCAATAAGTCGAACGTAGAAAACTATAGACCCATATCGATATTATCCCATATTCCTAAAATATTTGAGTCAATAATCACGAAGAAAATCACACCTATCTTTAAAAACGTACTGATCGAGGAACAGCATGGATTTAGATCTGCTAAATCTACTACTACTAACTTACTATCCTTTACCAATTCCATCGTCAATGGCCTAGAAGATAACCCACAAATAGATGTTCTATATACCGACTTCTCTAAAGCTTTCGACAAAGTAAACCACTCAATCCTTATGGCCAAACTATATGCTATCGGTATTAGAAACCCCTTGCTATCCTTCTTTAATTCTTACCTAAGCAATAGAAAACAAAGAGTTAAATTAAACAACTTTATGTCTACTATTATTGAAGTAACGTCCGGCATACCTCAAGGAGCACATCTAGCGCCGCTTCTTTTTAACTTATTTATAAACGACATTATTAGTATTTTCTCTCATACACGCTTTTGGCTTTTTGCGGACGACAATAAGATTCTAAAAATAATAAAAAATCACGATGACTGCCTTATTTTCCAATAGGATATCGACTCTCTCTATGATTGGTGTAAAATTAATTGTTTAAAACTAAATGTCGATAAATGCAAAATTATGTCCTTCTATAGATCAAAAAAACCGATTGTCTTCGAATACAAACTTAATAATATTTGCTTAACAACTGTTACATCTATTGAAGACCTTGGTGTCTCTCTTGATAGCAAGCTTTCTTTTCGGAATCACATAACTGCAATCGTTAATAAATCCCTCAAACTACTTGGTTTCATCACTAGAATCACTTCGGACTTCAAAAACGTAAATACCCTTAGAACTCTTTACTGCTCCTTGGTTCGCCCCCATCTTGAATATGCTTGTTATCTGGTCTCCTTTTTATGCTGTCCACATTCGAAGCATTGAATCTGTTCAACATCAGTTCTTAAGAGGGATTGCTAGGAGGCTAGGATTAGAAAAAGGCAAATACATACTCATATGATGAAATTGAACTAACTCTAAACCTCTCTCCTTTGGAAGTCCGTCGGGAAAGAAATGACCTCATTTGCTTCTTCAAAATTATAAATGGTATTATTGATTCACCTACTCTACTGCAACTCATTCCCTTCAATATCCCCTCGCACAGACTCAGAAATAATGAACTGCTCTTCCTCAACCATCATTCGACAAATTTTGGTTATTATTCACCATTGTCCAGAATGTGTAGACAAGTCAAAACCTTAACTTTTTTGGGATAAGTCTGAATGATTTTTGCCGTTCGCTAAAAAGGTGACGGAATATTTTAAGTGTCCCGTGGTCCTGACCCACGGCGTAGTCTTGACTTGATTCGACTTATCACTTTATT
This sequence comes from Hesperophylax magnus, assembly GCA_026573805.1. Taxonomy (NCBI): domain Eukaryota; kingdom Metazoa; phylum Arthropoda; class Insecta; order Trichoptera; family Limnephilidae; genus Hesperophylax; species Hesperophylax magnus. The sequence goes on from JAIUSX010000002.1 coordinate 14,129,947, forward strand.
TTCTTAGATTATATCTGCCTTATGTCTTTGCTTTCATGTACTTTTTTCTAATCCTGTATTTTTCATTTTACTGTATTCGTGTTATTATTTTGTAATTTGGACGATGTCCGTTAACCTCTCAGAAAAGGACTTTTATTTACTTTGTGTTCCTTTGCGAACTGTCAAAACGCGAAATTTTTTGTGTTATTCACGAGTTTTGTTAAAAGCTTCATAACTTACGTTTTGGGAAACGTAGCCTCATTCTAAAAAATGTTTTGGAAAGATTATGAAATTCACTATCGTATTGTTTTGTTACACGTAAATATTTGCGTGTCTAAATATACATTTTCTGAAAACGTCAAAAATATGTAAAAATCGCTGACCATTATTTCAAAGCTGTGAAAAATGTACTTTTTTCTGAGTATCATAAAGAAATAACACTTTATATATTGAAGAAATATAATTAAAAACTATTAGTCACCTCAAAATATTAACCGTCCAAACTAAAATATTTTTAATAAATTATTTAAAAACGCAATAAATTATGAACGAACAAGATGACAGATTCAATCGACTCAGATAATGCACCTCTGAATTCCATAGATATTCCTGAATGCAGACGCGTAGCGTTATTCATTATCGATACTCTGTTTTTTAAATCATGGCAATCCGTTTACTAGTGATGGAAATAAATCGATTTTTGTAAAATCTCGCGCGTTTACGTGAAAAGACGTACTAATGTCTTGACCGCTATTATCATATTTACGTCTTTTGACGTTCTAATGTTCCGAGTGGTTAATAAATAAATAAATATTCAATAATAGTAAAAGTCGTAAAAAATGCAATACGAAAATTGTAATCAATATAAATATATAAATAATAGTTAATTCGTCCGCGAACACCGCTCGTTCAAAAGCATTAAGTGGTTAATACGAAATGAGATAGCATGACTTTTATGAGTCCGTATCAGGATGGGAGATATATCTCCCAAAAGGACTCTAGGGGTCAAAATAAAATAAAACAATCATTTTAAATCTAACAGCTTGTTTTTGTGAAACATCACCTCAAGGGCATTAAACAAAAAAAAAAATCTAGGAACTTCCAACAGCCTTTACAACGCTGGCCTTTACGACAGAATCTATCCCATCAAGCGGCAAGTTTTGACACAATGTATGTGTTTTAGTGAAACTACACGGATCACATATGCGACAGCCGCGTGGATAAGGTTAAGAACTCACCAATAGACGGCATAGAGAACCTTCAGAGCCGCGACCAGGACGGAGGAGCAGTCGGCCGGCACCACTCCGCCCAGCTCCAGCCAGGACCCGGCACATTGACACGAACTTTGCCACACATTCACTTTTCGACTCCAATCTTCGCTGTTAGCCATAGTCGATCTGAAAAAAAAAATGACGATGTATTGTATAACGTAAACTATATAAACTAAACTCTTAGTAGAAAAAAATCATTTTAAAATTATTTTTAAGTTGAATTAAAATTATGTACAACGTTTAACAAATTGAATATTGCTATGATGTTTTTTACACTTTTACACTGGTGAAAAATGCACCCAAAGGGGAATGAAAAATAAACAAATGCAGCGATATTAGCAAATATTATTTTTACGTTAATAAGCTATAATGCAAAATAAAAATATAATCATTACCTTTCTAAATCAATGTAGAGATGTTTAGTCACAAATTCTAGGATCTGAGGTGTCATTTGTTGTAAATTATGACGAACCAACGATCTGTGACTGGCTGTCATTGTCATACTGTTAAACTGAAAACATAACAAAATGCACTGTTTCAATAATTTTATTAAGTGAACATTTTTATATTTTTTTATGTGAAACTGCACAAGAGTCCCAACTGCTCCCAAACGTATAGAGCTAGAGAGACTGTGGCATCCCTAATTGGGGTATGTTGTGAGGCTGAAGGTGTTGGGGTGGGAAGAAGATGGGACGGAGGAAGGTGGGGAAATACACGGCTATTCAAATATGGTCACAAAACACGGCCAAAGCCATTTCAAGCAACGTTTCAATTCTGAATGGTGATCTTACAACAGGGAGATGCCGAGAGTATTTTCCACCCAGGAAAATGCCGCAAATATACTATATATTATGTTTAATGAGTAATTTGTGAAATAACACAAATTAATCAAATAAAATTAACTTTAAATTGAACCTGCTTTAAATAATTAAAATCTAGATGAATAATATATACATATATAATTCTAAATAGATCACCGGGGTCCTCAGACGTGTATTATATGGGAACCTAACGACCACACCATTATGATAAAAAATTAAGGGACAGCGTAAATTCAAGGTGCTGCCAGACATTTTTATTGTGTGGAAGTGGCACCATGGAACTCATTCACTGCTACAACAGGCCCGGCCAGGAAAGAAAAAGAGGGAAAAAATGTGGCTGGTTTACCTCTTCAGGGACGACGCATAGGATTTCTAGAATAATAGTTGCATTTTCAGGAGACACCAGAGGTTGCACAGATTCTAGGATTCCACATCCATCTTGTTGAAGCAGAAACGCTGCAAGCTGAAAACATATTATGTATGTGACTATAATTTGTTAAGTATTACATATATACGTATGTAAAGAGTGAATGAATGAATCTAATGTGAAAACAAAATATTACACTTGAAAAAACTAATTCTAAAGCAGGAAAATGAAGGTGGACCTCCAAATAATACTTATATACATTACAAGCTGTACCCCGCCAAGCGTTGCTGTAGCTCAGTCTGTCTGTGTGCAGATAGAGAAACAATAGAGCATGTTGCTTTTGCATCCAACAGATAGCGCTGTTTATTTTTTAAAAGACATGTTTTTCCAATAGATATCACAAATTTTTTTTAAAAGCATGTTTTTACCTGTCACAGGTGACATCTATATAATTTAGCTACCTAAAGGTATAAGCATATTCGAATGCAACATTGTGTCAAAATTTCAAAGCAATTGATGAAGAACCTTCTGAGATTTCAGATTTTGAACAAACAAACATTTACATTTTTATTTATATAGATAATATTAATAACCATTATTAATGTACGAAATAAACAAAATTGAATGAAAGGCCGGTCTTCTTCATTTTACTGCTTAAAATGCATTTTTTCACTCTCCTTTAAAAATTCAATTTTTTCACATTTGAGATATTACACGATCAGCAACGAATTTTATTAAATATATGAATGTAAATAAAACAAGGAGTGTGTGCAAAGTCAGAGTTGTGTGGCGGTTTACCCTCTCGGCCTACCCCTGCGAAAAACAGCATGATGGTTAATTAGTTAGTAACATTTACATATAACGTGAAACAGATTGGATTATCTTGTGCAGGTTAATTTGAAAGCAGTTTTTACTAAAATATAAAGATTTGCAGGCATTAATTATTCTTCCTGCGATTAATCCAGGTCTCTCAACACATTTAATAATTAATAATGATTAACTAATTGGATCCTCTTCCAAATTCTAATTGGATGGCTGTGTACTTCTCCTGCTTCTACAAGCAGTAATGTCAAATTCTTGTGAGGTCGCCGTCTTCAGAGAGGGTTCACTTAATATGTACACACAATACCTAATGTTTAGTACACTTAATACATGATACAATTAATAAGGTTACTTAATAATAATAAGATTTAAATTGTAGAGTAGTCACGTAGGTTGTGCAATATACAAACCGCCATATCAAAAAAATTTAAGTGAAAACGATAAAAGATACTTACACTAATGCAAAGCCTATTGAGAACTATCTTAGGGCCACGTGAAAACATGGATATTGCATCTAAAATTCTATTTTTAAGTTCCGCATATTTGTTGAGGGGTACTTCCGTCCAACATCTTTGCAGTTTGGTGTGGAGAGTCGTTGCGGCGAAAAATTGGATCTCTGTTCCCTGAAAAGATAAATAATATTTATTTAACCCATCCCATCTAAAATTATTTTGACTGAAACTGACTATAGCAACTGAATTAATTTTGGTGCTAACTTGCCCTGAATTTATTGATGTAGTAAAGATGCCATAACTTTTTTGTTTATGTATGTATGCAATATATATTTATTTTTTTTACGTTATGTCGACATTAAATCACTTTAGGTATTTGTGTAAAAAAAAACATATGTAACAATGTTATTTATGAGGGTTCTATAAATAAATAGTCGTAATTTTTTTTTCAACATACAGTAAAACACACAAAAACTATATAATAGAAAACCTTAAATAAAAATTTATTATAATAATACACCCCACATTCTGGAATAAACAATTATTATTATTATTATTATATTACTCCCAGTGGCATTAGAAAATTTATTATAATAATACACTATCTTAGCCTAAATTCTGTACGGTGTGGTACTCCTTGAAGTACTGAGGGACAGTCCATTTGTGCAATAATCCTGGTGTTTCCGGCAATGGAATCGATGATATTGCAGGATCACAAAAACCTATCCATTACCACACTCCAGTATCCGTTCTTTCGCACTTTAAAAAAGGGGAACATCTCTTGTGCTCGCAACAACTAACGTTGATGCTAGCAAATCTTCGTTTCCACTTGTTTATTACTCCGAATCACTGGTATCCTCCACAAGGTTGTGGAGGGTACAGTCCAGGATATCTGATTCATCAGACTCTGCCAAAATATCCTTGATTTCATTAAAATTCAATCTTCTTCCAGCCATGTTTGCAATGCGTATACAAAGCAAAATCACAGACTACGGGAATTATCCATAGGTTTAAAAAAAAAATACTTCAATATCGATTATTTCAAGACACATCCTTTGGTTCTGATCTAGAATAAAAGAACCCTTTATCTTTAAGCTATCTTAGTACTAAAAAAAACCGTAAGATGTCTAAATCATGACGGCTCGAACTGAAGGCCTTCTATAGCCGCCTTAAATTATGGCAGCTAGGAAGGAATGGGTTAAGTAAAAATATAATGCTGTGGTACAAGAGAAACGAAGTATTTTCATTACGACTACATTATTTTTCTTCTTCTTCTTCTCGTATGCTGGTAACTTTGGGTAATACGGGGTTCTGAATCAAGAACGCTGAGTCAACATAAACCTAACCCGGAAAATGTAATCTTCAGTTCCTCACGGCAAAGAATCAATTCATAGTTCAGTAACTCCCACGCGGATTAAATCGGTATGTGTAGTGTCATAATGTGAGTTGAAAATACCAAAATAACTAATAAACATTACAGAGGAATATAGTTACTACAAATAGCTTCTGTTCAAGACACACTATTTGTTTTTAATCGTTTTGATGAGTATAGGCAGAGACCAATCATAATCATTCTGACAGTAGATTTCATGTTGCAAAGATTCCAAGCCAAAATGAGTACTTATTGGGATATTTACCTTCTGAGATTGCAAAAGTTCCCAAACAAAGCTCCAAGCCTCTGGGCACCTTTGTGCCGCTGTAAGCCACTTATGGGCTTCGGCTCTCTCACTATGTTCACTTGAATAAAATACTGAAACCGCATGTTCCAAATTCTGAGCCGTGTAAGCCATTTCAGCCTGTCGGATCGAGTTTAAAAATAATAAAATATCGAAGGGTACATTTCAACCTAATGCATATTAATATATTTGTGCAATATATTATTTTCCAATAGATAGATATAAATATAACAAAATTATCTCCAAAAAAATATTCTAAGAAGACGGTATTATTTATAAATTAAACATAATCTCTTTTACGTTTGACGATCGGCTAAAAGGCTATTTTGTTTGACTTTGACAGATCAAATATTGTTGCTAGCTTAGAAAAATGGATCTGTGTACATATTTTACCATAAAAGTGGTTTTGAACCGTGATCATAATATATTTCTATTTTGTCTGTAGAATAATAAATTATTGTCATTCAAACAATAACAATACCCGAGGTTCATAGAAAATATATTTAACACATATATTTTCTACGAACTTGATCAATACCTACATAATTAAATACCTGTCTCAAGGCTATTTTTTAATAGTATCTGAAATTATTAATTCTATATTTGAGAACGTCTCTTTATCAATTTTCTTACTGAGAATTGCCTTATTTCAAATGGCAACTATTTCATTATATGTACGATGTACGTCGTGCATTTCTCCTAGCCACTCGTTTTTAAAAGATCACGAACTCAAAAAATGATCTGCCAGGAGCCCAGGAATGTTGTGAAATGCAATTTTATAATTTTGACGTGAGGCAGTTTCTAGATTTTTGATCGGAATAATCGTGATAAATTTTGATTGTGTATATATTGGATCTCATATATTAAACTAAAATGAATGCTGTCGATCGTCATTTCCAAAATTTGAAAGCTACGGTGATGAATATAAGAATACCTCCCATCCATACCGGGGGTGACCCATGGAATGCATTAGGAAGAATAAAAATAAGACCATTTACAAAACATAACGTGCTATATTATTATATGCCAATCCAAGGTGTAGTAAGCTATGCAGCTCTCTCTGTCAACGTAATGCATCCAAGTTTTTTCACTAGGTTAGTAAACATTCAGACTAAATAATATAATCTTTCATCCTATTTAAAATAAACATTTTAACCTATTGTTTCTTCATCCTTTCAGAGCCTTCCCTAGAACCGATGTGACGAATATCCTTCTCTTGAGCAGCTTTAGCGGCTCAGCTTTATGGTTGTGGAATAGACCGCATGTGTCTGGAACAGCCCCCGGGAGACGTTTCCCTTGGGTTTTCTTTGGAAGCTCTGTCCACGTTCTAGGAAGTGTTTTACTTTGGGCTATCATACGTAGTGCTGTCAGCCGAAGACCTTTTGTTGCTTCATGCCTGGGACTTATCACAGGAGCGGCACTAACTTACTCCGCTATAGATTACTTTAGTTTTTTGGATAAGGATATTGAATTCAACCTTGATATAACAGAAGATACACCGAGTGATGAAGAAAAATATGACGCCGATATTTAAGTATTAATTTTTTTTATTAGACCCTCTATTTTATACCTCTTTTTTTGCTCAACATTTTTGTGTAATTTGACGTCTTGTATTTGAACAAATTATTATATTATTTCAATGTATACTTTAACAGCTTTATTTGATTTTGTCAGATTACAATATATACCTACACGGCTTCATAGCGCAGTAATATGACATAGGTAATAATAATATGCACTGCAAAGAATAAATTGTGTTCCTTATGTTAGTGTGTGGCCCTAATATTTAAATTATCTCCGGCCCATGTTCCTTACCTTTTCAGGTATATAATTTCTCAGTCCAGAGATTTTTAGAATGTTAAATTCATTATAATATTTTTGGAATGAAGAGTACAATGACATTATTTTCTGAATACAAAGTTTTATTTCATATTTGAGTTCAACATTCATTATCAAAGTGGAACCCGTTAAAGTTCCCTAACAGTATTATGTTTTCTGTTATAACAGGGACAATACCGGTGTTTCAAATCAATCAATTTTATTCCACTTTTAGGTGAAGGCCATTGGTCCCTTTACGTTGAAAACTTATTAAAAAAATATATATATGGTTATATAGCATTATTTTGGCATTTATAACCAATGTACATAAAATTATCTTGTCCCATAATATAAATAACATTGTCAACAAAACTTATCTCAATGATAACAAATAATAAAACTGTAATCATAACAGATGTTAACCACATAAAATCAATGCAATAGGTTTCGAATCTATTGTTGATTTGTGGTATAAAAAATGATTAAAGTTGGACTGTTCCATGTCAAAAATACACAACCTTTTGGCTGTGATTTTATTATTTCTAGTTTCTTAATTTTTAAGAATACAAAGATCTATTCATGTTTATTCTTGTCATAGAATTATAATTAAAAACATTTAAATATGTGTGAAGAATAAAGACTACTCCTTTGAAAGCTAGTTTCTTTAACTACAAATTCAGATGAATACAAAATGAAAAATGTTTTTGTTCATATTTCGTGTATTAATTTGCATACTTATACTAAAGAACTACAGCAGTTTTTCTTTCTGTAGACAATTATTAATAATTTCCAAAGTCGCAATTCTCTGGTGTAACGTTGCTTGAAATGGTTTTAGTTGTGTTTTATGATTAAACTGATGACTGATGATTTTTTTTGAAACTATCTGATGTTTACCCGGCATTGCTGAACGTTTCTCTACTTTCAATAAATATAATATCCATATATTATATATTGTTACGAAACACAGCCCACTCTAATACGCAATGCGGTTTTAATACTAGGTTAACTCCCAGGACCCGATTATAGCGGTCCTGGACCATGGTCTAAGGATACCGGCAGTATTACCGTTTCCAAACGATAGATACTACGACGCGGCTTTGACCGCGTTGTTTGTGATCTCGGGGCGAATGCCGCGTGCTCGCTAGACCGGTGTCTGATTTCAACTGGCGAGCGCTCGCCTGCATCCCGGTGTATATGAGTGTGCGGGAATATTGTGAAGCTCTTACTATTTAGGATGGCTTCAATTGTATATTGCGTATTAGAGTGGGCCGTGTTTCGTAACAATATATAAACCTTCCGAAAGAAATTTTCTAAATGATAGTACAAAACCCTACCAAACTCCGTTGCATAGTTTAGAAGAACTAAGCGCACTAACAGACAGACGGGAATAGCGGCTTTATTTTATACTATTTAGAGATGCCAATGTATCGTCACAATTACGAATTTACTAAGGACAGGTTGTTCCACAGAATTTATCATTATTGGCCAGTTGTTTCACAAAACTGAAATAATAACAGAACTTAAATAGAACCTTCACAGGACTTGAAATCAACTTTGAAATTTGATGAATTGTTCAAATTCTGTGAAACAACCCGCCTAAAAGTTTATTAGGAAACGGACTGTAATCCTGTTTTCAGTTCATTACGCTCTGGGATGTTCCGGGGTGTTCTGGAATGCTCTCGAATACTCTTGAATGATCTAGAAATTTCTAGAAGGCGAAACTTCCAGCCCTTATATCTTCAAAAGCAAGCCTTTCAGGTAAAACAAGGAACCTTCTTCATAGATGGGGGATAGAGGGCTAACACACCATGTAACTCCCTTGAACATACCGGGATTGGTTTCTGAGTTTCACACTGTACACTTACTTTATAATATATATTGATTGTGTATGGCCTCAGAAGGATATGCATTGTTTCTCAGATACACAACAATAAAACAGTAAAAAGAGATAATACCTCTGTTTACACTTCTCTTTATGCACAAACACAAATGAAAAAATACAGAGACCTTCAAACAAGGGGACAGGTAATTAATGAATTAATGAACTTAAAAATATGTAACATATAGTGTGAACCCTGAGAACATATCATAAAATATCGATTAATTTTGTGTACAGTTGTGCAAAACCAAAATCTAGGGACATGTTCCTTTCTTCGAGATGTGTGGGGAAGATGAAAACACATGTGCGGACAATTCGCAAAACGGTGTACTATTACGTATCACTATTATTACACAACAAAAATAATAATGTCATCACAGCAACCCTTCGACATTACCTGACCAATGCCTAGCTTATGTATACAAATAAAGTACTATACAGTGACGTATATATCTATACCTGCTTACCTTGAAACAGATACTGTTTCAGTTGAAAATAGAGAATTTTTGAAAGAATATGTAGTAAAGAACATGAAAATTAAAGACACAAAATAAAATAATCATGTTGTGGCCCGAGACTCGAACATGGGTACTTCGTTCTATCTGGAAATTACACACTAACCAACTCTGCAATCCCAACCAATTCATTTTGTACAATCTTATTTTTCTCGAAAACTGAAATATGTGTTCATATTGCGGTTTTCATTTTTCCGATATTTGATATATTCTATAATAACGCAATTGCAAACATAGATAAACATATTATCATATATAGAATTATCCAATTTATTTTTTTAAATCTTTATTTTTCCGATTATTTTTACGTAGATAAGAACATATATTTTTATTTATTTTTTTACTTAGGTAGAAAAATAAAATAATATATGAATTTAAAACAAAAGCAAGTAATGGGAACCCACTAAGGCGGCCTGACTTTTTGAAATAATGGCATACAGAGCTCCGGGCCAAAAAGGCCCCTTTCTCTTTCATCATGAGTTTAGAATTGGTTGTAGGAAGATGATAAGGCGGCCTGTGTGTGGGTAGTATAACCAAAAATTAGCATAAAGGATTTATACGCAGCATAAGAGGGAACATTGCTCACAACTCACCAAATATGGCATTTTCACTGTTTTTTCTATTGAAAAAAATTACGATAATGAAGGTATATATGTTGATGAATAAATTTTCTGTAACAATCTAAAATGTGCCATTTTTGATTTGCTGACAAAATAATACAATCGTTTTTATTCGTGAATTCGGCAGTATTGATGTCACGCTGAGCGATGTTGGTGACAGTCGTCTTATGAGAACTTTTTCTATGATATAATGACGTTGTAGCCAATTGGAACCGTTTAGGAATGTGCAGTTTTAGATCGTTTTTGAAATTAATAATATATATAAATAAAAATGTTAATGTTCATCTGTCCAAAATCTTAAATCTTGGATTTTTTTATAAGTATAGTGACTGGTAAAAACAGCGCCATCTGTTGGACGTAAAAGCAACACTCACTATTGTTTCTCTATGTGCACAGACAGATCGAGCCACAGCAACACGTGGCAGGGTTAGCAGCTAGTTATGAATGAAAAATTGAAGTTACATATTTTTAGTACAATAACAATAATCCAAAAATAAACTTCAAATCTTCCACACAATTATAAAACGGTATTCATAGTTTGTGAGGATGCCGTAGTCCCAGTAGCCTGGTACTAAAACTAGTAACGTAGTTATAAATAAAAGATTTTTGATTTTCTTATAATATGTTTTTTTTATCAAAATCCCATAATCTTCATTTAATACAAAGTTGATGATAGCTTTTCACCCAAATCTGTTCATATTTATAACATTATAGTTGTCATCTTTCAGTTGAGAATTGCGTGGAATATTATTACGTGTCTGCCAGAAAGTGAGACGCTTAGTTCTGGGTCGCGGGAGGTTTGGACCAGTCCACACCGAGGATGAGATGGTCGTACCCGTGCCCGTTGAGAACCTGTATAGCTTTAGCAGCATCGTTGCGGAATTTGAAGTGGATGTAAGCAAAGCCTTTGCAAACACCGGTGTTCTGAAAAACAAGTTATGAACACAAGTTATTATTTGTGACTGTAAAGGTATCGCAGACAACACAATTCTCAAACAAACGCAAACTTGCGTATTTCAATCAGTTTTAAAAATTAAGGTTTTCTGGTTGACCCCATAAGCATGTTTTGTATACACATGTAGTTAATTTTTTGCTAATAGTAACAAGCAGGCATAAGCAAAACAAAAATAAGTTCTAAGTGACGCTTCGCAGGGACATGGCCGCACAAAGTGTATACAGGTGCATTGATACGCACAACCGTAAGTATGTGTAGGCAACTCCCATTTTGAAAACAAAATAATTTAAAAACTTGTTTACATCACAACTCAAAATCAAAACTCATTGCTGTACGGAGTCTACGAAGACAAAATATTAACATTTTTTAAGTAAAAATGTATAATAATTGATTTAGGCTAAGTTAATATTATTTTTTTTTAAATAGATTGTGCACCTTTTCCTTGGCTAGGTATAGCTTTTGCACGGGACCAAAGGCCTTGACCAGGTCCTCTAAGTCGGCCTCCACCGTGGAGTCGGACAAGTTGGAGATGCGGATGGCCGCCGTGTCGTCCCTGCGCATGGGGCCTGAGCCCGCCGCATCGCGCCTTGCTCCGTCCCTCAGGAAGGGCGCCACGTACTTGCCCTGCACACCGCCTGCCCCGCCTGCGCCTGGGGGGCCTCCCTTTCCCGCATCGGCGGCGCCACTGCCCACACCTGCAATTATTATAGATTATTTGTTAATAACATAGAGGTGTAAAAGAAAACTAAACATTATTGGAAAATAATGACTCTTTTTTGCAGCCTCTGTACTATCGCACGGAGAACCAAAAAACTCTTTTTTTTTGATCTGAACCTTTTGTTACAATTTTTTTTCGCAATTAAAAGGTTAAAAAAAATTTTTGGAGCTAGGTCTACACGCTTAAAAGAAATTACATCTGACTTAACCCCCTAGCGACTGAGTTTTTTCATAATTCACCTACAAAATTCCAACTTCGGAATCGATTGACTCGAAAATGAAAGCTGCGTGGTGGGCTGGTTCAGAAGAGACAGTTTGAGGGAGGCCTTTCGACCTCTCCAGCAGGACTCTCTCGGAACATAGCTTTGCACCACAGTGGGAGGGATTGATTCATACATCCATCACTCCTGGACACATGACTCCCAGATTCCTACCCATCCCTCATACCCTTTTCCTTCCCAGAACTTCCTCTTCTTCCTTTCCTAAAAAGACCCTCGATACATCATCCGCAAACATGACATAGGTTTTTTTTAGGAGAATTACTTTCCTCAGGGCCTCGTTTGTGGAGCTAATGTTAAAAAAAGGTGTGCTGCTGTAAAATTTTTAGGTAAACAAAACTAACCCTTGGCAGCAAACCGGTTGATAGTTTATGGGTAAGAAATATGACAATTACTTAAGTTTATTATGAATAATAAGAACAGCCATATGAACTTACTAAGATCTGGTTTGGCCGAGGCCAGGTATTTGAACGGACAGCTGACGGTCCAATGGTCGCCCTGGCATGTCCGGCACTTGAAAATGGCGTTGTTGGGGTGCGCCTTGAGTGCGTCCAGGTTGTCCTCCTCGGGTCGGGTGCTCTCCTCGCGCGATGTGATGAACTGCATGTACACATCCTCGGCCACGAGGGTTGTGGCGGGGTTAGGGCCCGGCTTATCGGAAGATGAGTCCCCGAACTTGGGAAGGTTCTTGCGCTTGGCAATTGTCTGCAAACAAAACCTTATTTTAATAAATGATTACCAATATCTTAGTTTTGTTCACCATGTAATTGGGATTTTGTTGAATTATTTTTGGAATAAGAGTAGGTAATTGTCAGGATTGTCAAATAAATCCGATTTCATAAATCACATGAATTCTAGATTTTTTCAGAGCAGTTTTTGCTCTTTAGACTGATTTTGGGAAAATATATATATATATATATTTTTTTTTTATAAAAAAAAAATTAATATTAGTAACTCTATAGTGAATACACAAATAAAAATAATTCTAATAACTCTGTAGTGAATATACAAATAAAATTTAATTTAATAACTATAGTGAATATAAATAAAAATAAAATTTATGTTAATAATCTATGTGGGGTAGGCCCCACGCGAGCGGTTTGCACGGAAGATGGGCGGACCCAGAAGAAATTGTGTAATGTCTCCGCGTAATAGTTTCCACCAGAGGTCATATGAATATAGTCAGTCAGTAGCGCACATACGACGCATCCATATTGACTACAAAAATGAAAGATTCGCATGGCGCAGTGCCGCTCAACTGCTAGCATTAGCCATAAAAAAAAAGAAAACAAAACATTTATTTATTATTCTATGAACATCGGTGGTAGCGCGCACGCACAATGCCTTCATATATAATCCCAAAACAAAAGCTAGGCATCGCGCAGACAGCTACAATGACTATCGATATTAATAATCCAAGAAAAAAACATTGGGTCGAACTATGCAGGAATTAACTTTACCTTGGAAACGATTCTCTTCTCAATCTTGTAAGTGCGGACAATTTTTACTTTCTTGTCGTATTCGTTGATCTTGTATTCAGTGACGACCTTGAGGCCATTCTCCTGAACCTCAGAGGCGGCGGGCAGGGTCCCCTGGTCCAACTCCACTTCATCAGCCCATGAGGACTTAATCTCATCAGCCACAGGCATCTATTGTTGATACGGAAATACATTATTGTTATAAGGTAAACAAAATAAAATCTTAAGAAAAAAACTAAATTAGGACAGTAATTAGTTCAACAAGATAAATGAGATTTTCTTTAACAAGTATGATAATAATGTAATCCTTTGAGAATAAATAACAAAACACCATAATAATTGTAAATGACTAGCTTTATTAAGTACTGTATTGAAAAGAGACAAATACACAATAATATTATTTTATTAATTTTAATGTTTTTGTTGACACATTTTGTAATGATGGAACATGATCTTCTTCTCATCACTTCATAATAAAACATTTACACACATCAAAATGTTAGAAATAGGAGATATTAAGAAGTAAAAATTAATTACTATTTATTGTCTATACACAATTTCATCTAGCAGTAAATCTAATAAATTGGTTGGTTAATTTTCAGTTTCTTAAAACTGAAGAAACACTTGAGAGGGTTTTTATAAAAGAACATCAATCACGATTGTGACTATTTCGAGATGTTGTAGTGAAGTAAAAAATGGGCAACAATGCCAGCGTTAAAAGGATTAGAGATAGCAACGGAAAGTACGAGATCCACGGGAGGGAGGTTATGAAGAGCGTGGCACATGTTGCTATGGTAATGTTGGTGAACAGGCGGCCCTTCATTCGCATTCGCGGGGACACCCATGGGCAGCTCATCAGCAGCGAAAACCAGTCGGGGTGCAGGCTCATGGCTGCCGCAAACATCTGGAACAATCCCACCGCTCTGTATCTCCACGCCAACCAGCCAGCGTCACGGTATTCCATCTTTATCATATCGACGGCTGAATGCCTTCCTTTCCGTAGTAAAATCAAAGGATCGGGTGAAAAAGAGGTGAAGTACGGCTGAATTGTACCATGCTCCAACATCCCAATTACGGAATATTCATCATCCTGCCTTCCGGCATATGAAAATACAATTCTTAAGTCTCCAATTTCATGCACCAGAGGATCAGCACCGTGATAGTACATTCCGGAATGGAGTTTAATGTCTCGTCTCTCCGGACGCTCATCGGAAGTTATATCGTAATAGTCTGAAAACTTCACTTTGATGTCTCTCCCTAGATGCACCCACCCAATTTTAACGTTTTCTGCTAAATACGTTTGCCCTGACATTGGCATGTCTCTTGGATTGTGATGCCCCGATGAAATGTAAAACAGGCTTGAGTCAACAACGTAGTCTCTCCAGTCTTGATGATAAGCGTATGTTGTAATATCGGGGTCGGAGGAATCCACAGTATCGCCAAATTTGTCTTTTTCCCTCGTTTCTTCTATCCACTGATACATTTGTACCCTCTTCTTTAATTTGACTGACATGACTTGAATGTTATAGTCGGGTTCTGTTAAGGGTTCCATTATGTCTATAGGTCCCATAAGATGAACCAGTTTACCTTCATAATCAGATTTGATTGTTGGATTATATACATCTACTGTGACAACTTTATTTGTGGCTTCATCCAAAGTCTGAGAGTTGAGAATAGCTTGGCCTTCATTCCATAACAAAAGATATGTCACTGCTAGAAATAGCAACCCGCTGAATAAAGTAGTCAGCCAGGTGGCTTTGAACTGTTCCAGTACTGTGATATTCATTTCTCATGAGAACCCTTGTGGAACTGAAGATTAATATCAAATGAAATGTTCAACACAATCCATTACTTCCCGAGGTCTGCTCTAACTGAAATAAATTTATTTCTGTAGAGACGCTGGATTTCAGGACTATCAAGATAATGAGGCACACACGACATGCAAAATTTGTAATGTCATTTATGCAAAAGGAATACTTTTCTACCAAGAACAAGGGTAGGTGTGACATGACACTCGTAAAAGAAACAATTATTATTTACAATAACTGACGTGACGATCGCTAAGAAATTAAATCGGAAACACTGTAAAGTCTACATAAATAATAATAAACAATGAAGATTTCCCTTTACAAATTATTAGACTACGAAAATTGCACGATGACGTTTTTGGGGTGACAAGAGTAACATATTTGTCACATTTATGGTGTTATGGGGCTTAAAAAATATAACTTTAGAACTTACTTTGTTATTAATTGATTAAGTGTCTCAAATCCGCTGAATTAAAGTATCTACAAAAGATACTAACGGAATAACGAAAACACGGCGATTTTCGCCAAACCGATTAGAAACGGAGGTTAGAAAAGAAACGGGGAAATGGGGTAATGGCGGCGAACCAAAGACAAGCACCATAAATAAACCACTCACACAAGCAAACCTCGTTTTCGCCCGCCAGTTATGCCATTGAGTCAACATTCACGTGACGTCACTTAATTTTTTTTTTAAATTCTTAGTTTGGTCGTATTATGAAACATTAATAATAAATTATTACGTGTGTTTATATTTATGCTTTGTCATGGGCTCATGGTTTGACGTATTTTCTTATTTTTTTCCTTGAAACATCGTACTGCTGACAGCGGGAAGGCTTTTCGGATCCATGGACCTAAAAAGCCCTGGACGGGGCAATTCGACAAAAATTTTAAGTCGCGGGGTAAGGAGGAGGATGTATGGAAATGCCAAAATCTACTTAATTTTTTTAATGATTTATCCCATTCCTGGTGTCATTAAATACCCCCAAAAAATTATAAGCCGATATAACTGCATTAACTACACAAAAATTAAATAATAATAGTTCATTATGCAACACTTTGCGTAAAAATCAGTTCAAAGTAGTCATACACGATGGTGCACGATGGCTGCCAGACAATGTCCCCTCAACGTAGATTTGGCTTCAATGCCATTCATACAAAATCGCACTAATGCTCTGTCCAGGACTTTTAGGTCCATGTTCGGATCAGAAACAAAATCAACAACCATTTCAAGCAATGCTTCGATTCAAAATTGTAGTCTCTCCACTAGTGAAATAATAATATCTTCTGTTCTAGAACGATGTGCAATAATGTAATTAAAAAGAAAGAAAAAAGTTAATTAAGCGAACTGTTTTTTTCCCTCGCCAAGTTTTGAACCCGCAGTGTAAAACAAATAATGATAATAGGTAGAACCAGCCTGACAAAGCCCATTATTTGTTGTTTTTAGGATTAATGGATAACGTCATAGAATAACACAATAAGTGCCTTGTGCCCAAATGTTTCGGGATCCAAAATCCAAATATAAATCCAATTCGGAGCTATATTTTTCCATATGAAACTGGGTTTCACCATGATTAAGAAAATCAAATGGGATGGCGATGTACAATTTTAGAGAGACAGACCGCGTGCTAAATGGTCTAGAACAAAAAGGTACTAAGTCAGTGGCATTCAAATTTATTTATAGATAACATATACATGTATGAGAGCCAGCACTGTTCCACTATTGCAGACCCCATAATATAGGGTCCGGGGTATATATTATATAGCCCATAGTATACATATAGTTTTAGTATACCTGCATAGTTTTTTTTCAGTGAATTATTTATTTATTTAGTGTTCATATATTACAAAATAATAACAATACTATTTATAATATGTTACTCCCAGTGAGTTTTAAAGAAACTTATTTTTAAATAAGAAAACAAATTCAAAAGGGAGTTCAATGAACATTGAAGGTGTTGGTGAAAATTTCAGTGTTTTATCAACCTTTGAAATGCCGAGCTCCCGCGACCTAATTCCTCTGTACTGTGCGTAGTGTAAAAATTCAACAAACAGAAAGCACTGTTTTCGGATAACCAATTGGACACGCTAGCGCTCAACAGATTCAAATTGTTCGTATCCCATGGGTGCTATTGCCAGTTTTTTTTTAATATCTCCACACAGGAGGCACTGAGGAAAATAATTTCCCTAAAGACCTGTGTCAGGAGATGAAGGAGTGAACATGGGTCTTGAAGAGAATCGTTCCATAGCTGAGCTGTTGAACTTAAGAACGGATCCTAGAAACACCCATTTTCATGTGACAAATTTCAACCATGTACATATGTTGGGAGCGCGTTTGACGTGTTTCCCGACTATGCATCGGTGCCGAAAGGATCAATGAAGCAAGTTCCTCAGAGCATCTTCCATTGTAATACTGGCAGAACAAGGACAGCATACCTACCTGAAGCCTGTGCTCTAAAGATTGCAATCCGTTAAGATGGGGGAATCTAGATACTATAAACAGACTGCCCATTTCTACACACAGTCCGTGGTTTATCAAGATTAAAAAGTTAAAGCATTCTTGACTTTTGACATCATAAATAATATTTATGCTTCTAATGTGAAGACATTTATTTCAATTTAATTATGTAAATACAATTTGTCAATTCTAAAATAAACTCCGCACACAGATTGCGTGCTGCATATTTAGAAGTACAGAAGTTTGATTGTTATTTTTGATAAAGTGTGACGTACAAAAGTGCAGAAATTAAAAACACATCATGCTTTAACAAGGTAAATTTATTAATAATAACCTAATACATAGATTTCTAGTAGAGATGGCTGTGGTTGAATAATACTATCCTATGAGCGCCCTTGAGGAGATGTTTTACAAAAACGGCTTATACAAATCAGCAAATCTGGGTTAATGACAAAATCTATGCCATTTTGATAGTTCATCTATGTATAGTAATATGTAATATATTGTCATACAATATTTAAGTTGTTGTCACATCATAAATAAACAAATAGATCATAATATTAAAGGTAGAGGTTAAACATCTTCTGAAAAAATATAAATAATTTACATAATTGTTTTATAGTTTTACTCTCATTATTTCAATACAGACTTTATATAAGGTCTGTAAAAACTATGAAGAAATAAAAGGCACAAATTAACGATAGTAATAATTTTTATGCTATTTCCCAAGTTATGTTATTCAATTCTAACTTGTACTATAATAAACCTTGTTTTTTATAACCACAAAAAAACGTTTTTTTTACTAAGCCCCCAACTAATGAACAACTTCTAAATTATTTAACGGCCCTCATAGCTCAGATCTTTGATTGAATCTTAGAAATAGTAATACTTTTACTAGAATTTGCTTCGAGTGCCGTTAGGTAAACCACAAATAAAAATAAAATTAAATATGAACTATCCTCATAATTAAAAATTAAGGAAATTCTACAATGAAAAATCAAATAAGAAAGCTTCCAGCTGGAATGTCACAGCTTATAAAAGCTATAGTAAAGATGGATTTTATTACAAAAAGTGAATTAAACAAATAATATAAATAACCAGGTGGCTTTTGTCAATAAGCGTACATTTCAAAGAGCTGTCTTTCAGAAGAGCTATATAGAATAGCTATATAGAATAACTCATATGGGATGGAATAATAATTATCTACTTAACTCATTAGACAAGTCCATGTTATATTTCATTTAAAAGTTATACAGGTACTCGGTGGTTGTTCATGCAATAGGTGTTTTATATTGCACAACGTTATATTGCAAACACTGGAACTGGGAACATCGAATATGCAATGTGTAGAATAACGGTTTCCCAATAAAGGAAAGATTTTCAAGGCAACAATAATACACATTTTTTTATAGTCTATGTCATTTCACATGAGTATGAACAATGTTCTGTAAGTACTAAAATTGCAATATTATTACAAAATATTATAAAAATATTATTGTAACTATTTATAAATTAAATGTTCAGGTTATTGTGAGTTTCCATTTACTATTTTCCTATTTCTTCCATTGCGCTCCAATGCACCATCTTGGAGTAAGTAGGCTGGCCTGTAAACAATGATTCCATTGATGGTTTCTCTCAAGGATGGATTGGGAATGGTGTTGTCTGTATTTCCAATTGAGGTATAGCTGAAATAAAACTATTTTATTTTCAAGAATTCAATAAATAACGTAGCTCTATCTTGGAGGCATAGGACACGTTGTATGTGACATTGTAATAATATACATATTTAGAAGGTATAAACATTTTAATGACTTTTATGTATGATTGCAGTCAGATTTTTCATTCACATGTACAAATATGATAAAAAAAAAGAAAACCAATAAGGAAGTTGAGTGAAAAATATTTTGACTTATAAAAAATATGTTCATGTAGATCAAAAAATATCGATTCTAAATATATAAATATATTTCTATATTATTATTCTTAGAATTAGTTTAACGTTCTTGAAAAAGCATTCAATAGCAATAGACTGTATACGCTCCACGATTGGTCGAAAGAATTCTGACGTCACATGTGTCGTGACTTGTACGTACAACGGATCACCTATGGTGCATCTCTTTCTATTACATGAGAGATGGTCGGTTTAGATGAGAGAGGTGTATAGGCCAAAGTTTATTTGTGTTTGTCAAATATATGTACGTATTTGTTGTTATTATTATATGAAATGGATTTCTAAAGATACATATTCGTATAGTGCTTTATAATAATATGTTGTTTATTGCATAACTTAGAAGTTTTTATTATTATACATGTCACATAACATGTGATACACTTCAGGCCGCCGGCCGCCCAGAAAAGTCTCACAGTGAACTGGGCTGTAAACCGTTATTTCACTTTTGGTCTTTACTTTTCTGCGCGGTGGTCCTGAATTCGCGCGTGGCAAGTCAACAAATAGCGACGGTAATACCGTACCAGGCGGGAAAAGCAAATATTCTAAATTAAAATATTAATTTAACTATGAAATCTTAATAAATTTTCTTTTTTTTTAATAACATCAATTCTAATAGACGGTTAACATTGGTAAAAAAATTACTGGAATTCCTTATTGAAGAATTAATTTTTTTTCCATACAAAAATTTAAGCGACGTGGTTCTTACAGTTTGAATGACGTCACACCCACACCCCACCTCTTACCGCTCGGTTTCCGCTCGTTTTGGCGGGCTTAATAAAATTCAAACTTTGAGAATTAATTTAACTATGAAAACAAACTTTAAAAAAAAAAAAAAAAATACTCGTATTTAAGTTTGAATACGAACATTGATAAAAAAAAAATAAAAAAAATGGACTCAACTTCCTTATTGTCCTAATATGTGCGAGTGTTCATACTGTTAATATGACCTAGTATGTATGAGTGTGTTAATATGCCCTAGTATGTATAACATTGTGTTGCCATTAGCTTAGTACATATATATTTATTTGAATATTTAAAAGTAAATATAAACCAAGGGGGCTATTACATTTGTAAAACAATTTTTTGTAACCCCTATGAGACGGGTAAAATTTAATAGATATCACAGAGCCTAATATAATATGGAAAATTATTATTGATACAATAGACACGTTTCTACAATATCAACTTTCTTACTTTGGAATTTTCATTGATAGTAATGAAATACTTTCGAAACATGTAAAACTAATATCTACACACTGTGCAAGGTGGTCATAATTTTACTGGACTGCAAACGTAGCCAGCCATACTGTAGAGTTAAGTAAAATAATAATCAGTAAGTTACACTACACACCAAGTGTAAAATTAAGTCAGAAAATAATGTGGAAAAATAACAATTTAAATGATAAATGATTATGTTTGTAGAAACGTGTAAGATAATCTATTTTTAATGAGATAAAGATTAAGATTAAAAGATTACTGAATTTAGTTTAAAAAAAGGTCTTTTCAGGGTGTTTGTAGTTATTAGCTTGACATTGCAGGCTTAATTTTGTTTTTGGGTTTTATAGAATTGTGGCAATGTTTTTGCAAAAGTGAACTTGTGTGGATTCAGCACAGATGTGCCACCGGGGAACTGATGAAGGGGACATTCTTCTCCAATGTGTTCTGTTGTTTGAACCTGTCCACATTCACACAATTCAAAATTCTTTAGGCCCCATTTAAGCATAATCTATGCACAACGGCTGTGACTACACCGGATGCGGTTTAGTAAGCTCCTTTGATTTTCGAGGGAGAGAATCCTCGCAGTTTAAAAGTTGGGTCCACAACAAGGTACTTGTTTTTCACACTGTCTGCCACTGAGTATGCCAAGACTCTTCATGGAACATAGTTATAAAAATTGTTGAGTAGTGTACTTTATTAAATGGCCTCATAAAAATTGTCCGATAAAAACTGGAACAATTTTGGAAAAACATATTTCTATACCCGAGAGGTCAATGGTCCTATGTCCAAGAATGCCGAAAGATTATTTTTAAATGAACTACTTCATTAAGAATCCAACAGTGCCTAAGCGGTTTCGTCATAGAAATTACTTGGAAAAATGAGTCACGTTACAATTCATTTATGTAGAGGTAAACCAATTTTGAGAACTGTTTTGTGTGGATTCCTATAAAATAGGTCAAATGAACATAAAACCATTGATCTCTCGGGTAGATACAGATATGTACATTATTGTACGTATGCTTTACACTATTTTTAATTATTTATAAGTCGACTTACCCAAGATTGTAGAGATTACAATATGGCACATTCTTTTCAATGAGATAACTCCAAATTTGATGGTAAGACCAATTTAATAAGGGACTCACTCTCATGATCTGTGGCCAGTCGCTATCTGTCATCTAAAAATACCATTTTATTATCAACTAGTCAAAAAACATTTTATTTAGTTATTTAGTCTCATTCAATAGGTACTCACTTCAAAGAATTGTAAATGTTCGCTGTAAGGATCTGTTTTCCTATTTCCCATTAGACAAGCTTTCAAGCTATTGTCGTCTTGTACTATTTTGCCCAACGCATCTTTAATATTGCCAGGGACGGTGATCATATTCAAACCATATTTATTTTCTATTTCCCTGATAAACTGTTCGAGTTCTGGGAATGGATTCTGAGGCTGAATGTAATAAAATTTTAATAATTTAATGTCACTTTTGGCTGTCAATATCGTTTGTAATACTTGCAGAGTCATATCCAACAATACTGTGCAGTCTTTCCCGCCATTGAAGGATAAAAATACTTCCGAAACAGTGTACTTTTTGAAGCACTCCTCTAATACCTGTAAACAATAAGTCATCTGGAGTTATTGAAAATTTCTACATTCACCTTATAATAGGATCTAAGATATGGATATAACAAACCTCTTCAGACTCTTGTAAAACATCAGAGTAGCTAATAATCTCCATTTTGTTTGTTTAAATTGATTTTATGCAATAATTTTAAAAATCATTTCTTTTTGATTAACCTGGAAGATACAATTTATTAATGAAATTATTTGTGGAAATAATACATTTCGGCATGCTAACTGAAAATAGTTTTTTGACAAAATGATTATTTATTTGGACAGTTCTTTCATCACAGGTCATCCACGGGATTAATAAAGATAATGAAAGTCATAATATTTCATAAAACACTATTTTGGTTCTGGTGATTTAGCAATTAGAGAAGATTGCAGTGAAAATGGGTTAGTTGAAATGAAAACTCAAGATTATAGAAAAGAGATATATTTATTCTGGTTAACTTTTCAGCTAGGCCAATTGCATTTAAACACCATGGTTGCATCTTGTATCAAAGATATTCAAACATTTTTTAAGCTTATTTTTCGGTTCATAATCG
This sequence comes from Hesperophylax magnus, assembly GCA_026573805.1. Classification (NCBI taxonomy): domain Eukaryota; kingdom Metazoa; phylum Arthropoda; class Insecta; order Trichoptera; family Limnephilidae; genus Hesperophylax; species Hesperophylax magnus. The sequence continues at coordinate 14,153,196 of JAIUSX010000002.1, forward strand.
TCTGATTCAAGTGAATCTTGACTCTTTACAGTCTTAAGTTTATTTCCAAGCAATATATATAAGGGCATTCTGAAGCTCACTCTCATCATTTCTTTTTTGGGAGATACATTCCGGACATTAAAAATATTTATCAAATGTTCTTCTAAGTTGTAGCCGAGGTGCGTTTCGACTAATTGTTTGGCTGTTTCAGCAGGGTCATCACCAAAGACAAAACAGTAAACATGCACAATAGGCTCTCTAAAGTTAATCAATGTCTTTTCTTTCAACAACTCGTGGAAAACATCCAAGAACTCTACAGCCAAAGCAGGTAAGTTCATAGTAAGATGAATATCTGGTGAGGCATCTTCCAATATTTCCGATTTTCCAAAGGTGTCAACTAAGTATGTAGCAAATACATTTCTAATAAAACATCTTCCATCTAAATTGAATGCCTCAAATCGGTCTCCTTCAACTTTATTAAGTTTTGCATTGTGACAAAGCCATTTGTGAGATTGTGGGTTAAGATCATTTGCAAAGACGACACATTTCTTTCTTGCAGCTGGAATAGCAAATGGTCCAACCCCAGCAAACACGTCAAACAGCGTGTCACCACTTTTGAGAATATCCACGATCCTTTCGTGCTCAGTGCAAAGCCTCGGGTTCCAATATACCTGAGAAAAGTCAAACTCGAAAGCGCATCTGTTTTCTTTAACGGAAACCTTAAAATTTGGTTCTCCGCATAACACCTCCATTGAGAAGTTTCTGAATGTATTGTCTATAGCATTCGTTTTATGCACAACTGTTTTACAACCTTTCACTTTATCAAAAAGTACTTGTCCAATAACATCCTTGTATTCTAGGAGGTGGTCTTTGAGATTAACATGGAGAATATGTCCAATAGTAGAAAAACTTGCTAAATTGTCTTTACCAACAGGTAAAATAGCTTTAAAGACTTCGTCATGCTTCCAATTTTCATACGATAGGGTCACTTCTTTCATTACAAAGTCATCAACCTGAATCCAAGTTTGGAGTTGAGTAGCATCACTCTCGTCAATATCCGCCCAACTCTTCACTAATAATGGATTCAAGTAGATTAGTTTCATGCTTCGATTTGAAGGTTCTTCAGTAAGCGGACGTTCTTGGACGAGACTGTTGTTGGAATAAGATAATGTTGTATCCAAATTTTCGGATTGCACTGGCTTGAATTTGTCAATTTTCAGTAAATACTTCTTTATAAATTTCATGGCAGAGGACACCGCTGACTCTTCAATTCTGACTGCCGGAACGAAAACAGTGGTATCGAACTTAAGACGATCGAATAGCTTCATACCCCTGACCCCGGGTGGTGGGTTGAATGGATTCATTTTCGAACCAAATCTTGGAAAATTAGCACTTTTAACAAATATATTAATGACTATTCGCGAATGTATTTTTGATAACCTAAAAAATACCGACATGGGTTGAATGCAAAAAGGGTCAATACGTGAACAACTAACCTTAAGATAGTATTAAAATATTATAAATACGAATTCAAAATAAATCTGTACAAGGCCAAAGCGTATTAAAATTAAAAAAAAAAACTATAACCTCATTATTCGAGATAACTGAGATATGTCAGTGAATTAAATTACTTCAAATGACGTTGTTTCTTGTGAATTCTGAATTCTGACCATAAATAAACCACTCACATGACCCAGTGATGCGAAGCCATACCGCGAAAATGAAAATCGGTAGATTTAGGTGAAAAAAATCGGTAGCACAAAAATCGGAAGGTAGTCAGAGTATTTAATATTGTTTAAATCAGTTAACCCGGATATTGTGTAAATCAGTAAAAGTAAAACTTTTCGAATCCACGGGGGGGGGTCGAATATTTTCAAAAATTTCGGTTGATTTTCGAAAAATTCGGTAGATTTTCGGAAATATTCGGTTGATTTTCACCAAATTTTGAAAGATTTTCTATGAATATCGGTAGATTTTTGCCGCAATTGGTAGATCCTTCCGAAATTTCGGTAGATATGGGATCGCTATTCTGACCATAAATAAACCACTCTGGTTCTACCTTCTGACTAGATAATACATAGACACTATTCACGATTGAAATCTGACAATTTAGCGATGGACACAATCGATGAATCTCCCTTTTTGACCACAAAAATATTTCTATTTATTGTCATCGATTCTATCAAAAATCATTCTTTTATATTTTATATAATCGTTCAAAAGTCATTAGTCTAAATATTTCGATATAAATGTTTCGATCCCGCCCATCACTATCTGACATAACTCGCATAGAGATGGTGAGGTCGATTTTCCTGTCCCGGTGACTGCTATCACTGGAACAGCATTGCGATTTATAATGTTGAAAATTAAGACGATAGAATGACGGCAGCAGTGAGTGGCTTATTTATGGACGGCAGTCTTTGAAATAAATTGAGTGTAATGTATTTATATACAATAAGGATTTTTTATTTGCTTGACTGGAATTATTTTGAAGAGCAAGAACATTAATATTAATTTATTTATTGACCCTTTTAGATGAATCTACATTTTATTTCTGTCGAACATTTTATGCATTGACATCATTGATGTAATAAGACTAAATTTTCCCTCTGGAGTTAATTCCGATCTGAAAATAACCCCACGTTATTTCAGTAATTTCACAATACAACTCCTCTTCGAATTCCGCCGCCTCGCCTAGTAAGCCTAGATATGGCCTAGATAATATAAAAGCATGCTCCCTACAATGTAAAACAGAGCACGAAGTTATCCCTCAAATCCCGTAAAGTAGTTTACTCTTCTATCAGCCAGTAGGAAAGTCTAAATAGCCCTCGTCACAAGATATGAAGATGAGAACAATTCAACTTAGTGTAAACTTTGCGTACAAGCTTCTAAAGTCGTAAGCGAAACCAATGAAGAGCGTTCATTTCGTTACCGACGTGTTGTTGTAATTTGAATACAAAGCCGTCACCAAACCAACATTTTTTGCTGAACCAGGTCTGAAGCAGGAAAAGGACTAATGTAATATGAATAATAATACAAAATGATTTTTATTTCCTCATTCACACTTTTTCGATTCTGATACGTACATATTAATATGTACGTGTCTAGCGATAAAATTTTACGTGTTTACTGCGTACTTGGTGTTGTTGTCACTGATTATCTTCTAAGCGCGTCAAATCCTAATCATTTTATGTTATATTATAAATATATATTATTATGACCGAAAAATGTTAAGTCTCATAGCTTTATTTATATGTGGCGTCGAGAAAAAGCTAGATTAACTAATTAATAATAAACCGCTCGACCTACTTAGTACATACTCCCGAATTATGTACCTGCAGTCGAAATCGCATCGTTTACAAAGCAATCTACTTACTACAAGCACCTACTTGTCTACCAGGTGACAATACGTCACAGGCCGTCTTTCACATTACGAGAACTCGCCAGAAGGTTCGAGTCTACCGCCTAGGCATAATTGCCGCGCCGTCGAAACTTTGCGAAAGGGCCAGATCGAGCGAGTGGCCTCGATTTAGTTGCCATTTAACTACCTGCTGTTGCCATCGGCCGAACAGTATAAGATGAATTTCTGGTATCTCTAAATACACTCTGTTCACAACCAGATTTTATAATACTGTCCGAAGCCCATATACATTCTAACATAAATTTGCCAATTATCCCAAACTACCAGGAATATGTAACAAATTATCAGATTAATAAAAATAGTGGAATTGTAGTAATATACTAACGAAAAATTTACCGATACCAACGTTACCGAAATACCTATGTGTAACGTAAACTGTCTGTCAATCAATTTTAATGTAAATAATATGCCCTTTAATATAATCGCAATGTATCGAACACACAGTTCTAATGTAACCTTATTTATCGAAGAAATCTCTGTAATAAGAATAATTTAAATTGTATCATAATAGGTGACTGGAATATTAATATTGGCCCAAATAATCACTGTAAACATAAAATGGATTGTATAAATGCTATGAATGAAATGAACTTTATGTTATATGTAAATAAATTCACAAGAGAAATTGTAAAACAAGCACCATCGTGCCTAGATTATATTTGTAGCAATATTAAACACACAGAAAAATTATAATCTATCATTTGGAAAAACAACATAACAGATTATCATATTAATATATTTGTTTATGATTTATATAAAAACTTAGAAATTTATGATTCCGGAAAAAATGTTAACATCATTTCTATACTAAACTATCAAAAATTAAATAATAAATTACATAATGAATCGTGGACATCACTACTAAATTGCCAAAACCCTGATATATGTGTAAATTATTTTGAAGAAACATTAAATACTCATATCACTAACTGTACCATCTATATTAATCTCCAAATTAAGGAAAACTAAACCACGGATTACGCAAGGCTTAATTATATCTATCCGGAAAAAAGAAAAAATCTTCATTCAATCAAAAAAAAAACCCAAACAATAATCACATCAAAACTGAATTTAAAATATTTCGAAACAAACTCACAAAAATTATTAAAGACACGAAAGAAAAATATTATAAAGAAAAAATAATCCTTAAAAAGAAAACTACAGAAATATTGAAAAAAAAATTTTTTTTTCACAATTTAAACCTGCTAAACTGCTTTTGCAGTTTGTCAGCAGGTACTTACAGACGACACTTCATATAATGACACGGTTAAGTTAATATAACAGAATAGAAAAAAATAAAATATAGTTGCAGTATAAGCGTTATATATCAGACAAGTACAACTGAAACAGACACATCGAAAGAATATCCATATTTAGCATACATAGGTAGGTACAATTTACTATACATTTTTAAGTTCTATTGTGAATTCCAATTAGCTATACATGAGCCTCAGTAGGGCATCAGTACATATCATCTGTGTCCAATAGCCATTTTCTTAGATTATATTTGACTTTAGTGGTACATAAGGTATTATTTTTGATCGACATTGGTCGATTATTAGATATCTTGGGCACAATGTAGTTTAGAGTTCTTTCTCCGTACTTATTGGTACATTTCGGAAACCTAACTTCTAACTCATTAACTAAACCAATTACTCATATAATTAATGTAATAATTGAAAGTGGAATATTCCCATCAAACTACAAAAAATCCATTATAACACCTGTGTTTAAATCCGGAGATTCGAAAGAAATAAACAATTACCGCCCAATATCGTTAATATCCAATGTAGCTAAAATATACGAAAGAGTAATAAAGAAACAAATTGTAGATTAGATGGGAAACAAAAGATGTATTAACCCCAGTCAATAGGTTTCAGAGAAAAGTTGAGCACGCAAGACGCAATAGCGGAATTAACTAGAGTTATTTATAGAGCATTGTATAAAGGGAAAAAATGCTTTAGTATATTCATTGACCTCCGTAAAGCTTTTGACAGTGTTTCACACTCAAAATTAATCAAAAAACTAAATAATTTAGGAATAACTGACAAAGCTAAATCGTGGATAAATAGTTGTCTATATTAAAGAACCCAGCAAGTGAAAATAAACAACGAGTTAAGTGATATAGAAAAAAATAGTTTTGAAATCCCACAAGGAACTGTGTTGGGCCCAATACTATTCATATTATATGTGGGGTCAGTGGGCCGGTTGTGGCCATTGGGCCGGTTCTGGCCATTTTCAACTTTACAAGTCGAAATATAAGCTAAATAAAATCGAATCGTTTTTTACTCTATGGCAAAATGCATATTTGTCAATGGTCTTCGTTGACAAGTGACACAATAAATCTTATTGTTAACAGTTTGTGTTTGGTCGATGCGAATAAGTGTTGCGGAATTTTTTATTGAGATTGTTATCCAAAACCTTAAGGAACCCACTGTAAGTAATCTTAATAAATATTTGTAATCCTTTTGATGTTTTATTTGAAAACAAGTTGTACCCATTATAAAAGGGTAAAGTAATATGTTTTTGAGGTTATTTTTAGCAAATTGGTTGTTTAAACATGATTTTTCGATGTGGCCATTACTGACACAAGAATTTATACAAATGTATGGGTTGTGGCCACGTTGGTGGCCACAAGTGGCTCCCATACAGTACTAGTTTTGGCCATTATCTAAAAAAATGTACATATCCGCTAATTTTGATATTTTAACTTAATAAATTATTATGTTTCTTCTTCAGAACTGTGAAAATGACTCCGGCAAATAAGAAGAAAGATGCTATTGAGCACTCAAAACGCAAACTTTTTTGTTATTCACCATCGAAAGTGATTTTGGCACTCGATGCTATAAAAGGAGGTATGAAGGTATCTACTGCTAGTAAAAACTACAAAGTCCCCCGTAGTACTTTGCGTAACAAAATATGTGGACGTGCACCAGCGGCCTCAGGTCACGTAGGACCACAAGCTGTACTTGGTATAGAAATAGAGATGTCACTAGTCAGGTGGATTAAAGATTGTGCCCGGGCAGGTTTTCCAATTAACAGGGAATGTTTATTAGATTCCGTAAAGAAGATTGTTGTTACTGGCAACATCAATACTCCTTTCATCAATAATCGCCCTGGGAGGACATGGTTTGAGTCATTTATGACGAGACATCCTGATTTAAGCAAAAAACATGCAGAGTACATAAACAAGGCACGCGCATTGATAACCGAAGAAAAAATCAGAAACTGGTTTGAAGAAGTCATTAGTTTGTTAGGACCTGATGGATGTAAGATTTTTGAAGATCCTGCTCGAGTATGGAACTGCGATGAAACTTCATTCTTCTTAGCCCCCAAAGGTGGACTTGTCTTAGCGACGAAAGGCGAACATGTTTACGACACTTCAAAAAACAGTGATAAAGAAAATATCACTACTCTGTTTACAGTAAATGCTCTTGGAGAACTAGCTCCACCTCTGACACTTTACAAATACAAAAGAATGAATTCAGATGTAGTTCAAAATGCACCTAATCGTTGGTCTATTGGTAAGACAGACAAAGGGTGGATGACTGCTGAGTCTTTCTATGAATTTATTGGTAATGTGTTCCTGCCTTATCTCAAAGAAAAGGGTACAATATTTCCAATCGTCTTATTTTTAGACGGACATAAATCCCATCTGACTCTTCACCTGAGTTCACTTTGCAGAGACAACGGAATTATCGTCATAGCCTTGGTTCCAAACACAACACATATGCTGCAGCCACTGGACGTGGCTGTATTTTTTCCTTTAAAGCAACGTTGGTTGAAGTACATTCGTAAGTGGAGAATTGATAACGAAGGACAAGAAATAACTAAATTTAATCTCCCTTCTGCTTTGAACAACATTCTGATAAATGATACAAATTTTTCTAATAATGTGAAAGCTGGATTCAAGTCTTGCGGACTTTATCCATTTGGTCCTGATTTTCTAAACTATAAAAGAATTATAACTGCACCAAAACATACTGAAACTAATGGAAACATGCGCCTAGTGGAATCGACTCATCTACAGTATTTGGAGAGTAAAATTGAACCAAATATGCTTAAAGATTTCAAAGTCACTTACAGCACTGGTATGGATTGGACAGGTTGTACTGAAGGGTTGTTCCTGTATAAAGTATGGCTGGCCTTCAAAGACGATAATACTGCATTGCCAAATACAGATCTTACTTGTATTAATCTAGATCGAGTTACAACGCCTTCAGAAACTCCTGTTATTGAACTTTCATTTCCAATAGCGGTAAACGAAGAAATCCTGGACGTATCAGCATCAACATCTAAATATATTGTATCCTCTTCTGAGATTGTAGAATTGAATATGCCGACTAATGCCGCAGAATTAGTGAAAAAATGCGTCATATGGCCTGAAAAGAAGACAAATACTACCAGTCGAAAGAGAGAGTATATTCCTTCGGTCTTAACATCAGATAAATGGAAAGATATTATGATGGCTAAGGAAAAGGAGAAAGACATAAAAGAAGAACAAAAACAGATAAAACTAGCTAAAAAAATAAATAAGAACATTAAAAAAAAGAAACCGACCATTGAAATTTCAGAGACGTCAGAGGAAGAAAATTTGCGTGATACGTCTCATTCGGACTGCGGAGACTGGATTCCACAGATAAAGCCGTCGGGTTTCGAAGAACCAGATCGAACACCCCTGGAAGGAGATTATGTCCTGGTTGAATTCAAGAATCCCAAAGCCACTTTTTATTATGTCGGCAAAATATTGCGTTCAAAAGACGAAGACAATGAGTTCGAGATAAGCTACCTGAGAAAACATAATACCACTGGTAGCCAATTCACAATGCCACAAATTCCTGATTTGGCATCTGTTGCTGAGATTGATATTAAAATGATATTGCCACCACCATTGTTTACAGGTACAACCAAAAGGCAAAATTCTTTTTATACTTTCGAAATCGAACTCTCAGGTCTAAATTTGCGCTAAATCTTATTTTGTTATAAGTTTATTGTATAACTTGAATAATAAACATCGATTTATAATCATTAATGTGTTTAATTTAGATAAAAAATGTAAGTTCCCTACATAGATTCATGTGGCCAAAAACGGCACACGGGTGTGGCCAGAACTGATTAAATTGTGGCCACAACTAATGCATGGGTCCAGTTCAATGAAAAAAAATGATTTAAAAATAATTAAAGAACTGTTACTGGATATATTTACATATATTAAAGACGGATATTTTTATTGTACATTAATGTTGGAAAAATTATAATTTACATTTATGTGCAAGTTTGGTGCTCATTCAAAAACGAAAAAATCCTTAAGGTGGCCACAACCGGCCCACTGACCCTAAATGAACTTTTCCAACTCCCAACTATCGGAAAGATTATATCTTATGCGGATGATACAGTATTAACGATTGAAAAAAACTCTTGGAATGAGGCCGAAATATCGGCAAATAATGAAATAAATATCATTAAACAATGGTTTGACAAAAACTTACTCTCTTTAAAGGTTAAAAAAACTCATTTTCTACCTCTGAGCATAAGAGAGAATATTTCAAATATAAATGTAAACATTAAATAAAATAATTAAAACACTTTGTTTTTACCACGATAATCTTTATTTTTTATATAAAGTCAACATGTTTCGAGAACGATGTTCTCTTCATCAGGACAATTAATGTACTAAAAACTAAATTGTCAAGTATATAGAGACAGGTGTGGGTAGAAAAGGAAGTAGTGTGGGGGGGGGGGGTTGGAGGGGAGGGGTGAGAGGTGGAAAGGGGAGGTGCTTAGAAGATCAAAGACAAAAAATTACAATGGAAATATGTTTAAGACAGGGTTATTCACAAAATTAATTTGATTATTAATAATATTTAAATTTCTATTGACATTTTTCCTAATTTCTAATACCTATTTCTAAAAGGTCTAACTGAAAACCACTAACATTCATGAGTAAAATTTTAAAACCAGTATTTATGTCAAATGAATGGTTGAATTCAATTAGATGGTTAGCAAATTCCGAATAATTATTGCTATTTAGACATCTCAAATGTTCCTTAATCCTCGTTTCAAAATTTCTAATAAGTCTAAACAAATAACCCATACTTGTAAAGTTTGTCGCGCGTATCAAGTAAAAACGCGCGATTTTAACCAACACATCAATATTTTTTTTATTTGTTTTTGGGGTGTTATGCCGTGTTGCGCTAACTCACTTTAAAAGAAAACAAGAAAACCAAGAAAACAAGAAAACCACTTTAAATTAAAAAATGATACGTTAATGTTAGCTCAGAGGGTTGGAGCTGGCAACACGGTATCACAACCTCATACATAAGCTCACATTTTTAACACAACCTCAAATAACACATCTGCCCTGATGATGGACACTGCAATGCTGTCCGAAACGTTGGCTAAAGAAGGAGTTAGCGCAACACGGCATAACACCCCAAAAACAAATAACAAAAATACTTTTGGCCGTGAAAATCTCAAATCATATTTAACACATCAATAATTATCATGTGCCGGTCTCGTGCCATACCGTATTGTGTATATTGGTTCATAGTGTATCACACACTGAATGACGTCATGATTTGGAAAAGTGTGAAGGATGACGTCAGAAACTTTGCTTGAAATAAATGTAACACTGTTAATTTCTTATATTTGCTAATACTCTGCCTTCAAGCTATATGTAAGGTATGTATATTTATTTGTATTCAGATAGCTGATTACATTTTATAAAATAAAGTCCGCGGTAGGTACAATCTAAAATATTTGGAACTGGGTTATTTTTGTGATTGAAAATTAACTTGCTCAGCATAGTTGGGATACAAAATAGTTCTACTCTAGACCAACAAAAGGCACAACGCAATGCACAGTGCCCTCTTCGGATTGCAACACAAAGCGCACGCTTTTTCATAAATGTGCCCGTGAACCAAACCAAAATTGGTTGGGGTTATTCCGATGTTGATAGGCCGTGTCTGGTCGTAATTAGTCAATGATTGACATCTATAAAAAAACACTGGCAGCGGTCAAGAGCAGCCAACCCCTTTTTTTTTAAATATTAATTATCCAGATTTTAATAGCCGATATATTTGAATGATGAATGGTAGTTACACCCATATTTCCACTTCCAGTCTCTCGAGCCTCACAACATAATCCAATAACTGGTGATGCTATAGAACAGTTGCTCTGGGCAGTTGGGACTATTATGCGGTTGACACGTTGGGGTCATTGAGGTTAAGTATAAAACAAGCGGATACCTAACATAGTTGATTTTTGGTTTAAAAATATCACAGTAGTTGCAGATTAATATTCTAACCTACTATTTGTATGAATTAAATTTACACTGAAGAAAATTTCTTGGTTAATTTACACTAGGTCAAGTGGGGCATTTATCAGCCACCTCGGTGGAGGCTTTCTATTCCTCGAGTCGGAGATATGGTGGGTCCTCCGGGGAAGGGAATGGTTTAAGCGTTGGGCCAACCCGTAGCTCGGTATCAGCTTGACGAAAGAGTGGTGGGGCAGGAGGACAGAGGCGCTCAACTGCTAGCTGGTGGTGAGTACTGAGTACTGTGGCAGTAGGGCGGCCGGTAGGCCCGGTAGGTCCGATAGGTGTTCGCTTTCGGCGGGCCAAGGCGTTGGATTGGTTAGACAGCAGGAGGCGAGATGAGCTTTCCGCTCTCCACTGCTCTCTGGTGAATTACGAATCTGCGTAACCAGTCTTGGTCGATGGTAGTTTCTTACCGCAGTTTCTCCAGCTGGGATATTGCGGTTGCAAGTGGATTGCTTGCTTTAGAGGAGACGAACGCGTTTACTGACTTTTCTTCGGCGAACATGGCCTTTTCGTCCGCTCCTGCCTGGCGAACGAGATAACACTCTTGGGTTAGGCTCAGATTATGAGATCAAGGTGGTAGGTGTTCCTTCGGTAGGTAGGTACCCCTTCTTTAAAGATTAACATGGCGCGGCCTACTAAAATTAGATCAAAGCCTTTCCTACGTTTTTATAAAGAAAATATGTTAAAAGTTAGCTTCATCGTCTAAGTAATCAATAATCCCCTCTTTCTAATGTCGTGTAGGTACATGGTCGTCGCTGGCAGATGGCGGGTTAGGCTCAAATCATGAGATCAAGGTGGTAGGTGTTCAGGGGACCCCTCTTTAAAAATTAGCATGACGCGGCCTACAAAATTGAGTTTAGTCTTTCCTACGTTTTTCTAAAGAAAACATGTTAAAAGGTCGCTTCATCATCTCGTAATCAGTAATCCTCTCTATCTAAAAAGATTTCCTGTAAGAAGCGATGTTGTTTTCGTTCAATATGATGAATATGAACAGCTGAATAAAAAGGCGACATTAATTTGGCACTAGTACCTATATTCAAGATGAGGGCGATCCAGCGTTCTAAGTAGTTGTGTGATTATTTGTACTTCTCTATTTGAATGCAACCATTTGATTTAGGTACCTATCTATTCGTCAGAAAGTACTCGGAACGTCTCTTCTTAATTACCTTTTTCTGTCGCTCAAGATGAAAGAAAATGTGGCCTTTGAGGATACCCTGTAGAATTTATTCTAGCTTACCTTATTATTATTTTTTATAATTTGTGTCGTTAAGGCGAAACTTAGTGCTAAATAACTATTTTGATTAATCTTTATAACGAATATACCTTATATACTTTATGAATATCAAAAAATAAGCTTTTGATAAATTGAAGGTTTTCCTATCGTTTTGCTTGAGTAGAATACAAATAAAAAATAAACATTACTCAATAAAAAATATACATGTAAACTAATAAAAAAAAAAATTTTTCAATAGAAATGTATGAAAGCGTAAAAAAAACAATTTTTTAAAAATACAGGATTATAGCTGAGATTATCTGTGTCAGTTTCACTTGATTAACTTTTTTATAAGATTATTTACAAAATAAATAAAAACCAGTTTTGTGCTTGAAATCGAACGATTCTAGACTCCATTCGTCAAGCGATTTTAATGCTTATTACCTACAATATAAGGTGTACCAATAATATACACATTTTTGGCTTGTAGTTTCCTCTTAATAAGCAAGTTTAGTGAAAATTTCAATAAAAACCATACTGTAAAATGGGGATGGTTACAGAAAATTAGACACTTGTTCGTAAAAAAATCTGACGTCACTGGTAGAGATACAAGACGGATACAAGTAATGAGAACATGTTTTTTTGTTACCTAAATTATTTGAATCATCTTAAATCTTAATTCTCGACGATATTAATCAGTCAATTAATTTAAAAAAACAAAACGTCACACGCCTTGCCGCCGTAATGAGGAAGTGGCCCAAAGTGGCTGGTGGCGTAGGTACAAGATTTGTATTTTGAAGTATTTTTAGCAGCACACCGTGTTGAAGTATTTCCAGACTAGAGCTTTACTGTGCAACTGCAGCTGAGACAAGAAATAGTTCACAGCAGATTACTTCGAACTGGTGAGGATTTTAAATTAAATTACTTCCTTGGAACTATTTTGCTGTTATATTTACGCATTTCTCTAAATACGAAGTCACCAAGTTTAGTTTTACTTTTATCTCATAAAGTTTGAATTGAATATTTCCGGTCTAATAACGAACCTAACTAAATTCTCCATGTAGGTAAGACATATTTTAATTCTAATAAGTTTTATTTATTATGTATAGCGCTTCGTCGAAGAAAACTGAATGCTGTAGAAATGAAATCCCTGGGCGTATGTGTTTGTAAAACCATGTATGATTGTGTGAAAAATGTGGAGATCCGCAAAGAATATAAGGCTGAGGAAATCGAAATGAGCAAGATTAAGAAAGGGACGCTTAGATGGTTTGGGCATGTAGAGCTAATGGTCGAAGAAAGTAGAGGAAGGAGAATATATTACGCAAATGTGAATGGTAGCAGTTTTCGGGGAAGACATGGCATGATCAAGTGAATCAGATACTGGGCCATGTCAAGATCCAGAATAATAATAATGAGGCAAGGAGTGTTTGCCAATACCGAGTTGTTTGGCAGTTCATCCTCTACCTACCCCTGCGGGGAAACAGTGTGATGATTAGTTCGCTTCGTCGACGAGGTAAATAATGATGAATTACTTACTTGATAGTAAGTAAAATATAGATATTTTTGGCATATCCTAAACCTAAGTAACTTTTTACCGCTCGCTCGTTGGTGTTGACAAATGGGGGTTAGAGGGGGACATGGCTGTTGGGAATAATTTATTGATAATAAATTTGATATTAACTCAAGTAATATATGTATTTTTTATTAGCAGGAACTTAATCATGGAAGAAGATTATGATCCCAAGCTTACAGCCCTTTGCAATTCAAAAACTATTCAAGAAGATGCTCGGGGTTTTTTTGATTCTCTGGTTGAGAACATTACAACAAATACCCGGATAAGAGAATGGAGTGAGGATATGTGGAAGGAGCCGTTATATGGTGAAGATTTTTTAAAGGCACTGATTAAGCAGGATGATGTAAGCTTTAAACAATAATTATCCAATAAAAAGTTATGTTCTTTCACAAAGTCATTGAGTTTTCAATAATTATCTACCTATCCGCAATATCTTTTTTTCATTCATAGTATACTTGCAGATTTTTTCAACGGTTCTCAAGACCTTTTCTGTTGAAGAGGTGTATCGAAAGAAATGCATATTAACAGCTTGTAAAAAGCTAGCCGAGGCAGAAGAGTTGTGGAAAGACGAGCAGTGGCAACGGTGTCGTGACAGCTGCAGCCAGGCCATTCTTCGAGTTCCTCTGAAGTCTGCCAGTTCTCATGAGCTTCCCAAGAACATGGCCCATGTTCTGCAAGGAGCATTGCTTCTTAGAGCTCGCTGCCTTTTAAAGGAAGGGAAAATTCGACTTGCCAAATCAGACATCAACACGGCTCTGCAACAAGGTATGTAACCTGCCTTCTTAAGAGTCAGCGCCCAAAGTAGCTTTAAACTAGATGACTTATCTGTAAATCCTATACAGATAGTTAGGAAAATGTCTAGTGAATAAAATTCTTAAACTGTAATTTTTTTAAATTCTACGAAATGAATAATACTAAAATGTATGCGAGTAATAAGTGGTTTATAAATCAGCAAAGGCTTTTTGAAATGTTTTGCCTAAAAATTCCACATATACAGATTACAAATATATGTCCTGATATAATTACAGGTCCTCTTATTGATGCTTCAAAGAAATATTTGTTAGAGTTATTGAAAGAACTGAAGTCATGCAGTTCAGAAAACAAACCCACTGAGCCGAGTACAGACACAGGTAAGCACCAGTTTTAATAATGCAATGCTTTGCTGATATTTGTGTTAGGTAAAGCACGAATATTAAATAATAATAATGTCATCTTTTTTTTCAAGATACTTACCTTACAGCGGGAGAAGATAAAAATTTGCCAGGGGCTTCAATTCTTTTGAATGTATCAGAAACTGCTGAGCAGGTACGATTTAATTAGATGTGAAATGGATGTAATTAAATTACAAAATTCTATTCAATGTTTAAGTTGGTACTGATTTAATGTTTTTTTGCAGGGAAGATTTATTTCAGCTGCTAAAGATATAAAAATTGGGGACACGTTAATAATTGAAGAACCGTATGCAGCTTGTCTTAATCCGCAGTTCTTCGGAACCCATTGCCACCATTGTTTTAAAAGGTAGCTTTTAAACTGTGAATTTATAAAATACATTTATATTAGTGATCACGACTACAAACCGATTTTATTTTCAGATCGATGTACTTTTATAATTAAACTTATAATGCTCTTTAAAACTTTGGTATATGAAATCTATTACGTCTAATAAAAATATTAATATTGCAGATTAGAAGCGCCTTATGGATGTTCCGAATGTGCAGCGGTTGCATTTTGTAGCGAGAGTTGTTACCGAGAAGCTGCATCCACTTACCATCAATATGAATGCAAATTCATGGATCTTTTTATAGGTCATTATTTCAGTGACATAGTAAACATGTTTTTAGTACACAACTTTGTAGAATAACCTTAAAAAGTGTACCTCAATAAAGTTACATTTACATTTTACAATTATAATAATTTAATTAATTATTTTCAGGTTCTGGAATGTCAAGTCTAAGTCATATTGCTTTAAGAATGGTTACACAGATTGGTTTGACCGAAACAATAAATGTTTATCAAAACTATTCACAGCAACACAAAATCAATAAATCCGCGTCACAGAATGGTGTAGAGCAAATAGGTAGATCTCCGCATGGAGTTGTATATACGTTGGTAACCCACGAGCAGAAACGTCTTCCTCAAGACTATGTTCATAGATCATTGATGGCCTTATTCTTGACAAGATGTCTTCAGAAAACCTCCTTCTTCTCGAGTGCAGTCAGCGAGGGACAGAATCTTAATATCCGTAAGAACAAATAATTATTCTTTTAAAATTTGTACTGGTTCCACCGAGACATAGCCGCAGTGGAATCAGAAATAATTAAAGTTGTATTCATTAATATTATTTAGTACAAAATTGATTGTAGTTCCTGATCCCTGAGGATCTCTCCTCTCAATTTTTGCCAACACAGCTACTGACCGGTGGAAGTATTGTAATAACTTTGTAGCGGAAAAGCTTCATAGATTGGATATAAATTTACGATTCACCTTACCAACACATCTGTCACTATCTACATCGTAAATTGTTAAGAGTTGTTATTATTTGATTTTAGTCGGGCCGCAGGAAGTGTCTGTGTGGGCCGTGCTCCTGTTCTACCTGCAAGTCCTGCAGTACAACGCGCACCAGGTGTGTGGGCTGCGCGGGGAGAAGGATCTGGGTTGCGCCCTGTACGCTACTGCCTCTCTCTTCAACCACGATTGTTGCCCTTCTGTCATTAGGTACAGATAATATGGTGCTTCTCCACAAGAAAACATTTTCTATCATTTAAACCTTTCGTCATCAACAAAAAAATTATTAGTTATCATTATTCATTATTATCATTATTTTTAATTATTTGTCATCATTCAGTAAAAAAAAAACCTAAATATTCAAAACATGAGTGAATATATTTGGAAGACAAGGGGATTCTTTAAAAACTGTAATTTTCACTGTTTCCTATGTCATTGTCTTTTATATAATATATCAAACTTTCTGCCGACACAGTGAAGTGTTTAGCACAGTCTAGTTGCGCCGATAGATTGATGTTCTGAGGCTCAAATAAATTTGTATCAACAGGTGGAATACTAAATTTAAAAAAATTATTACAAGCAATAATCATTAGCCTGAAAAACCCATGCAAATTGAAAAAAATCTTCAGAGAACTAATAAATACCGCCGACGGGAATTGAACCCGCAGCCTTCTGATTGCCAGTCAGCTGCTCTACCACTGCGCTACGTCAGCTTATTCTAAACCCATCAAATAATCCAATATATACATACTAGAATTTGTCATTCAACAATAATTATTGCTTATTAAATTTTTCACCTGAAAACAACCAGCTTTATTTTTACAGGAAGGCTTAGTTAGTGCTAAATTTCCCACAATCATCATCACAAGCTGATGCTTGTTAGATGTTTGATATCATTTGTAGATGATTCTACAAATGATAGAACAGAAGAAAACTACTATAACAGTTGTTCAACCCTTAGGGGCCGGATCCCTGCATTTGCAGGGTTGACGAATTGTGCCCACGCACGGTACAAAACACTAAAATTGTAGTGATAACTTTATACATTTATTTTGCCTTCCGATATTACCTCTATTAGGTTAGTTAAAGATTAAAATAAAAATGTCACCTTTTCAAAGTATGGTACCTGGTAACTTTAACAAAAATACGCTTTTTTATTCATTGAACTTTCTTGTCGCTCCCGGGTTAATACTAAATGTATAATTAACATTTTCACCACTTTTCTGAGGTACAGATCATCATTAGGATAATGGGTATGCATGTCACTTTTTGTGTCATTCATAAATTTTCTATGAAAATTAAACTTTCATGTATGCGCGGGCAAGGTTTATTTGCGCGTACAAGAATTAGTATAGCAAACATTCACAAACCGCTCATACAATGTTCATTTAATAACAGGTATTTTCTGGGAAAGAAGTTAGTGATAAAGGCATTGAGACCTGTATCCAGCGGGGAGGCTGTTGGAGACAGTTATGGCCCCCAATGGGGGCGCTCCACTGGCAAGGGGGACGAGTGGAGTAGACGGACAGCACTGTGCTCCCGATACAAATTTACCTGCAAGTGCCGTGCTTGCAGCCAGGAGTGGCCTCTTCCACCATCAGAGTTGCCTAGCCTCAGGTGAGATGCATCCCGTCCTGTTATTCAAGCCCTCAAAATTTAAAAAATTATTATTGTTATCTGACATCATATATTATTCTTTTTGTGATTAGTTGGAAATGCTGTATCATTTCGAAGAATACTTTTTCGTTGTTGTAATTTAGTGAACTCTTTCATATGGAACTATGAAGCTAGAAATATTTGTTATATTGTAATTAACAGTTTTTACTCAGCTTCACCGGAGTATGAACTCTTTTTTCTTGACAGATAAATAAATATTTCAAAGTACTTACGTGGAAACGACATTGACCTAAAAATTCCAGACAGAAAAAGTTTTGCAAATGTCATGAAATCAACCTTTTGAGTGTTTTAGCTGGTTCAAACACACTTGACACACTTAACTTGGTAGTCGGTGGCATCGTCAGTGAAGAGAGCGTTTTCATGCAGCATAAAAAATAACAGATTCCGAAGCTCTCTAATTCCATGTGTGTTAAAATTTGAAAGCCTTCAACACTGTCATTACAGCCAACATGTCAGCCGTCTACAGAATCTAAAATCTTTCAGAATCAAACAATATACCTACAACCTTTGGAGGTGATTATCATTTAGGTAATTTTTCCCTAGAATATGATGTATGTTATTATAAACATATTTTATTTATTCACAGATGTCAAGATGAGAAATGTAATGGATGTTTGGACGAAAACTGTCAGTGTAACTCGTGTGGAAAGACGGTGGGTACAAACTATATGGAAAGTCAACAAGATGCCTTGATGAAGAGCCTTGGAAAAATAAAAGTGAGATTATTTATCACTAAATAAGCCGTCAAATCAAGTACATGCCTTGCAACAAAGCATAGCTAGTACTGAAAACAGAGTCATTTGTTTTCCACTGCTGGATTCAAATCCTACAGATATAATAAAATGTGTCCGGGGGTAAAGTTTACTAACTTCGGGGAGATGATCGTGCAAGTAAAAAAGCAATTTTTTTTTTTCGAAATTCAATTTTTTTTCCAACACAAAAAGTTAATACCTATTAAAAATCTGTCTAAAAATCTATGAGGTCAGAGTTACTAAATAAATACGCCAGGAGTGAAGAGTTGCAACATAGCACAACTACGTCTGATCTGTGCCAAATAATAAGAGTTTTGATCTTTACATATTAAACAGATAAACATTTTTACCTGTAAAGTACTTTACATTGGAATTTCGAAGAAAGTTAGTAATCTTTTATGCTTGTACTATCATGTAGAATCAATCACCTTTCATAGTTATTGCACTTTATCCCCGGGCAACTATATGAAGTCAACAACCACATTTTATTATTCATAATATTATGTAATAAATAAATACAATTTATCCAGAGACATGACCTCGTGTTGAGGAAATGAGCATTTTATTCTAAAACTAAACATGATAATGTTTGTCAATGCCTTGCATGATAAAATTTATAATTGTTGTATTTAGGATGGGCTGACAATCGAGGACAGGAAGGACAGGGCGCTGGCCCTAGAAGCTGCCCTCACGGAGTACGGTCAGCTGACCCACCAGCCGTGCCCCGTCACTCTGAAAGCAGAAGACGCTCTGCGATCCTGTTACGCTTTGCAACTTGATCAAGCCAACAAATCAACAGCTAATTGATTATGCCAAACTGTAGGATTTTTATTATAATAATAAGTAGTATTTATAAAAATAATCTTTGTTTTTTTTTGTAGGAAGCAATTACTTTGTGATCATTCTATATTTAAATAAAATACTTTGTTTAATAATCACTTAATTTTTTATTAATTTTCACATCTACTGGTTTCGCTTCAATCAAGCTTCATCAGGATGTTAATTAAAAACTTTTTAAACAAAAATTAATTGATTATTAAACAAAGCATTTTATTTAAAAATAATCTTTGTTTTACTATTCATGTTCATATTGCCAACAAAAAAAACCTACCCAGCTTTTTTTTATTTCTCACTTTCTTACTGATAACATCTACCATCACAACACTGCTGGTTGGTAGCTTTGTTTGAATATTTTTTACAGAAATAATGCACACTACTGACAGTACAGTTGCACACACATACCATAGCGAAAGTAATGAGGACCAAAAAGCATCACCTAACATCCTTAAGGCGAAGCACTACGAAGTAATACAAAATCAAAAGTTTTTTCTTGCATGAATCAAAAACTGCGGCTGGTGTTAAGAGGGGATTTAAACTTTATCGCCATCTACATAAGGACTGTTGTTGTTAGAGGACCTATTCCAAATTTTACACGATGTGGTGCATCGCCTTAAATGAAAATCAAAAACCGAAATGTTTCAGATGCTTCTTAATACTATCGAGTGATGGTTTTAGAGATTAAATAGTAACTACATGGTAAAGCTACAATTTTTCAATAATTCATTTTATTAATGAACGGAACATGATTATAATATTAACATAACAGAAAATAGATACCCATCTAAATTACAATAGTTTCAACATGCAGCAGTACACTGGTTAATAATTTCAATGAGATTATTATTTTCTAAAGCCGCTGCAACTCGTTCTTTATCCGCTAGTTGTTTGTTAACCGCAGCTTCAGATGCATGGCTCCCGGGAGTTACTTCCACGGAAACCTTGAACCTGGAGGGAAGCGCTCGCAGAAGTAAGACCCTGATAGACAGTCCTATTAGCGTTGCCATGCTGCAGTGGGGAATAGTTGGGGTAAAGTTAACATGAACGCTGTTTACTCCATTACTGATTGTGATGTTCTTCTCTTCAACAACGTGCAACTCTTCTAATGTCAGGGGGTGCTCAGGGTCGTTTATATTGCGTATCAAATCAAATATTTCCCTCTCATCGAATTCGTCAACAACATCCTCATCTTGATCAGAGTTGGTCTCCGGTCGCACAGTCGCCTTTTCGAATACTTGAGGGTTGATGTTATCGGCTACTTTATCCATTTTAGAAAACTGGTATTATTCAATGGAAGTTAACTAAAATAAATACACAATCACTACACAATAATACTAAATACTAACCTAAATTCTTATACGTCAAAGTTAAAATAAATGTTTTATCTGTGAATAGATTAGTGATGCAGGGTTGCCAACCGTAAAAAAAATTCCCTCGTACGAATGCAGCTAAAAATCTCGTAGTTTGACTTTCAAACCTCGTACCCATTCGAACTTTGACAGTTGAAGAACTCTCTTGTCTTTTTCCGTTCGAATACAAAAAAAATCTAATTTTATTGCCTTTTGTAGGTTAAAACTATATTTTTTGTCCTCTTTGAGTGCCTTTATTGCTGACCAAGTCCAGTAAGTGTTATTTTATATTAATATACATTCCTTTTTGCCCCAATGGCCTTTGCCATGGGGAAGAAACCACCAGATCCCGTCCCCCCTGATCCTGACCCTGTTAATTTTGAACATGACATTGCTAGCGAGGTTGAAATAATGACTGATTCCTCTACTCCCAAAAAAAGAAAAGTCAGCGTCCTTCCGAAAAAGGAATCTTCTCAGGTTACAGTTCCTGTAGAGACTGTCGCTCCTCCACTCGCTTCACTGTACCCGACTTCAGCAAAAGCCCCCTTCATCGTGTATGTGCAAAACAACACACAAGGCCACTCACTGCATCCCCTTGATTTTGGTAAATTTATAGGAAAAAAACCACTTGGCATTTCCCCAGGTGGTATCAGATCGGAGGGAAGATTCCGCATTTGTGTAGAGTTCACAACTGCACTCAATGCCAATAAATTTATAAATTCCATTGACTTCCTCTCTGCCAAAAAATACAAGGCTTACATCCCTTCATTTAATGTATCCCGCATGGGTCTAGTGAGAGGTATCCCTACAGACCTATCCGAGGAAGAACTTATCACGGAACTTATTATCCCAGCATCTTCGGGGAAAGTTTTAAAGACTAGGCGGCTGAATTATAAAGATAAGACTTCCGATTCTATAGTTTGGAAACCCTCCCAAACTGTAGTTCTTACATTTGAAGGCCAATCTCTTCCCTCTCATGTATACCTTTTCCACAACTCTCTCCCAGTGGAAATTTATTCATACCCGACAATTCAATGTTTTAACTGTTGTCGGTTCGGCCATTCCAAGCAATCATGCCGTTCTTCTCCTCGCTGCTTTAAATGTGCAGAAAGTCATTTAGCAGAGCAATGCCCCTCCCCTTCCAATCCCCCTACCTGCATCAACTGCTCAGGCTCTCATACAGCCATAAATCCATCCTGCCCCGAACTTTCACGCCAAAAAAACATTAAAAGTTATATGGCTTCCAATAGCGTATCATACTTCCACGCTTCTAAAATAATAGCTCCCTCTAAAAAATCTTTTGCTGAAGTCGCCTCTCAACCCCAGTTATCTCAAAACATTACTTCTCCAAACTCGTCATACAGGAAGACTGTAATGACAAAATCTGCTTCTCGTCCTCTTAAATCCCCCGGATATGATCATCTTGGCCATAACTCCCAGCTCTTGTTCCCAAATGGTAACATCAGCTCCCCATTTCCACAAAATACCGTCTTTCCTAACACCAATTCTTTGAACTGCAATTCCTTTATCCCTGATTCACATCCCAATTCCTCAAACAACATCATTTCTAATGACAATTCTAATATTATTCAAACTCTCATCATGTTACTTATCTCTATAATTAATAACAATAATTCTCTACCGTCCAACGCTGCCTCTTTACTCTCCTCCTTAAATTCTCTTGTTTCCAATGGCTGCCCTGACAGCAGGGATTCTTCAGTGGAATAGTAGAAGCGCCTTCTCCAATAAGGCTGACCTCATCCGCCTTCTACAATTACACACAATTTCTATTGCTGCCATCTCTGAGACTTGGTTTAAACCATCTCAGCTCTTCAAGGTGAGTGGCTACCAATGTCTGCGGGACGACCGCATTGATGGGAAGGGTGGTGCAGCCCTTCTAATCAAAAACTCCCTGTCCTCCACCCCTATTTCCATTAAACCCCCAGATTCATCCTTCCAGTTAGTGGCAGCTACTGTCTCTAATATTACGTTTGTATCCCTCTACATTCCTCCTTCTACCCCATTTGACATTTCATTATGGATCCACATGTTTAGAAAAATATCTTCTCCCCTGGTCATTCTGGGTGACTTCAATGCCCACTCCCCTCTCTGGGGTTCTTCATCAACGGATCCCTCAGGAATCAAAATAATTGACCTTATGGACTCCTTGAACATGTGCCTTCTAAATGACGGATCTCCAACAAGGTTAAGTCTGCCTGGGCAGAGCCCTAGTGCGGTGGATATAACTCTTTGTTCCCCAAGTATATATGCAATAATTTCCTGGAGAACTTCATCAGACCCCTGCGGCAGTGACCACTATCCAATCATTATAAATCTGGCTCAAGGGTTAAATACTAACCTCTTTAAAAGAAAGCCAAAATTTATCACAAAAAAAGCCGACTGGTGCCATTTTAGAGAATCTGTCCAGGGTCACACCCTTTCCCTGCCTACCCCTTCTTCAGATAACTGCACCTCCTCTTACAAATCTTGGTCTGATTCCATTCTAAAATCTGCAGTCAATTCTATTCCCAAATCATCCCCTGTAGGCACGAAGGCTCACCCTCCCCCCTGGTGGGATGAAGAATGCCTTCGAGTGCTGAAGGAGAGGAAAGCGGCCAATAAGACATACTGCCAACAGATGACAATGGAAAATTTCTTGAAAGCCAAGAATGCCCAAGCTGTTGCTAAACGTACATTTCGTTTTAAAAAAAAAAACAGCTGGCGTAATTTCTGCACTAATATATCCCCTGCTACTCCGGCGGGGGAGGTTTGGTCCATGATTCGCAGGTTTAGGTCTTCCTTTTCCCTGCCGAAGTCATCTCACAATTCTGATATTTGGATTTCTGACTTTCTTAACAAAATTGCTCCCCCTTATGTACCTAATCTTGACGAAGTGCCTGTTTTATCTTACTCCCCAAATTCTTCATCTTGGTTAGATGCTCCATTTTCCATAGACGAGTTAAAAAGAGCCACGGAAGACCTAAAAGACTCAGCTCCGGGCAATGACGAAATCTTGAACATATTCATCCGCCACACTGATGATGATTCCCTTTCCTACTTTCTCTCTCTCATCAATATCTTCCTGGACTCTGGTATTATTCCCCCGGACTGGAAAATTCAAAAAATCATTCCCATTTGCAAAAGTACCAAAGATCCAAGTCTAGGCTCAAGTTACAGACCGATTGCTCTCTCTTCAACGCTTTGCAAAGTAGCTGAAAGAATGATTAAGAACAGATTAGACTGGTTTGTAGAGAAAAATCATATTCTTCCCCCTTCCCAGTTTGGATTTAGAAAGGGTAAAAGTACCCTTGACAACCTTTCCTCTCTTGTTACAGATGTCAAATTAGCGTTATCTAAAAACGAATATAGTATTGCAGTATTTTTAGACATCTGTGGAGCATACGACAATGTAAATATACCCATTCTTAAAGAAAAGTTACTGGCGATTGGTATTCCTCCTAAATTGGTTCAATTCATTATCAATTTGCTCTCCGAGAGAACTGTTTTTGTAGATGGATCCGAATCCTCTCCCCACATAAGACAAATATTCAAAGGACTCCCGCAAGGGTCTGTCTTAAGCCCGATACTGTATAATATTTACACATACGATCTGGAAAAATCTATTAATTTCATGTGCAACGTACTCCAATATGCTGACGACTTAACGTTTTACAAAATATCCGCCAATCTTTTCATCGCAGCATCAGCAATTAACAACGCTCTTAGAAAACTCTTGGCGTGGTTAAATATTAATGGTCTTGAACTTTCCCCTGCTTTCCCCTGCCAAAAGCAAAGTTGTCATCTTCACTCGTCGACGAAAGCTTCCGGATATTCAGGTAATATTTGGCGATGAAGTGATCCCTATCTCGAAGGAAGTTAAGTTCCTTGGAATGTTTTTGGACTCCAAGCTTACTTGGAACTCTCATATAAATCACGTTGTTACAAAATGTGAAAGCAACATCAATCCTCTTAGATTTCTAGCCGGAGTGTGGTGGGGATCCCACCCAGCTTCTTTAAAACTTCTATACAATGCCCTCATCCGAAGCCATCTCGATTACGGATCTTGTCTGTTTGAT
Organism: Hesperophylax magnus; assembly: GCA_026573805.1. Lineage (NCBI taxonomy): Eukaryota > Metazoa > Arthropoda > Insecta > Trichoptera > Limnephilidae > Hesperophylax > Hesperophylax magnus. Next base: position 14,177,899 of record JAIUSX010000002.1, read on the forward strand.
CCAATGTCCACGTCAAATTCTCATAAATTAGATAAAATCCAGTCAAAATCACTTCGCCTTGTCTTAGGAGCCATGAAATCTTCTCCAATCAACGCAATGCAAGTGGAATGTTGCGAACCTCCCTTACATATAAGAAGGCGATGCCTGGCAGAAAAATATGTTTACAAAATATGTTCAATAACATCCCATCCCTTGATTCCTATACTTCAATCGTTAAAGTATGAGGTTAATACAAATCACTTTTGGAAAAATCATACCCCTCCACTTTTTTATGATTGCTACAACTCTTTCCTGGATTTATCTAGAAACACCTAACTCAATGAATCTCTTCCCTTATACTCATACCCCTATGAAAGCCTTACTTTCTATCCGAAGGTCCATCAATTTATCGGAATAAGTAAAAAAAACATTAAAAACTCAACTCAATTAAATAATGCAGAATTTAACACAATTATTGAAAACAACTGGCCAAATTACATAAAAATTTTCACAGATGGCTCCAAACTCAGTCAGGACTCCCATTGCGGGGCCAGTGTCTATGTTCCTCACAGAAAATTGTGTTTCCCACACAAACTTCCCAAAGAATGCTCCATTTTCTCTGCTGAATGCATAGCTATCATAGAAGCTCTTCAACTCGTCAAATCATTAAATATTAAAAACGCACTCATCCTTTCAGACTCGCTTAGCTCACTACAAAAAATAAGCGCATCCCCACTCAATTCCAGTAGCGACTCTCTAATCTGCTCGATCAGGAACCTACTGCATTCCATGTCACTGGTTCATGCATCAGTGGTCCTAGCCTGGATACCGGGACACCTCGGTATTACCGGGAATGACATGGCTGATTATATTGCTAAGGAAGCCACTGCCCATGGTCCGTTAAGTGATATCCCTATTCCGGTTAGAGACCATTTCCCTATTCTAAAAACTAAGTACCAACTCCAATGGTCTTCTGAATGGAAAAAATCTTCTCTGATAAAAGGTCACCAGTACTCATTAATCCAACCTTCTATTCCTGTTAAGCCCTGGTTTCACAAATACACTACCATGCCTAAAAAATATATTTCTTCCTTAACCCGAATGCGGCTGGGTCACACTTGTTGTCTTAGCCATCTTGCCAGGTTCCACATAGTCAGTTCGCCGTACTGTGATTGTGGGTCAATAATTTTTTTGAGTGTCCTATCAATGACCAATTTCCAAACTTCATGCATGAATTGTTAAAACTTGATATTAAATTGCCTACCAGTATACCCTGCCTTCTTAGTCTAAACACTACTGAAATTTACTATTTGTTGGCAAAATTTATTTATAAAAATGGCCTTAATATCTGACCATAATAATAAATATAAACCAAATTTCTTTCACTTTCATTTGTATTCATTTGTTCAGGTTCTTTATTTTCATCTATTTTTACTAATCCCAACTCTGCATATTTTGACTGAGTTAAAACACTATTCTTTATGCATTTGTATATTTTTCTTGATTCTTTTATTGTATTTGTTTATATTCATTTCATAGTACTGTTTTAAAAAAAATAATGCTTAATTTTGGAAAAATCTGTTCTTTTAAATAACAAAAATGCCCACTACTATTGTGCACAGGTTCCTATTTTTATAATTACCTATTATTACCAGCTCTGTATTGTTTTTGTTAAGTTATGTTTATGTTACACCCATGTTATGTTTATTATATGTTATGTTCATATTATGTTATGATATGTTTATGTTATGTTCATGTTATGTTATGTTATGTTATGTTATGTTATGTTATGTTATGTTATGTTATGTTATGTTATGTTATGTTATGTTATGTTATGTTATGTTATGTTATGTTATGTTATGTTATGTTATGTTATGTTATGTTATGTTATGTTATGTTATGTTATGTTATGTTATGTTATGTTATGTTATGTTATGTTATGTTATGTTATGTTATGTTATGTTATGTTATGTTATGTTATGTTATGTTATTTATTTATTTATTTAGACGCCGTAAAAGGCTTTTACAATATACATGATTTATGTTTACAGTGGTTCACAGGAGCGAAACAGTATTATGTTAAACAGAATAATTACTGAGAAATTATGTTGAAAATTAAACAAGAATAACATCTGGTATACATAGGTACAATAGCATTTTTATTTTCAATCCGTACAGTAATTTAGTATTGAGGTTATTGTTACCTTCAATATTGAATTTGGTTGAATTTGCTGAGAACTAAGAGTTAGCTCTATTGAATCAGGGCTGTCAGTAAGACATCTCATAACAATTTTGGGAAAAATTATAGTTTTGATTAAGTATATAAAACTCTTCTGTCTGATATCTGATGTAAGTGCATAGTTTAGGTTCTGTGATAACTTATGAATAGAATGGTATTATGCCTAATAACATTGATAATTACGACAGAGGTATGTTATTATAGCCTTCTTATAACTATATTCCGTGCAGTTGAACACATCTACTACTTCTGAGAAAGCATTGCCAACTGCATGCAATCTAGGTATAAGCGAGTTTCTAAATGACTCAGTCCTGATATTGTTATTGAAATTAAAAAGAATTTTGGATCGAGTGGTTCTAGTGGGTATATGGAAGGTAATTAGGCTTAATATATCAGGGCTGTGTATAATACCATTGACAATTTTAAAAATAAAAGTCAAATCGGAAATAAGTCTTCTATCTGAGAGTTTAAGTAAGTTTAATTCTTTCATCAAGTGATAGTAATTTATTGATTCTATAGGTAGACCGAGTTTATAGTTAATGTATCTTAGGAATTTATGCTGAATTTTTTCAATAGAGTCGGAGTGGATTTTAAAGTAAGGACACCAAATAGGAGAATTATATTCGATTTGACTTCGAACAAGTGAGGAATATAAGATTTTTAGTGTTGAAATATTTTTAAAGTCTCTGCCATTTCGGAGAATGAAGCCGAGCATTTTTAATCCTTTGTTGGTGACTGTTTCTACATGTGAAAGAAAGTTAAATTTTGAATCGAAAATAATGCCGAGATCGTTAATTTCACTTACAGAGGCGAGAGAAACATTATTAATTTTGTATTGATAGTTAAGGGGTTGTGTTCTGAAAAATCTTATAATGTGGCATTTACTAATATTGAGATAAAGTTTGTTATTTTTGCACCAATCTTGAAGTTTATTTAAATTTAATTGAATTTGAATACAGTCATTTATTGTTTTTATAATTTTAAATAGTTTAAGGTCATCGGCAAAAAGTAGCACTTCAACATTTTTATCAAATACAGTAACAATATCGTTTATGAAAAGGAGAAACAGTATTGGGCCTAAATGTGACCCTTGGGGTACACCGCTAGTAGCTATGAATTTGTGTGAAAGGTTAGAATTATTTTTTACTTGTAAATTTCTATTTGTTAAGTAGCTTTTTATCCATTCCAATAGTTTACCCTCAATTCCGATTTGACTAAGTTTATTGAGAAGAATTTTATGGTTAACTTTGTCAAACGCTTTTACAAAGTCTGTATATATTGAGTCGACTTGGGTTTTGTTTTCGAGTGAACATGCTATAAAATTTTCATATAAGGAGAGATTTGTTAGTGTGGATCTGCCTGGCATAAATCCATGTTGATTAGTTACAATGATGTTGTTAATATGTATGGAGATTTTATCGAGGATAAGTTTTTCAAACAGTTTGGGGATAGTTGAGAGCATGCAGATGGGTCGGTAATTAGTGACATCATGAATATCGCCTTTTTTAAATACAGGTGTTAGAGTGTTAGAGGTGTCAGTTATGTTATGTTATGTTATGTTATGTTATGTTTATGTTATGTTATGTTATGTTATGTTTATGTTATGTTATGTTATGTTTGGTTTATTTATGTTACGTTATGTTATGTCATGTTGTGTAATCAATTTTATCCTGTAATTTGTTGTATTTATTAATAAGAAAAATGTTGTATTGTATGGCCAAGATCACTCTTAATGGGTGAAAGCCAATATAAAGAATAAAAAAAAAAAAAAAAAAAACTCGTACCAGGGATGGTATGCCCAAAATAATTATTTCCCCAGATTTCGAGGCGAAATTTCCCTATAATTTCCCTACATTTCGCAAACCTTGAACAAAACATACTAATTTACATCTCCTCTCCAAATATTATGTCAGGAACATCCTCACTGTCATCGTTTTTTCTGCCGTATATATTTTCTGTTGTCATGCGGCTATACATTTCTTTTGTGGGTTCAAAATCGACGCAGTTTCCAGTTCGAGTTGAACCTTTTGCGCTTTCTGCAGCAAGAAGTGTGCCGTTAACTGATTCCACAGTTAGCCGGTTTCTTATGTCTGTTTTAATTAAATTCACCTTACTAAAAACACGCTTGCAGTCAGCATTCGCATGGGGTAGAGATAGTGCAGAAAGGGCAAAATGAGCGAGCCTGGAGAAGTCTTCAATTTTGAGTAATTGAGCCCAAAACTTATCTGGCTCACTAATTTCATTTATCCCCTTAGGATAACGAGCTTGTGCATTAGGCAAATTCCTCCATTGATCGTCGATTATTTGCTTAATTGTGTGATCAGCTGGTGCAATTATACGGGGTACCTACTACTTCCATTAGAGGCATAAGTGTAGGGAAACGGTTCCTGAAATTGTGGGAGAGCGCTGATGCAGGTTCAAAAACGTGTAGCTTTGACAAGACAGGATCTTCCATGTTATACCGTTTTTTTTAATTTCGGTGGCTGCAACTTTGTAGAAATTTTTGCAGTGTGCGAAGAACTGTGCAATATCTGCAGGCTGTCTGATCACATCTGGATGTTTCAAGATCTCGTACACTTTGACACCAATATACAGTGCAGCATCATGGAGCTGATGTTGCTGACTTTCAGGGTTCACTTCACCAAGATTTATGACAGTATCATGTGTATTCACCTTGTAAATAACGCAATAGAATTTCCTGGTAGAGTGTACGAATTTTCTCATGTAGATTGTGAACAACTACTTTCTCGCTTTGAAATTCGAGATTAAATTTATTGAATAAAGGGACCGACCATTCAAGGAAACAGAAATAAAGTTTGTAGAATGGGTTGCTGAGTTTTTCGAGAATAAATACTGCTCGATTTCTTACATCGGCTCTTGCTCTATGAGCACGATTCGTCGTGAAATCGATACAAAAAGACGTAGGGCCTCCCATTGCTCTAATATCCTTTCAACCACTGATAGTAAGGAAAGCCATCTTGTCTGTGATGGTTTAAGTATTTTGTGAGGCTCCACTGCAGCAAACGACTGGAAGTTACGAAAATCAAATAGCCGTTTATCACTATGTTTAAAAAAGTTGTAGATATCTCTAGCTAGTTGTTCTACACCTTCAGGTAATTGTTTACAGGCTTGACTGGCACACAAATGGGCCGAGTGACAAACGCATTTCGTGATTATGATTCCTGGAAAATCGCGTATTAACCTTGTTTTTACTGAGTCGTTGTCACCCATCATGACATTACACCCATCTGAGCCAAAGCCGATAACATTTGTCAATGGAACATTACGGTTATTTAATGAATCGACAAGAGCTCTGTATAAATTCTCGGCATTGGCAGTAGGAATATCATCAGCATTAGGTGTTTCCTTGAAAACTTTGTACAGCTCCCAAAATGCGCTACATATCTTTTGAGCTTCTTGATCAAAATAGCGTACCACAACGCAGGCAGTTTTGACCGTAGAAATATCGGTCGTCTCGTCCGTCATCACCGAAAACTGATTGTTTTGTAATTTTAGCGCTAAATCGGCTTTATGACCTTCTCCAAGAACGTTCTTTACCACACCTGTAATTTTGGTTCGTTTAAGTTCAATTTCTTTGATTAATTTAGAATCCGTCACAACTTCTTTCAATAAACCTGTCAAATGGTCAGCAACCGAGAATGCTATATTATGCTCCGCAAAAAAAGCAGCAAGTTTAATTTCTGCACGAGCTTTTTCTTTATTTTGTGGAGTTAGACCTCTCTGGAATCCAAGTGATGTTAATGTTTGTGTTTTTCCACTGGATCCAGGTTTGTTGTCCAGGTGTTTCTTGGTAGAGGCATGAGTTTTTAAATTGGATATTTCAGCTACCATTGATGTTCCCGGGCAATATGCACATTTAGCTTTTGTTACATCATTGGTGTCTGGCAAAAGCCAGTCTTTAAAAGTCGGATCCTTTAACCATTGCTGTCTAAAATTTTGTACACGATGCTGTGATAACGTGTTACCTTCCTTTTTACTTGTCCAACCACCTTTTTGGGGTAATTTTCTAGGCGGAGTCAAAGTAGGCGAACGGTCAGTGTTTTCGTTGTTATCACTCATAGCGATTCTTCTATTACACCGCTAAACAATTGGACGAAACAACGAAAAGACTAGGTATTTAACAATAAAAATCTTCTTCTTTTCAAAAACTTCAATTAGCTACACGTACTAACGTAGTACAACTAAACACGGCCGGCATGCAACAAATGGAACTCGTAAAAAACAGAGATAGTAGAAATTTGCGCTCTGTGTCACAGCGACGACTAATGCGAAGAACGAACGAACTGTTTTATTGTTCAGGGATTTCAATAATTTTATTATTCGGGGATTTCTCGGTTGATGGGATAACTACCATAGACAATCATCGCGCAATTACGGCAATGTAATTTTTGGTGTAAGAAGTTCCTACAAGTTCTGATAGATGGCACTAGCTTTTACTGTTATATAATAGTGATGTAAAATGTTCGTATAGCCATAGGTATTATCAAAATCTCGTACATAATTGTACGAGGTTGATAGTCTCCTCGTACCTCGTACGGAAGGCCACAAATCTCGTATTTGTACGAGGAACCTCGTACGTTTGGCAACACTGTTATTTCCTACTAGCTAAAGTCCCTGGTGTAACCCAGGCTTTATGAAGAGGTTTTCGAAATCAGATGTGTAGACAGTAATTTTCCTCTTATTTTGAAACGTCAGGTTTGCATAATTTTATAAAAAAGTATCAAAATTAAGTGATGGCAGGATTTTACATTATCATCGAGACTAAAAAGAATCGAATAATTAATCGATTTAACTGCTAGGAGTTCAGCGTGATATAATTCTACTTAAGGGAAGTTAATAATTAATACTATTCATATAAAAGAAAAGGAGGAACGAGTAAAAAAAGGAATTTACTTAGTTGTAAACACTATTAAAAATTTATTTAAAAAACATGTATAAAGAAGGTTGAGTCTTAATCTAGGTTAATACTAGTCGTAAATTATAGTTCTTAAAACTAATCCTTTTACTTTATCCTAAATTATTGTTCATTCAATGTCTTAAAAGTTGGGTCACGTTACGAGTTAAATATGAAAAAATTTGTTCAGGCACTTCCCTTTACGATGATTCTGGAACCGCGGATCTCTACGTTTGCACTTATCACTGATACACAAAAGCGGCAACTTGGGCTGGTTCCGAAGGGCGGACTCAGTTCAGCCTGGGCCAAGGCTCCGAAGGGCGGAGTCGGCAGGCACCGACTTCTGAGAGGGCAGCTTCTTGGGCGGAAGTCTGGCGACCACTCTGGCTTCCTGGGCGGGAGTTCCCGGGGTTACGGGAAGAGCCTCGAGGACCGCTCCAAGGGGGAGGGCAAGAGGTTTCTCGGCGGACGCGAGATGGTGACTCCTGAGAGGCGAGAGCGTGACTGTCGAGAGCTGAATCAGTTGTATTCACCCGCGCAATCCGGCGACCGTAGCGCGCCTGTAGTGGGGTGCTGAACTATAGTGGTTCCGCTTTACACCACTTCGGTACGTTGGTTGAGTCCGTGGCGCTGGCATCGCCATTCTCACCGCTGATTGCGCTGTCTGGCTGATTCTGATTAACTTACGGTTCAAAATCTTAATATATATTTAAGTGTCTTAACATTATGCATGCATACACTTAATTAATATCTGGTTGCAATTAAAATCTAATCTAAGTTGACAATCACTCTTACATCTAGATTTATACTTAATGTTAAATATTTTAAAATTACGTTTTTTTTAATATGACCTTCAAACCATTACAATTTAGCCTAGCCTTGGGCGAAGGTTTGTTTTATTGCCGGGTCGCTGGCTTAACGTTCCCATTTCAGAATTACTACTTAATGAGGGTCTAGAGATAAATCTGCCGACTAATGGGTGTATTTCCAAGTTAGCTTTCTAATTTTTTATTGCGATTTCCGGCCACGCTATTGACTAAATATTTAGGTCTAATAATATCCGACTGCCGCCTCCATCTGCGTGTGAAATTACAGAGACAGATGCGGGCGCACGTGTTTGCTTTGGCCTTTCTGTGAATTCAAGTCACGTAGATACCTAGGGACATATCAATCGTGAGTATTATAGTACATTGGTATGGCAAGATTTTGATGGGTAAGTACTGCATTTGCAAGAAATGGGCTAAACCACTGTTTTCATACTGGCAATGATGTTTATTGTTGACTTGCAGATAGCAACGTAATAAAAATACAATGATGTGAATGATTACAAATTTAAATGCGTTTCATATAACGTTAAATTTATAATATTAACATCTAAACGGAATAAGTAATACAAATAAGGGTAAAATTTCGATCGCGCTGGCCTCGCTTATTATGAATATTTTTTAGATAAAACCTTTAGATTCACCTTAATTACTGTACGACACAACTTTTAACCTTCGGGGCGGTGGAAAATATTGCAATAAAAATTTCAATTACGTAAAATTAAAATTAGCTTTCGTTTTGTGAAGCGAGACCGTCCATTTTCAAACTTTATTTGTTTATTGTCAAATGTCATTTTGTTTGGTTGGTATTTCTGTTACTATAGGACGAAACGAACGGCTAGATGTAGCTAGAGACAATCGCGCGGGCGTTTTTTTTAATGTTAAAAAATTCCGTCAAATTAGTATTTACCTAATATGCATGCATTGTGTGCGTTGTGATTGAATTTTATTAGATGGATTTTATTTTTTTACGTTCAAATTTTATTTAAGTTAACTATTTCTGCGATGTTGAGCGGCTACGCTAAGTTTTTGTTACATGGTTTAGGATGAAAAAGAAAATGCCCCCTTTATACCGCCTGCTCGCGTCAAGGCAAGAAAAACATCCCAGTTTTCAATTAGTTTAGCGGCTACGCTAGGTTTGTGTAACATGGTTTGTGATTCAAAAGAAAGTGTCCCTTTTATACCGCCTGCTCGCGTCAAGGCAAGAAAAACATCCCAGTTTTCAAATAGTTTAGCGGCTACGCTAGGTTTGTGTAACATGGTTTTTGAGATATATATATATATATACCAAACCATGAATCACAAACCATGTTACAAAACATCCCAGTTTTCAAATAGTTTAGCGGCTACGCTAGGTTTGTGTAACATGGTTTTTGAGATATATATATATATATACCAAACCATGAATCACAAACCATGTTACACAAACCTAGCGTAGCCGCTAAACTACTTGAAAACTGGGATGTTTTTCTTGCCTTGACGCGAGCAGGCGCTATAAAGGGGGCACTTTCTTTTGTATCACAAACCATGTTACACAAACCTAGCGTAGCCGCTAAACTGCTTGAAAACTGGGATGTTTTTCTTGCCTTGACGCGAGCAGGCGCTATAAAGAGGGCACTTTCTTTTGTATTACAAACTTAGCGTAGCCGCTCAACATCGCAGAAATAGTTAACTTAAATAAAATTTGAACGTAAAAAAATAAAATCCAGCTAATAAATTTCAATCACAACGCACACAATGCATGCCTAATATGTTAGGTAAATACTAATTTGACGGAATTTTTTAACATTAAAAAAACGCCCGCGCGATTGTCTCTAGCTACATCTAGCCGTTCGTTTCGTCCTATAGTAACAGAAATACCAACCAAACAAAATGACATTTGACAATAAACAAATAAAGTTTGAAAATGGACGGTCTCGTTTCACAAAACGAAAGCTAATTTTAATTTTACGTAATTGAAATTTTTATTGCAATATTTTCCACCGCCCCGAAGGTTAAAAGTTGTGTCGTACAGTAATTAAGGTGAATCTAAATGTTTTATCTAAAAAATATTTATAATAAGCGAGGCCAGCGCGATCGAAATTTTACCCAAATAAGTTTCGCACCTATTTCCAATTATAAGGAGATAATATATACTTGAATATTCTAACTGGAGGTTTGAAATCTGCTCACATTTCTCATTATTACGTGAAGTCATTCTTCAATATAAGAAATAATGAAAATATTTCGTGCCCACGGACATAAAAACCTGGACACTAAAACAATACCGAAAATAATATTTATATATCGGGCCGATTGCATTTTTCACAAAAAATACATATATAACCTTAAAATACATTCAACCTTAAAATCTTTATGGGGCGCCCTCGAGGTGATTTTTCACAAAAACGGCACTTTAAAAATTATCAATTTATGTTTATTAATAACCTTCCCAACTTATTACAAGCCAGAATGCCATTTTTCACACACACTAAATGCTCAAGCGTCGTAAATCCCAACCTGAAATATAAATGAATTGTTCAGATACTCGTAGCTTCTTCGGTTAGTACATAATATCCTAATTAAATATTTGACAATTAGCAAAGTATAATTGCGTAATCCTAGTTCCCATTGGATATCAAATCATATTAGGTAGTACGTAACACAATGTGCCACGGGAATAATATCTCGTTTGTCAAGCATTCCGAGATATTTTTGACGTTTCTCGGAGTTGGGAATCGATTTGCGTTTTGGAGTGAATTCTGACCAATAACGCGACTGATGTCTCGTTCTTCTTCTAATTCTGACCAATGATGTGATGGCTGTTGTTTCGAATGATTTTCAAAACGACTGTCTTGGATAGAATCGATTCCTTGTTCGATGACGATTTAAAACGATTTTCTTGGACTGTTTGATGATTTTTTACAGAATCGATTTTTCCATGAGACTGAATCGAAATATTTTGATCATCAAAAAGATCGAGTAAATCATCGATGATTCGTCAATTGTGCCCATCGCTAGACTCTCGGCGTCGGTTTCTAAAAATCTATGACTCTTTTCAACATTCAACTGAGATATAATATATATTCAGACAGGGCGATTTTCGTTGCTCAACACTTGAAAGCTTATCGACAAGTATGGATAAGGGAAGGATGAATATAGATATAATTTTGCAACCCAACAAAGACTAAAGCTTGTATTATGTTTTATTTTTCTCTAAATATTGTTTTTTAATTTTTTATATAGTATTTTAACATATGTACTTATACTATTTCAAACACATAACCATGTACAATGTGTCCTTAGAACGGGGTACCCCAGTAAGTAAAAAAATTGTTACATAAAAAAATAAAATAAAATAAAAAAAGTGTTAACACCCCTTCTACAGAGTTGATCAACTCATACTTATTAAGCGTCTTGCACGTCTGGTGAGTCTTGCGAGTATTGCGTATGCGTTATACAATACCCGCAATACTTAAGAACAAAAACTTAGTGCGAAAGTACCTTTTACATATCTGTTTCAAACATCTGTACTTATATATACGCTTCACCTATACTCTGTCGGCAGCTACTGCTCCCGCTGAACTCAAAGCAATTTCATTCGATCTTTTGATTAAAATATTTCGATCATGTTAATGTTTCGATCCTACCCATCACCATGACCGTCATTTCCACAGACAATGAATTATTGGTGTTTATCTGTCATCTGTTGATGACGTCAATATAATAAGTTCATTTAAGTTTTTTCATTTTTTTCTTTTATTTTTCAGAATTATTTACAATTTAAGTTACATTTTCAAAATGGTATGTTTATTCAATAAATATGCATATTTGTAAATTTAATAGAATTACTTCTTTTTCAAAAGAAGAAATTTATTATTCATGAATTCAATGTAAATATTTTAATGATTCTTTCCCTGTATCTTTGCAGGTACCAGGTTCAATTGATTTAATTAAAAAACTAATTAGTCCTTGCTCACTTGGAATTGTTATATGTCCATAAGGTTGTTTTAATTTGTTATTTTATTTTAGGCTCGCTACTTCAAAGAACAAGACATTGATGGTAAGTTACTCTTTATGAACGTATTTAACGTATAATTAAGTGCACAAATTCCTGAAAGTAACAGTAATATTGTTAATTTTTCCAGAATTCAGGGAGTGCTTCTATTTATTCGCACGGTCAGGTCAAATCAGGTCACTGGATGAGCTGACCGTTGTGATGAGGTCCTTGGGACTGTCCCCCACCATTGCAGAGCTGACGGGGTACCTGAAGGGAAAGCAAGGCCGAATGACCTTTGCTGACTTTTTGGAAGTCATGCATGTCCACTCCCGTGCGGAAAATCTCCCCAAAGAGGTAACAATTCAAATAATGTTAATTGCCATTACCATTTCACAGCAGAGGAATGTCAAACAAACTACAACAAGTAGTTATTCTCTTCTCAATCTTGGCACACGCACTTGCTTCTTCCATTACTTTAATATTCTTCTGTTTTTTCCACTCTTGACATGACCCGACTAAAGCATTTTTTTTTATATGTGAATTCATGTTGCCACTATGCTCGCCTGGTCGCTATTATTAATTAACTAGTTAGTCTGTTCTAAGGAATTGGTTTACTTGATTGTGACATGTCTATCTGGGGCATCTCCGATTAATTCTTCTGTCATATTCTGACACTCTTTCCTCTGTCCATCTGCTCTACACGCCCAAACCTCCTTAGCTGCCATTATGTTTACATCGGCCCAGCATTCTTTTCGGATGTCATTCGTAATCGTCGAGTAATATAAATAGAGTGTACATTCCTTCCAAAATCAGTGTAAAATATTATTCACATGCGGAAAGTAGGAACGGGTGTGTGGCGGCTGTCGATGTCACCTGTATACTTCCGACTGCGAACATACTCAATGAACGGAGTCGTCGGTGGCCACGGCTGGTGCATTTGGGTTAACAACTTCAAATGCTCCTTGAGTTTTTTTAACATTAAAAAGCCAATTTAAACGACAACTGATTATGGTAAAAACATATTTACTGATTAAGTTTACACCATTGCTTTCCCTATCTTTTCCAGTATGACTTGCACAATATCTCAGCACACGTGTCGGCATTTTGAAGCTATCACCGGATACCTGTGCCCGCCGAGCGCTTGTACCCAACTCAAGCCCGTTGTATCTCACAATTAACCGATGTTTGTGGCCCATACTTCGAACGCCAATGTTAGCTCTATCTATATACTTCAATGTTTGTAATATGGTTATACAAATGACATATTATTGTCCCACAAAATTAACATAAAATGTGGGAAGTAACAAACACACACACGTTTCCAGTAAATTCTTAATTGAAACGTTAATTCATGAATGACAAAGATAGACATTCAAAGCATATGTGTGTATGATGGAAATAGATATAGGACCGGGCAGCGTTTATATACTTAAAAGTTGTATTGAATACTACATTCATTAATCACTTATTGAATTGACAATACCCTTACTCGCTTACACTAAGACGAATATGGATCGTTTTATGAGAAAAACCTACTGCCAGTAGGTTGTCCTTCTTTGTTACGTTCGCTATCTAACTTTATTAAAATCTTCGGAAAACCATTGTATTATTATTTATTATAAAATGTGTGTATTTACAAATAAAATGTTATTCCTTGACTTATACTAGTTTACTTTACCGTGTAATGGAAACATTTTTTCATCACACACAAGGTCATTTTGAAACTGATTTATGCAATTTGATAGATAGCATACAATCTCAGGCGATGCAAGACAGTTTAGTACAACATAAATCGAAAAGACGACAATTACCATCCCACTTAGAGATCTCTACATGTCTAATTTTGTAATGTCATTGGGTTACGTGGTTTTACGCATGCACTTCGGAGATCTTATTTCTATTGAATTCAGCCTTCACTGTAGTCTGCTAACCTGACTTCTTGCTTGTACCAAGTACCATAATTTATTTAAACATGCTTTGTACAGAAAATGCATGTCTAAGGTTTACCAACAACTTTCAGTTTGTTGCATCTCTTATCTCTATTAATTTATCCACCAGGTGGTAGATGCATTCCGTGCCGGAGACCGAGGTGGGCGAGGGACCATCCCGGCCTCGCAGCTACGCAACCTCCTCCAAAACTGGGGAGAAGGACTCTCCTCGAGGGAGGTACGTACCAACACATTACATAAGACTACAAGAACACTGTGATGGAAGTTGAAGTTAGAAATATTTCCTAGGCGGCCAGTACACTCATAAGTGACCTATGTGGATAGCTTATAAGTACCAATGTATACGACATTGGAAGCTACTTACCGTAATTTATAGCAATTTACAGAAGTCATAAGTGGCATGAGTTTTTGACAAGTCTAATTGTGTCCAAGCGAATTTACAAGCTCGGAGTTTATGAAATCAGTTTGATAATTTGAGATGCTTATGGTAAGTTCGCAGTGGTGCTGTTGCGAAAAGTTAAATGGCGGATGCAGATTTTCACAAGATTTTTTTTTTCCTGTAAAAACATAAATTTTGTTAATTATTATTTTTTTGGTAAACTAATGTTTAAGACAAGATTTTTTTATGCATAGCACAAAGGGTAACAATTATTTTACAAGCAATAATTATTCGCCTGAAACACTCATCCACATTGAAAAATCTCCTGATAAAAGATACATGACGCCATCGGGACTCGAACCCGTGTCCCTTCGATTTCCGGTCGACAGCTCTGACCACTGAGCTATGGCGGCTTATCTCTTATCCGCGAAATAATTCAATATATACTAGTGTTTCATTCAACAATTACTGCTTGTTACATTTTGCGGATAAGAGATAAGCCGCCATAGCTCAGTGGTCAGAGCTGTCGACCGGAAATCGAAGGGACACGGGTTCGAGTCCCGTTGGCGTCATGTATCTTTTATCAGGAGATTTTTCAATGTGGATGAGTGTTTCAGGCGAATAATTATTGCTTGTAAAATAATTAATAAATTTTGTTATTTTTAAGTAAAAACTGAGATTGATTACTTAAAAAAAGGGTCAACGATTGTAATTTTTCCTGAAAGTTAATAATTTATCAAAAAAAACACTATATAAAACACACAAAGGAGTCATTTTGTATTGTCACTCAAATCATTTCGTGGCCGTAATTTTATTTGGCCCTTCTTAAAAGTTTTTAACCCTGTACACAAGACGATTATGTAATTATTTTTCATAACATTGTTTATGAGTGCAAAGCTAGCCTTGGGTCCTTCGTATACAGAGATACTTGCAAGCTATCTGACTGTGATGTAACCACAAGTCACCTACCGATATGCTACTCTTTAAAGCTGGTTTCTGAGCACAGCGCTACCCGAATTATACTGATATTGATAATTTTTTCACGTGCAGCCATGGAGTTAATACCATATCAAGTGACTTGAGCGATTAAGACAATATTGTTCTTCTCTCTCTCTTAAAAGCATCAAAAACGATCTAAAAGATGATCTTGGGTTCACCTATACAGCAAAATAAATATTGGCCACCAAGGAAGTACATGAGAATGATGTCAAATTGAATTTTTTTCCAACCTCAACCTTCTCTGCTAAATATTTTCCCACCTCCAGAGCAAATTTAACATTCAAATCACCGTCCACCATTTTTGTCAAACGAGTAGTTGATGCGCATGCAACTAGCGTAGCGTGCCACCAGCACTGTCAGTAGTTTGCAACAGACGTCAAACCCATTGTCGACGCGTCGCATTGTGTACAAACACTAACAAAATAGTATGGCAGCTACTCACGGAGGACGTGTATGCTACGCGCAAAAAAACATTAGTCGCTTGTATCTCTGTGTACGTATGACCTTACATTGTATAATTAGGTAGTAAGTAGTTAGTATTCAGATTCCCCAAGTTTGAATACATACTCTTTTTTCCCAAAATTTAAATGGATATTTAATAGTTCCATAGCTCATTGTGGGAATGATATTCACCTAGAAATTTCAAACAGAAAAAGATGTGCAAATTTCATTAAATCAATGTCACCTTTTGAGTGTTTTAGCTGCCAACAAACTGATGATACAGCTTGACACACTTAACTTTGCAGTCTTTGGTATTGTTAGTACAGAAACACCTCGCCCTTTTGGAGATCTTTATTGAAACAGATCTCCTGCTGTGGAGATTTTATTTTATTTTATGAAGTCATATTGAAAGATTTTTCTTCTCTTTTTAGGTGGACAACATTTTCAGAGAGGCTAATGTCGCCAACAATGGTCAAGTTCGCTATGAAGACTTTGTGAAGATAGCCTGCGCACCAGTACCTGACTACTACTAACTGACATTTTATTTTATTTATGTATTCATTCTTTTAGTATCATTCCAAGTTGCTTCGTGGAAGCCACTATCCTGCACTTAATTAGCAATTAATCAATATATTATATTATCAGTATACACATTATCTGCTTACATTTTATGACACATAAATTTGAAAAGAATTTATTTTATCAGATAATCTAAAATCATTGTATATCATCATTCCATTAGATCAGAGGTTGCCATTACCTGAATTATTGAGAGTACTTTTTGTTAGTTTGTTTTTACGGTGAAATAAACCAACTCTCGTGCAATTTGTGGTAGACCGTAGACCCCTGAATAATAATTGCGGCGATGATACTTAAGTAACGATTTAGTTTATCAGTCACCTCATGTTGGAATGTACTAACATTTTTTTTATCTTGAAAGTAGTATTATGTATTATCATTATTGACATTATAATTTTTCACATAGATTAAATTATCCATTATTGTGACATTTTTAGTATTTCACATAATGGTCTTGATGAAACCATAATTTGGTACTTGAAATACTATTGTATATTATATACTAACGAAATTATATTTTAAATGCAGAAAAACATAAATAACACATATGTTCTATATAATTATAAAAAGAAAAATATTTGAAGACTGCTGTTTATCTTTAGCGATAAAAGTTCAGTTTGCAAAGTTATCGCTATAATGAATCTATTGAAGTTATTTATTGACAGATGACAAATTTATTTATGAAAATTGTATTTTACACTTATATTTTATTATAAATAATTTGTAACATTGCAATCTATAAAAAAAGATTAGTTGCATGTTTTTTTTATAAATTAAACTGTGTATGTATACACTCCCTTTGTTTTTTTCATACATTTTAGTAAGTAATCATCTTCCTGCATATACTGCTCAAAAAGACTGCAATTTTTTCCACGACTGCTCGTACTTGCCAATTCTCGTTACAACAGGATTAAACAATTTAACAGAAAAGCCTTACTGTTTTTGTCTTACGTTGGGTTTATTAAAAAAAGTGAAATTACTACAGTAGCACTGTCAGACATTTTTTCAATGACGGTGTAGTTATCGCCTGAACATCCCATGTAATCACCTCGTATTCTATTTACGACGCAGTGTTATAATCTTTATCATGAATTTATGGACCACTGGGAAAACTTCCTAATTACTTGTCCATCGTCATAATATACTTAGTTAATGTGAATTTTGTGATACCACTGTCCTTTTTAATTTAGACTTAAGACAAACATTTGATTGACTATGGGGGGGATTTGATAAAAAAAAAGGGGAATAGTCTGAAAATATAATACAGAGCGAGCTAGTGATAATATCATTCTGTAAACGGTTCAATAAAAGACGAAATTTAAGAGATAACTTTATTAAAATTAAAGTGATTTATTAACATACCAACGGGGACTATCCATGATAAACATTAAATATATATTAAATATGTATATTTTCACAGATGACTGACTACAGGGATTTGAATTCTCGCAGGTAAAGGAACTAGAAACAAAGACAAGCCGAGGGAAAGCTGCAAACATATCATAATGTACATCTTATCAAGAGCAGCCCGCGTACGATGTGTCGGTTGGTGTGGCGCGCGGCCGGGCATATTGTGTTCTTACACGGTAGAAATACAACAATGGAGTCGTGCAAAGTCAGATTTATTGATAAGCATAATTTCTACTGGTAGAATCAAATACTTTACAGACCTAATAAATAGTATAATTATTTACCAACTGCTTCTCGTGATTCATATACATAATTATTGGTTGGAAAGATGCGAAGACAACAATATATAAGTATCTACAAACATAGCGTAACGTGGGTTGCTATTTAGGCCTCCAGCTCGAGAGCCACTCCGACCTTGTGGCCGCCTCCGTTGAAGTTCTGGCCGTCGATCAGGGCTGACAGGGTCAGGGTGATTCCTGCAAACCAAAAAATACACAAACGGTGAACAATGGTGAATACAATATCAGCTGGTCTATCATTTAGTAAATTGTTACCAATCCGCTGCTAACAAGATCGCCAATTTGCAAATAAACCATTCCTTCAAGGCAGAGTGCACCTTCATATTTATGAGCTTTAAAAGAAATACAAAGAGTATGCCCAATATTCTTTACAGCAAAAGTTTCTACTTCATAGACCAAAAAATAATAGAATAATAGAATTGATGCCCATTTACGCGGGCGGATGTGTGGTCACATTCAAATTTTCTATCCAAATAATATACCATGCCTCTTGGCAGAGTTAATATTTATTAATTAAGTCCTTGGTCATCATTTCATTGTAAGTGAATATAAATAATAATAATAATAATAATGTGTTTGTTACCATCACGGAGCTTCTGCTGGTATCCCAGGCCAATTTGGCTGGCATTATTGACCTTGGCCCTGAGGGCGGCGTCATTGTCCAGAGAGTACTTGCAGCCGACTCCGAAGCGGGTGTTGTTGCTGCCAGCCGCCCAGTTCAGGGAGATACCGCAGTCCAGCTTGGGGGACACCTTCTGGTAGATGGAGCCTCCAAAGTTCTGGCCATCATCGCTGCAAACAATCATTCATTCATTCATATTACATGAATACAGATATCTGTAATACATATTAAATAATATGATGCCACGCATTGCTGAAATTTGAATCCCTGTGATCACCACAATGTAGGCCTAGATGTCGACAAAAACTTTTATTGTTAGTAATAACAACATTTGATAGTAAATTAATTGCCAGACTGTTATTAGAGAATATTTTAATATTGGGTGAGTGGATGGAAGAAGTAGGGAATTTCTGAGGAAAATATGACACTTTCATGTGAATCAAATACTTGGCTGGAGGTTTTTTTTTTTAAAGAAACACCAATATTCTTGGGTTACGAATAACCTAACAATATTTGAAAATCTCCTACTACCATCACAGTACGTGGAAAATGTTGCTTGTGTTGTGATGGAGGACTTAGCCAGCCAAAGAATTGAACTCACGACGCCTGGGTAGAACATTATGTATGAGAAGACAGTTGGTTAAAACATTAGATCTGCTATGGAAATCTAAACTCACATCGTTAACCTGTTCAATGCTGACCTTTTCAACGTAATCTATCCCACCACGCGGGAAGTTTTGACGCAAGGTATGTTGCAAGGTTTTATTGAAACTTCATGGATCAAATTAACGACATCGGCTTACGGATATAGCCGCTGATGGATCACAAACGCGACAACCGCATAGATCAGGTTAAAGAAAACTATACTTACACATTAGTGTGGAGAACAAAGTCGTTGCTGGTGAAACCGAGGGCAAAGTTGTTCTTGGTGACGGCGGCCTTCTGCGAGTCAAAGCGCATCTGGTAGCCGGCCAGCCAGTTCTGGTACTTGAACACAGCAGAGGCATCCACCGTGGGTCCAGCGCGATCAAGCTCCACATCGCAGTTCACGGCACACAGCTCGTGGACATACGCGGACTTCAACTTGCCGGTCTTGGTTCTGCAAATGTTACAATATTCATTACAGACTGAAAAAATTTCAATAAAACTATTTTTAAAGTATGTGGGGGGTGAATTACCATCCGCTGCACATAGATTTTATTTAGGTAGGTACACAGGTACAGTGAAAGTTATACGGATAAGTACCGCGAGCTTGCAGTCCCTAAAGTCTGAACAGCTGTCAACTGTTCAAGCCTCAAGAAAAGAAGAAGGAAAATTCATCATTGGAATTAAAAATCGATAAAAGGAGAATAGGTTCATGATAATGTTATGAAGAAGTCAATTGACAATTTGCCATAGTACCAATAGTCAGATAGGGTCTCTGTTTGGAATTTAGTCATAGTTCTTAAGCGCACACTCGGTGCAATATGCATTACTGAACCCAAGTATTTCTCCGTTCAGAGCTTCTGCATCTCATCAGGCCCTTAACCGTAAGGAGAACTCGAAAAGCTTCATGTATTAGTTGTTTGAAAGACAATAATGATGTGCGAGAAGGTGCTTACCCAGTCTGGGGGGCGAAGGAGGTGTCGAGGGTGAGTTTCAGTCCCTTGGCGAGCTGGTCCTGAACGGTGATGTCTGTGGCCAGGATGTTGTCTGTATTCCATTTCTCCGTGAAGGTGAGTCCATACTCCTTCACTTTGTACTTAGATTCTAAAGAACCGAATACCTGGAAAATAACAGAAGTAAAAGAATATTAATAATATTCAAAATACCATAATATGCAGTGGAGAACCACTGATGGCTGGCATTATAGTTTAGTGGAGAACCCAAAGATATTAGAAGAACGAGATATGCTATGTTGGCCGCCGGACCGTAGGCGGAGTACTAACTAATTAGGGTACTTTGAACGGTATCGGGACGTGTACGCACAGAAATCTGTTCTATGTATTAGTGCGGATACCTTAGCGATGCCTTAGCGTAAGCGAAGGTGTGCAGTAGTATTGGTGAACAAAACCGGCGACACTCGGCAAAGCAATTCCACACAGTATGAACTGCTCATAGCACATCTCGTTCTTCTAATATCTTTGGGAGAACCACTGATTTGCAGTGGAGAACCATTATAGTTTAGTGGTTAGAGCATTCACTTAGAGAGCGGAAGGTCCCGTTTAATATATAATATCTGAGACTTGAAAATCTAAAATCGCCAATACCATTGCAAAATCAGGGCCAAGTCGTAGATAAAAATAATTAAATTTTTAAGTATAAAAAATTATACATTTAAAACACATTATATTTAGTCCCTACATCGTTTTAGAGGTTCTATTATAAACAGTTATATGTTTAATAAAAAAAGTCGATACATTTTTAATTATAAAAATCTCCTAGAAATGTACTTTTTCTCAAATACTATATTATTATACTAATCTAAAATAGCTAAATAGTGTATTGATTTGAAACTGTTATACTGCGTATACACACAAGAAAATTAGCACGAGCCGAGCCACGAATTATGGGAAAGGAACGAAACAACCGCAAGTGGCATTTCGCGCCATTTGGTATTATAGAAATCAAATACTTTTTTTAATAATACCTTTCTTTTTGATTATCTGTGCCCCGCCACACGTTGCTGTGGCTCAGTCTCTCTGTGCAGATAGAGAAACAATAGCGCGTGTTGCTTTAGATGGCGATGTTTTTTTAAAAAAGGCATATTTTTACCTATCACAGGTGATGTCTATATAATATAAGTATATAAAAAAACACTCATATTATGTAAGTTGTGTCAAAATTGTCTGTATTTTATCTATATGTTTTAAATTTAATAAAAAGTTAAAATATTTTATTTGACCTTTGCATATTTTTTTAATACATGATTAATTTGCTGATTGAATATTCAGTAACAAAGGTAAGAATCAAATGTTCATTTGCAGAGAGAAGTAATTAACACTTTGCTCTGTGTAAATGGGACACATCTCGCAAGAAGCTGGTCCGGAGTACCAATTATATTGGCTCAATTGAAACATTCAATATTCCAAGATGTTTGATACTTGCACATATTATGATGTAATAATGTGATAATTGAAGTGTGATAGATAATATAAGCAAATTGTCCAAAGAAGCAAAGCTAGCAATCCACAATGGAGTTCTGATACCCACCTTGATGTATTGTACTGAGACATGGAACTGGCAGAGGAAGAATGAAATTAGACTGAATGTTATAAAAATGAGATACCAGAGATGTATGTGCGGTAAAACCATGTATGGGACTGTGTGAAAAATGTGGAAATTCCGAAATAATGCAAGACTGAAGGAAGTGTAATAAGTAAGATTAAGGGACGCTTAGATGGTTTGGGCATGTAGAGTGGATGAACAAAGAAAGGATTGTAAGGAGAATGTATGATGCGAATGTGAATGGGAGAGAAAGTCGGGTAAGCCCGAGGACTTACTTGATTCGGGCTACGTCAAGAGTCAGAATAACAGAAGGGTATAAATGAGACTATGTATGAATGTTGATTTGGATGGAGCAAAGAGTGTTTGCCAAGACCAAGATGTTTGGCGGGGAAATGGCATGAAGGTTATTTAGTTAAATACAGACAATGATGAGATGACGCACCTTTCCAGATTCCTGTACGGAGTGGACTCCGCTGGCGAATTCCACTCCGGAAGAGCTCTTGGTTTTAACATCTAATTTCAAGAATCCAAAGTGGTATCCCTTTCCGAACACATCGCGGGCATTCTTGCCAAGATCTCCGTACGCTGGGGCTGACATGATCTGAAAACCAAAAAATACATTCTTTTAAAAATGTCATAAAATCACAAAGTAAAAATTTCATCTGCCTTTTAGGGCGTTTTCAAAATAACTGTATTGAAGTTATACATAACATTACATAGTAATAATGAATAACCAATCTAAAAATTGAGTTTTGATACCATTAAAACTAAGATCCCAATAGGTTAAATTTACGATAAAAACTGGAATTCGTTTGTATTGCATAAATATTTTATGATGATCATAATATTACCGAATGTGTGGCTGACCTATGTTATATTGATTATCAAAAATCCTACTTGTCGATGTTGACCACTTGCTGTAACTATTCAAATTTTCTAGTTCGAAAATTTTCAATTGGTATTACATAAATATTAAAATTTTTACATGACAGGCGCAGAAAAAGGGCGAAACCTAATCAAAAAAATGTTTTATTATCTTTTATTGATTGAGGGAAACTCTATGCATGGACTTTTACCTTTTGACATGTCGACTTTGACGTAAGACGTCAAAAGTTTGCTAAAATATGGGACATACTGTGCAATTTATGGATTACATAATATGCCCTGTGTCGAGCGTAAGGAGTATTTTACAGTTTGGTTTTAAACTTGAAAAAAAACGACTTCACCATTCAACATTGTCGTACACAGATAGTATTCGTTTAGTCAAGTCAACATTTTCATGCCACCCACCCCAGATCCTAAGTCAGATCGCGTGATCTTTTTATGCACACATCTTCTAGATTAAATTGGAAGTCTTGGGGAGCTTGTAAATCAGAGAAAAGAAAAACGCAACACTCTATAAATTAAACCCCGACTGCAAGCTTCCGAGGATCAAATCTACAAAATTAACACGGCATTATATATCATATTATTTAAAAATATACCGTACCGAAAAACTCTTTGGACCGGCTAGTCTACTTATAACCTAACTTTTCCAATGGAGGATTATATTGAAAATTTGAAGAGTAGAAAAATAAAATTCAGCGACTTACCTAAGAGTTGGAATTTATATTTTGATTAAAATATAAAATAAAACTGATTTTCACTTAAAATAGCGAACTTCAGAAACCCACTGGCTAACGAGCTGAAACCGACACGAAGTAAGCAGAATTCGAGATGTGAAGGTAGAGGGCGCTCGCAACAAACTTTCTCTGGGGTTTGTGATTAAATTTATTTTCATTATTAACATTTAAAAATGTATGAAAATATCCAATAAAAATATATAAAATATTTTTATAAATAAATTATCAGTTCTATCTTTTAAAACCTCTGTATTTTGACATCACTGTAAATCTGTTTATCCCCAAACCCCAAATACGGAAATAATGAAAAGCAATGTGTATAGTGACTTTTCACGAATAATTATGAAAAATATGGATAGTGCGGGTTTAAAACCTAAAAGAAAATTTATGAATAAATCTGTTATTATTAAATAAGAATATACCATTCCTGAATATAATTATAAAAGAAAAAAGTTTCTTCCAAAAATAAGCGGGATTTTCGAACGGGTTGAAAGGTTGAAAATTATTTATTCTTCCAGGTCTGAGGAAATTGGTTGGGATTTATGAATTTTTGGAACCGTAAAGAAGGTTGTAAAAATATATGCATTTTGTGTACAATCACAGATAGTTCATCAATTTTAATCTTAAAGTATATTAACGAAAAACCCGACTTTAGATTTTAGTTTTACTGCTACAGCGAAAAAACCTGTGCATTGCAAAAAATAGTTTTACTTTGCTGATTGATGAAGCTTTTAAAAGAAATATATATCATATTAATGATTTATAATAATTGTATTTAGACTTTTCTCACTTTCTGTGTTCAGGATTCGCGGCTCCCTGGCAGAATCTTCAGGACACCCTAGGGCCCGAGGGAAATACGGCAACTTGTTTAAGAAGAGCTACGCTTACCTATATAACTATCACAATCAATCGTAGTTACATCACTAATTTACAACCTAACCGAAATTATCCTAACCTAACCTAGTTCATTCACTTATTGCCGAGATAGCTATTCACGAGACTGCACTTTCTTGACTGGGCTTGAAACATGCAAGAAACCAAATCTATTTATTAAGTGATCGTCGATGAAAATCATCCAACTCTACAATAACTGTTTGATATTGATAACTGTAGTAATATTATTATTAGATTACTACATTACAAATTAAGCTATTAAAATGATAACACGGAGAATACACCCCAACATATTATTACAGAAATTTATCGACCTGATTATACATTTATGAAGAAGGGAAATAATGTCTTACGAGCGGTACGGAGGGAAATAATTTGATTTTTTTAGGACATGGCGCTGTCCCCGGCGGTGTAGGAATTGTACATTCATGATCAGAATTTCCGTGTGACACATTTTCAGGCACTGGCGGAAGACTCATTATATATTCAAATAATTTGTCGTTTCCCTAAACAATTATTTTGAAACATGTATCTATCATATTCGCCAATTACCAACAACAACTGTCAAAGCGATAAATGAGCAACGCTTTATTGAAAACGTTCTTTTTTTAATAAAAGAGGATAGAAAAACATAATATTATAATGCTGTTAAAAATATGCATATTTATATCACAGTGGTAGGTAAGCCCCAAAGTTCATGAAAAACGCATATTTATATATTTTTTTATTGATACATGATTTAGAGAGTACATGTGGTTTTTTGTGATATTTCACCCTCCATGCTAGGGATGACCCTGTGTTATGGCGGGTGAATTTTGAATATATAACATTAATATTGGATTATGTATATTAATACTGTCGATATTGGACTATTACCCACGAACCTTGGGTAATAGTCTAATATCGACCATAAATTTTATTTTTTTTTATTTTTTATTGTGTTTATTTCTTGCTACAGCAATCCCGATGAGTTACAGAACTCATTTTAGGACAGGAGGAACTTACAATTCATATGTAGGAGGTAGTAGGTACATTTTTACAACGGTATTTTGATATCAAATATAAGTTTCACATTCAATACAGCATAAAAATTGAAAATTAAAATAATGACACGTTAAGTAGAAAAAACAACAATAGAAAACAAGGGTAAGATAATGATGGATAAGATATAACGGATATGATAAGATACAACAAGAAATGACAACACAGTTACATATTTTCATTTTTAAATGTAGTTAAAAAATATTCTTTTAAAGCATTGCTTTGCAATTTTTTGTTATGGTGGATGTGTTTGTACATATCTGGAAGCGAATTATATAGTGTATAGGCAATATAGTTCAGTGATTTTAACCCATATTTTGTAGTGTGTGTTTGAGGAATGCGGATTTTATTGTTATTTCGAGTATTGTGGTTGTGGATGTCTTGATTGTAAAGTGGCTTGATGTTGGTGTGAGTTGATTTTTGGGTAATTTGTAGGATGGTGCTTGTGATTTCATATTTAGGAAGGATTGTAATTGGAAGGATACCAGAAACTGAATAGATGTCCCTAACATGAGTGTCCCATGGAAGTTCAAACACATTTCTGAGAGCTCGGTTTTGAACCACCTGCAGGTCAGCTATCAATTTCTTTGAGGCAAAACCACAGATACAGCAGAGATAGGAAAGGTGTGAATGTACCATGGCATAGTATACTGAAGTTAGTAAAGGAATGGGTAGTAATCCTTGAAGCCTATATAGTACACCAGTTATAGGGGTAATTTTCTCTTTTATATGATTTATATGGAGATCCCACGAGAGTTGGGAATCTACGATCAGACCCAAATATTTTGTGTTCATTTTCTTTTCGAGGCAGTTGTCTCCAATTTTAATATCGAGGCTGAATTTTTTCTTGTTACCGAAATGTATATAATGTGTTTTTTTTTACGTTAAGAGTTAGTTTGTTTATTCTCAACCA
Source organism: Hesperophylax magnus (assembly GCA_026573805.1). Classification (NCBI taxonomy): domain Eukaryota; kingdom Metazoa; phylum Arthropoda; class Insecta; order Trichoptera; family Limnephilidae; genus Hesperophylax; species Hesperophylax magnus. The sequence goes on from JAIUSX010000002.1 coordinate 14,204,190, forward strand.
GTTTGTGAGATGGGAAATATCAGCATTCATCTCCGTTTCAAGCTCCGCTAGGTTCAGTTTATTGTAAAAAATTACCGTATCGTCAGCATAAAGTTGTATAGTTCCTTTAATACCCCACTTTGTTATGTCATTCACGTAGATTAGGAATAGCAACGGTCCAAGAATTGATCCCTGTGGTACTCCACATGTTATTTTACCTAATTATATCTGATGGTCCACCTCAACAAAATGAGTGCTGGGGTGAGTAGTTTCTTTGTGGTGCTGGGCGTTAACCCCAAATAAGATTAGTAGAAAAAACGCGTTCAGGCAGATTACTACTTGGGGGGAGTCCAGGAAAGCAGTGATGCCATACCGCGAAAATGAAAATCGGTAGATTTTACTGAAAAAATCGGTAGATTTGAGACAAAAATCGGTAGGTCGTCAAAATATTTATAGGTAATATTGATCAGTAATGACAAACCTCATCCATGGAATCCATGGAGGGGGTAATATCTCCCAAAATTGCCCAAGGGGTTAACTAAACTAAAAAGCATGTGTATTTTAGCACTAATCATATTTGAGATCTGCATAAATTACACGAAAATATATTTTTTATACGTAAATATTTATTGAAATATTTTGAGCACATTGAACACATTGGTCATAAACACTAAAAATAAAAATCATTCTGGTATGGTTGTAATTTGTAAATCTCTCATTGGAAAAACGAATAACAAAAAATATATTCACCTATGCAAAAGACTGCACGAGAATAATTAACAAAACGGCCGAGACGTATGCTTCTCTTTATAGAGTTGGCATAGGCGTGGTTTTGTGACTTCTCTTATATCGGTTGTTATGAGTTGCCCATATCCTCCGTTAATCGAGTATCCCCACGACTATAAATCATATAGGATACACCACCACATCGATCTTGCGACAATATGTATAGTTTAAAACATGACTTGGTCACCTTATATGTTGATCGACGGAAGAGTAGTAAGCGCTAACTCAAAACTCATGCCCATAAAAGGAATGATTAACTACGGACATGGGGTAAATAAGAGGGGGAGAGACGAAACAGGAGAGGAAGCGGGAACACACAGCGGGACTGCGCTTGTGTTGGGAGAAGTCGGCTCTTCAGGTTCAGGTCAGAGAGTCATGGACTTCAGGTGGGAGTCAAGAGACGAGCCGCCGTTCGCTGTACCGGTTATTACCCACACATAGTGAAAAGGCCGAATGCAGATTTCTCTTACTAGACTCTAAATGCTGAAGGGTTGCACGGGTTTGCAAGGGTTGAGAAGCAACCCAGACGTCCCACATCGGTTCACAGCAGTAAGCGCTTTTAAATATATGGTAATAATAATAATATTTGGCTAATTTATATAGCGAGGTTGTCGTGAAAAATCACCTCATGGAACTAAAGTACCTCTAACAAACGTAATGAAACAGAACCAGTAACTTCTAGCACCACGTAATAGTTTTAAGATAATTTAGTAATAATATGCATAAATTTGTTGCTGAATAAATGGTATATCAGTATAACTGTATAAAGTGTTTTCATTTTGATGGTTCTTGAACCATCTCTGAACTCGCTCTCCCTGAGTTATTAATAAATTAAGTTTAATTGTTATAATATACATTATATATTATTTTTTCAACACGGTGTATGAAAAATACGCCTGGACCAGTAATAAAAAATGATCGTTGTTTAAATTAAGCTTACCTCTTTATAATATCATTCTGCCGACCTAATATTTGCGGTAAACTCGTGAATTCAACGGGTAAGTTAACAGTGTCGGTGAGAAAAAAGGCATTTTTTCGCTCGAATAATCGCGTCTGCCACAGGGTTCTCCTCAATATTTTATCGGCATAATCACAGACATAGGAATTAATAGACGAGAAGATAATGGCGAGGGGTAAAATCAACTGTTAAAGAACGAAGGGGGTGAAGCTGACTGTGATTCGTCAATAAATCAATCTGACAGTAAATAGGCATCTCGCATTATAATATCACCATTTACTTCTTAAAAGTAAAATCTGCTTTTGAATGAATAGACATTTTTACATGGCAGCGCAAATTACTCGCCACGTTATGAACAAATTTGCGAAGTCCAAATTCGGCAAAAAAATTCGGTTCTATTTTCAGAGTCGAATATTTCGTTTAAGTATTTAGTTAAGACACTTTTATAAATGTTCATAATTTACTTCCCAGCAACCAACCAGCTTTGTGTTTCGCGTCCAGACGTTTCTCGATGTGATAGTATATTATGTTTCTACAACTGATCCATATTATACGATGTGAATATGCTTAAAATAAAGTAAAATAATGCTTATATATGGAATGAAATACGACAATTGGGTTTATTCTCTTTTTCACATCTATTTTTACAAGTTTTCATAGCACAAGTCAACATTTTGCCGTGTTATTTCGTAAAATGAACTGATTATGCCTCGACCATAGTTCGCACAAGAATGATGACGTCACGTTTTCAAATTTCACTTGAGGCCATACCCGAGCACAGCCGGCTCCAATGGAACCGGTATGGGGAGTGGGGATAATACGCTTTTAATCACTTAGGGCAGGTCTACTAATATTCATATGTCTATGGGCATAATGATATATTCATAAAGACGGAACTCATACCTAAATTTGGGCATCGGTTTCATTCGGGTGGCTGATATTTTATTGCCTTTGGAGGTAAAAGATCACCTGGCAGTGCGATATCTCATCCGCTACCTAAATGAAACTAATTTCAGAGTTTAGGTAAAGGTTCCCTCTTTACGAATATATCATTCTGGTACCTAAGATTTGAGGTGAATCCGATAATTCTTTGTATAAGTTAGCAGTATTAGTGAACAGAAAGGTATTTTTTCGCTCGAATAAACTAGATAATATCGTATAATCGTCTGCCACAGGGTTCTCCTCAATATCTTGTCGGCCGAACTACATTTTCGTCAAGATGGAACTCAAGTTTTGGAATCGGTTCCACTCGAGTGGCCCATGAGATATTTTACTGCCTTTGGAGGTAACGAATGCGTGGCGGATGATTTAAACGATCACTGGCAATGCGAAATCTTATCCGCCACCAAATTCAACAAATTCCAGAATTTAGGTAAAGGTTCCCTCTTTCTGAATATATCATTTTGCCGACCCAATATTTGTGGTAAACGTGTGAATTCGTTTGTTTAATTAACAGCTTTGGTGAGGAGAAAGACATTTTTCGCTCAAATAATCGCGTCTGTGACTGTGGAATTTAATTGTAAGTTTAATGCCTCTGCAGGTCACCTTCAAGATCGTCTACCAGGTGCTTTTCCCATACAAATGTTAGCTGAACGCATTTTTTTCATAACTAATTAGCAGTCAACTTTTGCCATTAGTTTTAGTAAATTGGCACGTCGGATATTTTCGCCCCAAAAATGATACCGGTAGAAATCTGACTGAACCCGTTTTTTTACTGATCTTATTTGGGGTTAACGTCCACCACACATTTGGTTGAAGTGGTCTATCGGATGTAAATTTTTAAGGTCACCGCTTGGACTCTAACCCCGATCATCCGATATATCTATGTATATGTATATAACGTGGTCCGGGTGGGTAGATAGATACCTATCTACCGGAAAAAATATTTCAAGAAATTATATTTTTTTACATTTCTTATTCTGCCAGTACCTACACGTTGTGCCAACTCAGTGGGCCAATGCGCTGGCCTAACGTATACAGTAAAGAGGAGTGAAATTTTTTTTTTGAGAATTTCGAAATCGACATAGTTGGGAAAGATGCTCCATATATTAACAATTACAACAAAAATAATATATTCACAATACCTGGACATCGCCAAAGCTTTATATTATATCATTTTCACGATTTTACCTAAGTATTTATAGCTCATGTACGCGAAATAAAACACACGAAAAATTTGTATTTTACCATTTATTTTACAGATAATACATTCGTAGATTGTTAGAATGGAACAAATAGTGGAAATAAAAAATGTAGGTACATATATTATTTACCGCGAACGGTACTGCATTTTGGTGTTAAAAATAGGCATAAGGTGTCGTGACTCTAACCTTGTTTTTATTAATCCATCTCGCCTCAAGGGTCCACAAACAAAGGCTGAGGCTTCTGTTACAATTTTCACACATCTCTCTGTAGCTTGAGTGTGGCAAGGAAAATTCTTTATCATTGGTAGTATGCACAGACATAGGAATTAATAGACGAGAAGATAATGGCGAGGGGTAAAATCAACTGTTGAAGAACGAAGGGAGTAAGGCTGACTGTGATTCGTCAATAAATCAATCTGACAGTAAATAGGCATCTCGCATTATAATATCACCATTTACTTCTTAAAAGTAAAATCTGCTTTTGAATGAATAGACATTTTTACATGGGAGCGCAAATTACTCGCCACGTTATGAACAGATTTTCGAAGTCCAAATTCGGCAAAAAATTTCGATTCTATTTTCAGAGTCGAATATTTCGTTTAAGTATTTAGTTAAGACACTTTTATAAATGTTCATAATTTACTTCCCAGCAACCAACCAGCTTTGTGTTTCGCGTCCAGACGTTTCTCGATGTGATAGTATATGTTTCTAAAACTGATCTATATTATACGATGTGAATATGCTTAAAATAAAGTAAAATAATGCTTATATATGGAATGTAATACGACAATTGGGTTTATTCTCTTTTTCACATCTATTTTTACAAGTTTTCATAGTACAAGTCAACATTTTGCCGTGTTATTTCGTAAAATGAACCGATGATGCCTCGACCATAGTTCGCACAAGAATGATGACGTCACGTTTTCAAATTTCACTTGAGGCCATACGCGAGCACAGCCGACTCCAATGGAACCGGTATGGGGAGTGGGGATAATACGCTTTTAATCACTTAGGGCAGGTCTACTAATATTCATATGTCTATGGTAGTATGACATCCTCAATTATCGTGTGATCATTACCGATCACACGATAAAACGGCTTGTAAAATTGTCTCGTCACTTACAAATTTGGTGAAAAATCAAAAACAGGCACTTTGAAGGTACGAATAAAGTCTGATTGCATTTTCATTTGCCGAGCTTTCAATATTCTTCTCAACGCCAACTCTCTTACGTATTTTCGGTTGTCGTTTAACATGACTAACAATATATTTTCGTGATGCCCAAAAAAGCCATTACGCTGGATTACTGGATCAATAATATCTTTTAAATCACTGGGCAAATACCGTGAAAGCACTATGGTTTCGTGTAAATGCCTTGCACCGGAAAGACATCGCATCGCATCACAAAGGTTCGATTTCGTACGACTTAGGTGAATCTACGTCAAAATTCACATCGAACACAGGGATATCCAAATTCACATCTTCAGTAATATTCAGTTCTTCAATTCGTCGTTTCTTCGTATACGCATTATTCCTGAAAAAAATATTTATTGTGAATATGTACGAAAATTCTATTACCAACGCATAAGTACAAAAGTTTCGGGTGATCAACTGTCATGTGTTCAGGTGTGACAGATGTTTATTCACCCTTCCCACTACGGTGTAAGGCGATGGGTCGAGAGAGTCCCGCAGGAGAGGTAAAAAGATCTCCTTCAACCAGTGTCTCCAAATCTGACCCCGACATACAGTGGGTGAAAAGACACATCCGCCGCCAAGTTCCAGACAATTGAACCCGGGCACCTCTGCTAAGTCATCAAAAGTAGCTGTCATAGGTAACCTCTCAGGGTTACCTATGACAGAGGTGATGGTTATCCAATGAATGGTTCCCGGGGCAGCGGTACCCATATCCGCCTCTCAAATTAACAGGACTGGACTAAGACATAAAAACATACCTTGCTGTTTGCAAAGATTTACTCCTCTTTGATTTTTTTCCCCGTAATTTTCCGTTACGTCATTATATATAAAGAAATTAAAGGCGCTGCACTGCACTGAATCACTTTTATAATAAAATATTTTAAAAAACTAATGTGTACCAAATAAGCAAAGCACAAGTCTAGTCACAACGTAATATTATGAAGATGAAAAGCAACAACCCCTGTTGTCTCACCTCAATGTAATCCGTCACTGAGCATTATTTTTTTGACAAAACATATTTATGTTGTAACTTGAAAACCTATACCCATATATTCAAACGTAGCGACACTTTTTGAGAGATGAGGTTTGTTTGAGTTGCCTTTATGAGCGTTGACTCACACGTGCATCATAATCACGTGGCACTAGTAATTACGCTTGCTCGCTTGGACTTTCAAAATACTCTAGCCACAACATATGGCAGTCAGGTTATTTGTATTTGGTCTTTTCATTCATGTTTTTTGAGAATAATTTACAAAAACAATAATAAATCGATATAGGACCGCTGACCTTCTGTCTCTTGATATGGCCCGACTCAACAGGATGACGACCTCCGTGACGTCACGGGTTACAACATGGTTACAATCTTGGCGTGCACGAGTACCAACCTACATTTTATTTTAATAATTTGTGTTATTTCACAATGTACATAAGTATTATATTTGCGGCATTTTCCAGAGCGTTAGATACTGTCAGTATCGCCCTGATGAAAGACCACAAATCATTATTTAAATTTAGACCGCAGAACGGGTATTATTTATTGAATAAGTGAATCTACCTGGCTATTCAGATTTGGTCACCAAACACGGCTAAAGCCATTTCAAGCAACGTTTCAATTCTGAATGGTGTTCTTACACCAGGCGATACTGAGAGTATCTTTCACTATGGAACGTACCGCGAATATACCATACGTATATTAATTCATTAATTGTGAATAACACAAATTAACCAAATAAAATTTACTTGCCCACTCCGGGATTCGATCCCGCAAACTTCGAGTCGAGAGTTTTACAGTATAGTGTACAGAATAGCATAACCTAAGCCAGTGGCCGTTTGGCTTGAATAAATGAAACCGATTTATACGTTGAATATTGGCTTATGGACATGGGAAGAGTCGATAGCGAACTCATGCTAACACAAACTCACATACGTAATAGGTTAGTTTTTTTTTTCTCTTTTTCTTTTTGTACTTATTTAAGTACTTTGATATAAAAAAAAACAAATTCCTGTAATATCGAAAAATCTGTTTTTGAAAAAATAAGAAAATACACAGATTTAGGAAATGAGTTCAAAAGAATTTGGCATTCTCGGACTATAAAAATATTACCATTTGTAATTTTGGCTACTGGCATTATACCTAGCTCTCTTATAAAAAATTTAGGCGTATTAGATCTATCAAAAAATTTATATATAAAAATGCAAAAGTCAGTCATTTTAAATACATGTAGGATTACAAAATATTATCATATTAGTAATATTTAATTTTTAAAAATATGGTATAATATCATAGTACAAAAAAATATTAAATTAACTTTAAAAAATGGAAAAATATAATAACAATAATTTATCGTTTAGTTTTGTTAAATAAACGAATCCAAAGTTTTATAATCTGCATTTTAAAAACAAGTACAATTAGTGTTTATGAAAAAATTAAACTACGAACCTATTTTATTTATTTTTTAGTTTTTTTTTCGTACGTTTAAAGAAAACCCCTTCAGGTATTTTTTAACGATATTCAGCCTTTAATAGTATTTTTTAAAACGCACGTATTACGGTCTGAAAAAGGTCATATTTTCGATTTGATTTTGATAATTACTAAGCCTATGTTAATTTAAAAAATGTATAAAAAAAATTTACTTGTTGAAAACACTATCATTATCGATTTGCTTAATAATATTAGCATTATTTTAAATTAATAAAAAACTACACTCGGCCTTAATGTTGAACCACATAGGTGCGTAAACTGTTAATACAAATGTCGTAGTTACCATATTTTTTATGGTTTTAGGGTAGAAATGTAAAGCCGAAGAATCCGATTCGCTGTAGTGAGCCACCTGGATTGTACAATTTTACCGGGATTTGTTTTTGATAAATTTTCATTGCAGAATCCGGAGTCAATAGTTTTACACATTTTCAGTAGATACAGCTGATCTGTACTTAAATCCTGTGTATTTGTCATAATTGGTAATGAACATTGAATGATTTTAAATTTTACGACAGGAAGTTGTTCACACTTATTTAAAGATTTACCAATAATTCCAGTGAAACTTTGCGGTCCAGTCGTGGTTCCGTCGATGTTCTCAAAGAGATGTCGCAAGATGAGTTCGTTTGTTTGTAATTGACAGACAATCCACTGTAAAGGCCGTTTGAGATGTGATTCAAGGCGCCGAATAACACCTCCTTTGCACCCCGTATTAACTGCAATTCCGTCACATCCAATTGCAACATTTTTTTCCAAAGCAATATCTTTCGAAGACAGTAATGAAATAATTCCATTACTTATTGCTTCAGATTTTCCGGTTTTTAATGAAATTTGTCACATGTACTCGCTACCTGGTTCTTTTACTAAACTAACGTGTTCTTCAGTTATTATTTTTCGACGGTTGTCCTCCATGCTTAAAGTTTTGTCCTTCCGTCCGTCGAAGTATAAACCAAATTGATTGGAATCGATTACTAACGGCTTACTAGTAAGGGCAGTTCTTTTCTTCATTCGAGCTCGAAGCACATTTTTTTGAGAGTCTAAAGTTTAAACTACAGGAAGGATTAGCGTCAGTACCCCGATCTACTAGATAATGTCTAGCGGATCGGAAACTTCGCCAAGATGATACGCGATACACTTCACTCTGTTTGATACGCGTTTGGGGTAGAAGGATTCGTTGCTGTGTGGGAATTTTTTATTTATTTATTTATGTCTATTCTTGAATACACATTTTACAAATGATTACAGTGGTTTATATTGTAGCACAGAGAAAAAAAGTACAGAAAAAAGGTATAAAAAATAAAGAACATAGGTTGATATAGGTAAAACTGTGTGTGGGTGATATTGTATGTTACGTGAACACCTCACTAGGAGAACCTGTGCTGAGGTGTTAAGTAGAAAGTTTTTTTTTTTTTTCACAGACATATATATTGAAACATGACAACACACATTTATATGTGCGTGTATGTATTTTTGGATAATTCTTGAAGAACGTGTATAATATTTAATTTTACTTATCATATTTTGGTTATGTTTGGTTTGGAATTATAATCTTTTGAATAAAGTGACGGCCGGCATAGTCCAGTGGTAACACATTGGACTGCCATTCCGAAGGTCGCGGGTTCGAACCCGGCGTGCGCAAATAAATTTTATTTGATTAATTTGTGTTATTTCACAATTAATTAATTAAAAATATAATAATATAGTATATTTGCGGCACGTTCCAGAGTGGAAGATACTACCAGTATCGCCCTGGTGTAAGACCACCATTCAGAATTGAAACGTTGCTCCAAATGGCTTTAGCCATGTTTAGTGACTAGATCTGAATAGCCAGGTACTTCCCCACCTTCCTCTTTCCCTTCCCCACTTACCTTCAGCCTCACAACATTCCCCAATTGGGGGATGCCATAGTCTCACTGGCTCCAGACGGGAGCAGTTGGGACTCTTGTGAGGTATTCACTATAAAAAAAAAAAAAAAAAAAAAAAATCTTCATTTTTTATCCAGGCTACGATATGTTTTTTGAGAAAGTTTGTAGATGTATTTGTAGTCATTAGTTGTTTCAAAGTAATGGGCATACTGTTAAAAAGTTTGGTTGCGTAGTATTGAAAGTGTCTTTGTCCGTGTGTGGTGTGTGTTATCGGAATGTTCAGTGTTTTATTTGTTGATGACCTGGTTTTTATTATGGCTTTTGGTTGATTTGTAATATGAAGATTATTATGGATGAGATGTAGGAGAGCAGTTTTGGTGTAAAGTTGTCTTACTGACATGACGTCTAGAGTTTTGAAGATTTTGTTTGAGTCTGTGTAGAATGGTACTTGCAGTATGAGTTTTATTATTGCCTTTTGAACTTTTTGAATTGGGTCAATTGTTGTATTTGTAGCGCTTCCCCAAGCTAATATTCCATAAGTGGCAATGGATTGACACAGTGCAAAATATATTGATCTGAGTATTGTTAGTGGAAAAATGTTTTTGATGGATTTTATTAGGTGCAAGACTCGTTTTAGTTTATTAGTGATAAAATTAATGTGTTCAGTCCATTGTAAGTGTGTATCAATAATAATTCCTAGGGATTTTATTTTTTTTACCCTTTCGATGTGTTCGCATTGGCAATAGGATGATGTTTGTTTACAGTCATGCAAAAACAAGTTCAAGTTAGAAGGAGGTTGACCTCTTTGTGTAATACTATGTGTGATGTATTTTGTTTTGACTGTGTTAACGGTAAGAGTATTTCTGTTTAGCCATTTTATGACAATTGACAAACTTTTTTCAGCTGTTGTGAATAAATCTTTCCATGTGGCTGCTTGACACAGAAGAACTGTATCGTCAGCGAAGGTCACGATTTTACCATCAATTTCAATGTCACATAATTCGTTTATGTATATGAGGAATATTAGTGGGCCAAGTACACTCCCCTGTGGGACTCCGTACGTGATTAAAAGTGGTTCACTTGTCTTGTTGTCAATTTTAACTTGTTGTGTTCTGTCAGACATGAAACTTTTCATTAATTCCAATTCTACTCCATTAATGCCAATGTTTTTTAGCTTCTTGAAAAGTTGTTTGTGCGAAATTGTATCGATAAGTCCAAATAGATTGAAATTATTTTTTTTGGCATCTAAATTATGTGTAATAATAGTTTAACTGTTCCTACAGTCCTACGTTATAATTATATTATAAATTAATAATGTAATTATATCATAGGTAATAAATAAACACTCATTTTTTTAACATAATTATAAGCATTTCTAAGAATCTGGAGAATATTATTGGTGTTTTCAGTGTTTTTATCAAAAATTCAAAGTTGTGGCGATGTCGTAATTATAAATAAATATTTTTTTTATTTAAGATAAGTATATAACGGAGCACCAATCCCGCGTATGCCGAATTCTATATTACGAAGAAAAAAAATTCTCCATACTAGACCGCTCCACCTTAGTATACAGTGTACTTGGCGCATATTGGCCGTGGCACGCGTTGGCCGGCCAACCAGATTATTGACGGTCTTTCGTGTATGGGGAACGTTAGTAAGTAGATATCTAGCGGCGTCTTCAGTTTGTTTCTTTCCATTCCCACAAATCGCGGCTCGGCTCGCATAAATTTTGTCCTGTTCATATGTAGCATAATATTAAATGGTACACTAACCATTTTCAGATACATATTTAATAGTTGTATTTTGATATTTTCACAGGCTTAAAATAAAAAATAATATTACTATCAATTTTGGCTTCTATGTGGAATTACCTTGATATGTACTTTGGTATATTTTAATATTCCTTGTTTAAATATAATATATTTATTAAAATGGTGCGGAAGTTTGGTGTTATTTCTTACTCAATTATGAATAAAGCAAATGCGAAACAATTTCAAATTCAAGAGTCGTTTTGGATAATTCAATGAGGAACAGCAGTCTATTTTTTTATTAATCAACATTCTAACTTAAATACCCTTTTTTATCTTATAGTTATCTTTTATACGTAGTTAACATAGTTTTAATTTTTCGTTTATGTTTAACACGCACCAAATCTATGGACGTGACAACACAAAAGTCTACTTTTTTCAACCGGTTCTGTATTTTGTATTGGAATCGAGACGTTTGTTATTCTTAAGATTACCCGCTTTTAACGACGAAGAACACTAGGTAAAATGTTATCATCTCGTCAGTAATGTTATCGCATTGAATCAAAAATGCATCTTTGACCGCAGCCGATAAATAATTTAGCGATGTTTAAAAACCTGCATTAAAATATTGCCATTGTATGTGGACTGGAGTTACCTAAAGTTTCTAAAATACCCACAAGAGATGAAGATATTTTCAAATTCCTCACAAAATCCCAACAAGTTATTTTACCTCCAAAATGAAACAAAATTCAATTGAAATAAGCATTATTTTTATTATCTAGTCATCTCAAAAAATAAACGTTCATCGAAAACCTGTTCAGGCCTTTTTGAAAAGAAAGAAAATTTACTATAATTTGACCACAAAATTAGCTAAGTATATAAATATGACGATTCCCGAGATACAACTTAAAAAAGCGATTTAAAAAATTATTAAAAACTATGGATTTATGCTAAATATCTTCTAAATTATGAGGTGTACGTAAAAATATCAGGATTACATTTAAAGTACAATAAATTACCTATAATTTGAGCACAAGATGACCGTTACATGTCTAAATATTCCTGAGATATATAAAATATATTAACCATGAGTAGTAGGGAAGGAAAAAAAGCTTACGCATGAATAATAGTATATAGCCCATCTTGTGCTCAAATTGTAGCAAATTTACTTTTCTTTCAAAATCGAAAACAATAGCCTAAATGTTGCTGTTTTTGCCGGGTAACGGGCGCGGGGTTTGCCGAGGTCGAAAACAAGGAATTTTACTCAATTGACTGGACTAATATTGCAACGAAAAATGACCACGAGAGAAGCAACTTTAAAAATGTTAACTAGGAACTTACCCAACCATTGCCTTAAACCATGAGAAAATCAAGTCCAATTCCACATTTAATCACTTATGAATGGTAGGTATATCTATGGACCATCATATGGACGGTAAAGATTAGTATACATGTATGTAGTTTGATTTTAAGAGAATAAATTGTGTTTATTTTTTACTGTCTTATCTTCTGTATTTACCAAGTATATAAGTACCTACCTAATGTTTGAAAACCATTAAATATCTTTAATAAAATACAATTTTTGTACCTAGCTAGGTACCTAAAGTGTATTTCAGGTTTTAACTGCCAGAATGTTAGGTTTGGCCTTTTTCCACAATGCTGACGTTTTTGGTTTCCCAGAATTCAGAAATAAGCTCGGCTTTTCGGTCTGGGAAATACAAATCTGACGTATCTCGGACTCGAGGCAACTTTAATTATTATTATGTAACAATTGTTAGAGCCCCGTGAAATTCGAGCAACGTAATCGATGTAGGATGCCATCTCTACGTCAGAATGAGTTTTTGGAAATGTTCCAACGGACCCATTGTCAAGTTTGAAAACCTGAATTAGAATCATCGCTAATAATATCATGTTTTGTCTATTCTACATTTTTCGGTTCAATATTCTTGACCTCTTCCGATAATGTTAATCAGAAGGAAAGGGTCACCGTGCATAAGTTCACCTAATTATTTTAGCGATGTGAACTACAAGTGCATGTATAAATATGCAGTGCCAGCTCTCAGCGAAAATTTTGACGCCACTTGTCAAAACCAGTAGACGTCTAGGTAGGTGATCACTGTAATCAATAATATTCGGATGATTTGTGTATTTACGTAGCGCCGTTCATATGAAAAATAATCTCACGAACGATGTTGTTAGAACTGTTGTGTGTTGGTTATTATCAGCGCTTTGGCGCCTTGACAATTCGGCGCCCGGAGCGGACTGATCCAATTGCGCGCGCAAGGGGCCGGCCCTGATACACGGTGTCCGGAAACTCGTAGTACAAGCGTCTATGTCTAGTCTATGTAGGTACATCACATAGAAAACTTTATTTATCAATCTGACATTTCGATTTGTTTTATCCTATTTTTAGTTTTCAACTAAGGGGTTAAAAAGACTTTTGGTGCCGGGTGCAAGCTATATTCCCTGACAACTGATATTAACCCCCTAGCGACTGATTCTTTTCAAATTTGATATACTAAAATTCCACCTTCGGACTCGATTTACACGAAAACGACAATTGAACAAAAAAGTAATACCACAAAATCAACTGCAAATATATAATATTTAGATTCACCAGCTTCCCGCTTTTACTGCGAGTTTCCGGACTCCGTGTAAGTAAAAAAATATTTAAGAATACAATCATTTTAAATAATGCCACTGTTTCGTAAAATTTAAATATTTTTACAACCTTTTCGAAAAAAAAAAATTCATTTTTAATTGTCAAATGGGATCCCACCTAATCTATTCTGTGATCTATTTCATAGAATCTATGATATTATATCAGTGAGGATCATAGAACTAATGGACGGAACTCTTCGAGAAATGTTTGAATCTGCGGGGTGAGGAGGAACATGTTTGAAAAATGCCAAAACCTACCTAATTTTTTTAATGACACATCTCATTACTTGTCTCATCAAATACCCAATAGGAATCATAATCCGTTATAACTGTGTTAAAAGCACAAATATTAAATAATAATTGTTAATTATGCACCATTTTGCATACAAATCATTTAAAAAAAATTGTCATACAAGATGGCTGCTAGGCAATTTCCCCTCACCCTAGATTTGACTACGATGTCATTCATACAAATTCACACTAATGTCCATGGTGAGGAAAGGCTTTGTATGTGATAGAATAGAATATCTAAGGCTGGAACCCAGCATTGGGTAAACAGTTGTGCTAATTTGTAAAAACAAAACCCCTTGTAATTCTTTTTTTTTTGTAATATAAATTTAATTAACATTTTATAAGAAATCTCACAATTTACAAAACATTTCACGTAAGGGCATTTTGATCTACCTATCATAAAATAAGTGTTCTTGGGTCCTAAATCTATAATAAATTCTTTGATATGCAAACATCGATAAACGATCTCGTTCTTCGGTCATTCGTTAGGTATTGCTACAGCTATTAAAAATGTGTCGATATTATCCTTAAATATATTTAACGCAAGATTGATCACAGCTAGATGCTGTAAAAAATTTAAAATCACAATACTGTTAACTTATTCAATATCAGGGGCAAACCTCAATAAGATTAGTTAAAAAATTAAGTCACATATGAATCCTTAAGATATACCTACATTCTTACACATATACCGCATACTCGTACAATAGTGATTATGTTTTGAGTAATTTGATTAGCTATAATTAATATGGCATGTTGGCATTACATAAAGTCAGTGCCAAGGATAACATAAATAGTTGACAATGTAAAAAACTGTTTAATGGCGACGGCTCATTAGACCTGGCCTATGTAAAGGGGTGGACTTGAATGGCAAATATAATATTATTAATTAATTAATTAAATAAGGACAAAACATAGGAATAAATACTTACTAACTCTTTCGATTGCACCTCCTTTTTGGTGATACAATTCTTCACTAATGACAGATTACAAAACTTGGACGGGTTGTTTCAACGAATTTTAACAATTTTCTAGAGGTAATTTTCTGCGCAGGGTCTTCAGCATTCGGTTTAAGCCGAATGCTACGAGACCCGTGGGACGACGGAAAATGATTTTAAAATTTATATTTGTGTTTCAGGCTAATAATTATTGCTTTTAATAATTTGTTATCCTTAGTGATTTCCATAAATCCTTCTTGTCTTGTTTACATACTTTTACCTTTAATAAAAAATATAATTAAATATGGATACCAATAATGTAAAAATAAATTAAAAATCACAGAAAAAAAAGAAATTGGCAGTAAGTAAATGAGTTTTATTTATTTATATTTCATATTGTTTGAATGTCTACCTAAAGGGGGAGACAGATTAAGCTATATGTTCAAACCGTTTTATATAACTCTAAAATTGATCTCCATACTATCCCATACAGATGTGTCACACCTACAAAGACGATGTGTTATAAGTGTTGGCGTTTCGACGATATGCGGTGTGATCTACAAGCCAGGCTATATTCGAAAATTATGCGACCCCCTCTCCTTCCGTATTGTATCCTCTCCTATCGTATGTAAAGTTACCGAGATCCCATACAAGAAATGATATTCCGAGGCATTCCCCCAATTGATCTGACTCTCCTGAGGAAGATTATAGTGTAGTGTGTCACCCCAATGATAATATGCCCGCATAATATACTCATAAATGAATTTGAATTTGATAATAATTAATAATCATGAATTTGGCATTCTCAGACTATAAAAATATTACCATTTGTTATTTATTTAGTTATCAAAAAATTTATATATAAAAATGCAAAAATCAGTCATTTTAAATACATGTAGGATTACGAAAGATTTTTTAAATATTTATATTGAGGGATCAGTAGGATTTATAGGCTCTGATAGGAGTTCTACCGAGCCGAACCCTCTGATATGAAAATATCTGGAGTCAGTGAATTATTTTCCCATTTGATCTCTGGTGAGTTGACGTATTGTTCTTGTATTGTTTTGTATTTATTTAGCTTATATAATGTACTTGCATAATGTGGTTTGACTAGGTGATAATTTGTGGAAAAGTGTGTGGAAAGGTTTAGTTTTTCCTATTGGGAAGATTTAACCCGGAAATATAATAAATATATATATATATATTAGTATTACAGGTGGGAATACCAGAGCCAGTACCTAGAGCCGCTAGGTAGGTAGGTACTTATATTGTTGAAAAATTATAAAACAAATTATTAAAAAATCCCAGTTCATCCCTGAAACTCTGTTACGATGTGGGGATGTGTGTGTGCGCGTGTTCTAACGGTGGTGCCATATTATTCTTTTCAATCTTGGTTCAGCGTCGTATGATTCGCTAACTTATCGCAAATAATTAATACGTGATAGCAGTATAAAACAAACAGGATTCTGTATAAAATCTTCATTACAGATTTAAACAGTTCAGTTCGTCAGTGTCAGTTCGCCCTAAGTTGTAGTTATTCTAAATTAAAGTTGTAATTTAACTAAAATGTGCGAAGTGCCTAATTACAGAATTGAGAAGGACGAAAGGCTGGGGAGGTTTCTGGTGGCCAATAAGCCACTGAAAAAAGGGACGCTTGTTTTTACTGATGTGCCCTTTGCCCTCGGACCTAAACCGGGTAGGTTTTAAAACTATTTATTTATTTTATTTCATGCTGCATATCGCGTTTTTCACATAGACAGTCCGGTATATTTTTATTAATTGATTACACCTATTCGCCGACTGAGTTTATTATATTTTTTTAGTAGAATACTTAATATATTTTAACACATTATTTGATAATGTGGGCCTCACTGGATACTATACCCGTGCTTTCACAGTGAATTCAAAAATAACAAATTGTTCATAAAACTAGTAGTTCCGTAAACAGTAGGTAGGTACCTACACCTCGCGTTCAAAAAGTAGGTATGTCGCCAATTTTCTCTAACTATACATATAAATAAAAATGTGAATCTCCGAAATTTTTTCACCGATTGCTTTGAAATTTTGACACAACGTTGCGTTTATATACCTATATTGTTTAGATGTCACCTGTGACAGGTAAAAATTCTTTTTTTTTTAAACAGCGCCATCTGTTAGACGTAAAAGCAACATGCGCTAACGTTTATCGATCTGCACGGACAGACTGAGCCAGAGCAACGAGTGGCAGGGTACAGTTAGTTTAATAAATATAAATCAAAGATTTGTAAATGGGCACTTAATTAAATACCTACCTACTTAATAATAAACCATATCACTCATAACAAAACAATATCTTGTATTCCACATACTACTAATTTCACAGTAGACACAAAATTATCAAAAAAATATATTTTGGCGCCAAATTCAAATGTTCTTTTATTTGTCACAATAGTTCAAATAACTCGTGAAATAAATGTAGTGATTAGTTGGGGAATTAATTCAAATGGAGAAAAACTTATCAAAATTTGAATTGGCTTACGAGATTTGGCCAGGTTTGTGTATTTATTTTTTGTACCAGAATACATCGAAAAGTCACTTTTCACAGGTAGTTTATTTTTTTTATTGTATTTGTAATATTGTATATTTAGATTATTGAATTATTTGTTTTATTCATTACCCCGGTACCCCGTTCTAAGATCACATTGTACATGGTTATTTGTGTGAATTATCAAGTGGGTCTAGTTTTTTTAGTAGGTAATTTTTTTTAAAGTAATTTTTGTAAGCGTATTATATGACAAGAGGTAAATAATGAAGCGAAATTATAGAAGAAAAATATAACTTTATACAATGTTGGGGATATGAGGATATACTTTTTGTAACTGTTTCAGTATTAGTTCTATAATCAACGTGAACGGTCGCGCGCAGCGAAGTAAAGTATAGTCGCAAAAATTGCAAGCGCTGCCGAGCGCCGAGCGATTTGCGCCGAGCGCAGCGATTTAACACATTATGGACACGGCCATTGATAATATAAAAAATGAAATACAAAAAATTTCAACAGTGAAAGATTCGAAAGCAAAAACGAACCTTGAACAAAATGTTTATATATTAGAAGAGCTTTGGAAAACTGAAAAAATTAAACACCAAAAAGAAATAATCAAACTACAAAAAAAAATTATCGAAAATTACGAAGAACTTACGAAGAAAATTGAAAAAGTCGTAGAAAAAAACAATAAAATACCATCTTACGCGCAAGTTCTAACAGCAAATAAAAAAGAAATTTCAAAAGAAGAGAGGTTCTCTATAATAATATCATCAACTAAAAAAACAACAAAAGCTGCAGAAATATGTTATAAGATACAGAAAGACATCAAACTAGACCAACTTAAAATTGGAATAAATGGATTAAGAAAAACCAATAAAGAACAAGTAATCATATCCTGCCCAAAAAAAGAATATACCAACACTCTTACGGAGGAAATTAAAAAACTCAATTATAACTTAGAAATAAATGAAATAAAAAAGAAAAAACCCAAATTAATTTTGAAAGGACTCAAATCGAACTTGACGGAAGAGGAAATAGTAAATGGGATACTCACACAAAACGAAGGGATTCAAGACATTGTAACGAAAAACGAAGAAAATAAAATAAATTTGATTACTGAAATAAAATACAAACATTCTAAGAAATACCAACGTGGTACTCGGGATCAAGAAGATGAAGAACAAAACAAATTCTCGAACTATATCGTGGAAACCAGCGGTACAACACGAAAAAATTTGCTATCCTTGGAAAAGATAAATATCCAGTACCAAAGGGTTAACATAGTGGATTGTGATCCTTTAACCCAGTGCTACCACTGTTGCAAATTCATGCACACAGCCTCCAGATGCCTAAATCGAATGAATCCATCGGTGTGCCCGCATTGCACGGGTGATCATACTTTTGCTAAATGCCCTGAAAGAGAAAAAACACCGGTTTGTGCAAATTGCACATCGCAAAATAAGAAATATGGCGAGAAAAATAAAACAGACCACACAGCTTTCAGCAACTTATGTCCCTACAAAAATAAAATGCTGAAAGTAGCAAGAGACAGAATAGACTTCGAAGAAAAATGACAGATTTTTTATGTAACGCACTAGACGAAAAAAATAATATTGACGAAAAAACATATAACAGCTATCAAGAATATTGTACCCACCAAAACGACCTCAATCTCAGTCCTTTAATTCTACACATGAATATAAGAAGTTTGGAACGAAACATGGATGAATTTTTGACAACAGTAAATAATGATCTCAGGAAGCCCGCTTGCATTGTGTTAACGGAAACACATTCAAGTGGCGAAGTGGCGTACTATATACCGGGATATACCTGTGTATCTACTACAAACCGAATTAACAAAAACAGTGGAATCGTTATGTTCGTACAAAATAATTGTGACATATTGTGCGAGGAAGAAATTAATGTGAATGGAACAAACTGCTTACATGTACAAATGAAGTGTTATAACAAAAAAATTGATATTATCTCTCTATACAGAACGCACTCGTCTACTGTATGTTTGTTTATAGAAGAATTAAGACATGTGTTATTAAACTACAGAAACGCGAATACAATAGTTTTAGGTGACATTAATTTAAATATATCGCACGATTATACATCGAACGATAAAGATAATTACTTAAATATGATGGCGGAATTGAATTATGTGTCGTGTATTAACTCTTACACCAGAAACGTCAATGGGCAACGTCCATCATGCATTGATCACATTTTCACAAATATCAAGGATATAAATAATTTAAACTTGGGAATTATAAAAACCTCAATTACCGACCATTACATCACTTTGCTACACTACAATTCAATAATACCTCAGGCGATAAACCAACATTGCGGACAAACTGCTAATAATAAGAAAGAAATATCTATTGTTAATATCGAATCTTTGAAAAATAAATTGTCATCTGAATTATGGTTAGATATTCTCCGAAGTGAAAACGTCAACGAGTGCTGTAAAATATTTGAAAATAGATTAACGAACTTTATAAATGATTCAAAAAAAATTATTCCAAAAGGAAATACAGCAAAATTTCGTAAAATCAAACCGTGGATAACACATGGGCTTGTTGTGTCCATAAGACACAAAGAATGGCTTTATAAAGAAACAAAAAAAAAACCACTAGACATTAAATTAAATGTTCATTTTAGAGAATACAAAAATAAATTAACCACGCTCATAAAAAACACGAAAGAAATTTATTATAAAAACAAACTTGATAATTCTGAAAATGACAGTAAGAAAGTTTGGAATATAATCAATGAAATCATGGAAAATAAACAAAAAACCAAAAGTAATACTATTAAGAGTGTAATACAAAACAATAACATAATTAACTGTATTGAAGAACCTAAAAAAGGAGCAAACGCTTTTAATGATTTCTTTGCAAATATAGGAAAGAGTCTAGCAGAAAAAATTACCGTGAAAAAAATAAATAATATGTATATTGAAAATATTCCGAATATAGAAACTAAACTTGAACTCTTCGAACCAACCAATCCGTCTGAAATTGTACAAATTATATCAAAAATGCGAGGTGGTTCTGCTCCGGGATTTGACGGTCTCACCGTAAAAACACTAAAAATCATTAAAAATTATGTTTCTACACCAATCTCTCATATTATAAACAATAGCTTTAAGACAGGAGTTTTCCCGAGCACGTATAAGAAAACCATAATCTCTCCAATATTTAAGTCCGGTAGCCCGGAGGACATTTCTAATTATAGACCCATTTCACTCTTATCTAATATGTCGAAAATTTTTGAAAAAATTGCTAAAAAAAGACTAACTGCATTCTTAAATAAAAACAAAATTATAAATGAAAATCAATTCGGTTTCACAGAGGGAAAAAGTACCCAAGATGCCATTGCAAAAATTTCATCTAGTATTCAGAGTACCCTGGACAAATCAAATAAATGTATAGGAATTTTTATTGACTTAAAGAAAGCATTTGACAGTATTTCCCATGAAAAACTTATATTAAAATTAAAAGAAAATGGCATTGACCACTTAGCCCTTAAATGGATAGAAAGCTACTTAACAGAGAGACCTCAAATTGTAAAATTAAACCAAACTTTTAGTACACCACTAACAAGTACATTTGGCATTCCTCAAGGCACGGTCCTCGGACCATTACTATTTTTAATGTATGTAAATGACATTTTCCAACAGAAAATCAAAGGTGAATTAATCTCTTATGCTGATGATACTGTTTTATTAATAAAAGGTCAAACATGGGAACTAGTTAACAAAATTGCAAATGAATGTATTAATATCTTAAAATCATGGTTTGATAATAACCTACTCACACTTAATGCTAAAAAAACAACATATGTATTATTTTCACTACAAAAAATACCTAAACACAAAGTAAATATCATAATCCATGATGAAAATTGTGACAATGTCAACTGTAAACTACTTAATCCTATGTGTACTGTAATCAACTCTTCTTTTGAAATTAAATATCTTGGTGTGATCATCGATGAAAATCTGAAATGGAAAAGCCATATTAGGGAGTTAGTAAAGAGAATAAGGAAATGTATATATATATTTGTTAGGTTAAGAAATATTTTAAATGTGAAAATACTAAAAAATGTATATTATGCTCTTGTCCACTCCCTGCTAATTTACGGAATCATAGGTTGGGGAGGATCTTATAAAAACAACCTAAACTCAGTAAAAGTCTCGCAAAAAATTATTATAAAAGTAATACTTAAAAAAATGTCTACTTTCCCAACAAAATTGCTTTTTAAATTGTTTCCAGTACCAAATATTGATGATATATTTAAGCAAACTTCCATTATAAAAATGTGTAAAGAAAAAAATAACAAAGAATATCAAGAATTTTACAAACTCATGAGAAATGGAAATCAATTTATTACGCCAATCTTTAAAACAACTCAAATGCAAAACCATTATATTTACCAAGCCATAAAAAACTACAATAATCTCCCTTCCAAATTGCGCTGTATTACGAACCAACAAGAACAAATAAATAAAATCAAACTTTTTTTCCAAAAAAACTTATATTAAACAAAAAAAAAATATATATATATATTATAATATATATTATTACTATTATATCACATAATGAATTATGAATCTAAGTAAGAATCGTGGCTCCCTTATCAGGCACAAGAGCTCCTCTTTTCTGATAAGGTATACATGACCAATTATGAACCTTGATATTATATTTTGCAAAATATGTATGTATTAATGTAACCCATATGATGTATATTAAAATAATAAAAAAAAAAAAAAAAAAAACTTTTAATAAAAATTAAATAAGGAATTATACAATCTGTCCAAAACAACGTCACTATCTGAATGACAATTCTTTTTACGAATTTTCGATAAATATTTACCTTACTTTTAATAGGCACAGATTATGGAAATTACACTTCGTCTGAAATTAATTACTACATGCAAGGAACAACTATTTACGTTGGAAGAATTGGTAAAAGATGAAATTATTCACAAAAGCAACATTTTCCGCTTACTGTGGTGATGGTAGGAGATTTAAACATCGTCAGGTTTTTCGAAACCAGGAAATGTTTGTCTTTCTTTAAAACAAAAATCAAAGTACATCATTTCCACTATAAAACGATTTGCCGCCATTTATATTGTTTTTGTACAGATGACGTTTGCAAAAGTTTCAATCTATGCATTTGTATGCATTTAAATAATTGTTTCTTGTAGTAATTGTTGAAACGAAGTGTAACTATTCTATACCTACACCAAAAATATTGAGTAATTAACAATAATATATATTTTGTAGCTCAAAATATATTTGGAGTAATCTATAAACCTAAACGAAACATGAAGCAGAAAAAGACACAGAAAAAAATGTAACGGTCTCAACTGGGAATCGAATAAATTCTGTGAAAAGAACGTTTATAACTGGCGTCAAATCTACAAATTTGACATATATTTTTGTAATAATAAATGTAACAAGTAACGCGTTGTCCAGGGCCTAAGCTCGAGAGGCCCCTACCTAGGGCCACACCTAGAGGGGGGATAGCGGCCAGGGACCGATTTTATTTTATTTTTTTAAATTAACACATATGAGGCTCGATAAGAAATTAGTTACAAGGCATAACATATCATCTTTGGGAATGCTGTGAAAATGGTACACACTGAGGATACATAGGTTCTCAACGTCAGAGGGGGCCCGGCTAGGTGCTAACATAATACACATTGGCCAAAATGATATACATTGGCCAAAATGATATACATTGGCCAAAATGATATACATTGGCCAAAATGATATATATTGGCAAAAATGATACACATTGGCCAAAATGATGCACACTGGCCAAATGATACACATTGGCCAAAATGATACACATTGGCCAAAATTATATACATTGACCAAAATGATACACATTGGCCAAAATCATATATATTGATGACATAGGACTTGGAAAAAAATAGTTCACTTTTTATTTAAGCGGAAAATGTTGATGGAGGACTTAGCTAGCAGTGCTTTAAACTCGCGACGTCCGGGTGGTAATCTTACGCATTCGTCCACATGCACTGACATGTTTTATAGGTTTCCATTATAAACAACACACAAATATTTCCGTTTAAGAAAATACTAAAGGATTTTCGTCTAAATATTGTTCCGATAGACTCTCCAAAAAATTAAAATCGAAAGTATTCATTGCTTTGCGCTTCGACCTAGAAAATTTTCATCTGCGACGCTTTTTCCAACTGTTTGTGAATGAAGAAACAATTAATATTCCACTCCCCTCACCCACACCACACACCTACGTGGATGATGTGATGGAAAAAAATCGCTTTTCCGTGTCTTTGTGAGAGTTATATTTATGTTTCCACTTCCATCGACCTCGTCATTTAGTCGGGGAGTCAGGCTCCGAGTTTATGAAGAATTAGGATTAATGTGCGGTATTAGCAATTCTTTTTTATATCTTTCTAGGTAATCCATACATTTTTTAAAAATAAATTTATTCATTTTATTTTTATATGACCCTTCCAAATACAAAATAATATTTTCATACATAATTTCGATAATACACAATTAAAAATGATAGTAGCGATATTTAGAATTTTTTTCAATTATTTTAACCTTTGAAATGCTCATAATGCTCACACTGTCTTGCGCGAACCCTTCAATAAAATTATAGAAAAAAATGGGTTTGCAATTTTTCTGTAGATTTACGCGTACCTTGGGCTCCTTTAAGGCCCGTTCAAAATCCCGTGCAAGGCCGGGTACACGTCAACTTTGTATATACATATTTCTAGTTTATTCTGGCTCTTGCTAAGTAAAATTAACTTAGCCACTGGGCCGCTACAGTAAATTTTAGGTTACCTGCACGTATTCGTATCAGCTAGGTAACGTACAATCACCATCCCTATATATTTTCGTAAGTCCATCAAACTAAAAAAATCAATGACACAACATCCGAACTGGCGGCATCAGTATTAACTTTTATTTGTTTTTTTAAGACACAATAAATATTATACATATTCGGTAGGTACCTACAACTACCTATCATGAACGGCACCTGGCGCTAGTAAAAACCCCAACGGCGCTATTTAAGGTGTTATATATTATTGGCGTATTGATTCCTTGGCGCCTTGGAAAATCGGCGCCTGGATAAAACTGCCTCAATGGGCACTTGCATGCATTTTATAATATTTTATTATAATATTTTATATATATATTAAAATCACATGGATTATAAACATGTTAGCCGCCATCAATAAAACTCCTTACGTAGATGGCGATAAGGATTAAATTCCCGCTTAACACCATCCAGCCGTTTTAATTTAGGCGAGAAAAAAACATGGCCAAAAAGTGCCTTTTATTTTATTTTGTGGATGTTCAGGCATAAATATTTAAATGTTTTCCGATCATTTTATAAATAACTTAATTTGCCACATTATACAATAAAACCATAACCGAAAATGGGTTCGTAAGTAGGAAATTTTGAACTTTAAATCAGTTTCATGGGCCTTATAAATTATTTTTTTCTGGGCTTATAAAAAGACTTATATAAAAAAATACTCGATTATTTTAGAGGCCAAGATGTATTATACTCGCCGTATATATTTAAAGCATCTGAAACATTTCTAGGCGACCGAATTTTCAAACGAAAAACACATGATTTTGCATTGCTACGTAGTGCATCGCCTTAATAAACTAAATAAATCCTTTCTTTACCTTGTGACGTCACAGCGTAAAATTACCCGTCGTCGATATATTTTTTATAAAATCCACACTGATTTTATTTTTAAATATGTATAGCAATACTGTATTCCGTTGCATTTGTTATCTACGTAAATATAGTTGACATTTGACATTACATGACATGCATGACATCGTATGAGTGATTTGTTAATGATGACCTTATTAACTTCACTTATGCAAGCGTTGTTTTGAAAAAATTATAAAGTAATCTTATGGTTTTAAAAATGGCTGAAATTAGATTATTTGATTATAGAAACATAAATAGAATTTCAAAAAACGCCACGGTTTCAAAAATACAATTAAAACAAAAGCAAAAAAACGCAGAATTTTTGCTTAAAAAATATTTTTTAAATGTTATGGAAGTGGCCCATTGCGCCTTCACAGGACTGGCCCTGCACGTATCTACGTCTATTATGTAGTAATGTAGTTAGCTCCCACAAAAATAAAATAAGCTAGTACCTACTTAAGTGTGAGTGACCAAAAAGAAGTCTTGTTAGTGCAGCGCAATAATTTATTGTTCATATACTAATATTATATTTTGTTGTTAGATTCTCTTCCTGTTTGCCTGGGCTGCCTCGGGATATGGAATGGAGCCTACTACTGCAGCAAGTGTGGCTGGCCGTGCTGCAGCGCCGCTTGTGAGGAGATCGCTGCACACCGAGAATACGAATGCCAAGTATTCTCCGAGGCCAAGGCGGGATTCCACCTGGTCGGTGGGACTACAAGGCCGTGCCTCCAATATGACTGCATCACTCCATTGAGGTAATTTAAATACATTGCATAAAACAGAACAATATTAGTGGAACCTAACGTTTTATTAGCCCAAACGATACTGATTTTATTTTTCATACATTTTTCAAAGCATTAAGTTCAAAATCGCATCGTAAATTATTCTAATAAGGATCATATTAGAATGATCGCATGTTCTCCAGAGACTTATTGACGTTCCACTGGTTAAATTACAAGGTAGCTACTATACAAGGTAGACAATCTATCATCTACCTAAATATATTATCTACCTAATGATTTGCAATGGTTCAATGGGTTCAATCAACACCATATATCATCTGTATATTTAAATACATTTGCTGTAAACAAATAGTTTGCACTCGTGTTTTAAAAAATGCTACTTATTAATTTTGGAAAAATCTGTTTGTTAAATAACGAAAAACGCCCACTATTATTGTACACAGGTTCCTATTTTTATTATTTTGTATTTATATCATTGCTGTATTAGTTTATAACAAGAAAAAATGTAAATTGTGTATGGCCAAGATCACCCTTAATAGGTGAAAGCCAAAACTAATAATAAAAAACACCATCTATATTAAATGCCCTGACAACAAAGATGTCTTGTTTAAATATAAAATGATGTTTTTTCTTACTTAAATTCTTATCCCCAATAACGCAGTCAGATAGGAAAATTCGGAAAAATGTTGATAAAAGATGTTGATGTAAATTGATAAAAAAATACGAAAATAAATTTAAATGTTCGAGAGAATTTAATAAATAATTATAAACTTTTATCAAAACATTTTATTAATTTTCCGTATTTTTGCCTAATGACTTGTCATTTATTTCAATAATCAAAATCATCATGTAGCCTTGCAAATAAGATTTTTTTGTTTCATAGAAATCTACAGTTTTATTCCGAAATTGGTGAAATTTTGCACACTTGAATATACAGGAGGAAAGTGACTGTCTATATAAGATTTCGGAAAACCATCCTCATTCCCTTTTCTCACCCCTTAAAGCAGATTTTTTTTTACTTCTTGTCGAAATTTTGCACACTTATTACCTTATTATCATGCTATTCATTCAAAACGAGAGGAAAATAACTGTTTACATCTGATTTCGAAGAACCCTAAAAGTTAAGCTCGGGCAACGCCGGGAAATTCTGCTAGTAATCACATTTATTACAAAAATAATCTAAAGAACATTTATTTTTATTGGGTAAAATCAAGGGTAAAATGCACAAATATTTTGTAACCTAATTTATTTACTAAGATAACTAAAAACTAGATAAGTAGTTATATACTATTCGTAATGCATCCAATATAATTTCTCTAATTAAATTGTAGAGTTCTTCTGGCCAAGGAAAAGGATCCATCCAGATGGGAGAAAGAAGTAACAGTAATGGAAGATCACGATTTGGACCGAAAGCAGAGAATCTCTTGGGAAGTGGATCAAATTAATATCACCCAGTATTTACGTGGTCCATGTAAACTCGCAGAAAGGTTTTCTGAAAGGCTCATACAAAAAGTCTGCGGAATTCTAGAAGTGAGTCATTTTAAAATGAAGAAGGGTAAACGGCAAAAACAGGCTCATTGCATTTTTTATTCAAATGTCAATTTGTTTTACCGAAAAAAAGAGCTGAATGATGGGATCATTGAAACTAGCAAATTGATTGAATTGCTTCAAAAATGGAGGATGAAGAAAATGTAGTCAGAGCAAAAATCAACCCATCCTGTATAAAACTGTACAAACTCTTCGTTATTTTGTTCATACATTTTCTACGTCAGTAAGCATTGACAAAAAGACATTTCGAACTATCTCTACACATGGCATGTTTTGCTCGATCAGAACCATAAGGGTACGTATACATTTGCGAACCGAAACGTGAAAGGAACGAATGAACTGCAAGCGGCGTTTCGTGCCATTTGTGGTTGCTTCGTTTCTTTCCCATGAGTTGAGGTTCAGTTCGGCAGTTCGGCTCGCAGATTTATACGTAGCATCAGGTTCTCAATCTTCCGAAAATAGACATACTTCATCAAGTTCATTCTGTTAGGCATCCCTTCAAGATTCTAGGCACTAAATGTGACTGGAGCCTTTATTTTACCTGAGAAGTCATACGAAGAGCTACTATCTAAAGAAAATTGCACAATTTTGTATACCCCAAGCGGCATGATATTTGAGAAGTATTCCACATCTCTAGATAATAATATTCGTGATTGCATTTGCATTTGTGATTTTTTTCATGCCTATAACATTAAATAACAGAATAAAACGTGTTTTTAATAATTTTCGGAGCTTACTTTGCGATTTTTTCTATTGAGGGAATTTCATATGTTTCGGCATAACAAATATTTAGATATTACCTTAAAAAATAACTTTTTTAAAAAACTTAAAGTGTTTGCGCCCTTAAGGTGATTTTCTCACGAAAACGGCGCTATACAAATAATCCAATCATTATTATTAACGAGAAAATTTTTATAAATCGGTAGAAATTGGGCATGTAATTGGGCTTAAAATAAATATATATCTATATATAGAATTAATTAATAATATATTTAATGCATATACATTATTTTATACATTAAATCAATTGTCAAACATTTACCATTTCATTCTTCTTTTTGCTCTCCCACAAAATGATCATTTTGTCTGATGAGACTGTTTTTGCTGTGTACTCTTCAAATAAAATTAGTTTACTTTAATTTTTATGTAAGTGTGTACCTACTTATTTATGCTTTTAACTTAGGAATTATTTTTACTTTTAGGTTAATGCAGTAGAAGTTCCTTCTCAGTGTGGACCAAACAATAGAGCCATTTACCCAAAAGTGGGTATTATGTCTCACAACTGCGTCCCAACCGTAGTTCATACAATTGTCGCTGGAGGAAAAAATGGTATACCAAAGAATTTGTAAGTATTTCATGAGATGGGTAAAATTATTCATTTTAATTTTATGTTACACCTCACAAGAGCGCCTATATCGACACCCGGTTGGATAACATTGTGAGGCGGGTTAAGGGAGGGGATGTAGGAAGAGATTTATTAATGCAGGTCTTAAGAGGCCCAGATTTTGAAGAAGGTAAAACAGATGCCGGTGATGCAGATGAAAACGGCTGCTCTTTCCATATGCGAGCCGACTGCCACATAAACCAACAACTGTGAAGATGGGTGTTCCACATGTGTCCGTCGAGTTTCGTTCTGCACCGGTGAACAGGGGATCAACGCTGCTAGCTCCTTCGAGTAGGCTCCATTGAAATTCCCCTAGAACAAACTCGAGCTAGCCCTGTACAAGACGCCCAATTTCTTGTAATCGAGATTTACTTGGGCTTCTATGGAGATACTTGAGTCAGTCTGATATACTTACTCCAAGCATTTCAATGGAGTCTTTACTGCTCCCATCAAATTGCACCAGACAGTTTCTCCCACTTTGTCGAAATCAGACAAGTTTGGGTATTTGAGACATTGAAACTGACTTACCCCAGGCACGAACCATCTTGAGGTAGTGGTCAACTTTTTGTCTCAAAACTTCCCGAGCTGTTCGGATGTCAAAAATAGAATGGAGCTTCAAGAGTCAAAAAGATAACCTTACTGAACGGTGCCGGTGAATATTAGCATAGCCATGAGGTGGTGCACATTCAACGAGATCTTTGAAGAAAAACCGGCTTTTGTATTTTTCTAGTATAATAATAATCTCTGCTGGTTACAATTTAACAGAATGAACAGGCGCTTATCCACCATTTGCAATAACAATATTTTTATTTAATTTCAGCGCTGAAGTCTGGGTTGCTATTGATTTGGAAGAAGGGGGCAAGTTGGAGATGTGTTACACACATGTGCTGCATTCAACCATTCAGAGGAGAGACTTCCTGAAACTGTCCAAATTCTTTGATTGCGACTGTAAGAGATGTGCCGACCCAACGGAGTTCGGGACTCACATGGGGACTTTGAAGTGCAACCAGTGCGAGACGGGAAATGTGCTGCCTGTTGATCCCTTAGGTAAGTCTACCATCATAGCTACGTTACTATTGTACATCATGATAATTGAAAGAAATATTTTTGGAAACAATTATGTTAAATATTCTTGATTTACGATGTCTGTGGTGCACCATAAAAAAATCTCTAATTTCTCAATCAAAACATGTTTTTTTTTCCAGACAAACAATCTGCGTGGAATTGTCAGGAATGCAACTTTAGCACAGAGAGTGACACGGTCCGCAAACTGATATCAGTTATTCAGAATGAAATATCAGTTGCAGAACAAAATGCTTTTGGACCAGCTGAGATCGAACAGAGAGAGCAAGCTGCAAGTTGGGTGAGTAAAATAAATTAATCACTTAAAATAGCTGAAAAACCCTACTGCTGTAAAATTCACCCAATATTTGATATTATATATGTACAGGGTTTTCCAATAAGAGGTGTTATTTTGATATTCAATCGTAAAATATCAATGGTTTCGTGGCTTGTGTGGCACGTAGCGCTGTCTTGTAGAAAGTAAACGTTGTCCAGATCAATGCCATCCAATTCCAGCCATAAAAATAAAAAATCATTAATCATCTCTCGATAGCGCAATCCATTCACCGTAACTGTTGCTCCAGCCTCATTTTCGAAAAAGTAAGGTCCAATGACTCCGCCGGACCATAAACCGCACCAAACAGTCACACGTTGAGGATAGAGAGGCTTTTCAACAATAACTCTTGGGTTTTCTGAGCCCCAGATGCGACAATTTTGCTTGTTGACGAAGCCACCGAGGTGAAAATTGCTTCAAAAATGCTTGCATTTGAATCACTCAAGTGAATTTTAATAATTTCAACGCGTTGTTGAAGCATGTATCGTTCCATTTTTATTAATGGCGTAGTTTCTACTTGTCAAATGTCAAAAAATGACTTGAGAAAATGGCTTCAAAAGTAACATCTACCGAAATAGCGGGCTATTCAAAATAACACCTCTTATTGGAAAACCCTGTATTAGGTGCGATGTCCTGTAGAGTAGTTTGCTGTGATACTCATAGATGGCACTCGATAGTAGTTAAAGGGGCTACCCATAAATGGACATAGCTGTCAATAATGAAGGTACTGAGGGTATTATTAATATTATTACAATATTGCAACCTCAAAGTCGAAATCCAGAAATACAGATTGTATTATCACAATAAAATGCAAGTAACTCTGAGTTTTATTTAAAGAGTTTTGATAAAACCCAGAGTTACAACAAATTGGTGCAGCCGGTAGGATTCGAACCTACGCTCTCAAAGGATTGCATTTGATTCCGATAAATTGAATGCTGAAAACATGAAGATCGCTCAAAACAGACGTAAACATAGGGTGCGGAATCATTTATCTCCCCTTTCCCACTGTTAGTTTTAAAAATCACTTGCCTCGTTCAGAAGCTTACCGACTGCATCTGGTACATATAACAATCATAACAACTCTCACGCACCTACCTATTAAACAATTTTAATAATATTAAGTTTATTTCTTACATTAGATTATTTTTTGTTTTTGTTTTGTAGATATAGTTTAGTAAATATTGGGAACTTTCAAAGATATTAGAAGAACGAGATGTGCTATGAGCAGTTCATACTTTGTGGAATTGTTTTGCCCAGTGTCGCCGGTTTTGTTCACCAATACTACTGCACACCTTCGCTTACGCTAAGGTAACCGCACTAATACATAGAACAGATTTCTGTGCGTACACGTCCCGATACCGTTCAAAGTACCCTAATTAGGTAGTACTTCGCCTACGGTCCGGCGGCCAACATAGCATATCTCGT
The DNA here is from genome assembly GCA_026573805.1 of Hesperophylax magnus. Taxonomy (NCBI): domain Eukaryota; kingdom Metazoa; phylum Arthropoda; class Insecta; order Trichoptera; family Limnephilidae; genus Hesperophylax; species Hesperophylax magnus. The sequence continues at coordinate 14,235,991 of JAIUSX010000002.1, forward strand.
TCTTCTAATATCTTTGGGCACTTTTATAATTCATTTCTTTAATACGTATATGTGGGAGATGTATGATAATGGTTGCATTTCACATTTGGGGGAAGCAGACATAAGCACATTGTTTGTATAATTTTCAACAACTTTTTCTTACACACTTTTTTTTTTCTTTTTCTTATTTAGTGTGTAAGAAACAGCTGTAACATTATTATGATAAATAATTTACGTTTTATGCTTTTTTGATGCCGTTGCCTCACCCATTCTGTTATTTAAGTTTATTATCAAGTTATTTATTCTTTTTTGTACTTCAAGTAATATAATTACTTTATCTACCTTATTAACTATAATGCCCCTGCTCTCCAATTCAAATTCGAGAAATAATTTCTCTGTTGAATTGGGCAGTTTGTTAAAAAAATCTGTTATATAATGCTAAGGCTAATGTATAATATAATATGATTATTTCAGTACCACAATATCTTGCATCAGAAGCATTCCTTACTGACCTGCCTAAGATACAGTTTATCACAGGTCTATGGTAGAGTGGCAGGATATATGCTGGAGGACCTATCAGTGGCTATGCTGAAGAGGAAAGTAAAGTTGTGCCGACAAGTCACGGAAGTTCTTGACATCATTTCTCCCGGACAAACACGAATGAGAGGTAGTTTTTTTATCTATAGTTTTGTGTTTAATTTGAATACAATTTACTTTCTTTGTATATATTATTACTAGCTGTACCCCACTGCTGTGGCTCCTTCCAGATCTTTCAAGAGCATTCTCGAATTTTCCGGAACCTTCTAGACTCACCGACACTCCGCCACTCAGTTTGGAACCTTATAGAACCTTCTTGAACTTTCTCCTACCAGAACTTTCTAAAGCATTCGAGAACCTTCATGAACTTTCTGGAACCTTCCAGACTCACCGGCACAGGCGATGGGCCCATTCTGAAATAATCTGAAGCATTCGCAGCCTTCCGATAACAAAGCACATTTTTTTGTTTCATCACTTTTCATGACTTTATATCACTTTTTGGAGGTGTGTTGAATTGTCATTTTGATGACATACCCGGTCACCAAAAAAAATTTATATCACATAAGAAACATAAATAAATAGATAAAACTGTCAATGCTCCTTACGACATTCAATGAGTCATTTCTGTATGGTTCATTAAACTTATCAAACATCACCACAACATGCAGACTGCTAGCGTATATGAATATTTGTAATCTAGGACACCGTATGGAATTGGAATGGAATTAGACCTGATCTATGTTCATCGAATTGTCATAAGAAATTGAAATGAAGTCTGCAAAACTTATGTTGTAAGGTTTCACCATTAAAATCTTTCTTTCATTGTACTTTTAAAATATGTAATACAATAAAGGTTTCTATTTGCAGGAATGAATCTATATGAGATGCACGCTCCTCTGATGATCCTAGCAAGGATAGAATACAAAAATGGCAGCATCAATGAAAAGCAACTGAAGGAGAAAATATCAGAAATTGCAGAAATGTTGCATGAATCTGCAGAGATATTGTCTCGGGAAGACGAAAACAGTGAAAAGGGGATAATCGGAAGAGCGGCCATGAAGTCCTATAGAGAACTATTGAAAACATTATAATTAATTACATTCATCATGTACCCATTTTACCTACATTAAGCATATTTTAAAATAAATCTATTTGAATTTGGATTTTGTTTTCACAACTGAATGAACGAATGGAAATCTTGAAAGCAGAAATTAACCCACTTCCCGACATCCGATCGAGCTGAAACTCGGCAGATAGACTCAACTGAAATTGGATGACATTACAGCAGTTAATATGTGAGATAAATGTAGGTCCTACCCAAACGGGATTTGGCGCAGTTGTTAGCGTGGTTGATTCCAATCCCTGGGGAGGAAGGTTCAATCCTCAGACAAAGAAAAAAAAAGTTGAAATTGGCTACTAGCCAGGGTAAGAGATGGGGCAACTAGGTCGAAAGTTGAAATTGGCTACTAGCCGGGGTAAGAGATGGGGCAACTAGGTCGAAAGTTGAAATTGGCTACTAGCCGGGGTAAGAGATGGGGCAACTAGGTCGAAAGTTGAAATTGGCTACTAGCCGGGGTAAGAGATGGGGCAACTAGGTCGAAAATTAAAAATGATGTATTACAAAAAAATAAAAAATGTTTTTTACAGGTTGATTTTTTTAATCATAATAAATTTCTTTTAATTTTTAAAGTGCCTGTGAAGAAAGGCTTTAAAAAAAAGTTTATTTTAACTCTTTGGCATCCAAATTGTTTAGCTCAAAAATTGGACCCCATCTCGGAATTAATTTTGTAGTAATTTTTAAAAATCTACAGTGGTGTACTAAATCTAATATAACTGTCTAGAGGTAATAATTTTTTTTAAATTTATTTCTGCATTGTAAAATATACATTTTGATTAAAAAAAATATATAATAATTTGAAATGTGATTATAAAATTAAGTTTATGAAAAAATAAGCTTTTTAAAAAGATACAAAAAAGTTGAACATTGGTAAATCTTATTGGCATAATCTTAATTTACATATTTAATATATGTATAATGAAATTTTTTATTTGGTATGATAGTCCTCAAAGCACACACCACGCGTTTTTTGAGCAAGATTAACGATACCAGAACCACTCGCCATTTTGAAAAATCAGTATGACGCCGATCGCTAACAAAACTTAATTCGTAATTATCAGGGAAAAAATGACCACATATTATTGCCAATACAGTAGAACCTCTCTTTGTAGAATGCATAGCCACCTCCTTATTAGGGTGATGCTTCTCAATGTATGATGTAACAGTTTCCCTTGCTTTCAGAATTTATCTTATTGCGTCAGAAGATTGTTGCTCTGCTACTTCCTCCTCGTCCACTAATAAATTCTCCACTGTAACTTCTTGCCGTGAAACACAGTGCAACTCCATAAGCTCTTTGGTGGTCAGCTCTTGACTGTGCTCTTCAACAAGCTCATCAATATCATTGTTATCCACCTCCAGTCCCATGGTGTTGGACAAAGACACAATTTCGTTGACTGTAGACTCCATAGGGAGTTTCAAACTCCTCAAAATCACATTTGACAACGCTCTCTGGCCAAAGCTTCTTCCATGCAGAAGTGAGGGTCCTCTTGGTAACCCCTTCCCATGCCTTAATCCTCTTGAGGCAAGCAACGATGTGAGAGTGATCTTTCCAAAACTCTCCGAGAGTGAGACTTGTCCCTTCAGTCACCTCAAAACATCGCTCAGAGTATTTAAGTGAAGAGTTTCTTAAAGTTAGTAATAACCTACTGGTCCATAAGCTGGAATAACGGAGTGGTTGTTCTTGAGGATTGAACGTGCTCGCTAGATCAGCCACGCTCACACCTCCTTCTCTCTTTTCAATGATTTTACGTTTTATTTCTACAGTTACTTTTATTCTCTTATGGCTGTCTTCTTTTGGTCTTTTCTTTAATGACATTTCTGCAAGGGTAATTAAACTTGGCACAAAAAAAATTACAAATAATGTCTGAACACAAGTTTGGAAAAATGTGTGATCACATGCAACACTAACGTGCTAGCGGAACGAGTGCTAACCAGAGACTGACGCACTGGCACGCAAGTCCTGGCTCACAAGTGAGTGACGTGAAGATGGGACTTGCCCTTTCTGCATCACTCGTTGTGCGAAATTTCACTTGTTAAGTAAGCATTTTTTTCATCATCTTTTTACTCGTTATAAGGAGGTGATCGTTATGAGAGGTTCCACTGTACTACGAAATGAATGCATCATTATTGTATAATTTTGGATCAAGGTAGAAATATAAACCCACTTATTTCGCCAGAAATGTTTATTGCAGAAGAGACATAAAAATGATAAATCAACCTATTTATTAACTTTTAACAGGGAAGAATCTATGGCGACATCTATGAAAAACTATCCTAACATAAACATCAGCTCAAGTATCTACATATAGCGACATCTATGCAAAGCTACACTAAACTCTATTTTCTAACATAAACTCCCCCCGAAAAAAGGATTGGAGGTCATTTTTTTCTGAAACAAACCCCAAAACATAAGAATAAAAATTAAGCAGCTAAATATCTACATATATGCCAAAATTAATTTGGAAGAAAGAAAAATAGTAATTATTAACTATAATTGTTAATACTAAAAATTGATTAACAATGAATATTTGAAATAATAGGCAACCTATTTCTAAGCATAAGTTTAAACATAAGACTACTCTAAAAACGAAATGACAATTTCAAACTAACTAAAATTATACAAATTAATTATGAGATTAAAATTATTACTTTCGTTCAAATCAAACTCATGCAATTCACTAAGCTATTCTATACTATAATTTAACAACTAAGATAATTCCAATAACCTTGTTCTAACAGAAATCATAACAATAATCAAACATAAAACAAATAATATAGACAACACAACATGGAGCGCTGGTTTCCTGGTCATCCTTCTTAAGGGTTTGTGTTTTTCTATAGTTCATTACCACATTTATAATTAGTTCTTCAGATGTATTTGTGTAGTTTGAAATTACATATAGCCAGCAGGCTATCTCGGTTTATAAGCGTTCATTTTTTCTTAGTATTTTTTATCAAACTCGCAAGTTTTATTGTTATCCACTTTTTTATGCACTGTTTTTACCTTTTATTTATTATTATTTCTTCCTTATCTTCTTTTAATTTATTATTATTATTTTTTTATTTATGATAATACACAAAAATTTTATATTGTTTTTATCACGAAACTTTTTATATTGTTTTGCACAAAACCTTTTTTTTATTTTGCGCTTACTCAGCGTCTGGTCCGTTGGGTGGGGGTGTCGACATTTTCAGCTCCTCGTTGTCATCTATTGGCAACAGACAGATCTTTGAAATGGCCCTCTGGATGATGCCTTTCGACGTGATGATGGTCGCCACGCGAACTCTTCCATCAGCGCCAGGATGAACGGCGCTCACACGTCCCAGTCTCCAGTAGCAAGAAGGGACGTTGTCCTCCTTTATTACGACCATGTCGCCAGACCGCATCTGCCTTTGATTCCTATTGGTCCATTTGCTTCTGGTTTGAAGTTCTGCTAAGTACTCCTTCTGCCACCTCGACCAAAAAAGTTGTACAATCTGGATTAGTTTTTGGTAATTGTTTAATCGATTGAATGTGATATGTTCTAAATTTTGTTCTGGAATCGCCGCCAAACTAGTTCCTATTAGAAAGTGACCAGGAGTCAAGGGATTAAGGTCATAAGGATCATTTGATAAGGGAGACAGTGGCCTGGAGTTTAAGCAAGATTCAATTTGACACAACACCGTATTAATCTCTTCATAAGTTAATGAAGCGATACTGGTTATTCTTTTTGAGTGATGCTTAACTGACTTTATCCCAGCCTCCCAGAGCCCCCCAAAGTTCGGCGCACGAGCTGGTATAAATTGCCATTGTATTCCTAATGTGGATAAATAATTATCAATTTTATCATTAGACATATTTAAAAAATTATAAATTTCTCTTAGTTCATTATTAGCCGCTTTAAAATTGGTTGCATTGTCCGAGAACATTTTGCTTGGTCTACCACGACGCGAGATAAACCGTTTCAAAGAGTTTAAAAAACTCTCTGCGCTCAAGGACAGCACAGCTTCTAAGTGCACGGCTTTAGTGACCATGCATACGAATAAGCAAATATATGATTTAACGCTATGTGATTTTCTGTGAATACCCGACTTTATTAATATTGGTCCACAGTAGTCCACTCCTGTTATCTGAAATGGCCTACATTCAGTTATTCTTTCAGCTGGTAGGTCGGCCATCAACTGCTGTTCGGATTTGGGATTACATCTATAACAAATTATACATTTTTTTATTATCTTTTTTACAACATTCCTTCCCTTAATCGGCCAAAATTTCATTCTAATCAACGCCAATAATGACTGCGTTCCCGAGTGTAAGTTCAAGTAATGATAGTGTTTTACAATTAGCTCTGTTAATTTATGATGCGAAGGTAACAAAATTGGGTGCTGCTGGCCTTCGGTTACCATTTTACCTTTGGAGAGCCTTCCCCCCACACGAATTAGATCCCTTTCAATAAAAGGATCTAATGACTTTAGTGCACTATTCCTAGGTATATTACCTCCATTATTTAAAACTCGAATTTCGTCTCTGAAACAGTATGATTGCGCCCGAGATATTAATTTGTTTACTGAATTTTCCAACTCACTAACTGTCAATTTACTATAGCGGCGCTGCGAAGGGTTTCTACAATTAAAAATAAATCTATTAATGTATGCTGTTACTCTCTGTAATTTGGAAAAATTGGAATATCTATCAAAAATGTCCCAGTCCTGTTTCACAGCAGACAACAGTGCCGAGCTTGTTTTGATCTCTGGTGGATCAATACAAAATGAGTTGGAATTTGGCCAGCACGCTGAATCCAACGTCAGCCAATCTGGACCATGCCACCAAATGCTGGAAATTAATAACTGTGAAACGCAGATTCCTCTGGAAAGCACGTCTGCTGCATTGTCTTCCGACCGTACATGGTTCCATTGCTCCGGCTGACTGGTTTCCTGGATTTCCGCCACTCTATTAGCAACGAAAGTGTTCCATCTTACTGGCTGATCCCTGATCCAGCACAGTACTATTTGGGAATCACACCAGTATGTAGTAGGTATATCCGGAGTACATAGAGCATCTTTAATGTAATTCACTAGTCTTGTCAGTAATACGGCTCCACATAATTCTAACTTGGGTAGAGAAACACTTTTCAAAGGCGCTACCCGTGATTTGGACATTATCAACTTGGAGTACTTCTTACCCAATTTGTCAGTAGACACCATATAAACACAGGACGAATATGCCTTTTCTGAGGCGTCACAAAATCCATGTAGCTGTAAATTTACATGATCTTGACATATTATCTTTCTACCTATTCTTAAATTATTTAATTGAGGCAGTTCATTCACATATGCTTCCCATGTCTTCAACATATCATATGGAATAGGCTCATCCCATTGAACCTTTGCCTGCCACAATTTTTGCATCAATAATTTAGCAATAACAGTAACAGGACCTATTAATCCTAACGGGTCAAATATGGACGCAATGCATGACAGCATTTGTCGTTTGCTATTAATTGGATTTTTTAATAACTTCACTGTGTATAAGAAATTATCCTGCTGATTGTTCCAAGACAGGCCTAATATTTTGTTGTCATTTGAATCTGTACTAATAATCATATCTGACATGCTTTTTTCCTTCGAACATAATGAGGGCAGATTCGACCGCCATTTCCTTAAGTTCATTCCAGCGGATGCCATGATAGATATTAGTTGTTCTTTAATTATTAAACAGTTTTCTTCAGTTTCATCTCCAGTAATTAAGTCATCCACATAAAAATTATTCTTTATAATCTGACTGACCTTGTGGTTTGATGATATATTTTCATTTCCCAGCTGCTGGAGGCATCTAGTTGCCAAAAATGATGACGGCCCCAGACCGTAGGTAACGGTGTTAAGTCGATAATGCTGAATTTCCTCCTCCGGGAAATTTTTCCATACTATTCGCTGTAGATCTCTGTCTTCGGGTCGCACCAATATTTGCCTGTACATTTTCTCAATGTCGGCTGTTATCGCGTACTGGTGTTTTCTGAAACATATCAATTGTGCGGCTAAATCTTTCTGTAAAACAGGTCCTATCATGAGAACATCGTTTAACGATATACCATTGGATGATTTTGCTGAACCGTCAAATACCACTCGAGTCTTAGTGGTAGTGCTTGATTCTTTCAATACTGCATGATGTGGCAAATAAAAATAATAATCTTCATTAGAAGGTGCTTCGCACCGGGTCATGTGACCCAAGTCTATATATTCCTGCATGAATTCTTTATATTTTTTCATCAGGTCAGGATTTGAAGAAAATTTCCTTTGCAAATTGCAAAGTCTTTTTTCCGCCATAGGCAGCGTTTCTCCCAACTGCTTAACACAGGGGCGCTGTGGTAAGCTTACCATGAAACGACCATTGTCATTCCTTTTATACGTGTCCTTGAAAATCTCCTCGCACGCTCGCTCCTCATGGCTCCGGTGCTTCACCGGTTGGAATTCTTCTAATTTCCAGAAGTTTTCAATCTGTTTATGGATTATATTTAATGATAGTTGACAAGATTTTACTGGCCTTTTTATTTTTGTTGTGACGATGGGTCCTGACACCAGCCATCCGAATTCAGTTCTCTGTAATATGGGTCCTGAGTCTCCATTTCGAAGTTGATCTTGCTTCATAATTTCCCAAAAGGTTTCCGCTCCTAGTAGCATATCTATGGAGCTTGTTTCATAGAAGGCAGGATCCGCTAACTGAAGACCATCAGGTATGTTGGCATCCTTTCTCTGAAAGGAAATTTGCGGCAGATGACTTGTTACCTCTTTCAAAACGAGACATTCTATGTCTCTTTCATACGGTGAATAGTTCGAGAAAATTCTTAAATTTATGCTATTTTTAATATTCAATATTTTGTTTTGGATTCCGGTAATCGGTATGTTTGCCCTTTTGGGTTTTAATTGCAACCTTGTTGCAAATTCTTCTGTTATAAAATTGGACTGAGAACCACTATCCAATAAAACTCTAGCCTTAATCAAATTTCCGTTATTATTCAACACTTTAATAACGGCGGTAGATAACAAAACAAAACTATTAGATATTTTCGTAGAGTGATTTGTAACTAAAGGTTCATTATTTGATGTTGATGGTGAATCCCTATCCTGAGACTTCGAATTATCTGTTTCCTTTTTTAAATGCAACAAAGTATTGTGCGAGTTATTTTCGCATATACGACAATTGTATTTACTTTTACATTCTTTTAGCTTATGACCCAAGCACAAACATTTCAAACACGCATTTACTTGACGTATCTTTATAATTCTATCCTTAGTATTTAATATTAAAAATTTTTTACAATTATAAACCTTATGATCGCCTTTGCAAATAATACATTTTGTCATTTGAGGCGTTAAAGAAATCATAGCTTCTTTTCGGTATTTGAAAGGAAAAGTTTTATTTTGATTAAATTTTCCTTCAGTAATCCCAGCAAATTCTAAAATCTGAACTCGATCTGATAAATATTTTATAAACTCTTTATATGTGGGTAGATTCTCTTTTGTGGCAAATACTTCCCAATGATGTCGAGTTTCACTATCTAGTTTTCGCGACAATAAATATATTAACATGATATCCCAATTTTCGGTGGGTATATTTAAATTTTTTAACGATTTTAAATGTAATTCGGATTCATCGATAAGATTCCTTAATGCTACGGAATTTTCAAATTTTATTTCAGGCAATTTGAATAATGCTTCAACGTGCTTATGTATAATAATTTTTATATTTTGATAGCGAGAAGTTAACATCTCCCATGCAGTATAATAGTTCTCCTGGTTATTTGGAAGTGAGGTTAATAATTTAGCTGCGTCACCTTCGAGGCATGATCGCAGATAATACAATTTTTGAATAACTTCTAAAGATGGATTATTTTCAACTAAAGCAACAAAAGTATCCCGAAAATTCAACCATTTTTCGTAACTCCCATTAAATTTTGGCAACTCAAGTATAGGCAAACGTATGTTATGTGATGTTGTATTCTGAACTTTATTTAACAATTTATCTTTAGCCTTAGCAACAATATTATAATATAAATTTTCAAATGCTTGCCTTTCTGTTTTGGTTAATTCTTCCGGCGAAATTGCTTCTATGTTATCTTGTAATGAGTCGAAGGTGTCTAAAATTGGTTCAAGTTTCTTCAATCTGACTTCAATTTCAGATTGCGACAAATTATCACCGTTTATATATTCATTGAACCTAGTTAATTTCGCCTTGCAGACTCCACGCTGGTTAATCAAAGTTTTGAGATCCATTTTTAAATATCAAGAAAGGAGGTATTCACAGAACGTATTGTCAAATGATAATCGCTTGTAATCAATCACTACACGTGCACTGTCCTTGATCACAGAACTTTACTAATTAACCGATAAACAATGAATTTTATCTGAATTTTATAAATGCAACAGCTCGATGGCTGTCAAAAAGAAAACAATTTGACACTATTGTTATTCTCTCCACAATCTCCACCGCGCATGCGTCAGCTTGCTTCGCGGCTGGGTTGGTGTTTTTACCGACTCGCGGTAACTTTCGAAATTTAAACTAACGGATTTTCAAATATAACCGCTCGTAATAAATCTTTTAAGAAATTTAAAATACTTGCTTTGTATTCTAACTTCTTTTTATATTGTTGTAACAATTATTATTGCTTACTACAATTTCGATGATGGGTATGAAATCAATTCAAACAACACTTGGTAACAATCAGCCCGATTCAATTTTAAAACAAACAAAGAAATACGGCTGTGTAATAAATCATGCTCTCCTGCCTGGGAAAATAAGGTAGGTATATGGGATATGGTCACTTGCCCGTTTTTCTGAAGATCCCTTCTGATGTTGGATGTTGAAGATGTTTGCTGGTTCTTTTATCATCCGCGATTCAATCGATAATACGGATGCGGCACGAAGGTCCAATGTATAATTTTGGATCAAGGTAGAAATATAAACCCACTTATTTCGCCAGAAATGTTTATTGCAGAAGAGACATAAAAATGATAAATCAACCTATTTATTAACTTTTAACAGGGAAGAATCTATGGCGACATCTATGAAAAACTATCCTAACATAAACATCAGCTCAAGTATCTACATATAGCGACATCTATGCAAAGCTACACTAAACTCTATTTTCTAACAATTATCTATAGAGCGATTAGCATTTAAAATTTGAAACCCATACGTCACCTGTATGTCCGTTTTTAAGCTAACATACTTCAGACCCGCCATGCCGGCGTGGTTTGAGTTTAAGACTTAGCGATACACCCCAACCGGGCCGTCGGGGTTTGATGCCAATGGGTTAAAAAGTTAAATTTTTAAAAAACATTTTCTTACTTGCACAAATTATTATTTTTATTCCTAGATAATTAAAGTCGGAATAATAAACTAAATACATAATTAAGATTTAAAACTGAATTAACTTTGAGTCAAAGTAATTATTTATTTGTATAAAATAAAAGATTTATTAATTTGTATAATAATAATATTCTAAAATTTGACACGTTTTATCACCGGTGCAGCGGGGGCAACAGCCGGGGTCGGCGCCTGTCCCATATCTTCCACATTCTCAGACTGAAGAGTCTCCAGTCTTATTGTATCATCTTCTCGCTGTTTTAATATCTATAACAGGAAAAAAGCATGTACAGTTTCATGGCGCTACAACGTCTGAAACGTTTGGCTAAAGAAGGAGGGAACGCAACACGGCATAATACCTCAAAAATAAATTGTGACAATTTTAAAAACAGTTCAAAAATATTGACCATCATATGGTGAATGAAAGAATCAGATCTAAATTGCAATAAACAAAATAAATATGGTCCATAAGACAATACATTCACATGCATGGCCTTACTAATAAATGTATTTTAAATTTTACACAACTGATAACAACCATTAACGCATCGCAAATGGTTGTTTAGTTGTGTAAAATTTAAAACATGTTTATTAGTTAGGGGGATAATGTATATTGATGACATTTGAAGTAACTTATCAGGCAGGAGTTGAGCAACCTTTAAAGGTTGATACCTTTTACAGGATTTAACAGTCCGGAAGTTTGGTTATTGTTTAGTATTTTCATAAGAACTCAAAGAGGAATTAATTACCTGCGGACAATCCTTCTTCAGATGAGTGACGTCTCCGCACACCCGGCAGGCCCCTCCTTTGGGGTAGATCCCCTTGGGGTTGTCGGGGCACTGGCGGGATATGTGACCCTGGAATATGCAAATTATATCAAAGATCAACACTAATTTCACATTTCATTTAGCAAAAATAATTTAAAAGTAAATATGTATGTATTTCATTACCTGTTCTTTACAAATGAAGCACGATGCAAACTTATAATCTTGAGTACGCACAACTTTACAAGCGAAGTGCGTGTGCTCCGTTGATCCGCACTTGAAACATAAACCGGAAGAAGGCAGGGAGGACTTGCTTCCATCTTTGTTTAGTTCGGGACACTCGGACAAAATATGGCCACCTTTTCTGCAATGGAAGCACATGTTCTTCTTCAGCCTGGCGAGGCTCTTTTCAGCTTTCCTCCTTTCCAGCTTAATGGTGCGTTCCACTTCACTGCGGGGAATACCCTTGGAGATGAGGCTCTTACGTAGCTCTTGGATCCGCTCACCATCCTTTGATGTAATAGGAAAACCATGCAAAGTCACAATTTCCACCTCTTCGCCATTCAGAATCAACAGGTTTTCAGGTAATTCCTTACGTCTATTGTGCTCTTTCTTCTTTTTGGGAAGATCGCTCTCAATCAAATTGGGATTACGAGTGGCTTCATTTATCTCAGCAGGGCTAACAATTGCAGAGACGTCTTTCTTCAATCCCTTTTTGTCCTTTTCAGCATTCTTTCGTCTCAGCAGATTTCTCTTTTGGGTTTTAGATAATTTTACAACTCCTTCAGCATTCATAAATACCAGTTTTTGTTTTTGTTTCTTAACCCCTGAATCAATATTATCAGAGGGTGCAGTTTCTGTCTTCAATTTTGGTTCCTTAGGATTTTGGATTTTAGAAGTAGTTCCTTCAGATTTAGTTTCTTTTGTGATTTTAGATTTCTTGTTATTTGAAGTAAAATTATTTTCTTCTGGAACAATTTCTGCATCCAATTTTGATTTCTTAGATTTTTGGGTAATTTCTTGGGTAGTTGTTGATGTGAGATTGCTTTCAGTCAATTCAGCTTTCCTCTTTTGTTTCTTATTCTTATTTTTTCCAGTTTCATTTTGTAAATCAGCTGTTTTATCAATGTCTTTGATAGACTCACTCTTAAACTTTTTACTTTCTTTAACAGGTTTATCGTTGGCAGTTAGTTCTTGCTTCTTCTTTTTAGATGGCTTATTCATTTCCTTTTGGCATAGTTCTTCAAGTTGAGATGTGAGCTGTTTGTAGCGATTACTGGTTTCCGGGTCAGAGCCTTCATTACACCACTTGGAAAGTTCTGGATCATCTACATCGAGGCTTTTTTCGCTGTCTCCCATTTCAATATCGGCATCTTCACCAATACTTTCCTTTACAATTTTTTTGTTCTTTTTTTTGTTTTTGGCAATCCCATTAAAAACTTTGGGTGTTTCTTTTGCTTTTTGTACTTTTGTCGGATCTTCTGGAAATTCACACCATGTTTTAACATTTTTCTTTTCATTTTCTTCCTTCAGAAACTTATCATAGTTTTCTTTCCGTATGGCTTCAAACTGAAATATAGAGTGGTTATCAATTTATTCATAATTTGATATATGCCTCGAAACCATCCTACACTATGGGTGACCTAAACCAAATTGTGAACACTCATTAAGACCCTGCATAAAACTCCCTTCCCTTGGTCAACCCAACCTCTTCCCGCAGTATAAATGTGTATTCTAAGTGGCAGTCAACTCGAGGCAACTTCAGTAAAATAAGGCACTCCTCTGGCCGATAACATATTTTTCATTATAGTTTAAAAACAAATTACCAAAATCCTTTTAAACCATGAGTTTTCTAGAAACTGAGAATATTTAGAATCCCCATCACATTCACATTCAAAATTTACCTTTGCCGCCATTTATGATTTTTTTTAGTATGAATTGACGTTTGTGGAAGTTTCGTTTCAATCAAAACATGCACAAATCACTTAATTAACCCAAAATAAGAACCTAATAACCTATTTTGTACATGTAAATAGTTGTTTCTTGTAGTAATCGTTGAAACAAAGTTTAATTTACATACTCTGTGCTTAAAAGTGCGGCGGTCAGGATAAATAATTTCCAAATATTTTAAGCAATTATTATAAAAATTTTCACTTGGGAAGTATGAGATGCCTCCTGCTATATGTGTGATATAATACAGTCCTAGGCATGCTTCGTGAAACATAGCTAACTATTCGCGCTAGTATGAAACTGTAAAAACTAAGATAACAAATGTTTTGATATTTTGCTATATATACAGAACAAAAGTGCATAATAAGTGGTAATATAAATTTTCTGTACGTACTTCAGCTCGCTTTGAGGAATCTTCTTTATTATTCTTTTGATCATCTAGTTGTTTGCGCATAATTTCCCATGGTGTTGCCTGTTCAGGGATCCGTTCATTAGATGACTTAGAGCCCTTTGATCGAGCGAATCGCGTCATTGTGGAATATATGTGGTGTTTTTAGGTTTTGCACATGAAATAAGGTAAGACACGTCGCTGTCGCTCACACGTTGGTAAAAATAACCTCAAAACAACATTCAAAATGACAGCGAATGCATAGAGATCATATAGAGATAGAGCATAGCTGGATTGAGCATAGATAGAGGGATGGAGGCAGTGTTGCCAACTCAACTACTTCAAAATATGCTAGAGTGATGGGAAAAATATGCCAGAAATATGCTAAATTCCTTTAAAAAATGCCAAAAAAAAGCCAGCATAAATTTAACTTAGTATTTGTTGAGGGTAAAATTTCGATCGCGCTGGCCTCGCTTATTATGAATATTTTTTAGATAAAACCTTTAGATTCACCTTAATTACTGTACGACACAACTTTTAACCTTCGGGGAGGTGGAAAATATTGCAATAAAAATTTCAATTACGTAAAATTAAAATTAGCTTTCGTTTCGTGAAACGAGACCGTCAAATACCAATTTAACGGAATTTTTTAACATTAAAAAAACGCCCGCGCGATTATGTTTCTAGCCACTTCTAGCCGTTTGTTTCGTCCTATAGTAACAGAAATACCAACAAAACAAAATGACATTTGTCAATAAAGTTTGAAAATGGACGGCCTCGTTTCACAAAACGAAAGCTAATTTTAATTTTACGTAATTGAAATTTTTATTGCAATATTTTCCACCGCCCCGAAGGTTAAAAATTGTGTCGTACAGTAATTAAGGTGAATCTAAAGGTTTTATCTAAAAAAATATTCATAATAAGCGAGGCCAGCGCGATCGAAATTTTACCTTCAATTTCAGGCTTGGACAAAATTTGGTTGAAAACAATAAAATACGAAATATTCGAATATTTTTAAATGAGCTCGGTTATGCCATTGCTATTTAGAAAAAAAAATCTATGGACAATAAACTTCTATTCTATGGTCTATGGTCGCAACTAACCTCTGTACTTGTCATCTTGTCTTGATATCTAATTTTTTACATTATACGGTCTATTGTTTTTTATAAAGATAATAACAAAGTTGGACAACTACACAGACTACACATTTTGCAGTGGTTTTGTAACCATCGTAAAGATTATGCCCATTATGGGGGTAATCTTAACGATCTTTCCGCACAAACACTAACTTTTAATTTTATGTTTATAGATTATTATTGATTGGTGTGAATATAATAATCTAAAATGTCTTCGACTTTAGTCCAGCAGTTTGTGGCTGGACTAAAATCAAGAAATGCGGAAACGCGCAGCAAAACGGCGCGAGAGCTCTACCTCTACGTAAAGACAGAACTTAGAGAAGTGCCTCAAGATGAAATCACGCAGTTTCTTGATGATTTTAACCATCATATTTTTGAAATGGTTTCAGGAAGTGATGTTAATGAAAAGAAAGGAGGAGTCCTTGCAATTGGTTTGTAATTTTATGATTGTTTTATAGGTACTTCCAATAAATTTTCTGTATTCTGTAGTGTTTCATTGATTTGGTTTTCTGTCAAATGAAACGCAACTCAGTACAGTTCTTAGCAAATTAGATCTTGATTTATTGTTTACGCATTATTTATTTACTCAAAATAATTATATAGTTAGTTACAAATATTTCCAGTGTGCCTCATAAGTGGTGATTGCGATACCACTAAAACAAGAATTTCCCGATTTGCCAACTATTTACGAAACCTCTTCCCTTCTTCCGATGTGGGAGTCATGGAACTGGCAGCCAAGACGGTGGGACGTCTGGCGGCCATTTCTGGAGCGAAGAGAGCTGAATATGTTGAATTTGAAGTGAAAAGAGCATTTGAATGGCTCTCTGTAGAGCGCAATGAAGGCAAACGTCACTCTGCGGTGCTAATCCTGAGAGAATTGGCTGTTGCCATGCCAACCTATTTCCACCAACAAGTGTCAGGATTCTTTGAGCATATATTTATTGCTATGCGAGACCCCAAGGCCCTTATACGAGAAGCGGGAAGTAAGGCGTTGCAGGCTAGTTTGGTGGTGACGGCGCAGCGTGAAACCGTCAAGCAGACACACACACCTCAGTGGTACACGCAATGCTACCGGGAGGCTGTGACTTGTGTGGATGATCAGCCTATCAAAGAGAAAGGCGTCACTCGAGACGACAGAATACACGGCGGTGTCCTCATTCTCAATGAATTGCTCAGATGTTCCCACGCTGCGTGGGAGCGCAAGTACACGCATTTGATGCAAACTCTGGATACGCACCAAGAGATAAGCCTCACTGAGGATATTATTTCCATGATGCCTCGGCTACGGAGCCCTCTCAGCTCCAGGGGACACCATATTGATGTGAACAGCACTTCCAATAGTCCACAAGCAGCTATTGTTTATGAATCTGCGGTATGCAGAAACCTTGTCATTGAGAAGTACGACACAATATGTGCAGGTGATTTTAATTTTCTATTCTAGTGAGATAAACTACTTCTGAATATTAATTTTGACATATATAAATTGACTTGTTTTATGAACTGATTATATTATTTACAGATATCATGGCACACAGGCTTTCAAGGTCACCGCATGTTCAACAGATTCTTCTCATTATTATTCCGCGGTTGGCTGCATTCAATAAAGAAGTGTTTGTAAAGAAACACTTAAACTCCACAATTAATTATTTACTGGCCACTTTGCGAGGAAGAGATAAAGACAGGAATATGGCCTTCACAACTATTGGCCTGATTGCAATTGCTGTGGAGAAGGAGATAAAACCTTACTTACCCAGAATCATGGATATTATCAAAATAGCTCTGCCTTCCAATGATACCCCTAGCAAGAAGCGTGTAGCCATGGATCCAGCGGTGTTTGTATGTATTTCTCTGCTGGGAAAAGCAGTAAATGAACTCATCGCAGTTGATATAAAAGATATCCTGGATTCAACTATATCGATGACGGCAACTGGGTTAAGTCCAGCATTGACAATTTGTTTACGAGAGTTAGCTCAGAGTGTTCCATCTGTAAAAAAACATATTTCAGAATGTTTGCTTAATATGTTATCTTTGGTATTGATGAACAAGCCGTTACTTCATCCAGGAATGCCTAAACATTTGGAACAGCAAATGAGTTCACTTTGCATCTCGTCAGACTCTCACGATGTGCCCAGTATTGTGTTGGCCTTGCGAACATTGGGTACATTTGACTTTGAAGGATATAGCTTACTTCAGTTTGTGCGACGTTGCGCAAATCATTTTTTGCAGAGTGAACAACAAGAAATCCGATTAGAAGCAGTGAGAACCTGCAGCAGACTTCTGGCTCTAGCAATTCAATCCCATCAGAAGGAATATTCTCATACAGTGACCTGCACGGTTGCTGATGTTCTGGGCAAGCTTTTGGTGGTCGGTATCACAGATACTGACTGTGATGTGCGCTACTGGGTATTAGCATCTCTCGATGATACCTTTGATTCCCATTTAGCTCAGATTGAAAATTTAAGTTCCTTATTTATAGCAATGAATGATGAAGTTCTTGAAATACGGGAGTTGGCCATATGCACTATCGGTAGACTCAGTACAGTTAATCCTGCTTACGTGATGCCGAGCTTGAGGAAGACACTAATACAGTTTTTAACAGAGCTCGAGCACTCAGGGATGAGTCGGAATAAAGAGCAAGCTGCCCGGATGCTAGATCATTTAATAGTTAATGCTCCCCGCCTCATCAGACCTTACATGGAACCTATTTTAAATGTTCTTGTTCCCAAACTCAAAGAATCTGATAGCAATCCTGGAGTAGTGTTGAGTGTACTGAGAGCTATAGGAGACCTAGCAGAGGTCAATGGAGATGGGAATGGTTTACTTAAGTGGATGCCTGAACTACTGGCAATCCTGCTAGAACTGTTGGCAGATGCCAGTGCCCCTGAGAAGAGAAGTGTGGCGTTGTGGGCCTTTGGACAAGTGATCAGTGCCACTGGCCAGGTAGTGACACCCTACTCGCAATTTCCTAATTTGATGGATGTTTTGATCAACTTCTTAAAGACTGAGCAGCAGCCAGTTATCCGGCGGGAGACTATCAGAGTGTTGGGACTGCTGGGTGCGCTGGACCCCTACAAGCACAAGATAAGTCGTGGAATGATAGATGGACAGGCCGACTCTAACCTTCTATCCCTCGCCGATACCAAGACTGATGAAAATAACTTTGATTTGAATACAAGCGAGATACTAGTCAATATGTCTTCTTCGATGTTGGAAGAATATTATCCCGCGATAGCAATATCAACCCTGATGCGCATCATTCGTGACCCGACACTATCTCAACATCACACGAGTGTTGTGCAAGCTGTTACATTTATCTTTCAGTCACTCGGTATCAAGTGTGTGCCATATATATCTCAAGTTATGCCGAGTCTCCTATATGTTGTAAGGATGGCAGATATCACTTTCCGAGACTTTCTTTTTACTCAGTTAGCTACTCTGATAGCTATAGTAAAGCAACACATAAGGAATTATTTGGATAAAATATTTGACCTTATTAAAGAGTTTTGGACACCTAACAGTCCTCTACAAACAACTTTAATCCTTCTCGTGGAACACATTGCTGTGGCACTGGGAGCCGAGTTTAAGATTTACTTGCCTCAGTTGATACCACAAATCCTGCGAGTCTTGTCACACGACTCCAGCAAAGAGCGCACAGTAACGGTAAAGTTGTTACTGGCATTACAAAAGTTTGGCGATAATCTGGATGATTATCTCCATTTGGTTTTACCGCCGATAGTGAAACTATTTGACTCAAATGACTGTCCTCTGTCAGTTTGTCAAGTGGCCATGGAGACTGTAGCCCACCTGGCAGACTGTCTGGACTTCACTGACCTCACGTCTCGCATTGTGCACCCGCTGGTGCGGAACTTGGAAACCTGTCCAGAACTTAGAACCACCGCCATGGACACTCTGTGTGCGCTTGTGTTGCAGCTTGGAAGAAAGTTTAATCATTTCATTCCGCTGGTTCAAAAAGTCCTCAATAAGCATCGAATTCAGTGCCAAAAATATGAGGTTCTTATTTCTAAATTGCAATCAAACACCACTCTGGCAATGGATGAGCATTTCCTTCTGACCAGGCATTTGTATACTGGTCATAACAATCAAGAGGTAAGCTTTCATGTTCATAGCACAAAGTTCAGTAAAGTTCTGAAGCTCGAAATTAAAATTGTGTTAAACTTCTTTATTTGAGTGGCTGATAGTAAAACTTTTTAAGTCTACCAAAAAGTGTAATTAGCAACCTGCTATAAATTTCAGCTAACTATTATTTTCCCTCACAAAATTAAAACTTATTTATCAATAACCTACTACTAATTTTTCACGCCTCGAAACAGAATAATTATCCCTGGGTCCAGGGATTTATTATCGACTTATTCTGAAAGTGACTATTTGCGATTAATTACACTGGTCGACATTTATTTTTTTAAGTGCAGTCCCTTAAGCATAGCTAATTTTTTTATATATATTTAGAATCCATAAACACGAAATGAAACAAAAAAAAAATTCTATAGGTCAGGTTTTTTTATTATTTAACAAAGTTTTTTTTACATAATTCTTCCATAGTATGACGGGTACTTACTTAACAAAATTTCAAAACTAATTCAATTTAATTTTTTTTGCTCCTGATTTGCGCTTGTGAGTATCTTGAGAGTCTCTCTGCAGGGTCCAGCAATAGTCTGCTACCATAGATGGACTCCACTTTCCTTGGTATCACTTTTCCATAGCCGCAATGTCCTGGTGAAATCATTCGCCGTGCTCGTCACTGACATCTCCCATATTTTCGGGGAAAAAATTCAAATGAGAGTGAAGGAAGTGTATTTTTAGTGACATGTTACATCCCATATTTTTATAGGCCATGATCATTTCAGACACAATGCTGATAAAGTCTTCACTTTTATGACTTCCAAGAAAGTTCTCGACAACATTCTTGAAGGCTGACCAAGCGGCTAGCTCGACTGGTCTCAACACTGTTATAAAATTCGGATAAGTCAAGACCTCCATTATTTGTGGTCCCACGAATATTCCTTCGTTAATTTTTGCGTCGCTGATCTTAGGAAACTTTTGCTTTAAGTAAATCATGTCATTTCCATCCTTCGACAAGCCTTTTACAAAAATTTTCATCAAAACCAATTTAACGTGTAAGGGTGTAAGTAAGATATCTTTAGATTTTACTAAGGGAGCATGTTAAACATTCTTTGTGCCAGGTTTAAGGTGCTTTCTAGTAGGCCAATCCTTCTTGACATAATGGTTTTTCCTGTCTCTGCTGTCCCACTCTCACAGAAAACAACAATACTTTGTGTATCCCGCTTGCAGTCCTAGTAGGAGCCCTATTATTTTTAGAAAACCACATATTTTCCATTCGTATTTTACAGATTTATTTTTGTTAACAGCAGCTTCATGTTGTCATAGTTTTCTTACATGTTTGCAGCATGACCAAGTGGAATGGATGGTCAAAAAATCAATGATAACTCACCAATAAATATGAATTAATACACATTTTAGTAAAACTTAAAACCCATAAAAACCTGACGTGATAGACAAAAACTAATCACATATCTGAAATCAGCGTGAAATTTCCTGTCAGATTTTGCTACTTTCGTTAAAGGGACAAAAAATGTGTTGACCAGTGTTATTATTGAAATTATACACATAAAACATGAAATATTATATTGAAACAAGGGTGTCATTTATGTGATTGATTCCAGCAATCTAAAATTAGCCATCTTGTGGTGGGAAATTCGTAATTATTGAGTTTTGAATGTGAGAATATGAAAACAGTGTGCAATGTATAGTTGTAAATGATGAATACTTGGAGCAGGGGGTTGAGTTGGTGTATTTGGGAAATATGTTTACGAGAGATGGAAAGGCTGATAGAGATATTGAAAAAAGGGTAAATGCAGTTAAATGAGCACATTAACAACATTGTTAACAAATCACTTAAACTACTCGGCTTCGTTCATAGAATAACCTCTGACTTTAAACATATAAGTACCCTTAAAACTCTTTACTGCTCGTTAGTTCGCCCTCACCTTGAATACGCTAGTGTTATTTGGTCTCCTTTCTATGCTGTCCACATTTGTCACATAGAATCCGTACAACATCGCTTCCTACGAGGAATCGCTTGGAGGTTGGGTCTTGAAAGAGGAGAGTACTCATATGATGAAGTTGAACAAACTTTAAACATTTCTTCTTTGGAGAAACGTAGAAGGGACACTGATCTGATTTGCATATTTAAGATTATCAATGGTATTACAGACTCACCTGCTTTGTTGCAACTTATCCAATTCAACATCCCTTCCCGTAGACTCCGAAATAATGAATTGCTCTTCGTCAATCAACATTCTACCAATTATGGATACCATTCTCCTTTGTCCAGAATGTCGAGACTTGTCAACTCACTGTCAAGTCAAAGCATTGAATTTTGTGGTATATGCCTAAATGACTTTCGACAGTCAATACGCAATGTCTAATTTCTAATGCCCTTTGAACCATCTTCATGCTTTGACTTATTATTATCTCCCATTCTTACTTTTATATTATTATTGTCTTCGCTCCTCATTTATATATGCTCTCCTTTCACTGTCATCTCTGTTTATAAAACTTATTCGTGTAATTAATATGTTGTTAATGGACTATTTGTCCGTAAATAAATAAATAAATAAATAAATAACTCCATTAATAGAGGACTGAATGCAGTTGGTGCTTAGAAAATTTTTTCCAAAGATATGGCACGATCAAGTGAACCAGATACTTGAGTCGGGCCATGTCAAGAGTCAGAATAATAGAAGAGTATGTGTGAAACTATGTATGAATGTGAATGAGGCAAGGAGTGTGTGCCAAGACCGAGTTGTTTGGCATTCCGTCCTGTCTGCCTACCCCCTTTGAGAAATGGCATGATGGTTAGTTATGTGGTTAACTAAATAACTACATGAACACTTTAGTCAGTGCCTAATATCAAATTGTACATAATAATGAAAATTTTCAAATCTCATTGCACTTTCTGAAATACATTTATATTTTAATTGCAGATAAGTTTGACTTCAAGTGATACAACAACGATAAAGAAATTACATGTTAATGCTGATAATCTCCGACTTGCGTGGACTGCTAGCCGCAGAGTTTCTAAGGACGATTGGCTGGAATGGTTGCGCAACCTGAGCATCGGTCTTCTGAAAGAATCACAAAGTCCGGCTCTGAGGTCTTGCCTTGCTCTAGCGCAGAACTATTCTCAACTTCTGAGGGATCTGTTCAATGCTGCCTTTGTATCTTGTTGGACAGAGCTACCTGAAGCCATGCAGACTGAATTAGTCCAGGCGTTAGAGCAAGCACTGTTGGTTCCCGACTTGCCTGAGATCACACAGACTATTCTTAATTTAGCCGAATTCATGGAACACTGTGATCGGGGATCCTTGCCTATTCAACCCCATCTGTTGGGTGAAAGAGCGATGCACTGCAGAGCGTATGCTAAAGCTCTTCATTATAAAGAGGAAGAGTTCCGACAGGGGGTGGGGTCAGTTCTGGGATCGCACGCTGTTGAATCTCTAATTCTGATCAATAATAAATTGCAGCAAAGAGAAGCCGCTGAAGGACTTCTGGAACATGTAATGGCTAGACGTCTGGCTGGAGACACAGACTTGCAAGTGCAAATTCGCTGGTACGAAAAATTGCACAGTTGGGAAAAAGCCTTATCATTGTACGAAGATGTATTAGAACGGGAAGCGGATGATACCGATGCTCGCCTGGGACAAATGCGATGTCTAGAAGCTCTGGGTGAGTGGGGAGAGTTGCATCGCACCGCCGGAGAGTATTGGGAGAACTGGGGAGAAGAGGGCAAGGCTCGAGCTGGAAGGTTGGCAGCTGCTGCAGCCTGGGGGTTGGGTGAGTGGGAATCCATGCAAAAGTATGTGCAATGTATTCCCTGTGACTCGCAAGACGGAGCTTTCTATCGAGCTGTGCTAGCTGTACATGAGGGGCAATTTTCTGAAGCTCAACATCTTGTGGAACAAACTCGCGATTTGCTTGATACAGAACTGACTGCGATGGCTGGAGAATCTTACCAAAGAGCATATGGAGCTATGGTTTGGGTTCAGATGTTAGCAGAATTGGAAGAAGTTGTGCAGTACAAACTGATCCCTGAACGGAGGACAGCTATTCGTTCCATGTGGTGGGCTCGCCTTCAGGGAGGACAGAGGCTAGTAGAGGACTGGCAGAGGATTATCAGAGTACGCCGCCTTGTTGTCAGCCCTATTGATGACATGCACACATGGCTCAAGTACGCTTCTCTGTGCCGTAAAAGTGGTTCACTCACTTTGTCCCACAAAACTCTTGTTATGCTTATGGGCTGTGATCCTTCCAAAGAGCCTGATATGCCCCTGCCTGTCCAGCAGCCGCAAGTCACCTTTGCCTATTGCAAGCACTTGTGGGTTGGAACTCAGAGGGAGCGGGCGCTCACGCAACTCCAGCACTTTGTGGACACGAACCCGCTGGGTGCATCGGATGACCCCGGAGAGGCTGAGTGGCGCCAACTTTTGGCTCGCTGTTATCTAAAGCTCGGGGCGTGGCGGGAATCTTTGGAAGGAATTACGGAAGCTTCTATCCCGGTTGTTTTACAATCCTATTCTTCTGCCACAGATCACGCCGTAGACTGGTACAAAGCGTGGCACGCTTGGGCTTATATGAATTTTGAAGCTGTACTCTTTTATAAGCACAAAGATGGTGAAAATAATTCAAATACTCCTGGAACTGGAACTGAAATTAGCGGCCACTATGTTTCAAAGTACACTGTTCCCGCAGTAGAGGGATTCTTTAAATCCATTAATCTCTCACATGGGAGTTCCTTGCAAGACACATTGAGGCTTTTGACGCTTTGGTTTGACTATGGGCAGTGGCCTGAAGTTCACGAGGCCATAGTGGAAGGAATCAGGACTATCGAGATAAACACTTGGCTACAGGTTATTCCGCAGCTCATCGCGAGAATAGACACCCCCAGGGCTCTGGTCGGGCGACTAATACACACTCTCCTGATTGATATTGGAAAATCACATCCACAAGCGTTAGTTTATCCACTCACTGTGGCTTCCAAGTCTTCGTTTGCAGCACGGAGAAATGCCGCTAATCAGATTTTGAATTCCATGTGTACCCATTCGGCAACTTTGGTAAGCCAGGCCATGATGGCATCTGAGGAGCTCATCAGGGTGGCAATATTATGGCACGAGCAGTGGCACGAAGGTCTAGAGGAAGCTTCTAGGCTGTACTTTGGAGAGAGGAACGTCAGGGGGATGTTTGAAACTTTGGAGCCATTGCATGCCATGCTGGAGCGAGGTCCCCAGACCTTGAAAGAAACTTCATTCAATCAAGCTTACGGCAGAGATCTCATGGAGGCACAAGAATGGTGTAACCGCTACAAGGTAAGCTCATTACCTTTTTATTATGTACAAGCTGATGTGTACCCGGCATTGCTCGGAGACTTAAGAACTAAGCGTACAAACAGACAGACGATAGCGAATAGCCAATTTCTATTGGCTATTCGCTATCGTCTGTCTGTTTGTACTAGCTGATGTGTACCCGGCATTGCTCGGAGACTTAAGAACTAAGCGTACAAACAGACAGACGATAGCGAATAGCCAATTTCTTTTATACTATTTAGAGAATTTCTTATTGAATTGATATTTAAATAAATGATTTTATAGGGGAAATCTCCGTGTCACCAATTTCAACAACATCACCAGGGGGCAAGGAAAGGTTAAACCCCAAACTTATTGGTTTGTTAACCCGAAAGATACAGAGTAGGCCCCCTGGTGTGACAGTGAACCAGTCTTTAAGCATCTTCCTCACGAAGAACATTATGTATATGTAGCTTTGTACTTATATTATTATCAAACAGTTCATTTTCTAATACCTTCTGTTAAACAAAAATCGCTACAAGAAGACAGGACGCAGAAGAAAAAAGTGTTATCCTACATCACCTTATTAGTTCATCTATCTATTAAACCATTTACCGTAGAACCCCGTTAATTCGAACCCCGATAATTCGAAAAAACGCGTAATTCAAAATTTTCGCTAAAAAAATATCCACAGATAATTTTTTTCATACAAAATGGTTTTTTAATTCGAAATTCGTTAATTCGTAATTCCATATTTATTTTTGTCCGCACACGAAAATTTGTTTGTGTAATTCGAAAAAATTCGATTTTTGCGAAAATAAATCATGAAATTTCGTAAATCTGAATCTAAAAGACAACTGTGGAGGTAAAATGCCGAAAAATGTATTTTTTACGTGGTTATACATTGTCCTAAATAGTATTATTATTTTTTTTAATCTGAAACGATATACACTGGAATGTCGTATTTTTTCCAATTTATTTAGAATATCCGAGATTGAAGGCCGAGAAAATACATTTTACGCGGAAATATGTCGTAGTTTTACAAATTTACACTAAATATTTGAATTTAAAGGGTCGGCCGCGAGTAAACTCAGCTGCGAAATTTCGATTTACGCGTAAATATATCGCATTTTTACGAATTTATTTCGAAAATTTGAATTGCACATGGCCCGCCACGACAGAAATCGGACGCGAAATTTTGATTTACGCGGAAATATATTTTATTTTTACGAATTTATTTAGAATATCTGAATTTAAAGAGCCAGCCGCGAATTCCCGATTTTGTGAAATATATCGTATTTTTACGAATTTACATTAAGATATTCTAAATAAAGGAATAATTCATATTAATATGAATTTACTCTTACGATACTATCCGGATTTGAAGAGGCGGCCGAGAAACTCGATTTTCGGCATCTTTATTTTTATTCCTAAAATTTCGAATTACGTGGGAATTCGTTAATTCGAAATTTGGTTTTTGATTTCCCGTGGATTTCGAATTAACGAGGTTCTACTGTATAAGAATTTTTCATTAAGGGTATTCTCAAAATAGATTAAGAAACTTCACACTGATAGATGTCGTTATTTTCTATATCGTCGATAAAATACTTTTGACACATTATTCTTTTGAATATTGAGATGAATTATTAGTTTTTGGCCGTTACTAAGATATATTAATCTGTGTTTCTATGTACAAAGCAGAGGTCTTTGAAAAACTCACAATTTGATAGCAAAAAGAACACGTAAAAAATATGTTTCCCAAAACTCGCGCGTGTGTTTGTATACAAAAAAATATTACCCAACTAAAACATATTTGCGAAAAAGAGTGCATCTTAAAGTCCTAACGGCATAACGCATAAGTTGAAGTGAGACAGATATCCGGAGGATTGTTGAACTCGGTAATTTAAATCAACGCTTGAGTGATTTATAAAAATGTCCACCGGCTAACAGAGCCCTTTGGTGCTCTGCTTGCGTTAAATAGACCCTTTGTTTATCTCGCTTGCATGATGTATGATGCTATGTGATTTATATTTTTTCTAATAAAAAGTTTCAAGTTTAATAGGAGGTTCCATAAATATTCTCTGCCGATGTCTAAAATTTCGCAATTCTCAATGCTACCTGGAGTTTCTCCTTCAAAATAATGCACCACCTCTCATAGTTTTCATGTCTTTCGTTCACGTAAAATCTTGGAGATGCTGGTAACTGATACACCAGTAGTCTCACCTGCTGAACAAAGAACGTTGTAGAAACCGCTCACATACGAGTGTGTCTCATTCAAATGTAGCAAGCCTGGAGTACCTACCTATATTGCGGGGTGCGTGTTTCAGCTACCAGTCACCAACACCCACATAAATGGGACAAAAAATAAATACTTTTGCTAATTCAATTACTTGATTATTATAAGTGTTATAACAATGGATTAGGTATTTGCGTCAATCTCAGTTTTAGTATTATTTTTCAGTACAAAAATAAATAACATAATATTGGTTGTTTACGAGTTGGGCATGCAAAAAGATTGTATGAGAATTGTTGCTTCCGTTTCACCTTAATCGTTTAGATTTTGTGTTTTCGATAAGTGTTATTAATATGAAAAATCACAGGATGACTTGCATAGCTCCACTTTTAAAATGGAGAAAACTCTCTGCAAGTGCAAGCCAAATACATTATAGGTAGGTTCCTTAACCTATAAAATGCGCTACCTAATACCTCTTAGTGTGCCGAAGATAAAAATCCCCCAAATAGAAAGCATTGTTTTCAGATAGACATTTGGTAACACCGGCGCTCAACGGATACAAATTTTTCGTATCCTACAGGTTCTTTTGAAGCTTGAGAAGTTAATCGTTTGTCTGAATTGAAATTTATTTTTAATTTGACGTAATCACAAAGGAAATTATATTGTACTTACTGATTTTCTGTATTTTATTACTGACTGTGTGAAGAATTCACACAGTCAGTTCCAATTTTGAAAATGAGACTTATTTCCAGAATTCATTGAACTAAAGTTACACAGGACAATTCATTGATTTGTTATGAATTTTAGGAGTCTGGTAATTCGCGTGACCTGAACCAGGCGTGGGACCTGTACTACCATGTGTTCCGCCGCATCTCGCGTCAGCTGCCGCAGCTGACCTCGCTGGAGCTGCAGTACGTATCCCCCAAGCTGCTGGCTTGCAACAACTTGGAGCTGGCCGTGCCCGGCACCTACCAGCCCGGACAGGAGGTGGTCCGCATTGCACACATACAGAGCAACTTGCAGGCAAGCATCTCCAAACTAACCAAACCCATCATCTATATTTCAATACTAATGATCTTAGCCCTTCGATCTTTTAAAATGCTAACATTGGGTGACACAGGCAAACTTCTGGGTTCAGAGCATCATTCCTTGATTCTCCACAAACCACATTATCTATTTTACGAGTAATTCAAACTATATTTGAGATGTGTTTTTGATTATTTTTCAGGTTATAACATCTAAGCAGCGTCCTCGCCGCCTCTGCATCCGAGGATCCAATGGCAAGGACTATATGTTCCTTCTGAAGGGTCACGAAGACTTGAGGCAGGACGAACGTGTCATGCAGTTGTTTGGGCTGGCCAACACCCTTCTTCAGAATGATCCCGACACTTTCCGCAGTAACCTGACCATTCAGCGCTATGCTGTTATTCCTCTCAGCACCAACTCGGGACTCATCGGCTGGGTTCCCCATTGCGACACCTTGCATTCTCTTATTAGAGATTACCGAGAGAGGAAAAAGTGTCTCCTCAATATTGAGCACAGAATAATGTTGCGTATGGCTGCAGATTACGACAGATTGCTTCTGATGCAGAAGGTTGAAGTGTTTGAGCATGCCTTGGAGCACACAGCCGGGGATGACCTAGCTCGACTTCTTTGGCTCAAGAGTCCCTCGTCAGAATTGTGGTTTGAACGCAGGACAAATTATACTCGTTCCTTGGCAGTAATGTCCATGGTGGGCTACATTTTGGGTCTAGGAGATCGTCACCCCTCTAATCTCATGTTGGATCGTGTGACTGGAAAAATTTTACACATTGATTTTGGTGATTGTTTCGAAGTTGCCGTTACTCGTGACAAATTTCCCGAAAAAATACCTTTTAGGCTTACTAGGATGTTGATTAATGCAATGGAAGTTACAGGCATCGAAGGAACTTACAGACGTACTTGCGAATCTGTCATGGCAGTACTTCACAGAAACAAAGATAGTTTGATGGCCGTTTTGGAAGCCTTTGTGCACGATCCACTCCTCAACTGGAGGTTGATGGATTCTGGGCGGCGCTCTCGGGAAGGTTCCTTAGGAGCTGCAGGATCCGGAGGGGGTGAAGCATCCTCCCTCTCCGCTCCTCCGGCACTCCTCCCACCCCCCCTGCCCGCTCCCCTCCCGGCCAACCTGCCGCGCCGAGCTCTTCCGCCCACGGAGGCCCAGCCTGAAGCCCTCAATAAGAAGGCCCTGGCTATTATCACCCGAGTCCGGGACAAGTTGACGGGGCGAGACTTCAACCCAGAAGAGATTCTGCACGTGGCGAGCCAGGTGGATCTGTTGATACAGCAAGCCACCAGCAATGAGAACCTTTGCCAGTGCTACATTGGCTGGTGTCCCTTCTGGTAAATTCCACAACACATCATGTATAGGAACAGGCAGCCTTTATATTGGAATCTTGAAGCTATGAATGCTAGGATTTAATGCTTTTTAAGGTTCCATCACATAAGTTATAACAAATTATTTTCTTGTATGTAGTCGGTAAGCTTGACATTTTACATTTTAGATGTTAAATGCCATCATTTTATTCTATCTAGTACCTATCTGTGTAATATTTACGAATTATATAAATGGTATTTTATATTTTCGACAACAAATTACTTCAATTATTTAACAAATAATTGCCTGGAAGTAAGAATTTTCTTTTTATCTTTCTCTAACTTTATTTAAGAATAATTTTTTTTTTTCAAATAATTTTTTTCCTTCCAAATGGTCTAACCCAAATTGTATTTTGAAGGAAATTTTTCCGGGTTGAGAGAATTTTAACTTCCTAATCAATATTATTGAATAAACGGCCATCATTATTACCATTGTGCGTCATTGACATCATCAAGTTCCTTCCTACAATTTTTCCATCTTTTGGTGTGACTAGAGAGACGAGTGTGAATAGTTGATAAGAATTTGCTACTTTTGATTATGTACATATTATTCCCCTCAGGCTAATTTGTTTGCTTTCGGGAACAGCTCATATGGTCTCATGGAAATCATTTTGTCTCCCTTACTGTCGTGGTTAGAAATATGATCTAGACAATGTTAGATAGAGAAAACACCACACTTTATATTCAAATCTTGAAGATAATCACAAAATAATTCAAATGTACACCTCTTTGAAAGAAACGGTTCAAGAAGCAAGAAACTTTATATTTTTATATGAAACGAAAAAAAAAAATTAGGTGACTTCAATGTTTATTATACATTTGTCTAATAAAATGTGTGTGTTTTTCATTATCAGTAATTACAGTTCAGTGTTTACATGAAAAACGCAAGGTGAGCCATTTTTAAAACTTTTATGTTTGCATTAAAAATTTTAATATTTAAAAAATAATGTATATTTCTAACAATAAAATTTAAAAGTGTTTTCCACTACCTTTCAAAACAGTTTTTAGTTTTCAGACACATTCAGAATTACATATTCCATTTATTTAGATTTTATTGCAAAGCGGGGAAATGCTCTGACCTTACAACAGAATATGCCAGATTGAACTATTATTGTATAGTGAATATGAAAAATTATTGATTTTTTTTATTAAATTTATGATTTAAGAATACATACTCATAATTATAAATAATACTTGGTAATTTCATAAAATATAGAATTATGTTTTCTTCACCTACGATGTATGAAGCGTTTAAAAGAACTCCATTACATCAAATGTGAAATATTGAGTTGTACATTTAGCAAACTATTGATACCTCTAAAAAAAAAACTGACCTTACTATCGACTTTTCTATAACAGTTAAATTTGTTGTACATGACTTTTTTATATTATTTTCAATTTACAAATTTTGAGCATAGAGTGATCTCATACAGGTAAAGGGACAACCAAATATAACAGAACACAATAAAAGAATAAGTTCACTTTTCTTCACTGTGTGTTTTGTTATGGATTTGGTATGACCTTATTTAGAGCCTACAAAAGCCAGTGGTAACAACTCCGACAGTTTCATATGTAACACTTCTTTCATATCCGGCTTAGTCATATAGACGTCCATATCAGGACTTCCGAACTCTGACAGAACTTCACGACAAACGCCGCACGGAGTTGTGAAGCAGTCATCCTGCTGGGCGACAATGGCGATCTCAACTACATTCCTGTGGCCTTCGCTGACTGCCTTGCATATGGCCGTTCTCTCTGCGCAGACTGTCGGGGAGAACACTTTGCTCTCGACGTTGCAACCGGTGTAGACTGTCTTCTTGTCGGTTCTCAGTGCTGCCCCTACTTGGAACTTGGAATATGGTGCGTAGGCCTGCAGCCTGGCAGCCGTTGCTTGCTTTATCAGGACTTGGGTTCTTTGATCTGAAAATAATTATATTATCAGGTCATTTTATGTGTTTAGAATGTCGGTAGAGTGACTTCCGCCAAATACCCTAGAATATTAATACGTCCAACTCTAGTAAAATATTGGCAGTATTTACTTGTACTGACAAGCAACTCTGACCGTTAGAAGCGCTAGTGTAGCACGACATAATCATGCATATTGTATGAAAGTAAACTACAATGCACAAAGTGTGCCGCTAGTATAGCATAGTACCATCAAAATTTCAGTTTTTGGAAGTATTATGAATTTTATACAGTATTTGCTTCAGGGTATTTTCACTGTTTTTTTTTTGTATTCTCAAAAAAAATGAAACAACATTTACTATTGAAGGTATTTTCATTTTATGTTGGCGAATAAAGTTTCTATAATGATTTAAATTTGCCATTTTCGATTTGCTGCCAAAATGACAGGTTCGTTTTTATTCGTGAATATGGCGGCGTTGACATCACGTTGGGCAACGTTGGTGATAGACTTCTTACCAGCCAGTGGCGTTTTCTACATCATATTGTCGTTGTAGCCAGTTTGAACCGTTTCGGAATTGACGGTTTTAGATCGTTTTTAAAATCAATAATTACTGATGAAAATATTAACATATTACATCACTATTACCAAGATAACCACACTATTGACTTTTTGCTCAGAAAAACTAACATGTAGGTTAAATACAGCAATAATATTATGATAAATCAAAATGGAATTTTCCAGTTGGCATCGTAATAAGTAAATGTTTTAGCTGCAGATAATAAAAACGGGGTTTTGAGTGTGGTCAGTGCCAGTGGTATATATAAGTACCGCAACTAGAGTTAAGTGTTGAGCAGAAAACAGATGCATTGCTTGCAAATAGCATGTCTCAAACTTGTTATTCGACTTCAGGAACAAAAATTTCATGAACATTTTTAATAAATAGAAAACACTAATCACCTCACACCTCACTTTAAAAACTAAGCACCTTACAATACAACTACACTGGTTATTGTTTCACAAACTCAGGATAAAATGTGGCAAGTAAGAAACACTATGTTTCCAATGAATTCTCAATTCAAATATTATTCATGTATGACAATGA
Source organism: Hesperophylax magnus (assembly GCA_026573805.1). Taxonomy (NCBI): domain Eukaryota; kingdom Metazoa; phylum Arthropoda; class Insecta; order Trichoptera; family Limnephilidae; genus Hesperophylax; species Hesperophylax magnus. Next base: position 14,268,241 of record JAIUSX010000002.1, read on the forward strand.
TAGACATTCAAAGAATATGTGCATATGAACAAAATAAACGATAGCGGGTTAAAAATAACTTATTATGACGTATTGTTATTTAATTGAAACAGTGTGATATGCATTAAAACACAAAGTAATCAATTTAATGCATTTGTTGATGAGTCATAGTGCCTGCTAACACAGCACAACACATCCTGCGAATAATGATAACAAGAATATCTATTCAATTTTTTATTATTTTAGCATGCATAATGTAAACATTTTTTAAATATCGGTGCTAACACTGCTAGTTGACTCAAGTGCGTTGCCAGCATCCAAGCTAGGGAGGGGCAGCTTCATTTTTCATGGAGTTTACAGGGAAGGAACAAAGAAGTAGTCAGAATAAACTAGAAATATATTTACATACAAGCTGATGTAAATATATTTCTCTGCGTTGCTCGGGGTTAAGAACGGAGCCGTTTTAAGCCGTAATGCGGCTCAACATATTATTTTTCGTGTAGATTACCTACATACATATAAAAGATAATTGCCGCACATCCAATTCCTCAATAATCTTGGAGCTCTGTGGAACTATAACATCCTTAACTGGAGAAACGAGAGCAAAGGGAGTGAAAAATTAGTTTGCTCACAAAGACATGGATAAGCGCAGCAGACGAAATGTTTTCCATGGTATCCCCTTGGGGCAGGTATGAGGTGAGGGTGAAGGGAGAGGAATATGAATTATTACATTCACAAAGACACGGAAAAGTGCCGCAGACGAAATGTTTTCCATGGTATCCCCTTGGGGCAGGTATGAGGTGAGGGTGAAGGGAGTGGAATATGAATTATTACATTCACAAAGACACAGAAAAGCGCCGCAGACGAAATGTTTTCCATGGTATCCCCTTGGGGCAGGTATGAGGTGAGGGTGAAGGGAGTGGAATATGAATTATTACATTCACAAAGACACAGAAAAGCGCCGCAGACGAAATGTTTTCCATGGTATCCCCTTGGGGCAGGTATGGTGAGGGTGAAGGGAGTGGAATATGAATTAATTATTACATTCACAAAGACACGGAAAAAACGGCGATGGTGAAAATTTTTCTGGGTCGAAGCACAAACCAATTAATGCTTTCGATTTTTATTTTTCAGGTAGTCAGTATCCCAACAATATTTATTAACAATAATTATTAACTGTCTTACCTATCAAATAAAGTTATTTTTTATTCATTCTTTACACCAGTTAAGTTTATATTCAATCAGTTTTCAATTATTGTTAAAATTAAATTTTATCTGTTATCTACATCTACTATATTATCTCATGTTATTTATTAAAACTATTGATTTTCTATTCTCTATACCATATTGAATTATTTGTTACTTATTTTATATTTTATCTATTATTTTTACTAGTTATACTTAATTATTATCTGATATACTTTCAAAACTACTCTATTAAAAAAACTTGTTATATATTTTATACACCTGCTAAAATTATTCTTCATATCATGTTACGTATAAATTATTCTTCAAACCTATTGTATTTACCTTTCAAAATTGTTGAGTATCTATCTCACATACCGTATTGTATTACATCTTATGCACTTATTTCGATCTATTTTAGTTATTGTGCGTGTTTTCTGACAATACGGCAACTATTTAATATTATTAACTTTAACCGTCAAGCTTTAGTAATGAGTTCTAACTATATATATTTATTTTATTTTATTATAACTTTATGTTTCTATATGCAAGAATATTTCCTGTTAACAAATTATGCTCTTGATATTCTCTTCTTACGCGCAAAAAAAACTATGTATTATTTATTATTCCCAGAATATTTAATTCTCGTGCTGTATTTGCTTAATATTCTTATATTGTTAGTTAATATAACGTTTCCATGTTTAAATAATGCACATTTCATTCCACTATGTTACTACCATCTATATATAATAACATCTTGTCGTATAATGTTTCTAGATGACATGTTGATCACCTTCTATTGTATTATATTCTATGCATTTATCTCGATTTATTTATATTGCTGTTGTTATGCGCATAGTGTGACATTATGGCAACCATATTATATTATTAATTTTACCGGACGGGCAGTGGTATTGAGTTCCAACTTTATTTTTCCTGTTCTATTCTTATGTCTCTTTATCTTACAATTCCTACACGTTCATTACATTAACTTCTCATACGTTAAAAACCTTATGTTTTATTTATTACCTCCAGATTATTTAAATCTTGTGCTGTGCTTGCTTAAATTATCTATGTTGTTATTTCATTCAACTTCTCTATGTTCAAATACTGTATATTACAATATCTTGTCTTTACCATTCAAGATGATTGCATATTACATAAATGGCTCCAAATAATAATAAAAAACGTAGACTGACTATTGGTTTTCTAAATGCACAATCGCTTGGTACAGGCTTTGATGATCTATGTATCTATATTAGAGAACACGAAATCGATGCATTAGCCTTGAACGAAACTTGGATTGATGCGAGCAGAGGTACAACTGATAGAGCAATTCCGGGTTATAACTTATATCTTTCCCCTCGTCCTAAACGTGGGGGAGGTGTTGGTTTCTATGTACGTCGTGAATTATCAACCGTTATACTACCACACGAAAACAAGTACTTGGAACAAATGTGGCATAAATTAAGGCTCCGAATATCGATATATGTTTAGGCACAGCATACAGAACTAGTAAAAACCTCGTCAATGACGCAATCGATTGTATCAGTGATAACTTATCTGACCACATGTTTCAGTGTGAAACACTTTTTTTACTTGGCGATTTAAATATAAACTTATTAAACAAACAGGAACCGGATGCCAAAAAGATAATAGATGCATTGCAAGCATTTAATATGTCGCCAACTGTAAACGAACCAACAAGAGTAACAGGTACTTCCTCGACACTTATAGATGTGGTATTCACTAATAAACCTGAAATAGTTACAAGTACACAAATTTACCATTATAAAACTATAAGCGACCATGGTTTAGTTATATGCGACTTAAAATTTTCAAAACCAAAATATATACCAAAAACAATAACTTACAGAAACACTAAAGACATAGACATGAATAGGCTAAATGCCGATTTGGCTAACGGGCCATGGCAACACATAAGCGCTTTGAATGATGTTGACAGTATGGTCACACAGAGAGTGGTTTATTTATGGTCACACACTTCAATGCGTACGTATTGAATATATACGATACACATGCACCAAAACAGACAATAACTATTAAAGACAAACACAAACCTTGGATAACAGATGTCATTAAATATATGATGAAAATTCGAGATCGCGCGTATATCAGGTATTTAAAATCAAAATTAGACTCACACTACACTTATTATAAACAATTACGAAATCTAGTAACCTCTTCCATGAAAAGAGAAAAAAAAGCATTTTTTGAATATAACATCAATAATAATGTACATGACTCAAAAAAACTCTGGAAATCTTTAGAAAATTGCCTTCATGTTAAAGACAAAGTCGGAGATATACCAACAGATTTAAATGACCCAGAAGCCATAAATAATCATTTTATTAATCACAGTCAAAATCTAGAATATAGTCCAATTTTAGTCAACCATTATAATACACAAAATCACTCTATAGCAAAATCATTTTCACTTCAAATAGTTGATGAAACTACAATATCAAAACACATTCATAGTATCAAATCAAACGCTATCGGTTGCGATAAAATAAGTATCTCAATGATTAAACTCATACTTCCGTATGCACTCAGCACTATAACAACCATTATTAACCAATCATTACGGACAGGTATAGTTCCAGCACTGTGGAAAAATGGTTTAGTCACACCAATTCCGAAAAAGAAACCAATTTCAAGTATTAGTGATCTCAGACCGATTAGCATATTACCAGCATTATCCAAAGTACTCGAAAAAGTTGTGTTTGAGCAAACAGTAGTCTACGCTGAAACATGCGGGATTATACCTCGTCATCAATCGGGGTTTCGTAAAGGCCACAGCACTACAACAGCTCTGCAATGTATTACAGATGATATTCTTGCCTCCACTGATGCAGGCAAAGCCTCGATACTAGTTCTGCTGGACTTCTCTAAGGCATTTGACTTACTGAGCATTCCATTACTTATTGCAAAGTTGCGTTACTTTGGTTTTGACGATGAAGCAATAAAATGGTTTCAAAATTACTTCAAAGATAGAACTCAGCGCACAGTTTGCAAGGATAGTAATGGGACTCTAAAATATTCATCTGACATTATAATAACAAGAGGGGTACCCCAGGGATCGATACTAGGGCCATTGCTTTTTGCTATATATACCGCTGACATGATTCAATCTATTGAACCATAAATAAACCAATCACTAGATTGATAACTTCGGCCTTTAGTAGGGAGAAATTTTGTCCACGATGACGTCACATCCAGAATTGAGGCATAAACAAACCACTCAGCAAAGTAGAGGAAACAAAAAAAAAAGCGCGGCCATAGACAATATGATCTTACCTAGGTAGGCACCCAGGGAAGACAATATTGTGCTATTCATCAGCCTAAAATATAATTTTAAAAATAAATTTTAGAAATGTCAACAGATTCTCTCAGGACGACAAGGCTCCAACTCACAAAGTGCGGTCATGCGATAATGAGCTATAAGGTATCTTTCCTTACGGCACATTTTCTCAGGACGGCACTTTGTAAGTTGAAAATCTGTCGTCCCGAGGCCGTCGTAAAAATAGCTTAAAATTACTTGAAATTTGAATTCCTTTACTTTAAAAGGAAAAACATTTTCAAACAATGATTGAGCTTTTCTACGACAGTGTTGAATGTTAACATTTCTCTGTTTATCAGAAAAATGAAAAACTTTGTTACATTTTGTTGCCGTGCCGTCATGCCGCTAATGTTGTTTCAAATAATTAAATATTTCAATTTGAGGTTTTAGTCATAAAGTTATTCAAAAATAATGAGCACAAAACATATTTTAAGTGTGTACCAAGTCTACGACCGAATCTATTTCTGGTTTAAATATTCATTCGAGTCGCTAATATTGTATTAAATAATTAAATATTTCAATTTGAGGTTTTAGTCATAAACTTATAAAAAAATTAATATGAATACAGAATTCATGAGCACAAAACACATCATAAATGTGTACCAAGTCTGCGACAGAATCTTTTTATATTCATTTGAGCCGCTAATATTGTTCTAAATGATTAAATATTTCAATTTGAAGTTTTAGTCAATAAGTTAATCCAAAAATAATGTGGATATCACAGAAACAGGAAATGCTGGGATATATAAGCACAAAACACATTTCAAATGTGTGCCAAGACAATATAGAACACAGAACAAGAAATACAATAATATTGAAGAACAAAATACATTTTAAAGAAGGTGTTGAATGACATTCATTAGGACATTGAGTAATTAATTTAAAAAAAAAACAATATAATAATAATAACATGGCATTTATATGGCGCAGTTTAGTGTCATTTCACTTCAAGTGCGCTTAACTACTCGTATAATAAACTTTTAAAAAATGGTAATTCAGTATTAGTGGTTCTTAAAATTATTCCTACAGTGTGCCTTATCCAAATACAGATCTAATATTATAACATTAAATACACTGTTTATACAAAGTGACGACAAAACTTAGAATAACAATAACGGCAGGACAGACAAATCACGAATATTAAAACATAATATCGACGGGTTCCGGGCTAATTGTATTAAGCGACACTCTGGGCGATATAGACTTTTATATATGTTTGGAATCAGCGAATTTTTCTGCGTCGTTTGAGCTGTGTTTGGTGACAATCGGAGCACTTTTTTGTCGCTTAATACAACCACATTTTTGGGCCCATTTTGGACTGCAATGTATGAAGCGACACAAAATATTGACAATTTTAGGAACTGTGTACTTAAGCTCACTACCAAATACCAGACAATCGTTTAAACTTTTTTTCCTGGAGCAACAATTTACAGGCAACGTACGTCAAAGCATTTAGCCTGACCTTATAAATATATAGAAATGTCGCTTCATACAATTAGCCTCTTTGTTAAATTCTTATCCAGTGTCGCTTAATACAATTAGCTTTACCTTATAAATATACAAGAATGTCGTTTAATACATTTTGCCTCATTGTCAAATTCATACCCAGTGTCGGTCCATACATTTAGCTCTGTACATGAAATTTAGATGTTGTCACTTCAACCATTTAGCTTGCAGTAGATAATGATTATGTCGGTCGCATGAACTAATACGGATTTCAACAGTAAACATTTAAAGATTATGGTTAAACATATTTTTGTTATTCAATATTTGATTTGCAGTGTCGTTTCAGTTATAACAAAAGTAAAGTTCTAGTACTTCAAACAGTTTATCTTAAACGGAATAAGAATAGTATACACATTATAATACAATCAAAATTTCTTTCTAAAACTGAAGTAGTGCGCTTTCAACAAGAAGAAAAATTACACAGTCAACCCAGTCAAGAAAAAGAAAGAGAAAAAGATGAATCTTTAGAAAATAGGGAACATCTCACACCTACGATAATGGAAATTATTCCTGATAAAGATATGGATAATAATATTATTAGAAAGTCTTAAGAAGAAGGAAATGCCCAAGATGAAGACTTACCAAGTTTTCCTGACAATAAAGAACCACAACCTAAAAAAAAAAAAGTAAACAGGCTGTGATGAAGAAAAGTTATGTGGATTTTTTATCTGATCAGGAAGATTTCGTATGGGATTCCTCGTCGTGGAAAGAGACTGGTGACGAATCTTCTAGCGAAAGTGAACTTGATAATCCAACGAAAAGACAGAAGAAAAATAAGAAAAGATCACAAGAGACAACAGTTGGTGAAGATGGTATAAGAAAAAAGAGACAGAACAAAAAAAAACTTTATAACCAATTGAAAAAATCTGGCCAGCAATATACAAAAAAAAGATGGATCAATCGATCAAGAAAAGAGACTACATGAAAACCCTTGCGTTGGAAAAAAATGTGGGAATAATTGTGCCGAGATTAGTGAAGAAAGAAGGAAAGGATTATTTGATCATTTTTGGGCCTTGTCCGCTGAAAGAAAAAAAGATTGGTTAGTAGGAATGTCATCAAAGGTAGAAATTAAAAGAAAAAGAACAAAAGAGAGTAATTCAAGAGACAATACTTTTAAATATTTTATTAACGATGGAGAGGGTCGACGCCCTGTATGTCAACAATTTTGGCTAAAAACTCTGGATATTACTCAGCGATACGTTTACTACACTCTCTCAAATGCATCTATGGGATCAGCAAAAACAGAATCAAGAGGAAGAGTTATTCCAAAAAATAAGACATCTGACACAGTCAAGGCCTCAGCTGTCAATTTTATAAAACAATTACCGGCACAGAGTGGAAGATACTCTCAGTATCGCCCTGGTGTAAGACCACCATTCAGAATTGAAACGTTGCTTGAAATGGCTTTAGCCGTGTTTGGTGACCAGATCTGAATAGCCAGGTACTTCACCACCTTCCTCTTCCCCATCTCCCTCCCCTCCCCAATACCCTCAGCCTCACAACATACCCCAATTGGGGATGCCATAGTCTCACTGGCTCCAGACGGGAGCAGTTGGGACTCTTGAGCGGTATTACTGTAAAAAAAAAAAAAAAAACTTCCTTCACATTACTGTAGGAAGGATAGCACGAAATTATACCTGCCAGTAGAATTTAAAAACATAAAAAATCTCTACCGCATTTATAAAGAAAATCAAGCCAGCAAAGGGGTTGATTATGTAAGTTTCTGATTCTGATTATGATTATGTATTTCGATTATGATTCTGATTATGTATTTCGCATTAGTCAGAAGTACACTGGAATATGCATCGCCTATTTGGAATCCGCAATATAAACTTTACATAGATAGTATAGAACGAATCCAAAACAAATTTATAAAATATATTACCTACAGATTCAACAATAATTTTGAGTGTACATTTGAAACTTTGCAGCGAAGACGAGCAGTAGCTGACTCAATATTTATACACAGAATTTTAAACAATGAGATTGACTGTTCTGAACTTTTGTCCCTTATTAACTTTAACATACCTTTGAGACGTACACGACATACAGTGCTATTCCACACGCTAAATTATAAAACAAATGCAGCATCTAATTCGACAATTAACCGAGCTCTTCATACTCTAAATAATATTTGTATTAACTCTAACATTGACATTTTTTCGGATTCACTGCCCAAATTCAAACGTGGCATCATGTCAATAATTTAAAGAATTCAATGCGCATACATACAGACACACACACACACAAACACTCACACACATATTACACACGTCACACACACACCTATAAACTACACAAGTCACCTGGTAATTAAGGAATAAACATACCACTTAGCAGACATTACAAGGAAACATATCATAGGTACACAACATGAAGTATCTTATTCCTGTATATTGTTTCATCTCTGTAAATTATGTACTGTTTGTTTCAATAATATAAAATAAAAAAAAAAAATAAAAAAAAAGTGAGAGGATTTTCCGTGAAATTTTTACTGATGAGTTCAATATTGGATTCCATGTTCCGAAAAGAGACAAATGTCTCAAATGTTTACGTTTTGGAGGAAAATATATAACTGAGAATGAAGAAATGAAGGAGCATTTGGAAGAGAAAGATGCCTCAAAGAAAAGGTTAGAGTGTCATAGAGAACTTCCAAAAAAGAATAGTTCCATTATTTGTACTTCGTTTGACCTTCAAAGGGTATTGAATACCCCATATGGAAGCGGCATGACACTCTTTTATTCAAGAAAATACACAGTTTTTAACTTGTGTTTTTACAAAAGTGTAACCCGCAATGGTTTCTGCTATGTTTGGGGAGAAACGGAAGGCAAAAGAGGTGGTAATGAGATTTCCACTATTTTGCAAAGTACATAGATAACGTTGATGAACGTGAAACCGTTAAATGTTTAATTTTGTACTCGAATTCATGCCCTGGGCAAAATAAAAACAAGATCGTATTGGCAGCCATCCACAACGCTTTGTTGATGTCAACAAATGTAGAAACTATACAGATGAATTATCTGCTGCCGGGACACACAGAGATGACAGTAGACAGTATTCACGCTACAATAGAAAATTCTGTTCGACACACAACGGTATGGGCGCCTTCACAGTGGCCGACAATTTGTCAGCTAGCTAAAAAGGATCCAGGACCCTATCAGGTGGAAGGCCTTACACATGAAGACTTCAACAATTATGAGGAATTGTCCGAAAAATATTTCAAGGGAAACCTTGTCGGTAAAATAAGCAAGATTCGTGTAGCAACATTCAAGAAGTCTACGCCAAACGTGATGGTCGTCAAATATAGCATGCAAGATGATGTAAAAGAAGAGTACATACAAATTTATGCAAAACTGAAATAACTCAATGCAAAATATAAATCAAAGCTTCCTATCACAAAAGCAAAATATAATGACCTGAAAAAGCTATGTGACACTGGTGCTATCCCAAGAATATTTCATTTAGAATATATCAACCTACCATCCAGCAATACTAGCAAAGATACACTGATCGATACTGATATTGAAGACGAAACAGACGTGCCAAATTAAGCATTTTCATTATGTCTGATGGGAAAATAACAAGTGTTTAAGTATAAAGAAGAACAAAAATAAATTAGAAAGTAAGAAGGAAAAGATTGGTTGAATTTTAACTAAGATGTTATTTTTTATAATTTTGATTATTATAACAATTTTTTTGTTACTGTAGTGAACTACAATTATTGTCATAGGAGATAAAAAATATTTTTGTTATTGAAGAAAAACTAGGGATAGTATCTATAATAGATAAGAAAACTTCTAAACTTTTTTTTTAACGAAAGATGTTTTTGATTTGATTACTGAGAAAGTTAGAAAAAAATATAGAAGAAAATAAGTAAAGAAATGAAAACCAAATAAACGCTCGAAAATATTTTCATTTTTATTGTGATTATTTTTAAAAGAAATTATTTTCGTTTGGTTCTATAGAACTTTTTTTTTGTAATTTAAGAGATTTTTCTTTTGTTTTTTTAAAAGTAGGTACAGTTCTTAAATACTTAAATGTGAAAGTTAAGAAATGAAGAAAAATGAGAATAATTATTTCAGGTAATAAGACTGTAGGCTACGTGATAAAAATACTGTTTAACTTCTGATTCCTATACAATTGTGATAAAAACTTTAGTTGTTACCTTGGTAAGCTAAGAATTTACTGCTGTTCCTAGGTGATTGTCATTTTAAATAAAAAACTTATCTTTGAACAATTTATAATGTGTGTTTTATTTCTCATTTCATTATTATTAACAAGATAGGTACACCCTATGTATGAAGGTACCTTTTAATTTATCAATGTTTTAACCGCCAATTTCTACAAACCTTATTTTTCAAGTATGATTACAAACAATTTATTAAAAAAATATCAGTCGCATAAACTAATTAGCCATACATTAATAAGTTTAAGATATGGTATTTAAATCAATTAGCTTAGGTTTGAAATATGACCAACTCTTTGATTAAAGCACTTAGCTTAGAGCCATTATTTGCATGCCTAGGCGGTTAAGTCATTTAGCTTGGAACAAGAAATAATAAACCTAGGCAGTTTAGTCATTTAGCCTAGAATAAGAAACAATAATCATAGGCGGTTAAGTCATTTAGCTTAGAACAAAAAAGAGTAAAATATAGGTCATTTTGTATTAAGCGACATTTATCTTCGTTAAAAATAGGTATATTAGAAAAAAAAATGAATCCGAATATGGGGAATATGTTATAAAAACAGTAATATCCTTCTTTTTAAAAAAATAATGCGATTTGTTAAAGTTATATTTTTTTTTCTAAAATTGAAACTTTAAACTGATCTTGTGTAAAGTTTAAAAAATGTCGGTTAATACAAATAGCCCGGAACCCGTCGATATAAAACAGGAGGCAGTTTGTGCTCAGAAATAAGAATTTTCTGAGCAGACACTTGTAGACACTTGCAGACTATTATAATTATGACAAACAAACAGCCATTTCTTTCTATATTTAGAGTATTTTAAATGACGTAGAATGGCCATTATCCTCATTGAGTCCGGTCCATTATACGGTCTTGTGTTTTTGCCACATATTTTTTTATTGGTATCTACACACCAAGAATTACTGATGACGGGCACAAAGAATTTAATAACTGCATCGACCAATTTTTGTTTTGTGTCCTACAATTAATCCAATCAAAACACACATATTTGGCAATAGTTTCGTGCGGACAAGATTTAATTTTTCACAATTATACTCAACAACATAATGAATTTCCAGAGCATTGATAGAAAAGTTTTTAGTCAGGTAATTAAGGTAGTCTCTCTGTAATGTAACACTGTATTCAAGCGATAAAATTTAAGAATTCATGGGATCATATGGATCACCAATGCAAGATGATTTACAATATTTCAAGCCAATGATGATTACATTATTCAAAACAAATGAAAAAAATAACGATTATCAAACAAGAAACTATAAATATTCTTACACAAGGGAGCATCGTTTTTTCGTGTGGCGACTGAATTACTACCGCTGGGTCCTACAGGAACACTTGAATCTGAAAAATATATATCTTTTAGGTCGAGGAAAGGAATTAAAAGATCTGCATAATGGATGAAGACATTTTCGAATATTTTCAAGTAACATAGAACAGATGTTTACCTTCATAATCTTCCTTAATCCTTTTGGAAGAAGGATTTATATCTCGCAAGACGTAATATGGTCTTTGGTGACATCACACGGTCCTGTAATGTAGGGTCCTGGCGGAAATGATTTGCACCTGTATTTTCGTTACAACGGGTCCGATATTGTCGTAAATCCGGATAACTACCAATGCCGGGAAGATTTAAAGTCGGCAGTGCGGAACTTCGTTAACTAAGTGATCCATTCGGCTTTTTGTTTCTGATGGAGAAATGGCAGCCACAAACGAATATAGGTTAAGATACGAATTCGATTCTGTCGATTCTACAGGCCCATTCGCCGAACCTGCGCTCCTCAAAGCTTCCGTGTTTTGGATATTTATGTCGAGTCGATTGTCTGTCAGTACAGCCCTTCACACAACACGGCTTGATAACTTTACCTTCAGACATTTTCACTTTTCACATAACAAACAACAACTCATAACAACAATATGAACTGTCAAGATGGCGTCAATCGTCACATGTGGTCACGTGCATAAATAAACCAATCACGTGACGTGATTCACGTCACGTGGTTTGCGAGGGAGGTGGAGCAATGGTGGAGCGTAGCCTCTCTTTCTGTGACACGGGTCTTATGCTAGAAAGAGTGAGAGACCAAACCAGGACGGCTTTTTATTGGATAGTCTGGAACTGACGTCATCAAAAAACCAAAAAAGTATCGGAGTTATACCCCCCTGTATTGAACACTGTGGCTCGCACATGTATGCTGATGACACACAACTATATTTATCGTTTGACGTAAGTAAAACTCATGTGGCAGTGGATATGGTAAATGGTGACCTACGTAGAGTTTGCAGTTGGGCAAAGGAGCACGCGTTACTTCTCAATCCTCAAAAAACTGTTGCTTTATTAATGGGAACTAAGCAAAAAATATCATGCGTAAGAAATGGAGGACATGTTGTTAAAATACATGAAACCACCGTTCCCTTTGTTGATGCTGCGCGCAACCTTGGAATAATGGTGGACGGTAGATTGAGGTATGAGAAACATGTTAAAAACAGGTCACAGTGGTGCTACTCGAGGCTTCGTCTATTGTACAATATAAAGCGGCCGCTACACTACTCGCTTCGACGCTTCGACGAAGTCCTCGACGAAGTTAGCCGAAGTTCGAAGTGCGTGCCCACACACTCGTGCAACTTCGCGAGTAACTCAGTCCAACCAGTCAGTGATTGGTTTATTTATGCCGTGACGCTTCGAGTCCTTTGACTCGGGCGCATTTACCGACAACAATCGGAAGTCAGGCGAAGCGAAGCGAAGTTGCCCGAAGCGAAGCGAAGTTCGTGCCCACACTATCGTATTCGGTCAACTTCGATCAACTTCGCGAGTAGTGTAGCTGGGCTATAAGAGATAACATATCAGTGAAACTACGCAAGATTATTACTGATATAGCCCAGCTACACTACTCGCGAAGTTGATCGAAGTTGACCGAATACGATAGTGTGGGCCTCTATTGAACTTTTCTTTCTTCGAACAGAAGGAAGTTACATCAAATGTGTCAACTGTTCAACTTGATGAATTCAAAGGTTCCTTCCTATCTGTTTGACAGACTGCAGTGGTCCCGTGACTCACATGCACATAGTACACGCCAAAGAGACCATTTACTTGTTCTCCCCAAACATAAAACTGCTGTTTTTGAGGGTAGTTTTAGCTACTTATCGTCAAAACTTTGGAATAAAATACCACTGCCTATTCGAACAACAACATCGTTGCAGTGCTCAGCGATTGGTTGCTGACAGCACAGTCAACCGCATAACATCATAATTGATCAAATTTAAAATGAAAGGGACACCTACTTGTGATTATTTTTCATTTTATTTTATCTGTGTATTTAATGTAAATTTAATCCTGAATTTATATTTTATTTTATTTTAAAGAAATTTGTATTTTTTTATATTTGATTTATTGAATTAGTTTGAATTTTGATGTTTTATTTAAATTATTAATTAAAAATTTAATTAAATTTATTATTAATTGAAAAATTTAATTATTATCATTATTAATTAAAATGTTTTATTTAAATTAAACGATTTATAACACATTATATTAAAGGCACTGCTGAAAACCAGCTACATTCCCGGAGAAATCCGGAATGTACAGCTGAGCAGTTGCCCTTTTGGCAATATAATCATCTAAATACTAACTATGTGCAAACATGTAAAAATTATTGTCAAATAAACGTTTTTATTATTTATTATTATTATTATTTAGACGAAAATCCTTTAGTATTTTCTTAAACGGAAATATTTTAGTATTGTTACAACATATCAGCTTAAACGGCTAGTAGCCGAGTGGGCAAATGCGTCGGATTCCCACCTAGATGTCGCGACTTCAAACGACTGCTACTTCAAGTCCTACATCATTGCACAAGCAACATTTTCGACTTACATCCGTACCTGTCCTGTATGCCACATTGTGGGACCTAGTCGGAGCCTCCTCCAACATTGGGGCCCTATGAAAATTTGGTATTTCATTTTCAGAGTCTTGTGTCCTCAATGTGTACCATTTCACAGAATCCCCAAATCTGACATATTATGCCTTAACTTATTTCCCATCGGGGCCTCCGTGTGGAATAAATATAATAAAATAAAATAAACTGACTTATTATTGCTCATCTCACTATGAAATGAAACGCCTGTGTTCGTGTTGAGACACATCAACATAATGTATTGCAAAAACACATTTTTTTGCAGTGCCCATTGTTCAAAAATAATTATATTTTATTGTGTCATAAAATATGTCCGGTGTATGTAACATTATTATACCAATATTTTTTAATACGCAGCCGAATCAACGAAGGTTTGTAATAAGCGCAAATAAAATAAGATTTGTAATAAACAAATTATCAAAAACCCAAATCTAATCCCTAAAGACTGGTAAACGAGCAACAACTAGTACCTACTTATCCAACGTGTTTTTGCAATTTTTATTTTTTCATGTAGGTAGGTACTTAGGCAAAAATATTGATCCCGTTTCTATCCGACCTCAAAAGATATCGAATCCCTTATCATTTATCACAGTTGTCGGGTTTCGGGATGTCAGACATAAATTTATGTTGATTACCGGACTCTCAAAATATGCTCAAAATGTCATAAAACAGTAAATTGCTCATTAGAGACTAATCTAAAAATACGTAATAATTATTGTCTTTCATAGCTAATCCATAAGTAACTATCAACAATAACAATACATTGTGCGCTCGCTATCTCAGAATACAGAATTGATATCTTTCGATTGTGAGAATGAATTTTTAAAACTATTGTGATAATTGATAATATATTCTATGCAGGTAGGTACCTGCATAGAATATACTTCACGCGGGAAAGAATTCTCGGTATGGCAAAAACAGTATCGCAACTAGTATTGTTTGAATTTCATATCATAAGAATGCTAACCTTTAGATAGCATTTGCGGTCAAATAATTCAAAAGTCGCGGTCGTCCAATCGTAACTACTATGGTCGTACAATCGCAACTATTCAAAAAAATGTATTACTTCGATGATCAAAAATGGAAAAATTATAATCTACCAGTTCGTAACTACTGACGCAGCGCCGCGGCCGTTGAAGTGGGTACCATAAATAAACCAATCACAGTGCCTATACCAACCAATGGCCTATACCTAAACCGGTACCTATCTAAAATCATGCATTGTTTCAGTGCTTTCACAAAAATAAATAACTGTATTTCTTAGAGAGATCTAAACTCTAAAATTATTTCCTCCTGGCGGAAGAGTGGTAAAACTGGAAACCATCTGAAAAGACAAATATTGAGGGGTCATCCCCTTCTCATTCGCCTGCGGAGTGGGTACCTACTGCCGAGTACTTACCGACTTTTGTTGTTTATATTTGCTAGTCTACCCGCCATAGATTGGATCAGCAGCTGCCGACCTACTTTAAACTACACAATGCACAATACTACATTTCAACGATTTCAACGACGACTTGACGCGAATGTCTCTACGTTGACCAAAATTGCGCAAACGTCACGGGATTGTACGGCAATCTGCTCAAGTTAAATTTAAAAATAACTCACCCAATTCATCAAAATCTATAACTTGCTTTGGGTCGGGATTGGCCATATTGTTTTCTCTCGGTTCAGAATGTTCGGATAAGTTCAGCACAATTTACACAGATACAACTGGATATAACGTACAACCAGACTCTTGGAAATACGTTCGAGCAATGGATTACCACCTCTCTGACCCTTTGAGAGAATGTTGTACGAATGTCAGTGTATTTGTATTTGTACAACACACTCGAGTATCTGATAAAACCTCATTGGACCTGAACAGATTTTACACATATAGACATAATGCTAATTTCACTTATGTACATTTTTTTACAAAACAAACACATTACAATGAAATTTATTGTTTATTTAGTATGACGTTTTGTGAATATATTTATTGAAAGCGAATATGGCATGCGCAGACTACTATAGAACTTTTTGCGACAAGAAAATTAAAACGTAAATAATATGCACGTGTTTTTTTTTTAGTTTTTGTACACAAAAACAATTATTATTGTGAAGACCCGTGTTGTTTACCATTTAACAGTTTAATAATTTTACCATATTACCGGTCAGTGGCCGAGCTGGCATCGCGTTTGGGTCCTACCCAGGCGTAGTGTGTTCAATTCCTCGGCTGCACTCGGCTGGCTCCTCCATCACAACACAAGCATCATTTTACGCTTACTGTTGGTGTTAGTAGGAGATTTTCAAATTGTCAGGTTGTTAGTAACCCGGGAATGTTAGTCTTTCTTTAATTTTTATTTTTTTTAAGTCTAAAGACAATATTAGCGACTCTCAAACGGAAATTTGAAACAGAAAAATCAGAAAAATATTCGGTTGCATCTAGGAGACCTTTGCCTTGCCGGAGCCATGAGCCGGGGGCGCCGGGGCTTTGCTTTACCACCAGTGATGCCATACCGCGAAAATTAAAATGTGGGTGAAAAACATCGATAGATCGTCAAAATATTTTTAGGTGCTAAATCAGCAGTGATGGTATGGTCAAAAATTTTATTTCCCTTTTTCACTTTCTCTAGAATTTCAGAATGGATTTTCATAAATTTCTGTGGTTTTTCATAATTTTGGTAGATTTTCAATAATTTCTGTGGATTTTCAAAAAATAAGGTATATTTTCGGAAATTTTCGGTTGATTTTCACAAATTTCGGTAGATTTTCTGCGGATATCGGTAGATTTTTGCCGAAATTGGTAGATCTACCGAAATTTCGGTAGGTATGGCATCGCTGTCTACCACTGATAAGAACAAAGCGACAAGGTCCTGGGTTCAATTCCTGGATGCGATTTTTATGATTTTTCTCTTTCAAATTTTCGTTTGAGAGTCGCTAATATTGTCTTCAATGATTAAATGATTGAGATTTTTAATAAGCTCAAAAATAAATTTGTTTTTTCAGAAAATAAGAGTTTAAGCATGAAAAATGTAAAGATGTGGCTTATAAATGAAAAATCTGTATATCTATAAAAAATAGAGCAAACAAAGAAGAAAAGGAAAGACATTATTTGAAAGTTTTAATTCTAATATAAATTAATGTATTTATTTATTTTTTTTTTTTCACTAACAAGCTTTTTATTTCCAGAAAAAAAAAATTAAAATAACATTTTTCACTTAGTTAACTAGAATTTTATTTCTATAACATTATGTTACAGTACGATGTTATTCACTTTCAATGTGTGTGATCGTATATGTATTATTTTTGAATGTGTGTTATCTGTGTGCTATATTGTCCTATGTTAGTGTAGTTGTATGTAAGAGTCTGTTATTTATTTTATATAACGGGAGACTTATATTATATTATAATTGTATATTGAGATAGAACCTGCAGACAAGCAGCCATGTGGCAGCTTCGTGGGACTATCTATACATTGTCTAAAAAAAAAAAAAAATGTAAAATTTTCAGTCAATAAAGCTTATTTATTTATTATTAAAGATATTCTTCTTTGACTGGGCGTAGTAGGGAAGTTCTGTTTTAACTCGACCGTTTGGGATTACATCAGTCCATCATCGGTCTGTAAATTTGTTTGTATGGTTTAAGATGGTGGCCGTGCTCGATGCTACCTTTTTATCCCGCCAGAGTTCGCATGACCGTGGATCTACTACAATCTGTCAAATCGGAATAATCAATACATTGGTACCTGTCTGAAGAAAGTTTGATAAAAGAATTATTGTCATTGAATTATGATGTTTCCTCGGAAAAATAGTATGATTATTTCTTATTTGAAATTAAAAAAAACTTTATATATATGGTTTAGAATTCAAAATAATGTACGTAGGTAGGTATAAGTACCTACTTACAAATTCAATGATCTGAAAGGAAATTTTGGTTTTGATATAAGAGAAAATTGGAAACATACTTTTTTGGACACAAGGTCTACCTGTTCACAGATCTAATACTATTTTTGTATAGTTTGTCTCCTTTATTTTGTTTTACAAACATATTTTTAATTTTTATTTATTTTTGATTTATCAAGGGTGATTGTATAGTTTGTCTCCTTTATTTTATTTTACAAACCATTTTTTTTATTTTTTTTTTTGATTTATAAAGGGTGATCTTGGCCATACAAATTCACATTTTTTAACAAATACAGCAAATGGCAGCATATAAATATAAATATTATCCCTCTACATTTGTTACGTCCGACCCCTAAAAACTACATAGCATTGTAGCGTCCACCGACTTACAGCGTCCGATATACGGACGCTACAATGTTTTGACGTCAAAATTGGCCAGAACAATGCTTACCCCATGTAGAATCGTATGGCAAAATTTTTTGTGGATGCAAAAAATCTCTCAGAATGTCTGGAAACGAATATTGAACGTTTGACATTTTGCCGACAGGTTCGCTACACGATGTATATATCGAGCAGTGTATGTTTTTATTCATTTTTACGATCTTGCCGCGTCCACGAAGTAATATAATTTTCGATACATAACGACGATCGTGCTGCGTCTACGCATTACGTCGATAGTATTGCGTCCTCGAGACCAATTACGAGTAGATATTATTTTGAATACATTACGACAGTCGTGCTGCGTCCAGGCATTACGTCGATAGTACTGCGTCCCCGTAGCCGCTCATGAGAATATACTATTTTTAACACATAATGACAATCGTGCTGCTTCCATTCATCACATCGATAGTATTGCATCCCAGTGAACGATCACAAGTAGATATTATTTTGAATATACAACGACGGTCATGCTGAACGATCACAAGTAGATATTATTTTGAATATACAACGACGGTCATGCTGCATCCATGCATTACTTTGATAGTATTGCGTCCCCGTGGCCGATCACGCTGAAATATTATTATGAATACATAACGACGGTCTTGCTGCGTCCAAGCATTACTTCGATAGTACTGCGTCCCCGTAGCCATTCACGAGTACATTGTTATATATTATTTGAGCGTTTGGTTGAGTAAATCATCAGATTTGGCAACATTGGGTAAATTTTCAACGATGCCGCTTGACACTCAGAACTAAGAACTAAGGTCGCGGGTTCGAACCCGGCGTGCGCAAATAAATTTTATTTTATTAATTTGTGTTATTTCACAATTAATTAATTTAAAATAATATATAGTATATTTGCGGCACGTTCCAGAGTGGAAGATACTCTCAGTATCGCCCTGGTGTAAGACCACCATTCAGAATTGAAACGTTGCTTGAAATGGCTTTAGCCGTGTTTGGTGACCAGATCTGAATAGCCAGGTACTTCCCCACCTTCCTCTTCCCCATCTCCCTCCCCTCCCCAATACCCTCAGCCTCACAACATACCCCAATTGGGGATGCCATAGTCTCACTGGCTCCAGACGGGAGCAGTTGGGACTCTTGTGCGGTATTACTGTAAAAAAAAAAAAAAAAATCTTGCGTGGTTTTTAATACACAACGACGATCGTGCTGCGTTTACGCATTACGTTGGTAGTATTGCGTCCGTTAACGAATAGATATTATTTTTTATTAATGAAGTCAATATTAGCGAAACTCAATCGAACATCTGAAACAGAAAAATCTGAAAAAGGCACTGTCACATTTGGGACTCGAACCCAGGACCCTTGGTTTTCAGGGCCGTGACTCTAGCAACTGAGATAATGTGTCCCTATCCGATTCGGTCATATTTGGTGAAATATACTTCGACTGAGAATTATCAACAAAGTGGAAGTTACTCCCAGTATCGCCCGGGTGTAAGAACACCATTCAGAATTGAAACTTTGCTCCAAGTGGCTTTAGCCGTGTTTAGTGACTATATCTGAATAGTCAGGTACTTTCCCACCTTTGTCTTCCCCACCTTTTTCTTGCCCATCGCTTCCCCACTTACCTACAGCCTCACAATATACCCCAATTGGGGATGCTATAGTCTCACTGGCTCCAGACTGGAGCAGTTGGGACTCTTGTGAGGAATTCACTATAAAAATAAAAATAAAACGTAATCTTAATTTTCTTAACGCATATTTTTATTGACTGCTATCTTTATGTATGATTGCAGGATTCAACTCAAACTAAATGCGTGAACTAAGCGATTCCTTCAGAAACTTGATCAGGGCGCTTAGGGTGTGAACATCTTGGAATAATTATCGATAATAACATCATATGGAAAAGTCTAATAAACTCCACAGTAGACAGAATGAGAAAACTCATCTTTTTAATAAATTACTCCTAGATATATCTGAGAAAAATTATAACAGTTAAAAAAAAAAAATCAAATTAAAATTCTCTAATACCTCCTCATATCTTTTCTTATTGTTTGATATTATTTATTTTATCTCAGGGAAATCAACAGTTTACAATGTGGTTCATTTATACATGTATCTAAAAATTTAAACACTATACTTACAAGAACTAAAAAATATTAAATTTATCGAAGAAAGCAAACACTTTGTGGCTTGACATTATACAAAATGTAACAAATACTTTGTTTTAAACCACTTTATTTTAATTTATATTTCGTCCACCGGCTTGGATTGAACCCAAATATTGTGTTAAATAAATATAAAGTGGTTTAAAACAAAGTATTTTTTCATTTTGTAAAAAATATAACGTTATTCAAGAGGGAGATTATTATAACATGAGATAATTATTACTGGAGATTATTAAAACAGAAGATTATTATAACATAATACTAATACTACATAATATATGTTATTACATTTTATGCAGTTTGGTACACGTTTAATACATTTTTAATTGAGTTTTTATATTTATTTTGGTTACATTGAAGATAGAATCAGAGAGAATGTTATTATACATATGTTGAACATATTCTTCTAAGACAAGCATTTTTATTTGAAATGGTTTTACAGTGTTTTTGTTTAAATAGATTACATGAGCGTGTGTGCCGTGTAGGTACCTTTAAATCAATTCTGTTTAATAAACTCCACATATTATCTTTCTGCTTATCATTCCTTGGTATTATTTATAAATAACCTTTTTTTATTACTTTTGTATTTTCTTGTAAGGTTATTAATAGTTTTTGTAATAATATTTGCAATATAAATATATGTAAAAATATATAGTTGTCTTCTCCTAAGCACAAGCATCTGATTTATCAGAAAAGTGATTGAATTATTATATAATATTATGTTGTAAATATTGTATTAAAAGTAAATATTATATTAAACATAATGATAGTAATAAGTTTAACTCATTAATTAAAATATTACTGTTTGAGGTTAAACTAATTAAGTTAAATATAAAAACAGATATTATTATATTGAATACGTAACGACAGAAGTGCTGCGTCGATGGTATTGTATCCTCGTGACCGATCACGAGTAGATATTATTTTGTATACATAACGACGGCCGTGCTACGTCCACGCATTACGTCGATAGTATTGCGTCCCCATGGGCGTTAGCGAATTTGTACATTTTTATGTATTGTTTGTGTCCTTGGTGAAGCAAAACGCCAGATTTGGCAACATTCAGTTCATTTACAACGATGCCACTTAGCATTCAGAACTAAAAAGTGCCTTGCGCAGGTGGACATTTTTGTAAGATGGTTTACAGTGGACAATAATAATAATCTCCATATTGTAGTACAGAATGAACAAGAGCAAAATAAATATCTTTTAGTATTTTTAATGATACAGTATTTCTAGTCTAAAAAATATATAGATGAGTGTTCTTATTCTGTCTACTGTGGAGTTTATTTGACTTTTCCATTTGATGTTATTTTCTATAATTATTCCAAGATGTTTTATTTTTTCTTTACTACTGATGTGTATGCAGTTTGAGTTACAGGGTGTGATTATAAGCACGCAATTTCTTTCGTGAATTTTTATGTTTACATTTATATTTGAGATATTCCCTGTTTGGCTATTAGGTAGGAAATGCGTAGGAAATTGTTCTTGTAACGGAGATTTTTTTTAAATTCTTCTATAAATAATAGTCCAGTCAAAGAATGGCACAAATGGTGGTGAAAGGTGGGGAAGTACCTAGCTATTCAGATCAAGTCACTAAACACGGCTAAAGCCATTTGGAGCAACGTATCAATAACGTGAACAATACTGAGCCAATACTAAACGTGAGCAATACTGGGAGTATCTTCCACTCTGTTGGTAATTCTCAGTCGCAGTATATTACAGTAAATATGACCGAATCGGATAGTGACAAATTATCTCAGTTGGTAGAGGCACGGCCCGGAAAACCGATGGTCCTGGGTTCGAGTCCCAGATGTGACAGTGCCTTTTTCAGATTTTTCTGTTTCAGATTTTCGATTGAGTTTCGCTAATATTGTCTTCATTAATTAAAAATAATATCTACTCGTGATCGGCCACGGGTACGTAATACTATTAATGTAATGTGTGGATACAGCACTACCATCGATATGTATTAAAAATAATATCTATTCGTGAACGGACGCAATACTACCAATGTAATGCCTTAACGCAGCACGATCTTCGTTATATATTAAAAACCACGCTGGTCGCTTTTTAGTTCTGAGTGTCAAGCGGCATCGTTGTAAATTAACCCAATGTTGCCAAATCTGATGATTTACTCAACCAAACGCTCAAATAATATACAACAATGTGCTCGTGAACAGCAAGGGGGACGCAATATTATCGACGTAATGCGTGGACGCAGCACGACCGTCGTTATGTATTCATAATAATATTTCAGCATGATCGGCCACGAGGACGCAATACTATCAAAGTAATGCGTGGATGCAGCACGACCGTCGTTGTATATTCAAAATAATATCCACTCGTGATCGTTCACGGGGACGCAATACTATCGACGTAATGCATGGAAGCAGCATGATTGTCATTATGTGTTAAAAATAGTATATTCTCATGAGCGGCCACGGGGACGCAGTACTATCGACGTAATGCGGGGACGCAGCACGACTGTCATAATGTATACAAAATAATATCTACTCGCGAACGGCCATGGGGACGCAATACTATCGACGTAATGTGTGGATGCAGCACGACCGTCGTTATGTATATAAAATAATATCTACTCGTAATCGCTCTCGAGGACGCAATACTATCGACGTAATGCGTAGACGCAGCAAGATCGTCGTTATGTATCGAAAATTATATTACTTCGTGGACGCGGCAAGATCGTAGAAATGAATAAAAACATACACTGCTCGATATACACATCGTGTAGCGAACCTGTCGGCAAAATGTCAAACGTTCAATATTCGTTTCCAGACATTCTGAGAGATTTTTTGCTTCCACAAAAAATTTTGCCATACGATTCTACATGGGGTAAGCATCGTTCTGGCCAATTTCGACGTCAAAACATTATAGCGTCCGTATATCGGACGCTGAAAGTCGGTGGACGCTACAATGCTATGGAGTTTTAAGGGGTCGGACGTAACAAATGTAGCGGGATAAATATATATATATGATTATACAACATAACATAAAAAACACATAAACGGTATATACTGGTAACAGTAGGAAATCACAAAATTATAAAAATAGGAATCTGTGAACAAAAATAGTGGGTATTTTGTTATCTATAGGAACAGATTTTTCCAAAAGTAGTGTCATTCAAAAAAAGAACTATGAAATAATATATAAACTTATAAACAAATACAACAAGTGAATGTAGAAAAATATAGAGATGATTATAGAATAGAACAGACAGAGTTGGGATTAGTGATCAATGAGAATAGGAACCTGAACAACTCAACAGATGTATACAAATGAAAGAGAAAGAAATGTGATTATGGTGAAATATTAAGACCAATTTTATAAATAAATTTTGCCAACAAATGGTAAATTTCAGGAGATTTGAGACTAAGAAGACAGGGTAAACTGGTAGGAAATTCAATTTCAAGTTTTACCAATTCATGCATGAAGTTAGGAAATTGGTCAATGATAACACTCAAAAAAAAAATGGTCCAGAGTATCCTCTTACCCGCAATCACAGTACGGCGAACTGATTATGCGGAACATGCGCCCTTGAGGTGATTTTGTACAAAAACGGCGCTATACAAGTCATCCAATTATTATTATTATTAACATGGCAAGATGGCTAAGACAACAAGTGTGTCCCAGCCGCATTCGGGTCATGGAAGAAATATATTTTTTAGGCATGGCAGTGTATTCGTGAAGGGGTTAACAGGAATAGAAGGTTGAATTAATGAGTACTGGTGACCCTTTATCAGAGGGGATGTTTTCCATTCATAGGACCATTGGCACTTAGTTTTTTGAATCGACGGGTCGGTGGCCGAGTTGACATCGCGTTTGGGTTCCACCCAGGCGTAGTGTGTTCAATTCCTCAGATTGCTAAGTCCTCCATCACAACACAAGCAACATTTTCAGCTTACTGTGGTGGTAGTAGGAGATTTTCAAATATTGTCAGGTTATTCGTAACCTGGGAATGTTTGACTTTCTTTAAAAAAAAGAATAGGGAAATGGTCTCTAACTGGAATTGGGATATCACTTAACGGACCATGGGCAGTGGCTTCCTTAGCAATATAATCAGCCATGTCGTTTCCAGTAATACCGAGGTGTTCTGGAATCTAGGCCAGGATCACTGACACATGAGCCAGCGTCATGGAATGCAGTAGTCCCTGATCGAGCAGATTAGAGAGTCGCTACTGGAATTGAGTGGGGATGCGCTTATTTTTTGTAGTGAGCTAAGCGAGTCTGAAAGGATGAGTGCGTTTTTAATATTTAATGATTTGACGAGTTGAAGAGCTTCTGCGATAGCTATGCATTCAGCAGAGAAAATGAAGCATTCTTTGGGAAGTTTGTGTGGGAAACACAATTTTCTGATAGAAAGAAGGGCTTTCATGGACATGCGAATAAGGGAAGAGATTTGAGATTGAGATGTGTTTGTAGATAAGTCTAGGAAAGAGTTGTAGCAATCATAGAAAAGGAGAGGAGAATGATTTTTCCAGAACGGATTTGAATTAACCTCATACCTTAAAGATTGAAATTTAGGAATCAAGGGATGGTATGTTATTGAGCATATTTTGAAAACAAATTTTTCTACTAGGCATCTCCTTCTTAATGTAAGGCAGGTTTGCAACATTCTACTTGCATTGCGTTGATTGGGGAAGATTTCATGGCTCCTAAGATAATTCAAAGAGATTTTGACTGGATTTTATATAATTTATGAGAATTTGAAGTGGACGTTGGATCAAACAGACAAGATCAAGGCATTGTATAAAAGTTTTAAAGATGCTGGGTGGGACACAACCCAACCACACTCCGGCTAGAAATCTAAGGGGATTTATGTGGCTTTCACATTTTGTAACAGCGTTATTTATATGTGAGTTGCAAGTAATCTTGGAGTCCCCAGGAACTTAACTTCCTTAGAGATAGGGATGACTTCATCGCCAAATCTCACCTGAATATCCGGGTGCTTTCGGCGGTGAGTGAAGATGACAACTTTGCTTTTGGAAGGGGAAAATTCAAAGCCATTACTATTTAACCATGCCAAGAGTTTTCTAAGAGCTTTGTTAATTGCTAATACTGCGATGAAATTAATAGATTTTTCCAGATCGCATGTATAGATATTGTACAGGATAGTGCCAAGACAGACCCTTGCGGTACTCCTTTGAATATTTGTCTAATGTGGGGAGAGGATTTGGATCCATCTACAAAAACAGTTCTCTCGGAGAGCAAATTGATAATAAATTGAACCAGTTTAGAAGGAATGCCAATCGCCAGTAACTTTACATCGTCATATGCTCCACAAATGTCTAAAAATATAGCAATACACTATTCGTTTTTAGATAACGCTAATTTGACATCTGAAACAAGGGAGGAAATGTAGTCAAGGGTACTTTTACCATTTCTAAATCCAAACTGGGAAGGGGGACGAATTTGAAGAATTTTTATCTTCAAACCAGTCTAATCTATGTATTCTTAATCGTTATATCACCAACTTTGCAAAGTTTTCCATTCCGGGGGAATAATAGTAGAGTCCAGGAAGATATTGATGAGAGAAAGAAAGTAGGAAAGGGAATTGCAATAGTGTGGCGGATGAATACTTTCAGGATTTCATTCTTGCCCAGAGCTGAGTCTTTTAGGTCTTCCGTGTCTCTTTTTAACTCGTCTATGGAAAATGGAGCATCTAACCACGAAGAAGAATTTGGGGTGTAAGATTAAACAGACACTTCATCAAGATTAGGTACATAAGGGGGAGCTATTTTGTTAAGAAAGTCAGAAATCCAAATACCTGAATAGTGAGATGACTTCGGCAGGGAAAAGGAAGTTCTAAACCTGCAAATCATGATCCAAACCTCCCCCGACATGATTGTGATATATTTTGGCTTTCTTTTATAGAGGTTAGTATCTAACCGTTGAGCCAGATATAGAATAATTGGATAGTGGTCACTGCTGCAGGGGTCTGATGAAGTTCTCCAGGAAATTAGTGGATATATACTTGGGGAATAGAGAGTTATATCCACCGCACTAGGGCTCTGCCCAGGGAGACTTTAGCTTGTAGGGAATCTGTCATTTAGAAGGCACACGTTCAAGGAGTCCATAAGGTAAATTATTATGTTTCCTGGGGGGTCCGTGGGTGGGTGTGGAAGAACCCCATAGTGGGGAGTGGGTATTGAAGTCACCCATAATGACCAAGGAAGAAGATATTTTTCTAAACATGTGGATCCATAATGAAATGTCAAATGGGACAGAAGGGGGAATGTAAAGGGATACAAATGTAATATTAGAGACAGTAGCTGCCACTAATTAGAAGGATGAATTTAGGGGTTTAATGAAAATAGGGGTGAAGGACAGGGAGTTTTTGATTAGAAGGGTTGCACCACCCTTCCCATCAACGCGGTAGTCCCACCGACATTAGTAGCCACTCACCTTGAAGAGCTGAGACGGTTTAAACCAAGTGTCAGAGATGGCAGCAATAAAAATTGGGTGTAAATGTAGAAGGCGGATGAGGTCATCCTTATTGGAGGAGGCGCTTCTACTATTACACTGAAGAATTGCTGCTGTCAGGGCAGCCATTAGGAAGAAGAGAATATAATTAGGAGAGTAAAGAGGCAACGTTGGACGGTGGGGAATTATTTTTATTAATTATAGAGATAAAAGCATTGCAGTTCAAAGTAATGCTGTTAGGGAGAAATGAATGTTAGGGAAATGGGGAGCCGATGTTAATATTTGGGAACAAGAGATAGGAGTTATAGCCAAGATGATCATTAGATCATTGATGAGCCGATTTTGTCATTACAGTCTTCCTGTATGACGAGTTTAAAGAAACGGCTTTACTATAATAATCACATAGCCAGGTACCTGCGCACCGCATTAACAAGTTAAGTGCTTACCCGTTTCTTGTCTAATCTAGAACATAAATGGCCTAATATAGAGGACAATCAACACGCCTTTAATGGCACAAAAAGAGTGCTAGAAAATGAAAATTTCACAACTGGAAACTTGATATTAAACTTTTTCAATGAATAGTTAGATTTATCAAAGATTTTCTTCTCCCGTTAATTATTTTCTTCTTCATTGCTCATACTTCGCAGTACTCACTTTTTAAAACCTAATATCTACTAACTTAATATTTTTTGTACATTTTATACTTTTAGATATTTTAACATTTTATACGTGTTACTTTATACTTTTATTTGAGTTGTTGTACTTTTACATTTTGTAATTGTTACTTTATACCTTTCTTTGAGTTGTTGAACTCTTACATTTTATGCTTGTTACTTAATACTTTTGTTTGAGTTTTTGTACTTTCACTATTCTTACTTTTGTTGATGGCACACATTGTGCCATATATATAAAAAAATAAAATACTGTTTTGAGATAGCTGAGGTTGAGAGGCGACTTCAGCAAAAGATTTGTAACGGACATGCTGACTACAGGACCATGTCAGCATGTATGATATGGTCACGTAAAGGAACGCGAGCCTAAGGCGGGGTTCAGTTCGACCACGGGCCTGCTCAGGTGGCCTAGCAGGAACCAGTTCTACAGGCTCGGTTCCCAATTATGTTTTAACATTGTTGTTGTCATTGTAAAACTGAATTGTAATGTGTGTTATTTGTAAAAAGTAAATAAATAAAACGTTGGAGTGGGGCTAGAGGAAAGCAAGCAGACAGAGAGGGTTTAAAGAGAAAGTGAACCGACCGTACGCCGTCATCGCGTTCTGCTCCGGTAAAAACGGGTCACAAAACCCTTTTACAAGACAGTCTTTATTCATCGATCACCAGCAACCATCACATACAACTCTCTGTGCTCTTCCCTCTACCTCACTCCAACTTCTGCCTCTGCTCGCTTTCTTTCTCTTCTAACCCTCGCTTTATCCTGGACCACGGACATCGCTACCTCTTTGGACCAGACCCGGAAACGTCAATAGAAAGAGCCTCGCAAGCAATCGGACCAACTCTACAGCGGCTACATAGACTGCACATTCTCTCTTCCAGTCCTTTACAGACTTGTGTATCTCACCCTGTCTGATACAAGATTTTTTAGAGGGAGCTATTATTTTAGAAGGATGGAAATGTGATATGCTATTGGAAGCCATATAACTCTTAATGTTTTTTTGGCGTGGAAATTCAGGGCAGGATGGATTTATGGCTGTGTGAGAGCCTGAGCAGTTGATGCAAGTAGGGGGATTGGAAGGAGAGGGGCATTAGCATGCTCGATGACTTTCTGCACATTTAAAATCAGCGAGGAGAAGAACGACACCATGCATGGAATGGCCGAACTGACAACAGTTAAAGAACTGAATTGTCGGGTATGAATAAATTTCCACTGGGAGTGAGTTGTGGAAAAGATACACTTGAGAGGGAACAGATTGACCTTCAAATGTAAGAACTGCAATTTGGGAGGGTTTCCAAACTATAGAATCAGAAGTTCTATCTTTGTAGT
This sequence comes from Hesperophylax magnus, assembly GCA_026573805.1. NCBI lineage: Eukaryota > Metazoa > Arthropoda > Insecta > Trichoptera > Limnephilidae > Hesperophylax > Hesperophylax magnus. The sequence continues at coordinate 14,297,281 of JAIUSX010000002.1, forward strand.
TAAGCCGCCTAGTCTTTAAAACTTTTCCTGAAGATGATGGGATAATCAGTTCCGCGATGACTTCTTCCTCGGATAGGTCTGTGGGGATACCTCTCAATAGACCCATGCGCGAGATATTAAATGAAGAGATGTAAGCCTTGTATTTGTTGACAGAGAGGTAGTCAATAGAATTTAGAAATTTATTGGCATTGAGTGCAGTTGTGAACTCTACACAGATGAGGAATCTTCCTTCCGATCTGATACCACCTGAGGAAATGCCAAGGGGATGCAGAGAGTGGCCTTGTGAGTTGTTTTGCACATACATGATGAAGGGGTATTTTACTAAAGTTGGGTACAGTGTAACGAGTGGAGGAGCGACTGTCTCTACAGTAACTGTGACCTGAGAAGATTCCTTTTTCGGTAGGACGCTAACTTATCTCTTTTTTTGGAGTAAAGGAATCCGTCACTATTTCTACTTCGCTAACAATATCGTTTTCAAAATTAATAGGGTCAGGGTCAGTGGGGACGGGATCTGGCGGCTTCTTCCCCATGGCAAAGGCCATTAGGGCTAAAAGGCAACGAAATTAAGAGCATAACGATAAAATAACATACTGGATAAATAATGTAATATATAACGTCAGCAATAAAGGCACTCAAAAAGAACAAAAAATTATAGTTTTAATCTACAAAATGCTGTAAAATAATATATTTTCGTATTCGAACGGAAAAAAGCAACAGAATTCTTCAACTGTCAAAGTTCGAATCCAACATATGATCATAAAAAAAATATTTTTGTTATTTGTTTTTGGGGTGTTAAAAAAAATATATTCAATTCAAATTACGTGACGATTAACTTTTTTGAATTACCCGCTTTTATCGATACGTCAATAGATTTTAATATATAGAGATGGAAATACATCACTTGGTATGAAAAGAAAGAGACATTACATTTTAAGTGAAAATGTATCCACCAGGTGGTGCAGCAATCGCCGTCGCTTAGAATGTACACGGAATTGGAGTTTGTTTGAGAAATTTCTTGTTAGCTTCGCATAACAAAGCAGTCTAACTTTGATATAATCGTCTCAGCTGTTGAGAGGTGACTGACTGGATGTAGACTGACGTATCGGATTGTGGACAAATAGACAATAAAGTGGCATTAGCACGCTTTTCCCGACTTTCTGGATTTATATTAATTATACTTTATATATTTTGATTCTGCAGTGTCTATAAAATGAGCGAACTAAGTCAAGAAGAGGTGAGAAAACGATCTTTTAAAATATTTGTTGTGATTACTAACCTTGGCGTCGTAGACGGTCGCAATTGCCAGTCATGACGATGCGTCCTTTCGTAACAAAGACAAGTTATATATTGTTGTTTTCACTTTTCGCTTTTCGAAGATGTGACAATTAACTCGGGTTGGTTCTTAAATGTATATTGCGAATGGTTTTAGATTCGGAGACGAAGACTGGCCCGCCTGACAGGAGGCTCGAGCGATGGCCCGATGGTGTCCGCCTCGACCCCAACGGCCGTGGCTCTGGATGCTGAAGAGGCGAGGGCCTCCCTGGCATCTCCCACTGACGAGAATGTCAATGACCTGAATGTACAGAACCAGCACTCCAAGCTCATACAGAGTGACACCCACAGCACTACAGTGTCTGACAAGTCCGGTTTGAACTCCAGCGGCATTATAGTCACCGAGAAGTCCAATAACTCCAATCTCCTGGAAGAAATCCCCGACACTAAGCTTTCGGATATATCTCAAAGTAGAGGATACAGCAACTTGAGTGCCATTCACCTGACCTCGGTGCATCCTCGTCAATCCCCTCGCCTGACCAGACCTCTCTTAATAACCGAAGACGGTAGCTTAATGAATACCATGGAAAGTAATAACCCACATTCAGAAGCCTTGGAACAGGGCGTGGAGGTGAATGTGTGCACCATAGAGCCCAACCCTTCCATAGTGAACCAGAAGAATGAACAACCTTCCGTGGAGTACGATGGTGACAATTCTCCGGGAAGTTCCAAGTTTGTTAGGGAGGATTCTATCAACATGGATATTGACGAGACCCCACATTTTGACAAAGACAGTTTTAGAGAACAGGATTTTGCAACTGAAGTTATGGAGGTAAGTTTATTATATAAATATGCAAATACATTGCTAAGGACTAGTAGTTTCGCAGATTTTTAAAAATGATCAAATTTCAAAGTTAAAATTCAAGTTCTGTTATTATTTCATCATGGGCCAGTTGTTTCACATTTGAATAGAACTTTTTCAGAACTTGAATATTAACTTCTGTGAAACAACCGGTCCTTAGTTATTTCATTTTTTGTAATATAATAAATTGTTAACTAACATTTTTATAATGTGTAGTTTTTTTACAAACAAGTCATGCTATCAATCACCGATTCAGCATTATGTCTACAATTTAATCCCACGACATGTATACACACTTATACATACTGACATTCTTATTAACATTCATTTTCTTAACTTATATTTACAAAATGTTATTGCGTGCAAATTACAAAATGGAGTTCATCAGTGGCATACAAAGTTTTACACCAACCTACTATGTTTATTTTGAGTGACTTGTGATATTAAATATATAATTAGTATATTAATAATTGTTTCATAAGGTGGAAGACTCCATAATGAGTGAAGTTCGCAGCAGTCGGGCGCGCACTGTCAGCGGAACTGAGATGTCGGAGGAGCAGCTAAGGACTGTAGTTGCTAGAGTACTGCAGGTCTCCTGGGCCGATCATTGTCACGGTATGTTGTAATTCTTTTATGTACCTACCATACATTTTTTATTTATTATGTCAGGAAAATGTTGTAAAGCAATTAAAGATAATTTAATATAATTGTATTATATTTCAGGAGGTTACTTTTTACAGTCAGTAGCTGCATTGCTTTTGGAAAACTCCTCATTGAGCTTAGACGAAATAACATCTCAGTCTATAATGGAAATTCTGTCATTAATATCAGATGGAAATGATCCTTTCAACTACACAGTCACAGCCACAAATATAGATACCGCTGCCGTGGCTAGTGACGATATAATGCTGGATGTGATCAATAAAGACACGGGAGAGCAGCCCATGGATGTGAGACCGGACTCGGAGACTGAGGCTTCCCCGGTATTGGTGGTGGAGCCCTCTGCCCGCGCCGTCACCTATCTCCTGCGCTGCTACATGAATGTGACTACGGAAGAGAGACAACACCCCAAGAAGAGTTCCCTTCCTCCCCTGAGCGGGGTACTGTTAGATTTACGCACGTCTCTCGTTCGTCACCTAGTTTTAATATTGCAAGGAACAATTTTTGCTGATAATCCACCTCGCATTTCTCTCCTGACATCCTACATACTTACAAACGGTATTCCTAGAGGCCTAATGCCCGAATTGGCTGAACAAACTTACAGCGATGAAACTACTTTTAATTGTATCTTTATACCTATTTTACGCGGCGTCATGGAAGCAATGCAGAAGGCATCGGTGGCGGATCAGGAGCATGTGAGGCCACTCGAGGCACTGGGAGAACTTGCCGAACTGAGATGCGGCCCCTCGCACACCATCCGGCCTGTGGCGGGCCTCATAGCCTCTTTGCCAGACTTCAACCCTGAGCCGTGCTCCGCTGTTCCCGGGCGGGAAATCGCTAAAACCAGTTTCTTGGGAAATTTCTTTTCTGTTTCATTATTCTCTGAAGAAAATCCTAGACTAGCGGACAAAATATTCAGCGGTGCAAATGGAGTATCGGGAGACAAATCGCTGGCCTTTGCCTTGCAACAGGACATTGAGCACACGCGCATGGTGCTGCACGGGACGTGTCACGCCATGCTGCTGAGTCCGGCGCGGGTTCCCTTATTACAGTACTTCGCCAATATCTTGAAACACAATGAAAAAAGGACACAATTACAATCAGAAGAACGATCCTTAGCAGGTGAGAATAAAACAAAACACAAACAAAATATGTACTCTTACCAGTGAATGCTCTTTTAACACGACTTTTTATTGTTTATAACCAGGTGATGGCTTTATGCTTAATGTTTTATCAGTTTTACAACTGTTATCTGTAAGAATTAAGTTGGAGAGAGTGGACCCTCTGTACGCCTTCCACCCTAACAGTCTGATCTCCACACAAAATGATACTCGCCTCTGGTTCACCAACCAAGAGGCTTCTGACTGGGTCCAACAGCTTAGTGAGTATTGTTTATTATCAACAAATTTTGTACCTTACTGATTGACATTTTGAATCTGACAAATTGTTTCTTCTTAGATAAAGACCCTGCAAATGTATGGAAAGAACCAAAATTCCAAACTCAATGTTGGTTCCTGACACTCTACGCTCACCATGTCGCCCTGCTCCCTGCTTTGCAAAATCATCAAAGAAGAATCAGGTAATTAACTGATTTTATGGTAACATCCATTCTAGAATAGAGGAGAGATACTAATTTTCACGTTATTGTGTTACAGAACTCTTCGAGATCTCCAAAAGCTCGTCGATGAGATGTTAGCGATGGAACCACAGTGGAAGAATATGTTAGTTGCCGCGAGGAACCGAGAATTGATCAAAAGATGGAAGCGTCAAGTCAAAAGACTTACACGGTAAGTTACCCACAATTTCAAACAACTATTTAAACAAAAGCTCGTCGAAGATATGTTAGCCCTGGAACCACAGTGGAAGAATATGTTAGGTGTCTCGAGAAACCGAGAATTGAACAAAAGATGTAAGCGTCAAGTCAAAAGGCATGACCGAGAAATGACCGATCGGTGGCCGAGTTGACATCACATTTGGGTCCCACCCAGGCGTAGTGTGTTTAATTCCTCGGATGGCTAAGTCTTCCATCACAACACAAGCAATATTTTCCCATTACTGTGGTGGTAGTAGGAGATTTTCAAATATTGTCAGGATATTTGTAACCCGGGAATGTTTTTTTTCTTATCCGCCATTACAAACAATTATTTTAACAAATGGTCATTTTCGCCAAAGTTTGTACATTGCATTTTGGTCATGTCACTATTTTGGTTACGTATCTCTAAATGGTATAAAATAAAGTCGCTATCCGAGTCTGTCTGTTTGTGCGCTTAGTTCTTTTAAATTACGCTACGGATTTTGATAGGGTTTTCACTATTATTTAGAGAATTGCTTCCGGAAGGTTTATATATACAATACATTCATATTACATTTATAGAAAGTAGAGAAAAGTCTATGTTTTTTAATCAAGTCGTAAAAAAATATTTTCGCACGCTTACATTGCTAACGCTGGCCAATATCTCTATCTATCTATGTCTATCTCCTAAGGAAAACCCCGAGCAACACCGGATACACGTCAGCTAGTAATATTGGAATAATTTTAACATGCAAATTTACATTATTTTGTCCATTAAATGCAACTGTCGAACGTGTATATATATTTTGTTCAAAAGGTTGTCTTTTTACCATCTCGTCTCAAAGTCTGATTTTGTAAGTAATTTTAGGTTTGCAAGATTAAATGTGTAGTGTTTTGAATAGCTTATGTATTATATTTTTGGAAAATATACAGTTTTTACATAAATTTGGACCAACATTGAAAAAAATCACATTTAACATTTCTAATATGGAATCCATTATTTCCGTGACTATATTTATTTATTAACACCCCTTTTTAGGAGCTTTTACGTAGGAATAGTTTATAAAATTCTGTGTAATTAATAATTATTCTATTACTGTTGTACAATTTTTACTTCTTTATATGTAACTGCACTGTCTCAGCATCAATCTTTTGTATTTATTAAGTGATAAATTGAAGATGTCCATGACTCGGCGTGATTATTATTCTTCATTAGTATTTTGGGCAATGAGGAGTACATTACCAAAGTGTTACCACTATTGTAGCAAAAAGAATTTGTTCTAAGCAAAATAGTTACGTCTTTAAATCCAACAATTTGAAATTACAATAGTCACCCATTTCTTACAGGTCCAAGCAGTGCTCAGTAACTGGATTACTGGAAGACAATCTGATGAGACGTTCCCTTCAGTTCTACGGGTCAGTAGGCAGTATGCTCCTGGACCTGTTGGACCCTGAGTGCAAGCTGAGGACTGGGGAGATGACCATGAGCGAGCCCGCTGACGCCATGACAGACCCCTTCAGTGCCCTGCCCGAGTGGTATGTGGAGGACATTGCTGAATTCCTACTCTTCGCCATGCAGTGAGTGATCTTGTTACCTACTAATTAATAGACTTATGATAAATGCATCCATGAGACAATCTCTTCCTACCCCCGTGCCGAAATAGTGTCATGCAAAGATATTAGAAGAACGAGATGTGCTATGAGCAGTTCATACTGTGTGGAATTGTTTTGCCCAGTGTCGCTGGTTTTGTTCACCAATACTACTGAACACCTTCGCTTACGCTAAGGTATCCGCACTAATACATAGAACAGATTTCTGTGCGTACACGTCCCAATAGTATTCAAAGTACCCTAATTAGGTAGTACTCCGCCTACGGTCTGGCGGCCAACATAGCATATCTCGTTCTTCTAATATCTTTGGTGTCATGGTTAGTTAGTTATGATAACTAATGTCATAATTTAATAGAAAATGTATTTTTTCATAAATATGCTACAAACCTCGCCCCACCTATGTGCACCTGAGAATATTCCCCAACCTAATATAAATTTCCAAAGTCGGGAATTTTTTTTTTTTCAAAGAAAGTTATTCTGTTCATGTGGTTTTCTTTTTTTTAAGTAAATGTATAGCAGGGTACTCACCTAACCGTGTAACATGTAACGTATCTGATACTGTATCAAGTGAGTACGTAGGCACGAGCCTACTGCGAGCCGCTCGCGGGTGGAGCGCAGTGTGCTCGCAGTGACCCTGTTTCACTGCGAGCACCAAGCGAGCACTAAGCAGGGTACTCACCAAGAGTGTAGCACGATTTGATACAGTATCAGATACGTTACATGTTACACGGTTAGGTGAGTACCCTGCTTATTATATTTAAAAAAAATTTAATGAAAGAAAATTAATCTTTCTCCAAAAATTACAAAGTTATGCACATTCAAAGTGAACTTGAGTAAAACATATACAATTGTGTCTCATTACGTCACACGAGACACAATTCATTATTCGAATAGCAGTACTGATGCACCATTCTTTATGTGTACCTTGACAAAACATGCTTATCAGCCGGCCGCAAATATCCACATTTTGACGGTCTGTGTCTTCGATGCTATTCAGTATTTTCCAAAAATTCTTAAAAGTTGTGTCTTCAGCATACTCTAATTAATATGACACATTTTAAATATTGTGAAGATTCCTTGTAGGAGAAAACTAATTCACCATTTATATTAAAATTCCCTCAATATTCCCAATTTTGAGAATTTTCCTGGGAGAAAAATAAATTAGCGGATTTACTTATCACTAGCCCCACCCAACATATGAATCAGTAGATTAATGTTTATTAATCCTCACCGTGCCGTTTCCAGGTGGACTTGGGCTCGGACTTAAATACTATCTTCGATTCAATCATTTGATCGGTTGATTTTCTCTTATCTCTCTATAATAAAGTAGTCCCAGGGTGAGATCGTATATACGTCATCGACGATCGTCCTCTTCCTTCTCACACCTTTAAATGAAAAAAAAACAGAAGATACTAGAACGAAGACGTCACATATGACATTTCTTTGGGACTATCATACTGCCGTTGGAAATAAAAACATGGCGTCTACCTTGAGAGTCTCAGGGAAGACACTGTGTTTTTAGTTACCATAGCAGTATAAGCCAGACCCTTCTCAGTATGCCTTTACCTTATTTACAACATTTTGCTAAGAAAAATCGTTATAAATTTTCTGCCTAACTAACATAGTTGCCGGTATTTTTTGTAGAAAGACATTCACTATACAGTAAATAAAATCACAACATCTTCCTTGAAAGTCTCAAGAAAGACACTGTGTTTTTAGTTTCCGTGGCAGTGTAAGCCACATCCTTCTTAGTCATCCCAGTATTTTTGTTGTAGAAATACATTCTTGGGTTCCGATGATTATGAATAATGAAACTTCTTAACTAGGTACTGATAAAATTTGAATCTCTACTCTTATTATTGAGAACTGCAATTCTAATGGATGGCTTTACTTAGCCTGGGTTCGAACACTACACACAAACCAATCACCATGTCGTCCACTATAAGCGAGACTAATTTGGCAAATGAACATAATGCCTCAGTATTTTATATATCAGCTTGTCATTCTGGCTATCCAACTCAATCTAAGTTAACCTTTACAACATTGGCATTTTCAAGTCAATCATGCGACACATTTTAATACAATGTTTATGTTTTAGTGAAACTTCATTGATGCATGCATGAGTGCAACATCTGTATATCGGGGATAGCCACCGATAAATATATACACATATGCGACAGGTTAATGGTTGCTATTAATGCCTGTTTTTGTTGTTCTTTTTTAATAGATTTGTCAGGAAAGTGGTGTTGGACTACATGGAAGATTCCCTGCTGACGTGGCTGCTGGTGGCCGTGTGCAATGGACATAGGATTAAGAACCCGTACTTGGTGGCTAAGATTGTGGAGGTCCTTTTTGTGATGGACCCGGCCATATCTCTCCGTACTGAAAATATTTACACGCGAGTGATGGCGCACCCCGTCTCCCAGAGGTCACTGCCTCGAGCCCTCATGAAGTTCTACACAGAAATTGAAACGACCGGACAAAGCACGGAATTCTATGACAAATTTACAATAAGGTTATATTATTTTTATAAATATTAATTAAATTATAGTAGCCTTACCAAAATTTTTGGGTCATAAACAAACTATGTGATTCACATTATCTTTGGGAGTCTTTTTAATGAAAGGAAGGAGAGGAAGTTCTCAGAAGGAAAAGGGTACGAGGGTTGGGTAGGAATCTAGGGACCAGTGTGTCCAGGAGTGACAAACGAAATATCCATCCCGTTGCGGCGTAAGGTGATGGGTCAAGAGAAACCAGTCGGAGAGGTCAAAGGGTCCTCCCAATCCAGCTCGCCACACAGCTGGTGAGCAAGCGCATCCTGCACACCTCACCCGTTGAACCCGGGCGCCCCTGCTAAATCACCAAACGTAGCGAACCACTCGGGGTGACCTACTGCAGAGGTGTTGGTTATCCAATAAATGGTTCCCGGGGTGGCGGTACTCAAACCAGCCTCCCAAATTGTTAAGCTGGATATATTGACTGTATACTTGGTGTCTTTCTTTGTGTAGGAGGAGTTGATTGACACTCCCATGCACATCTAAGTGACATAAATAAATCGTCTACCTTTTTAAATATTTTTGCATGATTTGCACTTTTTAATTTACTCTACATTTATTTAATTTTACTTTTTTTAAATTTACTGCACTCGCAGAAAAGTAACATTCACCACAATTTGCAGCTTTTGCAGCGTAGCCATTGTGGGACATTGTGCAGGGTCTGCGGTTTTTGTCAATTTCTTACCATTACCGAACCAGTGGGGTTAAATGGCAGGTCTAAATATAATGAAACTGTATATTTATTAACTACATTAATTCAAAGATAATTAATTATTATGTACCAACATCCTTCGTACTTGGGGCTGGTTTTCAGTACTCTCTAAAATGTTGAGTCAGATTGCGTTAGAAAACCTACCTGATAGCAACAAGAATATCTGTCAAGCCGAGCTTAATAAGCAACTTAATACACCTTCTAGTTCCGTATTACTGACAAACTTAACCCAAAGAGCGGTAAATGCTACAAGTGCCACTCTAAAGTAAATAAATTGAAAACGACAAATATGTAGACCCCTAAACCTTTTCTAACAATTGAGTGAATAATTTTTTTTTAAATCTCTCAGATACCACATAAGTATCATCCTCAAGGGCATGTGGGCCAGCCCTATCCACAAGCAGGCGGTGATCGACGAGTCCCGTTCGGGTGACCAGTTTGTCCGCTTCGTCAACATGCTGATGAACGACACCACCTTCCTGCTGGATGAGTGCCTGCAGTACCTGAAGCGGATCCACGAGACGCAGGAGGCGGCGGCGGACACGGAGAACTGGCAGCGTCTCCCATCAGACCAGCAGCAGGCTCGCACACGCGCCCTTATTCATGACGAGAGACAGTGCCGTTCTTATCTGACCCTAGCCAGGTGAGTCTCACCAATGTATTGTCTCCCGTCAGATGAAGACCGTAGTAATAAATTATTTCCTTACTCTAGTGAGATACAGTGTCGCTCCTACCTGACCCTAGTCTCACGGTACTCTCCTAGACTAAGACTGTGGTAATAAGTAATTTCCTTGCTCTGCGACTGTCGCACTTTCTCATCAAGCGGCATCATGCCCACATACAATACGAGTAGTAGTGTTCCTATTTGAACCTAGCCAGATGAATCTTAAGGAATGTATTTGCGTGGTCTCCTTGAAGCTTGCATGTACTGCTGTAATCATAATCACATTCTCGCTCTGTATCAGATAATATGGTAGATGCCTATCGGAGATTGCATATGTCAGTTTGATGCTTATGTTCCTTGGAGAAACAAGTCATTTGACTCCTATATGAAGAGAAACAGTGTAGCTTCTACCCGACCTTAGCAAGGTGGGCTTTACCAATGTGTTTGAACGATCTCCTTGGAAACAAAGCCATAATCACTTCCTTGCTCTTTGTCATCTACTTATCTGGATTAAGTACTTTTGTTTTATGATTATATTTCTTATAGTGCAATTAAGTGGTACTTCAGTTAGGCTACGTCCGCACAGACAGGCGGCTTGCTTAGCGCCTAGAGCCTAGTGGCTTGCATTCTGGCTACTTGCTAGGATACACGGTGGCCGCACTGAAGGTGGTTTGCGTGGTGGGTCGCTAGGTGTCTTGGTCATTTGCTTGTCGCCACGTTGACGAGATGTCACTTTAAAAATAGCCTTAAAACTGCTACTTACAGAAAATTCATCTTTAAAATATACCATTTCACGGCCTTATCCATCATGTTGAGTTCATGACATAAATAAGTCACGGTCAAGTCATGGGGAGTTTAATGTTCTGTATAAACAATTGCGTAATTTTGATGAAAAATTTTACGAATATTTGCGTATGTCCAGAGAATCATTTGATCTACTTATCAGTATACATAATCCAACGCCATAACCATAATTAACGTCTCATTGTAAAAAAAAATTGTGACATAAGACATAGATCACTTTTTAGAACTTACCATCTTTTTCTACTTCGATTGCTACCTCTTCCCATAGTTTATTTAAGACAACTACATTTTTATGGAGTTCATTAGCTGGATTCCACAGAGGTTCTCTTTTAAAAACAGATGCATTTAATATTTCGTCCATTTTTCTCTTCAAAAATGCCTTGCGCCTAGTGACAAAAAACCAACATGTTCGTTCACTTCGATACACGCAAAGCGACTAGCATGCGACTAGCTAGGCGCCAAGCGCGCAGTGCGGCCAGTCGCGAGTATTCTAGAACGTTTGTTTTACTAAGCTACTCGCTAGGTGACTCGCTAGACTCTAGGCGCTAAGCAAGTCGCCTGTCTGTGCGGACGTGGCCTTAGAGTTCTACATTACATTTAGATAGTTTAATCTATAACAATAATTTAGGTAAATCATTTCTATGGTGTTCTTTTTACGCAAAATATACAGTAAAATTAATTTTAAATTTAAAAAACCTAACTTTCAGCTGCTCTTATTAGAAAAAAACAACACCTCAATTTGATTTCACTTTCATTTAATGTGAAGGAATGAATCCAATTATTTTAATATTATTACATATGTAACATCTTATCTCGAATTTGCATCTATCATTAGGAATCCTCAATACTAAACTTACATATTAACCGAATTGAAAATATTCACAATGACAAAATTTTTGAAACACCAGTCGTATTGTTTTGAAAATCATCAGTGTAGCCCTATTGCTCTTTGCAAATGAAGAAAACATTTTGATATACTGTTTGTGAACTGTCTTATTGACTCACCAACTCTATTGAAAAGCATTGCATTTCGTTGCCCTGAATGCAATACCAGATCAAACACCTTATTTTATAAACAACATTCAAATCGAAATACGCACAAAACTTTTTACTCGGACGTATCTGCAATACGTTAAGAGATATTGATATTTTCCAATGTACCCTTAATACGCTTCAAAATCAAGTTAACATTACAATGTACTAAAATCAAACAATTATTTATTTATTGTTTATCTATTATTTTAATTCATTTTTTACATAACTCCTCAGGCTAATCTGTTCAGTTTTTGAACAAACAGCCATTGCCTATAGAGTCAATTTGTTCTCTTTTTGGAACGGCTTATATGGTCCCATAGAAATCGTTGTCTCCTTTAGTAATATGAACTAAACGGTGACAAAAAGAAAAAATACCAAGATTTACATTCAAATATAGAAGTTAATCACAGAATAATTAAAGTATACACCTCTATGAAACCAAAGGTTCCGACTGCAATTTAAGAAAAATTTATGAAACTTTTTACTGAAATTTATGAATTTTTTTATTAATTATTTTTATATGAAATTACAAAAAAGTGAGGTGGCAGTAAAAAACATTATTTTAGTTTATAATACATTTGTCCATAAAATTTTTTTTTTTTTTCGTTATCGGTAATTTTAGTTCAGTGTTTAGATGAAAAAAACAAAAGGTGAGCCATTTTGAAAACTTTTATCTTTGATTTCAGAATTTTAATGTTTATTTCTAATAATGAAAATTTAAGGCGCATTTTAACACCTTTCAAAAACAGTTATTAGTTTTCAGATACCTTCCTAATAATATCCCATAATATTTAGATTTTATTGAGAAGCGGAAATAAACAAAATCTCCGACTTTCTGACAGCATCTTTAAGAAATGTAATGGTCACTATGTCAGAGACCTGAAGAGTTATACTATGTAGTAATACAACGTTTTATCTACTTGCTTCCAAATCTGTAACCATAAACAAAAGATTATAAATTAAACTTAACTGTTTATTTTATATTCACCGTGTTAAATGTTAATTAATTCACATGTACAACTATATATTTCATAAATAAACTATAACAAAAAAATTAATCCAGGGGGCTACCAATGTTTCTTTTTCATTTACAATATTATTTTCATCAACTACTTTAAAATAAATCTTTATCTGAACCTATCTGACATTGCCTTTACATATTTTTTCCAGGGAAACAGTGGACATGTTTGACTACTTAACCGTTGATATAAAAGAACCTTTCCTGCGTCCAGAGCTCGTAGATCGCCTCAGCTCGATGCTCAACTTCAATCTCCAACAGCTGTGCGGACCCAAATGCAAAAATCTCAAGGTATGAAAGGCTATACATATTATTCAAAATGAAGAAGTAGATTCTCATCTCTTCTTCGACACCTAACCACTCGAACGATCGCGCGTCAAAAAACTTTTTTCTCCGATTGCTCGCGGTTTTTTGGCGACGTTTTTGAATATTTTCCGCCAACATTAAAAAAATCAAACCTCCGAATTTTAATACGGAGACATAAAACTGATTGTAGTGCTATACAGCCAATGAATTCACCTATATTTTAATAATTATTCTATATTTTTAGAATTGATAGATAAATTATTAAAAAATCTTAAACTTTATAAATGCGCGAAATTTGCATTTTTGTGATTTGAAATTGCCGCCAGTGGCAGTTTTAAATATCTTTATAGAATATTTTCTACGTTTTTATGTTCTCTATGGCCTGTTTGATAACCACAGATGCAAGAATATAATAGAAAAATAATTTTTTGTATGTTATAATTTCTTCAAAAGTTTGGTCAGAAAATGATTTTGTAAAATTTGAGTGCGTGACGTGTCAAAATTGAAATCACTGTATTATACTATATAATAAATTTACCACAAAAACTGGTATAACGTTAGGAAGATACATTGACTGTCTACAATTATTAATAAGCATAGTCGCCGTGTTGGCTTTATTTTATTCATTTGATGAATTATACAGAGAGCCTATTTCACGATGTCAAAATCATGGTGCTACTTTTTAAATAATTGTAAATTAGAACTGGAGATTTGTAACCATGTTTTTATATAACGTGCAAAACGAGGAAATAAGGCTTAAAATGAGATATATATCATAGATATAAACATTGCCAATATTTCAGGGGGATAGTTATAATATTTCTGTTGAAAAGTTATTATTTTGTTTTCTGACAGGACGCCATAAAAAACCGCGAAAACTCGTTAAATAACACTTCAAAGACAACGGATAAGTTCATAGACAGAGAATATATTATCAGCTATTCAATAAAACAAGTAGCTGGCCATGGAAACGTTTTAAATAATTACAATAAATATTTTATGAATGGTAGAAAAATCGGTCCATTTTTGGACCGATATCAATCGCAGAAAAATGAAAGTGGTCGATTTTTCGACCGAAATCGTTCCAGTGGATAATCTCCAGGCGTCCCTGTCTTACTCTACTTAGACGGCCTTCGTCCATAGTAAGACCAGTCTCTCCTCGCACGGTCTCTCGAGTTCTCCCAACTTTCACTGGTCGTATTTCCTCGGTCTTTTGGCATTCTTAATGCGTGACTAAGCCACATTTATTGCAACTTTTCTATGACGTGCAGAGGGGTTTGATGTTAAATACATTTTGGATCGTCAACTAAGAAGTAAAATATGTATAATAAAAAAACACCCACATTTATATAGTAAAATAAATCTGAACGCACATATTTACTTGTGGTCTGCTGAAAGAACATATACAATAAGTATTTAAAATTTTGTATTGTTGAAGAATACAACCATATTCGATATTGGGGAATGTACAAAGCACCTACCCACGTTTGAACGGTGCGCACGTCAAATAATCGCTCCACAAAAAATCATTTAAATTAAGTGCTCACAATACGTAATAACCAAGCAATCGATGTTTACCTGTAGAATAGTAAAGTGAACTATCTACTAGTCTAAACGGTCTCGTTATAATAATTTAAGTGATTAAAGATTTGTGAAGTGACAGTGAGTGTTGTCGTCCATTCAAAACATGTATTTATTATAATAAATATAAATGTATCTGTGCTAAGAAAATTTAATACCTACTATAATTATTTCACAACACATCACAGGCCGCCAGTGGTGAAAATGCCCTTCAAACCCATGCTGTGCGTTGAGATTCGGAGAACCACGGTTCAAATACCACTGATTCTAAAGTTTTTTTTTCAACGAAATTATAAAATACAAATGCTAAGACAATTAGTATTTTAATTATTTCACGGAAAATGCCCGCCCATACCTGCACCTAGTTTCGGAGAACCTCAGTTCGAATCCTACCGATTCTAAATAAATAAATACATTTCTCCATTTATTTTCATAAATATTATAATTATTAAAAAGTGCAAATGATAAGACATTCCAATAAATAAATACAATACAAGTGATATTTAAGACATCATTTAATAAATCCTAAATGGCAGATTCCTGTGTATCCCCCCAGGGGTTACAGATCTCTTTAAAAAATCGGGTACTACGCCAAGGTCACTGATAATCCGGAGCCGTAGTAGTCTAGTAGAGCTATCAAAGTCTCCAAGACTAACCCGATCCGAAAGCAGAAAAATCGTGGATAAACAACAATATAAGGGAATTATGACCAATAAGACAGCATCAATACCCACTTACACCAGCTCTGCTTCTTCTACTATCACCGCAGCTATAAAATCTACACCAACCTCACCAATATCCATTCCGGCGCTTCTATCTATTGAAGACAAAACTCCTCTTAAAACCAAACCGATCATGACTACCATTTAAACCCCCCATTATATCCCCTAGGATCTCAGCACCACCATGGAGGACATAAAAAGGATCCAGATGGACTTGTCGTTTAAGACACTCCACGATGATATAAAAGTCCTTCGTGAGGAAGTGCAAGGGGTGCAAAAATCTGTTAAGCGCTGCCACCAGTATGTCAAAGCATTCGAAAAAAAAATTGCCAACATAGAAAATCGCCTCCAAAAGGTTTAAAAACTGGAGGCAGAAGTTGCACAACTAAAAATAGACGTAAGCACTATAGTTGAGGATGAATTGAAAAAATCAACGGAAAAACATAGATATTAAAAATATAGATTCCGTCCAAAAAAAACAACGGAACTTGAAACAAAATTAGTAATGCTCGAATTCAAAATCGACGTTCAAGAACGCCAACAAAATAATTTTGTTGCTGAAATAAGAGGAATACCGGAAGTTGAAGTAGAAAATTTACAAAATTTCGTATTCAACATAAGTCAAGAAGTAAACACAACCACTACGAGAAACGATATTGAGACCAGCTTTAAGGCTCCTGGTAGGAAAATTCAAAACAAAACAACAAAAACCAGACCTGTAATCATTCCGTTCAAACACGTACACTTAAGAGATGATTTTTTTAAGCTGTGTAAAAAGGTACAATTTGAATGCTGTTTCTTAGGAAGAAAAACTCAACACAAGCTCCATAGGCCTCTCCGGACCTCGTACACCAGTCTATATATCGGAATATTTAACCCTAACAAATAAACGCTTATTTTACCTAGCGAAGAAGGTGGCTATTGAAAAAAAACTAGCTTACGTTCGGTAAACGCGGGACGAGCTGGAATAGCGGAATACGCCAAACCACAGAATCGCGAGCTATACACATTACCTCTGAAAATACCCTTCTCATACTATGACTTACTAGGACAAGCATACACATATTACTTTACTCATACATCACACACATATATGTAGATACTATCCCAAATTTTATTGTGGCAGGTATACTTTGTGTTAAATAACTTTAAAAAATAATTTTAAATGATTAATACATTTTTAAAAATAGTATTTTTTGATATCCCCGATGAAACCATGCTTACATGTAACAGAAATGTAATTGATAATCTTAATTTTCACAATAGGAGCTCATTCTGTATTAATTTTGTGAATTACCAATCTCATTAGCAGCAAAAAAACTGTAATGCTCTTTTAAAGGTTTTTTTTATGCAATGTTATTCTGAATTCTGTTATCCAAAGTATAAAAGATTTTACTTTCAGTAGAAGTAAAGATTCACATTCAACCAACAAGTATGTATTAACTTCATGCAGGTTCGTCGCCCGGAGAAGTATGGCTGGGACCCTCGGAGACTGCTCAGTCAGCTCGTGGGAATCTACCTTCACCTGGATTGTCCGCAGTTCGCAGCAGCTCTGGCAGCTGATGAGGTAAAATTAAATGCAAACATTTTTGAAGAAAAATAGTGTAGATACTCTCATTATTGCCCTGGTGAAAAAACACCATTCAGCATCGAAATGTTGCTTGAAATGGCTTTAGCCGTGTTTAGATCTGCATAGCCAGGTAATTCCCAACCCTTCCCTCCCCACTCCCTTCAGCCTCACAACATACCTTATTTAAAGATGCCAAAGAACCATTGGCTCCTGAAAGTAGGGAGCAACTTATGCAGTATTCACATAAAAAATAAATTTTAAAAAAACCTGTTATTTATGGACAAGTTGTGTTGACAATTGGTTAACCATGTCATTTTGCAAGATCCTCTCTAATCCTTCTCAGGGTTACAATTTTTAGTTTGGAGGCAGATCCTAATTTCAGTTTATTGGATTGGATTTATCGGTTCTGGATATTGGTTTGTACATAATTCTTAAATTCTAATAATGATGGATTTCATTTCTTTTTTGTATTTTTTAGCGCTCATTTAACAAGGACTTCTTTGGAGATGCCGTTTTAAAAATGGAGAGATGTTTCATCAAAACTCCCGTGGAAATAGAAATGTTCAAACTGCTTATAGAGAAAGCAAATGATATTGCAGGTCAGTAAAACACTCCTTTGAATCTGGTTCGAAAATTATAATGTTTGTCCGAGCTGTAGAAATAATACTTTAATACATTATGTGGGGGAAATAGTTATCGTGACCCCTCGATTAATTATCGAAAAAATATTTGACATAAATTTTATTTTATTTTTCTATCTGTAGGGCCAAACTGCCAATAGTTCTGCCCATAGAGAAATAACGGTCAAAAACAACATGTCGATGACAGCAGTCGAGTTTTTGTTTTGCTCTTGAATAATTAATGTTTTTTTCAGTGTAGTAATTTTTAAAACAGTTTGATGAATCAATTGCATCTAATAACGCTGTCTGATAGGAAAATTATGTCAGATCAGGTTGTATTACGGAGTCACTAACAACTTAATTAACATTAACAGCCCTGCCATCGTCGCCATTGTTAAATTCCATGTACCAACTAGGAACACAAGACAAAATGTAATATTCTTCTGCAACACATACACAACCAACTATCAGACACACTCACCAACCAGTAGGATGCATAATCTAGGCAACAAGTTTGGGGGTACTATTGATATATTTACTCACACCATTTATAGAATAAGGAAGTTGAGTCCATTTTTTTTATTTTTTTTTATCAATGTTCGCATTCAAACTTAAATACGAGTATTTTTTTTTTTTTTTTTAAAGTTTGTTTTCATAGTTAAATTAATTCTCAAAGTTTGAATTTTATTAAGCCCGCCAAAACGAGCGGAATCCGAGCGGTAAGAGGCGGGGGTGGGTGTGACGTCATTCAAACTGTAAGAACCACGTCGCTTTAAAGATTTTGTATGGAAAAAAAATTAATTCTTCAATAAGGAATTCCAGTAATTTTTTTACCAATGGTAACCGTCTATTAGAATTGATGTTATTAAAAAAAAAAGAAAATTGATTAAGATTTCATAGTTAAATTAATATTTTAAGTTAGAATATTTGATTTTCAAGCCCGGTACGGTATTGTCGTCGCTATTTGTTGACTTGCCCCGCGCGAATTCAGGACCACCGCGCAGAAATGTAAAGACCAAAAGTAAAATAACGGTTTACAGCCCAGTTCACTGTGAGACTTTTCTGAGCGGCCGGCGGCCTGAAGTGTATCACATGTTATGTGACATGTATAATAATAAAAACTTCTAAGTTATGCAATAAACAACATATTATTATAAAGCACTATACGAATATGTATCTTTAGAAACCCATTTCATATAATAATAACAACAAATACGTACATATATTTGACAAACCCAAATAAACTTTGGCCTATACACCTCTCTCATCTAAACCGACCATCTCTCATGTAATAGAAAGAGATGCACCATAGGTGATTCGCTGTACGTACAAGTCACGACACATGTGACGTCAGAATTCTTTCGACCAATCGTGGAGCGTATACACTCTATTGCTATTGAATGCTTTTTCAAGAACGTTTAACTAATTCTAAGAATAATAATATAGAAATATATTTATATATTTAGAATCGATATTTTTTGATCTACATGAATATATTTTTTATAAGTCAAAATATTTTTCACTCAACTTCCTTATTAAGCGTAATCTGTACCAGCACTTGTTGAACGCATGTAGCGTTGGTAGTGAAGTTTTAGTGATTTGTCTTATATGTAGTACTGTTCTAGTTTCTATATTATTTTATGTTACTGTTACATGTTTCACTCATATTATTTCATATTTAGTTTAATGTTATTTCATGCTTTAAGACTTTGTGTATAATTTTCGATAGTTCACTAGGTATATACTGTTCTTATAATCCATGTAAAAGCCCAACTGGGCGTAAAACCAAATAAATAAATTATTCTATACTCTATGAGGGCGGTCCGTCTGATTGACAATCCGTTGTTACCATCTCTAATGCACAGAAGCAATGTAGTATGTAGGTATGCTGAACCGTACGCACCAAAGTGTCACCAACATCCTTCATCCATTCTACAACAAATCATATCTAGCACTTAATCATATTAACCACTGAATACATAATGCACATCAGTAATGTAGATTTGAATGGAAACCAATTTCGCCACTGACTTAGTAGTACCTTCTGGTTCTAGCCCATTTAGCATACACTCTGTCTCTCTGGCTACCATATCGTCCTACCATTTGATTGAAATTTACAATTTCATAATGATGAGGAAACACAGAGTTGTGTATGCATTTGAAATTTAAGCAAAGAATGGTCAGACTTTTGCATCACGATACACGCCCACATGTCAGTTCCTCATTCTTTATTTTATCTATGCACAGCGGCCCTCCGCCTACACACACTTGTTTCTACCTACACACCAAACGCAAAACTTTCATGGGTTACGCCGCTTTGATATTCTGTGCAGTTTGATTGTAGCTCAGCGTTAGTCGGCATGCTTCCATGCCATATCTTTCTTTGGTTTATATTATCCATGGTTCTACCAGTGGGGAGGGGTATATTATTGCTGAACAGAATCGCTTCTAATATGGGTATATGTGAGGAGAGATTCAAAAGGGAAAACCTATTGATTCTTGAAAGAAGCTTTCCTCATCGATCTATCCCCAATCGCCTCCACTGCCTGCAAATCTCTTAATTGTTGTGTACTGCTAAAAATATTGTGTTTTCAGTGAGCAACCAGCAGAGTTGTGACGAGTATGCTGACGCCCCGGAAGAGTTCCGTGACCCTCTGATGGATACCCTGATGGCGGAGCCCGTCATCCTCCCCTCCGGCAAGGTCATGGACCGCCCTGTCATCCTGCGCCACCTGCTCAACAGCAACACGGATCCCTTCAGCCGACAGCCCCTCAGGGAAGATCAACTCATGCCAGGTAACTTATAACTGAACTTGAAGGTTTCAATGTAAGAAGTTTTATTTTTTACGGCCCTGAAAAACTGAAATTAAAAAATGGTGTATTAAATTTGGTACACAATCTTTGACACATTCAATTTAAAAAAAAATGCAAACTTCGTCTGGGTCTGAAGGCATTATTTTATTAAGTACTTTATAAAGAACCGTGGGTGACTTTTCAGTCAGTTTAAAATTCTTAAGTCTTAGGAGGCTATGCTTCTCTTACCACTTTCAGTCTTTACTGTATTAGTGTTGTCTTGTATAGTATTTGTGTACTTGTGATATTTTTATAAATGCTGTATGTGTGTGTGTAAGTCCATTTCGTAGATTAAAAAGCATATGTTATATTCATACAATTTTTAATAACTTCAATTCTTGGTATAATTTTTGCGTGGGGTATTTGGGTTATAGTTGAAGAGTTTTTTCAATAATTTTATTCTGTATTTGTAAATCGTTAAGTATATAATGTGTGCATTTCCCCATATTTCTATCAGATTATTTAGGTGGAATTACTATTTAGTTTCACTGTGGGTACGTAAAATAAAACGGTAAAACCAGCTCATGAGGCTTCCACACCAGAAATTTTAACGCTTTGAGTTTTTCATAAAGTAATAATGCTTTTGAAAAGTGTGAATGTGGTTAAATTGTATATTTATCTAATCAGATATATCTTTTTTATTCTGCACTTAACACCAACCATTATCCCAATTGGATCGTCTTAAACTATATAGAACTAAGTCAAAACACTTAACATTGGAGAAAACAATGGTTGTGTTTGTGGTTTTATTGGGTAAATACAAAAATCACCATGGAATTAAATTGTGGCCTTTTTTTAAGATAAAGGTTTAGCTTGAGCTTTGAACATATATAGTTGGGTTGAAACTGCATTTGCTAAGATTGAAATATTTGCCCCAAAGTCGTTAATTAAGGTTCACTTCATACAAGTCAACTGCATTGTTGAGTGTGCACTCGAACTTCAAAATGCCTGGTCTTTATTTCCCTACACACTTTAAACGCATCTTCAACCATTCTACATTCACTGCTTTGTTAGTGATAATGGTTTTAGTGCAAATGCGATCTGAAAACGTGAGTGAGTGGCGAATTTCACTTATTTTAGAATCCCATTATTTATTACAGTGGAGTTATGCTGGATTGGGAGGGGGAAGAAGAAAAACAAATATGAATACAATGTCCAGTAATCCACATTTTGCTTTCTAGCCTACTCTTTAATTCAAATACACTAGCCTTCTTCGTCTTATCGCTTTCAAATTTAGTAACATTAGTTCACCATAGTGAACTAACTTTAAAAATGTGACTTTTATTTCACTTAGTCTGAGCATTCCAAAATTTATTAACTTATTAACGCTTTAATAAACAAAATCTGCTGCACTCATCAAAAAACGTAATTTTTCAATTATTTATGGAAATATATAAATATAATATTGTAAGTTGTTACCACATAGTTTACTTTGGTTGAAGTGACTTAAAACGATCTCAGTTCAAGATAAGATTTTTTTCTAAATACCAGTAATTATTCAAATAAGTTTCCCTTCTGAATCACTAGGAACATAAGTTTTATCATTTTCATCTGACAATTCACTGAAGTCTGACGTGGAACACTCATCATTTCTGTTGATAGTTGTGCGAGCTGTCATGCGGGAAGCCATCTTGGATACTAAGTTAGTTTAGTGTGGCTGGAGAACTAATGAAGAATGTTTGACTCTGATCGGTTCACGGTGCTGAACAACTCTCTATGATTGGTCAAGCAACATAGTTCTCTCTTGCTAACCTAGGTTAGGATTTGTTACCCTCATTTCAACTCAAAAAGTGAGTTAGTACACTATGGGTTTGAGACGATCCAATTATGATGACCTCGATATGAAGTGCCTGGTTCCTACAAGTGTTTTACAATTGCTAATGTTTTATGTTTATCTTTACAGCCACAGAACTCAAAGAAAGAATTTTAAATTGGAAGAAAATGAAGAAAGCATCATCCTCCTCTCAATCTTCATAAAAGACTGCTACAAATAACAGTTAGTTACTAACATTAATCTATTATTTTTGTGTAAGCTTCATAAAAAGACATTCTATTCCGACAATGTAAGAAATCCTTTGATGAAAAGCTAACAATGTTAGAAATCTTTCAACGAAAGACTGAAAATGTTAGAAATCTTTCGACGAAAGGCTGACTTTATTAGAAATCTTTCGACTAAAGGCTGATGATGTTACAAATCTTTGACGAAAGGCTGACAACGTCGTTGTTTGATTTATTATTTGCAGTGATGTTTTTCTCGTTCATTGGACAACACATATTTTTCAAATCTTTAAATTAAAACACAGATATAAAATTTTATTATTTATTACTGCAGTAATCTATCTCAAATAATGTTTAAGATTATTGAATTCAATTTTATCTCATTATTTGTAAGCGTTTACGAAAGGATAGATCTGACAAAATGATTTTAGGATAAACTGTTTTGAATAGCGAAATAGTTAAATCTAAATTTTCACCAAACTTGTCTTATTTGTAATGATTGTTTCGAAGCATCTTTCTGAAGTAAAATAATATATTATAAAATATTAATTGCATATACCTACAATTAAAGCTATAATATTGTATATAAATATATTTTACATGAGTATGTGTAATAAAGAATTAAGAAAGAAAAAATCTTTTAAATTTTATTTTTATCCTAGTAGTGAATTACTACCTGTCTTTCAACATGATCCTAGTAGTGGTTTACTACCTATCTTTCAACATTATCCTAGTAGTGGTTTACTACCTTTCAACATTATTCTAGCAGTGGTTTACTACCTGTCTTTCAACATGATCCTAGTAGTGGTTTACTACCTATCTTTCAACATTATCCTAGTAGTGGTTTACTACCTTTCAACATTATTCTAGCAGTGGTTTACAGTAGAACCCCGTTAATTCGAACCCCGATAATTCGAAAAAACGCGTAATTCGAAATTTTCGCCAAAAAAATTTCCGCAGAAAAATTTTTTCATACAAAATTTTTTTTAATTCGAAATTCGTTAATTCGTAATTCGAAATTTATTTTTGTCCGCGCACGAAAATTTGTTCGTGTAATTCGAAAAAATTTGATTTTTTCGAAAATAAATCATAATATTTCGTAAATCTGAATCTAAAAGTCAGCCGTGGCGGTAAAACGCCGAAAAATGTATTTTTACGTGGTTATACATAGTCCTAATTAGTATTATTATTTTGTAAATCTGAATCGATTTACACTGGAATGTTGTATTTTTTCAAATTTATTTCGAATATCCGAGTTTGAAGGGCCGAGAAAATACGTATACGTTTACGTTTACGCGGATATATGTCGTAATTTTACGAGTTTACACCAAATATCTGTATTTAAAGGGACGGCCGCGACGAAACTTGGCCGCGAAATTTCGATTTACGCGTAAATGTATCGTATATTTACGAATTTATTTCGAATATTTGAATTTAAATTGGCCGCTGCGACGGAAATCGGCCGCGAAATCTCGATTTACGCGTAAATATATCGTATTTTTACGAATTTATTTCGAATATCTGAATTTTAAAGGGCCCGCTGCGACGGAAATCGGACGCCAAATTTCAATTTACGCGGAAATATATCGTATTTTTACCAACTTTACTCCGAATATCCGAGTTAAAAAATACGGCGCGACGGAAATCGGCCGAAAAATTTCGATTCACGCCGAAATATGACATATTTTTACGAATTTACTTCAAATATATGAACTTAAAAGGCCGGCCGCGACGAAAAACTGCCGAATAAATTCGATTTATGCGGAAATATTTCATATTTTTACGAATTTACATCAAATATCTTAATTTAAAGGGTCGGCCGCGACAGAAATCGGCCGCGCATTCTCGATTTACACGGAAATATATCGTATTTTTATTTCGAATATCTGCATTTAGAGACCCGGGCGCAACGGAATACGGCCTCGAATTCTCGTTTAACGCGGAAATATATCGTATTTTTACGAATTTAAATTCAGATATTTGAAATAAAGGGCCGGCCGCGACGGAAAATTACCGCCAAATCTCGATTTACGCGGAAATATATCGTATTTTTACGAATATCTCAATTTAAAGGGTAAGCCGCGACCGAAATCGGCAGCGAAATCTCGATTTACGCGTAAATATATAGCATTTTTACGAATTTATTGCGAATATCTGAATTTAAAGGGCCCGCCGCTACGGTAATCGGCCGCGAAAATAAAGAAATAATTGGTATTAATACGAATTTACAACTAAAATACCACCCGGATTTGAAGAGGCGGCCGAGAAAATCGATTTTCGGAGAATTTAAAAAAAAAATTTATCATAAAATTTCGAATTACGTGGGAATTCGTTAATTCGAAATTTGATTTTTGATGTCCCGTGGATTTCGAATTAACGAGGTTCTACTGTACTACCTGTCTTTCAACATTATCCTAGCAGTGGTTTACTACCTGTCTTTCAACATTATCCTAGTAGTGGTTTACTACCTTTCAACATTATCCTAGTAGTGGTTTACTACCTTTCAACATTATTCTAGCAGTGGTTTACTACCTGTCTTTCAACATTATCCTAGTAGTGGTTTACTACCTTTCAACATTATTCTAGCAGTGGTTTACTACCTGTCTTTCAACATTATTCTAGCAGTGGTTTACTACCTGTCTTTCAACATGATCCTAGTAGTGGTTTACTACCTATCTTTCAACATTATCCTAGTAGTGGTTTACTACCTTTCAACATTATTCTAGCAGTGGTTTACTACCTGTCTTTCAACATTATCCTAGTAGTGGTTTACTACCTTTCAACATTATTCTAGCAGTGGTTTACTACCTGTCTTTCAACATTATTCTAGCAGTGGTTTACTACCTGTCTTTCAACATGATCCTAGTAGTGGTTTACTACCTATCTTTCAACATTATCCTAGTAGTGGTTTACTACCTTTCAACATTATTCTAGCAGTGGTTTACTACCTGTCTTTCAACATTATCCTAGCAGTGGTTTACTACCTTTCAACATTATCTTAGCAGTGGTTTACTACCTCTCTTTCAACAGTATTTGTATCTTATTTATTAGATACTAATAGTAAGATGTCTTGTTTTATTTTTTAGCAGTTACATAAATGGATATTTCAACGCTGCATCATAGCTCACAATGCAAATGAAGATGCGAGATGAAAATATGTTATTGTGCTGATCTAGAAATTCCAAATTTCGCAACACGAGAGTTCACCATTTGCAATTTTTTTAGTGTGACACCTGCTTTACAATCAATATTGGAAATATTCCTTTCTCTAGACCTGAACTAGAACCCTAGAAATGAAACTTGCAAGTTTCAACTTCCTTTTTTGTACCAGAACTCTTGTTTTTTGTAAATTGTATGTATTTATCAAAATAGTATGTTTATAATTTTATTGGTTTTCCCAGAATAACTTTTATTCTGAGAAATTATTTTTTTCTCCCTCATGTTATGTCATAGCTATATAAATAAAAAAATATATTTTTTAAATTGTATTTTCGTGAGGCTGAATAAGTAAGTGTCTTGTATTTTTTTGAGGCTGAATAAGTGTCTAGTATTTTCGTGAGGCTGAATAAGTAAGTGTCTTGTATTTTTTTGAGGCTGAATAAGTGTCTAGTATTTTCGTGAGGCTGAATAAGTAAGTGTCTTGTATTTTTTTGAGGCTGAATAAGTGTCTAGTATTTTCATGAGGCTGAATAAGTGTCTTGTACTTCGTGAGGCTGAATAAGTGTCTTGTATTTTCATGAGGCTGAATAAGTGTCTTGTATTTTCTTGAGGCTGAATAAGTGTCTTGTATTTTTTTGAGGCTGAATAAGTGTCTTGTATTTTCGTGAGGCTGAATAAGTGTCTTGTATTTTCTTCTATAAAAAAAATTATGAGGTTTTCTTGTAAATAACACACAGCAATGTAACTTTGACAGTGGGAAATATTTAGTTTCCCACTATTTTCAAATATTTATTAGTCGACTTGCTGAACCCCAAGCATTGCGAAACCACTCATCTCAGTTAGTTATTTTATTGGCAAGCGATTGGTTCATACAGTATGCTACTATGTAAAAGGTTTTAACATAAAAAAAAACCCATGAAAAAATAATGCTGGAAACGAGTGCCGATGGGAATTCTAAACACATGACGGATACAAATCTGGCGATGTTGATAGTCATTTCTGGCACACTATCCTCAGAACTTTGACCATTCAACTAGAAAGTTGAATATATAATATAATCAGGCAAACAATTTTTAGACAATGTTTCCGCACTTGGCACATTAATATGTTAACTGAAATTTTGAATAACAAATATACCCACCTAGGCGCTTGCCTTTAGAAGTATGTTGGTCTCATTGAAGTAGTATAAATACAGAGGAAGATGTACAAAATGCTGTGGGGTACCCTGTCGAATCAAATCAATACCCGCCTGTAGCTGACAACGCTAGGAGGGGTTCTTATTTTTGATTTTATCAATATTATTTTTATTACATACCCATATTTATAGATATACAAGGTGTCTGGAAACTCGTAGTACCTACAAGCAGGAAACTGGTGAATCTACATCACATAGAGAACCCGAAAGAATAAAGACAAATTTTTCTTTCGTTTTCACATCTGAATAGTCAAAAAGTTTATGAGCGAGGTCTAAGCTTCGGTGCATTTAAAAAAACATTACACAACTGATATAACCTCCGCGCGAATGATTCTATTATCTTCTGCCCTTTTTGTTTTCAAACGAGATGCGTGAGAAAGAAGAGGACGAACTTTGATGACGTCCAAAGTTTAGACTCAAATAATTTTGGAATTGCTGAATGTATACCATATAGGTCTATAATTTCACTCTCGCGGAGGTGGCGTATGCATAGCAGTAAAGAATACACTTACGTCCCAACGGATGCAAAACCTTGAAACGGTTGGTGAAAACATGGCTGAAAGTGACAGAAATAATTTCACGTCTTACATATGCGTAGTATATTTTTATTGCACCGATGACTCCGAAAACCGTATTACATTCTACAAATACATCGACCGAGAGACATTGAAGGCATTAAACAACAAAAATATAATAATACTGGGCGATTTCAATCTCACAAATAAGTCCGAGGAGATAATACGTGAACATTCATATTTCCTAAGCTCAAATGGTCTCAGACAATATAATGCTATAAAAAATTATTTCAACAATATACTCGATCTTGTTTTAAGCAACTCAAATATTTGCGACGTCAGTCGAAGTGATGAGCCTTTAGTTCTAGAAGATAAATACCACCCTACGTTAGATATACGAATAAAACTATCAAAAACAACGTACGGCCTTCAAAATGCCAGGCGCAACGCTCTTTTCTCTCGCCCGGCTGGACTAGCGGAGCCATCTATCGACAATTCATCAAACTCTGCAAATCAAAATCCTTTTCTTGAAAGAATTCACTTCAACAAATTAAATTTTAAACATTAACCTGTGTAAACAAATATTTTCTTTTTTTGACTGGAAATATTTACATGACATAAAATCTGTTGATGATGCAGTGGAATATTTTTACTCGGTATTGAGTAGTATTTTTGATCTGTGTGCACCCATAAAAAAACCACGCTAAGTAAATGTTAACTATCCGATGTGGTTTGACAAATGTATAATTGATAAAATTAAATTCAAGGAATCTCTTCGCAGAAAATATAAAGCAACTAAAAGCAATTTAGATTACTCATTATTCTCTGCAAAAAGATCTGAACTAAAAAAAGACATGTTTATAAAAAAGAAACTTTACTTGGCTAATGTTGAAAATGGGATTAAAAGTGATGTCAAAAACTTTTGGCAATATATCAGGTCACAAAAATCAAGTGGGGGTACTTCTATAGAACTCACGGACACGGATGAAATCATCCAGAGTCCCCAACTAGTGTCTCAGAAATTTGCAAGACTGCTTTAAATCGGTCTACAACCAAGTATGTCCCAAGTTAGATGCGGAAAGTCTCCGGCAAGAGATGCCGAAATTTATAGATTCAGTCTCTCTTGAAAAATTTAGACCCGAGGAAGTAAAAATATGCATTCAAAACCAAAAACCCCACAAGGGTACGGGACCGGATGGAATTCCACCTCACGTAATTATCATGTTTAAAATGTACAAAATCTCCAATCTAGGAGAAATAGGACCCTTCAAATAACAGCATTTAAAATCATGAACTATTACATTGACAGCCCATACATCTTGGAATGCTATAAATTGTTTGTACCGAACAACTACCGTCAGTATCGACGCCACAACTTGCTCTGTATTCCACACGGAAGAACGGACGTTATGGCCCAGCATAGCATGACAAGAGGCATGGTGCTGCTAAATGATACCTCTAGGTCTCTTGACATTTTCAACATTGGCCTTGAAGATTTTAGGCAAGAACTCTAAAATATCGGTTATTGTAAAATATTTCGTTTAAAGCTTTGTATATTTCATGTGTATTGTAATAGGATTGCAACAATCTGTAATGCACAAAAAAAAACATTTAAGACTTCAGTTTTATTACCTTTTTTAAAGATAGGCGATAAGAAATTTCTTCCATTGATCAGGAAAAATTCAGTAATATTGTATATTGATTCAGAAATAAAAATAGTAATACAAAATAAAATTTGTTTACTAAAAAACAAGATTCACTTGATTGTGCAACGTCTTCCTCGGGCGTCGTTGACTTCATCCATTTACTTTCATGTCATATAATCTACTTACATGGTGTTGTCGAAAAGAACCAACTCAGTATCATCATTTTTACCATTCAACCAAGATTCAGTAAAAGCATAAGTATCAGTATTGTCAATTCTAGGTCCAGTGTAGGTAGTGTGTGATCCACATTCATTTTGATGATATATTTAAATTTTTATTTTTTTGTTTGATCATTGAAGGTAGTGTTCCAAATCTTCTGTAGTGACTTCCAACGCCTGTTCTTTCATCATAACATTTACATACATAATACATTAAGTTATAGTTAGTTTCAATAAAAACGAGACAATCTGGTAAAGTTTTTAATAAAAAATGTTACATTTAAAAATCTTAAAAAAGATATTCGGATAAAACCTAAATTTATGACAAAACTTCTTAACTTGTAGCAGTATCATATCTACTTGCACAATATACAAAAAAAACCACTAAAAATAATCAGTCCTCCATGGTGGTTTGTTATTCATATTTGTCAAAATGTCATTCATAATGGTATTGTTTTAATACCTTCATCACCTGACAGTTTTCACCTCTAGTAGCTCGAGGGCGAGCTCCCTTTATAGCTGTCTGGCAGAATTTTTACAAATGCATTGGTATTACTTATTATATTCAATGGAGTGAATACACATAACTCATATAAGTTGATATAAACAGAAAACCACTGACAAAATTGAATTAAAAGAAAATCTGTTGAATTTTTCAAATAAAGGTTTGTAACTTCATAATATGAAATATGATATTGGTGTGGTTATTTCGTTAGGAAGCTATGAGGAAGAACAAAGTCTCCTAATACTTTATTTGAATACATTTGAAATTCTGACTTTGCATTGTCTACTTTTACTCAGTGAAAACAAATACATTTATAATATCGATGCTGGAAAGGCAAAGGGGCGTAAGCCACAATTTGGTCAAAAATGAGTTGATATACAGTTGATTAGAATTTTTGTATATTTAACAAATTTTTTACTAAATTGTCGCTTATGCCCTTTTGCCTTTCTGGCATTGATATGACGACCTATGAAAAACATGAATAAAGGATTAACCAGTGGACTGCCGAGAACACCCTAATAATTATCCTTGTTAGACTAATTTGCGTTGCAATTTTGATCCTAAATGTATGAAAAACAAAATCAGCATCATTTGGGTTAATAAAACTTTAGGTTCCACTTTTGACTTTTATGAATCTCTCCTGAAGGCTGATAGAATATTTTTGTTTTATTTTCTGACCTTCAACAGGTTCAGAAAGACGACACAAAACAACATAAATGGGAGATTACCGAATTAGAGTGGGTAAATATAATTATACATAACATTATTATGATGTACATACAACATGCATACATGTCTTATTATGTGCCATTTCCCCAAATGATGATCATACACAAATAATATAATCCATCAGGGTATTATAAATTGAGAAGTGCAGACAGAAAATAAATAAACATTATTTTTCAAAACAAAGTGCGGTGACAAACACTTTACAGAACAATCTTTTTAAATAAAAATATAAAATTTATAATAATGTGAAACATTAAGTACTCAGTGGATTGAGAAAAATAATAGAGTACTCTCTCCGTAATTCGCTGCTCGATTAACTGACAATTACTATAATACGCCATTATTTTTAGAAAGCATAAAATCAAGAATTTGCCAGTATTCATTCATGTCAAATTTAGAAGTCGGCCGCGTGCCTTGACTCAAGCGCCAAACTTTATAGTCAACAAACAGGTCCCAAACTTTCGGAGTTCAAATACATTACGATAACCCATTACCTTTCCTATACTGAGTTACTATACCACCGTCTAGCTTGCTTTCGCTGACCTATTTTACCAGTCACCAGGGTTCATTATTTTCATTGTAGGACATTTCGTTTGGTCCTCTGAGTATTCTAGCAACTGTCACATGTGTTTCTGTTCATTTCATTCTGCCACGTTTTTTGTCTGAATAAGTTTACAAAATGGAGCCTTCTCGCAAGAATTGACATGGCACTTTAACTCCCATAGAGGCCGACAAGAAATTTCAATAAAATAAAAAGATGTTTTTGTTAAAGTCAGCAAATAGTCTACTTGAAAAAGTGACATTTTTATTTTTGTCTTTAACTAATCTAGTAGAGGTATTAACCGAAGGAAAAATGAATATACAAGGTCAACACTGCAATTGCAGAGTCTTTTACCGTACAGGGTCACGTTTCTTCAACACTGCAAATGCAGGGGTCCGGCCCCCAGGGGTTAAACCAAAATTGGATATTTTACAGTATTCGTTTTTACAAAATACCTGTTTTAAATTTTACCATGTTTTATATGTATGCACTATAATCCGCCGTTCTCACTGATTAGAGACTTGCGTGTTTTTGTGATAACCTTTGATTGCCCTATTATACTCTCTCCTTGTGAGAAATAAAGTAATTGATAGATCCAAGAGTAGAGTAAGAGTGGCACAATGCGTTATTTGACCACATGGATATTACGTTCTATGTGCATTCACTTTTCTCATTCAAATAAGGTGGCTCACCTTATTTACCTTTCTTTGTTTAACATTCATGGGAATAGTAATTTCGCAAAGCAATGCTGCAAACAACAAAACCTTTTAAGATAAATGGTGATAAGATGATGGCATTACAATAGATGGGACCCCCTCCGCTGTATTTTTGTGAATAGAATTTGCTCTAGTTTCTAAGCCGGGAGTTAGTTCGTACCCAAATAGGACACATTGTGTGAATTAACTTAAGGCAGTAGTACAATTTTTCACAAACAAACATGTCCATTTAAACTTATTCATTATTCACACAATACAGTGTTAAATAAATAAAAATTTAAGAACCAACCTACTGTTAGTTAATGCGTTAACTAATATAAAATTATTGAGTTCATAAAAATCATGAAATAAAAATATGTAATAAAGTAGAAATGATACTAATTCATTCGCTTAACTGATTTAATTTTTGAAATGACAATTATATCTCTTTATTATATTATAATAAATTGTGAATTTTAATAATACATGTACACCAAAAATTCAAATGAATAAGGTAAAATTTAATAAATTTTTACTTTCACCACAAGAATGAGCATATTTTGTTATAGTTAAAGATTGTTATCTGAGCAATTTGTGGACAGGCTATATTTTTTTGCCACAATCACATTAAATATTTTTTATACAATATTCATAATTGTAATGTATTAATATACAGCATAAACCCTTTTTGTTTTAATATTTCATGGCAAAGTGGTATATTTAATTAACAAATAATAATATCAGTATTAAAAATTACAAAAAATAATTCTTACTCATTTCACTGGATTTTTTTAAACATAAACCAGAGATATTGTGACCATAACAACTAATAAGTAGCTTTTCGCAAATAGAATAAAAATAAATTAAAATAATTGCAATATTACCCGACACATTTACTACTAGATCTTGATGTGAGACAAAAAAGCATTTATTCGTTTGACAGACGTCTGCTTTAGAACATATGATAATAATGGTAATTTCAGTGTGGTAATGAATTTGATTGGTAAAAATAAGAGCCTGAGCTGTTGGTATTATGGTAAATGCCTGCACCAGATATTTATCATAATGGAAGAATATAATTTTTTGATAACATAGGTAACAAAAATTACATGATCTGTACTCGGTTATCAAAAGCAATGAATTACAATCACACTTTTTATAATTGTCATGTAAACAAATACAAATACATCCCAGAACTATTACAAAATCAAGCTGCCCTTTCTACACAATGTAAAATATTGAAATTGAGTTGGATTTCTGGGCCAAATAACAGGAGAAGAAAACATTAAATCATGGTTTAATGTTACATAGCTCATTTTAGCTACATTCAATTTGAATGCATAGAGTACAACCAAAGAATGATTAGAATACACAAACACCTCGAATCATTTTGTTTTTGAGATACCATCAGAAAAGATACAATATTATGTATTTGATACTAATTATTAACGCAAAAGGTGAAACACATCACATCATGGTAATCTCTTTTCTGAAACTATAATTAATTAGTCTACCTTTATTAGCATAAAAAGAGGCACTGGGACTGTTTTCTTCAGCTGAACACCATCAAAATAACTATTTTTTAAATCCATCTTTAAAAAATTTTGTGTTGATATCAGATTTCAACAATTTGCGTACTCAGCTTTAACGTTTTACTACTAGATATACTGCTTGCGGTTAATACCAGTACACGGAGGGAAGCTGAACAATCAACAAACTGGCTCTAAATTATCAACGCAACAATAAATTGCAATAAAAATTCCTAATTTTTTGTTTTCAAATAAATCCATTAATTTTCAACTAAGGATTTTTAAGAGTTTAATTCTAAACAAATGTCACTTTGTACAGAGGAATATGTTTGTTTGTTTATTCAATTTTTAAAGAAAATACAGATGATGTCCCTTAGCACGAAGGCTGCTTATTATGACATTACCGGCTACCTACTATCTAAAAATGAACATGATTTTCACCTATTGACTATGTAAAATTAAGTATGTATATAAAGTTGTAAATTACAAACATAAAATATACGATTTTAAATAACTACTTTATATAAATTCCAATAAATTAAAACGATCAAGAATAACATATTACATTATTGTCTTTTACATTTTGAATTTTGTAAAAAACGGCAACGTGTGAGTACAACTGCACGCTAGAATGTACAACAGTCCAAAGAATATATTCAATTTGGCAGTTTGCTTGGGAACATCCTTTAAAGTGTCGAGCCTTCGGAAATTCTTTTCAATTTGAAAGGCTCTGGGAAGCGTCAGCAGAGGCAACATAAACCAGTAACTATATTTAGTAGCTACAACAGTAAACAAGATGTAAGGCGTGAAGAGAAGGAAAGCATACAGAACATGGGAAGCTGTGTGTCCTATCAAGATGGCTAGCGTTACTATCCCAGCCTTACGGTCGGCCTCCATATCTCTAGTGTTGTTACTGTGGAGGATCGCTTCCGTGTTAAGGGCCAAAGGAATGGCGTAATATATGGTCAACCAATCTATTCTTCCTGTCTGAGCTAAAAATGCAAATAACACTGAAATGGGACCAAATATAATCAATATTAAGACGTCGCCTAAAGCGATATACTTGAGACCTATTCCTCCCGTGTACAGGAAACTGGAGGACAGGCCTCCGAAGTAGACGAGGGCCAGGCGCTCCACCTGCGCCGGAGACAGTCCAGCCAGCAGAATGAAGCCCAGACACCCGGCCAAATACAGAAGAGCTCCCAGGGAGACCACCTCGTCTTTAGTCAGGATGTGGTCAACCAGAGTTCTGTCATCGGACTTACGATTATCAATTCCTTTTACAAAATCGAAATATGTGTTGACAACATTTCCCGCACAATGCACAGTCATAACAGTGAACAAGGTCAAGAGGAAAATGATCAAACTGAAGTCGGTGTTTCCGGGGAACTTGTAGGCGACGGCTGATCCTAACAACGTGGGTAACAAGCTCACACTGAGGGACCATGGCCTTAAAGCTAAAACATATGTCCTGAGCTTCATAAGAGGCGTACTCTTGTAAGTCCTCACTGATGGCACATTCGCCGCTTCTGCAGAAAGTGGAGCTTTCACGGAATCGTCCTCTTCCTTCTTCAACTCTTGCTCACAACTATCTCCATTGCAAACCTTGCTAGTCATTTTGGTTAGAAGGTAACCTGAAAAGAGCCAAATTATTATTAGCACATTTAGTTTTGTATTCATCATAAAAAGATTTCACTAAATAAATTATTGGTGTATAAACAATTTATTATACAGGGTGTCCGGTGGTAAAGTGCAGTAACTTCGGGAGGTGATTCTACGTGATCGTAGGAGTAAAAAAGATAAATAACTTTTTCTGAAATTCCAACTTTTAGATGTACTTTTAAGCTAATAACGAAAAATTTCTCCGACGTACCTAGACGGCATTATTTTTTTCGTCGTTGCCAAATCTACATCCCGCGCCCCCCCGGTAACTAATCCCCGCTACCCCCGGCACCCGAATTCAGTCGGTCAGCTGGTAAACTGTCCCCCGCACCCCCTCCTGCACCCCCCGCTATTAGTAAATTGTGCTTTAAATGTAATGTGTCACAAAATTTGACGGGCGGAGTAAACAACTGTGAAAATTTAATTTATCTAAGAATTTTTGAATTCGTTCACTAGATTTATTGTTTGTTCTCTGCGAACTTTTCATTTGGTTTGAATTTTTGACAGATGTGAAGAGAACCCCGTACAATTTAGATGTCGGTACGTGTTTTAGAGGTATAATGGTTATGGTGCTGATTTTATCAAAATCAAATTTTATAATATTCTTATTATTATTATAATTTACAAGTACAAGTATATTACATTTGATTTATTAATATAGACGTTGTACATTATAATGATTTATGATCAATAAGATGGATCAAGGAAAAAAATATTTATGAGATGTAATATTTTTGGTATGCCTCGTTATTCTGCTGTGTCATTCGTGTGGAAAACGTTCTTTTTTTTTAAATGATTTTCGGCTATGTAATCATTGTTTTTTCTCACCTATAAAATTATGTCCCGTCTTTCCGGTTTATAAAAAAAGGTCTGACTTTTCGGATTGAAATTTTCAAAAAATCCCCAGGGTTTCAAAAATACGATTAAAAAAATAATAATAATACAGAATGTCTTAGAATATTTTCCTTAACCGAAAAAAAAAATTAAAAAATATGATGCAAGTGGCCTATTAGTAAAAAGCGATGAAATTAGTTAAGTGTTCAATGAGTTATTAATATTTTTTATAATAAAAAGTGTAACGTGATTTTAGTGCAGTTCTCTTTTTGAATTTGGTAAAATATCAAAACATACGGCGAACTCTGTGTTGTTATTGTTTACAATTCACATGCGGTTTCCATGGATACGCGCCACTCACAAATATGCAACGTTGCCACGTTCACACTTGCGAATTTATCGGGTAAGTTTGCACCTACACTATGGCTTTTTAGCAGGTATGTCTTTTTGTATGAAAAATAAAAAATTGGAATTTCGGAAAAAGTTATTTATCTTTTTTACTCCTACGATCATGTAGAATCCCCCCACGAAGTTACTGCACTTTACCCCCGGACACCCTGTATATACAATTTATTTAAAGCTCGATTGGATCCTTATTTGGAGAGAAGAAAGGAACAACTTATTTTAAATTTAAAACAACTCAATTACTGTTAAACTTATTGCGAAATCAGAAATGAGCGCATCAGCAGAATGCTGCCTGCTCATTTTTTTTATTAGATACAATAACATCAAATATTTTAAAACATTATTTGATAATGTGGGCCTCACGAGGTGCTTCACCCAAGCTGAGGTCCCCATTTTACAATTTAATATTATTCAATGAAAAGTTAATTTGAAATAATATAAAATACAATAATAAAGGCTATAATGAAAAAATTGACAAATATTATTAGGTATGGTTGCATATGAATGATGTGTGTATTGAAATTGTATTATGTATTCCGTATATATTTTTTTATTATTTTACATTCTAAATTAAATAAAAATATGCCAAATTTCACCACACTTCTTTTAATATTAAAAAAAAGTAGCAATAACATATTATTATTATTTTTACCACTATATTAATAATTTAACTAACAGTAACTAGCCATTTCAAAATAAATATGATCATAATAATTTATTCGGTAAATATAGTAGTAGTTAGATAATAATGAGAAGTGTTTCAGTTTCCAGAAATGGAAAATAATGCATTTTAATAGTTATTTGGTTAAAATTAAACCCGTTTGTTCACTTGGCCATTGCTATTGATATGAAAGTTTTAATGTTAGGTTTAGTTTCTAGTTAGTCCTCTTATTTAACCCAAAATATGACGCTGTCCTAAAATAGGTTCTTAGTTTGGGTAATTAGAAAATACATTAAAAAACACTAATTATTATGTCTAAACATTGGTTGTAGAAAAGACATCAAATTATGCATTTTTTAACGAAATTGTTTCTAAAATGCATTTTGTTCCATTTCTGGACACTGAAATACTTACTTCTCAATATTGTCTTACTTGTGTAAGCGTTTTTAAAATAAAATTTGCATATTAAGCGTGTCCCTATTTTCTGTATACTTACCACTTCTACAATTTTCATTTAAAAAAAAGTCAGCAATTATTTAAAAGGTGTGCGGCAGAATTCAACATACTTAATTATCAAAACATTAATGTTAAAATATGATTGCTGTCTTATAAAACGTAATATTCCTTTTGACAAAACGCTTGAAAGGATATGAAAAACTTACACACTGATTAGGTCACACTAGAACCCTGGCCAACGATTTATAACAAATACAAAGTAATTCGTACATATTATGTGGCAAAAAGGGACGAGTGTTATAATTATTGTCTTCGGAGGATTCTGAAGATACTAATTTATATTTATTGGATTTTTGTAAATAGCACAACAAATTAAACAAGAGTAAAATAAAGTAAAGTTGGTAGTTTTTTGCTTAAAACAGCACACTCTTGTCCAATAAACACTCAAAGTTCCATTTTCGCAACAGATGCAATGTTTTTTTTAAATATGCTAATAAATGAAAACGTCTTTTCCTAATTGGGTACACTAAATAATGTTATCTTTGTAAAAACAGACTAACAATCATAAACATTTTTTTTATGTAAAACTTTTATATATTATCAAGACACATAACATAACCTAACACAGAGTATTAAAACTGAATATTACCTTCGTTCTTGATGTAAAAATAATGTCAAAAAATTGTATTCAATGAAATAATACAGATGTTTTTCAAAGCTTTCAAAGATTTTTGTACACGCAATACTATTATTAAACCATATCTGCATCATATTTTTTACTTCTGTCAAAAACGTCACGTATTACGAAAAATATCTTTTTTTTTCAAAGACAATAATTCTTCTAAAAAACTCATTTTAACTTGTTATGTTGGCATTTCTGCCGACACTGCCCAATGTTCTTACAATGACAGTGGTTTATTTATGCTACTGCCCAAAGTAGGT
This sequence comes from Hesperophylax magnus, assembly GCA_026573805.1. Lineage (NCBI taxonomy): Eukaryota > Metazoa > Arthropoda > Insecta > Trichoptera > Limnephilidae > Hesperophylax > Hesperophylax magnus. The sequence continues at coordinate 14,335,608 of JAIUSX010000002.1, forward strand.
ACCTACTCAACAACAGAACTGAAAAACTTAAAAAACCGTCAAATTAATAAATATAAAATGATATTATAGATACATTAGAAAACTTGTTACTACTATACTCAAGGGAGTTTAATATTAATACTATTCATGCAAAAGAAAAGGAGGAACGAGTAAAAAAAAAGAAGTTACTTAATTACAAACACTATTATTTGAAAAAATGTATAAAGAAGGGTTAGTCTTTGATACTAGTCTTAAATTATAATTCTTATCTGGAACCGCGGATCTCCACATTTGCACTTATCACCGATAACACAAGCGGCAACTTGGGTTGGATCCGAAGGGCGGAATTAGTTCAGCCTGGGCCAAGGCTCCGAAGGGCGGAGTCGGCAGGCAACGACTCCTGAGAGGGCAGCTTCCTGGGCGGAAGAGCCTCGGCGACCGCTCCAAGGGGGAGGGCACGAGGTTTCTCAGTGGAGGCGAGATGGTAACTCCTGAGAGGGCAGCTTCCTGGGCGGAAGAGCCTCGGCGACCGCTCCAAGGGGGCGGACAGGCGGTACCTCGGCGGAGGCGAGATGGTAACTGCCGAGAGGGCAGCTTCCTGGGCGGAAGCGCCTCGGCGACCGCTCCACGGGGCGGCGAGATGATGACTCTCGAGTGCGGAATGGGAACTGTCGAGAGGCGAGATCGTGACTGCCGAGAGGGAAGCTTCCTGGGCGAAAGTGCCTCGGCGACCGCTCCAAGGGGGGGCGAGATGATGACTGTCTGCTTCTGAGGCGAGATGGGAACTGTTGAGAGCTGCGAGATCGTGACAGCCGAGAGGGCAGCTTCCTGGGCGGAAGCGCCTCGGCGACCGCTCCAAGGGGGGCGAGATGATGACTCCTGAGAGCGGAATCAAATCCGTCTTCTGCTGCGCGATCCGGCGACCGTAGCACGCCTGTGGTGGGGTGCTGGAACTAAAGTGTTTCCGATTTACACCACTTCGGTACGTTGTTCGGGTCCATGGCGCTAGCATCGCCATTCTCACCGCTAGATTTATTATTATTTTAAAATATGTTAAAATTACATTTGTACAATACGACCTTCAAATAATTGCAATATAGCCTAGCCTTGGGCGAAGGTTTTTATTCCCGGGTCGCTGGCTAAACAATTTCCCATTTGAGATTTACGACTTTATGGGTGTATTTCTAAGTTGGCTTTCTAATTTTTTATTGCGGTTGCCGGCCAAGCTATTCACTAAATATTTAAGGTCTAATAATGCGAACTGCCGCCTCAATCTGCGTGTAAAATTACAGAGATATGCGAGCGCACGTGTTCAATTTAGTATTTCTGTGAATTCAAGTCACGTAGATACCTAGGGACATATCAAACTAATAACAATTGAAACTAAATAATGGTAACAAATACAATATAAAAAAATTATATAATTTTTATGTTGTAATTATGGTAAGCCAAAAAGTAAATGATTTTTTTTCGATTACGAAATACACAAATCCAACAAAGACACTTCACAATCTTTTTCAATAAAAATGCAATTTAAAAAATGCGAAATCTTCTCAAAATTGTCTCGCTTTGTGTTGCCAATTTTTTACACCATACCTCTCAAATAAGTATAAAATATATCAGAAAAGGGTAATCAGTTAAAAACCCGCTCCGCTAGTTTTTTGCTGCTAGGCCCTGCGAGCGGCACTTAGTTGGGCTTCGCCCAGTTTAAGTGGTAATCACAACTGTTACATTTAATAGGTAGATATTAGGTCAATGATTAGATATATAATAGTAAGACATTCTGTAGTAGTCAGATCGCGGACGATAAGAGGAACACCTTCACCCCAACATAAATCTCGTCAATGAGAAAAATGTTTCCTTTCCCATACCACCGAAATAATTTCATTTTTAAATTGAAATTAAATTGCAAAATATATTTTTGTATTTCGGAAATAAATAAATATCAACATATTACATATAAATTTTCTGAAATATTATTGTACTCTTACCAAAAGATTGTCAAAGTAATTACATTTTTTAAAAAATATATTGAATTATTTTATTTTGATAAGTCCTAAAAAAATCTACACATTTGGTTGAAATAATATTACGCTCTTGCCAAAAGATTGTCAAAGTAAATACATTTTATTTAAATATATTAAGAATTAAGTCCTAAAAATTGGAAAAAAAACAATAAGTTCCCTATTTTGAATGGAAATACTAACATTAATTTACGTTGGCACTTATTATGTACTTTTTGATACTAAACAGTTAATTTGTTATTGAGGACTTTTTCATATTTGAAACACGTAATAAATTGGTCGCGTCTTAGATGAATTATTTAAGTCTATGAATCGCTTATTCGTTTTCTTTCAATTTTATGAGCTTCAATTTCAATAATTCAACTACGATTGGTAATGGTCAAGTAATTTTGCATAACGAACGATATTATTTATTTTAAATGCGTATTTTGACAGCTAACTGACACCTACGTATACCGACCGACACTTGCTTCTAACTGTCTAATATATTTTTAATAGAACGCGTGATTCTTTACAAACGTCAAATATTTATCACGTAACTGTGGATAATTTGTATTGTAATGTAATTAATCCAATGGATTATAAACTTTCTAAAACATTTTGTCGTCGATATTATCTAAAAATTATATGAGCAAAACGTTTTTTCTAAGAAATTTCGCATTTCATGAGGCGATCCAAAAATAGTACATTTTCTAACGGTGCGACGGCAAAAAAAAATTATATATGTTTTTGGAAGTTTCCTTGTCAAAACTTACTATTTTTAATGGCGAACCTGCCGCTTCGAAATATAAATACGGCGGAATTTCTTCGGTGAGTTATGAGAGGTTCTAGTTTTGGTCGCCGTGGGGTCGCAAGTAAATTTTGTTACGGTATTTCAGTATGAAATCAGGTCTTAATTTTCAAGTCTTATTTTTTTGGGTCCGGTCACCTGCAAACCGTAATGAACCTTACGGTCGGTTAAAATTGAGGGGCAGAGTGGTCGTTTTTTGCCTGCAGACCCCTGATTCAACTTTTTTGCGCGAAGGCTTTGCGGAATTTACCCGAAACATACGATTTCAATTCGACCAATCAGAGGGCCTTAAACCTCCAGACCAGATACACAAAAGGTTTTTTTAACTATTTAATTCATAGAAAATTAAAAACAAAAATACTGTTCAAAATTATCAAGTAGATGTTAAAATCAAAAAATTATTAATTATTTTCCATCTAAGGGCGTAGCTATAGTATTCACATGGGGGTTCGACCCAAGGGGAGGAGGGGGGGAGCCAAGGGAAAAAGGGGGAAGATTGTCACATAAATATTTTGTGACAAGTATAGTTCTTGCTTAATTGGGTTTATTTTGTCTATGGTGTTTTTTTTTAACTTTGGCAATATTTTTAAGGAAGGAAGCACAGTTTTGCTTTTGAGCACTTCCTCCCCAGATCTGTTTGGCCAGCTGCTCGCGGATCTTGTCACTCGCCATTTAAGGTGTTTTGAATCTGAGTTAATCATGTGAATAGAAGTCATGCTTTTATTTTAAAAAGGGCGCGGGGTGTTTTACCTTTCACGAATAGTTCGTGTTGATTATTATTTTAGTGGTGATTATGGAATCCCGCTTTTTATCCAGTGTTGGCCGGTGGTCATATTTGTAGTACTCGTGTTTCGGTTGTGAAACCGCAAATGGATTGGTCCTAGCTGTGGCTAGAAGTTGATGGCTGAGTGTCCCCGCGTCGTGAAGGAACGGATTGCTGTTCCCGAAGTCCGTAAGACGAGTCTGGTTGGTTGCCACGTGCTGCAGACTTGATGATCCTGCAGGCGCACGTTGAAGGAGTTGCGTCCTCCCGTTTCCACTAAGAGAAGGATGTCCTGGCTCCTTAAGACGAGTCTGGTTGCTTGCCACGTGCTGCGGACTTTATACTTCTACAGGCGTGCGTTGACAAGTGACAAGAGACAAGTTTTCGTTCGCCACCCGTCGTTATTCCTTCGTTTCTCGACCACGTAAAGTTAGTTTAGTTTGGTTCAGGAGTCCATCTGGTATGTGCCTACTTTTTATTCCTATTGTTACATGGTTATTATTTGTACTCCTCTGGTGTAACTTTTGTTGGTTTCAATATAATTTCTATTAAGTATTTACTCTTATTATTTCTGATTTTCCTCCTTACTTGACAGAGAATTAACCCCACAATCATGAGATTGAGATCTTTGCTCTACCGTATTTGTACCCTATAATTGATCCTGTAGATCTCAATATTACATGTAAACATTGGAATGTTCCTACTTTACATTTACACCGTTACATTTGGCGCCCAACGTTTAAAATATTTCATTTTCGGTGCCGTATTTTTTCTGTCATGTCAGGTTGGATTTTCATTAATACTAGTTGATAATATTAAAGTTAAATCGATGTGTGTGTTCTTAACATTTGGATACTTACAGTTACCTATCCTAATGTTTACTATTGATTGAGAATATTTAAATTGTAACATTATAACCTTTAATATTAATGTTATTCAATGTTGTGTTCATGTATTCTCAAACATAACCTATAATAATTATGTTGTTTGCATTTTCAATTGTTATTGTTTTGCATAGATATTTTCATTTTTTGAGCATAGACAATTTATTACTGTTGAAGTTAGAAGTTTTCGAAAGTTTGAGTAAATAAATTATTATTTTTCTTTAAATTATAATATCGATTGTCTATGTCTATATTTGTTGATATATGAACAATATTAGTTGTCAAAATAAACAAAGGTTAAACGTCAAAACGAGTGTTGTATTTTTACACTTTCAAATGATTTCAGCGATCAAAGGCGATCACATTTTTATGAATGGTGAATAATAATATCTGATCATATTAAAAAATTAACATTACATTTACAACATTACATTTATATTATTATTTATTTATTATTTTTACATTACAAACCTACTACTTGTCATACTAATAATATAATATTAAGTTGTTGTTGTTAATTATTAAAGTACAATAAAGTAAATGTCCTTGATTCGTAATTGTACTTGGCGTAATCGTATATAATCGTACTCGTATATCGTAGCCTAGTGAGCACTGCAATTTTGGGAGAATACGTTGGCTGCACTGTTGTGACTTGGGAAAAAATTCGGTTTATGGGAGTCACTCGAATAACCGAAATTGAACTTGATTTAGACTAATTTAGGGCTGGGGAATCCGAATCTGTAAGAATTAGGTGGGGGTCGGCACTATTAGCTGAGTTATAGAGTTTTGAAATTTGGTACGCGATACATAGAGACCATGTTTTATTTATCAACTTATGACATAAGAAAATCAAATTAGTGATTGTTTAATAGTTTGACATTTCAGAAGTACCAACCAAAAAATAAAAGTTGCCATATAATAATAATATTTTTTTACAAAATAGGTTAGGTTTTTAGTTTGGGTTAGAGTAGGCAGAAGAACATGGGAAAAAGGTATTAGAATTAAATCATTCAATTAGGTGGGGGTCGGCACTATTAACTGAGTTATAGGGTTTTGAAATTTCGTACGCGATACATAGGAACCATGTTTTATTTATCAATTATGACATAAGAAAATCAAATTAGTGACGATTTATTTATTATTTATTATTTCACATTTCAGAAGTGCCAACCAAAAAATAAAAAGTGTTGCCATATAATAATAATATCAATGCATGGAAAATTCAGAAAATTAAATATCATTTGCCAGATTTGTAGTTTATTATTTAAAATCTTGTTAATATTAAATTTATATATATATATAACCTAACCTAACTGTGATTTTCTATAACAAAAAAATAACCCTTTAATAACGCCCACTCGCGTCCCCTTTAGAGTTATATCCCAGTTTTCAAGTAGTTTGTGGCTACGCTAGGTTTGTATAGACTGGTTTGTGATTTGATTCTAATACCTTTTTTCCATGTTATTTCCTGTTACAAAAAATTGCCCCTTTAATAACGCCTGCTCGCGTCCCCTTTAGAGTTACATCCCAGTTTTCAAATAGTTTGTGGGCTACGCTAGGTTTGTGTAGACTGGTTTGTGATTTAATTCTAATACCCTTTTTCCATGTTATTTCCTGTTACAAAAAATTGCCCCTTTAATAACGCCTGCTCGCGTCCCCTTTAGAGTTACATCCCAGTTTTCAAATAGTTTGTGGGCTACGCTAGGTTTGTATAGACTGGTTTGTGATTTAATTCTAATACCTTTTTTCCATGGTATTTCCTGTTACAAAAAAATGCCCCTTTAATAACGCCTGCTCGCGTCCCCTTTAGAGTTATATCCCAGTTTTCAAGTAGTTTGTGGGCGACGCTAGGTTTGTATAGACTGGTTTGTGATTTAATTCTAATACCTTTTTCCCATGTTCTTCTGCCTACTCTAACCCAAACTAAAAACCTAACCTATTTTGTAAAAAAATATTATTATTATATGGCAACTTTTATTTTTTGGTTGGCACTTCTGAAATGTCAAACTATTAAACAATCACTAATTTGATTTTCTTATGTCATAAGTTGATAAATAAAACATGGTCTCTATGTATCGCGTACCAAATTTCAAAACTCTATAACTCAGCTAATAGTGCCGACCCCCACCTAATTCTTACAGATTCGGATTCCCCAACCCAAAATTAGTCTAAATCAAGTACAATTTCGGTTATTCGAGTGACTCCCATAAACCGAATTTTACCCGTGACTTGTATTAGTGTAAATAATTTCTAATTTTCGAGTTGACTTGTATAGGGTGTTTGGTAATTGATCTGTTATAAATAAATTATTACTTATATTTCATTATTACATTTAAGTTATTATTCTTATTGAAGAATAATTATTTAATTTCTAATTATCATTTTCCCCAGTTAAACAAATATGGCGATTTCAGATATTAATGGGGTGACGAAGGAAGAAATGATTAAATTGTTATCGGATCGTAACATCGTTCCGGAAACTACTCTATCCAGTATGCGCGAACAGGCTCGCTCCTTTAATAAAAGTTTGAAAGATGGGGTGGTTCTAATATGAATGTGGGGGATGATAATACAGTTTGTTAGGAAAATACTAAAACTATAATTAATAATTATTATCAGTCGGCTATTCCTTCAACTTCTTCTTCTGTCCATTCTTGGGGTTTAAAATTTTCTGGGTCTTCGGATGTTAGAGATTTCATTTTACGAGTTGAAGAACTATCTAGAAGCCGGAAGGTGGAGTTGTCCTCGGTTGTTACCGCTTTCTCTGACCTCTTAGAGGGAAGAGCTTTTTCTTGGTTTAGGACTATTTTTGATGACTCTTTGCCTTGGTCTACTTTGAAAAAGCTCCTCATTTCCCGTTTTGACGTTTGTACCAACCAAACGGAAGCTTTAAAAGCCTTGTTCGCTATGAAGCAAAAGTTTAATCAAGCTGTGGTGGAATATGTTGAAGATGTTCAATTAGCAAACTTAAGGTTGGATGTTCCGCTCTCGGAAGAACAATTGGTGGACTTAGTCTGTGACAGTCTCCTACCTAAATACGCCTTGGCCGTTGCCTATTTCTCGGATAAGAGTATTTCAGCCCTAGTAAGTGTGTGCAGCAAATTTGATAAACTTTCGGTAGAAAAACCCGCTCCACACTTTAATTCTTCTCCGCGAGTTTCGTTTCCTAAAACGTCGTATTCTAATCGGGTTCCTTCTTCTCAACCGTCGTATCCGCCTCAAGCTCAAGGGTCGTTTTCTCCACGTGTTAAGTATAATCAGGCTTCCTTTTCTCCACGCGCGTCTTCTTCAAATTCTTCTTCTAATAGTAAGAAAACTTTTAATTGTTTCTATTGTAAAGAACAGGGACATACGAAAAATTTTTGTCAAAAATGGAAAAGGGATTCTTTTAAGCATAATGACGAAAATAAGTATAATTAAAAAAACTAGCCAACGATCTTTTGCATTCTGTGCACAAGGGTGATAAAAGGTCGTCGGCAGTTTCTAGTAATAAATCTAAGTTTAAGTTTTTCACGCGCAACATGGACGCATGTTTGCCGTTATCTGATTGTGGACAAGATGTTAGACCACATGTTAATATTAGAATTAAGAAGTTGGTTTTTTCGGGACTTTTGGACAGTGGAGCATCTGTCAGTTGTTTCGGGGGTTCTGTTTATAATTTTTTCATAAGTTTAAGATTTAAGTTAGATAAGTTAGATTCCTACGTTACCACCGCGGATGGCAAACGTCAGGATATAATTGGTACCATGCGAGTACTAGTATTTTATAATAATATTAAAAAATATATTAAGTTTTTCATAATTCCGTCTCTGTCCTCTTCAATTGTTTTGGGAGTTGACTTTTGGAAGCAATTCGACGTGGCCCCTCAGTTGTTTCCAAAAGTTGACAGCAATGTTGATTTTGGGAATGTTGTCAGTGAGGTTCGCAAATTAACATCAGCTTCCTTGCTGTCCCCTCAACTGTCCCCCCACCCCCCGCTGACGTCTGACGCTATTCACTTTCAGTTACTCCTCTTCGGTTGTTTAAAACCCAGCTTCTCTCTTAGGGTCTTCGAGCATAATCAGGCTTCGGCGTGGGGTGGGCGGTGACGGAAGTCCATCTGTGGGCTGATCGGCGACCGGCTGCACCCCTTTGGGACTGCCGAGGACCTGAGCACTCCTAATGTATCTTAGTTTATTTATATTTTGTTTTGTGCTACTAACACCGCATGTGCATGTCTAATATTATTAACATGAGCATCCTGCATAGTGCTCGCTAACTCCTCATGCAGGGACATTTAAAGGTCTAGAGTCTTTTATTGAAAATTCGAATCTTTTAATATAAAAAATTAGCTTCTTGCGAGAGTCCCGAAGGGGTGACAATAAGTCACCTATACCGGGATGGGACAGTGGTGGGTGCCTTTAAATGTCCCCTCAAGACAATCTTAAGTTAAATTCGGTTATATTTAAGTTTAAGTCAATTTCTTTCGAAGAACGAGGTTTAGGTAAAACCCATTTGGTACGTCATAAAATAAATACAACAGGGGATCCTATTAAGCAGCGTTATTATCCATTGTCTCAAACTCGTCAGAAGCAATTAGAAGCTCAATTAAAAGAAATGTTGGATTTAGGTGTTGTCCGCCGTTCTCGTTCGGCTTGGTCAAACCCAGTTTTGATTGTCCCTAAGAAGGATGGTTCTGTTAGATTTTGTTTGGATTCGAGGCGCTGGAATAGCGTTACTTTGTCTGATTCCTACCCTATCCCGTATATTTCACGTATTTTAGATAAACTAAGGGGTGCTCGTTTTATTTCATCCATAGATTTGTCCAAATCGTTTTGGCAGATTCCCTTGGATAAGGAATCCTGTCCTAAAACGGCTTTTGTTGTACCAGGCCACGGTTTATTTGAATTTGTGAGGATGCCATTTGGTCTTAAGAATGCTCCCAGCGAATTGCAGCGTCTTGTGGATGCCCTTTTTGGTCCTGAGTTCGACGAGAACGTATTTTGCTATCTCGATGATTTGATTATTATTTCAGAGGATTTTGAATCACATTTGAAGATTTTGAATAAAATTTATGAACGTTTAAGAGATGCGGGCCTAACAGTTAACCTAAAAAATGTGAGTTTTGTAAAGAAGAGTTGAAGTATCTAGGTTATATCGTAGACGCGAAAGGTCTTCGTACAGACCCCGTTAAATTAGAATGTATTCGAACTTACCCTACCCCTAAAAATTCTAAGCAAATTAAAGCTTTTATAGGTCTTTGCGGTTATTACAGGCGTTTTATTAAAGATTTCTCTACTATTGCGGCCCCGTTGACAAAACTCACTGGTTCTAGAATGGGAATAAGTAATTTTTCATGGTCTCCAGAAGCAGAAAACGCGTTTAAAGAATTAAAGAAAGCTCTCACTTCTGCTCCCGTTATTAGCTGTCCAGATTTTTCTTTGCCCTTTACTATACATTGCGACGCGAGCAACGTTGGAATCGGCGGCGTGCTTACCCAGGTGTTCGACGGTGAAGAACATCCTGTTTCTTTTTTCTCTAGGTGTTTAAATGTTCACGAGAGGAACTACGGCGTCACGGAGCGCGAACTCCTTGCGGTGTTAGATTCGGTGAATCATTTCAGGCCTTACGTAGAAGGTGTTCATTTCACAGTGGTTACGGATCACTCCAGTTTGCAGTGGTTGGTTTCGTTGTCCAATCCAACTGGTAGACTAGCTCGATGGTCTACGCGTCTTTCTCAGTATTCTTTTGATGTGGTGCACAGAAAAGGTAAATTGAATACTGTTCCAGATGTTCTTTCTCGTAAAGATGATTTTACTGTTGCTGCCTTAGATTCTACGCCTACAATTTCTGATAGTTGGTATAATAATTTGTTTTCCAATTGTATGAATAATCCACAACGATTCAATAATTTCCAAATTAAAGATAATTGTTTATTTCGACATTCTAAATCTCGTTTCGGTTTGCAAGAGTTTGCAAGAGAAACAATACAGCCTGGAAGCTGGTTGTGCCTTTTGAGGACCGTAACGCAATTTTAAGTAAAGAACACGAGTCTATTAGCTCTTGCCACCCAGGTGTATTCAGAACATATAAGAAAGTCCAACTACGTTATTTTTGGCCGGGTTTATATAATGATGTCAAAAAGTTTGTTAATAAGTGTAAAACGTGCAAAGCACATAAAATAAATACATCTGCGCCGGCGGGTATTTCTACAAATCCTAAAATAGTCAACAGACCGATGCAAATGTTGTCTATTGACCTTGTTGGTCCTCTTCCTCGTAGTTACGCGGGATTTATGTACATTTTATCGGTTGTTGACGTCTTTTCGAAATACACTTGGATTTTTCCGCTAAGAAATGCTACTGCTAAAAGCATTGTAAAAAATGTTGAACAATTCATTTTTCTGGTTCACGGTGTTCCTCAAACCTTTGTATGTGATAATGGTAAACAATTTATTTCAAAAGAGTTTAAACAATTGTTGGCCGATTATAATGTACCTATGCCTTTTTATAACGCATATTACACCCCGCAAAACAATGTAGTCGAGCGGTATAACCAAACTATCGGGACTGCTTTGTCTATCTTGACCGAGTCTGACCATCGTAATTGGTCTAGATTTCTGCCTCAGATACAGTCAGCCTTGAATAATTCTGTTAACTTTGCAACAGGTTTCACGCCTTTTTTCCTCATGCACGCCAGGGAACAAATTATTGACGGTAATTTACATAAATTTAATGTTTCTTCTAGTCTCACGGACATACCTTTAGATCAGTCTAGAGCCGAATTTGCAAAGAAGTTGGAAGACTTAGTTCCTATTTATGAACAAGTCTCAAATGCATTAGTACAGGCCTTTAAAAAGAATGCCCAACATTATAATTTACGCCGTAAATCCGTGATTTATGATATAGGTGATGTCGTTTGGAGGAAGAATTTTGTTCAATCCAGTGGTCTGGATTACTTTTCCCATAAGTTGGCACCAAGATTCGTGCGTAATGTTATAAAAAATAAAGTCTCGGGTTTAGTATACACCTTGGCAGATATGCAAGGTAAAATTGTAGGCAATTTTCACGTAAAAGATATTGTTCGGATAGATTAGTTTTGTTTTTTTTCCTTTAAGGAAGCCAATGTTGTAGTGTGTAGGCCTACCAACCCTGCACATTATGGCATTTGTTTCTTTTGTGACTGTTCTGTTCTCATGATTTGGAGTTTGGTACCTCCATATCTTGTGCTCAGTACGGACACTAAAATCTAGTTTATTGACGATAAACCGTTTATTTACCCTCGATAAACTGGAACGTGATCCTTGTGGTCACTGGCGCCCAAATTTTGTTAGTTAAGTCTTTCTTTCCTTCGTTACTTTGCTTTTCTTGTTATTAATAACATACACTAGCTTCGAGATTTTGGTATTATCAAATGTTTGATTATATTGGTAATAATACACATTGATTTATTACTTTGTTCCGTCTGTATAACGGATTATGTTGTAATGCTATTATTTTAAGTTTATGCCCTTCTTTCTTTAGTCCACTGGAGGCCCTTTTTATTGGCCCATGGAACCTCCAGGGAACTTGAGAATGTTTATCTTGGAATTTTGTGTTTCAGAAACTTGAGCTACTTTCTGATGCACAAAAGTTCTGTTAGTTCTATTATTGATAGTTTGTATTTCATAAGTTTAAGTATGGTATAGCTTTCCTAAAAGTTCTTTATAAAAGTCTTAGTTCATAAGAAAGTTGTTTTGTCTCTAACAAAGTAAGTACTGCTTTGGCGTGCTTAACTAGTGAATAATTCCTCTGGAATTATCACTTTGCCTCTAATACAGGAAAGTGTGTATCTGTATAGTTTTTAAGTCTAAATGTGATAAACATCAGTGTCTTACTGTTAATACCAGTATTAGACTATACATTAAGTATTACTAGTGTCATTCATTAAATTTTGGATTGATCACCCCTCGAATAGTGTCAACTCACTGAAAGCCATAGTTGATCACACAATTTTGTTTTGTTTGTACAAGAAATGCTGACGTTTTGTCTACACTTGGAGTGTTTTTTAAGGAATGCCAGCTTGGGTATTGCCTTGGTCTCATTTTTTTTACAAACAATGTCACTCTGTTGAGTGTTTGCTGCAGGTTGTTATATGGATTTTTGTATATCCTGAGGTATGAGCTTAACTTTCTATTTTCTAGTTTTGCTTTTGAGTGCCAATTGATTTTTGTCATGAACTGATAGATAAATAGATAGGTATTGTGTTACGTAAATCCTATTCTGTCCACCTTGATTGGCAGGTATTTATTGTTTTATAAATCCTGACCTGTTTTGATTTTCGAAAAATGGATAATTTTAATATTATTCTTGTTTGACGACCCTGTTACTTATAGGTATTTCTTCGGAATTGTAAATCCTGGTTCAATAACGAACGATAAATAATGACGGATAAATAATCCAATACAAACCCCTACTCTGGTCACGTCTAATAGACAGTTTGTAAACTGATTCTATATTACTTATAACAAAGAAAAGTATTTTCTTGTGTACTAATTTTGCCAATATTGAACTCCATTGTTCTGAATTGTAAAAAATATATATCTATAAAGATATTTTCATTATCTATGCTTGTTTAATTTTAAGTATTGTTTAATTTTAAGTATTGTTTAATTTTAAGTATTATTTAATTTTAAGTTTTGTCATAAGAATGTTGTCATAAGATTTTTGTCATAAGACTGTTAAACCGGATGGACTTAGTTAGATAGGTTTCTCATTTTGCTATTTAATTATAGCGTAAATTCAGTGTAAGTGAGGGCTGTTTAACCACCCTAAAGTGAAGCCAAATTGGCCTTTATTTCCTGTGCAAGGAAAAGTGTTCATGTTTTTTTTTCTGGTTTGTTCTTTATTATTAAGAGACTTATATTTAAGAAATTTATTTTTAAGAAATTTAGTTTTAAGAAACTTAATTCTAAGTTGTTATTTTAACTACTAATTATGTTTTTTTGTTTTCATTTTTCTAGATACCTGATGGACTCATAGTTTAGTTTGTTAGTGGTCTTAGTTTTTCATGTTTGAGGGCAAACATTTTCGTGGGAAGGGGGGAATTGTCACATAAATATTTTGTGACAAGTGTAGTTCTTGCTTAATTGGGTTTATTTTGTCTATAGTGTTTTTTTTTAACTTTGGCAATATTTTTAAGGAAGGAAGCACAGTTTTGCTTTTGAGCACTTCCTCCCCAGATCTGTTTGGCCAGCTGCTCGCGGATCTTGTCACTCGCCATTTAAGGTGTTTTGAATCTGAGTTAATCATGTGAATAGAAGTCATGCTTTTATTTTAAAAAGGGCGCGGGGTGTTTTACCTTTCACGAATAGTTCGTGTTGATTATTATTTTAGTGGTGATTATGGAATCCCGCTTTTTATCCAGTGTTGGCCGGTGGTCATATTTGTAGTACTCGTGTTTCGGTTGTGAAACCGCAAATGGATTGGTCCTAGCTGTGGCTAGAAGTTGATGGCTGAGTGTCCCCGCGTCGTGAAGGAACGGATTGCTGTTCCCGAAGTCCGTAAGACGAGTCTGGTTGGTTGCCACGTGCTGCAGACTTGATGATCCTGCAGGCGCACGTTGAAGGAGTTGCGTCCTCCCGTTTCCACTAAGAGAAGGATGTCCTGGCTCCTTAAGACGAGTCTGGTTGCTTGCCACGTGCTGCGGACTTTATACTTCTACAGGCGTGCGTTGACAAGTGACAAGAGACAAGTTTTCGTTCGCCACCCGTCGTTATTCCTTCGTTTCTCGACCACGTAAAGTTAGTTTAGTTTGGTTCAGGAGTCCATCTGGTATGTGCCTACTTTTTATTCCTATTGTTACATGGTTATTATTTGTACTCCTCTGGTGTAACTTTTGTTGGTTTCAATATAATTTCTATTAAGTATTTACTCTTATTATTTCTGATTTTCCTCCTTACTTGACAGAGAATTAACCCCACAATCATGAGATTGAGATCTTTGCTCTACCGTATTTGTACCCTATAATTGATCCTGTAGATCTCAATATTACATGTAAACATTGGAATGTTCCTACTTTACATTTACACCGTTACAAGGTGTTGGAAAATTGATTATTTTGTGATCTCTATTTACATCACATAGATGAAAGAGATGGTACAAATAATATTGTTGTATGTTGAATGAGTACTATTCTTATTTTCCCATGTAATAATGAAGTTGATGGGGGGGGGTTAAACCCCTAACCCCCTTCTTATACACGCCCTTGCTTCCATTACAAGTTACTAATTTTCAAAACACCTCTGTCTAGCAGGAAAAACAATTTAATACAACTTTTGTTTGTACGTAGCATCACAAATCTATATCTACTAGCTGACGTGAACCCGGCATTGCTGGGTTAACTTAGGACATAGACATACCATTATGGATTTTTCTGTAGGCCTTTTTATTATGAGTTATTATTTTGACGTATCTTATAAGGTTAAGCCAGCGTTAGTAATGTAAGCGGCCGAAAATATATTTTCTACGACTTGAGTATAAAAAATCGACTTATCTCTACTTTCTATAAATGTAATATGCATGTATTACGTGTATAAACGTTCCGGAAAAAATCTTTAAATGATAGTGAAAACCCTATCAAAGTCCGTTGCGTAATTTAGAACAACTAATCGCACAAACAGACAGACTCGGATAGCGACTTTATTTTATACCATTTAGAGATTATGACAGAATAATAATTAGACCTTTCGTTTATTCTGTGATGTTTTTTTATCCCCTGATATAGGAAAATTTCCCCAAACATTACTTCTTCTTCTTCTTCGATGGCGCTACAGCCCATATCGAGCTTTGGCCTCCTGCAACAGTCGCCTCCAACTCCTCCTGTCCTCAGCGGCTGACTTCCAGTTTGTCACCTGGAGAAGCTGTGCTGCATCCCCTCTTACCTCATCTTCCCACCTCAGTCTGGGTCTTCCCACTTTTCTCTTTCCACCTGGGTGACCAGTCAGAATTCTTTTTGGGACGCGTGTATCCGGCATTCTCTGTACATGCCCAGCCCATCTCAGCCTGAGGAGTCTCATGTGTGCAGAGATGCCAGGGGCCTTATATATATCGTACAATTCTATATTGTGCCGGATACGCCACTGTTCGCCCTCTTTCACTGGTCCACATATTCTTCTCAGCACCTTTCTTTCAAAAGTATCCAGCATTTCAGCCATCTTTACCGTCAGTGTCAGCGCCTCACATCCATATGCCAATACAGTTCTTACAATGGTCTTATATATGGTTATTTTGGTTTTTCTGTGGACACTACGTGACTTAAACACTGGCAGCAAAGAGAAGTATGTTTTGTTGGCTGCTGTGATTCTCCCTCTGATTTCTGCTGGATCCTCATTGTTCTCTGTCAGGCTGGAGCCCAGGTAGGTGAATTGATCGACCACTTCGTATGAGTAGTTGTCTTTAAATAGTGCACTACTTCTTCTTCTGTGTGAAGGGTTCCTGCTCTGTACCATCATTTTTGTTTTGTCAACATTAACTCGCAGTCCTACATCCCGCGCCGCTGTTTCTAAAGGGTCGAAGACCTCCTTAATGGCTGAAATTGATCTTCCGACAATGTTGATGTCATCCGCATATCCGACAACTTGACTGCTCTTGAAACAAATATTGGAGCCAGTGTCTATTAGTGTTTTTCGTATTACATGTTCGAGCACAATGTTGAAGGGAGTGGGAGCCAGACTGTCCCCCTGTTTAAGTCCCTGTGATACTGTAAATTCTTCCGACAATTCTCCGTCTATTTTGACCTGACATCTTGAGTCTGACATTGTGGCTTTTATGAGCCTAACCAATTTAGGTGGAATCTGGAATTGTAGTAGTATGTCATATAGACACTCCCGATCTATGCTATCATATGCTTGCTTGAAATCAATGAATAGTTGGTGTATGTCTATGTCAAATTCCCAGCACTTTGCCAAGATCTGTCTGACGGTGAACAGTTGGTCTGTTGTGGATCTACCGGTGCGGAAGCCTGCCTGATACTCTCCCAGTAGGTTTTCTGCATATTTATCAATTCTTTGTTTCAGTATCATGGTGTAGATTTTATATGCTGTGCATAGAAGTGATATGCCTCTATGATTTTCGCATTTTAATTTGTTACCTTTCTTGTGAATTGGGCATATTATGCTTATTTGCCATTCCTCTGGGATTTTTTCCAGTGTCCATATTTTAGTTATTAAATTGAGTAGCAGATTTCTCAGATGCTCATTTCCATATTTGAACAACTCTGCCGGGAGATTGTCTTTCCCAGGTGATTTGTTGTTTTTAAGTTTCTTTAGTGCAGCATTTATTTGTTGCATTGTTGGTGGATTCGCTGATTCTTCATTACTTGATTCAGTGGGGATGTTGGTAGGATGACTTCTCAGGTCGCTATTAGGGTTGAGAAGTTTATAGAAGTAGTTTTTCCACACTGTTTTTATTCGTTCCTTATCTGATATAATTGATCCATCAGCGTCTTTGCATAGTGTTGTATTCGGTTTGAAACCCTTCTTGAAGAAGTTTACTCCCCTATATGCTTCTCTAGGATTATTATTGACAAAGTCCTGTTCCATTTTTAGCAGTATATCATTCAAGAATTTTCTTTTCTTTCCCCGTATCAGCTTATTCGTTTCTTTTCTCGCTTGTTCGTACGCCTGTCTTTTGTTTCTTGTTGACGTTTCCAAGTACTTATTTCTGAGTATATTCTTTTCAGCTATCTTTCTTTCACACTCTTCATCAAACCACGGGTTCCTGGGCTGTCTGGGCATGTTTCCGACACTTGATTCCACTGCTCTTACAATTGCTTCTTTTATATCATTCCAATCTTTTTCGAGTGATTCTTGGGAGTTCTGCTCAGTGATCTGATCTGGTAGGCTATTTACAAGGGCGTTGTGATACTGCTCTTTGCCTTCTGGTGTTTTTAGAGCTTCCGTATTGATTTTTGGAATAGTTGGTGATTTTCGTGTCCTGTTATAGGTGGCCACCACCATGTAGTGGTCTGAATCACAGTTGGCACCCCTATACGTCCTTACGTTTGTGATGCTCGTTGCCCCCCTTCTTTCTATCAGGACATGATCAATTTGGTTATGGTGTCTACCATCTGGCGGCGTCCAGGTCCGTTTGTGTATGTCTTTTCTTGGGAATTGAGTCGAGGCCACGATTAGGTTTCTTGATTCTGCGAAATTAATCACTCGGGTTCCGTTATTATTAGCATGCTAGTGTAGACTATTCATTCCTGTAATGTGTTGGAGCAGAGGATCCTGTCCTATCTTGGCGTTAAAGTCCCCAATTACCATCTTAATGTCGTTCGATGGTAATGTGTCGTAGACCTGTTCAAGTTTCTGATAGTATGTATCTTTCATTATGTCCTCTTTATCTTCCGTTTCAGCATGTACGTTGATCAATGTTACATTGAGAAATTTCGTTTTTATGCGTAAGCTGCACATTCTTTCATTAATGGGTTTAAAGTCTAGTATGCATTTTCCCATTTTCCGGTCCACAATGAAGGCCACTCCGAATTTATGATGTCTTTCATTTCCACTATGCAGTATCGTATGCGTTCTTGTGTCAAATGGCTCAGATCCTATCCATCTGGTTTCTTGCACCGCCATTATGTCAATTTTATATTTCGTCATCTCCCTAGTGATCTCTCCTAGGGCTCCACTTCTATACAGCGTCCTTGCGTTCCAGGTAGCTATTTTCAAGTCCTTATTTCGTTTGCCGGGTCTTTTCCTAAGTTCAGTTGTTGTCCGAGGCTCTGTGTTAGGATTCGTAATAGCGTTGCTTTTGCAGGGATTAGCCTCTCGCCTAACCCCCTACCAGGAGGGCCAGGGTTTTCTGTAGGGGTTTCCATCCCTTAGCTGGGGGGTTCCGGTTTTATGGCGCCGGAGATTCGCCATTCATCCTCTCCTATCTGCTATGGCTGATGGTATTATAGGGCTCGCGGGGCTTAAGAGACCACTCGTGGACGCTAGGAGTAGGACTATTGGTAGTGTTGCTGATGGAATGCAACAGTGGCGTTACACGGTATTTGATGAGTGACACATTTTTCCCAGCAGAAAATGCGTCTCCGTGACCCTACCAAACTTTGAGCCCCCCCCCCAAACATTACTGGTGGCCAGTAATGGTTAAAAAAATACTGTTTTGAAGGATACAAAGGCCAAGTAAAGAAACGTTTTACGAAAGCATTTTAATGAAAATTTATATAAGAAAATAACGTTACCAGGTACATTATTACTAGCCCGACAACTGGAATGAAGCAGGACGGCAAACAAGCCGAATACTTCTCAAGACAGCAGTTTGGGGTGATCTACCCCAAAGGGGAGGAATGGGACACGGTTCCAGGTCCTACCTCCAAAAAGGAACTAATCTGGTTCACAGATGAGTCCAAGATGGTAGCGGGAACAGGGGCCGGAGTCTGTCTGCAGGGGTCCTAGAGGGAACTCAGTATACCTCTAGGAACACACTGTACTGTGTTTCAAGCTGAGATGGAAGCCATCTTGGCCTGCGCACAGGAGAATATACGTATCGGGTACAGGAATAAGAACATAAGCATATGTTTTGATAGCCAGGCAGCCCTAATGGCACTGAGAAGTACCCGATGGGACTCCAAACTGGTGATGGAATGCAGGACTGTTCTTACAGAACTCGCTACCATCAATAAAATAACCCTAATCTGGGTACCAGTACATAAAGGTATTGAACGAGCTGACGAACTATTAAGGAAAGGCACCACTTTTAGGATCCGAGCCGGCCGTAGAGTAGCAGCTTGCCACACAAAATTACATATTGATAGGTGGGTCAAATCCCAGCACTGCAAATGATGGGAGAGGGCACCTGGAATGAGACCATCCAAAGTACTCATAAAAGGACCAGACCCTAGACGAACCAATAAACTACTCGATATGGACAGAAACTCGCTAAGGGAACTGGTAGGACTACTAACGGGACACTGCCATCTTAGGAGACACATGCATTTATTGGGAGTGGAAAACACCATTAGATGCAGGAAATGTGAAGAGGATGAAGACACTCCAATTCGCCTATGGTGCCAATGTCCTGCCCTGGTGGGAACTAGGCTCAGATACCTGGAGAGGCATACAGTAGAACCAGAAGACTTACCTAATAACAACACTGGTTAATTTTATTACACCTACCCAATAACAACCCTGGTGAATTTTATTAAAGGGACTGGGTTGTTGTAAAAGGATTGAGGTAAAGTGGGAGCTAGCACAATGGGCCTATGGCCTAAATGCTCACGGGAACTAGGCGTAAACCGTTTAAGCCCTTAAAAAAAATTTAAAAGTTCGCCATACAAATAAAAAAATATATCTTTCTATTGTTATAAAGTTTAATTTGTAGAATTCCATTTTAAATCAAATAAAAATATTATTCAATATAAAAAAGTTTTTTCAGATTCACGAGATGACGGTGAAGAAATTATCCCACAACTTTTTAATTAACTAACTAACTAACCATCATGCAGTTTCCCCCGCAGGGGTAGGCAGAGAGGACGGACGGCCAAACAACTCGGTCTTGATACACACACCTTGCCTCATTCACATTCATACATCTTCTCATACATACTTTTCTATTATTCTGACTCTTGACATGGCCCAACTCAATTATCAGATTCACTTGGTCGTGCCATGTCTTCCTCGGGCGTCCCCGAATTCTGCTACCATTCACATTTCCATCATATATTCAACACATCATTCATACAAACCATCTAAGCGTCCTTTTCTTGATCTTACTCATTACGCTTACATCAGCCTTGTACTCTTTGCGGATTTCCACATTTCTCACACGATCATACATGGTTTTACCACACAAAAGCCACACGGATCTCATTTCTACAGCATTCAGTCTAATTTCATCCTTTCTATGCCAGTTCCATGCCTCCTTTCCGTATCCGGGTAGGTACCAGCACTCCATTGTGGACTGCTAGCATGTAGCGTAAAAGAATTTAATGTTATTATGAACATGATGCGTAGGGCGCCAATTTAACATAATTAAAAGGAATCTGAGGTATAAAGAATAATGATGTAATCTTAAATAAAACATCACTCAAATTCACACCCAATCCCACCTCTTTCAATTCTGGCATACAATTATCCATGGATATATTGAATAACCATGGTGACATTACGCAGCCTTGCTTAACACCTTTTGTGATATCAAACCAACCCGTAAAACCACCGTTCACCCTAACACATGCAACACTTCCCTCATACATAGACGCAATTGCCTATGTGAGGAACCTTTTCACTCCACATTTATACAACACCTTCCAAGCCTTTTTCCTGTTGACTCGGTCGTATGCTTTTTGTAGATCTACAAAGGCATAGAAAAGTTTCTGTTTTTTGCCAGAAACTTCTCAGTGAGCATACGAAATGAGAAGATCTGGTCCATGCACCCCCTTCCACTCATAAAAGTACCTCGCACATCCTATATTTTATTCTTTGTTTACTTTCTTACCTTTTCAATCAAAATTCTATCATACAGCTTGCCAACTGTACTTAGCA
Source organism: Hesperophylax magnus (assembly GCA_026573805.1). NCBI lineage: Eukaryota > Metazoa > Arthropoda > Insecta > Trichoptera > Limnephilidae > Hesperophylax > Hesperophylax magnus. The sequence continues at coordinate 14,356,558 of JAIUSX010000002.1, forward strand.
GGCTAAAAGCCCTATGTTCCCAAATTCCATACGTGACCCTTTACCTTTGTATAACGACATGATCACAGCCCTTCTCCAATCTAAAGGGGTGTAACCCTCCTTTAAACAATGGTTAAAATATTGCACAACGATGTGAGACTTATCTCCTTTAAAATATTCAGAAATATTCACACCAGTCCAAAAATCATGTTTCTCTTCGTCACTTTCAGAATTAACAGCAAGAAACACCCTTGTCAAATCGATTTTGAATCTGATCCACAATATTCTCGGACTTACACATTCATACTGCAACATACATTCAATCATTTTGAGTAGCGCTGCAACACCTTGACAAGCCTTCTCCGTATTTGGTCTCCCAGACCAAATGACGAGCCTATCATTATGCTGCATTGTACCGCTCCCTTTTTTCATGCTCTCTGTTATACAAAGTATGTACAAACATTTGCTAATTTTTGTATCACACAATTCATTGATCTTTCTTTCCATTCCTCCTCTAATATTCCATGTACCAATTCGACATTGTTGAAGTTCTTTCCTCCTCTTTGCGCCACCGAAGGGCTGGCGATGTGATGGATAGCGAGCATTTCCTTCTACGAACTACTTATCTAGTCTAACTTACTGATATTTAGGTATAAAGCACTAACATACAAAATAATACAATATTTAACTTAATCCTCACGCCACCAAAAATCCTGTTCCAGATGTCCAAATGAAGAAACTTAACACTAAAACAAATAGTATCTTATCACTATAACAAAAATAAACTTTTCACTGCATAGTTGTTTGTAACTTACTATCCACACAATGAGGAACATTTACGCACACTTTTAACGGCGGGGGCGGAATATACTATAAATTAGGAAAGGCTGGCGAGACCGACGAAAAACACGCCCGACTTTCCACTTCTTCATTTTTATTAATTATAATTTATTTTTTCTAAATTTTATTTTACATTTTATTTGTAGTACAGTTACCCAATAAAAGTTACAAGGTAAAGATCATAAATAAACCACTCTGTAAAGATACATTGTTAACTTATTCTGAACTGAAGTTCAAGTGTTCAAGAACTACATTCTTGAATTTGAGATTCCCCCTACGCGACCCATGCTAAAAAATTGTATCTCCCTAAAATATTTTTTTGGTGACCGATAAAAAACCACATAGACCTAAGAAGCCCGATAGAGCTAGATTGAAGTCTAAATTCAGGCCGTCAGCTCCAAAAAAGTGGTTTTGCTTCTTAGCTCGTTTTTTTCAGATAATCTAGCCCCTTAAATGGGGGGAAAATATATTTTAGGGAAAAACACAAAAATCAGGGCAAATTCTGGGGAAAATTTATTCTAGGGAAGAAAATATGTAATACGGAAACTTTTGTGTGAAATTATTTCTCTTGAAATCTCCCAGCCCCCGATAGAATTAAAACAATGCGGGGAATAAATTTTCTCCGAAAGCCTTTATAGCAATACCCCTCAAGGATTCGGAAAAACATTGTGTGGAATCATCCCTCGAAATTCCCTTTGAAAATTTTGTGGGGAAATATTATTCTTGTGTTACTGTTTAACGGCTTCTGGTCGTTTGGGGTATTTGATGGTCAAGGAATAGGATACGTCATTAAAAATTAAGCAGGCTTTGGCATTTTCCATACATCGTTCCCCTCACCTCCCGACTTCAACTTTTTCTCGAATTGCTCCGTCCAAGGCTTTTTAGGTCCATGAAAAACCATGGAGGTATAATGTATAAATGACCCACAAAACACGCAAACAAAACGATGCATCTGGCAACACCGCTGGCAACTGACGGCTGACCGCTGATCTTGATCCGCTGACGCGCGCTGACGGCTCGCTGGACTCGCTCGTCGCGTGCAGTCGCGCGCATCACCTGTCAGACCCAGATATCGTGCGTCAGTTCGGGGTTATCTGGTCCTGGTACTTTTTAATCTTATTTTTTATTGCAAGTGGGTAGAAATTTGACAGTGTTAACATTATTTTATTTGTGAGTTTTTCTTGAATATAAGAGATTATATAATTTTGTTCCTTCACTCAGAAAATAAAAATAATTATAGTTAAATGTTCTTCGTTCTTCGATACATAATTAATAAGTGTACCTTTACGTGCAACGAGATTTCATTAATTAGCGATATCACGCTACTTTACTATTTATAGAGTTGCCCCATTACCTACTTCAGTACTACCACTTATTCACTTTAAATCTGCTTAACTAAAGAACTGGCAAAAGACAGGCATACCTAAGTTAATTTTTTTTTAAACTTTGATTCGCAAAATGGGTTCCAAACAACTAGTGCTTGGGATGGATATCGGGACGACTTCTGTTAAAGTTTGTCTGTATGATGTAGGTTCTGGGGAATTGGTTGCTAAACAAAATAAAGATACTGCCGCCAATATTCCAAGTGATTTAGGCAGTGAAGGAAATAAGCAGGATGTTCCCAAGATCATATCGGCAATTCACGGATGCGTCTCTCGCCTTCCAAAGGATTTAATGAAACACGTTGTTAAAATAGGAGTTTGCGGACAGATGCACGGAGTCCTGTTGTGGAAAAATGAGGATGATGACAAGTATGTTTGAAATTTTATTTTATGGTTAACGTTTGATAAATCTGCACTTGGCAACGATAATAATATTATGTACTTTGCTGATAACATGACACATAAGTCTGTTCAATCATTTTGATAACACCTTATAACTCGCTGTAACCAGCTACCGATCTCGCAATACTCCATAAACTTTGCATAAATTAATTAAAGGCACTGCTGAAAACCAGCTGCATTCCGGATCAGGAATGTACAGCTTAGCAGTGACCTTTCTGCCAATGTTGTAAAGCCGAGTACCTATGATGTAGGAATGTGTAATGTATCGTAATCTAATGACAAATAAATGTTTTTACTATCATTATAAATATTAAAGCATCAATCCTACCATCATTACATTGAACCTAAGATTTCACCCAAATAAGACTTGTATGATTTTTACATCAATTCTTTTTGTTTAAGGGCGTGGGAGGCGATAGAGAAGGACGGGACGCTGGTGCGTTACGATGCGCGTAAGGCGAGTGTATCAGCTCTCTATACTTGGCAAGATAACCGTTGCAAGAAAGAGTTCCTGGATACCTTGCCTGCGCCAGATTCACATTTGAAATGCTTCTCTGGATATGGCTGCGCCACTTTGCTTTGGTTAGCAAGGAACAAACCTGAAAAATTGGCTCTTTTCAACCGAGCTGGAACTATTCAGGATTTTGTGGTTGGCATGTTGTGCAATCTTGATATTCCTATCATGACAACTCAGAATGCCGCCAGCTGGGGTTATTTCGACACCACATCAAACACATGGAATATTGAAATCCTGGAAAGAGAAAAGTTCCCTGTAAATCTCTTGCCTAAGATTGTAGCGAGTGGACAAATTGGTGGAACTCTTCTGGATACGTGGTATGGCATTCCTCAGGGGACTCCCGTGGGGGCAGCTCTCGGGGATTTGCAATGCTCTTTCCTAGCAACCCTGGAAACTAGCAATGACGCCGTCTTAAACATCTCTACATCTGCCCAGTTGGGATTCGTTGTGGATGAAATTAGTGAAAAACTTGGCACTTTAGAGTACTTGCCTTATTTCAATGGAAAATATTTAGCCGTAGCAGCTTCTTTGAATGGTGGAAACACGATGGCTACATTTGTTAAAATGTTGCAACAATGGGTGATGGATTTGGGATTTGCGGTACCTCAGTCCAAAGTATGGGAAAAGCTGATAACTTTGGGAAAAGATGAAAATGCATCTTCTTCCATAATGGTGAATCCAGTTTTATTAGGAGAAAGGCATTCACCAGAAAAATATGCATCGGTAACAAACATAAATTTGTCCAATTTATCTCTGGGGCAAGTGTTTAAAGGTCTCTGTGAAGGATTAATTGCTAACATCAATTCCATGATGCCGAGAGAAATCTTGGTAAATGCAAACATTACCAGAATTCTCGGTAATGGCTCGGGTCTTTCACGCAACGTAGTTCTCCAAAAGGCAGTGGAGACATGCTATAATCTTCCATTGGTATTTACATCTGGTGGAGATGCAGCTAAAGGGGCAGCCATTTCCATGCTCTAAATCTGTTTTCCCATCAAACTTGAAAATATTATAGCTTTTTAAATTGAGGATGTTTTCCTAATACATATATAGTAGTACATAATATTTATAAACAATAACACGATAATTTCCATTATTTAATCCGTTAACATTATTTATACCTGAAGCCAGACAAATCAAATTAGTTTTTAATAATTATAATACATTGGTTGCTGGTGGTATTATAATGAATAATGAGACCAAAAGCAATAAACCACCCTATGGTGAATTACTTATTTTGACAATAATATTTTATTTGTGCAATGAATAATGTGTTACAATTCAGGTATAGTGCCTCAGAGACCAAAAGTAAGAGAACACCCTATGGTGAATTCATTATTTTGACCATAATATTTTCTTTATGCAATGAATAATGTGTTATAATTTAGGTACGGGGCCCCAGAGACCAAAAGCAATAAAACACCCTAAGGCTTTCTTTATGTAATAAATAATGTGTTGTTATAATTCGGGTACAGGCCCCAGAGACCAACCACACTGAAACATCTAATAGCTTATTTGTTATTTTGACAATAACATTTTATTTTACTTTCTAGTTCTTTATTATATAACTTAATTACTCCTTCTGTATGCGACAATGTTTTATATTGGTTCTTGCCAAATCATGTAGACAGGTTTTTTGAGATATTGCCAAATTCCTGATGGATTTTCGAATTATAAATATATTTAGTTTTGAATTTTGTTTCAGATGAAATGTCAGATCATATCTAATTCATATCTATTAATGAGTACCATGTCAAAGTGAGTAATTTATATTTAGGAATTAGGAGCAGACCTATTTTCACCCGCTCCATTCTTCCAAAATGCTAAACTGATACTAGTAAGAAAAGGATTTCAAATTATCAGTGTTAAAAAAAGCTAAAATTATTGCTATTAATTATAGTATTTTTTTAAATATTGGAGCAGTTAACTATTTCTGTGCCCGGCGTTGTTCGAGCCTGGGTTCTTTCAAATCAGTATTTAATTCGGTGAATTATATTTACCCTTTGATGCAGCTATAATATTGCATGTGCGTATTTTTTACTTTAGAAATAAGATAATAAATATGAAATAAAGAAAATGTTACCATCAAACATTATGAATACTTCAAAACACTATAATAATCGTTAAAGCCTGTAATTTTGTAACGAAAAATAAAACCTAAATTGAGTGGACATTGGCTATCCTCGGAATCGGCAGTGGTGGTACACAACCGGTGGTGTTACGCAATAGCCCCCCAAGTATGTTTGTTATCCAGTCAGAGTTAATGTTTCCAATATTGCCCTAACTTGGTATGCATTGCCCGCATGGAGAGATTTTGAATATTTTCATATTTATTAGGATTTTAATGAAGAAGTTATTTTCACATCAAAATGGTCACTTACTTACATAACCATAGTTACCAACACACCAATGAAATTTTAAAAGAATATCACCAAGCCGTAGCTGGCCGTGAACATAGGAAATAGGAATGACAATAGTAATACAAAAAATCAAGTCTGACTTGTTTCTTCCTTTCATGAGAAAATCTTTCTGAATTGTTAAAACTTTATGATATATGTATTCACAGTGTCCAGCAACTCGTGTAAGAGGGAAACTCTCACCTTTTTAGAGATGAAAATTTAAAGAATATAGTAATTTTAACAGAAAGAAAGAGGTGAATTAAAATTTTATCCCCAGTTAGTGCATTGTTCTTGAAATATCAAGAAAGTAAAATCCTGTTGCATATGGTATGGAATAGGTAAATATAATAAATGATAATAACGAAATCCCCAATCCCCGTCATTCCTTGTCCCCTAAAATGTAATTATATTTGTTTGGAAAAAATTAGTATGTAAGTGCCTTGAACAAAACCAAACCTGTGATAAGTACATGATTATGTATGTTTTTGTACTATTCATTGTATTTTATTTTTTTTATTTTGAGCACCACCTTTTTGTTATTTTAACAAAACTCTATTACTGGCATATTTACAGTCTTAGTTAAATGATAATTATGTATGTTTTGAAAGTCACCACACCTTAACCTCCATTGTATCTATCTTACAAGTTAGATATAAAAGTTATTAAATATTATAATATACACGTAACACTCACAGTGCCTAAACCAACAACTTGAATGTAACACGATTGTTTATTAAATATCCCCATGTAAAGCAAGTATTGACTGTGTGCTTATCTGTTAAGTGCCTACTCAATTATTACAATATTGTTGCGCTTAAAATGAAAAGGCTTGATTTATTATTTTCTCTTATCTATTTTTTTTATCTTGTATTGAAGTTAAGTGAGAGGTATAAAGAGTCAATCATTTTATGTAGAGGCATTATTTATTAGAAGTTTGTATGTCAAAAGTCTCATATATTATAGAATTAGCATATTCAAATGAATATTTTAGACTTAGGCTTAAGTTTTTACATATGAGGAATAAATATGTGGATTGGCCTGTCTCACGATATTGCTCGCTACACAATCTCATAGTCGTCACAGATGTGTAATATAATATGTTGTCTGTGATAATATATCCCTCGTATAATAAATATGAAATAAAGAAAATGTTACCATCAAACATTACGAATACTTCAAAACACTATAATAATCGTTAAAGCCAGTAATTCTGTATGTAACAAGATATAGCCATCACAGATGCGTAATATAATATGTTGTCTGTGATAATTGTATGGGATAGTATGGTCATACTCACAAATATTTATATATTATATCCCTCGTATGTAACAAGATGTATTCAATCGATCTTACTGTTACATTATACTAAATCGCCCACACATAACTAAACTGCCGTAAGTTCAAATATGTCAAACTGGAATAATTTGATACGCTTTGCATCTTCGCTATGTATTTGGATATATTTATGCACAACATGAATCAAGATTTTGATATATCGGGTGGTACAATAATTTTTTTCAGTATGAATAATAATATAATGTTATCTAGTGTTTAGAGATGTAAATAACTGTGCATTGTGACAGTTTAGCAGAATAAATTCAATTGTTAATTATCTCAGTTTGCTTATAGACAGTGTAGTTGAGGGAGTGAGAAATATTTTCTTAACGAACAACCATTTTGCATAGTAAGTATTTTTCATAGGGTGCGTGAATAGATATTTGTTTTGTTTTAATATTATTTGGCAATGCAAAGCATTTTCTATATGTATAAATAAACTTATAGTAAATTACCCGAAATTGGTGAAAAAAAGCAGACAAATAATGCAGATTTGGCCTAAATGTTGCCTTATGATGAATATATGAATATTCTTGGTTGTTATTTAATTGTAATTTGGAACCAAAATTAATTTAGATATTTATGGTGCACCCTGTACATGTCATTATACCATTATGATGTATACAGCTTATTTTATTCAAAGAATTTATTTGTTTATTAATATTTTAACATCTGCAAAACTTAGCTTAAAATAAATTTACATACTTGCAAAGAAGATAACACACTACACATATAAAGTGGTGGGTTATCGTGTGCACAATAACAAATATGACATAGCATATTTAGTGTGCATTTATCACTTGGATTATGAAGAAATCTTTCTTTTTATTATAGAGAAGAAAACACACAGATATGATACTTAAGAATTAATAAATATAAAAAAGGAATTCATCTGCCTCCTGAATAATTTCTCACAGATTTAAATGTAAGGTATTGAATTACCTTTGAATTGAACGAAATTCAGTTTTTTTTTTTTTTTTTAAAAGGTAATAAACAGTATTATTATCTCATGAATTATAAGAAAGCGTTCACATGAAGTTGCATAGCAGGCAACAAATTTGAGCACCATTGTGAGTGAAGATAATAATCTTCTATGTTGACACTGTACCATTTTCAATTAACGAGTTCGAATTGCCAAAGAATTTTAATTGCTCACATCTTTTATATTATTTTGATAAGTTAATTTTTTTTTACCAAAGTATAATTAATCATTTTATATCATTTATGTATTGTAATAAATTAATAGTGCCTGCTGAATCGAGCTGCCAAATAAACCGTTTTTGCTATAGTATAATGTGGTACCTAATAGGTAATTGGTATTAAATAGAGGGCTGGCCATGTGCATGCGCAATTGGAGAAGTCCGCCAAGGAACCAAGGGGATAATAATACATGACATCTATAATACAGCGCCCTTGAGGTTTTTACGAGTGCCAGGCGCCATTTGGCTTAGGGCCGGCCCTGATTAATATAAAGTAAAATATAATATAAAGCTAGCTACAAAATCTTGCCTGATAAAAAGAAACGCTAGTCATTCCCTGTGAAGTTTTCGATTTGCTTACCATTTTGTTTTAGGTTTTTTTATTACTACTTGTATTTGTAGAAGTAGATTACACAGAACAAAGTTAAGTATGCAGAATGTTGCATACATATTTATTGGATTGTTATGTATGTACAATGGTTATTATTATCGAAATATAGTGAACATTATTGTTATATAATCCTCTTTCTTTCACCTTTTTCCCTAAATGAACACATATAAGGTACATATTGTTGTATAACCCTGTTTCTTTCACCTTTTCCCTAAATGAACATGTAGTAAGTACATAATGTGTTGCAAAAAGTTTTACTCTTTCGGTAGAAGATTCATGATTCATCCCTTTGACTATTTTTTTCCTTAGGTATAAATTTCAATACACTATTAGCATCCTCCTTCTTTTCTAAATTTCTATTCTATGGTAATGTAGTACCTTCATAAAATTCTTTAAATACCTATAATCTAAGAACATATTTTAATACAATTTTAAGAAAATATTAGGAAGATTTTTCTTAATATTAATAAGTTTATACTGGTAAAAAAGAAAATATATCCACATTTTAAAAACTAAAAAATAATAATACTAACACCTACATTTTCCCCAAAAAAAAAAATTCCCATAAATTTCCCATATTCAGAAGTTTCTTCGGGAGGGCAATCCAATTTTGCAGAAAAACAACTTTGTGATAATAATTCAAGGACATGCCGCCGAATTCAACCATCGACTGCGAAATCTACCAGCCGAAATTTATCAACCGAATAAATTGAATATCCACTTTTGCCAAAAGAACGGGGCAATTCGAGAAAAAATTGAAGCCGAGGGGTGAGAGGGAAGATGCATGAAAACGAAAACACCTACTTAAATTTTTTAATGACTTATCACATTCCTTGCCTCATCAAATACCCCAAAAAAATCATCAGCTAAAAAAATAAAATAACTGCGTTAACAACATAAATATTTCATCATGCCCCACTTTGCGCTTGCAAAATGGGTTCAAAAGTTAGTCATACAAGATATTATTTGATTTGGCTTCAATGCCATTCATACAAAATCGCACTGATGATCTGTCCAGGGCTTTTTAGGTCTATGATGGTCTATGATTTTTGGGAGTCGCTATATGCACAGCGACTAGTCGACAGGGGGCGTGGCCAACATATCCGAGCATACCCGAAGTGAAGTATTTCGGCGCTTTATTTGAAAAAGGGTTTTCCGCTCAGATTTTTTTTGTGACGTCACGGCCGAGCATTTCCGAATATTGCCGAGCAGCCGATAGCTAATTTTCATCTTTAGTTTCATACAATTCTTGCACCTTGATTTCATTTGGTTAGATTACATTACTATAGGGCCAATATCATACAGTCAATTCCAAAGCCTTAATAAAGACTGTTTGGTATGGCAACCACATTCTAATTCCTGCAAATATAATTAACTTTTGGACAATAAAGACTTGTGGTAGGCCCTATGTTCAACTTTTGTACAGATTCGTACTAGGCCTATATATACTCAAAGTATCTAATCTTTTTACATTACAAAACAGTACACCTATGGGAAAGTAAAACTAGCATTATTTGGAGTCTATGTGAAAATTTGGATGCCATATAGTATGTTGGAGGATAAGTGAGCAATGAAGGAAGTTGGGCAATTCATTGATTCATATACTTAGAAAAATTACATTATAGACCAATATAATAATAAATAATACCAATAATAATATAATAATAAATAATATAACCAACAATATGGCTTTCAAAAGAAAAAAAAGCACAGAGAATTTATTACAGGATTTTTAAAATTATATTAATAATGAATTAAACCATAAAAGACATGTTTTAGTACTATTTATAGATAACTCCAAAGCGTTTGATACAATTGACCCACAGAAATTATTAAAAATCTTAGAAGCAATTTGGAATTAGAGGTAACCTACTTAATTTGTTTAAAAATTATTTATTTAATAGACATATCTGTGTAAAAATATTAGAAAAAATGAGCAGGAGGAAAAAAATCTATGCTGTAGTCCCGCAGGGGTCGATTTTGGGTCCAACCCTTTATATTATATTTGTATCAATAATGAAAAAAATATTTAAATATGTAAGACACTTTGTATATGCTGACGACACTGCTCTTGTTATATCCGATGAACAATTATCCATTGCGATTAAATATATGCAACATGACTTTACGTCCCTGATAAAATGGTCACATGACGCAGGTCTAACATTAATACCAAGAAAACTAAATTGATGTACATACGGTCTCCACAAGCTTCATTTCTGATCATACCTAAAATAATTTCACATAACTTTATATGTAGTCATCAAAACATTTTACAGCCCTGTATGTGTGAAAGTATTGAACTGGTAAATGAATACGTTTATTTGGGGGTGACTGTTGATTATCATTTCAAATGGGATACACAAATAAACAAAACTTGCAAGCGGCTGAGAGCGATAGTGGGTAGGATATACAAACTGAAATGTTTCGTTCCGGTGAATATTTTAAAAATTATTTACCTATCACTCGTAGAATCAACTTTACGGTATGGTTTAACTACTTGGGGTCACTCTTGTAAAACTAATTTAAACCACCTGCAATCGGTACAAAATTCTATGGTTAAGTTATTAGCTCAAAAACATATTTTTTCACAGAGACGAAACATACCATTGTTGTATCGGAATTTAACAATATTACCGGTGCAGGCCTTATTATGGTACAAAATATTGATTCAACATATATCTGAGTGTGATTATAAAAAGAAAGTGGAACATGAATATAATACAAGGTTTACAAAGAATGAAGGAATGCTTGTTCCAAAATATAATAATAAATACGGACGGCGAACCCTAGAATTTAACGTGCCAAAAATGCTTAACATGTTACCCATTAATATAAAAAATTGCGATTCTACAAATAGATTGAGATATATGCTGAAACAATGGTTACTAAATAGAGATAGTTTATATTAATTTAGGTGTGTTAATTGTATAGTTATAGTAATAATAGTATGTGTGTATGTATGTAATTGATCATTAACATCCTGTTGACAAAGTGCTTTATTGCAGTTTAACGGGATTGTAGCTTGAAAACCAATAAAAAAATTATATTATTTTATTAATGGAAAATAATACATTACACCACACAAAGGAAATATAAACATTGAGGGAACAAACCCCTTTAAAAACATGACAGATAAATCCTGAATTGAGCCGATCAGGTTCTGCCCCATCCTGAAATTTATGTTTAATAAATTGCTCCAACAATACAGACACATCTCGTGTACTGAGGAAACTCCAGCTTCAACAAGCCTGTTGATCTCCTGTATCAGGTCAGGATGAATTTGTTGGGTCATCTTGGCCGCGTCTCTGCTGTGGTTGTGGCTCGCTTCTCCGGTTGCCGAGACGTAATAACGTAGCACACATTTAGGTGGGCTGGTGGATTGAAGGGCAGTCTTCACTTGTTTCAGAATCTAAAAACAAGCCACAATGTTTTACTATAAATAAAAATAACAGAACCCTACAAAAACAGTAATTATTGGTTTGGTAGGCAGTAAAAAATATAAAATAATATTTTCAACAAAAAAATATCTGATTTCCTGAAGGGCACAGGAAAGTATGCTTCACACCTTCTATTTTGCAGTGTTGAGGCCCTGGGAATCATATTTCCGGCCATGGTACTGTGCTGACATCTACCATGGCAGCACAGTCAAATTCAATAGATAAGAATGTTGAAAATGTGTTTAAGTAAGCGATGGGAAGTTGCGTATTCCCACCACATTTCCTTCTAAACAAATGTGTGTTGTCCAAAACGGTATTTGTATAACCTTGCATCTAACTAGTGTTGTGTAGTATCTAGATACATTTTTGTGTATCTGTATCTAGCTATATTTCTATAACTGTATCTGTATCTAGATACATTTTTAGTATTTGACACCTCAGATACTCAGATACTTTCAGATACTTTATTTTCGAAGTGAACTTCTTTACCGATTTTCTCTAGTTAATTTTAAAGTTTTCTCACAGATTCAGCTAGTGGGTACCTTTGTCCATCTAGTGTATAATATTTTAAAGCAGTTTATATACATGCATTTTAGGGGTCCTAACCCGAGTAACCGAGTAACCGAGTACCCGGGTACCCCCGTATATTTATTTATTTATTGACGCCCTATTGGGCTTTTAAGTACTTACATAAAAAATTACAAATTTCAAATTACAACAGTATAAAACAAACAATAGAAAATCGAAATAAAATATAAAGATTTCTCATACATTATTTACATTTAAAAAGTGGTGGACTAATTTGGCTTTAAATGTATTGAAGTTTAAATTAAATATGTCAGCGACATCACTTAGTTCATTGCCCAACCTATGTATTCTTTCTAACACAGAATTTGAAGCGAAGTTATTGTTGTAGAATAAAATATTCCGTCTAGTATATTTTGGAGGTATATGTAAAGATAGCAAGTTTATAGTGTCAGGGCAGTCTAACCTTGAATGAACAATTTTATATAATAAAAGGAGATCAAATATTTTTCGCCTTTCAGATAATTTCGATAAGTTAAGTTTACTGCGTAAATTGACATAATTGATTTCAATAATAGGAATACCAATTTTGAAATTAATAAAACTTAAAAATTTATTTTGAATTTTTTCAATTTGTAAACAATGAGAGTTGAAATGAGGACACCAAATGGTTGCATTGTATTCAACCTGACTTCTAACCAGAGACGTGTATAGTAATTTTATAGTTTTTATGTTATTAAAGTCTTTAGCGATTCTGAGAATAAATCCAAGCATTTGTAATCCCTTACTGGTAATGCTATTAATGTGATTCAAGAAGCGTAATTTGGAGTCAAAAATAACTCCAAGGTCATTGAATTCAAAAACTCTTTTTAGATTGGCATTGTTAATTGAGTAGTCGAATAATAAAGGGGTTTTAGATCTATGGAAACTGATTGCTTGGCATTTGTTGATATTAAGATGTAATTTGTTTACGATGCACCATTCATAGAGTTTATTTAAGTTAATTTGTAGAGTTAAACAATCAGAAGAATTACCGATCGATTTAAACATCTTTAGATCGTCGGCGAATAGAAGAAAGTGAATATTATCGAAAATTAGTGAAATATCATTAATAAATAATAGGAAAAGAATTGGTCCTAGGTGGGAACCTTGGGGGACCCTACTTGAGGCAAAAAAAGTGTAAGAAGTTGTGGATGTAATTTTTACAGATAATTTTCTGTATGATAAGTAACTTCTAAGCCATTTGAGAAAGTTGCCGCTTATTCCCAAGTGTTCTAATTTTTTCCATTAAAATGCGATGAGAAACAGTATCAAAGGCTTTGCTAAAGTCAGTATAAATTGTATCAACTTGAAGACCCTTGGACAGTGCATTAGAAATAAAATTTTCGTAAAGCAATAAGTTAGATGACGTAGATCTGTCTGGCATAAAACCATGTTGAAATGTTGATATAATTGGTTTAATTTGATGCATGATTTTACTTAATATAATCTTTTCTAAAAGTTTAGGTAGTGATGACATAATACATATGGGTCTATAATTTTCAATTTGGCATTTATCTCCTTTTTTAAAAATAGGTGTTATAAAGCTACTTTTCCAAATTTCAGGAAAACAACCTGTAGATAAGGATAAATTGAAAATTATAGTAATAGGAAGAGCTAGAACATGAATACAGTTTTTAAGTAATATTGAGGGAATCATATCTGGCCCCGAATTCGACCTGGTATCCAGCTGTTTGATAAAAGTCACGACATCATTTACTACCACATGGATGTTATGCAAGTTGAGTGAGCTTTCGGTAAATTGGGGTTTATCAGATAATATGTTGTCATTGTCTTCAACATATACACTCTTGAAGAAATCTGCAAATAAGTTTACAATATCGTTTTTGTCATGACCCACTTTTTTCCCGTAAAACATTGTACCGGGAAAGTTAGAGTTATTTTTCCGAAAGGAGTTAGCGTAATTCCAAAATTTATTAATGTTTGTTAAAATAGAATTTTCAACATTGTTGGTATATTTCTTGAAACATACTTTCGATTTCCTAGTACAATCTTTACGCAGAATGGAGAATGCGATATAATTATCTAGCGTTCTATTTATTTTATAACGTTTGTGGGCAATTTTTTTATCGTACGTTAGATTAATTAGTTCAGAATCGAACCATTTAGGGAATTTAGAAGTGTAATATTTTTGTAGGGGTACAAATCTATCGATTGCTTGATAAATTACATTGTAAAAGTATTCTAAGGCCTCATTTAAACTTGAGCTTTTACAAGTGAGATCATAAGCCCAATTATAAGTAGATAAAAATTCTACAATCTTTGGGTAATCTGCTTTTTCAAAATTACGCTTGACAATCGTGGGGTCAATTACCTTAACATAAGTATTGAGGTAATTGATTATTAGAGGGGGGTGGTATTTATCAAATGGAAGAATCATTTCATCAGAGGCATACACATTAACACTAGAAGAATTTGTAAAGACAAGATCGAGAAGACGAGAATTGATGTTGTACACATGGTTTTTCTGATGCAGATTTAAAAAGTTCGACATTTCTATAATTTCATGGGAGCCATGATTGATGTTGTCCGGACTCGAGGACGCGATGTTCTCAATGTCCCATACAATATTTGGGAGGTTGTAGTCACCCATCAGAATAAATGTAGCATCAGGAAATTTTCTTCGCATAGTTTCAACTTCAAGGTGGTGCTCCTTATATGTTTGCAGGCCGGAGGATGGTGGTATATATGTGCAACCGATTATAAGTTTTTCATTTTTTAAGGAAACCATTACAAAAACTTGTTCAAGATGTTTGTGAAGGCATTTCAGTTTCTTCGAATTCAGTTTGGTAGATACAGACAATAGTACGCCGCCACCTCTTGTTTTATTGCTGGAACTTTGACATCTGTCGTTTCTGTAAATGAAATGATCTAAAAACCCCAGTTCTTGATCGTTTATGCCAGCATTTAGCCATGTTTCAGTAAGGGCATAAATTTCGTAATTCATCGTTGGTAATGTACATTTTAGTTCTTGAAGTTTCGTTCTCAGTCCTATAATATATTATTAGTTTGTGGGTCAGTTTTTTGGATTTAATTTTACAATTGTTGGGTGATTATTAATGTACTTGATTGTAATGTCTTGCTCACCCGATGATTGCCTATTTTTTAGTTCGATTCGTAAATTATTTAGATAGTTCCTTTGAGCAACTGATTGATCAGGGTACATGCGGATGTTATTCTTCAGCAAGTGTTTTTTGCCGAGTAGGATTTTTGGCCATTTAGACTCAGCGAACTCGACTTTTACACCCCTCGGTTTATTAGTATCCCTTTTCCCGATTCTGTAAACTTTCAGGTCAAGAGAATTGGTAGAGTTGTCCAGGTCGAAAATGATTTTTTTTATGCTGGTAGTGTCGTCTTTCATAATATCAGTCTGGGTTATTGCTTTGCTCTCGGGGAAGTTACATATTATAATATTTTTTTCCCTTAAATTTTGATCATTCATCTCAGCAATAATATCGCAGATGTTATTTGTTTGGAAATTAGTAGTGGTAACAGCAGGAGGAATATTTTTGTACACTGATAATTCGCCTTCTAGGGTAGCCATTCTTGCAGCCATTTGGCCTATGGACCCTAGGATATTATTGGTTTTGGGCATTATTTTGGCAATATGCTCCTAGGTAAATTTGTTATTGGGATCCATCACAATATTTGTTAGTGCATTGATGGCATCTTGTTCAAGGGATATGTATGTCTGCGCATCCATGATGAGTTCGGATTTAGGTTAATAAAAATTAAAAATGAATAGTAGGTTGAACTCCCCTGATTACTGACTGGAATCAGGTTCAAATTGCTTCTAAGATTTTTAATAATTTCTGTGGGTCAATTGTATCAAACGCTTTGGAGTTATCTATAAATAGTACTAAAACATGTATTTTATGGTTTAATTCATTATTAATATAATTTTAAAAATCCTGTAATAAATTCTCTGTGCTTTTTTTTCTTTTTAAAGCCATATTGTTCAAATCTTAGAAGTATATAAAAAAAATGAATTTAAAAAATAAAATAAAAAAAATGAATAATTAATTTTTTTTTAAATTTTCCATAACCCAAAGTAATCAAGTTGCACAGAGTTCACGTATTTTTTATTTATCCAAGGGGCGTCGGGTACCCGGGTAGTAATATGCTACCCGGGTACTCGCGAGGACCCCTAATGCATTTATGTTATCACCGCTTGCAGGCCAATTTGCCAATATCTTTTTGGGCAACGAATAAAACAAGCAAATGTAAATATGTAAAATAATCACAAGCGTTTACGTCTACCGTCTTTAAGAAATTAAAGTAATCGCTGTTTTCGATAATATATATATATATATTTTTAAGTTTTCCCCAAAAAAGAAGAAAAGTATCCGAGTATCTGTGAGTTACTTTTAAAAAGTGTATGTATCTACATACAGATACAATTTTACAATGTATCTTGTATCTGTATCTAGCTACAAATTTTGCCAAGTATCTGTATCTGTATCTAGATACTTTTAAAAAGTATCTGACACAACACTGCATCTAACTATAGTGAAAACATTAAAATAATGTAATAAAGTGATTGCCCATGTAGGGATAAGCAGAGAAAATAAACTATCATACCTTCGTTTTTGCTCTTTCTGCAATTTGAGGTGGAACAGGAAATTCTGGAAAATATTTTATTTGTTTCACACTCATCATTGCGGGACAACCAAGCTTCTTGGAGTCCAAAACCCGGAACCTCTTCTTCTTATGGTTTGGGTGATCAGCCTGAAAGAACAATTCAAGGTATATGGTCTAATAGGCTTATACGCATAAGACGCCTATTATTTATGCGGCAAATAAATTGCCCATGGTTAACTTATTTGACGCAGATGATTAACTTTTACAAAAGTTGTTAGGGCCTATGCAATGTTGACATTAGTATAAAATTACAAGTGTGTTTATAATCCAGTGTGATATGAATTAAAATTGTGAAATGAGATATAGCTGCAGGGGCTTTAATTAATTTGGCACTTTGAGCATGGTCTTCTTTAGACTAACACGACATGAGGATGTGTTACGAGCCACGGCACACTTTTTAACACACAAAGATGAATTGTGATTAGTGTGATTGTCGTGTTAATCTTAATGAGACGGAGCTCCAACTGACATATTAGGAAGGTCCCTGGTGTAATCTAGTCCTAGCTTACCTAGGCCCAGGCCCATCGCTTTTTTTATACTTTAAACACATCACCGACGTGCTCTGTCAATGCTACTATTGAAAGACGAGGGGGGGTAGTCCTAGCTGATGTGGTTCAAGGGTGTATTAACATACCAATTCAACTCTCTTTTCTTCTTGTTATTTGGGCGGTGTAGTCGGGGGCCTTGGGCGCACTCTCTGTACGCATTCATACCGAATGTAAATGGCATCCCAAAAAAAATGGAATCCCAAAGAACTCCACTGTAGGCGGGCAGAACGTGTATACTGCATCTGAAAGATTGGAAATGTTAATTTCGAATAACTCGTAAATATCAGCAGCTGCTTATGAACTGAAGAAATGGGAAGGCCTACCCTAGACCTAGGCCCCGAGGTTTAGAACTTACCTCCAAACTTCTTTTTCATACTGTCTCTCGTTGAAAAAGAGTGCCCCAACGCGTTCACAGAACACAGACATGCTTCATAATTTACTTCATTGTCAATGTTTCCACTGATAACACCCGTCTCTGAATTCTTTTTGAAATTACTTAACGAAACTTCTAAAAGACGGTCTAAGCCGGCACACAAAGACGCCATTTCTGATGATTTCTGACGTTTCGTGACGTGACGTTAGAAACAATTTACTCGGAACACACTCGGGTATTGCTCGGATATGTTGGCCACGCCCCCTGTGATTTCACACTCCCATGATTTTTGGGAGTCGCTATATGCACAGCGACTAGTCGACAGGGGGCGTGGCCAACATATCCGAGCATACCCGAGCTGTTCCGAGTTTTTTTAAATGTTAAATTCCGTCAAATTAGTATTTACCTAATATGCATGCATTGTGTGCGTTGTGATTGAAATTTATTAGCTGGATTTTATTTTTTTACGTTCAAATTTAATTCAAGTTAACTATTTCTGCGATGTTGAGCGGCTACGCTAAGTTTGTGTAACATGGTTTATGATGAAAAAGAAAATGCCCCCTTTATACCGCCTGCTCGCGTCAAGGCAAGAAAAACATCCCAGTTTTCAATTAGTTTAGCGGCTACGCTAGGTTTGTGTAACATGGTTTGTGATTCAAAAGAAAGTGTCCCTTTTATACCGCCTGCTCGCGTCACGGCAAGAAAAACATCTCAGTTTTCAATTAGTTTAGCGGCTACGCTAGGTTTGTGTAACACGGTTTGTGATTCAAAAGAAATTCAGGCTTGTTGAAGCTGGAGTTTCCTCAGTACGAGATGTGTCTATTGTTGGAGCAATTTATTAAACATAAATTTCAGGATGAGGCAGAACCTGATCGGCTCAATTCAGGGTTTATCTGTCATGTTTTTAAAGGGGTTTGTTCCCTCAATGTTTATATTTCCTTTGTGTGGTGTAATGTATTATTTTCCATTAATAAAATAATATCAAATATGCAGCTTATATGTATCAACTTAAATTCAGTTTTTTTGTAATATTTATATTTTTGTATTACCTGCATCAACTGTAAAGCGCCCCTGAGGTGATATCTCACAAAAGCGGCGCTATACAAATTGTCCAATAAATAAATAAATAAATGTATCAATGAATTGCCCAACTTCCTTCATTGCTCACTTATCCTTCAACATGCTATATGGCATCCAAATTTTCACATTGACTCCAAATAATGCTAATTTTACTTTCCCATAGGTGTACTGTTTTGTAATGTAAAAAGATTAGATACTTTGAGTACATATAGGCATAATACGAATCTGTACAAAAGTTGAACATAGGACCTACAACAAGTCTTTTATTGTCCAAAAGTTAATTATATTTGCAGGAATTAGAATGTGGTTGCCATACCAAACAGTCTTTATTAAGGCTTTGGAATCGACTTTATGATATTGGCCCTATAGTAATGTAATCTAACCAAATGAAATCAAGGTGCAAGAATCGTATGAAATGAAAGATGAAAATTAGCTATCGGCTGCTCGGCAATATTCGGAAATGCTCGGCCGTGACGTCACAAAAAAAATCCGAACGGACAACCAATTTCAAATAAAGCGCCGAAACACTTCACTTCGGGTATGCTCGGAAATGTTTGCCACGCCCCCTGTCGATTAGTCGCTGTGCATATAGCGACTCCCCAAATGTACACTGCTCAGACATCAATATTAATTTGATGCATAATACTTCAATAACTTAGGGAACATTTAAGTTATGTATTTTGACTCAAAGATATTAGAAAACACGTATTCTAATATTTTTGGTTTTACTAAACATATTTATTGTTATAAATAAATAAAAAAATGTTTAGTTTTTTACTATCATACAAAATAAGTATTATATATCTATACCTGCAATAATTACTATTAAATTATATTATATGCCATTTTGCCAAATCCACACTTACGCACGATGTGACAATCTTATCATGAATCATTATTTATAAATTATATTCTTGATATAATATTCTGTACAATGAACGATCAATGTAATACTCAATAGATTACATATAATTGGCGGTCTGTGGTGCGTTATGAACAATGGAATAAAGATAATTTTAATTAGTCGTTGATAACACATAAAGACAAGAACACAAAAAACAAAAAAAAAATTAACGATCGTAGAGCCGATGAATAAGATTTTTAGAAAGTGTTACGGATCTTAATGAATACTTTAGTACCAATCATAAATAAACTATGGTGCCAATATACTGTCATCGGGTTGATCCATGGTTGATCTGATACCAAAAAGAATTCCTCTGAAAAGATTTTGCTAGAAATTTCTATCACGAAAATCGACCCAAAAAATCAAATACACACAACCTGCCCCTGTCTTTTGACTTTGTAGTCTATGGTATGCAGCAACATTTTTTTATGGGTTGTCAGTTAAAGCATCTGTATCTGTGGCATTGCTTATTCTTATTCTTATTCATTCCGGTTGTAAAAAAGGTGCTCTATGTCAAAATTTTAGGGCTTGGTTTCATGAAGTTGCGGTAGTTAAAAGGAAAACATAATGATTTTACTGGAGATTAACAATAGGATAGTCGAAGAGACTCTTACTGTTAAATATAAAAATGCACAAGCTCGGTGAGTCGCCTTAACTTCTTACAAATTTTGGAACACAGTTTAGCATAATTTTGGCGTTTTGAGACATTTTGATAAACATTCAAGTCATTCGTATTCTGTTTTCAATGTTCGTGTTTTGGCAAAAAACTGAAAGCTCAAGTTTAACGTCAAAATACTAATCAGGGTGAGGCCCCCACGTTGGTCATGTCGGTATCCGCCTTTTTATCGCTAAGATATTCTTATCTGACGCATACTATGGGATACCGCTAATGTTGTACAAATAAACCTAGTTTGATAGACCATTAGAAGTAGTTAATTTTAAATTGCGCAAAGTTCTAGAATTTGGTTGAAATTAGGTTCTGAAATAATTTTAAAACTTTAATTTTTTGTAGCGATGTATGAATGTGAATGAAGCAAGAGGTGTTTGTAGGATAGAGTCGTGGGGTGTTATCATATTTGCCCATCCTTGCGTGAAATGGAGCAGTGGCTTTTTATTTCTGACTTTTTTTAATGCCAAATCTTCCTTATTAGGTGCAACTAAACTTTTTGTATTTATGCAATTTCACACGAGTATTTCCCTATTTAAATAAATAACTTTTGCATTCTTACCAATAGTAATTAACAGCATTATAAATCCCAGTGCTTGTCATTAAAACATTGTTCCCTAAATTGATAATAAATTCATTTTCTTGTAATCTGCCCTATATTATAATAATATTATATAATCTGTCAACATTTTGAGGGTTATTTTATTGTAAACTTTATTAATTGGTTGGAAAGCACGCCAAACAAATTAGAGATGGTATAACTGAATCATGTCATTTGGTTGTATAAAACATGTTTTGATTCATAGATTTAGGGTCTGTTATATCATTGATGCCATAATTCTATCGTTATTTTTTCAGATTAAAGCCGGAAACAACTGACGTGACGGTAGCGGATTTTGATGGAGTTCTGTTCCATATTTCAAATGTTAATGGAGATAAAACCAAAGTCAGAGTAAGTACCTGTACAAAATAATCCCGTAAAATAAACAGAGAAAAAATCTGGCTATATAGACCAAATGTTTCACCTTTTAATTTGGGGTTGTCTCCTACAACAATATTTCATGCTATTTACAAATGTATCATATTAATTAGAGCATGCGAAGGATATAACTTTTACAATTTTTGTAAATACCGAATAGTACTGAAGATATAAGCCGTCAAAACATTGATATTTGTGGTCGGTCAAAAAGCATGTGACATCACGGTTCATGCGTGGCGGTAGAACAGCACTGCCATTCGAATTATGAATTGTGCTGCGTGACTTTACGAGACACAATTAGATACATTTTACCAATTTAGTATTAACTCTTTAAATATAATAAATTTTCATCATTATAAAAAAATAAAAATTAGGAGACAAACTCATTATAACGATAGCATATGAGCTCTGAGCAAAAAAAAAAAACTGTAATAATATTTACATAAATATTAATCTAATACCATGATTGTGAGTCGGTCAGAATGGTTTCTGTATTTCTATATATATTTGGCCATATTGTACAGACAATTCATTATTCCCATTAGATTTTAAAATTGATTTCAACTGACTACAATATTGTTTCTAATTTGATTAAAATTAGTGAATAAAATTTTATTGGTGAACGGAACCCACCTATTCTATTCTAGAACAAACCGTTTTGAAAATTTTAAGGAATTGTCATGCGTTCACACTTGCTCTATTTTTTAAAATTGGACATAACCACAGATATTACTGTACACACTGTACAGTAATATCTGTACTGTGCAGCATTTCTGTGAAGAATAGAACGAAAGTTGAAGTTAATTCAACATTGAGTTTCGTGGATTCTGAGGCATATAAAGCCTGTTCTCACTCATCTATTTCGTAGTTCATATAAAATAGATCATAGAAGAGTAAGGTGAGAACTCAACATTTAGAATGTTACCAAATGAAAAGTACGTTTTTATATTTACAGGTTAGTATTTCACTCAAATTCTACAAACAATTGTTAGAACATGGAGCGGATGAGCTCTTGAAAAGGGTATACGGATCTTTACTCACCGAAACTGAAACTGGTGAGCATTCATTGCTTTTAAATACATATAGCATAGTGTTTATTATCGCTGCAGGGCGAGCACACGGGATTTGAATTGGAAATTTTTCGGTTTGACTTCAATCACAGTGCCAGGCTCCGCCCATGGGTGGACTTTTCTTATTGGTGTTTTTCTCTCAATAATTAAAATATGTAAATTCATACTAAGGTTGAGGCGTTTCAAACTCCATCACATTTGATGAACATCAACGATATTTTGGTTTTTGATATTGAACAGACCCTGTTAAATGCCGATTCTCAGATATTTTAGCTTTTGATCAAATTGCGATCAGCTTATAAGCATAACAATATTTGCAGTTGATCTCAATTTGATCAAAAGCTAAAACGATTGAGTATTGATTAACGGGGACCGTACAGTTAATAAAAATTCTAAATGTGTTGCAATTTGACAACATAACCTAAATTCACAGTCAATTTGACTTATAATACAATTAATGAAAAATTGCAGTTCAAAAGACCGCTAATGTATGTGATGGTGCATCCACTATGAATGGGTTATAAAGCGGTTGTGTACAAAAGATGATAGTCCAATTATTGCTGTGAATCTTGTTTCTAAACGGAGTATTTTAATGTTTGTTTGGTTCACAGGGTACAATGTATCGGTGTTGCTGGATTTGGAAGATATCCCCGATAATTGGGAGGAGGTAGTAAAGAAAGTGGGACTCTTGAAGCGACACTGCTTCGCTTCGGTCTTCGAAAGGTACTTCAGTTTCCAGGAAGAGGGCCTGACCGGAAACAAGAGAGCCGTCATAAACTATAGGCAGGATGAAACACTGTGAGTTACTATTATTATTTGAGTTTTACCTATATGCTTTCCATGTTCCAAAGTGGTAGATACTTTCAGTATCGCCCTGTTCAAAGATCACCATTCGTAAACCAAATTTTTTCGTTAAATGTATTTAGCCGAGCTTGGTTACCAGATGTGAATAGCCGGGTATTTCTCCACCTTCCTCCCCATCTCCTTCCCATGCTCACTGTCTTCAGCCTCACAAAATACCACAATTAAGTATGCCATAGTCCCACTAGCAGTTGGAACCCTCGTATGCTATTCACAAAAAATATATTATCATAAGGCAATCAGAAACGGTTAAGAAATAATTATAAGTAGTGTTTTATGGCCTGATTAATCATTGATGCATTGGATGCACTTCAAACTGGGACAGTCATAGACTTAGCTATGTTCACTTAGCAATAATAACTTTGTATTTATACTAGCTGAAGTCCCCGGCGTTATCCAGACTTTACGAAGATCGAAAGCAGTCATTTTATTTTGAACGTCAAGTATGCAAAATTTCACCAAGTATTATAATTCTGCTTTAATGGTGGGGAAAAGGGGTGGTTTTTCAATCTTATATATACAGTGACCTTCCTCTTGTTTAGAAGGTCAAGTGTGCAAAATTTCATCAATCTCAGAATATAACTGTAGATTTGTATTAATCAAATCCACGCCACCCTTCGCGGACACTCTTCTTTGAATAAATACCAGCTGACGTGTATCTGGCGGTGCTCAGAGACTTTTCTCTATCTTCTATAAATATAATATGCAGGTATTATATATATATATATAAACCTTCCGGAAGAAATTCTCTGAATGGTGGTGAAAACTCTTACCAAATTCCCTTGCTTAGAAAAACTAAGCGAACAGACAGATGCGGATAGCGACTTTGTTTTATACTATTTAGAGATGTAGATATTGTTATCAGTAGTTGTTTATTTATTTATCAATATTCCTCACAAAAAATATAATTAATTTTGGTAAATTCCATCTGACTTTACAATGACATTGACTACACCCAGAATAGCCCAATTTATATGAAATAGAAAAATATTTCAATGTATTTATCCATTGCGGTGGAAATCCATATTTTTTATTTTCCGTCTTCATGATTCAATATCTGTCTAGGATTACTCAATTATAAGTGAACTGAATATATGTTTGAATAATATTTGATTGGTTAGTTATTTGAGTGATCCAAAGGGTCGGGTTCAATCCTCTGCTATCTAAGACCTCCAACATTGCACAAGCAACTTTTTCCCGTAAAATTAATAGGGTAGTAAGAGGAATTCATATGTTGTCAGGTTACATATTTGTAACCTGGGAATGATTGTAAAAAAATAGCAAAATGTGAATCTTTGTCAAATTGTAATTTCTTTCAGATATGTGGAGGCACAAAGTGACCGAGTCACTGTTGTATTTTCAACAATATTTAAGCACGAAGATGATGTGGTCATCGGAAAAGTATTTATGCAAGAGTTAAAAGAGGGGAGGAGAGCATCCCACACATCACCACAGGTAAACTATTCATTAAAATCCAACTACATACATTTAAATTATCGAAGAAAGCAAACACTTTGTGGCTTGACATTATACAAAATGAAAACAAACACTTAGTTTTAAACCACTTTATTTTGATGTATATTCGTCGACCGGTTTCGATTGGACTCAATCTTCATCGATTGGGTGGTGAGGATGAAGATTGAGTCCAATCGAAACCGGTCGACGAATATACATCAAAATAAAGTGGTTTAAAACTAAGTGTTTGTTTTCATTTTGTACATACATTTATGTAATGTCAGTCGGGAGAAGTGCATCTACGGGGTATGCGCATCTATCTATTTTATGAGAAAACCAAGCCATTTGTGACTGTGTGTGATGCCAATTTTATTCTGACAGCCCTTTTATTTTCATGGTGATTTTTACACCTCGAAATAGTAAAACCCTATGTATTTGCTTGTTTTAAATTATATATTGTGAAACTGCGGGAGCTGGTGTGTAAAGTCTGTTTTTTCAGTGGATTAACCTCTCAGAGAGTGAGTTTTTTAAAGAAGAAAGTGTTCAAAAGAGTGAGATTTTTTTACCTCAAAAATTCCAATTTAAAAAAAATTGAATACATACATAGTACGTATTATTAAAAATCAAACATTTTTAATAAAATACATATATAATATCAAAATAACCGAATTATAATGAAAATATTTAGTATTATTATTATTAGGAGGTTTCTTACAAACACCGCCGCGTGGTGTGCGTCCATACTCCTTTATGCATATTTTTTTATGGACGTACATGGTGCGGCTATACTCTCGTAAAGGTTAATAAATTTTTGTGTTTATTATAAAAAATATATAATAGATAGATGAACCTTTCACAGGGTATTTGCGTCTAGGTAACATTTTGTACTAAAATGATTATATTTCATTCTACAATGCTCTTTATGGTTCCCGCGGTAAGGCATTTAATAAGGAAATGTATAAACTTGTTTTAAACCATTTATGTATTTCTCAAAAGCACACGAAATTCGCTACTTATTGGCATTTATTGGTAATTGAATCTTACTCGTTAATTTATATGCTGCACTTCCCCGAATGACCTTATACAGTGAATTCTCAATCAATCGTTCCCTGAATAATTGTTTTCCTTCAATTTTCGTTTATTTTTTCCAGTCTGGAATTAATTTCATACAAAACACAAAAATAGATTGCATCGATTGTTCCTCTATGTATGTGGTGACTGGATAACTCATCAAAATTAAAATTCAACACACCTATAAAAAATGTTATAAAGTTATGAAAAGTGATGAAACAAAAACTAAGTTGAATTGTTACAGATATAACTATTTGAGGAGTTATCATGGATAATTGTGCAGCTCACACAAGTGACACAACATTAGTATTAGTACAATTTTCTATATTCCCGCATTCATCGTCATCACTTTCAAAAGCCATAGAGGTTTCCCTGTACATATTTGTAATTATTACATTAAATTATATTTATGTACCCTTTAATATTACAACTCTTTTTTATAATCTGCAGGTTCTGTTTTCTCACAAGGAGCCACCGTTAGAACTATTAAACACAGACGCTATAGTGGGTGATAATATTGGTTATGTTACATTTGGTGAGTTTCAAATATTTATTTGTGCCTAATATGTTTTATTTTTAAGTACATCTATTTGCATTTCACTTTTGTTTTCGTTCGTGAATGAAAGCTGATCTTGGAAGAGGAAATTAACCTACTTCCTGACATCCGATCGAGCTGAAACTCAGCAGATGGACTTGTTGTCGATGACAATGCATTCTATCAACCAATCGATTTTTATCAAAATGATTGGTGTCAATCACGCACATACACTCCGACACATACGCATTTCTATCAAATCGGGATGACATTACAGCAGTTAATATATGAAATAAAGGTCAGTCCTATTTGGCGAGGTTGGTAGAGTTGTCGACTCCAGTTCCTGGGTAGGATGGTTCATCGACAGTCAATCAAAAATAAAATAAATTATCCAAGGTTGATATTTTCAGTTGCGAACTTACCAAGTACAAGACGTCCATAAAAGAATATTTCTCTGATGGTTTGTGAATAATGTTAATGTCTCTATTGTTTGTATCTCTATTATGATTTAATTTATATCTACAACCTCTCTCCATGGCTATAAATGTATTGTTTTGTAAATTTTTCGTTTTATATAATCTGTAGCGATCGATAGTACTGGTAGGTTTTAGAAAAACGCTCATATTCAAAATGCACAAGACATGAAAGTTCGAGATGCTTCGCAAAACACATTCGGTTACGAAGAATAGCGCAGCGTATACAGGTACCTGTACGGCCCACGAGTACTTGCCGTTGAGCGAACTACCTACGTCAATACGTTGCAAGTTTGACTGGTACATTTCGCGCGCTCACGAGAAAGGTCTAGACAAAGGAGCTAGGCATAACCCAGCGCTGCAGAAGCTACTAGAAGGATCTACTTCCAGCTAGTGCCCGTAATTTAACAGCGGTCTCACGCAGTACTATGACCGTCGGCCGAGTTATAAATAGGCCCGACGCCACGAGCCAGTCAGTAGTAGTAAATAGTAATTCACTCCGTAAACATCGGCTCGTAACTTTGACCTAGTCAACCGTACGAATTATCATCGTAAATAAATAAATGTTTATCGTGTCCGTCAATTGTGATTTGTTCCTTCTGAAAATAAACATTCCGAATTAAACCAACTGAGACTTTTATTCTGTACACAAGATAACCACAAATCTTTTGTTTTGTATAAATTTTTTAATTCATATTCCTTTCTTACAAATTTAATTTACTTATTCCATATTATGCTGTCTCAGTAGAGGTAAAGTCACAAGGAGGAAATTCATAATTGGTTTTATTTTGGCTATATAATACTTATGTTCAAACTGATTAAATGTAAACTGTCGATTTCCCGAAAATTAATAAATAAATAAATTAAAATTTAAGTTTTACAATAGATTTACGTGATGGTTTTTTTACAATCCCCAATTTTTACAATCGTTAATATTTAACCAGATTAATATTTGTAAAGAGTGCTTAAGTTTTCCATTAGATATTCGATTAAGTACATAATCAATTAAGAAGTCACTAAATCAATTAAAAAAAAATATTTTCACCTAAAAGATAACCGTCAAAGCTCATGAAAAATCACTATTTTTATATTTTTCCTTGTGCCCAATTGTTACTATTTTTTTTAGATATGAGGAGTAAATAAACAGTGATGTCGGTATCATCATATCAAATAAGGGATATTGTTACTCTTTTTAGGTGACATTCAGGGCCGGCCCTGAACCAAACGGCGCCTGGTCAAAACCAGTAGACGCCTAGGTAGTAAGTGGTAGGTAGTAGGCAGTAGGTGGTATGTAGTAAGTAGATGATCACTGTAATCAATAATATTTGGATGATTTCTATTTTTTTGTAGCGCCGTTTTATGAAAAATAATCTCGAGGGTGACATGTTAGATGTTAGGTATTATCAGCACCGGGGCGCCTTAGAATGTGAGGGCTCGGAGCGAACTGCTCCAATTGCACCCGCATAGGGCCGGCCCTGGTGACATATCATTGTTTCTATATCCTTGAAATCTAAATGTTCCTTAATCGATAGGGTGATAGTAATGATATATTTCCATGGTGTTGGATACTCTCGGTATCATCCTTGTGAAAGAACAAAAGTTGCTTGAAATGGCTTTAGTCGTGTTTGGTGATCAGATCTGAATAGTCAGGTTCCCATTCCACTCCCTTCAGCTTCACAACAGGATGCCATATTTCCACTGGCCTTAGAAGGCTGTGTTCATTAGGGACTCTAGTACAGTTTACACATTTATTATTCCATATATAGTACTCTCTCAATAATCTGCCACCCCAAAAACTGGGCAAGTGTCAAATTAGCGAAAGCTGTGGATTATGTACATACAAATCTGCTCAAAATTAACAATCTAACAATATTTCGTAAAAACAAACAAACACTGCTATTGATCTTTCATAAAATTTCCTTTTTTTTTTTCAAATTAACGTGCCGTATTTACGCTTGCAAGAAGGCTCGGGTTTGTAAACTTTGAAACGTGGCAGAACGAAACGTTTTTTACATTAACGAACAGAAGCACACTCGACAATTGCTAAAATACACAGGAGGACTAGTGAAATGTACCTCTAAATGTATGAATGGGACGGAATTTTTTTACCTACATTTTAACAGCGGAAAATCAATTTAACACATTGTCGTCGGGACACGGCATTTGCCGTTTTTCGCGGACTGTCGGTCAACTGCGGGACACGGCAAATGCCGTTTTTTTCGACTGTCAGTTTTTGGCGGCAAACGGCACTATACGGGTTTGTTATCAGCGTGAAATAAAACGCCTTGAAGGGTAATTTGCTACCTGGGTGCTAGGCGACAGTCTGTCCACGTTGAGATGCCTTGTCCGGATAGGCTAGTGTGCCGCTTGTAAAGAATCTAGAGCTTTTATGCGATCTCAATCTCCAGTTTAGTTTGAGTCCATTAACGTATTGGACTATTTTTCATACAGCTCGCACTGTTTTGCTTACTGTTTGGTATTTTATTATTTGAATATATTAGCATTGTATAGGACTTTATCCCTACAAAAATTATTTTTATTTTTTGTTTACTCAATTGTCATTGTTGTTATATACAAGCATATACTTGGAGGTATATATGTGATGCATGCACTTATAGTGTGTGATGGATTATCAACATATGAAGTGTACTGATTCCTTGAAAGAATAAATACTATGATTCATAAGTGCAATGGGCTCTTCAATTAGGCGAGGCAACCGCAAAAGACTCTTTTTTGACAAGAAGCAATTAAACTTATGAGTTGTTGAGTGTTCGCCTTCGGCCTTAGGCGACACTGTTCAATATTTACGCGATCAGATTTCACACAACCAGCGATTGTAAAATTGCGGGCATGGCAAATATATATTATTATTTATTTTATAACTATATGATATGAATAAACATGTTATCTTTTACATGGAATTCTCAAATATTGTGAATATTGAATGCTATTTACTAAATTAATATCAGGTTTTTATCAGCTTTGAAATGTGGTGAAATTATGATGTAATCAAAGCAATTATAATTTATTTTTGATGATCAAATGTCATATCTGATTTCTTTGAAAATTTGGTTTAGAAATTGTGTCAATTTTAAGAAAGCGATATATTTTTGCGCTAATCGCGAAAAACACCCGCTATAGGCTAGAGTCTATTGTTTGAAGCGCCCGACTACAATGTGTTAACTCAAAAATATTATAGCTAGACAAGTTTGTTTAATTCTTTAAACGCGATTTACTCGATTGCCCCTTTTTTGGGTTGCATGGTTTTGTCGGGGATGCTGTGCGGAGGGGGCATGATGGTGGGTATTCTAATAAAAGAGAATGCCTGTTATGTTTCATTGTCTTTATTACCCTACCTCCCGAGCATGTAACTTCTTATAGTACTACGAATTATACCGATTTAAAATCTACCCACACGGATTATTATTCTCTACTTATCAATAGTATTTTACTTACTACATGAGAGGTTTTCTCTATTGTTCCCTTGAAGAAACCTACAAGCGCATTGCACTGGAAGAGTGTATCCATCAAAATAGATTCAATCTTACTCATCTTTGTTTATGTTTTAGTCCTGTTCCCGCGCCACACATGTGCCGACGCCAAGGACAACACAATAGACTTACTGCACATGTTCCGAGACTACCTCCACTACCACATCAAGTGCTCTAAGGCATATATACACTCGCGGATGCGCGCTAAGACCCAGGACTTCCTGAAGGTGCTCAACAGGGCCCGGCCCGAACCCAAGAATGTCGAAAAGAAGACCATCTCGTAAGTTATCTCACTATATTCATAATAAATATATTACTGTAGCTAGACCGCAAGCAAAGGCATGTCTCTTACCAAACACAGAAAAGGCGTGGTTTATTAGTAGTTCACTAGTGCTCCTTCGTGGCTTACCACATTGCCCGCACCTTTCTTCATTCCGCACAATACTAGGGAATGTTTTAGTTTTATTTTGGTTGAACTATAATCATAATCTTACTTTGAAGACCCATTTAAATTATAGAAGCATTTGCACCCCTAATTAACCCTTGCGATCCATAAATCAACCACCACCTGTGATCTGTAAACATTGCCATTGAATGTGCAAAATGATTAAAGCTGCCCAACGCTCAAGACATATCTACGATTCGTGGGCGGGCTTTTCTTGGTAATGGGTATGGTGTACTTCAAAATCCATTACATTTGATGACAAATTGACATCGGCACCATTTTGAATTTTCGACATTTGAACAGTACCCGGAATGCTGATTGTCAACCCGTTTTAGCTTTTCGTCAAATTGTGATTAGCTGACAAGCATAACAAACAATATGACCGTTATGTCGAAATTAATGATCGATTTGTAAGTCATCAAATGTGATGGCAGTTTGAAGCACTTCAACCTCAGCGTTGCATAAGGGATAGGAAAAGGAATGGGTGTCCTAAAGGTTAATACATTATGTAAATATTTTCCAAGCAATTCAAGTATACAATAAATGAAAATTATTATAGGTTAAAAATATATATTCTTATAAATCAATGATTGCTGATTCCGGGTATATGTATGTATATTATAACATTTTATTAAATAGAATTAATAAATTGATATATAAAAACGGGTTTCATGATAACTCAACACAGTGACAATTCAACACACTTTTTAAAAGTGATATAAAGTCATTAGAAACGATGAAAAAAAAATAATTTTTTAACCTAACCTAACCTACATAACCCAGTTAATAAAGTTTTTGTTTCATCACTTTCCATGACTTTATATAACTTTTTAAAGATGTGATGAATTATCATTGTGATGATTTATCCGGTTACCATAAAAACGATTTGTACAAGATTTATACGCCTTGAATAAATATTGGTCGGTGGGTTCTGACAAAAATATGGCCGCTTCCTCAGGGGTCTGTCCGCCGCGTGTCTGTGCAGGAAATTTTTGCGATTTTGTACAGCGTGTAATCGCACATGGGTCACCACAAAGTATTTTAAAAGCATTCATATTTTTTTGAATTCTTGGTAATTATTTATTTTGGGATTTGTAGATTTCGTACTGACCCATTTGGGAATGGCCTTATTGTTAACCGACAAAACAGGTACGAGTGACGTCACATGAACCCGCGCCAGATTTCAAAAATTAAAATTTTTTAAAAGAGTTCATTATTATTGTTTGTGCTTTAATATTGAATTCCTAGAAATATCTTGATCATTTTAATATGTCCTTTCATACACTGGTATTATAATTTGTGTTTTATAATGGTTATTTGTTTTGTTACAGGGGGAGATTATTTATTAGAAAGGATTGATGCGCAGAGAGTGCAGAGAGTTCATTGTGTACAAATGTATTAATTTCCTCCTTTGTTCACCAAAAGGCATTACAAACCAACTCTTCAATGGTATGAATACGGAAGTTAATTGTAGTATTTTTCCTAACTATGTATAAATCGTTTATAGTTAGATGATGCTCAAAACGGTTTCTTAAGAACCTGAATGACAAATTTCATCATATTTAAAATCGTAATAAATATTTACTTAAATGTCATTTTTACACTTAAACAGAATCATATTCAGTCAGGTAACGACACAAACATATGTTTTTAAATCTGTTTTTTTTTACCAAGAATTATCCCTTTTGATTGATTTGGAAAAGAAAATTAACTTATCTATGTTGAAATACGTATTTATGAAAATACCACCACATTATTAAATACTCTAATTTTGTGATTTGGTACTGAACTACATAAAACTCTGATTACCTTACGAACAGGTGATAATGATTTAGATTTTATTCAGGTAAATATTTTATTCATCAAATATCTATTTTATATTATTATAAAAAACTATTTGTGCATAGTAGACCCGCCTTTATACTTCCATTTATTAAATCATGAACAATTATTTTGTACTCACAGCTGACAATATTCGTTACTGCTTTTTTTTTAACTTAGCTGTTTTTTTTTTTCAGTATGTACAGAAGACTGGTTTTAAATGCGGTCAATTTAAAGTAAAAGACAAGTCAATATTATTTTATGAGGGAATAAACTTTTAAACATTCTTTTTTATAAATTGGCTGAACAGTTAACGGGTTTGGGTTCAAGTTCTGGCTTCATTGTGGCTTTCTTAGGAATTTGAAGAATGGTTATATTTGAATTATTATCATACAAAATTATTAGTCCAAGCTTGATATTAACTTACTAGACGAAAAATTTGTGCAGTTGACATTGTCGTTTATGTGTATCTTTATTATTGTACGTACTTGTAAATCGAAATTCATTCTACTTCTACAAGTACAGCCAGGGTTGAGTTTAAAATACAGATGGGTAATTGACTCTTATATTATTATTACCACTTGAATGTATTCAATCTATTTACATAGTTTACTATGCACT
Source organism: Hesperophylax magnus (assembly GCA_026573805.1). Taxonomy (NCBI): domain Eukaryota; kingdom Metazoa; phylum Arthropoda; class Insecta; order Trichoptera; family Limnephilidae; genus Hesperophylax; species Hesperophylax magnus. The sequence goes on from JAIUSX010000002.1 coordinate 14,390,062, forward strand.
TGTCAATTCTTATTGTAAAAAATAGGTAAATGTAAATTATTATTCTGCAGTTGCAAAAAATCACATGAAGAGATAATATCTGTACACGAATGTGGTTATCCTGGGATAGTCATGATTATATGTAATAAAACAAGAATATTTTCTAATGTGTTGTTAATATAAGCTTATTTTTATTAATAGTTTAGAGAAAGTGGTAAATTGTGTGTCGGGACTATTTTGCCAACATATTATTTACAACAATAATTATGGACCTTCATATTATCTTTAAATATATCTTTATTACCAGTGAGGGATTTGTTTAAATATTACATGAATCAAAGGTATTCATAGTTAATTATTATTTTATTAATAATTATTATAACTCATTTAATCAAAATTACATTCATTTCATGTCATTAGTCCGTAATATATAAAATAAACGGTATTTTGCATAATTATAGGAAAGCTGAAACTTTAGAGTTACGGAATAATGTATCTATGTGCAAAAGTAGCTGGCTTCTTGATTCCCTTCTACTACTCAGGGCCCTAGCGCACACCGGTCGCCGGAGACCATAATCGCTAGGAGACTAAATTAAGGCGACCAGTACGAGCGACCAAAGCGACGACCAGTGACAATTGCCTTGTAACATGATTGGAGTACTCATCGGATGATGTGGCTGGTCAGTTGTCGAGAGTTTTGCCGGCGAACTGCTGGTCTCGCCGACCAAGGGCGTACATGCATTTAAACTATTGCACCCAATGGTTGCCAGCGACTGTTGCCTAGTGCGCAAGGAGTCTTATGTAATACAAAATAACATCTTAACCTTAATTTTACAAGCTTTGCTCCAACTCTATTACTGGTAATGCATCATGACAATTTTACATCCCTCCTGCAGTTAAATGTAGTTTACTGGCGTAAATGCATTTATTTCGCATTTCCCTTTATAATAAATATGATATTAACTTTGATAACTCCACCATCCTCGTAGGTGTTGTTTAATAACATTTTTCCGTATTTATTTACACAATCAAAGATAATGGATGTCTTGAATCTGTTACTTGAATTGTTATTTTCCGTTGATATTATGTTCAATTTGGGCAAGAAATTTGTTAGTGAAAGTAGTATGGCCAAAATCAGAGATTGCATTTCTTGTCCCTCCCTTAATAGCCACGAACAAAGTTCACGCTTACTATTTATGTTCTGTTTCATTGCATAGCTGACAATTAATTGCTTTAAATATTATTTTTTTAAACTATTTTTAAGTATTTTGAGTCACGGATCTAGTATTTTACTTTAGAATTTCTTTGGTTTTAATAACATTAAATTATGTCTGATGTTTTATATTTTGATTTTAATACATTTAAGGTGAAATATTTAATAAATAAATATGAATATTACTAAAATTTTGTGTTATTACTAAAGAGATAAAAATTAAATAATATTCTTACTGCCCATTTGTGTTATGTTTATGTAAATAGCGAAGCAAATGATGCCTACATCCTAGTATAATTTGTGTATAAATTATTAACCTTTTCCATGCGGGACTTTGTTTCGCCATCCATGCCATCACGCGGCATGTGTTGTCACAATTAATGTTTTCCATTTTAAAGGATAAATACGAGAGCTAAAAGTTATTTAGAACTTTTATTGTAACCATTTACAGACAAGGAGTGATTTGGCCCTCTAAAACAAATTGAAAGTCATCAACTCATAAATGTGTGGTCCAGAAGACCAAGATTGCATCCACCATGTGTTCTTCGGCAGGTTTCTACGCCATCAGAATCCAACTCTGATCAATTTAGGAAGTTAAACGTAAATACATTTTTTTTTGTGGAAGCAAGCATTTTGCACTCAATTTTGTAGATGTCGCTAGCGTGACTAATCAATGAAGATTTGACACATTTAGGACAGTAATGACATTGATACTTCTTGGATCACTATTGCGACAGTCGCGTACAGAGGTAGCCAACTGTGGTAACTGTGGTAGGTAATCAACTGTGTAACAACCGCATAGATCAAGTTAATTAAGGTAAACAGAGAAAATGCTGTGGGTTGTAATTTTAGGCCCCGATTGCTTTTAAAAGATAACACTGAAAGGATGTATTGGGGATAATATATTTGTAATTTTTGTTGCTTTTGCAACTGCACATTTAGACTTGCGTCTCCGAAAAACCAAGACTCCCGGGCAATTGTCCAAGCAGTAGCTGACCCAACAATTATGTTATAATATTAAATAGTTCACAAACAGAAGAAGAAATTTTGAATATCACCACTACACTTGACGGCCTCCGTGGTTGAGGGGTAAGGCTCTCGACTAGCAGGCGGAAGGTCGTGGGTTCAAATCCCGGGTTGCTCAAGTAAATTTTATTTGATTAATTTGTGATATTTCACAATTTATTCATTTAAAATAATATGTAGTATACTTGCTGCACGTTCCAGAGTGGGATATACTCTCAGTATTGCCCTGGTGTAAGACCACAATTCAGAATTGAAACGCTGCTTGAAATGGCTTTCGCCGTGTTTGGTGACCAGATCTGTATAGCCAGGTACTCTCCCACCTTCCTCTTCCCCATATCCTTCCCCTCCCCACTACCTTCAGTCTCACAACATTCCCCAATTGGGGATGTCATAGTCTCACTGGCTCCAGACGGTTGGGACTTTTGTCACATAGAAAAAAAAAAACTTCATGGCTTTAAATTATTTATCTAAGACATTACTCATAATCTGCTGTAACATAAAGAGTAAAATAAAAGTTGCATCTTCCACTTTCACAGTTCAGCATAATATCTGCCCCGGTTCATTAGATCTCTGCTTGGACATCTTCACTAATGCTGCTATCTTACTGCTGAAACTGACGGACGGCTTTTTGAGATTGTGATTGTCCAGTTCCTGTATGCCATTCAGACGTTTGGTAGATTTATATGAATTGTCATCCGAACCTGAAAAATCAATCATAATGAAGTTTTGTTTTGATACATGTGATATTATTGATCTTTGGCAGGAATCAAACCCGCAATCTCCAGTGAAAGACGTAAATTCCGTATGTGTTGGAACACAAATTCTGCAATTTTAATTACAGATGAGTGGCGTTACTAGTTACTACTGAAGCTATTGTTGTCTGCGCAGATATGTTATGTTTGTTCATCCAATTTGAGCACAGAAGTTATACTACAGCATTACAACACAAAGTATATAATTAGTAATATTACTTGGAACGGGAGATGTGATGGAACTTATTAAGGAGGCACTTTGTTGTTCTCTCTCACTGTCGGTGTCTGATTTAAACTCCGCCCGCACCAAATCCAATGCTACCAATAAAGTAAAACTGTATGAGCATTTCTTATCGCATCTTTTGACCATTCAACTTCAATTCAAACCAACCTGATTAAATTGGACATGTTAATTTATATTTTGGTCAAATGACTGAGAGATAATCCAATTCCTTTTTGATAAATATTTTCTTCATCCAATATTTTTGGTTTCAGTGTTAATTTTAAGGTTCACATGCCCTGTCTAGATAATACTAAGTGATGATTTTATGTTTTGATTTTCAAGTGCAATCTCAATGGTGCAGTGGACACGACAACAACTTGTCTTCAGAATTACTGTAAGTTGAAGCAAGCATTGTGTAAGTTGAAACAATTACTGTAAGTTGAAGCAAGCAATGTGTAAGTTGAAACAATTACTGTAAGTTGAAGCAAGCAATGTGTAAGTTGAAACAATTACTGTAAGTTGAAGCAAGCAATGTGTAAGTTGAAACAATTACTGTAAGTTGAAGCAAGCAATGTGTAAGTTGAAACAATTACTGTAAGTTGAAGCAAGCAATGTGTAAGTTGAAACAATTACTGTAAGTTGAAGCAAGCAATGTGTAAGTTGAAACAAGCAATGTTGACTCCCGTTTTGATCTATTAGACATGTTACACATTCCAGGAAGTTGAATCTTGTACAGGATAAGGAACTTATAAATGGATAACATTGTAATATTAGAGGAACTAAAAACAAGTTTTACAATAGCTTGATACAGATAACGCACGTGAGCCGCTCCCAACTAGCAAATTCATAATTAAGCAGTCAAAAGGGCAAAATAAAGTGTATGAAATCAATTTTGGTATACATAAATATAGTGTATTCGGACCTTCCTTCAATGTTATATTGAATTTATTAACTTACTAGCTAGTTGAGAGCGGCTCACGTGCATTGTGAGGCCCTTCTGTACCAAGCTAATGATATAAATATGACTTAATATGCAAAATTAGAACACATATGAAAACAGTTTGGTTTAATCACCTGCCTTGAGGTCAATCATGTCCATTTGAGAATTTTGTATTCTTTCTAACTGCTCTCGGAACTTCTTTGTGATGACTCTGCGTTGGTAATCTGCTTCTATCTGCTGCTTGGTGCGGGGTACTCTAAACTTTATACAGCAACACAATGCGATAACTGAAACAAAACACAGAAATTCAATAGCAACATGCAAAGTTTCTATTAGAGAAATAAAATAGTTTTTACATGGAGTTACAAATAATGCTGTGCCCTCAACACTTAATGAATAATCAGTTATTATTCGTTACATGAAGTTGTGCACAATAAATATTAGTAAACCAAACAACAATCTTTAGTTTGCGTAATTCAATTGATAGTAAATTAAACTTTTACATATATTATTATTAGTTTTTATTCACATATACATGCTGTTTCCAAAAGTAATTTACAGATAAAATGTGTTACGCATACTTAAAGCTGTAAAACCAGTCAAAGCCAGAAATATGATTTGCCAAGCTCGAAAATTTCCGAATATTGTTTGTTCGAGCCACTCCGGTTCTTTTGCATTTTTAATCATTTCATCCATCACAGCATCCATTTTTAGATTTGGGTTCAATTAAGATATTTTTGTGGATTACAAATGGATTAAACAAAAGCAGGCTTTGTCTTGCCATCCAAACTCAACAATATTATCAGTCAACTAAACCTAACTAATCATGGTTGATTAAGGGAGTGGTAAGCCACACCTCAATACTACCCCATATTACAGTCACACCTATTAAAAAAGCATAAGTGCACCTACTTACTTTGATACTCACCTATCCCTAACTCACTTATTGGAAATCTAAGAAAAGAAACGAGACGATAAATAATGCATACTCATTCTAAAAATATTAATGTGTATTGTGTTCAATGATCGCACTAGTATTACAAATTTAAAATTCAATGGCACAATATTTCGTAGTTCCCGCTGTTTCAGGAGGGTTGCAATGATAAAAAATATTACTCAATAAATATCTCACCGCCCACACTAGCACAAAGACACATCCACATTCGTTAAGTCCTAAATAAATTATCATTTGCGGAGAAAATAGTGGGTTTTACAATAGTTTTACACAAACGTACGCTTCAGAGCGCAGATATTGTCACATGCCAGTCATTCCAATACATTCTCCGAAACATACTTATTGTTTTCTTTTAACACCTATAGAAACTTTAACTAACAGATAACAGCTGCTACCAAAGTAGTTGCGTAATTAAAAAAATATAAAACAGGCTGTTATGGAAAGCGAAAATTACAATTTCACAATGTCATTGGAAAAAAAACCAATGCGAACCAAAAATAATTTTGAAATGCTCAATTTCTGTTGTAAGGGCGGTATTACAACATTTCAAGCTAACAACAAGAAATTAAGCTTACTTTTTAAGAATGAATTTAATAGTATGATAGAGATAAACTTTACCAAACTAACTAACCATCGTTAGTTTATTTACGGTAGTAAACACTAATTTCTCGGCAGGAGTAGACAGAGTGGATAGACCGCCACACAACTTTGTCTCCGAACGCACTGCTTGCTCCATTCGTATTACATTGTATTTTGTATCATAAATACGTTATACTGACTCTTGACATGAACCGACTCAAATATTTGATTCACTTGACTGCTTACCTATGTGTGGTAAAATTTTATATTTTCAGGTGTCATATAAAATTTAAAAAAATGACCGTGTTAAAAATTAGGAGAACCGGATAAAATGAAAGACTGAAGTAAGCCTAATGGTTAAGAAATAAACGCTTAGATGATTTGGACATGTAGAGCTGATGAACGAAAAAAGGACTGAAAGGAGATTACATGACATTGAATATAGTGGTTGAAGAAAAATGGGAGGCCCGAGGAATTTTATTATGATTCGTAAACCCCCAATGGTCCATGATAAAAGGTACCATCGTGCAAATTCAATTTGAAGCCCTTATGTATCATACATAATAAATTCAGGAAAATTGAAAACTTTCTAATAAAAAAGTTCCTAATTAATTTATTATTTTTCAAATTTCAATTTCATTTGAAAGTTGTAAGTTATAGTTTAAGATCTGGAAGCTGAAACAGCCATAGAATCTTCTTAGAATAAAGCCTTTTATTGCTTGCAAAATAACACCGGTAGCGGAGAGATCTGAGCGGGTCGTATGCTTTTTCTCTTTCACTTACGGCTATTTCATCTTCCCGCAGAAAATAGGGTGTCGGAATCTGTTCTATAACCTTTTTATTAATTTTTATATTTATTACGAAGTCAAAATGATTCTTTTATGATAATTATGGAATAAATTCAAACTTATGTCTAATAATGTGACGCTGAACGTGACAGTGTGTGTTTTTCTTCGTCGGTAATATAAGAATTTTGCATTCAACATGGCTTCAAATAGAGGAATTCAGATCGGATCAGCGTGGTTTCAGAGGAAATTAAATCTGCGACCGCAACACAGAGGTGTTCATTTGGTAACCGAAGAGATTCTAAAGCAAATTCCCGAGTTGTCTCAATTTTCTGTGGGTCTCTGTCATATTCAAAGTAAGTGTATTTTTCACAAGAAATGTCGCATGGTCAAAAACTCCCCCTCCCACTCGTGAAGTTTGCTTCATGTATAAAATATGTATTATTAATTCAAGAAAATGTTTCTAAAATTACCTAGAATTTGCAATGCTTTATTTATGATAATTTATTTTGGTCTCGAGTGTAAAACATAATAATATACTGGGGTGGCAGTTTTGTAATTGTCAATTTGACAGTGAGCAATTCTATGTTTGGCCTACATACATGAATCGGTCTTATTTTCAGTAATGCACACTTCCGCCAGTTTGGCATTGAACGAGAGCTGGGATCCCAATGTACGAGATGATATGGAAATGATGTTAAATAAAATAGTTCCAGAAGGCTTACCGTATAGACATTCTTGCGAAGGGCCGGATGACATGGTGAGTTTGTAGTGTGTAGTTTTAGCCAATAAGGATTATGTTGATTCTTCGTGCTGTCCTCATCGTGGATTCTAGAGGAACTTTAGGTACGGTGGAGTGCACAAGGGTATAACGTAATATTATGTTTGTGTTGTATATAGGCGACAAGGACTTTCTTCATAGATTGGTGATAGTTTGTTGGAAAAATTACCATTACTGCCTGACTGTTAGAGTATAAAATTATATATTAAATTAAATACTCTTTTATATATTAAATTAATAAAAGAGTATTTGAAAGACCGAATACAGGTAACAAAAATTAATAATCAATTTTCAAAACCAATGGAAAATAAATTAGGAGTACCACAGGGATCAGTCCTTGGACCTCTATTGTTCATACTCTATATTAATGACATGGTGAAAATATTTTCAAAATGCAAAGTACGACTATTTGCCGATGATACACTTATATATATAATTGGAGAAAACTATGAAGAACTAATAAATATTTTAAATAATGAACTAGATAATGTATCAAGATGGCTAAAAATAAATAAGCTTAAATTAAATACAAAAAAAACAAAATGTATGGTAATTGGTTATAAGAAGACATCCAGTGAAAGCAAAATCAAAATTGATGGTGAAATTATTGAAAATGTTACCGATATAAAATACTTAGGAGTTATAATAGATTCCAAACTCAACTTTAACAAACATGCGGAATATACCCAAAAGAAAATTGGAAAAAAGATATCTTTCTTGGGAAGAATTCGCCAAAAACTGTCCGAAAAAACTGCAATCACCATTTATAACTCCATTATTGCTCCACATTTTAATTACTGCTCAACTATCCTTTTCCTGTGTAACGACCGAGAGCAAAATAAATTTCAAATTCTCCAAAATAGGGCAATGAGAACAATACTCAGACGAAATAGATATTCAAAAGTAAATAAAATGTTAAACGAACTAAATTGGCTAACGGTGAAACAGATGTTGACCTTGAACACGATGATATTTTTACACAAAATAGTAAACAACCTGCTACCCAAATATTTTTCGAATCAAATTGTATACAACAAGGACATACACCAACATAAAACTAGGACGTGCAATGAAATCAGGCTACCAAAGAAGGACAAAGCGAATACCCAGAATAGTATATTTTATAAAGGGATGAAATACTATAACGCGCTGCCGGAAAACCTTAAGTCTGCCCCAATTGAAAAGTTTAAGATGTTGTGTAGGAGCCATATCAAGAAAGAAAAAAAAACATAGTATATTTAAATGTAATAATTAATTAGTCATTTGTAATCTTAAATGTACAAATTACTAAAATAAAATCAATAAATAAATAATAAATAGTAGTATTCGAGCATTTCGCTCGGTAGCGCTAATCTTTACGGAGGTACCCAAATGCTACCGAGTACCTTCCGAACGCTAGGCGGACAAGCAGTCGCCAGCCACTAGCGATCAGAAACATTTTAATGTTACATAATACAATTAGTTAATATATTTATCATTGACAGTTTCTTTAAAAAATAAGCTAACTAGGAATAACTTCTTACGTCGGAGTGGATGCTTTTTGGCAAATATTTATTAAATATACATTCAATTTCAGGTTTTTTTTCACATTTAGGTGATGGGTTAACCATTTTTGACAATCTCTGTGGTTACATTAGAAATGAAAACAACACTATAAATTATGGTTTTTACTGCAGAGTAAAGATTTCCCCCATGGATCATAATATCCATCCATGTAACCTAGTGGCATGTTGTGTATGGTTATTTTACCAGACGATTTAACAATAAGGAACTCCAGTGAAAAATATTATGGCTTCAAATATATATTCATGCAGAATTTATTGATCTCATAAACATTCAAATTAATAGACCAGCCAATCAGGGAAAGTGGAACAAATCTAGTTGTGGGAGGCGGTGTGACCCTCTCCCTTTCTGTAAGTTGTCAATAGATAAATTTGACAGTATACAGGCAACTCGCATTGTAATATCACTATTCAGTCCTCGAAAATAATATCTGCTTACGAATTACTAGTCCTTTTTACAATGGTGTGCAAATTGCTGGATACGTAAAAAACTTAACCACAAATCCCATATCGGGTAAACAAAATTTCGGGCTTGTCTCCAAAATTGAATATTTTTTTACTCTATTTAGTTAGACAAAATGTGTTATAATTTACCCATCTCACTCATTTTTAGCATTGCTACGTCGGGCGGTTTGTTTATAAACGAACATTCAGATACTAGGTAGAAAAGTCACATAATGGACTGCGCTGCAAACCTTTGCCTTTTCTGCACTGAGTCTGGTTATTTCAATGTGCGCTCTTCACGTACGACTGATGTCGTAGTTTATTCAAAGCATTTCTGCCACAATTTTTAGTCTGTCATTTACGAATTTTAACACTTTTGGCAGTAAGTAAGAATAATAATGTGTAATGTGTCTTATTTTAAACATTGTTTCTAGTTATTTTGGGAACTATAAAAACATGTTCATAAATATCCAGTAATAAATACAAAATTGGGTGAAATTTCACGCGTTTATGAATTTTATGATTTTAGATTTTTTTTTATTAAACCCAGAAATGTGGGAAAAACAATTAAAAATAGGTTGATTTATTGGATTTAAAATCAGTAAGCAGTTTATATATTTTCATATTAATATTCAGAGGTATGATACTGGGCGAATTCAAAACTGAATGCTCGGAAAATCCATCGCCAAAGGAATTTTTTTTGTAACCACGCCATTGCTCGAGCTGTTAAGGAACGCGTAATAATTTAATTGAGTACAGTTGTAGTTGTATTTTTGCACCATAGTACACTGCAAAAAGATTAGTGACGAGATGCTAATATTTTACAATGTTCTTCAATTAAAAGCGGTTAAATTTAAGAATAAAAATCATCTCTAAATTGGGATACAAAATTCAGTTCTAAGTAATCCATCAAATGAAAAAATTCATTCACCATGACATCACATGCGATACTCCATAGATTTGGTGCTTTGGCGAATGTTGAAAAATGAAAACATTAAGAATTATTTTAATTATTTATTAACGCACTTTTTAGGGGCTTTTAAATATGAATAGCAAAATTTATATAGTCTTATACATAACTGAACACCCCCAGTGACTAATCTTTTTTTTTTTTTTTTAATAACTTATTGAGTAAAACCTCAAATTGTTATATTCTATTATTGAAGACAATATCAGCAACTCTCAAACGAAAATTTGAAACAGAAAATATTATCGTCGATGATTGAATAGTACAATCTTTTTTATTTGTTTAGTGATAAAGTGAAAATTTTTACAGACTCGGTTATAATTATTTCCCTCCATTAGTATTCTGGGCAATGAGGAATACATATGGTAGTTAGTCATTGAATTTCTGCGCTGAAATAAATCCTGACTTCTAGTATTACGTAGTGGAACCCGAAAGCTTATCAATGCAAGCAATTCTGGACCATTAAATGCATAACTTAGCATTTTATGTAGAAATACCAAGTCAGTGAAAATTCTACTGAAATCTTGAAACTATGAAAACTAGCTGAAATTATATAAATAGGGTGTATCAACATGTACCTCGAAAGATTTTGACCAGCGTCTCATGAGCATATTTGGAGTAAAAAATGTAGACGTCATTTTGCTGTCTGATGATATATTTTTTTGATTACTCTGCCCCAGGTCACAACAGATAGCGTGATACGCGCTCTGACTCGTCAGTGCGGTAACGAGCCGGAGTGCATATCACGTGATGCGTTAGGTTGTACCCAGTAGTTGTAAACATTGGACAGCAAAATGACATTACATTTTTACTCCCAATATAGTCAGGAATTGCTAGATGGTAGCCATCTACCCAAAACGATTTAAACCAACTGAAACACATTTCAGCATTTAACTTGGATTACATTATATTTAACTTGGTTTTATTAGGTTTCTTTTACCCATTTCCAATTTATTCATTATTTCTTTGCCGCAAGGAATGGAATATGATGCAATATTTATTTTAATATTCGATCGATAACTTTAATAATTGAAAAAATGAGTCCTGCGACCGTGATTTCTGAGCGTCCGATTTAGAAATTTCCCGCATGCGACCATATCTTTTTTTGATTTTTCTGTTTCATATTTTTGTTTTAGTCGTTAATATTGTCTCCAATGATTAAATATTATAATTTGTTTATTATTAATTTTTAATTTTAATATAAAAAAAAAAATTGTTTTATAAAAATTTGTAAGCTTATTCTGTCACTTTTCAAATAATATTAATAATTTTCAGTATTTGGATACGTTCAGAAATGTTTTATTTATAGATTTTATTACAAAGCGGAAACACTCCGACCTTATGACCGAATACGGCTGAGACCTGAGGAGTTAAAAAATCGTAAACTTTATAAACATGCGAGTTCTTTTGAATTTGCATTGCGAGGTACTTGTTCATGTCAACATTTGATATTTTCTATAAATATATGTTGTATATGGCCTACTTGATATATATTATATAACTCAATTTTTAATCGTTAGCAGCTGTTCGAAAGTTTGTATGAAAAAATAATTTATGGAAATCGGATTTTTTATGCGATCGTGAACTGTCAAAATGGAACGCACTAAATTAGGTTATTTAAAACATTTAGCACAAAGAACTGGTATTACGTTAGAAAAATTTAATTTAAATTTAACTGGTATTACGTTAGAATAAATTTAATTATTTCTTCTAATGCTGTCTTACGTAAAGTCACAAGGAGGAAATCCGTAATTGGTTTTATTTTGGCTATTTTACTTATGTACAATCTGTAAAAATGTAAACTGTTGATTTCCCAAAAAATGAATAAATAAATAAATGAATAAATAAATAAAAAATACATTCATTGTCTACAATTATCAATAAGAATAATCTCGATTCTTGCTTTATTTAGTTCAATAAATCATTTTACACATACGGGAATGGATAAAAGCCACTATTTTTTAATTCACATGAGTTGAAAACACATTAAATAGATAGATTACTCAATTACTAATACACTGGTATATAAATGTGTAAAAATAAAATAAAACAAACACCATTTTAAGAAGCGTGCTTTCGTGAACAAACAAAATTGTAATTTAGACGCATATCGTCACATTGGTTTGACAAGGTTGTAACTGAACATTACATTATTCTGAATTATGGGGTTCCAAACATTATAATCACAATTTCTCATAACGTCTATAACAATTGCTAAATTTATGGTTTGATCTAATGTGTAGTATTTTAGTTCTTCTTTATAAACGAAGAAATTTTTAAATCGGATCTATATTTTAGATTCTAGAACACAATATTTTATTTTACAAGGGTCTAACGTTCCTTTAAACCTTGGTCAACTGACATTTTTTCCTAATGCCGGATCACACGAGGGCAATACAGAAGACAATACAATACTGATCTGCCCCTGCTCCGTGAACAGCCTCAACCGCACAGGGCAGACAATACAACAATTCTACCGTAGTTCAAATGCGGAAATCTGTCATGATGGATACACGATGACGTGCGTTACGAGCAAGTTTGCGAAAAATATTATCTTTCTATCGGTCTTTTTTTATACCAAGATTATTTGACATTATTTTGTCGTAGTAGTGCCCAGAAACTTTATTCGACATTATCTTGCCGTAGTAGTACCCAGAAACGAAACTTTATTCGACATTATCTTGTCGTAGTAGTGCCCAGAAATTTTATTTGACATTATTTTGTCGTAGTAGTGCCCAGAAACTTTATTCGACATTATCTTGTCGTAGTAGTGCACTTTATTTGTAATGAATTTAGGATTTAGGAATCACAAGAAAAAATAGAAAAGTTGATTGCTGTTGAAATTTCTCGTTTTAATTCGTTTTTATGAAGTAGCGAAAGTACACATAAATTCTCCGACTTTCTGACATCATCTTTAAGAAAAATAATGGTCAATATGCCAGAGACCTGAAAGGTTAACAATAATGAAAATAAAGGCACAAAAACTCTGTAAACAAAACGGCAACACACTGTTTGAATCCATACAAATTTCGTTTCTAACCTTCCGTTAAGAAGAAAATGTCAGTTGAACAAGGTTCAAAGGAACGATAGAACCTTGACAAAATAAATAAAAAATTTCTCATATTTGAACTTTCGAACATAACTTTAATTCCTAACAGAATGACTTCAAAATTATTTTGGATATAGATACGAGCTAAATAAACGATTTCCCGTTCAAAGGTCATTTTGGTCCAAAGTGTCCCGTGTTAGAACCTTGTCAAACCATATTGACGATATACAGGGTTTTCCAATAAGAGGTGTTATTTTGATATTCAATCGTAAAAGATCAATGGTTTCGTTGCTTGTGTGGCACGTAGCGCCGTCTTGTTGAAAGTAAACGTTGTCCAGATCAATACCATCCAATTCCGGCCATAAAAAATCATTAATCATCTCTCGATAGCGCAATCCATTCACCGTAACTGTTGCTCCAGCCTCATTTTCAAAAAAATAAGGTCCAATGACTCCGCCGGACAATAAACCGCACCAAACAGTCACACGTTGAGGATAGAGAGGCTTTTCAACAATAATTCTTGGGTTTTCCGAGCCCCAGATGCGACAATTTTGCTTGTTGACGAAGCCACCGAGGTGGAAATGGGCCTCATCACTCAAGATGATTTGCATTTGATTCACTCAAGTGAATTTTAATAATTTCAATGCGTTGTTGAAGCGTGTATCGTTCCATTTTTATTAATGGCGTAGTTTCTACTTGTCAAATGTAAAAAAAATGACAGCTTCAAAAGTAACATCAACCGAAATTGCGGGCTATTCAAAATAACACCTCTTATTGGAAAACCCTGTAGAATCAGCCAAGGATGTCGATTTGAGACATGTTGATAAAATGGGAAAGTTTTATATCAGCTTTCTACTAAGGCGATGCCATACGTAGTAATGCAAAATCATTTGTTTTTGGTTTGAAAATTTGGTCGCCTAGAAATGTTTCAGATGCTATAATTAAATACTGCGAGTAGAATACATCTTGTCCTTTGAAATAATCGAGTATTTTTGAGATAAATCTTTTTATAAGCCCAGAAAAAAATAATGTAAAGGCCTATGAAAACTGCTTTAAAGTTCAAAATCTCTTACTTACGAACCCATTTTCGGTTATAATTTTATTGTATAATGTGGCAAATTAAGTTATTTATAAAATGATCGGAAAAAAATTAAATATTTATGCCTGAACATCCACAAAATAAAATAAAAGGCACTTTTTGGCCATGTTTTTTGTTGCATATATCAAAACAGGCGGATGGTGTTAAGCGGGAATTTAAACCTTATCGCCATCTACGTAAGGGTTATTATTGATAGCGGCTCAATTTAAAATATTACACGACGTAGTGCATCGCCTTAATGCAAACTGTGATCGCAAGAATATTTAAAAAAAAAAGTTATACGAAAGGTAGATAAAATTGGCACAAGACGTTTTGCAAACTTGCCATAATATGCCAAAAATCACTTGAGTAGTTAATATCCTATAAATGTAATTGCACATTTTGACTGTCCAGGATAATTACTTGTATTCTATTCAAATTCTCAAAAATAGCCATAATTTTTTTACCACTAATCTGCTTTTACACCAGTTTATTTATAGCATGTAAACTTTTCTTTGGCTTGAGATAGATTATGTTAGCGAATAATTCAATATAGGCAGAAAAACATAAAAATATATGCAAATCGTGACATGAAATGTGACAGCACCTTAGTGAAAACGTGAAGAAAAAAACAAATTATCAATTGTAGTGTGTCAGGGTATGGCTTGCCTGCTGGGCCACTTACACAGCCGTAAAATTAAAATAAATTAATTATCAAGTGTAGTGTGTCAGAGTACAGCCCGCCTACATAAAACCGTAAATATCAAATATCACATCGCTAAAAATAATTTCAAAATTATTTGTAGTGATCATTGGCTTAAAGTGATGTAATAATAACACCGTATCAATATAAATAACTGCGATTAGAAAATAGTATCGTCGCTCAGCCATTCTGTTTGTCAATGTGAAAACGGGACTTTTTGCAGCCATTAAGCCATTAGGTTTATCGGGTGATTTTGCATAGTAATACTATGAAATGAGCAATATGACTGTATCGGTAAGATAGTTTAGAGGATTTCGCCAAAAAAAATGGAGTAACATCTGACAGAGTTTCGAGAGGGAAGAATGAGGTAATGTTTTCATAAACACCGGAGAGATAATTGTGTGGCGACAGTACCAATCAGTGTATATTAATCGATAACAGGTTTTACACGTGACATTATTTCCGTCGTTACTTTTATCAGTCGGTTGTTACGGCCTAGGTCAGACACGTTCGGCCACTTCCACCAGCATCCCATTATTATTATGCCGGCGACCTAAACACTAGACAACTGGAGGCTCAGACCTACAGGCTACAGGTTAGGTCAAAATTGCGAGAGTCGAACGGATATTTTCCACTTACAGTAAATACTCATTCATTAGATTAACTAGGTAATTTAAGTCAGCGTAAAACTTAACATATCGAGCGTAGTTTGTCAGGGTTCGGCCTGCCATCTGGGCCACATACACAGCCATAACATAAAAATAAACAAATTATCAGGTGTAGTGTCTGGGTAAGGCTCGCCTACTGGGCCACATACACAGCCGTAACATAAAACTTAACATATCGAGCGTAGTTTGTCAGGGTTCGGCCTGCCATCTGGGCCACATACACAGCCATAACATAAAAATAAACAAATTATCAGGTGTAGTGTCTGGGTAAGGCTCGCCTACTGGGCCACATACACAGCCGTAACATAAAACTTAACATATCGAGCGTAGTTTGTCAGGGTTCGGCCTGCCATCTGGGCCACATACACAGCCATAACATAAAAATAAACAAATTATCAGGTGTAGTGTCTGGGTAAGGCTCGCCTACTGGGCCACATACACAGCCTTAACATAAAAATAAACAAATTATCAGGTGCAGTGTGTTAGGGTACAGCCTGCCTATTGGCCACTTGTTGTATACCTCAGAGGTGTCATAAATCCTTGGCTAAACATTTCTATCTTTAAATGGACATCATACCAAAAGCATTATTTGTCTCTACAGAAAAGTTATTCTTTGTAATATTGTCGGAAAAAACTTTTCTGACGATAAGTGTATATTTACAATCGTTCTTGCTGTACCTGCGGTCTTCTGCAAAATCACTTTTATATGTTTGACCAGTGGAATGCTGATGGGTCTCTGGAAAACACGTGATCATTCTAATATTTTCCTTTTTAAAATAATTTGCGATGCGATTTTGACAATGATATGAAATACAAAATCGGCACCGCTTGGGTTAATGAAACTTTAGATTCCACTTTTGATTTTTATGGATGGCTCTCTGAAAACATAAAAAATATTTTTTCTGTTTTATGCTCCGGCCTTCAACAGCTTCATAGATGAAAGTGAAGAGAATTTGGTGAATTAATAGAGTGGAATAGTATGAGGAATAATTGTACTTGCATGATAATTTGATACATGATAATATCATGTTTATGATTTTCCCAACAAAGTCCGCAGAAGAGTGTTGAGAAAACAATGTTTGTAAATAATACGGCCCAAGTCAGAATCAAGATTAACTGTATCCAGAAAACATAATTGATATTAATATGGGACGTCAATTAACAAATCTAAAGGATTGCACAACACGGTGTCATGTATAGTTCGAGTAAAAACGATAAATAACTTTTTTCGAAATTCCAATGTTTTAAGGTAGTTTTCAGGTAAAAAAATGTTGAATTGTTTTGTTTGTATGGGAAAATAAAGATTCGAATTTCGAAAAAAGTTATTATTATCTTTTTTTACTTCTACCATCATGTAGAACCACCTCCCGAAGTTAGTAAACTTTCCCCTGGATACCCTGTATAATCTATTCTTTGTAGAATATTGAATGTTGTGATGAATATATTTATTTTATAAGCAATAATTATTAGCCTGAAACACTCATCCACATTGAAAAATCTCCTGATAAAAGATACATGACGCCAATGGGACTTGAACCCGTGTCCTTTCGATTTCCGGTCGACAGCTCTGACCACTGAGCTATGGCGGCTTATCTCTTATCCGCGAAATAATTCAATATAATACTAGTTTACCAAAAAAATAATAATGTATATATTTGCCCATTTGTATTATTTTTAACCCCTCCAGCGTTTTAGGTTCTAATATGACCGGGCGTCCATATTTTATAATATATCATATCTTAATTTACGTCTTCGTAAAGATTTTTCTCTCAATGAAGCTGGAAGAGCAATCCTCATGCGGAGATAATCAGCTGCCATTGATTCTAAAGACAAGAACAACTTTTATAATAATACATACATTGGAAGATCATAGTAGCTTGTTAACCGTAGCGTTAGTAGAGTTTTAGGGTTGTATATGACCGGGCATCTATATTTTATAAAAGTATTTTTATCTTTTTTCTATCATACTGAAATATATAGACGTTAGAAAGAGAAATAATAATTTTTCCCAGTTTGCCTATACTGGAATCCATTAATAAAATCCTAAAAATAGCCAAAATGAATAATTTATATTTCGCGCCGATAACTTGAAAAATTATTTCTTTTTTTTTATTGTATGAACGAAATAAAAGTGAAGGTACAGTTTTCTTACAAATTCCCCAAACAAAAATATATTTAGTTCTCTCAATTTTTCTATGATTGGAGTAAAAAATGTTGTTAGCGTTTACATGTTTGATATAAAATTTTATTATTTAGAAAGAGTAATGTGTATTTTAAATGCATACACCGGAAAGATAATTTTATCTAATCTAAAACAGTATTTTTTACGGAAAATGAAAAAATAACATTTATAGAGCGCATTTGCAATACACAGAAAACATTGCAAACTGAACAAATGTTACGAAAGTACTGAAGGGTTTTAAATGACATTTGTTTGGGAAATTTTGTGTTTTTGCTTACTAATGTTGACTGATTGAGATGTTAATTATCCCGTGTAAGTCTATTTATTTATTATTTATTTATTGGACAATTTGTGTAGTGCCGCTTTTGTGAAATATCACCTCAGGGGCGCTCTAGGTAATGATGACTGCGCAAGTATTTTTTTTGAAGTAAATAATGATAAGTAAGAATTTAGAGCTGTACATAAGCAGCAGTCAGAACACATGTAGGTGTGCTTACTGAGTCTCCTCATAAGTGTTGAGTGTGTGCTAAACGTATGGCAGTGTGATACACAGTTTGGTAACATGTGGTCCTAGCTGAGTACCCCCACCATGTTGAGTGCGTTGAGTGTGCGGTGCACGCATTCAGTATAATGTATCTTGCTTGCTTACAGCCGGCACACGTGAAGGCGTGCTTCCTGGGGTCGTCGCTGAGCATCCCCATCACGGACGGCAAGCTGAACCTGGGCACGTGGCAGGGCGTATGGCTGTGCGAGCACCGGAACCACGCGGGGTCGCGCAAGGTCGTGGTGACGCTGTCAGGCTGCCCACGGGACTCCCCCCTGTCGCCCGTGTCTCCGCTGGCATCATGTTCCAGTTAGGAGCGGCCGGGGGGTAGTCACACCCCCCACACACCACACTCCCGCTCCTCCTCCAAGGCCACTCGCAGATAAGCGCGGCCGTCCGCCCACTCGAGGAGCATCACTCGTCCATATAAACTGCCTCACAAAGAGTTCATTGACTACAGACAATTATGTAAATGTGATCGCAGGTGTGACTACATTTCTAGTTAATAGTTCTGCGAGACTATGTCTTATGTTTTAGTGGATGTGCTTGGATAGAATTATAGAGTGGAGTTGGTTAGGGCAGAAGGAGTGGCGCTGATATGGTTAGATACTGTAGTGACCTTTTTGCACTCCGATTGTTTGATTTTCTCTTCTATGTCAACTAATTACTTATATAAATTTTACTCTATTCTCGACACGACAATATGTATATAAGATTATAAAATTATCGAAGTATTTGATAGTACATACCATAGATATCGTTGAATTTTGTAAATAAAAATATGAGAAATTTTTTAAATAATAATTTATTGTTCCATTAATGCGTCTTGACAATATGTAAATAGAACAATACAGGAATATTGAAGTTTTTTGTATAAAACGATAAGTTATATATTTTCATTTATCCGATTCATTTAAATCCCAATTGTAACAATGTATAAGCATTTCCACAACATTTTACTACAGAGCATTGTCTTCAGTCCAAGCCATTATTTTGTTACATATCTCACTTTTCCACAGTTTCCCATTTGGTTTGCATGGCTGAAATGAAATCTCCAGTATTGTTCAATATTTTGGCTGGTTTAGATATACATATTTCAATTTGACGGCTTCACTCATTTTCCTTGGTAGTATCAAAAGTCTGGAATCTTTCTAGAATTTAGCAAGAACACGTGCTTACGCTGCAGACATAACTGAAGTCTTCAGTCCTAACGGGTTCAGCATTGCGCTGCAGTCTTTTGTAATTAGCACTTCATCTTTAGCCATCTAACAAGTTTAGTATTCTGTGTGCATTGTTCCCCGCACGGGAGGCACCTCTAGCCTGGACTGAGCAGCCATGGTTTGGTTGTTATTGTAATCGCACAATCTTTGAAGCGAATTATCGAGGGCGCTCTTGTTTTCCACTAAGTTAGTCCTATAATGTAACCACACTCCAATGTTTGAGTTAAATGAACGTGTCCCCCTGACACTTGTTTTGCCTTTGTGTACAGATTGGTTGATATTTATATAAGTGTTTGTTTTAATAAGTTTTCACTTGCATTGAATGGAGCGCAGTATGAGTGATCATAAATAAGTATAGAAAGCTATTTTATATTTTCATACACTTGACCATTTTTTCCAGTTCTAGACTTCACATTTTATTAAAATGTATTGAGGAATTAAAGTTACCAACTACGGTATTGGTAACTGTATACATTTCATTATGGAAGTGATAGAAATGAAATGGGTTTGATATGCACCATTCAAAGTGTCACTATGCATCTCTTAGTATAATCCAAACATTTGTTTTGGCAATATCTGCAATCAGTGTAAAGTTTTTATAAAATTTTAATACGGTGTAAATATGTATAGGCAGATGATGTAAATAATAAATCAATGTACACCATGTGTTCACACATTACTTACACGTGTGCGTGCGTGACTAGGTTCTCACATTTACCATTCCTTCTAATAAGCAATCTCTTTATTTCCCTCTTTCTTTTTCCACTTTAAGTACACCGAGTGTTGTACTTAGTATCACACTTGGGCATGCATGGCTAGGTTCTATCTCTTATTAGAAGCAATCTCAATCCCTCTTTCTTTTTCCACTTTAAGTACACCAAGTGCACTAGGTTCTCACAGGAACCATTCTCTTTCTGTTGTCTTTATTCCACTTTACACCGTGTGATCTCACATATGAATAAGATTCAGAAGTACCCTTACTTGACGCTTTCTCCCTTACTTTATTCCTTCTTTCAATTATCTGCATTTCTTCCACCTGTTGGGATGGGTTAGGCTTTTCCCAATCACCTCAAAACAACCAAATGCAAAGAAACTCTTGTTTCCATACATGAATAATACCATGTTTTGTTACATTTACTCCCGAGTTTAGCTTTAAGTCACCAAATCTTGCTCCCTTCTTAAATAATAATATAAATCTGCGATAATTTGCTATGAAATGTTTGGTTAAATTTGTGCGCAGGTCTTGAGGACCTGATACTAAGGTACATGTACATCTAGAAACAGTATGATATGGCGCACCCCGGCTGTGTTCATAATAACTAGAAGCTATATTTTTAAAATTTTAACTCTGTGCCTCAATTCTACATCACCAACATGTTGTTTTGAAAAAAATATTATTTCAATTTAGTCTCCTGTTTAATTTTGAATAAACTTGTAGAAAGTGGCCATTAAATAATTCACAATAATGGTGCCATACAGATTTTAATGTGAAACCATTTAGCTTACAGAATTGATAACGGGTCAAATATAGTTAATATTTATAAGTTAATCAACTTGCGACGCGCTCACGTTCCAGAGCAGAGCGCAGTAGATATTATTCTATTTGTTTGTTTGTTTGAGACAGTATGTTGTAACATTGTTTTCCTTAGTTAATGAAAGCATTTGGTTCCTATGTGGGCCCATGTAATGTATGATTATTGGAAATTACAGCATACTAACTAGCATCCAAATAGATTTGGTAAGATTTCTGAGCTTAAAGTAGGAAAATATCACATAAGCTCGGGTTGTTTGGTTGCGATGGTTAGAATATCACCAGTCAATCCAGATGATAGTGTTTGTATCAGCAGTGCAAACCATTATATATTATGTAGTACCTATATTGTAAAAGCAAACTTTTATCCCATGTCCATTAATAATATAGATAGGAATCAAAATATTTCACGGCTTGTGAAAATGCACTGGCATCCAGTGTTCTTCGTTTGGTTATGTATAAGAAATTATGCACAAATTTTATATTTTAGTAAAGCAATTTTTATTTAAATATCATTGGTAGTGTTATTTAATTTTATATAAGGTTTATCTAGTACAATACGGTAATACTCCAATTTATAGTATAATATATTATTCAGAAGTGTTTTTTTATTAAATGTATCGCCATGTATAATGTTATTATGTATTGTTTACATATATTATATGCATTTAGCCTCTTTTTGTAATGTTTGAGTATGTTTGTTTTTCTGTGTTAATGTAATCATTCATATTCTGTAACGAAAACACCAAGTCAGAAGTAAATTGGGGTATAGCTGTATTTAGTTTTCTATGTACGAAGGAGTAAAGTTTTGTATTGATTATATTGTCATATAGCTGGGGATTTCAAAGTCCGTATATTTAACAAATAGGCTTTTCTATCTGCCGAGACAATGATTTGCTACAAATAGACTATGCTTAAGCTGTAAAATGCTAATTGGACATGAAATATATGAAAACATTATTATTAATTAAACTTTGGTATTACCGACTCGCTTTGAATCATTTGGCATTAATCTAAAATTATCAAAATTAATTGAAATCACCGAGCTGCAAAATTGTTAAGTTTGTAACGCATTTCCTAGATATAAAACGACAGGAATTTGGTTGAGACAGAAGCAGAGGCCGTATCAAGCAGTAGCTGGGCTGTGCTGTACCGGACCGAGGGCTGGGGGCTGGGGGCTGGGCTGTGCCGTGCCGTGCTGTGCCATTCCGTGCCGGGCCTGCTGTTTGCTATTAGATTAAAGTGGATGTATGTGGTTTTGGGTATAACGGGACAGCGGACATCCGCAGCTTGGCAACTATCTCTACGTACTAAGTACACCTCTCCGCATTATATTGGGTAATCTATAATAATGTAACAAATCAGATGTATTATAATTTATTTTTGTTTTATACTTGACCTTGTACAGAGCGTAATACATTCCTAGATATACTATTCCATTGTGGTGATTTTATTTGACATGTGTAATGAATGATCTCGTTATTGTTGAACGTTGTTTGGACATGTTACATGTTACTGTACTGTATCACATGTCACCTTTTCTTGTGAAATTTGTATAAAATTGGTCATCAAGTACATTGTACCATAAATGAATGCATTTTCATTAATATAAATATTTGCATATAGATACACAATTATGAAACCTAAATTAAATATTTGCAAAAATCTATAAATTATTTTAATTTAATGTTATAGTCCTGATGTAACCTAATTTTTATAAGTTTATCCTCTCTTGCTGAGATTAACTTAGATGATTGTATAATTACATATACCACAATATATATACCAACTGGATATGGATGCTGCAAATCATCCCAATGTCACCCAGGACCACAAGGGAAATATAAAGCAGGAACTAGCACAACTCATATTTACTTGAACAGTGGAGGGATATTTATTGTTTCTAAAAATCTCTCACAGTAACAAGACTGTTATTTATTGTATAGTAATTAATTAATTATTAATGAATTATTGAAAACTTTCACACATTTCATGAATTCTTGACACTGGGATTTAGAAGACTTACAAACTGTTAAAACTATGTTGGAATTAACAGAAGAAACAACATGATGGATTATATGTACTAGAAGTAAGTTTAAATAATATTCTTTGGAATAACATATAGGAAAAGTGGGTCTGGTTGCAGGAATACCCCTCAATAGAGCTATACACGCCTGTTGTAGTGTTAATGTCTATAAGTTTTCTCTGTCGACAGCTCAGAGCTAGGAATGTTATGAGGTCCAGGTCCTGCCTCTGCAATAATAATAAAAAAAATTAGTGCACAACTTTATTAACCGGTCAGCAACGTAAGCAGATATACACGATAAAATAACGATAGCAGTCAAGTACAATAAGCGTGTTTACACGTCAACGCGTGTGTTTCCACAAAAATCGTCATAACTCCGTTATTCTTCTAGTGACATCCCTAAAACAAAAAGTAGAATATTCGTATTGAATGAAGCTTCACATCTCTATTCAAAGTTATCCATAGAAACCCGTAAAAAGACCTACTCAGTGGAAGCAAATTTTACCCGCCAAATCGTAAAACGACGCCAAGAAAGCCGTTTGACGTGCCGACCCGCCTCCCAGTTTTAATTATTTTTTTAAAAATATATTTTGTATGAAATGGTCAAAAAGTGAAGTGACAGAATTGTTTATTGTACATTTGTACGATGAAATAAGTGTTTTTTTTTACATTATCCGTGATTTTAGTATCGTTTTTACATAAAACATTACAGGTGAGTCATTTTTACAATTTTTTCATGTTTCCATTCTAAATTTAAATATTTACAAATGTTAATATTTATTTATGATACAACAATTTGAAAGCCTATTTTGTAACCTTTCTAAAACAGTTTTTACTATTCGGCTCCGTTCAGTAATGTTTCATTTATAGAGCTTTGATTGTGAGGCGGTAATAACACAACGTTTTCGTGAAATTGACATTTCGGTAAAGACATTTTAGCTTCAAGTTCGCGAAAAGTCGGAGGGGTTAAAAAAAAAGTTTTGTACATAATATTGTGTGACTTTCGTACCTTTTATTTTGGCCTGGACAGTTAGGAAACTGGATTTAATATTGTCTAAGGCATCACCGAGACCTAGTTTTATTTGGTTGAACTCTTGAGTGACGAGGGACAATCTTCCTATAAGGTAATTCAAGTTTTCATCGACTTCAGCCATCCTAGCTGTTATGATTCCAACCTGTGAACAAAATAATTATTAAATAAAATAATTTTTGATAAATAAACAGATATGGTGCTTGAAATAGAGATCTGTGAAAACTGTCTGAGAAATTCTCGAAATGTGATGGAAAATAGGTGCAGAAAGAATCCAAACCTGGCATTTGGCTACATGCTATTCCTCATTTATATATTTTTTAAACTCTTCCAATAATTGGAACTGAATTACTGGAATAAATCGTATGTCTATGTAAGTATACACAATGTTTTAAAACCAACCTTTCCTTCCATGCTATCCATTGTGGTAACAGTTCCATTGACATAATGATCCGATTGCGTCTGTGAAGTAAAATGTATTTTATGTTGAGATATATATATATATATATATATATATAATAGGAAAAGGGGGTAAGTGTCACCACTTGTGAAATAATATTTTCTTAATCATAGTTATATTTTATACAGAATATATGCAAATCTGTTAGGTACCTTACAGGAGAAAACTATGTAGGTACATAGTTATTTTTTCATGCTTTGTCAAAATAATGTGTTTGGTAAAACTCACCTGAAGTTTCTCTAAGGCGGTATTACTAGCTGTGACCTGTTGGTACATAATACCTATTTGCCGCCACACTTGTGCAATTTCATGCTCTATCTTAGAGCTTAGGTTATTCAATGCTCCCGTCTGACTGTCCACGATGGAATGTTCTATCTCATCGAATCTCTGGTTCACTGTCTGGTTAAACTCCTTTCCTTGGCTTGTGACCAAGGCTCCCACTTCCGATAATATCTGATGTATTCCGTATTCTATTCTTCTCTTTGTGTCCAAAACATTGTCGGCAGTTTGAATCATGACCTTTTCTCCCTTTGCTAAAGCTTGAACCTAAAAAACATGTACATAATACATTAGTAGATAAAGTATTTATATTGGGTTATTTAGTTCAGTTGGGAAAGTGTTCTGGATTCGAGATTCTTAGATTATGAAGTATTGGTTCAAGCTCAAATATCGTTTAGTTTTATTGTGCAATAGATGTTACCTCAGTTCTTAGCTCTTCATAGCTTTTACTAACTTCAGCATGCATATTTTCTGTTTGTGTGCCAGTATCTGTAACAGCCTTGGACAGTTCCTCTTGTGCTTGTTCATAATAAGTTTTCATTTCGGCTAGCTGAGATGTCATCTTCATTATTCCTGCAACAAAATTTGATCAATATAATATTTCTGAAGGGTTTTTGGTTTAATAACTACCTACTGTTAATGGTAATTGATGAATCGGACAACTCACCCTTTTCAGCGCTGCTAAGTTGATTATACCCTGTTTCTTCTATGGAATTGATTGTCTGATTCTTAATAGATTCTGTGTCATTTCTGGATGGTAATTCTTTAATAGCGGCTTCAACACTTTCTAGAGACTTCTGAATCCCTTGAATATTTTCCTGCTGCTTTTCAAGAGCTATAAAATAAACATATTTGAAAATGTGTCGTCATTACGGTCAAAAAGCTATATATTTTTATGTTAGCGCCCTTGGGG
This sequence comes from Hesperophylax magnus, assembly GCA_026573805.1. Classification (NCBI taxonomy): domain Eukaryota; kingdom Metazoa; phylum Arthropoda; class Insecta; order Trichoptera; family Limnephilidae; genus Hesperophylax; species Hesperophylax magnus. Next base: position 14,415,951 of record JAIUSX010000002.1, read on the forward strand.
TACTTTTCCACAAAAATGGAACTTTGTTTTTTTTTTTTTAATGTGAATCGGCAAAAGAGTCCCATATGCTCCCAACTGTCTGTAGCCGACTGGCATTATAAATTGGGGTATATTGTGAGGCTGAAGGTAGTAATATCTGGCTATTCAGATCTGGTCACCAAACATGTCCAAAGCCATTTCAATTCTGAATGGTGGTTACTGAGAGTATCTTCCGCTCTGTAACATGCCACAAGTATACTATATATTATTTTGAATGAGAAAATTGTGAAATAACACAAATTAATCAAATAAAATTTATTTGCGCATGCTGGGGTTTGAACCCGTGACCTCCGGCTTGCTAGTCGAGAGCCTTATAAATTTTCCAATTAGTGTTTAATTAAGAATTTACCAAGTGTCATTTTATTATGCCATGCTTCATCAGCTAAAGATATTTCTCCGTATGGATCGGATTCAGTGTTTGTCTTGGAAATATTCACATGGTACTCCATGAGCTTGGAGTCGTATTTGGTTAATAATTTCTCCGTCTCGCCAATGTGCTTAATGAACATTTCTTCCTGTATGTTTGGTTCTTTAACAGGCTCCTGTAAAGTAAGAATTGGTTTCCATTAAAAAATCCATTATTATAACTGAGTTAGGAGTTTTAGAAATTCCTTGATTTACCTTTTCTTTTTGACTGTCTTTCAGGTTCATGATGGCTCCCTTTACGCCTCCTATAGCCAGTATGACTCCATCTATTTTACTCTCTAACTTATCTTCCAAGGCAGATATTTTTAGGTTTGTAGAGTTAGTATCGTGTACAGGAATTACAATTCCGCTGATCTCAGTTTTAATCAGGTTTGCGATATTTGAACTCCAAGAATTAAGGGTGGTTTGTATTGTGTCAATTATTTCATTCGTTTTCTGTAATTGCTGCTTCTCACGTTCATCTTTCTGAAGCAAATGAACAGTATCATGCATTAGTATAAAATGTAAAACATTTTTTTTAATAAATTTAAAAAAATTACAATTTTGGTGATTTTCTCAAGTACCATGCCCGTGTATGGTAGTCGTACATGATTTATGTAAGAACTAACAAAATAATATCTTGTAGAACAAATAATAAAACATAAGGGAAAAGCACATATTATGGTGAAACAAAAATAAAAAAAATACCTATTATTGTAGAAACCATTTTAGAAATAAACATAAACACTAAACTGATTGATAAAAAGATATTTTAAAGAAAATAGAATTAAAAGTAAGATTAAAATAACTAACTAACTAACCACCATGCCGTTTCTCCGCAGGGGTAGGCAGAGAGGACGGACCGCAAAACAACTCGGTCTTGGCACACACGTCTTGCCTCATTTACATTTATACATCCTCTCATACATACTCTTCTATTATTCTGACTCTTGACATGGCCCGACTCAAGTATCTGATTCACTTGATCGTGCCATGTCTTCCTCCATATCTTCCTGCAATATCCATGGTACACAGTGTGTTATAGGAAATAAAAGTGGGCCTAGTACACTGCCTTGAGGTATGCCGTAGGACATAGATAATTTTTTGCTCATATGTATTTTATCAGAGTCGATAAGAGTTTGTTGCGTTCGGTTTGTTGGATAGTTTTCAAACCATGTATAGGCTACCCCTGTTATTCCGATCTGTTGAAGCTATTTAAGAAGTAAGGGATGGATAACCTTATCAAATGCTTATGCTAGATCGAGAAAAGCAGCAAGTGGTTTGCGACAAATGTCAAGATTATGAGAGATGATTTTTGTGAGAGCGGCTATTGCATCTGAAGTACTCCTACCTTTTCGGAAGCCATATTGGTTATCGGATAATGTTTTGTTATCCTCAAGGAATTTAAAGAGTCTACGCTTCACTGTTTTTTCCTATAATTTTAGATATTGTGCTAAAGTAGAGATATCGGTCGGTAGTTTTTTACAGATAATTTGTCACCAGCTTTGAAGATTGGGATTATTGTGGCCTGTTTTAAAGAATTCGGAAATATATCAGTTTTGAAGCTTAGATTTATTATATGTTTAAGAGGTGAGGTGATACATTTTTGGATGTGTTTGATATTTTTTGTTGAGAAATGATCTTTCCCGGTAGAGTTATTATTTTTAAGAGATAAAACAGAATTTGAATAGTACTTTCACAGGACTAGAAAATTAACATTGAAATTGGGGTAATGAATTGTACAAATTGTGAAACAACCCGTCCTTCCGTTTTATAGAATTTAAACAATTCTTCGAATTTCAATAAAGTTAATTTTCAAGTTCTGTGAAAGTTCAATTCAAGTTCTGTTATTATTTCGGTACTGTGAAGCAATTGGCCCGTCATTACGGGCTATTATTAATTAAAATTATTATGTCATTACATAATAACAGAATTTGAGTAGTACTTTCACAGGACTAGAAAATTACATTGAAATTTGATGAATTATTCAAATTCTGTAAAACAACCTACCCTTAAGGCGAAATAGGTAGACTTGACCTGAAATTTGGCATTTTTGATGCCACTTTTAGACATATGGACACTTTTCTAGAAAAAAACACAAATTGATTTCGAAAGATCGTTATTTTATCTAGTAAAGTAAGATGTTAAATTTTGAAAAATAATATTATTTTCATATCATAATAAAGTGTTACCGTTGGACGATGCGCAGATTTATTGCATTTTCAAAGGTGAATTTGTATTATACAACAAATATTTCAAATCATATAATAATACAGTATAAACAATCAATAAATTATCTATCATAAGTATGTATAAGAATTTTGTTCTTATTTCAAATAAAATTACTAATAAATAAATCCGAGCAGGCGTTTTGTGACGAAAATCCCTCAATTGGACTATTTATTTATGGTCTTACAAATTGGTATAGTTCAGATTTTTTTACAAAAATAATGCACCAAGACATTATTGAAACATTAGAAATAATTTATGACCAAAAAATATATTTTTAAAGTATATAATAGTAATTAATTTCGATTCGCGTTTGTGCATTTTTATTAACTCGGCACAAGACATAATATTGTCATTTTCCGCCGCGACCGGACGGCAAGCGGACGTGTAGTCCACGCCGGTCTAGTTAATAACATTTTAAAGAAATTCTTCGCTTAGAAATGGTGAGGAAAATACCCTTGGAAAATTTTTTTATTAGAAAACACATATTAAGACATCAAAAACGTAAGTGGGAGATATATTTTCAGAAAAAACAAAGGTTAGTGATATTTAATTATCCGTGTACATTGTACGTACTTATATGCTACAGGGTCGTTCGAAAAAATCAGTCAGAATAAGCACATATTTTTTATAACATTTGGCGATAATTTTGTGTTGTTTAATTTCCAGGGAAAATAATCAACTATGGACTATCAGGAGTTTATGTCTGACATCGATGTTTCATGTATAAATGTAAAAACTTATGCCAAAGTACGTGAAACTGTTTGTGATTGGTGGTCAAAAAGTGCCACGAACCAAATGAATTTTGATTCCTGATGTGCGGTTCAAATCATTTTTTTGTTCATAATTTCTATTTTATTGTTCAATTCACTATTACATTGGTATAATTCAACATATTTAATATTTTTTGTGTTACTTTTTGTCAGTTTCATAATGTCATATTGTGAACTGAGCTTCTTGTTTTAGGAAAAAACACGAGGTTAATTTTGACATACTAACCTATGATTTTTCAATCGAAATTTACCTGGTGAATTTAATAACATTTCGACATTAGATGACATTAGACGAGTCAGGTCGCTCCGTTAACCATGAAAACAAATACATGAAAGCGATACAATATTATGCAATCGCATAACTACATATGTAGGTAGGTACCGTAGAAAATAGTTGGAAATAAAACCTAGTTTATATATACTACTTCAGTTGTAAGGAATAAACCCTACTTTCAATGTCATACATATCAAATCAAGTAATAATTTAAAGATAAGTATTAGAAATAAAACTTACCGGTAATGCCTTTCGGACAAACGAATAAATATGTTAAACAAAAGATTTTTACTCACCTTTGGAGAAACCTATGTAAAATAAATTTAATAAAAACAAATTAAACAAATATTTGAAATTTTTTTTAAATGTATAATTATATACCTACATATTTTATATCTACCATGTCAACAAACTGCATTTGTATTTATTTATGTTTACGCACTCCGACGTATAATTTACAAATATGTATGTAACTACTTATTAGGAAGAAAGCTACAACCGAGAATTCAACAACAATAATTGTTATTTCATCGGAACCATGCTGTAGTTTTCGTCAGCCGCGCGAGTGTACGGCTCGCAGTGGAATGAATTCGGTATTTCTATCTCGTTCTAAAAAAACGTCCGATCGCGAGACCGTCTTTTAACGAAATTTGAATTCTCGTCCGCTGGTTAAGACGCCTTAATGTACATATTTGAATAGCATTCATTATTTTAAAACAGGGTTCGAAAATATCATGATCTTTATGTAAATATCAGATATATATTTAACAAAATTGTCAATTTCGACTATTTCCAAACAAAATTTATTAAAGTGAAAAACAGACACAATTTAAGTGAGGATTAAAAGTATCTCTCTAGAAGTGCTGTTACTGCATAATTGCTCACAAAGCTGTTTTTTTTCTAATGGCCAACGAGGGCGATATATTTTGAAAATGATTTCCAAGCATACAACATCACGAGTTGACGGTGCCCGGGAAATCCCGGAATATCGTGGAGAAAGAAAGACATCTTCTACTAAATTATAATTACAATAAAATATATTTGCAGTAAATTAATATCTCTGATATACAGGGTGTATCGGCACGTACCCGACAAACTTTAACCAGCTATTCCTTAGCACATTTGGAGTAAAAAATGTTATGGGCACTTTGCTGTCCGGTAACATTTTTTTTTAATAAAAAATTTATTATTCATATTTTCACCACATGTCACCACTGTTTTATCCTTTGTCAAAGTTTAAAAACCCACCTGGCCATATTTTATTCGAGTTTCGTTGAATAATATATGTACGTACCTACATTAGCGCGCTTTTACGATCACAACGAAATGGCATGGCACCATTCGTCTCATTTTTAGCTATTATTATTTAGTGTGTATGAAAGAGCGAACACGCTTTTTGACACACTTGCTAATAACAGCTGTTGAACACGAGAAACAATGCCAATGACAGTGACGGAGTGTGGATTTTTTTATCATTTTTTGTTTTTAATTGAAAAAAAATGTTACCGGACAGCAAAGTGCCCATAACATTTTTTACTCCAATGTGCTAAGGAAAAGCTGGTTAAAGTTTGTCGAGTACGTGCCGATACACCCTGTATATATATTCCATCGTGATATATATATTCCTCGAACCCTGCCAAAAAACAGTGATGCGCGGCCCAGTCCAATTGGTAAAATAAAAAATCTAAATGTTAAGAACTGGGAACAGGGCCGGCCCCATGCGGGCGCAATTGGAGCAGTCCGATCTGGGCGCCGAATTGTCAAGGCGCTGATAATACCTAACACCGAAGTCCTAACACATAGCCTTTGAGATTATTTTTCACAGAAACGGAGCCACACGAAAATACAAATCATCCGAATATTATCGATTAGTGATCACCTATCTAGGCGTTTACTGGTTAATGGTGCGTCAAAATTTTACTTGCGCCAGGCGCCATTTGGCCCAGGGCTCCCTGGGGCCCTGGGAACCAAAAATTAAAATTTTTAGAATAACATGATTTTCCCTGGCATTCCAACCCCCTCCCCCCCTTTTTAATTATGAATTTCGCTGGCCAATTATTCAATTATTTTACCTGAGAACATTTGAAATACAGGTAATGAGGTCTTTTTGCTAAACAGCTTGTGAAACACTGCTTTATAAAGTATATTATTCTAGCATTTAGCTTTGAACCGCACCTTTTGGGTGAAATTTCATTAAGTATTGCCATAAAAAAATGTCTTCAAAAAGTTTTCAGACAGCATTAAAGCCAAACTGAACATTCAATTCAAGTTGTGAAATAATTGTTCCTTAGAATTAAAATAAAAGGTTTTGGATACAATTTTCCAATGTAAAACTATCCTCAAAGTAAATCAGGCCCATTCTTCTGGATTTAAAATTAATTTCACTGTCTACAAGAGATTTCGAAAACAACCCATTTTCTTACCCTTTTGATACTTCTTAATGAAATTTTGCTCAAAATAAGAGGAAAATTATTGCTGGCTAAATCTGATTTGGAAAAACGGGCAACGCTGGCCGGCGGACTTCAGCTAGTAATAATACATTATAAGGCTGTTTGCCTTTCCAAGATACACAGAAATATTCAGTTTCAATAATTCATTTGTTTACAGTCAATAAATGCTTATAGAAAGAACACAAATAATGTATTACTTAATTGCATTTTACCTGTATGAGTATAGTTTCCACATTGGACAAGCGCTCATCGAGCCGGGAGATGGCCCCCTTGAGCGGGTCTAGGGAGCGGTGGCGCTTGTCCAGGCCTGCCAACGCCTTCTTCAGCTGCTCCCCGAGCGCCTTCTCCCGGAACTCGTGCCGCTCCAGTTTGTCTTCCGAAGCCCTCAACATGTGGACCATGGATAACATCGCATCGCGAATATCTTCGTGTCTGAAAATCAGAAATTACATTTTCATTATTAAACACTATTACTAACTCCAGGACCGTTTTTGGGTAGCGTGCTGCCCTAGGCAAAAAAATGCGCCCCCCTGGCCCTAAACTTTCCGAGATGATCTATTGTCAAAATGCTACAATGTTCAGCAATAAAAAAGGCTCAAATACATTTTTAATTTATTTTATCGGCATACATAACACATATTGCTGTGGAAGAAATTGTAATGTTTGTAAGCAGGGATATCTTGCATCAATCAAATAGGTATTCATTATTTCTTTATGATTGCTGACATGTACACCATTAATAATAAGTTATATAAAGAGATATATTTTCAGGAAAAACAGAGGTTAGTGATATTCAACTATCCGTTCACATTGTACGTACTTTATATGCTACAGGGTCGTTCGAACGAATCAGTCAGAATACGCATATATTTTTACAACATTTAGCGATAATTTTTTGTTGTTTAATTTCCAGGGAAAAGAATCAACTGTGGACTATCAGGAGTTTATGTCTGTCATCGATGTTCCATGTATAAATGTTAAAACTTATGCCAAAGTACATGAAACTGTTTGTGATTGGTGGTCAAAAAATTTATTTTTATTCGTGATGTGCGATTCAAATCATGTTTTTGTTCATCATCTCTATTCTATTGTCCAATTCACTATTACATTGATATAATTCAACATATTTAATATTTTTGTGTTACTTTTTGTCAGTTTCATAATGTCATATCGTGGATTTAGCCTCTTGTTTTAGGAGAAAAAAAACAAGGTTATTTTTGACATACTAACCTGTGATTTTTCAATTGAAATTTACCTCGTGAATTCAATAACATTTCAAAAATTAAACAATAATCAGGTCTTTCTAACTCCGTTAACCATGAAAACAAATACATGAAAGCGATACAATATTATGCAATCGCATAACTACATATGTAGGTAGGTAGCGTAGAAAATAGTAGGAAATAAACCTAGTTTTAATACATATACTACTTCAGTTGTAATGAATAAACCCTATTTTCAATATCATACGTATCAAATCAAGTAAAACTTTAAAGATAACTATTAGAAATAAAACTTACTGGTAATACCAATCTTACAAACGAATAAATATGTAACACGAGCTCACTTTTTCTCACTTTTGTAAAGCCTATGTAAAATAAATTTAAAAAAAAAAGGAAATGATTATCAATATTTTAAAAAATTCTTTCGGCAAGTCGGCGCCCGGAGTGGACTGCTTAAGGGCCGGCCTTGAGTGGCGCCATTTATCAACGAGCTATGATAATCCAAGAAGTAAATCCAAAATGGCAGCAGATTTTGTAAAATAGTGGTTGTGTTTTTGTAAAATCTTCCCTAAAATTTATTGGTGTCATGAAAACACATTTTCCTTTTTAATAAAAATAAAGTGGTAATTTTACTATTTTTGTTCTATTTTGTTATTTCACTAGCCTTCAGAAATGTTTTGTTTTCATTAGATAAAGCTAATATTCTTTTTAATCACTATGTAAATTTTATCAATGAATGAAGCTTTTATTTTCGTTGGGGCTAGGTATCGGGTGTTTACCATAATATATTATGCTTTTTAAAATTTGCATAAACAAATAATGTATTATAACAGCATTGTAACTACATATTATTCATCCACGATTGTGACATAATATAATTATTTTTAACCTGAACTTAGAGAAATGTCTTTATAATAAGAAAAAAAAAATTCTACGAACTAAAAAAAAATCTTTATGCACTATGTAAAAAATCAACAAAATTAAATTATTTTCACTTGGTTTAGAACCACTTTATTTTTAATATCTCCGACCTGTTTCGTAATCAACTTCCTTTTGCAGAGGAATACATGAATTGGAGCACTCCGCTCCGGGCGCCGAATTGCCAAGGTGCTGATAATAACTGACACCTGACAGTTCTAACACATCGCCCTTGAGATTAATTTTCATAAAAACGACGATACACAAAAATACAAATCATCCGAATATAATTGATTACAGTGATCACCTACCCAGGCGTCTATTGGTTTTGACAAGGAGCACCAACATTTTACTCGCGCCAGGCGCTGTTAGGCCCAGGTCCGGCCCTGCATGTATACTAACTTATTTTTACATAATTTTATTTTACAAAATTATTCAATTCATTTTTAAAGTTCCTAATAAAATGTAATCAGAATCTTGGTAGAAAATTATTATGTACTAGCTGTTTACCTCGCCACGATTTGCTGTGGCTCAGTCTGTCTGAGCAGATAGATAAATAATAGCACTTGTTGCTTTTACGTCCAACAGATATCGCTGTTTTTCAAAAAAGCATGTTTGTCCAACAGGTGGAACTATTTTTCAAAAAAACATGTCACAGGCATGACTAAAGAAAATACCCTAAGAGGTTTCAACCCGTCACAGGTGACATCTATATACCTAATATAGTCGAGAAAAGTATTGTTTTGCTTCAAACACAATGGTAGGTAAAGTCGTTTTATACTTCAGTTCGGGGAATTGAAGTCAGAGATTCGCAAAAGGGTTGATTGGCCTGGAAGCAATTATTCGAATAAGTTCCGTCTTCATTTTCCGTTTCCTGGAGAAGAGAACTCTATTTCCTGCGTGTGACGTTGTTGACCGCTTTGGCGGATATTTAAAAATACTATGCGTGTACAATGCACATCTTACGTAAATTACGTAGAAGAACGGATGGAAAACCTTTCAGTAGATATCGATATATTATTATAACGTCCGTCGATGACAGCACACCTTTATTACAGAGTTCAACTTATATTCTAAAAAAACAAAACAAAGATTCTAACTAGATTATTTACTTTTCAACTGTAATCTGAGATTTTTTACTCCCAGTAGTGTTCAACAAAGCTGTCCGATTCCATAATTTATTCATCTGGCTTTCACAAGTAGGTATACAATATATATTGTTAAAGGTAAGTTCTTCAGGAGTACAATAATAAGTGTATAATACATAACATAATAAGCAGAGTATGATCAATATAAGCAAGTACAATACAACAGTACACATGAGTTCAATTAACGAGAGTACAAGGTAAGTATTTCATAAATCAGTGTGGATATTTTAGCATCTTGCCAAAAGAATCTCGAAATATCGAGGCATCCAATTGATCAATTCCTCCTTAAAAAATCGATTATTGTATGTTTATCATTTGCCAAAGAGGTGACTGCTGTTTTATTTAGACTTTTGACACCATGTCAAGTGCATTAACTGGCTATATACTATATACAATCCATATATAATACATTAGAGACATTATTACATATATTAGAGACCAAATAGCAATATGATGGGAAATTTTCTGTTTCTTGAATGTCAGTCTCTCACCAACGGACTGCCATTGACAGGGGCCATGTGCGTTTCAGGGGTGAATTTGTGATGGGAGTTATGTTATACATATTAATTATAATACTGTTTTCATTAAATAATAAATAATTTATTTAATTATTAACGGACATCGTCCAAATTACAAAATAATAACACGAATACAGTAAAATGAAAAATACAGGAGTAGACGAAGGTACATGAAAGCAAAGACATAAGGCAGATAATTTATTATAATATAAGACAATAAAGTGACAAGTCGAATCAAGTCAAGATTACGCCGCACAGTGGGCTGAAAATCGCCTTTCATAGACATAGAGACTTGAATTTTCAAGGGTATTTTTTTTGGCTAGAAATGTATTCTGCTGATCATTACTATGCTATAAAATGTCGTACGAAGCAATTGCGTGTACAAATGAAGGAGTTATAATTTTTTTAAGAAAAATTTGTATGGCGCTGACATTAAAAATGAGGCTATCTCTGGAATCATAAGGTTGACCATTATATCCTTACAGACAAATATATTACTATTTATTTGTATTTTTTTGACATACTTCGTATTGTGGCGAAACTTGTGATTTTTTTAAAAAAATCCTCAAAGTTGAAAAAAAAACTTTTTTATGTTGAAGATTCATTTTAATGCTTAAATGCTTTACATATGAGTAGGCTTTGTCTAGTTTACAATATTTTATTTACACTGCAAGCCAAAACACTGTGCACAGTGGGCTGAAAATCGCCTTTCATAGACATAGAGACTTGAATTTTCAAGTGTATTTTTTTTGGCTAGAAATGGATTCTGCTGATCATTAATATGCTATAAAATTTTATATGAAGCAATTGCGTGTACAAATGAAGGAGTCATAATTTTTTTTCAACGAAAAATTTGTATGGAACTGACATTAAAAATGAGGCTATCTCTGGAATCATAAGGTTGACCATTATATCCTTACAGACAAATATATTACTATTTATTTGTATTTTTTTGACATACTTCGTATTGTGGCGAAACTTGTGATTTTTTTAAAAAAATCCTCAAAGTTGAAAAAAAAACTTTTTTATGTTGAAGATTCATTTTAATGCTTAAATGCTTTACATATGAGTAGGCTTTGTCTAGTTTACAATATTTTATTTACACTGCAAGCCAAAACACTGTGCACAGTGGGCTGAAAATCGCCTTTCATAGACATAGAGACTTGAATTTTCAAGTGTATTTTTTTTGGCTAGAAATGGATTCTGCTGATCATTAATATGCTATAAAATTTTATATGAAGCAATTGCGTGTACAAATGAAGGAGTCATAATTTTTTAAAGAAAAATTTGTATGGAACTGACATTAAAAATGAGGCTATCTCTGGAATCATAAGGTTGACCATTATATCCTTACACACAAATATACTACTATTTATTTGTATTTTTTTGACATACTTCGTATTGTGGCGAAACTTGTGATTTTTTTTTTAAAATCCTCAAAGTTGAAAAAAAAACTTTTTTATGTTGAAGATTCATTTTAATGCTTAAATGCTTTACATATGAGTATGCTTTGTCTAGTTTACAATATTTTATTTACACTGCAAGCCTAAAAGCATTTAAGCATTAAAATGAATCATCAACATTAAAAAGGGTTTTTTTCAACTTTGTGGATTAAAAAAAAAAAATCGCACCTTGCGCCACAATATGAAGTATGTCAAAAAAATACAAATAAATAGTAGTATTATCTGTGTGTAAGGATAGAACGGCCAACCTTATGATTCCAGAGATAGCCTCATTTTTAATGTCAGCGCCATACAAATTTTTCTTAAAAAAATTATAACTCCTTCATTTGTACACGCAATTGCTTCATATAAAATTTTATAGCATATTAATGATCAGCAGAATCCATTTCTAGCCAAAAAAAATACACTTGAAAATTCAAGTCTCTATGTCTATGAAAGGCGATTTTCAGCCCACTGTGCGCCGTGGGTCAGGACCACGGGACGAGAGTGGTATATTTATCCACGGGACACTTATAATATTCCGTCACTTGTTTAGCGACCGGCAAAAATCATTCAGACTTATCCCAAAAAAGTTAAGGTTTTGACTTGAGTTGACCAGTCTACACATTCTGGACAATGGTGAATAATATCCATAATTTGTCGAATGATGGTTGAGGAAGAGCAGTTCATTATTTCTGAGGCTGTGCGAGGGGATATTGAAGGGAATGAGTTGCAGTAGAGTAGGTGAATCAATAATACCATTTATAATTTTGAAGAAGCAAATGAGGTCATTTCTTTCCCGACGGACTTCCAAAGGAGAGAGGTTTAGAGTTAGTTCAATTTCATCATATGAGTATTTGCCTTTTTCTAATCCCAGCCTCCTAGCAATCCCTCTTAAGAACCGATGTTGAACAGATTCAATGCGTCGAATGTGGACAGCATAAAAAGGAGACCAGATAACACAAGCGTATTCAAGATGGGGGCGAACCAAGGAGCAGTAAAGAGTTCTAAGGGTATTTACGTTTTTGAAGTCCGAAGTGATTCTAGTGATGAAACCAAGTAGTTTGAGGGATTTATTAATGATTGCAGTTATGTGATCCCGAAAAGAAAGCTTGCTATCAAGAGAGACACCAAGGTCTTTAATAGATGTAACAGTTGTTAAGCAAATATTATTAAGTTTGTATTCGAAGACAATCGGTTTTTTTGATCTAAAGAAGGACATAATTTTGCATTTATCGACTTTAGTTTTAAACAATTAATTTTACACCAATCATAGAAAGAGTCGATATCCGATTGCAAAAGAAGGCAGTCATCGTGATTTTTTATTATTTTTAGAATCTTATTGTCGTCCGCAAAAAGCCAAAAGCGTGTATGAGAGAAAATACTAATAATGTCGTTTATAAATAAGTTAAAAAGAAGCGGCGCTAGATGTGCTCCTTGAGGTACGCCGGACGTTACTTCAATAATAGTGGACACAAAGTTGTTTAATTTAACTCTTTGTTTTCTATTGCTTAGGTAAGAGTTAAAGAAGGATAGCAAGGGGTTTCTAATACCGATAGCATATAGTTTGGCCATAAGGATTGAGTGGTTTACTTTGTCGAAAGCTTTAGAGAAGTCGGTATATAGAACATCTATTTGTGTTTGTAAATTGGTAAAGGATAGTAAGTTAGTAGTAGTAGACGGCCGGCATAGTCCAGTGGTAACGCATTGGACTGCCATTCCGAAGGTCGCGGGTTCGAACCCGGCGTGCGCAAATAAATTTTATTTGATTAATTTGTGTTATTTCACAATTAATTAATTAAAATAATATTTAGTATATTTGCGGCACGTTCCAGAGTGGAAGATACTACCAGTATCGCCCTGGTGTAAGACCACCATTCAGAATTGAAACGTTGCTCCAAATGGCTTTAGCCGTGTTTAGTGACTAGATCTGAATAGCCAGGTACTTCCCCACCTTCCTCTTTCCCTTCCCCACTTACCTTCAGCCTCACAACATCCCCCAATTGGGGATGCCATAGTCTCACTGGCTCCAGACGGGAGCAGTTGGGACTCTTGTGAGGTTTTCACTATAAAAAAAAAAAAAAAAAAAAAGTAGATTTAGCAGATCTAAATCCATGCTGTTCCTCGATCAGTACGTTTTTAAAGATAGGTGTTATTTTCTTCGTGATTATTGACTCAAATATTTTAGGAATATGGGATAATATCGATATGGGTCTATAGTTTTCTACGTTCGACTTATTGCTTGATTTGAAAATAGGTCTGATATAAGAAACTTTCCAGGAGTCCGGAAAAGTGACAGATGATATTGACAAGTTATATAACAAACAAATTGGCTTAGATATAGTAAATTTACATTCCTTCAGTAATATTTCTGGAATATCATCAGGACCAGTGCTTGTTTTGCTGGGGAGATTTTTTAAGGAGTTAAAGACATCTGTATGTGTGATTTGGCAATTATTTAAATCAATAGTGTTAGTATAGTTGAGTGGAGGGATAGTGCACGAGGTATCAGAGTAGACGGAGGAGTTCAGCGAAAAGGTTAGCAATGTCGAGACCGTTGGTAGCATGATTTTCATTAAAGAACATACTTGGAGGGAGATCATTATCATCAGTACGTTTTTGTTTAACAAATTTCCAGAATTGTTTAGGGGTTAAAATTTAATTGTGTCTCAGTGAGTTCGATGTAGGATTTGTAGCACCTAACAGATTCGATTTTGGATAGTTCTCTTAGCTGAGAAATTTTTTGATAATACGCTAAGTTGTTCGTACATTTGAATAATTTGTGTATTTTCTTTTTCTCGATTATCAACTTCTTTAGTTTCATGCTGAACGAAATGGGAAACTTAGGCTGGGAATAAGTTCCCTTAGGTACAAATAAGTCTATGGCATGAGTTATACATTCGTTGAATTTAAATGTAGCATCGTTAATATTGATGATTCAAGAAATATCCAGTTAGTTTGGGCGAGATATCTGTTCATACTAGTATAGTCACCTTTGTTAAATTTGTAGTGGCATAAATATAATATAATAATTAAGACGTTACCGGGCGTTGATTTTTCCATACAAACGTAGTCCCCATTTATCTTTCTGGATTTTAACCCTAGAGCAAATATTTTTTAACATAAAATAGATATCGGCGACTTGCGTGTCGGTACGTTTTTTTTGATAAATTGCTTCTTATAGAAGTTATGACCTTCCAAAAATCAATAAAATTGCCTGATTTAAACGCAGTCAAAAGACGTTCAGTCTACAAACTAGACAACATATTTTGAAAAAAAGCAAAACGGTCCGACATAGAATAGTTTCTTCTTATGTAGTTGGTAAAAAAAATTGAAAATCGGTTAACTTTTGGAGGAGAAAAATGGGGAATACAAAACCTCGATTTTGAAGATTTCATTTAGGTATTAGTAGAGCGAGCTGCATGTGTCCCTTTCGCTCAGTATTCGGAAGGTAAGGGTCGGGGGGACATGGTTTAGATAAATACGTATGTATTTGTGCGAAGTGATGTCACGTAGTCATAAATCGATATTCGATATTCTAGTGTTGTGTTGTCCCGAGTAATCGATGTTTTTTTATTATTTTTCCGTTTGGTCACTTTTGTGTTTGTTTGGTGAAGTATTCCGATATTCTTACTTTAATTTCATATGTTTACGTAAAATAATATCTGTAAAAAAACATCCGTTACGGCCAGACCGACTCCGAGGTGATTTCGTTCCGTATTGCCAATATGGATACAAAACACTCAAATGGATATTTTTTTTAAAAATAACTTTTGGGTAACTAGCATAATATTATAATTCTTCAATAACCTATAATGTATATTGTTATTTTATTTATTTAACTTCTATTTCGACAAATAAATATACAGCAAAGTGATGTATCGAATTGTGTCGGTGCACTAGTGTTGTCTTTTCCCGAGTTATTGATATATTTTATTAGTTTTTTTTTGGTTTAGTGACTTATTTCGAGTATACCATACTTGCCGATCTTACTAAAATTGGACCAAATTCAATTTGTATACGTCAAGTACTATAATAATTTTCAATTTGGGAGGTGGTTATGGGTACCGCCGCCCCGGGAACTATTTATTGGATAACCTCTGTGTGATGTTTTGGACACTCACATAAAATAAACGAAACGAACGTGCTCAAAAAAAATTTTTGTTTAGACAACGACGGGAGATTTATGGACAGACAGGCCTGGAGTAAACACATTCACACGGGACAGGGCGCAGGGACGGGCAGTCAGGTTTGGAACTTGAGTACGTTGACATCTCCATGAAATCGATACAAATGAGAAGTGTTGTGTGAAATTGCAGTGAATTAGTGGATTCAGATGGTGTTAATAGTATTGTGGAATTTTGAACTAAAGTGAAATATTATTGAACCGGTTTTTGTGTGAAGTGAAAGTGGTTGGACTCAGTGAGAAAACAATTAATAATAATGACAGTAAGGAACAATCGGATAATTTTTAGAGCGCCGTTTTGTAAAAACCCACCTCAGGGGCGCCAGGTGTTGTGCAATCGCGATTGTGTTATAAAGTTGTGTTGATTTAAACGTGATTTCGTATACAGTTCGAACTAGATTGCTTGTCTTAAAAACATGAAAATAATAAAAATAATGATTGCGTTTTTAAAATAGAGTGAATGTACTTAAAGGCAGGAAGTGTTTAATCGGGCTAAGTTATTGATTTGGCGAGATGGCATTCTATCCACGGAGACCGAAAACCAGAGAATCAAATAGATTATTAACTGTGGGTTCGAATCCTAACAGATTAGGGAGGTACAATTTTATTTACAGGAATATTTAATTACCCTTTTATAAGCGTAGGGAGGAGGTCGAAAATTAAAGTGATTTAGCTATATAGTGTAACCAGGTAAGCTTCACGCTGAGAATGAGAGGTGACTAACCGGGTGAGTTTTTTTATATTATTTATTAAATTTCAGAGGACCCTTTTTAAAGACGGATACAACTAAGTTTACTACACCTGCCGCCCAAATAATGTTATCATTAACAGGGATGTGCTAGGCGAACCGTCAATCAGCTGTGAGCGAGAGACGAGTCAACGACCTTTTCATATATAGGACAAGACGCAGGTACAGTCAGTCAAAGGGGAAGTTTTGCTAGCGTATGCCGTCCCGAATTGAAAGCGTTCGGATGCAACCAGACGGAACAAAATGAAAACTTTTCTTCTGTTATTTGACTTTTCTAATTTAATACTTTTCATCTATTGTTTGACTTTCTAAGTTACGAATTGGGATGCACAAAAACAAATCTAAAGTCGAAAGAGGGAGATGGTAATCTCCGAAATAGAACTACCAACCGAACAACTTTTCTCAACAGGTATCTTTCGAGAGGTAGGCAGCCTCTTTAAATTAAATGCAAAAAATCAAACCAATTATCCGTTTATACCTTACCTGAGAGGATAGGTATTCAGTAGAAGTTACCCATACCTAATACACGAGGATGCTAGTAACCTCATAAAATAAATACTGGAACCAAATATTAAAATACAGACAGTCCTCATCCCAAATTTGGCATATCGAGTAGACCTTACATATATCTCACATGATAATTGGCTGAATGGGTAGGCACACAACCTATCGTTAATAAGCGGGCAAAATGTCGACAAGATCGTCGTGTGTTATATATGTATTGACCTAGAAAGGGATGTAAATCCCCGACGGCGTGGGAGTTACAACGTTTTCTAGAGGTGGCACGTAACTTAGGACCTTGCGTGTCACATTTTCGCGACTAGATTCGTGACAAGGGATGTCATGGTTTTCCCCTTCTACACTCAGTAAAGTAGATTATCCTGGAGGTGTTTGAGATTGGGGCAATTCTGAAATTGGTGAAGAGACCTGGTTTTCTTTATTCTGGCGTGAAGGTTGCCGATTTGGAACAAGGGGAGACCCGGCCGGTTGTGATATCCAGACACGCAGATATCGATTGCCTTGTTCGAATTATCATCCATCAGTTTTGTTTGGTAAGCGGAGGAGCCAGTCTTAACTTGAAAAAAATTCATTTCCTTTCCTCTCCTTCCCCTCCCAAAATATATACATGGATGGCGCCGACAACTAACACCATAAATTTATCGTATGTATATCACATATATAAAATCTAACACTTTATTATACTCACATTACTCTATGACAGGTAGAATCACGTAGCTAGTTGGGGGAGCAGGCGACTTAGAAGATAAGGTTTATGAAATGGTTTTAAAACACAGCGGTAATCGATTCAACTCACTCTATCTCAAAAGAACCAAGGGATACCACACATACACAGATAACTAGGTTTCTAAACCGAGAAACAAAAAACCAACACAACGTTCGGTGAAGCCTTTTTATACTGATCCGTAACGTGAAATGAGTACGTTCAAGGTCGTACGTCACGTAGACAAACTAGAATCAAAGGAGAGGAGCAAAGGCTCGTAGAGACGGCAGGGGAGGAATTTTCCATCCCTGCGAACACATATGCAAAGCCTTATGGAAAAGTTACCTATGGGACTTTAAAGAAAAATTATCGTAGAAAGAAGAGAAGGAAAAGTTTGAAGTAGAAAGGGCAGATCATGACATTTGATGCCGCAAACCAGGAGAGATAGATATAAAAGCTGGCTTGAGTTCATTACTGTTGTTGAGAAAAAAAATGGATTTCATAAACCTTATTAATTCACATTAACAGCAAAAGAAATGGTACCTATCGTCAAAAATGATAACAGAGACATCGTACTTCAAAGGCAAAATAGAATAAACAGACAGACCCGGAAAACATTGAATTCATTGTGACGACAAAAAACATCTAAAATGTTCATAAACAACGAAGCCAAAGGATAAACAAACATCGAAATCGGATTAATTATAACACAAGAATAAGATAGCTGGGACAAATCTAAAATAAACATTGCATCGGATATCGTGAAGTATATGGCATATTTTATACCATTGATATTAGAATAACTGTAAACAATTATTGTTTATTCCAGATCTAAAAGGCAGAGAATGTTTAAGTCATAAATAACACAGACGGACAAAAAACCATCGGATCACAGCCGAGGACACAAAATAAAAACAAATCAACATGGAAATAAATAACACTCGAATATAATACAAATAACGCATTGAGATGAAAAAACACAAAGTTAAGTCAAGTACTATTATGTAATAAACAAAACTCGGAGTTTAAAATTCGAAAATAAACAAGTGTGACATGACATATTGAATTTCTACCCATAGAGACACAAAAACACTTGAAAAAGCTGAGGGCGGGAAAAAACTCACCAGCAGAACAAGCCGATAATCACGGGAACCAAAAAATAAACAGATGCTAGGTTAGAAACGAAGAACAGGGGCGCTCAACATTTTGGAAGAATTAAAATAAAATTTAAAATAAAAATAAAAAAATAAATACAGAGGTATTCGAGAAACGTAAATTACCTATAGTTATTTCTAATCCCATCGACTAACACGAGGAAGCGAGATTACCCGCTGGGCTTAGAACTAAAGGGAGGCTGTGATGTTTTGGACACTCACATAAAATAAACGAAACGAACGTGCTCAAAAAAAATTTTTGTTTAGACAACGACGGGAGATTTATGGACAGACAGGCCTGGAGTAAACACATTCACACGGGACAGGGCGCAGGGACGGGCAGTCAGGTTTGGAACTTGAGTACGTTGACATCTCCATGAAATCGATACAAATGAGAAGTGTTGTGTGAAATTGCAGTGAATTAGTGGATTCAGATGGTGTTAATAGTATTGTGGAATTTTGAACTAAAGTGAAATATTATTGAACCGGTTTTTGTGTGAAGTGAAAGTGGTTGGACTCAGTGAGAAAACAATTAATAATAATGACAGTAAGGAACAATCGGATAATTTTTAGAGCGCCGTTTTGTAAAAACCCACCTCAGGGGCGCCAGGTGTTGTGCAATCGCGATTGTGTTATAAAGTTGTGTTGATTTAAACGTGATTTCGTATACAGTTCGAACTAGATTGCTTGTCTTAAAAACATGAAAATAATAAAAATAATGATTGCGTTTTTAAAATAGAGTGAATGTACTTAAAGGCAGGAAGTGTTTAATCGGGCTAAGTTATTGATTTGGCGAGATGGCATTCTATCCACGGAGACCGAAAACCAGAGAATCAAATAGATTATTAACTGTGGGTTCGAATCCTAACAGATTAGGGAGGTACAATTTTATTTACAGGAATATTTAATTACCCTTTTATAAGCGTAGGGAGGAGGTCGAAAATTAAAGTGATTTAGCTATATAGTGTAACCAGGTAAGCTTCACGCTGAGAATGAGAGGTGACTAACCGGGTGAGTTTTTTTATATTATTTATTAAATTTCAGAGGACCCTTTTTAAAGACGGATACAACTAAGTTTACTACACCTGCCGCCCAAATAATGTTATCATTAACAGGGATGTGCTAGGCGAACCGTCAATCAGCTGTGAGCGAGAGACGAGTCAACGACCTTTTCATATATAGGACAAGACGCAGGTACAGTCAGTCAAAGGGGAAGTTTTGCTAGCGTATGCCGTCCCGAATTGAAAGCGTTCGGATGCAACCAGACGGAACAAAATGAAAACTTTTCTTCTGTTATTTGACTTTTCTAATTTAATACTTTTCATCTATTGTTTGACTTTCTAAGTTACGAATTGGGATGCACAAAAACAAATCTAAAGTCGAAAGAGGGAGATGGTAATCTCCGAAATAGAACTACCAACCGAACAACTTTTCTCAACAGGTATCTTTCGAGAGGTAGGCAGCCTCTTTAAATTAAATGCAAAAAATCAAACCAATTATCCGTTTATACCTTACCTGAGAGGATAGGTATTCAGTAGAAGTTACCCATACCTAATACACGAGGATGCTAGTAACCTCATAAAATAAATACTGGAACCAAATATTAAAATACAGACAGTCCTCATCCCAAATTTGGCATATCGAGTAGACCTTACATATATCTCACATGATAATTGGCTGAATGGGTAGGCACACAACCTATCGTTAATAAGCGGGCAAAATGTCGACAAGATCGTCGTGTGTTATATATGTATTGACCTAGAAAGGGATGTAAATCCCCGACGGCGTGGGAGTTACAACGTTTTCTAGAGGTGGCACGTAACTTAGGACCTTGCGTGTCACATTTTCGCGACTAGATTCGTGACAAGGGATGTCATGGTTTTCCCCTTCTACACTCAGTAAAGTAGATTATCCTGGAGGTGTTTGAGATTGGGGCAATTCTGAAATTGGTGAAGAGACCTGGTTTTCTTTATTCTGGCGTGAAGGTTGCCGATTTGGAACAAGGGGAGACCCGGCCGGTTGTGATATCCAGACACGCAGATATCGATTGCCTTGTTCGAATTATCATCCATCAGTTTTGTTTGGTAAGCGGAGGAGCCAGTCTTAACTTGAAAAAAATTCATTTCCTTTCCTCTCCTTCCCCTCCCAAAATATATACATGGATGGCGCCGACAACTAACACCATAAATTTATCGTATGTATATCACATATATAAAATCTAACACTTTATTATACTCACATTACTCTATGACAGGTAGAATCACGTAGCTAGTTGGGGGAGCAGGCGACTTAGAAGATAAGGTTTATGAAATGGTTTTAAAACACAGCGGTAATCGATTCAACTCACTCTATCTCAAAAGAACCAAGGGATACCACACATACACAGATAACTAGGTTTCTAAACCGAGAAACAAAAAACCAACACAACGTTCGGTGAAGCCTTTTTATACTGATCCGTAACGTGAAATGAGTACGTTCAAGGTCGTACGTCACGTAGACAAACTAGAATCAAAGGAGAGGAGCAAAGGCTCGTAGAGACGGCAGGGGAGGAATTTTCCATCCCTGCGAACACATATGCAAAGCCTTATGGAAAAGTTACCTATGGGACTTTAAAGAAAAATTATCGTAGAAAGAAGAGAAGGAAAAGTTTGAAGTAGAAAGGGCAGATCATGACATCTGTCATAGGTCACCCCAAGTGGTTCGCTACGTTTGGTGACTTGAGCAGGGGTGCCCGGGTTCATGGGGGTGAGGATTGTCCGGGTCTTGGCGATATATGCATCGGTCCGCCAGTTGCGTGGCAGGCCGGATCGGGAGACCAGTCTAAACGCACGCCCAAGTCACGACGCGACTGAAGATGAGTTAGCAGCAAGAAGCCACCTGACTATTGTATGTGCGCGCTCAAGTTGAGACGCGACTTATTTGGACGAGTATTATAACAAAACCCTGTAGGAAACCCGATACAGAATTTGGTCGTAATACGGACATGTACCTAGCATGAAAGTAAAAAAATCCTCAACTTACAATGAATAAAGATTTTTTTTTGAAATATATATGTTTAAAAAGATGCCATTTGCGTGGTGATCTGTTATAACAAAACACAGTAGGAAAAGTTGCGCCGTTTAGTCATGACATTTTCTATTATTTTCGAGTTACATGGATATTTAAATACTAGTTCATTTTTACTCATGATCCGATTTTCAGAACCCCGACATGTCTGGAGGTAGAGTGGAAAAAAATGAGGTTTCCTCCACACCATCCGATTTGCAGTGTGGTGATTGGCAAGGGTGTTATGGCTTTCATGTCATTTTCAAAATTTCAACGAATGGCATTGGCGTTGGCTCTATTAACAAAACACAATAATAAGATTCGTAAAACAAAATAGTGAACAAAAAAATGCAATATTATATCGAAAATTGGTCACTTGCGATGTTTATGTGGTAAAAATTGGTCATTTTGGCCAAATAAACATCGCAAGGGAATTAAAACCTGTTGATTTCAGAAATTTTACTAAAATAAAAAATAAATACTTTATTTTAATACTTTTCCCTGTCTCAAACAACTTGAATGGTTTAGTTAAGTTTTGATAAACAAAAAGATAACTATCTGTCCAAACACGTATTTTATATTATTTTTAATTGATTAAGTTAGCAAAACGACACAAATTAATTTAATAAAATTTACTTGCGCACGCCGCGACCTGCGGATTCGTAGCCAAGAGCCTTACCCTTCAACCACGGAGGCAGTTCAAATGTACGCACCTACATATTTTAGTAGGTGTACCTATATGGGTAGTAAGATTTTTTTTGTAATTTTTAAAAGAAAGACAAACATTCCCTGGTTACGAATAACCTAACATTTGAAAAACTCCTACTACCACCACACTAAGCGGAAGGTATTGCTTGTGTTGTGATGGAGAACTTAGCCAGCCGAGGAATCGAACATGGGACGCCCGGGTGGGACCCAAACGCGATGCCCACTCAGCCACTGACCGGTCAAGTAAGTAAGAGCAATACAATTAATTAGTAGTACATTATTTTGATGTATCTCACAAGGTTTAGCCAGCGTTAGCAATTTAAGCGCCCGAAAATATATTTTAAATCACTTGATTACACAATGACTTTCCTCTACTTTTTATAAATATAATACATATTTATAAATTACGTGTGTAAACCTTTCGGAAGAAAATCTTTATATGATAGTGAAAATCCTATCAATTTCGTGGTTTAGAAGAAAACAAAAACTAAGCACACAAACAGACAGACGCTGATACTTTGTTCGATACTATTTAGAGATTTTAGTAAGACCCAGTAAGTGCCCAGTAAACAAAAACATTATATGCCGAGACAAAAGGAGAAATAAGTCGGAAAAATAACCACAAACACCAGATATACCTACATGACGAAGGACGGAAGACGGGAGATGCGGGCGGGAAGACGAGCGTAACATGCACACACTCTTAGATGGGTGGGTACCTACACATCGATAGCGCGCTCGCTGAGCAGAGTGAAATAGCAAGTGATTTTTAAAATACCTTTTGTTCAAATTTCTCAGCGCCCGGGTTTCCTCTTAAGACCTTTCAGTTTTCTAGAATATAGGTCACCACTCCATATATTTTGTTCTTGTACCTGAACAAAAAAAAACCAAGTTCGGGATTTTTTGGTTAGGTAGGTAGGAACCTACTTACCTGCGTATATATTTCTTACTATGCTAATAATAATAATTTCGCATATCTAATTATAGGTGCGCCATAAGTTTATACACTTATGAAAACTCAAAAAAAGAAAACTACAAGTCGTATTTAAATGAATGTTTATTTAAATAAATGTAGACGAACAGGAATTCTTAAAAATGTCGAATGAATCAAGATTTTTAAAAACTCTTTGGAACATTGCGCGCGTGGGATACATTGGATGCATGTTAGGTTGCTCAATTTTGGTGCATCAAAGTCGTAGTGTTGTACCAATAGAATTTCTGTACCTTTGTAAGAGAGATACTGTCAACATCTTGACATATTCTGCAAAATCAGATTTTCCGAGTGCGTCTTCGGAGAAGTAAGTAGGTACCGCTAATGCCATTTGATGACACAGCCATCAAAACCATCAGTTTTAGAGAATGAAGAGCTATTTGATGTTATATTTCAGGGTTTTCCTTGCTTCAAAATCTATTAAAAAAATTAACGTGCTCGTTTAGATGAAAATGGGCCTTGTCTGAACACAAGATGCTGTAAATTTTTTGATCATTGTGTCAACGAATATTTTATATAAAATAAAAAAAATTTGTGTTTATATCCTGCACCAATTGGATCTTGTAAGAGTAATTCCAGTTTTAATATTCGACGAAGATATGATTAGGGTATCGCCAAAGCAGCTGAACGCTGCGCGTCGACAAGACCGGAGCTTCTCATTGTTCCACCTGTTCCGTCACAGTCCTGTTTTTTATTTCATTTAGTGTTGAACCAGTCGCCTCTAACTTATCGATCCATGTTTTAATTAAATCAACACTGTGACACTGATTTTAATCGATAATGAACACGAAACAGACGCCGAAAAATCACGCTGAAATCGTTTTGTTTGTAAAACTGGTTTTCACAGAAAACCATTCGGGGCGAAAAAGAGTACCGAGCTTTCGCGTGCAATTTATAGAGGTTTCAGAGGTTGCGATTTTAGTTGATCTTCTCTCTGTTAAATGACACTTGAAAGCTAATCTCCAAGTTAGTGTGAATACCCTTTCAATAAAGTTGATCAAGTTTTTAGTTAAGCGACTAATGTTGAAAGCCCGTCTACTTTTGATGAAGAATCATCGTTCGAGTTTTGCACCGAATCGACAAGTGTGAACACATGTTTCAACTCGCTTGTGATTTTTAGTTTCTTGCGTCCTTTATTTCTAATGTCTATAGTGGTCGGATGACATAATGTTCAGGTTTATTCACCCCTGCGAAAGCGATGCCTGTCTTTTGGATCAAAAACAAGAAATATTTAATTATTTATTATTTTTTAAATGAGACATAAAAAATAAAATTAAAGCAAACAAAGCCATGTAAAAGAAGGATTTAGTATTAGTGTTAGTATTTCCATAGTGGAAGATACTCTTAGTATCACCCTGGTGTAAGACCACCATTCAGAATTGAAACTTTGAAAGACGGTTGGGAGCAGTTGAAGCTCTTGTGCGGTTTCACATAAAAAAATAAAAAAAGAGAGGAGACTTGAAAAATAAACTCCCAGTGCAAGATATCTCATTGTTATATCTATTTTTATTTAAATAAAGTTTTTGATGGGATTTTTTTAGTTTTTTTGTTGACTAATTCCGCTACACGCCTTTATCCATGGAAATTTAAAAAAAAAAACTTGGTTTCAAGTTAATTACCCAGTACAAGAAACAACTATTTATTTCGGGGGAGATGGTAAAGATGCATTAAAATTCATAAACAGTTAATTTTGAAGGTTAGGAAATACGCTTAAATGATTTAAATAGCCCAAACAATTAACCTAATAACCAATTTTGTGCATATATTTCCATCTCCACCAACTTAAATAGTTGTTTTCGGGTTGAAATCAAATAATGGTATTTATAAATAAATGCGTATTATGGGTGCAGCGGAATTCGGCAACGTTACCAAATTGTTTATCCGAATTTCGTAAATGATTTCGATACCCTTCAGTATCTTCTAATACTATAATGTTAAGTAATTCTTCTTAGAATCCATTTTCTAACCCAAATAAGACGTTTTTGTGCTTTTTTAATGACACGTTCTCAAGGTCGTTTCGCAAAATTTCAAAAGTTATAGAGACGTACGTACGAATAATATCAGTAGACGCCATCTTGATTATCAATATCGGTTCGAGTTACTAAAACGTTTGGACAAAATCTCGTTCAATTTTTTGCCTTTAAAAAAGCCGCGTCAATAAAAGTTGTTCAACTAAAATCGAACCTTCTGAACCTCCACTACCGCGCGCCCACCCTCGGTCCTGTTCCCCGCTCAGAAGCGATATCAGAAGTGCAAAAACTTATGTCACCCTATATACATAGACATAAAATGTCTATACAGGGTGTCCGGAAACTCGTAGTACAAGCGGGAAACTGGTGAATCTACATCACATTTGGAGTCGATTTTGTAGTATATTTTTTTTTGATTTGAGCTTTCGTTATCGAGTAAATCGAGTTAGAAGTTCATTTTTTTTTTTTTTTTTTTTTTAATCAAATTCTTATAAATTATTACTGAAGATCAAAGTACCCAACTAATTAACACTATTTGAAAGTAAGACAAATGAAGAAACTCGGATTTGAAGCATTATTTTGAAATCACCCTTCATTTAATCCGGTGTAATCATAAAATATTTCTGCTCTGCAGGGTTAAAACATCTGTTGTTCAACCCTAAACACCAGAAAAAACTTTAACCCTAAAATAGCCGAAAAATATATTTTTTGGTTTTTTTTTTTTTTTTGTGAAAATGCTCAAATCAAAAAACTTTATGTTTATTTGGGTTCCCCATGTGGTGTAGATTCTCCAGTTTCTCGCTTGTACTACGAGTTTCCGGACACCGTGTATAACATAAATATATGCATAAAAAAAACCGAAACATTGGTAGGTGAGTGGTTTATTTATGCATTGGTATATTTCATCTCGCCGGCAAGTGTAAAAATAGTGTTAAAAAACAATGAAGTTTACCTATTCAAAGTATTCCTTGGAAATAAATATCGTTTTTTTTGGGAGAAAGATTACCCTAAAAAATTTATTTCTCTCTCTAATCTGGGGAGAAAACATATATATTTTAGCAGTTATTTTTTAGGTTACAGTTATTATTTACTAATTGTAAATTTAAAAGGTTACCAATAAAGTAACGGTTGTAACAAAAAGGTTCCAAAGATTAACGTAACCAACGGCTGTAATTCAGCAAGTAAGGACCTGCATTAGCAGGGTTGTAATGTGATATTGTGTATTTTTTTATAAAAGAGCGGGTGCAATATTTTTCAAATCTTGTAACCCCGCAAATCATATTTTTGGTCAATCGTTGTCCCAGTTTGCCCCTGCAGCGCCCTTTATAAGAATATATTTATCATGATCTGAGCGCCCATCGCCCATGTGCACAAGCACAAACAGGATGCACAGTTTATTACCTCCGAGTGTTCCTTTTATAGCACGATCTATGCTTCTCTATGTATACCACCACTGTTCTAAAACCTAATAAACATTCAGATTACAATCGCCGGCGTCGCTTTTATCAATTGAGGCGCCAGCAGCCAGCAGCCAGCATGACATGTGGCCGGCTCGGGCTCGGCATGAGAGCTGTGAGGCGTGAGCTGACAGCTGGGAATTACATTATGGAACAATGAAGGTATTCAAACTTATGGGGTTTATTTATTTCGAAAGAAAGGAAAGTATTTTTAATCGTTTAGCCCCGCAAACGAGTTAAAGTAGGGGTTGTCGGTCCACTGTCCCTGCATTGAATACGTTGCTTGCTTACCGCCAGCGAAAACCGAATTTTACAGGTACCTACCTACCATTAAAATGTTATTAATTCATTTATGATTGTTTAAATACACCTTTGTGGCATCTGTTGAACTTTCGCCAAATGAAGTGTTCGTGTTGAATGGTTTTTGCCGCTGTCTATGAAGAAAATGCACTTTCTTAGGATATACCTACCCATGTGTTTATTTTATTTCGAATTAATTAATTAATTCCCGGGTTACGAATAATCTAATATTTGAAAATATTCTAATATCATCATTAAAAGCGGAAGATGTTGCTTGTGAAATAGTGGAGGAATTTACCCCAAGACGCCCGATCATGAGCCGTGTATAATTTGTTTTAAATAAATGTATGTTAATTTGACGTGCAAATTAAAGACTAAAGAGGGTTTCTGAATCCATGAATTTAATGCTCAAAGCTCACCGCCCACCCCTGATTTTATCATCTTTATGTGGGAATTTTTTCCAAAGTTTGTACATTACGTTTTTGACATGTGCCACGATTTTAATAGTGATGTGTTATAGAATGATGGAAAGTTATATATCTTTAGTCAGTTAAATACAACTGTCAAACCTATATATTATATTTAATTTATTATTTAGATCAACGGCTGGTGTGTTTTTAGCATGTCATATATTTAGCATTCAAGCAATGTCTGATTTAGAAATTAATTAATTTATTCTAATAAAAATTTGAACACAACATTAAAAAAATCACTTGTATCATTTCTGGTATGAAATCAATTAGTTCAATTCCGTGACCATGTATGTATTTTTAACGCCGTTTTTAGGACTGGTTTATAAAAGTACAAACAATTATATTACGTGTTTACAGTTTTTTTTTTCATTATTTTTTGTGCATAACTGAACTGCCTCAGAAACAATCTTTTGCATTTTTAAGTAATAAATAGAAGATGTCCACTGAAGAATCCACATTATTACCCTGTATATTAGTAGGTATTTTGGGCATGAGAAATAAATATTATAGTAGTTAGTCCCAGAATTTCTACATTGAAAAAAAACAGACTTCTAGTAATCTGGTATTGGATAAAACTTAAAAGTAACGGAAAGGAAAGCATACAAATTATAAAAAACGTGTTCAAATTGGCGAAAATGCACAGGTATCAATTTAACAGGAAGCTGAAACTGCAAAGCTTCTACATAGGTCCTTATTTATCCTTACAATTAATTATATTTTATCACTATCCCCGTCACTGGTGTTCAAGTCTAAGGACGGGTTGTTTTTTTGAATTTGAACAATTCGTAAAATTTCAAAGTAGGTTTTCAAGTTCTGTGTAAGTTCTATTCATGTTCTGTTATTATAATTGTTCAAATTCTGATTTATAGTCAACGTCAAGTTGACAATAAATCATTATAGTTATTTATCAAAATTATTATCTGTGTAGGTAATTGAAATACATATTATGATAGCAAAAAAATAATGTCCCATTGACCCCCTTTAGACTGGTTAACACAGAACCGAACTGGAAAAAAAACTATGGCACTGATGTAAGTAGGTACCCAAACAGATTTCGTATTTATATTATTTAGTTAACACTGGTTAGATATGGATGCATTCATGCTCGCAGCTATTACATGTGTAGCACTTGAAATTATGTTGGGTAATAAATAAAACGGTATAAAGCACTTACGTTACTTCTCTGGCCAATGTAAGTGATGTAAACGGCACTGTGAGCGCCAGAACTAATATAAGGATTTTCATCGTTTCCTGAAAGAAAATAACATTGACATTAACAATATGTAAGTATATATATATATATTTTTTAATAAAGACTTTCTCACATTTATGAAAAAAAAAATATAACAACCCATAGTTTAATTTTCCGCCGAATATAAATTTGTTGATTAACATTGCACACATTAATAATTATTAACAATAATTGACTCACTCACTATCGATAATGTGATGATATTCTCTCATTTACATTCACGCAAATCTGTATACTGTGTCATACGTACAACATACTTGATTAATAAATGTAATACTAAAAGGATGTAATACAAACCTACTAAGGAGGTACCTACATACAGACAATAACGATATCTTCGGGTTAAGAAGGTTATTTTGCAAACGTATTCGAAATACATGATTCCAATAAATAAATCTGCGATGTTTGATGAACTGAAACTAAGTCGATTGCTATCCATGTCATTCAATAATTAATCATTAATTAATAACCTACCCAATAAAAATATATTATTTATAAAAACAGCAATGTGTGCGTAACACATATTTCTATACAATGTGGCTGACCTCTTGAATGTTGGTTATCGTTGGGTCAAAAGAAGTCTTTAAACTAATTCTACATTATTTGATGCCACTTTTACTATTGGATCGAAAAATTAGACTTATTTTCACATAAGTACCGAATACTTATCACTAAAAACCGACACAAATATCAGGAGAATGCACATTTGTTATAATAAACCAACAGAAGTATAAAAGAAAGTAATAGGTAATTCGTAGGACGTGTAAAGGGGTGATTTTCACGCATAAAGTTTAATCATGTTGAATTTCTTGTACTTACGACAATACAAAATAAGTTTTTGATTGGTTTTTCAGCTTTTCCGAGATCATCGACAGAAAAATCTCTCGAACGAATCAATCATCTAATTCGAATTAATTTTGCTTTAAACTGCACATTATTATAATTAATTAATCTCAAATCAATTAGAATAAATAACAATATGCACTTGATGGTAGACATGCGGAAGGAAGGTAATTTAAAAGAAATATATTTATTTATGAGGTTAGAGTACATAAAAATACCTACTGCAGTAAACTTTTCGATTTGAATAAAAATAATTGTACTATTTAAACACCAAAATTTTCACTGATTAATCTTGGAAGACACAAACTATCTAAATAAGGGGGGTCAACAGTCACTAGTCACCAGTCACTCGCCAGTCAATATCAGCACCGCGGGCACACAAGGCGGCGTTCAGACTGAAACATAGGACTGAAGACTGTCAACATACAGCGGCCAATGGATTCCTGCATCCACCCGTATCCCATTTTAGAAATGCTCAGGTCCGTATTAGGCAAAGCTTAATGCCAAATCACTATTTTGATTGATCTTTATAACGAATTGGTGTACATTATGAAGACCAAAAAATGCTTTAGATAAATTGAAGGTTTTCCTATCGTTTCGCTTGAGTAGAATACAAATAAAAAAATAAATTACTCAATAAAAAATATAAATGTAAATTACTAAAAAAAAAATTTTTTCAATAGAAATGAATGAACGCATACAAAAAACAACTTTGTAAAAATATAGTATTACAGCTAAGATTGTCTATGACAGTTTCACTAGATTAACTTTTTCGCTTTCTTATAAAATTATTTACAAAATAAATAAAAACCGGTTTTGTCCTAGAAATCGAAAGTTTTTAGACTCCGTTGGTCAAGCGATTTTAATGCCTATTACCTATTACCTACAATATAAGGTATACCAAGAATATGCACATTTTTGGCTTGTATCTTCCTCTTAAGGTTTAATGAAGAAAACTTTATAGATGTTTTAAAAAATGTATTAAGTTTTGTACCGTTGGTACGAAGGTAGTTTTCTATATAGTGGAAAACACACGTTGCTTCAACCTATAGACGGTACACGATGTACGGAAACTCGGCATTTTCGTCAAAATTTGTACAGTTCATTTTTATAATTTTTATTCCTTTACTTTTAAGTGTTATTTCTATGTTTCCACCAATGCTAGATTACTAAAAGTCGGGATATTTTCTTCAGTCCATACATTCTGGGACTAACTACTATTATAAGTCACCCAAAATACTAATGGAAGATAATAATGTCGATTCTTCAGTGGACATCTTTAATTTATCACTTAATAAATACAAAGGATTGTTGCTGGGGCACTTTAAGTAAGATAATTTAATACATTATTCCCATGTAAAAGCTCCTAAAAGGGGCGCTAAAAATAAATAAATGTGGTAACGTCATGGAATTAACTTTTCGGATTCTTTATCAGAAAGTTAAACTTAATATTTATTTTTCGGAATAACTTTATTGAGTAAAACCTCAAATTGTAATATTTAAATATTGAAGACAATATTAGTGATTTCTAAACGAAAATCTGAAACAGAAAAATCAGAAAAGGAAACGGTCACATCTGGGACTCGAACCCAGGACCCTTGTCTTTCCGGGACAGTGCTCTACCAACTGAGCTAATGGGACCCTATTCCCCTCGGTCACTTTTAACTGTATCATACTTCGAATAAGAACTACTAACATTGTCTTCATTTTTTCACCGCACATTTTTATTGGCAACTATCTTTATGTATGATCGCAAGATTCATCCCGAACTAAATGCAATCCAGACAGCGTCTTTTAGATAAACCTATCTTATTTTTTATTTTTAATGTGCGACATCTGTTGACTTTTCTGCAAGTCTAGAATGAATATTTATTTTTCGGAATAACTTTATTGAGTAAAACCTCAAATTGTAATATTTAAATATTGAAGACAATATTAGTGATTTCTAAACGAAAATCTGAAACAGAAAAATCAGAAAAGGAAACGGTCCCATCTGGAAGTTAAAAGTGACCGAGGGGAATAGGGTCCCATTAGCTCAGTTGGTAGAGCACTGTCCCGGAAAGACAAGGGTCCTGGGTTCGAGTCCCAGATGGGACCGTTTCCTTTTCTGATTTTTCTGTTTCAGATTTTCGTTTAGAAATCACTAATATTGTCTTCAATATTTAAACTTAATTGTTTGATTGAATGTATAAATGGGACATGGTAAAACACCCACTTCATTTTGATCTAAATTATTAATTTAAAATGTGAACCAATTCGACA
Organism: Hesperophylax magnus; assembly: GCA_026573805.1. Lineage (NCBI taxonomy): Eukaryota > Metazoa > Arthropoda > Insecta > Trichoptera > Limnephilidae > Hesperophylax > Hesperophylax magnus. Next base: position 14,447,981 of record JAIUSX010000002.1, read on the forward strand.
GTAATTTGTACTTAAATTAATTGAAAATAAAGTAAATTAAAAATTTTTCAAGTAAACAACCAGGAGAAATCCTATCAAAATCGTAGGACATGACATAAGAGCAATGTAAAAAGTTTGACGAAAATGCTCAAGTTGATCGGGATGTGTTGAACCTAATTACTTAAAACTTTAACTGCTTATATTTAAAACGTGGTTCCTGATTTATTTGTTGACGTCATTCTCATTAACCATACAATGGGTACATATATAATCATCAAAAATACTAATTTCGGTTGTCGTAACTCTGGTTCAATTAACCCAAATTTGCTTAGAATTTAGTGCCATTTTCAAAACATGAACATATTGTGTGAAGAATTCAGACAGGCTATAAAGTACCTACTATATTATTGAATAGTGAGAGTTTGGTTCGAAATTTTCTAAATATATAGTTGCATTTTCACCCCACCCAGATGATGATTGACGTGGCACACGGGGGCAGAAGATAAAATATAAATCGAGTCGTTACCGGAAGAAGACGAGAATAATTTAATTTTTATTTTGATGATGAAGGTGCTAGTAAACGAGCAAGATAAATTGCTTTTTCATTACTGTTCATTTTTCATTCTTGTCCCTCATTAGTCTTGCTGGGCAAGTTGTTGGCTGTCAATATTTACATGTCCCGTCAAGATTGCCATAATGTATAAGACAAATTCACAACACAAAAACGATCTCATGCAATACTTCCTCCAAACTTGCATAAATTGGGAAGCAAAATTATTTATTTAATTTTAATCGTGTTCGAAATTACAACAGTTTTGGTAGTGGTGGGTGACGTACATATGTAATAGAGCGAGAAAGGAATATATTTGGCCCGACATGGCAATACACGAAAATCTTGCCTGAAAATATAAAAATCTTGACGACAATTCCTTGACAGCAAACAAAATGGTTTAAAAACTTGCTCGTTTACCAGAGACTTGTAAAACCTTGTGCTGTAAAACCCTGCGCAGAAAATTAAGTTCGCCATTGAAAGGTAACGGTCTGCAGCGTAGTATAGTATAGAACTTTTCTGCGCAGGGTCTAACATAATTTTGTTTATGTCGATTTCTTACCGACCCTTGGGACGATGGGCTTAAAAATAAGGAAACATTATTTTATCACAAAAGTGACATTTTTCGAAATATTTAAATGCTTTGCTACGCTCATCACTACCCGTGTCTTTGTCTAAAGAGAGTTGTTCATCTTGGCAATATCTATGATATATTTTATCTATGTTTACTTATGTCAGATTTGTTCTGTAGTTTTAACATGTGATTTTTCCAGACTTTTCCAAAATCATAACATTCATTATTCGATTCGATTTTATTCAATTTTTGTAGCGCTGTTATATCACAAACAGTTTTAAAATGCATCGTTTCACAAGCCTTAAGAGTTTTTATCAGAGCTATTGTCAACATCTTTTAACCGGCAGTCCAAATACGTTTATAAGTGATACGAAATTATACACCTTTTCTTGTTCACATTGTCAGAACATAACAAATCACTTGAAAACCGGTAATTTTTTTTTTCTAATACACAAGCATTATTGTAATATATTTTGAATTGATGTTTACTTTATTTACCCGGGCTTATTCAATTAAACGCCCGATATGAATATTTGCGATGTTGCATAATACAGTATAGTTCTAATTTCAGACTACCAATTGTTTTTAAATAAAAGATTTCAAAGTACTCATGAAGCCTTGATACCCAGATCAATCAGGAAAAAAAAGAAAGTACGAAATCAACGAAAATATGTAGAACTTCTTGAAGGTAAGAACAGGATTTTTAGGTTATTTTTCTTGTTTTTGTAGTTTTAATTTCCTTACCGTCATATGCAGGGTTGGGGAATAACGCATGAAAAATTTGTGGAATTCCGTTGCACGTGGAATACGCAAAAATATATATATATATAAATAGCACTAGGTTTCAACTTAATTACTACAAGAAATAACTATTTATGTGGTGGAAGGGTTCCACGATAACTCCTCAAAATGACAATTCAACACGCCTATAAAAAGTTATGAAAAGTGATGAAACAATAACTAGGTTAAATATTTATATATGTGACCTATCACTTTTCATAACTTTATATCACCTTTTATAGGTGTGTCGAATTGTCATTTTAATGAGTTATCCGGTCACCGTGGTGGGAGATGGTAAAAGATGCATTAAAATTCCATTTTTTCTCATCAAAGTTAAGTTGAAGGTTAGAAAATATGCATAACTTATTAAAACCTATTTTGTGCATGTTTACTTAAACCCTGACTTAAATAGTTGTCTCCATTAGTCTTTGTATGCAGCGGAATTCGACAAGTTTACCTAACACATTTCATTATATGTGGTCAACAAGACTCAACAGAATTATCTAGGAGTGTAAAGAACATTCCTCAACATGTCCTTGTTCTATACAATATTTTAGGTGCAACGGAACAATGCTTGTAATGTTATTTTTATGTTCTGTGGGTATCAGGTAAACATTAATAATTATTATATATTTGATTATTTATTATATTCCAGTAAACGATTCTGCAATGAAAGAAACCAAAGCATCAGTCACTAGGTTCAACTCCTCCCACCTTTCCAAACTCACAACCAATACAGATGTGTCACTGGGACAGTTACACAAACTGACATCTACCAAAGTTCCAAAGAAGATCCTTGATGACAGAATTGATTTCGAACTGCTGAGAAAAATAGAAAATTCCGTTTTAAATAAGTATAAACAGGCGGATAGTGCTAGTTTGAAAAGGGATGAAGACGACGGTCCAATAATCTTTATGTCTGAGCATTTTCACAACCTGCAGCCTTTTCAAGATAAATATAACATGAAGTTGATAAGGGAGAGTTATGACAAGTTTCGCAGAGAAACAGTTCGTGATCAGAAAATGAAGGATCTCCTTTACGCCATTAACGAAGGTGTCAACCAGAATATAAATCCAGACGCGAGCGACAAAGAAAATAATGAAGACCTATTTTCTATGTCGAGTGATCCCAATGCAAATCTTAAAGATCCTAAAGGGGCACACCAATTGTTCAGAGAATATTTGTCTGAATTTAAGCAGTTGAATTTCGATAGTCTTGACATTGAAAACATTGAACATATCCAAGAACTCGAGTAAGTTTATTTTCATGACTTATTAATTATTTTCAATTAATCTGTTTTTTTTTTCAAAACCTACATTAACTCTTTTTTTTTAATAGACTTATAAGATTATCAACAGCTCATTTTACTTTGTTAAATGAGGTAAATATTACTATACTATCTTTATCGTAGTTATGCAGAAAGCGTCCAACTCACAATTTGCTAAAATCTAGTTTTTACATTTTTTCCTGCAGATGAGATGTTTATCTGTTGAACTCATCCAAGCTCCAAATAGAATAGATTTTTGGCAATTCAATTTTATACCAACCCACATTTCAGTTATCTTAAGTGTGTCTATACTTAAAGTGATGTAAAAAACATCCATATTGTTGATAGTTGTAAGCGGTGTCTCCTGTGACTGTTTCCACAAACATTAGTGCAAATGAAATGGGGGCATTCGTGTTCACATTTTTGTTCGAAAATCGAATGTTGGCTGATGGAAAACATTCTCCGCGCGGGTGAAACAGGAAAGGCAGGGGAGGGGATTATTTAATTTTTTGAAAATCACTGTCAATCCGTCACAGAGCACAAATCGCACGTCAAATGTCATTGAAAATAAAATCTGCTTACCAATTCCTAGTCCTTTCCTTTCCTGTGTTAAAAACTTAACTACATAACCCAAATCGGGTAAATAAAAGTTCCAAAATTCTGTAATTTGTTACACTATTTAATTATACACTTTTATTTACCCACTCGCTACGCCAAGCGATACGTTTAAGAACGAATATTTGGATCCTGCGCGTAAAAGTCGCACAATGGACAGCGCTGTAAACCTTTGCCTTGCTTTAGCGAACTTTTGTTTTAGAGAAAGACAAACATTCCCGGGTTACAAATAACCTGACAATATTTGAAAATTTCCTACTACCACCACAGTAAGCGGATAATGTTGCTTGTTTTGTGATGGAGGACTTAGCCAGCCGAAGAATTGAACACGCTACGCCTGGGTGGGTCCCAAACGCGATGCCAACTCGGGCACTGACCGGTCATTTTCTGCGCATGGTCTGGTTATTTCAATGTGCACTTTTCGGTGGTCATTGTACGACTGATGTCATAGTTTATTCAAAACATTCTCGAACAAAAACATGGTTTGCCTCATCGAAATGATACCCAGATTTCATGTTCGGGCAAGCCTATTAAATTGGATGTCTATTATCTAAACTTTAAAATGTAGGATAACACAGTAAGGGGGTATTTCACTATGTCGGGCTAAATATCTGAATAGCTATCCGTTGGCTGGCTTTAAAGTTCAGAATAACTTCGTTATTCAACGGCCACCGTTTCACCATTGTTTCGAGCTTCCGAATAGATAACACTCGAAATAGTCTGGCAACATCGCAAAATGTTTGCAGTTAGTCCATCTACTGCCACGGCTGTCATGCGTCACAATCCGCACACCGCGAAGTGTGCATTTTTTTGGTTATGTTATGTTGATTATCAGGTCATTTTAGATAGATTCATGTCGAATTAATACATTGTTTCTTATTTTGAACACAATCAAATAATTCAGGATGGATCATACAAGCATTCAAATTCATTCTACAAAATTCGACTCACTTCTCAGCTGTTAAACTCGGAATGTTTTGACGCCATCTTTGATTCGAGGAATAGCGCCTAACGTGAAGTTCGAGCACTGATTAGTCAAATCTAACTTTAACCCGAGCGTTAGCGTTATTCAGATATAGTGAAAACAAAAAAATGACTAATCCGCGGATTAGTGCTTAGTCAGAACACAATCAGAGATAGTGAAATACCCCCTTAATACAATAATGTATTTTTACAAATACAGTAGATGATAAATGACATATTTATACAAATTCTCGTAATAATCAAAATAAAATCATTTTCACTTCAGAAATGCCATATTACACTTTTGTATCATCAAATTTTCAAATTACTTTTTCTCAGTTTCATCTTTTTGGGGTTGGATGCTTTCCGCATAACTACTTATATTTTTTATTTTATTATAGAGAGGAGACAGTTTACATATAATTCTCCTATTCTGCCTTATTCCTTTAGCAGTCAACCGGTCCCTTTTATAAAGTTCACCAGGGTTGTCATTGGATATGAGGCTATGTTTTCTGGTTCCACAATGTGTCTTCCCAGGTTTCATCTCTCCTCTCCAATTCTTCCCTGAAGGCCCCACGAGGGAAAAAACTCACTGAGTGGCCTCATCTCCCCTCTCCACTCCTTTATGGTTACCCGAAGGCCTCACGATGGAAGAGTCCACTCCCCCTTGGTTCCCTGAAAGCCCCACAGAGAGAGAGCTCACGGAGTGGCCTCAATATCTCCTCTCCACTCCTTGGTTCCTCGAAGGCCCCACGGGGGAAGATTCTACTCCCCCTTGGTTCCCTGGAGGCCCCACGGTGGAAGAGTCCGCTTCTCCTTGGTTCCTTGAAGACCCCACTAGGGAAGAGGGCCTCATCTTTCCTCTCCACTCCTCCTTGGTTCCCTGAAGGCCCCACAAGGGAAGAGTTCACGGAGGTGGCCTCAGCTCTCCTCTCCACTTTCTCCTTTGTTCCCTGAAGGCCGCACAAGGGCAGAGAGGCCTCAGCTCTTCTACTTATAAGTAAAATCTGTTTTTAAAATCTTAGATCGAAAGGAATTCACATTCCCTGCATCTCTGAAATGGTTGAAGAAGAGCTGGGCCATGAAAGCCATGAATTAGAAACCATCAAAGAACAAATCAAAAAGTAAGTGTGTACCTACATAAATAATTGATTTCTGTTTGTTCTCTTTTCTTGATTAATTTTCCAATACCTACTGGGAGTTTCAGACTGCAGGGAGATTCTGTATCTTTTCATTAGTCTAAAGTAGGTTAGTCGGCGTTAAATCAGTTGCATGTAATACATACATAACAACAGTTCTGATGAAGATGGTTCGGACTAGGAACAAGATACCAAAGAAGTTCCGATGATGTAATTACACTCCTCCAAAAATTACAAACTTATGAAGTCTATATTCTGTTTTCATTTTAGAAAATCGCCTGTAACAACTAAAGTGAATACATTAAAATCCAAGGCAAAGGCGAAGAAGAAAGTAATTTCAGCTCAGTTAGCCAAGGAAAGTGCAGATAAATTGCAAAAGATATCCAGGGAGCATTCTTTAACTCACTTGCTGATGGCTCACCTCGAAATGTGCGTAGCAGTCGGTGCCCCAGATAAGGTAACATACATCCATAATCTATCTTATCATATCAGAATATCCCTTCATTTCTATAATGTATATGTACACATATAACGACTAGAAACTTGATTGTCAATCAATTGACAAAATGAAGGCTAGAAGATTTTAAATACATATGTATAATGGATTGCAATCTTTAGGTCAGAGGGATCAGGTAGGATTGCTCACATTGTACTGCCGGTATTTCAATGGAAGATGCTCCGAGGAACTAGCGTCATTGATCCCTTTGGCACCGGTGCAATGCCCAATATTTTTCTACACGGTTGGCATTTGTCACATGAGAACGAGTCGTTTCTACGACTCGTTCAACAGCTCGTTTCAACACTTCGGCTGTGGAATGATTTGCCGGCCTCTGTGTTTCCTCCCTCCTACAACGTGGTTCTCTTCAAGACCCATATTCACTTCTTCTCCTCAAGAAGACCCTCCACACAGTATACCCAAAGATGGCACAGGCCCCGAGGGAAATTATTTTCTTCAGGGCCTCCTATGTGGAGTTAATGTAGAAAAAAAATTAAAATAATAAATATTGTAAATGTGCTTTTCAGGGTTGGCACATTTTAAATCACTACCGAAATCGGGGGAAGAAGTTAAACCATCATGCCTCCTTGAAGGAAATTAAATTATTTAACATTTTACTTCACGGTTTTGCAGCACAGGTAATTAATTGTCTTATCACATCAACTTTTCAAAACACACTCTGGAAAATAACTTTTCTTCATCATTGACTTTAATTTATTATTGTTTGTTGAATATTAAATAAATACAGTAAAACTCGCTTAAGAAGTTCCCACTTAAGAAGTTTTCACGCTTAAGAAGTTTTGATTTTTGGTCCCTTGAAAATTCCATACAAAAAACACGATTTTTTCCCACATAAGAAGTTTTAGAGCTAAAACTGCTTCCCGCTTAAGAGGTTTTAGAAATCCGGCGGTAAAATCAACACAAACGAAATATTGTGTCGCAAAATATCTAAAATGAAACTTTTTCCAAGTCATAAATTGAAAGACGTTGACTGAAACCCATACCTAGTACCTGAGACCATAAAACCCTTTGTCGGCCGCCGGGCCGTAAGCCGTAACCTGCAGTAACCAATAAATAAACCAAATACCCCGTCTCCTAATCCCCTAACTAGGTAAAATAGCAATGGAACGAATAAACAATGCGGAATTATGTAACAAATATGCAAGCGTCTTTAAGGCCGAAATAACATGAAAGATTATATTAAACTCAACCTTAATGACAACGTGGGCTAGATCTACATTTGCATACATTTGACGCCTCCTTCAATAATCTTCTCTTTGATAATGAACATAGAGATGTTTCGTAATATTATTGTATAAAATTTTTATTCCAGCGAATTTGTAAAACACGAAAAAATTTTGATAATATATCGGATCACGGTTAATACGGAATATTTCACCTTTAAATACATAACAACATGATTATATGGCGGGGGAGATGGTAAAATATGCATTATAATTACGTTTTTTTCATTCAAACATCAAAAATTGCCGTGCATCATGTTTCATCTGACATTTGTCGTAAATTAAGTTTGAAGGTTAGGAAATACATATGCATAAATTTAAAATGTAGATTGAAACGAAACTTCGCAAATGATTTTTGTAGTTTTTGGATGCGTTCACAGATTATACATAATTCCAGCGTCAAACAGCTCGTATGATATAACTTTCTGATTCAAGCATCAAGCCATTTATTTATGTGCGAAATCGTAGCTATTCGATGTCTGCTAGTTAGGTAGGACCATAAATGAACCTACAGGTACATAATATTGAGCTGCGCATATTATTTTCATAAGGAATTTCTAGAAAAGGATTAAAATATCTTTAAAAATATACGATAGTCGACTGTGCCTGGCGAAAATACATCATAACAATAGTCTCTCAAATCTCAAATGCCATTGGAGCAAGCAGCAAGCGTGCAAAAAAGTTAAAGTCCGCCAACTAATAAGCAGTTTGCCGCGTAGACTTTGTGAGATTTTTCTGTGCAGTGCCATGGCAGGGTTGCAGTACGCAAACGGTTCTGAGGCAAAGAACCCGCTATCATTAGTTTGCAGTTAACAAAATTACTTGCGGTGTCCTTTTATCAAACCGCTTGGTAAAATTAACCACAACAAGTCTTTCTTTCTCCCTCAGTTCATATAGTAAACGAAAGCGTAAAAAAGAGACGGCGTATATCCACAGCTCTGTCTTCAACTGTCAAGTTAAGAGTGAGTAATCACTAACAAGTAAATATGTATAATCCATTGCCTTTACACCAATTTAAAATAAGATCAACAGTATGAACCTTTTGGAATGCTGCAACTTTTACTATCCGAATTCGAGTGGCTTTTTCGAGGGATGTACTTTAACAGTTTTAAAATTGTGTTTACTTTGTCCATGGGATGGTTTTGTTTTGATTTGATAATCAACTATGTTCTACCATTTTTCATTTATTTCACATTCCCACCTTTTTCTAAATACATATGTAAGACTAATTACCATGATAACTAGAAGATGTATATATATATTTTTTTTTTTGACCGCTTGGATCATATGAGCTTGTTTTCACGACAATTTAACGTAGGTAGACATAGGAATGACGTATGCACCGGACTCGAGTTATTAAATGGCTAAAATTGAATCCCACTTAAGAAGTTTTCCCACTTAAGAAGTTTTTTTTCCCCGGTCCCTTGGAAAACTTCTTAAGAGAGTTTCACTGTAAGACTTTCTAGGGGGACTATACAAATGTTTCCAACATTTTGGAAACCATGCAGGCAGATTCTATAGAACTGACCGCCCAGAGTTATGCGGCAGTATTTGAATGTGTGGAACGCTCTAATATGTACGATAAACATGATTTGCTAAAAAGATATTGCAATGAAATGTCTTCCAAGGTAAAAAAAATTACATACATACATATATTTATGCTTATTCTGATGATAAAATTAACTTTTTGTCCAACATGATGTTATTTAAATAATTTAATATATTTTTGATTGCAGGGAATAGAACTGAACGACTTGATGGATAAATGTAAATTTACAAAAGATCAGAGAATTGATGTGCTGAAAGCCATTCACACTATTGAACCACACTTTAAGCCCGTATATAGCCTTCCTATCCGAGACTACAATTGTTCTTTAGTGGATCATTTGAACCCTGATATAGTATTTAAGGATCCTTCAAGAAATTTCACGTCTCCCGCACAAGGATTAATCAATACCGAGGAACTAATGAACAAGGTTTATAAACAAATCGAATGGGAAGTCTTAGGATCTGTCGCCATAGAAAATATTGAAAATAAGGGAAATCTTTCAGAAACTGTTATATATTGTGTAAGTAAATGAAGAAACCATATGAATCCGTTATAAATGCCAATCCGTGACAAATCATGGGATTAAAATTTTTAATTTACTTTATTAACCACTTAATGCTAGGATTTTTTAATAAAAAGTATTAATAAAAAAATCAGGTTTTTTAAATGTTTTATTCAAAGTTTAAGTACATTTTTAATTAAAATATAAATAAGAACGAAATAAGCAGCTCAAAAACACGACCGATCTCAACTGCAGGCAAATTCAAACTGAGTAAAATACATCGCTAACTTTCACAAGCGTTACTCGTGTTAGCTAGTCGAAACCGGCGAGCGTCACTCGGGCTAGCAGAAATTGGAACGCATTTAGTGCGCGAGCATGACCCGTTTAAAAACATGAAGCGGTTAAAAAAAAAATTGAAAAAATAAAAATTTCTATGGCCCGGAATCGAACACCCATCAACTGCTTGGAAGGGAACAATGCTGACCAATACACAACCAACTGTTTTAATAATGGCGGCATGAATTTTAGAATGTTACTATTTAAGAATTTCACATCTAAAATGTTTCGCATTCTAACCAAAATTATATCGACTATGTTTTGGTAAAACCATAGACATATGAATATTAGTAGACCTGCCCTAAGTGATTAAAAGCGTATTATCCCCACTCCCCATACCGGTTCCATTGAGCCGGCTGGGCTCGCGTATGGCCTCAAATGAAATTTGAAAACGTGACGTCATCATTCTTGTGCGAACTATGGTCGAGGCATCATCGGTTCATTTTACTAAATAACACGGCAAAATTTTGACTTGTACTATGAAAACTGGTAAAAATAGATGTGAAAAAAGAGAATAAACCCAATTGTCGTATTACATTCCATATATAAGCATTATTTTACTTTATTTTAAGCATATTCACATCGTATAATATGAATCAGTTGTTACTATCACATCGAGAAACGTCTGGACGCGAAACACAAAGCTGGTTGGTTGCTGGGAAGTAAATTATGAACATTTATAAAAGTGTCTTAACTAAATACTCTGAAACTAACTACGACTCTGAAAATAGAAGCTGCCTTACTTTGCCGAATTTGGACTTCGCAAATTTGTTCATAACGTGGCGAGTAATTTGCGCTCCCATGTAAAAATGTCTATTCATTCAAAGCAGATTTTACTTTTGAAGTAAATGGTGATATTATAATGCGAGATGCCTATTTACTGTCAGATTGATTTATTGACGAATCACAGTCAGCTTCACTCCCTTCGTTCTTCAACAGTTGATTTTACCCCTCGCCCATATCTTCTCGTCTATTAATTCCTATGTCTGTGGGTAAAGCCCTTCAAGCTACATTTTTTGGGAATGTTGATTTTCAGTGGTTTCATATAGGATAGTCATCAAAGTACAATATGGTTAAGTAATTTTTGCTGATTAAGGCATTTTTAATATTAAAAACTAAATTAATCATTATTTTCAGGTTAATTCGAGAAAACTTTACATGCATTACAAAACTTTACTCAGCCCTCAAATTTCTCTCAGGACGGGTTGTTTCACAGAATTTGAACAATTCATCAAATTTCAAAGTTGATTTTCAAGTTCTGTTAAGGTTCTATTCAAGTTACGTTAATATTTCAGTTTTGTGAAACAACTGGCCAATAATGATTTAAGAACAGAATTTTAATTAGTTTTACAAATTTGTAAATATTCGTTTTAAGTAAAGTTTCAGCTTTTGGCTTGAATGGTTTTGCCAAACCACAGTCGATATTGTTTAATTTTAATAATATGTATTTGTTTCAGCGTAATAAACTTAGCAAATGGGAAGAGGAGTGGAAAGAGGTTATTGGGAAGGCGTTTGTGCGGAATTTAAACACCTTGAAGTCTCAATCTGCAGCTTCACATAGCGCTTTGAATATCTGTCCCTATTTAACTGTTCTTGAGGTATACGTAACATTATCATACATCCTAAGATAAAACACATAAGTTTATTGAAAGTAGCTTTTACCGTGGTATATGGGAGTAATTACTGTGCAAAGAATTTTCCCTGGGAATGAAATGTTTTTCGGGATGAGAAGTCGGGAAGGTGACTTCACCGCCAACTCAAAAATCAAATCACGTCGATCGGTGGCTCTGTTTCAACTTGAAAGAAGGACAAACACATTTGCGTTTATAATATTAGTTAGGATTACATATTAGGTAATCTCACTTAATTTTTCATTCCAGGTTGATGAATTTGTGGATCTGGTGCTGTTAGAAATAAGGAAATTTGCAGATGGGAGTGAGACCTATAGTCCCACTGTTCGGACCTTGCAGAAAGAATTAGGTCTTAAAGTATATTTAAGGTAAGTGTGCTCCTAATTTATGTTTTATGCACTATTCCTAGTTCATAAAATGAACCTGAAAGGCCCTGGACTGAGCATTAGGGCGATTTTGTATGAATGACATTGGAGCCAAATCTAAGGTGAGGGTATATGGCCTGTATCTCGTATGAGAAACTTTGAAATGAATTGCATACCAAGTGGTATAAAATGAACTATTTTATTTTTATATTGTCAATGAATAATCACGGCTTATGATATTTTTTGGGTATTTGAGGAGACAGGAAATGGAACATGTCATGATAAATTTTAGTACGTAAAGGCATTTTTCATACATCCTCACCCTCACTCCGTGGCTTCTAAATGTTCTCGAATGGCTCTCTCCAGGGCCTTTTAGGTTTGTGGTTCATTCAATGTTTTTGCTTCTCGTATTTAAACGCCAAAAATAAGAAACTACCATATTATGTTCAAACTATTCAAGCGCATATATTTACTGTGGAATTCCATAGTAGTGAGTTAATATGGCCGATCTGCGACACCCTGTATCGATATCCAAAAGTTTACAGTTGTTATAATATGCTCAAAATACCATGACTTTAGGTACTTATAAAAAACTTAACTTGTCTATGATATGTAATAAACTCTCCCGTTTTGTCAGCTTAGCCAAGCACGTTGTTTTATTCAGAACCTAATTAATGTGTTATTATTAATACCAGTGCGTCAATTTTTTAAATTATTTTGTTTTCCTCTCTTCAGATATCAAATACAAAACAAGAAAAAAAATGGCGTGATGGATAAAATAAAGGATTTATATTCAAAATATTGCAGTTGGTACATTGACAGGGACTCTGAACCAGAGGAGGGAGAAAAGTATAATTCTAGGAGAAAGTGGCAACAGCTTCTGAATGAAAATAGGGATGGAGCTTCTATTGTAAGTGTGGATTCAGGTTCCTTATCTCAATGATCTAATGTTTCCAATTATCTCAATACTTACTATCTCATTTACTTCTGATTTTAATAAATTGTTCTTTAACAGGATATTGAAAGTCACCAGTGGCCCATTACGATCTGTGCCGGTGTTGGAAAATTTCTTTATAACATCTTGATGAATGATATCAAGGTAGATGTTAATGTCTTCAAAAGGAATATCAAAAAGCCGTAAGTGCCCTTATTTAATTTCTTTATAACATCTTGATGAATGATATTAAGGTAGATGTGAATGTCTTCAAAAGTAATATCAAAAAGCTGTAAGTGCCCTTATTTAATTTCTTTATAACATCTTGATGAATGATATCAAGGTAGATTTTAATGTCTTCAAAAGGAATATCAAACAGCCATAAGTGCCCTTATTTAATTTCAATTGACTGATTAACTGTTATATTATCAAAGGCATATCACTAAGGGCTTTGTAACCTATCCCTCGTTCTCATAAACGATATGTATGACAGAAGGAGCGATTACAATGGAGCTCTTAACAGCAGGACCATAAGTGCATTATATTATTTTATACAGGGTGTAACAGCACGTACCTGAAGGATTTCAACCAGCGATTTTTGGGCATATTTGGAGTTAAAAACAAACATGTTATTTTACTGTTTAATGATACTTTTTTCGAATATACTAAAATATTTTTAAAATAAAAAAAAAAAATACAAGCATTTTGTATCAGAGTAAACACTTAAAATTTAATACAATAAAGAAGAATGTAAACATAATGGCAAAAATGAACCCTCACGCATATAATTGAGTTTAAAAGATTCAACAAAAAAAAATAGTAGAAGCGGAGAAGTTATATGGGTACATAGGTCTATTTGTGTCTAGAAGAATAAAAGTGATAGAATATACAACATTTATACTGATTAGTTTTCAAATGAAATATATCACCCAGATCAGAATATTTGTTTCCGAGATTGTGAAGTCTCGGAATCGGAGAATTTTGGTAAGCTAGTGTCCTGGTGTTATTGAAATAAAAAGGTAAGAAATGTCGGCATGATTTTTGGGAACATGGATATTTATACATTGAAGTAATTCGGGACAGTCAATTTTAAAATGTAGTATTCTTTGTAACAGTATTAAATCTGTGCTTATTCTTCTTTCTGAAAGTTTCAATAGAGACATTTTATCCAAGAGGTAATTGTAATTTATGTTTTGTATAGGAATATGCAATTTATAATTTATAAACCTTAGAAACTTCCGTTGAATCTTTTCAATGTTATCTGAATGAATATTGAAAAATGGAGACCATAACGTAGAGTTATACTCAGGTAGATGGGTACAGCTTAGCGGATCACGTGGTGCGCACTCCGTCTTCGTTTTAAGCAGCAAGATGATAGACGAGACAGAGCGCGTATCACGTGGTCAGTGGCGATGTATGATAGAAAAAAAAAAAAAAATTGAAATTATAAAACAAAATATCTGACAGGAAAATGACATTTTACTCCAAAATTGATGCCCTCTTAGTTCTGCATTGATGTGTAGGCAGAAACAAAGACAGGGCGCTGTTGTGCGTAATGTGGGTGAACGATGATGGTGACACTTTGGTGCAGGCGATTTCATACTAGTAATGGTTCATGGCTTCTCTCTTTGTTTTCAACAATACAAAAAGTAATTTGTGTAATTCTGAATATTTACACAGTAAGCACATGCCTGCGCTATACAGCGTATACCGCGGCCAAGGTTATACGCTGCACCAGGAGCTGAAGCCGCACCCGCTGCTAGTGCGTCTGGTGAGAGAGAGCTGCCCCCCGCACCTGCGCCTCGACACTGCGCTCGTGCCAGCCCTTTGTCCCCCGCAGCCCTGGACCAAACACACCCTCGGGGGCTATCTGCTTACTAAGACGCCGCTCATGAGGCAAGTATTCTTTATTGCATCTCTTTTTTGCGAGCACGTAAGCATTTCATAAGCATGATTCTCTCAATTCATTTGATTTGATAAATATCAAATTGAATGAATTGAGAGAATAATCATGCCAAGGTTTTTATTTTGACTGAGAGTTAGGTGCAGAGTGGTAGGCAGTGGCGGTTCGTGACTTTTGGGTGTACTAGAGTGATAATATTATTAAAAATGGCATTTCTGATGTTGTTATAGCTGAAAACGATTTTTTATTTTTTTTCGAAAATCGATTTTTTGTATAAAGATTTTCAGGAAATTTCAGTATAGCCGTGCGCCGCACGGAATTCCTGAAAATCTTCATACAAAAAAAAAAATTATCGAAAAAAAAAAAAATCGTTTTCAGCTACAACAACATCAATTAAGCCATTTTTTGTAATATTAGCACTCTAGTAACCCAAAAGTCACGAGCCGCCACTGGTGGTAGGTATCCTCCTGGTGAAAGAACACAATTCAGAAATGAAACGTTGCTTGAAATGACTTAAGCCTTGTTTGGCTACTAGATCTGAATAGCCAGTTATGTACTTCCCAACCTTCTTCTCCATCTCCTTCAGCCTCACAACATACCCTGATTGGAGATGCCATAGTCCCACTGCCTCCAGACAGCTGGAAGCAGTTGGGATTCTTATTTGGTATTTATATAGAAAAGGTACATAATGCTAGATATATTGCGAGGAGGTACGATCGGCTATGGCCTTGAAGTGTGGAGGAGAAAACGGCCTGCCGTATTCTATATTGTTCTATCTGCATTTTGTATCTAGTTTCAGTCTATATCTATGCTGAAAAGCTGTTGTCAGTGTTAAATCTAATGTATTGAGTGTGTTTTTTGTGAAGGACTGCCCCGGGAAGTGTCCAGCAAATCCAGCGGCTGGAGGAAGCCCCCGAAGCCTCGCTCTTGCCGGCTTTGGACTGTCTCAATCAGCTCGGAGCCGTGCCCTGGCGCATCAACAAACCTGTGCTCGATATCCTCATTAAGGTGTTCAGGTACCAGCATCCATTATTTCTTTATTATTAGCACCTACTATGCTTACACGTTTAGGCATTCCGCTGATAGCTGTCTTGTAACCTCTCCTTACTCAAAAACAATGCATGTAACAGAAAGAGATGTGACAACAGATCTTTCAGCAGCAGAACTTTATTTCAACCTATTCTTAAAATCATCTAATATGATTTATTTTTGAATTGCATATACATAATGATAAACATTTTAATGAATTATGAAAGGGAAAGAATAGTGAATGGAGAAAGTATTATCGGGAAAATATTACAAAATGAATGTTAGAATAAGTTAGGGATGGTCCAGGAGGTTACGATCAAATCGAATACTAGAGTCGGGTAACAGAAGGATATGTGTAAGACGATCTCGGAATAAAGCAATGGGTTGACAGAAATAATAGTTGTTTGGCAGTTTTCATCTATCTGCAGTGAAACCACTTGGTGGTTATTTAGTTAGACAATTATCATGCGTATAAATATAAAAAAGAGTGTACCGGTTTAGGTTTGTGGGTTTGTTTTTTTTAATCTTTTAACTGCGACTGACCCACACGTCTGTGATTTGGAAAGTCAGGACCTGTGCAGCTTACATCTGCGATCGACCGGCACTTATCGGTCAATAATTCTCAATCCACAAATTTTGAAACAATGACAAATTTAAAAAAAAACAGAATCATTCCCGCAGGATGGATTTCTGACTGATTTGTTTAGCAGTTTTTGGGTTAAAGAAATATTGATGAAATTTTGTACGCTTGACCTTCAAAACTTGAGGAAGGTCACTGTATACCAGAAATTTCTAAAAAACCATCCCCACCCCATTTTCCCATTCCTTAAAACAGAATTTTGATACTTGAAGAAATTTTGCCCCCTGATGTTCAAAATAAGAGTAAAATTATTGTCTACATCTGATTTCGAAAAACTCTGCGTAAAGCCCGAGCAATGTCGGGAACTTCAGCCAGTAATATATTACAGGGTGGAGGAAAAGTAATGACACCGGTTTTGAGGAGCCCAAAACTTCAAAAATAGACTACATCAATGTACCGCCGCTAATGGCTGCCATCTTTAAGTCTCTAAGTATATTAGTTTTTTATTTTATTCCCCAAAACCGGGTCATTACTTCTGCCCCACCCTCATTGATTATTTGAGGCGTGTTGAAACAAAGACAGCAATCTCCACTTCTTTTCATTTTGAGTAAAATGCAATAAATGTTTTTTTTTGTATTTTTCCAATACCGTAACTATAAAGTATAGTTTTTGTTAGTAAATTTTTCCTTAAGTAACACTCTGTGTACATTTTATTGTGATTAATTGGTAGATTATTGAGTTATTTTCAATTAATAGATGGACATTGCTGCTTTTGTTCTGGAAGGTTGGACACTGCCGGTTTTGTTCCAAACACATGTGGATTTTGCTAGTTTTGTTACGAACTGAAAAGGCCATTTTTTTTAGGTTACAGTAAAACACGGAAATCAGTAATAAGTATCATTTTACATATTTATTCGGAAAGACATATTTTACAACACAAGACAATTTTACATATTGGAAAGACAATTTTACAGAATGTATGCAGCGGTAGTGCAATGCGATAGATTCCATATTTTGAAAAAATTAGGCAAAGTAACAACGGTACAAAAAATAAGAACAGAACAGAAAATAAATTAATGCTAATATGTAACTCTTAAAATAATTAATTACACAAAACAAACAAAATAGTTTTTTTTTTAATTTTATTTTTTTTAAATTTTTTATATATTCAATAATATTGTTATTGGGTTTATAAAAACAGTTTATTTTAAACAAGTTCTGCTGTGTAATTATTGTTTCTGAAGGCATTATCAAACAGTTTGATAATGCCTTCAGAGGGCGAAACAGCTGTCACGCGTAATAATAATTACACAGCAGAACTTGTTTAAAATAAACTGTTTTTATAAACCCAATAACAATACTATTGAATTTATAAAAAATAAAAATTAAAATGGAGTTCTACAAATTAAACTTAATAACAATAAATAAACAAAATAGTGACGAATAAAGGACACAGTATCCTGACATCATAAATAATATTATTATTTTCTGGAATTTCTGAAATATTTTCTAATGAATTTAATTTCAAATTAAAAAAATACAAAAGTAGCTTTTCAAGTAATTATTAATTAAGTATAAAATTGAAAAATGGTCATACAAAGAGCAAAAATTGTTGAGTGAGCAGGAATTGTTTTGCCGAATATCTAAAAAAAAATTATGTTGTATATTAAATAGGTTAGTACCAAATAATAAACGTAAGATAAATATTTCAGTATCCTCTTTATCACAATATTACACTTTATTTTAATATGTCACGGGTACTAAAAACATATGTATGGGCATTTCACCAAACGGACAAAAGTTTGATGTTTACAATAACATTATATGCATTACTAACCTCTGTTTTTTGGCAACATTCCTCTTCGACATTTCTGTTTTTTTCGCACGCTGCCATTTCTGGTGTAACTTCACTTGGAAAACATTCCATCTTTGATTTCAATAATGTTTACAGTAATATAAATCACTTTTTCACCACAAAAACATAAAAAAACCGAACTTATTTATCACACCAGCTGTTCACACTTTGTATGGGGTGGCCATTTTGAATATCATATTTCTGGGTCTCTGATTGGCTCAAACAAAAACTGCTGTTTTTGTTCTGTAACCTAAAGGAGATTGCCAAGTTTGTTGTGGAACTAAATATTAAAATTAAAAAATATATGGGATATAGTCGTTTATGCTCCGAAACCTTTGCAGCAGTCGATAGTATTTTTGATTCTCTATCCATTGCCATATCTAACTCATTTTACACCAATGGTGGAGATTGCTGTCTTTGTTTCAACACGCCTCATTTGTATTTAATATAAACTATATATATAACATTATAATAATCCAATTGATTGTTTGATCTATTTACTTAGGGAGGGAGGTTCGAAAGAGCTGAATGTGGCACAGCCGTCGCGCCTGGCGCCCTCACCTCCGCCCCTGTGTGCGTCGCTATGCCGGAAGGAGCGGGCGATGGCGCAGCGGACGCGTGCTGCCCTCGCACGCCAGCGACAGGAGATGCACTCCCTCTGGTGCGATACGCTCTACAAACTGTCGCTCGCCAACCATTACAGGTAATTATTTTTCTTTTATTTTTTGGTATTTATTTATTAATTGTAAAAAATTAAATGCAAAACAACTGGGCCTTTCAGTATCAACTTATTGAATTCTTTCAATACTATTGATGGAATTTGTTCACAGGCATTCACTTATTATATTTTATTGTTTATCATAAACGGCTGTCAGATTATACCGAATTCCAGACAATATAGAAAGTACTTTTTTCTGGATAACCTTTATTTATCTTCTGCATTAAATTGAATGCCCTTGGACCAAATGGCTCATACTAAAATCCCAGTCAAAGTTGTTTAGGTATAAATTCCACAAGTAGATATATTGTTGCTGTCTATCACATTGCCTTATCAAGTTGAACCTTTGGGTCAAAACTATTGTTCGTCTTCCCTAACGACTGATGCCAAAATGCAAATTAAAAAATTAAAATCCCACAGAAGTAGTTGATGATTTTCAAGAAACATACTAGAGTTGAGTTTGTTTATTGTGTATAACCAAATTCCCTATAATATGAATAATCAATCGTCCAACTCTAGCCGCTAGATGGAGCTAGTGTAGCATGTTGACTTTGACATTCCTTTCGATGGTGGCAATTGAATTTACTTAGTATTTGGTGGCGGTGTTTTGCGCTTTCTCATTCGTATTTTGATCAATTTTGATTAAAATAAAATTAAAATGTTAAAGTGGGTTTCGTGATTCAGTTTACGAACAAACAACAAAAACACTCCTTCAGTTCTTTTTCAAGATGCCAAAAAAATCATTGACTGGTTATTTTTTTAGTTGGTGAAATGATTTTGTTAAATCCTAGCAAATAAAATGTTCTTGATTACGTAAAATGTGGATTAAACCGTGAAAATATAAAATTTTTATGGTTATTTCAGCAAAGCTGTGTTTGTCCCATGTAGATTCTGTGTTCAAATTGATATTATGTATAATCATCGTCAGTGTTTATGTTCGAAACACATTTTTGTATTTTTGGTGTCAAAATGAGCTCCCCTTTATGTACAGTGTAAAGGCAGGGGAACTATGTCGCCACCCGGTTGGGCAGCCTTGTGAGGCGGGTTAAGGTAGGGTCTGTAGGGAAGGATATATTCATGCGGGTCTTGAAGAGGCCCGAATTATATGAAGGAAGAAAAACAGAATTTTGTATGTGTTTTGAATTTTCGAATATATTAAATATATTGATAAATATTAATAAATTACAATTTTTTTATACATTCATATTGTTAAGTATTTTTTTTTATTTTTTATATTAACTCCACACAGGAGGCCCTGAAGAAAATAATTTCCCTCAGGGCCTATGTCATCTTTGGGGATGCTGTGTGGAGGGTCTTTTTGTGGAGAGGAAGGAGTGAACATGGGTCTTGAAGAGTCCCAAGTTGTAGGAGGGAGGAAACACAGAGGCCGGTAGTTTGTTCCACAGCCGAGCTGTTGAACCTAAGAACGAATCGTAGAAGCGACCCGTTCTCATGTGACAAATGTCAACCGTGTACAAATGTTGGGTGCGCGTTTGGCGTGTATCCCAACTACGCACCGGTGCCGAAGGGATCAATGATGCTAGTTCCTCAGAGCATCTTCCATTGTAATACCGATAGAACAAGGACAGCATACCTACCTGATGCCTGTGCTCTAAAGATTGCAGTCCGTTTGTTAAGATTGGGGAATCTATCAAACGGACCGCCCGTTTCTGCACAGAATCAAGGGTGTTTTTCAGGTATTTTGGGGTTCCGGACCAGAGATGGCTGCCAAATTAGACAGTAGGGCGCACTTGCGATTTGTACAGGGTCAGCAGTTGTGTACTATTAAAGTATCTGCGGGCCCTGTACAGTACGCCCAGCTTCTGAGAGGCCAACTTTACTCTGGCTTCGATGGAGCCCCCGTACCTGAGCTGGTCACTTATAGTTACACCAATCATATCAATGGAAGGCCTGTTCGGAAGATTGCTTCCGTTGAAGGAGACTAGATTATCATTTGGATCCCTTTTAGACGTAATTAGACAGGATTGGGTCTTTGAACATTAAATTCGACGAGATTATTTTTACCCCAGGAGGAAATACTCTCGAGATGATCGTCCATTCTCTGCTTCAAAGCCCTCCGAGCTGTTGGAGTTTGTGTGCCCTTTGGGGGCCTGTCAAACATAAAGCTATCATGAACTGTACTGTCATCCGTGTAACAATGAATCGGTGCACATGTCAAAAGGTCATTGATGTGCAACAAAAACAAAGTCGGAGACAGAACCGATCCCTGTGGGACGCCAGCATTTATAGAGTGCGAGGAAGAGGTGAAACCGTCAGCAACCGCCCGAATCACTTAAAAATTCAGCAATCCACGTACACAGGGATGCGGGAAGTCTGTATGAAGGCAATTTGTTGACAAGTCCTCGGTGCCAGACCCGGTCAAAGGCCTTGGATATGTCTAGTGCGACCGTTTGGGTCTCACCGTGACGTTCCAGGCACCGCCCCCAAACATGCGTCACATACGGGAGAAGATCAACGCACGAGCGGTTCCGCCGGAATCCGTATTGACGGTCGTTGATAATTTTGTTCTTCTCGAGGTATGTGAGCAGTTTGTCGTTGATCACACGTTCCATCACTTTGGACAGAACTGATGTGATCGCTATGGGGCGGTAGTTGGCCGGGTTGGAGCGGTCACTTTTCTTGGGAATAGGGTGAATGACCGCTTTTTTCCAACCAGAGGGCACAGTGCCACACTTCAGGGACATTTTGAAGAGCTTTGTCAAAACTGGAACTATTTCCGCAGCACACCTCTGCAATACCAGTGCAGGTATTCCATCAGGTCCACTAGCTTTGTTAACATCGAGCCCCCGTATAACGTGGAGTACATCCCGATGCCGGATCCTCAGCTTTTTCATATAGAAGCCGCAGTGAGGAACCGATGGCGGAACAGCACCTCCGTCATCGAGGGTCGAGTTTTCCGCAAACATTTTCCCTAATAGGTTAGTCTTTTCGGTGGCGGTGTTTGCTAGTGAGCCGTCAGGTCTGGTAAGAGGTGCAAACTGGGTTTGCAAAAATTCCGACCTAATATAAGTACTAAGTATATTAATATCTTTTTGTAAAATTTCTCACGAGTATTTTATTATATTTTTTTTAATTATCAAATTCTGTGTTTTATTAACGTAAAATAAAGAATATAATTTCACATCAAATCTAATAAAATGTTTGAGAGTAAACCAAGGCACACAACTCATGCCGCTAGGAGGCGCTAGTGTAGCAGGTTGCCATTAGAATGTATGGGAAATGTCAGAGGTTTTATATTATAGGGTATTTGGTACAACCAAAACTTTTCTATACGAATGCCTAGACATATCTAGCATGGTTGATCGGTATAGGGTTTATGGATAGTGTCGATAACTTGTCAGTTCCCAAGCCCAACTGCAGATCACTAATGTACAAACAACATTTCACGTCGAATATATTAAGAACACTTAGTCGTTGTGAACTGCTGTGTGTTTGTTGGCGACCTGCAGTCATGCTCCGAACGATGACAAGTTACCGACATTATCGACTGACCGTGCTTGATACCATGAACAGTTTCTTCTCTCTTCTAACGACAGATGGATAGATATCATCTTGTTTGAATTTATGAATTTTTGTTTTGTTTAATATCTTACAAACTTGAGAAAGTAAATACATAATAACTCGAGGCAATTTAATAGGAAGATTTTGGTATAAACATATATTATTATAAATTGTAGCCTTTCGTCATTGATTTCTAATGCCTTTTTGTGTTATTATGATTGGTTCAGAGATGACATGTTCTGGCTGCCGCACAACATGGACTTCCGGGGGCGCGTATACCCGTGCAACCCGCACCTGTCCCACCTGGGGGCTGACGGGTCCCGGGCCGTGCTGCTGTTTGCCCGCGGCCAGCCCCTGGGTCCCGGGGGCCTGGATTGGCTCAAGCTACACTGCATCAACCTCACGGGCACCATGAAGAGGGAGACTGTGGCTGAACGGTGATTATTACTTTAACCATAACTATGCGGCTGTCGCATATGTGATCCATGAAGTTTTACTAAAACACATACTTTGTGTCAAAAGGGATAGATTGCATAGAAAAATCCAGCTTTGTAAAGGTTAAACTTTCACCCTCGATCCCCATTGGATCTATTTCAAGATCTTTCACACTAATTCCAGCTTCCTGACAGTATAATGAGTAGGGTTCACATTCACAGTAGCAAAATGCTTATTTCCAGTTCCATGCTTTGAAAGAACAAAATTACGTACATGTTTTATCACTACATTATTATTAACAATTTTATAATATTATGTAGTTCATCACATAATATCCATACCATTAGTTAGTTTTGAGTAAAATAAATCTTATTTGATCATCTACGGCACGCCACAGCACTGTTTTTGCTGTCACAAATACGGAACCCGATATATAATGCACTATGCCCCATTATTAGGAGTAATCACGCTCAGTTTAAACTGTAGAAATATGATAATCCAAGTGAGCCTTGTTCGCCATAGTTATTCTTTGGGAGTTCACCGCACATCCACACACTAAAGAAAACCGCCACTGCTCATAGAGCAATGCACGCCACTGAGTATAGTGTAAAAGGTTATAAAGGTTGTGTTTCAAGCATTGAGCTTGGCAGTTCTTTCAATTATTATCTTTTATTATTTTCCTTTAACAGGTTGGAGGAGGCCGAGAAGCTGATGGACAACATTCTGGATTCAGCAGACAAGCCACTGGACGGCCGCAGGTGGTGGGCCGAGTCGGAAAAGCCTTGGCAGACGCTGGCGTGCTGTCTGGAAATTGCCAACGCCACTCGCTCACCCAATCATGAAGGTATATAAACTACATACCTAGTTCTTTTCTTACTACTTCGGCAGCTATGTATTGTACATGTATTTTTTTTAAAACTTAAGAATCTGCAGACAGAATTAGTAGGACATTCTTATAGAGTTCTAAAGCATGCCAGAAAACAACTTGCTCTTGATATAATTTCCAAGAGTTGTTAAGCGGCCAAAGTTTTTATGTAGATATGGCATAGTAAACTTTCACCCAATGGCGCGTATAGTATAAGTAGCCTGCAATACATTGATTACTTCCCAATAGTAAAAAAATTGACCTGTACCTCATCTATCTAAATGAGTCATATCACACTCGCAGGCAGTTCTAAAAATTATAATACATAGTAAAGTTTACCGAGCGACAACTTAGGTCCGGTATTTCAGTTTACTAAGTTGGCTTATCTTGTCAGGGTTTCTGTCAGAGAGCAACTTGACCAATGTAAATACATCTCTCAAAGCGAGCTTAAAAAGCAACTGAAATACCGGGCTTTAGAATAACAAATTCCATCGGACACAGCTACGTGATTCAATAATAAACACCCAAAATATATTATTCTGGAGCCAGTCTTCGCATGATCATCTCATTAATGTCAGAATAAACCTTGTTATTTTAAGGGGTTGGAGTGACAATTTTCATGGACTTTATTTTATTTTTTATAAAAAAATAAAAAAATTAAATATAACCTCTTATATGTAGATTGATGATTGGTAATTAATTTATTCAGGTATAAGTGGGTGGTTATTTGAGAAACCGCAATTTTTTCTAGTAGTTTACCTACGAAAGGCAGATTTGATACAGGTCGATAATTACCCAAGTTGTCGGCATTAAGCTGTGGTTTTTTAATAATTGGGGTAACTACCGCAGAATTAAGTGGCTCCGGGAAGTCACCTGTGCTTAGGGACTTATTAAACACGTCAACCAGGAAGGGGGCTAACATTTGCAACATTTCTTGAGAAGCCGTAGATGCCCATCGTAGATGGGATAGGGTCAAGAATGCGTGAGATTTAAAATTGATTTTGGACTCATTGTCAAATTAATTACAATATTAATGTTTTACATTGTTCTTCTATGGTGATTTGATCCTCTAATTCTAATATTAAATTTTGTAAAAGACTTAATTTGCCACATTATACAATAAAAATATGACCAAAAGGGAGTTTATAAGTATGACAGTTTGCAAATTCAAGTAATTTTTAAGCCTGATACTTTATTTTTTTTTGAACTTATAAAAAATGCTTTATTATTTATAAGGCCAAGATATGTTCTACCTGCAAAGTGACAAGTCAAGACTTTCCTAGAAGTTAAAATATATATATATTTCTTCACTTGTTTAGTGACCGATAAAAATCATTTATTTATTTTTCGGAATAACTTTATTGAGTAAAACCTCGAATTGTAATATTTAAATATTGAAGACAATATTAGTGATTTTTAAACGAAAATCTGAAACAGAAAAATCAGAAAAGGACCGTTTCCTTTTCTGATTTTTCTGTTTCAGATTTTCGTTTAAAAATCACTAATATTGTCTTCAATATTTAAAAATCATTTAGACTTTTACCGAAAAAAAAGGCCTTGACTTGAGTTGACAAGTCCAAAGGTTGTTTTGGAAAAACTGAACAATTGTTCAGATTCTCAAGTTCTATTTGAATGTAAGAGAATCTTCACGTCGATTTTATTCAAATGTGAATTGGGTTGTTTCGACTCCAAAAAAGCTTCCGTTATACGTATTTGAATAATCCGTTTTAGTATTCCCCGCCGAATCGGGCAATTATTCCGGAGAATTCGATAAGAATTCATTTCTAGGCCACAACACTTACAAGTTGTCTATGGAATGCGTCTTTGCCTGCCCGTCATCTGTCTGATTTCTTTGTTGTACGTTTTGCGTAATATTTTTTTACAATGTATAAAACATAAATGCTTAGCAGTGAGTATAGTTTTATTCATATTCAGTTAATTACGTATATAGTAAAGTTAATATGGTGACATTCAATCATATTACTTATTTATTCTTTCCTTTTTCCGGGACGGGAAATTCTTCATAAATATAACCTAAAAGCCACGGAGGAAAATGGTGCTCAAATGACACTAGAATCATGGAAACAGATAGGAAATGAATTCAATGCCTAGGGAAACTATAGTTTAACCAAACTATCTGACTGTCAAACATATACAAGCTATATTTGACTACATAAAACATTGTGCAATTCAGGTTAGTTGTGTATTTATACTTTACATTATGTATTTGTCGAGCAATCAACGCACATTTTTCTAAAAATATAACAAATCTTTAACAGTGAGTATTGTTTTATTACAGTTATGTATAAGGTGTCTGCTGAAGTTTATATGGTATCAAACAATCGTATTACTACGTGTTTAATTGTAATTATTTGTTTGTTTTTGATTGCAATATGTCAGATGTCTCCAAGCGTAACCTAAATGCAGGCAAGCTATATTGGATTGCATTGAAATTGAATCGAATTTCTCGGAAAGCTATAAAATGTGTATGAGATAACTAGGTATCTGATTGTCTAACATTTAAAAGCTGTTTATGTAGATAAAATGTTGTGCGATGTTGGTTACAAATGATACATACATACTTGGTATTTCTAATGCTTTATTGAATTTCCCTAACATTGTTAATAATGAATGCCCTATGAATAACTTTACTGAGAGCATTGAGCATAAAAGAGACAACATGATAAAATACAACATCATGCCGTCAGTTTCTTGTTATCTGATATAATTCTTAAGTTTGTCTGTTTTCTTTATCATGTACCAATGGATGTAGTACAATAAATATTATATTATTGATACTTGTTTTAGCGTCATCCCAGTCCAATGGGATAAAAAATACATATGTACTGGAGAAATGCAACAGAGTTTATGATATTATGACAAGTCTGTGTTTTGGATGGTGGCTCTTCCTATGCGGAAACCAAATTATCTCCATGTGTCCATACCAACTCTCCAATTAAACATACAAGGGAAATTAAACGGTTTTCCTCAACGAGAACCGTAGTATTATTTACTGTTAATTTCATGTATGTGGTATATTATTTTGATATTCACTCTTAACATATTATGGTAGATTAGGTGCTGCACATATGTTACTTATAACTTACAATGAGGAAGTTTACACCTGTAAATAAATAAGCATTTGAAATTATATGACATGGTTTCGTTTTATATCTTATTTAAATAAAGTTATAACATTGAGAAAAATATGCTTTTTACTATAATATATTAGTACATATTTTGTTCATTGATACATTAGAATAACTTTTTTATAAAGTATGATTTGGTTATGTGAGCCTCAATGGGTTCTCAACCCGTGCCTAGGCCCCCATTTCATTATTAATATGTATTATGTATTTGTAAATTTGAGACAGCCATGACCAGTAGGTAATAAAGCTTTGAGATTGCTTCCCAAAGCATATTTTATACCTGATATTAAAGAAATTTTGTTTTTAACTGTCTTCTAAAAATTTTAATGACAGTAACAGGTTTGTGCTTATGTGTCCCAAACTATGCAACATTCATATATGAGGGTTTAACTAGTCTGCTCGAAGGCCAGACTTGGCCGACCTTAGTGGTACCATTGTCCCTCACGCAGATATCAGCTTAGTATGATGGTGCCAGTCCGTTCAGTGCTTTATTCTGTATTTATAAACTAATCTCTTTCTGTGACTCAAAACCAGTGTAGGAAATCATGTAGAAAGGTAGGGCATATCTTGAACACCTCTTGCACACTATGTATTATGTATTCAAATATTAGGCAGACTAGCCCACACACTTTAATTGCACTAGATAGTGTTGCGAAGACTACAGTTTTACCATAATAACTTTGGAAGACATTTTATGAATTGTTTCTATAGGATAAACCTATCCTGCTATTTCCCACGTGGGTAGGCAGAGGTGACGGACCTCCAGCAAGTTGGTCTTGGCACACACTCCTTTCCTCATTCACATTCATACATCGTCTCATACATACTCTTCTTCTATTATTCCGACTTTTCACATGGCCCCCGACTCAAGTATCTGGCTCACTTGATCGCAAATGTCACATGAATAAAGTTTGTTAAATTATCAAAAAATATATATTTTTACAGTTGGCAATAGTTAGTGATATATTGGTCGACAAGAGAAACAAACTTTTTCAATGTTTTTACCATTTTTTTCGTCATTCTCAATCACTGAAACCAATGATATGAAAACGAATTTCGGCAATATTACATGTAGAAAAGGTATCTAAACTTCTTCCCACAAAACCATTAAATTCTGAAATTTTAATCGTTGGGTTTTCTTTGCGTTATTTGCCAAAATAGTAGTCATTGCTTAGCCTGTGATTGGTACTTTGTAGTACATACAGTCTGTCAGATCGCAATTGTAACGTTTGCTCATGCGTCATTCTTAAAAAAATTGGATTATCGCGCTAACCGGCCGATTTCGCGTGATCACACTTTTCTCTTGACGTATCGATTTTTTCCAAAACAACTCGCCCTAAGCATTCTGGACAGTGGTGAATTATAACCACAATTAGTTGAATGGTGATTAAGAAAGTTCATTATTTCCCAGTCTACGGGAGGGGAAATTTAAAATTACATATAATAATTTATCACCAGTCAATGGCTAACAACAGCATGTTTAATAGTGATGATTATTTGCAGAATATGTCAGCCACTTTCCCATCCACCAGGACGGCTCGTGCAATGGACTGCAGCACTATGCGGCGCTCGGAGGTGACAGCGCAGGGGCCTACAGCGTAAACCTCACCCCCTCCCCTTGCCCACAGGATGTCTACAGCGCTGTTGTCGCTCTGGTAAAGTCACACCTAGCCATACCTGAACATATACTTTTATTTTTTAAATTTAGATGTGTTGCATGTACCTATAAGAACTAGTCAATCTAAAACTCTTTTTAATTGCAACAAAAATATCAGGACTGAGTCATTTAGATACTTGCTTATACCTAGATTGCAGATTGTGTTCAACTGCACGGAATATAGTTATAAGAAGGCTATAATAACATACCTCAAACACAATAATCAATGTCAGGAATGATAATATTCTTCTGCATGGCTCCTTGATATCTTATAGTGTCAACTAACATATGTATTATTTTATTAAAAATTATTATTTCTTATTTATAAGTATCATTAAATCGCTGACAGCCCTGAATTGTTAATGCCAAGTTGCGATGCCTACTCAGCTATTAGCCAAGTACAATTAATTTTGTGGGTAACATTAACTCACCTCACCTCACCTCATACTTCGACTTATGACAGGTCTTATACAAACCTAGTACAAAGTAACTCAACTATTGTTACACTGGCATATATGGCGTTTGAATAAATAAATAAATATCTAGAGTTATCCACGGATCTAGTTCAACACCAGTATAGAGGAGGTCAGGGGGCAGCTGAAATCGAATCTTTTGCCAAAATGCATGACATAACCGTATATTGGATTATGCCAGGCCATCATTTCAACAGATGGTCTGACAATGCAATGCAATGACTAATGCCTTGAAATAGAAGCCAGAAATACCAGAAATGTGTTGTACAGGAGGAAAATGTTGGTCTTACCATATTTCCAGAACCACCAAAATCTTTTAAGAGTTTGCTAGGACAATTCCAGAAATAAAACCCCTTTCAAATAATATTCACGGAAACATTTCAGCATTCCAGATGACATCTTTTGAAACAACCACTGTGATAGAGACTGGTTTTATGCCCACATTTAAAGGGTTTAATTAAATTTGTGTTCACGAAAACTTGCATTGATCACATAATGACAAAAACAAACAAAAAATATTCCACAATCATACATCAATCCACCATCACTGATCATTACACTTTAATACTTAACATTCATTCAAAGAACAACTGTCCATCGACTCGAAATCTATCCTGGAATAAACATATTATAGACTTTGAAAAACTAAAAAAATCATTACAAACTGAAACCTGGGAATCATTATTTAAAACTGAAGACCTAGAGGTTGCTTGGAAAATATTTTTTGAACACCTTCCTATCCACACATTAAAATTATCAAAAAAGCTTGGTTTACGCCTGCTTAAGAACGAATAAACCACATATTGACGGTCCCGAAGAATAATGTCAGATGTGCAAATTTGTAGTTTTGCAGTAGAGCTGTTTAAAGTTTAATTTCTGCATTTTACTTAAACTAATTTTTTTTAAACTTCTATATATAAATAATGTATTGTTGCATTGGATGATCTAACATCAGATCTCTTCGACAGGTGGAAGCTAATCGCGCCCGCGATGCTGAGGCCGGGGTCAAAGTAGCACTGGCCCTGGATGGATTTATCAAGAGGAAAATCATCAAGCAGACGGTCATGACCACTGTTTATGGAGTCACTAGATTTGGAGCGAGGCTTCAGATTGCCAAACAGTTGAAAGGTAAATATTATTCACTACTACATCAATCTTGTTTTGTTTATGACGATATTCTATCAACATACCGATTGATATTGATTGACGATTCAACAATATGATCTTTATGAAATGACTTGTTTATTGTAATCAGCTCTACTAGTGTTTTACTACCGCCTCTTTCACTTTCAGATGTGAAAGGCTTTCCTAAAGATCATGTTTGGACCGCATCGACCTACTTGACAGTGAAAACATTTGAGAGCCTTCGGGAGATGTTCACCTCCACTAAAGCTATTCAGGACTGGTTCACGGATGTTGCAAAGTGAGTATTATATATTATTTCTGACCAACTACTTATTTACAGTGAAACTCTCTTCTAAGGTTTTCTACGGGACCAGAAAAAAACTTGTGGGAAAATTTTTACATAAGTGAAAATTAATCCATTTTTCAAGCAGCCTTCAAGGAACTGAATTAGCTAATTAAAACAAACTTCTTAAGCATGAAACTTTTTAAGTTGGAACTTCTTAAGCATGAAACTTCTTAAGTGGGAACTTATTAAAAAAGTTTCACTGCTATGTACCTATTACTATTATGGCCCAGTATATCAGTTGATTTTGAGCTTGGCTTATTTGGAACTTAGCGCGGCTTGGAAAAGAATCCGTATATAGGTCGTAAGACTAGATATCATCAATATTACACATATTGTCTATGATTTTAATAAAGGAAGGTGGTTCTTTTTTCTTTGTAAAACCAAAATACTGTCTATGTGAGTAGTTTTATCTATGCTCTCTTCTGTCAATGGGTAGATCGGGAGCTTTCAAAATGTCAACGACACCGACGGCAGCATTTATGAGTTGATTTTTGCTAAAGTTCCCCACTTCAATCAGTATGGTGTTATATGCGAGGATTATTAATTTTAAATAGCATTCGTTTTGCTGGACTCTTCGTGAAATTATGGCGAACTGTCCGTTGAAAACAAAACTGTCCTGACATCAAAACTTTTAAAATCTCTTACCAGACTGTTTTAGATTGATTATCAATTAATAACATCGCTCGATGAATATAAAATAGTCCATACTGATGAAATCAGGCAATTTACGTAAATTTCTCGTTGTCTAAAAATGGAACTATTCTGCCGCTTATCAAGGCTTCAGTCGCGGATTTAGCCCGCTTATTTTTGACGGAGAAATGTTGTATATAGCGGAGGTAGGAACTGACTGATATACCGGGCCTAGGTATATCTTATTTGACCACAGACCTAAGTCTCAATCTTAACTAGATTACCTTAACTTTATGTTTTGGGAGTTCTAATAATATGTGGTTAGTGTCCATTATAATGCATTTTAAATGTCAAAGACTTAGGCCCCATGGAATGGAAACTAATTTATTGTGACATGTTTTAGGTTGATATCTGGCGTTGGCTGTGAGAAAGTGGAATGGGTAACGCCCTTGGGCCTTCCGGTGGTTCAGCCTTATCATAAATTATCCAAAGCAATATTCAACCATAAGGGACCCATTGTGGAATACTGCTCATATGATCAGCATGAGTAAGTTATTGAACACACATATCTAATACTAAATTATCCAAAGCAATATTCAACCATAAGGGACCCATTGTGGAATACTGCTCATATGATCAGCATGAGTAAGTTATTGAACACACATATCTAATACTAAATTATCCAAAGCAATATTCAACCATAAGGGACCCATTGTGGAATACTGCTCATATGATCAGCATGAGTAAGTTATTGAACACGCATATCTAATACTAAATTAGATTTTTTTCTTTTTATGTTTCTCTCACTAAAGACGCTCAAATTGCCAATAGATTTTATTTTAATGTTATATTTCAATTGACTAAATGCTACATGTATGTAATCTCAATTGACCTTTCTAAATGTAACATGAATGTAATTTAATGTTATATTTAAATTGACCTTTCTAAATGCTACATGTATGTAATTTAATGTTATATTTCAATTGTCCTTTCTAAATGCTACATGTATGTAATTTAATGTTATATTTCAATTGACCTTTCTAAATGCTACATGTATGTAATTTCGTTGTAGGAAACCATGTGTTATAAAGCAAAGAAATGCTTTTCCACCGAATTTCATTCACTCTTTGGATTCCACCCATATGATGCTCACCTCCCTGCACTGTGAAGAGAAGGACATCACCTTTGTCTCTGTCCATGATTGCTTCTGGACTCACCCGTCGTCTGTCAACATCATGAACCAGGTTTGTTGATTTTGTAAATGCTATGCTTTTTGCCTCTACTGTTAATGTTTTATTAGTATTTCTCTCTAGACATTATCCTCACATAGTTGTGTTCTATGATATTTTCTGTGCATTGTATAGTCTTGGGGGTGGTTTTTCGACACCTCATGCAGACAGTGACCATTCTCTTGTTTTAACTGTGTAAAATTTCATCAATCCTGGAATAAAACTGTAGATTTGTATTAAAAACAAAGCCCGGACACTCTTATATAGATAGAAGGTATACTTGTGGTTATCTCAGTGGTGAATGGAATCTTATTGTTTTTATTTCTTATAGGTTTGCCGAGAACAATTTGTGGCCCTGCACAGTCAGCCAATATTAGAAAACTTGTCAGAATATCTAATCAAAAGATACACCTTTGCTTCCGAGTAAGTATAATTTTTCTATATTTTTTTACTAAAACAATATCTTGTAAAAAATATTCATGGCTTTCTTTTACCCTTTGGGGAATTATATAAAAACCTTTAGTTTTATGTGATACTCATATTTTATTTTCTTCTACAGAGAATTTTTCAAAAAAGAAAATGCTACAGATACAGCCCGAAGAAAAAACCTTTTCCGAGAATTGCCACAAAAAGGAGATTTTGACTTACAGAATGTGCTTAAATCAGTGTATTTCTTCAGTTAAATGGACATCCATAGATTATGATGTGAATTTTTTACCTTAGTACCGAAGCAATCAATTACATTTATTGGCATCTGCATTCTGCCTTATTTTGAAAAGTTACCTAACTAAACAGTTTTTCTATTTGAAAATTATTTGTGCCTTAAAAATAGGTCTTCCTGATATGTACACTGTTTAATGAAGTAAAATGTCCTCAATGAATTTAATTATCTAATTTTTAAGAAGAACTGATAAAACATAATATAAATACGAAATACGATGTTGGCGTGTTTCGTGATCCTAAAGTCAGAGCGGTCTTAAATTTTCAGAATGAAATTCTAATGGGATAGCGATATACGATGTCAGGAAAGTCTAAGAGAAACAGAGCATGTGCTAAATGGGCTAGGACCAAAAGGTATTAAGTCGGTGACGACATTCGTTTCCATCAGTGTGTATTATTATCTATACAGTGTATATATGCAGATAGAATAATAATTGTCCACAATATCTTTTTTGTTAAAAATCTAAAAGATGTTTGTATTTACATTAATTTAATGGTGCCTAATGATGACTGATTTCTCCCTTTCACTTCTAAATAACATTTCTTAGTTCATACACACGGCTACTTTCAATTTGAAAATTTGAGTTTATTTTGTATGGACGCCCTTAAATAATAATCATCTTTAAAACTGTCCATAATGTGTGATTACCCGATGTATGCTTATTATTTTTATAATAATATTGATACTAAGTACATATATTATGTACATATGTATTACATGTATCCAATTATCAGACATAACTTCAAGCTGCATAATAATACTGGTTACTGCTTTATATTCTCGTTACCAAAGAGATTGAATGCAGTCAAATCAGCACCTACACTTTTTTGGTACAAAAAAAAAGCATATTGACAAATGTACATATTTTCCACATATGTAATTCCTGATTTCACCGCGGACAATCTCTGCTTGGTGGATCTTTTATGAATAATATTATATTAGAGCTTTTTATAGTTGTTTGAGTGCAATAAATTTATAGAATTTTGCGATCCAAAATGATTCTCCTACAACTAGGTTTGGCAGGTTTTGACATGCAACATAATTTTTGTTTTTCTATAAGTTTTGTTGCTAAACCGCTCCCTGCTCTGTCTGCGATCGTGTTCATACCAGGTCTTATTGACTGCTCCATCATTACCTGAAATACATATGCCGTAGATGTGGGCCTAATGAGGTTCACCAAATGTGGCTTATCATGATTTGGGCCTGCCATTCGTCAAAGGTAATTTTGCTGGAGCGAGTCCAACAAGACCTGGTTCGACTAGGGAGTAGCTTTTGATCTCTAATTTCTTACTTATCTGGAGAAAGTTATTAAGACATAGATTTGCATGTGATAGTGCGGCCATACTAAAGATTGTCAGTCAGTATTGTTCAAAGAATTTTTAATTTTATTGTGATTAACTTATATCTGTGAACTTTATGTTATAGGTGTACTTTTATTTGCAAATAAATATGTTAAAAAAAAAATTATCTCTCTGTAAATTTCTTCTCCTAGAAACAAAAATAACAGTCCAGGTAATGGTTAAATAACAGTCCAGTAATGGTTAAAACCTCTAAAAAGGTATTTTATTTAGTCATTGGTTCAAACTGTGTATTTTTATTTACATTAAAAAAGAATTGGGTACATTTTTGTTATCTATTATGAAAGTATAGTTACAACCGTGTATAGTTCATGCTTAATTTCTAACCTAACACCTATCCTCAAAGGAACAATCACAATATAATGTTTTATCAAAAAATATTTATTTTTTCAATATAATTTATTACATAATATAACATAGACACATAGAACTTGACTGTACTTAATTAAATATTACAAATGAAGTTTATAATAACACACACTACTCAACTTACTCAATACACTACAACCTAATATACTCACAAATTGAAAACCATGCCCACCCCAGTAGACTTTTGGCTGCTGAGTAAACATAATAATATGTATTTTTTTTATATATTCTATTTACTTGGAATCGAAATTGGATTCTAGTTTAATTTAATTTAATTTAGTTCATTTTTTAATAAATCGTATGTTGCGTCCGATCCAAAACGAAAGAATTCTATCAAAACATCCTGATCAACGAATTCTACATAATATTAATTAGCGAGACGTGGTTATTTGACAGGATATCCGATCATGAGCTGTTTGATTGCCAGTATAACGTATATAGTGTAGCAGTTCACTTTTGCCCTGCTACCGTTTTAAGACAAACTTTAACAAACTTCATCCAAGACCGCCTTCGTCTTTGGGACTCGTGCTCTATGGGCTTTTCTAGAAGGAAGCACAAGAGCCTTGCGGAGAGGTCGCGCCAACAGATGTGATACGGGCAACTGCTCCAGTCGACATGTTTCACGAGAGACGCTGATGGTGGACATAGCTAGTTATATTTAATCGCTGGTCATCACGTCAATCTCTCGCTTATTTACAATTCTTTCCTAAGAGTTGTATGGCGCCCATTTCGGTATCAGGTCAGATATTTATGTTATACACAATGTCACACTTTTAACTAATTTATTGCTACTTTAAAATTTCTTCCGTGCGACCAATTCTTCAAATTGTCGCACACCCCTTGAGATCATGCTAATCTTGTTATTTGAGAGTCTCTAGCTCTATTTGTTATGAATAAATATAAAATTAATCATCGTACCTCTTTTATTCAATAACAAAGCAATCCTCATTGTCTTTTACTATTCATGTTACAATGGCCCTAGAGTGGTTGAATTTGTATGTGAGATTATTGCATTACACTGGCGACCAATCGAGTCTAAATTATTGTTAGCCCACTTACAATAGAAATGACAGAGATACTAATCGAACAGGTAAAATTAAAGGGGGTGGTGTTACTATAAGTATAAAAAAAGACTTTAAAGTTCAATCTCAAAAGTCATGGACATCAGAAGCCGAGGATATATGGATTTCACTATTACTAAGATATTCAAAACAATGCGTTTCAAATATTCATATTTGTTGCTTTTACTTACCAGGAGTTAGTCCTAAGTTATCTAATGCACAGCGTTTCTCTATTATCAATAGTCATACAACTGCCATATCTGACTTAACTACTGAATTTCCAAATTACATTTTTCTAGTAATAGGCGATTACAATATGCCAAATGTGAGCTGGAACTCTACGTATCAGCCACGTAGTATTGACCTCTGTGCCTCTACCCTCCTTAGCTGCCTTTCGTTCTTAATGATGCTCTCAGAAATAGTGATTGGTCCTCTGTCGTTAATGCACAGGACGTGGATGCTGCGGTACATCATTTTTATGGTATTATTGATGCCCTGATAGATGATCTGGTTCCAAAGAAAGTAACCGAAGCAACCAAATTCTCAACATGGTATTCAGCGGCTTTAATTAATATAACTAAAGAAAAATTAAAGTTTTTTCATGCCTGGAAACGGTACAAGAATCCTCTAGATTACCAATCTTTATCAATACTTCGCAAAAGACAAAAGAAAAATTCTAGTCATACTCATAACGCCTACATTGCTCGATTGGAATCAGATATACAAAATAATATTAAAAAAATATGGAATTATGTTACGACGCAAAGAAAATCTCCCACTATACCAGAACATATGACCTATCATTCGACGACAGCAAAGAAGTTACACACTTGTTTTCTGATTACTTCTCAACGGTCTTTATAAATGTATTTCCAACACTCAATGTTAATAATAAGGAAGATCCTCTAAACAACACATTAATATCCTCAATTAGAATAAATGAAGAAATCACTTTGAAATACCTTTCAATCATAGATATTAAAAAAGGACCAGGAATTGATAGGCTACCCGGAGTTTTTAGTAGTAAGTATATCTGTCTTCCAGTTTGCACCATCTATAAAAAATCACTAACAGAAGGAACTTTTCCCCTCAAGTGGAAATCAGCCGTTATCACACCCATATATAAAACCGGTGATAAGCATGACGTTAAAAACTACCGTCCAATTTCCCAACTTCCTATTTTAAGCAAAGTTCTAAAAAAAAATTTAAGAAGATAAAATTTCTAGAAGCGTTACAAAGTGACCTAGATAGGCTTTGCAAGTATTGCAAAGTTAACTGTCTAGATAACAATGTTTCTAAATGTCACACATTCACCAGAAATAAACACGTAATTAAGTACTCCTATTCACTCAACAATGAACCTGTCATCTCTAAAACGGAATGTAAAGACCTCGGCTTTTACCTTGATAGCAAACTTATATTTAATAAGCACGTTGACTAGGTCGTATAAAATTCTTGGTTTCGTGCTACGTGTAAAAGTAAAGTATTCTGTAATCCACGTACAATCGTAATTTTATATTTTGCATTAGCCAGAAGTACACTGGAATATGCATCGCCAATTTGGAATCCACTATATAAACTTTACATGGATAGTATAGAACGTATCCAAAACAAATTTATAAAATATACAAAATATAAAATATACCTCCAAATTCAACAATAACTTTGAAACTTTGAAGCAAAGACGAGTAGTAGCTGACTCAATATTTATTCACAGAATTTTAAACAATAACATTGACTGTACCGAACTTCTGTCCCTTATTAATTTTAACCCAAGAAGCCTAATCTATTTTATAGGTACATAAAGCCTTAACATGCGTCTCAGAGGCGTACACATGTAAATGACAGCCAGTAGGCCAAAATATACCTACTTCTGCCCTATTTTTCGCTGGAAAGGTAAGGTATTGGTATGTAAACCAATAATAAAACACAGTTTTATCAATGAAAACTACTACTATCACAGGTATTTATTACAGCGAATTAAAACATTATGCTTATATTAAAAAAATCATCTTCTTAAAAATCAACTTTAACATATGTTTTTTTTAAATGATCGTATATTTTTTTAAGATTAATTTCTTATTCATAGGGCAAACATTAAAAGCAATCATGCTTTTAATTACTAGCTATAATTTTAGAGCAATCTACACAGACATCAACTTTGTGCTCAGAAAATAATGAATTTTTGCGCTTACAGCACACTAATTTCGACATTCTCTTTTTTTTAGGAGCAAAAAGCGCAGTATTTACGTTTTTTGGGCTCTGGTTGAAGTTTATTACCTGAATCAGTAGGTTTGGCTTATATTTTCAAATCGGAGCTTCAAGTCTGAATTCAAGGCTTGCCGAATCTGTGCTGAGTTGTTTAATGAATTCTCTTTTGTTTGAGAGATTATTTGATCATGTTGTGGCCATAAATTACAGCAGAATTGACAAAAGCCATGTTTAAGATGCCATAGAAAACAGCCATTGACCATCTATTAGTTTTGCGGCTGCACGACACTGAGGCGCACATTTGATCAAATGAATCTACTCCTCCTTTTGTTTGGTTCTAGAAATGTATCATGTCTGGTTTGCCACTCGAATTATTAATTATTGCATTTTCATCACAACAAGATAAAAGGTAAACCATATTTGCAGGTTTTGGATTGTACGATAGAAGTGTCAGAGGGCCATCAAAACAAAACGTAGAACTGCTAACAGGTCGAGATCTCGAGTTCTTCAATTTTTCGTGGATTTCCCGCTTATTTGATCGAATAGTGCCCACTAGATTTAATTTTTAATTTGAGCTGGTCCTCGAGAGGTGCAGACTTTATTCATAGCTGAAGTTCTGTGAGATGATTGACCCTTATCTGTTGACCAAACATTCCGCATCCATTCTTACCGCGAAGAGTATTTCCAGGAACACGGTAAATTCGCCCCGCGTTGGCAGATTGCGAAGCATGAGCAGAATCAGATACTAGGTCAGCTTTTGAAATTTTGAGTCGGCTTCTTCAGTGGGAGCAGATTATTATAAAGGGAAATCCTCTTCAGTTACATAGTTATTCTCATCTTCGCTTTGAATGTCGTCCAAACTGGCTGTCCTCGTCTTCAGAAGCTGATTCTCCCAGAGAAAGACTATCTTCTTTGTCTAAAATTTTCAAAATATCGTTACTGTTTAATATATTAGACCATGATATGTTGGCATCTGAAACAATGCCAAAATAAACATAAAATGGACGAAAAATTAACGAAAGTAAAAACACATAATCTTGGTTAAAAGTTACACAAAGCCTAAACACACGTCTCGCAAGCGTACTATACCTCAAAAACTCAAAAATGGCTGGACTTACCTTAGTGATACAGGTACGATCAGCGAGCTCCCGTCGGCCACTCAGAGCACGAGGCGCTAACTTCAACCGTTAGAAAGAGAAATAGAATTTAAGATTGTGTGTACGCCTCGCAGGCGTAGATAAGGCTTCTAGGTTTAACATACCTTTGACACGTACATGACATACAGTGCTATTCCAAACGCTTAATTATAAAACAAATGCAGGATCTAATTCACTAATTAGCCGAGCTCTTCATACTTTAAATAATATTTGTCTAAACTCTAACATTGACATTTTTTCGGATCCACTGCCCAAATTCAAATGTGGCATCATGTCAATAATTTAAACTGTTTAATGCGCATACATACAGACACACTCACACACACACACACTCACACACACACACACACCCTCACACACACACACACACACACACTTATATACTACACACGTCACCTGGTAATTAAGGAATAAAAATACCACTTAGTACCCAACATGAAGTATCTTATTCGTGTATATTGTTTCATCTCTGTAAATCATGTACTGTTTGTTTCTATAATATAAAATAAAATAAAAATAAAATCTCAAAAACAGCATTCCTTCAAACTCGTCATACAGGAAGACTGTAATGACAAAATCGGCTCATCAATGATCTAATGATCATCTTGGCCATAACTCCCAGCTCTTGTTCCCAAATGTTAACATCAGCTCCCCATTTCTCCTTAACAGCAACAGCAACAGCTTTTATTCCTGAATCGAATGCCAAATCTTTAAACAACGTCATTTCTAACGACAATTCTTCTTTTATTCAAACTCTTCTCATGTTATTTTTCTTAATAATTAATAAAAATAATTCCCTACCGTCCAACGCTGCCTCTTTACTCTCCCCATTTTATTCTCTTCTTCCTAATAGCTGCCCCGACAGCAGCAATTCTTCAGTGTAATAGTAGAAGCGCCTCCTCCAATAAGGATGATCTTATCCGCCTTCTACATTTACACCCAATTTTTATTGCTGCCATCTCTGAGACTTGGTTTAAATCGTCTCAGCTCTTCAAGGTAATGTCGGTGGGACTACCGCATTGATGGGAAGGGTGGTGCAGCCCTTCTAATCAAAAACTCCCTGTCCTTCACCCCTTTTTCCATTAAACCCCTAAATTCATCCTTCTAATTAGTGGCAGCTACTGTCTCTAATATTACATTTGTATCCCCATTCCCCCTCCTATTCCATTTGAAATTTCATAACGGATCCACATGTTTAAAAAAATATCTTCTCCCTTGGTCATTATGGGTGATTTCAATGCCCACTCCCCACTCTGGGGTTCTTCATCCACGCACCCCTCAGGAAACAAAATAATTGACCTTATGGACTCCTTGAACATGTGCCTTCTAAATGACAGATTCCCTACAAGCAAAAGTCTCCATGGGCAGAGCCCTAGTGCGGTGGATATAACTCTCTATTCCCCAAGTATATATCCACTAATTTCCGGGAGAACTTCATCAGACCCCTGCAGCAGTGACCACTATCCAATTATTCTATATCTGGGTCAACGGTTAGATACTAACCTCTATAAAAGAAAGCCAAAATATATCACAATCATGTCGGGGGAGGTTTGGATCATGATTTGCAGGTTTAGAACTTCCTTTTCCCTGCCGAAGTCATCTCACTATTCAGGTATTTGGATTTCTGACTTTCTTAACAAAATAGCTCCCCCTTATGTACCTAATCTTGATGAAGTGCCTGTTTAATCTTACACCCCAAATTCTTCTTCATGGTTAGATGCTCCATTTTCCATAGACGAGTTAAAAAGAGCCACGGAAGACCTAAAATACTCAGCTCTGGGCAAGAATGAAATCCTGAAAGTATTCATCCGCCACACTATTACAATTCCCTTTTCTACTTTCTTTCTCTCATCAATATCTTCCTGGACTCTACTATTATTCCCCCCTGAATGGAAAATTCAAAAAATCATTCAAGGATCCAAGGAAGGTCCAAGTCTAACAGACCGATTGTTCTCTCTTCAAAACATTGCAAAGTTGCTGAAATAATGATTAAGAATAGATTGACTGGTTTGAAGATAAACATTCTTCAAATTCGTCCCCCTTCCCAGTTTGGATTTAGAAATGGTAAAAGTACCCTTGACAACCTTTCCTCTCTTGTTATAGATGTCAAATTAGCGTCATCTAAAAATGAATATTGTATTGCTGTATTTTTAGATATTTGTGGACATTTGTGTACGACAATGTAAATATACCCATTCTAAAACAATAGTTACTGGCGATTGGCATTTCTTCTAAATTGGTCCATTTTATTATCAATTTGCTCTCCGAGAGAACTGTGTTTGTAGATGGATCCGAATCCTCTCCCCATATTAGACAAATATTCAAAGAAGTCCCGCAAGGCCCAAGGGTCTGTCTTAAGCATGATCCTGTACAATATCTATACATACGATCTGGAAAAATCTATTAATTTCATCGCAGTATCAGCAATTGACAAAGCTCTTAGAAAACTCTTGGCATGGTTAAATAGTAATGGCTTTGAATTTTCCCCTTCCAAAACAAAGTTATCATCTTCACTCGTCGCCGAAAGCTCCAAGATATTCAGGTGAGATTTGGCAATGAAGTCATTGTGACGAATCAAATTTGAGAGTGTCCCGCAGTGGGCGCCCAAAGACAAGTGTTGACAGACGGGGGTTAAAGAAAGAAG
Source organism: Hesperophylax magnus (assembly GCA_026573805.1). Lineage (NCBI taxonomy): Eukaryota > Metazoa > Arthropoda > Insecta > Trichoptera > Limnephilidae > Hesperophylax > Hesperophylax magnus. The sequence continues at coordinate 14,489,943 of JAIUSX010000002.1, forward strand.
GAGAAGTGCGGCGTAGGGCGACAGGTCCTACGAGCTCAGGAACGAAGACAGTCAAGATCAGGGTGGGAGAGAGAGGAGACCGAGACAGGAGTGGTGGTGAAGTACGCGTTCCCCGCCCAGCGGTGTGATGCTGGACGGTGGATGAAGAAGTTACAGTCGAGTTAGAGAAAGTGATTTCAAGATATGTTATCCTCCGCCCAGCCACGTAATGCTGGGCATGAGGCGAAGAAAGTGCGGTAATCAGACGCAGCCGGGAGGCGAAGAAAGTGCGGTGACAGGACGCGGCCGGGAGGCGAAGAAAGTGCGGTGACCAGACGCGGCCGGGAGGCCTGAGTTGCATTTGGTTGCAGAAGCTGCCACCTAGGACTTCGGCCTTACTAAGGCCAACGAACAGAACCAACTCAGTGACAACAGTGTAGTAACTGTGAACAATGACAAATGTGAATAGTGGAGAAGTAATCCGAACCATATGAAAACTAGTTAAGTTATAGATGTAATTAGGTCTAAGTATAATTTAGATTTAGTATTAACACTTGACACACCTAATTATAATAGAGACTCATAATTAATAGATGTTTTTAATTAAATTCACCTCCTTTGTCCCCACCCAAGCGACACGAATTGGCGAGAAGGCAGAACATACGACTGAAGAGGTAAGTATAAAACAGCAATATATTTAAGTATGATTCTGAGCTAGATGCAGGAGGAGATGTTAACGTGATTTTGTCACATCATCCCTATCTCTAAGAAAGTTCCTGGGGATTCCAAGCTTACTTGGAACTCGTATATAAAGCACACTGTTAAACAATGTGAAAGCACCATCAATACCCTTAGTTTTCTAGCCGGAGTGTGGTGGGGATCCCACCTAGCATCTTTAAAACTTCTATACTATACCTTGATCTTGTCTGTTTGATTCAATGTCCACTTCAAATTCTCATAAATTATATAAAATCCAGTCAAAATCTCTTCGAATTATCTTAGGAGCCATGAAATCTTCCCCAATCAAAGCAATGCAAGTAGAATGCTACAAACCCACCTTACATATAAGAAGGAGATGCCTAGCAGAAAAATATGTTCAATAAAATACCATCCCGTGATTCCTAAACTTCAATCTTTAAAGTATGAGGTTAATTCAAATCTATTCTGGAAAAATCATTCTTCTTCCCTTTTCTATGATTGCTACAACTCTTTCCTAGATTTATCTACAAACACCTATCTCAATGAATCTCTTCCCTTATACGCATGTCCCTATGAAAGCCCTTCTTTCTATCTGACGGTCCATCAGGAATAAGTAAAAAAGTGTCTATGTGACTCACAGAAAATTGTGTTTCGAACGTGGCAGAAGAAAATTTGAAACACAAAATATAAAAATCGCATCTAATTGAATCCAGGACCTTACCGCTTTGTTCTTGTCAGTGGTAGACAGCGATATACCTACCGAAATTTCGGTAGATCTACCGATTTCGGCAAAAATTTACCGATAGCCGCAGAAAATCTACCGAAAATTGTGAAAATCATCCGAAAATCTACCTTAATTTTTGAAAATCCACGAAATTCTTGTAATCTACCGAAATTTTGAAAAACCACCAAAATTTATGAAAATTCATTCTGAAATTCTAGAGAAAGTGAAATTTAGGGAAATATAAATTTCGGGTATATCATCACTGCTGATTTTGTACCTATAAATATTTTGACGATCTACCGATATTTTTCACTCAAATCTACCGATTTTTATTTTCGCCGTATGGCATCACTGGTGGTAGAGCAAAGTCCCGGCAAGGCAAAGGTCTCCTAGATGCGACCGAATCTTTTTCTGATTTTTCTGTTTCAAATTTTCGTTTGAGACTCGCTAATATTGTCTTTAGACTTAGATTGAACATTAATACTTCAGGTTTTACTCATTAGATTATTTAAAAAAAAAATATTTTTATAGAAACTTTCCCGGGTTACGAATAACCTGACAATATTTGAAAATCTCCTACTACCACCACAGTAAGTGTAAAATTTTGCCTGTGTTGTGATGGAGGAGCCAGCTGAGAAATTGAACACACTACGCCTGGGTAGGACCCAAACGCGATGCCAACTCGGCCACTGACCGGTAAAATGGTAAAATTATTAAACTATTAAATAGTAAACAACATGCGTCTACATGGTAATAATTGTTTTTGTGTACGAAAACTTAAAAAAAAACACCTACATATTAATAACGTTTCATTTTTCTTGTCGCAAAAAGTTCTAAAGTAGTCTGCGCTTGCCATATTTGCTTTCAATAAATATATTCACGAAACATCATAATAAATAGTTCTACAGTAGTCTGCACGTGTCATATTCGCTTTCAATAAATATATTCACGAAACATCATAATAAATAGTTCTACAGTAGTCTCCGCGTGCCATATTCGCTTTCAATAAATATATTCACGAAACATTATAATAAATAAACAACTAGCAGTTAAAAACCCGCTCTGAGGGTTTTTTGCTGCTAGGCCATGCGGGCGGTACTTGGTTGGGTTTCGCCCAGTTTAAGTGATACTAACAACAGTTACATTTAATAGGTAAAAATTAGGTTATTCACAGAGAGAGGGTGTGTATATATTGTAAATAGAATATTACAATATAGCGCCCCTGAGGTGATATCTCACAAAAACGGCGCTATACAAATTATCCAATAAATAAATAAATATAACGTTTACATTTTATTGCGTACATATGCATTGATATACAACGGAAATAGATAAAATAATGTAATCTTACTCAACTTTATTTCATTAAAACACAAATAACTTTGTTTACATCTCTTTATTATATACAACCACTACATGTTTTATGAACGAAGTTCACCTCATCAGTAGTAAGTATACTCCTAAGTCAAAAATTAAATATAGATTACAGTTGGAAAGAAGAAGTGGAAGGAGGGGGGAGGGGTTAGAGTGGGCGGGGTTCATCAGAATTAGGAATTACAATATCGTTAGACGGGAAAGACCAGTTGAGTGGGAAAATATGTAAAAGAGAATTTATTAAAAAAAATTCTTGTTAATTATATCTTCTTTTATATTAAAATGTTTTCTAATTTCTAAAAATATAAATTATTTATTTGCGATGCTTTATATCCTGTGTGAAGTATTTTAAGACCTGAAAAAACGAATAGCATATAACTTAACCATAAAACAATATATTCATAAAACAAATAGCATTTAATAACGGTTATTCTAATAAATTGATAGTTGATACTAAATAAAAAAAATAAACACAATATCTTCAAATGGTATATTTACCCTATTTCTAAAGATAGAAATAAACAATGGCGTCTTTCCCGTCTAACGATATTGTAATTCCTAATTCTGATAAACTCCGCCCACTCTTACCCTCCCCCCTCCTTCCATTTCTTCTTTCCAATTGTAATCTATATTTAATTTTTGACTTCAGTGTATACTTACTCCTGATGAGGTGAACTTTGTTCATGAAACATGTAGAGGTTGTATATAATAAAGTGATGTTGACAAAGTTATTTGTGTTTTAATAAAATAAATAATACCATCTCAAAGTGATAAGCTTCCAGAAGAAATCTTCTTATTAAACGTATGTTAATGGTCAAGTAATTTTGCGTATTGTTAGCTGCATATTTAAATATTCGCGCTAGTTATTTGGTTCGTTCTTATACTGCCAGAGTGGCAGAGTGATCGAATTTTGCCTGCAGACCTCCTATTCGGGATTTACCCGAAACAAAAGATTTGATTTCGACCAATCAAAGGGCCTAGATCGTCCAGACGCTAGCGTAAAGCGGCCGCTACACTACTCGCTTCGACGCTTCAGCGGCCGCTACACTACTCGCTGCGACGCTTCGACGAAGTTAGCCGAAGTTCGAAGTGCGTGCCCACACACTCGTGCAACTTCGCGAGTAACTCAGTCCAACTCAGTCAGTGATTGGTTTATTTATGCCGTGACGCTTCGAGTCCTTTGACTCGGGCGCATTTACCGACAACAATCGGAAGTCGGGCGAAGCGAAGCGAAGTGCCCGAAGCGAAGCGAAGTTCGTGCCCACACTATCGTATTCGGTCAACTTCGATCAACTTCGCGAGTAGTGTAGCTGGGCTATAATAATACTATCAGATAAATTTCATTGCAGTGTGTTTTTTTCGTAAAAAAATGTACCTAAGTGAAATTAGCATTACGTCTATATGTGAAATATTTTCAGGTTCAAAGGTTTTATCAGATACTCGAGTGTGTCGTGCGATTACAAATACACTGACAATCGTACAACATTCTCTCAAAAGGTCAGAGAGGTGGTAATTCATTAATCGAACGTATTTCCAAGAGTCTGGTTGTACGTTGTATCCAGTTGTATCTGTGTGAATTGTGCTGAACTTATCCGAGCATTCTGAACGGAGAGAAAGCAATATGGCCAATCCCGACCCAAACCAAGTTATAGATTTTGATGAATTGGGTGAGTTATTTATAAATTTAACTTGAGCCGTAAAATCCCGTGACAATTACGCAATTTTGGTCAACGTAGAGACATTCGCATGAAGTAGCCGTTGAAATGTAGTATTGTGTAGTTTAAAGTAGGTTGGCAGCTGCTGATCAAATAAGTTAATATTAAATCTGTGGCGGGTAGTTACTAGCAGTACTAGGTAGGTACCTACTCCGCAGGCGGATGAGAAGGGGATGACCCCGTAATATGTTTCTTTTCAGATGGTTTCCAGCTTTACCACTCTGCCCCACAGTGGGCTGAAAATCGCCTTTCATAGACATTGAGACTTGAATTTTCAAGGGTATTATTTTTGGCTAGAAATGGATTATGCTGATCATTACTATGCTATAAAATTTCGTATGAAGCAATTGCGTGTACAAATGAAGGAGTTATGAATTTTTTAAGTAAAATTTGTATGGCACAGACATAAATGAGGCTATCTCTGGAATCATAAGGTTGGCCATTATATCCTTACACACAGATATACTACTATTTATTTGTATTTCTTCGTATTGTGGCGCAACTTGCGCTTTTTTTTTTTAAAATCCTCAAAGTTGAAAAAAAAAACTTTTTTATGGTGATGATTCATTTTAATGCTTAAATGCTTTACATATGAGTATGCTTTGTCTAGTATGCAATATTTTATTGACAGTATAAACCAAAACAGTCTAAGAAATACCAAAAGTTAGTTTTTTTATTTATTGTTTTTGTGTTTAATTCGTAGAACTCCATTTATTTTTGAAAAATTTAATTAATATTAAATTTAAAAATAATAAGTTATTTTCAAGTTCTGCAAGTATTTTAGTTACAGCTGTTTCGACTTGTAAGGTCATTCTCAAACTGTGGTTAGGCAAAAATCAGACGATTATAGGATTTTAAATGTTAACTATTGACTATCTAAATTGAATTTATTACCCGTTAAACCGATTTGCAAAGACACTAATTCAGTGAGTTATTATCTGGGGTTCAGAATCTTTTCCCCCCACACTAAATGTTAGGGGTTTCTTAATGGTTTTATAATAACGTTACTGCTATGACTCATTTAAAAGTTAGTTTTACTAAATTTAAATGACTTGGTAATTATGAATTCACTTATGAATGTAATCTCCTCTAATGGTCAAATCCTCGTCATTATCATCATTAGTTAATGACTAATTGAGGTAGTCACCTCATATGTCTAAATACTTATGTACCTTATGAATTAATTAGTTAAAAGGATAAGCAAAAAAAAAATTAGGTTTAAGGGCATACGTTAATTTTGCAATTAGTGCAGGATCACCTTCATTAGTCAATAATTATAAATAGTCAAAAATCGGGTTCCTAACTTTAGTTCATTTTGAGCTTTTCTACTGCTAACATCTGATAGCACCGTTCGTCTCAGTGATTTTGAATAATGGAAAGCATAATTATAAACTTGGATTTGCCGCCCGGGAGGAAATAATTTTAGAGTTTAGACTAATCTAAGAAATTCGATTTATTTTTGTGAAAGCTCTGAAACAATGCATGATTTTAGGGGTTCCATGATAAATCAACACATCGACAATTCAACACACCTTTAAAAAGTGATATAAAGTTATTAGAAACGATGAAAAAAAAAATTTATACCTAACCTAACCTAACCTACTTAACCCAGTTAAGTAGGTTAGGTTAGGTTAGTTACCCAATAAAGTTTTTGTTTCATCACTTTCCATGAATTTACATAACTTTTTAAAGATGTGATGAATTAACATTTTAATGATTTATCCGGTCACTGATTTTAGGTAGGTACCTACTTCAACGGCGACAATAGTTACGAACTGGTAGATTATAATTTTTCTATTTTTTGATCATCGCAGTAATAAATTTTTTTAAACTTAGGTTTATGTTTCATTTAGCAGTGACTCAAAATTGGACGACCGCGACTTTTAAATTATTTGATTACAAATGCTATCGAAATATTTGCATTCTTCTGATATGCAATTCAAAGAATAGTACGATACGGTTTTTGCCACACCAATAAAACTTCCCCGCGTAAAGTAAATTCTATGCAGGTAGGTATATTATCAATTTCACAATAATTTAAAAAATTCATTCTCACAATCGAAATATATCAATTTTGTATTCTGAGATAGCGAGCGCACAATGTATTGCATATGCGCACTTATACCGAAAGATATCAATTTTGTATTCTGAGATAGCGAGCGCACAATACATTGCATGCGCATTTGTATGCATAATTTGCATACCAGTTTTTGGGGATTAGATTTGGGTTTTTGATAATTTGTTTATTACAAATCTTATTTTATTCGCGCTTATTACAAACCTCCGTTGATTCGGCTGCGTTTTAAAAATATAATTATTTGTTAACAATGGGCACGCAACTTGATAATATTATCTTTTATGTTGCAAAAAATTGACACGAACACAGGCGTTTCGTTTCATAGTGAGATAGGCAATAATAAGCCAGCCCATGGGCATCGGCAGGGGGGCATTTGCCCCCCCTAGACAAATTGACACGAACACAGGCGTTTCGTTTCATAGTGAGATAGGCAATAATAAGCCAGCCCATGGGCATCGGCAGGGGGGCATTTGCCCCCCTAGACAAATTGACACGAACACAGGCGTTTCGTTTCATAGTGAGATAGGCAATAATAAGTCAGCCCATGGGCATCGGCAGGGGGGCATTTGCCCCCCCTAGACAAATTGACACGAACACAGGCGTTTCGTTTCATAGTGAGATAGGCAATAATAAGCCAGCCCATGGGCATCGGCAGGGGGGCATTTGCCCCCCCTAGACAAATTGACACGAACACAGGCGTTTCGTTTCATAGTGAGATAGGCAATAATAAGCCAGCCCATGGGCATCGGCAGGGGGGCATTTGCCCCCCTAGACAAATTGACACGAACACAGGCGTTTCGTTTCATAGTGAGATAGGCAATAATAAGCCAGCCCATGGGCATCGGCAGGGGGGCATTTGCCCCCCTAGACAAATTGACACGAACACAGGCGTTTCGTTTCATAGTGAGATAGGCAATAATAAGCCAGCCCATGGGCATCGGCAGGGGGGCATTTGCCCCCCCTAGACAAATTGACACGAACACAGGCGTTTCGTTTCATAGTGAGATAGGCAATAATAAGCCAGCCCATGGGCATCGGCAGGGGGGCATTTGCCCCCCTAGACAAATTGACACGAACACAGGCGTTTCGTTTCATAGTGAGATAGGCAATAATAAGCCAGCCCATGGGCATCGGCAGGGGGGCATTTGCCCCCCTAGACAAATTGACACGAACACAGGCGTTTCGTTTCATAGTGAGATAGGCAATAATAAGTCAGCCCATGGGCATCGGCAGGGGGGCATTTGCCCCCCCTAGACAAATTGACACGAACACAGGCGTTTCGTTTCATAGTGAGATAGGCAATAATAAGCCAGCCCATGGGCATCGGCAGGGGGGCATTTGCCCCCCCTAGACAAATTGACACGAACACAGGCGTTTCGTTTCATAGTGAGATAGGCAATAATAAGCCAGCCCATGGGCATCGGCAGGGGGGCATTTGCCCCCCTAGACAAATTGACACGAACACAGGCGTTTCGTTTCATAGTGAGATAGGCAATAATAAGCCAGCCCATGGGCATCGGCAGGGGGGCATTTGCCCCCCTAGACAAATTGACACGAACACAGGCGTTTCGTTTCATAGTGAGATAGGCAATAATAAGTCAGCCCATGGGCATCGGCAGGGGGGCATTTGCCCCCCCTAGACAAATTGACACGAACACAGGCGTTTCGTTTCATAGTGAGATAGGCAATAATAAGCCAGCCCATGGGCATCGGCAGGGGGGCATTTGCCCCCCCTAGACAAATTGACACGAACACAGGCGTTTCGTTTCATAGTGAGATAGGCAATAATAAGCCAGCCCATGGGCATCGGCAGGGGGGCATTTGCCCCCCCTAGACAAATTGACACGAACACAGGCGTTTCGTTTCATAGTGAGATAGGCAATAATAAGCCAGCCCATGGGCATCGGCAGGGGGGCATTTGCCCCCCCTAGACAAATTGACACGAACACAGGCGTTTCGTTTCATAGTGAGATAGGCAATAATAAGCCAGCCCATGGGCATCGGCAGGGGGGCATTTGCCCCCCTAGACAAATTGACACGAACACAGGCGTTTCGTTTCATAGTGAGATAGGCAATAATAAGCCAGCCCATGGGCATCGGCAGGGGGGCATTTGCCCCCCTAGACAAATTGACACGAACACAGGCGTTTCGTTTCATAGTGAGATAGGCAATAATAAGTCAGCCCATGGGCATCGGCAGGGGGGCATTTGCCCCCCCTAGACAAATTGACACGAACACAGGCGTTTCGTTTCATAGTGAGATAGGCAATAATAAGCCAGCCCATGGGCATCGGCAGGGGGGCATTTGCCCCCCTAGACAAATTGACACGAACACAGGCGTTTCGTTTCATAGTGAGATAGGCAATAATAAGCCAGCCCATGGGCATCGGCAGGGGGGCATTTGCCCCCCCTAGACAAATTGACACGAACACAGGCGTTTCGTTTCATAGTGAGATAGGCAATAATAAGCCAGCCCATGGGCATCGGCAGGGGGGCATTTGCCCCCCTAGACAAATTGACACGAACACAGGCGTTTCGTTTCATAGTGAGATAGGCAATAATAAGCCAGCCCATGGGCATCGGCAGGGGGGCATTTGCCCCCCTAGACAAATTGACACGAACACAGGCGTTTCGTTTCATAGTGAGATAGGCAATAATAAGCCAGCCCATGGGCATCGGCAGGGGGGCATTTGCCCCCCTAGACAAATTGACACGAACACAGGCGTTTCGTTTCATAGTGAGATAGGCAATAATAAGCCAGCCCATGGGCATCGGCAGGGGGGCATTTGCCCCCCTAGACAAATTGACACGAACACAGGCGTTTCGTTTCATAGTGAGATAGGCAATAATAAGCCAGCCCATGGGCATCGGCAGGGGGGCATTTGCCCCCCTAGACAAATTGACACGAACACAGGCGTTTCGTTTCATAGTGAGATAGGCAATAATAAGTCAGCCCATGGGCATCGGCAGGGGGGCATTTGCCCCCCCTAGACAAATTGACACGAACACAGGCGTTTCGTTTCATAGTGAGATAGGCAATAATAAGCCAGCCCATGGGCATCGGCAGGGGGGCATTTGCCCCCCTAGACAAATTGACACGAACACAGGCGTTTCGTTTCATAGTGAGATAGGCAATAATAAGCCAGCCCATGGGCATCGGCAGGGGGGCATTTGCCCCCCTAGACAAATTGACACGAACACAGGCGTTTCGTTTCATAGTGAGATAGGCAATAATAAGCCAGCCCATGGGCATCGGCAGGGGGGCATTTGCCCCCCTAGACAAATTGACACGAACACAGGCGTTTCGTTTCATAGTGAGATAGGCAATAATAAGCCAGCCCATGGGCATCGGCAGGGGGGCATTTGCCCCCCTAGACAAATTGACACGAACACAGGCGTTTCGTTTCATAGTGAGATAGGCAATAATAAGCCAGCCCATGGGCATCGGCAGGGGGGCATTTGCCCCCCTAGACAAATTGACACGAACACAGGCGTTTCGTTTCATAGTGAGATAGGCAATAATAAGTCAGCCCATGGGCATCGGCAGGGGGGCATTTGCCCCCCCTAGACAAATTGACACGAACACAGGCGTTTCGTTTCATAGTGAGATAGGCAATAATAAGCCAGCCCATGGGCATCGGCAGGGGGGCATTTGCCCCCCTAGACAAATTGACACGAACACAGGCGTTTCGTTTCATAGTGAGATAGGCAATAATAAGCCAGCCCATGGGCATCGGCAGGGGGGCATTTGCCCCCCTAGACAAATTGACACGAACACAGGCGTTTCGTTTCATAGTGAGATAGGCAATAATAAGCCAGCCCATGGGCATCGGCAGGGGGGCATTTGCCCCCCTAGACAAATTGACACGAACACAGGCGTTTCGTTTCATAGTGAGATAGGCAATAATAAGCCAGCCCATGGGCATCGGCAGGGGGGCATTTGCCCCCCTAGACAAATTGACACGAACACAGGCGTTTCGTTTCATAGTGAGATAGGCAATAATAAGTCAGCCCATGGGCATCGGCAGGGGGGCATTTGCCCCCCCTAGACAAATTGACACGAACACAGGCGTTTCGTTTCATAGTGAGATAGGCAATAATAAGCCAGCCCATGGGCATCGGCAGGGGGGCATTTGCCCCCCTAGACAAATTGACACGAACACAGGCGTTTCGTTTCATAGTGAGATAGGCAATAATAAGTCAGCCTATGGGCATCGGCAGGGGGGCATTTGTCCCCCATAGAAAAATTTATGAAAAAAAAAATCAAAAGCTATAAAGACTTTCGTAACTAGCACCAAAACTACAAATCTGTTTTTTTTTTCTTTAAATAATAAATATATGCCAGAAACGGACGTAGCGCGTCGTCTTTGTCAGGGACGGACTTCTTCGGCCCGAGAGATGCCGGCAGGAGACTCAACCATGGGGTGGGGGCCCCGGCCAGGAACCGAATTTTATTCAATTTTTTATATTTACTCCACACGGAGGCCCCGATGTGATATAAGTTCCTTAAAACATCTCATATTTGGGGATGCTGTGAAATGGTACACATTGAAGACACCAAAATGATATACCAAACTTTCATAGGGCCCCAATGTTGAAGGTGGCCCCGGCTAGGTCACAGCGCAGGTACGGATGTAAGTCGAAAATGTTGCTTGTGCAATGATGTAGGACTTAGCTAGCAGTCGTTTGAAGTCGCGACATCTAGGTGGGAATCCGACGCATTTTCCCACTCGGCTACTAGCCGGATAAGCTGATATGTTGTAACAATACTAAAATATTTCCGTTTAAGAAAATTTTCGTCCAAATATTGTTGGGATTCTGGCTGCCTGAAAAATAAAAATCGAAAGCATTAATTGGTTTGTGCTTCGACCTAGAAAAATTTTCACCATCGCCGTTTTTTCCGTGTCTTTGTGAATGTAATAATTCATATTTCACTCCCTTCACCCTCACCTCATACCTGCCCCAAGGGGATACCATGGAAAACATTTCGTCTGCGGCGCTTTTCCGTGTCTTTGTGAATGTAATAATTCATATTCCACTCCCTTCACCCTCAACTCATACCTGCCCCAAGGGAATACCATGGAAAACATTTCGTCTGCGGCGCTTTTCCGTGTCTTTGTGAATGTAATAATTCATATTCCACTCCCTTCACCCTCACCTCATACCTGCCCCAAGGGGATACCATGGAAAACATTTCGTCTGCGGCGCTTTTCCGTGACTTTGTGAATGTAATAATTCATATTCCACTCCCTTCACCCTCACCTCATACCTGCCCCAAGGGGATACCATGGAAAACATTTCGTCTGCGGCGCTTTTCCGTGTCTTTGTGAATGTAATAATTCATATTCCACTCCCTTCACCCTCACCTCATACCTGCCCCAAGGGGATACCATGGAAAACATTTCGTCTGCGGCGCTTTTCCGTGTCTTTGTGAATGTAATAATTCATATTTCACTCCCTTTGCTCTCGTTACTCCAGTTGAGGACTTCATAGTTTCACAGAGCTCCGAGATTATTGAGGAATTGGGACTAATGTGCGGCAATTATTTCTTATATATATGTAGGTAATCTACACATTAAAAAAACATTACCAAACGAAAAATAATATGTTGGGCCGCTTCACGGCTTAAAACGGCCCTGTTCTTAACCCTGAGCAACGCAGAGAAATATATTTACATCAGCTTGTATGTAAATATATTTCTAGTTTATTCTGACTACTTCTTTGTTCTTTCCCTGAAAACTCAATGAAAAATTAAGCTGCCCCTCCCTAGCTTGGATACTGGCAACGCCCTTGAGTCAGCTAGCAGTGTTAGCACCGATATTTTAAAAAATGTTTACATTATGCATGTAAAATAATAAAAATAATTGAATAGATATTCTTATTATCATTATTCGCAGGATGTGTTGTGCTGTGTTAAGCAGGCATTACGACATATCAACAAATGCATTTGATTACTTTGTGTTTTAATGCTTATCACACTGTTTCAATTAAATAACAATACTTCATAATAAGTTATTTTTAATCAACATAGTCAAAATTATTTTTATATATACTTTATATTATTATAAGCAATAATTAGTCGCCAGAAATATCTATACAAATTGAAATATCTCCCGACTAAAAATAAATGCCGCCGACGGAAATTGAACACGTACCTTCTGATGTACGGTCAGGTGCTCTGGACCTGAAGGTGCGCGTTCAATTCGAGTTTATCATTAAAAAAATAATACTTAATATTATCTAAACCTATCATATTATAGATTTCCTTTCTGTGTAATCAGCATTTTATGTAATCATAAGGTCTGATTCACAGTGAAAAACATTTTATAAATAAAATATTATCATAATTTCCATCACTAATAATTACCTACCTACCTACTTACGACCACCTATTACAATCCAGGTTTTTTTAGATGTGCTGTAGATCTTGCAGGATTGACCAAAACTTGGGATTGTGTATTAGTATTAGTGCACGTCAGTATATACTTTCTTCTAACTGTGATATCCTTGTCAGACGTTACTGAGGAACAGCCTTTTGTCTTGCTTATACATACTTTTTGTTATTAGCAAGAAAGGGACAGCAAGTACATACAATCATCGAATTTTAATAATTGATAGGTTTTTACCATGACGTTACAATATATATGTAGAGCGCTGTAGAAATAGTAAGCCAAAAGCAAGACAATTGTATTACCTTCGATTTCATAGTTTTAGTACCACATTTTATCTTGAGTTTGTGAAACAATAACGAGTGTAGTTGTATTGTAAGGTGCTTAGTTTTTACAGTGAGGTATTAGTATATAACATAAGTTTTAGTGTTTTCTATTTATTAAAAAAATCTTGTTCATGAAATTTTTGTTCCTGAAGTCGAATAACAACTTTGAGAAATGCTATTTGCAAGTGATGCATCTGTTTTCTGCTCGACACTCAACTCTGATTACGGTATCTATTACGTACCAACTAAAAATACTGTTAAAAATGTGTAGAAGATTTAAAGTTTATTTTTGTGATACTGTTCATTGTACTAAAAATATGTTATGATTTTAGAAACGATCTAAAACCGTCAATTCCGAAACGGTTCCAACAATTATTGTAATATTAAGTTATTGTGGCTACAACGACAATATGATCTAAAAAACGCCACTGGCTGGTAAGAAGTCTATCACCAACGTTGCCCAGCGTGATGTCAATACCGCCATATTCACGAATAAAAACGAACATATCATTTTGGCAGCAAATCGAAAATGGCACATTTAAATCGTTATATTAACTTTATTCGCCAACATAATAGTAAATGTTTTTTTTAATTTTATTCGAAAATACAAAAAAATACAGTGCAAATACCCTATTGTGCACAAGCAAATAATGTAAATTTGATAATGTAAATTTGTAAATACTTCCAAAACCTGACATTTTGATGGTACTATGCTATACTAGCGGCACACTTTATGCGTTGTAGTTTACTTTCATACATTTTCAGTGATTTTATGCATGATTATATCGTGCTACACTAACGCCCTTAACGGCCAGAGTTGCCAGCCAGAACAAGTAAATACTAATTATTATTTTTTTGGTAAACTAACTTTGGCGTCATGTATCTTTTATCAGGAGATTTTTCAATGTGGATGAGTGTTTCAGACGAATAATTATTGCTTGTAAAATAATTGGTACAAGTAAATACTGCCAATATTTTACTAGAGTTGGACGTATTATTAATATTCTAGGGTATTTGGCGGAAGTCACTCTACCGGCATTCTAAACACATAAAATGACCTGATAATATAATTATTTTCAGATCAAAGAACCCAAGTCCTGATAAAGCAAGCAACGGCTGCCAGGCTGCAGGCCTATGCACCATATTCCAAGTTCCAAGTAGGGGCAGCACTGAGAACCGACAAGACGACAGTCTACACCGGTTGCAACGTCGAGAGCAAAGTGTTCTCCCCGACAGTCTGCGCAGAGAGGACGGCCATATGCAAGGCAGTCAGCGAAGGCCACAGGAATGTAGTTGAGATCGCCATTGTCGCCCACCAGGATAACAGCTTCACAACTCCGTGCGGCGTTTGCCGTCAAGTTCTGTCAGAGTTCGGAAGTCCCGACATGGACGTCTATATGACTAAGCCGGAGATGAAAGAAGTATTACACATGAAACTGTCGGAGTTGTTACCACTGGCTTTTGAAGACTTTGAATAAGGTCATACCAAATCCATAACAAAACAGACAGCGAAGAAAAGTAATGAAAAGCGAACTTATTCTTTTATTATGTTATATTATATTTGGTTGCCCTTTTATCTGTATGAGATCACTCTATGCCCAAAATTTGTAAATTGAAAATATTATGAAAACTCACGTACAACTAATTTAAATGTTTTGGAAAGGTCACTTGTGTTTTCTTTTTCTAGAGGTATCGATAGTTTGCTAAATGTACAACTCAATATTTCACATTTGAAGTAATGGAGTTCTTTTAAACGCTTACAAATAATTCTATATTTTATGAAATTACAATGTGTCATTTATAATTATGAGCGTGTATTCTTAAATCATAAATTTAATACAACATAATCAATAATTATTATTGTTTATATTCATTATACAATGATAGTTAAATCTGGCATATTATGTCGTAAGATCAGAGCATTTCCGCTTTGCAATAAAATCTAAATAAATGGAATAATTCTGAATGTGTCTAAAAACTGTTTTGAAAGGTGGTGGAAAACGTATTCAAATTTAATTATTAGAAATAAATATTATTACAATGAAAAAATAAAAGTTTTAAAAATGGCTTCCTTGCATTTTTCATCTAAACACTGAACTGAAATTACTGATACCGAAAAACACACATTTTATTAGATAAATATTTCAAATAAAAATATAAAGTTTCTTAATTTTTTCTCAAATTGCGGTTGGAAACCTTTGGTTTCAAAGAGGTGTACATTTTAATTCTTCTGTGATTAACTTCAAGATTTGAATATAAAGTGTGGTGTGTTCTCTTTCTAACACCGTCTAGATCATGGGTGGCCAACCTTTTCATCAGCCGGGCCAGATTGTAGAAATGACATTTCCTACCGGGCCGTACTAGAGGTGAGTCGTACTAGCTCGTCTTGATACTTGGAACAACAACAACACAAGTATGAATAAATAATTAGTCCAAATAGCTGTTCCGTAGTATTTCGCACTTACTCACAATTAGTTTTATAAGTAATGGTATGCCGAAAGGAATTATTGTATGGGGTATGGGAGCTCACTCGGTGCTGGATTCCCCACAATATTTTTATCGAATCCATGGGGAGGGGGGGGGGGGGTTAGAGAATTTCTAAGAAAAGTAATTCCCCACAAAAATTTCCGATGTAGGATTCCCCACAATGATTTTTCTAAAATCCGAGGGGGTAGCTAGAGAATCCCCTGTCGAAAAATTCCCCACATTTTGTCATGTCCTCTGGTACCTTTGCTTTGCGGATAATCCGTATTTCGGTTAGAGGAACACTCTTCTCAGCGTCTTGCTGCTGGCGAGTATTGCGTATACAGGACGCAAAAGACGTCCAAAGAAAGACTCGCAGTACTCGGAAGACTTGCAAAACATGCAATACTCGCAAGCCGCGCAATACGCGCAATACTCGCAAGACGCGCAATACTGATAGTTGAATCAATGTATTGAGATACTTCCATATACGAGATATGATACGAACTACGAACGTTGGAATGTTTTGTTTGTGGTTTTATGTACACTACAAGAAAAAAATGTATGCACATGCTCCGCGGGCCGCAGGTTGGCCACCCTTGGTCTAATTCATATTTCTAACCATGACAGTAAGGGAGAACGATTTCCATGAGACCATATGAGCTGTTCCAGAAAGCAAACAAATTAGCCTGAGGGGTTAATAATATGTACCGACATAATCAAAAGTTGCAAATTGTTATCAACCATTCACACTCGTCTCTCTAGTCACACCAAAAGACCATCCATGGAAAAATTGTAGGAAGGAACTTGATGATGTCAATGAGTAATGACACACAATGATAATAATGATGGTCTTTTATTTAATAATATTGGTTAGGAAGTTAAAGCTCTCTCAACCCGGAAGACCATTTGGAAGGAAATAAAATTATACTTTAATAAAGTTAGAGAAATATAAACATAATGTATTCTTACTTTCAGACAATTATTTGTTAAATAATTGAAGTATTGTGTTGTAGAAAATATAAAATACAATTTTTATAATTCGTAAATATTACATAGATAGGTACTAGATAAAATAAAATTATAGCATTTAACATTAAAAATGTCAAGCTTATCGACACATACAAGAAAATAATTTGTTATAACTTATGTGAAGGAACCTTAAAAAGCATTAAATCTTAGCATTCATAGCTTCAAGATTCCAATATAACGGCTGCCTGCTCCTATATATGATGTGTTGTGGAAGTTACCAGAAGGGACACCAGCCAATGTAGCACTGGTAAAGGTTCTCATTGCTGGTGGCTTGCTGTATCGACAGATCTACCTGGCTCGCTACGTGCAGAATCTCTTCCGTGTTGAAGAAGAGGGAGGATGCTTCACCCCCTCCGGATCCTGCAGCTCCCAAGGAACCTTCCCGAAAGCGCCGCCCTGAATCCATCAACCTCCAGTTGAGGAGTGGATCGTGCACAAAGGCTTCCAAAACAGCCATCAAACTGTCTTTGTTTCTATGAAGTACTGCCATGACAGAGTCACATGTACGTCTGTAAGTTCATTCGATGCCTGTAATTTCCATTGCAAATCAACATCCTAGTAAGCCTAAAAGGTATTTTTTCGGGAAATTTGTCACGAGTAACGGCAACTTCGAAACAATCACCAAAATCAATGTGTAAAATTTTTCCAGTCACACGATCCAACATGAGAATAGAGAGGTGAAGATCTCCTAGACCCAAAATGTAGCCCACCATGGACATTACTGCCAAGGAACGAGTATAATTTGTCCTGCGTTCAAACCACAATTCTGATATGGGACTCTTGAGCCAAAGGAGTCGAGCTAGGTGATCCCCGGCTGTGTGCTCCATGGCATGCTCAAACACTTCAACCTACTGCATCAGAAAATTAAATTAAATTAACAATAAAACCAGTCGTTATTAGAGTGTCTTTGTGTTGTTATTAAGACAACTTAAGTTATTATACAGTATTAAAAACCTAAAAGAACCTTAACCTGAAACTTGTGCTGTCACTTTTAAAAAAAATCTAATTAATTTCTATTAAAATACATAATTTAGTGCATTAAATCAGTCTGGATTTTCTGTGAAAGTAATAAAATAGTGAATTCTGTGACTTTCTCACGAAAATACGTTTTAAATTTACCTGTTGTTATTGCCGAACAGAACTTTTAAAAACAACCTAAAAATTTCTATTAAAATACATAATTTAGTGCGTTAATCAGTCACTGTGAAATTAATAATAAACAACCAACTAATTATATTTTAAAGTGCAATACATTCGTGAACAATACAGTGCATTTGTATCAACTCCATAAAAAAAACAATTTAAAAACTTTATCTAACTTTCAAAAACTGATCAATAACATTTGATTTATTATTGTTATACCAAGCCATCTATCGACCAGTATATAACGCGCAATCAGTTACCCACTAAGCAATTTCAGTTTAAAATAAGAATTTAGCCGATAGAGGTCACTGCATTGCAAATTTAGTAAAATTTAAATTATAAAAATAATTAATCTCAAAGATAAACCATCTTTAAAAAATGCCCCCAAAAAGTTAAATGAATCAAAAATTTGAAAGCTTCAAAGAACAATTAATACAAATAATGAGTGATAGAATCGACCTTCAACTAAGAAATTTTATAAAGAAAGACAATAAATTATTTGTGGACATTAAAAACGAAATACAAGACTGACGGGTTGTTTCGGAGAATCTGAACAATTCATCAAATTTCAACGTTCATTTTCGGGTTCTGTGAAAAACTTATTCAAGTTCTGTTTTTATATCATTGTAGGCTAGTTGCTTGACAAAACTGAAATAAAAACAGAACTTGAAAAAATCTTTCACGGAACTTGAAAATGAACGTTGAAATTTGATGAATTGTTCAGATTCTCCGAAACAACCCGTCCTTAGTCAAGAGCGTAGAATTCTGCTCGAGCAAAATTGATGACTTTGAAAAAGACAAAAAAACAAATGATCACCAAAAAAAAAAAAAAATTAAGCGAAAATTGAGGAATTCCAAAGAGAGGTAAAAATATCAAATTACGAATACGAATATGAATCGAAGTGAAGAAAAATGATAATGTAAAAAAACCCACTGAACTACTCATGTCGGCCCTAGACTACAGCGACCCATTAAAAAAGAATTCCTTGGTAAGTTACTATAACAATCCGGGAAGAGAAAACCACTTCTATCCAATTCAACTCAATTCAAAGGAAACAAAGGATAAAGTAAATAAGCAAAAAAAATTAAAGGAATTTTTACCCCTAAATAAATGAAGTACTCGGAGTCAACAGATAAAATCTTCATCAACGAAAAACTAACGCCAGCAAATAAACAGCTCCTATGGTTTGCCAAGTCATGGTTAGCCATATATATTTTATCAGGAGATTTTTCAATGTGGATGAGTGTTTCAGGCGAATAATTATTGCTTGTAAAATATTTGTTACCCTTTGTGCTATGCATAAAAAAAATCTTGTCTTAAACATTAGTTTACCAAAAAAAAAAATAATTAATATTTGACAAGTTCAAGTATTTCACCTAAAAATGTAGACAATTTGTCTCGACGCCATCTAGTGAGAGAGTTAGCACTTAAAATGCCTTTCTCATATAAAATAAAGTTGGTTGTTTTCAGATGAAAAAATGTAACAAGCAGTAATTGTTGAATGAAACACTAGTATATATTGAATTATTTCGCGGATAAGAGATAAGCCGCCATAGCTCAGTGGTCAGAGCTGTCGACCGGAAATCGAAGGGACACGGGTTCGAGTCCCGTTGGCGTCATGTATCTTTTATCAGGAGATTTTTCAATGTGGATGAGTGTTTCAGGCGAATAATTATTGCTTGTAAAATAATTGTTAGCCAAGTCTTCAAAAGCATTTGGATACAACTATGTATGAACGAAGGATGGAAAAATCTTACTTAAAAAGAGCGACGACTCCCCTATAATTCGCATCAAATATGCAAACGATATACCATTGCATTAATCATGTTCTGGGACAAGAATAAGGAAGAAATTTTATACTCTGTGAAAATGGATCTAACTGACGATCTTATGTTAATAGAAACAACGGTATGTGAACACACCATAGAACTAAATAACTACATAAGTGAAGGAAATACGGACTTCAACATAATAAATTTTAGTATCCGGAGTATTCATAAACATTTTGATGAATTTTGTATTTTCCTCAATTCTCTAGGATTTAAAACAAATGTGATTATACTTACGGAAACGCATGAATAAATCCCTTACTCCATCTCTGATTATAAGACATACTCACTTCCTTCTAAACATACTTCGCATGACGGTCTAACGATTTTTTAAAGTGCTCACAACATAACTGATGTAATAATAAATATTCCTAAATTAAAATTTTCAAATGCCATACATTTATCATTCACGCTAAACAATAAAACATATAATAGCTATATATCGCTCCCCTTCCTTAGATTCTAAAGCTTTTATCACAGAACTAAAATATTTCATAAACGAAAATAATTGCAACCAATTAGATTTCACATATTATCGTAGGGGAAATAAATATTAACATAGAACATTCTATCCTAAGTCCAATTGCAAATGAATATCTAAATGTTATATATAGCGAAGGATATCTATCTTATATAAATAGCCCCACCAGATACGGTTCTTGTCTTGATCATATATTTCTCAAAACCAATAAAAAATTTATACCCAGGTCAGCTGTCCTAAAAATTGATATAACCGATCATTTCCCAACTTTTTTCGGTCACAAAATGTACTTTAAAGTATCATCATAAAATTAAAGACCAACATGTGGCAAAAAATAAAATTAACTATCAAACCCTAAACAACTCTAAAAAAATAAACTTGGAATACAGTTTTATCCAATAATAACCCAAACCAATCACTTAACAACTTTACTCAATATTAAATGATAATATCAATAATAGTTTTCAACCAATACCAACACCTAGAAGAAATACAAAAAATTAAACCTTGGATCACTCGTGGATTGATAATTGCAAACCAACACGGGAAAAAAACTGTACAAAATTTACTAAAATCATGAGAATAATTGTATGGCAAAAAACATACCACCTAATGGAAATTTACGACAGCAATACATTATTTATAGGAATTTTTTAAATATTCTTATAAAAAAATGTAAACAAGAGTTCTATACCAAACATATTACCGAAACTGAAATAATAAAACACATTGACAATCTTAAACAAAACTAGCCTTGCGCAGAGACATGCTTTTTACATTGCGCCAAAAATTTACAATGCACTCTATCAGACTGTAGAAATTAGATGTAAAAATATATCGTCTTACAGCGTACACAAAAATGTAAAAAAGACTTGGATCGTTACCAATGACACAAATGCTTACCTGCTATAACATCCTACCTGCTATAACTTTACAAATTCTTAATTTTTATTTAACTTGTTTTGTTTTTATTTTATTTACAATTGTGGGATTTTTTGATATTATACATATATGCATACTATTGTACTCTATTTTTTGTTTAATCGTATATTTTTTTTATTTTAAAATTTTATAGTTCTTTCTTTTTTACTTAATATAAATTTTATAGTTCTTTCTTTTTTACTTAATATAAAATTTATATATTTATATGTATGTAACAAAAATTTTATAAATAAAAAAAAGAAGCAATCTGTCGTAATCTACAGCCATACGCAACATTATTCTGTGCTAAATATTAAGGAGACCATTTTTTCTCTCTCGGTAATCTCTAATAAGAGAATGCAAGGTGTCGCAATGGGGAACCCAGCCGATGAGTCCCGAGTTGATGCTGAGAGGAATAACAGCATAGCGCTGAATGGTCAGGTTACTGCGGAAAGTGTCGGGATCATTCTGAAGAAGGGTGTTGGCCAGCCCAAACAACTGCATGACACGTTCGTCCTGCCTCAAGTCTTCGTGACCCTTCAGAAGGAACATATAGTCCTTGCCATTGGATCCTCGGATGCAAAGGCGGCGAGGACGCTGCTTACATGTTATAACCTGAAAAATAATCAAAAACACATCTCAAATATAGTTTGAATTACTCGTAGAATAGATGGTGTGGTTTTGTAGAGAATCAAAGAATAAGACTCTGAACACAGAAGTTTGCCTGTGTCACCCAATGTCAGCATTTTAAAAGATCGAAGGACGAAGATCATTAGTATTGAAATCTAGATGATGGGTATGGTTAGTTTGGAGAAGCTTGTCTGCAAGTTGCTCTGTATGTGTGCGATGCGGACCACCTCCTGTCCGGGCTGGAAGGTGCCGGGCACGGCCAGCTTCAAGTTGTTGCAAGCCAGCAGCTTGGGGGATACGTACTGCAGCTCAAGCGAGGTCACCTTCTGCAGCTGGCGCAAGATGCGGCAGAACACATGGTAGTACAGGTCCCACGCCTGGTTAAGGTCTCGCGAATTGCCAGACTCCTAAAATTCATAACAAATGAATCAATTGTCCTCTGTAACTTTAGTTCGATGAACTCTGGAAATAAGTTTCATTTTCAAAATTGGAACTGACAATAAATAATAAAACTTGTCTGAATTCTTCACACAGTCAGTTCCAATTTTGAAAATGAAATATTATAATATATTCCTAAAATTCATAACAAATGAATCAATTGTCCTCTGTAACTTTAGTTCGATGAACTCTGGAAATAAGTTTCATTTTCAAAATTGGAACTGACTGTGTGAAGAATTCAGACAAGTAATAAAATACAGAAAAAATATTTTAATCATTTTTAAAAATGCAAGTACAATATAATTTTCTTTGTGATTACGTCAAATTAAACAAAAAAATACATACAATAGACAAACGATTCACTTTTCAAGCGCCAAAATAACCTATATGATACGAAAAATTTGTATCCGTTGAGCGTCGGTGTTACCAAATGTCTATCTGAAAACATAGACTAAATTAGACTAGACACTAGGTTTAATCCATATAATCAACAATTTGTTTTTTAATAGTTTTGTCGTATATTTTTGCAATGTTTAGTATTAACGATATTTGGCGGTAATTATTTACTTCTTTTGAATCTCCGGATTTATACACTGGGATTATAATTGCTTTTTTGTAGAATAACGGGAATATTCCACTTTCACATGATATCAGTAAATTTTTCTTTAGCCTAGACTACAATTCCACTACTTTTATTTTTCTGATAATTTGTGACATATTGTTTGTAATTTAGAATATTTGGTATATTTTTATGTTTTGCATGTGAGTGTGCCTCGGATAGTATAAAATCTGGTTGTGGCCATAATGTATTTAGGTATACCAGAAGTTCTTCCATGTTTCAAAGTATACTCCTTATGTTTAAGTGCAAGAATGTTAGTCAATTTATTATATTGTTCTAGATCTTAGTGATGTTTAACATACGTATTCTTCTATATTTAGATTGTTTATCGATTTCGTTTAAGTTTAAGTTTTCATTGCATGGAGGTGAGATAAAATATATAGTCATAATTCTATAAATATATAAATAATAATACTCACAATTTGTGTTATGATATTCTTGCTCGATTTCAATTCATATTTAGTGATTTTTATTTTTTTTCTAAATGATTTATTTTACATTCAGATAATATTCAGGAACTTACCAATTGTTCGTTTAATTGACAACAATAATTAATTAAAATAAAACAGTAACTTTATAAACACCACTTTTATTTTTTATACTTTGTGCCGACCGGGTTTCGCTACCACCACATATGTTCTTAAAAAAATATTGAATCGTTCTCCGTTCGATAATGATTTCAATGTAGAATAATGTGCTTGTGTTAACTTCGCTAATACGAGTTTTGAAAACAGAGTGTAGAGATATAATACAAAATAATAATCATCCTAGACTTCAGAAAAGTCAATAGGTGTCGCATATAAAATAAAAATGAAATAAATTTATCCAAGAAATTATCTAGATAACATTTAGTTCGAGTTGAATCCTGCAATCACACATAAAGACAGCAGCCAATAAAAATATGAGTTAAGAAAATTAATTATTTTTTTTTATATAGTGAATACCTAACAAGAGTCCCAACTGCTCCCGTCTGGAGCCAGTGAGACTATGGCATCCATAACACCATATGGGTATGTTGTGAGGCTGTAGGTAAGTGTGAAAGGGAAAAATGGGGAAGAAGAAGGTGGTTAAGTACCTGGCTATTCAGATCTAGTCACTAAACACGGCTAAAACCATTTGGAGCAACGTTTTAATTCTGAATGGTGGTCTTACACCAGGGCGATACTGGGGGTATCTTCCACTGTGTTGGTAATTCTCAGTAGAAGTAACTAACTAACTAATCATCACGCCGTTTCCCCGCAGGGGTAGGCAGAGAGGACGTACCGCCAAACAAGTCGGTCTTGGCACACACTCCTTGTCGAAGTATATTACAGTAAATATGACCGAATCGGATAGGGACACATTATCTCAGTTGGTAAAGTCATGGCCCGGAAAACCGAAGGTCCTGGGTTCGAGTCCCAGATGTGACAGTGCCTTTTTCAGATTTTCAATTGAGTTTCGCTAATATTGTCTTCATTAATTAAAAAAAATATCTACTCGTGATCGGCCACGGGTACGCAATACTATCAATGTTATGCGTGGATACAGCACGACCATCGATATGTATTAAAAATAATATCTATTTGTGAACGGACGCAATACTACCAACGTAAGGCGTAAACGCAGCACGATCGTCGTTATGTATTAAAAAACCACGAAGGCCGCTTCTTAGTTCTTAGTGTCAAGCGGCATCGTTGTAAATTAACCCAATGTTGCCAAATCTGATTATTTACTCAATCAAACGCTCAAATAATATAACAATGTACTCGTGAACGGCCACGGGGACGCAATACTATCAACGTAATGCGTGGGTGCAGCACGACCGTCGTTATGTATTCAAATTAGAATGCTAGATTAAAGACAAACATTCCTGAATTGCAAATAACCTGACAATATTTGAAAATCTCCTACTACCATCACAGTAAGCGGAAAATGTTGCTTGTGTTACGATGAAGGTCTTACCCAGGCGATAAATTGAACTCACGACGCCGGGGTGGCACCCAGCTGCAATGACAAATAAGCCATTGACCGGTCATACATATGTTAAATATATTTTACTATAACTATAATATTATATTTTTTTATAAAAAGATGTGCTGCAGAAGATGACCTTACATAATCTTAGTATATAAAATTCGGTGACCGGATAAATCATCACAATGATAATTCATCACATCTTTAAAAAGTTATATAAAGTCATGGAAAGTGGTGAAACAAAAACTTTAATTTTAATTTTATTAATTGTGTTAAGTAGGTTAGGTTAGGTTAAAAAAAAATTTTAATGACTTTATATCACATTTTAAAAGTGTGTTGAATTGTCACTGTGTTGAGTTATCATGGAACCATAAAAATCACGTGTTACTGTGTTCGTACACGCTAATCTCCGAAACCGCCCAACCGATTTTAATGAAAGTGCATGGTTGGTTCCAGCTTGAAATATAGAATAGTTTTAGACCCGATATGTAGCGCTGTTGTCGAGATCTAAAAATATTTTTTCAACGACAATTTATTTTTTCTGATTTCTCATCAAAAAATACATACAAACCCAAAATTTAACTTCCCTTCATTAAGGTGACACAATACCCTGATAACGGGGATTTGCCCCGACGCTCACATTTTAATTATTTGTGATGTACGTAGTACTAAAATCTTAAATGTTTCTAGAGGGATGCAAATTATTTATATATAAGATTAATAAAAATAGGACCTTACCATTAAATATCTTATGTAAAACGGTTTGCCAATTTTATAAAACGTTTTTCAACTATAAGATGAGCGGGAAGCACCAGATTTTATTTTTGTAAACGATGAATTAGTAACTTCCCGAGGAATCTCTCTAGAAGAATTTGCGATTTTACCAATGTATTCATAAGAATGAATTCAAATATAACACTCGGAAATATCAAACTTCTGTTCCAATAAAGAAAACTCGCCGTACGTTACTCCAACACTCTGAGGCGCACTTAACTGTATTCGTGTGCAGGTCCCCAAGCACTTACAGCGTTATTCTTTAGTAACGGCCACAGCTTAAACCGGAAAGGTCGTCTGACTCCCGGACGGTATGTCCAGTAATTTCTATTACGTATTTTTTTATTTAATCAAACGATTACTTTTAAGGTTTGTTACGTTATACAAGTCTCCCTATAAATTAGAAGGATGGTTACCTTAAATTAAATGAAGCTTGGTTACCCGATTGCTTCCGCAGCTGGCAACCGCGTGTTCGGACAGACCACCCAGTCAGTCACCGCTAGCAGAGCTCGCAACGCTCCGCCACGCGCCAGTCTCAATCCCACTCGGGCCTCGGTCGGTCACGCTTCCCGCGCTCCCCAGTCTAGAACCGCAAACGCTCGCAATGTTCGAGCGCGCAGATTACGTAATAATAGGAACAGACGTGATCTTGTTCCAGTAAATAATTAATATCACGCGCAGTCAAGTCACTAACATGATTCAACATTCTAAGTTAACCTTTGTTCGTCGGACCACGCTTCCGTCCGATCATTTTGTGCTTCACCACACCAGCACTGTATCACCGGCCCTTTGGGGCACGGGCAGTGCCAGCTCGATACGTCATGCCGCCACCCATCATCCGAACCAGGAATCGTAAGCTTTCTCAGTAAACCCCCTTTCTTGTGTTCAACCAATTAAATTCATGTAAAATCCACGCTTCATCCTGTCGTCAATTTAGGAAGAGAGTAGAGAGATCTATGTCAACCCTGTATTTCTCGTGATGGTTAATATACCTTGTGCCTTTCTATCCATGTGTTATAATTGTGTGTTGACCTTTCCAACCTCCTAACCGATGGACGAGCTGATGATCAAGGGAGCTGCCCACCCCTGATCGTACACGAATCTCATCTGCTTTACCTTTCTACTGAGCTTAGCCAAATCATAACCAGGTTCGAGTCCCGGTTTATCCATATGTTAGCACTGGCCCCTTCAACGTGGGTTTTCTTTGGTTATTAGTAGTCCATCGGGAGGTCAAATTGGAAATAATCTTGTACCCTTTCACTGTGTTTCATGTCTTGTTTTGTATTAACAATTGAATAACTATGTTTTTCTTCCAATAAATCATAGCTGTTCTACAAACCATCGCGTCAAATCTAAAACAACCGTGTCACATTAAAACTATTCTGTGTTAAATTACAAGTTTTACGAATCGTCACTCGACAAAATTTAATTACCGGTATTCTATCACAAGGTGCGCAACCAACATTCACTTCTTTTCGGACACCTCAAACATCACATAATGATCCTTAACCATGAAGGTTTACTTTCCGAGTACAACTATTAGAGGAAACGAGCTACATTAAACTACAATTCAACAATTTCAAATCTTGTACATGATACAAAATAAATTTCTTGTTTGTGGATGTGATATAAGACATACCTTGCTTAAGCATACCTTGCCTAATCATGAACACAACCAAGGAAATTAAAGTCCTTCTGCCATTTGACAATTTCGTTTTATATGTAATAAAGGTGGGTAGAGTATCCTTTTTTTTTTTTTAAAGTCTAGAAAGCCGATCCACTCTTTACATATAATTGAGATTCGCGTTGACGTGAAATTCCCCATCTGTCACATATTGCTAATTGGCGCAACTTTGACGGGATGTAAGGAAGCTTGCGTGTAAATAACCAAAAGCTGGTTCTGCCTAAATTCAGACAATTGGTCACGAATCACAAACAACCCTCCATTAATTGTTGAAAGAACAAACAATACTTCCTCGAAATCTGTATTCGGAAATTTTTCGGAATTTTGATTTTTCGGAAATTTTAATTTTTCGGAAATTTTATTTTTCGGAAATTTTCTCACTTTGAAGTTTTTTCGGAAAATTTTTCAAAACACACATCTCAGGGACTTTTCCATCAAAATCCCAGGGCAACCCCTGGCCGTTTTTTTCACAAATCAAGGACTTTGAAATTTTTTCGAGAAATTTAATTTTTCGGAAATTAGAAATTTTTCGAAATTTTTTTCAAAAACGCACATCTCAGGGACTTTTTCACTAAAATCCCAGGGTAACCCCTCGCCGGTTTTTTCACAAACAAGGAGAAAAAACACACATCTCAGGAACTTTTCCATCAAAATCACAAGGAAACCGCTGGCCATTTTTTTTCCATATTGGGACTTTGAAAAATTTCACAAAATTCTTCACCCATCATCACAAGCTCATCTTTTTTTGAAAAAAAAAAAAAACTCAGCCACAACACTCTGACAATTCTTTTTTCTTCGCACAATGTCTAACTCAACTAGCCACAAAATGAATCCTCGAAACAACACCTTAGGCATAATAGCCAACATCTGCTCTCGAAGTTCTCAAAGCTTAGAAAAGGAATTAAAAGACAGGAATATTTCTCCTTTCAACAAAACCAAAAACGTCCTGATTAAGTATGCAACATATTACAACAGGAAATATATTAGGAGACTGCAATTTCAACCCGGCAGTATAACAATCTCTGACACAAGCATACCTACTTGCACAGAAATTAAACCACCAATTACACCCGTCAAGGAAACCACAAAACCCTTCGACCTAACTGGATGGAAAATTAAGTACAACGGCAATACTAACGTAGAAGATTTCATCGACCGAATTGAAGAAACAGCCGCGATACGCAACATTCCTACTGAGATACTACACCGTAACTTCATAGATCTCATCTCGCACGAGCTACTCTCCTGGCATAGAATCCACAAGAAAAAAGTAAACTCCTGGCCCGAACTCAAAGCTGCACTCCTGAAAAGTTTCGCACCAAAAGAAACACAGCATAGGATTAAGTCTACTCTGTTTTCCATCAAACAATTCCCCAACGAAACAGTAGCACAATACGCCCAGAGAGCAGATCTTCTAAACATCAAACTGACAACTCCAGTCCCTGAAACAGAGCTAGTCCCTATCTTGACTGATGGCCTCCTAGCAAGATATGAGAACATAATAACCTCTCAAAAAATATCCTCAGTAGAACAACTCAAAGATGTCTGTCTTCTATTGGAAAACTATCAAGATAAAAGAAGAAGCACCAAGACTTCTAACGAGCCCCTTCTACCAAGCCTCGCCTCTCGGTCATCCAATCAAATTAAACCAGAGTTTAACGAGAAGAAGTTTTGCACCTTTTGCAAAAGAACCGGACACTCACAATCATCTTGCTACAAAAAAGCAAAACTTTCGTATACTCAAGATAACAGAGGCCACCAAAAGCGCCCCCGCGACCATTCTCCTCAACATGACAACTTGAGAGAAATCTTCAAGAGATCAAGAAATAATCTTGAAAGAATACAT
Source organism: Hesperophylax magnus (assembly GCA_026573805.1). Lineage (NCBI taxonomy): Eukaryota > Metazoa > Arthropoda > Insecta > Trichoptera > Limnephilidae > Hesperophylax > Hesperophylax magnus. The sequence goes on from JAIUSX010000002.1 coordinate 14,519,039, forward strand.
CCTTCTAACAACTTAATTGCAAGACCACCTACAGATTTCTCTAAACCTCCGCCAAATTGGTCCAAGAGAACTCCAAAAAACTAAGATTCAACCCCTCGGAAGTTCATTCAATATCTAGGCCTACTGAATGGACCGAGTGGTTGAAACACATTGCATATTTCAAAGAGGCCTTACAACTTTCTACAGTGAGCTGCACTCAAGCTAAAGATGGTCGCCCATACGCGCAATTTTCTGTTAATGACGTCGTCTTCTCTGGACTACTGGATAGTGGAGCTTCAGTTAGCTGCCTCGGCGGTAACGCCCACATCCCCTTTGTCAACAATGGATTCACAATCAACAAACACCCCGCTTTCGTCACCACTGCAGACAACAACACTCAAAAAGTCACAGGAGCAATTGTCCTACCTGTCAAGTGTGGAAGTAAATCAATTCCAATAAATTTTCTAATTGTACCAACCATCACCCAGAAATTTATTCTTGGAGTCGATTTTTGGAAAGCATTCAACATTGCACCTCAGGTTTTCAACCCATGCAACAACACCACACCCACCACCTCAATCAACGAAATCCGTACAATAATTCCGTACGAGAACCTTCACCCACCACAGGCTGAACAACTGGAAGGCATGATCAAGAAATTTGAATCAATCTCGTTCGAAAAGTGTGGACTTGGTTTGACAAATTTAGTCAAACATCACATCAAGACAAATGGACCACCTATCAAACAATGATACTACAATTTGGCTCCCCAGAAACTAAAACTGTTGGAGAAGGAACTCGATGATATGTTAAATATGGGCATCGTGGTTCCCAGCAGAAGCCCCTGGACCAACCCCACACTCTTGGTATCCAAAAAAGACGGTTCCGCCCGATTCTGCCTCGACAGTAGAAGACTTAATGCCTGCACTGAGGCTGACGCGTACCCACTTCCGCTTGTACATCCTGGATAAACTACGCAACGCAAAATTCATCTCTTCAATAGATCTGTTCAAAGCATTCTGGCAGATACCTCTGGATGAAGTTTCATGTGAAAAAACAGCATTTGTAGTGCCCGGCAGAGGAATGTTCCACTTTAAGAGACTCCCTTTCGGTTTAAAAAACAGCCCTGCTGAGCTACAAAGACTGATGGACAGACTGTTCGGCCCCGAATCCGACAATAATTTGTTCTGCTACTTGGACGACCTAATAATCATCAGCGACACGTTTGAAAAACACATCGCCACCCTAGAAAGAGTATTCCAACAACTCAAGTTTGCCGGATTAACAATCAACCTAAAGAAATCCGAATTTTGCAAATCACGCCTACGCTACCTCGGCTTTGTAATAGACGAAAAAGGTCTAAGGACCGACCCTGCCAAAGTCGAAGCTATGACAAACTTTCCCAGGCCAAAGAATGCTAAAGAAGTTAAAGGTTTCCTTGGTCTCGCCGGATACTACAGAAGATTCATAAGGGATTTTTCCACAATAGCGGCCCCCCTTAATAAAATTACCGGTACCCGTAAAGGTGTCAGTAACTTCGCTTGGTCTACCGAAACTGAAAAGGCTTTCACCTCTCTAAAAACAGCACTGCAATCTGCACCGGTACTAAACTGTCCAGATTTCAATCTGCCTTTTACCCTGCATACAGACGCCTCCAATGTTGGAATCGGCGGAGTCCTAACACAAGAATTCCCCGACGGCGAACACCCAGTGGCATACTTCTCTCGTAGTCTAAACAAACACGAAAAAAACTATGGGATAACTGAAAAGGAACTACTCGCAGTCATGGACTCTATCCACCATTTCCGCGGCTATATCGAAGGCAGTAAGTTCTCAGTCATCACCGATCACAGTAGCCTAAAATGGTTGGTATCATTAAGCAACCCATATGGCAGATTGGCCCGCTGGTCGTCTCGCCTATCACAATACACCTTTGATGTCATCCATCGTAAAGGCGCAGACAATATCGTCCCAGACGCCCTCTCAAGAATAGAACTCGCCACTCTGACCTCCGAAGAAGCAACACCAACTCCTACCACCAAAGACACTTGGTATTTAAAAACCTACGAGGAATGCAGGAACAACCCGCAAAAATTTCCCAACTTTATTATAAAAGAAGGTCGGTTATATCGTAACTGCAAACCACCACTGTCTATACTCGAGGACTATGCTTGGAAGTTAGTCATTCCCTCAGAGGACACACAAAAAATTATCATCGACAATCACAGCGGCCCCGGATCCATACACCCAGGAACTTTCAAAACCTATAAGAAGATAGCTTTAAGGTATTACTGGCCAGGCCTGTTTAAACAAGTTCGCAACTACATCTCTAAGTGCGACATTTGCAAAGCATACAAACATATTACTGCACCCCCATCTGGTCTCATGAATAACCCCAAACGAGCAGACAGGCCATTACAATCATTCTCTATGGATCTCATCGGCCCCTTTCCCAGAAGCTACGCCGGAAACATGCATATACTTAGCATAGTGGATGTATTCACCAAGTTCTGTTGGATCTTCCCATTAAAAAGAGCCACAGCCTCTGCAATCATAAACTTGTTAGAAAAAAACATTTTTATCCCCTACGGCACTCCTCGCACCATCATTTGCGACAATGGAAAACAATTCATAGCTCTGGAATTCAAGGAATTTCTGGCCAAATATGGCATAAAAGATATTTTCTACAATACCCTTTACACGCCTCAAAATAATACGGTAGAGCGTTACAACCAGACCATCAACACAGCTTTGGCAATCCTGGTTGACAAAGATCAACGAACATGGTGCAAAAATCTAGAAAAAATTCAAGCTGCACTAAACAATACAGTGAACCTCACTACTGGGTACACCCCTTTCTTCCTCAAACATGGTATGGAACAAATTGTCCATGGCTCCTTGCATTGGGACGCTAGCCTCCCATCATCTTTTCCTCCTTCTACTGATAACCCATCAGAGAACTATGCTCACCGTCTTGAAGAACTTTCCGCTATCTACAGCGAAGTCACAGATGCGTTGATACTTGCTCACAAAAAGAGTGCAAACAGATACAATTTACGCAGGAAACATGTTACCTTTAAGGAAAACGACATAGTTTGGAGACGCAACAACACACTCTCACAAGGTGCTCTGTATTTCTCTGCAAAACTAGCTCCTCGCTTTATTAAAGCAAAAGTCCTGAGAAAAATCTCCGATGTAGTATATACCCTATCGGATGCCTCTGGTAAACACATCGGCAACTATCACGTAAAAGATATTGTCAAACTAGGAAGTGTGGACACAATAGACACCACCTTCACTAGGTCACACTCACATAACTAACAAACTTTTGGCTCTACCTTTGTCCCACGAGATTTGGCCCTCGTGCAGACAAACAGCATGTCTTAACGCGTTAGTTTCATATAAAAACTCGCTTTTTTCGACCTCTGCAAGGTAACCTTTTTTTTCTAAAACACAGAAGTGTCAACTGTGGTTTTAAATCATTTCTCACCCATACATGTACTACTATGCTCTTTTGTATAAACCCTTTGTTATTTTTGTTTCTTTGTCACACCTCACCGTGTAATGTATTTAATTTGTACTCATATTTTGTACGTATCTTCTCTGGAACTGATCATTCCAGTCAAGAGACTTTTTCTACTTCCCGAACAATTTATGCTCCCGGAGTCATGACCCTGGACATCATTTGTTAGTCGTTACCATTCTGACACTTACGACACTAAATACATAGCTATTTTTTGTCATAAATACCACAAAAGTCACGTACAACATTGTTTTGTAAATATTTTTTTTCTCTCTTGTTCTTCACATTTGTTCTTTACATTGTTCTTTCACATTGTTTTTCACATTGTTCTTCACATTTGTTCGTCACATTTGTTCCAATGGGTTCCATCGTACATAAAATAATGGCCCTTTTGCAACAGACACCCAATTGAGGTGAATACTCTACCCCTGTAACTTGTAATCATAATGCGTGTGTAAATTCCAGCTTGGTATCGTCATTTGATTCAAGTTTACATAGGTGTAACAAATAAAAAGTTACAATTACTTTGTTTTAAAGTTTTTTCAGTTTTTTCTAAAAAATTGAATGGCGCTCAACATTCCCATTTGCTCTAATTTGTTGTTTTTTCAGAATTTGATATTGACACGTCAATTCTGAAAAAGGTTGTTGTAAAGGAGAACAAACACCGATTTGTCCTCCTCGTCAATAACATTGTATCATACATAACACCTTTCGGTCACATTGAGTTTGTAAAATCTTAAGATCTCAACTTCCTGACCCCAATTTGTTATATTATGTACTATATTTTGACTTAAATAAGCATTAATTTGCCGTGTCAAATACACCGAGCCAGGTCACTCATATTAAGTGATCCTGTGTCTCTAGGTGCCTTCTGTATCAAATTTGTATCATAAAGTTCACAACATTCATGTTTGTGGCAATTTTGGCAACACCAAGTGTGTTTCCTTATTTTTGTTTGGTCATTTTAAGTAAGTAAAACCCTAAAAGGTCTTAAATAAACCACTACAAACCTTTTTTGTAAGCAAAGAGTAAGTAAAACCGATTAGGTCTCTTTTGCTATATGTGTATCTTGTTAAAGACATCCTTGTTGGCATATGTCTTGTATTATTGCCAACTTAAAGCATAAACCCAACCAAAGGTTATGCCATCACAACATTTTGTAAGCAAAGAGTAAGTAAAACCGATTAGGTCTCTTTTGCTATATGTGTGTCTTGTTTAAGACATCCTTGTTGGCATATGTCTTGTATTATTGCCAACTTAACGCATAAACCCAACCAAAGGTTATGCCATCGTCATTTTTTGATAATACCAATAGCCACTACTTGATTGTTTTTGACATTGTGTATGTATCTTTTTCCGGTATTGAAATGGTACTTTTTTATTATTGAACGTTGATATGTTATTTTCATGATACATGAGAATGTTACAATATCCACCATGAGACGAGGGATCGTTATAAAATCTAACACTATACATGAGAATGTTATAATATCTACCATGATACGAGAAGTTCGTTATAATTACTTTTTTTACTGGCTTACATACACTGTGGCCAAAGAGATAATTTGTCCCATTAAATGGTTATAAATATCTATGTTGTACCTTTCCTTTCAATACTAGGGTTCTTTCGTAATTCGTTCAATTTCTACATGAGACGTGAAGACGTTATAATACTTACCATGATTCGTGCGAACGATACAATATCTTGTTGTTGTTTTCTTTAAATAAGTTGACACTATGTACTTGTTCTACCGGACGTAGATCATTTTACCCTGACTTGTCACCCTTAATTGGGACCCTTTTTTGTATAACTCATGACACTGAGGGAAATGTCCTTCACTGTAGTGAGAATTTTTTTTGTTCTCTTCAAACAAACATGAAGCTGTGCATTCAGCAATTTTTTACGCTAACTGATACCTGTGGACTTCTTGTCAGCGGACCCAAGAACCATCCACTATCCATTGACCATGGACTAGCCATCGGCATCACTTTTGGTTATGAGGTATCGTGTCGTGGGAGTTAATTGAGACAGTGACACAAAACCACCTAACTCGTTGTCTGGGAGACGAATAAGAAAAACTTCCAGGTTTGTGAAACTTGAGCAAGGGTCTGTCATGTTCTCACAAACTGTAGAAGATTAAATACGACCCCTAATCTTTCACCAAATACACGTGAAAGATTAGATTGTTATTACTGTGTATTCTCCTTCACCTTTTCATCAAATTCATGTATATTTGTGTAAAGAGTTAGGAAATTTGCTGGTTGATATATTTCGTCCTCACATAGAGATCGAATTGGGAATTAGCTCAGTCACTATCAATTTTCGCTACTCAATCCTCCATCCTTCTCCCCTCCATCAAACTCTTGTACATTTGTAAAGGTTAGGAAATCTGCTGGTTGACCACATTTCGTTCTCTGAAAGAGATCGAACGGAGAATCAGCTCCATCACCAGCAGACCTTCTCGCTCAACGCCATTTTTTTTCATCCCTCATTATCCTTGAGGTTAATTTCATGAATCTGGAAGGTGTACCCTACGCACATAGCGTATCGTCTGTCTATAAGACAATCTTTATCCATGAAATTTGCTTCAAATCTCTCCTTTTCACCCCATTCCTAGGTAATCAACACATTTCTTGTAATTTTGAAAGTCGTAAGTTGTTATCGCTCAAGCGCTAACACCGGCCATGGAAGGCCAACTTCTTTCAGAAACTTGGTGTTACTACTGTACAACCACCTACCTATACCTTGTATATCAAATAGGTAACCTCACGCCAGTCGTGATAGTTTTTTTGTCTCCCCAATCTCGGGATACTCATGGCATAGTCGGCATATTATCTCTCTCTACTCTCTACTCTCTCTAACCAACGACGTTTTTTTTTGTCTTTTTGTCTTTTCTCTTGAACACAATTTGTTTCTCTCCAAACGTTTTGCATCATTGGTCTACTAGGCAGGTAAACTTCAAGAATTTTGGCTCTAATAATAACCTGTCCCTGGATTAAAAAGAATACCAGCAGCCCTCCTCATCACCTGCAAGCTGAGCTTCTCTTCTTTGCCGCCTTCATTCCATCACTCACATCTCTCCAATCTCTGCGTACCAAAAACACCCGACCGCACCCAAATTAGGTGTGAGTCGTGCGTGCAGTTGCAAATCAAGTTGTCTCATCATTCAAACCACATTCAAATAGGACCAACCTCAGAGCATGCCAGCTCAAGGTTAATTATGTTCCTGCAATCAACCACTTGCCGTTGTGCAAATCAACCACTTGCCGTTTGTGCAAATCAACCACTTGCCGTTGTGCAAATCAACCACCTGCCGTTTGTGCAATCAACCACTTGCCGTTTGTGCAAATCAACCACTCGCCGTTTGTGCAAATCAACCACCTTTTTTGACTTTTGAATAAATGGCATATAGAGCTCCGGGCCAAAAAGCCCCCTTTCTCTTTCATAATGATTTTAAGTTTTGGTTCTAGGAAAATAGATTTAGGTTTTAGGTTTTTTTGGAAAAAATTTTTTTTGCAATATACGTGGCTGCAATATGGGGGGGGTAATTTGCGTAAAATTTAAAGTGGTTGTTGAGGGGAGGATGGGTGTTGTTTGGGGATATTATTGGTTGTGGATGGAGTTGAGGAGTGTTTCGACGTTGGTGAGGAGTCGGCTGTTCATTTCTAGCGCGGATCTTAGTTGAGCGGCGGCGTTTGTCAGGGCCTTGATGATATGGGGGGTTAAAGTTGGGAGGTTGGGTGAAGGGGGAGAGGTGAGAGAGTCTTGGGAGAGTGGGGGAGGGGTGGAGAAGACACGTAGGATCGGGGTATTTGTGGGGGCCAGCGGGGTATCTGTTGTTTGTATGTCGTTTTGGGTGATGGGAGTCTGATCGATGTGGTTTTGTTGCGAGAGTGGGGGGGTGGGCGCAGTGTTGAAGTTGGTAAAGGAAGGGTGGGGCCAGGAGTTGGGCTTTGAGATCGGTGTATGCATGAGGGGGCGTAGGTTGGAGGGAAATGCGAAGCGAAATCTGTTTGAGAAACGGGGGGAGGGGCGTTCGGGGCATCCTTGGTAATTGGCCGGATGGGGGCCGGTGCAGAGTGCACATTTGGCTGGTGTATCGGGGGTTTTTGTGCATGAGCTGGTTGGGTGGTGGTCGCCGCATTTGACGCAACGGGGAGTGGCGTTACAGCAAGATTGGGAGTGGCCAAAGGCTTGGCATCGGTGACATTGGCTAACTGAGAGGCGTCTGCGTTGGGGTTCAACGGAAATTTTAAGGTGGAGGATGGAAGTGAGCTCGGTGAAAATCTTTTTCGCCGCTTCGGTTTTGGTCAGGTTGACCAGCATGAGAGGTAATTCCCTGCGGGAGGGGCCAGTCCGCATGCGGTGGACTGAAATGACGGGATAGGTAAGGCCAAGAACGTTGCTGATTTCTTGGCTGGTAATCTCTTCAGGGATGCCTCTGAGGACAACTCTTAGGGGTTTATCTTCTGGTAATTTGTAGGAGTGGTGATCGATATTACGTTCAAGGAGGAAGGTGATGATGCGGGATTGGTCGTGGGAGGATTTGGGGTGGATAGTGATGGATTTTGTTTGATTTTTGGCGTAAAAGTCAATCCCTCTGTCTGTAAGGGTTTTCTCGAGAGAGGCCCATCCCGATTTGGAATGGAGTACCACTGGGGGGATCTTTTGGGTCGATAAGACCACCTGAGGTATGTTGGGGGGGGTGGCAAGATTTACGGGGGTGGTGGCAGAGTCTTGGGGGGGGGGTAAGGTCTTGAGAGGGGGTAGTTAGGTGTTGGGTGGGGATAGTAGGGTGATGAGGGGGGGTGGTAATGAGGGGGGTGGGGGTGACAAGGCGATTTTTGTAGGGGAGGGGGGAGAGTGGTTCAACGAATTTTTTTGGGGGGGTGAGGTAGGCGATTTCCTGCCGCGGGATCGTTTGCGTGAGACTTTGGTCGTTTCCCAGGCCATTTCGTCGGTACTTGAGAGTTCGGAGGCTGACGCCTCTGAGCCAGAGAGATCTGCCTCGGACTCCTCTGCAGCCGAGGAGTCGTAGGAGCGGAGAGAAGTTGGCGTGGTGAGGGGGGCGCTGATTACGGGAGAGGCGAGGAGCTGACCGGCGAAAGCCGCGCTCGGAGTCGGGGTGTTTTCGGGATGGGGGGGTGAAAGGGTGGTACGGTTGGTGGGGGTAGTGGTCTCTAAGTTGATGGGCGAGTTATCGGGAGAGGATGGAGGGGGGGTAGGGGTGCGAGATTGTATATTAAGTAAGTATTGGCGATAGGTGAGATTAAAGACGTGGATTTTCTCCTCTAGAGAATAAGTATTTTTGTCGGGGCGTCCCTCGAGGAACGATGTCAGTTCCAGATCGATGAGTTCATTCTCGTCGATGATTGATTTGGGGGAATTGACGTGGTGGCAAGACATTTTGGATTTGATGAGAGAGGATCGGAGTGAGATGGGTGGTGTTTTTAGATAGAATATTTAAGGTTGGGGTCGGCAAGTGAGTTTAAAAACTTGAAGAGACTATATGCCAAGTATAACAAAAGACAAAAGACTTACTGGTTTTGATGGTAGAGCTGGACTGGTCGGTGGAGATACACAGCGCTGATTTTGTGGGACGCACAGGTTTGGTGGCTAGTGATGGCCCTACTCTTCTTTCAGGCGGAATGCACTATAGCTACAAACACTGGGGTCACGCACAAAAGTTCAAAGACACTGTGTAAAATTGTTTGAATATTGTTTGCTTTTCACAAAAAACACTGAGGGGAATGTTTGACGCGTGTAAAACAAGCACGGCGTGGGCGCGTGATAATTGTATGTGTCACAAAATGGCTGCGGCGGTTGGCACTTTCACGAAAAAACTTTATGTGGCAAAGAAAAACGTGAAGGCACGGTGACTTGATTACTTTGATTATTTAAAAACTTCGATTATAGACACGGGAGGGGCTCGTGGCAATCGGTGGACTGTATGTTGGCACAGAAACAAGCGGCGGCAAACGGAAACGTGTGGATGGCGGCGCTGTTGTTTGTTTGAATATTGTTTATTTTTCACAAAATCACTTAGGGGACCTTTGACGCGTATAAAACTGTGGTTGGTAACTTTCACTTTTGTAAAATAATAAATGTTTTTATTTTTATGGGAATTTGTAGAACGAGTTGGTAACGGGCGGAAAATTCCACGAACTTGTGATTGAAACTGGATTAACACTGATTGTTACTATGCCAGGTGAGAACGGTGATTAGCGAGCAGGCGGGAGATTTCACTGTTGGTTGCTAAGCCGGGTAGGAACGGTAATTAGTGAGCGGGCGAGATTACCCAGAGTTGCGGTCAGGATTAACACTTGGAAAAACACAGGTGCACAGGTAATTGCGGAGCGATCACTTGTAAGGTGTTGACGGTAGCGGTGTCAGAACGAGACTGAAATCAACCACCTGCCGTTTGTGCAATCAACCACTTGCCGTTTGTGCAAATCAACCACTTGCCGTTTGTGCAAATCAACCACCTGCCGTTTGTGCAATCAACCACTTGCCGTTTGTGCAAATCAACCACTTGCCGTTGTGCAATCAACCACTTGCCGTTGTGCAATCAACCACTTGCCGTTTGTGCAAATCAACTACTGGCCGTCGTACAAATCAACCACTTGCCATTTGTACAAACCAACCACTTGCCGATGCGCAAACTCAACATAATAACCATTACACGCATCAACCATCAATCAACTTACTGGTATTACTCCATGTTATTACCAACTCCATTTCACCTTGACAACCACTGCTCCACCGCATCAGCATAAAAAACAAAACCCGGATACTTCTGGCCCTCCGCATCACCATCTCTCAACCACAACCAAGAAGCACAGTTCAATTTCTATGGCCCTAGTGATACTTGAGTGCAATCTCAAATGGGTCAAGTTACAGTGAAAATGTAACTTTTATAACTTCAGTGAAATTACGTCTACTTGGTACTCTACGAAAACACTACGCTCTTCAAACTTAGCTTACAGACCAATGAAATTTTAGAGTCCTTTTTTGTTCTTTTCATCACTGCATAAACTTGTATGTTGTTTTTTCATCACTGCATAAACTTGTATGTTTGTCTTTTCATCACTGCATAAACTTGTATGTTGTCTTTTCATCACTGCATAACCTTGTATGTTGTTCTTTTCATCACTGCATAACCTTGTTTGTTGTCTTTTCATCATTGCATAACCTTGTATGTTGTTCTTGTCATCACTGCATAACCTTGTATGTTGTCTTTTCATCATTGCATAACCATGTATCTTTTCTTTATTTTTTTTGTAAATCAACACTGTTTTTCTTCTCTCTCTACTTCCCTCACGACAAGGTGAAGAGGATTTTTAGCGCCTAAAGCTTCATTACCACGTCGCCTTTTACTGGCGGAGGGGGAATGTGTTACGTTATACAAGTCTCCCTATAAATTAGAAGGATGGTTACCTTAAATTAAATGAAGCTTGGTTACCCGATTTCTTCCGCAGCTGGCAACCGCGTGTTCGGACAGACCACCCAGTCAGTCACAGCTAGCAGAGCTCGCAACGCTCCGCCACGCGCCAGTCTCAATCCCACTCGGGCCTCGGTCGGTCACGCTTCCCGCGCTCCCCAGTCTAGAACCGCAAACGCTCGCAATGTTCGAGCGCGCAGATTACGTAATAATAGGAACAGACGTGATCTTGTTCCAGTAAATAATTAATATCACGCGCAGTCAAGTCACTAACATGATTCAACATTCTAAGTTAACCTTTGTTCGTCGGACCACGCTTCCGTCCGATCATTTTGTGCTTCACCACACCAGCACTGTATCACCGGCCCTTTGGGGCACGGGCAGTGCCAGCTCGATACGTCATGCCGCCACCCATCATCCGAATCAGGAATCGTAAGCTTTCTCAGTAAACCCCCTTTCTTGTGTTCAACCAATTAAATTCATGTAAAATCCACGCTTCATCCTGTCGTCAATTTAGGAAGAGAGTAGAGAGATCTATGTCAACCCTGTATTTCTCGTGATGGTTAATATACCTTGTGCCTTTCTACCCATGTGTTATAATTGTGTGTTGACCTTTCCAACCTCCTAACCGATGGACGAGCTGATGATCAAGGGAGCTGCCCACCCCTGATCGTACACGAATCTCATCTGCTTTACCTTTCTACTGAGCTTAGCCAAATCATAACCAGGTTCGAGTCCCGGTTTATCCATATGTTAGCAGGTTATTAGTGAAATTTTCTGTTTTTTATAATTTGACCTCTTCCACAAGTGAGTAAAGGTTTTTTGTATGTTTCACCAATAAAAAAGAAAACATTATATTTTAGACATAATTTGAACTTAAAAAAGTGCACGGTGGTTAAGTTTCAGAAAATATTTGGATATAGTAAAAAAAATATGAAAACAGTTTATCTTGTAGATTTTTTAAAAATTCTTAAGTTTCTTTATTTTAATATTATTTTCAATTAAAAATTCCGCTGTTATGTGTGATTGTTATTTGTAATTGGGGCGCCTAAAAATGGTTATATAGTAGAACTTTTTTTTCATGTAATAAGTATTTCGAATATAATAATTACAAATAATGTACATTTTTTTCTTTTTAAATATAAATCATATTTATTTGGCTTTCAGTCACGCCAATTTTTGGGCACAGAATAATTGGAAATGAATGCGAAGAATTCAGACATGCCATAAATACCTTTCTATACCTAATATAAGATTTTAACATAAAATTGCTTTAGTTTAAATTACACAACAGATTTTTCAAGAATTCACAGGGTCTGCCCTAGTATAAGATATTACAAAAAGTAGCTGGTATAAAATTTACAATAAAGTTTTTAATAAAGTACCTAAAGTCATTCGAATATTAAAAAGGGTTATTCATTTTTTAAATTGTACAATCGTGTAGATTGTTAAATTATTTATTGTAGATAGAATTGTAGAATTATCTCCCCAAGTTACTGCATTTACTTTCGTTAAAAAGATATTCAAAATTAAGGGAAAATTTAACCAATTTATAATAAATCTGTTTGCTAATATATACGTACGTTTCAGTTAAATATGGGAAAACAGAAGACAAAATGAGTTTTATCCCGAACAAAATGACGGCACCAAGGAAAATATTTAACGGAATGGAGAAATATTTTTTCCACTTAAAAAGAAAAACAAAGCATTGGACGGTGAAGGTTTTTTGATATCAAAATACTTATATAAAATTTTACCCATTAAATCCCATATATTTATTGTAAATTCCTCTCGTCCTACAATGAGTTATGTAACTCATCGGGATTGTTCTAGTACGAAATAAAAATAATTAAATCTAAAATTAGAGATGTAAAAAAAAAAAGCAGTGTGTGGCAAGCCTACGCACGACGGAAGTGAAACTTTTAGTATTCTTCTCTCTCTCTTTTCATTTCATTCACTCTTTTTTTCTGTCTATTGACATATTTATAAGTAGCATGTGATAAAAAAAAAATTAAAAGTTATAAAAATATGGGATTCGAACCCGGTTCCTGCATAACGAGTGTCGAACGCTCTGCCTCTAGACCGCGAGGAGAGGTATCTCGATCAAATTAAAGTAAAGGTAAATTAACAAATTTATGTAATTTTTTACTACATTATTACAAATCGTTGATAAATAAAAATAATTATTCAAAATACCGAGCGACTCTACCGGCTCGATTTGTAAGCTATATTTCAACCAAAATATCATATAGGTACCGTAAAGTAAAGTAATACAAATAATTAATTAATATCATATAGGGCCTTGATTAGTAATTTTAATGATTCAAAATAAAAATAATTAATCAAAATACCGAGCGACTCTACCGGCTCGATTTGTAAGCTATATTTCGACCAAAATATCACATAGGTACCGTAAATTAAAGTAAAGGTAAATTAACAAATTTATGTAATTTTTTACTACATTATTACAAATCGTTGATAAATAAAAATAATTAATCAAAATACCGAGCGACTCTACCGGCTCGATTTGTAAGCTATATTTCGACCAAAATATCATATAGGTACCGTAAATTAAAGTAAAGGTAAATTAACAAATTTATGTAATTTTTTACTACATTATTACAAATCGTTGATAAAAAAAAAATTTAAAGTTATAAAAATATGGGATTCGAACCCGGGACCTGCATAACGAGTGTCGAACGCTCTGCCTCTAGACCGCGGTTATTACGTATTCGACCAAAATATCATATAGTCAAAATATCTAAAAGTCGCAGCACGACAGCATTTTATCACTTTTCCTCGTATTAAAAAAATCACAAAAAGAAAAGAAAAATTAGTTTAAGCGGGAATCGAACCTCGGTTCTTCGAGAGTCGGACGCTCTGCCTCTAGGCCGCGAAGCTGAGTTTGGAGGGTGACCTAAACTAGGTATATAATATTAGCTAGGCTCCTATAGCGAAATGATCACGGTTTTTCGTGACGGTCATGAGTCGGTTTTACTCCGGTCCTCGAAATTGCATGACGCGCGTGAAGTTTCAATTCAAAACTGTAATGTACAAACTATTTTCTATGTAAAAGTTTTATTAGTAAAAATATTATATTTTTTTTATTTTTGTACTGTTTGTTTTTGTACCTGTTTATTTTTGTACCTATTAACTCCCACCTATGTATTGTAAGTTCCTCCCGTCCTACAATAAGTTTTTTAACTCATTGGGATTGTTTTATCAAGAAAAAAAATAATAACCAAAAAAGGATTTGTGATTTATGATTATTTGAGATGCCTTACATACTGCAGATGATTATATACTGTAGGTACGTAGATACCACGATTTTCAAAACACCATGCAAATTATGCAATTCATTAACTGATGCCAACAATAATGAAAATTATTATTATCATTTTAAATTTATAAAACTTGTCCGTGTGAAATCAAACCATGTCACACTGTGCGACATTTTGACCAAGCCGGGGCGTAAACGAAATAATGTTTTGGGCTATAGCCGCGCCCACTAGAAACGCCCATAACTGATATTTTTTGACGTCTTATTTCGTCTTAAGGCGGTCTGTGGCAGAACAACGTCTGCCTCGGCCCACTAGAATCATTATAAAAATCATTTTTCAAATGCAATTTAAAAAACAATTTAATCGAACAAATCTCAGTACCTATTAGAAATTATCGAGGAATTATAGAACTATAAAAACAAATTATTAGTCATTATAAATACAAATGAAAAGCATTTTTTTCCATAAGACATAAATCATTAATTCAGGTAAATAAGAAATAAAACCATCAATTAACAAATAGTATTTTGAGATTTAAAAAATTAAACTGTGAAAAACAAAAAAAAAATTTTTTTTGCTATAATTTATTAAATTATGATAATACATCTGTTTTTATTAGTAAAAAAGTTTAAAGAAAATGGTTTTACTGAGGATTAAACCTTCCTCCCAGGGGACTGGAACCAACCGCGCTAACAACTGAGCCAGATCCCAATTTGGAAGGACCGACATTTATTGCTTATATTAACTGTTGTAATGTTATACAATGTCAAATAAATGCGTACATGTCCACGTGTGTGTATTGCAACTAAAATGTATTATCATCGACAACGAGTCTCTCTGCCGAGTTTCAGCTCTATTGGGTGTCGGGTAGTGGGTTAATTTCACGATTTCTTCCAAGATTCCTAATTACAAAATAACTGTTTTACCGAGGAGTAAACATTCCTCCAAGGGGACTGGAGTCAACCACGCTAACAACTGAGCCAAATCCCAATTTGGTAGGACCGACATTTATTGCGTATATTAACTGTTGTAATGTCATCCAATTTCAGATAAATGCGTATATGTCCACTTATGTGCCACCAAAATGCATTATTTTCGACAACGAGACTATCTGCCGAGTTTCAGCTCGATCGGATGTCGCGTAGTGGGTTAATTTCCACTTCATTGATACATTCTTTTAAGAATACGAAAGTGAATTTCAAAAAGATGCAAAAAACAATTCCTTGCCAGGCGCCGACTTGACATACAATCTGAGTTTCGTGATTATTATTATGGGAGGGGCAAGAACAAAAATACTTTTGGCTTTCATATTCCTCTAAGTAACTGTGTAGAGAGCCGAAAACTTCTAAGCAAAAAGAACATCTGATTTGAAGCAGGTGTTGCACAGGTGTACACGTTTTCTAATCAAGTTTCTAGCGGAAAGTATCCAATATTTATCCATATTTTTGATGTAGTAAACACATTAAAAGCTGTGGTCCAGCATGTAGATATTTCTTATGGTGATAATCGATGAGGATTGTCGTGACGTGTTCCTTACTTGGCAACAAGATCGGATGTTGAGAATTGTAGTTCAGATCAGAATTTTTCAATCTGCCTCCAACACGAATAAGATTAATGTCAGAAAATAGTTTTAATTTTTTTTAATGCAGGGGCTAAGTTACGTTGCTTTTGTAAATTCTTTAGGTCATTCTCAAAATGAACTACTTGTACATCACATAGTATGGCCCTCTCAGCAACTTCTAGGTGATTTGATGTTATTTTAAGTTTTTGCGATGAGATACGATGCGTTGCGTTGCGTTTCGTTGCGTTGCGTTGTGGTGCGCTGCCGTGCGATGTGATGCGATGCGATGCGTTACGTTGCGTTGCGTTGCGGTGCAGTGCGGTGCGATGTGATGCGTGTTGATGCGATGCGGTGCGATGTGATGCTTGTTGATGCGATGCGATGCGATGCGGTCCGATGTGATGCGATGCGGTGCGATGTGATCTTTTTTCTAGCATTAAAAGACGACATAAAGCTACTTGATAAAATTCTCCTTGCATTTCTGGAGGATCCTTAAATGGGATGTTAACTATACATCTACCTGACGGATTTCTGATGGTAAATTGATCATAAATTGCATCACATTTTTTTTTCTTCCGGTGATTGTAATTCACACTCTGTGACCTTTTCCAATTGACAGAATTTTGCAATAAATTCTTCAACCGATGGTTCTGTCTTTGTGCATAATGAGTTACCAAGTGAATAAGAACTTTCGATGGTAGGTGCATTTCCTATTATTGGTGACCGGATAAATCATCACAATGAAAATTCATCACATCTTTAAAAAGTTATATAAAGTCATGGAAAGTGATGAAACAAAAACTTTATTACCTGGGTTAAGTAGGTTACGTTAGGTTAAATTGTTTTTTCATCGTTTCTTATGACTTTATATCACTTTTTAAGTGTGATGAATTGTCACTGTGTTGAGTTATCATGGAACCCCTATTATTATATATCCTAAGATGGTCTCAATGGCACTTGGTAATAACCGTGTGCCTTTTACCTTACCCGGTAATATTATTTGGTCAAATGAATTGGCTCTGATGATTGCATCTATGACCCCTGGGGTGTGGAATTCGTCATCGGCAAGTGGTAATTCATTTAAATAAGATAAAGCGTTTAGATTTAGCGATGATGCTGGCACTGAGTTGTGATGCGATCTACGACCAACGGTTGAATGGAGAAAGATACTTTATTTCTTCTAACACAGCAAACTTATTTTGTGGCACCATTTTAATTGAAATTAATAAAATACTTAGTTTTTACCACTTTTATTGTTTGTAAATACCAACATGTTTCATGAGCAACGCTTACTTCTTCAGGGTTTTAATAATACTAATTTTAAATAATAGTCATAGACAATGGTGTCAATAGAGAAATAATAGACATAGACAATGGTGTCATTAAAAAAATAATAGACATAGACAATGGCAACAATGAAAAGATGAGAACGGATAGGGGAAAGAGAGGCAATATGGAATAATTTACAAAGGGAATAGGTTTAATATTGGGTCATTTAAAAATATTTTTTGATTGTTAATAATATTCAATTTTGCATTCACACTCTTTCTAATCTCTAAAATTTCTAGTTTATCCAACTGAATGCCATTGACATTACAATGTATTAATTCTATTCCACTATTGAAGTTAAAGGTATGACTAGTTTCCAACAAATGGTTGGCAAACTCCGAGAAACTGTTATTGTTTAAAGATTTCATATGTTCTTTAATCCTTATTTCAAAGTTTCTCGAAATTTTACCTATATAAAAGAAACCACAATCATTACACTTCAATTTATATATTCCAGATTTTTTCATTTTTGAATCTCTATCTTTATTATTTACTATGTAATTTTTATGTTTGTTATTTGCATAAAATACAGGAAGAATTTCATTAGGTACATTTTTGTTAAGGAATTAGAAATTTTATTATTAAAATACATAATTTTCCTCCATTTTTGTCCATTTTTATTTATTTATTTATTAATCTTAAGTTAGCTCACATCTTCGTGTGTGCTAATAGTTTTATAAACATATAAACATGTACATTGTTTGGCAAACATAATCTTTCTTTAAATATTTCAATAAAGTCACAAAAAAAGAAACATTAATAATTGAGATAGACATATTTTCTTAATTCATTTTTGAACTTATTAATATTTTCTATCACAGCAATTTCCTTCGGGATTTTGTTATAGAGTTGAACGGCCTGGTACATCAGAGATTTTTGGGTGCATGTTTTTTTTCTTGTTGGCAATCTAATTTGCTTAGAATTTCTCTTAGAATTTTTTTTGAAACATGTTGGTATTTATAAACAATAAAAGTGGTGAAAACTAAGTATTTTATTAATTTCAGATACTTTATTGTTGTAACGAGACTCAAACCTCAAATTTGTGACTCCTTTAATGCGTTGAGCAACATCCCCTGTTCCTCTAATCGTGGCGTGGTTGCGATTTGGGAATAAATGTATGCCAAGACGTTGGCAACATTCCGTCGTAATTAAATCGTTTTGCGATGCGCTATCGATTAGGACACGTATTTTCTGATAATTATTCCTAAAATCAAGAACATTAATGTATGCGGTACCTAACAGTATTGTTTGATTCGAAAAAAAAAACGTTTGCATCTCCATTATTCAGAGTGCACAATATGACATTATCGGATAGATTTTCCGATTCACGCTCGGAATTTTCCGCTAAATCCTGCTCATTAGAGTGAGAAGAGTCGGATGCTGTTGTATTAAAATGTAATAGAGAGTGATGATTTTGATTACAATATTTGCATCGGTTTTCCGATTTACATTTTTTAGCTAAGTGCATTTTACTAAGACAATTTCTGCATAGATTTTGTTTTTGAGCAATTTCAAATCTATTCTTAGGAGATGCTTTTAAAAATGTTGGGCATTTATAAATTGATGTATGATCTGATAGGTTACATACAGCGCACACGTATTGTTTTATTTTTCTGTTTGTTACACTAACAAATACTTGGCTATATTGCTTCTTAAGTGAGTTTTTCTCCATGCGCTGTTGCGATTTACATTCCGCAAAATTTTAAATTTATTGTTTACGCAAAAAAATCACGAACTCTTCATATGAAGGTGTCTCAGATCTCCTTACTGACGATTCGAATGCCATAGCTGTTTCCTTATTTAATTTTTGAGTTCCTATATAAAGGAAGAAACATTGTAATAAATTCGGAATTTTTTATTGTTGTAACGCCGAAATTGACGAATTGAACTGATCTATAAACGCTTCTAAATTAGATGCTGTTGGAATAGTTATTTGTTTATTGTTTAAAATTTGATCGAAATAATACGCAGCGTGTGATCGATTATCTTCATATTTCTCTATTAAAAAGCATTCCAAATAATTTCATAATTATCCGCTGTTGTTGGAATCACAACACAAATATGTAATGCTTTATCAGATAATGACCCGACCAAATATTGGACTTTTTCTGCATCAGAGAGATCTGTGTTTTCGTGAATAATATTTTTAAAAGTTTCATAATAAATATTCCAGTTCATTGAATTCCCATTAAAGCCGGGTAGCGTTAATTTTGGTAACTTTATATTATGTTTTGGGGTTCCATGATAACTCAACACAGTGACAATTCAACACAATTTTAAAAAGTGATATAAAGTCATTAGAAACGATGAAAAAAATATTTTTTAACCTAACCTACATAACCCAGTTAATAAAGTTTTTGTTTCATCACTTTCCATGACTTTATATAACTTTTTAAAGATGTGATGATTTATCCGGTTACCATGTTTTGGTTGGGTAGTAGATGACGTCAGATTCATATTTTCATTATTCATTTGCCTGGCGGTTAGTTGAATAATGGCGTAAAGTTCGTCAAATGATTGTTCAATTTGAAAATTGGGTACATATTATGCAGTTATTGTAAGGTTTAACAAGTTTATTTTATTAACCATTTCCACAAATTCCTTCCTAATCTCTGGTAACAATGTGGCATTTGCGCAAAAAGTGTTTTTTGAAGATGTCGTCTTTAAATTTTTTATGCTATCAAATATTCTCTGAGCTCTTGAAAAGAATGAATTTTGACGAGCTTCCAATAACTTAATTTCTACATTTGACGTTTCGTTAGTCATTTTTACGATAAATAATATTATAACAATAAATTAAAATAAATAATGCGAGATCTTACTGTACGAAACCATCTACCCTACCCACATAAATAATTCTGCATATTATTTTTATAATAATCTTGTTACCAAGTACATATATTATGTATGTACGTATTACATCTATCCAAATATCAGACATAACTTCAAGCTGCATAATAATAAACACAATATTCCAAGATGATTCATATCACAAAGTTAAATTTTTAACTAAATATCCCAAGACCCCCAAATTATATGGGTTCCTTAAAATACACAAGGTTAATAGCCCCATCAGACCTGTGGTTTCGTGTTGTAATGCCCCTAATTTTAAAATATCGTCTGTTATTGCGAATGTGTTCCAAAATACCAATGTTTTCTCACCTAAGCATACTATTAAAAACTTTTTTTCGTTAGTGGAAGAATTGAACGATATGATTCTCCCTAGTAATTATAAATTAATTTCTTTTGACGTTGTAAATTTGTTTCCTAATGTTCCCATAGAAGAGAGTAAATGTTTAATTTCTGATTTGCTAAATAGTGCGGATCTCTCTCAAGACTTTGTAAAAGATTCGACTTCCTTGTTTAATTAATATATGCTTGAATCAAAATTATTTTTAATATAATAATATTATATATCAACAACGGGATGGCCTAGCTATGGGCAGTCCCACAAGCCCCTTGATTGCTGATATATTCATGGATAGCCTAGAGAATAAAATTTTATCTAGTACCTCCATTGATGTATTTATACTAGATTAGCCTTGTCTAGTTAAATCCATTTTAAAAATGACACCACATAGCGTACGTCACAAATATGGAGATGAACTTAACAACCCAACTCTGTTTAAACTCCTTGTACAAACGTTCGAACTCGTAAGCGGAACCAAGGAACAGCGTTCATTTTGTTACCGAGTTGTTGTTGTAATTTGAATACAAAACCGTCACCAAATAACATTTTTTGCTTAACCAGGTCTGAATCAGGTAAAGGACTAATAAATAACACAAAATGATTTTTATATTCACATTTTAAGTTTTGAATTCTGTACACTACATATTGAACCAAAACGGGAAACGTACACATATTTACTATTGAGTAGAAGTTTTAAGAATTTACAAAATTATTTATATAAAATAGTATATAATTATCAAAGAAACCGTTTTCTTTGTGGCTTGACACTTTAATCAAATGAAAAGTTATTTTGTTTTTAACCGCTTCGTTAGGTTTATAAGACAGAATTATAAAAAACTAGTCTAGGTACTTATTAATAATGTATAAATTATAATATCAAAATAAAGCGAGAGAAATCATATGGTGGGGTGGGACAAGGGAGGGTGGGGGTTACATGGTAATAATATCAATTTATTTATGCCCATTAAATAAGCTTTTACATTTTTACATTGTGTTTGTCTTCTTTTTTTATTATAGGCACAACTTTACATATCTACGGAAAAAATATGATTTTACCTTCCTTCCCAAGGATTGGAGTGAACCGCGCCAACAACCTTGCCAAATGCATGCCGATCGGACCGAAATTTATTTCGTATATTAACTGCTGTAATGTCATACGATTTCAGAGAAATGCCTATTCGGTTTATTTTTGTAGTACCATTTTTGTGAAATATATAGATGGTGCTTAATCAAAGCTAGACAATAACAACCAGTAATTAAAATAACCTTTCTCAGATTAAGCAACGATAGCTAATTTGTGGGTATATTACAATTCTCTCCTCCACACAGAATGCTCAAAGATTATAAAGGACCTGAAGGAAATTGCAGTCTAAACGTTTGGGATGAAAATGATTTGAGCATAAATGGCTTCCTGATGATGGTACGGTCAACGTGTTCCGATATCGTGATAATTAATGTATTCGAAATTTACTAACAATTTAACAGGAAACCTGTTTATTCATTTGTTAAGGGCCTGCAATCCCTTTTTTAAATAAATTAGAAAAACTCTGTTCCGACATCGTGATAATGAATGTATTCGAAATTTACTAAAAGTTCAACCAGAAACCTGTTCATTATTCGTTCGTTAAAGGCCTGCAATCCGCTTTTTAAAATAAATTAGCAAACACTCTTTTTTCCGTATTTGTAAATATTTATTTTTTAAATATTAATTTACCATATTTTGCAAGAAACAATCAGCTTTTATATAATATACAATGATAGATATAAATATACAAGTTAACTGAAGTCAAGCCACAGAAGTTTCTTACGTTAAAGTTCATTAGAAATGAAGTTTTAATATATTGAAATTAATTTGGTGTTAAAGGAAGGGGAGAGGAAGAGGAAAATAGGAAGAGGATAGGAGATGCTCCCGATACATTCCATACTCTCATATTAATAATCGATCGTACGCATTACTTCATATCGATATTTCTTTAGGTTATTACCAAAAATGTCAATGCTGTAAAATTTTGTATTAGATTGTGCACATATACGAGGAATTGGGGAATTTTTTCGAATGTTATATATAATAAATATTACCTAGTTATTTTCACAAAATTGAATCCGGATTGCTTTTATCCATTTCTCAATTTTTTCTCGGTTTGTGGGGAAACCTAAGCGAAAATAAGACATTTTAAGAATAATTATCGGAATGTATATAGAAAATATTTATTCCTGTATCTAACATTTTAAGCCTACGTGAACGTTCCTTTTCATGTAACATATCTTCCACCACCTTCATCACCTCTACAGCAATAGTTATAATAAAAAAGGTAAGTGTAATATATATATATAAATACTTTGTAATATATATTTTTTCAATGAAAAGAAAAATGTAATTAAGATAGTACCTAAACACAAAATAAATTACTCAACAACGCGATTTTTTCATATAATTTAACATGCAAATAATTGTGGACTTAATACAACCCTGAATAGAAAAATAAAAAATAACCAACACTTCTAAAGTTTTTTGCGCGCATCAAGTAAGAACGCCTGATTTTAACCAACACATCAATAATTATCATGTGGCAAGCTCGTGCCATGTACTATTGTTTATATGTATTCGTTAAAAGCGTATAACACACTGCATGACGTCATAATTGTGACTAGTTTGAAAGATGACGTCAGAAAATTTACTTGTCGTTAGTGAAATTCTATTAATTTCTGATATTTGTTAATGCGTTGCCTTGAATCTATCGGTAAGGTACTTATATTTTTTTTTATTCAGATAGCTGATTACATTTTCTAAAATAAAGTCCGCGATAGGCACAATCTAAAATATTTGGAACTGAGTTAATTTTTGTGATTGAAAAAATGAACTTGCCCAGCATAGCTGACAAGCAAAATAGCTTAACTCTAGACCAACAAAAGGTAAAACGCAATGCACAGTTGCAATTTCGCATTGCGACACAATGCGTGCGCCTTTTCATAAATGTGCACGTGAACCAAAACAAAATTGAGTTGGTGTTATTTTTCACTGGTTACACCTAGTCTAGTTGTATTTAGTCTATGAGTACCTCACCTCTTGTTAAAAATGTCTTATTTTGGAAAAGATATGTCTATGATGTTTTTTGTATATGGACAGGGACAGAGCGTCAACTGAATTCCTTCCTCAATCTTATTAACTCTTATCATAATAAGATTAAATTCACATTAGAGAGAGGCAATAACTCAACCTTAATTTTTTTAGACCATACTTTATCGATCGTTCGAATTTTTACCCCTAAAGAAATGAAGTACTCGGAGTCAACAGATAAAATCTTCATCAACGAAAACCTAACGCCAGCAAATAAACAGCTCCTATGGTTAGCCAAGTCTACAAAAGCATTTGGATACAACTATGTATGAACGAATGATGGAAAAATATTACTTAGAAAGAGCGACGACTCCCCTATAATTCGCATTAAATATGCAAACGATATACCTACCATTGCATTAATCATGTTCTGGGACAAGAATAAGGAAGAAATTTTATACTCTGTGAAAATGGATCTCACTGACGATCTTATGTTAATAGACACAAAGGTATGTGAAAACACCATAGAACTAAATAACTACATAAGTGAAGGAAATACGGACTTCAATATAATAAATTTTAGTATCCGGAGTATTCATAAACATTTTGATGAATTTTGTATTTTCCTCAATTCTCTAGGATTTAAACCAAATGTGATTATACTTACAGAAACGCATGAATCAATCCCTTACTCCATCTCTGATTATAAGACATACTCACTTCCTTCTAAACATACTTCGCATGACGGTCTAACGATTTTTTAAAGTGCTCACAACATAACTGATGTAATAATAAATATCCCTAAATTAAAATTTTCAAATGCCATACATTTATCATTCACGCTAAACAATAAAACATATAATAGCTATATATCGCTCCCCTTCCTTAGATTCTAAAGCTTTTATCACAGAACTAAAATATTTCATAAACGAAAATAATTGCAACCAATTAGATTTCACATATTATCGTAGGGGAAATAAATATTAACATAGAACATTCTATCCTAAGTCCAATTGCAAATGAATATCTAAATGTTATATATAGCGAAGGATATCTATCTTATATAAATAGCCCCACCAGATACGGTTCTTGTCTTGATCATATATTTCTCAAAACCAATAAAAAATTTATACCCAGGTCAGCTGTCCTAAAAATTGATATAACCGATCATTTCCCAACTTTTTTCGGTCACAATATGTACTTTAAAGTATCATCATAAAATTAAAGACCAACATGTGGCAAAAAATAAAATTAACTATCAAACCCTAAACAACTCTAAAAAAATAAACTTGGAATACAGTTTTATCCAATAATAACCCAAACCAATCACTAAACACCTTTACTCAATATTAAATGATAATATCAATAATAGTCTTCAACCAATACCAACACCTAGAAGAAATACAAAAAATTAAACCTTGGATCACTCGTGGATTGATAATTGCAAACCAACACGGGAAAAAAACTGTACAAAATTTACTAAAATCATGAGAATAATTGTATGGCAAAAAACATACAACCAAATGGAAATTTACGACAGCAATACATTATTTATAGGAATTTTTTAAATATTCTTATAAAAAAATGTAAACAAGAGTTCTATACCAAACATATTACCGAAACTGAAATAATAAAACACATTGACAATCTTAAACAAAACTAGCCTTGCGCAGAGACATGCTTTTTACATTGCGCCAAAAATTTACAATGCACTCTATCAGACTGTAGAAATTAGATGTAAAAATATATCGTCTTACAGCGTACACAAAAATGTAAAAAAGACTTGGATCGTTACCAATGACACAAATGCTTACCTGCTATAACATCCTACCTGCTGTAACTTTACAAATTCTTAATTTTTATTTAACTTGTTTTGTTTTTATTTTATTTATAATTGTGGGATTTTTTGATATTATACATATATGTATACTATTGAACTCTATTTTTTGTTTAATCGTATATATTTTTTTATTTTAAAATTTTATAGTTCTTTCTTTTTTACTTAATATAAAATTTATATATTTATATGTATGTAACAAAAATTTTATAAATAAAAAAAAGAAGCAACCTGTCGTAATCTGCAGCCATACGCAACATTATTCTGTGCTAAATATTAAGGAGACCCTTTTTTCTCTCTCGGTAATCTCTAATAAGAGAATGCAAGGTGTCGCAATGGGGAACCCAGCCGATGAGCCCCGAGTTGATGCTGAGAGGAATAACAGCATAGCGCTGAATGGTCAGGTTACTGCGGAAAGTGTCGGGATCATTCTGAAGAAGGGTGTTGGCCAGCCCAAACAACTGCATGACACGTTCGTCCTGCCTCAAGTCTTCGTGACCCTTCAGAAGGAACATATAGTCCTTGCCATTGGATCCTCGGATGCAAAGGCGGCGAGGACGCTGCTTAGATGTTATAACCTGAAAAATAATCAAAAACACATCTCAAATATAGTTTGAATTACTCGTAGAATAGATGGTGTGGTTTTGTAGAGAATCATAGAATAAGACTCTGAACACAGAAGTTTGCCTGTGTCACCCAAAGTCAGCATTTTAAAAGATCGAAGGACTAAGATCATCAGTATTGAAATCTAGATGATGGGTATTGTACGAAACAATATTCCGTCCGTACAATACTGTAAATGCGTAGGTAGCTGGGTACACCTTTATTAGTGTTTCAGTCTTGGTGGATAGAATTTAATGTCAAGATCAGAGAGGGATTGATTCCCAAGTCTGAGTCGACGAAAGGAATTTAAGACTGGAAAAACTGAGTTTATTTATCTTACATAAAGGGTTCACAGCTTATGGTAAAAAACAATGATCACTTAAAGTTCTCAAATATCACTTAAGCACAACGTAAAGCCGCAACAGAGGACCCGGGGGGTCTCTTAGTTGGGTGGAGATTCTCCCGACAAGTAATGTCCCCGAGGGAGCTGTTACTTGAATTCCCAAGGAGGACCCGGAGGGCTCTCTCGACTTGGTACTGGAGAGTGTTTAACTTCTCCCAACAAGTAATGTCCCCGAGGGAGCTGTTACTTGAATTCCCAAGGAGGACCCGGAGGGTTCTCTCGACTTGGTACTGGGGAGTGTTTAACTGGGCAATGACCACTAGGATTCTGTTGCTTAGTTAACCAGGAGACTGGATACTCTGCCGTCAAAATGAGCTGCACGGCGTTATATACCCTTTAGCCGGAGCAGTATCGGCCGCTGACGGAGGGGTGGGGGTAGCTCGGCCAATGGGGTGTCTTCCTGTATGGGGAATCGCTGTGATTGGCCGAGCGAGACGGCGCTATGCATGTGAGGGAGAAAGTATTCGGATTCGTGCGTCGGTCGAAATGCCGCGCGCCACATCCTCCCCCTAGGATTCCAAAAAGCGCCCCGCTTTGGGATCCTTTTATTGGTAGTTCTGCTGTTGGACGAGTGGTGTCTTCCTGGGTCTTCCGCGTCTTCGTAGGGGCACCAGGGGCTCTGGGACTGCACCAGAGGAGCTCTTGAAGGCCGTAATGGTTGAAGAATGATAGGTCCCAATCGGAACTGTTGGGGCTTCCTGAGTTGCGACTTCATAACTGGTGGGGCTCTTGCGTCTCAGTATGATGTGAGGGCCGTCCCGTCGAGGAGCTAGCTTGGAGCTGACCCCTTTGTTTGTGTTGCTCAACACATGGGTGGTGATCCAGACTAGATCTCCTTCTTGGAAGCGTTGATCCGGTCGGCGGTGGGAATCGGCGGTTTCCTTGCGCCGGTCCTGCTGCACTTCGTTGATCTCGCGGGCCTGCCGTAGATCGTTTTCTAGGCGTAGTAGGCGAGGAGTAACTTCGGGGATAAAGTTTTCAGCCTGGATGATGCTGCGTAAGTCCCGGTTTGCGTCATCTGGGGTTCGGAGTTCTCTACCGAAGGTCAGATAGGCGGCACTGTATCCCGTACTCTGGCACTTTGCCGTGTTCATGGCGATTCGAATGGTCGGTAGTTTCTCCGGCCACTGATCGTGTTTCTTCCCAACTTGAATTGCTAGTTGAGGCTTCAAGTCTCGGTTCTTTCGCTCTACCGGATTAGCAGCGGGGTGGTAGAGAGGTGTAAAGCTCTGTCGTATTCCCACTGGACGTTCTTCCGTCTCCTCCCCCTGGAGTAGAACTGCACCGACGGCGTAGCCGCTGGCGTCGGTCTTTATTATAAACGGGTCCGCCAAGCCTATTATGCCTTTATCTGGGGTTGGAGGCAAGGGACTGATTGGCGTGGGCAGTATCATCACTGACCCGATCTCTCTGGTAGGCGTCATCTCTCCGGCGTATCCTGGCGGTGGAGGGCCGTACGCCCTTACATCCAGCTCATCCTCGATGCTGGTAGGGGTTATATGCTCAGCCGCCCGTGGCTGTTCCTTTTGATTCGCCCCTTCATGTGTGGGCACAATGAACCTATGGGCTCTTCCCGGCATGTCTGAAAAGTACCATTCTTTGGTAGGCAGGTTCAGCACCATCGCTGCATCCTCGAGAAAGTCTATTCCCAGGAGGGTGTGGTTTTTCGATGCGTTCGGTAGCACCAAGAACTCGGTAGAGACTGACCGGTTCTGTATTTTTACATCTACTCTGCTACGGAGGACTAGCTGGTCTTTGGTATGTCCGTCAGCAAGTATGATGGTGAGCCTCTCCGACGTGAAATGGTAGCCCTGTCGGCTTAGCAGCACGTATAGTTCCTGGCTTGCGACGCTGGCCTTAGCGCCAGTATCCAAGAAAGCCGTTCCGACGTTTCCTCCCACTTCAATGTACACCGCAGGCCGGTGTCGCTGGACTGCCAGAGCCGTACGGGTGTTGAGGGAGCAGAACTGAGCGTTTCTCATTTCTCCTTGCTTGGGGTTGCAGGTCGGGCATCTGCTGCGTGTGACACCAGGTCGATTACAACCGTAGCATGCCAGTGTGTTTGGTCCTCTGCTTGGCCCCTCTGCTTGGCCATGTCCTTTCGTTGGAGTGAGGTTCCGGGTGGCGCTCCGCTCTCGAGGCTGCTTCCGGCAGGCATCTGTGGTATGCCCGAATAGTTTGCAGTTTGCACACCTCGGTCGTGTTCTGCGGACATTATTGTCCTCATTCCAGCGAGTTTTCTCCGCATCGTGAGATCTAGGTATCGTCTCACGCTCGGCGATCATCTCCTCGATGCATCGTGCTTTACAGAGCACATCTGAGAAGGTCTGGATGTCCTCTCTTGGCATCCGCTCCCTTATTTCTCGGTGCAGGAGACCGTATATAAAGTCGATCTCCTGTGTTTCCGGGTGTTTGGTCACCAATTCCGCCAGGAGGGACCTTTTCTTAGTAATGAACAAGCCCGTGGCTCGTGGTCCTTCCTGCTTGGTTTCAAACAAGTCCATGTACACCTTGTACGCTTGTCGTCTCGGCGCAAATGTCTGCCTGAGCAGATCCATGGCGGCCTGCCATGTTTTGACGCCGGTTTTGACTCCTTGCCACCACGGCGAAGCCACTTCTTGGAGGAGTAGGGGTAGTCCTTCCAAGGCGTTGTCATCTGGTATTCCCTCAGATGTCTTGTACAGCGTTGCCGTCAAGATGAATTCTTCCACCTTCTGTGGGTTTGTACATCCATTGAACCGGGATGAACAGTGAGCGAGGTTTTTTATCCTCGCGCTCTGGAATAACTCGCGGAGTTGGTCCTGGGAAATCGCCATTTTTGATTTGGCCACTATCCGCGCACTTTTCCGTGTAGGTTCCGTTTTATCCACTTTGTCTTTTACTTAAAACTGTCACGTTGGTCGTCACTCTCGTCGGACTTTTCCGCGTAGTTCCGTTTTATCACTGTCTTTCACTTTAAAAAGCTGTAACGTTGGGCGTCACTCTCGTCGGACTTTTCCGCGTAGTTCCGTTTTATCACTGTCTTTCACTTTAAAAAAGCTGTAACGTTGGGCGCCACTCTCGTCGGACATTTCCGCGTAGTTCCGTTTTATCACTGTCTTTCACTTTAAAAACTGTAACGTTGGGCGCCACTCTCGGCGTACTTTACCGTGTAGGTTCCGTTTTTCACCTTGTCTTTCACTTTTACAAAGCCCCACGTTGGGCGCCACTGTGTCAGGGTGTTTGTAAGAAAAATAGCTTTTATCGTCGGTCAGTTTATTTATCTTACATAAAGAGTTCACAGCTTATGGTAAAAAACAATGATCACTTAAAGTTCTCAAATATCACTTAAGCACAACGTAAAGCCGCAACAGAGGACCCGGGGGGTCTCTTAGTTGGGTGGAGATTCTCCCGACAAGTAATGTCCCCGAGGGAGCTGTTACTTGAATTCCCAAGGAGGACCCGGAGGGCTCTCTCGACTTGGTACTGGAGAGTGTTTAACTTCTCCCAACAAGTAATGTCCCCGAGGGAGCTGTTACTTGAATTCCCAAGGAGGACCCGGAGGGTTCTCTCGACTTGGTACTGGGGAGTGTTTAACTGGGCAATGACCACTAGGATTCTGTTGCTTAGTTAACCAGGAGACTGGATACTCTGCCGTCAAAATGAGCTGCACGGCGTTATATACCCTTTAGCCGGAGCAGTATCGGCCGCTGACGGAGGGGTGGGGGTAGCTCGGCCAATGGGGTGTCTTCCTGTATGGGGAATCGCTGTGATTGGCCGAGCGAGACGGCGCTATGCGTGTGAGGGAGAAAGTATTCGGATTCGTGCGTCGGTCGAAATGCCGCGCGCCACATCCTGAATTAAAAACACTTGAAAATATTTTCTTGAGATTTGTAGACTTTGGAGATGGTTTCTTCAGGAGAGAAGTTTCTCTTCAGGGGTAGTTTTTGAACTGACTTTGTATGGAATTCGGTTCTCTATTTATAGAACGTTTTCAAATTGAACCCTATCGGGGGAGCTTTCACCCCTTTCGTGAAGGGTGAGTTGGTTAGGTATTTTTCCTCTTTACAATTAATTTGTTTAGAGGAAAGTTATATTTTAATATTATACCTTTTACCAGGTCAGTTCAATTTACCCAAACCACCTCCTTCAGTCCCGTTTATTTATTTTATAATAAATTATACAAAGTTTCATATTGGGGTTGAAGCAAAATATCCTTGGTTTGAACATTTCCCAAAGAGTAAAAAACATATTTAGGTACAATTCTTTAAGTTATTATGTTAGTATATAATCATTTCTTGATGTTGATATTTATTCTGTGGTCATATCTTCTGATATTTTCCTGTAAATTGGGTCTGATGTCATCATAGGTGGTTGCATCAATTTTCGTTATCAGTATTTGATAAGAGCTTCAATGGAGTATGCGGAGCTGTGATTGGTTGAAAACTCGGCAGCCATCATGGAATTCCTTCCGGGTAGTATGGAGGGGGGTTCACGTAAATACTGGGTCGCCCCCTTAGAGAGGTTCATTCCGTGGATTGGTGGCTCGTCAATGGAGTATGTTGAGCTGTGATTGGTTGAAAACTCGGCGGCCATCATGGAATTCCTTCCGGGTAGTATGGAGGGGGGGTCACGTAAATACTGGGTCGCTTTCTTAGAGTGGTTCATTCCGTGGTTTTGAGGCTCCGAGTGAGGTGCTGGATGGTTATTTTCAGATGTATTTCAGATTCTGTTGTTATATTTCTATGTAATTGTCTTGATTAATCACATACAGCACATAATTTGATTAAGTAATTATGATTTGAAGATTTCCAATTGTGTCGGCGACACGGTATCGAGCGGTTTCGGGGTTTGAGTGTTTTTGTAATTTTTACGTAAATAAGGTCTGGATACGTATGATACAGGTATGGTTAGTTTGGAGAAGCTTGCCTGCAAGTTGCTCTGTATGTGTGCGATGCGGACCACCTCCTGTCCGGGCTGGTATGTGCCGGGCACGGCCAGCTCCAAGTTGTTGCAAGCCAGCAGCTTGGGGGATACGTACTGCAGCTCCAGCGAGGTCACCTGCTGCAGCTGGCGCAAGATGCGGCAGAACACAAGGTAGTACAGGTCCCACGCCTGGTTAAGGTCACGCGAATTGCCAGACACCTAAAATTCATAACAAATGAATCAATTGTCCTCTGTAACTTTAGTTCGATGAACTCTGGAAATAAGTTTCATTTTCAAAATTGGAACTGACTGTGTGAAGAATTCAGACAAGTAATAAAATACAGAAAAAATATTTTAATCATTTTTAAAAATACAAGTACAATATAATTTTCTTTGTGATTATGTCAAATTAAACAAAAAAATGCATACAATAGACAAACGATTAACTTTTCAAGCGCCAAAAGAACCTATAGGATACGAAAAATTTGTATCCGTTGAGCGTCGGTGTTACCAAATGACTATCTGAAAACATAGACTAAATTAGACTAGACACTAGGTTTAATCCATATAATCAACAATTTGTTTTTTAATAGTTTTGTCGTATATTTTTGCAATGTTTAGTACTAACGATATTTGGCGGTATTTATTTACTTCTTTTGAATCTCCGGATTTATACACTGGGATTATAGTTGCTTTTTTGTAGTTTAACGGGAATATTCCACTTTCACATGATATCAGTAAATTTTTCTTTAGCATACACTACAATTCCACTACTTTTATTTTTTCTGATAATTTGTGACATATTGTTTGTAATTTAGAATATTTGGTATATTTTTATGTTTTGCATGTGAGTGTGCCTCGGATATTATAAAATCTGGTTGTGGCCATAATGTATTTAGGTATACAAGAAGTTCGTCCATGTTTCAAAGTATACTCCTCATGTTTAAGTGCAAGAATGTTAGTCAATTTATTATATTGTTCTAGATCTTAGTGATGTTTAACATACGTATTCTTCTATATTTAGATTGTTTATCGATTTCGTTTATGTTAAAGTTTTCATTGCATGGAGGTGTGATAAAATATATAGTCATAATTCTATAAATATATAAATAATAATACTCACAATTTGTGTTATGATATTCTTGCTCGATTTCAATTCATATTTAGTGATTTTTATTTTTTTCTAAATGATTTATTTTACATTCAGATAATATTCAGGAACTTACCGATTGTTCGTTTAATTGACAACAATAATTAATTTAAAATAAAACAATAACTTTGTAAACACCACTTTTATTTTTTATATTTTGTACCGACCGGGTTTCGCTACCACCGTTCTTAAAAAAATATTGAATCGTTCTCCGTTCGATAATGATTTCAATGTAGAATAATGTGCTTGTGTTAACTTCGCTAATACGAGTTTTGAAAACATAGTGTAGAGATATAATACAAAATAATAATCATACTAGACTTCAGAAAAGTCAATAGGTGTCGCATATAAAATAAAAATGAAATAAATTTATCCAAGAAACTATCTAGATAACATTTAGTTCGAGTTGAATCCTGCAATCATACATAAAGATAGCAGCCAATAAAAATATGAGTTAAGAAAATTAATGTTATGTTTTTTTTTATATAGTGAATACCTAACAAGAGTTCCAACTGCTCCCGTCTGGAGCCAGTGAGACTATGGCATCCATAACACCATATGGGTATGTTGTGAGGCTGTAGGTAAGTGTGAAAGGGAAAAATGGGGAAGAGGAAGGTGGGGAAGTACCTGGCTATTCAGATCTAGTCACTAAACACGGCTAAAACCATTTGGAGCAACGTTTTATTTCTGAATGGTGGTCTTACACCAGGGCGATACTGGGGGTATCTTCCACTGTGTTGGTAATTCTCAGTAGAAGTAACTAACCATCACGCCGTTTCCCCGCAGGGGTAGGCAGAGAGGACGTACCGCCGAACAACTCGGTCTTGGCACACACTCCTTGTCGAAGTATATTACAGTAAATATAACCGAATCGGATAGGGACACATTATCTCAGTTGGTAAAGTCATGGCCCGGAAAACCGAAGGTCCTGGGTTCGAGTCCCAGATGTGACAGTGCCTTTTTCAGATTTTCAATTGAGTTTCGCTAATATTGTCTTCATTAATTAAAAAAATATCTACTCGTGATCGGCCACGGGTACGCAATACTATCAATGTAATGCGTGGATACAGCACGACCATCGATATGTATTAAAAATAATATCTATTTGTGAACGGACGCAATACTACCAACGTAAGGCGTAAACGCAGCACGATCGTCGTTATGTATTAAAAAACCACGAAGGCCGCTTCTTAGTTCTTAGTGTCAAGCGGCATCGTTGTAAATTAACCCAATGTTGCCAAATCTGATTATTTACTCAATCAAACGCTCAAATAATATAACAATGTACTCGTGAACGGCCACGGGGACGCAATACTATCAACGTAATGCGTGGGTGCAGCACGACCGTCGTTATGTATTCAAATTAGAATGCTAGATTAAAAACAAACATTCCTGAATTGCAAATAACCTGACAATATTTGAAAATCTCCTACTACCATCACAGTAAGCGGAAAATGTTGCTTGTGTTACGATGAAGGTCTTACCCAGGCGATAAATTGAACTCACGACGCCGGGGTGGCACCCAGCTGCAATGACAAATAAGCCATTGACCGGTCATACATATGTTAAATATATTTTACTATAACTATAATATTATATTTTTTTATAAAAAGATGTGCTGCAGAAGATGACCTTACATAATCTTAGTATATAAAAATCGGTGACCGGATAAATCATCACAATGATAATTCATCACATCTTTAAAAAGTTATATAAAGTCATTGAAAGTGGTGAAACAAAAACTTTAATTTTAATTTTATTAATTGTGTTAAGTAAGTTAGGTTAGGTTAAAAAAAATTTTTAATGACTTTATATCACTTTTTAAAACTGTGTTGAATTGTCACTGTGTTGAGTTATCATGGAACCATAAAAATCACGTGTTACTGTGTTCGTACACGCTAATCTCCGAAACCGCCCAACCGATTTTAATGAAAGTGTATGGTTGGTTCCAGCTTGAAATATAGAATAGTTTTAGACCCGATATGTAGCGCTGTTGTCGAGATCTAAAAATATTTTTTCAACGACAATTTAATTTTTCTGATTTCTCATCAAAAAATACATACAAACCCATAATTTAACTTCCCTTCATTAAGGTGACACAATACCCTGATAACGGGGATTTGCCCCGACGCTCACATTTTAATTATTTGTGATGTACGTATTACTAAAATCTTAAATGTTTCTAGAGGGATGCAAATTATTTATATATAAGATTAATAAAAATAGGACCTTACCATTAAATATCTTATGTAAAACGGTTTGCCAATTTTATAAAACGTTTTTCAACTATAAGATGAGCGGGAAGCACCAGATTTTATTTTTGTAAACGATGAATTAGTAACTTCCCGAGGAATCTCTCTAGAAGAATTTGCGATTTTACTAATGTATTCATAAGAATGAATTCAAATATAACACTCGGAAATAT
This sequence comes from Hesperophylax magnus, assembly GCA_026573805.1. NCBI lineage: Eukaryota > Metazoa > Arthropoda > Insecta > Trichoptera > Limnephilidae > Hesperophylax > Hesperophylax magnus. The sequence continues at coordinate 14,553,725 of JAIUSX010000002.1, forward strand.
CAAACTTCTGTTCCAATAAAGAAAACTCGCCGTACGTTACTCCAACACTCTGAGGCGCACTTAACTGTATTCGTGTGGAGGTCCCCAAGCACTTACAGCGTTATTCTTTAGTAACGGCCACAGCTTAAACCGGAAAGGTCGTCTGACTCCCGGACGGTATGTCCAGTAATTTCTATTACGTATTTTTTTATTTAATCAAACGATTACTTTTAAGGTTATTAGTGAAATTTTCTGTTTTTTATAATTTGACCTCTTCCACAAGTGAGTAAAGGTTTTTTGTATGTTTCACCAATAAAAAAGAAAACATTATATTTTAGACATAATTTGAACTTAAAAAAGTGCACGGTGGTTAAGTTTCAGAAAATATTTGGATATGGTAAAAAAAATATGAAAACAGTTTATCTTGTAGATTTTTTAAAAATTCTTAAGTTTCTTTATTTTAATATTATTTTCAATTAAAAATTCCGCTGTTATGTGTGATTGTTATTTGTAATTGGGGCGCCTAAAAATGGTTATATAGTAGAACTTTTTTTTCATGTAATAAGTATTTCGAATATAATAATTACAAATAATGTACATTTTTTTCTTTTTAAATATAAATCATATTTATTTGGCTTTCAGTCACGCCAATTTTTGGGCACAGAAAAATTGGAAATGAATGCGAAGAATTCAGACATGCCATAAATACCTTTCTATACCTAATATAAGATTTTAACATAAAATTGCTTTAGTTTAAATTACACAACAGATTTTTCAAGAATTCACAGGGTCTGCCCTAGTATAAGATATTACAAAAAGTAGCTGGTATAAAATTTACAATAAAGTTTTTAATAAAGTGCCTAAAGTCATTCGAATATTAAAAAGGGTTATTCATTTTTTAAATTGTACAATCGTGTAGATTGTTAAATTATTTATTGTAGATAGAATTGTAGAATTATCTCCCCAAGTTACTGCATTTACTTTCGTTAAAATGATATTCAAAATTAAGGGAAAATTTAACCAGTTTATAATAAATCTGTTTGCTAATATATACGTACGTTTCAGTTAAATATGGGAAAACAGAAGACAAAATGAGTTTTATCCCGAACAAAATGACGGCAACAAGGAAAATATTTAACGGAATGGAAAAATATTTTTTCCACTTAAAAAGAAAAACAAAGCATTGGACGGTGAAGGTTTTTTGATATCAAAATACTTATATAAAATTTTACCCATTAAATCCCACCTATTTATTGTAAATTCCTCTCGTCCTACAATGAGTTATGTAACTCACCTGGATTGCTCTAGTACGAAATAAAAATAATTAAATCTAAAATCTGAGATGTAAAAAAAAAAATACAGTGTGTGGCAAGCCTACGCACGACGGAGTGAAACTTTTAGTATTCTTCTCTCTCTCTTTTCATTTCATTCACTCTTTTTTTCTGTCTATTGACATATTTATAAGTAGCATGTGATAAAAAAAAATAAAAGTTATAAAAATATGGGATTCGAACCCGGTTCCTGCATAACGAGTGTCGAACGCTCTGCCTCTAGACCGCGAGGAGAGGTATCTCGATCAAATTAAAGTAAAGGTAAATTAACAAATTTATGTAATTTTTTACTACATTATTACAAATCGTTGATAAATAAAAATAATTATTCAAAATACCGAGCGACTCTACCGGCTCGATTTGTAAGATATATTTCAACCAAAATATCATATAGGTACCGTAAAGTAAAGTAGTACAAATAATTAATTAATATCATATAGGGCCTTGATTAGTAATTTTAATGATTCAAAATAAAAATAATTAATCAAAATACCGAGCGACTCTACCGGCTCGATTTGTAAGCTATATTTTGACCAAAATATCACATAGGTACCGTAAATTAAAGTAAAGGTAAATTAACAAATTTATGTACTTTTTTACTACATTATTACAAATCGTTGATAAATAAAAATAATTAATCAAAATACCGAGCGACTCTACCGGCTCGATTTGTAAGCTATATTTCGACCAAAATATCATATAGGTACCGTAAATTAAAGTAAAGGTAAATTAACAAATTTATGTAATTTTTTACTACATTATTACAAATCGTTGATAAAAAAAAAATTAAAAGTTATAAAAATATGGGATTCGAACCCGGGTCCTGCATAACGAGTGTCGAACGCTCTGCCTCTAGACCGCGGTTATTACGTATTCGACCAAAATATCATATAGTCAAAATATCTAAAAGTCGCAGCACGACAGCATTTTATCACTTTTCCTCGTATCAAAAAAATTACAAAAAGAAAAGAAAAATTAGTTTAAGCGGGGATCGAACCTCGGTTCTTCGAGAGTCGGACGCTCTGCCTCTAGGCCGCGAAGCTGAGTTTGGAGGGTGACCTAAACCAGGTATATAATATTAGCTCCTATAGCGAAATGATCACGGTTTTTCGTGACGGTCATGAGTCGGTTTTACTCCGGTCCTCGAAATTGCATGACGCGCGTAAAGAAGTTTCAATTCAAAACTGTAATGTACAAACTATTTTCTATGTAAAAGTTTTATTAGTAAAAATATTATATTTTTTATTTTTGTACTGTTTGTTTTTGTACCTGTTTATTTTTGTACATATTGACTCCCACCTATGTATTGTAAGTTCCTCCCGTCCTATAATAAGTTTTTTAACTCATTGGGATTGTTTTATCAAGAAAAAAAATAATAACCAAAAAAGGATTTGTGATTTATGATTATTTGAGATGCCTTACATACTGCAGATGATTATATACTGTAGGTACGTAGATACCACGATTTTCAAAACACCATGCAAATTATGCAATTCATTAACTGATGCCAACAATAATGAAAATTATTATTATCATTTTAAATTTATAAAACTTGTCCGTGTGAAATCAAACCATGTCACACTGTGCGACATTTTGACCAAGCCGGGGCGTAAACGAAATAATGTTTTGGGCTATAGCCGCGCCCACTAGAAACGCCCATAACTGATATTATTTTGACGTCTTATTTCGTCTTAAGGCGGTCTGTGGCAGAACAACGTCTGCCTCGGCCCACTAGAATCATTATAAAAATCATTTTTCAAATGCAATTTAAAAAACAATTTAATCTAACAAATCTCAGTACCTATTAGAAATTATCGAGGAATTATAGAACTATAAAAACAAATTATTAGTCATTATAAATACAAATGAAAAGCATTTTTTCCATGAGACATAAATCATTAATTCAGGTAAATAAGGAATAAAACCATCAATTAACAAGTAGTATTTTGAGATTTAAAAAAATAAACTGTGAAAAACAAAAAAAAAGTTTTTTTTTGCTATAATTTATTAAATTATGGTAATACATCTGTTTTTATTAGTAAAAAAGTTTAAAGAAAATGGTTTTACTGAGGATTAAACCTTCCTCCCAGGGGACTGGAACCAACTTAATTTGCTTGATGAACAAGATAATATTGTAACTTCGTATGAAAACTTACTTACTAACCATTATTTAACTAAATGTATCAATGTAGTAACCAGAGAAGCTGTATCAAATGGACAAATTACTCGCACGTGTATTGACCATATATTTGCCAAATTTAGAGGCAAGAAAATAACAGCTTGCGTCTGTGAAAATAATATTGCCGATCATTTTATCACTGCTATTAATATAAAATGTCATAAACGTCAGGTAGACTTTCCAAATAAGTATATTCAAATCATCTCACAAAAGGATATTGATAGACATATCAGAGATTATAACTGGAGTAAACTTATAGAGGATAAGGATTGTATTTCATTATATGAAAAAATAAAATTTTTCTTTAATAAATTTTACAAGAGCAGTTCTAAAACGATAGTGCAAAAACCAAAAACACGACCTTATGCAATAAATGAATGGGTAAGCAGTGAATTATTATGTCAAATAAATAAAAGGGACAAACAATATAAAAAATGGAAAAGTACACCAACAAACAAAACATATGAAACAGAATACAAAAAATCACGAAATCTTGTCAATAAACTTATAAATAAAGATAAAACTAACTACTATAATAATAAATTTAAAAACTGTTTTAATGATAAAAAAAACCTGGGATGAGATAAATAATATTTTAGGACGTAAATCCAAAAACGATTGTGATGAAACAATAACACGATATATGTTAAAAGATAGAACTGAGGATTCTGTGTCAAATGATTTTGTGAATTACTTCTCGGATAGCATCAGCAACATGTTACATAAATGCAATCACAAAGCTACTAATATTGTACTGGAAGAACTGCCTCACAGTTTATTTATACCAAGAGCTACTATAACTGATATTGAAAACATTGTTAAAAAAAAAACTCTAAAAGCACAGGTATTGACAATATAAGAATGTTTGATTTAAAAAGAAATATAAAAACTCTTGGGCCAATAATTACTCATTTAATCAATACGATAATAAAGCAAGCAAAAATTCCACAAGAATTTAAATGTAGCATTACTAGACCAATATTTAAAGGTGGAAAACACATTGAACTGGGAAATTATAGGCCTATTAGTATACTACCTGCGTTAGAAAAAATTCTCGAAAATTTTTTATCAAATAAATTAAATAATTACATTGAAAAATTCGCTATCATAGATCCAAACCAATATAGCTTTCAAAGAAAAAATACTGAAAAATTACTGCAAGATTTTTCCAATTACAAAAATAATCAATTAAATAATAAATTACATATTATTGTGTTATTTATCGATAACTCTAAAGCTTTTGACACAATTAACTCTAAAAAACTGCTAGAAACCTTAGAAAAAAATGGAATAAGAGGAAATGTGTTAAATTTATTTAAAGATTATCTTAGAAATAGAAAAATTTGTACCAAAATAAATAATACTTTTAGTAAAACAAAGAATGTATCTGCAGGAGTTCCACGAGGTTCCATATTGGGACCTACATTATATATAATTTATGTAACTATAATGAAAAAACTTTTCTCTTTTGTTAAACATTTTGTATTTGCAGATGATACGGCATTGGTCATATCACATAAAGATCTAAAAATTGCAATTGAACTCATGCAAATTGACTTTAATCAACTTTGTAAATGGTCACATGATGCAAGACTATTAACAAATGCTAAAAAAACCAAAGTTATGCATATAAGATCACCTAATGCCAGATTTCAATTTAATCCTAATATTATTTCTCATAGTTTTAATTGCATCCATAAAAATATTCCGACCAATTGTAAATGTGAAAGCTTAGAATTAGTTACAGAATATGTCTATCTGGGTGTTACAGTAGATTGCTTTTTCAAATGGGACAAACATATTAAAAAAACCTGTAAAAGACTCAGATCAATTGCTGGCAGAATGTACACATTAAATTTTTTCCTATCAATTGAAACACTTAAAATAATTTATATGTCAATGGCAGAATCTATTATAAGATATGGATTAACCATATGGGGAAATACTAGTATAACCAATCTGAAACAAGTCCAAGTTGTACAAAACGCAATTGTAAAATTACTAGTCATCCCTAATATTTTTAAACAGAGACATAATACACCGTTGCTGTTTCAGAGTGCCAAAATTTTACCTGTTAAGGCTATACTATGGCAAAAAATCATAATTCAGTATATATTTACCCCGCAGCATAAAGAAAAATTATAACATAAATACAGTACTAGATTCACGCGCAATGACGGGTTAATAGTTCCGAAATTTAATAATAAATACGGACAGAGAACGTTTGAATACAACATACCGAAGATATTTAATTTATTACCTGACACTATAAAGCAATGTAAATCTATGAATAAGGTTAAATATATGGTGAAAAATTGGCTATCGGAAAAAAATATTTATTTTAATATGTATGAAAAATTGTATGAAAAAATTGTTAATTCTGTAGATATAAGATGTAAATTATAACTTTAAAAAATGTATTTGAAACTAACTTTAAGCACCTGTTGACAAGCCAATTCAATCGGCTTAGCAGGACTTGTTTGTTGATATTATGTATTAACTATTTATTCAATAAAAAAAAAAAATAAAAAAAACCGCGCTAACAACTGAGCCAGATCCCAATTTGGAAGGACCGACATTTATTGCTTATATTAACTGTTGTAATGTTATACAATGTCAAATAAATGCGTACATGTCCACGTATGTGTATTGCAACTAAAATGTATTATCATCGACAACGAGTCTATCTGCCGAGTTTCAGCTCTATTGGGTGTCGGGTAGTGGGTTAATTTCAAGATTTCTTCCAAGATTCCTAATTACAAAATAACTGTTTTACCGAGGAGTAAACATTCCTCCAAGGGGACTGGAGTCAACCACGCTAACGACTGAGCCAAATCCCAATTTGGTAGGACCGACATTTATTGCGTATATTAACTGTTGTAATGTCATCCAATTTCAGAAAAATGCGTATATGTCCACTTATGTGCCACCGAAATGCATTATTTTCGACAACGAGACTATCTGCCGAGTTTCAGCTAGATCGGATGTCGCGTAGTGGGTTAATTTCCACTTCCAAGAATCCACTTCATTGATACATTCTTTCAAGAAAACGAAAGTGAATTTCAAAAAGATGCAAAAAACAATTCCTTGCTTCGCGCCGACTTGACATACAATCTGAGTTTCGTGATTATTATTATGGGAGGAGTAAGAACAAAAATACTTTTGGCTTTCATATTCCTCTAAGTAACTGTGTAGAGAGCCGAAAACTTCTAAGCAAAAAGAAGATCTGATTTGAAGCAGGTGTTGCACAGGTGTACACAAAGATATTAGAAGAACGAGATGTGCTATGCGCAGTTCGTACTGAGTGGAATTGTTTTGCCGAGTGTCGCCGGTTTTGTTCACCAATACTACTGCACACCTTCGCTTACGCTAAGGTATCCGCACTAATAAATAGAACAGATTTCTGTGCGTACACGTCCCGATACCGTTCAAAGTACCCTAATTAGGTAGTACTCCGGCTACGGTCCGGCGGCCAACATAGCATATCTCGTTCTTCTAATATCTTTGGGTGTACACGTTTTCTAATCAAGTTTCTAGCTGAAAGTATCCAATATTTTTGATGTAGTAAAGACATTAAAAGCTGTGGTCGTGTATAATCGATGAGGATTGTCGTGACGTGTTCCTTACTTGGCAACAAGATCGGATGTTGAGAATTGTAGTTCAGATCAGAATTTTTGAATCTGCCTCCAACACGAATAAGATTAATGTCAAAAAATAGTTTTAATTTTCTTAATGCAGGGGCTAAGTTACGTTGCTTTTGTAAATTCTTTAGGTCATTATGTATAATGCATGTAACTAACAATTTTACAGAATAAAGAAACTTTAAAAAAAAAAAAATCTCAAAATGAACTACTTGTACATCACATAGTATGGCCCTCTCAGCAACTTCTAGGTGATTTGATGTTATTTTAAGTTTTTGCGATGAGATACGATGCGTTGCGTTGCGTTTCGTTGCGTTGCGTTGTGGTGCGCTGCCGTGCGATGTGATGCGATGCGTTACGTTGCGTTGCGTTCCGGTGCAGTGCGGTGCGATGTGATGCGTGTTGATGCGATGCGATGCGATTCGGTGCGATGTGATGCTGGTTGATGCGATGCGATGCGATGCGGTGCGATGTGATGCGATGCGGTGCGATGTGATCTTTTTTCTAGCATTAAAAGCTACTTGATAAAATTCGCCTTGCATTTCTGGAGGATCCTTAAATGGGATGTTAACTATACATCTACCTGACGGATTTCTGATGGTAAATTGATCATAAATTGCATCACATCCTTTTTCTTCCGGTGATTGTAATTCACACTCTGTGACCTTTTCCAATTGACAGAATTTTGCAATAAATTCTTCAACCGATGGTTCTGTCTTTGTGCATAATGAGTTACCAAGTGAATAAGAACTTTCGATGGTAGGTGCATTTCCTATTATTGGTGACCGGATAAATCATCACAATGATAATTCATCACATCTTTAAAAAGTTATATAAAGTCATGGAAAGTGATGAAACAAAAAAGTTTATTAACTGGGTTAAGTAGGTTAGGTTAGGTTAGGTTAAATTGTTTTTTCATCGTTTCTAATGACTTTATATCACTTTTTAGAAGTGTATTGAATTGTCACTGTGTTGAGTTATCATGGAACCCCTATTATTATATATCCTAAGATGGTCTCAATGGCACTTGGTAATAACCGTGTGCCTTTTACCTTACCCGGTAATATTATTTGGTCAAATGAATTGGCTCTGATGATTGCATCTATGACCCCTGGGGTGTGGAATTCGTCATCGGCAAGTGGTAATTCATTTAAATAAGATAAAGCGTTTAGATTTAGCGATGATGCTGGCAGCTGAGTTGTGATGCGATCTACGACCAAAGGTTGAATGGAGAAAGATACTTTATTTCTTCTAACACAGCAAACTTATTTTGTGGCACCATTTTAATTGAAATTAATAAAATACTTAGTTTTTACCACTTTTATTGTTTATAAATACCAACATGTTTCATGGGCAACGCTCACTTCTTCAGGGTTTTAATCATGTTTTAATAATACTAATTATAAATAATAGACATAGACAATGGCAACAATGAAAAGATGAGAATGGATAGGGGAAAGAGAGGCAATATGGAACAATTTACAAAGGGAATAGGTTTAATATTGGGTCATTTAAAAATATTTTTTGATTGTTAATAATATTCAATTTTGCATTCACACTCTTTCTAATCTCTAAAATTTCTAGTTTATCCAACTGAATGCCATTGACATTACAATGTATTAATTCTATTCCACTATTGAAGTTAAAGGTATGACTAGTTTCCAACAAATGGTTGGCAAACTCCGAGAAACGGTTATTGTTTAAAGATTTCATATTCTTTAATCCTTATTTCAAAGTTTCTCGAAGTTTTACCTACATAAAAGAAACCACAATCATTACACTTCAATTTATATATTCCAGATTTTTTCATTTTTGAATCTCTATCTTTATTATTTATTATGTAATTTTTAAGTTTGTTATTTGCATAAAATACAGGAAGAATTTCATTAGGTACATTTTTGTTAAGGAATTAGAAATTTTATTATTAAAAAACATAATTTTCCTCCATTTTTGAAACATGTTGGTATTTATAAACAATAAAAGTGGTGAAAACTAAGTGTTTTATTAATTTCAGATACTTTATTGTTGTAACGAGACTCAAACCTCAAATTTGTGACTCCTTTAATGCGTTGAGCAACATCCCCTGTTCCTCTAATCGTGGCGTGGTTGCGATTTGGGAATAAATGTATGCCAAGACGTTGGCAACATTCCGTCGTAATTAAATCGTTTTGCGATGCGCTATCGATTAGGACACGTATTTTCTGAAAACTGTATGCGGTACCTAATAGTATGGTTTGATTCGAAAAAAAAACGTTTGCATCTCCATTATTCAGAGTGCACAATATGACATTATCGGATAGATTTTCCGATTCACGCTCGGAATTTTCCGCTAAATCCTGCTCATTAGAGTGAGAAGAGTCGGATGCTGTTGTATTAAAATGTAATAGAGAGTGATGATTTTGATTACAATATTTGCATCGGTTTTCCGATTTACATTTTTTAGCTAAGTGCATTTTACTAAGACAATTTCTACATAGATTTTGATTTTGAGCAATTTCAAATCTATTCTTAGGAGATACTTTTAAAAATGTTGGGCATTTATAAATTGATGTATGATCTGATAGGTTACATTTTTTTTTTTTTTTTTAAAGAAAGACAAACATTCCCGGGTTACGAATAACCTGACAATATTTGAAAATCTCCTACTACCACCACAGTAAGCTGAAAATGTTGCTTGTGTCGTGATGGAGGACTTAGCCAGCCGAGGAATTGAACACACTACGCCCGAGTGGGACCCAAGCGCGATGTCAACTCGACCACCGACAGCGCACTCGTATTGTTTTATTTTTCTGTTTGTTACACTAACAAATGCTTGGCTATATTGCTTCTAAAGTGAGTTTTTCTCCATGCGCTGTTGCGATTTACATTCCGCAAAATTTTAAATTTATTGTTTACGCAAAAAAATCACGAACTCTTCATATGAAGGTGTCTCAGATCTCCTTACTGACGATTCGAATGCTATAGCTGTTTCCTTATTTAATTTTTGAGTTCCTATATAAAGGAAGAAACATTGTAATAAATTCGGAATTTTTTATTGTTGTAACGCCGAAATTGACGAATTGAACTGATCTATAAACGCTTCTAAATTAGATGCTGTTGGAATAGTTATTTGTTTAATGTTTAAAATTTGATCGAAATAATACGCAGCGTGTACTCGATTATCTTCATATTTCTCTATTAAAGCATTCCAAATAATTTTATAATTATCCGCTGTTGTTGGAATCACAACACAAATATGTAATGCTTTATCAGAATGACCCGACCAAATATTGGACTTTTTCTGCATCAGAGAGATCTGTGTTTTCGTGAATAATATTTTTAAAAGTTTCATAATAAATATTCCAGTTCACTAAATTCCTATTAAAGCCGGGTAGCGTTAATTTTGGTAACTTTGTATTATGTTTTGGGGTTCCATGATAACTCAACACAGTGACTGTACTGGACATCTACGCCAGTGACATCGACTGTAAATGCCGGTTTCCTCTGGGGGGGACTCTTTTCCTTGGGTAAGGATTTGCAAAGAAACACAACTTGCGAATGTCGTCGGACAACTGACTGGTGGTGCCATTTGTTTGCATATTTATTGAGTTCAAATTCAACACGTGTTAATGTACATAAAATATTCTTATCTCTAAACAGGATGCATGAGAGCATTAAGGAACCAATAAAAAAATAACTAAATTTTAATTACTACGGTTAAATCCCATTTGAAACATGATACGTGTCCGGTGATAAGCTTCAAAAGGGGATTCGGCGTCGTTAGATGCGTGATAACAGTAAATTTTCATTTCCTTAATTATTTTAATGATTATGTCCGTATATCGACCTGCTGTCCGGTACAGTGACGATTCAACACAATTTTAAAAAGTGATATAAAGTCATTAGAAACGATGAAAAAAAAATTTTTTTAACCTAACCTACATAACCCAGCTAATAAAGTTTTTGTTTCATCACTTTCCATGACTTTATATAACTTTTTAAAGATGTGATGATTTATCCGGTTACCATGTTTTGGTTGGTTTTGATGACGACAGATTCATATTTTCATTATTCATTTGCCTGGCGGTTAGTTGAATAATGGCGTAAAGTTCGTCAAATGATTGTTCAATTTGAAAATTGGGTACATATTCTGGAGTTATTGTAAGGTTTAACAAGTTTATTTTATTAACCATTTCCACAAATTCCTTCCTAATCTCTGGTAACAATGTGGCATTTGCGCAAAAAGTGTTTTTTGACGATGTCGTCTTTAAATTTTGTATGCTATCAAATATTCTCTGAGCTCTTGAAAAGAATGAATTTTGACGAGCTTACTTAATTTCTACATTTGACGTTTCGTTAGTCATTTTTACGATAAATAATATTATAACAATAAATTAAAATAAATAATGCGAGATCTTACTGTACGAAACCATCTACCCTACCCACATAAATAATTCTGCATATTATTTTTATAATAATCTTGTTACCAAGTACATATATTATGTATGTACGTATTACATCTATCCAAATATCAGACATAACTTCAAGCTGCATAATAATAAACACAATATTCCAAGATGATTCATATCACAAAGTTAAATTTTTAACTAAAAATCCCAAAACCCCCAAATTATATGGGTTCCTTAAAATACACAAGGTTAATAGCCCCATCAGACCTGTGGTTTCGTGTTGTAATGCCCCTAATTTTAAAATATCGTCTGTTATTGCGAATGTGTTCCAAAATACCAATGTTTTCTCACCTAAGTATACTATTAAAAACTTTTTTTCGTTAGTGGAAGAATTGAACGATATGATTCTCCCTAGTAATTCTAAATTAATTTCTTTTGACGTTGTAAATTTGTTTCCTAATGTTCCCATAGAAGAGAGTAAATGTTTAATTTCTGATTTGCTAAATAGTGCGGATCTCTCTCAAGACTTTGTAAAAGATTCGACTTCCTTGTTTAATTAATATATGCTTGAATCAAAATTATTTTTAATTTAATAATATTATATATCAACAACGGGATGGCCTAGCTATGGGCAGTCCCACAAGCCCCTTGATTGCTGATATATTCATGGATAGCCTAGAGAATAAAATTTTATCTAGTACCTCACCTCTTGTTAAAAATGTCTTATTTTGGAAAAGATATGTCGATGATGTTTTTTGTACATGGACAGGGACAGAGCGTCAACTAAATTCCTTCCTCAATCTTATTAACTCTTATCATAATAAGATTAAATTCACATTAGAGAGAGGCAATAACTCAACCTTAATTTTTTTAGACCATACTTTATCGATCGTTAGTAACAAAATTGATTTTAACATATTTAGTAAACCCTCCTATACTGATATTGTAATCCACAATACATCGAATCATCCATTTGCACATAAGCACTCCGCATTCCATGCAATGGTCCATCGTTTAGTCACAATTCCAATGTCAGATAATAATTTTGCTAATGAACTAAGAATAATTTAAAAAAAATAGCGGTAAATAATGGCTACGAATCATCTTTTATAGATATAATCAATCTTAAACAAAAAAACTAAAGCAAATCCCCAGTAATCGCTTCTTATTCGCTAGTCCTTGTACAAAAATAAATGATAATATTACTTATCAATGGCGCCGTATTTTATTCATTAATAACTTTTCTAACTTAAGTGTAAAAAGCCTTCCTTCTGTAGTCAGACCGGCCTTTTATACCAATAGGTAAATTTCTAATCAATTCAAAAGATAAAGACGACAAACTAAGCCATTCAGGAATATATAAATTAAATTGTAATAATTGTGCGGCATTTTATATCGGTAAGATAACACGCGATAACACGTAATGTCAATATTACGATTAAGGAGCATCTTCGTTGTCTCAATAATAACGGTTTCTCTGAATTTGCCAATCATCTGATTAGTACAGATCATACTTTCACCGGCGCTAATATTTTACATACAAACGGGCGTGGTAACAGACTCAATAATCTAGAAGCACTGGAAATAAAAAAAAGCTGTAAACACAAAAAGTCCTATTCTCAATAATCAATTAGACATAATATCAAGTAGTCCAATATTAGGTTTGTTTCCAATAAACTCTTAAAAAACGTCCAAATTCTCCTTATCACCATGTCAGTTGATGCTTTGTTTCTCCAGATATATTATCATAATCCATTAGTCTACATAATTATCTTTCGGTTTTTCCCATGTCTTTTGTACTTGTGTAAATGTATTGTATGCTTTCTCTGTGTTTGATATATTTATATCATGTTGTCTCCCTCTAAATATTTTTATTTTTTTATTATACAAGCTCACACTTTGTACTTCTTGTCTAGTAATAATTTGTACCCGGAAGATGCTCGAGTAAAGCGAAACCGGTCGGTTCTAAAAATTATTAAAAACGTGGTTAACAAAAAGTATTTTATTTTATTAAATAATTTTTTTGTTACATACATATAAATATAGAAATTTTATATTAAGTAAAAAAGAAAGAACTATAATTTTTTATCTTATAAGATAAAAAAAATTTAAAATAAAAATACAATTAAACAAAAAATATAATACATATATGTATAATGATCCCACAATAAAATCCCACATAGGCATAGCCAGTTCGTGGGTATACTTATGTTTTATTATGGCAGTTAAGATTATAAATTATAACATTGTGTTTTAAAATATTCAGCTTGGTGGATCTTTTATGAATAATATTATATTAGAGCTTTTTATAGTTGTTTAGTGCAATCAATTTGTAGAATTTCGCGATCCAAAATGATTCTTCTACAACTAGGTCTGGAAGGTTTTGACAAGCAATATAATTTTTGTTTTTCTATAAGTTTTGTTGCTAAACCGCTCCCTGCTCTATCTGCGAGCGTGTTCGTACCAGGTCTTGTTGACTGCTCCATCATTATCTGAAATACATATGCCTCAGATGTGTGTCTAATGAGGTTCACCAAATGTGGCTCATCATGATTTGGGCCTGCCATTCGTCAAAGGTAATTTTGCTGGAGCGAGTCCAACAAGACCAGGTTCGGCTAGGAAGTAGCTTTTTGATCTCTAATTTCTTACTTATCTGGGAAAAGTTATTTTTTATAAGACATAGATTTGCATGTGATAGTGCGGCCATACTAAAGATTGTCAGTCAACCCAAATATCATTATGTTTGTTATTGTTCAAAGAATTTTTTAATTTTACTGTGAATAATTTATATCGGTGGACTTTATGTTATAGGTGTACTTTTATATGCAAATAAATATTTAAAAAAAAAACATATATCTTTCTGTAAATTTCTTCTCCTAGAAACAAAAATTACAGTCCAGGTAATGGTTAAATAACAGTACAGTAATGGTTAAAACCTCTTAGGTGTTTTATTTAGTCATTGGTTAAAATGGTGTATTTTTTATTTACATTAAAAAAGAATTGGGTACATTTTTTATGAATTATGAAAGTATGGTTACAACCATCTATGGTTCATGCTTAATTTCTAACCTAACACCTATCCTCGAAGGAACATTCACAATATAATGTTTTATCAAAAAATATTTATTTTACAATATAATTTATTACATAGACACATAGAACTTGACTTTACTTAATTAAATATTACAAATAAAGTATGACTTTAATCTATTTCCACTAACAACCTTGTAACAGCATTATATTGCCGTACAAGCTTTAATGTTTAGAAAGCATTACATCTCTAAATGGTATAAAACAAAGTCGCTATTCGCGTTTGTCTGTTTGTGTGCTTAGTTCTTCTAAACTACACAACGGATTTTGGTGGGGTTTTCACTATCATTTAGAGAATTTCTTCCGGAAGGTTTATATATACATTACATGCATATTATATTTTTAGAAAATAGAGAAAAGTTGATGTTTTGTAATCAAGTAGTAAAAAAAAAAAATTTCGGGCGCTTACATTGCTAACGCTGGTTAAACCTTATGAGGTACATCAAAATAATATATCACGTAATTTTACATCTGAAAAAGGTCTCATTTCCTTAAAACTTTACCCCAAACCATGTATAAGTCTTCGAGCAACGCCGGGTACACATCAGCTAGTAATACATAATTACTCAAGAGTAGTCATAATCTAGTTCTACCAACAATCTCAAAACTTCACTACGTTGTCATGCAAGAGTTGTTCCAATCTTGCTCCACTAATAATCTTATAACTTTGCTACATTTTCATGCAAGTACATAGTAATGTTTAGAAAGTTTCAATTACACTCAAAAGTTTTTACCTAGTTTTATTAACAACCCGAAACCTCGGCTTACGCAAGTTTACTGAAGAGTAACTGTCCACTCTAAACCCTACGGAGCAAAGCCAAAAACGCATCGCGATTTGAGAAGAATTACAACATTCTATTATTTGCAATGCTTTGATTCCTGAATAACTTTGGTGTCACTTTGTTTATTATTCAAATGTAGTCTTTAAACCTATCAATACTACCATGAGCAACTTTTTAATGGGTGGTTAGCGATGTGATATGTTTTATGATTTTGGCAAGTGAGTGCGTCTGTAATATGTGTTTATATTGGTGATTGACAATGACAACTATCGGGTTGATCTATTTCTGTGTTGTGGCGGCGGAGCTCTCACACTGGTTTGTGGTCTCTGTTTGGGATCTACTTCTTCACTGCATGCTCCCACTGTGCCCCCATAAGGGTCCATCGCCCCTTCAGATCTGCTACTACAATTATAATTATAAATAACTATTATGGAATATTATATACTAAGATTAATCCCTCTGAGTATTCATTCTTGTAGCTACATAATTGTTTATTTTTAAATCTTTTTACCTAATGGATCCATTTTCTTCCACTGCGCCAAAGTCGATTAAAGTCGGTGTAACTGGCCCATACTTGGGAACACACGGTAGTGTTCCATTATACAGCAGCAAATCGTCCACTAAGATCTGAAAAGTATGGTGAAAAATTTAATGAAGTGAGAAGAAATAAGTAATATGTAATACACATACTTAGATATATTGTTTCAAAACAATACTTAATGAGGTGAGAAGAAATAAGTAATATGTAATACACATACTTAGATATAGATATATTATTTCAAAACAATACTTAATGAGGTGAGATAAATAAGTAATATGTAATACACATACTTAGATATATTATTTCAAAACAATACTTAATGAGGTGAGAAGAAATAAGTAATATGTAATACACACACACTTAGATATATTATTTCAAAACAATACTTAATGAGGTGAGAAGAAATACATAATACACATACTTAGATATATTATTTCAAATCAATACTTAATGAGGTGAGAAGAAATAAGTAATATGTAATACACATACTTAGATATATTATTTCAAAACAATACTTAATGAGGTGAGAAGAAATAAGTAATATGTAATACACATACTTAGATATATTATTTCAAAACAATACTTAATGAGGTGAGAAGAAATAAGTAATATGTAATACACATACTTAGATATATTATTTCAAAACAATACTTAATGAGGTGAGAAGAAATAAGTAATATGTAATACACATACTTAGATATATTATTTCAAAACAATACTTAATGAGGTGAGAAGAAATAAGTAATATGTAATACACATACTTAGATATATTATTTCAAAACAATACTTACAGCAAACTCTTTCACCCCACGGTTTGGCGTTTTTCCATAATTCCAAATGTTCATACTAGACACGCTCATGGGGCTATCGAAGATGAAGTAGATTCTGCAAAGCATATTGAAGAATGATAATTGAACTACGGGTTTGTATGTACATATAGATAAAGTAAATAGATAGCTGGTCTATTGACTGTCACCTATTGACTGTTGCCGGCAAGAGTGGGGCGAGCCAGGCGTGTCTTCCATCTCGTGCAGTATTGTTACCATCGCACAGGCGAGCTGGGATTCGAGCATCATTTGATATTCCATCCAAGATGTTTATACTGACGGGTTGGGCGCACACATCTAAAATCATTCAGACTATGTTATTTAAGTTCCCAGTACAAAAATTTCCACATATTCCTTTGTTACTTACTTGATTCTGTGATGTGAACTCTGGTACCATCTGCGTCTGTTATTTCAATCCCATTGAGGCCCACATAATAGGGGTCACCCCACGTTGAGAATATAACTATTTCAAATACAAATCCAGTCGGTAATGTGCTAATTTCTTGTTTTAGCTCTGATAAAGGAGTTGTGTTTGCTCCTTGTGAGATATCATCAATGGATGTCAGTAGAATCTCCTGTACAAAGTCATAGTTGACGTTTCCCGGTGCCCTTCTCAAAACAACAGGCCTCTCGTTAATTAGTTTGTCGTCCAGGTTGATTTGTATTTCTTTAGCACCACAATATGATAATTCAAGGCTGCTGTTGTAATTCCATATTCTCAAACCTAAAATTAATTGATTTCAACGTATTTGTGTAAATTTTATATTATATTTCGAAGGTAATTTTTATGTCTAATTGAAATAAATAATCGAGGCAAATACCTGTTATAAGAAAATCATCTTCGAGAATAATGACAATGTGTATTGAAATTCCTTCTGTGTACTCTGACTGCCACATATTATGGTAATCTTCTGTAATATTCACATTATCAAAAAGTTCGTCACATTGCATTGTAGACTCATCTCCAGATTCTGCTACATCATTGTTTGATGTATAAGCATAACTTTTAGATATTTTGATATTTTCATCAAAGTTGAAAATTTCTATCCCTAAACAGAGACAATTATTCTTTTTACTATGTATGTAATTGTTAAAAACAATGTTTCACAAATGAATTCATTTGAATGAGAAAAGGTTACTCTAATTATTTCTTACTATTTCATTGTTTTTTATATCTATGTACATCAAAGTTTTCGCCGACAGATTGGCGCTAAGAGGCTAAGAGGGTTAAAACAATTTTAGACAAAGTAAATAATTAATGAAGAGATAGATATACCTGTTAAGCCTATGCAATTGAGCTGACCCCAGTTTGAGAGTAAGATGATTAGACAGAGTAAATAATTAATGAAGAGATAGATATACCTGTTAAGCCTATGCAATTGAGCTGACCCCAGTTTGAGAGTAGGATGATTTCAATTTTTTTGGCAATATATTTATTGCCTGCTGAATCTGCACGAACATTATCCAACAGATTGTCGGTGTCTGATTTCAAATCGCTTGCGGTGGGCGGTCTCTTGTCGAGTGGTATTGGCAATGGATTTGAACTGGCAATGATCGATCTAAACGACTGATCATTTCTGTAGATTTGCTCTAATATAGTTTCACACGTCGTGAAAAGGATGGTCTGTAAATGACAGTTTTTAATAAACAGCTATTTGTCACTTTGTAATAGGGTGTATCGATCTTTAACTTTTTTTTTGTTTTCAAATTCCAAGTTGAAAAAAAGTTGCTACTAGATACCACAACTTACCACAAAAAATTTTGGATTTTTAAAAAAATGTTTAGGTCTCCCGCACAAGGCCTAAAGTTTTAATTTTTTTCAAAAAATATAAAATTTTTTTAAAATTTAAAAAAATAAAATCGTAACTTTTGTGTTTATTCCAAGTTAAAAAAACAGTAATATTAGGGCATAAAAATAAGTAAGGAACGATTTTTTTAAATAAAAAATGGATTTTAGGTCTCCCGCACAAGCCCTAAAGTTTGTTAATTTTGATGAAATTTTGTAATTTTGTGTACATATATGAACCATGTTTTTTTTAAGTTTAAGCCACCGGAATTAATTGTACTTTTCTCATAGAAGGCATAAAATGCAATAATATATATATACATAATTCATATATACATATATTAAAAATATATAATAATAATAATATATACACATATATACTATATAATATATAATATGTTTTTTACCTGAAAAAAGATAGTTGGACAGTGTAAATTGTATGAGAAAGGTGTTGAAAGAAACTAATGTTATTTGCTATTACTGTTGTTTATTACAAAAGTATAAAAGGTTTTAATATGTCATAAAATGTAGTATATTAACTAAGTATAAAATGTTGCTGATTACTTTCCATAAAGAAGAGTTGGCCAAACGAAACCCCAGCAACATCTCGCACGCCAGGTGGCTTACTCTGGCAAATCGAGTCCTTCGTTTGTATGTTGCCACCGATGATCCGACCCCTCAGCTAACAAAGCTTGCAGAGTTCATAATGAAGGTCTACATACCATCATGGTTCTCAATTAAGTGCAATCCCCAAATCCCGCAAGCTTCCATTCATTTTTTTAAATGTTTCTTTTCAGCAATTACTTGTAAGATGAGCTAAGAAAAGTCGTCCATGCAACGTTACAGAGAAATGCTTTCATGGCTCACCCAGAGCATGTTTGATAGCTATGCTGTTCGATGAACGAAAAAATATCAGAGCCTTGGCTTATAAGAGAATCCAGAAAGCTTGCGCAACCGAAAGGAAAGGGGTAAGGGTATTTAAACCCCCTCAGATCAATTTTGATGCCGAAGACTATATAGATATGATTGACTGGCAATCCACTTCAGTAACCGAACCCCCTCTTGTTACTGATATGAACCTAGAAGAGTTGGAGTCAATTGCGGAAACTGGCAAAAGTAGAAGGGTTTAATTTAGAATTCCTTCTCACACTCAAGCGGTGGAACGAATTGTCAACGAAGTCACAGAAGCTTCGAAGCGAGTATGTGGGCTGATCGAAAGAGATGGTTTTATCCGTGCCAGACTGGTAGACCGTAAAGATTTAAATACGTTCGAGACCAAGAGCCAGTACAAAACCTCTGCAAAGGATTAGAATTTAAGTAAGTTTTTTTTCGACTATTTTGTATTTATAATGTTTCTAAATAACGTCTTACATATTAAATTGAAATTTCATTTGGGAACTGTAATAACATTTATAAAATTTTCACTAGGCCTATGTAAATACTATACATAACTTTGATTTAAGGTTTTGAAGCCAAGATGAAAGGACGAATACTTAAACAAGTAAGTAATTTTGCAGTAGAAAAAGAAAACTCCCACTCATGTCGTATGGAAAGTAATCAGCAACATTTTTTACTTAGTTGTTATACCTACTACATTTTATGACATGTTATAATCTTTTATACTTTTGTAATAAACAACAGTAAAAGTAAATAACATTAGTTTCTTTCAACACCTTTCTCATACAATTTACACCGTCCAACTATCTTTTTTCAGTTAAAAAACATATTATATATATATATATATAGTATATATGTGGTATATATTTTTAATATATGTATATATGAATTATGTATATATATATATATTGTCTCATTTTATGCCTTCTGTTAGAAAAGTACAATTAATTCTGGTGGCTTAAACTTAAAAAAAACATGGTTCATATATGTACACAAAATAACAAAATTTCATCAAAATTAACAAACTTTAGGGCTTGTGCGGGAGACCTAAAATCCATTTTTTATAAAAAAAATCGTTTCTTACTTATTTTTATGCTCTAATATTACTGTTTTTTAACTTGGAATAAACACAAAAGTTACGATTTTATTTTTTTAAATTTAAAAAAAAATTGATATTTTTTGAAAAAAATTAAAACTTTAGGCCTTGTGCGGGAGACCTAAACATTTTTTTTAAAATCCAAAATTATTTGTGGTAAGTTGTGGTACCTAGTAGCAACTTTTTTTCAACTTGGAATTTGAAAACAAAAAAAAAGTTAAAAATCGATACACCCTACTTTGTAATCTTATCCTATTAACCCCTAGAGCAATTTTGGGAGATATTTCTCCCGGACATCAAACTCATTTTGACATCAGACTCATGCAATCTCATTTAGTATTACAGTGAGATATATGTTTTAGAAAAAGAGAACAATACGCTTTCAGTTTAATTACAAAAGTTTACTATAGAAGCTCCCGAAAAATTTGAAATAATTCTATGAAACAACATTTAACATTTGAAAAATATTTGTCAAGGTTGGCAAAATTTTTTAATAAATATTTTTGGATAAAACGAAAAACAAAGTGTGGGGACAATAAGTTTTATAATACCTTTGTCTAATTAAGTATGTTTTTAGTTTCCTCTAAAGTGGTAATTACAGTTTACAAAATAACAACCATTGGTAAGCGACTTTAAAAACTATCTCTCTTTGTTTGCATTCAAAATTTTACTATTTTTAATTGCGTATTTCGATTTGTAATACTAAAATATTAAGAAGACTTTCATCTGCTTTAAAAAATTGTATTTTATTTTGAAATACGTTCAAAAATAGCAAATTTATCTGGATTCGGTGTAATGCGAAAATATTCTCTGCGAAATCAGCATTTTGACACTGAAACACATTGCAAAATATCAGAGGCTCTAGGTGTTAAAGGATTGTGACATTATTATAATCTATTTTATGTATTGCAATGAAATGAGTTAATATTGGGATACTGACGTCACCGAACATACTCGGCATTCCGGACAATTCTCCACTCGCTTGAGCAATTTCACCAAAGAAAATCTGCACTTGATCTAAGAATATTTTCACTAATCTCACTCCCCTGGTTGTATGGATGCGTGATTTATTATAATTCTGAAATAAAAAAAATGATTACCTATAAATATAATTATTGAACTGAAATATATTTTCAAACATATTTTAATTCTATTATTGTGGAAATTTAATTCTATTTTAATTCTGTAGATATCTCTCACCCATATTCTTAGCAGGGCGAGTTTTTCGTTTTGACAAAATAATAAATTAATAGAATATGGGCTAGCAATCGGCATTTTAGAAATCCACAAGTGTTTTTGGTCTCTCGTTCTAGTTCTGCCATCCAAAAGGGTCTTGACTAGGCCATGTCTTCTTTCATTATTCTCTTCAGGTTCAGTCCATAGCTAAAATAATGAGTAAGATGGGGGTTTAACATACTATACCAATAAAATATTATATTCAGTTGGTAAACAAAATGAAATTGCGTTGCTTACCTTTTCTATTCTCACATTGTCTCCTTTATAATTAAATATTTCAAGACCATTCAATCCGATGTAATTCTGATCTCCCCAAGTGCTGTAAATTCTAAACTCCAACAATTTTCCTTGTGGCAGTTCGGGAATTATAAATATATTTTGACCGTCACCAATGCTCGCATGACGTTCGCCACCCTTTAGGTCAACAGTTTCTTTTGTATTTTTTTGTTGTTGTAATTTTTTTGTTGATTTCACTTGCGGCTTTGTTTTTTGATAAATTTGTTGGCATGATGTTGAAAGATTTTTGGATTGTTTAAAAATAATCGATTCGTTAAGACTGCTTTTTACTTTTGTGGCAGAACTCGAGGCAAATTGTGGTCTTTGCTTAATTTCACAGGAGCGTTGAACAATTTCTTGTTTTCTTAGAGTTGGTTCTGTGGAATTTACTGAAGAGAAAAAATATGTTAACGAATAATCAATCTATTTAAAAAATCATGGCCACGTAACCAGTAAAGATAAAAAACACAGCCAATTTGCCATATTGTCCTTAAATCTGAATATACATCAACTACAAAAGAAAACAATTAAAAAATTAAGGTTTACATTTTGGTTTTGTATCCTCACTGTCAAAAATTTCCAAAGGTTTGACATCCGGGGATTTATTCGCAGGACCCAGAGCTGCATTCAACAGTTGTTGAGTGAATCCTTCATCACACTTGCTATCCCCCAACTCACTACCTCTTTTATTCCAAATTCCTGATTTAATGACTGAAACAAACAAAAATCATCTTTAGTTCATGGGAATCCATCTCCTTGTAACCCATACATATAAGACCACTTCAAGAAAGGCTAAATATTGGCTAATTTTCGATTATACTACATAATATTATTTATTTATTTACGCCTATTAAGGCTTTTACATATATATATAACAATATTTACGAAATTATACTCATAAATAGTGCAGGAAACGACTGTTTAAAACACTTGCTCAAAAATAATTATCCACGAACTACAGTCCAGAGATATAATTCCATGAGACATATCATCGGTCCCTTACGTGGCAATATTTAATAATAAAAGTATACAATTTATTCATACTGCTTCTTAGAATCACACAAACACAAAGAGCCGGTTGTGTATCCAGGAGTCTGGGAAGATTTCTTCTCATGAAGCAGTCTCATAAGCAATGCAATTATTTGTTATGAATTTATACTAAGATAGATAACATATACCTCTGGGTCGTTGCCTCTTAGTGTAATCAGCAGAAAGTGCCACGGCGGATGCTCGGGTCCTCGTGACTTCAGGGATACCCGCTATAGATCGTCTTCGTTCCATCGGCCATTCCAAACTTTACAACAAATGAACAGAATTAAAACCTTTAAATTATTGCGTTAAATGTACAGTTTTGTTGTTTTATTATGAATTTACCTTATATTTTCAAAAGCATTCATCAAACTTGATGGCCCTTCGTTGGTGGGAGAAACAAATCCGCTACTATCATCGTCGTTCAATTTCGTAATGCTCTTTGTGCTACTGAAATACCAATTTAATAATAAATTTTAACTCAAATGTTTTTTATGTTACATTATAGACTCTGTATTACCCATTTACCAAACCTCTAGTAATCTAAATCATCAAGTGATGAGGGCGGTGTAGGTTGGTGGAAACCACAAAACATCAAACATTGAAGTGGAGGGAGTTGTACGATGTTAGCGAGGGATTATAACTTTGGAATATCGACAGAATCTGATTTGAAAGATAAAAGAATTTTCGAATATATAGCATCTACGTTAAGCTATGAAAGGTGTTGTCCATGAAAACGAATCCCACACAGGCAATTGCGTCTCTGTATGAGGAAAGTGTTGCATGTGTTAGGCGGTGGTTTTACGGGTTGGTTTGATATCACAAAAGGTGTTAAACAGGCTGCGTAATGTCACCATGGTTATTCAATCTATACATGGATAAAATTGTATGCAAGAATTGAGAGGTGGGATTGGGCGCGAATTTGAGTTATCTGAAAGTATGTTGCCTGTTGTATGCTGATGATGCAGTGCTGTTTGCTAACAGGGTGGGAGATTACGGTCTCTCGTGTCTAGGATGAACGAAGTATGTATAAATAATGAGTTAATAATGAATGTAAGTAAGTCTAAAGTCATGGTGTTTGAAAGAGAGAGTACGAAAACAGTGTGCAATATAGTTGTGAATGAGGAATACTTGGAGCAGGTGGACGAGTTTGTGTATTTAGGAAGTATGTTTACGAGAGATGGGAAGGCTTACAGAGATATTATTGAAAGAGGGTAAATGCAGGTAACTCCATTGATGGAGGGCTGAACGCAGTTGGCGCTAAGAAAAAAATTGTCTAAAGAAGAGAAGCTAGCAGTTCACAATGGAGTGCTGGTACCCACCCTGATGTATGGAAGTGAGGCATGGATGAAGTAGACTGAATGCTGTAGAAATGAGATCGTGTGAGAAATGTGGAGTGGATGTAAGCGTAATGAGTAAGATCAAGAAAGGGACACATAGGACGGGTTGTTTCGGAGAATTTGAACAATTCATCAAATTTCAACGTTCATTTTAGGGTTCTCTGAAAGACTTATTCAAGTTCTGTTATTATATCATTGTAGGCTAGTTGCTTGACAAAACTGAAATAAAAACAGAACTTGAAAAATCTTTCACAGAACTTGAAAATGAACGTTGAAATTTGATGAATTGTTCAAATTCTCCGAAACAACTCGTCCTTAGACAGTTAACAGACTCGGTTTTTAATTGTTCAGATTATAGGGACTATAGTGTAATTGCATTTCTTTATGAGATGGTGTAATTATTGGTATCTCTACTCCTTGATAATGGATTGTTTGGTTAGTATCATCGACGAAATGCCATCTAGACAATCACAATTATACTTTTTTAAATAACGTCTAACTAACACGGTCAATCGGAAAACTAAGCAATATTGTGCATTATAAAATTATTCATAACTGTACCTATTAAATATTTTAAGTTCTACACATAACTTTGCACTAAGCTAACGAAAAAAAACAGCAGTCGTGTATGATATAAAATAATACTAGACAAGTCAAATTCCAGTAGATTTCATAACAGCGCAGCGAATTTTTTTATTACCTTGTGGAGTCTTCAATCCATGATGGAATATAGGGTGAAGGTGGTAAAGGTGTAGATGAGCTCTTAATCACTTGAATCTTATCTTCGGAAGTCATCACGATGTGACGTACACTAACTTAACACTTTCAAATAAATATTATTTTTAATAAATCTTAAAAATTGAGGCATTATATTATTATTTTGATGATTATGGGTTCTTATAAATAAATATTTATTATTTTGTGTTCACCATGTTAACAATGGAATTATCTTGACAAAACTTTCAAAAGTGATCACTACTTCTTCTCACGTTAAGTATAATTTAAACCTTTTTTTATTAAACACAAAAACATTACCATTCCACTTCAAAACTTGTATATTTTTAGTAACCAAGGTAACAGATGTTGCCACGTTAAATTTTGGATTTAACTTCAAAGTAGGTACCAATATTTCATGTGGCAACATCAAAATTTACATTTGGTGTTGCCATAGAAATGAAAGATATTAATTTAAAAATATCTACATTTTCTTCAACATACCTAGGGTTTTTAGGTAACATTTTTTTCCTTACCGAGAAACACAAGGCCTCTAAGGGTGGGTTGTATCATAGAATTTGAACCAATCATCAAATTTCAATGTTGATTTTCAACTTTTGTTATTATATCGTTATTGGCCAGTTGTTACACAAAACCGAAACAATAACAGAACTTGAAAATCAACTTTGAAATTTAATAAAGTTTTCAAATTCACTGAAACGACCCGTCCTAAGTCTATAATAAAAGGTAATATAAATATATAAAGAACCTTAATTTTAAATTCAGTATATTTAAATGATTCACAACTTCATGGCAGATAAAAATCTTGAAACTTAAAAAAAAATACAATGAACCAAAAGGGCCTTTTCTTCAAGCTGTTATTAAATATGTGAATCTAGCAAATTAACAAAACATTGCTTTAATACTTAATCCTTTCAGCACTGCACGTTTATTTCATAATATAGTCCATATTAAAGCTTGATAACACCTTAAACAATTATTT
This sequence comes from Hesperophylax magnus, assembly GCA_026573805.1. NCBI lineage: Eukaryota > Metazoa > Arthropoda > Insecta > Trichoptera > Limnephilidae > Hesperophylax > Hesperophylax magnus. Next base: position 14,579,860 of record JAIUSX010000002.1, read on the forward strand.
AAAAAAAAACATGTAGTGCATAATTTTTTTTTTGCTCACTAATTTAGATTTTTTACTAATTTGATTTTCATTATTTTTGGGTATCAAAGGGTTATTTTTATTGGTAAGACGAAATATAGGTACATATCGCACGAAAAATTGTTTAATTTAAAAATATATTCATTTACCGTGTAACAGGAAGAAAGGTTGCAAACGAGCATAAAAATAGACGCCATGAGGAATATCCTTCACAGGCGATACGCAAAACACGGGGCGACTTGTTGGACGTAATCAAGAGATAATTTTGTTTAGTTCATGTTCCTCAGGAGAAACTCTGGTATTAAAAGAGTTAAATAATAACGAGCTTTGAAGGTGCGAATGACAGAGACAGACGTTTGTAAATCGTCGCTGCTTTACAAGTTATAATAAGAAAGCCGTTTTATGCAGATTTTGTAATTGATTTCGAATCAGAGCATAATTCTAAAAAGTTTCCAAAATTTCAGTCCGTTCAGCGTCGTAGAGCCTGAGAAAACGGCGTTTAAGTTCGAACTCATGTCTTGCATTTGTGCACGTCAGAATGATGATTTATCCAAAAATGCTACTTTACGCAAATTTTGTTATTTCGATTAGTCGATTTCGCTTCAAACTCAAACCATAATTCTTAGTACGATTCCTAAATTTCTGTCCGATCTACGGAACCCAACTAGGTCGGCGGGATAAAGCCTTAGAAAACGGCTTTCAAAGTTGTAAGTTCTAACCTAAGTTTTGCATTTGGGCCCGTAAAAATGAGAATTTTTCCGCAAATGCCTTTTTATGCAGATTTTGTTATCGGTTTAGGTAACGCCGCACAGTGGGCTGAAAATCGCCTTTCATAGACATAGAGACTTGAATTTTCAAGGGTATTTTTTTGGCTAGAAATGGATTCTGCTGATCATTACTATGCCATAAAATTTCGTACGAAGCAATTGCGTGTACAAATGAAGGAGTTATCAATTTTTTAAGAAAAAATTGTATGGCACTGACATTAAAAATGAGGAAAAAAAAGCATTAAAATGAATCATCAACTTTAAAAAGTGTTTTTTTCAACTTTGAGGATTTAAAAAAAAAATCGCACGTTGCGCCACAATACGAAGTATGTCAAAAAATTACAAATAAATAGTAGTATATCTGTGTGGAAGGATAGAATGGCCAACCTTATGATTCCAGAGATAGCCTCATTTTTAATGTCAGTGCCATACAAATTTTTCTTTAAAATATGATAACTCCATCATTTGTACACGCAATTGCTTCATATGAAATTTTATAGCATAGTAATGGTCAGCAGTATCCATTTTTAGCCAAAAAAATACCCTTGAAAATTCAAGTCTCTATGTCTATGAAAGGCGATTTTCAGCCCACTGTGCGCCGCCCCGAGAACCATTTATTGAATAAGGGGCCGTTCAAGTATTACGTAAGCAGATTTATTACAATTATTTACCCCCTCTTCCCCCTTGTCACCAAAAGTAAGCAAAGCTCTTACCCCCCCCCCCCCCTCCCATGCTTACGTAAAAATTGGTACCTATATGCAGTGTTGCCAACGGGTCTTGGCCTAATGTCGCCGTTTTTCAAACGTTTAGTAGCCTAATGTAGCCGAATTTCTATAGAATAAATTCTGCCCACATATTCCCCACAAATTGTACGTGAGCTTAATTCCCCCTTTTATTATTCGAAATACATGGGGGGGGGGTTGTTAGAGAATTTCTGTAAAACATAATTCCCCACAAAAATATGATTCAAAATAAGTACTCCCCACAAAATATTTCAAATCCATGGGAGGGGGGGTTGTTACAGAACTTCGCTGAAAAAAAAATTCAAAAAATCTGAGGTGGCCTAATCAGCGATCAGTCGCCTTTTAGATTTCGTCGCCGATCCTCGCCTTCGTTGGCAACACTGCCTATATGCATTTTTCTGTTAATGTATTCTGTTTTTTAAGCGAGTATCTAAACGTATTAATTATTTGTGGGAATCTCCGAATATGTATGAACATAGACAATGTGTGGGTTGCCAATGTGTAAAAAAAAAATAACTATTGCTGAGCAGTGCTGACGTAATCACTATCTCGACCCCCCCACCCCCCATGTCATCAAAAATAAGCAAAGCAAAGACCCCCCTGCCCCCCTATAGTGCTTACATAATACTTGAACGGCCCCTAACCAACACCTCTGCTATAGGTCACCACAAGTTGTTGGCGACGTTTGGTGATTTAGCAGGGGTACCCGGCTTCATCGGGTGAGGTGTGTTCAGGATGCTCCTGCCCACCAGCTGCGTGGCGTGCCAGATCGGCAGAGGCTGGTGAGGAGCCCGTACTTCTGGACAGACTGATCCCTAGATTTCTAACGAACCCTCATACCTTTTACCTTCCCAGAATTTCCTCTTATTCCTTTCCTTAAAAAAGACCCTTCACACAGCATGCCAAAAGAATATCATCCCAATAGGTCCTGAGAGAAATTATTATGTGGGGTTATGAGGAAGCTACAAGCTAAAAATGTGTATATTCTTGGTATGCCTCATATCTTCACGATTATAGGTAAAAAGGCATTAAAATTGTTTTGACAAACGGGGCATAGAAACGCTGGATTTCAAGCACAAAAAAGTTTTTATTTATTTTGTAAATAATTTTATAAGAAAGCAAAAAGTTAATCAAGAGAAACTGTCACAGATAATCTTAGCTATTATATTGTATTTTAGTTGTTTCTTTTATACATTCATACAATTCTATAAAAAAATATTTTTTTTAGTAGTTTACAATTATATTTTTTATTGAGTAATTCAAATTTTTATTTGTATTCTACCCAAGGGAAACGATAGGAAAACCTTTAATTTAAAGCATATATTTTTGTCTTCATAACGTTAACGAATTCGTTATAAAGATTAATCGAAAATAGTGTTGCCTCAATGTAAAAAAGTGTTAATATTCGGAATTTTTTGAATGAGCGCGGGCGAATTCAAAATCATACGTACATAAATCTCCAGTGCTCAACACATTTTATCGTCAATATCTTGGCGCTCCAGTTGTAATGTTTTATAATTTTATTTTTTAAGTAATAGTCAGTAAGTGGATAAACATATTTATATAAAATAGTGGGCTCGGGCATACATTGTTTTGCAACAGACCTCATTTCATGGAGACTGCTTTTTAATCTGTTGACGCTGTTGTCGGATATTTTATGCATTTGACGTGTCATTTGATGTCCATCATTTCAGCAGATTGTGATTATTGTTCAGCACGATAGAAAATAAGTAAAAATGCGACCGGTATCGTTCTACACTTTTAAAACTGCCTTGAAGTATGTCTTTCACAGTTCGACAGATTTCCGTACGAATGCGATCCATAGAAAACATTTACGATGTAATTTTTTTAATTTTTTGGAAGAAATAAAATAAAAATAATTGTTACAAATGAGGTAAATACAGATTGATTTATTTATTTTATTTGGTACAATATTTTTTACATTTCAAAGTTTTCCAGTAATGTTGGCCTCACTGGGTGGCTTGCCCGTGCTGAGGCCTTCATTTTATAATATGAAAATATAATCTACATAATACATTTAAAGAGAAAATAATACATTTAAAATATAATCTTGTGTGTTTGTGAGTGATGTGTGTTTATATTGGTTTTGTGTGTTACGTGTAGGTTTTATTTTTATTTTATGCTATGACATTTTGGTAATATTGTCTTTTTTGTTCTTTAATCCATTTTTTAATTTTGTGTGTGAATTGATTTTTATTTTCCTCAATTTTAATTTCAAGTTTTACGCTGTTGAAAGCTATTATAGCATGGTATTTGGTAGTGTCTTTTTCCAAAGCTTCAATTTACTGTCGGAGTTTTTATGTTTTCTTTGTACGCTTGTCTAACTGGTCTGTTAGTGTTATTTTGTGTATGTTGAATTTTTTTTTTGTCAAATATGTAGTTTAGTGGTGTTTTAACGTATAATTGGCGTATATCTAGTACGTCACAGCTGTTAAATATTTGGTCTGTATCAGTCAGTCTATGTTTTTTTAGTATTACCTTTAAGATCGTTTTCTGTGCGGTTTCTATGTAATTGATAGCCGAGTTTGTTGCTCCTCCCCAAGCAATAATTCCGTTTTCTATTATTGATTGGCAAAGTGCAAAATATATTGTTTTCAATTGTTTTATTTTATATATGTTTCTTATGTTTAGGAAAATGTGTATTGTTTAATAAATTAATTCTTAATTCTTAATGAATTTTAATTTATTTGACTATGCGATTTGGTGAACAGTATGTTTTGTCAATCCGTCTTTTGCCAATGTGAATACATAAAGCTTACACAACTTAAAAATGAATAACGACAATTTTTCTTATTCAAATGTACGGATTTTTGGATGATAAAGCTGAAAATCGTTGAAAAAAATACATATTTAAATCTCAACATCTGTGACATCGGGTCCGAAACTATTTTATGTTTCAAGCTGGAACCATGCTGGAACCAACCACACACATTCACAAAATTTCATTGGAATCCGTTGGACGGTTTCGGAGATTAGCGTGTACGAACACAGTGACACGTGATTTTTATGTATCAAGAAGATTAAATTTTGAGGTAAAATAAAATAAACAAACTTTATTTTACTACAACGACGTGGTGCGTGTAGTGTGTTGACGAAATTATTTGCTATCGGGTGAAATTACCCGTTTGCCTCGGCGCCGCGGCGGTGTAATATGGTGTAATAAATTATTATCTTTGCACCATAAATATACCCTTTGCACACTCTTACGGTCGGTTTGTATAGAGTTTTCTATATTTGAATGTTAAGAGTCTCTGGCTCTGTGATTCTCTGCAAGTAGCGATGGGCAGGATCGAAACATCAAAAGAATCGAGTTATCCGCTCCGGGCGCAGACTTGCCAATGAGCCAAGGCGCTGATAATAACCCAACACAGCGCTAGGTGCCATTTAGCTGGACCCGAATATACCTTACTATTTTAAAGCTGGCTGTTTGTTGTAAGGAACATAGATAAAAGTAATTCACCTTTAGTTTTAAATATACTCCAGTTTTTTGCATGCCTACGGTCTTAGTCGGTCACATAATACTAGGAAGATTTCCTGAAACAAGCGACAATGGGCTATAAATAGCCCTGCAGGTATATCCAAGGAGTTAGGCGCATATCTTAATTTACGTCTTCGTAAAGATTCTTCTCTCGATGAAGCTCGAAGAGCAATCTTCACGCGTACATAATCAGCTGTATTTGATTCTAGAGACAAGAACAATGTTTATAATAATACGTAAATTGGACGATCGTAGTAGCTTGTGGTTTGTTAAAGAAGAACTTAAATTTAATTATACAATTACAGGTAATAAGTATCATTCAAATCATAAAACTTGATTACTACAAGAATTTATGTCGGGGAAATGGTAATAATGGCATTAAAATTCAACTTTTCTCAAACAATGTTAAGTTTGAAAGTTAAGAAATACGCATAAGCGGAATTCGGCAAATTTTCTAAATACTTATTGGGTGAAATACATAAAGGGTTGCCGTATCATCAACATTATTATAATATAATTACTATCATGTTAAATAATATAAGCCTATTAGGCGTTCACAAATTACTTCTAGTCCTTTGGAGGTATTGTTTTGTTGTTTGAATTACAATACGCAATGACATTCGATTTGCAAATTTTCCCGCAACTAACAACGATTACGCTGCAAACCCATACAACGAAAGTGAATTTATCATTTTACTTAATTAAAAATTAAAATGTTAAAATTAAATATTCCCAAATGCAGATAGTTGATTTTTATAGTAATTAAGGGGAATCAAAAGGTTTAATTAAAAAAAACCAATCGTACTAAGCGTGGCCAGCGATCCAAAATATTTACCAAATGAAAAGTGAATCAGCGTGAACGCGAGGACTCGCAGACAACAGCATCAAAAAGGAAAGTGCCTGAACATTTTTTAAAACTCCATGACATCGATAGTGAAGTTAGATTTTTTCATAGATTAAGAAAATTTCGTAGAATTAAGCACAATGACCATCCGATTTGAAAAATTAATTATTTTAGTAACTAGTTATGACAGCAAATTAAGAATTAACCCCTCAACTTTGTAATATTAGAAAAAATGGTTATATTTTACTAATTACATTCATTGACCTAAAAAGCCCTGGAAAGAGCATTAGTGCATGAATGGCATTGAAACCGAATTTAGGGTGAGGGGAAATTTCCTGGTATGACTAACTTTTGAACTGATTTGTATGCAAAGTGGTGAATACTGCATAATAGTATTATTATTACATGTTTGTGTTGTTAACGCAGTTATAAAGACTCTTTTGGGTTATTTGATGAGTTGAGGAATGGGATACGTCATTAAAAAAATAAATTAGTTTGGGCATTTTTCATACATCTTTTCCCCCACTCCGCTTCAATTTTTTCTTGAATTGCTCCGTCCAGGGCTATTTAGGTCCATGATTATATTAGCTCATTTTTTTTTGATCCTACCTATTTGCATGCGCAATTTAGTATTAAAACTCGTCTACTATCAATGGAGCGGGATTGAGGTTGCTAAAAAAAATTTCCCCAGGGTGGAGAGATAAATTCTTAGTAAAAAGTTTTTTTCACTATTTTTTATGAATATTCCAAATGGAACCGATTCCTCGGTTAATTCCAGTGACAGCAAAGGAGCCGGTTTCAAGTAACCGGGATAGGAATGTCGACCATCTCTAATGAACTGTCATCTGTCAATAACACGCAACGGCAAACGAGAAAAGTTTCACGTTTTGAGTTTGCACACGTTTTAGTTTTGTACCATATTTATTAAAACTTTGACATGTCGAAAAAATCTATTGAAAACATTGTGTCCAGCACCGAAAAAATGGAATTGGAAGCAAAAAGAATAGAAACTGAGTTTAATTTACTGAAGAGTGCAGAAGGTGATTCTAACCTGAACGACCCTCTGGTGGACAAGCTGACTGCTGAGAATATTAAACTGAAACATCGCTTGTCGGTGCTGCAGAATGCCTGCTCAGTGGAGTCCAAAAAAAGTAAGAAAGGTGAATCTGATTCTAGCGCGCCACCAAGTATTATGGGAGAGTTGGAAACTGTATTTCTAAAAGCAATTCGTAATGCTTACCCCGAATTACCAGATGCGCCGGTTGTTATATCGTTATCATCAAGTAACATGAAATTTGGCGATTATCAGTGTAATTCCGCAATGCCCATTTCCCAATTGCTGAAGGCGAAGGGAGGTAAAGCCAACCCTAGAGAAATAGCTGAAAAAATTGTGAAATGTGTGCCATCTTCTCCACTGATTGAAACGATGGATATTGCCGGAGCAGGATTCATTAATATCCACCTGAATCGTATTTATGCGAGGGCTATTCTAAGTCAAATATTGAAAGAGGGGGTTTTACCACCTGCCAGTTTATCCCCAAAACAGAGAATTGTTGTTGATTTCTCTTCACCCAATATTGCTAAGGAAATGCATGTGGGTCATTTGCGTTCGACTATCATCGGGGAGAGTGTTTGCCGACTTCTGGAGTTTCTGGGACACGATGTGCTGCGAATCAACCACTTGGGAGATTGGGGCACCCAGTTCGGAATGCTCATAGCTCATTTGCAGGATATGTTTCCAGATTATAAAGCTCAATCCCCTCCCATAGCTGACTTGCAAATGTTTTATAGAGAGTCCAAGAAGTTGTTCGATGAAGATCCCGAATTTAAGAAACGAGCATATTCGTGCGTTGTAGAACTCCAAGCTTTGAATCCAGACTATGTCAAGGCATGGAAACAGATTTGTGATGTGTCCCTCGTGGAATTCCAAAAAGTTTACGATCGCTTACAAGTTTCAATTATTCCCCGAGGCGAATCATATTACCAGAGTCGAATGGAAGCTGTCGTCAAAGATCTAAAGGAGAAAAATTTGCTAGAAGAAGATGAAGGGCGGTGGATCATGTGGGGGGATGAAAAGATTCCCTTCACCATCATCAAGTCAGACGGAGGCTTCACCTATGACACCTCCGACATGGCATGCATTAAACAGCGAATCCAAGAAGAGAAGGGAGAAAGGCTCATCTACATTACTGATCTAGGACAAGCTACCCACTTCCAAATTCTTGTGCAATGCGCTAAGAAAGCTGGCTACATTCAAGGTCAACAAGTTGACCACATTGGATTCGGACAGGTGTTGGGGGAAGATCGCAAGAAGTTTAAGACCCGCTCGGGTGAAACTATTAAACTTGTGAAGTTATTGGATGAGGGATTAAAACGGTCGTTGGATAAGTTGGTTGAGAAGGAAAGAGACAAGCACTTGACTCCGGAGGAACTGAAGCTGGCCCAGGAGGCTGTAGCCTACGGATGTATTAAATACGCTGATCTTTCTCACAACAGGACTAATGACTATGTGTTTTCCTTTGATAAAATGCTAGAAGACAAAGGCAACACCGCTGTATACCTTCTGTACGCCTACACGAGGATCAAGTCCATTGCTCGAAACGCCCTTCTGAGCGAGGAGCAGTTAGAGAAAGGGAGGAAAGAGTTGAAGCCATCATTGGAACACGAAAAGGAATGGAAGTTGGGCAAAGTTTTAATTCGTTTTGCAGAAACGATTCTTAAAATGGAAAAAGATTTATGTATCCATTCACTATGCGAATATTTATATGAAATCGCTTCAACATTTACCGAGTTCTACGATGTTTGCTATTGCGTGGAGAAAGATCAAACTGGAAAGATTATTAAAATTGATTTGGAAAGGGTTTTGCTCTGCGAAGTTACAGCACTAGTTATGGCTCGGTGCTTTGATATTCTTGGCCTAACTCCGGTATCGAAAATGTGAAAACATCTTCCCCATACGTATTTCTGCCAATTCAACAGTATTTTTAATGAGTGGACTTTAGTGTGTGCAAACATTTCACATGATTGAATCATCCCTAAAATATTTTATGTTACTTTTGTAAAATTGATGCGGTAGAAAATAAAATTTTCGAGATACATTTTGCATAACATTTTTTATTTTTCTTTGCTTTAAAAAAACTTTTATATTTTTGAATTAGAAACAGTACCTAGTACCTCAATCAACAATTACTGTATATTATATGTTTTTTACCTGTAAACAACCAAATTTATTTTTGTTGGAAAGGCTTTGTTAGTGCTAAATTTCCCACTAGATGGCGTCGAGACATATTATATCTACATTTGTTGGTGAAATATTTTGACTTGTCAAATAATAAGCAGTAACTGTTGATTGAGGTACTAGTACATATTGAATTATTTGGCGGGTTGGAAATAAGCTGACATAGCTCAGTAGTTCAGAGCACCTGACCGGACATCAGAAGGTACGGGTTCAATTCCCGCTGGTGGCATTTATTTTTACTCGGGAGATATTTTCAATTTGTATTGATATTTCAGGTGACTAATTATTGCTAGTATATATATATGTAGGTATAACTATAATAACATCTAAGTATGTACCTCTGATAATGTGAAAGCGATAACCTTGGGCCAATATTCTAATCATTTATAATTTATCTCTTTATGTAGTGTTTCCTTGGTAGGTACACTAGATTTATTTTAATTAATTCCATGAGATGATTGTGCATTTATCTATTAAAATATTCCATATATACGCTCGATTATGCAATAACTGCTATAATCCAAGAGAGAAAACAAGAAGTTCAAAAGTTATTTATTAGATTCATATTACATTTGGATTTTTCCCATGTGGAATTAAAAAGTATATTTGTATTTCATTCCAGAGTGAAAGATCATTCACTTTTCATAATCTAAAGCGTCACGGCATTTCCCAATATGAGGGTGCTATAGTCCTAACTGGTTGGCTCTCACACCGCATCTCTAAACCCGCTGTCCCGCGGTCCGGAAGGAATCGATATAAACCGAGTGCTGTAAGAAACTGCGCAGAAAAGTAAAGTTCGCTAAAGTAAGGTAACGGTTTGCAGCACAGCCATTGTGGAACTTTTCTGCATGGTTTCTAACGGTTTTTGTCGATTCCTTACCCTTTCCTTGCCCTAACCGACCCATGGGACGACTGGCTAAAAAAACAAGAGAATACAACTATTCGTCCTACAAGGTTGTGTGTAGTAAACTTTGCATGTGCTCCTGTAGATGGTTTGGGCATCTAGAGCAAATGATGCGAATGTGAATGCTAGAAGAAGTCAGGGACGCCTGAGGAAGACATTGCACAGAGTGTGTTGAGTTGGCGTAAATTACAATGCGGAATTAGCGTAATGGTTAGTAAGTTTGTTACTGAAACGAAAAAAGGAATTTTAAGTTTCATTTGTAAGATACTAGTAATGTTTAGATTTTTTAAAGTATGTTCAAAATCAAATGAATGAAATGACAAATACAATGTCAGGCTGTGTATGACAGATAGGTACGATTGGCTGTTTCAATCTAATAGTCAAAAGGAACTGTCAGTGGCGACACTGGTTTCCATTCAAATCTATATGGAAGGCATTTCTAGCGTGTATTATCTATTCAGTGGGGGGTACAACTGAAAGACTTCTTATAATCATAATAAAAATAACAAATAATTTTTGGAACTGGGAATTTATTTGGCTATTCTAGTAGAACAAACATTGTTTGAGAATTTTACTTGTGATTAGTAGATTTGTAGGTACGGTACATTCATATATCTCTTTAAAGGCTGTTACAGACGATGGACATAATACGAAAATATACATCGGTGTGGCCTCTCTCACGATATCGCTCGCTATAAAACCCCTTAAAAACCAGTCGTCACAGATGAGTGTATACAGGGTGTTAAGGGATGTACTTGACTTATTTTAACCAGTCACAACCTGTGATTATTTGGAGTAAAAAATGTATATGTCGTTTACTAGGCTGAGTGACCAGTGATGACATGTAGAAAAATTTTTTTTTGATAAAAAAAAAAACATCAAAAGTCACCGGATTCAAAAATTTCATTTTTACTCCAAATAATGTCAGGAATCACTGGTTAAATTAAGTCAAGTACGACTCTTTTACCAAGCTGTATAGGTTATACCTGTGTGGGCGTGGCCTGGATTATATTCCTTGATCTGCTAGCCAAGAGAATGTTATAACTTATCTTTTCAGCTTCTCTGTGCCTCTCTCTCCCCCTCAGTCTTGTACATATATTGATTCGTTTAAATTCTGTGTGGTAGTGTGAACATTGAATCTACATATATTGTATGTAGACGCCCACTTATATTTACGTATTATATTCGCCGTGTGTAACTACCTTAATACAGTAACTTAGTCTTCTATAGTAAGAACTTTACATTCTTAAATTACTTCAAATAAGATTCAAAATCACATTTAGGGGATATGTATTTCACTACCTGTGAGTAAACGGTTATTCAACAGTAATCTCAATGGTAAAAACAGGCATTCACTTGATGGGTGGTTTATTTATGCTTGATGGGTAGCATTACTCAGCAGTTGTGTATTATATTACATATTCGCTATTCAACAAGTAGCACTAGTCAATGAGTAGTGCTAATCGACAGTTTACTCAGAGGTGGTGAAATACCCTGGCAGGTACACTATTACTTATTAACAACATTGTATTGGATTTTGAATCTAGTGGAAAGCCAGCTTTTGGTTCCATGATAAACCAACACAATGACAATTCAACACACTTTTAAAAAGTGATGTAAAGTAATTAGAAGCTATGAAATAACCTATAAACGTATTTAACCTAATTTTTGTTTCATCACTTTTCATGACTATACCACTTTTTAACGGTGTGTTGAATTGTCAATGTATTGAGATAACCGATTACGATACATTATCATGCAAGTTCAATTAGTGAATCAATTATTGAATTTTTAATATTGATATGAAGATGAGGAACATAAACTTTTCTTCAAATTAATTTAATAAAAATTAAAGATACAGAATAATATAAAGTAAAATAATTGGTAAAGTTATAGTTTTAATAAGTGTTAGATCACTAGGGTTACAAGTCTTTCATTTACAAAGTCTTCATTTTACACCTATATCGGACGTGCAGAGCCAAAGTCATTATGAGATAACAAGATCTCAAGTTTTTACGATGTCCTTAATATTTTTGATAAAACTATTTAGATATCTGCGTCAAAATAAATATGATACTATAATATTATTCCACATCCTTAATGTGCGACTGCTATAGTTAATATTAATGGATTTTCGGCGCCACCATACATTTAAAAACTAATGTTTTTGTTTTGTTCAACACAGTGAAGAGATAAGGGTGATCGCTAATTACTCTCATTGAACATGTGTGAAATTTAATGTATAATTTTGTCCAATAAATAGAGAAGTAACTGGTACAAACAGTCACTTCTCATCCGAGAGTACTCGGGAAAGTAATACTTGTTTAATTTAATGTTTTCCTACTGCCCCTGCAAAAACTCTCAGATCAAGGTGTCAATGTGTGCCGGTGCCCTATTGAATTTGCAGTATTTGTGCGGGCTTCACTAACTTGGTCCCGTACAAATTGGTCCTTCGTGCCGGTTCTACGCATTACGCCTTTAATCGTGCTTCAGTAAAGATGCCTTCGCTTCGCAGTGGCCATAAAATCTCTACGTCATCCGGGGCGTCGCGATCAGCAACCAGCGTTCCCGCAGACCGAGACAAACGTATGTCTCGCCGAGCCCCGGACCCTACTTCCAACTCTCCAACTGATGTTCCCATTAGCCAAGATGCACCCCAGCAAGCTGATCAAGCTATGCTTGCCTCGGACTCCATTGAACAATCAACCACAGCTTGGGGTCCCATCCTGACCCACAGTTCCCTGGCCCCCCAGGAGTCCGACGGAGAGGATGATGACCAACGGTCAGAGTCAACTGAGGATGCAATACAAATGTTGCGCCGTGAGTTGCGCACTCGAGAGAAGCAGCACGTTAAGCACACCGCCAACCTACTTGCAGCCCTGGCAGCAGCAACAAAGACATCCACCGCACTGCAAGCAGGCCACCAACCTGCCGATTCCAGGTTCACAACTACCCAAGCCCCGGTGCAAACAGCGCCTGGAGCGTGGCCCGCCTCGAATGCCGGCTACGCTATCACAGCACCCGGGCAAGCCTCGAATGCATGCCCGGTGCAAACAGAGCCTGGAGCGTGGCCCGCCTCGAATGCCGGCTACGCTATCACAGCACCCGGGCAAGCCTCGAATGCATGTCCGGTGCAAACAGCGCCTGGAGCGTGGCCCGCCTCGAATGCCGGCTACGCTATCACAGCACCCGGGCAAGCCTCGAATGCATGCCCGGTGCAAACAGCGCCTGGAGCGTGGCCCGCCTCGAATGCCGGCTACGCTATCACAGCACCCGGGCAAGCCTCGAATGCATGCCCGGTGCAAACAGCGCCTGGAGCGTGGCCCGCCTCGAATGCCGGCTACGCTGTCACAGCACCCGGGCAAGCCTCGAATGCATGCCCGGTGCAAACAGCGCCTGGAGCGTGGCCCGCCTCGAATGCCGGCTACGCTATCACAGCACCCGGGCAAGCCTCGAATGCATGCCCGGTGCAAACAGCGCCTGGAGCGTGGCCCGCCTCGAATGCCGGCTACGCTATCACAGCACCCGGGCAAGCCTCGAATGCATGCCCGGTGCAAACAGCGCCTGGAGTGTGGCCCGCCTCGAAAGCCAGTTACACTATCACAGCACCCGGGCAAGCCTTGAATGCATGCCCGGTGCGTACACTGCCGGGAACACGGCCCGCCTCAAATGCTGGCCACGCTATCATAACACCCGGACCCGCCTCGAATGCACGCTCAGTGCACATACTGTCGGAAACTACGGGACACACGGCACCCGTGGCAAGCATTCCCATAGCCGATTATACTCTACCACAGTACCCCGAGCGACAGCCCCAAGCAGCAGTACCTGGAGAAGTGGAATTTACGCATAACAGATCGCAGCGATTCCCTACGAGTCAGGATTTTTTCACCACTGTTTCCGCCACTCCCTACGGCCGATGAGACAGCACAGCACACTCACGAGTGGGTGCAAAAAGGCGCTGATCAGCTGTCCCAGATCACCTCAGCAATAGCAGAGGGTTTTCGCACGTCCCGTGCCCAAGAAAGCCCTCGCACGATAGAGGACGATACACGGATGGCCGCCTTAATCGCAAGACAGACCACGGCCAAGGATCTTCCCCTCTTCCTGGGTGACCCGCTCGAGTGGCCCACATGGAAAGCCCAGTACACCCAATCCACAACCACTTGCAGAATGACTTCATCTGAAAACCTCATCCGGCTGCAGTGTGCACTAAAAGGGAAGGCTCGGGATGCAGTCGGCCCTCTCCTCATGGATCCCGCTCAAGTTCCAGAGATCCTCTCTGTCCTCGAGCAGCGATACGGTGGCGCCAGCGCAATAGCCACGCTGATGTTGGAAAAGGTGAAAAAGCTGCCGTATCTCACAATAGACGCAACCCTCGAGGACCTGGCAGACTTCTCCGGAACCGTCCAGAACTTGGTGACATCACTTAGGATCCTTAGGACTGACGGATACCTGACCAACCCCACCCTACTGAATGACATCACAACAAAGATGCCGATTACGCTACGGATGACCTGGCTGTATGAGACACGTGGTCTTACGAGTCTAGCTACAATAACTCAGCTGGCAGCATTTCTGAAAAGTATGGCTAACGCTATACCCAACAGCGGTATGATCGACCCAGTGCGACCTCGACCGCGACGGACCGAGCAGGTGCATGTAGTAAACGGTGAAGAAGTTAAACCAGACTCTAGACCCGCTGAATTTGTTACATCGCGAAAGAGGAGTGAGCCTCGCGAAAATAAAATGAACAATACGCGTAAACGCAAACTGTCTAGTGAAAGTTGCGGCCAGTGCGGTGGCAACCACAAAACTCGCGAGTGCACCGAGTTCGCGGAGAAAAGTCTCGCCCTCCGGTGGACAATGGTGCGACAGAAGAACCTGTGTCGTAAGTGTCTGGATCGACACCACTCGCGGGACTGTAAAACCAAGGCATGGTGCGGCATAGGAGGGTGCAGATCACCACATCACCGTTTGCTTCATGACCCACAGTTCGTACCGGAAGGTGCTGTCGGTGAGGTTAACTTGTGACGCCAGACGACGGACCGGAGCGTGCTGTTAAAAATTGTGCAGGTTATGTTGGGCGTCCCCCAAGGAAGCAAAGTTTTGGTGTTCGCGCTCCTCGACGAAGGCTCAACTGTGACACTTGTCGACGCTGACATCGCGACACGGATCGGGGTGAGCGGCCCAGTCCGCGGCATACGGATCCATGGCGCCAAAGGGATGTGCACCTCTGACACACTCTCCCGCCGAGTGAAGCTGACCATAAGAGGATGTGATAGCAGTGACACCTACTACATCATCGCCAACACGATCTCCGACCTCAACCTGCCAGAACAACAGGCCCAGGGAAACCTTGTCACCCCAAAACTTTTGATAGGGCAAGACAATGCTCATCTGATCGTTTCACGGGAAGTGCGCGAAGACCATGACACTACGCGAATAGTGTCACGAACCGCACTGGGGTGGATCGCCCATGGGGGTGTCGGGACTGGCAGTGACAATAAATCCACGACGCTGGCACTACAAATTGAATCAACAGCAGATATCCGCCTAAGAGAATTGGTAAAATGCAACTTTGCCGTCGACTCTCTTGGCGTAACTGCCGCGGTGAGAACCCAAGCAAGTGAACAAAGGGCCATCGCACTAATGAACACGACTACCCGGCCTCTTCGCACTGGGAGGTGGGAAACTGGCCTCCTGTGGCGTAATCCGGAAGCCACATTGCCTGACAACCGGCAGTGCGCGCTGAAACGACTTCATTCCCTTGAGAAGAAGCTGGCAGCAGATCAGAATCTGGCAGCAGCCTACAGCGACAAGATGAGCCAGCTGGTCAACAAAGGCTACGCCAGGAAGCTGTCTAAACTGGAAGCGTCAACAACCGCACCCAGAAAATGGTACCTGCCACACTTTGCGGTGACAAACCCCAATAAGCCAGGGAAGATCAGGATAGTGTTTGACGCCGCCAGTCGATGCCGAGGGACCTCCCTTAATGACCAGCTGCTTACCGGCCCTGACCTGCTGTCTTCCCTCTTAGGGAATATTCTGCGCTTTCGAGAGGGAAACATCGCCATTGCCGCAGATATCAAGGAAATGTTTCTGCAGATCAAGATAAGGCGGGAAGATCAGCTGTCCCAACTCTACCTCTGGAGATTACCGAACCAACACGAACCTGATACTTACCAGATGTCATCTATGATGTTCGGAGCCACTTGTTCACCGAGCAGCGCCCAGTTCGTCCGGAACAAGGTAGCCGGGGAATACGAACATGAGAACCCGACTGCCGCAGCAGCCATTCGTTCTAAATTCTACATGGATGACTACCTAGATGCGGTAGACAGTTGTCAGGAGGCTGCCTTACTCGTCCACGGTGTGAGCACCCTCCTCGCGAAAGGAGGATTCCACCTAACTAGCTGGGCATCTAACAGTCCAGCTGCCATAGCCGGTGTTCCCACAGAAGACCGGGCCAGTTCCACAGTGCGGATCAGCGGTGGAGGTACGGAGACGGAACGAGTGCTCGGACTAGTTTGGGACCCATCCACTGATAACTTCCTGTACTCATTCCAAGAGGCGATCACCCCAGAAGTGGCCACGCGACCCACGAAAAGGCAGCTGCTCTCAATAGTAATGAAAATCTTCGACCCAGTAGGCTTCATTTCCTGCCTTACAATCCGGTCGAAGATACTACTGCAGGCCGTGTGGCGCTCGAGCATAAGCTGGGACAACCCCATTACCCCTGAACATACACAGAGGTGGACCGAATGGCTGAGCCTGTTGAATACACACAGCATTTCAGTTCCGAGACGCTGCCTCCATCTCAAGCAGAACAGCGTGACCCTACATCTCTTCTGCGATGCGTCAGAACAAGCCTGCTGCGCTGTCGCCTATTACACCGAAGAAGTAAATGGATCGCTACAGGCGACATTTCTGGCCAGTAAATGCAAAGTGGCGCCACTGAAGCCCCTCTCCATTCCCCGCCTTGAGTTACAAGCCGGACTCATCGCGGCAAGACTAGCCCAGACCATCCACAAGGAAAGCCAGGCCCGTATATCCCAAACGTACTTCTGGACAGACTCTGCAACCGTATTGTGCTGGTTACGAACTGACCCACGTACGTACTCTGCCTTCGTGGCAAACAGACTGGGCGAAATAGATGAGTTAACCAACATACTCGACTGGAGATGGGTGCCAACCAAGCTCAATCCCGCTGACATCGGTACAAGGGACTCAGATGTGCCCGACCTATCACCCAAAGGAAGGTGGTTTACCGGCCCGGCCTTTATCATTTTACCTGAGAGTGCGTGGCCAAAAGAGCGTGCACCTGTCAAAAGGCCCGACGACCAGACACTAGAGGTTAAGCCTCACTACGTCGGCCTTCTATCAACTGCAAGGGAAGCCTTACCATCCATCGAGAGATTCTCCTCATGGCAACGGCTGATTCGTGCAACAGCATGGGTTCTCCGCTTTGTGAAACAATGTCGGATGAAAGTTAACAAATCTGTAGGGGGCCCACTGCGAGCGGAGGAGATCAAGGAGGCGGAAGACAGATGGATAAAAAGGTCTCAGGAGGACGCCTTCAATACTGACATGACCACCCTCAAGCAAGGCCAAATGCTGCCGACTGGTAGTCGTCTGAACCCATTAAACCCCTTCTTCGGACAAGACGGCGCCCTGCGGATGGGTACCCGGCTGCGAGCTCTAGCGAAAACGAAGTGTGTAGCACGGACTCCCGTCATCCTGGATGGAGACCACCCGTTCACCCGTACTCTCACTACCACCAGAAGGCAGACCATCCCAGCACGGAGAAGACGGTCGCAGAGGTGCGGGGCGATTTCTTTGTACTGCGTCTGCGCACTACAAGCAGGAAGATAGCACACGCCTGCCCCACCTGCCACATAAGGAGAAGCAAACCCTCTCCACCACTAATGGGGGCGCTACCACCACCTCGACTGATGCATCACATCCGCCCATTTACACATTGCGGACTCGACTACTTCGGGCCTATGGAGATCACGGTTGGCAGACATCGGGAAAAACGATATGGAGCCATCTTCACTTGTCTCTCGACCCGCGCCATTCACTTAGAACTGGCCGCCTCACTGACCGCAGACTCAGCCATCATGGCCATACAGCGGACGACTGCGCGAAGGGGACAACCCGCAGCCATGTACTCCGACAATGGAACAAATTTTCATGGAGCCGATGCAGAGATGAGAGACGCTCTGGTATCATTGAGCCACGATGCCAGAATGCTTGATGCCATAGCCACCCAGGGCATTGAGTGGCATTTCATACCTCCAATGACGCCCCACATGGGGGGAGCTTGGGAGAGGCTTGTACGGCCAGTAAAAAGAGCCCTGAGCACCACACTTAAGGAACGGGCAGAAAAGAAGAGAAGAAACCTTACTCACGGCCCTGGCAGAGGCTGAATTCACAGTGAACAACAGACCACTCACTCACATATCAGTTGACCCACGCGACGAAGAGCCTTTGACCCCCAACCACTTTCTTCTAGGGTCGGCTGGAAAGCGTCCCCTCTTGTCCATGTTTGGCAAAAAGGAAGAGGAAATATGCCTTCGCCGCCAGTGGCGTATCGGCCAGCAACTTGCAGACATATTCTGGAGGCGGTGGCTTCTAGAATACCTTCCCACCATGGCAGCTCGGCAAAAATGGCACAACCCGGTCACACCCATTAAGAAGGATGACCTGGTGGTCATTATGGACTTAACGCTGCCACGGAACAGCTGGCCGCGTGGCCGCGTCCTTGAGGCCGTGCCCGCCGCCGACGGACAAGTCAGGACAGCCTGTATCCAGACAAGTTCCGGAATATATGTTAGACCGGCCATTAAAATCGCCGTCATACTACCTGCTTCAACAACACCAGCCGATCCAATCACCAGCACGACAACACCTGCCTAGCCGAAACCCCTTGCAATGACATCAACTGCAAACACGAGACGCTGGGATGAAACAGAACACGCCCGACGGAGTAGCTGGGCGCAGCAGAGACTGCACCGTGGGGAGTATATCGGACGTGCAGAGCCAAAGTCATTATGAGATAACAAGATCTCAAGTTTTTACGATGTCCTTAATATTTTTGATAAAACTATTTAGATATCTGCGTCAAAATAAATATGATACTATAATATTATTCCACATCCTTAATGTGCGACTGCTATAGTTAATATTAATGGATTTTCGGCGCCACCATACATTTAAAAACTAATGTTTTTGTTTTGTTCAACACAGTGAAGAGATAAGGGTGATCGCTAATTACTCTCATTGAACATGTGTGAAATTTAATGTATAATTTTGTCCAATAAATAGAGAAGTAACTGGTACAAACAGTCACTTCTCATCCGAGAGTACTCGGGAAAGTAATACTTGTTTAATTTAATGTTTTCCTACTGCCCCTGCAAAAACTCTCAGATCAAGGTGTCAATGTGTGCCGGTGCCCTATTGAATTTGCAGTATTTGTGCGGGCTTCACTAACTTGGTCCCGTACAACACCCATCTATATAACTAAAATAATATATTTCTTTGTTTAAATTTCATGTTGTATTGAAGAGTGGAAAATAACAAACACTACCAACAAATGGGAAAATGAATAAGTTGGTAAGAATGGCGGTTAACCCTTTTAGACCTGAATTAAAACTGGCAGTGGTACAACATATATGTACCACTGCCATGATGCTTGATGACAATTGATAGCATTATTTAAAAAAAAAAGTGTTTTTTTCCATAGTTTACGAGTTATTGCTATCATTTGAAAGAACATTAGATCTAAGAGGGCATGTTTCACAGAAAATGACAAAACTGTATACCAAAAATACAACATTTTATAAAAAAAATACCTTTAAAACTTGCATTAAAAAAATCAGTTTAGTTGGGTCACGTCGAGAGTCAGAATAATAGAAGAGTATGTATGGGAATGAGGCAAGGGGTGTGTGCCAAGACCGAGTTATTTGGCGGTCTCTGCCTACCCCTGCGGAAAAAAAACCGTGTGATGGTTAGTTAGTTCAGTTGATATTTAACATAAAAATCAGTTTCAAAATATAAAAATTGTTGCCGCCTGAACTAGCAACTGATAAACCAGTTTTATAAATTGGGGGCATAGACAGTAATGCCACCAATTGGAAAATGAAAACTGCAAATTTTTATTTGCACTAGATAGTCACGATTTATTTTTTAAATCTATGTATTTTCATATATACACATGGTCTAAAAGGGTTAAAATATTTTATTTCAATGTTTATTTAGAAGAATTTATATTGCGTGCTAGAAAAAGCATTGAACACAAATTGTTGCTCAAGCATGGGAAAACAACATAATTACATAATATTATCAATTTACCTAGGCAATGTTTAAATCGTTGCATCGCTACAAATTTCTAAATTCCTAAACAGTTAATATTTTAGGTTTTATAAAGAAATGCATAAAGATTGCAGAACCTTATGTTTATTTGTGATGTTGTATCAAGTACTGATATAAGAATTGTACTTGATACAACATCACAAATAAACATAAGGTTCTGCAATCTTTAAGTTATTTGTGATGTTGTATCAAGTACTGATATGACTACATAAATACTATTTACTAACATTTTTTCGAGATGGTTGTATTTTTTGTTCATATTACATGATCTACTTTATGTAAATCCTCTTTTTTTAATGCGCACACATTTTTTGTTTGCCTAAGTATTTTATGATTATGTATATATTTTAATTCACGTCCCAAAGTGAAGCTCGCTAGAAGTCCAAGAGTGAGTGTTGCCACCATTGTAAATAATATATCAAAACGGAACATTTTACTAATAATCTGTTCTCTATACACCCACATGTGATTGTGTCCTTGATGCTAAATATAGTGGAACATAATGAAGATCTACATTGCGTCTAACCCGGTGGAGGAATCGTTGGCAAAAATTTGCAGAATTTCAGTTTACGACATTTGAGTTTAGGCATTTATATTTTCAAATTTTATGGCAGCGAACATTTGGGGTAGTATTTGGGTCAGCGGACATGGTAAAAGTATTTGGGGCAGCGAGTTTTACAGCATTAGAGCTGCAGGAAAGATTCACTCTATTAAAACATCATTAACTTGATGACGGCTTCCGTGATCGAGGCTCTGGACTAGCAAGCCGGAGGTCGCGGGTTCAAATCCCAGCATGCGCAAGTAAATTTTATTTGTGGCACGTTCCAGAGTGGAAGATACTCTCAGTATCGCCCTGTTGTAAGACCACGATTAAGAATTGAAACATTGCTTGAAATGACTTTTGCCGTGTTTGGTGACCAGATCTGAATAGCCAGATACGTACCCATCGCCTTCCCCTCCCTAATACCTTCAGCATCACAACATACCCCAATTGGGGATGCCATAGTCTCACTGGCTCCAGATGGTTGGGACTCTTGTGCGGTTTCAAATAAAAAAAAAACTTCTTGAGTGTCGCCATTTCCAAAAAGAACAATTATAAAAAACATTTCTCTAAAATGTTCTGTGGAAACTACTTTATGTGGTAAGGTACAATTTATAAAAACATCATTTTGCAAAAAAGAATTTACAAGTTATTACAAAAATAGAATCAAAAGGTGGACAGCAAAATTTTGTGTCGGGACACCATGAATTCAGTATTTAGCATCAAGTACTAATCCCTGGCATACGGTAATGTTCTTACTGATTTAAATAAATTATGTGATATCATCTAAACTTCCGATGTTGGTTTAAGTTTAAAAAATTATGTGTTTTATCTAAACTTTCCATGTTGGTTTGAGTTTAAAAAAATTATCTGATATCATCTAAACTTCCCATGTTGGTTTGAGTTTAAAAAATTATGTGATATCATCTAAACTTCCGATGTTGGTTTGAGTTTAAAAAAACCCAAAAATGATTTGGCACTATAAATACGGGTTTTCTTCTATGGGAGGAATAGGAAATTTGAATTCTTTTTTTTTGTAGGATAGAGATGAGTGGCTTTCAAAATTAAAAAAAAGAGACACCATTAGGTACTACCAATTCATTAATAGAGTCTAGGGACGAGTTGTTTCGGAGAATTTGAACAATTCATCAAATTTCAACATTCATTTTCGGGTTCTGTGAAAGTCCTATTCAAGTTCTGTTATTATATCATTGTAGGCTAGTTGCTTGACAAAACTGAAATAAAAACAGAACTTGAAAAAATCTTTCACAGAACTTGAAAATGAACGTTGAAATTTGATGAATTGTTCAAATTCTCCGAAACAACCCGTCCTTAGTCTTGGCGGCAGATGCGTTTGCCCACCTACTGCGTGGCGGGTCGGGTCAGGAGAGACTGGTTAAGGAAGAACTTTTGACCTCTCCAGCGCGACTCTCTCTCGACCCATCGCAGTGGGAGGGATGGATTCATACATTCGTCACTCGTAAAGCCACTGCCCACCCCTCATACCTTTTTCCTTACCCGAACTTCCTCTCTTTAAAAATACCGTCCACACAACATCCCCAAAGATGACATAGGCCCCCTAGGAAAACTATTTTCCCCAGGGCCTCCTGTGTGGAGCTACTGTAAAAACAATTAAAAAATTGATATTTTACTTTACAAGTGAATAAAATGATTACTCTGTATTTGTGTATAGGAATTGAATCTACTTTGTCATATAAAACATGCATCTAAAAATCTTGAAATTCCCTTCACAACGTGCTACATTCATATAGTGAATTCTATCACATTTTAATGTGATAAACTTGAAAAGGTTCTGTAATAATACGGGTAAAAAAAACAACATTTTACGAAAATACTTTACGGGTCATGGAAAACATAAAAAATAATTTTAAATTACATAGGTATGTATATCATTTACAAAAATTGCATTGAAAGATTTCTTTCTTTCTAGTAAAGAGGTGAATATGTAGTTTAAAAATGACTTAATACGTTATAGAAAAATACCACAGGATCTAGAATATTACACATAGAAATTAAATTATAATAAAGGACATCAATTGACAGATAATTGGAGAAATTTCATAATAATAATAATAATATCTCATTAATAGTCAAACATTCATATTATTGGTTGCATAATATCATATACATACTTATAAATACAATTAAAACTAAAAAATAATTTTACACACTCTAATTTCTTAAAACTGAAAAGTTGAGTATTATTTCTTCTGCATAACAATAAATATTAATGGTTTGTATGATACATTTAACTTTTGCAAGCAGAAAATACTACAATTTGATTTTATTACAAAAATAATAATTATGCAAGGTATGTATAAAATATAGCTACTAAATATAATTGTCATTGTCATTGAAATTTCCAAATACATTACACAAATTAAGTCTCGACGCATTACTGTCTACCCTGGACATTCTTCATACATCATGAATGTGTCTAACGTCATATGTCCAACCACATCAGTTCTAATTAAATCCAATCGCCTATAACATAGAATAAAGAATAACACGAGAAGTGCCCCTGTGGGCGTTTTGTTATCCAAATATATGTATACCCAATTCGGGCCTATATTTCCATACAAAACTGTGTTTCACCATGATCACGAAATTCAAATGGGATGGCAATATACAGTTTCAGGCAAGTGAAAGGGAGACAGACCGCATGCACAATGGTCTAGAACCGAAAGTCAGTGGCACATTTGTTTCTATTGAAATATATGCAGAAGGTACTTCTAGTTTTCTTTATTCTATACCTATAAAACATTCATGGGATCAAATTTAACATAATGAAAAAAGAGAGGGTTCAGGATCGCAGGGGTTTATCTCCTGCTCATTTTGCAAAAAAAGATAGGCCCCCACGATCCTAAGCCCTCAAAAATAACTTAAAATTAAAATTGAAGTGCTGATTAATTCAGACTGTGCTTTGGGTGGAGAGCTCCGTAACACTAAACTATTAAACATAATTTGAACTAATATTTGAAAATTAGATTAATATTTATTTAAGACTGGGATCAGAGGTGACCCATCCACCGAAAATTGTTTGTTTCCGAATAAAAGATTTAAATTACAAAAATCAATCGGGGAATCACAACAAAAATTGCTCGAGTGAGAATGCTTTGGGTTTAAGCTCACAGTTAATAACACTTCTAAAATTAATACTTGAATGAAAATAAAGTTCTATAAATTATATTACAAAACGAAATGGTGAATATAAATATAGAGGATGATGACAGATGAGTAAAATGATACACAAGTATTTAATTAAACTATTTACAAAAGATCTAAAATTCCCTTAAATGACCCCAACAAGAGGTTTAAATCATAAGATGGTTAGCAATAATATCATTTAGAGATTACTGGTGGTTTAGAGCATTAGTTCAAGAGGAGCCATATTGTCATCCATTATCTCTTGGCTGGCTGGATAAAGGTTGTTCAGTATGGCCATGTAATGCACCGTGGCCGCTATGGCCACAAACACGTGCCAGATGGCGTGCGCCAGGGGAATCACTCCATCGGACTTGAAGAAAAACACGCCGATTATGTAAAACAGCCCGCCCAGCTTCAGTTCCCCCATGCCTGCAAACTCGTGCTGAAATATTAAACACATTATCTGTAATAACTGTCATTTACACATCATTCAATGCAACTGTGGAAAATTATAATGCACAATCAACTTTATTATAATGTGTGTCAGAGGTTAAGATGATTAGGTATAATTCTGTATAAATAACCCAACCAACGATGTTAAAGAACTCAATGCATCTTTGAGTATGTACATTTTAAGTTTTAATTTCGCCTTATCAATGCAGGAAGTTTCAATTGAAAGTCATCACTGTACACATTTATTTTAATGATATTCATTAAGAAAATTACAGTATAAATAATATGAGTGCTACAGATATTTAAGTCTTTAACAAGAATTTCAACCATGTTTATATTATAATTGATAGTGAGTGGAGAGTGAACAAAATAAATATTATTTAAATTAATAACGTCACCAAATGAGCGATCACTTTTTGAGCAATAGGAAACTAGAGTAAAAAAAATCTTATGCCTTAAAAAACATATACTCATATAGATCAACAAACACTGATCAAAACTGAACGGCCTGCGATTGGTCTACTGCGTGAAAAGAATTCATGTTATTTGGAAATCTTGCTAAATATTTGAATTGGGATTTGTTAATTTCATTCTGAATAGAGGTGGGTCCTATGAGTACTTTTCGTTACTGGGTACAATGAGTACAGGTTCAAAGAAACACCGGTGACAAAATACTCAAAAGTATTTAATACCGACGTGAGGATTGATTCAGAATAAGTAATTTCTAAACTGTACTCACATATTCCCCACAAATTTTCTACGTAAACTTGATTCCCCCAATAATTAAAAATTTTAGATGTGTACTTCCTGACAAAATATTTCAAATCCATGGGGAGGGGATAAAAATAGATAGATAAAAATGGATAGGGTTACAAAAACTTCTGTGAAAAAATTTTCCCCACAAACAAAAGTTTACACGTGATTCTGACTGGAGTTCCTTGTTGCAAAAGACAAGCACAAATTGGTAATTTGACTGGAGTTCCTTGTTGCAAAAGACAGCCACAAGCACAAATTGGTAATTTGACTGGAGTTACTTGTTGCAAAAGACAACCACAAGCACAAATTGGTAATTTAGGTTTCGTCATAAATTGCCAGGAGCATACAGTCTATGGGTTGTAAGCTGTGGGTGTCTCAGGAAAAGAAGAAGAAAAACAAATACCAACACGCGCTTATGGAAAAAGTGGTAATGTTCCATAAATATTTTGCAACATTTTTTATCTTTTCTTGGGTTAAGCAAAACTTTGTATAATCTATGAAATTCACATTGCTGAAAGTATGTCATAGACATCTTTACCAAATCCATCCCATTGTAATGTAAGCCTGTAGGTATATTATACACGGTGTCCGGAAACTAGCGGTACAAACGGTAAACTGATGAATCTACCTCACATAGATAACTGAGTATGAATTTTTAATGTTTTCATCTATTTTCTGCAAATAAAGGGTTAAAAAAAAAACCTTTGGAGCCAGTTCTACGCTTCAACGCATTTAACAGCTGATGTAACTCCATAGCGACCGAATCTATTTAATTTGACTACAAAGGATTCCATCTTTGGACTCGATTTACTCAAGAACGAAAGCTCAAAACAGAAAAGTTATGCCACAAAATTGACTCCAAATGTGATTTAGATTAACCAGTTTCCCCCGCTTGTATCACGAGTTTCCGGACACTGTGAATATCAAATTTCATATTATGAAAAATATTTATACAATTGAGAGAGATTACATTTATGTACAACTATTTTTGAGGTGACAATAAAAACTATTGTGTCAATGCACAGTCGAACTGTTAAGATCTCAGTTTATCTATATATTACACACGCTCTTGTAACAATTGAAGTGGGATTTTTTGACATTTCCAGATAAGCAATGATTACGATTTTAGTAAACAAACGAAAGGTTATTGATGATAAAGATAAATCTTGAAAACATTCTCTATCATAATGAAATTAAGATTTTGTCAAAGTTTAACATTTATACAATAATTCTGAATTAACATACAGGGTTTTCCAATAAGAGGTGTTATTTTGATATTCAATCGTAAAAGATCAATGGTTTCGTTGCTTGTGTGGCACGTAGCGCCGTCTTGTTGAAAGTAAACGTTGTCCAGATCAATACCATCCAATTCCGGCCATAAAAAATCATTAATCATCTCTCTATAGCGCAATCCATTCACCGTAACTGTTGCTCCAGCCTCATTTTCGAAAAAGTAAGGTCCAATGACTCCGCCGGACCATAATCCGCACCAAACAGTCACACGTTGAGGATAGAGAGGCTTTTCAACAATAACTCTTGGGTTTTCCGAGCCCCAGATGCGACAATTTTGCTTGTTGACGAAGTCACCGAGGTGGAAATGGGCCTCATCACTCAAGATGATTTGCATTTGATTCACTCAAGTGAATTTTAATAATTTCAATGCGTTGTTAAAGCGTGTATCGTTCCATTTTTATTAATGGAGTAGTTTCTACTTGTCAAATGTCAAAAAATGACAGCTTCAAAAGTAAGATCTACCGAAATAGCGGGCTATTCAAAATAACACCTCTTATTGGAAAACCCTGTATTATAAAATATGGATCATATTTGGGATAGTGGCATAATAGGCAGTCTGTAAAAAATTGCATACTTGGGATATTAGGCAAATTATTATTATTACCCAATATCAGGTAAATTGAATTTATATAAAGAAGATGCATTGTTTCATATGCGTTATAATATGAACTAGTTCCTTTAAGTGGCCTGTTTTAAGGGGAACAAATCCGTTTCTAAACAATGGGTACATTTTTTTTCCAGAAGAAAAAATATAATTTGTTTACTGTTGGCATAGTGGGCTATTATAGTCTGAACAATGAAACTGCTCCGCAAAAAGCTTTAGATAATAGAAACAAAGGTAGAAATGGAAGCATACTGACTGTCGCTGAGCTATGACCAAACTGCATGGACTATCAAGGCAGCGGAGTTAATAGAAGTTAAAGGTGAAAACACAGATACATACAGTAATTAACCCCGGGGGTATTCTGAGAGTTTGTCGTCGAGTTACTTTTAATGTTCTGTAAAATTGACACTACATATAATATTCCCGGTTGACATTAATTTTCTGATAGATTTATTGTTTTTTGAAGTATCCCAAAATGTAGAATGAAAGTATCTTTCAGATTTTAGTATTACAAACAAACATACACAAAATTAAAAATATTAAAATTTTGATTTTAAACACAAGCATTTTTATTACGATTGTTTTTTCTTGTAAATGTAAAAATAAATAATAAAATATTCACAAACTTTGATAAATCTTTGGCAAACACGCGAGCGATGACTTTTTGTAAAATATTACAATTATTTGCATATATTATATGTTTATAAAGTGCCTATGGTAAATTTTATTATGAAAATGCACAGCGTGGTGTTGCCTCTTTCATCACAGTATTTATTTATCACAGTAAAATACTCTACTGCTATCGATGTATCGTGTACTAAAAGACATAAAAATACCCAAGGGGTTAACAAAATCCGCCTGCATCTGAACTATTTATCACAAATTAACAATACAATTTCATGCTAATTTAATACTAGTTCGCGGCCCATCTCCCCTGTTTCTATTATCTGAGACACAACATACAAAACAATAAGTCATAAGTAACAATGCATAATACTTACGTCTGACATAATGATTGCAATCGAAGGGCCGATGCCTGTGATGAGATAAAATATAGTCTCAAGTCTTTTGAATCTTTCATGGAACATTTGTTGGTATGCTATGCCCAGCGTCGCCAGCAACCAGATTATCCATCGCATTTCTTCCAGCAGCGATCCTTTGGGGGAGCCAATGGTCAGCCAGGGGAAGTAAGAACCCGCGATGAACACGTAAATCATTGCCCGGTCGCAGCGATGGAGCACGTGCCTCATGTGGCTGAAAAATAGATATGCATCGGTTATTCACAGCGAAGGGACTCTGATATGACAAATGGCACTGCATATCGATAGCATAGTGCACATATATTATCTTTGGAATGCCAGAATGAAGGACAAACCAGAGGTTAAGTGCAATTTTAAGTAAACGCAATGAATCCATTTGTAATACATCTCTCAAGGTGATTATATGTATTACCTTGGCCCTGTACTCAAGAAGTTAATTTTATTTTATTTACAGTTATTTCATAAGTGCAAATAAAATAACGTTATGTGGAATATTATTAATACATATTCATATCTTGTTCTAGAGTGGAAGATACTCTCAGCGTTGCGAAATCACCATTCAGAATCGAAATCTTGCTTGAAATGGCTTTAGCTATGTTTAATGCAAAGGTCTGAATAGCCCTTCCAACCCTCCTTTTACCCTTTCCCACAGAACAGCCTCATAAAATTCCTCACACGGGGATGACAGATTTTCACTGGTCAATAGATCTCATAAGCGACTGCCGTGGCAACCTGACGAAATAGAACATAATAAAATAATACGTTAGGTTAGGATAGATTAGTTTTTTTTCATGACTTTATTACTTCACCTAAACCGACAGTCACATAGATAAGGTTAATTTAGGCAGTGAAAGATGTAAACTGACCAGTTGCTCCGGCAGTAGAAGACGGAGTGGAAGGTGGTGGAGACGGCAAACAGCATGCTGAGTGCGGCGCCATACACGCCGGCTGCCATGATCTGCGAGAAGCTCCCGCTGCGGCGGAGCAGCTCACACGCCGCTAGCACACTGGGCATCATGCACACCCCGTGCGTCACCATGTTGGCTATATGCTCGATCTGCGTACACCAACAGGACAACAACACTAAACATTATTATTACAACTCGCTATATGTACGTAATAATAACTAATATATATACAAGTACATCCGTGAGGAACAACAAATGTTTCGTTTCAAAAGGCTTCGCTGGGGAGGAAACTTAACAAGAATGGAAGAAACTAACCACCAAAAAGGGCTTCGCTTTAACTTAATTAATGCGGCTGTCACATATGTGATCCATTCGGAGCTATTCTCACGTGCGGATATCACTTACGTGATTCATGTAATTTCACTAAAACACAAACTGTGTCAAAATGTGGCTTGTGGTGGGATATATTAAATTTAAACGGCCAGTGTTGTGAAGGTTAATAAACCTTTAAGACAGTGGAGTGGTGGGAAGGCTAAGCTTGTGTGTTTATGAATTACCTATATATGAGAGAGTATACGTACTACCCGTTCCTGTATCCATCTTTGTTCTTAACCTTTCCTCATCTGTAGTGTGTATTTACTACACATTGCTTCTAATAACTTTAATAACTCTATAAATATAATAAATTCTGGGTTCAGATTTTAGGTATTCCTCCGTTATACATTTATGCACTGAATTAAAAAATAATATTTTACATAATTTTCAAATTCAATTAAAAATCGGGAACAGATACACCAATACAATCAACCGTGTGACACTGCTATGCGAAGAGTGTGCGAGGAAATGACACGTTATTGATGTCCCGCTTTAGTTCGCTATGCGGGAACATGAGAAATCCACACGTCCGCAGTTGTATTTTGATTTAGACCATCGATAACAACGACCGCATAGCTGTGTGTGTGCAGTCCAGCGCCTGTTATGTCAGCCGGCCGTTAGTCGGTCGCGGACCGTCGTTAGATGTGGATCCCTCGCACGTTTTTTTAGCATTTGCCGATGGTTTTTTCATGTTTTCAGCAATTAAATTACAATTATTATCACTTTTGATATAAAATATAGTAAACATAAGCGATTAGCTATGAATATTCATATTTTTCCGATATTAAATCGCTTATTTAGAGATGTGTATTGACTACACAGCACCGGAACGCGTGGATTAGCACAGTAAGGGAAAGGTTAACAGGAATGCTCGATTTCGACGAAAAATATTTTAAGCAAACATTTTTTTTAAACTAATCTCTGGAACTATACTTAATCCACTTATATTTAAAGAGGTTAACTTATATGTGTCTAACAAGTATACTCGTGGGAGATCCCATGCACTTTTTTATACTCCGAAAGCGAGAATTTCTGCCTATCAGAACTCGCTGATCAAGAGTGCTACTCAACTGCTTAACGATTCTGCATTGACCATCGACATTTTTAACATCACTTATACACAGGTAGGCAACTATCTTTTGACGCATGTCACAAAATAGTAAAACTGCCTCCATGCCTCCATCAACCTTTAATGCTTGCATGTATGTCAAATTTGTAATCTTCTCTGTAATATAATGGTGCATAGCCCTTTTACGGACAAATAAATATTGGATGGCGTGGAGACAAACACCATAGCCAGCCTTAATTAAGGCCTTTAAATCAATTTTTGATATATTGACTTTTTATGTACGTACTAGTGGAAACCCGTGAAAAATCACAGAATGTTATAATTGTAGGATTTGTGAAGATTTTTTTTATGTTACACCTTACAAGTGCGCCTCTGTCTATACAGTATAAAGCATTGTGAGACAGGTTAAGGTAGGGATTTATTAATCTGGGTCTTGAAGAGGCCTGGATTATATGAAGGAGGAAAAACAGGTGCTGGTAGCTCATTCCACATATGAGCTGTCTGACACAAAAACGAGTCAAAGATGCGGCCTGTTCTCATGAAACCAATATCAACTGTGATCGGGTGTTCCGCTCGTATACGTAAAGATTGACGCACTTGCATCGGAGATCAATGCTGATAGCTCCTTAGAGCAGGCTCCATTAAAATACCTGTAGAACAGACTCAGCATGCCCAGGTTCCGTCTGTGAATTAGAGATGGCAATCAGTCTGTTAACAATGGATTGTCAATCAGACGGACCGCCCTCCTTTGCACCGAATCAAGTATTGTGGGGCTCCAGCCCAGAGGTGGCTCCCAAATTCAGTTATTGGGCGTACTTGTGATTTGTATAGGGTTAGCTGCTAGTCACTATTGAAGAATCTGCGGAACACTTTACAAGACGCCCGGTTTCTTGGAAGCCCGGGTACTTGAGCCGGCCTGATTTACCTACTTATTACAAGCATTTCAATGGAATATTTATTGAGGAGGGTCCTTCCATCAAAGCTGAAAGTATTTATAAAATATTTGCCTATCAAAAACAAATATTGTCAATTTTCTTAATAATAATTTTTTGCTGACAAATAATTAGAGAGACAACCAGAATTACCTCTTGAACGACCACTGTTAGAAACATTAAAAGTCATTACAGATTCAGATTGAGATCAGTCAATTTTTAATAGATTTAGATCTGTCTAACATAACGAAAGAAATACACATTTCAAATAAAGAATTATTAATTAATAATAAAATAATTTTGGTACCTACTTTATCGCTTATCTGATATGATTTATACTCATCAGTTCAAATGTTTAAAATTAAAAGTTAATTAATCTTGAATAATTTACGCTTTACGTAGGATTATAATTTCAAATCACGCATACACCCTTGCACTGACATAAGAATTCTGAGTGGCCGGAGACACTGGACTATGGCATTCCCATATGTATGTTGTGAGGCTGAGGGGAGTGGTGAAGGGAAAGATATGGGAGATGGTCGGGAAGTACCTTGGTATTTAAATCTGAATATTTCACCAGGGCGACACTGAAAGTACCTTAAGACAGTATCTTTATGATAGCCTCCATGGTCGAGGGGCTAAGGCTCTCGACTAGTAAGCCAAAGGTCACTGGTTCCAATCCCGGCATGCGCAAGTAAATTAAATTTGATTAATGTGTTATTTCACAATCTATTCATTTAAAATAATATGAAGTATTCTTGCGGCACATTTCAGAGTGATAATAATCGCCCTAGTGTAAGACCACTATTCAGAATTGACACGTTGCTTGAAATGGCTTCAGCTGTGTTTGGTGACCAGATCTGAATAGTCAGGTACTCCCACCTTCCTCTTCCCCATCTCCTTCCTCTCTCCTCTACCTTTCAGCCTTACAAAATACCTCAGATGAGGATGTCATAGTCTCACAGGCTCCAGACGGTAGGGAGCAGTTGAGACTCTTGTGCGGTATTCACAATAAAAAACACTCTTGAACATGGAAAAATAATAATAAAATAAATAATAACCAAACCAAATCACAACTTATTAATACATATAGTAATACTCAGTTTCTTTGTTTTTTTTTCGGGGGGGCATTTATGCGAAAAGCGACCACTCTCCCCCTTAAGTCGATACGACTCGAGGTTCGTTTTGGCGTGCGAGCAAAAAAGTTGCCTTTCATTTGTTTCGGGCTTCAGGCGAAAAGCGACCGAGACGCCTCTCTGTCGGCACAGAACCCGAGGTTCAATTCGGCGTGGAAAACCCGAAAAACCGAGTAATCCGGATTTCGTATGGAAATGTTTACTATTATATTCGTTCGGGGTAAGATGTCGACAAAAATTTGAGGAGCCTCTGGCGGCGGAAACTGGAAGCGCTCGCGGCGCGCCATACTGAGGCGCCTCAGTGCGCTCTCCCGCCGCCAGGACGGCCCCACTCTGGCAAAAAGTCGATTTGCGGCCGTTGAATTGTCAGAGCTTCCCGATTGGGAATCGACGTTTCCCGGCGAGAAATCACGAGTGTTGCCACACGCGCGGTTTCGAAACGGCCAAATTTTGGTGCATTTTCGCAATGTTTCGTTTTCATCGATCGGGATGATCTGTAAAACTTTTTCTCCTTTACCGTTTATATTTTTATTCAATTTCGAACGCACCCCGAACGCGAAATGATTCAATTTTTTTTTCATGCGCCTCTCTCGCTCGAAAATGTTTCGTTTTTCGCATTACTCTAACGTAAATTAAAAAGACGATTGATTTTGATCGAGCGTCGGGTCTGATTTAATCAGGTATCGTTGATTTTTTTTTTAAATTTCACGAAAAATTTTACGAATTTCCTCATTTATCGGGAAAGAGTTTTAATTTAAGTGGAAATGTTTTTCTTTGCATAATGGTATCATTGGAAAAAAAATAGTCACGTGGTCACGCAAAAACCACGTAGTACGATTTTTTTATCAAATCTACACGGTCATACTGATGATTGAATTCCGTCGCAAACACGCAGTCTGCGGGTAAAATTTTCGAAAAAAATCATCGTCCGAAAGTTTAGGAACGTTAATCGGCCGTCCTACATATGGCGCTCGGTTCAAAATGTCCCACAATAGCCGGCTAAAGTTTGACATTTGCAATTTGAACCAAAAAATGCCATTTTAAAACAGTCGGGCTTTTGGCCAATCGGAAATAATAGCCGATCATAGTCTAGCAGCGAAATGTTGTGAATTCAAAGAAACAATAAAATCTGTGTAGGTACTTACTTTGGCAGTATATTTTTTTTAAATCGATAAATTTGAACAAAATAAAATTAAGTTTGGTAAAAATAATTTGGCACGGGTACCGTCGCCCCGTAGTGAAAAGCTTCATCAATAGCGTCTCGCAAATTTATAATTTGTACCAGGAGCGCTTAAGTTGGATAAGGTTAGCCTGGGAGCCATTCATATTTAAAGTTTTCATATCTTTATTTTTTAGCGAGTAGATACCTAATTGCGTTATGTATATATTTTTTCGGTATTTTTTTTTAAAGTAGGTGCAGGTACCTACACAGATGGTACCGGGTAGAGGTCCCGGGTAGGCAGGTACTGAGAGCATGTTTTAGCCCTTTTCTAGGTTAGGTCCGTTGTGTTGTAATATAACGTATGGATTTAAAATAAAAAAAAAACGATAAAATCTGTGCAGGTACTTACTTTGGTAGTTTATCTTTTGAAAAATCGATAATGCTTTTGAACGAAATAAAATTTAGTTTGGTAAAAATAATTTGGCACGGGTACCGTCGCCCCGTAGTGAAAAACAACATCAATAGCGTCACGCAAATTTATAATTTGTACCAGGAGCGCAGAACTTAATAGGGTGAAGCGATGTTAATTGTTTTGTAAAATAAACATTTTTTTAATCAATAGTTTTTCCAGTTTGAGTGTTTGTAATAAATTTGGGAGGCGGGAATGGGTACCGTCGCCCGGGAGCCATTCATATTTAAAGTTTTTATCTCTTTATTTTTTAACGAATAGGTACCTAATTGCGTTATGAAAATATTTTTTTGGTAATTTTTTTTTATTAATATATTAAGTTTGAAGTTTTTTTTTTAAATAAAATATTTTCCAATAAAAGTTTTTACATTTTGCATGTTTATAGAGCAATGTTTTTTTCCAAAATAAAACTCGCTGGGACTTTTGTAGAATGTCGCTGACAAAAACCGTACATACGATATGGGTATCAAATTACACGTCTCGACTTACAGAATCCAAATGGCTCGGTGAAAAAATGATCAGTAAAATCCTTGGCACTTTTTTTTCTCAAAATTTCCATTTCTTTCTAACCATACATATATTTTAATACATTTGTGGTCACACACTCATTGTTTCATTTATATGCAAACATACATATTACATTTTTAAAAGTTTTTAAATTTAGCGTGTTAATTGAGCAATTCTTTTTCCAAAATAAGACTCGCTGGGACTTTTGAAGAATGTCGGTGACAAAAACCGTACATAGGATATGGGTATCAAATTACACGTCTCGACTTACAAAATCCGAATGGCTCGGTGAAAAAATGATCAGTAAGCTCCTTGGCACTTTTTTTTTCTCAAAATATCCATTTCTTTCTAAACATACATATATTTTAATACATTTGTGGTCACACACTCATTGTTTCATTTATATGCAAACATACATATTACATTTTTAAAAGTTTTTAAATTTTGCGTGTTTTTGAGGTTAGGTTAGGTTAGAACATGGGAAAAGGTATTAGAATTAAATCACAAACCAGTCTATACAAACCTAGCGTAGCCCACAAACTACTTGAAAACTGGGATATAACTCTAAAGGGGACGCGAGCAGGCGTTATTAAAGGGGCAATTTTTTGTTACAGAAAATAACATGGAAAATAGGTATTAGAATTAAATCACAAACCAGTCTATACAAACCTAGCGTAGCCCACAAACTACTTGAAAACTGGGATATAACTCTAAAGGGGATGCGAGCAGGCGTTATTAAAGGGGCAATTTTTTGTTACAGAAAATAGGTATTAGAATTAAATCACAAACCAGTCTATACAAACCTAGCGTAGCCCACATACTATTTGAAAACTGGGATGAAACTCTAAAGGGGACGCGAGCAGGCGTTATTAAAGGGGCAATTTTTTGTTATAGAAAATCACATTTAGGTTAGGTTATATATATATATATATATATTAATTTAATATTTTCACCACATTTTTACGCATTACATCACATCATAAATATAAAAGTAGGCACACACCTCTCGCTCCACCCGCATTCAACGCCAAATCATACATTCAAAAGTATTTTTACCCATTAGTTGCCTGCAACGGGCGAAAAGCTAGTATAATAGTAATAATCGCATTCTGGTATGAAATTAATATTTTGGGTGCTCAATCAATATTCCGATGGCCATGAAATGTATCGCATTCTGGTGCTCATTTATTATTGTTGGTATCCAGAAATACTTAGCTCATTTAAATTGTATATCAATCATGTAAATTTATTATCAATAAATAATTATAATTTAATTTAATTATAATTATAATTTTATATCAATCATTTAAATTGTACATCAATCAATCATTGTATATCAAACCTGTTTTGATTAATACAAATATAAACATACATATTATCATACTTTCGTTATTGAAGTGAAAGTTCTTATAAAGGACACAACCAGTTGTGTTAACAGTGTTTTATGTTTTTTATATTTTTTTTATACAAAGGCTATAAAAGATAAACGGCGGGATGTTTAAAACATCAAGCAAACGCATTGGAAAGCTAGATTTTTTTATTATTATACTAATTTTAATTAACAACACCAGATAATAATATTATGCACAAATCCACACTCTCTCTATTGCTTCTTATTTGCATTTGAGAATTTTTGGGCAGTTATGGTTAAATATTTGTCAGAATGTTTTGTTCCGTACCTCACTGCCATATACATCAGGGTTGGTATCAGCAGTCCATTGTGGACTGCTAGCCTCGCTTCTTTAGACAACTTTTTATTAGCATATTAGAGAGGCAAGGAACTGGCAGAGGAAGAATGAAAGTAGACTGAATGCTGTATAAATGAGATTACTGAGACATACGTATGGACATCCGGGAAGAATGCACTGCTGAAGAAAGTGCAGCGAAAAAGATAAAAAACAGTGAACAAGGGTTGAACATGTGGAACATGTAAGGAGTATATTATGACCTGAAAAGAATGCTAAAAGAGTTTGAGGAGACCCGAGAAAGATACAGCCTACCCAAATAAATCAAATTCTTGAGTCTGGTTGTGACAAGAGTTAGAATAATAGAAGAGTATGTAAGAGACGAAAGAAGCAAGGAACATGTTTCGAGACAAAATTCTGAGGCGGACTGCAGAAATGGCATAATGGTTTGTTAGTTTTCATTTTTGTTCAAAGCACAGTGAGGGTAATGAGTTTGAAACAATGAATTCTATCTCTGATAACAGGTGAGTTCGTTCTTTGTCTTGATAAGTTGATTTCAATAATGACAATGATTTTATAAATTAATTTTAAAGATAGTATAGTAACAAACAGGATTCTTTGTGGTGGTTGCACTGAGTGAATTTTTATCAATATGTACTGAATGTAAATGTTATCAGGGCACAAAAAAATGTGTTTTGATATCAGTGAAAATGGTGCGAACAAAAGAAAATGTTGAGATGAAAATTGATGTAAACCCTGAATAAAAAGGTTCTGCAAAAAAATGTACTTAAATATTTTAAGTTGTCTTTTGATTTAATAGTTAGCAGAGGAATTAAACTTATTTCTACTCATTTCGCCACATTCTTGTGTTCAACAGCTCAACTATGGAATGATTTATCAGCCTCTGTGTTTCCTCCCTCCTATACTCCTTCATTTCTTTAAAACGACCCTCCTTACGGCATCCCCAAAAATGATTTAGGCCCTCATTCCTCAGTTCCCATCTAAGGTTATGTCCAGTATTGTACGTACATTATTACAGTAATTAAATAAAATAATTATTTCTATGACCACTTGAGCGATTTTTGGCAAATTATTTATTATATGTTTTGAGCGATCGCTTGTCCTAATGTACTAAATTTATAGAACCTTAAAATATGGGATAGGCGGCGAAATCTATGTGGATTCATTGGCTTTAAACCGCAGTAAGCAGTTCACATGTTTATGTATTAATTAAATAGTATGGTAAATGTACATATATACAACTAATCGCTCAAGTGGATAATAATGTCACATTTAAAGATGCACGAATCACAGTTAAACAAGTGTAAAATAGCTACCCACCGTTTATAATCATAGTAATATATACCAAATTGTTGAATTTGTGGATGAAATATTTTGAATATAATATTTAATTAAATAATAATTACAGGAAAATTTAAAAAAGGACATTCTATGAATGCAAATATGAGTTAGGAAACATTGGAATCTATTAGTGAATTTCATTGTATATTAAACCGCATTAGCGAGTTCAGACGTTCAATTTTAGTTGATCAACTCTCTGTTGAATGACACTGGAAAGCATATTGACAAGTGTGAACCTTTCTTGGTTTACAAGGTTAATCAAGTTTTTTCAAACAATTTTTGTTGTTCAATAAAAGTTGATCAACTAAAACTGAAAGGTCAGATTGCGGCGTGCGACAGTACAGTAATCTGACTGATAACTACATTGTAATTATCAGCAAGCTTTATTATCCATCATTAATCATTATTAATCTTTGCCATCAACAGTTGCTCATCATATAAAGGTGGAAACTGTGATTTAAGTGTATCACAGTATATTAATTACTTTAATCCTATATTTGACATTATGAACACCTGCAATCTACAAATAAATACTAATTAACTATGATTTTGATAAAAGCAAGCTAATATTTTGAATCTGATACTGGAAGAACAAGTACCTACCAGTGGCGGTCCGTGACTTCTCAGTGTTGCAAGATTGAAAAATACAACATTAATGATAATGTTGTCGCGGTTTTTTTTTTTAAATTTAAATTTTTTCTGGGGAAACGAATCCTCAAACCGAAAAAAAAATTCATACAAATTTTTTAAATTTATGATGATAATAAAAATGCATAAATATTTTCAGCTCCAACATCATTATGACATCATTTTCAACCTTCGTCGTCCCACTGGCTTGGTATCGGTACGAAATCGATAGAAAACGAAGACCCTGCGCAGAAAAATCCCAAAATGGCTGCTTTGCAAACCGTAGTCTACTTTTGTCCATGACTTTTCTGTGTAAGCCGGTCGTCCCACTGGCTTAGTAATGGTATGAATTCAACAAAAACCGGAGACGCTGTGCAGAAAAATCCCACAATGGCTGCTTTGCAAAAAGTAGTCTACTTTTTTGCGCACGGTCTCCGGATT
The DNA here is from genome assembly GCA_026573805.1 of Hesperophylax magnus. Classification (NCBI taxonomy): domain Eukaryota; kingdom Metazoa; phylum Arthropoda; class Insecta; order Trichoptera; family Limnephilidae; genus Hesperophylax; species Hesperophylax magnus. Next base: position 14,618,778 of record JAIUSX010000002.1, read on the forward strand.
TTTTCAATTTCGTACCGTTACTTTTTAATTTTTTTTAAAAATATTTATTTATCAATATAAAGTCTTATTACATACATTTTTCGACATCTGTCTCACTAGGGTACACCTGTGCCGAGACAGACATATTCAGATACTAAGCCAGTGGGACGACCGGCTTACACTCCAGCTCACAGAAAAGTCACGGACCGCCACTGGTAACCTACAAACCTTTGTTCTTTATCTTTAAAATCGAGAGAATGTATTTAAACGATTAAACAGATTTCAATGTCACAATTTATTCAATTCGAACATATTTGTATAGCTCCCTTGAGGTGATTTTGCACAAAAACGGCGCTATACAAATCATCCAAATATTATCATTAAGATTGTTGATGAAGTAAATTTATTGTCTATACATCTGTTGGCTGGCAATATTGTGAATCAAAGTTGTTTGAAAAAATGATTAGATTTGTCTGCCAAAGATAAAAATGCCGTCTGGCAATTAAAATGGATAAAGTAGATTATCTATGTCAACTGGTTGGCGATGTTATAAAACAAAAACACACGTTAAAAAGGATATTATTCTGTAAACAAAGTAAGTACATTTGAGAATTAATATGTTGCTCCCTGGCGAATTATGAATCAAAGCAATGTGCTAAACAGGATTATTCAGCCAATAAGTAATAATGACAAGTCCTTATATCTGTTGGTTGTTTTCTAATCTAGTTATTATAATAGTCACCCACTTATGGAACAACCAAATTACCTGCCTGACTTGGCAAGTAGGTCAGGAATCCTTGACAATATCATTGTTATTGTTGTTCAATATCGTCTATAATTATTATTGTATGCGGAAAAATTACGAAACAAAAATATATTCTACAAATAGTCGATAACAGGATGATTATGAAATATTTTTTTTATGAAAATAGATCATTAAAATAGATAAATTATATAAAATGGCACGTATTTATAATTACGTAGTGAGCAGCATTATTTTCAAGGTAAAAATGTGCCGATTTAAAAATAAATACATACAGAATGTAAATATAATTATTGGATAATGAGTAGGTACTCGCCTCGGTAGGAACATACGCCTGGTTATGGGACGGTTTGCTGTTCATCAGCCTGACGTCCTTCAGCTGGTCCCAGGAGATGCGATACCTCATTAGCATTCGGCATTTTTCAATTTTCGATTCCAATCTCATACCTACAAAAATATGTAACTTTCTATTCAAGTGGAATATGACAAACTGGGACAGGATTAAGGTAGAAAGTACGTAATATAATATTACAGATATCTGCACGCTGGTTGCGCCAGTCAATCCGGTTCATTGAGTTAAAGAGAAACCATACAATTAAATCTAGCCGAGCTTTGAACGAGTACGCACGCTATGCAGAAATAGGATTTGACACTAGAATTTGACACTTCGCGATTTTCACTAGCTTTTCTTCCGTGCCCAACGCGACCGTTGCGGACGCACAACGCACTGGCAAGCTTAGCTCATAAATCAACTATCTATAGATTGATAACTCCGCCCTCTTTCCATACGTTTGCTTTCGTCAAGTTTTAACCATAGATCTGGCAAATTTGAATACACCACGCATCGCCGACGTCACAGCACACCATCGACAAAGGATAGAGGAAATTTTAAAAAAAGGCGCAACCATAGACAATTTAATTCTGCTTCGGAACCTACCTAATACCCAATTCATTAGCCTAAAACATAAGTAAAATGTCACCCAAGACCACAAGGTCCCATCTGACAAAGCCCTGTCCTAAGAAAGAAATGACCTTTAAAGTAACTTCCTTTACAGCTCATTTTCTCAGGACAGCGTTTTATCAGAAGGAAGCTGAAAAGCAAACTCATAATTACATGTACAATAATTTTATTTTTTAAATATAAACATGAAATACAATAATATAAGCACAAAACACATTTAAAAGGTGAAATTACTGTATCAATATAAAACTAGCTGTTGGAAATGATAGTTATTTTCTTTCAACATCCAACGGCAATTGAAAAAAATATTGTCAATAAGGCAGTCAACGATTCAACCTACTGTTTTAGCGTCTAATTACATTATTATTATTTTTGTTTCCCTCCTACTTATCTTATTACTTAAATATTTATACCTTTCATATATAAATAGTAAGTATATAATACTTTTTAGTTTAAAAAACTTTATATGCCTTTTAGATATTTTTAACTTAGGAATAGTACACAACATAAAGAATGTAACAGTGTAAACAGAAAAGTAAATTTAACAATAGGTTATTGTTTTAACAATACATATTGGCACCTGATAAATAAATAGGGTATAATAATAACAAATAAAAACACCAAATACAAGAGTAAAATTTAAAGAAGGTGTTGAGAGAATATTCATTATGATGTCAAGTATGTAATAAAAAAGTAGAACTATATATAAACTAGACATATGAAATAAACTAATTCGACTATTTTTTTATTAACACTAGTCGGTGACTGAAAATGGGCTGCAGACTAATACAGCCAAACTGAATAATGTAAACTCCGCATCAGAGAATATTTGGCTTAAAATTACAATATTTGACTTGTATATTTATTTTTTCGTTATTATTCTACTACTCATATAGAGATGTCAATAGAAAATGAATTGGCAAGGATACACCACAACCATACAATGGACCTGATTTAATGAGGAGCATGGCAGTACTACGATATTTAAAAGACGCTTATAGGAACAAATTGTGGTCCTAATTGGTTTTAACTTATTAAAATAAATTAGTTATGACAACCATTTCTTCCTATATTTAGCATATTTTAAATGTTGCAGTACTGCCATTTTTTTCATGGAGTCAGGTCCATTGTATGGTAGTGTATCCTTGCCAATTAATTTTCTATTGACATCGGTACACCATGCATTGATTATAAATGGTACAGTAATTTTGATAATGAATTGAATAAAATTTTTTTATGTTCGTTACAATTAAGCCAATCAAAACATATATATTTGGCAATGGTTCAATAACAGGCACAAGATATAAATTTTCGCAATTATAATTCAGTACATACTCGACGACATAATGAATTTCAAGAGCGTTGATAGCAAATTTCTTAGTGGGATCATATGGGTCACCTATGCAAGATATTTTACATCTATGTTCTGCCATCCCCTGTGCAGCAAGGGCAACGCTGCTGGTTGCAGAGAAGACATGACTGGGTCCTGCACTCATTTCTGGAAAAAAATATATCATAGTTCTTGAGAAATTGAAGTAAAGATTGACATATTAGACGAACAAAACTATTCCCTTTTAAGTAATATAAAACAGATATGTAGGTACCTTCATTTTCTACTAGCATCCCCTGTGCAGCAACGGGTACGCTGCTGGTTGAGATGTTACGCTCTGAAATAAATATAATTATTAGATTAACCGAATTAACAAAACATATTATTATTATTATAGGCTGATGCAGTATAGAATACCTTTTAGGATGTAGTCATGATACGTGCTGAACACCATTCTCGAAATGGACTCTCAGAGGTTATGGTTGGAAACTTGTGTCGAATAGTCTCTGTCCGTACATCCTTTCACACAATACGTTTTAAGGACTTTATCGGTAGGCACATAAATGTTATTTATCACACATAAATCAACTGTTTCACACAACCAGATATTTGACAAGTTTATGATGACAAACAACGGCGTCTGTCAAACTTTTTCTTACAGTTTTTTAGAGGAAGTGAAATGGCGGGAAGCATGAGTCGGCCACCTAGCGGCGAGAACACGCATTACACCGTTTGCGAACCCTCTCTTTCTGGCGCACGAGTCTTATGGTAAAGTGAGCGAGAAACAAAAAAAATACGCATCGCCTACGTCACAAACATAGATTTTTACCATGTCTATAATTTGTGTTGACGTTTTTAAGCGGAGTTATACCCCCCTGGCTTAGCTTATATGGCGAGCGAACTCCGCGAACGTCCAACAGACGAACAAATTAGCCAACGGCCGTGGCTCGCCAACCAACATTGAACGGATGTCTTACGTCACTAATTAAAGAGTAAAGCGGGGATAACAAAGCTGTAGTTCTTGTAAGACAATGTTTCAACGATTATCAAAAATCGAGATTATTTTTGCCCTTTATACTAACCCAACTCAATCTTTTTTCCCACGTCATAATCTGATAAATATACGCCTAGAAACTAATTATACACAAATAAATCTTTATTAATATAATTATTATCGATCCTCTGTATCAACGGTATCGTGGAGGGAGGTAAAACCTCATAATTAGGTAAGTTACAGTTTTAATCTAGCTTGGAAATGTTTAAATGAGGTAATATTCACTGCTTCTGTTGTTTTAATAACAAAGTAATATACAGAGTAAGGATAGACAGAGCCATGAATATACCACTCTGACAGAGCTGCCCATGATAGGCCAGTGCAATTAGCGCCAAAAAGGGGGTCGCGATCGTAATTATTTCGGTAGTCCCAATTTTTTATATGTTTTATAAACTGATCCCCTGGTGTAACATTTGAGTTTCCGACCTTGGCACACCTGTGCTCGCACCGCCATTTTGAAAAAACCGGCCGAAATCGCGCCAAAATCTAGTTTTTCCCAAATATCTCATTTCCAATGCAAATTTCGGCTAAAGTAGCTTAACAAGTATAATAGAAAATAAAATTACCTACAATTTTTAAGAATTTTTTTTCTTCTGTCTCTAATAGGTACCGAGGTAGAAAGCCGTAAAGGTGCGCATATTTAAAAAAAAAGTTTTTTACGCGACTAGGTTTGGTTTTTCATAAATACCTGGTTTCCAGTGGAATTGTATGAAATTTTTATTGATACCAATTATGTAGAGCATAAAATTTCCAAAAAGATGTGAAATTTTACCAATATAAAGTATAAACAAATCTAGGTAGGTACGCACAGAAAATCTATCACGGTTTGTTATCACGTTATTAGATTTTTGTTTGCTTTTTTAAATACATACATCTACAAATTTACTAGAGGGCACATCGGTATGGTGGGGGCTACCGCCCTTCTACTCCCCCCCCGGTTCCCTTCAGTTACCTCGTGTCACGTCTTGAGCCTGGAGCGGAGCTTGGAGTATTTCATCTGCTGAATAAAGAATAATTAAATACATACTAATACTTAAAGAATATTTCCAATTTGAACTCTCTCCTGTCCCATTGTTTCTTTTCTCAGAGGAAGGCATGCGCAAAGGAATGAAGTCATATTCATATTTTACTCATAATTCAACCCTCTACCAAATAATACAGAACTGGGAAGTAGTAAAATACACGTAATTGATGGAGGATATTTACTGCACAAAGTTGTATGGGGTCGTGCCAAACCTTTTTCAGTGATTTTCCAGCAATGGCAACTCCTGCGAGAATGCTGTAGAAGCCTTCGTTGATGACGATGACGAGGAATATGATGACCCAGTTGCCACAAATTTGGGTGATGAGACAGATGAAGAAGCTATTCAGGGCCAGGAGTAAGAAACTATAGTCAAGGGCTCGTACTTCTGTCTAAATTGATCTACCATTAATTTAAATTTTTGTTATGCTGACAACTTAACTAAAAAAGAAAAGAATGTCAATAAATGTTAATTTTACGAAAATACCAATTTTTCTCTTTTTTATATACCTTATCACCTTAATTATATTAATAATCTTAAATTTATGTTGTGATTACGTTGATAGGCATGCTGCGAGTATAAATGTAGTGGCTTGGCCTATTTTAGTGGTCTTTCCATTGGGAATGTATGGCGACCGATATGCTGAAATAGGCCATCTACTATAATTTTAACTAGGTCTGACACAGGTATGACGATTGTTGTCAACGTATATGTTCTTACATCAATAATTTTTAATGAAAAATAAAATCAAGGAATGCCAAGTTTAAAACACTTTACCTCTGTTTCTATTTTTGGCCTGGTTTTGGTGGATTAGAGCTTGGATACGTAATAGGATTAAAAAACATAAATCATATACGTATTTCTTTTATGATATTTTATTTTCTACAAAATTAGTATCAATAAATTTTTCACAAAATTGTACTGGTTACGAGGTACTCGTATTTACAAAAAACCAGTTACTTATTAGAGATAGAAGAAATTTTTTTTACAAAAGTTGTAGGTAATTTTATGTTCTACTATACTTGTTAAGCTACTTTAACCAAAATTTGCATTGGAAATGAGATATTTGGGAAAAACTAGATTTTGGCGCGATTTCAGCCGGTTTTTTCAAAATGGCGGCGCGAGTATAGGTGTGCCAAGGTCGGAAAATCAGATTTTACATCAGGGGACCAGTTTATAAAACAAATAAAAAAATTGGGACTACCGGAATAATTACGATCGCGAATCGCTAATTGCACTGGACTATGAGGGCGAGGGGAAGAGAGAGTAGGGAGAGTGGCGTGGGCTTGTCCCCGTCAGTGATTTGTCAATAAAGGAATCTGACAGTATACAGGCACCTCATATTGTAATATCACCATTTATTTAGTGTGTGAAAAGAAACACAGCTTACGAATTACTAGCTCTTTTCACAATGGCTGGCTCTGTATAAAACTTAACTACATATCCAAAATCGGGTAAAGAAAAGTTCGGACTTGTTTCCAAAATGTAATATTTTGTTTGTTATATTTTACCCGCTGCACTCAATTTTAGCGTCGCTACGACAGGCGATTTGTTCTTTTTTTTATTAACAAAATTTTTGATACATATACAATTTAGGTACATACATAGTAATATAGAAAAAGAGTAACAAAAAAATCCCACAAAGGCGAAGCCTGAGCGTGGGTATTATAGTGTAAGGATAAAACAGTGGTGTTTAAAATTTTTTTTTTTTTTTAAACTTATAAAAAGTATCTATAGAGATCAATGTGATTGGTTTTCAAGAACGAACATTCAGATCCTGCGCAGAAAAGTCCCACAGTGGACTGCGTTGCAAACCTTACTTTAGCGAACTTGACTTTTCTGCGCAGGGTCTGGTTATTTTAATGTGTGCTCTTCTGCGTTCAACGTACAACTGATTATAGATTACTTGAACCCTCATGATGCCAAAATATGGACATGTGGTTTGTCTCCAGCTCGTTGAAATGATACCCGAATTTCATTTTAGGGCAGGTCTTCCTCTTCTAAAGTCAGTGGATCGATATCAAGCAGTAAGGGTTTGAATTGAAATATCTAAAACCACCTATCTAGGTTAAAATAAAGACAATTTTCTGTCCCCGTGACCTAACTAAATTTGAATCAGAATGGTTCGTGGTTATTGCGTTATCTCTTCTTGTACGGAACAGAACCAGTACACTGAAGCAACATTTTGAAATGTTGATTTATAGGCGCATCCTCAAAATCCCCTCGAAACATCAGTGACTAAAATGCAGAGGTTCATCATTGAATGGCCAAATTGGCAAAGTTGAAATAGGTTTAAAAATAATAACATTCCAATAGCTAGGAAATATCGTGACTAGCAAACAAATATAAGAATGACCAACTGATATACCGGGAGAAGACTGATGAAAGACATAGTAGAGGAAGACACCGAACCCCGTGGATTCGAACTTAGTAACTAGTATGAGCTCAGTTCCGCTCAACTGTAACGGGCTGCATGGTGAAGATTGCCCTGATGATAGCCAACTTGTGATAGGAGAGGTCACCAGAAGAAGAATGTATCCTAATTAAGCTCTAACGTTCAAAATAACTTTTGTGGCGAGTATAAAATATAAAAGGATTTACAGACAATTAATCAATAAGAAAACTCATTAATGGGGCAGTGAAATCCCAGTTCTTGTTTATTTTAAGGATCCCCGGTTAGAGGATGTTGCTGAAGAAGGAAGGAGATAAAGAAGGGGATAGTGAAGATGAGAGTACCTAATTGTTGGGAAGCACTGAGAGCGCAATTTATTTATTAGTGCTCTCCGAATCGAGGATCTTCTTTGCTGCAGAGTTAGTCAAGATATGAGTTATCAAAATCTTTCCACGTGTAAAATATGTCAATTAACCTTTGTGATAACACACATAAAAACATGCTTTGTTTATTGTAAATGAATAATTTATCTCGAGTCATTAATCCTTCGCAAATTGTTTACCACAAAATATCCAATAATCTCACTCTTAGGAAACTTTTTTGCGAGATCAATTGCAATTTTTTTTTTGTTGCATAAATATAAAATAATATGCAAGTATTTTTTTGTATACTTACCTATTTTTTATTGAAGCCTGTATTATAAATAATTATTGTAATGTATGAAAAATAAATAATTATATTGAAAACATACGGTCGCTCAATAAATTTTATGAGAATTGGTTTTGCAATGAGACCTTCTTTCATTGTTGCTTATATTTAATGCTTGATCTACTACATGTATTTCCACAGCAAATTCAATAAGGAAATTGTAAACATATTAAACGCAAGTAGCGTGACATTCATCTGTAAAGAAATTAAAATGATTGGTTGCAAATCAATTGCAGTTTGATGACCTTGCAAAGTATTATTTATTGAAAAGGTTATTGTTTTCCAATGACGGCATGTGAGTTTAGAAACTTATTACTTATTAGCATTTAAGTTGAGAATCGGTTCTTCAGTTTTCTTCATACTTTCGTGACTACCTATTCAGTATATTCCAAGCATGCAGCACCAAGCTAGAACAATAAAAGCGTGAAAAAGCATTGCGTATCTGAAGTCAATAAATTATTGCCTTAGTAGTAAACGCTGAACACGTTAAGCCATCAGTTCGTAAAATAAACATAGACGATACTGATAACACTAAGAATACGTGATGGTGGATAAAGTGATTCATGAAAGAGTTTGTTTTTGTTTTTTTTACCAATAGAACAGTATTTAACATGCGTTACAATCTCATGAATATTTAGCAGTAAGTTAAAAATGTCATTAAGAAGGTCAAAGTTCATAAATTTGGTCATGATTGTCGATTTTGATCATTGGACATTAAACATTTGGCAGACTCCATTTATACTGGCAAAAAAGTAATGATAATAATATATTCATTTACGTTTAAATCTGAGATTTTTATTATTTCTAAAAACATTACAAGCAAGGAAGTTAATAGAAAGTTTAAAAAATATATCCCAAACAATATAAAATTATCCAGTTATGAAATTGAATTTCACGTTGATTTGACTTTATTGATAAATGAGTTTGTGATTCCCTTAAGTAGGTTTACACATTCTTATTACGGGTTGTTTCACGGAATTTGAACAATTCATCAAATTTCAAAGTTAAAATTCTGTGAAAGTTTTGTTGATATTTCTTCATTGGCCAGTTATTTAACCGTAATTGGATATTAACAGAACTTGAATTTTCAAAAATAATATCGCCTATTTTAGCCTTCTGGCCCAAATGTGTCGACTGTATAATAAGATTGAGTGTGCTGAAGTAGATATTTTTGTCGATAATTTATATGGATTCAGAAAAAAAATTCTGCTAGTGTTAAAAAATATGTTGCACTGATTATATTATGTATTACTTGCGTCTCTTACTTTTCTGTAATATTTGTGTTTCATATATATTTTTAATTTTGAATTTCATTTGTTTTATATTTTAATCTTTATTTAGGTATATGAAAATTAATGTGTCTTATGGCTGAGTAGATTTTGGTAATTTTTTTTTTTTTCTTTTTAAAAGAAAGACAAACATTCCCGGGTTACGAATAACCTGCGATATTTGAAAATCTCCTACTACCACCACAGTAAGCGGAAAATGTTGCTTGTGTTGTGATGGAGAACTTAGCCAGCCGAGGAATTGAACACACTACGCCTGGGTGGAATCCAAACGCTATGTCAACTCGGCCACCGACCGGTCGTACCTATTTGTATATTAACTGAGTTTTTATAACTGGATTGTTCTCACGTAAGTGAAATCATCTGTAAAAACCCAGTATAAATAAATTAACCTTGAAATTTGATGAATTCATCAAATTCTGTGAAACAACCTGTTCTTAGTCATAATCCATGGTTAACATTGCATATTTGCGTTCATTATTTAAATTATGAGTAAATCATTATCTTAGAACGGGTTGTTTCAGAGAATTTGAAAAATTCTTTGAATTTCAAATTTCATTTTCAAGTTCTGTGAAAGTTCTTTTCAACTTCTGTTTTAATTTCAGTTCTGTCAAGCAACTAACTTTTAATGATATAATAACAGAACTTGAATAGGACTTTCACAAAAACCGAAAATGAATGTTGAAATTTGATGAATTGTTCAAATTCTCCGAAACAACCCGTCCTAAGAAAGACAAAATGAGAAGATAAATATACAGAAAATAGGGAAAATCTTAATACACATATTTTATTTAAAAAACGCTTTGTATCAGTTAAATAATAATAAGTAAGTATTTCAGTTTCCAGAAATAGAAAATAATGCATTTTAGTAACTATTTCATTGAAAAAACGAATAGTTTGACTATTTTCTTCACGCCATGTCACATTATAAAAATTGTTTTTTTTAGGCTAGCTTCATCAATATTTTTTAATTAAACCCAAACTAAGAACCAATTAAGGATCATATTGTGGGTAAAATAAAAGAAGAAAAAACACTAACCTTAAAACTTTCACATCAATAACAATGGCCGCCTAGTGAACAATCGATTTTAATTTTCATGAAATAACTATTAAAATGCATTATTTCCCCGAACTGAAATACTTACTTCTCATTATCATATTTATCTAAAAACTGCAGTGTTTTTTAAGGGCGTATTAAGCGTGTCTCTATTTTCTCTATGATGGTTCCATGATAACTCAACACACCTTTGAAAAGTGATTAAGAAACTAATGTAGTTTTTGTTTAATCACTTTTAATCACTTTATATCACTTTTTCAGGGTGTGTTGAGTTGTCCGGTTACCATTATTTAGGACACCTCAATATTCAGTTTGCCATCACTCGTGTCTCATTTTTACCCAATCTCCCCCAAACAATATGCGAAATATCTTCAACCAAAAGTTTATGCAAATTATATTTTTTTTACTGATGACTTTATTAAGATTTTTGAATATAATATAAAATTACGTAGGTACCTAACATTCCAAATAATAGGTAGTTGGTGGCTCAAAGGTTGCTACTATCAACTCATGAAATTTTTACCTACCATAAAAAGATTTACGCATTTACTGGAAAATATGGAAATGATTGATTACATATCATATATCTTCATATGTAATTTTTGCTATAGTCCAGGATTACGTTTGCCCCTGTTGATGAAATGTGTCTCCGCACAATCTATTTCCATTATATGCTAATCTTGAATATATGTGCAGACCTTGATGACCAATGACTCTTGTGATTCATGTAGATAATATATTATCATTTCTGGGGTTCTCCATTAGTCCATATCAGCCTACTTGACATGTTGGTACATATTGCTTGATAACGAGCTTGCAATTTTTTGTAGAAGTAGAAATACAAAACTTCACAAAAAAGGAAAAACCTTCTTAGCAAATGTAAATTTGTGGTACAAAGGTGAATGTTTTACTTTTGGGATACAAAGAAAAGCAATAAAAAAGAATACAACTATTTTGAATAATGTATTTACATAATCTATTAACACACCAATGTGTATATCATCAAAATCTTCGTCTCTCTAACTGTAAGAAGACGGTAATGAGGCGTACACACACGATTGAGTTATACAAAATAACACATTCAATTATAATGAAAATTATTTAATTGTTTATCACATACATGCATTATTTTTAGTTCTCAATGAATATAATAATTATTTTCAGTCTCTGACAAGAATAATGTAGGGATAATTTCAATTGCAGTAAACTTAATTAATTATCCAGCGCCCGTAGTAAATCCAAAGTTATGAGAAAGAAAGTTGTGTCACGGTATCGTGACGCATTGGAAAGGCAATGATTAGCTGGATACAGAGGTACAAACTAATAATTATAACAAGTATAAGTGTTTCATTTCAAGGCTTGGAAGTTGCTCAAGACACAAAAAACTATAATGGAGATATAAGATTATTTTGAATGTATCGTACACATTTTTTGCAGCGAGCTAAAAACCGAAACATATGAATAAAAATCTGTGAAACACACCGTGTCCCAGTTTAGCATAAATTGGTTTAGTGAAATTCACTTAAGAAGTTTTCTTTTTCTCGTTCAAAAAATTTTAAAAAACTTACAAGAAAGTTTAACTACGCAGTAAGCAATATATTACATGGGTAATATTTTATTTAACTTTAAATGCGCTGTTGCAAGACATTCAAATTAGTAGACTTGCCATAACATAAAATGTGGGTATCATTTCAACCAACTGGACTGGACTGGACTTTGGCACCAGGAGAATTGGAGAATGCTTTGAATAAACTCTGATACCAGGAATACATTGACCACGGAAAAGCGCACATTGAAAACTTTGCTAAAGCAAGGCAAAGGTTTGCAGCGCTGTCCATTGTGGGACTTTTCTGCGCAGGATGTGAATTTTCTTTCTTAAATGATTTGCCTGGCGAAATGATGCTAAAATTGAGTGAGGCGACTATCATAACAGATTTGTAACAATGTCTCAACTGAACAGTGTAACAAAATAATAAATTTTGGAAACAAGCCCGAGCTTTTGTTTACCCAAATAAGATATGTAGTTAAGTTTTTACGCAGCCATCAATTTGCGCACCATTGTAAAAAGGACTAGTAATTCGTAAGTAGTTTTTATTTTCCAGGACCGAATGCTGATATTACATTGAGAGTTGCCTGAATACTGTCAGAATCAATTATTGACAAAAGGTCGAAATTCAGGCAGTCGCGCAGCCTCCCGTGCTCCACACAAGTCAGTTTGTTCCCCTTTCCCTGATTGGTTCGTCTATTAATTTTGATGTCTATGGCTCTTGCTATAGGCTTGATAATATTACAAATTTTATGCAGAGGAACGAAATGTTAGTGGTTAATTATGCATCAAAGTAAAAAAAAATTGAATAAAATAAGAATAGTGAAAGTTTAGAACATACATTTTTTAATGTAACACGGCTTTCGAAAATTCATGTCTTAAGTCTAAAGCCATGCCCTTCAAAATTCTTGAATACAACACTACAATAATTTCAGTACATTCGAGAATGGTTACAGTACACAGTATACAATTATTTACTTATTATTTAATCACAACATTCGATTAACACCTTATAATACAAATCAAAGAGTGGATAAAACTTTTATTTATCATTAATTTTTTCATAACAATACCAAAGGCAAAGACAATAAAAAAAAAATAAATGTCTTTGTACTTAATAATGTGACAAAATGTAATGAATTAAACATATTTGGGTAAAACTTTACGTTTACCCCGTTTGCGTTTATTTTTGGATAAAATAATTAAAAATTCTAAGAATAGTCCCATAAGATTTGCAATATTACCATGGACTTAATAATATGTCATGGCAGCCATTAGATCGCAAAGGCACATGTTTATATCTCATTAAACAACTGGCTTCACTTTTAATCACGTAAAAACGGTTATTTATTTCTTTAACCGCATTCTGGGTGAACAATCTTTCTTTTTTAGGTCATTGATTTCCCCAGTGAACAAGCATTTCTGTGTTTTTCCATGAACACCCAGAAAGCGGCTAACCCTCTGAGACCGTAACTTCTTTCAAAGAATTTTTCATCAAAAGTAACTGAAATTAAAACATGAGATTTTAAAGACAATAAAAAGCTGCATGCCTTGTGGGTTTTACAAAGGACGGGCTATTTCGGAGAATTTGAACAATTCATCAAATTTCAACTTTTGTCCTATTCAAGTTCTGTTATTATATCATTACAGGCTAGTTGTTTGATAGAACTGAAACAATAACAGAACTTGAAAAAATCTTTCACAGAACTTGAAAATTAACTTTAAATTAACTCAAATTCTCCGAAACAACCTGTCCATAATATATCTCTTAAGTTATCACTCTGCGGTGCTTTTCTATAAAAAAAAATACCACAATGCAACAAGTACTATCAGATTTTAATTTGAGTTAAATGTAATATTATGGTAAATCACATTTATTAATGCCATGTGGCGATATGATTTTAATAGGAATTTTTTCCAATTTTGGTTACAAGTATGCATCATTCTGTATTTGAAAATAACATTGAAACAAAAAAAATACAGTGAGTGGCAAGCCTACGCACGACGGAAGTGAAACTTTTAGTATTCTTCTCTCTCTCTTTTCATTTCATTCTCTCTTTTTTTCTGTCTATTGACATATTTATAAGTAGCATGTGATTAAAAAAAATTAAAAGTCATAAAAATATGGGATTCGAACCCGGGTCCTGCATAACGAGTGTCGAACGCTCTGCCTCTAGACCGCGAGGAGAGGTATCTCGCGCGACGAGAACCGCGTATACAACGTGTAAACGCAAATTTTCATTTTCAAACACGGCAAATGAATAATATCACATAACGTCTCGTTAACGCTTTATATAGGGTCGTATCGAAGATATATCGGCAGTGTGAAGTCATATCTGTCGTTTTTCAAAATATTTCCGTATATTTGTCCGTTTTGGAAAAGATCTATCGTGTTTTAACAGTCTCATACCCGTATGGAGTCTGAATTTGAAAAAAAATTTCTAAATTTTGAAAAACTCACTTACGGCTGTGTTTTTAACTAAAAAAACTTATCACGCACGTCTGCGAGGGTAATTAGTCGCGTTATCGGCCTTGATTAGTAATTATAATGATTCAAAATAAAAATAATTAATTAAAATACCGAGCGACTCTACCGGCTCGATTTGTAAGCTATATTTCGACCAAAATATCATATAGTCAAAATATCTAAAAGTCGCAGCACGAGAGCATTTTATCACTTTTCCTCGTATTAAAAAAATCACAAAAAGAAAAAAAAAATTACTTAAAGCGGGGATCGAACCTCGGTTCTTCACGACGACAGTCGGGCGCTCTGCCTCTAGACCGCGAAGCTGAGTTTGGAGAGTGACCTAAACTAGGTATATAATATTAACTAGGCTCCTATAGCGAAATGATCACGGTTTTTCGTGACGGTCATGAGTCGGTTTTACTCCGGTCCTCGAAATTGAATGACGCGCGTAAAGAAGTTTCAGTTCAAAAATAAGGATTTGTAATCCCTTAAATTGTTGTATTTTTTATTAAATTATATTTACACGGAAGAAGTTAGTGAATTCTGAGAAAGAATCA
Organism: Hesperophylax magnus; assembly: GCA_026573805.1. Taxonomy (NCBI): domain Eukaryota; kingdom Metazoa; phylum Arthropoda; class Insecta; order Trichoptera; family Limnephilidae; genus Hesperophylax; species Hesperophylax magnus. The sequence goes on from JAIUSX010000002.1 coordinate 14,633,900, forward strand.
TTTTTTTGTAAACCCACCAAAAAATAGACACATTGTAAATTTTTTAGCAGTCGATAATTTTACTAATAATTAGTCCAATTACTGGACTTATCAGGGGATAATGACCACTTTGAGGGTTATTTGATCTAACCGTAATCCTCAATAAATACAACGGATAGGGTTTATAGAAGACTAACAAATGCAAAATAATGGGATAATTATTATTATCGCCACACGGAAAGAACCATATTGAAGTTCGAGAAATATTTATATATATTTTTTTAAATCCATACAACATTTTCTCAACAATTTGTTGCTATCATCAGATAAATTTATGTAGGTCTCAGAGGGTTAATACAAGTTCTAGGAAGCTTATATGAAATTAATTGATTACAAAACAAAATCAGCATTTGTTTAAAAAAAAGATAATTATTCATAAGATATCTAGTAGTATAACATATTTAGCACGGTTTTTGCAATAAATACTATTATTTACATCTGAATAATATTGAGAGCAATAAACCATAAAATTAGAGACAAACGGCGACCTTGGGACAATCCATCTTGAAGGGGTTAATCCATCTCCATCATCGCACAAATAATGCTTTGGAAGGATAATGAGGAAGCCGGATGCAGGTACAATAAAAAATATTTTCTACATATATTACCTACATTATTATTTATTTATGTGTGAACCTGTATAAAAAGTATTCCTGAAAAATAATAGCATTCATAATCTCAGGCCAGTATCGATGAAACCTCTTCAAATGTTGGATAGAAAATAAGGGGATACGTGGTATTATTCTAGTTTAAATTAATTAATGACGAGTCCAGTAGTACAGTGGTAAGAGAATTGGCTTTGAAACAAAATGTTGTGGGATTAAATTTCGACAAATTATAAAGAAAATTACTAATAAAATAATAATGAAATCAAAGTACATAGAACCTATTGGGAAATTTTGTACACAGAATCAAAACCTTGCTTGAAATGAATGTTTAGTCACGAGACCGAACATACTCTTTTCTCCTACAGCTTCGTAAAATATTCTAATTCATGGTGCAATAGTTCCATTGGCTTCGGACAGTGAACGATTTGCATGAATCGGTATGAATTGATTGTTTCCATACTTTCTTTAAGTTCAGTGTGAATATTTATTTACTTGAGATATGATTTTTTGATAGGAAACTGATTAATGAGGTAGATTAATTACTTATTCGTAAAAAGCATTTACTTTGTGGCTTGCCATTATTACAATAATAAACACTTTAATTAGTTTTAAACCACTTTATTTTAAATAAAGTGATTTTATAAAAGAAAATGGCTTAAAACAAATTTGTGCACGCATTTATATTGAGATTAATGACTTTTTATTAAGATATATTTATTAGGGGTTATTGTGGTCAGAAAAAGAGAGTGGTAAGGACAACCCAAGTACCTTTAGGCAAAACTCAGTTTTACAACAAAGAAAATTGTTTTTTTTTTTTAAATGCATAAGAGGCAACAAATAAACAAAGTATTTGAGAATTAAGACATCTATATACAAAAGGCTGACACAGTGAATTTGAACAGATTTTCCATAAAACAAATGTTAAGCTAACACAGGAGAATCAATAAATCCCTGCTTAAGTACAACTACTCTAGGTAAACTAGGTCAACAGGCAATAAAATAACTACTTACCAGATCTCAAGTCAACAGATAACAATATCAGAAATTAGAATATTTAAGTGTTGTCTTTCATTCTTAAATATGATTACTTTTTTGATATCACTAAGAAAACATGAATTTTAAGCAGATAAGTTTTTTTAATCAAGATTATTACATCATGATACAATTTTTGCTAAACTGGAAGAATAACTTTGGTAATATTATATTACACAACACATTACATTGAGCCAGGCTTGAACAAGCAAGTGAACAAACAATATACACAATTTTAAAAGCAAGACCAGGTTGTCTTGGTTTTGTAAAAAAAAATCAGTACATAAATGAAATGATTACAACATAAGGTCTAGAAGCTAAATCAGAAAAGTAACTGTAAATAAATACTTGACTTTAAGATTCAACTGATAATAGTATGAAAGGTTATTTTGTCAGTATTTTAAAGTAATAAAATTTTTCTGTTGCGAATGGAGAATATTCGGTTATGTATTTGAAAAAAAAAATGGTAACCATTTAAGGGTGAGTATAAACAGGACAAAATTTCCACGAGCCGTGATTTATGGGAAAGGAACAAAGCGACAGCAAGCGGCGTTTCGCGCCGTTTGCAGTTGCTTGTGTTTTGTGAAGCGGTGTGACTCGCGGAAATTTTGTCCTGTTTATACGTAGCATAACACTAACGTAAAAAAAGAATTTTACTACTAAGCTTACAAGCCTAAAATCTCAAGGCTATAAAATTTCACTAAATAAATAAAACCTTAACTAAAAACACGAAACCTAATTAACATAAGTTGAAATATGAACTATTAATTAAAGACAGATTAAGATTAAAAATGAAAGGACGATTAAGAAGTAACACATAATAATAATGATTAACTCATATAGTTCATACTATTGTAATAGAGTAAGAAAACATTAAAGGCGGGATGGTTCGAAAAGTTTGCTTCAGTCAATTTGCAGTGATTTCTTACTTCTAACAGGAATTTTAAAGAGAACAAAATGATTAGTTGTAAGTGAAGTCAAAGACGAATAAACTAGTAATCAATACGTACATTAAACAGTTCAACTGTTGCTGTCATTCACATTTCACAAAGTTATTGTTCCCTGTAAAGTGAAATGTGAAACAGCATACGAAAAAAAAAGACAAAGATTCACTTACGAAGGTATAAACAAAAAATAAAAAATGGCATTTGTATTAAAATTTCAGTCCAAAGTACATATTACATTTATTGGTGCGACATGACGCTAATGAACTTATCCGCAGTCGCCTTCAGTTCGGTCGGCAGATTTGACCTGTCGTATATTGTGCTGTACTTATTGATCACTCGTTCCAGTTGACAGTATAACTCTAGCAATGGCTTCAGTCGGATGTCTTTGAGACCCTTCAGGCACTTGGCAAATACCGAATCTAATTCTGCTCTGTTGATTACCACCTTCATATTTTCTGAAATAATTGATAAAATATTATTTTAATAAAAATACAGTAGAATTGCGTTAATTCGAACCTCGATAATTTTTGCCAAAAAAAGCCTTCAGAATTTTTTTCACACAAAATGTTTTTTAATTAGAAATTTGTTAATTCGTAATCAAATGCTTATTTTGGTTCGTTTTTGCAAAAATTTAGATTTTTGCAAAAATAAATAATACATATGTATCCTGAAAATAATTTGGAAATCTCCTACTACTACCACAGTAAGCGGAAACTGTTGCTTGTGTTTGTTGTAATGGACAACTTAGACAGCCGAGGAATTGAACTCACGACGCCTGGGTGGGACCTAGACGCGATACCAACTCTGCCACTGGTTACCTTAATTTAATTTACCCTACATTAATGATTGTTTATAAGTTGTGTAAAATTTAAAACACTTTTATTAATAATAAACATCATGTTCCGTTTTAGATCAATGAAGAACATAGTCCTGCCCTTTCGATTTACACAGCAACATGCCAAATTATTTCAATATTTTTTCAATAATTTATATCAATATTTGAATTTGAAGGGTTGTGAAAATTCTATTTAAAGAAATATTTCAGAGAGAATAAAAAATATTAGAAATATTTCGTATTTTTAACGAATTTACTTCCAATATCTGAATTTGAAAGGCCGAAAGTGATGGTAATTTCAATAATTAATTCGTAATTTTGTTAATGGAAATTCGGTTTTTGATGTCCTGTTGATTTCTAACAAATGAGTTTCTACAGCAATTGATTTGATAACCTTCAAAAGCTATTCCAATAAAATTGAATCAACAATAAGCGTATGGTGTATCAGCTGAAAGCCATATTTCGCGGCCAGAGAAATCCGCAGCCCATTGGAAAAATATCTGTATAATAGCCAAGTGTTTTGTACTTACCGCAGATGAAATGTTCAACACTAGAAGATTTCTTTCTATGTGGAGTAGATGTTAGCATACTAGAACCCCTGCGTTCCTTGTGGCGACCAGGAGAAAGACGACTGTAAAAAAAACAAACAACAATATCAGAACATTGAATAGGAAGAATGTATATATGTATGAATGTAGTTGGATTCTCAAAAAAACGTCGCTACATACCTATCTAAGACTTTAGTACTGGACATCTCCACTGTGTTCTCATCAAACAGCATTTCCATGTCCTCTAGGTGTAGTTTCTTGACAGATCCAGTGCCAAAGTCGTTCTTGGTAGCAGAGCTGTTGGGGGAGCGGGGCTCCTCTGGCATGGGGCAGGACGGGTCGCGGACCTTCACGGGGCTACCCGATGCCTCCTCCAGGATGGGTGATGGACAGAGTGGCTTGTTTTCCTTGGACTCCTCATCAGTGATGATGGGGTTGTTTGAATCCTGTATCCAAAAGAAAATGTTCTGATAAAATAGATTTTTTTTTTTTTTTTTTTTTTTAAATAAGCTTCCTGACTGAAAATTTTACATTTTTTTTTTTTTTTTTAGACCATGTATAGATAGTCCCACGAAGCTGCCACATGGCTGCTTGTCTGCAGGTTCTATCTCAATATACAATTATAATATAATATAAGTCTCCCGTTATATAAAATAAATAACAGACTCTTACATACAACTACACTAACATAGGACAATATAGCACACAGATAACACACATTCAAAAATAATACATATACGATCACACACATTGAAAGTGAATAACATCGTACTGTAACATAATGTAATAGAAATAAAATTCTAGTTAACTAAGTGAAAAATGTTATTTTAATTTTTTTTTTTCTGGAAATAAAAAGCTTGTTAGTGAAAAAAAAATAAAAATAAATACATTAATTTATATTAGAATTAAAACTTTCAAATAATGTCTTTCCTTTTCTTCTTTGTTTGCTCTATTTTTTATAGATATAGAGATTTTTCATTTATAAGCCACATCTTTACATTTTTCATGCTTAAACTCTTATTTTCTGAAAAAACAAATTTATTTTTGAGCTTATTAAAAATCACTGGTACACAGTACTCCAGCGTTCGGCTTCCATACTTATTTGTTATTTTAGGTATTTTCAACCCTTTTTTTTCTGTAAGACGTGTGCTGTGACTATGTACCAGTGGTTTTTTATAATTACTATCGTCCCAGTTATCTTTAATGGTAAGGAACCAAAATAAACCTTTTATAGGGAGCAGGCCCTCAGCACGATATAACAGTTGCACATTGTGTCTTTGTCTATACATATTAGGTGATACAATTTTTTTTATGATAGAGGTTTGCAAATTTTGAACATACTTAATATATGTCATGCTTGTATTTCCCCAGCTTCTAATTCCATATCTAAGAATAGATTCTACTAATGAGAAATATACTAGTTTGAGTGTGCTATGAGGCAAGACAAATTTTAATTTATAGAAACTGTTTGCTAGAGCTCTTAGCTGGTTACATATTTTAGTAACTTGCTTATCCCATTTAAATGTGTTATCTACTTTTAATCCCAGATAAGTATACTCGTTGACAAAATCAATTTTCTCACATTGGCAGTTAGATATTATTTTTCTATGGATGCATTCAAAGTTATGTGCGGTTAGTTTGGGAATATTCCACATTTTCAAACTTGGTGATCTGATATACATGCATTTTGTTTTCTTTACATTTATAACCAATCTTACATCGTGTGCCCATTTTAGCAGTTCATCGAAGTCGGTTTGCAATTCTTGAATCGCTATTTGAGGATTTTCATTAGATACTACAAGTGCGGTGTCATCTGCGAAAATGAATCTGCGCGCTTTTCTAAATAGTACCGACATAGCTATGACATATATAATATACAATTTTGGACCCAAAATTGACCCCTGTGGGACACCAGACTTTATAAATTTAGATTTACTCATCTCATTCAATATTCTTACCCTCATTTTTCTATTTGATAAGTAGTTATTAAAAAAAGTTAGCAGTTTACCACGGATTCCAATAATTTGTAGAAATTTTATTATTTGTTTATGGCATAGTGTATCAAAGGCTTTAGAGAAATCAATAAAGAGTACAAGTACATGTTTTTGAGAGTTGAGCTGGGTGTTTATGAAATTAGAAAAATTATTTAGTAGTGCGTCACAGCTTTTTTTTTTTTGGAACCCGTACTGACATTCGTCAATGATACCAAATTTATTTAAATATCCGTCTAGGTATATTGCTATATATTTTTCGAGAATTTTTTCCAAGGCAGGTAATAGGGAAATAGGTCTGTAATTATTTATAATTGAATGATCACCGCCTTTAAAAATAGGTCTAACAACACTAGTTTTTAATTCTTCAGGTATTTGGCAAGTATCAATTATTGTGTTTATAAAATGAGTAATTACTGGGCTCAGTATTTTTACATGTTTTTTTATATCATACATACGTATTTGGTCCAATCCTGGTGTTTTTGAGTTTTTCAATATTCCGATTATAGATTCTATTTGTTTTACGCTAGCTCTGGGTAGGTACATAGAATGCGGTAAATCGTCTAGCTGGTATGGAGACGCACGGACATCACATTTGTGTAGTAACTCATTTACTCCCTCATCAAAGAAGTTAGCAAAATTTTCTGCAACTTCATCCGTTGGTTTGGTCTTCAAGAAGTACTTAGATATAACTGCGTCACAACTGGATTTGTTTTTTCTTCCTAATATTTTGTTTATTTCGTTCCACGTTTTTTTTATATCCTTAAAACAATTATTGAATTTGTTATTGAAGTATGTTTTTTTTGCATCTAATATTTGCTTATTTAGATTATTTCTGTATTTTTTGTAGTCTTTTTCATATTTCTTGTTTGTTGGCATGTTTTTCCATTTTCTCCATAATTTATCCCTCGTTTGTATATTTTCTATGAGAATATCGTTCATCCAACTTTTTTGATTATGGCGATAGGTATTTTTTACTAATTTTGTGATACTACTTTTTTCGTAGATTTTTTTAAAGTGTGATTTAATGTCTTGATATATGATATCTGGATCAGTGTGAATTTGAATTGAGTTCCAATCAGTTTTTGTAATCATTTCACCAACTTTTTTTTCAGATAGTACAGTGTTGTATTCATGGTGCGATATTTTGTTTTTGTCCTTATTGTGAAGGTATACAGACACGGCAGTTATATAATGATCTGCTATCCTTGTTTCACATACGCATGAGTTAATTTCACACTTTTCTTTTTCTCTAATATATATGTGATCCAGACACGTCGCAGTTGTGTAGGTATTTACCACCGCTTCTCTCGTAATGTCATATATACATTTAACTAGACCGTAATTAGCCATTAAATTTTCGTATTGCAGAATTATTGAGTCGTGTTTATTTAATAGGTTTAAGTTAATGTCTCCAAGTATCAAGATGGTTTCCTTAATATCAATGTTTCGTATTATATTTTCGAGCTGTTGTAGGAAGGTTTTTTTGTTCGTGTTTGGGGGTCGATATAATGCAAATAGATGTATGCGTTTGTGTTTGTTTACGGAGAAGGTTCCATAGACGCACTCGAATGTATTAGCTATTATATCTTTTTTTTCGAATATATGGTTTTCTTTAATATAAACCATAATTCCGCCTCCTGATCTTTTTGTTCGGCAATAATAGAATGAGTTAAATCCTGATATTTTGTATAGATTTACACTGTTTTCGTCTATCGAGGTTTCACAGAGTATTATAATATCAATGTTATTTAGTTGACTATAAATACTTAGTAGAAATGTATTCCAGTACTTGGAGATAGACCTAATGTTCAAATTAACGACAGTTATTGCTTTATCGCCTGGTTCATGTTTGAATTGGGTCCAGTTTTCGAACTTTTGAATCCGTTCATATTCTATATCTGAGGTCTCAAAATCAATATTAGACGCCATAGTCAATTTTAGCTAAGTCCTTTTGAAGGGCTGCCTTGTAAGCCGGACAGTCCCTATCTCCGGACGGGTGGTTTGCGGGCTTGTGAAATCTCGTGCATGTCGCGCAGACTGGCTCCGCAGTAGCAGAAGGGCATGTCTCACGGGTATGTCCTTCCCGGGCACAGTGCCCACATCTCGTCGTCTCCTTGCAGAACTTGTAAGAATGTCCTATCATCTGACACTTTGAGCACACAGTTAATCCAATAAAATCACGAACACCGCAAACTGTCCAATCAACAAATACGCGTCCTTGCTTGACCAGTGCATGTCTCAGGTATGTGGGGACCACGTAGATTCTATGGCATGCAGGTCCAGTTCGAGGGCCAGCTAGATGACTAAGCTTACATTTTTTTATGGTTTCATTTGTCTCCTCGATATTTTGTATTCCATTTAGGGCACACTCAAGAAAAGCTTCATCAGACAACTCCCTTGGAACGTTAAAGAAAATGACCCTTGGTAGCCTTTTTGTTGGGGGTCGGGCGCTCAGAGTCGCAGATTCGGTTACTATTTCCGACCTTAGTAGTTTTTCTTGTTCCGCAGCACTAGCCGTATGGATGATTACTCCTTTGTTTCGTAAATTTTTTACTCCGGTAATTCTTACTCCTAGCTGGGATGGCTTCAGTGCTTCCCTGATTATTTTCTTTGTTTCTTCGCTATCTTCCACCGATGGTAATTTTGGAAAGAAACAGACGGATGGCCTCGGTTTTCCTATGGGGACGTCCAAACGCGATAATGGTGGAGGTAAGTTCACTTTTTTACTTGCAACCTCTGCAAAAGAGAGACTCGCTTCCGTAGCATCTGCCACTCTTTTCATCACTGGTCCTAGGTCTAATTCTAGCTGAATAATTTTGGATTGGAGTTGCTTATTTTCCTGTTTTACCACCATTTTTTCTGCTAGCATTACTTTATTTTGCGCTTTTGCTAAGGCGAGTTCACCTCGGAGAGTTTCTCTCTCCAAAATTAGTTGTCCAACAGATCCCAGGACGCAGGCTATATTACTGGCAATCTTCAGCTGTTGCTCCTTTGAAACCTTTGTATTTCCCAAGGTATCTTGTAAAGTTTTGAGGGCATTTTGAGTTTCTTTTAAAATTCCTTGTGAGTTTAAGGGGATAAGGTCATTCTCATCATCAGAAGCTTCAGATTGCGACATTGTTTTTGAATTTATATTGACAGTTTCGATTGTAAACAATAGGTATCACTGATTCGCAGCTCAATCGCAACCAATAGGAGCCTTGAGAAGTGAGCTCATAATTAATCGTCCAATCCGCGCACTTGATACGTTGTACACAACACTTCGGTTTGGTAAACAGTGAAATCAATTGTTTATAATATTAAAAAATCAATGGTTAAATGTTAAAAAAAAAACACGAGAGAACATTACCACGTGAAAAACATAAATTGTTTTTTACTACGATATAGTTTTTTCTTCCGGCGGAATTATTAAAGATTGTTTTCCATGTATAAAACGATAGCTTGACAGAGCGCGACGCTTTGTAGGTACGACGTGAATTGTTAACTGTAATGTTATATTGTTAGCATAACATGTGAGCGGAAATTTAGCTTGAAAGTATATTTTATAGGTTTATTTAACTCCTATTGTGTGGCTGGCTACATTTGCAACCCGGAGAATTTGGACCTAGCGGACGGCTGGCTACATTCGCAGCCCCGGAGTGTGGATGAATTTCGTCTTTATTTATAACGTCTGTTTGCTGATTACGACCAAAGTATAACGGTTTTTACATTAGCCCGATACTTTGTCTACCATATAAAAATAATGTATCAGCAGTTTACTCGGGGATTTTAAATTTATCAGCGGTTTTGTAACATGTGTCTGACGGAAATCTCTCGTCGGAAGACACGCCACACACACAGTTGTCGGTACATGTATTTGAAATGTGTTCGTTTACACATTCGGGTGCCCATTATTTTATAAGTTTCGGGACGTCAGTCACTGAAGATTGTTTATAAACATTCAGAATTAATAGATATTGTCATGTTTTGTTTTGTGAACTCAATTATTTATAATCATATTGCCGTTTTCGATCTCCTTCGAACATTATTGTTTGAATAGTGGAGAATGAAGACGTATTTGAATTTTTCTATGTGTGACAACGATATATTGGACAAATGAGAGAATCCAGATGATACTTCAGAAATGTGTGATGGTGAAATTGAAGATTCAGATTTTGGATCATCTGGAATGTGAAATTGTGAAATGAATGAAGAAAGCCAGAAAATCGAATTCTTTGAATTATTTCCGAAGCGCCATATTGGAAGCGTAAGTTGTGGATGAAGCCAATATGATTGATAACACGCCTGGCCCCATCAATGTAAGGAATGGTCACCCTTTTCAATGCCGACGCAGCGTAACGTGAATGTGTGTGTAAGAGGGACCTCAAATTTTAGTGTCTAAAACATATATTTGTTTACGTAAATCCGGTAAGAAAAGAAAAGTTTTAATATTATGTGGAAAAGTTTTTTTACATTTTTGAATTAAACTAATTAAATTTTACGATAAACGTTACCATTCTATTCCGTGACAGACTATTTTCGGGAAAGTTGCATTTTTGAGGTAAATTCAAGTTTATTAATTTATTTCTACATTAATCACTAGTTAACCACATTTGCTCGTGTAACGGATGTTGTTGGCCATATTTTTCCATTTCTAAAAATATCTTAACTTTTATAAAATGTGCCATTCACTACACGCCACTGGCAAATTCCTCACTCCCCGCCACTGCTTATTTCATAGCCCGTTTCGGCCAAAATCGGCCCGAAATTTCTGACGCCGAAAAGCATCGATACCGCATCGCGCGCGTACCCCGGCCGAGCGGAACGATGTGTAGTTTTGTGTATACAAATTTCTGATAACTAATTATAATTTTACAAATATGTTGATAATACCTGTTTTAACTTGTACATCTCCTCAGCGGTAGTCAAGTCTGGGGAGATATTTAAAATGTCATTTTTCAATTTTACATATTTGTCTCTACAAAAATCCAGGAATCTCGTAGCATAGTGAATCTTTCCTCTTTCGGAGCACTATGTTACTAGGAACCTCGGAAAAATACTGTCATAACCATTTTTACACATTCGATCTCTTCAAGATCAAATTATTGTCTTATTTTTTGTCGTATCTTGACAAACTAAAAATATAGTTGTCAAGATACAAATTGTTATAACTACTATGTAATAAAACTATGTAATTGTAATACAGGCGAGCTTGCAAAATCTTTTGCAAGTCTCAAATTTAAGCGTCCGCCTTCAGCAAGCCCACCGAAAAAATGAATATGAAACATTTTGCGGTGGCTTATGTACTCTCAGCGTGGGTAAAATCCCCCACCCCTTTTTGGTCGACAGCCACATGTCGGGTGAAAGTCGACCGAATAGGATATAAGCAGCGACATAATTAAAATAAATCAGTTCATCTTTACAAACAAACAAGCGTTTTACTACCTTTCTACAAGTGACTCCTGCCCTTCACCTGCCTCACCTCGTCTAGTCTTCTGCTCCAAATCTTCTGGCGTTTACCTCTTCAAGATCAGCCGGCCCTGTTAGACAACCGCCAAACGCCAGAAGCGAGCAGAGACAACAACACACCCAGTGCCCAACATTCACCGAGCACCGGGTGCGGGAGGCAGATTGCAATAAACTTCATCAACTTTTACAACTATCATCACTATCGGCCGTAAAGGAGCATTCTTATCAGCTGAAGACATCAGGTTTGGACCCGGCGCCCAAATCTACAGTCTTGTGCGGACTCCCGTCCAGTACAGCTCGTGCTGAACAATTCATTGTTTTATTTTGAATCGTCATATTAAAGAGTACATAAATAAATTGCAGAATTGAAAATTCACGCCGTTTCTAGGGTACAATTAGCAAATATCTGACCCGTCGCATAAGGGTTAATGGGTTCGGAAAATAAATAACATGTATGTTCATAATGAAATATGACTATAATTTTTTTTTATTAAAATGAAATCAAATAATTTAACCAGCAAAAAATATTAACAAAACTTTAAATTTAAACGTTGATGAATGCCAGCAGACATAGAGTTATGCATAATTAATGAAATTTGACCTGTGGTGTACCAGGAAATTCCTAGCTCAATTTCCAAAAGCTCAAATTCCAAAATCAAACGTCAAGTGTCCACTTAAATTTTTTTTGTGTCGTATTATATAAGTATATGATAACAATTCTTCCAGATTTCGGTAGTTTATACAACTGTTGTTACTAATAATATTATTTTGTACAAGAAACCTGTAAATAAATAATGCTAAAAATATAATTATTCATTGTGACGTAAAAATTTTGACATTTCTTATGAAGTTAATTTTCATCACTTTTCTTGGGTGAAATATTATAAAAATTACATCAAAATAATGTAGATAAAACTATCTTTCTGATGATACCTCAAATCTATTATTTCCACAATCAATTTATATCAAAAATAATGAAAGAAGACGCTTTGACACTTTGATGGTTGTAAAACGCGGCAAATATTTCGTTGGCATTCCACAGAAAAATTCTTTGTAAAAAATCTGAAAAGCTAGAAGTCATTCCGGTATTTGCTGCGTAAAGAACGAGAATAGCCCAAGCGATTGTGACCTTGTTCTTCATGAAAATTCCTTATACATAAGGGTCAAAATCGCACATAATTTTTTTTTTTTTTTTTAAATTCGTAGATAATGTGCTGCACTCACATATGCGGTTCCGGGATACGACGGGTTAAGAATTCACTAATATTGTAACAATAACACTTTACTTTGCGGCGCGCACATGTCTGAAGTATGCAAATGCGAAAAAAACCAAAACCTGAAAAAAAATAGCTAATGAATGAATAGGTTCTCTAAATATAAAACACGCATAATATATTTAGTGACCTGTCGACGCATGATTGCATTTTACAAGCAAAATATTACTATCTCGTTCAAATGCTATGTAAGAAATATTTCGCTCGAACCCCTTCTGCGCTATTATTCCACAGCACGGTTGCCGCCATTTTTTCAGCAAATTTTGTCATTTTAACGGTTTGGCTATGTTCGTTGGGCTTCATGCAAAATGACAGCCGCATGTTTCACTCCATCGCCCGAATCGGAACCTACCTTGGTTCTACCGGTGTAGCTCTTGCACGGGAAGTTGCGCTTACGAAGTTCGTACGTTTTGATAGATAATTCATTTTATTTTTAACATTTTTAGATTAGATTGTGTCTAATTTAATAAATAAAAATATTAAGAAGGATAACAATGACATGTAAAAAGTTATTTAATTTTGTTGGCGGTTCGGTGCACGAGTAAACATTAGGACGAGCCGCGCCTGGTTATAACAGACGCAGAGTTTGAAGAATGAAGGGTATAATTAATGCAGGGTATGTTCAACTGCAACGCAAGTTGAATGATGATGAAAAATAAAAATAAAATTAAATAATATAAGAGGAATGGAAAATCCAAACCAACCTTTACCGAAACCGAGGGCTTGTACTTCTTGGCGATGCCCTTAGACCAGAGCGAGCACTTCTTGCGCTTCTTCCTCTTGCGGGGGTTCCCCCCCGGGGTGTCTCCGTCCCCCTCGGCCCCATCTGGACACAGGGTCTCATCACCACCTGGCGGGGAGATGGTGAGGAAGGAGGTCGCAGAAACGGCACCATGGTCCACTGGATAAGAAAATACACTTACTCATTATTTACATAAAAAGATTTCCAAGCGACATACTCACGAATGGTACTCGCTTAATTTTCAAAAGGAAAAAAAAGATCAGGGAATAAAAATGACAGGAATGCCATTGGGTATTTGGGAATGTTTCCTGATTCTCAAACATGGCTCCCCGGGTATCTGAGCCTTCTTCCCAAGCAGAATTTGGCTCGGTAGGATCCTTCAACCTCTTCATATTTTCTACAGCTATTGCTTCTCTCCACTACCAAACAGCTGCACACGTGAAAGGTGAGACCAGATTGTGTGAGAGATGGGAGTTTTCTGTTGGTAGTCCTATTATGTCAGTGCGGTCTGCGAACTGGGGGTTAAGAAATTCAAGGGAATATATTTATATACCTATTTTATCAAATTTCGTCCCTCTTTTTTAATTTCAAGCCTCTTTCCATACGAACTCGCATTATTTTTTTCACATAAACAACACTATATTTCACCATTGTACAATATTAGGTACACCTAACAAGAATAAATTCGAAAAAGCAATAAATGCAACTGCTTTCTAGTTGAAAGTCGAAAAAACTAGAGAAAGCTCAACACAATATTGCATAACCAGAGACAAATAAAACAAAATCTGTATTACTAGTAGATTTAAAAGTGCCATTAAAAGCAAACGGTTGGAGGAATGCAGGAACAAGAAAATAAAAATGTACAACAATTTACTATCAAGTAAAATAACATTTAACTTGCATCTAGTGCAAGTTCAGCCGCGGGCACGGGCGGTGACCGATATGGCTCGGCCAAACTCGTCAATCTCTGAAGGGCATTTTGAATATCAGAAATTTGAATGGTTTTTTATTTCAAATTTAGACGGCTGATCAAGTTGTGATCAGCCGTCAAGCATAACAGTCATGTTTTTATGGAATATATAATTTTATAAAAATGACTTTACCGGTAAGATTAGCTGTGTATATGAAATTGGGCAGATCCTTGTCGACGAGCAGGCCCTCGGTGACGCGGCGGGCGGCGATGGCTCGACACTCCTCCTCGAAGTCGCTGTCCATCTCGACCTCTACCAGCGCGTGCGCGTGGTCCCGCAGTGAGCACGCCTCATGGCGGATCTGCTTGTCGGACGATGTCCTGACCGGGCAAAAGACAATATAAAATATAGATAAATAGCACAGATGGAAACGTGCTAAACTAAAAATACATACAGTGAAACTCTCTTATAAGATTGTCCAAAGGAAAAAAAAAACTTCTTAACGTTTAAACCGAGCGGTGCATTATGACAGACTGTACCTGTTAGTGCAACTTCATGTCACATATGCGACATCCACATACGGGGATAGCTCACGATGGATCGCATATGCGACAGCCGCATGGACTAGGTTAAGCGTGAAAACTTCTTAAGAGGGTTTCAGTGTATCACACTATAAAAATATGTACTGAAGGATTGCCGGTTTTGATGAAGGCAAAATAAAAGTCAAAAGAAACATCATGCACCTGAAATTTTGTTAAAAAAATTCATTGTATGAAATGTAATAAAAATGAATTTATATTGGATAAATGAGTGATATTTCATCTCAAGTGCGCTTTACTGTAAATGACTTTTAAATTATAAAATACATTTACTTTGTATCTCTTTGGGGTCATTCATTCATAAATTGATTTTGCAAATTTTTCTAAAATTTTATGTATAGATTTAAAATGAACACACAAATGTATTTAAATGTTTTTGCATATTTTATTGGATTGTACAATTTTTTTTATTGAAATGTGTGAAAATTGTTAAATAGGTATGTGTAATTAAAATATTTAATAAATAGTATTTTTGTAAACTCTATAGTAAACACATGCAGTGTAATCTATAATTCATATTCATACCTATTGCTCCCTTTTATTCTATCGACAGCATGAAGGACGGATGGTAAAAATGATGATTTTAGATGAGGTAGACATAGTGAAAAATAGCAACATGAACCTAACAAATATGGAAAATTATATACTTATAAAACACATATAATAGGATTTAAATATTGAAGATTTTCCAATGGACCAACTATGGGATAGAGACACTACCAAAACTTGCTTAGAGTAAGGTTGTTCTCAGAAGATATGTAATAATTCTTTTCATGTAGACTATAACAAATTGATTAGCACACCCTACTAAATAATAAAGCTTCTGCAAAACAAAACAAAAAAAAAATAGTTTTTGGCACATAGCTAAAAAGTGGAGAGCCATAAAAGCAATAAACAAAATAATGATAATATTTTCTGATTTTTAATTTTTTAATAGCTGTACCCCGCCACGTACATGCTGTGGCTCAGTCTCTCTGGGCAGATAGAGAAACAAGAGCAGTGTTGTTTTTACGTCCAACACTGGTAGGCACTGTTTAAAACAAAACATGTTTTTACCTGTCACAGTTGGCACAACATATAAAAACACAGGCGTATTCAAATATATATATATATATATATATGTTTATTCAGTTTTTTTTATTTGTACATTATTTTCTCTTACTTAGATCCTACAAAACTGATCAATCAGTTTAATTGTAAGTGAAACATTGTGTCAAAATTTTATAGAAATCGTTGAAGAACTGTCTGAGATTTAAGATTTTGAACAAACCAACATTTACTTTTTTATTTATATAGATTCATTACATTCTTATTGTTGTACATAATATCTTTTAGTTGGATTTTATTCAATTGTAAAATGGGGCCTCCGCTAAGGCAAAGTACCCAGTGAGGCCCACATTATCTTATAATGTTTGAAAATATATAATATATAAGTGGCTTAATTGAACTAGCCTAAAACATATATTTTATATGATTATAAAACACTAGGTAATTTTATGAATGCATACGTACCTATGTAGGTGGGTGTCAAAATGTATCCAGTGAAGTTATTGACAAATATTAGATGAATGTAAAAAAAAAACATATTGCTATTTTTCAACACACAAAAATGATGAATGATGGTACAGATGCAGTAATATTGATAATACATAATGAAACACATATTGTTATGCTGTATAAGGGACCAAATCACAGATTTGTTGACTTTTATTTACTCGAGCGATAGCTACCCAAATTTGTGTAGCACCATCTTAAGCGATAGCTACCCAAATTTGTGTAGCACTATCTTGAGAGATAGCTACCCAAATTTGTGTAGCACCATCTTAAGCGATAGCTACTCAAATTTGTGTAGCACTATCTTGAGCGATAGCTACCCAAATTTGTGTAGCACCACCTTGAGCGACAGCTACAAAAAAATAGGTAGTTGATTTCATGAATTAAAATTAACTTATTTTGAAATTCCCGCAATAGGCTGATATTTCTAGCCGGTAGCTTAAGCTTCTATCGAAAACCAAAAGCTGTAATAATGTTAATATTAACACTTATGTTCTTCTCATAGTATATTCTAGATAATGTTTTGTGTCTTTGTGTAAACGCCATTTAAAATTGTTTTCTAAAAAATTGACATTTGTTTACATGTTCAAAATTGTATTTTTGAATGTCTGTGAATATAAACATATCTACCAGACTAGCAGTTCCTGATTTTTTTCGTCTATGAAACCCTAAATGATCAAACGTTTTTGGCAGAACCCCAACTCCTATAAAGTTAATTAGCAATTATGAACATACTAACCAATTTTATATTATTTTACTAATTGTTAGCTTATGTGCCATGTTTGACTTGAAAAGAAAAACTATAATTATTTTTAAAATATTTAAAGCGAAGAATGGAAATTTTGCGTTGTTTTATTAATAAATATAGTTTTATTAAAAAATATACAGTTGAATTCGCTAATGCTTGTTGCGTGCTCGTGCTGCAGATTGGTACCAATAAGAGCCAGTAGTCGGCGTCAGTTGCCTGGTTTCTGCATTATGCACATGCCCTAGCCTCAGAACCCCTGTGACTCTTCCATGGAACCCTAGGGTTTCGTGGAACACCTTTTGGGAACCACTGCACTACACCATATAGAAATAGTAATATTGAATATTGCCCCAAATAGGTACAAGGTAGGGCAATTTTGGTAAATAACATACAGAATTCATGTGTTTATGAATTTCACTATAATTTTTTAAAAAACCTAAAAAAATGGAATAAACATTGAAATATAAGTGGATTAATTGGCTTTAAATCACAGTGAGCAGTTTACGTTTTCGAATTAATATTTGAAGGTATGATTATGGAATGAGCGCGGCCAATTCCTAACACCCTGAATTCTAAATAACACAAGGTATTGTTTTTTTTTTTTATACTTTAATGCTCGAATGGTTATGTTACATTGGAAAGATGTCGACATTAAAAAATATATATTGTGTTCACACAAAGGTAATGGGTGACATAAAAAGACTGTATATGAAATCAAAGACTTTTGCAGAGTTGTTTTGGCTAAATGGTAAATTACCAGTTAAATGTTGTGAAAAATACAAATAACTTTGTTTACATCAGTTTTATTTATATACACCTTCTGCATGTTTCGTGAAAGATGTTCACATCATCAGGATTAAATGTACAATATAAAAAATATAAATTACTTTGTTTACATTACTTTTATTTATATACACCTTATACAGGTTTCGTGAACGATGTTCACATCATCAGGATTAAATATACACATATAAATGTGCACATATATTTATATAATACATTTAATCCTGATGATGTGAACATCGTTCACGAAACATGTAGAAGGTGTATATAAATAAAAGTGATGTAAACAAAGTAATTTGTATTTTTAATAAATAAATAATGACATCACAAAGTCATAAGCTGAATACAGATTTTTTCTTCGAAAAATTAAATGTTGTGAATTGAAAAAGAGGGAAATGAAAAAAAATTATTTACCTGTCCGGGTTGTATTCTAGTGCATTGGCACAGATGAGATCAATATCCAACAGAAAGTCGCGTGCACAATTATATCGGTGTAAATCCACTTTGGTCATCATTGTTTCTAGGTCCATGGGCTGTTTGATGATGTCCAGATAGTCAGTTACCTAAATAAAAAAAAAACACTTAAAAAGAAGCAATATAAAAAGCATTTCCGGAGCAAGGAAATCACAAAAACAATACAAATATGAATAGAAAATATACAAAACAAATCCTAAAAGGAATGGCTGAGTTGCCTTTTTAGTACAAAACTTAAATTTGGATTTGATTTATTCCTTAATAATTTTTATTTTTTCATTTTATATTTCTAATTTATAAAGTAAATAGAGCAAAATAATTTTATATAATCATTCTCATGTTGACAAAACCGTTCTTAGTCAAAGTTGTCTCTAAAATGGCCAATTTTTTATAGTTTTAAATACAAATAAATAAAGTAGCGCATATCCGTACACATAATAGATATTTTCTTACACCTGTTGATTAAAAAAATGAATTTGATTTATTTTTGGTTGGGTATTTTGGCCTCAAATTAAAATTTAAGTTTTGCATGAAAAAGGCCACACAGCCGTTCCTCTTAACATGTAGTCTATTCTTGAGTCTATGGTTATAAACATCATTTCTTACTTTTGCACTACATGAAAAATCTGTGTGTGAAAAGAAGGTTATGAGTCATGTGACAAATTTTAACAAAATGATAACTCCTCACTTGCTCTGTTCATGATTTTTAAAATCTGAATAGTCACTTAAGGTATGACTTTGCATAATTCAAACCTGATTTCTTGATTCATCTCCTTCCTTTGGCACACAGAAATAGTACAAAACTTCTTAGGCATGAAAACTTCATAAGAGGGTTTCACTGTATATTAATTTGGTCAAGTTTAATGAATTTATGATAGAAGGTGAGTCTTACCTCATCCAAATCAACGGGCTTGGTGAATTTGTAGAAGCGTCTGTTGGCAGCGAGCTTGCGGCAGACATCACGCAGGAAAATACGTAGTTCCCTCAGCAGGTGGGCCTCCCGCCTCGCTAGATTCTTCTTGTCCTCCTCGGAGGGTTGTGGTTGAGGAACGGGAGGAGCTAAATGTTTCATTGTTATATACAAATGACTGCAATACATTTTATGTAATTACCAACAATGTAGGAAGTATAAACATAGCATTCAGAATCAATTCACCAATTTAGGATAATCTGCTAAAGAAACTTTTGACGTGGAACGAGTTCTGGGATTCAGAGTTATGTTAGGACATTATATTAACAACTACAGGAATAAGATATCAATATACATACTAGAAGAGGTTATTTAACGAGGGTATGGCCCTACCTAATTTTTGAAGATTATTTCTCTGATTTAATACGAATATAAAATTAATAATATTCAAGACAAAACCCGAAGTGATTAGTCAACAAGGGCATGTGACATACCTATGTTTATAAGCAGAGTATTTATAAATCATACAAGAGAGTAATTTTCTTTGTATTTTGAATGTCAAGTGTGCAAAATTTAATCAAATCAAAATTATCAAGAAGTATCAAAATTCTGCTTTATGGGGTGGGAAAATGGGATAGGGGTGGTTTATAGAAATATCACGTAGACCTTGAAATTTTGAAGGTCAATTTCGGAATGAAACTGTAGATTTGTAAAATAATCAACAGTTAATAACACACTTTTTTATACACACACACACATATATAATAATATTTGGTAATTTATATAAATATTCTCCGTTTTCGTGAGAAATCACCTCAAGGGCGCTGTATATATATATGTATATATAAAAAATAAATTAGATTAATTTATATATATATATAATTTAATACTTACAATATAAACAAACAACATTAAATATTTTTAAGATAAAGTTATTGATTAGAGGAAGTATAATTTATGAAATGTCGTAAAATTTTGCACTAAGAATGTCAACCATAACTATGCACCCACAATGATCTGCACATTTGTCGTCCTTGTCTCATTAATGTCCCATACAAATATTTTGTAAGAACGAGGGGCTCAGATATTTCTAAAGGGCTCAAACATGTACCTCTTTTTCCCATCTCCTGTAAGATAATTTCAATGTATTATCTGGATAAAAATAATGCATAGTTATGAGTGTGATAGGTTACCTTTAGGTAGTTCAGCAACGGGTAATTTCTCTTTGGGTACAGCGGGCACTTCTAAGGGTTTGGTTGTGAAGAGGGGACTAAGAAAACTGGAAACTTCAGCGGCATTCGGCTCCTTTACATGGTAGACACAGTCTTTGTAAGCAGGGAATAGCGATTGGAGCTGAAAGAAGAAAACTATATTAGATAGGTATAGCTAGATAAAGATCTGTGGTGTTATGCCAATGTGATATACAAGATAGCCAACCAATAGCTGGAAGCCCGTTTATAAAATCCCGAATCCTTATGGGTCGTCAGTTTTATGCCATGTTTGAGATTCCCGCACAGGCACGCGACTCGGCCTTAAGTGGTTAATGAAGTTTGGTCCTCTTCCATTTAACCCTCTTTCGCCTCAAAGCACTGATATATCGGCGCACCTAGACTGTGCTAAAATATGCTAAAGAAACAAAAGACGATGTTTAATACCTGATCTGGCAGTTCTTCATAGTCGCAATCAGAGGTGGCGATGAGGAAGCAGTTGGCGTTGGCTGAGACTTCCTGCCACTGATGCAGCAGGAGGGCGGCACCCCCCTCGCCCAGCTGCCTCCACAACAGGTCAATGGCCGGGCAGTACACCACGCAACCGCCACCCCCGCTGCCAGAGCGACGGACCTCCGCAAATATCTACATAAACAAGTAACAATATTTTATATTTCTTTAATCACTTTGCCTCCAAATAAATAAACACCTAGTTGGTCAATACCAAGACATGATCCCCTGCAAGCATAATGCAGTAACAGGGATCCTAACAGCTCATCTCACAATCCTAAACGACATGTACCATCCAATAGTTGGAAGTCCACTTATGTAATCCCAAATGACATGTTTAAGATACTTGCACCGGTGCGTGGCCTGGTCTAAACCGGTTCAGTGCCAATCATATGTCATTTTAATGGTAACAAAGATCCTGGCAGTGAATATGTTAATTGGTTTGTATGTTTTAAAGTTCGGTAAAGATGAAGATAATGTACTTTCTCAACCTTGTCTCCTTTCAGGGCTTCACTTCCCATTATTGTCAGTAAAAAAAAGCTCCCGTAAAGCTCTATTAAGTCACAGATGGCATTCTTTGCGTCCTGATTCGTTAAATATTTCTTTTTAGCCGTGCCTATCTTTCAGTTACAATGAAAAATCGAATGAGGTGAGGACTGCAGAATACGGTGAAAGCGGAATCAATTCCAAAGCCAAATCACGCAATTTTTCAATTTCAATGGCCGACCTATGGGCCTGTGTATTGTTGCGGTGCAAATTTGGCTGATTTTCCTCCAATTCATCTTTCAAACGGTCCAACATTTGGGAAAAATCGCACCAATTCAAAAATAGTCAATCATAACCCTTGGGATTAAGTCCCAGACCCAGAAACCAGTTTACATGATCTTTTTTGCCATTTTGAATTTTGTAAACACCTTGGCCTTCATTGTTGCCAATTCTCCTGAAGAATTTCACTGTTTTTTTACTACTTTTTCGACTCTTTGCTTATAGTAATGGTTCCAAGTCTCATCCACAAATAAAAATCATTGAAAAAATCCATTTATATTGCGATTAAACATCAATAAACACAGCTTTCATATGTCCATTAGAATGCGTTTATCGTCAGGAATGGCGGCACCTATCGTGCACAGAGCGTTTCATGCAGGATTTTATGATCTCATTCAGCAAAGATGTGCGAGGCCTTAGCTATCTTGTGTACACGTACAACTCGGCTTCAATCAACATTTTTTTTGTGACGGCCCATCCCAGGTTTTTTTTTCCATGTTACCATAATTGTTAATGAACCTACATGGGCATATAGAAATATAAGCTTCTATGCAGATTTATATTTTTTCTAAAAAATTCCAAAACATCAACAGTGTTTGCATCTGAAGAAGAATTTTCTGCAGCGGTATAATCTTGCTTGATGTTTACGTTATTTATGGTGACCGGGTAAGTCATCAAAATGACAATTTAACACACCTCCAAAAAGTGATATAAAGTCATGAAAAGTGATGAAACAAAAACTAGGTTCAATAGTTACCTATGTAATCTATTTATTTTAATGACTCAATATCATTTTTTAAGGGTTGTTGAATTTTCATTTTGAAGAAATATCATGGAACCGTTATTTATATAATCTCAATTATTATAATAATTACCATTAGTATGGCCTGTTCCGGAGTGAGGCACACCCCCTGATGCAGGGCGGAGAGGCTGAGCTCCTTGAGTGCGCAGTGCTCCATGATGGATAGGATGGCGGGACCAATGTGGGAGATGGCACACTCCCCCAGGATCAGCAGAACCGATGATATGTGCTGGTTGTAGAGGTTTGTCACACTGCAAAGACATAACACTGATTGGAAGTTGAAGGTTCCATTCAATATTTAAACACCCCTCCTTATTAATAAATGTGTTTTAAATATTACACAACTGATAACCAACCATTTTTATATAATTGTTTACCAGTTGTGTACAATTTTAAACATGTTTATTAGTAAGGCCTAGCGCTAAACCTCACTTAATCTCTCCTGACATCGTAGATCTCCATCCCATTTGAATTTTGTAAACGCAGTGTATTGGAAATCTAAGCCTCGATTAGGCAAATACAGGGTACAGCAAAACAAACAAATACCGTCCCTCACCATAATTTAATCGCGAGTTGGGTTTGTACAGTTGAAGAAACTGGTTCCACTCTAAGACCTAGGGGTTTAGGAAGACCCAAAATAATAAGAACACCCGAAAACTTAATGACAGTGAGAGAAGCTATCGATCGGTCGCCTAGGCGCTCTGCCCGGAAGCATGCAATTGCATTGGGCATTGCTGACCACTCACTAAGGAGGATTTTGCATCAGACTTACATCCCACCCCTACAAGATTACAATTGTTCAAGAGTTGAAGCCTCATGATTTTGAAAACCGCATGAATGGCTCCCAAAAAATGTTGAACCAGATCCATGCGAGGTCAACTTTTTTTGTACAAATTTGGGGAGAATGAGCCTTATTTTTTTGAGGAGAATGGACGAACCGTGACTGTCATGACTGTATGTTTCCATGCTGGAAAAATTTTTTGAACCTCAATTGGAAGAACTAACGGAGAAAACAGATCTGGTTTCAACAGAATGGTGCTACGGCCCATGCTCGAGTTTCAGTGGCGAAACTGCGACAGATGTTCCCTGCGCGCCCCGTCTCTCTGAGGGGTGACAAGGAGTGGCCCACGCGCTCACCTGATTTGAGATTTTGCAACTCCTTCCTGTGGGGCTACCTGAAGGAAAATGTTTTTGAACACCGGGAGGAAATCGCAGCAATAACCGTCGGGATATGCCAAAATATAGCCGAAAACTTCAGAAATCACGTTCATCAATGTATCGATGCTGGGGGCCATCATCTTTCTGATGTCATTAAAAAAAAAAAAATTCACCGTAAAGCCGAGTTTTGCAGTTTATTGTTTTTAAACCATAGGGTTTCGGCCCTTCAAATTAAGATATTCTTAGGATTATAGGTAAAATAATATGTGAACTACTATAGGTACTAACCTAGTGTGTTTCTTATCAGCCATAGGAAACAGTGTGGTGGCCATTGAGAAGACCTTGTCGACCTTGGTGTTGAGGAGAGGGCCGAGATGAGGTGGGAGGGTACGCGCAGGGGGCGGAGCCACACGCGCCCCCGCCGCCACTAGCGTCCGCATGGCTCCCACCATGTCCTCCAGGAGGACCTCCACCTGGACACACAAATCAATGTCTTTAATAAAAATATTTTATCTAGGCTTAATACTTAAGAATGTAAAAAGTGGCTGTTGGTAGTTACTACCCAGCAATACGGATTAAACGATATGGCTTCCTAGAATTTAAATGAGTATTTCTATTTTTGAAACTGACAATTCATGGTGGAATTCCATTATAATATATTATAATAAAATAAATATGAAACTTTTTTCCACTTTAATTTTACTGACCGTAACCGGTTTCAGCTCATTAATGACCTTGACCAGTCTGAAGATGGCTTTAACGAGCTGAAACCGGTTACGGTCAATAAAATTAAAGTGGAATAAATTTCATATTTGTTTTATTATAATATATTATTTTAATGAGTATTTCAAAGCTCCATAGATCTTGATGGAAATGACATTGTGAGCTTAAAATAGCTAGAAATTTCAGACAGAAAAAGTTAAGCGAATTCCAAGATGCCAGAGCTCATCGTTTGCAAGTGGCTATATGGTGTAATGTTAAGTGTATTATATTATAATATATTGCCTTTTGTGGATCGATGAGCAGAGCGTAGGGAGTCTTGTAGACTTGAGGATAAGTTCTTTCTAGAGCCCTCAGAACTGATTCAGAACACAGCGCCTTGAGATCAGAACCTGAAACAAAATCATAGAAAGACAACTTTAAAATACAGATAGTTTAGTTCGTAATTTGTTGAGACAAATTCTAAAAATTTTCAAATAATTATCACTTTACAAATTGACGCTTGGTATAACGGGGTTCCATCCGACACAGCAATGTCAGACGATAATGGGCTCCATAGAGAGCTACTTTTGAATTGATTATCACATAAAAACTCTTTACTGTTCGTTGGTTCGCCCTAATCTAGAACATGCAAGCGTTATTTAGTCACCATTCTATGATGTTCACATTAATCATATTGAATCCGTACAGCATTGCTTCGTAAGGGTAATTACTTGGAGGTTAAGGCTGGAAAGAGGCGATTACTCATACAATGAACTTGAAGTAAAATTAAATCTTTCTTCTTTAGAAAAACGTAGGAAGGACTTTGATCTCATCTGCATTTTAAAAATTACTAACAGTATGATTAACTCACCTACTTTGTTGCAACTCATCCCTTTCAATCTTCCCGTAGACTCAGAAATAATGATTTGCTTTTCCTCAATCAAAACTCCACAAATTATGGATACCATTCACCAATGTCCAGAATGTCAAGACTTGTCAACTCAAGTCAGGACCTTGAAATTTTTGGAGTAAGCCTTAGGACAGTCTGTTTCACAGAATTTGTCCAAATCATCAAATTTCAAAGGTGATTTTCAAGTTCTGTTATTATTTCAGTTTTGTCAAATAACTGGTCTGGAATGATTTAATAACAGAGCTTGAATAGAATCTTCACAAAACTTGAAAATCATTATTGAGGATTACAACCCACCCTTAATGATTTTTTTCAGTCATTACGGAAGTAATATTTTATATTGATGTGGCAAAATACGTGAACTCCATCAAAACCTTGTTCTTGTCTTGACATTATCATTATTTTTTATGTGCCCTATTTTGGTTATAGCAGT
Source organism: Hesperophylax magnus (assembly GCA_026573805.1). Classification (NCBI taxonomy): domain Eukaryota; kingdom Metazoa; phylum Arthropoda; class Insecta; order Trichoptera; family Limnephilidae; genus Hesperophylax; species Hesperophylax magnus. Next base: position 14,659,834 of record JAIUSX010000002.1, read on the forward strand.
AATTTTTTAATTATCCTGCATTGTAATATTTCTCTTTGTATTGAGTTCGTGTAATATGTAATGTGTTGAAATTGGACATGGTCCGTTTGTAAATAAATAAAATTGTCCCATCAGATGGATGTGAATATTTGATAATCTTATAAAGAATCCCTCATGGAGAAATGATTATCATACCTCCATATCCCGTGCTGATATCAGCCACGTGACGAATGACCTGTTCCCCGGGTGGGGGTTTCCAGTGGCGGGTGTGCACCCTCAGGATGTCAGCTCTCTGCGGCGCGGCAGGGGCGGGAAAGTGCAGCTCCCTGTCAAGCCGACCGGCGCGGCGCAGGGCCGGGTCTACGGCGTCCAGACGGTTGGTCGCTCCTATCACCACCACTGAACCCCTGCAGAAATGGTGATATAATAATAAATAATAATACTTGGATGACTTGTATAGCGCCGTTTTTGTGCAAAAACACCTCAAGGGCGCTGTGGTAATAATATTTTAGTTATTTAGATATATGGCAAACATTACTAAAAATTTATTATAAGGTAGACGTATTAAATTAACATAGTTATAGTACATATTACGTACGTCAATATAATATCTTGATTTTCTCTGGAATAAGAAGACTTCTTAACGAAACCACTTAATAGTGTATAATACACCAATGTAATTTATGTACAGTAGAACCCCGTTAATTCGAACCCCGATAATTCGAAAAAACGCGTAATTCGAAATTTTCGCCAAATTTTCGCCAAATTTTTTTCCTTCACCGTTTATATTTTTATTCAATTTCGAACGCACCCCGAACGCAAAACGATTAAAAAAAATTTTCGTGCGCCTCTTTTGCGAAAATGTTTCGTTTTACGCATTACTCAAACGTAAATTAAAAATACGATTGATTTTGATCGAGCGTCGGGTCTGATTTAATCAGTAATCGTTGTTTTTTTTTTTAAATTTCACGAAAAGGTTTAAGAAATTTCCCTATTTTTAGGGAAAGAGGTTTAATTTAAGTGGAAATATTTTTCTTTGCATAATGGTATCATTGGCCAAGAGAGTTGTCACGTGGTCACTCAAAACCACGTGGTTCGCTTTTTTTTATCAAAATCTACATGGTCAACCTGATGATTGAATTCCGTCGAAAACGCGTAGTCTGCGGTTAGAATTTTCGAAAAAAATCGTCGTTCGAAGGTTTAGGAACGTTAATCGGCCGTCCTACATATGGCGCTCGGTTCAAAATGTCTCACAATAACCGGCTAAAGTTTTGACATTGGCGACTAACAAAAAAATGCAATTTTAGAAAAGAAAACAGTCGGGCTTTTGGCCAATCAGAAATCAGCCAATCATAGACTAGCAGCGTTGTAAGTTGTAAGTGTTGTAGTATAATTTTAGTGTTGTGAATTCAAAGAAACGATAAAATCTGTGTAGGTACTTACTTTGGCAGTTTATCTTTTTAAAATTGATAATGCTTTTGAACGAAATAAAATGATGTTTTATAAAAATAATTTGGCACGGGTACCGTCGCCCCGTAGTGAAAAACTACATCAATAGCGTCACGCAAATTTATAAATTGTACCAGGAGCGCAGAAGTTAGTAGGGTGAAGCGATGTTAATTTTTTTGTAAAGTAAACATTTTTTTTAATCAAAAGTTTTTCCAGTTTGAGTGTTTATAATAATCATTATATTTGGGAGGCCGGCATGGGTACTGTCGCCCCGGGAGCCATTCACATTTAAAGTATGATCCGTTTATTTTTTAACTAGTAGGTACCTAATTGCGTTATGTATATATTTTTTCGGTAATTTTTTAAAAATAGGTGCAGGTACCTACACAGATGGTACCGGGCAGAGGCGGTCCCTGCCTTAGTGCATTTGTGCACTGCACTGCCAAACATCGATATACGTCAGAAATGTAAAATCGTATATCTACTCACGAAGAATTTCCGCCAGATCATTATAATATTCTTACCAATCAAAGTTTGTACTAGACTCCCGCGCATGCGAAAAACAATGTAATATAGGTATCAACCCGTGCATATTTCGCTTTGCCGAGGCATGCCATGTACCTTCTATAGGCACTATCTCTAAGGCCGGAACCGTGAAATGAGCGAGACAGGTAGAGACCCATAACGGCTGTTGAGGTGTTAGAGCAGTGGAGATAGAAGGTCGTCGGTGCATTATCGGCGCATGCGCCGAAACATCCTGATCTTTATCAAATACCTTAAACATGCGTAAAACGTTTGGAATGCATTAGTTAGGATTGACAGATTTCGAACTAATTAACAATGTTATAATATTCTAGCGTTACCGGCGCGATCTACATATCTGCAAACTTGACAGTATTCAGCATGCAGTATTGGCGATTGACGCGACGTTTTAACGGTTTTTGCGAGTTTTGCTCTGCAAAAAGCTTTTTGAATATGAGTGCTAATGAAAACATTGCGGTTAACATTGATTTTATCAAAAGTAACCGAAGTTCATTTAATCCCAACAAACTAGAGATGATTTTGCGAATGCTGACGGAGCAATATCAATTTAACAATTATTTTACACAAGTGTAACTTGGTGGAGTGTTTTAGTGAAATAGTGAAACTGTTAAAAATAATTTGTACTATTCCGATGACAACTGTTGAGGGCGAAAGGTGTTTTTCTACGTTGAAACCTGTAAAAACATTTCTGAGGAATACTATGTCCCAAGATCGTCTCAATGCTTTATCAATGATGTGCATCGAAAAAAGTTTGATCTTGTCTATACCAGACTTTAATAATCTTGTAATTGAAGAATTTTCTCAAATGAAAGAGCGACGAATGGATTTTCTCTACAAATGAATTATTTGTACTGGGTATGTAGTTCCCTTTAAATCACTTTATTTTCCTATTTTACATGTTACCATTATTTGTGAAATGCACTGCTGACAAATTCTGTCACGAGCCGCCTCTGGTACCGGGTAGAGGCCCTAGGTAGGCAGGTACTGAGAGCATGTTTTAGCCTGTTTTCTAGGTTAGGTCCGTTGTGTTGTAATATAACGTATGGATTTAAAATTAAAAAAAACCGATTAAATCTGTTCAGGTACTTACTTTGGCAGTTCATCTATTGAAAATCGATAATGCTTTTGAACGAAATAAAATAAGGTTAGATAAAAATAATTTGGCATGGGTACCGTCGCCCCGTAGTGAAAAACTACATCAATAGCGTCACGCAAATTTATAAATAATACCAGGAACGCAGAAGTTAGTAGGGTGAAGCGATGATTTTTTTTTGTAAAATAAACATTTTGTAATCAAAAGTTTTTGCAGTTTGAGTGTTTATAATAATCATTAAATTTGGGAGGCGGGAATGGGTACCGTCGCCCTGGGAGCCATTCATATATAAAGTGTTTATCTCTTTATTTTTTTAACGAGTAGGTACCAAATTGCGTCAAGAAAATATTTTTTCGGTAATTTTTTATTTAAAATAAACATAGACATATGAATATTAGTAGACCTGCCCTAAGTGATTAAAAGCGTATTATCCCCACTCCCCATACCGGTTCCATTGAGCCGGCTGGGCTCGCGTATGGCCTCAAATGAAATTTGAAAACGTGACGTCATCATTCTTGTGTGAACTATGGTCGAGGCATCATCGGTTCATTTTACAAAATAACATGGCAAAATGTTGACTTGTACTATGAAAACTTGTAAAAATAGATGTGAAAAAGAGAATAAACCCAATTGTCGTATTACATTCCATATATAAACATTATTTTACTTTATTTTAAGCATATTCACATCGTATAATATGAATCAGTTGTTACTATCACATCGAGAAACGTCTGGACGCGAAACACAAAGCTGGTTGGTTGCTGGGAAGTAAATTATGAACATTTACAAAAGTGTCTTAACTAAATACTCTGAAACTAACTACGACTCTGCAAACAGAAGAAATTTACTTTGCCGAATTTGGACTTCGCAAATTAGTTCATAACGTGGCGAGTAATTTGCGCTCCCATGTAAAAATGTCTATTCATTCAAAGCAGATTTTACTTTTAAGAACTAAATGGTGATATTATAATGCGAGATGCCTATTTACTGTCAGATTGATTTATTGACGAATCACAGTCAGCTTCACTCCCTTCGTTCTTCAACAGTTGATTTTACCCCTCGCCATTATCTTCTAGTCTATTAATTCCTATGTCTGTGAAAATAAATTATGTTTGAAATGACAACTTTTTTCCTCCATAATGATAATTCTAATAAAGCCATTTCTGAGAATAATTAGCTCGAGGACGCTGTAATCTACCAGGAGCACAGAAGTTTGGGAAAGTAATTTACTATTAAAAACGGTTAAATTAATTGTTTTTTTTTTTATATAATTTTTTCAATTAAAAGTTTTTACTATTATTGTAGAAAGCAATCGCTTTGTGGTTTGACATATTTAAAATGAAATAAAATACTTTTTGTTTTAAAACCACGAGTTTTTAATAATTTTTTGAACCGACCGGTTTCGCTTCACTCAAGCATCATCAGGGTACAAATTATTACTTGACAAGAAGTACAAAGTGTGAGCTTATATAGAAAAAAAATTTTTTTTGATGGAGACCACATGATATAAATACACGGTGTCCGGAAACTCGTAGTACAAGCGGGAAACTGGAGAATCTACACCACATGGGGAACCCAAAAAAACATAAAGTTTTTTGATTTGAGCATTTTCACAAAAAAAAAAAAAACAAAAAAAAATATTTTTCGGCTATTTTTGGGGGGTTGAACAACAGATGTTTTAACCCTGCAGAGCAGAAATATTTTATGATTACACCGGATTAAATGAAGGGTGATTTCAATAATGCTTAAAATCCGAGTTTCTTCATTTGTTTTACTTTCAAATAGTTTTAATTAGTTGGGTACTTTGATCTTTAGTAATAATTTATAAGAATTTGATTAAAAAAAAAAAAAAAAAAAAAAAAAAAAAATGAACTTCTAACTCGATTTACTCGATAACGAAAGTAACTCGATTTACTCGATAACGAAAGCACAAATCAAAAAAAAATATACTACAAAATCGACTCCAAATGTGATGTAGATTCACCAGTTTCCCGCTTGTACTACGAGTTTCCGGACACCCTGTATAACAAACACAGAGAAATCATACAATACATTTACACAAGTACAAAAGACATGGGAAAAACCGAACGATAATTATGTAGACTAATGGATTATAATAATGTATATGGAGAAACAAAGCATCAACTGACATGGGGTGATAAGGAGAACTTGGACATTTTTAATGGTTTATTGGGAACAAACTTAATATTGGACTACTTGATATATCTAATTGGTTATTAAGAATAGGACTTTTGGTTTTTACAGCTTTTTTTTATTTCCAGTGCTTCTAGATTATTGAGTCTGTTACCATGCCCGTTTGTATGTAAAATATTAGAATATTAGAAATAAAATATTAGAAATATCTAGAAGCACTGGAAATAAAAAAAGCTGTAAAAACCAAAAGTTCGTATTTTTTCCAATTTATTCCGAATATCCGTGTTTGAAGGGCCGAGAAAATTCGTTTTACGAAATATGCCGTGGTTTTATGAATTTACACCAAATATCTTAATTCAAAGGGTCGGCTGCGACGGAATTCGAATGCTAAATTTCAATTTACGCGGAAATACAACATATTTTTACAATTATACTTCAAATATCTTATATAGTTTAAAAGGCCGGCCTCGATAAAAATCTGCCGAGAAAATTCAATTACGCGGAAATATATCGCATTTTAAGTGAAGTGAAATATATCGCATCATAAATATCTGAATTTAAAGGGTCGGCCACGACGGAAATCGGCCGCGAAATTTCGATTTACGCGTAAATATATCGCATTTTTACGAGTTTATTTCAAATATCTGAATTTCAAAGATCCGGCGCGACGGAAATCGGCTCCGAAATTTCAATTTACGTGGAAATATATCGTATTTTTACTAAATTTACTTTGAATATCTGAGTTTAAAGATCCGGCGCTACGGAAATCGGCTGCAAAAATTTCAATTCACGCGGAAATATGACGTATTTTTACGAAATTTACTTAAAATATCTGAATTTAAAGGGTCGGCCGCGAAATTTTGATTTACGCATAAATATATTGCATTTTTACGAATTTATTTTGAATATCTGGATTTCAAAGATCCGGCGCGACGGAAGTCGGCTCTGAAATTTCAATTTACGCGGAAAATATCGTATTTTTTATTAAATTTACTTCGAATATCTGAGTTAAAAGATCCGGCGCTACGTAAATCGGCCGCAAAATTTCTATTCACGCGAAAATTTGACGTATTTTTACGAAATTTACATCAAATATCTGAATTTAAAGGATCGGCTGCTACCGAAATCGGCCGCGAAATTTCGGTTTACGCATAAATATATCGTATTTTTCGAATATCCGAGTTTAAAGGACTGGCGACTTTAATCGGCCGCGAAAATTTGATTTACGTGGAAATGTGTAGTATTTTTATGAATTTGCTTAGAATAACTGAACTGAAGGGCCGATCGCGACGGAAATCGGCTGCCAAAATTCGATTTAAACGGGAATAATTGGTATTAATAAGAGTTTACTCCAAAGATACCACCCGAATTTGAAGGGGCGGCCGAGGGACTCGATTTTCGCCGTTTTTTTTTTTTTGTTCATTAAATTTCGAATTATGTGGGAATTCGTTAATTCAAAATTTGATGTCCGCTAGATTTCGAATTAACGAGGTTCTACTGTATATAGATATTAAATAAGAGTGGTCCAAGATACTATTAAGTGAGATGTGAAAACATTGATATCGGCGAATTAATATACAGTGAAACAATGTCAATACTGAAAAATGTATATTACCTATCACACATGCCATCCATCTCAGCCAGCAATGTTCCAACTACGCTGGTATGAACCTGCTCCTGTCGGACACTCCTCACTGGAGCCAGGGCATCAATTTCATCAAAAAATATTATGCTCGGTTTCATTTTGGTGGCCTGGAAGTATATAAAAATAAAGTGTGAAGGTTCTTCCCCACCTTCCTCTCCCCCACTTATTTATTACTACCTTCAGCCTCACAACATATCACAATTGAGTAATCATATTCCTACCGGCTCTGAAGGGTTGGGAGCAGTTGGGACTTTTGTGCAATAATCATATAAAAAAAAAAAAATTTTATACCTGTTGAAACAATAGTTTGATGTTGCGCTCACTCTCGCCGACGTACTTTTTCAGACAGTCGGCCCCCTTCCTCATGAAGAAGGAGACCTTCTGCCCGCCCTGCAGGGTGCATTCGTTGGCAAGGGCACGCGCAAGCAGGGTTTTACCAGTGCCCGGGGGCCCATGGAAAAGAACCCCACGCGGGGGCTGCGTGCCAAACTTCTCAAACAGCTGGGGGTACATCAGCGGGAAGAGGACCATCTCCCGGAGGCAACGGATGTGGTCCTCCAAACCGCCCACCTGTTGAAGATTACACACTAAAGTTTACAAGAGAGCAGATGACATGTAAAAAAATGTCAGATGTGAAACATCGAAATATATTTTTGTTTTATCGGGAAGCAGTGCATTTACTTGCGGTGATTTTTCATATTTTCATATAATATCCCTTTCACCACAGACATAGGAATTAATAGACGAGAAGATATGGGCGAGGGGTAAAATCAACTGTTGAAGAACGAGGGAACGAGGGAACGAGTGAAGCTGACTGTGATTCGTCAATAAATCAATCTGACAGTAAATAGGCATCTCGCATTATAATATCACCATTTACTTCTTTAAAGTAAAATCTGCTTTGAATGAATAGACATTTTTACATGGGAGCGCAAATTACTCGCCACGTTATGAACAAATTTGCGAAGTCCAAATTCGGCAAAGTAAGGCAGCTTTTATTTTCAGAGTCGTAGTTAGTTTCAGAGTATTTAGTTAAGACACTTTTATAAATGTTCATAATTTACTTCCCAGCAACCAACCAGCTTTGTGTTTCGCGTCCAGACGTTTCTCTATGTGATAGTAACAACTGATTCATATTATACGATGTGAATATGCTTAAAATAAAGTAAAATAATGCTTATATATGGAATGTAATACGACAATTGGGTTTATTCTCTTTTTTCACATCTATTTTTACCAGTTTTCATAGTACAAGTCAAAATTTTGCCGTGTTATTTAGTAAAATGAACCGATGATGCCTCGACCATAGTTCGCACAAGAATGATGACGTCACGTTTTCAAATTTCATTTGAGGCCAAACGCGAGCCCAGCCGGCTCAATGGAACCGGTATGGGGAGTGGGGATAATACGCTTTTAATCACTTAGGGCAGGTCTACTAATATTCATATGTCTATGCCTTTCACTCATATTTAAAATTAATAAATGCACAAAGAAACGAAAATAGTGCTCAGCTCGAAACGACACTCTTGTTTTGAAATTCACTCTAATATACAAAAATGCAGTGCTATAGTGAAGGAAATGAGAGCGCTGAGTTTTGATGGCGGAGCGAAAGGAGCCGATGAGTGACGAGGCTGGCCGAATGAAGCGTCGTTCTGTCACGCTAAGAATCGACCTTCCCGCAGAGCTTTGGCGGCCGGGCGGAAAGAACCAAGGATTCTTGAACGAAGCGTCGCTCAACGCAACAGCGTCGTCCCATCTTGCCATGCTTGTTGCAGAAGGCGGTTTTACCCCCTAGGCTTGCCAAAAAATAATGTTTTATATCAAAAATATAAATCATTTCCAAGACTTCTTATATGCCTGCTTTACATCTTATAAACTAACTATTATGTGAGGGCTTAATGTCAAACAACATTATCTACAAAAAACAAACAAATAATTTTAGGCATTAAGTCAAACAACTATAAGCCCTAGAATTGTTTGTATGTTTTTTGTAGCTACAAAAGCTTTTCTAAAAAGCCCTCCATATCTTGGCAAGACTACCTGACCGCAAGAAGGTAGTATAAGGACTTGCCTGACACCCGGTCTACGGCCATGGATTTTTGTTGTCGATGCAAAGCCCAAGAGTAAGCACAGTCACTACACAACACAGTACTTCGTAACACAGGTTTAGAGCAGGATTCAGACCATTCAGAGTATATTTTGTTTTTCACATTGAATCAGCGTTATTTATTTATTTTATATTTGAAAGCCCGAAGGGTTTTTACATTATTTAAAAATGAATACAGAAATGGCAAACTTACAGATGAAAATTGTACAGAACCATCTAGCTCAATAGGTTGAATTTCTTTCAGAGCTCGATCGGCATGCTCTGCAAAGTTTTTGCTCTTCTGCCTGTAAACGAAGAGGCATAAAATTAGGAATGAATAATTGAATGTATTGAGAGATATAAAAACACAAAGATAAGTCACTGAAATATGATTGTGATATCTCACCTGGCTTTTGTTTTATTCTTAACAGAAACATTAAGGTCCTCTTCAGTATCAGAAGATGTGGAGCTGCTTGTAGCTGGACTCTGAGCTGTTGAAGGGAAAATTATTTATTAAATCAGTACATTATGTATTTAATTAATTATCAACTTTTAGGTTTTTACGTAGAGTTAGTGCATTGATACCGAGATATTAAAAATTCCAAATTACATATTTGTGAGTCAATCGCGGTTAAAAGACTAAATGACACATACTATATAAGTGTATTATAAATAATATACAAGCGGGTGAGATATTATACACAGATAAAAAAAGTTTTTAGATTGTAGATAACAAATAGCTACAATTAAAAGAAGAAATCAATATTTTAATCATATTAATAAATTCTAAAGAATTAGAAAAAGTTAACAAACGTAAAACTCACACCGCACAATTATCTTTGGCTGCTTTCTTTCTCTAAGGCTGTAAGTTTTTCTGGCATAAGGCTGTTCTCTTATTGTATATTGATTACCTAAAAAAATAAGTCCTACATTAGTATTTTCCCAAAGTAGGAACAATGTCGAGTAATTTGTAAAATACCATGACAATAATTACAAAAAAAAAAAATATTGTAAAATACTTCAATAATAATTCCAGAAAAATGTGTAAAATATTTAAAAATAAATCTATAAAAAATGTGTAAAATGCCATAATGGTAATTCTACGAAAAGTGCGCAAAGTATCTTAACAATAATTCTAGAAAAAATACAACTATAATAATTCTATAAAAACATGTGTAAAATGCAATAATAATAATTCTATAAATACATGTGTAAAATGCTATAATAATTCTACAAAAATATGTTGAAAATAAAAAAAAAATTATAATAAAAACCAAAAATGTGTAAAATACCACAATAATAATTCTAGAAAAATCTGTAAGATGCTATTAAAAGATGAGTAAAATGTCAAAAAAAATAACTGTAGAGAAAAGTGTAAAATTCCATAACAATAATTCTATAAAAAAATTCTGTAAAAACCACTATAATAATATTTTTGCCATATATGCCAAAAGTATTTTTGCTATTTGTTTTTGGGGTGTTATGCCGTGTTTCGCTAACTCCTTCTTTAGCCAACGTTTCGGACAGCATTGCAGTGTCCATCATCAGGGTAGATGTGTTATTTGAGATTGTGGTGAAATGTGAGCTTATGTATGAGGATGTGATACCGTGTTGCCAGCTCCAACCCTCTGAGCTAACATTAACGTATAATTTTTAAAGTGGTTTTCTTCGTTTCAAAAGTTGGCTAGTACTGGCGACAACGGACTGCCCATCGCGACTCCCTCCAATTGCTCAAACAGTTCACCCTGAAACGCAAAGTATCCCGTTTTGAGGCAGTGTTCAAAAAGTTTGCAAATGTCTTCCTCATATATCTCACTGAGCATTGTCATGGAGTCTTCTAGAGGCACATTTGTGAAAAGAGACACGACATCAAAGCTGACCAGAATATCTCCTTCCTCAGTCTTAACTTTCTTAAGCTTACTGATCAGATCTGTTGAATCCTTAATCCACGATTCGGTTTTTCCAGTTTGCATCTGCAGTAATCTCGAGGGCATACCGTATATAGGAAACCAACCCATACGAATAGGTACTTACACGCTGATTCGCACCACCACCCAGCGCAGAAGAGAGGACTTATCCATACATTGGTGACCCGAGCGACCAGAATATGGGAAGAACATAAAATCGGAGCGGAACTTACGAAGCTGACCGATGCACTGGAGCGTAACGGTTACCCAGCAAGTCAGACAAAGCAAATCATAAGAGCCAAATCTGCACCAAAAGAAGACAGAATTGAACAAGAGTCGAAAGGCTGTGCCTTCCTGCCTTATGTGCACAATGTGACAGACAGAATTGCCAGGCTATTGAGAAAGGAAAATATCAAGACTATCTTCAGAACAACAACAAAGATACAGGACTTACTGAGGTCTGCAAAGACTAAGTTTCCTCTGGAAACAGATGGAGTGTAAACTCAGCTGTTCCGGATGTGACAAGGTCTATGTAGGCCAGACAGAGCGGACTATTACCAAAAGGATTTCAGAACACTTCAGAGCTTGTAAACTCGGCCACCCTGACAAATCGGCAATTGCCGAGCATTTGATTGACACCGGGCATTACTTTGGATTTGTTCCTGAAGTCCTGGGGAGACCCAAAACTTATAGAGCACGGCTGATTACGGAAGCCATTGAAATTCATAAAAATCCCGTAAACATTAATAGAGACAATGGAGCTAAGCTCAATAGCTCTTGGTATCCGGTAATTGACGGTTACACCAGAGCTAAACGAAGAAAACCACTTTAAAAATTATACGTTAATGTTGCTGGCAACACGGTATCACATCCTCATACATAAGCTCACATTTCACCACAATCTCAAATAACACATCTGCCCTGATGATGGACACTGCAATGCTGTCCGAAACGTTGGCTAAAGAAGGAGTTAGCGAAACACGGCATAACAAATAGCAAAAAAACTATAATAATAATTCAAGAAAAAAAAGTGTAAAATGAAATACCTTCACAGTTCTGAGATTCGATGTAGGCATTTCTAGGTTTTCTGGTTCGATTAGATCTACGTAGCTGTCTCCTAACCTCTATCTCGCTTTCGGAATCAGAACTATTTTCTGTATCACTCGCTGAAAATAATAATCAGCATTATATATAAACATTTTATGAAAACAAAATCATGTAAAGGAGAATGGGAAGTTTTGTTTCTATCCCTCAATAACATATACACAAACGGATAGTTATTTCTAGGCAGAGCATACGTTACTATTAAGGCTCATCTCAAATGTCCGTTCGTTCAGAATTTTGTGCTCTCGAAAATTATCTTTATCCGACATTATTCAATGCTCAGAGTTTAATTCTTAGTGCATTACTAATTATCACCGTTTTCTTGAAAGAGGCTCTTTCATCCCACAATGTTAGATAAAGATCACTTTCTAGAGATAATAACTGACAGACCATAGCTGTAATAGTAACTAGTGTTTCAAATAAAAACACCCATGTTTTTGCCCATTCTCCTTTCAAATAATTCAATTATATGTAAATGGTTGAAAAAGCTTATCAGATTAGGAAGTCAAACATAACCTCACATATGAAACTACTATAATTTGTCACAATATCAGTGTTGCCACAGTTATGAAAAAAAAAATTCACTTTAAAGGACTGTGGGATATGTAATGAAAATATGATAGACGTTCTTACCAGATTCCCTCTGACTGTGACTATTGTTCCCGGCATCCTTGCGGGGGGACCTCCGACTGCGGTGGCTGATATCTTCTTCCTCACGGGCCCCCGGTTCCACCCCGTCCCCGCTCCGGCCACGCCTCAACCTCAGGCTACGGCTGTTGGAGGCTTGAGCAACTGTTTCAGTCTCATTGCTGAACGAACAAACACATAATTTACATTCATAAGAAAAATATGAGAATACATACTTCAAATAAAACAACTAACATGACTGATTGTTGTTTTCTAAATAATTGATTATAAGTTGTAAATTTATTTTAAGAAGCAGTCAGGTGACTGTACAATAACTTAAAGTTTTATCGGATTAAAGTCAAATAATGTGAAAAAAAAAAAAAAAATACAAACCATTCTAGGTCTTAAAGTCAAATAATGTAACTACAAAGGATTAGAATTATTTGTAGATAGCTAAACTAGCATCCCGGATGGGCGATTATTAGGGCCAATTTTTTTCATTCTTTAAGGGACAGAAAAAACAAAATTTCTTAAGCAGGAAAACTTCTTACGTGGGAAGTTTTTAAGTTGGTTTCCCTGGATCTAGCTTTACTAGAGTTGAAAAATATGGCAAAAAATAAATATAAAATATATTAAAATATGGTCATCTTCCATTTCCAAACTTGATGGCTATTGATGGGAATGACATTGCGAGCCAAAAAACAACTAGAAATTTCAGACATAAAAAGTTGTGCAAATTTCATGACATACCGCTCACCGTTTGAGAGTTTTAGGTAGGACACACAAATAGATTTGAGCAAGATAATTTTTTTATAAAAATTGTATTAATATTTTACTTTTCATCAGTTTGTAACGCTGTATCAATATTTTTAGTGGTTTCATTTTGGACAGAATCATTTTTCTTAAGGCTGCATAATGTTTTATCGTCATCGTCATTATCCGATTCCATATTGGCGTCTCCATTTTCACACGCATTCTCATCAGTTTTCGGTTCTATTTTAGGTAAAGTAGGTTTGTTGACTGGATTCATGATTTTCCTTCCATTTTTGAAGCTGGTGGTACTAAATTCTTCTTCGATTATTTCCACCTGGCCATTCATCGGCTTCTTCTGAAAACATCAAAATAAATATATATTTCCACCTGGCCATTCATCAACATCTAAAACATATATTTCCACCTGGCCATTCATCCGCTTCTACTGAAAACATCAAAATAAATATATATTTCCACCTGACAATTCATCGGTTTCTTCTGAAAACATCAAAATAAACATACTTTTAATAAACTACAATTATTTTTCAGAGTTTTGGTGAGACAGTCACAGTTGACAATAAAAAAAAAGAGACAATAGCCTACATTATATAGAAACATTTTGCTGAAGATCATCCCAAGGCACTTTTCAAATATGCATAAAACAGACTAGATACTAGATATGGTGGTGATCACAGACATAGGAATTAATAGACGAGAAGATAATGGCGAGGGGTAAAATCAACTGTTGAAGAACGAAGGGAGTAAGGCTGACTGTGAGTCGTCAATAAATCAATCTGACAGTAAATAGGCATCTCTTTATTAATTTATTTCTTAAAAGTAAAATCTGCTTTTGAATGAATAGACATTTTTACATGGGAGCGCAAATTACTCGCAACTTTATGAACAAATTTGCGAAGTCCAAATTCGGCAAAAAAATTCGATTCTATTTTCAGAGTCGAATATTTCGTTTAAGTATTTAGTTAAGACACTTTTATAAATGTTCATAATTTACTTCCCAGCAACCAACCAGCTTTGTGTTTCGCGTCCAGACGTTTCTCGATGTGATAGTATATGTTTCTAAAACTGATCTATATTATACGATGTGAATATGCTTAAAATAAAGTAAAATAATGCTTATATATGGAATGTAATACGACAATTGGGTTTATTCTCTTTTTCACATCTATTTGTACAAGTTTTCATAGTACAAGTCAACATTTTGCCGTGTTATTTCGTAAAATGAACCGATGATGCCTCGACCATAGTTCGCACAAGAATGATGACGTCACGTTTTCAAATTTCACTTGAGGCCATACGCGAGCACAGCCGGCTCCAATGGAACCGGTATGGGGAGTGGGGATAATACGCTTTTAATCACTTAGGGCAGGTCTACTAATATTCATATGTCTATGGTGGTGATCCAATAACCAATCTGTAAAAATATCCCGAAAACATAATTTACGAAAGGTACATTCTTGTTAATATATATATTTTTTAAGACTTGACAATGAATATAAGAATCTGTGAGTGATTGTTATCATAGTGCTGACATTTTGAAGGAAGTTGTAAAATTAAATTTAAACCTTTCACGCTGTCAGGTACATGTAATGTTAATATAAAAATAAAAAAAACTAAAACGTGTGTGATAGACGAAACAATCACACACGTTTTATAAAATTAGAATCGGGAAGTGTGTAAGTGTTAAAAGCAAGTTAAAAATGTTCACAGGATGCATAGTTTACGTTATGTTAAATTCAAAATATTAAAATCGTGCAGAGTCTGACTTTGTTTATTGAGTGGTAAACGAGTTAATATGGTCGAAAATTTAGTAGACAGAAATTGATAGCGCTACAATTGTTTAAATGGTTTTAAATAGCAACACCAAGATGGTACATGAAAAAAAGAAGGCAAGTTTAAAAATTAATTTAGTTGAAGATTGAACTACAATATTCTGTCTTTTTAAGAATATTCTTGCATAAGACTTTTGGCAAAAGAGAATATTTTTTGATATTTTATTTAGCAAGGGTGCCGCCGTGGGTTGCTCATCACTGCTCTAGAAATATGTCATTATACTCTACCAAAGGGGCTAAATAAGAAAAAAAAAAAAAAACAAATGGATGCATTGAAATAACGGAGAACACAATGATATATCTAACCAGAGGTCTCTTAGGCTGTAGTCTCTCATCTTCACTAGATGTGACAGAGGTGGTGCTCATTTGCCCCATGTGACCAAACAGCCGGGGGTACCCCTTGACCTTCAGTTCGTTGGTTATCCAGCTCTCGTTGAATGTGTGGTGGAGCAGCTTCCTCTGCCTTCCACTTCTACGGACATCTGGAATTAAAAAGACATCAGTAGTAAACATAAAAGTAGAAAACAGTGGTCTCGAGCCGCCCAAGGCCCTGCTTGAAAATTAAAATTACGTAAAAAAAAAATCGAACACAAGCAATAAAAAAAATTAAATAATTATTGACAAAAAATAATTATTCAGTTGAGAACCCCCTCACGCCAAGTTTTCAAGAAGACTCACACATCTGTTTTTAAATTACAATATTATTAATATGTTTAATGTTCCTTAAAAGGTACCTAGACCTTTATGTAAGAATTCACTTTAAAATATTTTCCGATTTACATGATCTAACAAATTTCATGTTTTTTGATATGGCCTAGAACTCAATTGAAGCTATTAAATTTTGAACTTCGATGGGTTTGAGGTCATCAATATTGTCACTCTCTGTTGAATGTTATTCATATTTAATGCACTAAATTATGTTTAACCCTTTCACCAAGTTTCGACATACATATATCTAATAATAATAATCGGTGTCAAATTTTTGGCTTCTCATGTTTAACAGTTTTTGTTATTTCATTAAGTCCATAAAGAAGGGCCTGAGGAAAATAATTTCCTTCACGGCCTGTGTCATCTTTGGGGATGCTGTGTGGAGGGTCTTTTTAATGAAAGGAAGAAGAGGAAGTTCTGGAAAGGAAAAAGGCATAAGGGGTATACGGTTGGGTAGGAATCAGGTGGTCAGTGTATTCAGGAGTGACAGATGTATGAACAAATCTCTCCTACTGCGGTGCAAGGCGATGGGTTGAGAGTCCGGCTGGAGAGGTCAAAGGGTTTTCCTCAACCTGGCTACTCCTGATTTAGACCACCACACAATTGGATGGCAGACGCATTCATCCCCAAGACATGAATAAATCTCACCCCCTGAATCCGGGCACTCCTGCTAGTCACCAAACGCATTGAACCACTTTGGGTGAGCTATGGCAGAGGTGTTGGTTATCCAATAATGGTTAGCGGGGCGAATTCAAATTGAAAAGAAAGCAAAATGAAAAGGAGAAATAATAATGTAATACTAACGATTCTCGGATGTCTCCTGTATTGGTTTATCACTATCTTCCATGTAGTTATTGGGCTGAAGCGGGCGGAGTTGACGATCCACCACGGCCGAGTGCTTGGGCCTGGCACCCCTTCGTATTCTCTGACCATCTTCAAAGAAAACTCGCATTGGACGGCGTCTAAAACAAAGAGATTAATCAAAAAGGTTACAATGATCATTCATTTTTGATTAGCCAATATGAAAAACACATAAAAAACCACAAAAATACTGTTAATTTCTAACCTTCTCTTAAACTTTTCTGGTTCGGTATCCTCACTCTCCGGATAAATGATTCTAGGCATCTTTATTGTCTTGATTCTTCCACTGACTGTTAAGTTCATGAAAATAAAATATTACTGAGACATTAAAAAATGTACGGTATACATATTGAAATCGTTAAAAAAAAAAAAAAAATTTAATTGACTTCTCACAAGAGTTCTTCTGTCCGCACTTTGAAAAGCAGAAGAACTACATCGCCGCCTGGTTGAGTGACACTGTGAGGTGAGTTAATTGTGCGGTGGAAAGGTTCTTGAAGAGGTCCAGATTAAATGACGAAGGAAATAATAATTCGGTGAACAGTAATTGAATATTATTAGTTTGTGAAATGATTTCCAAGGAGGCTTACACTTGGAGGTCCAGTGTTGTCTCTTCCTGGTCACCCTATAATGGCTGCGAAGCTCGCGCGGTGACCATCTATCCACGGGGACATCCTAAAAATTAGATATTCTATTAGCGCTTTCATGTACTGTGTGCACTTTTATTCTCAATCAATTCAGAATTCTCTAAGTAATTCGTCGCTCAATTATCCAACAACTACTATAATCCTTAGTTATTATTACTAGAACAAGCTTTATTCGTATGTCAAATTCAGTAGTCCACAATGTGCCTAGACTCGAGCTCCAAGCTTTGTACTCAGATGCGACGGGTTGGGTTTATCTACATCTTACACACTTAGATACTATACCGCTGTCTAGCTTACTCTCGCTGACCATTTTACCAGCCACCGGGGTTCATAATTGTTGTTTTAGGAAAATTTGATTAGTCTAATTATTCTAACCGTTGTACGTGTTTCTGTTTGTTTCATTCTGCCACGTTTTTTGTTTGAATAACTATATAAAATAGAGTCTTATCGCAAGCGTAAACACCTTAACTTTAAACCAAAAATGATAATTTACGTAAGATCGACAGCAGTGTTTGTTTGTTTTCACGAAATACCTGTTTTGATTTTTAGCATATTTTGCATGTATGCACTAAAATCTGCCAGTTTTACTAATTGGAAATAGGATACTTGCTAATTTTGGGATGGCGGATTAGTGAGAGAGTAGTCTACTGCATTAGCTTTTGATGGTTTATCAGACAGGAAAGGTGACATACAAAAGAGATATAGGTTCCAATTTGCATTGATTACGATTTTTCAATTATATGTATGAAATACATATTTAATTTTGGTGTAATAATTTACGGTTTGAAATGGGTTTTGAAAAGTTGCAACTATGAGAATTCTCAGAATAACTCCAATTCTTAAGGCAAAATTTCTTATATGGTGATGTATTCTTGTGAATTGGCAGCAACATCAATATTAAATGTAAAACAAATATTTACAAACGCAAATAAGAAAACTAAACACAACATGAGGTGCTTTTATAGAAATTAATAGAGTTTTAATATTTTTTTAATTAAATTAACCATACCCTACTAAAATTAATTTTAACATTAAGTGTGAAATCTAACTTGACATGTAGGTACAACTGTTATATAAAATATATTCATTTGATTTATTATGTTGTTTAACGTTTGGGGTAATCGACACAAATAAACTAACTCTTCTCCACACTTTAACCAATTGGAGATTTACCTTTTGCGAACAAAACTGAATCAACAATTCATCTTTCGATATAGAATATCATAGTTTTCTCAGAACTGAAAAATATTCAAAATTAAAAAAGTATATATGTATACCTTTTCAATAAATTAAATGAAAAAAATGTTGCCTGGTTGAAAGGTTCGTAAACCATTGGAGATAATGACAGAAATGTAAAATTACGGCCATACTTCTCAGAAAGCATTTTTTTCTGGCCATAATATGATAGCCGTACTCGCCAAGAGGTTAAACATCCGCCATGATGTGGACACTGTAAGGTTGTCCGAAATGTTGTTGAAAGAAGGCAGCTTTCGGTTTATTATCCCAAAAATTAAACAACATAACATTATTGGCCACAAAAATCTTAATGGGGCTGACACACTTGCCTATAATCTCATGCCTTGGCCTATTTCAGCACATCTGAAATGGACTAAGTCACGAGAATATAGCGCGGTCTGTCTCATACTATGTTTATTATTAGGTTAATAACTATATTCAAGCAGACTATTAATATGCTTATATATTGAATACATCAAAAGCTGAATTTTGAAAGTAAAATAGTGATGTAAATATCTTTCAGTAATTTGTACGGACACCATGCTTGCGGTTAGTATGGTAGAATAAGTGAGTACCTACTTCTTTTCTAAAATGTTTTAAATAAAAAATAAAGTGTTCGCATTTTAGCCAAAAACCAATTTGAAAATAGAACAAAACAACAAAAAATTGCAACAAGGAGAGGAGTGATAATTATTTAAACTTTTGACTAGGTACATGGATGCACATTTACTCTTGTACTTGAACTCTTTATTTATTGAATGCTATTTATATTATAACAAAAATATTATAAAGCAATTATCGCATACTACCATTGTGTATACTCTAATATGACAGATTGTGCATTGGAATTTAAACCTTAAATAAAATAAAGAGTTATGTACAGCAGATCAAATAACTATCCACAATGATATATTATAAATACAGATGATGAAAAATATATCCAGATATCTGCCACAACTTATAAACATGAACGTATTTCCAAACACTTATACATAAACATTATCGTGATTACTATTTTTGTTAGATAGGTTTACAAACAGTCACACTATTATTATTTTAATAAGGCAAGTAATGTACCACAAGTACTGTATGAAAATAATATTGGAAACCATGATTTGTATGTTTTATGAGTAAATATTCTTAGCAAAGGATCACCAATGTCTTTTCAAGTCTTATAACACAAAGGAATGCTTAATGTTATCAAAACAAGTGGACTTTGGAAAGGAGTACATTTGCAAACAGTAATGAAGATTGAGGGATAAGATGGTGGTGTTCCAATCGACCCTAATCAAGAAATTATAAAATAAGGTAAGTAGGTATGTAAGAAAAGGTGAAGAAATCAAACGAGAAGCCAAAACAATATGCAATAGTTAAACATGCATGTAAATAATAGGAAACTCCTTGAGAGCCCATCCCTTGTACAGGTATGCAACTACAAAACTAAATAACTGCTGTGAATGAACGATTTCAGAAATTTCACCTGTTCTTCCTCGTCTTTGGAAAGTGATCTTTTTATATACTTCCTATCGTCAACCTCACCGTTGACACTTCGGCGTGTTTTAACCATATTATAATGATCCGAACTATATAACCACTCCTTACATAAAGGCCGATAAAATCCAAAAAAATGATAGTAAAAGGATAAAATATACAAATAACTATTGTTAATAAAACAGCAGTCTTTTTCCCCAGTTAAAGCGTCATCTTAAGAACTTATAAGAACAACGCTTGCATTTTATTCGATGGATGACTGTTCTATCACGATACGAACGCCATGTTCTCAGAAACATGGGGTTTGAGTACACGCTAGTTTTTTTTCTAAATGAAACTCACCAAAATTAAACTTTAATTCTTACTAATTTAACGAATAAGTAAAAATAAATGAATTAAATCATAAAATGCTACAAAAACACTACAAGTAAAACCGTAAAACTACGACCACACAACTCCATTAGCGGACAACTGTCAAAATTTCCCACAACAAAAGGTAAGATCGGACGACGCTAAATAAAAGCATGCAATAGCACGACACAGTACCTACTTTCAAGTTCAGAAACTGGGGAAGGTTGTTATAAAAGATTTATATTTGGGAGAAATTTTAAACGCGCGCGTTTTTTTCTTCTTTTATAAATAATTTATAAAACATTTTATTCAGTCATTGATAAAAACCCTAATGGTAGTTAGGTAACATTAGTAACATTAATAACTTTTTAAAAATTGGCAGAATGGATAATATTGGCAAAATTAAGTTAACCCTTCAACACCCGGATTATTGTTTCCACATATATAAAATATGTGATTCTTGATAATACCTCAGAAAATTATTTGAAAATTTGTGGTATTTAATTTTTTTTTTAGAAATTATTCTTTGTTAATTTGGATTAACATTGGACGTCAGATGGTATTTTTTATATAGTAAGGTAAAATAAACATAACACAAAAGTAATACAAATAACTGTTTCATATCAAAAATGAACATTTACAATGTAGTGATAATCTCTAAGGTACAAACAAATGACATTTTAACTAAAATTCATTCAGAAATAAAGAAATAATCCAGGATAATAAATCTTTAAAAAATCGCCATACTAGTTGAAAACATGTCACTACTAGTGTTAATTTGAATGAACATTGAAATTTATTTTCAATCTTTTGGCAAATGACTGTGAATAGTGAATTGAACTGATGTTATTATTACAGAACACATCTTAATGCATTAAAATATTTGTAATTCGAGTAGAAAATATTCACATCTCACCTTAAATTAAGTAATCAATGACGGCAGCAATTCGATGAAACTCACAATCAACAGATGTCAAAATATTTAACGTTGTTGTGGCGGGAATAAGGATTTCAACCGCGCGGAAAAAACAGACGCCACAGAAAAAATTACAAGCTATAAGTGAACAAAAACATGGTTTTTCTAAATCGGTTAACAACAATACATTTTATTTGCACCAAGATTTGAAAATGCGAAAGGAAAATAAAAGTAAGAACAATAATCTTTAAAAAATATATGAATGGTTTATTTTTTTTTTCTGCTTATCAAAATCCCCCGAATCTATCATGGCCCGAAAATTCAAAACAAGTTTTTTTTTAGCAAGTTTTAGCGTGCTAAGAAAGATATTTGTAATATTGTACGAATGAAAGGGGTGACATAGCTATACGCGTCAAAGCAATTTATATATCGCTTGCCATACAATCCCATACAGACCTGTCACACCTGACAGATGATGTGTTATACGTGTGGGCGTGGCGACGATGATGCGCAGTGATCTGCCAGCCTGGCTGTGGTAGGTGACATATTACATTATAAGCATCATAGATTGAACTATTTAAGCATACACTCAGCGGCGTAGCTACCTTGGGGCTACGCGGGGCAGTGCCCCGGGGCCCTCAAGCTCAGGGGGCCCTCGAATCCTTACCAGAAATCTCGATCGAACTGAACTTTTGGAAATTTCTCCCATTTTCAAAATAAATATGACAGGTTGCAACTTGCAACCCCACTTTAATCATGACAACAGTTGAGAGAAATTCAAAATTTATGCCTAGGGAATTCCCCTAAATTCATTCTGTAGGTTGGCAGTGTTGTCAATTTGACGGATAGTGATATGTGCGTCATTCCCCAACGATACTTGTAGCGTATTAAAATATGGATAAAAAGAAGAAACCCAGTGGTGCATTTAAACGCAAACAACGAAAGAGAAGATAGTAAACAAAAATTGCCCAAAATTGACAAGTTTTTTAGTCAGCCTTCTGCAAGTACATCTGGCCAAAATATTTCTATTGATAGTGACTCAAATAATGTGGTAATTGCAGTGTTGGTTGAGAAGCCTACTGAAGAAGATTCGACAATTATTGCAATTGGAGATACCTCCGCCGCCGATCATGTGATCGTGGATGATGTTTTGCATGACACACATAAGAGCGGAGGGTTTGGAGGAACCACAGACCTCTACATTTTTAGAAAATGTGTACGACAAATCTTCTTATGACTTAGGAAACTTCACGAACAAAATATTAAGTGATAACGAAAAACGTCAAATTCTCGATATGGGGCCTTTGCAGCCTTCAGGACCTTTTTCAACAGACATCAACCAGAACAATAGGTGTTTTTCAAAATCGTACTACTTTTCGTGTTCTAAATATGGGCCAGTTAATCGTTTTTGGTTGTGTTATTCCAAAATACTACACGCATCCTATTGTCAACCCTCCTGGTTATTTGCTTCACAAAGGAATAATGTTTGGTGTACGGGAATTCGAGATTGGAAGCATTTATCAGAAAGAATTAAACAACACAGTTGTTCGAGTGGCCATTCGGAAGCATGTGCTGTGTATGAATTTTGGAAAAAAAAACAATACTAATACTATCGACAAGGAACTTGAAAATGAAATTCGCAAAGAAGCATCATTTTGGAAAATGGTTCTTCAAAGGTTCTGCGATATCATACTTACCCTAGCAAAGAGTTCTTTGGCTTTGAGAGGACATCAAGAAGACTTAAGTCAGGAAGGATACAGCGGAAATTTTCTGTCCTTTGTAGAGCTTGTCGCCCGATATGATCACATTTTGCGGCAAGTTTTGGATATGCCCAAAGGTAATAATTATTATTTCTAAGTTTTTTTATCGTTTTATTTTGTTTATAATTATTAACTGTTTAACTTGAAATGACTTTTTTGAAATTGTATTTTTTTATGTTTTTAGGATCTACAAGATATCTGAGTGCAACAATTCAAAATGAATTGATTGAGAGCTTGGGGACCAAACTCGAAACCCATCTACTAGAACAAATTAGAGCGTAACCGTTTTTTGCCATCATAATGGATACGACACAGGACATATCGAAGGTAAATCAGGTAAGCATCGTTGTGAGGTATGCAGTAACAACCAGATTGGAAAATGGACAGCCAATTGATATAAAAGAAAAATAAGGTTTTTTAGGCTTTTATGCAGCCATCAAACATGGCGCAGTAGATTTAGTCAACCAAGTGACAACATTATTTATCGACAAAAATATTGATTTAAAAAAATGTGTGGGGCAAGGCTATGATGGAGCCAGTGTGATGAGTGGTGTGTATAATGGTGTACAAAAACATATTAAGGATATCCAGCGTAACGCAGAGTACGTACATTGTGCCACTCATAATTTAAATTTGGTGATAAATGATGCCGTTAGCAGTTTTGTGGAAATACAGATTTTTTTCGCAACGTTCAAGATTTGTATAACTTTTTCGGAAACAGCATCAAACGTTGGGATCTACTGTCAAAATTCACTGGCGAATCGGACACCACTCTAAAAAAACTAAATCCGACTAGATGGTCCAGTAGGGTCAATACGATATCTGCAATAAAACTTCGTTATTTTGATATTATCAAAGCATTATCAGAAATAGTTCTAAAGAGTCCTAATAAAGATGAGCGTAGTGAAGCAGAGAGTATTAAAACAAAAATGCTAAATTTCGAGTTCGTGTTGCTTTGCGAATTCATGCACAGTGTATTAAACGACATCAATTATGCATCCAAAACTTTACAAAAATGCGACATCAATTTGGGCGAGGCGAGTAAAGTTTTAGCAGAGACCAAAGCAAAGTTGCAAATTTATAGAAATGATTTCGAATTATTCAAGTGCAAAGCCAGTGAAACTGCAAGAAAATATGGTATTGATACCCATTTTCAAGAAAAAAGGCAAAGAAAAGTTAAAAAAACATTTTGATGAATTAGCTGCTGATCACCGAACCGAGAAAAAATATTTAAAATTGAGATTTTCAATAATGTACTAGACTCAGTAATATCTCAATTAGATACACGTTTTATTGGTATGAGTGCAGTCTGTCATATATTCGATTTTCTAACACCAACATTTTTATTACATGCTGATGAAGCAACTTTATTAGAAAAGTGTGACGAATTCCAAAGAAAATATTCAGATATAATAGGCCCTAGTTTTTCACTTCAATTTATTAATATTTACCATCTAGTTTTACCTCAACTAACTCAAGCATGGACTGTTCACCAATAATGTAAGGAAATAATGAGCAAATATGGAGTGCTAGAATGCGACCTAACGGAAGTATTTACAGCAATGTTATTATTCTTTACAATTCCTGTCACTTCTGCAGCAGCTGAAAGGTCATTTAGCAAATTAAAAATAATAAAAAATTTTCAATTTACACATTTTCGGATCTACCGGATCTGCCCTGATGATGGACACTGCTACGCTGTCCGAAACGTCGGCTAAAGAAGGAGTTAGCGCAACACGGCATAACACCCCAAAAACAAACAACAAAAATATGTTGTTACTGTTTAATATTTTTATAACCTGCCCTGCAGTCTGCAGTGCACAAAAAAGAGCTTAAGTAGCTTAGTATTTTTAAAGTGTTTGTATATGTCATATTTTTATTTGATAAAACCTAATCAGTTTGCATAGCAGTGGGGCCCGATTTTTTAATTTGCCCCAGGGCCCTTGGTTACCTAGCTACGCCACTGCATACACTACCGATGGAATTGTATAGCGAGCGATAATAAAATGTATTATAAATAAGTAAATATCAATATATTCAATAATAAATTCGGAATATCAAAATTGACGTGGATTTATGACTTCAACGTGAACACAAAACGCTACACGGAACTCGACTAACACAGCTTTGCTGAATTTACCTTGAAAAAATTGTTATTATATTTTTCATGGGATAATCCATTTTTTACGTAATCAATAACATTTTATTTGCTAGGATTTCACAAACTCATGTTATATTTCACCAACTTAACCTGTCAACGTTTTTTGGCATCCTGAAAAACAACTTGTTTTTGATGTTTGTAACTATTACATTCGTAAACTGCACACACAGTATGAATATAAATATAGAAAGCGCAAAACACAAAATAAATTCAATTTGCCGTTATTGCTACTATGTCAATTGTTGTCTAAAATTCAATTTGAATAGAGCGTATAGGGAAGGAACACGGAAGTAGTCAGAATAAACTAGAAACATTTACATACAGCATGATGTGTACCCGGCTTTGCTAGGGGTTATTGAACTCTTGAAAGCCGCGAACCTGCAGGAAAACATCGAACCACATTTTTTTTCTATAATTTTATTGAAAGCGTTCGTGCAAAACAGTGCTTTGCTACTTAATCGCGATTTGAAGTATAAGTTTAAAATATTTGAAAAAAAAATACCGCTCGTACCATTTTGTTTTTTCCGCCAACAAAAAATGTGAAATATTACATATATGTATTAAAAATGTGTTAGTATGGATCAAAAAATTACAAAGTTAATGCATAATTACTTTTGTATATAGTGTTAGCTGCATATTTAAATATTAGCGCCAGTCATTTGGTTCGCTCTCATGCCGCCAGAGGTGCGCTCTGTCGGCCAACAGGGAAATTACAGCAGCTGCCGTGGGTATCGGCCGGTAAAGAAGGGACCTGATAGACACCCGGGAAGAGGCAGCCTGCGCGAACTGCCAACAGCCAACAGCTGAGATTTTGAACTGCGCGATGTAACCTTACTGAATATTAGATGTTATTATTGTCAGCGTTTTATTATTGCTAACAATAGGTTCCCATTCATCAGGGCTGGAATGTACTGAAACGATAAAAACTTATGAAATTGCATGAATCATGTATTTCATCAAAACAATATTCAGAAATCATAATAATACGTGCAATTTGTCAGTCATTACAGTCCTCAGATGTACCTATTTTGTATCTGGGTTTCTTCATTAGTTTTCTACTGTTTTTCAGTTCGTATATATGCTATGTGTTATTTTATTTTTATTTATTTATTTAACGCCCAGAGGGCTTTTACATGGTTGGTAGTATAATTTTAATTTGACAGATACTTTGAAACATAAAAAATAAGAATAAAATTACATTTGATAAACATGTGTTGTGAAATTATTAGATAATTGTCAGTAAACAAATGTATAGAAAAATGTATTATAGGCCCTATGGATAAGTTGATATATTGTTTTTCGAGTCCTTTGTCTGCAATGTGTACCATTTTCACAGCATCACCCAATATGCCTTATAAATTTATTTCCCATCGAGGCGTCCTGTGTGGAGTTTATGTTAAAAAATAAAATAGAAATCGGACCCTGGCGGGGCTCCCCACCTCGAGGTTGAGGCCTTTGTGTGGGGCCTCTCGTGTCTAGGCGGAAATTCGGCCCTGACCGAGACAATGCTTTACGTGCGTATCTGGCACTAAACTTGTCACATTTATTATGAAAAATAATTTGTAGTTGTAAAAGTATTTTTTGTTTTGTTTTCCTGAATTGTCTAGAGGGGCAGCTGCCCCTCCAGCTCACCTATTTTAATTTCACGAACTATTTCATAGAATCTCTGAAGTAGATAATTGATTTCTTTCACTTTTCAAATAATATTTTTTTTGGGAAATCTATGTTATATGTTTGTACACACGAGTCGAATTAAGACATAGTACATGGATTTCTACGTATGGACAATCTTTTAGACATATTTATACCAGCAGGCGGCCAAAAGAGAAATTTAACATAATTTTTTTAAGAGAGATTGACGCATCAGATGCATCAGGTTGAGCCAATACCAAGTTCGGGCTGTACGGAGGATGGGGGATAATTTTCACCTGTTCAGTCACATGAATAAGTGGCTTTGCGCCCAGAATTTGGATGACGATAAAGATCTTCAAAATGCTGTGACAGGTTGGCTACATTCCCAGGCGGCCGAGTTTTAGGGTGGAGACACATTACGCTATACCATGGAACTAGTATCCATACTCTTTGCGCTATACGCATCATGGCTTGGTCGAATTTCGGCATATCGTTCGCCATACACTACCAATGGGAATGTATAGCAAGCGATATGATGAAATATACCACAAGCCACGAGAAAATAACGCGGTTATAGCCTGGTCTGTCACAGGCATTATTCAGAAGTAATTTCAAATTGGTGAAACAAACATTGGTGGTTACTTTTTGAACAGCCCTCGTTCCTACATGTAGGTATATTTTATTGAATAATAAATTGCGTTTAATCCAAAGGTTCGTTACATAATATATTAGGTAGGTACCAAAAAATCTCGATTATTTCATTTACCATTATTAGATATAAATAAAAGGTACCCACGAATGAAAATACTCAGTCAAAGTTGGTAGGGGCATCAGCGGGCAATGGGGAGACTGGGGCACTGGGGAGAGAGAGATGGGGGCGGGTTCCTACCTATCGAGTGCGTGCCGGAGTTTCTAATTACAACTTCTTGTTATTCATTCGCGAGAAAAGTGCTTATTCTACAGGACGCTTCTCTGATTTTTTGTTTTATTTTTATGTTTGTAAATAACTAGGTACTTATTCAAACTAATATTAATCAGGAGAAGAAGCTCGCTTATTATTACTTTGTCGAAATAAAACAGCCGCTGGAGGTCATTATTAACCAGTCACCAGTTATACGGTCATACCTACGGTCATACCTACGGTTATACCTACGGTTATACCTACGGTCGTCTCTAAATAGTATAAATCGCTGTAAGTCGCTGTCCGCGTCTGTCTGCTTGTGCGCTTAGTTCTTCTAAACTTCTCAACGGATTTTGAAAGGGTTTTCACTACACTTAGAGAGTTTCTTCCGGAAGGTTTATATATATATATAATACATGCACATTATATTTATAGAAAGTAGAAAAAATCGAGCATCGCCGGGTACTAGCCGGCAGCTAGTCTTTCATACATAACTAGCTGATGTGTACCCGGCGTTGCGCGCCTTTTATGTACTTTCCAAAAGTATAATATGCATGTATTATTTACATAAAAACCTTCCAGAAGAAATTTTCTAAATGAAAACCCTATTAAAATATGTCGCGTAGTTTAGAAGAACTAAGCGCACAAACATATGTGGATAGCGACTTTATTTAATATATTTAGAGATGATGTATTCTGAAAATGTTCCCCCGTCCTCCCAATATAAAATGGAAAAACCTCGTCACCTTGAATACTCGACTACTGCTCCTCAGTCATTAAAATAGCGTAAGCTCACTACTGCTCCTCAGCCATTAAATTAAAGTTCATCAGTCCTTTGGTCATTGTTATATCTCTGCCTTTACTTGCAGATTTAGTGTGTTGGGAACTCTTGATAAAGTAAAAGGTTCTTTACAATAATTGCGTGTATTTACGTTACAATAAATAAGTCTGAATTTAGCTACACTGTTCATTACCTGAGGGTTGGTAATTCTCTGTTTCTAGAAGCTTGAAGTCTGACAAAGATACCCCACAGGCAATTGCTACACTCTAGCGACATCTGTCGGACTCTGGAGTAAGCTTTCTGACTAGTGCCATCTGTCGCTTGAATACCCTACTTATTACCATACATCACAGTCATGAATCGAACACGAATAAAAGACGTTTCAAAAGGGTTTTTTAGGTTCATGCCTTTCTGGTTCTTGGTCTTTCACCTGTTGCCCCAAAGTAAGTGCCTGAGATTTGTCGTTTTTCTTATTTTTAACTTCATCAGAAATTCTTTCATCTTCTTTAGTTGTCGCAGTAAATTCATTTGTGATTTGTGCTGTCCATAGTAACGTCATCAATCACCTGTGCAGATTAGAATTATATTTCGATGCAGATATTATGGATTCGGTACAATCAAAACGTTTCGTTCCTCTTTTGGGCCGGTTGCACAGACACGGTTCTAAATTTGAAAAGTTAAGTTTGGTTGAATAAAGTTTTAAGGTTAAAAAAATCGCAATATCACTGGAAAATTGGTACTATACACGGTGTCCGGAAACTCGTAGTACAAGCGGAAAATTGGTAAATCTGCAGCATATTTGTAGTTGATTTTGTTGAATCACTTTTTTTGATTAAGCGTTCGCTTTCGGGTAAATCGAGTCCGAAGATGGAATTTTTTGGGTTAAATTTGAAAAAAATCAGTTAAGGCGATGCACTACGTCGTGTAATATTTTTAATTGAGCCGCTATCAATAACAACCCTTAAGTAGATGGCGATAAGGTTTAAATTCCCGCTTAACACCATCCGCCTGTTTTGATTTATGCAAGAAAAAAACTTGGCCAAAAAGTGCCTTTTATTTTATTTTATGGATGTTCAGGCATAAATATTTATTTTTTTTCGTTCATTTTATAAACAACTTAATTTGCCACATTATAAAATAAAATCAAAACCAAAAATGGGTTCGTAAGTAGGAGATTTTGAACTTTAAAGCAGTTTTCATAGGCCTGATTAATTTTTTTTTCTGGGCTTATAAAAGTACTTATCTAAAAAATACTCGATTGTTAAAAGGCCAAGATGTATTCTACTCGCAGTATTTAATTAAAGCATCTGAAACATTTCTAGGCGACCAAATTTTCAAACCAAAAACTCATGATTTTGCATTACTACGTATGGCATCGCCTTAAACATGTTAGTTTCGGAATGTCTTTTAAAATGCGTCGAATCGTAGTTCTGGCTTCATAAGTTTTTTAACCGCTCTAGGAAAAATGGAAAAAAGATCGAAAAAAAGAAAGTTTTTTTGGTTTTACTATGTGATGCAGATTCACCAGTGTAACGGTAACACCACAAATTATTTCGAAGCACCCTGTTTTTAAAAGTGTCTTACCAATACAGCAGCGTGTGCATAATTATCAGAGACGCGCCGCCGCTGTAAGGGAATAAGAAAATATATAAATGTATAGATGAATCTTTTCTTTTACGCGTCTTTCTTTCCCCGGCCGCCCCGGCCTACCCCTTCTGTCCCCCGGGCCCCGCGAGCCTCCTGCCACCCCACCCCTCGGCTCTGCCCAATGCCTCCCCGGCTGCTTTCTTCCACCATTTCTCATTCGTTGTACAATCCGATTAAGACAAGCGGGATCTGTCGTCCTTGCCTTGTGTACGTAGGAACCGTGCAAGGGCAGATGAGGATAGGCTTGGCTGTGTGAAAATGATCCTAAAAGTAGGTAGGTACTGCATTTAAAATAGCATTTAGTTGTGAATATATTAAATTACATTTTTTGGACGATGAATGAATAAATATATTTGTTTAGGATGTAAAACGTCCACGTAAACGTACAGTGGTGATTTATTGAAAATCTCTTCAAATTATTAGAAACCTGTTAAAAACGGGACTGTAAGTCGCTTCCTGACAAAGTGTTAGTAATTTCGTGATACTTTCGGAATACGTGTTCATCTAACTGCGTTTGTCTTAATAATATATCATGAACACGTGTTCGGACATCGTGACAAAACATTGGTATTTTACTCAAAGTTTACCTACCAATTCATTCGTTAATGGCCTACAATCCCTTTTTTAACAGGAATACGAACAATTTGAATAGATTTTTAATAAATTAGAAATATTTTTATCCGTTTATTTTTTCCGATGTTTCACACCTATTAAAAGTTAGATATTTTGCTCCGTGAAAACGGACCTGATTTGAAGTGTCAAGGTTTGAATCAGATAACGTCATAATAGTAGTCAATATTGCCTTGTTGGCAAGAAATTTATACTTTCGGTCAAATTGCGCAAGAATTGTCCTGAATTGCAGGGTTATTGTCAACGTATAACCGTGTCTTGACGATGAGTTCGCTCGCTCGACTGCCAAATTGGGCAAGATTATTGTGAATTGTAGGGTTATTGTCAACGTATAACCGTGTCTTGACGATGAGTTCGCTCGCTCGACTATCAAATTGGGCAAGATTATTGTGAATTGTAGGGTTATTGTCAACGTATAACCGTATCTTGACGATGAGTTCGCTCGCTCGACTATCAAATTGGGCAAGATTATTGTGAATTGCAGGGTTATTGTCAACGTATAACCGTGTCTTGACGATGAGTTCGCTCGCTCGACTATCAAATTGGGCAAGATTATTGTGAATTGTAGGGTTATTGTCAACGTATAACCGTGTCTTGACGATGAGTTCGCTCGCTCGACTATCAAATTGGGCAAGATTATTGTGAATTGTAGGGTTATTGTCAACGTATAACCGTGTCTTGACGATGAGTTCGCTCGCTCGACTATCAAATTGGGCAAGATTATTGTGAATTGTAGGGTTATTGTCAACGTATAACCGTGTCTTGACGATGAGTTCGCTCGCTCGACTATCAAATTGGGCAAGATTATTGTGAATTGTAGGGTTATTGTCAACGTATAACCGTGTCTTGACGATGAGTTCGCTCGCTCGACTATCAAATTGGGCAAGATTATTGTGAATTGTAGGGTTACTGTCAACGTATAACCGTGTCTTGA
Source organism: Hesperophylax magnus (assembly GCA_026573805.1). NCBI lineage: Eukaryota > Metazoa > Arthropoda > Insecta > Trichoptera > Limnephilidae > Hesperophylax > Hesperophylax magnus. The sequence goes on from JAIUSX010000002.1 coordinate 14,691,677, forward strand.
CGATGAGTTCGCTCGCTCGACTATCAAATTGGGCAAGATTATTGTGAATTGTAGGGTTATTGTCAACGTATAACCGTGTCTTGACGATGAGTTCGCTCGCTCGACTATCAAATTGGGCAAGATTATTGTGAATTGTAGGGTTATTGTCAACGTATAACCGTGTCTTGACGATGAGTTCGCTCGCTCGACTATCAAATTGGGCAAGATTATTGTGAATTGTAGGGTTATTGTCAACGCATAACCGTGTCTTGACGATGATTTCGCCCATTGTTCACTCGACTACCAATACGAGAATATTACCGGGTCAATTTATAATAATTATTTCCTTATCGCTCGTTACGGATATGTGCCTTTCTGTTCGCCATCTAAATTGTCATAATTTCGAAAGCAATTAATATAAATAAATATTGGTGGAGTTTCTAACAAAAAGGAATCATAAAGACCATACTGAAAGTACCCATAAGAATGCCTTCCATTGAAATTTTCAATAGTTTTGATATACCAAATGTACAACATGCTAAAAATATGTTATTGAATCTATTGAAAAATACTGAATCCTCTACAATACCGCGTATTCATCAAACAAGGTCAAATCACAATGACATAAAAAAAATATTACAGATCATAAAACCACATTCGGGCAAAGAAATTATATTTATTTTGCGAGGAAACTCAAAACATCCTTCCCCCTGAAATAAAGCGAATAGAAAATTTGAATGATTACAAATCAAGAATGAAAATTTGGCTGAAAGAGATTAATTAAAAAACTCACTCGATTCATGAAACAAAACATTAAAAACGACATAGAAAACTAATAAAACAGAAATGAATAACTTTAGTCCCTCAGCTCAGGTCACCGTAGATATAAGTATTAACTATGTGTAGTAACTATGTATAATGTATAATTACTATTCATATGTAAAAGCCCCTAAAAGGGGTTATCATATATAAATCAACAAAAAAATAGTGTTCATCTTTATTCTAAGCTAGTGCAGATTATATGTAGATTAATATTAAAAAAGTTCGTTCGTTAATTTATTAGTTCCTCTTGTGTAAAACTAAGTGATACGGGTAACCAGCTGAATGATAGTTGCTTAGTTTTATGTACTTACTAAAATGATATGGAACATTGGAGACGAAATCACACTTAGAAGAGATGACATGTTGAATGGAGGGGTGGCAATTTTAAATAAGTCTAGATAGAAGAGATGAAATTCGTTTAGAGAGGGACAACCAAAAAATATCTAAAGCTCCGGCTTCTAGACCACTGAATGTACAATCTGAGGAGTCAAGCACAGTGAATTTAAAAAATGTGAGAAGGAATGTAATAATTTCCAATTCTCATTCGAATTAGTGAGAACATTTATTTTTTTTGTAGAAATGGAGGTTTGAGCCATAGCACCACGCTCCCTTGGATTTACTAGCAATTTGCCAATACTATGACCAAACATTGCGGAATCTATCTTTGAGGATGGAAAAAATTCAGATAAGGGAATGTTGTTTACGAAGATAACAATAGCAATAGTTACGGTTTTACCAGAGCCTTAAATGGAGGCTATCAGCAATCGAATAAGGCATACAAAGCTAATCAAGATGCTGATCAAGATGAAGAAGACTGGATTAAAGTTTTTGGAGGGAACTGAGAGAATCATAGAGAAAAATTTAGATGAAATATTGCCATTGAACATATTATTGACAGTACGGGCCGGGAGTTAGTAATGGCTTTTAAGGATGCCAATCCCTTCTAAAAATTTTAGCGATAGGGTGATGTGGCTATATTTTGTAAAACAGTTTGAATGTTATGTAAAAAAGTAAACAAAAAAGGTTTTCCTTCTGACAAAAGAAATATTAATGACGCTTGAAATCCATCTCCAGTTCTTGCCCAGAAACATTGAAAGCATTATCCCTCCATCCATTCCTTCATTATCAATTAACATTTTAATTTCCACGTTTTGAGCCGATGGTTTCTACCGGCTTCGGCATTCGCAGCAATTTCCTGTAGCGTCCATAATTCATATTGATTAAGAAGACGGCCACACAACCCTTGCCAAGAAAGATTTAAAATTCGCAATGTTTTATATCGCGTGGGGGAGCGAGTGCGGGAACGGGAGAGGGTGACGCCTACCCCCGAAAAAGAACGCGTAGTTATACTCAGTTTAGTCAATGAAGGTTTAATCTAATTAAAAAAATAGGTACCTACCACTGATTCGTGTTATTATATTTTAGATATCTATTTGAATTTCACTTTTGTTTTCTTGAATGAAATGGAATCTTGAAAGAGTCAATTAACCCACTTCCCGACATCCAGAAATGAGATCCCGAATCCGATCGAGCAGAAACTAGGGAGATAGACTTGTTGTCGATGAAAATATATTGTATCAACTTTTGGTGACATTCACTAAACACACACATTTCTTTGATATTGGATGACACTACCTACAGCAGTTAATATACGAAATAAAAGTCGGTTCTACTCATTTAGGGTTTGGCTCAGTTGTTAGCGAGGTTGGGTCCTGTCCATGGGGAGGAAGATTCAATTTTCAGTCAAACGAAACATACAGATATCTTTTTCAAAGTTTTAAAAGATATTTTAAAAGTTCACATCAGTTAAGAGCCAGTCCCTAGGGGGGAAGGTTCATTCCTCAGTAAAAACAATAAAACATTAAATAATGTAAAAATAGTTGGACTGTAGTAAAAAAACGTAATTTTTTAGGGGTTCAATTTTTATTTGTTAAATCAAACATTCGGGTCGATAGAGAAAAAGATTACCAAATATTATATTTATTTTCTTATGTGAACGTTAATTTCTAATTTATGTAATGCCGCTGGCTTAAGCTCAAAGCTTTGTCTTTTAAGCATGGAACTGGTGATTTTTCAGATGGGAACTTTAAGCTTTGAAATTTCAGCGTTTTAGCTACGAGGTTTTGAGTTTTTCAGCGATAAGCTTTAAGCTTTGAAATCTTTGATTAAAGCTTTATATTTAAGATTTGATATATAAGCTTAGAGCTTTAAGTTCAGAACCTTAAGCTTAACGTTTTAATCTTTGACCTTAAGCCTAAAGCTATAGGCTTGTGAAAGACCACACTATATTCTCATGGATTGGCCTATTCAGCATATGGAGCTTTAAGCGTCGAACTTTGAATTTCGAACATAAGCTTTGAGCTTTACGTTTTCAAGTTTGAAGCTTGAAGCGTTCCAAAATTTGCTTAAAGTCATTCGAAAGCAGATATGTTACTGATGTGTATTTTAAATAAACTTATAGAAATAATAAAACAGCGCTCGGTGGTAAGGAGCAGTTGGGGGCGGGAGGGCGCCCCCTACCTGCTAACTTTCATCAGAGTTTAGCTCAGAAAGTACTTATTATTCTTACGTTATTCTTTCTACCCCTATATTTATAGAGACGCGTCTTAGCATGTCGCCCCAACCCCCACGCTTTATTGATGAGTGGAATAATTTGTTTTGCTTTTGGTGGTTTTTTTGCCGCCGCGACTTGTCTGTATTTTTTTATTACGGTTATCAGTTCCAAAGGAATATACGAGGTCTGTATAACGTTACAATTATACGCAATTTGTAATAGCAAATAATATGCTAAACCGCGTAATTTATCTACCTCGTTGAGATAACCCGTATTCAGGAATTAATTTTAAGCAAGTTAGGTGTTATAGGAAATTTATTTATTTTGGTAGTTTTATTGTTTTAGTGTGTATGGCTGATTTACTAATTCCCCGAAATTATTTAATCCATTTAAATGAATTTGTTATAAAAAAAATTGTGTTTTAAATTCCTCGATAATTATAAGTGAGCCTATGTGGCCTACTTTGTGCTTATACACATGAATTCTGTATTTTATTCAATTACTTTTCTGCGATTTTAGCAGTAATTTTCACTACAATAATAGCCCGAATGGAAAATAGGTAAAAAAAAAACATTTTAGTAATTTTTTTATTTTTTAGCGATTAATTAAACATTGTAAATACAAAATATTATAGCCAATTTGGGCGTCCTGTGCTGAGTTGGACTAAAGTTATTAAGTTCTATTTTATCTGTTTTCTATGTCGTTTTTGAGTTTTTTCATTGACCTTTTCAGTCAAATTATTTTTCTGAATTTGTACTTATTAAACTTTTCTTTTCGTTTTATATCTGGGAGGATAATGTTGTGGAGTTTCGTTGCAAAATAAATGTAGTTTCTTTGTCCGAAAGTGGTTTTATAATTTGAATTTAAAATTTATTATTATTTTTTTTAAATCCAAGTTATAAAACATATATTGTCAACCTTTTCCAGGTCTGGGGCCAAATTATAATTCTGTCTCCGAGTCAAGGGTCAGACCAAATTATTAAACATGATAAAGTTAGAAAATTAAATAAAACACGTTCCTACTTCTTATATATATTTTTTGGTTCCATGATAACTTAACACAGTGACAATTCAATACACTTTTAAAAAGTGATATAAAGTCATTAGAATCGATGAAAAAATTTATTTTTTTAACCTAACCTAACCTAACCTACTTAACCCAGTTAATAAAGTTTTTGTTTCATCACTTTCCATGACTTTATATATCTTTTTAAAGATGTGATGAATTATCATTGTGATGATTTATCCGGTCACCATATTTTTATCTATATAATAAACGACATATTATTAATATTATATACTGAAAATTTTGTGTGAAGATTGGCCTTGTACTTAAATTACGAGACTATCAATATTGGTGTCTGCTTGGAACTATTAATTTCTTTCTCTATTACTTCGCCGAGATGAATCAGGGCCGGACAAATTAACTGAGCGGGCGCGCGCCCGCCCGTTTATGATCTACTGTGATAAATACACTGTCCGGTGAAGGATTTCGTATTTTTAAATAGTTTCAATACTATAATAATGGCATATTTGATAGTTGTACATTTGGTACATTGAGCTATTGAAAATTTCAATCAAAGACGTTCTCATGGGTATTTTCAGCGAGGTATTTATGATTATATTTTATTCAGGGTATGTATGTGCTTAGATATAGCATATCCCCAACTTTTAATTCTATATTGTATTCGAGAATGGCATTAATGCATAGTAGGCTCTATTGTGTCAATTTTATTTTCAACATATGTTAGATTTATACAGAAATATATAAGGCTTGGGAGTTTTCCGTGATACCTTTGGTTTGTAAGTCCCACCTATTTCCACCAATAAGGAAGTTGAGTCCATTTTTTAAAATTTTTTTTATCAATGTTCTCATTCAAACTTAAATACTGGTATTTTTTTTTTTTTAAGTTTTTTTTCATAATTAAATTGATTCTCAAAGTTTAAATTTTACTAAGCCCGCCAAAACAAGCGGAATCCGAGCGGTAAGAGGCGGGGTGTGGGTGTGACGTCATTCAAACTGTGAGAACCACGTCGCTTAAGCATTTTGTATGGAAAAAAATTTAATTCTTCAACAAGGAATTCCAATAATTTTTTTACCAATGTTAACTGTCTATTAGAATTGATGTTATTAAAAAAAGAAAATTGATTAAGATTTCATAGTTAAATTAATATTTTAAGTTAGAATATTTGCTTCTCCCGCCATGCTCCCGCCTGGCACGGTATTCCCGCCGCTATTTGTTGACGTGTCAGATGGCTGTCAGTTGCGTGTTGTCTTTTGTTTACAAAACATTAAAAAATGTCGGCAGATAATACATATTATTATTGCATTGTTCCGATGTGTAAAAATACATGTGTTACTGCACCCGATAAGCAATTTATCGCCGTTCCTAGAAATGCAGTTATTCGTAAAAAATGGTGTTTTGCGATGAAAAGATGCGAGAAGCGAAATTCTATTCTGTCGTGTATTGGTAGGTTGTCAGACTGGGCTTGAATATATCCGATTTCTGACATGGTATGTAGTTTTTTTAACAGATTTTGTATTACGTGAACACCAAACCATCCACTACTAAACTTAAAAAGTATTTTACGGGATAGGAAGCAAAACCGTTTGTACTGAAGACCGACTGTGGCATAAGGCTGTGGTTTGACCCAAATAAACGTTTAGCCTATACACTAAGGTGGAGCGGTCTAGTATGGAGAATTTTTTTTTTCGTAATATAGAATTCGGCATATGCGGGATTGATGCTCCGTTATGTACTTATCTTAAATAAAAAATATAAAAAATATTTATTTATAATTACGACATCGCCACCACTTTGAGTTTTTGATAAAAACTGAAAACACCAATAATGTTCTCCCGATTCTTAGAAATGCTTATAAATATGTAAAAAAAAAACGAGTGTTTATTTATTACCTATGATATAATTACATTATTATTTTATAATATAATTATAAAGTAGGACTGTAGGAACAGTTAAACTATTCCCACACAGCAACGAATCCTTCTACCCCAAAGATATTAGAAGAACGAGATATGCTATGTTGGCCGCCGGACCGTAGGTGGAGTACTACCTAATTAGGGTACTTTGAACGGTATCGGGACGTGTACGCACAGAAATCTGTTCTATGTATTAGTGCGGATACCTTAGCGTAAGCGAAGATGTGCAGTAATATTGGTGAACAAAACCGGCGACACTCGGCAAAACAATTCCACACAGTATGAACTGCTCATAGCACATCTCGTTCTTCTAATATCTTTGTTCTACCCCAAACGCGTATCAAACAGAGTGAAGTGTATCGCGTATCATCTTGGCGAAGTTTCCGATCCGCTAGACATTATCTAGTAGATCCGGGTACTGACGCTATTCCTTCTTGTAGTTTAAACTTTAGACTCTCAAAAAATGTGCTTCGTCTTCAATTCCTCAAGAAATAATGCAAAGTGAAGCACAACCAAATAATTCAGATACACTAGACAGATATTGTATTTCAGATCGTGCAGGAGCTTCAATTGTTTTCGGTGTATTACAAGATGTTAGCTTAATTTCACAGAACAATACATCTCGCGTTGTGGATAGCAGTAAAATTCTTCGAGCTCGAATGAAGAAAAGAACTGCCCTTACTAGTAAGCTGTTAGTAATCGATCCCAATGAATTTGGTTAATACTTCGACGGACGGAAGGACAAAACTTTAAGCATGGAGGACAACCGGCGAAAACTAATAACTGAAGAACACGTTAGTTTAGTAAAAGAACCAGGTAGCGAGTACATGGGACACATTTCATTAAAAACCGGAAAATCTGAAGCAATAAGTAATGGAATTATTTCATTACTGTCTTCGAAAGATATTGCTTTGGAAAAAATTGTTGCAATTGGATGCGACGGAACTGCAGTTAATACGGGGTACAAAGGAGGTGTTATTCGGTGCCTTGAATCACATCTCAAACGTCCTTTACAGTGGATTGTCTGTCAATTACAAGCAAACGAACTCATTTTGCGACATCTCTTTGAGAACATCGACGGAACCACGACTGGACCGCAAAGTTTCACTGGAATTATTGGTAAATCTTTAAATAAGTGTGAACAACTTCCTGTCGTGAAATTTAAAATCATTCAATGTTCATTACCAATTATGACAAATACACAGGATTTAAGTACAGATCAGCTGTATCTACTGAAAATGTGTAAAACTATTGACTCCAGATTCTGCAATGAAAATTTATCAAAAACAAATCCAAATTGTACAATCCAGGTGGATCACTACAGCGAATCGGATTCTTCGGCTTTACATTTCTACCATAACCATAAAAAAATATGGTAACTTTAACGACATTTGTATTAACAGTTTACGCACCTATGTGGTTCAACATTAAGACCAAACCATTATGTCTTTCCAGTGCAAGGCATTTACACGAAACAATAGTGCTTTCACGGTATTTACCCAGTGATTTAAAAGATATTATTGATCCAGTAATCCAGCGTAATGGCTTTTTTGGGCATCACGAAAATATATTGTTAGCCTTGTTAAACGACATCCGAAAATACGTAAGAGAGTTGGCGTTGAGAAGAATATTGCAAGCTCGGCAAATGAAAATGCAATGAGACTTTATTCGTACCTTCAAAGTGACTGTTTTTGGTTTTTCAGCAGATGATTATATTGATGTTATAAAGTGGGAAAATATAACCGAGCCACCACTAACCAAATTTGTCAGTGACGAGACAATTTTACAAGCCATTACCGATCACAAGATAATTGAGGATGTCATACTACCAATGATAAAGAATTTTCCTTGCCACACTCAAGCTACAGAGAGATGTGTGAAAATTGTAACAGAAGCCTCAGCCGTTGTTTGTGGACCCTTGAGGCGAGATGGATTAATAAAAACATGGTTAGAGTCACGACACCTTATGCCTATTTTTAACACCAAAATGCAGTACCGTTCATAGTAACTTTTGTAATTTTCAAGTTTTTCAATGCGGTAAATAATATATGTACATTTTTTATTTCCACTATTTGTTCCATTCTAACAATCTACGAATGTATTATTTGTAAAATAAATTGTAAAATATAAATTTTATGTGTGTTTTATTTCGCGTACATGAGCTATAAATACTTAGGTAAAATCGTGAAAATGATAAAATACAAGCTTTGGCGATGTCCAGGTATTGTGAATATATTTTTTTTATTATTTTTGTTGTAATTGTTAATATATGGAGCATCTCTCCCAACTATGTCGATTTCGAAATTCTCAAAAAAAAAATTTCACACCACCTTACTATACACCTCTCTCATCTAAACCGACCATCTCTCATGTAATAGAAAGAGATGCACCATAGGCATTGCAGTGACGCGTTCTACGTACAAGTCTCGGCACATGTGACGTCAGAATTCTTTCGACCAATCGTGGAGCGTATTCAGTTTATTGCTATTTAATGCTTTTTCAAGAACGTTAAACTAATTCTAAGAATAATATTATAGAAATATATTTATATATTTAGAATCGATATTTTTTGATCTACATGAACATATTTTTTAAAAGTCAAAATATTTTTCACTCAACTTCCTTATTACTACTCCGAGGTATTTGTAAGTTCTATGTATTTCCATCAATTACTACTCAGAGGTATTTGTAAGTCCCATCTATTTCCATCAATTACTACTCCGAGGTATTTGTAAGTCCCATCTATTTCCATCAATTACTACTCTGACGTATTTGTAAGTCCCGCCTATTTCCACCAATTACTACTCCGAGGTATTTGTAAGTCCCACCTATTTCCACCAATTCCTACTCCAAGGTATTTGTAAGTCCCATCTATTTCCATCAATTACTACTCGGAGGTATTGTATGCTTTGTCATTTTTCTGTAACTGGGCAGTGACTTTAGTGTTATTTTAGTTCTAGTGATATTATTGGTAGATCCTTTGAGTTCAATAAAAAATTAAAAATAATGGTCGTTATTCAAGAATGTAGGGAGATAAGCGTAATTCCAAATATTCCATGGAGAGTATAAGTACATAATTACATACAGGCATTCATGTAAGAATATATTTATTAAAATATATATATATATATATATAAACTAAAAGAAAAAAAGAATAGTATCATACGAGAATAAATGTAATGCAAAAAATAAAAATTTAAAAAATCATTCACAATCGCTTATATTATACGTTATTGGTATTTCAATATTGTAGGTGCCAATAAATGCATTAAAATTGAACTGCTTAGAAGGAGACTGTGCTGACCATTTCATCACCAACTGCGACATAAATTTTCATGATAATAATTTACTGAATATATAAAAATTATCTTCACGTAAAATCACGGGATATTATAATATCAATTTTGAAAAAAAAGAAAATAATAGTTTTCTGTTCATCTATTATATTATAAGGCCTAGTTTAATGTCTGAATTATTCACACAATCAGTTGTAATAAAAAAAAATAAAACAGTTCTTAAATTCAAAGCAAACCAGTGTTCTAGAGATTATTGATCAAGAGTAACTGACAGACACACAACCGAAAACAGTAGATTTATGAAAATTAAGTAGGTACCTATTTCAAGATGTAACGAAGCCCCACCCCACCACTCGGAATTCCCACCAGTAAGTTAGGATCCTCTTTATAAATAAACATTCAAGTATCAAAGATTTGTGAAACTTTCAGCCATTATGAAGATCACCATTATGAGGAACGGTAAGATTTAATTAATAATTATCCTCTCTTGGCACACAACACACAGGAGCCATCTCTCGTCTCAGGCCCAAAGCTTCCATCCGCCACGTACAATATTAGCAGAATAATCAGTCTCATTTCCTTTTCATTCAATAAACATTCGAATCCATATCTCTGTCCTGGCACTCTCCCACCCCCCATCCCCACCCCCGCCCCCCGCCCCACACGTTGCTACTCCACCTCTACCAGTCATCTAACCCTACCCCCTCAATACTGTTGCCTTTTTACATTTTTTTAATTAAGGGACTTTAATTAGTCAGTGTTTAATGAACAAGGCTAAAATCCGATATCGTCGGGAATCAACTAACTCAACATTTTCGTCACCCGGAGCCGGTAGGATTACAGCACATCCATCTTGAGTACAATTGTTATTTGAAAGGACACGTAAAGTGGGAAAAAATTAAAAAAAAATTATAATTTTTATTTTTTTCTAAAATAAAAAAACAATTTTTTTTACATGTCACTCAGCAGAGTAACCGCTCAATCCTTCACTCCGACCCAAACTGTCTAATAACTACTGATTTGATATGTTAGAAAATTTATTTGAATTTTTTACTCTAAATAATGTCAGGAATCACATTTAATAAGTTTATTTTTTAATTTATAAAAAAACCGTTTATTTATAAAAGACAGTTTATTTATGAAAAACAGTTTATTCATAAACAAATTCTTCTGTATGTGTGACAGCTTTCGCTTTCTGAAGGCATCATAAAACTGTAGTTTTTATCAAACTGTCTCCAGAAAGCGGAACAGCTGTCATCGATAGTAATAATTAAACAGCAGAACTTGGTTATAAATCAACTGTATTTTTTAAATTGAATTAAGAATATAGTGTTATAGTTATATAATTTTGATTTTGCGATCGGATTCGATTTTCCTGAATAAATAACGAGCCTTCTTTCAACAATATGCCTAAATCGGGATGTCGTAGTATTGTTTCCGTTCAGTTTAGACTTCAATTCGGTGTTAAAATGTACCTGTTTTTCTATTTCATCACGTCAGTCAAAAAAATCATCACTTTTACATCACAGAGGGTTAACTTCTTTCCCATTCCTTCATCATCCTTCTAGCATCTTCCTCCGCGCCCCTCCCCCGCCACTTCTTCCCGTAATCCTTGGGAATACATTTTGGCGCACTCGTGCGGCCCGTTAATTACATTATGCGCATTGCCATGTCATTCTTCGGCCGGGAGGAAGGGAGAGGGGGGTGGAGGGGGCACTGGAAAGAGTAGGAAAGAACCTGAAAAAGGGGGTATTTTCGCGGAGGCAGATTAGGTCGCGGGTACACTTTCGTTTCACCGTCAAACGGTAGCCGCGTTAATGTAAGGCGACGGACTTGCTGTACGTCGCGATGTGCTTGCAATATGGATACATCGAAGAGCAAAACTTTTTTTTTTCTTTGGCTAAAACATGGCAAAAAAATGACTGTGTAACTCTGGTTCATTATCTCAAATTTTCTTTTAATACAAGTATTATTTTCAAAATTGATAATGATTTATATAACATAATATTTAAAATAAATTAATTTTAAATGAGTCATTTTAAAAATTGGAACTGATTGGTCAAGAATTAGCAGGGGTGCCTGCTGTCACGGGGGTGAGGTTTATTCAGATCTTGGTGCCGGATGTGTCTGCCCACAAATTGCATGGCGGGTCGGTTCGCGGGACCTTTTGATCATAACAGGAGGACCCTCTCAACGCATCGCCTTGCACGGGAGGGTTGAATTCAAACGTCCGTCACTTCTGGACATACAGACACTCAAATTTCTACCCACCCCCTATCCTTTCCAGAACTTCAACTCCTTAAAAAGACCCCCAGCACAAGCATCCTCAAATATGACATACGCTCCGAGGGAAAAAAAAACTTGAAATCTTCATTATTATTTACTATCTTACCTATATTATTTCTTCGCACCAGGTTTGGATTGAAAAATATTTCTCACTATGGGACAAGTTATTAGTTGTCATTATGGAACAATTTCTCACTATAGAACAAGTTATTAGTTGTCATTATGGAACAATTTCTCATCATGGCGAAAATTACTTTGTATTCCAAAATAGTTGCTTTGACCAAGGTATATCAGATTGGAAAAGCTTTATGACAATAACTTAATGAAAAACTGATTATCACTTTACTGATTATCTGAAATATAAGGTTAATAATTTACGGGTAATACTATTACACATTTTAACACAAAAATAGAAGTGATTGTCAACGACAAAGCAAATAACTAGCTTTGAAAAAAAAAACAATATATTATGACGAATTTGATGAATTTTCGGTTAGTGCGTATGCTTGTCATAGGACATGCAATAAAATTCATCCATTGACAGGTAAACTTTTTTTTTAAGTATCCAGTGTGAACGCGGCATAAGAAGAAGAGGTAGGGTGAATTGTGGGCGGAGGTGTATAGAATAGATAGATGCATTATTTATGTACGTTACATTGTCGGGAAATGTTTTATTGTCTCTTTTAGCCGTCGCGGCGCTCCTCGGAGTGAGGCGCTGGGCGTCCCGACGCTCACAGCTCACAGCTCGCGCTCGGTGCTAAGAGGAAGACAGCTACGTGTTCTGAACGACTAATTAAAACTCCCTTAATTACTTGTATTCAAATACATCGATGTATTGAGGTACAATGATCACGATCGTTACAACTAGGAATAACTGACCTGGCAACATTAACACTGAGAAGAAGGGTTGATTTTTAATTATTTAGTTTTTATAATTTTTTTCATTTTAAGGCCTTGCCCTACGTCGTGTAATATTTTAGATTGAGCTGCTATCAATAACAACCCTTACGTAGATGGCGATAAGGTTTAAATTCCCGCTTAACACCATCCGCCTGTTTTAATTTATGCAAGAAAAAAACATGGTCAAAAAGTGCCCTTTATTTTATTTTGGGGATGTTTAGGCATAAATATTTTAAAAATTTTCGATCGTTTTATAAATAATTTAATTTGCCAAATTATACAATAAAATCATAACCGAAAATGGGTTCGTAAGTAGGAGATTTTGAACTTTAAAGCAGTTTTCATGGGCCTTTACATTATTTTTTTTGTGTGCTTATAAAAAGATATATCAAAAAAATACTCGATTATTTCAAAGGCCAAGATGTATTCTACTCGCAGTATTTAATTAAAGCATCTGAAACATTTCTAGGCGACCAAATTTTCAAACCAAAAACACATGATTTTGCATTACTTCGTATGGCATCGCCTTAATCACAATAAAAGTTTTTTTACATGCTCTTCGACTACCACACTGGGCACATGCCCGTATTATAGTGAACGAGATTTGTGTATGTACTCGTAATTATATATATGTGATACCCGTTTATTGTTAAATATACTGATTTGTAAAATACTGCGTTGTTAGAATGGAAGTTGAATTTTTACGAAAATCTATAACTGGTTTCTCAGTTAAGTAAATTTTTACATTAGCTCCTCACATGAAGCCTGGGAAAATAATTTCCCTCAGGGCCATATCATCTTAAAGGATGCTATGTGGAGGGTACTTTTAAGGTAAGGAAGGAGTGATCTGGAAAGGAAAAAAAAGATATGAGGGGTGGACAGGAATCTGGGGGTCAGGGTGTCCAGTAGTGACGGACGTATGAATCCATTATTATTATTATTACCATATATTGTAATATTAAATACCTATGTAATTATTTAAGACTTAAATAATAAATTTATGATTTAGATATTAAATGAAAAGAAACACGTTGTAGAAAATTACTTTTTATTGAATTAATAAAAGACCACCAACCATTTTTCTCTAATCTAAAGCTTCATCAGGGCTAACTAGTGTTAACTGAGATAAATAACAAAAAAACTGTGACAATGATAATTTAGACTGTGGTTTTAACCTGTTTCGAATACGAAATCCATTCACAATGCTTTGAACACAATTTAAAACTTGACACAAGTCCATTGGTGTTTGATATTATTTCAAACACAAATGATAATGACTATTCATTGAACTATTGTCTACAAGTTTCAATTACTGAGATTCGATTTGTGCTGAACTAGAAGTTACTGGGTTGATTCTCACCCACGATTTTATAAGTTTAAAGTGATCTTTATAACAATAAAACTAATATGCACTAATGGAAAAAGAGATTCGTTAGATAAGAAATTAACAAAAATTCCATACAATATACACATGCTAAGATACTACAAAAGGTATAGAAGTATTTGCAAAAAAGTTATTACAGATATATAAAAGAAACCTACTTTATGAAAAAAATTGAAGATTGCAAACAAAATCCCCGTAAAATGTGGCAAATAATAAATGAAATAACCAGTTCTAAATCTACCAACGTTACATCAATTGACGAACTGAATATAAACAATGTCTTCAGGACATACCTTGATTTTCCTGGCCAAATTCTTGAATACGTCTATATTATTTTCATAAATATAGTATCGAATTTAGCAAAGCAAGCTACGCAATGTGATGGAGCAATACAAATAACCGAACCTCATAAGCAGGGATAGAAGCTTGAGTTTAAACAAATCACATCTGATGAAATCAAAAACACAATGTCTTCTCTCTCTCTAATGCACTTATTCGAGGAAAAAATTTACTTATCGTTCGAGTGACCAACGCGTACAATTTTAGTTTTTACCAGAAGAAATATTTTTTGACAATTTGGATATTAACAATATTTAGCTATTTGAAGAATTACCTCAACACTTCAAAGTATGTTTTAATTAAAAATTATAAAACGAACAAAAAAGTTGAGTGAAAAAATAAATCTTTTTGAAGTGAAACTTCTTTAGGCGCGTAATGGATTTTCGGGGACGGAGTAAAACCGAGTCAGGATCGACACGAAAATGCGGGTACCCCCACCACCGCTCACCGTTCACTGTCCCTCTCTCACCATATGCGCTTGTTGAGGTGGGGGAGCCGCTCACGAACGTTCTCTCTCTTCTCTTCTTTCCTCTCTCTCAGACACCAGCGAACTGCGCCACGCCAAGCATCAGCTGCTTGGTTAGTATACTGCGTCGTGAGTGTAATACGAGTGAAATACGTAATTGATTGTGGTTCATACGGTTTGGTACAGAATTTCATTTTAACCTCTAATTTTCAAACTAACCTAAGAGAGAAAATAGAGATGATGAAATGAAAATAGAGAGAGAGGAATACTAGAAGTTTCACTTCTGTCTTGCGTAGGCTTGACACACCCACTTTTTTTAATAATTTTGCTTCCGAAACAAGTTTATTTATTTAAATTTTCAAACTCTGCACAATTAATTTATAATTTTCAAAATGAGAGATATAATAAATTTAAGAACAAACGATAACAAAAAAATATAAGCAATTATGCATTTTTAATACGCACATAAAAATTTACTTCGACTTTCGTCGCGTAATTTCCCTTTGATTCGCCAGTGGGCGGCTAAAATTGATTCCGCTCTTTGCGAACATAAATACGTCACTCCCACCCCTTCCCCCCAACCTCCACCCACCCCAACCGCCCCCCTCGCTGAAGAAAACTCTTTACCCGAGGCAATATATTGGAGTACGGCAAGACGTCGTCCGACTGACAACTCATTAGCGGCCTTCCAATAGAAATACACGTTTAATGAATATTGGAATTTAAAACACGTCCACCCTCGTACTGCCAGCCCTCCTCCCTCCAGACCCCCTGCCACCCAACCCCCGACATTTCTTAGCGGAGCTCTCTGTCCCCTTCTGATGTTGTCCCCCTTTTTCTATCTTTCTTTACGTCCAATGTTTTAATGTGTATGTGCGTCTGCATCACACCAGCAGCTCAAAGGGTTACGTACCTGATAATTAGTTTTTTGTGAAAATTAAAAAAAAATATTCATAAGGTTTTCGAGTTTAGTTTTAACTAACGCTTAATTTAATAACGTGCGTAAAAGTTATAAAACCAAGCCCTTGCGTAGACAGAGACAATTTAAAATCTCTCGAACAGTAAGCTCTTGCAATTCTTTCTTAAATTTTCGCAACAATCGCAAATTTGCTTTATCGCAACTATTTTACCAGTCAAAAGATAAGTTAAGAAGCCCTTTCATATTTTTATAAGCTCAATTGTTTGATGGCAATAAAAAAATCGATCGTTCTACAAAACGTATCTGCATAGTTGAACCTGCTTAATTATTTTTACTATTTGTTTATTTTATTATCAGGAATATACTATTAAAAATCATTCTTATTATATTGCAAAAAAATCTCTTTTGTTTGGCCGCCTGTAAACTAATAATTATCAGATGAACTTAGCAGGAATTAATGCACACAAATTGATGGAACTACTAATAAATTAATCTTTTTGTTTTACACTCGGGTCAGCCCGTAGCTCTAGATTGATTACCATTATTACTATAGATACTATGGAGACAAATCTTTGAATAACCTTATTTTGTTTGCTATTTTATCTATTTGATACCTTTACGCAATGATGTTACCTATATACGTAATGAATGTATTGTTTGATATCTAACTCAATAACCATGTCAAACATGTTATTTGGCTTTCGATTAAAGTTTAAGTAATCTAAGTACCAATTGACTTAGTATTGAACTCATTACGGAAGTACCTTAAGAACACATAGTTAATAAAATTAAGATCACCGTGTAATAATGTGATGTCTGAGTTGTGAATGTTATTTAACTCCTCAGTAACTGTCGATGGTTATTTGTCATAACAGAAGAGACGTTTTCAGTTGTTGCGTTCAAAGGCCTGGAGCTTTGGATGTGTGGCGGCCCCGCTGAATTTATGATACGTGAATTTGCGTACGTGTGAATGTTTGTGTGTGTGTGTGTGAGCGGTACTTTTCCTCCTTCTTATTATTCTTCTTAACTAAGAGCCGTACTTTAAGACGTCCGTATTGATCGGCGCGCATTTTACACCGGCTGGATGTACTGTACACGTCCGTGTTGGTTTAGGGGTTGATGGGAGTCGGGGTGGCCAGTGGGAGGGGGAGGGGACGGAAACCTCGTTATAGAATTTTAATTTTCCCACCCGACACCGCTTGTGGTGTGTATATGTGCGTGTCCACACTGTCTTGGAGAACCGTCTGTGTGAGCGTGAGAGGTCCTCTCATTTTTCCTCAAGGGTTCACATGCATACTTTCACACACACACAATATGTATTATCATGAGTAGGTAGGTACTTCACACTCACACGTGCGTGCGTGAAGGATGAGGACTATGTCATTTTAAGGACCTTTATCAGGACTCAACTTTTAAGATGGGATCCTCTCACTTTGAAAACTTTCGGGGATTTTATTTTCTTAACAACTCTGCGAAATTAATATTTTTATAACGCATGTAAAGATATTTTTAAAGACGATTCTTGTTCAATGTTAACATATAAAAACATTATATATTCTAGTACTTCAAAAATATAAGATATTTTCCATAGTTCGCCAAAATAATTTAATGGTAAGTTATTTTTTCTACGACGTCAATATTATTTAGTGTCAAAAGAAAGAGAATAACAATTTTTATATAGCAAGTAATAATTAAGAGCTTCGCGTACTAACTACGAATTTGTACAAAATAATACAAAGTGCGAATTTATATAAAAATTAATTCTGCATTATTTAGTTCGTGCCGAACGAATTCCAAATTAAAAATCTTTTTTCCACAAATCAAATCGTGCGTGATCTATATTGTTCCACTATTCCCCGATAAGTTATTGAGTCGGAAAGTTTCCCACTTTGGTCCCCGCACCGTGAAACAGACCTATTACACAAACGTACCACGTATATCGGAGCACGTCCCACCAACCCTGGCCTAAGTAAAAAAGTTTTTTGTGTAATTAAATAAGTTAAAATGTCACATACCCACCTGCTAGAGGAGGCTGCGTAGGAAGTTTCCTAAATTGTAGAAAAACATTTTTCCGTAAGAGCTCTGGCATATGAATTACTTACATAAAAAGGTAATTTTGTGGATGTCTTCAACGTTATTCAGAATGAGATTTTTAAATGTGTTTTTGCGTACTTTTTGGGAATGAATGTGTTTGATACATAAAACGAGTATAAGGGTTGGGTTTGGTTAAAGAAAAACATTATTTTAGTTTTAAAATACAAATATTTTATTACATAATAATGAATTTCTGTTATCTGCTTTGTTACTTATTTTGAGTTGTGGTAAGGTGTATCTATTACTTACTGTTTAATAATATTAATTTTTCATTTCTCATGGCAGATTATGACTTTCTAAAACTTTGCCGTGTTATTTATTTAAAAACGTTTTTTTATTCATGTTTTGCTTAGGTGTTATCTGCTATTTAATAAAAAAAATATTTCTTGTAATTTTTATGACAGAGAGATATTTATAGTTCCTTTATCAAAAAGGTTAGGATTAGTTATTATAAAGAATATACTTATTTTAAGGTTAGTGGAAGTTATATATTTACCCATAAAGATATAAGTTTTCAGTTGATCAAAGATGGTTCTGAATTTAATTGAATACAAACAAATTTTTACATTAATTTAATTATGAATGAATAATATATTAAAATTAATGATCGCATTAATTTTAATAACCTCGGAACCTTCCGCGGGAGAATTGTGTTACCTTTTGCTCTTTGTCGAGTACAAAAAGAATTATTTGAATAAATGTGCACTACTTGAAGTATTCAGATGTGACCACTTGTAACATTGTCAAATAAATACTTAGGTGAAATAGATTTTAAAAAGTAAATAAAATGTTAAAGGAACTAATTGTTAACGGTGAAACAGATGCTGACCTTGAACGCGATGATATTAATACATAAAATAATAATAAAAAAACCTTAATACTTTTTGAACCAAATTATATACAATAAGAGCATTAACATACAAGAATGTGCAATGAAATTAGGCTACCAAAAAATAACAAAGTAAATATACAAAATTGTTTACTTTACGTTTGATTCTAGCTGGGTTGTAGAAGCAATATTAATCAAAATAAATTGTAATAAATAATAAAAATGTTATAGTAATAAAATAGAAATTTGTAAACTTGGATGTACAAATGGCTAAAGTAATAAAGAGATTTCAACCAACTTTTCAATTCTGAATTTTGGTCATACGCCAGAATGTAAAACTATGTAAGTTTGAAAAGAAAATCATGTTTTATTTTATTTTTTTTTTATAGTGAATACCTCACAAGAGTCCCAACTGCTCCCGTCTGGAGCCAGTGAGACTATGGCATCCCCAATTGGGGGATGTTGTGAGGCTGAAGGTAAGTGGGGAAGGGAAAGAGGAAGGTGGGGAAGTACCTGGCTATTCAGATCTAGTCACTAAACACGGCTAAAGCCATTTGGAGCAACGTTTCAATTCTGAATGGTGGTCTTACACCAGGGCGATACTGGTAGTATCTTCCACTCTGGAACGTGCCGCAAATATACTATATATTATTTTAATTAATTAATTGTGAAATAACACAAATTAATCAAATAAAATTTATTTGCGCACGCCGGGTTCGAACCCGCGACCTTCGGAATGGCAGTCCAATGCGTTACCACTGGACTATGCCGGCCGTCAGAAAAATAATACATCTGCAAATATGTAAATTATTCGTCCATGATACCAACTAACTAAATACCGTGCAGTTTCCCCGCAAGGGTAGGCAGAGATGATGGACCGCCACACAATTGTATATTAATACACACCGCCTGCTTCATTGGCATTCAAAAATATTCTTCTTTTATTACGACTCTTGAAATGACCTGACCAAAGTAATTCCTTCACATAACTATGTCTTGTCTTCCTCGAGCATCCCCAACTTCTTTCCTCATTCGCTTTCTACCCATACATACATACATTCTCCCAACCAATACTCCCTTGTACATCCCAATAAAAACCCATTTAATTTTTTTTTACACATTTCTTATTTGCCCTTGTCGAGAGTTGAACCTGAATCCCCTCGAGTCAAGGATCTTACCGCTCTGTCACGGAGGTCGTCGAAAGTGAAAATGTTCTAATAAGTAAGTTTTTCAATTGTACGGAAATGAATACGTAGGTGTTGAGTTCTGTTGAGTTGTGTTTACATACGTTTCCCCCTTGACTAAGCGGTAGGGTGGGTAGGTGGTTGATGGTAGGGGGTGTTGGGGAGTGGGTGTAATTGAAGGTAAGATATTACGCTGCGGGGTGAGGAAGTGACGTAAATCTGGCGACATATTGTGTTTGGTTAACTGGTTACAAATTCCAGCTTACGTAAGAAGAAAATACCACACATAAACTTCTTATATGAAATACCTTGCGAACTTTACAGCCGGTTCAGGGAATTTGTGAGAAATAAATTGAGATATACAAATGAATTATTTTGTGGTTACTTGACTGCTTTAGAAACGTGTTATATTTTTACTTTAACCAATCAAATTATGCCTTATAAAACAAATCTGTCAAAACAGCATAACATCTGTTGTCTGAAATCTGAGCTTTTGCTTCATGATATATTTATGCAGCCTTTTCTCTCTTGAAAATATAATATTACATTTTCTCTTTCGAATACATATAAAATTGCATTTTCTCTTTCGAAATCTTTACCATCGAGCCATAAAGCTTTAAATATTCTGTTAACTGTTAAAACATAAAAACAAATGATATGTTATTATTATTTATTGTTACTCAATTTTCAAATATTCACAAAGAAAATGATTTGTTATTATTATTTATTGCTACTCAGTTTTCAATTGTTCACAAATAAAATGAATTCAAATACGTAAAGTGCCTACTTATATTTTATTATCAATAAATTTTTAATTCACCATTGTAATATATTTAAAAATACCTTTTTTATTTATTTCATTGATATGTGGTGTTACATACTTCTTACGTACCTATTCACTGAAAAGTGCTTTAAGATTTCATTACAAAATACCTGTTATTATTGATATGAAATAGCTTCACCTAACCTCAATTTGGGAGTTTGAAGACGAGCATGTATTAGTTGTATTATACCATACCGTTCCTAAATTGTCTTCATAAGTAAAAAGTTGTAATTTAATAAAGGTAGATCATTTAAAAGACACATTTATTAATTTAAAATAAAATATTTACTAGGCCTATATAATTAATAAAAAAAGAAACATTTCAGGCTACATGTACGGAAAACGGAAGAAAAACATGACAAAAATCGTTTAGAGTATGGGTTAAATTAGGTTAGTTTAGTTTCCAGAGTGGTAGATTTGGTTGAAACTTTTAGTATCGCCCCTGTTGAAAGACCACCATTCGGAATTGAAACATTGTTTGAAATGATTTTAGCTGTGTTTTATTGTAGATTTCAATAGCCAGATACTTAACCACATTTAATTTTCCTCATATCCTTCCCCCCCCGCTATCTTCAACCGCATAACATACGCCAATTGGGATGCTATAGTCTCACTAGCACGTTAGCAGGGAGCAGTTAGGCCTCTTGCTAAGTATTCACATATAAAAAAATGCGCAAAGTACCCTTCCCCACTATTTTTAATCTCATAACATACCATAATTGGGAGCAGTTGGGACTCTTGTAGGGTACTCACAAATCAGTTTAGGTTAAGTTAGGTTAGTTGTTTAGTTTTCACTTTCTTCAATGTTCTGTTTTGTAGTGGAACCGTGTAAAATGTTATTTGACGTAATGACGTAAATCGTAATGTTTTTTCATGAACACCGCACAAATTGTATCATTCCCGTGTTGTCGTGTTATCGTTATCAGGCGGCGCAGTAGCGACAGGAGCCGACTCCAGATCCGATTGGTTGTGTAAGAGGGGGAGCGGGGGTAGTTCCACCCCCTCGTCTCCAGCGGGACCCGAGACACAAGACACAACCCTTCCCAGATCCACCGGCGATATGTCCCGCGTCATGATATCCCCATTACGCTCTTCATGCACTCAGAACTCCTGCAGGTGGGCTGCATGAAGGGTTTGCAGACGTGTCACATCATATTTTTCACTATTTGTACAATTTTTTTTCCCAAAAAGCATAGATAATTTGGGGAAGTCGCAGAATCGGTCCTGCTCTTGATCGGGATCAATGGATCTGAAAAAGATGCAGTTTTAATTAACATTTTTAAAACAATTATAATAAAATATCTTTGTTTGAATACCACTTTATTTCAGTTCCACCTGAATCTTCCTCATAGTTTCATAAAAACATACCGAAACCCTGAAACCCGGAGAAAGCTTCAAGTGGAACCGAAACCGGTTGGTTTATACATAATAATATGTAATGTACCCAATGAAGTGGTGTACAAAAAAAATAACTTTATTCCAATTATAATTATGTATACAAAGTGATTGCTAAATGTGGAAGAGTTTTTAAAAAAAAATATATACGAGTACCTATCGCCCAAGAGTCCCAACGGCTCCCAACCGTCTGGAATCAGTGAGACTATGCCGTCCCTGATGGAGTATGTTGCGAGGCGAAAATTAGTGGAAGGGAAGGAGGTGGGAAAGATAAAGGTGGAGAAGTCAAAGTCATCAAATACGGCTAAAGGCTTTCAAGCAGCGTTTCGAATGAACGCTGTGAATAGTGACCCACGGAGACGATCGAATTAATAAAAATACTCTTGTCGGGCCATGTCTAGTTGTTCCACAGAACTTAAACAATTAACTAAAGTTAATTTTCAAGTTCTGTGAAAGTTCCATTATATTTCTGTGAAACATTTAGCCCATAATATAATAATAACAAAACTTGAATAAGACTTTCGCAGAACTTGAAAAGGAAGTTTTAATTGATTGAATTGTTCAAATTTTGAAAAAACTTGCCCACAAAAGAATATGTATGAGACTGTCCATGATTTTTTTTTATATGAGTACCGCAAAAAAGTTCCAACTATTCCCAACCGTTTGGAGCTCGTGGGACTATGGCATCACTGATTGGGGGTATGTTGTGTGGCTGAAAATAGTGGAGAAGGGGAGTAGGCTGACAGAGGAAAGTTGAGAAATACCTGGCTATTAAAAGCTGGTTACCAAACACGGCTAAAATTATATGAAACAAAGTTTTTATTCTTTCTAGTCTTTCACCAGCACAATACTGAAAGTGTATATGACTCTGAAATTTATTTATTTAAAATGAATACATTTTTAAATTACACAAATCAATCAAAACTGTTTTTTACACTGAAATTGTAGAGCTCCGTCCCCTAGGGTTACTGTAGCAGCATTCTTTTTTTAGCCAACGATGGAATAATGAAAAAAATGACAATATATATAATACAAAATAGAGCTTTGAGAATATTTATTTGCGCACGCGCGGATTTGAAGTCACATCCTCCGGATTGGTAGCCAGCATCCTAAAAAATATGATTTAAGATTTTCACGGCCAAAAGTATTTTTGTTACTTGTTTTTGGGGTGTTAAGCCGTGTTGCGCTAACTCCTTCTTTAGCCAACGTTTCGGACAACGTTACAGTGTCCATCATCAGGGCAGATGTTAGCGCAACATGGCATAACACCCCAAAAAAAAATAACAAAACAAACATCCTAACAACTTAACCACGATGGCCGTCATGATTGTAAGCTTTTGTTTCAGGTTGGTTATGTGCGGTGTGCAATAAAATTTTTATGATCCGTAATCTTTAAAGAGCCGATTATATTGAGAATCTGAAAGAACTTTCTTGCTTTACTTTAGTTGGTTACGCTATAAATTCTGAGTAAGGCGAACTTTGTGGCTGAGTTGGCATCGCGTCTGGGCGTCTTGAGTTCATGTTCATTCACCACGGCAAAAGCAACATTTTCCGCTTACTGTCATGGTAGTAGGATATTTTCTAATATTGTCAGGTTTTTTGTAATCCGGTATTTAATAATATTCACTCGGTAATCATATTTTTAATTTCAAATAAGGAATTATACAATTCGTTCAGAGAAAAGTCATTCAATGACAATTTTATTCTATTTTCAAACTTTCTTCAGGCAGGTAAGTTTCATAATATTGAAAAAAACACTACGATTTCACATTTGAAAAAAGAATGTTTACGAAATCATTAAAACGGTCACCATTTCTAACCGATTTACAAACAGGCGAAATGCTCAGATTTCAGTTGTCAAGTAATGACGAAAGCATTGAAATTATGTTTATTTTATTGAAAACCCCTTGCGTGGGGAGTGATGATGAGAAGCAGCAAAGCAGGGAGTTGGAGGGTGGTGGCAAAGCATGTTGTTACGCAAACCGAGGCGTGAATAAGACGAAGAAATCTTTAGAGATGACGCCAGTTTAAATCTGTTTTTGTTTACGTGAGAATACAATTGCGAGTGTCTAAAGCAATTGTATACCGCATACATCTCGGAGAAATGCTGTGGAAATGTCGCAGACTTCATAGGAGTAGTAATTATAACAAGCGGAATGGCAATGATACTCATATTTGTGTGTAATGTACTGTCAACGAGATTGTCACATGAGTGGATACATGAACTCGCGAACAAATGTCTATGCTGATTTAATTTCTAAAGGGTGAATTTATGTAAGAACGTCACGTGGTGAATGATGAACGATGAACACAATTATATTTTGTGTGTGAATGTCTTGTTTAATAAGATCTTGTGTTTCTTCAATTTAATTTATGTTGCGATATTTTATGAAAATAATATTATTTCATTGAGTTGTCAGCATTCATGGGTGAAAGAGAAAACCTTTTGAAAATTATATGAATCCAATATGTTGTCAAAATTATCCATTTGTACTTTATTCTATACAAATAATGATATTTCCCGAAGCGTTCCATATCGCCCATATAGTTAGATAATTTTAATAACGTTTTTATTCGCAGGCATTTTTTTCTACTGGTGATACAGTGTTTTTACTAATGACCATAGAAAACCGTACGAACACCTCGGCGTAGGTTTTTCTAGTGAGTTATTTAGAAAACATCACTAATTGACCATTTACAAACTGATGATAGTGTTTTTAATAATGATGTTAGAATACCTTATCTAAAACGTTCGAACACCTCAGCAAAGCTAATTTTATATTTCTTTTTTCATTTCAACAATTTTTTTTTCAATTATAACAAAATAATAAAAACCGAGATTTTTTTATTTCAAGTGCTGAAAATATGTAGTCAAACAACAAATCACACGAATTAAATCATTTTCTGGGTTATTATTTTAAAAAGTTATTGAAAAAAATGTTTGTAAACATTTCTCTCAAGTGGCCTTATCGTATAAGACTCATTATCATATATGTAAACCTTAAGGCGATGCACTACGTAGTAATATAAAATCATGTGTTTTTGGTTTGAAAATTTGGTCGCCTAGAAATGTTTCAGATGCTTTAATTAAATACTGCGAGTATAATACATCCTGGCCTTTGAAACAATCGAGTATTTTTAGATAAGTCTTTTTATAAGCCCAGAAAAAAATAATGTATAGGCATAGACTAAATATAATACATCAATGTGTATAGGCCTATGAAAACTGCTTTGAAGTTCAAAATCTCCTACTTACGATCCAATTTTCGAATATTGTTTTATTGTATAATGTGGAGAGTTAAGTTATTTATAATTTATTTAAATATTTGTGCCTTAACATCCACAAAATAAAATAAAATACACTTTTTGGAGATGTTTTTTTCTTGCATAAATCAAAACAGGTGGATGGTGTGAAGGGGGAATTTAAGCCTTATCGCCATCTACGTAAGGTGTGTTATTGATAGCGGCTCGATTCAAAATGTTACACGACGTAGTGCATTGCCTTAAACATTTGCAAACGTACGCGCATATTTTTTTGCTATTTTTTTTACTTATGGGAGCAGAAAAGAGTACATAACACGAACAGCTAGGAGTGCATAATATTAACAGCAAAGAGTGCACAACATTAACAACAAGGAGCGTATAGCGTTAACAATAAAGAGTGCTTAACATAAACATCAAGGGCTGTAAAACATGAAAGGATTTACAACTTATTTGGTTTTATAACCACATTATAATACTATCTAATTCTGAAAAAATATTTTGATGTTCTCTGTCCTTAATTAAAAAAAAGACAAATCTATTTATGAGTTAAACAGGAATAATAAAAAAAGCTGAAGCTTATTAACTAACGTCCTACTTAATTAACTGTGTGGTTACAAAACTCAAAAAAAAGTCAAGTTTTCGAAATGATACTGTTTTTCTATTGTGAAGAAACCATCACAATAACATTCACATTTTCATGCAAACCTTTGGTTCTCACATTGTTTAATAAATAACACAATATAAAAGCATCTTAATGCTTAATGTACTGACACCTCCAATGCTCAGGTATGGGCTTATGCGTAAGCCCACACCGCCCCCCTGGGATCGTATTGTTTTATCTTTCACCCTACCTTAACCGCCCCCGCCTTATGTTTGTTTGTATGTCGTTTTTCACTCGCGGAAAAACGTCGAAAAAACTGACTACTGACTTAAGGGGGGTATCCGACAAGCTGCGTGAAAAGTGAAAACACGTAACGTTTGATGAAATACACTGGGAATGAATATTAATGTTTCGTTCGTTGAATTATAATGTTATATATTAGGATTTTTTAAATGTCGATTTTTTTCGTTCATTGGAATATTGCTGCCCGCCTTTAAGTTTTTATCAAATAAATACTGTTCACTCACAATGAAAATGGTAGTGCAAAAATATGTTGTTCCAGAAAATTCAGATTATTTTTTTATAATTTCTGTGGAATATGAGTTCCAACCGCCCGGTAAAATTATATTTCAAACAATGTTTCCAACCTGAATGGTGATCTTGAACCCGGGCGATACTGATAGTAACTTCGTTCTATGTAAATTCTCTGTATTGTATGTATATTCGGGCATGTGGGACTCTTGTGCGATATTCACTTAGAAAAAAAATAGCTGTCACGGGATGCCTGGCAGATGTGAATCATCGAAATTGATTTTTATTTAAGGAAATGAAAATCAAAGTAAACAAGTGTAAACAAATGATGTACGTTATAAAAGTAGAAGCAAATATACCACACAGAGTTTTGGCGGCCGGGCGGAAAGAGCTAACGAGTCACGAGGCTGACCAAGTGACCCTAGACAGGCCAAATCAGAAAAAAATAAAATTATCACACGCCCGAGCTAACGAAAGACTTGCATGAAGTTCATTACTACAAATTATGAAAGTTGTAACGCGGCTTTAAAAATTGCATTGAATTGCATATTTTAAACTGGTAATTAAAAGTTTCGCATTTATTCGTTTATTTATTGAATGCACAACGTTGTGGCATAAACAAACCAGTACTATAAATAAGCTTTTATAAGAAATCCTTCTCCAAACTAAAGCACACAAAACCAAACCAGGCAACTTATTTCCTGCCCTTTCTGTCGTTTCTGTTTCGCGTCTCACTATGTCAATACCGACACACGTCGACATTGGAAAAGTCTTCCAATCTCAATGTGTTTTAAAATGGCGCGGAATGAGCCGCCCCCCCCCTCCTCCCGATCTGTCACTGAAGATTCTTTAATTAATCTCAAGGAGCTTGAACAACCCCCTGCCTACTTTCTAGGTACCCCACGCACTGGGTATTATTCTACCGCAGTGGGTACCACACGGAAATGCCAACAGAACATTGTCTCATACAGAATGCTTAGCCAGAAAAGGAGGAACTTTTGTGAAGCGTTCAATTGTAAACTTTCAAAGATTTTATGATTTTGATGTATGTCACTTTCATATTTTATTTATTATTAACTATTATTTTTAGTAACAAATAAGACTAGTAGTTCTGTAGACAGTAGACCTCGCATCGAAAAAAATAGGTTTCTTATTTTCTCTTATTTAATAAAAAAAAAAAACAAAATTTCCTCTGCAATCGTGTGGTTTATAAGTATGCACCTAAATACCTACCTACTTAATTTCAAACCATATATTATTTTATGTAATGTTTATTTTTTCAAATAAGGAATTACACAATTTGTTCGAAGAAACGTCATTATCACAATGAAAATTATTTTTTCAAACTCTCTTCAGGAAGGTAGGTACCACAATGTTAAAAAGCTCAGTCAAAGTTAGCCATCTTTTCAAAGTAAGGCTTGCCTTAATAATAAAGTGGATGCAGCCGATTTTCGAAACCGGAAGCTTGCAAACAAATTTACAGACAGATGCGATGCCAAATGGTCGAATTAAAACAGTACTTCGCTACGCTCAGTAAATAATTTATTACCGAATATAATTATTAATGCGAACATAAATTGCTAGCATACATCATGTTTAAACTTTTAAATCTACTTCGGAAAAAGAATTGCAGTGAAATGGAAAATAAATTATCTTTCTGAAAAAAAAAGGAACACACCAAAACACTTTTCGAATCTTCAAATGTGATTAACGTTTACACTTATTGTCACTTGAAAACAATAAGAAACATTGCTGTTTCTCAGTGACCCGTTTCAAGGACATCCTAGTCAGATGTAAATACATATGCAGCAACACACACAATCCGAGAACGGGTTCGAGCCCGTTAAAAATCACGGGATATTATAATTGTACGATTTGGGAAACAAAAAGAAGTTAAAAAATTTTGCCTCCGGATCATTGCCTTTCAAAAACAAATATATTTTTTTTCTTGAAAAATTAGAGAGACGTAAGAAATTTATCTTTTGAATGAATACCATTAGTAAACTTGTGAAAAATAAAGATACCTGTTATAAATTAAAAAAAGAAAATCACGTTGCCAACATTGAATTTATTTTAAAACTAGCTTTACCCCGCCACGCGTTGCTGTCGCTCAGTCTATCTGTGCAGATGGAGAAACAAGAGCGCGTGTTGCTATCACGTCCAGTAGATGGCGCTGTTTATAAAGAATAGCATGTCTGTAGAACAGATAGTACCGTTTTTCAAAAAAGCATATTTTTACCTGTCACAGGTGAGATATATACCTATATATATAAAAACACACCCGTATTCTAATGCACCGTTGCGCGTTGTGTCAAAATTTCAAAGCAATCGGTGAATATCTTTCGGAGATTTAACATTTTGAAAAAAACGAACATTTAAATTTGTATTTATTTTTAGATAAAATAATGTTGCTACCTACTTTATCGTTTGTCTGACATGATATAAACTTATCGGTTCCAATTTAAAAAATTAAACGTTAATTGAACGTGAATAATTTTACGCATTACGCAGAAATACATAGGAATATTTCACATCACTCCACGCACGCACCGATGTAACGACAACCGAAATTGGAATAATTAATAAAGATCATTATATTAAAATATTGAAGACAATATTAGTGATTTCTAAACGAAAATCTGAAACAGAAAAATCAGAAAAGGAAACGGTCACATCTGGATGTGACCGTTTCCTTTTCTGATTTTTCTGTTTCAGATTTTCGTTTAGAAATCACTAATATTGTCTTCAATATTTAAATATTACAATTTGAGGTTTTACTCAATAAAGTTACTCCGAAAAATAAATATCATTATATTACCTCTATCGTTCTGATTCCAGAAGCAGGGCTGCGACACATAGCATAAATTTAAACTTACGATATATCTTGTAATTTTAAATGCGTGCATGGTATCGTAGCCCTGCTTCCGGATCTCAGTAACGTCAGATATCACCACGCACCGTGTGTGGGGTACCCTCCAGGCCGTCCCACAATACCACCACTTCACCCATTCCCACCTCCTCCCATCGGCGGGTTAGGTGGTGTATACCACACACACACATCCCCGTCACCACGTCGTGTGCAGACGCGATCCCGTGTGGCGGGAGAAATATTACATTGAATCTTGGAATTAAGAAAATTTCAAGATTTTTTTCACAAATTCTGTGAGAGATTATTCTCCCTTATTATTTCTGGGAAATTTATGGAGTGGAATTTATCAACCGTTAGTTATGATTATGGATGAATAAAGATTCGCTTGTTTATAGAAGCAACAAAATTTTTAAAATGTTTAAATATTTAAGTACGTAAACATATTTTGCTGAGGGTGTATTTCAACATCCTCTTTATAGCTTATCATTAGGATAATTATTCGAACCCATGAATAGTGGTTGGAGGTAGGATAGGTTAGCCGAATTTTTATTTTTTTATGTGAATACCGCACAAGACTCCCAACTGCTACCAACTGTCTAGAGCCAGTGAGACCATTGCATCCCCAAATTGTTGTGAAGCTGAAGGAAGTGGTGAGGGGAAGGAGGTGAGGAAGAGGAGGGTGGGGGAGTACCTGGCTATTCAGATATTGAGAGTACGTTAAATGAATGAATTGCGAAATAACACAATTCAGTAAATTAAGATTTGGGATTCTGTCTGAACTCCGGTTCAAGAACTGTCATTTTGGAACGAAATGGCCTGCGATAAAGTATAAATCAAAATGATTTTATTTTTTTTCGTTATTTTTTTAATGTGTATTTCTTTTGTTGAAATTTTTGACAGTTGCCTTAATTTTTTATTTTTTCTACGTTTACAAATGGTGTTTTTTTGAAGGGTCAACTTGGTATAGTCGCTAAAATTGACAATTTGAAAAGCAATCATACTGAGGCATATATTTTTTTTTAAATACTTTCAGCTTTATAAAACATACAATTATAATATCCCGTGAATTTTCAATTGTCTGCGATATTATTAAATAATTAGTAAATAAATAATGCTCGTAAGATAAAAAAAAACCACTCTTCTGATCCTATCGTTACCTTTCGTCGGTCTTTGAGCCAGCAAAATCTGTAAAGTGACACCGCTCCAAAATATTATAATTTGCGGAATAAATTTTATAAAACAATTCCTACATCCTTCAGTCATTTCTTCAACATAATTATAATATTTACATTAAAATAATTGAAAGACGTCAGTACATTTATGACATCCTCAACGATTTTTATGCATGTCACTTAACACCCGACAGAAATTATATTAAAAGTTTTGTGAAAAAAGAAATTATATCAAATTATGCTAGTATCATTAATATTTTTTTGGAAAATCTTCTATCTCATTTTCTTAGATTTTTTTTCTGCTCTAGAAATAATCGCTAACTAGGATGACTTATCGAGAAAAAATAAGTGGAACACACTCGAGCTTAACCAAATTTACGGCGCTCATCGTCGAGCGGAAGCCCCCCTCCCACCCCATCCCTCATCCCTTTTGTAGGGGCACGTTTCCACCATGGCACGGATCATTGAAAATGAATTGTGCCCAAGAATAAGAAATTGTAGAAACAGTAGAATTTTCTTCGGAGGGTATTTAGCATACAAGCTGCGCTCGTATTAGTGTGATTTCTCGCGGGACCCCCCCACCCAGCACACACGGAGGTGTGAGTGAATTCATCAAGGCCTCTGTCTGTGTGGGGGAGGTTTTACATTTTATATTCCACACACATGAATATTTCCGTGTATTGAGCTTCTTTTTTGCCACTTGTTTACTAACTTAATATGTCTCTTGGAGGGAAGCGAAGCTTTGTTACTTCTGTGTATATCAGTTTTACTTTTGTAGGAACCCGTACTTTTGTTAAGTCTGTGAAAGCGAATTTCTTTGTCACATACTGCGCATACAGATTACTCATTCGCGTTAGCAAAGAAATTGATGGAAAGAAAATGAATTGGAGGGAAATTAATGGGATACTTTGATACGGCTGATTTTCTTTTTTGTATACTTCTTTCAAAGACACATTGTAATGGAAAAGCTTCCATTCATCTATTGCTGTCTGAAACATGGACTGATTTTTGGTTTTATAGTAGGTATGTCAAGAGCATGAATATTCTAAATGTTTAGGAATTAGTCACTTTGCGGTGTAACTCTACAAGTTTGATTAATGTAAATCATTGAGGAATTTTAAGTGTTGTGTGAAAAAAACTGTGATGGCAGAAAAAAGAGAGAAGAGCAATGATAAATACAAGTAAAACAAACTTTTTAATGAAATACATAAAATGAAACTTTGTAATTACCACCATTGAATCAAAAAAGGATCGATATGTTTCAAAACCAATGGTTTCTGAGTCAGGATAAACGTATGTAAATTTATGTTCATTTATTAATATTTTTTTGTATTAGTTCCACAAAAGAGGCTCTTAAGAAAAAGTTTCCCAATGTCATCTTTGGGGATGCTGTGTGGAGAGTCTTTTTAGGAAAAGGAGGTTCTGGGAAGGAAAAAGTGATTAGGCTATGGTTTGAAACTAATCTATCCTCCTTATAACATTTTTGTTTCTGGTACATAGGTACGATAAGGTCCAAGAAATGAGTCTTATTAATATAAAATATTATACATATTTATTAACACCAAGAAATTAACTAAACGAAACATGAAACAGAACAAGACACACAACAAAGGTAATTAAGGGCCCACTATTCGAATTTCATCCAATTTCCGACATACTTTCCTTAAAATTTTGAAGTTTTTAAGCTCTTAAAAAAATATATGTTATTCTTTAAGATAGTATCTATTTGTTCCAAAAGCCGAAACGGTAATTATTTGAAATTCCCTCGATAGAAATAAATCGCAAAGTATGCTCCGAAAAATATTATTAACACGTTTATTTCTGTTATTTTACAAGTTATATGTATGAAAAAAATCACATTGCTTCTTTTAATGCTACTCAATAGACCCCAAAAGTGATTTTTGCTATTTTTGAAATACGCCGTGATTTATTAAACATTTTCACAACTGTCGCTTACGCCTATTGCTTTTAAATCATATTTATTATAGCGCGCTCGCTCCGACTTGAAGATTAACCTATCTTTCTGCCGACGTTCATTCGCCAACTCGAGGGCTTTGGGGGCAGACGTGTTGTTCAACGTTCTCTGATCTACAGACGTGCGATTACGTGCAAATATTTGAATCTATAAAGATAATTTTTACGCGTGTAAAGTTTATGAGTTAATAAATATTGTTTTTTCAAAGATGGGAAATACACGAAAGATATCCCGTATTTCAAAGAAAAAATGATATCTCATAAAATTATATCCTATCTAATAGGTGAGAAGAAAAAAATACAATTTTTGATTTATAAGCTTATATTTATTATAAACGATAATTTACTATAAAAATTAATAATTCATATTTTTATTTATGTATTGTGTAGTAAAAAGTTATTATTTTTTTTTTCAGAATAGGTACTTTGGGAAATAAAACTAATTCCAATGCATTAGAAATTACGGGGTAAATTTTTATTAATTTAGTTTTCTTGTTGAGGAATACCTATACGATCGTGATTTACCTATTTGTGAATTAACTTTCTACGTACACAAATACACACGTCACTTTACATCTGCTCTAATGATTCACACTGCAACGATGTCCGAAATATAATATAATATGTAATAATAATATATGGGCCATCTGTTTCAAATAACAATACTCGAACGTGGAATCCAGAAAAATAATAAACATGCGAGCGAAAGAAGCTATTGAAAGTTCTGAAACTGTGGGGAATTTAATTTAGTTCAGTGATGTTATTTTTTTATGTCGGAAGGAGGCCCTGAAGAAAATAATTTCTCTCAGAGCCTGTGTCATCTTTGAGAATGCTGTATAGAGGGTATTTTTTGAGGAGGAGGGAGTGAACCTGTCCTGAATGTCAACTGTACAATTTCTACCCAGAATTGACTTTATTGTACGTTTTTTGACTAACCGTACCTAGGTGTTCTATTTTCAATAAACTCTTTAATTATTTTTCAGATGTGAAATCTATACTCCGCTACAGACTGTTTTGCCCGAGTCTTGTAAAGATGTTAAAGCACGGAGGTAAATAATAAAATCATTTGAGCCCATTACTGTTATTTAAAAGGTCACTTGAAGTGCAGTTATAATCAATGATTTTATTTTTTTCTAGCTTCCACGAACAATCTGAAAAGGCATTACCTAAGGATTATCTCTTAGATTATATAGAGAATATAGAAAATGTAGAAAGGTGACACGGATTTAAGATTTTCGATGAAATTATTGTGTTGTGAAATATTTATTTTGTTATTTATTACTTTATTTTTTTTTACAGTTTATCTGATGTACGTGTGTACGTAAACAAGAATGTACAATTGAAATCCATATCGGACCATCCTCCTTTTGGATGCGGATTTGGAAATCTTATTGTCATATCTGAGAAAAGATTTGGCCTTATGTTCAAAATACTGTTTGAATGTAACATGGGTCGCGCCAAATTTACAGTCAACACATGCGACCCAAAACCTAAACATACCATGGACGTCAATGTAGCAGCAGTATCGGGGATGACTCCTGCAGGAATTGGACTTGCTGAACTGTCCGAGCTTTTGACGGCTGTTAACATATCCCCGATGTCCCAAAAATTGTTCAACAAGAAAAATGTGTTAGTGTCAAGGGAGTGGGAGAAATGCGCGTTAGTTGCCATGACTGTAAATTTGACGCGACACATGTGACACTCCAACAGTTTTTTTGACGTTAGGCCAACTCTTTGCTTAGATTGACGATAAGGTTTCCAGATCATATCAAAGCATGTTTAGGGTAATAAGTTTATAGTTTAGGGTTCGTTCATCGTATTTATGGGAACATTTCGGAACCACAAATCCTTCATTTTGAGTGAATCTTGTTTTTGTGATTAAATTATATTTGACAATTTAAACATATAATATTTAGAGAAGTTAAAAATAAAATTGAAAGTTCACTGAAAGCTTAAACTATTAAAAGTAGTAATTTCATAAAAATGTAAATAAATAAAGCCCCTTTCACATTTTAGAATATAATTTTATGTTGCATACATGTTTTATTACTCTTTATAATTATTGAATTGTTTAAATGAATCAATAAATAATTACAAAAATGTCTTCTGATTTGTAAGTCCTTAGGAGGCACTAAGGGTCTTTCTATCTATCTTTATAATATAATAAATTTGATGAGCATAAAAATGTAAGCGTGTATATAATTTATATAAATGTACAAAAGTAGATATTACATGTGTATAAATAATATATTACGCATATTATACAAGATGTTGGGGGTAAAGTGCATATGTAATTCGTGTATCTTTATTTACTAATAAAAAAAAAATTAAAAAAAAAATATATAAATATTAATTGATTTTATGAAAGTTAATAATTAACTTTTTTGAAAGTATTTTATGTAGTATTTTAGTAAAGTAAAGTATTTTTTATACCTATACAAATTACTTTTTTGTAAAATTTAAAAAAATATTTAATTAATTAAATCCGTAATTAATAATAATAAACCCATATTTTGAGAACCATCTTCATTTCAACTTTCGTTCTAATTTGATCGGTGCTAACTAAAAATAGGTTTGTTTTTCTAAAATGGCAATAGATGTCGGTAATTTAATTCCGTCATTTAAATTATTAAGTCCCCAAAATCATTCCTATTACGAATTCAGACCGTGACACCTCTGTCGGATTCTTTTAAAACTAAATATTGTTTTTTTTTGAGGTGTTACCCAAATCTAAATTCTTTACACGGAAAGCGGGCTCTTAATACAAAGTCGCAACTGACTATCGAATTTAATCTTACCGGGTTAGCGCCTCAATTCACTCGGCCATTGTGAACTAATTTTATTACGTAATTTTTTTCTATCACATATTTCAAAATCAAAATTAACAATATTAACACCTTTTCCCAAATTATTAATATGATTATTTTATATTACAATTATTTGATTAGTATTATTCTTCATCAATGATTAAATTTTTTTTGTTTTAGATTTTTGTCCGCTAGAAGCACCATTATTTTTCACCCTAATTCATGGTATGGAGACTGAACGGCAAATACTTACATAGAATCGGAAAAAAATACTACCATTTTGTGGAAGACAGAGAGTAAATTGAAATATCCATTTTTGTTATACGTGCCACGGTGACAATTTGTTTAAATATTTAGTGCGATCAAAAAAAAATCAATGAAACAATAATTTTAAAATGTACAAGAGGTTGGTTGATGTCCGTTGGGAGTAACGGTCATCCATACCGGAACACAGTGGCGTGCATAACGATCCGTTTCCGATCACGTATTACCATTGGACCAGAAATTTTCTAGACGGTCATAGGCGTCACTGAATCGTTACTCAACTCAAATAAGTTTCATGTCTAATGCAGACATTTAGTTTTGTCCTTCGATGAAACGCCTGCGCTTATCTTTGCATTTAATAATGAACTATCAAAACAATATTATTGTTAACAAGTTTATAATAAGAAAACAAATTTAACCCATCCGGAACCAGTAGAGTTAGTATTATATACATATATAAGATAACAATACTAGCTTCACTAGAGAAAAGGAAAGTAGAATAGAGAAAGGTTAAAAAAATCAGTGAACTTTTCACGAAACGCATTTCAACGTTAAAAACAAACAAAGTTTACTGGATAACCAATCCTTTCCATTAAAAACCGGTCCGATGAAAGTGTTATAGGGCCATTAGTCCATTGGTTTATGTTAATAACTTTAAAACAATAAAATACGATGAAATCTAACGGGAAATTCTAAATCTGGATTAACGAGAACTTTCTAAGATGGATCAAATCATATGTCACAAACAGAAGTTAAATAGTTCATGTTAAAGGTTTCTCTTCAAGTTTCTGTAATATGTCATCAGGGATTCCACAAGGATCACATCGGGGACCTCTCTTGTTTATTTTATGTATCAATTAAATTGCCAGATGTTTTAAACACTCTTCACTCCAAATTTTTGCTGATGATACTAAATTTATAAAATAGTCACAGCCTAGAATTGCAAGATCATATTAATAGGGTAGAATTCTATTGTGCGAACAACCAACTGTTCCATGTAACACAACGTCTTTCACCAAAAGCATTAACCCCCTAATATGCCCATGCCCAGTCTCACGACAAAATAGGCCTGATTGGTAGCTATTTAGTTCCACTGGCTCAATGAAATATTTTGTGAGATATGTAACACACAAAACCAGTTGATGGTCGCGGTCGTAAGTAAGCCAAGTCCTTCACCATTTCACGAGCAATAATTTTGACTTATAATGAGGGTTATAAGATGATTCAAAATATATACATAAAGATAATTGTAATCATGAAACTTAAAAAAAATACAGATATAACAATGGATTAGTAAATGAATTATCAATCGGTAAAATTAAAAATTGAATCTTTGACTCATAATTTTTCAACAATAAGCATAATAAACACACATTTCAAAACTATAAACATTGCTTTTTTTCTCATTTCTGTACGCCCCTGAATGCAGCGGATGTTAGTTACAATGGCGTAGCATTTCAGTTGTTTTTCACACTTCATCTTCCCGTAAGAAAACCACTTGTACGTGGGCACAGGAGCAGTGCAGAGGTGGCGAGTGAGAGACAAGATAAACAAGAATGAAAATATCTTGAATATGATACAATTATAAAATATTATATTATTTAATTATTATTATAGAAAGATCTTCGACTAAAAACGGCACCTCAGACAATTTTTCGCCAGAGGCAAACACGTTTTATCTGAATCGATAAAAATGTATATTTTTATGACAATTTACTAATTTAAAAGAAATTTTTACAGTTACAGCGGTTTTTGTATTTTGTTAATAAAATTTGATAAACATAATGTCGCTTTTTTAATTACAGATAAAAAACTTAAAGTCTTGTGTAAATGACGCATGGAACGGCATAAACACACGTGAAACTGCTTTCTGTTTCATTATTTTTAAATTTTTGGCATAAGCCCAGAAACATTTGCACCGGAAAATTGCGAAAGTCACGATACGCCCCTGTTGACAATTACTGAAAGAAAATAATACATATATAGTACTTCCAATGAGGCATTTGGTAGGAATGACCTTTCAAGTTGAAACAAACTTACTTGTCGTTATTTACAATAAATAAATTCTGAAGTCTTTGCCTACAATGTTTTTCTTAAGGAAACACACATAATATTTTGTTCAACACATAACAAAAAAATAATCTCACTTTCCGAATTAGGTGTAATGATAGGTACGGAATTATGCTTTAAAAAACATCCAATCCAGCGATTTGTGGCATATTATGCCAAATCTGCTAACCGTTCTGAGCAATCGCTTGTGCTTAATTTATAGAACCTAAAAATATGGGATAGACGGCGAAATCTATGAGGATTCATTCGATTTAAGCCGCAGTAAGCAGTAAGTTCATACGTTTCCACATTAATATTTTGAGGAATGATATGAATAAAATAATATGGTCAATGTATATAATCGCTTGAAAGGATATGTACCCACAAATATGCCATGAATTCATTATTTATAGATAATCTAGATTGATTTTCATGAACGAGGATGTCCTTCTATTTAAAAATCCCTTCTTCTTCTTTAATGCTATGTAACAATTTTTTACACTAACTTTTATTATACTTACCACTGACAGCGCGGGTTGTAGTAATCAAATGTTAAACAAATGTTTACAAGACAAGATTTTTATGCATGGCACAAAGGATAACAAATGATTGTAATCAATAAATATTAGTCTGAAACATCCATACAAATTGATATAAATGGGTTCATTTTCCGTCGGCAGCCTTTATTTTATTCTAGGAAGATTTTTAAAATTTGTATGGGTGTTTCAGACTAATTGATTATAATAATTTGTTATAAAAATATGTATTTGTAAATGTAAATATTTGTTAGTCGTAAGTCTTCAGTTTTAATCCATAGTTGTCATAGTCAAATAATAGCAGTGTTGTATTTTCCCACTTGTTCATAAACATGTATAGTTTCACTAATTATAAGTAACTACGTAAGTCACTAGTTATTAATCTTAGTTGAAAGTCATTTAAAAAAATTTTAAAATGCAATCTATCTGCTAAAAATTTTGTAAAAGCAATAAATACTTGGGCAATACCTCTATTAACGTAACCATTTGGCATAATTAAATGGTCTAATACAGATTTAGATAACTTAGAAAGATTAATTAGAACTACGCTAACAAAGTTTAATTGCCATCATCCAAATTCAGCTATAGAACGAGTTAATTTACCTAGAAATTTAGGAGGTAGAGGTATAGTCAAAATAACTTCTTTGAAACATAATCAGGTAGAAATGCTAAGAACTTTTTTCCATAGGAAAGCTCATAGCTCAGAAATGCACAAAATAATATGCAAGGTAGATAGAAATATTACACCTTTAAATTTACACGATGAGAATGCCAACATTTTTATAAATCCCAACCAGGAATTATTAGATTCCTGGTCAAATAAAA
Source organism: Hesperophylax magnus (assembly GCA_026573805.1). Classification (NCBI taxonomy): domain Eukaryota; kingdom Metazoa; phylum Arthropoda; class Insecta; order Trichoptera; family Limnephilidae; genus Hesperophylax; species Hesperophylax magnus. The sequence goes on from JAIUSX010000002.1 coordinate 14,730,780, forward strand.
TTTTACACGCAAAACACTTCAATTATCTCAACCAAACGTATGTTGACAAATTTTCGTCAAACAAATGGTTGAGTATTGGAGAGTTGAGCGCAGAAATAGAAGGATTTATGTTTGCCATTCAGGATAGAGCCATTGATACTAAAAATTATAGAAAGCATATAATCAAAGATACAAATCAAATTGATGATTTGTGTAAAAAATGTTTGGCTTTTCCGGAAACTATAGAACATATTATATCGGGATGTTCTATATTAGCACCGTCCGAGTATACATTTAGGCACAATCAAGTTTTAAAAATAATTCACCAAAATTTGGTAATTAAACATAACTTGATTGACTGCCGTAATATAGTACCATATTATGAATACGAACCAAATTCATTTTTAGAAAACGAATTTTATAAAATATATTATGATAAAACTATACTAACAGATCGAACGATCAGTCATAATAGACCCGATATAGTTTTACATGACAAAATTAAAAAAAAATTACTTATATCATTGATGTCGCTATTCCAAATTCCTGTAACATTCAAAAATCTGTTAATGAAAAAATAAGAAAATACACAGATTTAGGAAACGAAATAAAAAGAATTTGGCATTCTCAGACTATAAAAATATTACCATTCGTTATTTCGGCTACTGGCATTATACCTAGCTCTCTCATTAAAAATTTAGGCGTATTAGATCTATCAAAAATTTTATATATAAAGATGCAAAAGTCGGTCATTTTGAATACATGTAGGATAACGAAAGATTTTTAAAATATTTATGTTGAGGGATCAGTGGGATTTATAGGCCCTGTTAGAAGTTCTACCGAGCCGAACCTTCTGATATGAAAATATCTGGAGTCGGTGAATTTTTTTTCCCATTTGATCTCTGGTGAGTTGACGTGTTGTTGTTCTTGTATTGTTTTGTATTTATTTTACTTATATAATGCACTTGCATAGTGTTGATAGACTAGCTGATCATTTGTGGAAAAGTGAGTGGAAGGGTTTAGTTTTTCCTGTGGGGAAGATTTAACTCGGACAACAAAAACGGAAGCAAAAAAAAAAAAAAAAATATTGACCGTAAAAAGTTATTAGTTCCAGGCCTGAGTGATAGGATAAACGTTAAATGTATAATGTAAAAATATCATCTTAAGGGAACTTGATTGTGATTCAGGTGATTTTATCATGAAAACTATATAAATGATCGTTTTCTTATTATTATAGGGGAAAATCTATTTAAATGAAGCAGCTCTAAAATGAATATCGACAGCATCAGAAACTTGTGAATGAAACATCTGGGAATATTATGAGGCTGAAAGGTTGGGAAGGGGAAGGAGACGGGGAAGATGAAGATTTGGAAGTGCCTGGCTGTGCAAGACTGGCAAAACCAATTTTGGGACAATTCCTAGAGCTATAAAAAAATGCAAATAATTATAATCATTATAATTAGACTAGTTGAGGCTTTCGTTAGGACTACTACATTAGTACATTCTGGTGTTGTGGGAACCAGCTGAGTTATTGGGAAGGTCTAGTCCACCTTTCGCCATGACAAATTGGCAATTGGACACGGAAAGCCGCTGCCAGGAAGCAGGTTTATTGCTCCAGATGGTTTTACCGTCTTATATTGTTATTGGTTAGGCATGCCCATTATTTATAACACAATACACGGTGTGTGAAAGATTAAAAACTCTATTAAAAATCTCGGAATTATATCGAAATAGCCAAAAACACCGAGTTTCACAGCTAAAAGTGGAGTTTTCTATACACAGCTTTGACAAATTGTCGATAGATGGCGGTGCTGGTAATCTTATCTGGAAACGCTTTTATAAAAGAAATTTCATTTTATGATTAAAAAGGAAATTTTTTAACGAAAATGCGAACATTATTATTTTAGACTACTAAATTTAAATAATTTTAAATTAGCCTATTCGATTTTAAGTACCTACATGTATAGCAGTTATATTTTATTGTTTTTGTAAGTAGCCTATCTATTTTGGTATTAGGGATTATGTTTAAAATATTTATATTCATCTTCCGTAGGTGCCATTGCCCTTTAGCCAGTAATCTGGTACTACTCTGCGGAACTGCAGGCGTACCAGCCACGAATGGCGGCATCTTCATCTGCTTTGACTGCTCATCATTTGTGTAATATTTAAAATTTATTTTTCTAATGGTCATATATTAGAGTTTTCTTTTTTTATAGGATGTAGGTAAATTTTCTCAATTCCGTAGATGAATTCTAAATAGGTTTTATATACAGTATGTATTTTAAAAATGATGTGTTTTTAAAAATTTGTTTATTTATGTTATGTTTATATTGTATTGTCATCTGTATATTTACATGCTGTCATTTGCTGTATTTGTTTATAAGAAAAATGTTAGTTGTGTATGGCCAAGATCACCCTTAATGGGTGAAAGTACAGGATTTTCCAATAAGAGGTGTTATTTTGATATTCAATCGTAAAAGATCAATGGTTTCGTTGCTTGAATGTCACGTAGCGCCGTTTTGTTGAAAGTAAACTTTGTCCAGATCAAAACCATCCAATTCCGGCCATAAAAAATCATTAATCATCTCTCGATAGCGCAATCCATTCACCGTAACTGTTGCTCCAGCCTCATTTTAAAAAGTAAGGTCCAATGACTCCGCCGGACCATACCGCACCAAAAAGTCACACGTCGAGGATAAAAAGGCTTTTCAACAATAACTCTTGGGTTTTCCGAGCCCCAGATGCGACAATTTTGCTTGTTGACGAAGCCACCGAGGTGGAAATGGGCCTCATCACTCAAGATGATTTGCATTTGATTCACTCAAGTGAATTTTAATAATTTCAATGCATTGTTGAAGCGTGTATCGCTCCATTTTTATTAATGGTGTAGTTTTTACTTGTCAAATGTCAAAAAATGACAGCATCAAAATTAAAATCTACCGAAATAGCGGGCTATTCAAAATAACACCTCTTATTGGAAAACCCTATATAAATAAACCACTCACGGTGAAAGCATTGTGAAAGCCAAAATAAAAAATAATAATATATTTAAAAATATATGCTTTTGGTTTATATACTTATCTGAGGATCGAAACTTCCTCTCCAGGTACTGGAGTCAACGGCGCTAACAACTGAACCAAATTCCAATTGGTTAGGATTGTTTAATTTTGTAAATGATAAGTTCTTAATAATTCTGGATACAGTCGCCATCTATGGATTGTTTGAATAATTGATTATTAGAAATGGTGTGAATCTGCACTAACATTCTAGAGCTCTAACCATGTCGATAAACAGTTGCTTATTTATCATTGTGTATGTCCGAATCTGTCAATAAGTGTCAATGGATTAGTATTTTTAACTTATAAAGGGACTGTTCCCAGTGAAAAGGTGTTCTTTCCTTCAGAAATTTATTACAGTAAACAGTGTTTATCTGTACAAGGGTCGGGCCCGTTATCAATAAATTGTTATTGTCAACGTTGATATTATAAAAAGCATGTTTTGTGATTCAAAATAAAAAAGTTAAAATACGATCCAAGTGTTTCCAGTAAAGTCCATAAACCAGAAAAATATTCATGTAATACGATCCAAGTGTTTCCAGTAAAGTCCATAAACCAGAAAAATATACAAGGATTCAAATTTATTTCAAATATTAACTGCTGTAATGTCATCCAATTTCATTTATAAAGCGTATATGTCCACGTGTGTATGTGTGATTGTCACCAAAAGTTGATAGCATACATAGTCATCGATGACGAGTCTATCTGCTAAGTTTCAGATCGATCGGAAGTCGGGTAGTGGTCTTTTTCCACTTCATTCGTATATTTTCGAGAAAATTCGTATATTCATTCGAGAAAACAAAAGGGATATTCAAATAGATGTACGTATTTAAAAACAATACGATTTAAATGTACACAGCTAAGAACAAAGTCGATCTCATGGAATACAATAAACGCGTTCTGTACGAATGTATGAAAATAATGGGAATTATGAAATGAGAAAGGTTTATGTCTTTCCCTTATGTTCCGTCTGATAAATTGCACTGGTTTGAAATAGCAATCTTCATTTGAAACCATCACGATTCCATATTAACGAGGAACGGTTAAGGAAATGACCGGACCTATTTACAACACGCGTGATAAATTTCACCATTTGGAAATTAAAGTCGAGCTTCATTTACTCTGCGAACTGCATTATACGTGTATTATGTAATTGCACTACTTGGATTAACTATTTCACTGTGCAGTAAATCAAATAATAAAGATGTTATCAAATTTGACTTATAAAAATAACCATGATTAAAATATTAAAAAAACACAACCTTTTAATATTGAACTATTATAATATTGCATTATTTAATATTTCATTGCAGTTTTCCGTTCAAAAGCTGATACGGACATCAATTAACGAGACAATATAAAACATTTTCGCACAGTTTAACATTACTAGCAGATAAGTAAACCTTTATAAAATAATATTTTTTACATATAAATTAAAAGAATATATATAAATAGAAAATTTAAAGCAAAACTCATCACACCAATTGGTGTATTTGGTAGAATTGCCCATCTCCCACCGACAAATGTAAAGAGGGGCTTATACTTTAGTTTAATCCAGTCCCATCTAAATTATTTAATAGTAATATGGGGAAACACATACATTACAAACCTAAATGATTTAAAAACAATACAGAACAAAGTTATTAAAAAACTCTTCAATTATAACCCGGACACTTCCACAAAAAAACTATATCAGGAAATGAAACTTTTGAAAATAAGAAAATTGTACGAACACAACATATGCCTCCTAATCTACAAAATCCAAAATGGACTTATACACACAAACACAACATTTAAACAAACGTCAAAAGTACACGAACATTATACTAGGCAACATAACAAATTGTACACAAATACTGTAAGGACTGAAAGTGGCAAAAGTGGCATTGGCCACGAGGGTGTACAAATATACAATTTCATTATACAGATAACCTTAAAACGGAGAGTATAAATGTATTAAAAAAAAAACTTTTTAATCTTAAGTTATCAGAATAAAATTAGAAAACTACTTATATGCACTTATTTAAGTTAAGAAAGTGAAATGTAAAATTTATTTTAACTTAATAAATAAAATAAAAATAAATAAAATAATGAATTTCCGTACCAAATACCGTTATTAAGATTTTTTTTGAAAATTATCTCAATGGCGATGTCATAGGACTGTTAAGTGTAAAGTATTAGCAGTGCCTTGGCAATTCGGCGCCTGGAGCGGACTGCTCCAATTTCGACCGCATAGGGCTGGCCCTGTATACATACATGCAAAATTTGTCAAAAATGAAAACACCTCTTTCGTAAAAACAAACAAACACAGTTATCGGTCTGTTATATCTTTTCATTCCCATTCTTCCTTTTCTTATAATTAATTTCCGTACCAAATATCCTAATTAAGAAGTTTTCTCAAAATTTCCGATTTTATGTCTGGGTTAAATATTCCCCATAGGAAAAACTAAACCCTTCCACACACTTTTCCACAAATGATATCTAGTCAATCAACATTATGCAAGTGCATTATATAAGCAAAATAAATACAAGAACAACACGTCAACTCACCAGAGATCAAATGGGAAAATAACTTCTGGTATTATTCTTCTAAATGGGAATATAACTTCTAACAGGGCCTATAAATCCTACTGATCCCTCAACATAAATATTTAAAAAATCTTTCGTTATCCTACATGTATTTAAAATGACTGATTTTTGCATTTTTATATATAAATTTTTTTAAAGGTCTAATACGCCTAAATTTTTAATGAGAGAGCTAGGTATAATGCCAGTAGCCGAATTAACGAATGGTAATATTTTTATAGTCTGAGAATGCTAAATTCTTTTTATCTCATTTCCTAAATCTTCATCTTAATAATAATCTTATTTATGATGTCATTATAATTATAATGGTTTTTAAAATAAACACATTGCAATAAATAGAGAAAATTATTTTTCCCCTAAAATGATATCCGCGAAACTAAATTGAATCAACTTTGATGGGGAATAGCTTTTTATTTGGCAGTCGCTTGAATTTTATGTTGAATTATGAAGTAAACGAATATTGTATTATTTTTCTGTAGGTGGTTGCGCATAGGTAGTAGATAGGTAGGCAAGTTTCATCAGCCTTTGTCGCCATTGTTTCCATCATGGTGCGATGAAGCATGCATTATGAGCCTGGAGATGTGGAAATAGAGCAGGGGCTCTCAACTTTCCATTTTAAACTTATTTTTTTTTATTTCCTTTATAGCTGGGGCTTTTGGTTGGTGTCTATTTATTTAAATTTATTGTTAAGTAAAATGAAAACAGTCACTAAGGCCATCTTTATTGGATACGAAATAATATAAATCCGTATTACTTTTTTAAGTTGTGCAAAATTAATTACAAAATTAATTTTGATATTATTTTATTTATTTATTATACTTAAATAAATATAAATATTTTGCTTTATAACTCCACAATCAAAGGCTATATAACATTACCTATGACAATAATATTTTTACATAAAAAATTACAATAATACGTACAGTTTTTTCAAAAAAATATTTATTCGATTCTTCATTTTTTCTTTTACCACTTTTAGACTTTACTGTATTAGTGTATAATTTATTATGTTGTCTTGTAGAGTGTTCCTGTACTTGTGACGTTTTTATAAATGTTGTGTTCGTGTGTATAAGTCATTTTTTTATTATTTTGAAGACTAAAAGGCATAATATGTCATATTAATAATTTAATTTCTTGGTAAAGTTTTTTTCATGAGGATATCCAGATTGTAATTGAAGTTTTTTATAACTTTTCTTCATTATTTGTAAATCATTTAAGTATGTAACGTGTGTTTCCCCATATTTGTATTAGATAATTTAGGTGGGACCGGAATCAAAGATATTAGAAGAACGAGATATGCTATGTTGGCCGCCGGACCGTAGGCGGAGTACTACCTAATTAGGGTACTTTGAACGGTATCGGGACGTGTACGCACAGAAATCTGTTCTATGTATTAGTGCGGATACCTTAGCGTAAGCGAAGGTGTGCAGTAGTATTGGTGAACAAAACCGGCGACACTCCGCAAAGCAATTCCACTCAGTATGAACTGCTCATAGCACATCTCGTTCTTCTAATATCTGTGGACCGGAATAATCTAAAGTATAAGCCCCATTTTACTTCTGTTTGTAGAAGAAGTGCTATTCTACCAAATACACTAATAAGTTGAATGATTAGTTCTTTTTGTTTTTTCAATGTTCTATTTAAAGGTTATTGTAGTATTATAGTATATATTATGTAGTCTTAATCTGCCAAATAACAGACAGATCGTGAATCGTGATCACATTGACCAGCGCTTCTGTATCTTAAATTAATTATCTATAAAAAAATATTTATTCGTTTAAAACATCAGTTATTACAGTTTTGTTTTCTTTTTTAGCAGCCTTTGTGAAGTTTACTGTGAATTATAATTTTATTTCATAACATTTTTATAATGTTATGAAATAATTAAATATACGTATATAATAATACTATAACAATGTTATGATCAGCGGCGGCTTGTACTCACAAAAATGGGTGGTGCGCTAAAAACATTGCCAGTCTGTCCGTACGTCAGGTCAGGTAAACCTACAACGGTGAAGGACACTAGCAAATAGCAATTTTTAAGCTTATACTGCTGGAGTGAATGGTATGCGAGCTGGAAACTAAAGTGGCGCCATCTCGCCGAAGAGTTTAACCTTTTCGTCCCGGAACGAAAAAAATCACGTTAGATCCGAAGGGGGGTCACTAGGGACCCCAATTTGTTTTGCTTATTAAAGGGTGTTAGTGACATAATCTTATGTAATTTGTTTTAGCAATAATTAGGCGGGAGTATATTCATCATGTTTCAGTAGTCAGTATCTAAATAATTTCATAAATACAATCATAGTTAATATTCTAGTGAATTTAGACAAGAATTCGCATTTTTCCATAGAAAACAGGGAAGGCGGGCCGATAGCGGGCACAACTCCATGATTCTGCATCTCGACTGGCGATTGGCGATTACAGCGTAGCGTAGTTACTTTGCTAGGTAGTTGCACAGGGTGGTCTGTAAATGATGAATATATTTTTTTATTATATATTTTTTAAACAAATCTACCACTACTAAACTGGTTACGGATGTTATTGCGAATATTATAGCATATTTAGATATTAATGAAGGTATTAAATTCTTTATTCTCCTAATTTATGATTTGATATATTATATTTACATTTAGGATCAAATCGTAGTGTTTGCCTTACGATAAATGATGGGTTCGTTTGAAGGTATATTACGAGCGTAAAATTGATAATTAAAAAAAATATATATATACATATTTATATATTCAGTTAAAAGTTTTTCATTTTAGGACACTTATATTTTTAACGGTGAACGATTTTGAACCGCAGATGACATCAAATCAACGCGATCATCTGGGAACGCGTCCTTCTGTCAAGGTTCGAAATAAAACGGATTAAAACAGTGAAAAAACAAGGTATTTTAAAACTGTTATAGTTATATTTTATTGTAACCTCAGAAATACCTGTTTTTGATGTTTTTTTCTGTGAATAAACCACAAGAGTCCCAACTGCTCCTAACCATGAATGTGATTTGTTCCGCGGCACACCAAATAAAAATGCCTTAAAAAAGTAAATGTACTTTATTGATATGAAAAAAGGAAATCATTTCATGAAATAAGTATGAATCTCGAACCAAATTTACAACTTATGTAAAGATGCCATAATAAGCTGCGAAAATATGCAGTTAGATACCGAGATGGAAATTCCGACCCTTATTTCATTAATAAAATCAAACGACTAAATTGCAAAATTTAATATCTAACTAATCACGCCGTTTCCCGCAGGGGTAGGCAGAGAGGACGGATCGCCAAAAAACTCGGTCTTGGCACACACTTCTTGCCTCATTCACATTCATACATCGTCTCATACATACTCTTCTATTATTTTGACTCTTTACATGTCCCGACTCGAGTATCTGATTCACTTGATCATACCATGTCTTCCTCGGGCGTCCCCGACTTCTGGTACCATTCGCATTTGCATCATATATCCTCCTTACACTTCGATCTTCACTCATTCGCTCTACATGCCCAAACCATCTAAGCGTCCCTTTCTTAATCTTACTCATTACGCTTACATCAGCCTTGCACTCTTTACGGATCTCCACATTCCTCATTCAAATTTAATATCGTATAGAATAAATGTTTTACACCCCTTTAAGAGTATTTAAAAAACACCATTGCCTAAGTTTAAAATGTACTTACCAGTCTGAAGATGTAGCAGAGTGAAACTGGTTTGGTCTCACAGATTATAATTATTTACGATAAAGTTAGGAATCAAAAACTAAAACACAATTATTGCTAACACACGTTTGCGATAAACTTTTTAAAACCATACTGTACTTTTTTCAAACTCCTTGTTTACACTTTCTTTCAAAATTTGTATATAAAATAAATGTCTTTGTCTGGTCCATGTGTTTTTCATGTGAGAAATAGAGACAGATATAATTTTAATCTTGTTCATAAAATTTGTGACACACACCGGATGTATTCCAGACAGGCCGACATCTTAGCCCGGCAAAAGAACATCTTAGTATAGCAAAAGGACATACGAAATATGCAGTGTAAGCGACCGGAATTTAGCCCTTTCTGTATAACTTCGAAATTAGTAGCTACAGTTAGTATTGTCCATTTATGCCGACGCCCATATTTCAACTAGTGGTCAATCATTTAAGTAATGCAAAAAGGTAAAAAGTAATGGTAGGAAAGCAAACGTGACTCAAATATTACGACACCGCCCTTTCTATTAAAATGCAACTTTTACGGTCGAGTTCGTATCTCGCGGGATCTCGCCACCTGCATAGGTCGGCAAATATTTTTAATGGAAGGGATACGAGCGGGGCAACTACAGCAATGTTACTGAGCTGAAGTGAGACGGAAGGGGGAGTAAATTTCCAGAATTTGTTGTAAATTATTTAATATCTAAAGAAATAGAAATGCGATATGTTTTTTTTAAATGTAGATCGATAACTGAATAGTTTTTCTAGGATTACCTAAATTAAAGAGTATGTGGTGTAAAAAACAACTGAGATAAAACATAAAACACTCTTTTGTGTACCAGTGTTCCCCCTGTTCGGTGCGCGAGTGTTAAGGCATTATCGAGCGCCGTTCACGTTTCGGAGACATTTCAATTCTATAGTCAGCATCCACGCTCTGCGCGTATAGATAATTGATATTCGGTGACGTTTCTCGATGAGCGATATTGAATTCGCTCACACCACGTGACTTGTGACACCTGATGTCATGAAAAAAAACACTATATTGCCCACTAGGAATGGTCCTGCCGGTAAGAGCTCTTGCAACAACCCTTTCTGCGGTATGGTTCCTAATTACTAGGCCCTCGCTTGGTAGCCCCTGCCTCGTAGGCTCCAGGGATTCAGGGATCATTAAGGCGGCACCAGCGACATGGATGTGGCGGCAGACCGCAAGATGTCATGAGTGGCCCTCCCGCACGCCGCATCAGACATCCATCACCATCACACCACCACACCATCACACCATCACACCACTACACCACCACACCAATCCAAGTCACTTCTGCAAAACAAACACGACCTCTGCCTGTACAACATTATGTAGAAACACCGCATTAAAACGCCTTCAATAGTAGATATTGTATCTGTGAGTAGATTATAACTTAAGAGTTTTAGCTAGCTCACTAAGAAAATAATAATCTAACTTTAGCTTGTGTTTTGTTCCTTGCCGATTGTCTGTACACTACATTAGTAGTTCTGTGAACAGTAAACCTCACGTCCAAAAAAGTTTTTATTTAAGCCCTCGCATACCCAATTTCTGCCGATTTATAACAAGTTTCTCGTTAATTCTTTAAGTTTTTAAGTTAAAAAAAAAAGAATTTATTTTTGAAGACAATATCTATACATTTGTTATGCCGAAACTTTAACTATATAAAATTCCCTTGATATAAGAAAATCGCTAAGTAAGCTACGGCAAATTATTAAAAATACGTTTTGTTCCGTTATTTAATATGTTACAGACTCGCGAAAATTCACAATATATCTTTAAATGCAACTAAAGCATTTGTCATAAAGTTGTGTTTTTTTTTTTTTTATCTTTTCCGATTTTATGTCCGGGTTAAATTTTCCCCATAGGAAAAACTAAACCCTTCAACACAATTTTCCACAAATGATCATCTAGTCAATCAACATTATGCAAGTGCATTATACAGGGTTTTCCAATAAGAGGTGTTATTTTGAATAGCCAGCTATTTCGGTAGATATTACTTTTAAGCTGTCATTTTTTGACATTTGACAAGTAGAAACTACGCCATTATTAAAAATGGAACGATACACGCTTCAACAACGCATTTAAATTATTTAAATTCACTTGAGTGAATCAAATGCAAATCATCTTGAGTGATGCCCATTTCCACCTCGGTGGCTTCGTCAACAAGCAAAATTGTCGCATCTGGGGCTCGAAAAACCCAAGAGTTATTGTTGAAAAGCTTCTTTATCTTCAACGTGTGACTGTTTGGTGCGGTTTATGGTCCGGCGGAGTCATTTGACCTTACTTTTTCGAAAATGAGGCTGCAGTTGCGGTGAATGAATTGCGCTATCGAGAGATGATTAATGATTTTTTATGGCCGGAATTGGATGGTATTGATCTGGACAACGTCTACTTTCAACAAAACGGCGCTACGTGATATACAAGCAACGAAACCATTGATCTTTTACGATTGAATATCAAAATAACACCTCTTATTGGAAAACCCTGTATAAGCAAAATAAATACAAAACAATACAAGAACAACACGTCAACTCACCAGAGATCAAATGGGAAAATAATTCACCGACTCCAGATATTTTCATATCCGAGGGTTCGGCTCGGTAAAACTCCTAACAGGGCCTATAAATCCTACTGATCCCTCAACATAAATATTTAAAAAATCTTTCGTTATCCTACATGTATTTAAAATGACTAAAATAATTTATATATTTAAATATTTTCACCATTTTCGTTTAATTATTATTATCGTTTTTTAATAATATTAGCGCGCTCCCTTTAAGATTCGTATTTACATATCTGCCTTTCATATCATCTTTAAACGCTTACTACATAGCCGTAATAAATAAAACCAAAATTTCCTGTGAAATCATAAGTTTTCTAAGTAGGAACTAAAATACACACGTACCTACTTAATTATAAACCACACATATTTTAGGGGACATTTCAAATAAGGAACTATACAATTTGTCCACAGAAACGTCCCAATCTCAATAAAAGTTCTTTTTTCAAACTTTCTTGAGGCAAGTAGGCACCATAACATTGAAAAAATGCGAACAAAATTAATCTTTACTGAACCATTAACGGTACAAACAAATTAATAATTATTGCTATTTTATGTTTTTGTGAATATTTTTGTATTGAACATATCAGGTATGTTCAAAATGGATATATCTCGCCGTCACAATATTCTTTTTGTTGAGAAACAGAATAGAATGAGGCGCTGAGCTAATATATAAATTATTGAGGGCTGTTACTCTGCATGAATGTGAATGAAGCAAGTATTTTATATTAATCTCAGATATATCGCATGAAGATTGCAAACATTTCTTCCTCTTATTTTAAAACGATAATAATTCAGCAAACCCTCTTTATCGTGAAATCTTAATAAGCGTAAACATGATTATCAAATACTACCTATATAAACTTCTATAGAGTAAATAATTATAAGCAATAATTAGTCGCTTGAAATATAAATGCCGCCAACGGGAATTGAACCCGTACCTTCTGATATCCGGTCAGGTGCTCTGAACCACTGAGCTATGTCGGCTTATTTCCAACCCGCCAAATAATTCAATATGTACTAGAATCTCAATCAACAATTACCGCTTATTATATTTTTTCACCTGTAAACAACCAACTTTCAGAGTATCATTTGATATTATTGACAGGTTATGTAATCATTAAAACCGTCACAAAATTGAACAGCTGAGATTGTTTCGGTTTGAAGGCATTTTTGGGGATCGATGGTGAGGCACGAAATGAAAGAAGGTTGTGAAGGTCACATGTGTTTATTGGTGAGTCAGTAGCCGTGACAAGGAGATGAGGTAGGACAGAAGAATACACCGGATGCTGGCTGATGATGTGCTGGTCAAGCGCGGGTCAGTGAGTCGACGCCGGGCGCTGATGACCGGGACTCGATGGAGGTCAGGCACTGGCGAAGAACGTTGGTCTTCAGGCACTCCAGTGCTGAGGAGACGGCCGAAGGTGCGACGGACCTTGTGGGCAGTTGAACGGGAACGGCGTGACCAGTGAGGATGCTGCGTGTCCTCGTGGTGGTCATGGTTGCGTGGAAGAAGCGCTGGTCAGAGACGCTGGAACCAGGGCGCTTGTAATCCGAGTAGCGCTGGCCGCGGACGTGGCCGAGGCGCTATGATGATGTCCCGATAGAGTCCATAATGATAGGGGCGAAGCCGGGTACGTGTCCCTCGCGCTAGTAAGATTAGCGCGGGTGATCACTCGTTGAGCCTCGTAGACTGGCGGCAAAATTATGGCTGACTGACTGACTCGCTGCGTCGGGCTTATTTATACTTGACGGCCGACGGTAGCAGTGGGTAGATAGATGGCAACTAAATTGAAGACACTCGCTCGATCTGGATCATTCGCGAACTTTCGACGGCTTGGCAATTATGCCTAGGCGGCAGACTCGTTCCTTCTGGCGAGTTCTCGTAATGTGTAAGACTGATAGCGTGATAGTATTGTCGCGAGTAGATACTTGAAACAGGTAGGTCCCGTAGTACGTAGATTACTTTGTTTACGATTTAACGATGCAAGTAGCAAGTATGTACCTAAGTAGCAAGTAGCAGTTTATTATTAATTATTTAATCTGGATAATTCGACGCCACAGACACCCCCTTCCCAGCAGCTTTGCTGAGGGCTGCGATAGAAGAAATAGCTCGGAGACGAATGTCTTTTAAACTGTGACACTTCATAAAAAAAAAAAATTTTGCAAAAACACACGTTCACAACACAAGCTAAAGATTCACTCAGATAACCATGGTGGCACTATTATCCGCGCTTGTGCGGAGATGGTCTGGTGCGTGATGCTCCGTGATGCCTTAACTGATCACCCATTTTGAGACGGGGCTGCAGAATCATGTCGGGCTGCAGATCACGTCGGGCTGCAGATCACGTCGGGGTCACCACTTTGGGGATCGATGGTGAGGCACGAAATGAAAGAAGGTTGTGAAGGTCACATGTGTTTATTGGTGAGTCAGTAGCCGTGACAAGGAGATGAGGTAGGACAGAAGAATACACCGGATGCTGGCTGATGATGTGCTGGTCAAGCGCGGGTCAGTGAGTCGACGCCGGGCGCTGATGACCGGGACTCGATGGAGGTCAGGCACTGGCGAAGAACGTTGGTCTTCAGGCACTCCAGTGCTGAGGAGACGGCCGAAGGTGCGACGGACCTTGTGGGCAGTTGAACGGGAACGGCGTGACCAGTGAGGATGCTGCGTGTCCTCGTGGTGGTCATGGTTGCGTGGAAGAAGCGCTGGTCAGAGACGCTGGAACCAGGGCGCTTGTAATCCGAGTAGCGCTGGCCGCGGACGTGGCCGAGGCGCTATGATGATGTCCCGATAGAGTCCATAATGATAGGGGCGAAGCCGGGTACGTGTCCCTCGCGCTAGTAAGATTAGCGCGGGTGATCACTCGTTGAGCCTCGTAGACTGGCGGCAAAATTATGGCTGACTGACTGACTCGCTGCGTCGGGCTTATTTATACTTGACGGCCGACGGTAGCAGTGGGTAGATAGATGGCAACTAAATTGAAGACACTCGCTCGATCTGGATCATTCGCGAACTTTCGACGGCTTGGCAATTATGCCTAGGCGGCAGACTCGTTCCTTCTGGCGAGTTCTCGTAATGTGTAAGACTGATAGCGTGATAGTATTGTCGCGAGTAGATACTTGAAACAGGTAGGTCCCGTAGTACGTAGATTACTTTGTTTACGATTTAACGATGCAAGTAGCAAGTATGTACCTAAGTAGCAAGTAGCAGTTTATTATTAATTATTTAATCTGGATAATTCGACGCCACACATTTAAAAATTAAAATCCAAAGAAGGCTTTGACACAATTTATTAGACACCGGTACTTGTTAGAAACATTATAGAATACATAAATAATAACAATTATTCCCGAAACGTAAATCTTTTCGTAAAGCGAATCAATGTCCAACAAAATTAAAGCAAAAGTTATTCCAACGCTCCGTCCGGTTCTCTATTCTTCCTAATCTAAGATCTCGCACATTTCTTAATATCCTTTAAAACCTGCAATTTTCTTATTTCTTATATGCATCTCTCGAGATCCACGAAATTAATTGAATTATAGAGTGAAAGGTTGCGATGGAAACCTTTTCTCTTTCATGTTGAGTAGAACAGTATTGGTATTTTTTATACCACATGGTTTTAATATACATTAGTGATTGAAAAAATCTTCGTTAATTAAAATTGACTACTGGTAATTTAAAGCACAAAAAGACTTCCAGAAAAAAATATCTAATTTTCTCTTAAAAATCATAACAACGTACATACTCAAAGATATAGTATGGAAACTAATATATATATCATTAGATGTCAGTAGATTAGATGATTTAATCAGAATGACGTACTTTGCTTTAGGCCAATCGACAATACAATATGGCATTATATGATGAGGTGGAACTTATAAAAACATACACAACCGCTTTACATAGCTCAAAAATATCATGATTGGGTGGAACTTATAGAAACACACAAAACCGGTTTACATAGCTCAAAAATTATAGGATTGGGTGAAACTTATAAAAACACATACAATCGGTAAACATAGCTCAAAAATTATAGGATTGGGTGAAACTTATAAAAACACATACAACCGGTAAACATAACTCAAAAATTATAGGATTGGGTGAAACTTATAAAAACACACACAACCGGTTTACATAGCTCAAAATTATAGGATTGGGTGAAACTTATAAAACACACACAACCGGTAAACATAACTCAAAAATTATAGGATTGGGTGAAACTTATAAAAACACACACAACCGGTTTACATAGCTCAAAATTGTAGGATTGGGTGAAACTTATAAAAACACATACAACCGGTAAACATAACTCAAAAATTATAGGATTGGGTGAAACTTATAAAAACACATACAACCGGTAAACATAACTCAAAAATTATAGGATTGGGTGAAACTTATAAAAACACATACAACCGGTAAACATAACTCAAAAATTATAGGATTGGGTGAAACTTATAAAAACACACACAACCGGTTTACATAGCTCAAAATTATAGGATTGGGTGAAACTTATAAAACACACACAACCGGTAAACATAACTCAAAAATTATAGGATTGGGTGAAACTTATAAAAACACACACAACCGGTTTACATAGCTCAAAATTATAGGATTGGGTGAAACTTATAAAAACACATACAACCGGTAAACATAACTCAAAAATTATAGGATTGGGTGAAACTTATAAAAACACATACAACCGGTAAACATAACTCAAAAATTATAGGATTGGGTGAAACTTATAAAAACACACACAACCGGTTTACATAGCTCAAAATTATAGGATTGGGTGAAACTTATAAAAACACACACAACCGATTTACATAGCGCAAAAATAATAATATCATAAACAATTCTACTTAAACCATATACATATATATTCATTAGAACTACAGTTTGAAGAAATTAAAGTAAAAAAAACTAAATGCATTATGCTTCTACCATGCATCAATTTTACAAATTTAGAAAGATACAAAATAAAATTGCAGTATTTAAAAGTAATAAAAAATTGAAACTCAGACGATCATTAATTCTTCCAACTCCAAAATGTAAAAAAATTGGGCAATTCAACTATAAATATCTTGGCATAAATTTTCTTATACACTACCAGAAAGTATCGGAAATATAAATAATAATACAGTTTTTAAATTTCATTTAAAAAATACAATGAATATATAAAGTTCATTGACATATAAACAAATAAATAACTAACACAAGCCTAGCTTTATTGTAATGGTACATCTTATGTAATATTATGTGAAAATATGTACTATGTATACTGAAACATATATTCTATAAATGATCTAACATTAATTTTTTTTTCAATAAACATGTTGTATAATTTAGAGTAATTTAGGCAATTTGCTGCATTTAACAGAAACATGGGAATGGTTTGATTTTGTAAGTAATGTAGGTACTTCAATTGGGAAATGATTCAGTGTGTAGAATTTTAAATTCGACAGTAGGTATATTTAGGTATTTTGTGTAGTATATGTAAAGATTTTACAAATATCTATTGCGCGATTTCGAGTTTAATAAAAAGTTATTTTGAAATAATGTTTAACTCGCGAAGATTTCTTACATAAAACCAATTAATTTATTTCCTTGGTTTTGTTATGGCTGCAGTGCTCTACTGACCTATCCTCATGTTCCTGGAGAGTTATGGATTTCTTCGCTTGTCAATATGTTACATAATTAACTATTTTTTAAATTCCAGCCGAGTATTTAGAAATAAATATGATGATTCAATCAATTCAACCGAATAGATGACGAGAAGAGCGAATTTCGACGTTAATTGGGCGTTCTCGATTAATTGCTGGTTAAGAAAGCAAAAGAGAAATCAATGGAAATCAATTAGAGTTTTAATTACATATAGCCAAATCATTCCTGATGAGCGTGAATAAAGCCTAATCAAACTGGAAACTCAATCAATTTTTAACTAGGAAGTGATTGATATTTTACTGACCGTTTAAGGACGGAAACAATCCTATCTCTCAATTAATATGGCATTATGAACAGTGGGCACCGTTTATTTTAGATTGAATCAGTATTGGGTGAACAATTTGGATGAACAATTGTTAAACTCCACTCTTTGGAAATAAGACAAAAGAAATAATTCGATTTTAGTAAAACGGGAAAAACTAAAATAAATATCAGCAACATATCTATTTCGAAGTAGGTACTATAAAAAAACTCAATTTTCCCAAGTTCAAATAACTTTTTTGTGTGGTGTGATAGCAACTTAATGTGTTTTACTGTAACGCCAACATGAATTTTTTATT
This sequence comes from Hesperophylax magnus, assembly GCA_026573805.1. Taxonomy (NCBI): domain Eukaryota; kingdom Metazoa; phylum Arthropoda; class Insecta; order Trichoptera; family Limnephilidae; genus Hesperophylax; species Hesperophylax magnus. The sequence continues at coordinate 14,748,965 of JAIUSX010000002.1, forward strand.
TATTTTTTAATGATAAACTAATGTTTATAAGACAGGGTTTTATGCATAGCATAAAGGATAACAAATAATTATAAGCAATAAGATATAATATGTCTCGACGCCATCTAGTGAGAAATTTAGCACTAACAAAGCCTTTCCTACAGAAATAAAGTTGGTTGTTTCAGTTGGAAAAAATATAATAAGCAGTAATTGTTGATTGGTGTACTAGTAAATATTGAATTAGTTGGCGGGTTGGAAATAAGCCGACATAGCTCAGTGGTTTTCAGAGCACCTGACCGGACATCAGAAGGCACGGGTTCAATTCCCGTTGGCGGCATTTATTTTTACTCGGGAGATGTTTTCAATTTGTATTGATATTTCGGGCGACTAATTATTGCTTATAATTATTCATTTATTTACTTATTTATTTCACGCCTATTAAGGCTTTTACATACATATATATAAAAAATATTTGCGAATTTATACATGAAAATAGTGCAGGCGACTATTTAAAACAATTGCAGAAAAATAACTATAAAGTCAAAATATCACTGAACTTGATCTACACAGCATGCAGGAACAAAACATAAAAAATTCCAAAATAATTTTTCTGTTTCAGTTGACGAAATTATTATGTGTTAGTCAAATCAAATTAAATACCTTTATTAAAATATTCCACTACTTGATGAAAAAAAACTTCAATAGGGTATGCTTATATATTGAAATTGATGTACTAAATATATCAACAACATCGTAGTATCTGGGTATCTATTCCAGAGTCTCTACCACGAATTACTCGCTATGCGCCATCTACAAACGAAAATCTCTACGACTTTTGTCATAAGTTCTATATTTATACATTCTTGAGTGTCGCACGGTTGAAGAGATGACTGTGTTGGCAACCCTGTGAATATTGTCTATATTTCTGATGTGTTTGAGGTTTCTATGGAGTTAATTTGAAATGTCAAAAACAAACCGTTGCCGCGTCGTTCTGTCAACGTTTTTATTTGCTACCGCACTTTTTCTGAAATGAATGGCGGTGGTGGATACATATCGAAATGCCAGAAAAATGGTTAAAACAACTTTGCAGAACTAAACGAATCCAATACCAACTTCGAAAAGCGCGCGGGAAACGATCTTTTTTTTTTTTTGTATAATGGTGCTGCCACACGCAAAGCTCACATCAACAGATAATATAAAGCACAATAGCGCTCGCCATACAATCCCATACAGACCCGACACACGTAAAAAGATAACGCGCTATAAGTGTGGTTCTGAACTTCGCTAACCGAATTTATTTTACGTATCCGCTCCCGAAGCGATATTTGAAAAGTTATGCGTCCCCCTCTCCGCCGTAAAAAGGAGAGGGGGTCATTTTAATTACGGAGCTACCAACTAAGTTCTGTGTTCCCTTAGTAAAGTTGTCACTTTGACAGATGAAATTATGTTCCTCGGCCGCTCTCGAATTCAACTGACCCCCTCTCCTACCATAGGAAGAAATATTTGATAGCGTCGTGTGTCGGTAGAAAAGATGATGCGCTGTACATTAACTTTTGATGTGAGCTTTGCGTGTGGCAGCAGCTTAAGGCAATTCACCAGGATGCAATGAGATTTTGACAGTTTTGCCGATCTCTACTGCTTCGACCCACTCGTTGTTTAAGTCGAATGAATTTTGACGTATGGCGTGTAGTATGTACTTTCGGCGAGACTCAAGAATAACAAACTCTACCAGTGTATGTACTTTCGGCGGAAATTGCGAGCGATCGAGACTGGGGAATAGATACCCTGTTTCATAGCTGAATCCGTCGCATAGGAGTGTGATATTGTGACGTTGATGTAGAATTGCTACAATAATATGGTAGGTACTGTCTTGTAACCGACCTGCTTGGAGTATGAAAAGAGATTACATATAATAAATCAGGGGTATCAAACATTGAATTAATAATTTTATACAAACAGGTTAAATCGGAAATAATTCTGCGATCAGATAATTTTATTTAATTTAATGAACAAAGTACGTTATCGTAATTTAGGTTTTCTCTAGGAATGCCCATTTTAAAATTTACATATCTTAAAAAAATATTTTGGATTCTTTCAATCGCATGTAAATGAACCTCATAATTTGGGGGCCAAACCGTGGAATTGTATTCTACATGACTTCTTACTAGTGACATATATAATGTTTTTACAGTATTTACATTATTGAAATCACTAGATACCCTTAAAATAAATCCCAACATTTTCAAAGCTTTATTGGTTATTATTTCAATATGCTTGATAAAGTTAAGTTTCGTGTCAAACCAAATGCCTAAGTCATTAATTTCCGAGACAGATACTAACGACATATTGATAATGGAGTAATCAAAAAATATTGGATTCTTTATTCGATGAAACCTCATAATTTGGCATTTGCTTATGTTAAGTTGCAAGCGGTTATCACGACACCATATAATTAATCTTGACAAGTTATTTGATAATATATGGCAATCATTAATGTTTCTGATTGCTTTGAATAATTTCAGGTCGTCTGCAAACATTAACACTTGAACATCATTGAAAATATACAATACATCATTGACAAATAATAAAAACAGGATTGGACGTAAGTGTGACCCCTGGGGAACACCACTCGTAGCAGTGAATTTGTATGAAAATTTACCATCAATTTTAACAGCCAGTAATCTTTTAGTCAAGTAACTATTAAACCACTTATATAGTGAACCTCCTATACCGAATTTATGGAGTGTATTCAGCAATAACTCATGATTGACTTATCGAACGCCTTGCTAAAATCGGTATAAATAGAGTCAACTTGACATTTACTGGACATTGAATCAGATATATAGTTTTGATAAGTTAACAAGTTAGTAAGGGTAGATTTGCCAGTAGAGAAACCATGTTGTTTAGGAGAAATGACGTGGTTATTATAATTATATGAATTACATTGACATGAATGTTTAAAAACTCCAGCATTTGGCAGAATTTACACATTATCATCAAAAATTCTAATTTACCTAATTTATGATCCGATACATAAATCATTCTCGTGCTCTAAACTGGATTATCTAACATAATAATAAATACGAGAAAAACTGTATTTATATTCCAATTTGTATGTCATTACAATTTTTCAATAATATGTTATACGAATATATTCTTAAGCGAAAATTTGAAACAGACAAATTAGAAAAGATACGGTCGCATCTAGGACTTGAACCCATGACCCTTGTTGGGGTGCCCCTCATAGATGTAGCACATTAAAATAAAATAAAATAAAAACAAATATTCATCCAAGACACTGGCTAGATTGCATTTAGTTCGAGTTGAATGTTGCGATCATACTTAAAAGTTGCAAACCAATCAAATTTCTAGTTCTTATTCGAATTATGATACAGTTAAATATAACCGAAGGAGATGGGGTCCCATTAGCTCAGTTGGTAGAGCGGCGCCCCGGCAAGGCGAGAGTCCTGGGTTCAAGTCCTAGATGCGACCATAACTTTTTCTATTTTTTCTCTCAAGATTAGCTAATACATATTTAAATATAAATTATTATATGCATTATCATCCTACTTGGTTGTTAGTATCTTTAAATAATTTGTTTATGAAATCAAAATAAGTTTTCAGCGAATAAGTGTAAACATTTTCAGGCCTAAATAACCGGCTGCATTTAAAAAATAAAAAAATTAATTGGTTTACAAAATACGAATATTTTTAATAATTTGCAACAGGCTAACAATTTTTTCTTGGACCAAAATAAAGTGTTATATTAATAAATTATTTTAAGTTTTTCGTAAGTTTGCATGAAATTGTCTTTTATATTTTGAGTACACTACGGGTTAGGCACAATGCTAAAAGTATTATTTATCGGATGCGTAAACACCGAGCCCTAAATTACTCGATCGGTTTGCTCAAAATCAACAATACGAAATGTTGATAATTAATTGATTACCTACGCGATTTTGAAACCGCCGCGGTTTCCCACGTATAGCCAACTAGGGCACGATCCATCGGTCGATCGCTGGTTAAGATATCACGATGATCCGTCGGTTTTTTTCGATTAGTTAAGGTGTAATTTATCGTACACTAGATTGATTCGTTTGCTACATTGCCAAAATGTGACTCGATCCATGGCTGCGGCTGTTGGCACACTTATTTATTCTTGTTTTCGGTTTGGACAGTCAAAAGCTTACTTAGTGAAAGTTTTATTTGACAAACACCTATATATTTACCGAATTTTTTGGCAGATTTATGAATGTAACATTTTTATTTGTTAGTTTCTCTATTTTTGTGGAATATAAGCTGTACATATTTATAGTATCATGATATACAGAAGACGATGACAAAAAAACAGATCAATTATCAATGTTTACAGATATGCAAATCTTTGATTTAGAAGTACAAAAGCAATAACTACAAACAGCAAAATATTAACAAAAATGGTATGTAACAAATATTAAAAAAAAGTAAAAACATTGAGTAACAAATTTACCTTCAGATTTAACTCATATATGTCTCGTTCTCAAAACTATCTTGTGGATATATGAATATTGAGCTCAGTTTAATAACAATAACAACATGTATTGTGTCCCGATATGTTTTGTTTCTAAATGATTTTTAGGCACCGCCATAATGTTTTATTTAACCCTGTCAGAATTGAAGATTACATTAGATTTTTAGGCACCGCCATAATGTTTTATTTAACCCTGTCAGAATTGGAGATTACATTAGATTTTTAGGCACCACCATAATGTTTTATTTAACCCTGTCAGAATTGGAGATGACATTAGAATTTTTTACAGACTTAGATTTTAAATTTTCGACCTAGTAGCGCCAGCTCGTGGGCGGGTTTGTTGCCAATCTTATAGTTTTTTTTGGTTTGACTAAGGATTAAACCTTCCTATCCAGAGACTGGAGTCAACATCGCTAACACCTAAGCCAAATCCTAATTGGATAGGACTGATATTTATTTCGTATATTAATTTTTAAATATAATCAGATCCAATTTCAGAAAAATGCATGAGTGCCACCGTGATAGATGCTTTGTGATCGACAACGAGTATATTTGCCGAGTAAACAAATTCAAAATTCAAATAGATGTATTTAAAAAGGTACAGAAACATACAAATAAGAGTGAAAGGATAACATGTTGGAGCACGTGCAGGCTGTTGAAATGTAGGTAATATAACTGTTTATGATAGCCTGCGATAAGCGAGCCCTCTAAGTCTGAGACAGAGGTATGAAATCGTTGGACCACTACACAATAGAAGAAATTGTAATTTTTAATTTCTTTGTTGGATTTTTATTTTATTTAGGTATAAGAGCCAGGAAAGAGTCTAAAAGGGTCGAGAAGATGCAGTAAGTGGCATGAATAGCTAACAAGTGACTAGAAGATACTAAAAAGACTAGGAGAAATGAGGTGATTTTGCACAAGAGCAGCGCTGTATAAATCTTCCAAATATTATTATTAATAGAGACTAGATATGATGGACTCGCCGAACGTCACAGCGGTGCTGCCAAGGTCTATTTTCTATGTGAGGATATTGTGTCACCGCTTTATTAGCAGCAGACACATACCTGGATGGATGATGAACCTCGTTCTGGTACTGTTGGTGGACGCGGTAGACTCTCTCGCTGCAGCAACTGGTTCAGTTTCTTTACCACCGAGTATTCTTGCTGCAGAATCTCCATCTTCTATATTCGTCGAACGTCACAGCGGTGCTGCCAATATCTGGTATCTATGTGAGGATATTCTGTCAGCGCTTTATTAGCAGCAGACACATACCTGGACGGATGAAGAACCTCGTGCTGGCACTGTTGGTGGACTCTCTCGTTGCAGCAACTGGTCCAGTTTCTTCACCACCTAGGATTCTTGCTGCAGAGTCTCCATCTTCTATCTTCATGTCACCTGTTCCTGTTCTTCATTTTACTTAACTTAACTTAACTTTATTTTTGTAATATTTATATTTTTTGTAATACCTGCATCAACTATAAAGCGCCCCTGAGGTGATATCTCACAAAAGCGGCGCTATACAAATTGTCCAATATTATTATAAACAGATTGTTGCTGATTATCTCAGAGCCTAGATAAGGTTGACAAGTGTGTCTTTTCTCCAAATAAACGTTTCAAATGGTCTCTCTTCCGTCGTGGGATGAATGACGAAATCGCAGGCTACTCAATTTTGATTTAGTGTGTGACATTACAGGAATAAAGCTTTAGTTCGCGATGTGATCCACAAAAACCATCTAGTGACGCTGGCCGGTCGTGCAGTTGTTACCGTGACGATCGAATAACTCTAGCGACGCCAGTTTGGAACTCAGAGAAGCCTTCAGCGGAGAAACAACTGTACAGGAATTACTTTTTGTTGTTGTTTCTTTGGTTTTCCTGGCTATAATTTTCCAGTGTTTCGTTTCTATTTTGTTTACCTTCTCAGTTACCTTCTTCTTCAACACTTGTTTACCTTCACTCATCATAGATCACTTTCTGTATATTTACTAACAAATCTTATATAACACTAATCACTGCCGTGCAGAGACATTTGCGGTTCTAGAGTAGTTTTATTATGTGTAGCTTCGTTTATAAAAAATATAGCCTTGTGAGAGCCCTGAAGGATTAGTTAAACCAGGGCGGGAAAGCGCTGGGTGTCCTTCAGTGTATTCGATTCAAGATAACAATGTTGAACTTGAGACATTGATGGCTCCCAAAAGCTGACGGTAATTTTCCGTGGTGGTTAATGTTCCAAAATAAACATGGTTTCAATTTAACAGTCGCGCCGCGTTCCATGTGATACGCAAGGCGGCCAAATCGAGATGTTGATAGTTCTATTGGGCAGGCCATACAGCAACAATGGAAGCCATCTTTATAATAATATGAGGTATATTATATTATTTGTACAACGATATAAGACCGACCAATGAGATGCTTCTTTTTAATATATACCTGCAGTATGAACGACATTTATTACGGACAGTGGCTGGCACAGAGTTTTGGATCCGTGTAGGCAGAAGGGAAAACTACGAATTCATTGAAAAAATCAGAATTTTCCCTTCGTGCAAATTTTTGGCCAAGAATGACGATTCGATTGGGATTTCATAAGCTAAATCATTCATCCATACACATTTCAAGCCTTTGATGCATCGTGTAATCTGGATGCATCAAATTTCCGTTTAGCCGTTAAATAAGCACACACAATTATATTTTATGTCAACATATTATGGTGTTATTTGTATTTTTTTTTTTTTTTTTTTTTACAGTGAATACCTCACAAGAGTCCCAACTGCTCCCGTCTGGAGACAGTGAGACTATGGCATCCCCAATTGGGGGATGTTGTGAGGCTGAAGGTAAGTGGGGAAGGGAAAGAGGAAGGTGGGGAAGTACCTGGCTATTCAGATCTAGTCACTAAACACGGCTAAAGCCATTTGGAGCAACGTTTCAATTCTGAATGGTGGTCTTACACCAGGGCGATACTGGTAGTATCTTCCACTCTGGAACGTGCCGCAAATATACTATATATTATTTTAATTAATTAATTGTGAAATAACACAAATTAATCAAATAAAATTTTATTTGCGCACGCCGGGTTCGAACCCGCGACCTTCGGAATGGCAGTCCAATGCGTTACCACTGGACTATGCCGGCCGTATCATTTCATAATTATCAAATTATCTCGTTAGTAAAGTTGTACTAATTAATAGAGGTACAGACAGATGGCACTGATTGCTATATTTACTGGTCGTGGGCAATTCGTTCCGAAATGCTGTGCTATTTAGACACTAACACTAAATAGTAATACCTTGAATATGCACACACCATACGTGTACATATTTTATACAGTATAAAATAAATATTGAATACTGTGGCATGAGTGACATTTGGCACACTGTTTCTGCATTTTACACGTTATAATGTGCGGTCGGCATGGTGCGCGAGGCTGTACGATTCATTTTACACGTTATAATGTGCGGTCGGCATGGTGCGCGAGGCTGTACGATTCATTTTACACGTTATAATGTGCGGTCGGCATGGTGCGCGAGGCTGTACGATTCATTTTACACGTTATAATGTGCGGTCGGCATGGTGCACGAGGCTGTACGATTCATTTTACACGTTATAATGTGCGGTCGGCATGGTGCGCGAGGCTGTACGATTCATTTTACACGTTATAATGTGCGGTCGGCATGGTGCGCGAGGCTGTACGATTCATTTTACACGTTATAATGTGCGGTCGGCATGGTGCGCGAGGCTGTACGATTCATTTTACACGTTATAATGTGCGGTCGGCATGGTGCACGAGGCTGTACGATTCATTTTACACGTTATAATGTGCGGTCGGCATGGTGCGCGAGGCTGTACGATTCATTTTACACGTTATAATGTGCGGTCGGCATGGTGCGCGAGGCTGTACGATTCGTAGCTGGAACTTCGCACGTATTTTTGAAAGTATAGATTGATTTCTTGCAATAATTTATTCAATATTAATATTATTTGGGTTTTTATACGAGTAAAGTGTAGGCAGTGCATACCTGCCTATATGTTATGCACGCCTTTGTTTACGAACTATATTAAGGACTATGGGTAACAATGGGAGACCGGCAGGATTGGCTATCAGGACTTACAAATGGTCATAGCCAATAACCTTAACACGCTATCGCTAATATCGCGAAACTTCTTTCGAAATAAATTACTTTTTTTAACACTTTGTTGTTCTTTTGCCTTTCTTTAACGTAAGTATTACTCACCTTTTCTCCAGTAGCTGATAAGAAAATGTCGATTATTATGCACCGCATTTAATCCAAACTCCAAGAGATGCAAATAAAAATCTGGAACTCTGGAACATGTAGCATGATTTGCAATAAATCAAATATTAAATGGGAACTTGTCTCAAATAAACAACAAATATAGGTAGATACCTACACACCATCCACTAGCCTTTAGAAGTTCTTGGTCGAGGTGTGAGCTGCGGTCCAACTACCACAGGTGGGCCGCGGGCCGACTGCAGGAGATACCACGCCTGTGCCCAACTACCTACAGTCAGTCAACAAATCGTACCAGATCACAAATGGAGGGCGCTGCGATAATTTAAATGGCAATACCAGAATGGTAGAAAGGAATCATATTGTTTATTTAAAAAGCACCATGGTTCAAGTTAATATTTTACACATCAATGTCAAATGGAATTTAGAAATTAGTGGTAATTCCCGAAAGAAGATGATTCCACATCACATTCGAAGAAAACTTAATATTCTAACTTGTTTTTATTTTTAACACTTAACGATATAATAATAATTAGAGGTTTGTGAATTTATGAACTTTATTCATTTGACATTAAATATAATAAAACTTTTTCGAAGAAGTGTGAACTTAGAGCATTTAAAAAAATTAAAAGGTTAAGTTTTTTTTTTCATTATTTATTCATTTATTTAACCCCCAGAGGGCTTTTACATGTAGGTGGTACAATTTTAATGACAGTTTTGAAACATGAGAAAGAAATATTAAAAATAATAAATTAAAAAATACAGCAATTTGAATGGCTTACAAAAATATAACTTCCATTTAGGAATAGTATTTAAATAAGTCTTTTACGTAATCCACAAAAGTATTGGTTTCCCATAGTGTGAAACCGTTGTATTGGGGAGTTCGCAATGTAATTGCGCTTATGTGTGTTGCATTGGAATAGTGTATTTTGTCGTGTTGTTATTGTAGGTATTCGTAAGTTTATGAGTTGCAGAAGTTCGCAACAGTCGAATCTAGAATAAAAAAGTTAAGTCGTTTATTTTACGCTTAAGTTATTTTATTACTTCGTCTAAGTCAAACTGCCAGATTCGGAAGTCAACTATAACTTCACATTTGAATCAATTGTAACTTTTGGTTATGATTTGAGATTTTTGCGGCCAAAAGAATATGGTGATTTATTTTTGTGTTATTATGCTGGGTTGCGTTTCTTTAGCAAACGTTTCGGATAGCATTACAGTGTCCGTGTAATGTAATAATGTAATTAGGGCATCTGTGTAATCATGTAATTAACGTAATTAGGTCAGATATGTAATCATACAATTAATGATGTAATTACACAACTACCACGATGATAGAAACTGTAATGCTGTCCGAAACGTTGGCTAAAGAAGGAGGTAGCGCAACACGGCATAGAACCCAAAAAATAAATCAATATAATACTATAATTTTGTTCTAAAATCGGTGTTGCCTTACTAATGATTTTTTTTACTTCCAGATAGTTACGTTCATTTGCGAGTACTCGTATGTGTACCCGTATAAATTTAAATTTAACAAACGTCCGGGTTGAAATTAATTTGATTAAGTTTCTAGAATTTGTTGACAGACTGTGCCATATCTGGTACCTAACTAAAATCTACCCTGTACGTATCTGCCGCTTTCCTGGTACATCCCGATACCGGACGTCATGACTCCGCGGTATTGCGGCAGATATGATTTATTTAATTCCCGCACAGCTCTGCATTCTGGCGTTTCTTTCATGTGATTATAATGGCCCGCGTTACTAACTCCTTATCGGATCCGGAGGATGAGACGTGTTAAATACAGTCGAAAGGTAAGAGTGTGAGCGACGGGCAGCAGATTCTTGGAATGTGTTAGGCAAATAAAAATGATTTATTTTCGAAGTTCTTTCTGACATAATTCACTATAATTTTTGTAACGCATTTTCAATCCACGAAATTGAATTATTTTGTCATCAATACAAAATGACTAGGGTTTAATGTCGCCGAAACCATCAGTTTGAACGATTCAGAAAATAACTAAAATAGCCTAATTAAACGAGGTGATAGGTATAAACACATTACTGTAAGTAGGTACAGGGTGTCCGGGGGTAAAGTGCACTAACTTCAGGAGGTGACTCTACATGATGATAGAAGTAAAAAAGATAAAACCGTTTTAGAAACTCCATTGTTTTTATCCATAAAAAATATTTTTCAATGTAAGAATTTTTTTTCGATACAAAACATTCTACCTTTTACCTACAAACTGACTTTAAGTGTTGGAATTTCGAAAAAGTTACTTATCTTTTTTACTTGTAATATCGTGTTATCTTCCGAAGTTAGCGTACCTTACCCCCGAACAGCTTGTATATATTTTACAAAAAAACTATTTAGGCAATGATAATATCGAAAACTTCATGAAAAAATCATGAAAATCAAGAATTTTTTAAATATTAGAAATAATGACCACTCTCAAATTTCAAGGTCATTTCATAGTATGCATAGCCTTATCAACATTTGTAAATCATAATCATTAGCTGAATCGTTACCTAGTGTCTACGTTATTCTATTATGATGTAAACATATATTTCTACTTTCCATGTTTTTATAGATGGTTGCACGTTTCCACTGTTTTTTTCCGAGATTGTTAGGAGTAAGATAGCGGTCTGTTTTAACGATGTGTGAATTAATAATATAGAAGAGTTATCTCTGTTAATATCAAATAATTTGGTTTTAGTAAGTAACCTTGACGTGAATAATAACAAGATTAGTAAAATGCATTTTTAATGTTAATATGAAACACGATTATTAAATCATTGATTTATCAATTTTGTAGGCTGTTGTCGGTACCGCAGCCTCGGGAATACACGATACCTCTGCCATAAGTCAACCCAAGTGGTTCGCTACGTTTGGTGACTGAGCAGGGGTGTCCGGGTTCATGGTATGAGATAAATCCAGGTCTCGTCGGTGGATGCTTCTACCCACCAGCTGAGTGGCGGGCCGAATCGGGGAAGGTCGGTTGAGGGACCTTTTCCAGCCGGACTGTCATTACTATACACATCCACAGATTCCAACCTACCCCTCATATATGTTCCTTCTTAGAACTTGCTATCTGTCCCTTCCTCCAAAATAAACAAAAAAACGACAACTTTTGATTATTAGTAACTTTATGCTACTTCCATTGAGAGCTCCGTTTTAACTTCTCTTTCTGTTAGATGGATCACGATTAAGAGGAAGGGGCCACAACGGATCTATTAGCGGTGTAAAATTTAAGTTAATATAATAACGTACTTAACTATAAGTACAGACTCGTCACAGGGTAAACGTAAATATGAGTATGGTTATATGTATTATTCTCCATAATCATACCTGCCTCTCTATCATCTCTATTCACTCCCCAGCCTCCCCCATGATTCCCCAGCACCCAGAATCAGAACTCATCTCGATGAACCGATCGGCTGTTTACAACCAAATCACGTTGACGGGGATTTTTCCTAACAATGGGTTCCAATGATGACACCATATAGATAGCGACTCTCCGATGGAGCATCATATATCCCAGCGGGGAGACAGGGGCTGGTAGACCCAAGAATATAATATTTTGAGAAGTATTAAGTAATTAAAACGAATATAAAGGTGTTTAAAATGTAAAGCTTAACTCTAGACTAGAATATTTATGTGTACTTAAGAGCTGGAAGAATTATCGGATGGTGATTTCCGGCGTTAAGTAATTTGAAATTTCCTTATTAAACATTTCCATTGTAATCTACATTAAAATAAAATAAAAATGAAATAAATATTAAAATGACAGAATGAGAGATAATATCTACGTCCGCTATATCAAATACCATATTGACCACACGATCTAAACTAGTACGTAATTATTAAGTTTAATTCGATTGTGATTAAAAATGCGTTTATTTTATCCAAAATATTTTTAATTAATAAAATGAATATGAACGTGAAAGAAACCATATTATTTATAACTTTTTAAACTTAACTATCCAAGTGATAACCATTATTATTTAATTTCCAGACAATGGATTTTTAATCCTCTTGGGTAAATAGTGCTTTCCGTTGTTCAATATTGGAACAACAAAAAATTACATTTATTTTTATTTTTTATTATTATAAGTTTGATATAGAAAACTTAAAAGTAACATATTAGGCCAAATACTATAATGACATTATTGAAAAGTATATTTCAATTACGTCGAGGATGAGCAGGCGTGAATACATTATGGCCAAGTCAACATTAGTCTCTATCTAGGCAGTGCCTGTTCTAAGAAACGAATACATATCATACGAATACAAATATTATTGATACGGAGACGGTCCGCATATCTTTCAAAATCACTCGAAACCTAATTAAATGCGCTGTACTATTTCCAAGACATCTGGGATGCCATTAGATGTTTGACAATGCCTCCGGGCTACAAGTCCAAGAAAGCTACAGGGTTTTCCAAGAAGAGATGTTATTTTGATATTCAATCGTAAAAGATCAATGGTTTCGTTGCTTGTGTGGCACGTAGCGCCGTCTTGTTGAAATTAAACATTGTCCAAATCAATACCATCCAATTCCGGCCATAAAAAATCATTAAATCAGTAGTTTAGCTTGGAACATATAAATTTAAATCATTTTTAAATATTATTTTTTTGACAGCCTTTACCCGCTCTCCTCTAAGATTGGAACTCTGGTTAGATAAAGATGATAGATACGTCGTGGAAATTTTAGAATTAGATTGCAGGTATGTGACTTTTACCGAAGTTAATTAAAAAGTTATAGAAACATTTTTTCAGATAATATGTTTAGAAGTATAACAGGTGCTAGCTAGGCTTGTGTCAAAAAGAGAGTGATATGGGCATAAACATAAACGTTTATTTCTCTTTGTAATCGTTGCTATTGCTTTGTTGTTAAATAATGTGAAGACTGGACAGTCATTGTGGATCGTCATTGGATCCAAAAGCTGATAATATGAAATATTCATGTAAGTTGGGGGTTATTGATTTTTGTCGTTGTCGCTGTCGATTGTTTTTCTTCTGTAGTCAAAGAAAAGAGCTCAAATCAACAAAATTTTAATATGGTAAAAAGGGTTGAATTTTTTTCGAGAAAGCATAAAAATATCTAGATTCTTTTTCAAAAGAAACATGCCAATTTTTTTGACTATTTGTTTGGATTTCTGTGGTTTCGAACAAAAAAGATCAACTCTCCTATATATTTAGTTAGTGCTCCATTAGTTCCAAGCGACGAAACTTGAACCATATTGTTATCCTTAGATTTGTATAAATATTGAATTATTCAGTCTCACTTTAACAGGAGTCCAGAAGGGGTAAATAGAAGGTACTCAAAAGATACCTAGAAGCTAGAATCTGTTAGAAGCCAGAAGGTAGCCTATTTCTGTTTCCTAGCCAAATAAACAATTAATTCGGTTCGGAGGGTATATTGAACCAAGAAGTTATATATGAGATTTGGTACAGAATCATTATGTTTGATCTGAAACCTGGTCGGAGATCACGTTACTACTGGCCAATGGTCAGTTTGATATTTCCTTATAATATTAAGGCCGTTGTTATTGCTCAGACCTAGAAACCTTTCTCGGAAGGTCTTCAAAGGTTACAAAAGTCTCGAGTTTGCGTATCGGCTAGCGTTTACTTTGATAACAAAATCTTTAGTTTAATAAAATATTGATGTACGGATGCCGTCCGTTTGTAATAACTTTCATGAGTAGGCACCATTGATTTCCAGTCTGTTTCGATAACTTTACTATTAAGTTACATATCTTCAATTCGTAGATTAATATTATTAGTTCGGTATGACGGAGCTGGAAGTATATACAAATATTTAAGTAAGCCATCGAAAAAAAATTCACACGTGAAGCAAATTATTATTTATTTTATCTGTATAAACTTTGTAATTATTATAATAAAACAAATAATATTATATAAACATTGTAATTAAATAAATGTGGTTAGCTGGAAGAATTGGGGTCTACCCATAAGCTACACCTTTTGTAATTTTTATTTTACAATAAATAATTTTTGATTTGATTTGATTTGATTTGAAATATTACGATGGAACCAGTTTTATATCAATGCCAAAAGTTCTTCTCTATCTTTATGAATGGTGATTTATAATTATTACTCAAAATTAGAAAGTTTTAAGGTCGTTTTCAGGTTAAAACGTTTAATTGTTTATATGGAGCAGAAAAAAATATTTTGTAGTTTCACTTGCCGAAGTTGGGGAACTTTGCACACCCTGTACTATTACCTTTAACTATAGTTTTGACTGTGCGTATTTCTGCCCTTTTTTCAAGCATGTTTCATGTAAAAACTATAAACCCAAGAATAAATAATTTCTTGGTTGATTGTGGATCCAATAGGAATGTTATTTCATTGAAAAAATATGGAATAAGTTCGACTACATTTGAATTAATAAATTACATCCGAAATTTCAGTGATCATTGATAGTTTTCATTCCACGTTGTACTTACTCTATTTAAGTGCTGACACTTCGCGTTTCTATTATTTTCCTTCAATAATTTGTAATAGTGGGCGTAAAAATATGCCAAATAAATTATTGCAATAAAGGTACCTACACATCGTTAAAAGTAAAATAAAATAACGTGACATCAGAAAATACGCCCCCACCTCGCCAGATAATAAATGCTAACTTGTTTAGATGACAACGATGAAAGTTCACTACTTATTCACAAATAATTCCGCACAAAAAATAAACTTCTTAAATAAACTATCAACTACCACCCTTTAAATTGTCGTTGCTCAAAATACGTAGAAAAAAAATTACTCTTCTAAATTCTTTGAAAATTTTCTGACAATTACTCAAATAAATACGTATCCAAACGTGCAAAACAAATTCATATCAAGATTAATATCACTGTTACAATTGATTAATGAATAATGTTTTGAATTCAATCCGTTGGTAGTTGGCTTAGAAGTGCATTGAATTACCAGCTGCAAAGTGAACCCTTATATTGTTAAACTGCGCACAAGCAAAGTTCAGACACAATGGGCTCGGAGAGGTGCTCCTTGATTAATCGCAAGTGATTTATACACCTCGTACCTTCCCCATACACAACACCGTGGCAGCCATTACTGCACTAAATATTATAAACACGTGCATCACGAACCAGATAAGGAATGAATTATTTACTAAATACTGATTTTTGCTGGAGTTTAAATGCTTCTACCTATCACTGCCTACTCACTTTGCACACTTATACTTAGCAGTATAGTGTGATGCTTACTCATCAAAATTTTAGGAATTTATTTATATACTTCAATACTTACATAACATGTAAGTATAAAGCGAACAATCACTTGAAGTGGTTCTTAAAGTTCTTTGTTCTTAGTTCCTATCTAGAAGTACTTATTCAGTAGTTCAAAATTGTCGTCAAACCAGTGGTCACATCATGTTGAAGATTAATCGATTAGGATTATCACACATCAACATATCTTCTGCTGATAAAATTGGATTTTTAGCTTGATCTTCAACCTGAAATAGCATTAAAGAAACCGAGAAATCCATTCAGCAACTCATTGTCAAGACAAAATCAGTTGTAGATAAGCCGTCTGACTTCCATGGATTGTTACGACATGCACGAAGCCAAAAAATTTCGCACCAGGTCATTAGGCAGATCAACGATTCACAAAACCAGCTGGTTGACCCGAGTGAAAGATTGCAGAACTCAATTACCAAGGGATGTTAAAACTGCATATGATCTCCGTACGATCAACGAAATATATGAAAAATATGATCATATTCTGTATGAATATCGAATGCAATAATAATAAGAGGTATCATTTTGATATTCAATCGTAAAAGATCAATGGTTTCGTTGCTTGTGTTGCACATAGCGCCGTCTTGTTGAAAGTAAACGTTTTCCAAATCAATACTATACAATTCCGGCCATAAAAAATCATTAATCATCTCTCGATAGCGCAATCCATTCACAGTAACTGTTGCTTCAGCCTCATTTTCAAAAAAGTAAGGTCCAATGACTCCGCCGGACCATAAACCGCACCAAACAGTCATACGTTGAGGATAGAGAGGCATTTTAACGATAACTTTTGTGTTTTCCGAGCTCCAGATGCGACAATTTTGCTTGCTGACGAAGCCACCGAGGTGGAAATGGGCCTCATCACTCAAGATGATTTGCATTTGATTCAATCAAGTGAATTTTAATAATTTCAATGCATTTTTGAAGCGTGTATTGTTCCATTTTCATTAATGGCGTAGTTGCTACTTGTCAAATGTCAAAAAATGACAACTTCAAAAGTAACATCTACCGAAATAGCGGGTTATTCAAAATAACACTTATTGGAAAACCCTGTAGATTGGAAGTAATCTGCGTTCATTTTGATTTATTCTTCGCAACGGATGATGCTTATTATTGGACGGTATCTCACACTTGCTCGTTTAGTCTTACCAATTTTATTTGACTTCGCACCTTATGTTTTCATACTTTACCCATCGTGCACCCAGAGAAGTGGAAGCTACGAAAATACGATACCTGTGCGCTGATCAAGTCTCACATGCTCCTGAAGTATCGGCATTTACAGATCTCCTGAAGCCGCCAAGCCGTGAGGAACGGAGGATCCTAGTTTACCGGAGCAATTGGCGTGGGGGTCACGATTCTCAACAATGAGGGGACGACTGAAGAAGAAGCCTCTCCCTTTAAGATATTCCGAACGTTCGATGATAAAGCCACATTTTAAAGCATTGCTTCTAGATTGAACACGGCAATTGATAATAATTATTCAGAAAGCCAAAGAAAAATATAAAATTACTTACGCAGATCCGTGAAAAATTACGGGTTAATCTAAATTTTTCCCTAATCAATTCCGATTTTGAAAATAACACACTTAAAATACTTTTTTTTAAAGTATTATTTCATAGGTAGAGACTTTACTTGTTGGAATTATTCTCACAATTAGTTCCAATTTAAAAAAAAATTACACTTAAGTTAAAAGCAAATTCGTACGTGGCATCTGATAATAATTATTTAGAAAGCCTAAGAATATTAAGCAATTACTAGCTTAGACCCGGTTAGTTTATATTTTTGACAAATCAGTTCCAATTTAGAAAATGGTACACTTCAAATAGTTTTCTGTTAAACTATTATATTATAGGTAGGGACTTAATTGCTTGTCCGAATTCTGCCCACATCGGTTCCAATTTTGAAAGTGACACAAAAATTAAGAGCAAATCCTAGTTCATTGAACCAGAGATGAAACAGGCAGACTCACAATGATATGAATATTTTTGATGCTGATGAATTTTAGAGCCATATTCTATTAAACAGCAGTCGAGTATTTCAATAACACATTTTTTCCTGAAAAAACTTATTAAGGATTATATATAAATAGTAGTTTTTGTATTGTAAATATTAATTTTTGTAATGTAAATATTAATTTTTGTAATGTAAATATTAATTTTTGTAATGTAAATATTACTGTTTGAAATGTAAATTTAATTTTTTGTAATGTAAACTTAATTTTTGTAATTAAACATTAATTTTTGTAATGTAAATATAAATTTTTGTAATGTAAATATAAATTTTTGTAATGTAAATATTAATTTTTTTAATGTAAATATTAATTTTTGTAATGTAAATATTAATTTTTGTAATGTAAATATAAATTTTTTGGAATGGAAATATTGAATTTGTACTGTAAATATTGATTTTTGTAAGGTAAATATTAATTTTCCAATTCACCACCGATAAAATAAATGCCTACCTAAAATATACGTTCAAGCAATCAATATGTTTATAGAATATGTATGTGGTCTAGAAAGAATCCTTTTAAGGTGAGTCACGCACTGTGGCTTCTAAGATCAGATGTTGTATGCTCTTCTCAATAATAATAACAAGAAAATTCTTCACAAGAAATAATATCATGTACCGCACTAATCTGGTACTCTACATCCGAGGCCCGCGAACTCTTAAAAAACCATTCAGCGTTAATAATCTCATGTAACTTACTAATAGAAACATTTCAAAGAAAATTAATATATTGATCAAAAATTACAGATAAAGATTCATCGTGATGATATTTATACATAAAATAATAAATAACCTATTACCAAAATAATTTTAAAACAAAATAACATACAACAAGGACATTGACAGATATTAAAGAAGAACATGCAATAAAATTAGGTTACCAAAAGAGGAAATGAACATTCACATTTATGAACACCATTAGATATTGATGTGCAAAATATTCACTTAAACCATCAATATATTCATAACATTTGTTCAGTTCGCAATGTTTTCTGTGTATTTCAAATGCGCTATATACATCTTATTTTTTAATTTTCCGAAAAAACAAATACTTTTTAATAAACAACATAAAATTATTTCCAATCATAGAAAAATTGAGAGAACTAGATATATCGATAACGCTTTCGTTTTGTTTCGAGAATTTGTAAGAAAACTGTATCTTCACTTTTATCTCGTTTATATAATAAAAAAATAAGAAATAATTTTTAAAGTTATACCGATTGTTACGATAGCTTCGCCAAATATGAATTATTCATTTTAACTATTTTTAATATTTTATTAATGGAATCCAGTACAAATATTTGAGGTAAATTGGAAAGAATTATTATTTATCTTTCTAACTTAAAAAAAAATATGTAATTTCGCATTTAATAATTTCGCGAAAAAAAAACTTTTATAAGATATGCGCCCTTCATTTTTGTCTACATTATTTTGTCAATCAGTAAATGTTTGATTTAATTGGCAACCCCTGAAGTGCACCGTGCGGAGGTAGAAAGCGTCGTGCCAAAACTTACCACTGACTTATTGCTTTACCAAATCGCAATAATATTTAGTTTGCATCAGACGTATGTCTTGTGTGAACTTACTATATATATAACCGAGGAACACTGCGCTGATTGAAAATTTAATAATACATAATATTACGATTTATCATGAAAATACACTATTGCTCTCAATGCAAACAGACGTATATTTGGAATTTTTTTAGGAGAGCTGAAAATCTGAAATGGGGTAAAAAGAAACAAGAATGTATACAAAAAATGCTGAAGAATAATGTACCTAACCACATATGTCACTATAACTCGCACATATCAACAGTTTACATACTCAATTTGATGCTTTACGAGTATATATATAATTTTAATAACTTTTTACAATTTTTTAATTCTTTACCCCTTATTATGTCTTATATTCTATACTTTTTTCATTCTTTTTAAATTCTTTTATATTTCAATCGTTTGATATAATACTCACGCATATATTGATTCCGTAAACATATATTTTTAATTGTATACTACATATATTCTCTTTTTCTCTATACTCGTTGTTTCTTTTTAAATTATATTCTTTTTATATTTATTTTAATTTCTTCTATATTTCATACTTGATTTATTATTTTAATGTACTGTATATATATATTTTTTTCTTTTTAAAGAAAGACAATCATTCCCGGGTTAGTACCAGTTAGTTACCACAGTAAGCTGAAAATGTTGCTTGTGTTGTGATGGAGGACTTAGCCAGCCGAGGAATTGAACACACTACGCCTGGGTGGGACCCAAGCGCGATGTCAACTCGGCCACCGACCGATATAATCAAAAACCACAAGACGGGCATGTGTCTAGCTTGGTGGTGTAAACATACCTAATAATTGTAATAACCATGTCACTGCATAAAGAATATTAAAAAAAAATAGGAAAATGTTTAAGAATCGGGCAAAATTATTATTTTTTTGGATTTGTAAATATTTTCCTAATTTGAGATGCGTCTGTTTCCATTGGGAGCGACAAAACACGAAATTCAGCAATAATTAGGACATGTGTAGTTAATGTTATTGGCTCTTGGTATTGTTCGTTGGATATGTACAAGTTGTGGATGAGTTGTTCCGCTTGATCGGTTAGGAGAGCATTTCCAGGATGGTTGTCAATGAAATTGCCCGCCTCGGAACAGACTTTGTCTAGTGAGGCGGATATGAAATCTAAATTTAAATAATAATTAACTCAAATTGAAGTTGAAATTGATAATACAGGGTTTTCCAATAAGAGGTGTTATTTTGATATTCAATCGTAAAAGATCAATGGTTTCGTTGCTTGTGTAGCAAGTAGCGCCGTGTTAAAAGTAAACGTTGTCCAGATCAATACCATCCAATTCCGGCCATAAAAAATCATTAATTATTTCTCGATAGCGATCCATTCACCGTAACTGTTGCTCCAGCCTCATTTTCGAAAAAGTAAAGTCCAATGACTACGCCGGATAATAAGCCGCACCAAACAGTTACACGTTGAGGATAGAGAGGCTTTTCAACAATAACTCTTGGGTTTTCCGAGCCCCAGATGCGACAATTTTGCTTGTTGACGAAGCCACCGAGGTGGAAATGGGCCTCATCACTCAAGATGATTTGCATTTGATTCACTTAAATGAATTTTAATAATTTAAATGCGTTGTCGAAGCGTTTATCTTTCCATTTTTATTAATGACGTAGTTTCTACTTGTCAAATGTTAAAAAATGATAGCTTTAAAAGTAACACCTACCGAAATAGCGGGCTATTTAAAATAACACCTCTTATTGGAAAACCTTTTATTATTCGGAATATCAACATGTAGCTTTCCGTTTGAATTAAAATGTTTATTTTTATCCAATTTAGCAATCTTAATAATCTCATCTTTAATACTACACAAAATAATGATATTAAAATATTATAGACTTCCGTAAAATATGGAATTGCAGCGTAGATAAAAAAAATATCTTTCGATTCTTAGTCCAGAATATTGTTGTTTCTATTAATTATTATGTCGTTTTGAAGAATTTATCGCCACAAACGAGACAGCCTGTCATAATTTGAGCATAATATTATGTAATTGTTAATGTAATTAATATTTCATCAAGGTTTATCTTCATCGTATTATTTCGCTAGCTAAATAACATCGTATTGCACCATGAATGCAGTTGAAAAACTGCAAACCCGACGCTAAGAAAACTCCTTGTAATATTAATTGTAGAATCGACGCACTTTCTTCGGAAAGATACTCGTTTTAAAGCGTGACTTAAGCAGACGTTTTATTACCATAATTTAAAACAAATATCTGATTTTGTGTTTAAACATTAAAGTGTTAAAGTGAACTCTCGAGTTACTGAGGGTTCTTGATTCGAGAGCGGTATTCAGTATACAACACGCATCGAAATAATATATTACATCGTATCTATATGTGAGATTAATACGGGAATTACAACCAGAGGGCGTTGTATACGAAGCCAACAGATTGCCTACCTCAAAACGGACGTATGAATTATATCAAACTGATTGAAAAAAGATTGTCTGTTTTATTATTTATGGTCTTTTCGAAGTTCGTGTAAATCTTTGTGCGATTTGTGACGTTTTGATTTTAATTTGAAAGCAGCGATAATGGAGAATTATACTATGAATAGGGAAACGTCATGGCAGATCAAGAAAATTTAATTTAATTATTTTTTGTGATTGGTTTCGAGTCAAGGAATTATCATATTTTAGGAAAACATGAAATAAAATACATTTTGTCACACTTTTCTATGAATAGATCTATTTCTATGTGGCACCGAATTTAAATACGAATAAATTGATTATGCAAGCTTGTAGCAGTTATATCTTTGTTTACAGTTATATAATATTGACTTAGTTTTTATAAAACCAGGGCACTCACAAAAATATCTCTATTTGCAATCGCAATGGAAAACTATATGTATCAAACATAACCTAATGCGTTTTGATTTCCATTCGATAATGTTTGTGGAAACCATACAAACATTCTTGATTTTAATCGAAATTTTTTTATAGGTGTTAATCCAAACACGGGTCTTGGATATTTTCACGAAAAATTAAATTAGAGTTTTTTAATTTCAAAAGAAATATAGACCAAAATAATTATTAAGGAATACAAATTTATCCATTTTCTCAGGAAAAGGCGAGATAGAACCAATGGCCAAGATCGTAGAAGGTTATTTTTTTATGGCCACTTTACTCGTAAATAATGGATACTTTTTATATCGAGCTAAAGTACTAACAATGAGGAGTTCCTTTCAGACAATCATAATTTTTACTTGAGTCCCGCACAAGAGTTCCAACTTCTCCTGCAACTAGAATGAGACTATGGTATCCCCCATTGGGGTATGTTGTTAGGCTGAAGGTGGTGGGAGGGAAGAAGAAGATGGAAAATTAACAGTTCTGGTCACCAAAAACATCTAAAGATATTTCTAGCAACGTTTCGATTAGAATACTTTGAAAGTATCCCAGCACTCTGGAACGTACAGCTACTACAACTTACGCTAAATAAACACATTATATTTATTTTTTCAGAAAAACAGGTTTTCATTTGCTAATATAGAAGATACTTAACTCTATCTGCCATAGATAAAATAAATATTTTTGGAACGAAATGGTTTCATTTACATTGTACTTACGAGCTCATGTCCTTGGGTCAACTTAATATAAAGAAAATTCAGTTAAAACACGTTCTTCGTGTTCACATTCTCACAAAAATGTCAACCTTCATTTCTAAGGGCACGACTTTTAGAGAATTCCATTCTCTGGCGACCGTGGAACGCACTTCCCACCCACACGACAAGTATGTTTGTCTAAGCTACCGCAAATCGCACGTAGTTGATTAATTAATTATTTAATTCATCCATGTGATGGAGACTCTAAAATAAATATTCGCGGCAATATAACTTTTGGAAAAAAAACAGGTTATATCCGGATGGTAGATTAAAATATCATTGCTGTTCAAAGTTTAAAATAAACAACAAAATTAATATTATGAATATATAATCTTTTTTGACTCTCATCCCATCCCATTTGGGATCGCGACCCACATCAACCACATCAGTAACCCCCTAGTCCGATGGGTGAACTAGTCGTAGGGAAATAGAGTTATCACCACCTCCCAACAGGAGAACTGAAAAGCTGACGAGAGCTTCGGCAAGTTTGAGTAAGCTGTCTTATTAGCCTAGCTATCGAGGAGTCCCAGTAAGAGTAACGAATAATCCAATTTGCTTGTTTCCCTCAGCCTGCATCTCGAAATACGTAGAAAGGTTATCATCGTGTGATTCGATAAGACAAACCCCCCTCTCTTTCCTCTCCCCTTGCCACCCCCCAATTGCGGTTTGTACCGCTTCCACTTTCCCGCTGAATAAACACGAATGCAATGCCGCCAACCTTGCGAATGCAAATGCATACAAAATAATAATAATAAAAAAGCGCCAACTTTGCGGGCAAAAAATACCGCGAGCAGCCAACTCCGTACGCGCGAGGGCGGTGGATTAAAGGCTAATTTATGGCTCTTGACTTTTTGGCGAAACAAATTCCTGTTGCAAAATTCGAGGTTCAGTACCTTCCCTGGAAATAAGAGTATATCGCCCCTATTCTGACAAAATTTAATAATGAAGGGTTTTTTGCCAGAACGGGGAAGATATGCAATACAAATTAGATGACTATTAAACTTAAATTGATTCAAATATCAGTATCGGGCACTGCAACGAGATTTATAAGCAGTGTGCTTGAATAAACTGTTTTAATAAAAATGAAGTTACAAAATCTGAGATCAAAACTGAAATTTTCATAAACATAACTCTAGTGAAAGGCCGTTAGGTTGATGTAAGTATCGAAATCGTTTCATCCGATTGCAAGTCGATAGTCCTACGTCCTACCGACCAAGTTGTATATCAAATTATATTAGTCTGTCTACATTAATGAGAATAATGGATTAGAAGCTGCAACACCTCTCTTTACAATAGACCAAAAAACCCTCAATCTAACTGAATACATCAAGTCCTCTGAAAATCTCATTCACGAAACTCAGATCGCTATGAAAGTGGCGTAAAAATACAGGCACAAAGTTTGCGTGGGGTAAAAATAAAACGTAACCCGTCTGCGGGTATTAAATATAATTTGGATAGATAGATGGCGAGGCAACGGTGGGCTGCAGGACGGAGGGAGGTCTAGCAGGGCGGGTCCGCGGGCTGCGCGGCGCGGGCGCTTCCACGCGGTAGACACGGCAAATGAATGTGGCTAAAAATCACGTTAAGACTTCATTACGCTCCGAGGATATTTGTTTAAAATTTAGTTTTCCTGCCGCAGTAAGCCGGAGAAAATTTAATGGCTAAGTGAACGGGTGGGCTGAGGGGGCGAGGGGCTTCTCGAGTGCTGGCTGGATTTACTTGGACTAGGTTTTTTTTATCGAGGATTATTTTCTTAACCGAGTCCCGCTTCTACATGTTATATATTTGTATAGACGGGAAATGAATTGATTGGTGCTCGGAGTTCCCGCGCTTACTCGAATTATAGGACTATAATATTATTCACTGTGCTGGATTTCTTTATTCCGCTGCCCGTTCTGAACTGTTTTCAGAGCAAGGGGTTGAACGTTGGCTGATAATGCATTTGCGATTGAGTACGATCTGTAAGATTCTAAGTTTTAAATTTCCTTTACATTCTTACTGACCAATTTCCTAAAGCACATTTTATGAACTTATGTGTCTAAAGTGCTAGTATAGATTATGCTTAGTTGTATATATGGATTCAATAAACATATCAATATTACTACCATATTTGTTGCCCAGATCATGCATCCTATTAGTCAGTGAGTGTGTCTGATAGTTGGTTGTGTATATATTGGAGAAGAATGTTATGTTTTGTCTTGTATTCCTAGCCGGCACATGGAATTTAATAGTGGCAACGATGGCAGGACTGTCAATTAAGTTCTTAATGACTGTGTAACGCAGCCAGGTCTGAAATAATTCTCCTGTCATATTGTAAGTTCTTCGCGTCCTACAATGAGTTTTGTAAGTTCTTCGCGTCCTACAATGAGTTTTGTAACTCATCGGGATTGCTCTAGCAAGAAATAATAAAAAAAAAAACAAAAAAAATCTTAACCGGAAAGTGGGTGTCTGCGGTGTAAACGATGAGTTCTTCAGCTATGAAATTTCTGCAGCTTATTCTCAATTCTAATTCTAAACACAAGTTTTCAGCTCGATATGTAGATTGCATTAGACTTAGTTTATAGCGAAAAAACGTGCTGAAACTCGGATAGGGCCGGGTAGTAAAACTATTGATAAACAAAAAACGTAAAAGTTTAGTTTTTATTTATAAATTTCATATTCTATTTTTATTTCTATATTAGAAGACCGCTTTACTCACCACTCGTAGATTGTACATGTATATTGCTGCTAACAACATAACAACATAATATATATAGACAACATAATATATATTAACTAATTAATGCTGTTTCGCGCGTTATGTGCCGGAGAATTCAGCATGGATTTGCTAATAGCTCACCGTACTTGGTATTTTATAGTATTTCAAACCTTAAAAATGCTCTTAGCAAACTAAAATATATGTTATTCACTTGGCATGGAAATAAAATATCATAATATTATTCTAGCTTGTCGTTTGCAAATATGTTAATTTTATCTGTGAAAAAGCGCGCGGTTAAATTCCATGTAAAATATGATAATTCCTATTTTTAAAAGTCATAGCAATCTTTAATTAGCGGAAAGCCTCGTGTGACTTATTTTTATTCGAATAACGATTATTTAGCTGGAAAATACGATAAAACTAAATAATATTTTCGTATGTCTTAATTATATTATTATATAGTTTATTGCACTAACTCCACACAGGAAGCTCTGAGGAAAATAATTTCCCTCTGGGCCTATGTCATCTTTTAGGATTCTGAGTGGAGTGTCTTTTTTTAGAAAAGGAAGGAGATGAAGTTCTGGGAAGGTAAAAGGTTTGAGGGTTGGGTAAGAATCTACGGATCAGTGTGTCCAGAAGTGACAGACATATGAATATTGTCTCCCCGAACCAGCCTCTCCCTATCTGCCACATCACGCAGCTGGTGGGCAGGCGCATCCTCAACACACCTCACCCGATGAACCCGGGCACCCCTGCTAAACAGCAAACGTAGCGAACTACTTGGGGTGACCTACTTTGGCGGTATCCAAATCCGCCTCCCAAATTGAATACAGTTTTAACAAACATAGTGTCAGACGGCGTACAGCGAGCGATTGGCCTTATCCTCGGCACACTAAAGACTACTAGGTCGAAGAAGAATGGCATTGCAAGGGTTAAGAACTAAGTGAAGATTTTTTTAATCACTTTTGATTTCGGTCGCTCTATTGGTCGAAGATAGTTTAAATAACGAGATACGAGTTTTATATAGATACGTTCATTATCTTAACGACGCGACGATATTAATTTCTTATTATTGAGACATTATTGACATCCTGTAGCTATTTAACGATGCAATCGCGCAACGCTGCGAGAAAAATAATTGCAGTTTATGTGTTGGTACTTGGGCCGGGTAATGGGTACTACAGACCCCAACCCAGTCTCCCGGCTGCAACGCTCCTGCCTGGCCCAATGTCTACAGCAAGACAATTTAAATTAGTCGCTGACGAGGCGCTTAAGCGGGATTCATACATAGGTCGCTGGGCTCACTGTAAGTGTCGTTATTGGGTGAAATTAAATGCAGTTTTGCAGGAGACATAATTGTAGGTAAATCATTATAATTATTTAAGACACAGTTGTTTCGCAGAAATTCAAATGTAACATTCAAATGTCCATTCAGCACCATTTTGTTTTTTTGACAGATGTAAGATTCCCTTTAAATGTCGATTCGAAGCCCGTTTCAGCTTTTGATCTAATGTTGATAAACAGAAGAGGACTACTATCATGTTGATAAGCTTGTCAGTTCATTACAATTTGATGGAAAGCTGAAACTCACCTAGAATCGGAGTTTAAGAGGAAGCTACAAGCCAAAAATGTGTATATTCTTGGTATTCCCTATATTGTCACGAATGTAGGTAATAGGTATTAAAATCGCTTGACAAACGGAGTCTAGAAGCTTTCGATGTCAAGCAAAAAAGTGGTTTTTATTTATTTTGTAAATAATTTTTTAAAAAAGCAAAAAAGTAAATCAAGGGAAACTGTCACAGAGAATCTTAGCTATAGAATTATATTTAAAAAAAGTTGTTTTCTTTACGCGTTCATACATTTCTATTGAAAAATTTTTTTTTAGTTGTTTACATTTATATTTTTTGTAATAGGTAAATAAATAATAAATAATTTTTATAATGTAAATAGGTGTAATTTGCTAATGGCACATAATATTGCGTAATCAAAGCCAACGTTGAATCACGGTTATATATTTGGGTTGTCTTTGATTTATTTGAGTATGTCTACATAATGTATCTATACCTATATATGTTTTTATGTATGGGTATGTATGAGTATGCAAGATGCCTTTGTTATGTATTTGTTTATAAGTATGTTACCAATGTTATATCTATATATTTTTTGTGTTTGTATTGTAATTACTTACAATATTATTCTCCTACCTATTTTTTCTATATTGTAATTCTAGTTATATTTATGCTTTATTTGTTATTATTACTGCAAAATTAACCTGCCGACAAACTATTATAGCTGTTTGGCATATTTTATAATGAAGAATAAATAAAAAACATACACACTCCTATGAAGATACCGTATACTGATTATACCTAATATAATATTTACGTTACCAAATGAAAGAGAGATTAATTAATAAACTTTTATTACAGAGTATATGAATGAGTTAAAGATAATGCCTAGAATATAGTAATGTACATACCTATATGAATGTATTCCTACCTAATCAACAGGTTAAGATTACAGAATCTCTTTCTGTCTATGTTGTCTATAAGATTTAACCCTCTTATCCTCTCTATCTATTTGGACTATAAAATAAGTCTCTGAGAACCTAAGGTTTTTTTCTTAGACAGTCCAAACAATTCAAAAAATGAAACGCTGGATATAAACTGCCAAATAAATGTTAAAAAGAATTGAAAGATTATTTCGCGGGTTTCTGTATTGACTTTCTTAAATTTTTTTCCTCCACTTTAGGAGTAGAGACAGATTATTCTAAAGAGGTCACGTTAGAATTTATTTGTGCAAATTGTTTCAAAAAGAGTTTTTCGAATTAGTTTGGAACACCTGCCGGCAATCTCCTCTTACGCCGCAAAACAGAAAAAAGTACAAAGATTTACAGATTGACGATTCAATTCGACAATGTACTTTTCATTCAAAAACTTCTAACAAAAACAAAAATATTGTAAGATACACTACACAAGCAAGGATATATTTATGATATGATTTACCTGTACCAACCTATTAACCAGTAATCACAATGTTAAATTAAACACATGTTTTTTAGTAGGGCTGTTTACGTTTATCAATTGATCCAATCTCACATTTTGTGAAGAATATGTGATTTCGTAATAATCAATAGCCGGCGTTGTTCCGGTAAGACAGAGATCCTGGGTTAGATTCCCAGTTGGGACCGTTACCTTTTGTGAAGAATATGTGATTTCATAATAATCAATAGCCGGCGTTGTTCCGGTAAGACAGAGATCCTGAGTAAGATTCCCAGTTGGGACCGTTACCTTTTGTGAAGAATATGTGATTTCATAATAATCAATAGCCGGCGTTGTTCCGGTAAGACAGAGATCCTGAGTAAGATTCCCAGTTGGGACCGTTACCTTTTGTGAAGAATATGTGATTTCATAATAATCAATAGCCGGCGTTGTTCCGGTAAGACAGAGATCCTGGGTAAGATTCCCAGTTGGGACCGTTACCTTTTGTGAAGAATATGTGATTTCATAATAATCAATAGCCGGCGTTGTTCCGGTAAGACAGAGATCCTGGGTTAGATTCCAAGTTGGGACCGTTACCTTTTGTGAAGAATATGTGATTTCATAATAATCAATAGCCGGCGTTGTTCCGGTAAGACAGAGATCCTGGGTTAGATTCCCAGTTGGGACCGTTACCTTTTGTGAAGAATATGTGATTTCATAATAATCAATAGCCGGCGTTGTTCCGGTAAGACAGAGATCCTGGGTTAGATTCCCAGTTGGGACCGTTACCTTTTGTGAAGAATATGTGATTTCATAATAATCAATAGCCGGCGTTGTTCCGGTAAGACAGAGATCCTGAGTAAGATTCCCAGTTGGGACCGTTACCTTTTGTGAAGAATATGTGATTTCATAATAATCAATAGCCGGCGTTGTTCCGGTAAGACAGAGATCCTGAGTAAGATTCCCAGTTGGGACCGTTACCTTTTGTGAAGAATATGTGATTTCATAATAATCAATAGCCGGCGTTGTTCCGGTAAGACAGAGATCCTGGGTAAGATTCCCAGTTGGGACCGTTACCTTTTGTGAAGAATATGTGATTTCATAATAATCAATAGCCGGCGTTGTTCCGGTAAGACAGAGATCCTGGGTTAGATTCCCAGTTGGGGCCGTTACCTTTTGTGAAGAATATGTGATTTCATAATAATCAATAGCCGGCGTTGTTCCGGTAAGACAGAGATCCTGGGTAAGATTCCCAATTGTGACCGTTACCTTTTGTGAAGAATATGTGATTTCATAATAATCAATAGCCGGCGTTGTTCCGGTAAGACAGAGATCCTGAGTAAGATTCCCAGTTGGGACCGTTACCTTTTGTGAAGAATATGTGATTTCATAATAATCAATAGCCGGCGTTGTTCCGGTAAGACAGAGATCCTGGGTAAGATTCCCAGTTGGGACCGTTACCTTTTGTGAAGAATATGTGATTTCATAATAATCAATAGCCGGCGTTGTTACGGTAAGACAAAGATCCTGGGTAAGATTCCCAATTGTGACCGTTACCTTTTGTGAAGAATATGTCATTTCATAATAATCAATAGCCGGCGTTGTTCCGGTAAGACAGAGATCTTGGGTAAGATTCCCAGTTGGGACCGTTACCTTTTGTGAAGAATATGTGATTTCATAATAATCAATAGCCGGCGTTGTTCCGGTAAGACAGAGATCCTGAGTAAGATTCCCAGTTGGGACCGTTACCTTTTGTGAAGAATATGTGATTTCATAATAATCAATAGCCGGCGTTGTTCCGGTAAGACAGAGATCCTGGGTAAGATTCCCAGTTGGGACCGTTACCTTTTGTGAAGAATATGTGATTTCATAATAATCAATAGCCGGCGTTGTTCCGGTAAGACAGAGATCCTGGGTAAGATTCCCAATTGTGACCGTTACCTTTTGTGAAGAATATGTGATTTCATAATAATCAATAGCCGGCGTTGTTCCGGTAAGACAGAGATCCAGGGTAAGATTCCCAATTGTGACCGTTACCTTTTGTGAAGAATATGTGATTTCATAATAATCAATAGCCGGCGTTGTTCCGGTAAGACAGAGATCCTGAGTAAGATTCCCAGTTGGGACCGTTACCTTTTGTGAAGAATATGTGATTTCATAATAATCAATAGCCGGCGTTGTTCCGGTAAGACAGAGATCCTGGGTAAGATTCCCAGTTGGGACCGTTACCTTTTGTGAAGAATATGTGATTTCATAATAATCAATAGCCGGCGTTGTTCCGGTAAGACAGAGATCCTGGGTAAGATTCCCAGTTGGGACCGTTACCTTTTGTGAAGAATATGTGATTTCATAATAATCAATAGCCGGCGTTGTTCCGGTAAGACAGAGATCCTGGGTAAGATTCCCAGTTGGGACCGTTACCTTTTGTGAAGAATATGTGATTTCATAATAATCAATAGCCGGCGTTGTTCCGGTAAGACAGAGATCCTGAGTAAGATTCCCAGTTGGGACCGTTACCTTTTGTGAAGAATATGTGATTTCATAATAATCAATAGCCGGCGTTGTTCCGGTAAGACAGAGATCCTGGGTAAGATTCCCAGTCGGGACCGTTACCTTTTGTGAAGAATATGTGATTTCATAATAATCAATAGCCGGCGTTGTTCCGGTAAGACAGAGATCCTGGGTAAGATTCCCAATTGTGACCGTTACCTTTTGTGAAGAATATGTGATTTCATAATAATCAATAGCCGGCGTTGTTCCGGTAAGACAGAGATCCTGAGTAAGATTCCCAGTTGGGACCGTTACCTTTTGTGAAGAATATGTGATTTCATAATAATCAATAGCCGGCGTTGTTCCGGTAAGACAGAGATCCTGGGTAAGATTCCCAGTTGGGACCGTTACCTTTTGTGAAGAATATGTGATTTCATAATAATCAATAGCCGGCGTTGTTCCGGTAAGACAGAGATCCTGGGTAAGATTCCCAGTTGGGACCGTTACCTTTTGTGAAGAATATGTGATTTCATAATAATCAATAGCCGGCGTTGTTCCGGTAAGACAGAGATCCTGAGTAAGATTCCCAGTTGGGACCGTTACCTTTTGTGAAGAATATGTGATTTCATAATAATCAATAGCCGGCGTTGTTCCGGTAAGACAGAGATCCTGGGTAAGATTCCCAGTCGGGACCGTTACCTTTTGTGAAGAATATGTGATTTCATAATAATCAATAGCCGGCGTTGTTCCGGTAAGACAGAGATCCTGGGTAAGATTCCCAATTGTGACCGTTACCTTTTGTGAAGAATATGTGATTTCATAATAATCAATAGCCGGCGTTGTTCCGGTAAGACAGAGATCCTGAGTAAGATTCCCAGTTGGGACCGTTACCTTTTGTGAAGAATATGTGATTTCATAATAATCAATAGCCGGCGTTGTTCCGGTAAGACAGAGATCCTGGGTAAGACTCCCAGTTGGGACCGTTACCTTGAATTTTTCTGTGTTTTTTTTCTGTTTCATATTTCGTTTAGTTTTATGAGTATTATCTTCTCTTCTTTCCCTAAACACGAGTTAATCTCAATTAGGACGGTATTAACAGCTTGGAACATGTACTATAGTAGGTATATACCTAGATAATATTTTATGAATATTTTTAAAATCATAAATCCAAGAAGTATGTTCAAAAATATTGCACATTTATGTGTGGGATTTTTTTTGTTAACACCTTTTTTATGTGTGTTTTTATATTTTCTTTTTATTACTCTGTATTTTATGACTGTTCCAATGTATTAAATTTTTCAGTAAAAAAATTAAAATGAAATATTATGTACTTATTTTGTGTTTTTAATATTACCCAAATAGGCAGAGTGTTAGTGGGTGCCCATTATTTGTATAATATTTGTCCACGCTTGTTTTTTTGTTTTATATTGATTTGTATGTTTAAAAATATTGTAAAAATCTCATAAATTCATAATTTTTGTGATACCTAGTGTCAGGTTTTGTAGTTTTTGCTACTTTTGGGTCCAGAACCAAGGAGCATACCACTCTGCCACAGGACATCTCATTCCAAAACGGTCACCTTATGAAATGAAACAGTGAAAGTTATTAGGGACCCTTTTAATAGTTTTCAGGACAACTTAAAAATTTATACTGTTTACACGAGAAGTTTCATTATGGATTTTATGACAACAAGTCGTCCTCAGACCAGAGACATGCGTGTTTAATTTGCATATTTTATTTACTTACATAATTAAAACAAACGCTGCGTACTTACAACAAACATTAGTACAACACATTTTTACTGAGGTTAAAATACGGACGTATAATGTATATGTAAAATATGTACATGCATTGTTGCTGTTGGTATTGTTGGTGGGTACGGACAAATTGATGTGTGACCACCGAACAGAATCACATGACCGCTTTATGTAACTACCATCTACAATAAGGAGAAATATTGTCTTAACCTCTGGCCTTCCCCTCGTGTCTCGGCATTCAGAATAAACACGCCGAAATAGTCAAAGGAAGCCGCCCCACTAGCGGACTAGAAGGCTGGCGAACAGGCCCGCAGAGGTTCGTATCTCTGCTTTAACTGAACAAAAATATTTATAAAAAAATAGAGACATTCATTATGTTCTTATGGTCTTCTTATTATTCGGATCGGAGATATCTCTGCTACTATGCTACTTACCATAGAAAAGATTTTTGACTGAGCACAGCAAAGTCTTATTTTAGTTCGACCATTTGGCATTTCATCTGTCTGTAATTTGTTTGTGTATTTTGTTTCTGGCTCAAGTTGGTGGCCGTGTTGAATATAACTTTTTTACTCCACCAGAGTTCGCATGAGCATGGATCTTCCAACGAGCTGTCAAATAGGAATAATCAATATTATGGTACCTACGTTTCTAGATAATTTGAAAAAAGGATTGTTAGAGATAATGATGTTTTTTTAGAAAAATTGTATAATTCCTTATTTGAAATAATAAAAAAAAATGTAACGTAAAATATTTATGGTTAAGTAGGTAGATATTTAAGAATCTACTTATAATTCTTACGATTTCAAAGAAAATTTTGGTTTTGATTTAAAATTAGAAACATAAGTTTTTTGGACGCGAGGTCTACTGTTACTAGTTAGGCACATTAAAAATCTTGAAAACTTTCAAAGGAGAATTTCTAGCGGGTTTGAAGGTTTGAAGTCTCTGGGATATTTCCCATTAATATACCCCTGATTTAATAATAACATTTGTGTTAGCGAATTCATCCATTTTCGTTGTTGTTATCAAAGGTCTCAAACTCCACCTGTCTAAAAATCGTTTTGGAGAAAGAAATAAGGTCTGAAAATAATTTAATATATCAGGGACGTTTAGACAAAAAACAATATGTAAATTGTGGAATAATATTTATTAATAAAATACTTTTACTTTTTCTTAATTTTTTTATATAAATACCGTAACAGAGTCTCAATCGCGCCTCGCAAACCGGAGCTAGTAAAACTGTGGCATCCTAAATTGGGTTATGTTTTGAGGCTGAAGAGTATGGAGAGGGGAAGGAGATGGAGAAAAGGAAGGTGGAGAAGTACGTCTTTGCCGCACAATTATTTGCTATAAAAAGTAAACGTATGTATTTAGTCTTTTTTAAAACATTTTCTCTCATATGAAACAACTGTAAGTTTTTATACGAAACAATAAAAAAAAACAAAGATTGTTTTTCATGAAAAATATATAACAAATTAACTGATTTTCATAAAAAATACACGCACACTGTTGTGATCTTTGTTACATTATCACCTTGAAGAACGCTCCATAAAAGTTATTTTATTTATGTATTTACATAAAATAATTTTTAAATTTATGTTAAGTTATGTAATATGACAGACTGAGAATTGCATTAATCACCCAGTACTGCTAGAATAATAATATGGAACTAATAACTAGCAACTAATAAAGAATTAATAAATTGGAAAAAATCATATTTTTGGCCACCGGTTCGATAGCTGTTCGATCATTGTGCGGCCTGTTCTGATATTGTGATGCGGCGGTACTGCCGGTATGTCTAGGTATTGGTGGTGCGGTCCGGAGATCCACGGGCACGACTTGGCCACCTTATCAGATATCGATGAAATTGATTGTTAGGCCCGGTCGGGGCGGAAGGCTCTTTCAAACGGTTAATTATATGTTCCTCATGTGTCGGATTCACAGCTTCAAAAATAAATGTTTATTTATCTGCAGTTTGGTTTGTTGATCGAAATGTGGAAAAAGGCACACCGCCGATAGATCCATTGTAGATCTCTCAAACAAAACTAGCGATTTTTTTTGTGATTTCTGCAAAATAGTCGTAACTGCTCGAACGCATTGGGACTATGTCATCTCCAATTTAGGTTATGTTGTGATTCCTAAGGAAACGGATAATCAGGAAGTACCTGACTCTTCGGATGTGATTACTAAAGACTATTGAAGCCATTTTAAGTAAGCTTTCTATTATGAGTAGTAGTCTTTCATCAGCGCGATACTGAAAGTACCTATCTACCACTCTGGAAGACAGGTTACATTGGAGATTTCAGCAGCAGAATCTAAAGTAATTTATTTTGACGGGAATAGAGGCACGTAAGGACAAATTTAGATAATTTTATAATTTTTTTTTCTTCATTATTTTCTTGTACCAGTGTGAAAATTATTATCCTACCGCAGAAGGGTCGGTTGAAATATAATAAAGCAAACTTTAATTTATATAATAATAAATAAAGAAAACTATTATTATATAATGAGCTCGGTGACCCAAAGAAAATGGCAACTCTTTTATTATGGTATGTATTATAGATTTCGATATTTGTGTTATAAAAACAATTCATAACTTTTTTTGTCAAAATGTACTTATATTATTTGTTCATTCTTTTTAATTTTCATTCTGACGATGAAATCATTGGTTTCGAAACATGTCGATTATTTTGATTAAACAGTGGTGTATGCAAAGTGACAAAATTTAATTAAATTAAAATGATGCGGACTGAAACGGTTTCATTGTGGTTTGTACAACTGATTTAAACAAATTTTAAGCTCTTTAGAAACTCATTTCAACTCTTAATCATATTTGCTATGGATTGTATATTTTTGTTATTTAACCACCATTGAAAACGGCTTGGAAAAGAAATGGAGACAATACATGCATACTGTGTCTAAAGTATATAATGATTATTTTACAGCTTAAATAAAATTTTATTATAAAAAGAGCAACAATTGGTATTTTTTTGGGAAAGAGAAATTTCGTGCTCTGTACAAAAATTAACATTCTTGATAAATAAGGTTTATTTAATAAAATGCCGACATTTCATTGTGAGAACCAGATAAGTAATATACTTATGAATATTCTGATTGATACGTTAACAAAACAAAGTTAATTTTACTATTTTTTGTTTTTTTAAGGCACAGTGATCCCATTTTTCTTGAGCTAGTGTGCTACTATTATTTATGCTTACAATATGTACGATTCTTACATTGTGATATGTATCTTAGTGGGAAGTGAATGAGCACATAGATCCAATAATCGTCAATCATAAAACTAATAAATTAGTAAAGCAAACGTGTTAAATCACATATTGCTTCATCGAGAAATCTTAATAAACGCTTAGAAAACACAATGATTTGTTTTGATGGTTAAAAAATCAATCTTCGTTGAAATGATTCGAACTTAAAAATAAAACTATTCTTTTAAATTCTATGTGAGATCTTAATATTTAAGTCTACTCCGAAATGCTTATACCAAGAGAGTAGATACTTCATTACTTTACATCCGAGAGGAACATTAATCATCTTCCCCATAGGCAATTATGTACAGAATGTCTTAATAAACATATGGTTCAATGAAATGATTAAGGTACCCCGGAGTTGTATTGTAATTTAAGGCGTCTCTGGAGATTTATAACACAAATTAGATGAAATTATGGAGGGATTTGATATAGTCAATAAAGAGATTAGAAATATTGACAGAACGTGAGTGATTATGAATGCGTGACGTGTATATTACACTCATTGAAAAAAGTTTTAATACCGATTTTCACAGACGTTATATAAATATTTTTGAATTGCGGGTTTTCGCATATTATTATTACTATTTCATTATTGATTAGCCCTACATGGTAGAGGGGTAAAGCTCTCGACTAGCAAACTAGAGGTCGCGGGTTCTCATCCCGGAGTGCGTAGGAAATTTTTATTTTTGTTAATTTGTGTTATTTCACAAATTTCTCATTTAAAATAATATATACTCTATTTGCGGCACGTTCTAGAGTGGAAGATACTCTCAGTATCGCTCTGGTGTAAGACCACTCAGAATTGAAACGTTGCTGAAATGGCTTTGTCCATGTTTGATGACCAGATGTTAATAGCCAGGTACTTCCCCACCTTTCTCTTTCTCATCTCCTTCTCCTCCCCACTACCACCAGCCTCACAAGATGACCCAATTGAGGATGTCATAGTCTCACTGGCTCCAAACAGTTGGGACTCTTGTGCGGTTTCACATTTAAAAAAAATAATTAATTTAAATTACATATAAATAATTAGTACCTACGTGGATATTTATAAACCAATCTTTTGTATTTAGCTTAATATTATAAATAAGGCCAGTATTTTAAAAGTGGCCTAACTTCGAAGGGGAAATGCAATTGAAAATTAAACGCCTTTTCATGTCTTATTACGTATAAAGATTAAGGTCTAATTGTGTTGAAAATTTTGTTTATTTTGTGCATGTCTTTAAAATAGTAATTTGAAAGTTTACCTACATATTCCACTTTTGCAAAGGCGGAGTTTGGGGTCCTGTTTTTCCTGGTTGAAACGAGGGTTGATTTAGTTTTTCTCTTAAAGTAGTAGTGTTTTTTGTGTTAATCCCGCAATAGTCCCAACTACTCCCAATCATCTGAAGCCAGTGAGATTATGGCATCCCCAATTGGGGTACGTCGTAAGGCAGGGCCGGCTCTATGCGGAAGCAATTGGAGCTGCCAGCTCCGGGCGCTAAGACGCTGATAATGCCTTACACCTAACGGTCCTAACATATTGCCCTTAAGATTATATTTCATAAAATTGCGCTACACAAAAGTAAAAATCATCCGAATACAATTGATTACAGTGATCACTCACGCAGAAAGGCTCCAAAATTTTACTCGCGCCAGGCGCCGTCGTGAACAGGGCCGGCCTTGGCTGAATGTAGTGAGAAGGGAAAGGAGATGGGGGAGAGTAGGGTGGGTATGAACCTGGCTATTCAGATCTGGTCACCAAACACGGTGAAGCCATTTCAAGCAACTTTTCAATTCTGAATGGCGGTCTTTCACCAAGGTGATACTGAAAGTATATCCCCCTCTGGAACGCGCCGAAAATATATTATATATATTTTTTAAATTAATTAATTGTGAAAAAACACAGTTTAATCAAATATAATTTACTTGCGTACGCCGAGACATGATCCCGCGACCTTTGGATTGCTAGTCGAGAGCCTTACCCTTTCACCACATTAGGCCGTCAGTAGTGAAGTAGGTCTTAGTTATATGTCACAAATAAGTGCAGATTAGATCGATAATTCGATTATTCTAACCACGGTTAGGCGGTTTTTACGCTAGTGACGTCAATTGAAATTAAGTCATTTATTCAAGAAAACTTGCATATAATACAACAACAAAAAATCGCCAAGTTGGCATTGTCAATACAAAGCGGATTAAAATATACCCATAAAGAAAAGGCCGCTTTAACAGTTATTTCTTACATAGGTATTTCAGTAAGGTATCTGATGTATGAAGATGTTCAGCGTAAACTGATATCTTTGAAATTGACTTGCAACCATAAAAGTGATAACTAACTCTCAGTACCACCTCGATTATGTCAAATTTTATGTTTCTATTGTATTTGCTTTATTTCGACAGTTGTAATATTTCAGTAGGTCGAAATATAAGACGATTCTGAAAGTGACGGCAAACCAAAACCTCCTAGATCACAAGGCCGGAACACTCATTCAAAGCAGCCTCCTAACTTGTATGAGATTCTGAAAAAAAAAATCGTTTTTTTTATTTTTATTAAATTCAATCTTATTTACTAAAACATTTAAAAAGTTTTTAGTAAATTATTATTATTTTTTTATGAGTTTCCCATAAAAGTTAGGAGGCTGATTTGATTCAGTGTCCGGTCCTTGTTATCTAGGAGGTTTTTTGAAACATGAAGAAGTACCTATCAATATTTAGAGGAAATGTGGACACAGAATTTGGTAAAATTGCAAGTGCATTAAACCAATGGCAAAAAATGCATTTCAACAAATATTTCTGCTTGACATTCAATTTCAAATATATTCGTTGTTTTTGAATTTATACCAAAATGAAATACTGTTATTGAAAGCAGATGAAATACTCTTTCAGACTATAATATTATAAATGGACATATGTCATTACAATGTTTTTTTTTACGCAAACATGGCTAAAGTTTTTAAAATCGCTTAGTTTAGTTACTCTTAGTTAATCGCATTTTTATAAATTTTATTTACCACTTTATAAGAAACTTAACGCCCATTTAGTTATATAAACTTATTATAAAGGTAATTGTCACTTACTTTTTTGGTTTTATATAAAAATAATTATAAAAAATGGCAAACCTTGACCGGGCGACCTGCTTGTTTTATAGAATTATTTCAAATTATACGGGAGCGTTTATGGTAATCTTTTAAATGCAAAGAGAAAGCCTGATATTCTCTCTTTCTAAATCTGTTTATTATATTGGTCTCACTATACTATATTAAAAAAAAAGTCA
This sequence comes from Hesperophylax magnus, assembly GCA_026573805.1. Taxonomy (NCBI): domain Eukaryota; kingdom Metazoa; phylum Arthropoda; class Insecta; order Trichoptera; family Limnephilidae; genus Hesperophylax; species Hesperophylax magnus. The sequence goes on from JAIUSX010000002.1 coordinate 14,788,609, forward strand.
TGACGAGTTTTATGAGGACGTGTCATTTGATGGCATTTAGATACGGTTATGTAAAATTACACCATGGACGAGAATTTGAACAATTCATCAAATTTCAAAAGTTAATATTCAAGTACTGTGAAACACCCGGTCCATGATGAAATCACACCAGAAAATGAATAGTACTATCACATAAGTTGAGTTTTAACTTCGAAATTGGATGAATTGCTCAGATTATGTGAAATAACCTGTCATTAGACGTGGTTCATTTTTGATAATACTCACTGAACATAGTCGGGAATACTCATATGGCAAATGTGATTCTCGGTCATAATGGATTTTTGACTGAAATTTTTCTTCTAATTCTTCCACATAAGCTTTCTGCCGTCCCGGTTGACTGAAAAATGATCTCTTTCAAATGAAGTTTTTCTATTCTTGGCAGCTCTTACCGACCCGAAGCTGCCAGTTTTAAGTGTAAAAGATTATTAATAAATGAAAAAACGTTTTGTTTTAAACCACTAAATTATTTAAATTTATTCACCAACCGGTTTTGCTTGGCTTATGGCTAGTTTTATTTAATAAATAGCAAGGAAACATATCGACTACCGCCGAGCTACGACCAAACTGCACTGACTATTATAGCGGCGGAGGCAATGAAAGTCGTGCGTTTGGTGAACCAGAGGCGGGGCATGTAATTTGCAGCGGTATGGGTGAAAGATGTTGGCAAAACTTTGTGCGTGCGATTTCATACAAAAAATGACAACTTTTGTATATAGCCACCGAGCCATTTATCAAGCCGCGGTGTAAGACATGCAACGTTAGTTATAGAGCTCTGTTTTCGGACTTCGTTGGACCGTTTATTCTATGGGTTTTTGATGAATTCTTAAAGAGTTCATGCGAATGAATTTTAAAAAATTTTATTTATTTATTTCAATTTTTTTTATATACCGCTTGCAAATTTTTTGTTAACACCTCACTAGAAGAACCGGTGCTGAGGTGTTCGCATGTATTGAGTGTTATTATACCGTCACAAGTAAAAACACATGATTGTCCTTGAGGTACTCAAGGAGGATACTGTCGTTTCATCCATGGCGGCATTTTATACATAGGTTAATAGTTGTTACATTATAATGTTACATATTACATAGACAGTTTTGTGAAAAGAAAATGATTCTACATGAAGTTTACTTAAAGAAACAGTTAAAACGAAACAGAAGTAGATGATAATCAATGCAAGTATTTAAAATGCAGGGTTCTTAAAAATGTTTAAAATATTAAATAATAATACAACAATAATCTATTTAGTAGAATGAAACCGTTTATTTTACTATTTCAAAACGTTCCCGTAATATTTTGTATACTCTATTGTGAAAGTACGTTGGTGATGTAGAAATACTAACCATAATTTTTATTGTACACACAATTTTTTCTCCATGATATCTTATATGAAAAGTAACATTTTTTAGTTCACTGAATTCACTGAATCTGTAATTCGAGCTTTAACGCTATTGTTATTTGTTCTCATTAGCTCTGAAAGCGGAGCGAGCGGTCGCAGAACGAAGAGCCCAGGGCCTCGATTCTCGACGAAGTCATTACACTCGAACAACGAGTGGTTGGACCCACTCGTTGTTCGAGTGGAACGACTTTTGACGTTTGGCGTATATAAGTATGTACCTTCGACGAGACTCAGGAATTAGAATGTCGAGCAATGTATGTACTTTTGACGACGATTGCGAGCGGCAATTTTAGAATCGATACCCAGATCGCCCCCGGAGAGTCACACATGTACATCACGAACTAATGAGACAATAAAGCGATCAGTTCTGAACAAATAACATGAATCCTCGGATTATTGATGATCGCGGCTTACCCGGCCCGCTCCATGCCAACAGAGAGTCTATTGTTGCAGACCGTTGAACGAGATATCTTGATCCACGGCTATTTGTAATAATATCTACAAAATATATCGAAATACTTAAACGGCAGTATGAATGCTCTTTAATAGGTGCAGTATTATTTATCTTGATAACGTTAGAATAAATCGCATTAATCTCTTTCATTATCATTGTGATTAGTACCCATATAATGAAGAATAATACAAGAAGTGCTTTGTGGGCGTGTTTCGTGATCCAAATATAAGCTCAATCGTGGACTATATTTCCATTAAAAAACTTTGTTGTCGAAATTCAAATGCGATGTTAGGCGAGTGTAAGTGAGACAGAACGCGCTAAATGGAACATTTGTTTCTCTTCAAATTTGTATAAAAGACACTTCTAATGTTGTGTTATTTTTTTCTACGTTATTACCTACATATATTATACAACTGTTTTTGGATTTTTGACGTGTAAGCTATATTTATGGTTTGTTGCTAAAATCAATGGCATATAAAACGCTAATAGAGAAATATTACTTCCAATGACAGTTTTTCAAATTTCACAGGGTCTTAATGCGTTGTTTTAATTTTAAGAAAAGCGATTTCCTAATGTAATATTGGCCCCCGAAAATAAAACAATCCTTCCTTGAAATCGACATATTCTTTATAAATTCGGAAGAAAATCCAATTTTGAGGCGAAATTGCAAAAAAACGTGTATTGACCATTTGCAATTAAATTGGAAAACGCTTGAATACTAACTTGGTTAATTGAATTTTAATAATAATACACCGATTTACATGTAGTTTATTTCACTATTGTACCATCAAGCTTATTATACGACTTTATTTTATTTTTATTTTGATTCCCCAGATTTGAAACAGCTGTCTGATAATGTGTAAGTGAAAACGTTTTTGTACTAACCTCAGAAGTCAAAGGTCGTTTGTCACATTAAAAAATGCTTAGAAGTAACAATCTGTTTGTACCTACACTGTACGTATAAAGGATATTAGTATTTTCTTTATATACTTTTACATGAAATTTACTTCGATTTGTTTAAATATTTGTGTATAATAAATTATTACTATTTTATGTGAGTACCACACAAGAGTCCCACTAATCCCAATCGTTTGGAGCCAGTGAGACTATGGAATCCCCCAATTATTGGGGTATGTTGTGAGACTGAAGTTATTGATGAGGGGAAGAAGATGAGAAAGAGGAAAGTGAGGAAGTACCCGGCTATTCACATATGCTCACCAAACATGGCTAAAGCCATTTCAAACAACTTTTAGATTCAGAATACCTGTCTTTCACCAAAGCGATGAGGCGATGCTAAAAGTATCTACCACTCTGGAACGTATTGTAAATAAAAATAAAATTCACTTGCGCACGCCGGGATTTGAAACCGCGATCCCCAGATTGGTAGCGAAGGGTCTCAAGTAGTCAAAGACGGAGGAGGTCGGCTAAGCATTGTCGTAGGACAATGGTCCTTGTAGATACTTACAAAAACGAAAAGGGTCTCAAACATAACCATTTAAAAATTGTATTACCTACCTTTGACTTTTGAGGTAAAAAAAATCACTATCCCTGCTTCTATGTCCACAGATAATCAGGTTCGATGAATAATTTGAAAACTAATCCGCATCAAGCCCAGGAATATAATTTGAATATCTTAGATTTTCGGTGTTCAGATTATCAATTTGAATGTCGGCCAAATCAACAATAAGTCAACATCTGTCGGGAACTGATACCGGGAGGGGAGAGACGGGATGATACGACAGCAGTAGTTGTCGGCCACTCTTGACTCTTAACTCTCGAGTTGTGCAAACATCACGTCAGCCTCTAGGACTTAGCAAAAGCCCTGCCCGGCACCAGGTACCCGGGGAGCAGAAGGATGTCGGATCAATTTTAATTTTTATTGCCGCTAACGCCAAAGGTTAAGGGCTTCTGGTTGTGAAGGAAAATGAAGAGGTCAAAGTTCAACATCATGGAAATATCGGTGGATTCATATTAATGTTTAAATTTTTTTAAATAAAAAAAAAACAAACTTACAAGAAATTGAAAAAAAAAATAAATTGGCAAGTTCTAGCAAATACTCAAGTGACACCATAAGTAACTGTTTGAACCGTAAGAGACACCCACTCGTAAAATATTCGTAATCTATATAAATAAAAAGCGATGTTCATACGAGTATGTGTGTGCCCTGTAGACTCAAAACTACCAGACCGATTACACTGAAAATTTCAAAGTTTATTCTTATTAGTTCTAAGAGTGTTTTGAGAGTTCGTTTGGATGGTAGATAAAATCAGGGGCGCCCGGGGAAGACTTAACGCATCATCTCTGCAATAAAAAGAGAAACGGAGTCGAATTAGTCGATATATTGTAGTTTTTTAGCAGTAACAATATAAGTTTAATGATACTACATGAAATGAATGGTAGTAAAAATCGAATGCTCGGGGAAGACATAAACCAAATAATTATTTATGGTAAAATGAGACGTACGTGATGAACAAAGAAAGGGAAGTAACGAAAATGTATGAAATGGAAGTGACTGGTAGAAGGAGTCAGGGACGTCCGAGGAAGATGAAACAAATACTTGAAAAGTAAACTTTTAAATTCCTTATAATAATATTATTTCCACCTTAAAATTGCATCCAGTTTCAGATTCAGTTGAATTCACGTCTCTATAACATTACTCCAAGCCATTCATAACCCCGAGCAACGCCGGGTATACGAAAGCTAGTATAATATATACTTGAAGACAGGCGAATAGACGAGTAACACACTGCAGCATAAATACTTATTTATTAATTAGGCTTTTACTCGGAACTACTAGATACTTAGATACGTGAATTAAAAAGCAACCTAAAACAACACATATTACGCTCAATTTCGTTTTTGCTAAATATCCTGTGAGTAAGTAAAAAACAATACTGTGAGTAAGCAAGCTCGACATTAAATGATATTTTACGCCCACAGAAAATAGCAGGCATTATATCACTGGATACTTTCCAGAAGCACTGATGGAATAAATCCAATCGGAGCTTACACCGTGATACCGCCTAACTAAGAGAGCATAATATCATCTGAGAGGAAAATGATAAAGTAGAAATGCGGAGGTATGAGTGTGTAGAGCGTAACAAATGGAGCGAGGCAATATTCTAAATTAGGTGGTTCATACTCGATTTAAAGTTTCAACTCGGGAGATATCTATGTCTCCGTTAATCTATGGCTGCCTATTACTACGTCTCTAGCTCTGCTCTGCTGTATTATATAGAAGGTAAGGTGTATACTGTAGAACGCGATAGGAATCCAGGTGAGCGATCTAGAGATAGATGGGATATTGAAATGTGTTGGGGGGATATGTCTGGCAGGAAGTTCTGCTATCATTTCTGAGGAAACTTTCCCCGATCTCTCCCAGTCGGCAGAATTAAATGGATACGTTCGGGAAGATTTGGACCTTTTCGATTTAAATATTTGAACGGTCAGTTTGAAATTTATAAGGAATGTTTGGGGTAAAATGAACTTAGGGAAATTAATTGGTAACTTAAGATGCCGAATAATAGATAATAACAACAATAATATATTTACTGTGAAAACATAATCGTGAGAATTCACAGTTCATCTTCGATTGAAGCCTTTTAAAGTCTTTTTTAAGAAATATCAATGTTTAATTCGTATTTGTGATTTTCTGTGTGATTAAAATGGGTTCCTGGAAGGAGTGGGGTTGGCATTTATTATACGCTGTAATGTAACCTATTTCATGGCCAGGTACCTTCTACCAAAAGTCATTCACTTACTGTAGGTAGTTCATAAGTTTCTACCTATATTTAATATTAGAGGAATCCGAACCTTAAACCCTTCAAAAGCGGTTGGTCCGGCGTGGACAGCGGCCGGACCAACGGGTATTATAACAGTACCGGAAATCCGATACTCCGCACCCTTCTCCCTTCTCCCTTCTGTGCTCCTGGCACTCTTCCCCATCTCTACCCACCTCCTGCCGCCCACCGACACCCCTCACGCACCCAGGTCCTTTTATATAAGTCACTGTTCCTATCCCAAATAATATTATGTAGGTTCCACTAGATCTGCTACATCCCAGGGCGAAATGGATAGGAAACGTCGTGGATATTAACTAACATTGCCGCATTTAGAAAGTGAACATTTGTTATGGGAGGACGCCGTTCGGACATCGTGTTGGTGTTGACTAAATTCTGGGCCAACTAAATTCATACATGTTGCTAGTTTACTGGACAGTTTTATAGCTAAAATGCATTTTGATCGATTGAACAAAATATTGCGCAATCTGCCAGATAGAATTCAACTAACAATTTATATTATTTTTGTCTCTTCAAGATAAATATTACAATATTGTTTATACCTTTTTACAGTGCCAAAGCTAGAGAAAATATTATATTATGAATATTATCCCGGGAAGCAACAAGGTGGGTTTGTACCGACTTTCATATTTTAGTTACCGGTATATAATATTGAGAGGTCTGGCTTCATTTCCAAGGAAATAAGCATTATGTTGAAGAAAAACGATTGAATTTCAGATCGTCTAATTGTTCCGTCTAATTTGGCCGATTCTCGGTAATCTTCCCCCATTTCTGATCCAGCCACCCTCCGCTGGACCAAAGGGTTTCTTGTGATATTGAATTTACCTCCGGCACGCTTCTCATCTTTCCACCGCCCTTAAATACGCGTAACGCGGCACAGAGCTAAAGTGGCGACTCTAAGCGGCAAGTGAGATATTAAGACTGTACGAATGTTCTGGTAGTTCTCACATTTTGGTTTCGGATATTGTTTTAAGTTTGGGACGGACGAGTTGGGCCTAAGCTTCGAGAAAAGGGATTTCAGAGAAATGCCAATACTTATTCATAACTATGTAGGGAAGATAATGGCAATGGCCAACACCGGCCACGGGTCAACTAATGTCACAAGTGTCCAAACTGTTGCGGAATATATCTATTGAAAATTCATCGCTATTTACGAGTGGGCAATGGGCACAATGCGACAGAATTTCAATTTCAAATGTTGCTCTGCGGCGTTCGTGTCGAAATTTGCGTCTCCAAGTTGTTAAGAAAGTATGCGGATTGTTGGCGAATATTTTATTTATTGAGTGAGATATGTACCGAGAATAACGATTGTGGGTTCGTCTTGATTGCCGTAGCACGATTTTTATACGTTAAAAATATTCAAGAGACATTGCATAGAGTCGTTATTTTGCCATGGATTCCTGAGAAATATAGCTTGAATCTTGAAATATTACATTTACACATTTTTTTTCGGCCATGCATCCTTCCACACAGTAAATGTTTAATGTTGATTTATTTTGTTGTTTTATTCGTATATACAAGAAGCGATTAAACGCTCGCTACTGCCGTCACCTGCTCTGTGATATCAGAAGGTTGAATGCACAGATTAAACTAAGGCACACGGAGAAAACTTACTGATATGAAACACTGTTATTTTATTATATATCTGGTCAAACTATTCGCTTTCCTGTTAAAAACGAAACTGCCGGCATATAACGAATAAATTTTAGGAGTTCCTAACAAAGTATCAGTCAAAAGCAAATGTTTTATGAGGACGGTGGAACTCGTGTTCATACAAATACTGATATTGATGCTGAGATACTTGTTTTCTAGCATTCGGTCATTATATCTACAGGGTTTTCCAATAAGAGGTGTTAATTTGATATTCAATCGTAAAAGATCAATGGTTTCGTTCCTTGCGTGGCACGTAGCGCCGTCTTGTTGCAAGTAAACGTTGTTCACATTAATATTATCCAATTCCGGCTATAAAAAATCATTAATCATTTCTCGATAGCGCAATCCTTTCACCGTAACTGTTGCTACAGCCTCATTTTCAAAAAAGTAAGATCCAATGACTCCGCCGGACCATAAACCACACCAAACAGTCACACGTTGAGGATAAAGAAGCTTTTCAACAATAACTATTGGGTTTTCCGAGCCCCAGATGCGACAATTTTGCTTGTTGACGAAGCCACCGAGGTGGAAATGGGCCTCATCACTCAAGATGATTTGCATTTGATTCACTCAAGTGAATTTTAATAATTTCAATGCGTTGTTGAAGCGTGTATCGTTCCATTTTTATTAATAACGTAGTTTCTACTTGTCAAATGTCAAAAAATGACAGCTTTAAAAGTAACATCTACCGAAATAGCGGGCTATTCAAAATAACACCTCTTATTGGAAAATCCTGTATTAGGAAAATACCACAGGTTCTCGATATATTCTGAGTGACTAAAATTTTATCAGGAAGTTGGCGTGCTGTTGTATATGTATATATGTAGATTGTAGATGAACACTTTACAAAAACGGTTCCTTAGCGCTTTGCTGTAGGGGTGGTTTGGGCTGATTAATAACGCCTGTTTCATGTGCCAATAATGGAATGTAAGCATGCAATTGTTAATAATTTTGTAACGCATCAAGATCACGTCTTTATTACTACATACTCATAAATAAGTAAACTAAGATTTATTTATTCGTCTGTATATTTAATCCCCAACACTAACAAAGTACCTAGAAGTATACCTAAGCACCAAACACGGGGGTGTATTCGATATAGATATCGTGATATATTGACCAAGTTTAAACCCGGTCTGAGGACGCAGGATTAACGAATCCCTCACGTCTTATTTAATGCCACACTGAAGAAGGGTATAAATCAAGTTCCCAACCGTTAGGTACACTGTACGCAGATAGCTTAGATAAACTGTACCTCCCCTAGCCCACCTCCCCTTGTGGGAGGGGTAGCCTCGCCGGGGGATGATTTATTACGCACTGAAATTTTATATGAATAACAATGATAATAATTCAATTCGCTTCCCATATTAGACGTGTGTGCTTATATGGTATCAAGACGTACATTTATTTTGAAAAAATATTATATAATTTCGTGTGTGGTCAAATTAAAAATAAAATATATATTTTTTGATAATATGTCTCTATGGAGCAGGGAATACGTGTGTAGAGTTAGCAAATCTCCTGGGATTGTGGGATAGAATTTAGAAATCCCGCTGGATTCTCGGGTTTTGTGGGAATTATGGAGTGTTAAAATGAAATAAAGCCATAAATATTTTTAATATTTGGTATCAATCATCTTTGGTAACAATAAGAAGCGATTCCGGTTCTTCTTAAGGATAAGGAGTTGTCTTAACCTTAATATGAACGACTTTTTTGTTAACAAGGAGCTGTTCTATCCTATTTAAGAATAAGGAATTATCGTTAAGAGGGAGGGCTGCGCAGCATTTTTCATACAAAATTTAAGTTTGAATTTGAAGCCAAAATACGCAACCAAATTGAATAATTGTTTTTGTATTCTATATATGTGGTATTTTAATTTATAATTTCCAAGCCATTAAATAATTCAATTTTGAATGGATTAAGAGGTAACTTAGGCATTTTTTGTTAGTTATTTGTAATTCATAAAAAATAATCTTCTCCTACCGCATTCTTTTGGGAAGAAATTTTAATTTATATACGAGAAATTTGTATTCCAACATAAATCGGTGGCTTGCATTTTGAAATATGCTTCTTTTATACACCTTATTTTTTTATATTTCATTATATTCGTATAGTAAATTAAGCAAAATTATTTGTTCAAATAATTATCATAAATTCCCAAATAATTGACAAGGTTGCCTCCAAAATCATTAAAATATTGATGACCCATATTTTATCATTTAATACACAAAGTAGCACATATCTCAAAGAGATATATTTTTGAATTAAAAATAACTAATAAATTTAGTTTTGTAAGGAAATAACGGTTATTAAAATTAACGGCTTTTCGTTAAGGCCATGCCATACGTAGTAATGCAAAATCATGTGTTTTTGGTTTGAAAATTTGGTCGCCTAGAAATGTTTCAGATGTTTTGATTAAATACTTTGAGTAGAATATATCTTGGCCTTTTAAATAATCGAGTAATTTTTAGATAAGTCTTTTTATAAGCCCAGAAAAAAATAATGTAAAAGCCTATGAAAACTGCTTTAAAGTTCAAAATCTCCTACTTACGAACCCATTTTCGGTTATGATTTTATTGTATGATGTAGAAAATTAAGTAATTTATAAAATGATAAAAAAAAAATATATATATATTTATGCCTGAACATCCACAAAATAAAATAAAAGGCACTTTTTGGCCATGTTTTTTTCTTGCATAGATCAAAACAGTCGGATGGTGTTAAGCGGGAATTTCAACCTTATCGCCATCTATATAAGGGTTGTTATTGATAGCGGCTCAATTTAAAATATTACACGACGTAGCGCATCGCTTTAATAGTGAAGTTTTGAAGTTTCCAAGCTTTTAATGCGGCTCCATGCTCTCTTCCTAGTTTCAAGTTGCGTTCCTATTTCATGGTAAAATAATGTCCAATACTTAATCGTTTACGCTCTGCTCATCTGCAGTTGAAGTATCTTCGGTAGTTAAATCTATTGATCTCATTAACAGTTTTTTAACTTTCCTCCTGATAGTGCTCGAGACAACAATGAGAATGGTAGACAGTCATCGTCATCATATTGCAATTTAGCGTGCATACCAAATCACATATTTTGAAAATCCCACAAAACTGCGGAATCAAAACATTACTGATATTCCGCGGGATATGTTTGTATTGTTTACATTAGCTCCACACAAAAGGAGCTGAGGAAAAAAAATCCCTAAAGGCCTGTGCCATCTTTGGGGATGCCGCTTTAAGGGTCTCTTTAGGTAAAAAAGGAGAGAAATTTCTGGGAAGGAAAAAGGTATGAGGGGTGGGTAGGAACTGGGGGTCAATGTGTCCAGTAGTGACGGACGTATGAACCCATCACTGCGATGCAAGGCTTATAGATAGTTCGACTGGAGAGGTCAAAAGGTCTCCTCTCATTTGGGCAAACGAATCCACCACCAAGACTTAGACAAACCTCACCCCATGAACTCGGGCACCCCTGATATGTCACCAAACGTAGCGAAACACTTCGGGTGGCCTATGGCAAGGGTGTTGGTTACCCAATAAATGGATCCCGGGGCGGCGGTACCCATACCTGTCTCCCAAATTAAAAAGTTAATGTGATGTATCAAGAACTATCGAACGGTGAGGATGTGGGGTCTTTAAATTTGCACGTTTTTTTTTCTCCGCAAGGTTTACTTGGTGTTAGTAACTTCTTTTAAATTACATTGTAATTTAATTTGCATCAAGAGTTTTAAAGGTTTGAAATATTAATCAATCTAAAAAAAATACCCAAAATTCTTTATTCCATTTTTTTGGCTTGTTCAATATGTATGGCTAAAATGAAAAATGATTATATCAAACTCTTGGAAGGCTTTGGCGAATGGGTCAGAGCTAAAGGTCAAGGAACCTAATCCCAGAATCGCATCGGAAGCTTTACTTTCACTCAATCTCAAGGCATTCTAACGAAATCGTTATTTTATTTCCCCATTGCTTATATTATTTACCTAGCATTATTTTATTTTTTGTTGATGTGCGTTCTTGCATAAACGCCTAGTCAAATATTTTTCTATAGATACCTATAGATAAATTGTTAAAAAGGTGGGCGCTGCTTTCAAGGTTTATGGCAACACAAAGATAGGTAAACTAATGTAACTTTTAAAAAACGCCATGGTTAATTTTTTTACATCAATATCAGACGGTAGAATTTCCTGAAAGGAGAATTATTCTGCATTATATTCTAAGAAAATTTAATTTTTAACATGTTTTTTGACAATTGCAACGTAAAAGTGATCTGTGAAAGTACTATTCATGTTCTGTTATTATATCATTATGGGCCAGTTGCTCCACTTTCACAAAACTTGTAAATTAACTATTAAATTTGAAGAATTGTTCAAATTCTGTGAAACAACCTGTCTTAAAACTTTTTTGAAATGAATATTTCATCAAAGAAATAACTTATTACATGTTAAATAAAATATAAAAAACAGTAACTTTCGCTAATTTTGAAAAAAAGTAAAAAAAAAATTACACCAATATTTTGTCAATTTTCAATCTATTAAGATTCTGAAGACAAACCTAACCTCACATTTGAGTCTACTGTATTTTTTTCTAGAATCGGTATTATTCAGTGTTGACGTGGTAATAATTTTTTTTAGTTTCATTATATTAAATTTCTAATGTCTGTTGTCGGGCAGGCTTATCTTATGTGGACGTGATTAAATTATTATTCAATTCATTGAATTGGCACAAGATTTTCTGTGTTCTAGTATTGTACTGAATTGGATTGTGGTAGTCTGACGAAGGTCTGTAAGAGGAAAAGGGGACATAAAAAATTGATATAGCAATGTAGGTATGGAAAATGAAAGTTGCGGCGCGCGGGTCTAAGAAAGGGCCCTTCTCGTATTGACGGAATGAATCATTATTCATTTAAAGGATTCTTAACAATAAATCGATTAAATAATGATTACGTGTTTGATTCCAACTACTATGTACAAAATGTTGACACCTAATTAGATGGTGGTGACTTGATTAAAACCTAATTTTAATTATCTCATTAAAGTTATTATGTGATAGACACGATTGTATTAACTCTTTAAAACTTCATGTATATGTACAGAATAATTGTGTTTCATTGTAAAATTTTACATCACAAACTTACAGATTTTCATAATATATACATTTTTTTTTTATTTCCCACCAAGTCATTCTTATGTGTGAATATTTTAAGAACCTTGTGTAGACCCCAAAATACAAACAAAAATCTAATGGACTCAGTTAAATGCATTCATATATCGATTGGCTACAACAAATTAAAATTTATTTCTAAATGACTATTCGAAAAACAGTAAAACAAGTGTGTAAATACTAAATATGTTTTTAATAACGTAGTGCGTAATATCGAATAATGGACAACTTGACTTATTGCAACGGCGAAGGTATGAAGTACCGTATGAATAAAGCTGTGGCCGGCTTAACAATACCCACGTTTAACCGGCCTGTAAGAATCTAATAAGTATCCCCTTTACTAATAAACTGTTTTAAATTTTACACAACGGATACACAAATTTATCAAACATTAATGGCAGCTTATCAGTTATGCAAAACTTAAAACACGTTTATTAGTTAAGACCCAAAGACGAATAGTTTAAAAAAAATAGTAGATAAGTTTAAACAAAAAGTTGCAAATTTTTATCGCTAAGGCGATGCACTACGTCGTGTAATATTTTAAATTGAGCCGCTATCAATAACAACCCTTACGTAGATGGCGATAAGGTTTAAATTCCCGCTTAATACCATCCGCCTGTTTTGATTTATGCAAGAAAAAAACATGGCCAAAAGGTGCCCTTTATTTAATTTTATAAATAACGTAATTTTCCACATTATTCAATAAAATCATAACTGAAAATGGGTTCGTAAGTAGGAGATTTTGAACTTTAAAGCAGTTTTCATAGGCCTTACACATTATTTTTTTCTGGGCTTAAAAGACTTATCTAAAAAATACTCGATTGTTTTAAAGGCCAAGATGTATTCTACTCGCAGTATTTAATTAAAGCATCTGAAACATTTCTAGGCGACCAAATTTTCAAACCAAAAATACTTGATTTTGCATTACTACGTATGGCCTCGCCTTAAGGATGTCTGTGAAGACAAAAGCTTTGAATCAATCAGACCACCCACTCAATTTGATTTTCTAACTATTCGAATCTTCCATCTCAAAGACTGTACAATTATAATTGTTTCATACGCTGACGTAATTATTTCATATCTAATGGTCAAATAAGCTGCCCGGGGTGTTTCTGGTGGGGGGGCGGTCAGCATGGGGTGCGGTGGGTGGGGTGGGGGTGGAACTAGTTGATAGGGGTGGGAGTGGGGGGACTATTGTCTTGTGGAAGCCGAGGGATGCGCAACCCTTCCGAGGATCCCGACATTTCGGCTGGGAGGCGGGAGGGTGCTGTCAGACGTTTAAATTGAAGAAAATCACAACCGTCTAAGATATTATTGATAAATGCGCGCTTTTAAATTAAGGCGAATCAATTCCTGTCTGAAATTTGTGGGATCGCTACAAAGTTTGGAATCTTACTTTAATTTCTACATCGGATTCTTAAATAAAACTGACGACTTTTCTTCGGATATTTTCAAGTAATAAAAAAAACCTTAGCGAAGTTATTTTTTAACTTCATCATTAGGCGTTACATCTGTCCGTAAATTCGTTTGTTACGTTCCAGTTCCAGTTCAAGATAGTGGCCATGTTGGATACTACCTTTTTATTTCGCCAGAGTTCGCATGATCGTGGTACCTGACGAGCTGTCAAAAATCAGAATCATCAATATTATGGTACCTATCGACCCGAAGAAGGATTGAAATAAGGATTTTCGTTGGGATGTTGATATTTCTTTGGACAAATTGTATTTATACCTTTTTTGAAATTAAAAAAACGTCATACATAACTCGGGATAGGGGTAATTCTACACACTCTTGAAACGTGACGAAAAACTACGTTAAACAAGTTACGCTAGTTTACGTGTAAATGCCTTTTTTTCATCACTTTTAAAAAGTGTCTGAGTTGTCACTGTCCTGAGTTGCTATGGAACTATAATTAAGTAGGTAGGCATTTCACCTACTTCCAAATCTTAACATGTTAGAGGAAATTTACCATTTCTGAAGTAAAAATCTACGGGTATAAAGCAGCAAAAGGTGTTTAACCGATGTAGTCATGGCGTCATGCAAATTGAACAGATTTTAAAATTCGAATTATCTGCTAGCAACTTCATATCCATCATGAGAAAAACGCCCAAATATGCAATTATTCAAAAAAATATATCGAAAAAGAGTGTTGATTTTCAGACGAAGTTGAGTAGTTTGTTCCTATCTACTAGTTAATAAAGATGTGAAATATTATTTATCAAATTAATTTGTCAAACTCAATAAATAAAGTGTTGAGTTATAAAGTATTACGTAAAGCAAGTACGATGACAAATAGTCAAATAATATTGACTACTCGTGTCCACAATTACAATTGTGCTGACTGCTCCTTGCTAAGGCATAATAATAATAATTTGCCTACCCGCTACCCTCTGCCCGCTACCCGCACGATTGTGCGTGTAGGTGTAACCATGTCTTACTATCCGCCCACCCTAAGCGCACACCCTCACTGCGATATACGTATACAATATATACGCACACAGCTCGCGCGCGGGGATAAGGTGAGGTCACTAAGTTGGTCACTTTATAGGATTGTTGAAATTTTGGGACCTTGCTGTAAAGTGCTAAGGGGTTAAATTCAACAATTAATTTTCAATAATTAAAAAAAAATAACTAATCTATGATTTCTCATTTTATGATTAAAAAAAATGACACAAATACAATCCTAATTGTAGAACAGAAATATCTGTTCGTGCGAAGCAACAAATGTCCCAGAACTATGAACTCTGTCGTCATGAAGTTTGTATGTTTTTGTTCGGAATTTAATTGAAATGATTTTCATCATGTGTCGTTATTTTCATCTTGAGGTATCGAACTTTCAAATATTCATTGATTATTCCAAAATTCAGGCAAGACATATTATTCAAGAAAATTAATATTCTAAATGGTTGGTAGTCGTCTAGTAACTTCTGAGTAGTAAAACGGTGATTATCTCTAAAATTCAAAGAAAATAATAGAATGTAGCATTATTTATGTTTTACCATTTATTTTTTTATCCCAAATTTATCACTAATCGTTAATAACTAGTGGTCCGTCACTCCTGGACACTGATCCCTAGATTCCTACCCAATTCTCACACCCTTTACGTTCCTCTCCTTCCTTTCCTTAAAAAGATCGTCCACGCAGGATCTTAAAAGAAAAATTATTTTCCCCAAGGCTTCCTGTGTTAATGTAAAAAAAATTACTAGTCACCCCTACAACCTCACTTCAACACCTAATATTTTTTCACCCATAAAAAATTGTAATATTAAGTTGGTATACATTTCGCCCTGAAGAAGTAACGGTTGTTCCGAAACCGGTCAACGTTAATACAAAGGTTTTAAAGAAAACGTCGCTTTCATAAATCTTATATATTCAAAAAATGTACGTTTATTTGTTTGTGCCTTATAGACACAAAACTGCTGAACTAATTTCGCTGAAAATTTCAAATTTTGTTGTTATTAGTGCCAGGATGTTTAGAAAGCAGTTTGAGTGGTAGAAGAAGTCAGGGACGCCCGAGGAAGACTTCGGAGTTGAATAAAAGTCGACATAGTGTAGTTTTATAATAGTAACAACGTGTTATACAGTAGTGAATGGTAGAAAAAGTCGGAGAGTCCCGAGGAAGATTAACGCATTATCTCTGAACTTGAATGAGATACGGAGTCAAACTAAAGTTAATTTAATGTAACAATTATTTTACAAGAAATAATTATTCGCCTGAAACACTCATCCACATTGAAAAATCTCCTGATAAAAGATACATGACGCCAACGGGACTCGGACCCGTGTCCCTTCGATTTCCGGTCGACAGCTCTGACCACTGAGCTATGGCGGCTTATCTCTTATCCGCGAAATAATTCAATATATACTAGTGTTTCATTCAACAATTACTGCTTGTTACATTTTTTCACCTGAAAACAACCAACTTTATTTTATATGAGAAAGGCATTGTAAGTGCTAACTCTCTCACTAGATGGCGTCGAGACAAATTGTCTACATTTTTAGGTAAAATACTTGAACTTGTCAAATATTAATTATTATTTTTTTGATAAACTAATGTTTAGGACAAGATTTTTTATGCATAGCACAAAGGGTAACAATTATTTTACAAGCAATAATTATTCGCCTGAAACACTCATCCACATTGAAAAATCTCCTGATAAAAGATACATGACGCCAACGGGACTCACATTAGTTTACCAAAAAAATAATAATTAATTTAATGTAGTATTTTAACATTAACAATGTGGGTTTTATATACTACACGAAGTAAATGGTAGATGAACACAGATTTCAGGTACACTCGAATTCACGACCTCAAAAATTTACTCCAAACTATTCATAACCCCGAGCAAAGCCGGGTACAGATCAGCTGGCAAGCTATAAAAAATATTTTTTAATTTTATTTTGTAAATTATGGAACATAGTTCTGTTTTACTAGAAATGTACGATTGTCCCAGATGTAAGCCATTTTGGTTTTGCACTACAATCATCCGGCCACAAACTTTAGTCAGATGTGCGTGTAAGCCATACAAATATTATCGGGGCCTCCCAACACAGAGAAACATCCCCGGACCATCCGGTCAGTAGGGCCGGGGGGCTAGAGGGGGAGTTAGAGGAGTGGGTTCTAGAAACATCTCCCGGTCTTGCCTAGGCCTCGAGACGTCCGGCTCCCTCCCTCCCTCCCTCCCGACCAACCCTTCCCTTGCGATAAGGTATTGGCAGGCGGTTGTACAGATAGTGACTTACGGTATTCGTCTTAAACCCTTAAGGTAACTTAACGCTACTTTCCAACCAACACAATATTGTCACTTTCTTTATTCAAATTTCTTTCTTTATACCCTTAATATTAATTGCATTTTGTGGCTTTCATCAATCAACACTAAGCGAATGCTTGTATAATTAAAATCTGTCTGATGTATCTGTTCATAGGTATATGTTGATTTTACCAAAAACGATATTTATTTTGAATTTCACGCTCGGCTGAGGTTTCACATGTTTATTTCATTTAACAC
The DNA here is from genome assembly GCA_026573805.1 of Hesperophylax magnus. NCBI lineage: Eukaryota > Metazoa > Arthropoda > Insecta > Trichoptera > Limnephilidae > Hesperophylax > Hesperophylax magnus. The sequence goes on from JAIUSX010000002.1 coordinate 14,806,114, forward strand.
AAATAACATCTAAATGTGCATAACATCACTTAAAGATGCAAGATGGAAACATATCAGATTGCGAATAGTACAATAAATAAATAAAATAATTCGATACATAGCTAGGCAGTAAAAAAATTATATTTGTTATTCTGTTTGCTGATATAAATTCTACCAAGACCTGTTTACATTTAGTAATTGATGTGTTAAATATGTCAACAATATTTCTATAATCATTACCCAAATTCAGTATATGGTAAATCGTAGTATAAAATTCTGATTCCGTGTTGGAGTTGTCACAATAATACGGTATAAATTGTCGCGATTTTGGTTTGCGAGGTTTGTGGAAAGTATAATACTTCAGGGCTGTCAATATTGAATTTATGATTTTATATAAACATGTTTAGTCACTTACGTTCGTATAATTATTTGACATTTATCTTTGTAACACCGATTCTGAAGTTAGGTATTCCTAAGAATTTATTTTGATTTCTTTCTATAAAAACATTTACTAAAACGTTAAATTAAATTATACCAATTTTTCCACAGTGCCATCTTGCCCCGCGTGAAGGTAGCCCCCTGCCTCCTCAAGAATAGGAAGATGAGGCATAAATGATTGCCCACAGGTCAGCTAGGACGAAGACAAATGACATCCGATGTTGAATTGTTTAGGGGAGCGGTGTAGGGGGCACCAAATGGAAATGAGCGGGAGGGAGGTCGGCGGGTGGAGGGAGAGGGGGTGCCAAAACACACCCAACTACCTCTAAACTGGCCAAGAGGGGGTGCCCGGTTAATACCTCAGAACTAACTCCAAGAAGTTTACATATTTCCGGTAAAGGTGGCAGTAATTTACAGGGGAAGACGGATGGACCACGCAAGTCCAACAAAGGGATGATCATTGTTTAAATGTTATGGCGTGTATAAGTTCGATTGGAAAATTCCAGCTATGTCGGCACTGGGACGATACGTATAGATCTAATCCGTCCAAGTTTATGGTAGTTTCAATATTGTTCAAGAGGAAATTAGAGACTTCAAATTATGTACCTAATATTACTTTGCCCGGTATAGTAATATTGTGGACATATTTATTTAATAATCGTCACTGTCAAAATATGAAACAAAATTAAGTTACAGCCAAATGCCTTTTACCATCTATTTACGGTTTTACTCGATTACTTATGATTGAGTGTCTTATCATTCTCATCCGGTATGAGTACCGCCGCCCCGGTATTTATTGGATAACCAACACCCCTACCACAGGTGACCTCAAGTGTTTCGCAACGTTTGGTGACAATAATGCCCGGGTTCATTGGGTAAGGTTTGTCTAGGTCCTGGCGGCGGATCCGTTTGCCCACCTATCGGTGAGACTGGTTGAGGGAGACCTTTTAACCACTCCAGCCGAACTTTGTCTCTCAACTCATCTCCTTGCACCGCAGTGGGAAGGATGGATTCATACGTCCGTTACTTCTGAACACATTGACCCCCAGATTCCTACCCACCCCTCACACCTTTTATCTTCCCATAACTTTCTCTCCTTATTTTCCCCAAAAAGACCGCCACACAACCAACCCCAAAGATGACATAGGCCCTGAGTGAATTTTTCTTTTCTCAGGGCCTCCTGTGTGGAGCTAAAATTAATTTACATTTAAATTTTATAGGTTATGTGTCTTTTTTTATTTATAGTTCAGTAAACATATATTTTTACTTAAGTACAGCTTGGAGGGGACCCACCCTTACCCAACGGCTGTGTGAGGAAACTGATTGTTTAACCTCCTTAGCCGCACAGGTCAGGACTCTAATTTTTTTTTTGTAAAATGAAGCTAAATTTATTTTTAAACGATTCTAGACCCTCCAATGTCCCTGCATGCATGATTGTTAGTACGAAATAATGTATGCATACTTACATTGATAGTAACACAAAATAAGAACACGTCTGAAATGTGTTCGCCTGGTGGTTTGGTATTTAAAATTAAATAATAAAGAAGGAGAACAAAATTTACAAGTGGAAGTATGATTGAAACATAAAAATATACAAGCCGCGTATCGAGGGCAGTTTACCCCACTATCACGGGGCAGTCCCGCTAAGAATGAGCGTGGCAAGAGGCCTGCCATTTAAAGTACACAGCGTGTAATATTAACGACCCTAAGAAATCACCTTTGATGTGGAGTACATTTTTCAAGAAATGAATTCAATTACTGAAACAAAACAGCCTTTAACAAAATAATATTTGATAATTTAATTGTGGTTATTTGTACATTTAAGTTTACAAATGTTTAATTTTTTAAAACTTATTTTGAATTTTATAATTGCAGTCGATTTTATGGTTTCGCAATAAATCGTTATAAAATATATATTTTTTGATAAATCAAATTAAAATATATTGTTGTAACACAAAGTAAAATAATATGCAGTCAGGGAGTAAACTGCACTAACTGCTTGAAGTGATTCTACATGATGATAAAAGTAAAAATGAAAAATAACTTTTTCCGAAATTACATGGTTTTTTTCCCGTAGAATAATATTTATTTTTCATTTAAACATGAAAACTTTCATAACAAATCTTGCAATTTCGAAAAAAGTTGTTATATTTTTTACTACGTACGTCTTATATCATGTGGAACCCCAGTAAACCGGTAATTACCGACGGACGAATTGCCTAGTTTAGGGACAAACTGTACCCACTAGTCTGAATATACGTGATAGGCTAAATCCGGTAAAGATAAGAATTTAAAAAGACGGATAAAAGTTTTCAAGTTTCTTTCGAAAGAAATTTAGAAATATTACGTGCTTTATAATAATCTAATATTGCAATGCTTTGAGTTTCCGATTTTAACCGATAGATGTCAGGAGAGTATTCATTACCGTCAATTGAATAATGCAGTTGACCATTTCATCTTATTATTTTCAGCAAATAATGTACGTAGGTACCTACCCACTATTTTCAAATTTTTGAGAGCTGAAAAGCATAGTAGTTTATTGTCGTCTACGGTTATAACGAATTTTCAAAGGCATGCAAACAAACTTAAGTACCTACCTACCAAAAAACATTTTGCACCGAGGTAAAATGTTTAACCCTCTGAAAAACGTTTCAAATTATTCGTTCAACAAATATTGAATTTAACTATAAAATAAATTATAATTTTTTACATTATAGAATTTTATTTATGTTTGATTTGGCGTGTACAATAATATTAAATATCCTTAGAATATTCAAACATATACAATATTTTTTTATAATATTATATAAAAATTTTAAAGAAGAAATAAATATTATAATTACATCTACTTTAAAATTTTTGCATACTTTATTAGTTCGGAGTCGACTATAACTCACTTATGTGTTTGGTCACCGCATTATAAGGTTCACTCAGAAAAAAATTGAGCACAAATTTTTAAGACATATAAATTATAAACTAAATACCCTATAAACTGTAACTGTATACTCATCCACATTGAAACATCTCCTGATAAAAGATACATGACGCCAACGGGACTTGAACCCGTGTCCTTTCGATTTCCGGTCGACAGCTCTGACCACTGAGCTATGGCGGCTTATCTCTTATCCGCGAAATAATTCAATATATACTAGTGTTTCATTCAATAATTACTGCTTGTTATATTTTTTCACCTGAAACAACCAACTTTATTTTATATGAGAAAGGCATTGTAAGTGCTAACTCTCTCACTAGATTGCGTTGAGACAAATTGTCTACATTTTTGGTGAAGATACTAGAACTTGTCAAATATTAATTATTATTTTTTTGGTAAACTAATGTTTAAGACAAGATTTTTTATATAAATATAATAATTAATAATTATTGATTATAAAATAATTGTTACCCTTTGTGCTATGCATAAAAAATCTTGTCTTAAACATTAGTTTACCAAAAAAATAATTAGTAACTGTATAATGAAAAATTTAAAATTTGTACAGAAGGATTGGTGTCTGATGTCATTTCTCTTTTTAAAATAATTAATTCCCTTATTGACAGCCCTGCAAGAATGCATTTGATTTCATTTCATCTTCCTAAAATCATCCTTCACTGTAACAATAATGTCAATACCAATTCGTTTATAAATTCCCTTATATCACTTATACATAGTTTAGGGAACCAATATGCAGATGTTACAGATATTTGTAATAGCACCCAAAGAACATAAAAAAAGCATTACACATATTCTTAGAAAATAGTTATTAGTTAACATTTTGTTTTCTATAGCTTGAATGTAAATTTTAGTTGCAAAATCTAGTTGTCATATTAGTATGTTTATACTGTTTAATTGTTTGATATCTGTATTTAAAGGTAGTTGTACCGCCAATGATTAAATTTACAAAACACATTTAAGTCTCACGGACGTTTTCAGATGAAATGATTTGATTATTTTCAGTAAGCAGTAACTGTATGTACTATTGCACCATGATCAATCAATCAAGCGTGTAGAGGTATGATTTCAAGGATACACGGTCTAACCTGTTACTTGAAGAAGTCAGTAAAGGGTAACCTAATAAAACTATTTTAGCGATGATTTTTTTAAGCGTAAATTGAAATATGTTCTCAGCAGCACGCCGATGTAAACAACATGCAATTTTCATTTTCGTAACAATAGGCATTTGAATCTATGAGGCCCTTTCCTATGTACTAAAAATGGTTGATGCAACAATCACGCACCACGTTGTATTTTATTAGTGGCCATTAAGTGCATCCTACCACGGGCTGCATTTAATGTCGGGCGGAATCAGCGCCAGGATCGGCAATAGGAGTAAATAGCGACGCGGTAATAGAACCAATAACCCTCGCAGAGCGCGCGGGCACGTCAATCACCCGGCCCCGGCACGAACCCAGCGAAAAATGGCCGTTCTAGTAATCAAAATGCTCGATCGGCGCGGTCACGACTGTTTGCGCAATCGTCGACCCCGGGTTCACGTCCGATCCGCGATCCACAATCCGCCATCCGTCCTCGCGGGGACGGGGATTCCCCTGTCCCTGTCACACTATTGGGCAGATCGGAATCGATTGCAAAGGATAATTGCAAGCGGGTACCTGGGGAACTGCATTATGTAATGATAATGGTCGCTGTTGCAAACAATATGTGATAACGCTGGAAACTAGATCATAAAATATCATGGTTGGATAAGTTGCTTGTTCAGTAGAAGGTATATTAAATTGGTTTGCAACGAATATGTCTAGAGAGGATTGAGCAAGTACGAAGATTTGATATTGTTTTTGGTATGATGTTTTGATGAAGATAGATGTTGGGGAGATATGTAAGAAAGATAGTATATCAGAATTTAAACAGACTGATTAGTAACGCAACTGGATTTCATGGTAGGTGTAGGTACTTTTTGGTTTTCTCCGTTTTCTTTTCAAACAAATAATTGGTTCTTATTCATTTTAAAATTTAAATTTTTGTTTTCTCTACATCTAATCTATTCATATAGTTTTAACTTCATAACTTCAGTAAATCATTGTTTATCAATTTACTCACTGGTGGCAAATTTCAAATGTATTTTACCTGAAATAAGGTACTTATTAATCAACACATATCTAATCTGTAATCGATCTATGCCCAATCATGGCCTGAATAGGGGGTCTGCAGGCAAAATTCGACCACTCTGCCCCTCTGGCGGTATAAAAACGAACCAAATGACTGGTACGAATATTTAAATATGCAGCTAACAATACGCAAAATTATTTGACCATTAACAAGCGTTTAATAAGAAGATTTCTCCTGGAAGCTTATCACTTTGTGATGGCATTATTTATTTCATTAAAACATAAATAACTTTGTTTACATCACTTAATTACATACAACCTCTACAACTCTACATGTTACAACCTCTACATTATATTTATCTATTTATTGGAAAATTTGTATAGCGCCGCTTTTGTGAGATATCACCTCAGGGGCGCTATATTGTAATAATCTATTTACAATATATACTCACTCTCTCTCTGTGAATGACCTAATATGTACTTATTAAATGCAACTGTTTTTAGTATCATTTAAACTGGGCGAGCGGGTTTTTAACTGCTAGTCTGTATTACTGTCGAAAATAAGTTTTTTATTTTTTATTTCTGATTGTGAATGAAAGTAATGCAAAATATTTAATAGCAATGTTTAATTGGCTTGTGATAATATATATGTAATATAATATAATGAAAATTAAGCAAATAGCGTGAATACATTTTGCAACCAAAGAAGCACCACCCATTCTTGTTCGCATTTGTCAAATCAGAAAAGGCAATCAAGACATTAGCGGCCGCGTTACCGGAGGCATGTGCCATAGTAGAGGAAACTGGTACAGCACTGAGCCAAAGCTGTGCAGTCGGGTATCGGGAACAAGTGGGCACTGCTTATTGCCGAGGCTATTGGGAACACAACGAGGAAGACAGATATTCCAGATCGTGGCGGCTGAATCCTCGTTAACATAATGGATCCTGGTTCTAAGTCCACAGTCTCCTGGGTCTCTGGGATATGACGTATTTCCCCACTCACGATGTCGGCCCCTTGGGAGAGATGTGTTATTAGAAAAAGCGCCATCAATCTTTCAAAATTTCTACGCAAATCGATGGCTGCTCGTGATGAGAATGCCGCAGTGGTTGACGTATCAATTCCTCGATCCATGCGTTTAATTAGGCAGGTCTGTAATTTGTACAACAAACAGTCAACTTTGCAAATACAATATGGCCATATTTTTGCTTAACTATCACATGCATATGCTTTAATAATTTTGTTTATGTATTTATTTATTCATTTTCGAGAAATCGACAGCTTACATTTAATCAGTATGTACATAAGTATTATATGGTAAAATAAAACCAATTAAGGATTTCCTCCCTGTGACTTTAACTGAGACAACTTATTCTATAATAGACTATAGAATAAGTTATTTAAATTTGTGAGAAAGGAATATGAATTAAAAAAATTATACAAAACAAAAGATTATATAAAACGAAAAATTTAGAAAACAATATATTTGTAGCCATAGACAGAGGTTGTAGGTATAAATCAAATCATAATAGAGATATAAACAATAGAGACATAAAAATTATTCACAAACCATCAGAAAAATATTCTTTTATGGAACACTTGTATTTGGTAAGTTTGCAACTGAAAATATCAACCTTGGATAATACGCTATTATAATTATTGCATAGTCTGTTCAGGCAAGAATTCTGCTTATGTTTTACTATAAGGAATTTACAATCCGAAATAAGAGAAAGTTATTCCATTTATCGTATTGGCGAAACAATTCTTCCCAATCAGGACTGGTAATCAATGTAGACATATGGGTATGTTGATCAAAATAGACAAATTGAAATGGAGCCTTTCGATTGGACAAAAATGATTTTACTATTAATTTTTATGTATTGGGATACACGCTACACGCTACATTCAATAATATATAAATTAATTAGCATCCAATAATAATTATTAAGTATCCACCTCCTAAATATTAAATGTCCATTGTTTTGTTCCGTGTGTAATTTTAGAAGTATTATTTTGGCAATGTAATTTTCTAAACCAGTTTTGGTACCGTAAATTCCACCTATGCAATTTCATAATGCAACCCGCTGTTAGAAGCCAGCAGTGAGTAAATTGACGAACATTGATTTATTGGAGTTATGGATAGTATTTGGATGTATGTGGTATAATAGAGAATAATAAAGTATCACGGAATGCATCGTGGAATGAGTAATGTAGAACGAGAATTATTTTACAGCCTGGAGATTTATGATCCTGCTTGCATCTTTACTTAATAGAGCAAACTGGTGCATCGTGCATCAATATAATTGTGCTAGTTAACAACAAGCGCGGACTGGGATGATCTCCAATGTGCAGTATTACCCAGGGCTCTGTATTCTCTGTATATCTGTATTACACAGGGTGTTCCGATAAATATTATTAATATTAAGAGGCAAGAAACACTTCTAGACCTGACAGTATTACTAAAAGCTCTATTTTCTTTGAACATCTATCTAGGGTCACCAAAAATATTATTGGAGAATATTTCATATTATTTAATTTGGGACAGTTTTGTCAATTTGGAGAATATTTTGTTCATTTATGCAATATTTTTTTTTCGAATTGGAGAATAAAAAATTAACATTATTATTCTGTGACTTTTCGTGCATTCGAATTTCAAGTGGATATTTATCTATGTTTGTAGATATTAGATAAATATTTGTACGTTTTTGTTGAAGCTTGTGAATGTTTGAGGATATTTGTACATTTGTGAATATTTTCTGATATTTTTGGGTGTTAACGGTGACCGGATAAATCATCAAAATGATAATTCATCACATCTTTAAAAAGTTATATAAAGTCATGGATAGTGATGAAACAAAAACTTTATTAACTGGGTTAAGTAGGTTAGGTTAGGTTAAAAAAAAAATTTTTCATCGTCTCTAAAGACTTTATATCGATTGTTAAAGTGTGTTGAATTGTCACTGTGTTGAGTTATCATGAAACCGTGTTAACATATTATACAACGTTTTTTTCTATTGTACCATTTTTAACCTGATTTTACTTTGTTTTATATCCACTTTTTAAGAAAGTGTTAACTTACTCCATAAATAAATAATCACATACAAATACTTAGCACGGGTATATCACCTAGTGAGGCCCATATCATCAAGTAATATTTTAAAATATGTAAAGCTATTGTGTACAATAAAAAAACTTCAAACATCTATTTGACAATAGGTATTGTGTGATAACAATTTGACAGTAGGTATTTTTGGGACAACAACTTGACAGTAGGTATTTTTGGGACAACAACTTGACAGTAGGTATTTTTGGGATAACAACTTGACAGTAGGTATTTTTGGGATAACAACTTGACAGTAGGTATTTTTGGGATAACAACTTGACAGTAGGTATTTTTTGGACAACAATTTGACAGTTGGTATTGTTTGAAAACAATTTTACAGTAGGTTTTGTGTGACACCAATTTGACAATAGGTATTGTGGTTCAATAATTTGATAGTAAATGTGCTTGCTGGCCGAAGGTTCCCCATTTCTGGTCTAGTATGTAGTCTTAAAAACACTGTAAAAACGTTGGCCCTTTTACTGGACCGCCATTTAACGTTTTAATTTAGTCATCACTCTATTTTTCCTGAAATAAACAAGGGCAGGCCTATTAGTGGTGACCTAAGAGAAATGACAATAAATGGATTTTTGATCATCTAATATGTAAGTAAACGAATTTAATAAAATCTGACATCCTGTATCTTGATTCCGATGAAACTTTAGTTGAAGGTATGGGTGATGTATCCGTGTAATCTCGGCGTACTCTGGATGCATGCAGCGGGTGGGACGGGCGAGGCCGGTGAGACCCGCCACGGCCAGTGTACAGGCACGGATCTGCGCGCTGCACTGGATGAAGTGAGAAAAATGCTGTAATGTGTTTGCTTTACAAAGTATAGAAGTTAGGAGTCAAGGGGCCCTCGTGCACAGAGCGGCCCCCCTGCCGCCCCGCCACCCACCCTACCCGGCATTCTCAAACCGGGGGAATTTGGAATTCAGATATGCAAAGGGAAAGAGTTTTTGAGGTTATATTTTTGTTATTTGTATTACCTAAACAAATAGGTATGCTCAATTTTTATGGATATAACTTTTCTTGTAATTTTCCCGTTTTTCTTAATAAATATGTAAATACATACCTATTTGTTGAAGTAGTAGATAATGAAACAGAACAAGACACAGAAAAATAAAAAGGTAACGGTCTTTTATTTTTCTGTGTCTTGTTCTGTTTCATGTTTCGTTTCGATTTATTAGTATTATCATATTCTTCAATAAATAGGTATGTATTTACGTACTAACTAGGAAACACCGAATAAAACTTACATTCCCAGAGGGAAGCGGGAATAGTATAGGTATTGAAGAAAGAAACTGATTCTTTTTTCAAAGGGTTATTTGAAAATATAAATTTTACTGGTAACTAAGTCAGAAACCATTTTAATCGTTATTATTTGGATATGCACAGCTTTTCAACCTGTGTGGACAGTCATTATGGTGTTAGACATACTTAATCAAAATTTAACGAATTTTTATGTGACGACATTAAACCCACACAGAGTAAAATTACTATTAATGAATAATGCTTATTTATCAAGAATCTCTTTAAATTATTCGTAATCTGGTTAAAAATGGGATTGCAGGCCCTTAACGTATGAATAGATTGGTTTCCTAATTTACTTTTAGTAAAATACCAATTTATTACTAAATTAGTAATTTATTAAAATTAGTAAAATACCAATTTAGTAAAATAAATTGATATTTTACTAAATACCAATTTATTTTACTAACTACCAATTTATTTAGTAAAATACCAATTTATTTTCACAATTATCCTAATATTTACGCATTTCGTCATTGTATATTATGAAGGCAAATACAGGCGCATGGAAACGTATTCCGAGAGATTAGAACAGTTTATTATGAAACGACCGGCAATCCCGTTTTTAACCGGATTACCAATAATTTGAAGAGCTTTTTAATGAATTAGCAGTACATATTTTTCTCCGTGTATAAAAACAGAAATGAAGTACATCATAAGACCATACCCTTAGAATTCAATAGGGAAATGTAGGAGTATAATAAGAGTTAAAAGAAAATTCTTCTATTACACACCAATATTACAAGTATACATGTATACGGTTGGTGCATATTTATCGGAAGGTGCCTAGTCAAAATGTCTTTTCCAGTGCTATGAAACGATAATTTTCACAGGGAATCTCTAATTAATAAAAAGAAAATGTATTAGTTTTCCCTGTCAAACTAAAACATCCCCCTTTTCACAGTTTACGATATTAATAAACATCCCTCAAGTATAATATTTACGTCTCTAAAACCTAAGCTCTGACAAGACCGCTTATGACCTGTAAAAAAGTTTTGGCAACGACTGTACTATGGTCGTACAATTCATGTAGCAGGGGTTTGAGTGCTTGCGCTGGGATCACAGAAGGTCCCATCTCCCAGAGGCCGGACAAAGATACGCTGAAATGATTCCAGAGCCGTAGGATATAAGGGTAAATATCGCGTAATCCCCAGAGCGCTTTAGTTTTGGAAAAGCAAGTTCATGTCTTGTGCAGAAAAAATAGATGTTTAATCAGTTTTCTGACGAAGTAAAAATCCTCGAATTGTGAAATTGTTAAAGTTTTTTGGAAGGATTGCAATATGCAACCATTTTCGGCTCAAAATCTAAATTTCACCATGATCTACAGAACTTTGAATAATCTATAGATAAAACAAAATTCGCGTAGGTACTTATTTCTAAATTTCCAAATCAAAGTTTCGGTACTAAACATATCTATAACTATAATGTTCACTCGGAGGAGAAAAGTACTCCAGTTTTTAGATTAATTTTGTAGAATTTGTGAGTTCACAAAATCGTTTTATGCAAGATTTTAGTGAAGGATATCAAATACACGAGAACAAGCATACCTCTAGCGGTTTAGTAAATAATAAAGCACTCCGTTAAGCGAACATCATTTCACGACCAGGACTCACTCACTAATTCCAGTCAGTCGTGTTGACCTGCGATGCTATTCTTTACCCAACTTGAGTACCATGTAGTCTTTAAAAGGATGTGCAGGTATTAATAATTGTATACTTCCTTCTGCAGTTCCCAATATCCTGGTAATCCGTCAATATTAATTAGGATTTTGTTTGAAACTTTGAATGGGATAAACGTATTTGTTTTTAATTATATTAATTATTGAGTACGTTTATATTACATAGCGTACTAAGCGCCCCTGAAGTGATAACTCACAAAAGCGGCGCTACAAAAATTGTCCAATATTATTATTATACACTAACTTAACATTTAACTGTTAATATAATTACATTTTTACAGTAAGCATAACTACAGAGGTGGGTATGGGTACCGCCGCCACGGGTAGCATTTATTGGATAACCAACACCTCTGCCGTGTGATTCGCTACGTTTGGTGACTTAGCAGGAGTGCCCGGGTTCACGGGCTAAGGTTTGCCTTAAGTCTTGGCGGCGGATGCAGTGGGATGGATGGATTTATATCTCCATCACTCCTAGATACACTGACCCCAGATTCCTACACACCCCTCAGACTATTTTTTAACAACTTTTTTTAAAACACATTCATTCTTCCTTTTTCTTCAGACTTGCAGGCATTTCATCATACAATTTAAGTCCCATAAACATTTCAGTTCTATGACTTTATTTTTCTTTTATGCGGCAGTATAATTTTATTAAAATTTCTGGATTCATAATTATGTATATTTTTACTAAATTGTTTTCATCTTTAACGTATTCAGGCATTTGGTTTTTCATTATTTTATGTATAAAAATCAGCACATTCTATAGAAGCATCTTTTTTTTTATTGGAATTGGAAGTTTATATAGGTTTCCTTCACTGGCTAAATATAATATCTTAAATCAGTAATCTAAATGTGTAGTAAATAAAGTTTTGAAATGAGCTCTTTTGTGTTTTCATTTAATTAATTTCTAAGTCTTCTAAGAATTTGTTATTGTTACGTTCTTTGGCACACATTCAAAATTGCAGCTAAATCTAGATAAGTTCATATAAAAAAAATTGTATACCACAAATTCAACAAGTAATTGTTTTCGAATATATGTTTCTCGATTGAAATAACCTGAGAGAAATCATTAAAATATTTGTTAAAAATAAGATTTAAATTTCTGTAAACAGGAATAAATCTGATAGTATTATTACGCCAACGTCTGGACGGTTTCGGTTCTCTGATTGGTCAAATTCAAATCTTATGTTTCGAGTAAATTCCGCATTTCTTTCGCGCAAAATAAATAAATCGTGCTTTACCGGCCGCTTGAGTAGTTTCTCTATTGGCCGACAAAGCGAACCTCTGGCTCTTTACCTTTCTTTACAATTCTTTACCTACAAATACCATTTTAATACGCATTTAAAAAAACAAACATTTGATTTAACTTAATGACAATAAACAACAACTCTTTCCATTTACGATTTTGAAAAATATTGATATTTAATATTATTTACGTAAATAATAATTTCGCACCGTTTTGACAGAACGCCGATATGAAGTTTGCGCATAATACGCATTTGTATGTATAGTCCAGTCAGCCTGTGTCGTAGAACACCATTTAGACAAACTAAATAGTATAAAGCTAATTTTTTCCCCATCGACTACTACCATTTAGACAAGTGTTTAGAAAAAAGTCCCCGCCCCTACCCCCCTTGCTTCCCCCCCTGTGCCCCCCCAAACATGAAAAGTGTAAGGGTTTCGTAAATCGCGTCTATCTCAATTATTAAACAACATATCGGATTGAAATTTTTTTTATTCTCTTTGCTGTAACATTTTCTACAAAAAAAGTTGAGTTAACTTTCGTCGTAACTTTTACCTTTTGTTTGTAATTCGTATGATAAGGTAAAAATTTGTATATTTTTTTGCACATAATTTTATATTTTGTCACAGAACTTTTCAGGCCGACATTTTATGAAAAAATATTTCCTATAAAAGTTGTAGCCCCTGTTATTACCTTTAAAATTATATATTTTAATGTGTACTTTATGGCTAGAAAACGCCAAATATCAACCGTGAAAGTCGGGATGTGACATCAGAGTGTACTGGCCTTGAGGAGTTAATTGTTTGGATATGATATTCATATCCAAACAATTAACAAACAAACAACTGTTGAAGACGCCATGAGAGAGTGTAAAACAAATGAAATAATGACAAGACTAGAAGAAGTGTATGAAGATTTGGTTAAAACTAGTAGAACTTCAAAACTGTGGCTACAAGAGTTTAAATTGGTGGATTTGGCTCTAGACTTTATTCTGGCAGAGAGAATCGGCGATTGGAATTTGCACATTAATACAGTCAAGCAAATGATACCGTATTTCCATGCTGCTGGACATTTGCTCTACGCCAAATCCGAACACATATACTTACAACAAATGTTGAGTCTACAATCGAAGATGTCAAATGAAGACTTCGAAAGGTTCGTCAATAAAGGTTTTTTTACAGTTCGGCGTACAGATGGATTTTTTACCGGTATCTGGACGGACATGACCATAGAGCAGACATTAATGCGATCATCAAAATCCATAGGTGGCCTTACTCATGGACGAGGATTAAGCGAGAGGACGCTAACCAAGTTCATTGCTTGCGCTCCTGCATCCCTACAAATTTGTGAGGCTTTCGAGAAGTTCTCTGGCTGCTTGACTCAGTTTAACGAACAGCACACTGAACTTAGATGCAGTAGAAGAGAAAGGGACTTGCAAGATATTAATAAATTTCTCGGGTGGCTGCGTATCCATAATCCTTTCCGACAGAGCAACGATTTAATTTCTTTATCCTCTGGTCTAGTAGTGACAAGTTCGGGTGTAAACTGCGATGAAGCGTATGATGTAGGAATGAAATGCTTGAAAGACATCGAAGGAAATAATTTTGCAGATGTTAAATTGAAAAGAAAAAATAAAGTTAAAACTATAGGCTCCGTAGTAAGTGGTATAAATGTGAGATCTGAAGAAGTGCCAATTAATCCTGATCAGCTGTTTAATAGGGTTATATGTATGTCTCAAGGAACAAATAATCTCAAACAATACTTCAACTATGAACTTAGCCCATACCCTTTGTCTTTATTTGAAAACAATAAAATGATAAGAAAGGGAACTAAATCAAGTCTTATGAAAATATTTGAAAAGTGGACAGTTAGCAACGAAGTTTTTAAAAATTTGCCCCCAAAAATATATGTAGTAGATGGAGGGTATCTTTTGCACAGTGTTATTTGGCCTGAAAAAGTAACATATAGCAGCATCATAGAGAAGTATGTTGATACTGTAATGAAACGGTATGGGAAAGATTGTCATGTTGTGTTCGATGGGTATCCTGACTATCCCACCACAAAAGGGGTCGAACATATGCGGAGAAGTAAAAAATCATCTCTAGAAATGAAATTCAACGTTAATATGGAATGCTCTGTGAAGCAAAATGAATTTTTGGCAAATCCAAAAAACAAAAGCCAGCTTATTGAACAGCTCTCTCAGAAGCTTAATGAAGCAAACATTCCAACCATTGTGGCGGAGGAAGATGCAGATACTAAAGTGGTCGGAAGAGCAATAGATGTCTCCCAGATTCAAAGTGGGAGGCCTGTAGTTGTTGTCGGACAGGATACTGATCTTTTCGTTCTATTGTTAGGGCTACCACAGTGTCAAAATGTGCAACTATTCTTTCACAAACCCTCTGGCACACCATCAACGTATGACATCAGCAAGATTCGTGAAGAGATTGGTGATATGAACGATGTGGTACTATTTTTGCATGCTATCACAGGATGTGATACCACATCTTATTTATTCGGCAAAGGCAAAATTAACGCGTACAAATTGCTAAGTTCATCAAATGATCTCCGCACAAAAGTTTTACAGTTTTATGAAAAACAGGCAGACAAAAATATTCTCAAAGAGGTAGGAGAGGCTTTTGTCTTGAAACTATATGGATGCACAAGGTCTGCAAGTCTGAATGACAGTAGATATTCAATGTACCTTAAAGCTGTTGCAAAAATGTCATTAAAATCCAAATTTAAAATGGCGTCCCTCCCTCCAACATCTGATGCTGCTGAACAACACGCCTATCGAACATACTATCAGATTCAAAAATGGATTGGAGATAAGGAAATCAGCGCTACGGACTGGGGATGGATTTTAACAGACAACATGCTGTACCCAGTGCACTCAAAAAAACCACCGGCACCTGAAGAAGTTATAAACTTAGTTTCCTGCAACTGCAAAAAGGCTTGCAAAAATAATTGTAGCTGCTTTAAAGCATCACTTGATTGCACAGAAATGTGCGGGAGCTGTGGTGGATCATGCAGCAATGTAACTTTGGTTGAAGTCGAGGAAAATGAAGAACCTCTCATGGAAGTTTATGATATGATCAAATTAAGATACCGCAATTATTTTGTTCTAAAATAACATCTTTAAAAAATATTACATGCATTTCTGTACCCGAGAAGCATACGGATGCAAGTCCAAAATTTGAAGAAATGAGTTTTTGATGAAGACATGAAGTAAATTATCATGTTCATTAGTGGCAGAAAGATGCAAGCCCTATCTTGAATATTTATGGTATTTTCAAAAATATTATAAGGATGCAAGAACCATTAGCACATTCACACCGTAGAAGCATAAAGATGTACATTGGACTTGCATCTTTCTGCCTCTAACATTACTACGCTTTCCATGGAAGTAAACATTCGAATGTAGACTCAAGTCCATTTTGCGTCCTTCTGCCTCTAATTTCTATGTTTTCTGTGGAACTAAACAGAACAATCCCAGTGCTCTCATCATTATTTATTGCATTCCTGCAATAAATAATGATGAAAAAGAGTATTTCCGTTTATGAATGTATGACGAGGCTCAAGAAACAGAATTCTTCTTAAAAGACTGATGGAAACATAGGTGGTGATATTATTATTGAAGACCTGACCATGTCACTTATTTATTTATTTACTTACATTTACCTTACCTCATCATTATACTACTGAATGGACTGTATAGGGATGGAAAACAGGTGGCAAATGAAGTAGCTTCTTGCCTCTTAAAGTGGATATACAGAGATATGGGGAATAATGTTGAAGAAATAACCGTATGGTCTGACAACTGTGCAGGTCAAAATAGAAAAATAAAAATAGCCATATCCTATGTATGGCAGGTTTTATAAAAAATTAAAAACCTCAAGATAATTCATCTTAAACTTTTATTACCTGGAAGTAGACTCTGTCCATTCAGCGATTGAAAGGGCAAAAAAAACTACCCAATTCCAAATATTTTACCGCACGACAAAAAAAATTAACGGGAACATCAGATATTGCAAAACTAATAATCAGTACATTGTACACTCAATGAACTTAGAAAATTTCAAATATTTAAATTCCCTTTAAAACTGGTTCACAATCACCTTTTGTATATCGAAAGAAGAATATGAATGGTAAGGGTTTCCTAATATCAACGGTATTATGGCTACGAGCTGACGTAAATGTATCGGGGATGCTACTGTATAAAAATGGTTTTCAGGAAACTGAATTTCAATATTATTATATTAGAAGAAAAAGGAGAGGTGTTTTGAGCGGTGACCGGATAAATCATCAAAATGCTAATTCATGATAATTTCCCATTTTTTTAAAGTTATATAAAGTCATGAAAAGTGATGGTAAAGTGAAGAACAAAATCTCTATTAACTGGGTTAAGCGGGTAAGGTTAGGTTTAATTTATTTTTTTATCGTTTCTAATGACTTTATATCACTTTTTAAAGGTGTGTTGAATTGTCGATTTATCATGGAACCGTTTTGAGCACCCCGGAGGTATTGCCCCAGGTAAATACAATTCCAATCGCATTAAATACACCAAATTTTGGTGTCCTACAAAAGATGTTACAGTGGGTACCAGAGCCACTGCACTTTTTTTACACTTATTTTTTTTAATCTTTATTTTCTCTGTCAGATGACGAAGATATGGAAAATACCAATAATTTGTAAAAATAATTATAATTAAATAAAAAAAATATATAAATAAAATATATATTTATATATCCCGGTTATATAGTTATTATTTTACTTCCAAATGAAATTTCAACATTGATCAACATTACCTATAAATATCTATTTGATTTTTTATTTATATTTACCTAGTAAATATAAATATCTATTTTATTTATAGGGAAATATAAATATAAATAAAATAGATATTTATATTTACCTGTTATATAGTTATTATTTTACTTCCAAGTGAAGTTTTCAACATTGATCCCTTTATAATATACCATGTGTCATACCAAAATATTCAATATCATTTTGAAGCAGAAGGACTCAAGTCCACAATGCTTTTTTTAAAACATTTTTTTTAGGCTTTGCATATAAAATATTTTATTTTATTTTCTCATTTTCGATACAAAATTAATTGATTCAATAGGATAAAAAATAAAAATCAATTATCATGAATATCCGCAGAAGTTATGAGACCAAACTTACAGAAAAAAAAGTATTTTGGCTCTCCTGAACATTTAGCTTTTTGGACTTGCATCCGTATGCTTCTCGGGTACAGATTTTCAAACCAAAAACTATTTAAAATACCTATTTTCGCTGTATACAAGGACTTATTATTATTTGAAACAAATTTAAAAAGTGGGGAATTTAGGTTTCACCGAGACTCGATTAGTTTTATTTATGGAAAATGCAATAGTGTACCTTGAAGATAAAAAACACTATCACTATACAACAATATCTGCATTGCAACGCCGCGCCGGCCGGCCCCACCTCGACCGAACCCGCCATGATAATCTCGCTGGATCTCCAACAAAGTAAGTTTTAATTTTAAAGGTAATAATAGGGGCTACAATTTTTGTAGGAAATATTTTTTCATAAAATGTCGGCCTGAAAAGTTCTGTGACAAAATGTAAAATTATGTGCCAAAAAATATACAAATTTTTACCTTATCATACGAATTACAAACAAACGGTAAAAGTTACGACGAAAGTTAACTGAACTTTTTTTGTAGAAAACGTTACAGCAAAGAGAATAAAAAAAATTGCAATCCGATATGTTGTTTAGTAATTGAGATAGACGCGATTTACGAAACCCTTACACTTTTCATGTTTGGGGGGGCACAGGGGGGGAGGCAAGAGGGGTAGGGGCGGGGACTTTTTTCTAAACACTTGTCTAGATGATAGTAGTCGATGGGGAAAAAATTAGCTTTATACTATTTAGTTACATATAAAAACACAGGCTGACTGGACTAGTAGGAAGTGTAGGCACTGCCGACCCAATAAAAAAACATGAAACACAATCGGAAGCTAGAAACGCAAAAATAAATACGTAAATAATACTATAAATAATATGAATTATTTTCCCATTTGATCTCTGGTGAGTTGACGTGTTGTTCTTGTGTTTTGTATTTATTTTGCTTATATAATGCACTTGCATAATGTTGATCGACTAGATCAAGGCTGCCCAACCTTTTGTGGAAAACTGTATGGAAGGGTTTAGTTTTTCCTATGGGGAAAATTTAACCCGGACGTAAAATCGGAAATAGATAATAAATAAAAATATGTACGTATATAATATCAATATTTTTCAACATCATAAATGCAAAAAGTTGTTGTTTATTGTCATTAAGTTGAAACAAATGTTTTTTTTTTAAATGCGTTTTACAAACGGTAGTTGTAGTTAAAGTTTTACCGAAACAACTGTCATTCTTATTATGCGTAAATTGAACATGTTATTATTCATTAACTCCTTCCTGTTCCGTGTTTTAACAATATATACTCACCCTCTCTCTGCGAATGACCTAATATCTACCTATTAAATGTAATTGTTGTTAGTATCACTTAAACTGGGCGAAGCCCAACGAAGTGCCGCTTTTTGAAAAAAACAGCGCTATCTGTTGGACGTAAAAACAACACGCGCTGTTTCTCTATCTGCACAGACAGACTGAGCCACAACAGCAACGTGTGGCGGGGTACAACTAGTAATCTATATGAATGTACATTTTTAAATACCTTTTTCACTGGAGTTCATGAACCGTTGATGACATTGAAGACATAATATTATTTTAATTTAGAGTAGGTATTGCAAACGACGAAAAAGTTAATATGTCTCAAGTACATATGAAAAGGTTTTCGCGATTTAAAATTGGCAAGTTTTAATTAACAGACCCACGAAGAAGAGGCCACTAGCGCTGGCGAAACACTCGAGCGTGATTCATTTCGGGACCTCGGCTCCAAATTATTCAAATTTGCTAATATTCCGTCAAACAATTTTCATTTCCATAATAAGTGTTTTCAGATTGTCCTTTCTATTTCTCGACGATGGGAAGACGAATTAAAATTCACAAAAGATGTGGGAAACGCCAGTGGCCACGGCTCCTCGTTCCATATTCAAATCAAATCGGTGCTCACTCACTTTTATTCAAGGGATCGTAAATCACTCAATAAAGTACGTGGAAACGTGGATAATGCATTTGCAGAGAAACGGCCGGCAAGCCGTAGCTATACAATAGTACTTTCCTACATTCTGCCTGAGATCATTTAGGTAGGTATATAATGATGATATATGGTTATGTTTTACCAACAATCTAGATATACATTTTTTTAGAAAAAAAACAATTTTTAAACGTATAAGAAAACATTTTATCCAATCGGGTGTACGAAATGACATAATAATAGATCTATTTTACCCTCAAACTAAGGACGGGTGTATAAAATGACGATTGGTGGAAAAAAACAATTTTTATACATATAAAAACCATTTTATCCAATCGGGTGTACAAAATGACATAATAATAGTTAATTTTACCCTTAAACAACCTAAGCGGGTACTGATAAGCTGTATATTTGCTAAAGATAATAGGGGACGCGTGTATAAAAAGGGATATGTTTTTTTTATCAATCTTATTGCAATTATGTTATTTTTAACAGAAACTTAAATTTTGTTGAAATAATAACACAGTTTCAAAACATGTTTACAACAGAAAAAAATCTCAAAGTTCCATTTACATTTCAAAAGATAAATATCGTTTTATCCCAACGATTATATTATTAGTTTACCGTACAAGTGTGTATTTCATTTTTCCCCACTAGAAGTCTGTAAAAAGATAATGCATTCAAATACAATAACTTTTTATATTTTTTAAGGTGAAATTTACAACCTTTTAAACTGTTATTAATATTTTTGAATCTATCTGGTAATCAATTAAAAAATACAGATAAGATATTTATAATTGCATTGCCCCATTCTTTTATTTACACCTTGGAAATGATTGAATTGAAGTTTGTATAATTGAAGATATCCATTATTTTTAAATGGTGCAGTTTATTTAGAATATGATTGTAAATTTGCAATGTTGCACAGTAGAGATATAAAAAATTATAAAAGTAATAATTTATAGCCTGAAACACAAATATAAATTGAAAATATCTTCAGAGAAAAAATATATGCCGCCGACGGGGATTGAACCCGCACCCTTCCGATTGCTGGTTAGGTGCACTAAGCCAATGTGCTACGTCGGCTTATATTTAACTGCCAAATAATTCAATAAATAGTAGTATTTTATTCGACAATTATTGCTTATTGATTTTCATGAAGTAATGCATTTAGTTTTCCGACTTTATTGTTTTAAGTAAAAATTATTTTCACCTTAATTTTTGAGGTATGTAAAGCGGTTGTGTGCGTTTTTCTTTAAAGTTACATTCCATCATATAATATTATTGCATTATTGATTGGCCGAAGGTAAAATACCCCATTTTAAGTAAATATTTATTTAGAATACCCATGTCTTCGACATCAAAGATTGTTTGTCCTTTTCCTTACTTTTCCTGTCTTTGAGAATACTTATGTGTGGTAAAGCTATGAAAAGTTCCCAATTAATATTACCCGCCAATTCGTAAAATCAGGAGCGTACCACAAAAACAGATAAAGATTCAAATAAAATGTGGATGCACTGAAAGAAAGATAAAAATCAGCCACATAACTCTCCCTTTCACGGAACACGGAACATGTACCACAGGTGTCGTATATCTTTTGTGCTGAGTGTGATTTACCGCCCGCGGAACACCGCCTGCCCGCGCCCGGTGCCCGGGGGCGGCCTTCCTTCCGACGGCGGCACTGGGTCGGGATCATTGTGTTTATTATTCCATTTCTTTATTATTTGTGTCTGTTTATACCCTTGCTATTTGGATTATTGTGTGAAGAGAATGATGCTGATCGATGAAAGAAGGTTCGAGGGATGCCCAAAATATTATTATGTTAATAAAAGATAAGTACGATTTTTTTTCTTTTTAATTTAAAAAATGTCACCCCTGTGCTATATGAGAAAATACTCAATTATGTAACTTATGTTAAGTTACCTTTTGCAAGATGACTGGCATTGAGAAATGGTTAATATTTTCAGATTTGTGGAAACATTTTTTTAGATGTAAATATTTAAGTGGATAAAAAGAAAATTCAAAAGTGCCAACTGGAAATTTAAAATTTTATCCCTAAATTAATTACTACAATAATGTGTATTAGACATAAGGATTTGTATATAATGATCATATTTTATTTTAACTGTCCACACTCATTTTTTAAATCTAGATAAATAGCCAAGCACCCAAAAATTTTTCTCTCTAAACTAACCATATTTTGTTAAAATAGTTGTTGTAAACGAGATTTTAAATCACAGTAATAATAATAATATTTGGATGATTTGCATAGCGCCGTTTTTGTGCAAAATCCCCTCAAAGGCGCTGTGCAAATATATAATATATTTCTACAATGTTCTATGTTTTTACTAACTATATATGAAGATAATGTACAGTACAATACTTATCTGGTAGGTCACTTGAGATAAAAACTTTGGTTTGGAGTTTTATAACTAATTAAATATTTAAAAAAGAAAAAAAAAAGTTCTGTGTAGACTACCTGAAACAATAACATAAAATCAAAATATATTTTAAGGTCAGGTTTTGAGGGCAGTAATAACTTTATGAAAAATGGAAATCATTATGGTAGACCTAAAAACGTGGCCACTTTCCTTGAAAATTCTTCCATCCCTGGCTCGGCACTCGAGTATATTGTATTCTATGAGCCGCGTAGGGGTAGGCGATGAACGACCTCCCCAGACAATGAATTAGATAATGCTATATTGCGAATTATGCGGCCTTTGAGATCCCCGAGATTCGAATAATTGTTTTTTATTCGAATTTTATACAAGTTAAGAAATATTCGGTTGGAAGTGATTTCTTTAGCGTATTCCGTAAATAGACACCAACATTTAAAGAATGAGATTATTTCTTCAAGAGAACGCGTACGGTATCTGCCTTTGAGAAAAATACTATTAACACGTCATGTGAGTAAATTTGGGCTGCAGAATATCGTTTGCAAGTCGATTTTAAAGGATAATACCGCACAATTAGATAATAGAGTCTCAATTGCCTGGAATCAATGGGATTATGGCATTCCTAATTGGGGTACCTTATGAGGTTTTAGGGAGTTGGGAAGGGAAGGGAGTGATAAGGAAAATCAATTCTTTTTTTAGTAATAAGACTTTTACATTCAATACATGAAATGGTTACAATTTTGTATACGAGTTAGTACCTAATTAGTCATAAACTTACATTACTGTGGTTTACATTTTGACATTATTTAGGTGTGTCACTTCGACCAGGTTAAAGAAAAAAATAACGATTATATCGTATGTATGATTTGTATATACGTTTGCTAAACTATGTGTACGATGAATTGGTGAAATTGATTCCTATCTTTGTTTTTTCGTTCGTCAATCATTTTTTATGCCGCCTGCGAAGAAAAGTTTAAAAAATCCGTGGACTGTTATCGTGATTTTCGGGGTATTATGCCGTGTTGCGCTACCTTCTTCTTTAGCCAACGTTTCGGATAGCGTTAAAGATTCCACTATCAAGGCAGATATGTAATCCATAGGCTGTGTTTATTTTTACTGATTGTGCCGACCTTTACTTGATAAAATAAAAAGTATGGTAAAATTTTTTAAATTTTATTTGACTTTTAAATATAACTAATTTCAGACCTATTTGCCAATTACTAATTTGTATTATTTATTAGCTTTTTAAAAAAAAAAGTCTTTTCTCTATACCTTTCAACGTTTAACTCACATACTCCTTAGTTTATTTGTTATTTATTTTTTTGGACGCATATTAATGACTGTATGCATGTACGGTCATACTTGATATGTATATTATACTTTGATTTACTTTACACCATTTCAAGTACTATTATTTAAATTCGATATTAATTACGGCGTTGGTATTTTGTCATTACTTATTAGTTTTTTTTTCTGTAGATACAACAGACATTATTTTTCTTCTTTTTTTAAACATTTGTTTTATAATACATATCAGTAAATTATATATATATATTTATTTTTTATTTACCTTACGAGTAAATTATTTTCCTGTTTTCAGTCTTACTTGTTTGCAACAAACAATGCACAATGTACATACTAACTTTATATTTTGCTTTATTTACAATATTATCCATGTATTATGTTACACTTACATATATACATTGTCAATTTCCTCTGTAAAAGCCTGATAGGGCGTTAATGAATAATAAAAAAAAATTACAAATGTTGACCATTTGCCAGGATGGCAAGTTCTTCTAAACCACCCACATTCTTAGTGTGAAATAAAAAGGTAATATTCTATTTACAAATAAACCTTCGGGAGCTTATTTAGCATGATTAAACGTTATAGTTTGGGAGAACACCTACAGTCAAATTAAAACAGCGATTTAATTAAAATTTTCCATCTAATGTAACGGAAATAATTGCGCACGGCATTCTAGTTGAACACATTTTTATCGCATTTTTCACACTTCGTAAATAATGTATTATCTGCACAGCGAGGCATGTCGCATAACGCATTATAGTTTAGCGGTCTGCGCTAGCCTGTTTTCTGCTTCATAATACCGCAGTATAATAAGAAACAATTTAAAGCGATCGTTGTTTGAAAGCTTTCAAAAAAATCATGGCTTTTTAAAAGCACACTTATTCAGGTAATTTGGTAATACGTAAGAGTGATTGTTTAGCGGTAGAGGTGAATTATTCTTTCATCATTAATTATCTAGGAATTTTTTGTACATTTATTCTAGCATAAATTGAGACGTGGAATCATTTTATTGTATTTAGATGAGAGATGATTCCACTTTATTGGGAATAAGTGTCCCCAACGCTCTATTCGTTGACCTCCAACCAGTGGCGGCTCGTAACTTTTGGGTGTACCTACTAGAGTGCATATATTAAAAAAATGGCATTATTAATGTTGTCGTAGCTGAAAAGATTTTTTTCAAAAAATTTGTTTTTTTTTGTATTTAAAATAATATTTAAAAAAAAATCGTTTTCAGTTACACCAACATCAATAATGCCATTTACGATCCCACAACACCCACACATTACGATCCGCCACTGCCTCTAACCATCGACCACGGTTGACGTATGATATATCAAAATGATAATATTTTACGTGTTCATAAAAATCCTAATATTTTCGCATTTTGTCATTATATATTATCAAGACAAACGCAGGTGCATGAACACGTGGTCCAATGTATTAAGAATTTACTAAAAGTTTATCAGGAAACAGCCCGAAATCCCGTTTTTAACCGGATTACCAATAAATTAATTAATATACCAATGATTCAATAAATTAACAGTAAGTTATTTAATGTATATTAATAATTAATTATTAAAAAAATTACTTGAAATTACAGATCGGTTCATGTTTCAATACTTACATCGCCATTGCAGAATTATTAGATCATTTCATCTCGCCTCTACTTTATATTGCAAGTATACAATAATATATATAATTTCTGTTACAAAAATGACCCTGTGAGACTAATTGGGATATGTTGTGAGACTGAAGGTAATGGGAAGGAAAGGAGATGGGAGGTCAGGAGGTACCCGGCTATTCAGTTGTCACCAAAGACGGCTGAAGCCATTTCAAGAAACTTTTATTCTAAATGGTGGTCTTACAACAGGGCAATACTGGGAGTAACTTCCACTCAATCCACATGACGCAAATGTGGATTGCTAGTCAAGAATCTTACCCCTCGACCACGGAGGCTATCAAATATAATCCCAAAGGTTAGCCGGTTGACAATAATTACTTGGATGTAAGAACATTTTAGGGCAACACGTTTCTTATTTTGATATACATCTTTCCGCTTCGCCTCCGCCCCCGACGTATTTAAATCGTCACTCCGTCATTCCGTAGAAAAATCTCAGGTCATTATTCAACAAGCCTTACTTGACATGTATGTAAGTTCGACCAACGTTTCTACATAAACAATGAAGCTAGCTAAGATTCTATCCTGTGTTACTTTTCACGGGATGGATTTATTGCCTTCTGATGTTACTCATGATTTTAATTGTTGGTTTAATTGAAAAATACGTGCATAGATTATTTAATGCCACGGTCATAATATATAGCTTAAGCTCGCTTTTTGTAGAATTAAAGCACTTTTTAGTTATTCACGACATCAATGGGAGAGTGGTAAGCTCCATGACTGAATCCAGATTTCGCGACTTCGATGCCCGGCCTGTTAAAATATTTCAAACAAAGATATAAAGGAAAGGCGATGCACCACGTCGTGTAATATTTGGAATTGAGCTGCTAACAATAACACTCCTTATGTAGATGGTGATAAGGTTTAAATTCCCGTTTAACACCAGCCGCCTGTTTTGTTTTAAGCGGGAAAAAGGTATTGTCAAAAGCTTGTTTCATTTTTTTTCAAAGTTCAGGCACAAATATTTAAATGTTTTAGGATCATTTTCTAAAGAATTCTTAATTTTCCACATTAAAAAATAAAACCATTAACAAAAAAAAAAGGTTTTTTAAGTAGGACATTTTGAGCTCAGGACTGATTTTCGATTTTTTCAAAGGGCACAGTATTTAAATAAAGCATTTAAAATATTTTTAAGTTATCAAATTTTTAAACAAAAAAACAAATGATTTTTCATTATTTCGCCTTGAGTTATAAATAACGTATTTCAACTCATTCTAGAATAGATGATACTCTCAGTATCGCTCTGGCGAGAGACGCCCAGTTGAATCAATCGTTCATCAGATCAAATCCACATCCTTGTGGAATACCATTTTTCTGAATCGATACGCTGACATTTGCTTTGTTTAGATCCATATTGGCATAACTATATTTGATTGCATTGTCATAAATTCAACTAATTCTGGGGACAAAAACCATTGCGTAATATCACTACTATAATCTCCACACCTAACGGAAGACGTAAGTTTAACATGTTACCTCTTCTATTTTACGGATTTGACATAAAAACAAAAAATACTTTAAATCCATCAATAATACGTAATGACTGATTCTATTATGAATTTTTTTTTCATTCCTCTGACCCCCGTTTCAGCCCTTCACCGCCCCCTTTGAGCCTTTCCCTGCTCTCCATCGCCCCCTGAGTATCAAGGGGGCGTTACTGTCCCCGTTGGGAATCACTGATCTAGAGTTTAAAATTTTCTAGAACATACTTTGACGGTGAAAGCCAGAAAAACGGAATGAAGTTATTTGAACTCCGTGTGATCCTTTAAATGTTTTGTTTTACACCCAAAAGTAAATACATGCTTGCAATTTGTATTGTTTCCAACCATTATTTCCCCAACTTTTTCTTTAGCGTACCTATTACATACCTGCCTTATTATTAGGTAACAAGTACATTTATCTGAGGCAATACTTATCTAGGTAATTCAATTGTTCCCCATAAGACATTAGTTTAGTTTCCCGGGTCATTCACAAGAAAGATTAGATATCTGTTCAAAGCACTTCGAGAGCTGTTTAACATACGTGCTATCGTGGTTGTGTTTTTTTATAACACGCTACAACGGTGGTCAACAGAAGAGTTTTGTGGGTAAATTTATTATTGAATTGAGAGAAATTTGAATTGACAAGAATAAACTAGAGGTTGATTTTGAGGTATTTTTACATGCTGTGGTCTGGGTGGGCTTTGCGCTAAGATTGACAACAAAGCTTCTCATCAACTCATTTATTTATTATGTAAAACAAGCATAATTTTCTGTCAATTTAATTATTTATTTTTCATGTCACGATGTAAGTAAAAAAAAAATAGTTGCTAAACTGTTTGTAAGAGAGATTGAAAATATTGATGGTCAACGCAGAATCGTTTATCAGTGGAGTCACTCCGTTGATTGACACGTTCCGATAAATCGAACTTTTTCAAATTATTCAACACGTACTTTTTTAAGGAATGAAGGGAGGCGGTACCTAGTACTTTTCAGTTTTTCAAGGAATTCTGGCAAATTTGATCTAAAATACCAAAAAAACCTTTAAAAACAATTTAATGTACATATCTGTTAAGAGATTGGATAAAAATGTTAAAATTTGAATGCTCTGTTAATAAGAAAAAAAATGGTGAATGCCTTTACCGTGCTACTAAATGTAGAAATTTTGACTATACTATATTATATTTGTGAAACTATAATGAACCGTTCGGCATATTGACAAGAAAAAATGCTTTCCTTTTGTTGACTTTATTCAAGTTAAAGTGACTTTATTATTGAGAGCTAAGATTAGAAACCTGGAAGTATTTATGTAAACATAGCATATATATATTTTTTTTCTTTTTGAAGTTAATGTTTTGTTTTAAAGTCTTCAGAAATCAGGCACGTTGTCATAAATACCCGGCATCCAATGAAAAGAGAAGTAACTTTTTGTACAGCATAAATTTTCTTCTTCTTCTGATGGTGTCTCCTATCGGAGGTTAGTAATCATCAGGGCAGATACTCCAAGTATAGTACCACCATCGAAAACAATGCTTAAAATGGCATTAGCCGTATTTAGTCATCAGATCCGAAAAGCCAGGTTCATGCCAACCTTGCCCTCCCCAATTTCATTTCCCTTCCACCTTCCTTCTCTTTTTAGTTTCACAACGCAATTGGGTACCATATTGCTTACATTGCATTAGACAACTTACAGTCTAGATATCAAATAGATACACTGTATATATTTTATTGGAAATCCGTTTGAGAACTACATAAAATTACAGTTCATAGCATAATCAATTTATTATTCCTTAAAGATATCAATCTCTTTACCTTGTGGGACTACTTTAACGCATCCCACATATGACAACATTAAAATAATTACTCCGCCACCTGAAGCCCCGGGAGAGCTAGGTACGGACGGGAACGCAACTCTCTGGCATTCCACTTTCAACTTTCGACCAGACCACACACCACTACCACCGTCTCTGCGTTCGCATAACGTGTAAATTCATTCTCGCAAATAAATTCAACAAAGATCGCAGACCTTTATTTTTCAATCACCCGAATTCCTTGAACACTAATTTACGATACCGGCAGCCATCGTAAATTACATACCACACTGCCATACTGGTGACCCCTGTTCACGCTGCCATAACCTTGTCTTGCTTTAGCTTCTTGGCATTTTATGACTCCAACAGAACATGATTTATTTTCTAACAATATACAATCTTTGTTACATACAACCTAGTTAACTATTGGGTTGACTAAATAATAGCACGCAAGGAAATGCTTATCTCTTTTGTGAAACCAGTAAATTAATTAACATTAAATAGATAAGTTATTTTAATTGTAATTTGACTGGTAACTAAGTGATCTGACGTACATTAACAGATATAAATCTAGTTTGAAATGTAAAAATTATGATTATAATAATATGTTCTCATTGTAGAAACGTGTAATATACAATATGTTTGGTGAAATCGCAATAATATCGCGTCAAAACTTCAGTTTTAAATATGGGAAACTGTTGTAGCATATCAACGATTGAAATAAACAAACATTTGTGGAGAACAATGGAATTGGAGTTATAGGTGAATCGAAGAGCTTCGCATGAAAAATGAAATCAACGTAATATTATTTATCATATCAACAAAATCTCTCTGCAAAATAGGTGAGATTTGGACATCCGGTGAAAACATAACTCCTAATTTCCTCATGCAAACACACAAATTATGGGAACGGCACTTTTATTGAATTTGTTGAAGGCTACTAAAGAACACAAAAATGTATAAAAATGATAGAAAAGTTTTATATTAACGAATACCTATTTCTATCTGATAATATGTCGCTTGTATGGGTTAACCTCCCAGGCTAATTAGCTCACTTTTGGGAATATAATATATAATAGGACATATAGAAATCGTTGTGTCTCTCTTACTGTCATGGTGAGAAATATGATCTATACGGTGTTAGAAAGAAAAACCACCACGCTTTACATTCAAATCTGTATGTTAACAAAATGTGCACATCTACTAAACCAATGTTTTCAAACGCAGTTTATAAAGCTTTTATGAATAATTTTTAAATGAAACGACAAAAAGTCAGGTGACAGTAACGTTTATAATACATTTGTCTAATAAAATGTGTGTGTTATTCTTTTTTTCGTTATCCGTAATTTCAGTTTAGCAATTTTTTAAACTTTTTAGTGTTTGCATTAAAAAAAATTAGTATTTCAGAAATGATATGTTTATTTCAAATAATTAAATTTGATAGTTCATTTTACCAACTTTCAAAAACAGTTTTAAGGTTTAGGATACATACAGAAGTATTCAATTTATTTGTATTTTCTGGCAAATACTCTGACCTTCTGACAATATTTGCCAGAGGCCTGAGGGGTTAGCATTACTACCTATCTGTGTTAAAAGGTAAATATGGCTTCTTCTCATATTTTTGAAAATCTTGACTAGAATATTATGTGTACATTGTTTTTTTTTATGTGACACCTCACAAGAGTGATACTGTATGTACAGTGTAAAGGCAGAAGATCTATGTCGTCACCTGGTTGGGCAGCATTGTGAGGCGGGTTAAGATAAGGGCTTTCGAAAGGGATTAATTAATGCGGTCATGAAGAGGTCCGGATTCTTAACATATCACCGTTTGAGAAGTTTGGAAGCTTTGTGCGATAGGATTATAACCATTGGTTACTTTTGATCCAGTGTGACACAGCTAAAAGTGTACCGCTAATAGCTTGGTTGTAATTAATTGACTCGCCACTCTTTCATGTTGATAGGCTCTTTTCGAATATTTTTCGATCAACATGATCATTTTATTCATTAAAGTCAACCGAGAATATTTCCTGGCTGCCTCGAAGAGCTAACTGAAATAAGATTTCCATTAGAAAGTATGTAGCCAACGTAAATTATAAATTACAACATTTTTGTTTGTGTATAGAAGTTGCATGAATGATTGTTTGTCTGGAGTAATTACTTTGACGATTGTTTGTTTGGAGTAGTTCCATTCATGATTGTTTGTTTGGAGTAGTTGCTTTAATGATTGTTTGTTTGGTTAGTTGTATTAATGATTGTTTGTGTGGATTGTTGCATTCATGATTGTTTGTTTGGAGTATTTGCTTTAGTGATTATTTGTTTGGATTAGTTGTATTAATGATTGTTTGTATAGAATAGTTGCATTAATGATTGTTTTGTGATTTATGGCTTTGATTTTGATTGAATCTTAGATTTCATAATATTCCACTTAAGAATTTGATAGCTGTGGGTCGCAGATAGGTGCTAAACAAGGATAATATTATATATTTCTAGAAAATTATGGTTCTTTCTTGGTAAAATGTCACAAAATTTCTATAAGATTGATAATAGTAATGCATTATATTCCGAATGAACTTTACTGTAAATACGAAATATAAATATTATAATCGTAGTCACGAGTTTCCATACGAATTCGCCATGCAGGTATTGCGCAACCATCCTTCTCAAACACGGTGTTCGGAAACTCGCGGAATAAATGGACAACTGACAAATTTATTTTAATGTTAATTTAATATGTATCTTCCACGATCGTTTAAAGAAGATAACCTATTTGTTGGTCGCAATAAAAATCCTTAAACGGCGAGCTCTGGTGTCAAGAATTTTAAAGATTTTTCTTACTGGTATTTCTAGGTCCACGCATCCATTTTCAGTATGAAATTAAATTCCACTGTCAAACTTTAAAACCTTCATCAAAATTTAATGAAATATGACAATAAGACCACCATTTTACTCTTGTAGTAAAAAAAACTATTGAAATTCGGCTAAGCCGGGTTGTAAAGAAAAAAGTACAATACAAAAACAATAAACACATGATTAATTGCATAGTGATTCGAATAAGTTCATAAACATTTTTTTTGTACTTTTGAAAATGGAAGTTTGATCCAAAAATGTGATTTTACCAATGACGGTACAATACATCTAAGGCTGGAAATTGTCTCATAATCATTGTTCACGTATGACAAAGATAATCAAAGATGAACGAAATAAACGATAGGACCGGGCGGTGTTTTCGTATTCAAAAGTTTAGACAAATACTACATTCTACATCACGGGTGTGACTGAGATGAGAAGATACCCTTACTCACTTACACTTAGTCGAAAATGGAATACTGTATGAGACAACCTAATGTCCTGGGTTGTCCTTCTTATAGTTATGCGTTGCTACGTTCGCTATCGTATAAGTTCATTGTAACAGTCGAAATAATTGTATTTTTATAATAATACCGTGACCGGATAATTCATCAAAATGATAATTCATCACATCTTTAAAAAGTTATATAAAGTCATGGAAAGTGATGAAACATAAACTTTACTAACTGGGTTAAGTAGGTTAGTTTAGATTAGGTTAGGTTAGGTTAGGTTAGGTTTTTTCATCGTTTCTAGTGACTTTATATCACTTTATAAAGGTGTGTTGAATTGTCACTGTGTTGAATTATCATTGAACCAATAATACAACTTCGCATGTATTTACAAATGAAATGTTATTTCTTGGCTTTTTCTAGTATTTTTCACAATGGCATTTTGGCATTATTTAAAGGTAGAACAAGACCTGTTTAGTACTAAAATTACGAAATTGAAAGTCATACAATTGACGTACTTTTTGCTTGCCACTTTGAGGTTTCTGCAGCGCATCTATATAAATTGTAACGTCATTGGTTTTTTACAAATATTACGTGAAATCATTTGCAAAAGCTGTCAATTTTTGTTTTTAATTCATGAATTCCGCACACCTTGTATAATAATAACAAAGTTCTCGTATGTTTGTTGTAAAATGGCATAATGCCGGTGGTATGCACATGCATTTACGTGATGCAAGCTCAGATAATAATTTAAGATTATCACGACTTGTAGCTAGCGAGTGAGCAATGTGAGCATACGCAACCATCCATTATTATTTATGTACACAATCGTCTTATTGCTATATCAATCACTGCTTTTTGTTGTTTTAACTATTTTCATTATGAATGGGAATTAAAAACATATATACCTATCTTATAAAAAATATTGATGTTGAACGGCAGACGAGATTGTTAAACTTGCAAAAATATTCTGCCATTCACTCATGTCCAGAATGGCAATACTTATCAACTCAAGTCAGGACCTTGAATTTTTTTGGTGTAAGCCTAAATGATTTTTGTCAGCTTTATATTGATTTGGCAGAAGTCATGAACTCCATCAAAATGTTGTTCCTGTGTTGACTTATATTATTATTGTAACTGTTCTCCTTGTATTTTTTTTTATATTAACTTCACACAGGAGGTCCTGAAGAAAATAATTTCCCTCAGGGCCTATGTCATCTTTGGGGATGCTGTGCGGAGGGTCTTTTTGTGGAGAGGAAGGAGTGAACATGGGTCTTGAAGAGTCCCATGTTGTAGGAGGGAGGAAACACAGAGGCCGGCAGCTCGTTCCACAGCCGAGCTGTTGAACTTAAGAACGAATCGTAGAAGCGACCCGTGTATTAATAATAATAATAATAAAAAAATAGCATTTACATAGCACAGTTTAGTGTCATTTCACTTCAAGTGCACTTATGTTTTATACTTACGTTAGACTTAGAAATACGATCCAAATGTTGACATATATTTCCATTTTTTTTTTTTTTTTTTTACTATGTGCATATTATATTCAAAAAGGTTTACATATATTTTTTTGGCTTTGCCTGTCTCACTAGGAAAAATTCTGTGCCGAGACAGACTAGTTTACAAAATATTTTATAATATTAAAATAAAGTACATTTTTTAATAAAGCTAACATATTTGACAAAAAAATTCAGGTTGGTAGGTAGTGGTAACAATAATGGATTATATTTGGGTGAGGTGAATAATTATTGCACGACCTTTTTCGATGATCCATTGTTTGATCAGGATTTTGTATTTTTGTTAATATTATTCGATTGTATTGTTTTGTTTTTCAGATAGGTTATTGAATATTTGCGTGATGTACAAATGTTGTGTTTGTTTTAGGTGTTTGTATGAGTTCTTTGGTTTTGTGCCTCGTGTTTACAATATATTGGGTATTTTTATAAAATGTATGTGTTTTATTTTTGAACAGATGAGTTAAGATAGTTTCTGTGTAAATTTGTCGAATTTCTAATACATGGAATTTGTAGAATATATCTGCAGTACTACAGGCAGCTGCTCTACAATAAAGCATGGTAAATATTGTAGAATATAGTCTAGGAAGGTAGGTACTAATATAAATATTTATTATCTACTTTTTGTTTTTATTTGTACATAACTTTTATAAAATTTAATACAAACATTTTGATTATTTATCCTGAAAGATTATCCCATTTTTAGACAGTCATAAAACCATGTTGGAATAGAAAACTTATTAGTGAGTAATGTTAGCAAATTAATAATAAATGGAAATAAAGTGATAATACAATAAAATAGAATGATTTCATGATATTTTAGGCACTTTTTGATTCTAACCAAAACTTTGTTTCTGTTCAAAAAGCAGATTTGCTTCCAGAAACACTTATTAATAATCTTTTTGGCTAGAATAATAAAATATGAAGCATTCTTCCTAACTAACCATCTTCCTGCTTATCTTTGTGTTAATCTTTCCGGCAGATTACCTCTGGCCGACGGATGTGAAGGCCTTCCTATTCAAAGAACCCATCGAGTAACCGGGCCCCCTATTAAAAAGCAAAATTATTTACTCGTCTGTTAGATTCAAAATTCTTGAATCTTTTATGCCCTTTTAACCGTGATTTTTGCTTGTCATGCATTATGGTTTTCGTTGGTCAATCTGAACACACTAGTAAGTAGGGTTTTTATCAGAAGATTAAATCAATTATTATTCAAAACACCTTTTTGGGGAAACAATGTGTGTTTTTTGTGTGGACTGGGTGGTTAGATACGTGTATACGGGGCTTTATTATTATTTTAATTTGAACTTATTTGAACTTATTAGTCTTTTCACGCAGTACTTACGAATATTATTATTATTCAGTTTAAAAATGGAGTTATTTTATAAAGATGTTATGCTGAATAAATAAATAAAGAGGAAAGTTAATAAATAACTTATAGTAAGCCAAAAAACACTTTATAGATGGCCTCCGTGGTCGGGGGGTAAGGCTAGCAAGCCGAAAGTCACGGGTTCAAATTCCGACAGGCGCAAGTAAATTTTATTTGATTAATTTGTGTTATTTCACAATTTATTTAATTAAAATAATATATATATATATATAAAAAAATATTTGCGGCACGTTCCAAAGTAGAAGATACTCTCAGTATGGCCCAGGTGTAAGACCACCATTCAAAATTGAAACGTTGTTCGAAATGGCTTTAGCCGTGTTTGGTAACCAGATCTGAATAGCCAGGTACTCCCCCACCTCCCTCTACCCCTTCAGCCTCACAACTTACTCAAATTTGGGATGCCATAGTATCACTGTCTCTAGACCGTTGTGGGCATCTGGGACTCTTGTGCGGTATTCACTTAAAAAAAGTTTACATAAATTTAATGTTTATTTCTGTTCGATCATAACTATTGAGTAAACTACTACCCATACAACATAGAAATATAGGCGAAATTAATTATAAACTTATAACGAGCAAGCTTGTTATTAGAACCCAGCTGTAACGACAAAAAATCATAAAATATTTTGATGCCTTATGATATTATCTTTTGTATCAAATACAACGATAATTCAAATCTCGATAACACTTAATGAAAATAGCTTTGATAGCCATAAGATGCGCTGACCTTGGAATTACAGACAGATTATTTCACAGCATTACCTACTCACTGCTCAAGAGCTTTTGCTGATTTTAGACACAGTTTTCTGCTTTATTGAGATTTTCAAACTAGAACAAATATAGATTTGTTGCTGTGTTAGCAAATTAAACATACAGTCATTTTCTATAAGAATAAGTTTTTTTGTAACCTTACGGTCGTGTGCTTAGAAAGTTAACGTACCTGACTTGAGTATATCAGAAGGAGAATGATTGATAAGCCAAGAAAATACTCGTTACAGTCGTTGAGACTACTTTTCAACAAGAATTAGAATTTTAAATTTCATCCGGACAATGTCATGTACGTACGGCAATTTACCTGTGTCTATCACGTTGCACGGTGGAAGTCGCTCATTATGGCTCGGGCTACGGGATTGAAGTAAAACGATTGTTTTAACATTATTGCATTACGCCAGGGGAACACGCACGCGATTTTAAGGATATCACTTTAAATGATGAAACGTGTTATAACATTTGGTTTATTTAGTCAAGAGCAAATAATATGTAATTTTAATAAAAAAAATACTATACATATACTGGTAATTTATTTACCATTACAATCAGCAAATTCAGGTGGAATTATGCTGGAACGACTTAAGGCAAAGCTTAATGCTAAATCACTATTTTGATTAATCTTTATAACAAATTGGTATACATTATGAATACTAAAAAATATGATTTAGATAAATTGAAGATTTTCCTATCGTTTCGCTTAAGTAGAATACTAATAAAATAATAAATTACGCGATAAAAAATATAAATGTAAACTATTAAAAAAAATATTTTTTCAATATAAATGTATGAACGCGTAAAGGAAACAAATTAAAAAAAATATACTATTATAGCTAAGATTATCTGTGACAGTTAAACTTGATTGACTTTTTTGCTTTCTTATAAAATTATTTACAAAATAAATAGAAACCAGTTGTGTTCTCGAAATCGAACGATTCTAGACTCCTTTTGTCAAGCGATTTTAATGCCTATTACCTACAATACAAGGTATACCAAGAATATAAACATTTTTTGCTTCTAGCTTCCTCTTAAGGATTGTTTGAATCACAGCAACAGATAACATTATTGGTCCAGAAACAGAAGCATTGGACGCCTACGTATGAGATCGGCCTAAATTAAAGAGAACATCAGGTTCTCGGTGGGTTACAGTCGTCGCCAAAAATTGAAATTCTGGAAAAAATAATAAAAGTAATTGAGGGGTAAAGCTGGAAGCCAGATGGCTCTTGAAGAAGAATTTACAATGCAACGTTCTGAATTAACTCTTTCTTCTTTATTTTCACAGAAATAAAATTGTTATTTATGCGACTTTGTTGTTCCCTGATTCTGTTTTTCTAAAAGTTTTTGCTATGAAAATATTATAACAATAAAAAATTATTTAAATATATTAACAAAGGTGATGTAAATAAAGTGTTCCATTTATGAATAATCAAAATGAAGCCAAAAAGTAATTTAAAGTAACTTTGAAGAAATAATTTATTTATATTATCCGATATTGTTGTTGAGTTGAAAAATACTTTTTGATTGAATTCTAGTTGGTATGTGGAATTTAACTGGGTTAAGTAAAATAGGGTTATCTATAATATCAATAACATGATTTTAAATAAAAGTCCAGTCATAAACAAATAGTCTTCTATCTGAGAGCTTTTAATCATTTTAATAAATAGTTATAATTTATGGTTTCTATAGGTAGACCGAGTTAATAATGTTTTGAATTATTTTTCTGGTTATTTTTTATTACTATTATAATTTTATTTATTTTGTAAAATTATTTCTCCCAGTACCCATTATAATATTTTTGTCACTCTTGATACTCGTGGATCATTTTAGTTTTCAGCATACTTTGTAGCCTTATTTATTGTTATCGTGTTTAATTTGTAGAACTCCATTTTATCTCTAGGTTTTTCTTTCATATTTTGAATAAAATTATTGAATTTGTAAAAGAAAAATCTTGCTGTAGGCGAAATAGTTGTCACGTTTAGTATTAATTACACAGCAGAGCTTGTTTATAGATAAAC
The DNA here is from genome assembly GCA_026573805.1 of Hesperophylax magnus. Lineage (NCBI taxonomy): Eukaryota > Metazoa > Arthropoda > Insecta > Trichoptera > Limnephilidae > Hesperophylax > Hesperophylax magnus. Next base: position 14,843,704 of record JAIUSX010000002.1, read on the forward strand.
TGTTTTGCCGGGAGCATTCCCAGGTAGCTTGATTTATAGTTAAATAAAAAATGGTAAATTTTACTTCATCGAGTACACGAATGAATCCAACGAATAATTGTAGTTTAGATTATCATAATGTGTTTAAAAAATTACAATATATTGAACTCACTTAACATTCTTTGTTAGGCTTTCGTATAATTTCATCAGTATAATTCTCATAAGTCTATTTTGTAGTCACTGAATAGATTGATAATTTTTTTTCTATATTGATCACATCGTCATTTGTTTCAAACATCGATCGGTGGCTAAAAATAAAATGCTGCTACAGTAATTAACGTGTGTAGTTTTATACATTTTTGCAAGATTTTTGATTTAGATACATTATTTTTCTTCCCAATTGTTTGATTTTTTTTCATAATTTGCTTTGTATTTTGAGAAAAAGTCTGTTTTGAGTCCAGCGTTATTTCGAAGTTTCTGTGTAATAGTTCCATCTTTCCAGTATTTCCTATTTTGGGCAAGGACTTACCACTTTAGTCCTCCGTATATTTTTAGTTCGTCTTTCTCTGTCTCTGCTAATTGGCTTAAAACATAAATGCATTCAGCCAAGATTTGTTGACTTGGGAGATGTCCGGGTCACAGGAGCCAGGATGTCGCCAAAAGTGACCACAGTGTAAAATGAGGTAAATTAATCACCTAAATTAGGAATGAAGGCAATCTAAGTGCAAGTATACACCACCTAAATCTCTGGAATAAAAAAACATAAAAAAATAATATTTTTTGGGACATAAATACCGGATAAGGGAAAGCTTTGATAGGGGGAGGGGTGAACAGATTATAGAGCATTAGAAATTACGATCCCATAATGCTATCAAACAGGTATGCTTATAATAAGAATCTGCCAGACTTTGCCAACACATGAGAAAAACAGCCAGCCGACAGAACAAAGATTCATAAAATGTTTCAACGTGTGTTTATATAATATACACGTGTGCGAATTACATCACGAACGGAGGTTCAAAAATGGATTAAATAGCTTTAAAATTAAGACTGACACTCAATTTAAAACTTTGAAGGTTTAAGGGCGTTGATTGCTTTCAAGATGAAAAAAAGGACGACACACAATTGCTTGGATTACATTAACTCCTGCAGGATTGAGGTGAGGAGGCATGGGAGTTTCATGCCGAGAGCCCTTGGGGTGGTTGGGGGAGAGATTTATCCCGAGAAAACGAGAGGGTGGCAGCGTGGGTGGGGGAGGGAGACGTGTAAGGACCTGAGCTATGCAAATTGTCGGAGAGCAGTTTTACCATCGGGATATATTATATTGTCCCACATCAAGCGTCGCTTCGATTGAAGATGTCTAAGAGAAGTTGTCTGCTCGAACAAGAGTTCGTCTGAGTACATTCAATACTAGATGTAATCTGCGTTATATTTACATGTTTGAATTCTTTTTCCTGACTTCTTCCACTCGTTCGTATTTATGGATAGAAAATATCAAGAGTTGAGTAGTTTAATTAACGTTTTTGGCAATTGTTTTATTTTTGGTAGTTCGAATTTATTATTCTCAATTATGAGCACCGTATAAAATTACAGTTTCTAGACTGGCACGTGTCTTATGTTTTTCACCAGCAAGAAAAAAGCTGACCTTCTTGGAATCTGAAACTTTTCGCAACACTAGTTAGTTTCGTATCATTTATCACCGACATCTACTCGCGCAGGATTTATCTGATAATTATTCTTCTTCTTGTGTCTTCCCTCATCAGAGATTGACTTTCATCGTGAGAATCACCACTTTTCACTCTATGCAGACTATATTTTAGAATAACTCGAGTGGGTACGCACTCCCAGTCACTTAAGTTAGATATTGAGGTTTTCATTTTTTTGGTTAAACATTGAAATTACATAATTTTACCGTGCATGCTTTGCAATATCTTCCAACAACGTCCCGCTGAACTATCATTTAAGAATTCTTGTATTGTGGCTTCTAATAATGTGTTAAGATATTAGTTATAAATTTTTATAAAACATAATCGTTTGAGCGTCTAAGTTTTAGCTTTATAAAGAAATATCGCCTATAAGTGGGTGTGTGTTTGCGGAACTGTACCCGTAACTGTAACTGGTACATGTACTAGTATGTAAGTTTCTACTTCGTCTTCCATCAGCCTCCCCCTCGATTTTTTTGGATTTAATACGGGTATTATCTTTTTAATGTAGCTTCAAACATTAGTTCATGAATAATGTCATCTTTGGGAATGCTGTGTGAACGGTCTTTTCAAAGAAAGGAAGAAAAGGAAGATCAAGGAAGGAAAAAAAAAGTATGAGGGCTGGGTGGGAATCTGGGGGTCAGTGAATCCAGGAATGACGGATATATGAATCCATCCCTCCCATTACGGTGAAAGGCGATGGATCGAGTCCGGCTGGAGAGGTCAAAAGATCTCCCTCAAGTAGTATCTCCCGATCCGACCGGCCACGCAATAAGTGGGCTGACGTATCCAACGGCTAGAAAAGCCTCAATCCACAAATTCGGGCGCACCTGCTAAGTCACTAAACGAAGCAAACCCATGGCATAGGCGTTGGTTATCCGATATAAGATTTTCGGGGTGACGGTACCATATCCGCTTACCAAATTAAAAATGTTAATTCAAAATAAAATTAATGTAAAATCAGTAAAAATTGCTTACATTAAATTTAAAGAGATCTTTATATACATGTGATTGTTACTACATATTTACTACAAGTGGGTATCAAAGTCATGCTATCTTCCTCTTCTAGTTACTATTTTTTTTACTCTTCTGAATGCGACATTTGCTAATAAACGGTACAAGTTCAATTGATCTCTTAGCTTCTTATTGGAAGATCTTTACGCGGGTGTGCGTAATACTTGGGGCATTTATATGGGGCATCTGTATGGGGCACGGCTCTTGCAACAACCCTACCACCCCTTTGCCGTTTGTATGTGGGGGCGGGCGGGGAGGAGCGGCTGCCGAGGGTTGGGTAAAAAAACTAATTAAAAAAGCAATCAAGGCTTTTCTTGGGCCAGCGTCCCTACCCACCCCACTTCTATTTCCCCGTAGCTTCAATCTCCCGAGTCACTTTGAATATGGAGTAAGCAGTCTTAGGCTTTCGCGTTGTGATGCTTCGTGTCGAAGGTGGGGAGCGCGGGGACAATCGAGGCAGTTCACATAATTAAATTGCATCAAATTGGAAATTCCATAAAAATGTTGTTGTTAGATATTGAAAGAATGCCTGGAAATTCGATCTGAGCCGACTATTCGAAAGAAAACTAATGTCAGCAATTTACATAAACCTGTTCCACTCCTAGGCCCCTAACGAGCCGATGAAATTAAAGGAAGAATTTCGATATTTAAAACAACTAAAAATTATAAATAAACATGTAGATTTAGAATATTCTCTCTTGATCATAATCAAAATCAATATCAATCACCGTTTGTCTACTAAGAAAGCCAACAATTTTTATGTTCCTTTCCAAAGAACCAACTTAAACATTTCCCAACCTCTCGTGTAAATGTGTCGACTATTATACCCATAACATCTACTGTAGTGGCAAGATTCCGGACATATTTAGCAAAAGCCCTGAGAACTTTAGAAAATCTCTCGAATCTCTTCATTTTACCTGACTTCACTTGACCCAAATTTCATTCTGGTGTTAAGTTGTTATTTTACGAACGAATCGTTTTATTCTTACGCATTGTAATACCTACACATTGAGTGTAAAAGTTATTGAAACGTTGGTATTTATTCTTTATTATTTCTTTGTAACTTTTTAATAATTTAAGAAGTAAGGAAAAAGTGACTTTACTTTAGACCATTCACAGAGTGTTATGAGATGCATTCCAATAAGATGTTTTTATCCTTAGTTATGACTTGATTTAGGTTTCTTTACATCTCAAAAAACCGATTTGTTGCATCGTTTTTGGTTTATGAATTTACAAAATTCTTAACAACGTTTGAATAATTATAGCAAATTTAGCAGTAAGTGATTGGCAGCAGTCGGGCTATCTAGGAAGCACTACTGTTTTAAATAAAATTGAAAGGTCAAATCAGTAATTTAGAAATTACTGGATAACAGTTATTGACATTGTTTTGGTAAAATAAGAGCTTATTTTTAGGATTAATTAAAATCGTGGGTAAGAAACCATAATTTCTAAGAAATTTGAAATGTTTCAAACAAATAAATTTCTCAACATTTCCAAAGATTACAATATACTTTATAAAAAATTCTCTCAAGAAATATGTGGCCAAACCAGATTTCAATTAAAAGTTTGCAATATTTGTTAATTTTCCCTCTTAATTAAAAATTGTTCCACACAAACTGCGAGCGAAAAATTTGATACGAAACTGTTACCAAGACGGATTACAGAATATTTGAAACCCCAAGAATCTTCAAATATTTAATGAGTTGTTAAAATTTCCGGCAAAAAGTTGCCTCTCTTAGGCGGTTTAAAACAATGAGAAATGGTCGAAGAAGCAACGGGCGTAAATCAATCTCAACGGAGAGGCTTAAGAAAAACACGTAGCCCCATCAATAAAACATATATCCGGCCCAAGACTCTTCTAATTATTATACTCCGCATCTTCCTTTTTCCACCCCCTTTTCTAACTTCGCTCCCTCTCTCTCTCTCGCCTCTTTTCAAATGTATGCCAAAGTTCCGCCTCTTTTTGCACACCCTGTATTCTGAGGTTTATTGTTATGTTTGCATCAAATTATTATTAATTAAAACGCATAGGAATAGCGCAAATAAGAACAAATCAGATAGGGCATTGATAAAATTGAAGCTTTCATTGAGACAGACTCTTTAAAGTAAAAAAAAAAAAACAAAAAATGGAAACCAAACTACCTACTTCTAAAACTAAAACTACCAACTTCTAGTGAGGAGATCATAATTTTGTCGATGAAAATAAACATGTTTAGATGTTATTTTTTTAATGTGAATACCACACAAGAGTCCCAACTGCCCGGAGCCAGTTGACCTATGATATCACATCATCATGGAGTATATTGTGAGAGATCTGGCCGACAATCACCTCTAAAGCAATTTCGAGCAACTTTTCAATTTTGAACGGTTTTTTACAAGGGCGATACTGATTGCATCTCTCTTTTGGAATGTGCTGAAAGTATTCCTAATCTATATTATTTTAAATTAGTAAATAGTGTAACGACATGAAATAATCAAATTTACTTGCACGTCCGTTTTGCCATTCTAGTCTTATTCAAATTCACACGTGAAAGACATCACGTTAAATCAAAAATACAAACCCTGTCTGATTTCGGTACAAAGGTATTAAAATAACTGTCACTATTCATTATCGATTTTCTTTAATAAAAACTAAGTACTTTCAAAATTATTTTAAGAAGTGCACGTTTGAATGTACCTATGGTTCAAATTGGTTCTTGGCTCTTAGCCCACTATTGTCCTAAGGTACAGTACCTATACCACTACATAAGCTGAGATTCACTTTAAAATGATTCTACTATACCTAATTGGAATATCTACAAAAAGCAAGAAAAGTTTTTAATAAATTAAAAACTAATATTTGAAAAAATCAACAAGTTAGTATTTTAATTCGAAAACTTTCACCGCGGAGAACATTCACCGTACCTAATTCATCACGGAAAATTCACCGCGAATAAAAATATATTTACTGAAATAATTTTCTAAGCCAAGTAGTAAAAACGAAATAGATGAAATAGATTGAAATAGATGAATTAGATTAACTTTTTCACTATTAACGAAATGCAAATGCTCCTTAGCACCAGACTTATTCAGACATTTTTTTATTGTGACGGGTGAATTATGTGCGGTGGATATTCCCCGCGGTGAAAGTTCTGCGTTGAATATTACGCGGTGAATTGTGGGAGGTGAGTGTTTCTGGAACCATTATTTTCTCAGCATCTCAAGTGAAAAATGACAGATGAAACAAAATTCCTCCAGCCCTGTTACCATGGGATATTCCAGGGGCGTACGAGGGTGGCGCCGGTCCCCCGCTTTTTCCACGCGCGCCACTGATCGCTTACTTTCTCCATGCATTTGTTAAAATTTTAACGGCCATACCCCCTTACTGGTCGTGAGAAAGCCCCGCTTTCGTTTTTATTAGCAAGCTTTATTGCACACACCTTTCTTAAAGGAGATTTGTTTTGCGAAGTAAAACCCTTTAATGTATTAAAAAAATGCTTGATTAACTGATGAAAATTTGAGGTAAGCCTATGTTGTATACGCAAACAAATTATAAATAAAAATTAACTCTTAAAAATACATTAACATTTAAAACCATTAATGTATTTGTTGTAATTCCCATTCAGACAAAATGTGACAAATTGAAACAAAATGTAACAATCTAAGCGTTTTGTCACATATTTTTATTGTTAATTGTTCTTTTAAAGTTCCTTAGCTCATGATTGACGTTGCGAGCCTAAAAGTGTTGCGTTGGACTACAAATTCATTATAAAATAGTAGCTCACCAATAGACCGTTTTTATGATAACACTAAAAAAAACTTTACCAAGACCTGACAAAATTGATATATAGGGAACCAGTGGCTGTTCCTCAGCTCCCCATGAAATCTACCCCCTTCCTGGTAGTATCTACCCAACTATGAACCTTCGTGTCGTGCGTGGGGTTTAATTAAACGGAAAAGAAAGAAAGGAGTTTTGGAACGACTCCATTAATTTCACACGTAAGAATTTAAAGTGTTATGGCTCAATCAAAATTAAAAAAAAATTGTAGCAAAGAGTTGGCTGTTAATTAACGAACGTAATAAGCTTTTGATTAGGCCAGACTGAATTCTTTCGGAAAATTTATTACAAAGCGCTACTATTATATTTCATCTCGCCAGAGTAATAATGTCTTTGGGAATTTTTATTTGATTGTGTTTATCACGTTGAAGAAAAGTAAAATGATTTTTCCTTTCAGATGTTCGCGACGATTTATTGCTTTAGTAAATAATAATTAAGAAATACCGCGAGTGAATTGTATGATCATGTTACGGCGTCCATCTTTTATAAATTTAATGGTCTGCTTCCAGTTCGAGTCTCTTACACATTTCCTGAAAAGATTTCAAGAAGCTTTTAGTAGAAAAATGGTGGCGCAATTATGCAGCACATCATTTACACATTTCAGTGAAGTGATGACATCATTACACATTTAGCGTCATTATAACGGCATTACATGCAAATTGCATGTACATAATACACAGTGCACGGTGCTAGGCAGTTCTGGCCTGCTAGGATGTTCTGGCCTACTAGATCAGTCATTTAACTTAAATATGTCTTCTCTAGGTGTAGTTTTATATGCAGGGATTACTGGTACTTAGTACTTAACTTGTTTCATGGCATTTATTTTAATTGAAAACTATCTTTACCTATACTTTATATTCAGGGATTACTGGTACTTGGTACTTAACATGTTTCATGGCATTTATTTTAATTGAAAACAAGCTTTACCTTTACTTTATATTAAAAGATTACTGGTACTTGGTACTTAATATATTTCATGGCATTTATTTTAATTGAAACATATCTTTACCTATACTTTATATTCAGGGATTACTGGTACTTGGTACTTAACATGTTTCATGGCATTTATTTTAATTGAAACATATCTTTACCTATACTTTATATTCAGGGATTACTGGTACTTGGTAGTTAACATGTTTCATGGCATTTATTTTAATTAAAAAACTATCTTTACCTATACTTTATATTCAGGGATTACTGGTACTTGGTACTTAACAAGTTTCATGGCATGTATTTTAATTGGAAACTATCTTTACCCATACTTTATATTCAGGAATTACTGGTACTTGGTACTTTACAAGTTTCATTGCGTTTATTTTCATTGAAAACTATCACCTATACTGTATACGCAGGGCTTTCTGGTACTTGGTACTTTACATGTGTCATTGCATTTATTTTAATTGAAAACTTCCTTTACCTATACTTACTGGAAAACTATCTTTACCCATAGTTATAGTTAGTATATTTTAGCCAAAATTAGAAATCACAATTTTACGTAATTTGACAAATTGTGACAATATTTGGGTGAATCACTCAGTTCTCATAGAACTATAATTAGAGGCGCTACTGCGTACTAATATCTCGTCGAAACTCGTTCCACCATTAGAACCCGATAAACGGTGCGCGTAGATTGGAATCGGTAGTTTTAGTTGGATTGTTGTGATAGTTGGAGGTCAGTTGGAGGTCAAAAAGCGGAAAATACTTTTTCGCTTCATGTCTCATCTAAATATAATACATCGATGCCAGCACTGTATATTTTTTACTGTGTGAATTTACTTCTGGCGTTAATTTCAGTGGAAATCCACCAGCATTGTAATAAAACACAGATTTTCGGATTTGAAAAAAATATTACACAACCAGTGTAAAAATATCAGCTTATCTAAACATGAAATAATAATAATAATAATTGGATGACTTGTATAGCGCCGTTTTTGTGCAAAATCACCTAATGCATCTAAAAACTGAACAAAAAGTTATCACAGCAAGCTGCTTTGCAGTTTTAGATATTATTATAAATGAAATGCAATGTATTGAAATATCAGTATAAATATTATACAATGTTATTTAGAAATCTTGGATGACCTTTAATTCATTTGTTTTAATTTGTTAAAAAAATATTTTATATAAAATAATTTATTATTTTATACAAATTATTTTTAAAATTGTAATTACTTAATCACAACTTATTGAAATAAGTTTAGCCTGTATGTAAATTGTTTTGTCTATTCTTATATAATCATAATAATTGGATAATTTGCGCAGCACCGTTTTTGCGAAGAAGTGTTCCTAGGCTCTAACTAGTTGCATTATTTACAAACAGTTACAGAAAAAAAACATGTTTACCTGGTAGGTCACTTCAGATAAACACATATTTATTAAACGGTTTACGACTTTGCAAGCAGGGGAAACTTTAGTAAAAACACTTGACATTGATTTTACATTTGCTATTTTACCCTCCACTACATTTAATAGAAGAATACTGGCAAAAGTACAGTTGATATTTATTTAAAAAAAAACTAGACAATTTAGAACTGGATAATTTTTGTGAAATGACCTTAAACTGTTTCTTTCTTTCTGACCTTAAAATTCTTAGTCGTTTATATTTTTTACAAATTTACTTATTTGCAATGTTGCAGACCGTGTTCCTGAAAGGGTTTTAATTTTATATCTGAATTCTATTGAGTGTGATCATTCTTAAATCATGTGGGGGTTAATTCCAGGCGTTAAGTCCTGATACTTCGAAGGTACGCTCACCGATCTTAGTATCTGGTGTGCTGTGTGCTTCCTACCGATAGCTGATGATGCTGCTGATCTAAGAGTCGATTGTCAGGAATCGGCATTTTGGAAATACCGATAAGCTACATGTAATAATTACTTATTTAATAATTTTTATCCTGATGATGAAAAACGTGTAAATTTTTTTTTATAAATTGGTGGTGTAACTTTTATTTTAATTACAACACGTCATTTTAATAATTAAAAAAAAAAACTTACATTCCAAAATCCATAACTCAAAAATCATCAAACGAAGTACGTAGAAAATACGTTACAAAAGTAGTTATGTGTGTGTTTGCGCTGGGTACCTTTCTTGAATGGCTGGTGTTAATGAAGAGCCCGTTCCACCGCCAGACAGGTGCGCTTAGGTCTCCGTAATTAATAAGTTCACACGTCATGATCGCTCCACACTTCACTCATTCCACTTATTCCATACGCCGCAAAGAGAAGGACTTCGACTAATGAGACATGAACTGTGAAAGCGCCGCTCGATAAAGTGGTCACATTCATGGTAATCTTGTTGACAGCTCGCGCCTCGCGCCCCGCACGGGCGCAATTATACTGAAATATATAGTTTTATTTTTTTCTTGGCTAACTTTCATATACTAAAGCAAGGGAAAGGTTTGTGGGACTTTCGTTTTTAAACTAATCGCCTGACGTAGCGACGCTAAAATTAAGTGAGGTAGGTAAATTATAACACTTAAATTGTAAAAGTTTCTATGTAAATAGTGTAAGAAAATATTAAATTTTGGAAACAAGCCCGAACTTTTGTTTACCCGATTTGGAGTGTGTAGTAAAGTTTTTTCCATAGACATCAATTTGCGCTCCATTGTAAAAAGAAATAGTAATTCGTAAGCAGATTTTATTTTCAAGGACCCAATGGTGATATTAAAATGTGAGTTGCCTGTATACTGTCAGATTCATTTATTGACAAATCACCGAAAGTGAAACGGTCACGCCGCCTACCGCGCTCCGCGCAAGTTGGTTTGTTCCCCTTTACCTAATTTGCTCCTCTATTAATTTGGATGTCCATGGTCAAAACTGTATCTACCTCATATATATAGATATTCCCAAATAACGCAAGTAGGGTTTAAAAATCCAGCACATTTACCAAATCCCGCGGGATTGCGGGATAGATTTAGAAATCCTGCGGGGTTTTTTATGAAGAGGTATTATTTTAAAATAATGCCAACATTTAAAAAAAATATTTTTAAAATTATCTATGATCTAGTATATTATTAAAAAAGACATTGAAAAGTTACCATATTAAGTCATTTAAGAGGACTTTTCGTATCAATCATATTTGGTACTAGTCATATTATGGCAACAATTATAGTATTTTAAGAAGACTATGATTTAAAAATATAAGTATCACTGACAAGACTCTCCGCAATCATTTCAAATCAATAAACTTTGGTACTAGTAACATTATAAAGAGACGTTGAGAACGTAACGTAATAAGTATTTTAAGAAAACTGATAAAAATATGACTTCATAGGTACTGACTTCTGAGCATTTTTACTACATTATTCGTGATTCGCAACTCGGAAGCTCGTGCAAATCGAATAATCGTGTTTTTGGTGTAAATTAAATATGTTTTTCCAATCCCGCTCATGAAAATACCGCTAATCCATGGAATGAAATATTATCGAAATTCCGCGGGATTGCGGAAAAAAATGCACACTTTTGGTAATATTCTGTAATTTCCAGGTAAACGCAACTATTTTTGACTTGCCATATAATTTCCACCGTGTAGTAACTACTAAGTGGTTTAAAATTTTTTACCAATCTCCAAAAAAGACAACACTTGTTGCAATATGATGAAATCTGTTAAAATTCGGTGAAACTGGTCGTAACTTAAATTATTAACTATCGTTTTGGTTAATAATTTTTGAAATTTTTATTTCATATAATGCATAGACATATATTGAAATTTGTTTGGAGGTTCAAATAGTAATTACCCTTTACAGGTTTTTGTGAACGAATATTTTTTTTCATTAAATCAGGTAAAACGTTTTCAGAATCTGAAAAAAATATAAGCTTGCGAATAATTTTCAAGGCGAAGAAAATTCATGTTCACGCAAAAAAACACACTGAAAGAATCAAACGAAAGTTCAGGATTCAATCAATTTTAAGCCTTGATCAAAGGGTTTGAGAATAAACCCAATTTATTTTCGTTAATAATTTTAATGCGAAAAAATTCACAAAATTTCCCAACGACGACATTGAAGTTAAATAATGAGGAAGTTGCCTAATTAATTACCTTAACGAGCTTCATATATTGATTACTTCGCCAAAAAAGTTTAAAAACATTAAATTTCCTTTGGAAGTTTCCGAGGACCCTGAAGTGATGGGTTGGCGGGAGTTTGGGGGGCATGGGTAGGTGGGACGTGGTGGGTGGGTCCAGAAGGGGTGGGATCCGGGCTCATCAGAATGCGGAGGGTGGGGACACATTTGTTTTACGTTCGCTGCCACTTGTGTTTGTTTAGGGTCGGGGATTACTGACGGGGTGACTCCACTCGAGAGGTCATCTCAAGACCAAGCATTATCAGTGCTCGCGTTACTATGCTTTGAAACAATTGAGCAACTCGCTTTACCTAAATTATTTATTCTATGATTGGCAGAAACCATTCATTTTAAAGTAGCTTCTAAACGATTTAAGATTTCGAATAAAGATTTTTTTGTCATTTATTACATAAACTAAGGAAAGAAATCAACGATAGCATTATTTTTAACTTACTAAAACACGCTTGTCAATCATACAACACCGTGTTCACTAAACACCTTTATTCCTTTCTCTTTGTCAAATATTTAACATAATAATGAATTTGACCGGTCGGTGGCCAAGTTGATATCGCGCTTGGGTCCCACTCAGGCGTAGTGTGTTTAATTCCTCGGCTGGCTAAGTGTGCTGTGGTGGTAGTAGGAGATTTTCAAATATTGTCAGGTTATTCGTAACCCGGGAATGTTTGTCTTTCTTAAAAAAAAAAAAAAAAAAATTGACAAATAGGTTAATTAATTTATTGATGAAAAATTTTTTTTGAACACTATTTGATTTTTTTCTCAGAATGCAAAATACTGTGCATTGTAATATGGTTTAGGAAGCAAGTTAACATGAAATATGTGTATTTGTAGAATTATACATACAAATCATATCTACTTATATCAATAAGAAAATGAAAAAAACAAAACATATTTCGATTTACTTAACAATATTTGAGTAAAACAGAAGTGAAGTCTATGGGACCCTTATAAAGCCACAAACATGAATATGAATCAGTATTGTTTTGGGAGATGTCTGATGAGGGCACACTTGAGGAGGAATGCAGTATGCAAACGCCGCGCCTTTCGTGCCCTTCAGTTCAGACAAATTGTTCACAAAGGCCATCCAAAAATGTATAAGCTAACGAAAAACGTTCAGGACTCGTAATGCATTTCACTTTCAAATCGTTGCATTGCCAAATTTGATATTCCACACACTTTGAATTGCAAATATGTATCGCAGACGGAAATAAATGATTATTTTTCTGTTGTATGCTGCCGTCGCCTGTGATCTTTTACCTCTACAAGTCACTATGCTGTCTTCACTTCATATCGAGAGATTTCAAACAGTTTTGCCTAGTTTACTGATTTTATTGCTTGTCGGAAAAGGATTTTTTCTCATGATATTATTTAAGATTTTAACTGCTGATAAGTGTTTTGATAAAAAAACTATTTCTCGTTTACTCTGAACCAATTTGACTCGGTTATATTATCTTCAGATTGGCCAAATTATCCATTTAATTTAAGAGATGATGATATTTATTCAAAATTTTAAAATGTTCAATAACAGATACGAGAGAGACAATCGACTACGAGGGATATTACAAAATTATGTTGATATAATTACAAGACAAAGGCATGTATTTTATTTTCACAGATGTGTTATTGAAATACCTTAAAATGAGTCTAATAAGATTTGTACCGTGTCTTGAAATATGTAAAAAAGTAAGAATCTTAAGCTTCATATAAGAATAAAAAAACTTTGAAAGCCCATCCTAAATCTGAATATTGTCGAAACAATTTGAACTGTACTAAGATGAAGGGGTCGCGTTGCACTCAATTCCATGACCCTAAGGATAAAGGGCTTAACATTATGCATTCTTTGTGCAGTAGGCGATGTTCAATATTTTCACGAGTTTCCAAGAGGAATTGTCTTTTAATGAGTACCTACATTTTTTTACTAAAGCTCTGAGCCTTTTCTAATATATTTTCTTACACGAACACAATAATATTAATACGTTTCTGCTAATGCAAAAAATATATAATAAATCAATGAAGACGCAACGATTAATCCAAAACAGAAAAAGGGTGGTTGAAAGAAAAGTTCGTCGTATTATATATTTTTTTAAACATATAGTAGTTACTAGTAGGCAAGAGTTCAAAACTATAAAAAAATATTTAAAAGTTTATTTTTATTTCTCCATACTTAAAATAATATTTTAAAGCTTCTCGTTATTGGTTGAATTGACCGAACAAAATGAATATAGTAAAAATATTTTAATAATAATTTGTACTATGAAAGAGTTCAATGTTAATTATTATATTAGTTGAAAAAGAGTACATTAAGTAAGGACATAAATTAAATTATAAATATTTTAAAAAAACATAAACAGTGCACATATTATACACAACACGAGACCCGATTTTTCATCATTATCTTCCGACTTTATGTCCGGGTTAAATCATTCCCATAGGAAAACTAAACCCTTCCACACACTTTTCCACAAATGATCATCTAGTCAATCCACATTATGCAAATGCATTATATAAGCATAATAAATACAAAAACATCACGTCAAATCACCAGAGATCAAATGGGAAAATAATTCACCGACTCCAGATATTTTCATATCAGAGGGTTCGGCTCGGTAGAGCTTCTAATTGGATCTATAAATCCTACTGATCCCTCAACATAAATATTTAAAAAATCTTTCGTAATCCTACATGTATTTAAAATGACTGATTTTTGCATTTTTATGTATAAATTCTTTGACAGAGCTAATACGCCTAAATTTTGAATGAGAGAGCTAGGTATAATGCCAGTAGCCGAAATAACAAATTTTAATTAAACCATCTGATTTTATGTCCGGGTTAAATCTTTCCCATAGGAAAAACTAAACCCTTCCACACACTTTTCCACAAATAATCATCTAGTCAATCAACATTATGCAAGTGCATTATATAAGAAAAATAAACACAACACAATACAAGAACAACACGTCAACTCACCAGAGATCAAATGGGAAAATAATTCACTGACTCCAAATATTTTCATATTAGAGGGTTCGGCTTGGTAGAACTCCTAACAGGGCCTATAAATCCTAATGATCCCTCAGCAAAAATATTTGAAAAATCTTTCGTTATTCTACATGTATTTAAAATGACTGATTTTTGCATTTTTATATACAATTTTTTTGATAGATCTAATACGCCCAAAATTTTTAATGAGAGAGCTAGGTATAAAAAAAAATTTAGGCGTATTAGATATATCAAAAATAATATACCATCACGTGTCGTAGTACCCTAGAACATGTGCCTTGGTCGTAGCGGCTACGCTAATAACAGCACTGTTTTTATTATTATTATTATAAAAATGTACTGTTTTGTTACTATAGTTACTATTATGTTTGTTACTGTAGTTTTTTTGCAAATAAATAAACAAACAACAGGACCAATAATATACTTTTTTTAGTTTTTATAACTACCTTCATTATTTTTGTTTAATTACTTTGTTTTAATGTATTTATTTCTTAATCTTTAATTTTTATTAGTTTAATTAACGTTATTCCAATACAATCCATTTTATTAAATCCAAAATTTGTCACATAAAATAGTAAAATGTGAGCCTCAGCGCGGTTAAAGCACCCAGTGAGGCCCACATTACCAAATGATATTTTATAAGACAATATTTTTAATGTATCAATTAAAAAAGAAAAAAAAGCTTAACAATGCTCCTGCAAGGATTTTGCTTGAAACGCCACTTATTCTCTGGCTCGCGAAAGCTCTGGGAAGTTGCAGCTCGCAATCAAAAGCTACCAAAAATTTTATTTCGGTTCCCTGCGGTCTGAAGGTAGCGGCAAGTAGAGGCAGACGGTCTGCTTCTTAGAACAATACAAGACAGGCGAGTGGAGCCTGGCTCCTTCCGCTCTCATTAAAGGCCGGAAGCGAACCCAAAACCCCAGCCTGCCGACCTGGCGGGAAGCCTCCACACACAGCCTCCGTGCTCCGTTCTCGCTACTTCATGTGCGCTAGTGCCGAAAATCTGCCATTGCTAATTGCAGCCCAAATTATAACACTATCCGCAATTATTCATTACGCGCTTGCACACGTGAAAAATTATGAGAAAAGTAAAACTTGAAAATTTTATCAAATATTTTTTATGCTTCTGCATAAAAAATAATCTTATGTAAAAAGATTCATCTTTTCTTAAAAAAATTTACATTACTGAAAATACAGTGGTATTTTTATTATGAAATTTTATCAAATTCAAAAAATTGTTATAAACATGATTTCGAACAGTCATTAATTTATCAAATTTTAGCATTATTAGTATGTAAGAAAAAAACAGCTATCCACAAAATTTAAATAATTTAATTTAGTTTACTGATGTGAACACAGTGCATTATTTTAATTAGATATATAATGGTCATTTGAAGCAAAGTTAAAAAGTATTATGCACTAATTTGTATTGACAACATTCAGATCCCCCCTACAACCTTTTCCTTACAACTTACAAAAATTAAAATTTTGAAAAAGTAATTTTTTTAAATATTAGATTTAAACAACGCACATCTAACATATACATTTTATTCATATCTTTATGACACCTTATCATAGCGCTCCTTTCTGTACAGTGTAAAAACAGGGGAACTCTGTGTTGGGGAGCGTGGTGAAACGGGTTAAGGTGAAGACCATAGGAAGTGATTAATCAATGCGGCTCTTGAAGAGGCCAGGATTGCACGTTCGAAGGAGTAAAAACATATAGCGGTAACTCGATCCACTTGCAAGCCTGCTGATACATAAATGAGTCGAAAAAACGACCCGTTTTCATTAAGCCAACATCGAGTTTGAACGGGTATTCTGCTCGTGTCATTTAAGACTGCTATTTCATTTATGTCAAGTCCTACAGCTTTGATAAATTAATTTTTAAGTATTTAATTTATATTTATCATTTTTAAGTAATAAAAATAATCATTATTTTAGCAACTTATTGAGAAAGAGTTAACACATGTAAAAGAGGAAAACAACCCCTAAAGCGGCTAATGCAAAATTCTTCCTCTCCATTCAACGGGGCCGCAGAAACGGAAGAATGCAACGTGAATGAGGCGTCCCCTCTATCTCAATAAGACGAGCAATTTTCCATACGTCTACGGCACATCACATCTGCTACGACACAATCGTCTACGAGTCTGTGGTGCTGTTATTAGCGTAGCCGCTACGACCAAGGCACATGTTCTAGGGTACTACGACACGTGATGGTATATTATTTAATTTTATATATGTTTTATGTTGACATTATGACGTATTTTAATTTACGAATGTGTAGGAATGTTCGCATTTCTTACACGCTTACAGTGATTTATTTATTGAATTATATGAACGTATTAATAAAGTTATTGTTATAATTAACTTTAACTCATAACCGCATACGTAGTTTTATTTTTTTAATATTTTTGCAAACATACAGTTGTACAGACCTTTTAAAAATATTCCCATAATAAATTTATACATAATATAGTTTCGCATTAACCAGTAACGTTTTGTTTGCAATAAAATCGTTTTTTATTTTCAAATGTGTACAAACATATTGTCCTAATTAATACCTACGCAATATTTGTAGGTATAATGAATTAACCTGTTAAGTTTGAGGGTTTTTTTGTAAAAAAATCGTTTTTAATTACCATACACTTACAAAAAATGGTCAAAATTAATGTCTACAGTGTTGAATTAGCCAGTGAAGTTTGAGGTTTTAAATCGTTATTAATTACCATTTACATGACCGATAACCATTTACTCGCAAGTGAATAAATGAGGCCTTAGAAGTAAAAACAGTATAAAAACAAGTAATAAATTCTATCGATCGTTTTGGAAGTGATGTTGTGAGCTGAAAATAAAAGCATTGACCCCGAAATTGTGGAAAAAAAGCTGAGTTAATTTAATGACAGTAGAGCACACTATTCCTTTAAATATTTTAAAAGAAAGACAAGCATTCCCGGGTTACGAATAACCTGAAAATATTTGAAAATCTTCAGTACAGTAAGCGGAAAATGTTACTTGTGTTTTGATGGAGGACTGAAGCTGATGAATTGAACGCACGACGACTGGGTGGGACCCGAACGCGATGTCAACTCTGCCACTGAAACTGTTTGAAAGTTTTTTCCTGGAAATTCGACAGCAAGCAAACCATTTAATAGATTTTTTATCAGATTGAAGTATAATTATTACGATTCAATTTTAGTAAAAAAATTCCAATATCCCATTAATGCAGCTGGGAACTAAACTATTATTACTGTTTTGCGTATTATCATGTTAATTTTAGTTCACAGATTTTTTATGTAAAAGCCCCGAGGACGTAAATAAATAAATAAATTCAACTACTTTAGTCAATTACATGTCAACAATTAAATAATAAAAAAAACTTAGAAGAATAACGCAGAGTACTTCTACGTCCAAAGCAAGTTGTCTTGAAGCTTCTACATTAATATTTTTAACGTTGTCGTGTTGTTGTTTAGCGGTGATAATTCATCTTCCCTTTCATAAAAGTTCCATTAAATTTGCTTACAGAGCAGTGTCGTGTTTGATTATGTATCTGATATAGAATGAAGCGAGAAGCGAGCCAGGAAATGGTGTGTAGTTTTAACGCGGTTACATTAAGAGTGACGCGGGGCGAGGCCGGCTGGTTGCGCAGATGCGATTGGGGTAGGTTTACTGGTAGATGGGTAGGTACTGGCCTGTAGATTGTAGCTTGTGGTGCCTACTGGCCGCATACATATTTATTTTTTAATGCGCCACGTGTAAATAATTTATTAAAAATTATGTTTCATCTAAAAATTGCTGCTTTATTCTGCTACTCAGTGTCAGACTTGCTTACATAAAATATATAGCCTTACTGCTCAGAGATAATTTTATAAAAAAATATTGAACCTGTATTTTAAAAACAGTAGTGGGAACGAATCTTAGTGTAGTTCCGCAGAGTTGTACCGAACTGGAGCCTGTAGTTAAAACATTACCTAGATGTGTTAGCCAACCTCCGATAGCAGAGAGAGAGCCAGAAGAAGGAATTAATGTGATGCTATTTTTCAGTGTATATTCAAAGCTCCATAGCCAATTACAGAAATGATACTGATAACTTTAAAAAGTTGCATTGAACTTGAATCTAGGAAGAAAACGTTGCGTTAATTTTAAGGCGTTCAAAAAAAAACAGTCTTTCTGAGTTACAGTTAAAGTACAGATTAAAAGTTATTTTATTTTTTTTTATAATTTATCTGTAATTTGTTAGTTACCTACTAAGTGGTTTCAACTTAAATAAAAAAAATGTTTATCCGAAAATTTTTTTAAATTTGTGTGAATTGCACGACTTTTATATTCATTCTAGTACTCTTCTGCATATTGTATATTTAGAAATATTCAATATCCACAAATGATTTTCACGGCCTATAAACTTATGCATGTTTGTAGACTTTTAGAAATTAAATCCGTATTTTTTTCCTTTCCCAAAACTCATTATTAAGGTAAGAATAACCTAAAAACTAACCTAACCTAACTTTTGAGTAAAAAATAAGTTCATTACGATGTTATAAAAATATGACAAATGAATAATAACAGTATGTGTAGTAAGTTATTACACGACGTGCCGTCACTGCTTTCTGGAATAAGTCTGACGCGGGAGTCCGCAGAAAACCTTTCTTTGTTTTGCTTTTGCTTACGTCATTAAGGGTTGCGATGCGGAGGCCAGTGGCGTGGCATGGGGGGAGGGCGGGGACAGATGGGAAAGAGGTGAATCTTATGGCGCACTCACACAAATAACATCAGATAATATATATATTCTTTAAATATTTATGTATTACAACGTGAAAAATGTAGGATCAGTATTATTCAAAAGCATTATTGGTATCAATATTTTTTATATTCATAAACATATTTTTCTTCGAAATAAGAATATTAAATGTAACTCAAGTACTCTTTCTCCATATGAAAATTAGTAAAATTAAAAACTTAAGTCCGCCTAGTGGCCGAGTGATCCAAAGCGTTGGGTTTTTACCACGAATTGCGTTATAAGTTCAAAGCCATGCTAGTTAAATAGGAAAAATTCTAATATTCAGGGTCATTCGTTACCAGGGAACCGTTACCTTCGTTACCTTCTGAAAAAAATTGAAAGTCAAAAAAATATATATCACAAACTTTTGCTATGTCTCAAAACCCTCAGTCCCGGAGAATAAAAATCAGATTAGATTATGCAATACTCAAAAATTGTCATATCGAGATGAGCGAATCGTATAATTTTTAGATTTACAGGGATAATTGAATGTTTCAAACCGATCGCGTTCTTTTAAATAATGTATTTTTCACTAATAATAATAAAAAAAAAATATCTCGATCCAGGTTCGCAGATATATTCATCACAAAATATTCAGGTAAAAAAAGATAACTTAATTTTTTTAACAAATGACAACAATGAATGCAACATTGAATGCAACAACGAATGCAACAAGGGATGCAACAATGTTTTACATCTACCAAGTCCAAATATTTGTTATATTGACAATGTTATTATAACTGAATGAATTCTTGGACCATTTTAATTTACTTCATAGCAAAATTAAGTTCACAATGGAGCTGGAAAACCAAGATAGAATCCTGCTTTTTCTAGACGTGGATGTGGAGCAAAAAGAAGATAGTAGCATAGGGCACACCATGTATAGAAAAATATGTATTTATAGAGATTTTATTTGTCCATACGTTGGTGACCCAAACAACCCGAGTATGTGAAGAACCAAAAATCGGTTCAGAACTTATGAAGCTAACCGATGCATTAGAGCAGAACGGTTACCCCGCAAAACAGATAAGGCAAATCATCACAGCCAAATCTACCCCCAACGAAGACAGAATTAAACAAGAGCTAAAAGGCTGCGCTTTCTTGCATTAAGTTTACAATGTGACCGAAATAATTCCCAAGATACTGAGAAAAGAAAGCATCAAAACTGTCTTTGGCACCATGACATAAATAAAAAAACCTACTGAGGCCTGCAAAAGCCAAGTTTCCTCTTGAAACAGATGGAGTTTATAAACTCAGCTGTTCCGTATGTGACAAGGTTTATGTAGGCTAGACAGAAAGGACGATTTCCAAAAGAATATAAGAACACTTTCTAGTATGTAAACTCGGCCACCATGACAAATCGGCAATTGCCAAGCATTTAATGGAAACCGGAAATTACTTTGGGTTTGTTCCTGAAAATTTGGGAAGACCTAAAACACATAGAGCACACCTTATTACGGAGGCAATCGAAATTTATAGAAATCTCATAAATATCAATAAAGACGACAGGGCTAAGCTCAATAGTTCTTGCTATCTGATAATTGACGGCTACACCAAAACGAAACGTAATAAAAGATCTTAAATTATAATGTATTACAGCTCTTAAAGGATTGGAGTTGGCGACACGATATCACATCTACATACATAAGCACACACTTCACTACAATCTTTACACATCTGCTCTGATGATGGACGCTGTAATGCTGTCCGAATCATTGACTAAAGAAGGAGGTGGCGCAACACGGCATAATACCCCAAAAAAAATCACTATAAAATTATAATTATTTATTAATCATAGACATATTGTAAACAAGCCTTTAGTCTAAGAATACGAGCGCTGGGTGGCTCCCACCCCCTACCTACCACCCTCAACCACCCCCTTGCTTACTTAGCGGCCGTCCTGGATCTGCATACATTGTCTGATTGAATATAGCCGCGACTGTTTGCCTTTCATGCTGATATTTTATTTTCTATGTGTTAATGGAAATGCTGTTTTGATGAAACGTCTGAGGGGAGGTGCTCTTTCTTATTCTCAAAAAGAAGAAAAATGTCCTGATTTATGTTTCTTGTGACACGGCTTTTGCAACTATTTGAAGACAATGTGAATTTTGCGCTGGAAACATGAGAGTTGTTTGGTTACGTTTTGGATTTATACGAACTTCAATAAAATTTAAAAAATCATGACATGACTTGCCATGGAGAAAACTAAGTACTACCTTTGTTTAGTCAAAATCAGAAAAAAATAAATCACATTACATTGAAATGTAATCGTTATACTATAAAAAAAATACTATAGGTAGGTAGTTAACACTTGTGGGATTTTAAAAGATAATAGTACTTCACACGTTTTCTATACGTAGACATCAATTCCATTTTTGAAAATATCACAGTCGTATGTATAATATATCGCATGTAGGTAGCTTCACCACAGTTTGATAATGCCTTAATAATATGTAATAATAATTACACAACAGAACTTATTTATACATATTTTAAAGGAAAATTAATAATAATATCATTGAATACAGTAGAGAAAAACTTAAAATTAAAACCGTTCAAAAATTGACACATTTAAATCCGGAAATACTAATTACCTATTAAAGTTTACTTATGTGAACTAAAGTGATGATCCGAAATGTAAATTTCTGATCGTGTCTCTAATTTTGTTTTTAATAAGCAATGATCAAGAGGTAAATATTTTATAAATACTTTCAGCTTCATTAATCCTACAATTGTAATATTTTGTGATTTTTCTCGGGTCTGCGCTAGTATTACAAATACAATACTTGCATTAGAATTTCACAGAACTTGAAAATTAACGTTGAAATGTGATGAATTGTTCAAATTCTGTGAAACAACCCATCCTTAATGTTCAGATGCTATCGATATTATTTTCAACCACTTCGTTTCAGTTTTATAATAATTGAATGTTATAATTTATGAATACAATGAGGTGCGTCTATTTCAGTCTCCGGAGAAGCAATATAACGTATTGTGATGAATTGTTCAAATTCTGTGAAACAACCCATCCTTAATGTTCAGATGCTATCGATATTATTTTCAACCACTTCGTTTCAGTTTTATAATAATTGAATGTTATAATTTATGAATACAATGAGGTGCGTCTATTTCAGTCTCCGGAGAAGCAATATAACGTATTTTAATAGCTATTTCATTATAATTGACACATTAGTCATGTTCAATTAGTGGACTATTGATATTACATATGTGGAGATAGGTTGGTTTTTTTCTTAATTTATTTAACACCTGAGTAAGAACCTAAGAACCTAAAATAGGCGAATTTTTCCTTATTCTCGTGAAAATGGCAAAATACCAAGCTTATCGAATTTCGTTTAAATGCAAATTTTACAGGTTTTAAAAAGAGTATTATTTTTTTGAGACATTAAATTTCTTTGAAAGTTAAATATACATTCCGTAATGTATGTCAACTACTAAACTATTATATGGAGATATTAAAAACATTTTACATTATAATACAGTGCAAAAAAGTAAGCACAACACTTAATTTCGTAAGTTTTCATGTTCATCTAGAATCTAGAATACGCCATTGACACTGGAGAACATAAGTTTTTTATTACCTGATTAAAAATAGTTTTGCTTGTAAGAAAACGTACCTGAGATTGAAGTGTTTTCCAGTTAATCAGAGTCCATCGATGACGCTTATTACAGCCACGGTAGTGTTAGTGGCTCGGTGCTTTGCTAATTGAGCGTTTTCCAAAGTCCCCTAATGAGCCGGCAACGCTACAAGCTACGGCTACTGTGCTACGGGCTACGGGCTACGGAATAGCTGGTATAGGGTTTCTCGTAGATGAAGGGGGTGTTATTTAAAGGTGGCGATACTTCTCACATTAAGTATTGTTATTAATAATATATTGCGCTAGTTTCTTTGGAATCTATTTTCACAAAAGAGTTACTCATTTTATGAAGGTATTAATTATCAAGAGCTGATTTTTCAAACTTTTCACTGTGACGAGTATTGAGGTATAAATGTATTTTTTATTATAAGCATTTCTATTGGTAGGTCAAAAAGCTCCCAAAATAACTCAAACCAATTTAAATGAATACCCGATACAAAAATAAAATATCTCTTGCGGACTGTGGTTAAATATACATTTTGCAACATTAGCTGACTGCACACAAACCTGAAAGCCATTTTTAATATTAATTTGTTTCACAGTAACCCCATTCCTTACTCCCAATGAAAAGACAAATCGTTTGCCCAGGTTGTCGCTTGGAAACCTATTCAGGCGAAAAGGGTTGCCTCCCATTGGCTTGCTCCTGGAATCGAGCCAATAACAATTATTGTTCGCGTCTCGCAAACATCAGAAAATCTGCAATCAGTGTTTTATATTATTTGAATCAAGAAACGATTTGAATATAGGTAACAATTTCTTACCGTTCTTCATGAACAGAGTTTAAGGTTCTTGAATCCAATTTGACTCCTAATTCCATCAGAATACCGAACGTCCAGTCCCACAGGACAGAGGAGTTCTCAGCACTTCTGGGCTCTACTGACTACTGCTAATAACCAGCGCTGTATAGCCTTCTAGAGCCATCAAATCAACGACAAAGCAAGAGGAATTAGATTTTGCGGGCAAAGTAAGGTGAGAGGCCATTAATCAGCAATGGGTATATTCATAGACATATGAATATTAGTAGACCTGCCCTAAGTGATTAAAAGCGTATTATCCCCACTCCCCATACCGGTTCCATTGAGCCGGCTGGGCTCGCATTTGGCTTCAAGTGAAATTTGAAAACGTGACGTCATCATTCTTGTGCGAACTATGGTCGAGGCATCATCGGTTCATTTTACGAAATAACACGGCAAAATGTTGACTTTTGATATGAAAACTTGTAAAAATAGATGTGAAAAAGAGAATAAACCCAATTGTCGTATTACATTCCATAAGTAAGCATTATTTTACTTTATTTTAAGCTTATTCACACCGTATTATATGGATCAGTTTTAGAAACATATACTATCACATCACAATGTAGCGATTCTCAAGTGTGCTCATCGTTGTTTACTGGGGTAAGTAAATTATGAGACATTTGTAAAAGTGTCTTAACTAAATACTCTGAAACTAACTACGACTCTGAAATAGAAGCTGCCTTACTTTGCCGAATTTGGACTTCGCAAATTAGTTCATAACGTGGCGAGTAATTTGCGCTCCCATGTAAAAATGTCTATTCATTCAAAAGCAGATTTTACTTTTAAGAAGTAAATGGTGATATTATAATGCGAGATGCCTATTTACTGTCAGATTGATTTATTGACGAATCACAGTCAGCCTTACTCCCCTCGTTCTTCAACAGTTGATTTTACCCCTCGCCCTTATCTTCTCGTCTATTAATTCCTATGTCTGTGGGTATATTTCATTCTCCGTCAAAGCTTTCGGAGCTTGCATAAAACCACGGCTGTCAGATAGCCATCATTTTATTTATTTATTTATCGTTTCTTTACATTGTATCTTTTTTTTAAGTTATAATTTTTTAACCTCACTAGGACAAGCCTGTGTTGAGGTTAATAATTTTACAAAATATTAAAAAAATAGTACAAAGATTATAAGAGATATAAAATAGAACAAATATTAAAAAAAAAAATTCTAATATTAAGATAACAATATTGTTACATTGACGTTTCTGCGAATTGGATACCTACATCATTATAACGCGCTCAGCAAAATAGGGGACTCGGATAATAATCAGAGTAGCGAAAGAGAGCAAACGACTCCGGGAAAATATCAAACAAGTAATAAGTGACAACGGTCAGAGAGTCCTCAAGTAAAAATCGGACTGCAATAATATTAATGAAATAGCGAACTTTCCTCCCAAACCTTATATTAAAAATTATGTAACATCTAAAAATTGCTGCTTTATTCTGCTACTCAGTGTCAGACTTGCTTACATAAAATATATAGCCTTACTGCTCAGAGATAACATTGTAAAAAATTATTGAATGTGTATTTTAAAAACCGTATTGGGAACTAATTTCAGTGTAGTTCCGCAGAGTTGTACCAAACTGGAGCCGGTAGTTAAAACATTACTTAGATGTGTTAACCAACCTCCGATAGCAGAGGGAGCCAGAAGAAGGAATTAATGTGATGCTATTTTTCAGTGTATATTCAAACCTCCATAGCCAATTACAGAAATGATATTGATAACTTTAAAAAGTTGCATTGAACTTGAATCTAGGAAGAAAACGTTGCGATAATTTTAAGGCGTTCAAAAAAACAGTCTTTCTGAGTTACAGTTAAAGTACAGATTAAACGACTCCGGGAAAATATCAAACAAGTAATAAGTGACAACGGTCAGAGAGTCCTCAAGTAAAAATCGGACTGTAATAATATTAATGAAATAGCGAACTTTCCTCCCAAACCTTATATTATTTATAAATCCTTAATAATTATATGTCTTCGAGACAAAATAGTATGCATTGAACAAAATTGTTTTACGTTATCGTATCTCCCTTTAGGGTCACGTGGGGTTATTGTACGCATTTTTCTCATTAGGATTTTTGTATTTAAAAGCGTTACATATTTTATGTGATCGATTATTATGGTTTCTCAAACAAACACAAAAACCTCATACGGTTCGTAAGTTAAAAGGTTGTATGAACAAGTATACTTGCATGTAGAGTGCGTACACTTGATCCATAGATGGGGTTAGCGTACGTACACCGTAGTGTAATTATTCGCGCTCTGCTTTCAATCGATCCGTATAATTGTATGAATCTAAAATGAAATGTTAAAACATTTATTTATATATATATATATATATATATATATATATATATATATATATATATATATATATATATATATATATAAGTGAGTGTATGCACCCAGAAACTTGCGTACGCTTACCCAATCACACAAAAATGAAATTAAATTTAATGAACATTTAAAAAGCATGTGTATGAGAAATACCTCTTTGCACATGAAAAACTATTTTTACTAAAAATTGTCATAGAATACACTGTTTTGAAACAATTGGTAAGACAATATCACACATCAGAGGTGAAAACAATAAGAAAACTCTGATATTTACCTGACAATTTTTATTTTTAGTGAGCCCTCAGCTCACTGTACACACGACTGGATTCAAGGCGCTCTAAAGCATTATAGACTGTAATAAAGTATTATGAGGAATAAGCGCCGCGGTGAATACACTTTCCCACCGCGTACGGTTACCCCAAGTGACCCTATTGGAAACATTAGCAAGTTTTTAGGTACAATCCGTTTGAAATGTTTTTAGATAGGACTTTTTTGGTTGAATTAAGACATTGTAATAAAATCCATTACCCAAAGCCTTAATGATTAGTACGGGTTTGGTATGACAAAAATCAAGACGAAGTTAAACAACAGACATTTGCAATGATTAATATTTAAACCAAATCTAATATTCAGCTATAATTAATAACAGATTTTAAACATTTAATGTCAAAAAAACCATTGGAATAAAAAAATGGTTAGTGTTGACAGTGCGAAGCCAAAATGACTGAATGGATAACATCCCTTCACATTTATCACTCATTCAAATCAGTCACACCCGAGCTTTGATAAAAAGTACACCCCAGGGATGGCCATTGTACAATTAGAACTAAGTAACACTTTCTCAGCCTCGCTAAATATCATTGTCTTCATAAAGTATGGCCGCCAGCAACCGGCTTCAGCAGGGAGTGGGGGTGGGCGAGTGCCCCGGGGTGCGCCGCCACCCCCATGCCCGAGGAAGGAGGCTGTATTTTATTTTACTAGAAACATCCCCCTCTACTAGCTTGAATATTGCTTACGTATTCAACGTAGCAATTGCCTAGTAGCCTCTCCTGGCCTGGTTATAAGTTATCTGAATCCGAGTATTGGGAGCAGGTATGTAAGCATTTATTACATAGGGCGAATTGAGATTTATTATGAGCTGCTAATCAAGATGTATTTAATGATTTTCCTCTTAATTGGTCATCAATTTGAATTATTTTTAATAAAGATCGTTTATTTTGATTGTAAGTAGGCACTAAGTACAATTGCCTAATTCCCTTTCGTTGTTATTTATTGTAATTCCTTCATGAAAACGAAAAGAGAAAATCTCTTTAAAATATATAGTTCATATAAAACCATGTCACGTGGACAGAAAAAAT
The DNA here is from genome assembly GCA_026573805.1 of Hesperophylax magnus. Lineage (NCBI taxonomy): Eukaryota > Metazoa > Arthropoda > Insecta > Trichoptera > Limnephilidae > Hesperophylax > Hesperophylax magnus. The sequence goes on from JAIUSX010000002.1 coordinate 14,871,225, forward strand.
ATAATTATTTTTAATCTTAATTATAAATATTCTTACATATTAAATATAGTATTTTCAGAAAAATATCTTTTATGGAAAATCATTAAGCAGTGTAAAAAGTTGAATTGGAGACGGAACGGAAAGTATAGAAAAACTAGGATTTACCTAGAAAAGTACACAGAAAAAAATGAGTATTTCTAATTTATTAAGAATCTCTTCAAATTATTCGTAAACTGGTTAAAAACGGGATTGAATTCCTTAACGAATGATTAATAGGTTTCCTGAAAAAGTTTATCACGATGTCGGAACACGTGTTCATGAAAATCCTAATATTTTCGCATTTCATCACAATCAAGGAAATGAACACGTGTTTATCAGGAATCGCATTTTTAACCGGATTACCAATAATTTGAAGAAAGTCACAATACTCATTTTTCTACGAACAATGCTATCACGTACCTAAAATCATTTGTTATCCAACCGTGCCATAAAAAAGTATAAATACCATCACTTTAGGGAAAAATTATTAAGAACATAAATGTCTGAAACCGGTCCGTTCAGAAAAAAAAAAGTTTAATAATCGTTTCATTGTCCGATGGAATACTTATTACGACGAAATTCCACAGAATGTTAACAATTCAACAAATAAACATTTGTTGATTGATAGGTTTTGTCATTACTTTTAAAGATTTCTCTTATTTTATTAGTTTTTGACATGTTTGTATAATATTTATCTATGTGGATTTATCTTTGATTATGGTAAAAATATCAATTTATACTAACACATGAACATCAAATGTAACTAATTTAACAAATTAATATTTACATTTGTTTTTGTAGGTGAGAAGCAAGTTCGAAACACTACACACATACACACGTCACATATATGTAGGTGAGAAGCAGGTTCGGATCACACTCTACACGCACATATACACATACGTCATATACATGTAGGTGGGAAACAAGTTCGGAACGAATCCTAGTTCCAAGTTCGGAACTCTACACACACACATGTCACATACATCTAGGCGGGAAGCAAGTTCGGAACACAACACACACACATACACATGTCAGATGTATGTAGGAGGGGACCAAGTTCGAAACACTACACACACTCACACGTCACATATACGCACAAACTGCAAACGTCAATCTTCCTTGACACTAAATATTGCTCATTGCACATTTTTTAAGAATTATACCGATAAATAAATCTATTTAAAATCAAAGACGTACGCACGACTTTGATATAACATCAAAATCAACAATTTCAATCGAATTATAATTATGTACTGCGTCGTGCGACGCACCCTCTGGGGATATTAATATGACTGGAGATTTCGACTTGAACCTGACTGACGTAATTGGTGTTAGGTAATTAAAAAATACCTACGCACAGGGAGAGGCAGATCAATGATGTTCGAAGTTCATTTAACATTAAATTATTGTTTCTCTCTTGGGTGGTTATTTAACATTAAAAAAACAACAAGATACAGTAAAATGGAAAATCAAATCACCAGAAAAAAAAAATAAACGGGTTGTGTTTGTTTGTACCTAATCTATTATTTTTAATTACTTTTTGTGGAACACTTTAAAGTTTTAATTGAGTTTTTTGAAAATTAGCAACGAAACTCTATTATTACGTGTTTCTCTATATGAATATTTCAATTAAGTTCATCAAATAATGGGATGCAGATGAAGAAATTAATTTTTCGTTTTGAGAAGACTAGAAGCGCCTTTATTGGATAATAATTATATAAGCATGACCGAAATCTAAATCGATGCAAGAATCCTGTCCAGTAATTATCATTATCGTGTTTTCTATATTCTTCAATGCGACATAAAAACCTGTGCATGAAACTAAGAATAGATAAAAATAAATCATTTGAAATGTTTAAGCTTTTCCTAAAAAATTAAAGTTGGATTTTCACAGGTCAAAAAATGTAATAAGCTATAATTGTTGAGTGAAATAGTAGTACATATTGACGTAGCTTAGTGATTTAGAGCAGCTTACCGATAATCAGAAGGCTGCGAGTTCAATTCCCTTCGGTGGCATTTAATTTTACTCGGAAGATATTTTCAATTTGTATAGGTATTTTAGGCGAATAATTATTGCTTATAATAATTTGAAATGTGTTTAATAAATTATTTCATAAAAATAAAGAATAAATCTCAGCATATTATTCACGTTCTCGTCTTCTCATATGCCGGGACCGCACGGGCGCGGCCCATACAACTTTCAAAAACAAAAAAAAAAAAAAAAAAAATTGTGCGATTTTGACCCTTATGTACAAAGAATTTGTATGGAGAACAAGGTCTCAATCGCTTGGGCTATTCTCGTTCTTTAAGCATCATATTCTGGAAAGACTTGTAGCCCCTTCGACATCTTAATTTTAATTTTTCTGTGGGGCGCGACACAAAAAATTTTAACAGTCAAAGTGTCACATCGCGGTTGTATTTCAAAGTGCCAAAACGAAGTAATTCATCAATAAAACGTAAGTAATGTTTTTTTTATACATAGTTTATCGTTCACGGCATGTGTTTCGGCAAATTTAAAATACGAAAACTCAAAATAACCGACAAAATATTACGTCAAAGTATACGCCATGTTTTCGTGATAAAAATTTTCGTTTTATTTCTAGCTATGTCTCATCATATATTGTGTGATTTGCTTTGTTTCGTATCTCATTTTGCAGATAAATCAATTGAGAACACATACCACAGCCTTCGGTTTGTCCATATTTAGTTAATATTTTACAAAAAATAATATTCTAATGTCCCCCGCGCTAAAAAACTGTCCGAGAAATAATTTGACGTTTCTCCATCGATATTCACGTAAATATTGCCTAATCTCATAAAGATTGTACATAATTATGTAAAGAAAACTATTGAGATTGTGTATAAAAGCCCTAGTTTCGTCAATATTTAGTTAATATTTTTTAATTAAATAAATACGAGACATCGGAAACCTGCACAAATACACGTGAACTGTTTATATGTATGTGTGAGAGGCCATCTTGAAATAATATCCGCGCCTGCGTAAAACGCACGTCTATCTGCGCGCGCAGATATCAACGTTTTTTACAAATTCAAATTTTGTATGGGAGATACAGGGTTCTTACAAAGTACATGATTTATTAGAAATATTTATTTCTAATAATATTTATTAGAAATATTATTTTTTATTTATAAAAATGGTAATAAATATCACAAAATTAGATCAGTTATATAGGGTGTGCAAAAAAGTACTAACAAACTTTTTTTTTGTTTAGGTATAAAATATTTATACGCGTATTGATGATTATATTATATAATGAAATACATGATTGTTTCTATTGTTATAGAATGGAGATTCCAAGACCGTCGACGGAGGAACAGACAACAGAAGAAAGATTTTCAGTAATTGCGACGGTATGTTGTGTATTAGTAGTAGTTCTATAGTGGTTGTACGCTTCATCCTTTCCAAAATTGAAAGACATTCGTGTAACAATTAATGTTTACAGTTTCAGATTCCGGGATGGCAGGCTGACCCGAGACCATCAACCTCCTCTACGCATCGGGCTCCAAATACTCAGGTAATTATAATAACACTTGGCTAACTTTTACAGCGCCATTTTTGTCTTGTATTACCTCAAGGACGCTTTACATAGCTGTATATATATTTTTTTTCTTTTCTTTCTGTCTATAGGAAACCGACCACGTCGTTGCGGAGTTCTACGGATTCACTGATAGCGAGGATGAATCCCTCGCCGGTGATGTAGAACTTCCGTCAATGGTGGATATGGATGTTCCTGAGGATGAGTTGGAGCCTTTGGAGGAGGGGGAGGAGGAGAATCCAGAGGAGCAGACCTTCACCTGGTCCGAGGATTTCTCCACCTTCACATTTATAATTTTTTTTTCAAATCGTTTTTTTCCATTTAGATTCTTTTTTTTATACAAAATTTTAAAAATTGCCATGAAGAGGAAATTCATCATACCTAATAGTGGCAGTCCCATAATTACAGTTCAGGAATTGTGTCGCTATTTCTTGCATTAGTGTTGTTGTTTGTTATAATGTTATTGTTTGTTATAATGTTATTGTTTGTTATAATGTTATTGTTTGTTATAATGTTATTGTTTGTTATAATGTTATTGTTTGTTATAATGTTATTGTTTGTTATAATGTTATTGTTTGTTATAATGTTATTGTTTGTTATAATGTTATTGTTTGTTATAATGTTATTATTTGTCATAATGTTATTGTTTGTTATAATGTTATTGTTCTTTGAATGTTGGTTGCGGTTGTTATTTGTTGAATGTGTGTTATCATTTGTTACTTGGATTTTGTTATCTGTGATTGTAATTTGGCACTGGTTGTTGTTATTTATGGTTTTAATTATTTATTGAATGGGTGTATTTGTGCATTATTTGAATAAAAATGTTTACTGAAACAAGTGCATTGTGCATCTTTGCATTGTTTGAATTTTCGTTTCCATTCATTGTATCTTCCACTTTTGAGGAGGACAGAAACAGTGTCTAAAAATTTGAATATTATAATAATAATAATAATAATGTATGTGAAAAAAGATTTTTTTCGCAGTCTCTCGACCAAAGATTAAAAAAACCTGTTCTAAAACTGAAAAAAATGTGATGAAATTTTTTTCTTATTTATTTTTGAACCACACAGTATCTGAATTTAAAAAAACGTATTTAATAAATAAATAAATATTAATAAAAAAATATTAGCAAATTTTATTTTTATTCCCCGAATCATGATTTTTTTGTCACCCTGTTCTTTCAAACACATCTGTACACGCGGTCGGCGGCCGTGCCAAGGACAACAGTGCAAAAACATCGCGAATTCTTGTAAGGTAATCCTCTTACTTCTTTCATTATTTTTGATATAAATTGATTGTGGAAATAATAGATTTGAGGTATCATCAGAAAGATAGTTATATCTACATTATTTTGATGTAATTTTTATAATATTTCACCCAAGAAAAGTGATGAAAATTTACTTCGTAAGAAATGTCAAAATTTTTACGTCCTAATGAATAATTTTATTATTAGCATTATTTATTTACAGGTTTCTTGTACAAAATAATATTATTAGTAACAACAGTTGTATAAACTACCGAAATCTGGAAGAATTGTTATCATATACTTATAAAATACGACACAAAAAAATTTTAAGTGGACACTTGACGTTTGATTTTTTGTTTGAATAAATGAAAATATTTTACATTTTCAAAGAAGTGTCAATGGCATTACTTCTTCGAAAAAACCTTTGGATTATTTTTTTTCACGAGGGGTGTCTATTCAGGTTTGTGTAGAAATAAAAAAATCAGTTAATTTTCTTATGAATATATTTTTTTTACATTTGTTTGCCGAATTGGAAAATTTTTACACATTTTTTTTGTTAAAGTTAGCTATTCTGGGAAAACTTGTAACAATATTATCATGTAATATATATGAATAATAAGATACATTATCTGATAAACAGAAAACAATCGCAAAATAAACAATTTCTTTGTTTTTAAATGGATGTTTGACCAAAAGGCAGGAGAGTAATTTGCGCGCGGTTTTTTTCAAAAAAGCTTGGAATTTCCGGGCATACAACAGGTTAAAAGAATGACAGCGCAATCTATATCAAATATCGAATACACGTTTTCAATACGTAAGTAAATTGAAAAGGGTGTGTTTCACCCCGCGAACAAATGAGTTTTATGTTTTATCACATTTCTCTTAAAAAACAAGCGATGAATGTGAAAAGAAATCATCCCCTAAATATATATTCCATAAGCAAACACCCCCGGGGTAGATTGTATCGGGTGATGTGGTGTCAATTTCTATTGCGGCCACACTATTGTTTCCGTAAGGGTGGATGAGTTCAATAAAATATGTTATGAAACCCTCCCCCGATCACACGCGAAATACTAAACAGTAGGGTGTACCTAACTGTTCTGATTGATTCAATATGGGCAGGGTATGGATTTATATTGGTAGTTTTTATTTCAATCGTATATTTAGGGAAAATAATACGTCTTTTTATATCATAACATTCAAATATCGAGTGTATTTATTATATTACGTTTGATATGATTTATTTACTAAATATTACATTCTGTTTTACGAATATTTATTATTAGCGAAATAAATTGAAAAAGCGAATTTTAGAAGTTAGTTACTTTCTGAAACAGCATTTAATTACATCCGTTGAACAGCTGCAGGGTATACTTTGAACCCAGAGGTCGCGAGTTCAAATTCCAGCGTAGGCTAGTATACAAAAAATATTTAAAAGGTAAAAAAAAATATAATAGCGTATTTAAACTTCGTGATTTAAAAGATTTTATCGATATCTGCTATGTTGAATGAAACGTTGGAAAATCACTTAAGCTACATTTAGTTACAAGTTCTGAATAGCCAGGACTTACCACCTTTAATTTTTTTCTCTTGCTCTTTCCCATACTTCAGCATATTTCCATCAAATAAACAATTAACGTCATATAAACAAAGATTACTTAGTACTTGTGAACTGCTGTTTGTTCGTTGGCGATCTGCAATCGGGAACGATGACAAGTTACCGATATTATCGTGCAAACCTTTATCGATCGATCGTGATGGCCCCTGTTTCTGCATTATATCTACAGCTTGCTTCTAATAGGGCCTATGTCGAATTTTCGAATTTTACGAGGCGTATGTAGAATTTCAATAAAAAGCGATTTTTTTTTTTTTTTTTTTTTTTTTTTTTATTTTTTTATATATTCAATAATATTATTATTGGGTTTATAAAAACAGTTTATTTTTAAACAAGTTCTGCTGTGTAATTATTATTACGCGTGACAGCTGTTTCGCCCTCTGAAGGCATTATCAAACTGTGGGTAGCCCACTTACAGACGATACATTTATATTATTTCTAGGTAGGTATTTTAATTTCAATTACTGATTTCTTAATTGATTTTTGAGTAAGATATTAGAAATTATTAATGGTTATTACCCCAGCAAAGTTTCCCCAATTAGTGTAATGTTAAAAATTTGACTGAATGTCTTAATGTTAGTTATTCCCAAACGATGACTCATAGGGTTATTTTAATAGCATAATTAAGTACTTCATAGTGCACTCATATTTGAACTAGGTTTGAAGATATCTAGTAGGGGTGAACGAATTATATTTGTTTGTTCATTAATTAGAATAGCTTTCGGATTATTAGAGTTTTTGTTAATTTCTAACTGTTCTAAAAGGTTCAGTTTACGGCCTTTATTTTGTACGTGTAACGGAGTTGGTTTATTATTATCATTAAGTGAGTGATTTTCATCTAGGAGATGTTTGGCAAATTGAGATTGCATTTTATTATTATTTTTAAAAGATCTTATGTGTTCTTTGAACCTAGTGTTAAAGGACCGGCCCGTTTGTCCAACATAAACAGCGTTGCATTCGTCACACTGGAGTTTATAAATGCCACTATTTTGTAATTTGAGTACCTTACTTTTTGAGTTTTTAAGAGATGATCCTAAGTTGTTATTTGTGCGGAAGGCAATATCTAAGCCACACTTTTTGAGGACTTTTGCAATTTTATTAGATGTCTGCCCGATGAATTCTAAACACCCAAATTTATTATTCGTCTTATTATTAGTCACTGGGTAAATTAATTTAAGGTTATTTTTGTGTTTGTTATTATTAATTATTTTTTCAATGTCTCTACCCTTGAAGCCATTATTTTTAGCAATAGTTAGGATTGTATTTTTTTCCTTCTCGTATGCTTTCTTGTCGAGTGGGATGTTATTAAGCCTATGTACCATTGAGTGGTAGGCAGATAATTTATGTGACCATGGGTGTAAGGATTTATAATTAATGGTCGTATCTGTAAACGTAGGCTTACGGAAAATTTCAAACGTATGTTTATTATTTTCTCTACCGATTGTTAGGTCTAAAAAATTGATTTTATTATTACACTCTCTTTCAACCGTAAAGCAGATTTTACGGTTGATGGAGTTAGCAAATGTGACAAAAAGATCTAATTGTCTGTTGGTACCTTTCCAACAGACCAAAATGTCGTCAACATAACGAACATAGTAAATGATGTGTTTGTTAAAGATTGAATTTAAAATTTGTTTTTCAATGTAATCCATAAATATTTCTGCAAGAAGTGGACTGAGGGGCGATCCCATTGGTAATCCGTCGTTTTGTTTATAGAATTTATTGTTAAACTCAAAGTAGTTAGTTTCCACGCAAATTTTAAATAGATCGAATAAGTCTTTTTTAGTAACTGGGTTTATATTAGATTCGTCTAAAATATCTTCAATGATTTTAAGGCATTCTTGAATAGGGATATTGCTAAAGAGACTGACCACGTCTAAAGATATGAACTGGCAATTGTGCGGTAAATTTATGTTTTTTATTTTATTTACAAGTTCGAGAGAATTTTTAACGCTATGTATTGGGTAGAATTTAGTATGTTGTTTGAAAAGAAAGTTAAGTTTTTTGGCGAGTATTGTCGTTGGGGCGTTTATAAAAGAAACAACGGGACGTATGGGGATATTATCCTTGTGAATTTTTGGTTGTCCGTATAATGCAGGAGCCCTTGGATTCATCACCATTGCACTTTTTCTAGCGTATTTATTTGGGAATATTGATTGGCAATTATTTATTAGGTTGCGCACGTTTATTGAAATTTTGTCCGTTGGGTCCTTTTTTAAGATTTCAAAGTCTTCTGGCTTTAGGAATGCTTCTACTTTATTTAAGTAATCAATTTTGTTTAATATAACGACGGAATTCCCCTTATCCGCCTTAGTAATTGTGAGGTCGCTATTTTTAATTTTGGCTTTAATATGATTTAAAATTTCCGTTTCTTTTATATTGAATTTATTTTTATTTTTACTGGTTGATTTCAGAGTTTTTCTCAAGATATCCGCTGTTATTTGTTTAGGTAAGCCGTTATTTTTTATTTTAGACAGAGAAATTTCTGTGTCGATTGCCAAACATTCAATTTGTTTTTTAGTGATATCTGAATTTATTTTATATTTGAAGCCTTTATCTAGTAAATTTATTTCATCTTCTTCAAAAGTTTCACCTGATAGGTTAATAGTTTTTATATAAAACTCCGTATTTGTATTACTTTGATATTCATTGACTTTAACATTTTTATTTTTAGATTCGACAAGTTTTTTAAGTTTATTTTCCTGAGTTTTGAATTTATCAGATATAATTCCGCTGATGTGTTCACGAGTATCGTAATCTAGGGTATCAAATTCCCATGGATGCAGTTTAAAAGTTAATTCCGAATGCAATACCTTGATGTAGTGAAGTATTGTGTCCCTTTTCCGACAACATTCCTTAGTTTCCTCCTTTAGCCATATCCTCTGCGCTCGATGCACAGTTTTTATGGCTGCCGAAGATTTGCTTTTGGTAGAAATATGCACGTACTTGGGGATCACGTTTAACTTCAAACACTCTTGGTTAAACCAAAGGTTTTGCACTATTTTCCGATGTTTTAATTTTAATCGTCTGTAAAAAATCACTTGGGTAGCTATATCAGCAACCTTCAATTTATTTATTGTTATTAAGTTTAATTTGTAGAACTCCATTTTATTTTTTATTTTTTTATATATTCAATAATATTATTATTGGGTTTATAAAAACAGTTTATTTTTAAACAAGTTCTGCTGTGTAATTATTATTACGCGTGACAGCTGTTTCGCCCTCTGAAGGCATTATCAAACTGTGGGTAGCCCACTTACAGACGATACATTTATATTATTTCTAGGTAGGTATTTTAATTTCAATTACTGATTTCTTAATTGATTTTTGAGTAAGATATTAGAAATTATTAATGGTTATTACCCCAGCAAAGTTTCCCCAATTAGTGTAATGTTAAAAATTTGACTGAATGTCTTAATGTTAGTTATTCCCAAACGATGACTCATAGGGTTATTTTAATAGCATAATTAAGTCATCTACTTACACGACCAAATTTGGAATTAACTCCTTACAATACATTGCACATAAACAATATAACGCATTACCTAGTAATTTAAAACTTCCGGCAACAAACAAAAAAACACTGGCAAAAGCTCTTAAAAGCTATTTCCTTAACAGTTTCATTAATGACTAACACAATCTTTCTCTAGAACTCCATAATAACATCTGCGTTTATTTATTTTAATGTATTTATTTTAATGTATTTATTTTAATGTATTTTATTTATTTGCCTTGTCCTTTCTAATGTTGTCTTTCCCGAAATGAGTTTTATAAACTCATTGGGAATAATACATTATTACTTTGTTATCATTTTGTAATGTATTATCTTGTAATAAAAAAAAAAAAAAAAAAAGTACTTCATAGTGCACTCATATTTGAACTAGGTTTGAAGATATCTAGTAGGGGTGAACGAATTATATTTGTTTGTTCATTAATTAGAATAGCTTTCGGATTATTAGAGTTTTTGTTAATTTCTAACTGTTCTAAAAGGTTCAGTTTACGGCCTTTATTTTGTACGTGTAACGGAGTTGGTTTATTATTATCATTAAGTGAGTGATTTTCATCTAGGAGATGTTTGGCAAATTGAGATTGCATTTTATTATTATTTTTAAAAGATCTTATGTGTTCTTTGAACCTAGTGTTAAAGGACCGGCCCGTTTGTCCAACATAAACAGCGTTGCATTCGTCACACTGGAGTTTATAAATGCCACTATTTTGTAATTTGAGTACCTTACTTTTTGAGTTTTTAAGAGATGATCCTAAGTTGTTATTTGTGCGGAAGGCAATATCTAAGCCACACTTTTTGAGGACTTTTGCAATTTTATTAGATGTCTGCCCGATGAATTCTAAACACCCAAATTTATTATTCGTCTTATTATTAGTCACTGGGTAAATTAATTTAAGGTTATTTTTGTGTTTGTTATTATTAATTATTTTTTCAATGTCTCTACCCTTGAAGCCATTATTTTTAGCAATAGTTAGGATTGTATTTTTTTCCTTCTCGTATGCTTTCTTGTCGAGTGGGATGTTATTAAGCCTATGTACCATTGAGTGGTAGGCAGATAATTTATGTGACCATGGGTGTAAGGATTTATAATTAATGGTCGTATCTGTAAACGTAGGCTTACGGAAAATTTCAAACGTATGTTTATTATTTTCTCTACCGATTGTTAGGTCTAAAAAATTGATTTTATTATTACACTCTCTTTCAACCGTAAAGCAGATTTTACGGTTGATGGAGTTAGCAAATGTGACAAAAAGATCTAATTGTCTGTTGGTACCTTTCCAACAGACCAAAATGTCGTCAACATAACGAACATAGTAAATGATGTGTTTGTTAAAGATTGAATTTAAAATTTGTTTTTCAATGTAATCCATAAATATTTCTGCAAGAAGTGGACTGAGGGGCGATCCCATTGGTAATCCGTCGTTTTGTTTATAGAATTTATTGTTAAACTCAAAGTAGTTAGTTTCCACGCAAATTTTAAATAGATCGAATAAGTCTTTTTTAGTAACTGGGTTTATATTAGATTCGTCTAAAATATCTTCAATGATTTTAAGGCATTCTTGAATAGGGATATTGCTAAAGAGACTGACCACGTCTAAAGATATGAACTGGCAATTGTGCGGTAAATTTATGTTTTTTATTTTATTTACAAGTTCGAGAGAATTTTTAACGCTATGTATTGGGTAGAATTTAGTATGTTGTTTGAAAAGAAAGTTAAGTTTTTTGGCGAGTATTGTCGTTGGGGCGTTTATAAAAGAAACAACGGGACGTATGGGGATATTATCCTTGTGAATTTTTGGTTGTCCGTATAATGCAGGAGCCCTTGGATTCATCACCATTGCACTTTTTCTAGCGTATTTATTTGGGAATATTGATTGGCAATTATTTATTAGGTTGCGCACGTTTATTGAAATTTTGTCCGTTGGGTCCTTTTTTAAGATTTCAAAGTCTTCTGGCTTTAGGAATGCTTCTACTTTATTTAAGTAATCAATTTTGTTTAATATAACGACGGAATTCCCCTTATCCGCCTTAGTAATTGTGAGGTCGCTATTTTTAATTTTGGCTTTAATATGATTTAAAATTTCCGTTTCTTTTATATTGAATTTATTTTTATTTTTACTGGTTGATTTCAGAGTTTTTCTCAAGATATCCGCTGTTATTTGTTTAGGTAAGCCGTTATTTTTTATTTTAGACAGAGAAATTTCTGTGTCGATTGCCAAACATTCAATTTGTTTTTTAGTGATATCTGAATTTATTTTATATTTGAAGCCTTTATCTAGTAAATTTATTTCATCTTCTTCAAAAGTTTCACCTGATAGGTTAATAGTTTTTATATAAAACTCCGTATTTGTATTACTTTGATATTCATTGACTTTAACATTTTTATTTTTAGATTCGACAAGTTTTTTAAGTTTATTTTCCTGAGTTTTGAATTTATCAGATATAATTCCGCTGATGTGTTCACGAGTATCGTAATCTAGGGTATCAAATTCCCATGGATGCAGTTTAAAAGTTAATTCCGAATGCAATACCTTGATGTAGTGAAGTATTGTGTCCCTTTTCCGACAACATTCCTTAGTTTCCTCCTTTAGCCATATCCTCTGCGCTCGATGCACAGTTTTTATGGCTGCCGAAGATTTGCTTTTGGTAGAAATATGCACGTACTTGGGGATCACGTTTAACTTCAAACACTCTTGGTTAAACCAAAGGTTTTGCACTATTTTCCGATGTTTTAATTTTAATCGTCTGTAAAAAATCACTTGGGTAGCTATATCAGCAACCTTCAATTTATTTATTGTTATTAAGTTTAATTTGTAGAACTCCATTTTATTTTTTATTTTTTTATATATTCAATAATATTATTATTGGGTTTATAAAAACAGTTTATTTTTAAACAAGTTCTGCTGTGTAATTATTATTACGCGTGACAGCTGTTTCGCCCTCTGAAGGCATTATCAAACTGTGGGTAGCCCACTTACAGACGATACATTTATATTATTTCTAGGTAGGTATTTTAATTTCAATTACTGATTTCTTAATTGATTTTTGAGTAAGATATTAGAAATTATTAATGGTTATTACCCCAGCAAAGTTTCCCCAATTAGTGTAATGTTAAAAATTTGACTGAATGTCTTAATGTTAGTTATTCCCAAACGATGACTCATAGGGTTATTTTAATAGCATAATTAAGTACTTCATAGTGCACTCATATTTGAACTAGGTTTGAAGATATCTAGTAGGGGTGAACGAATTATATTTGTTTGTTCATTAATTAGAATAGCTTTCGGATTATTAGAGTTTTTGTTAATTTCTAACTGTTCTAAAAGGTTCAGTTTACGGCCTTTATTTTGTACGTGTAACGGAGTTGGTTTATTATTATCATTAAGTGAGTGATTTTCATCTAGGAGATGTTTGGCAAATTGAGATTGCATTTTATTATTATTTTTAAAAGATCTTATGTGTTCTTTGAACCTAGTGTTAAAGGACCGGCCCGTTTGTCCAACATAAACAGCGTTGCATTCGTCACACTGGAGTTTATAAATGCCACTATTTTGTAATTTGAGTACCTTACTTTTTGAGTTTTTAAGAGATGATCCTAAGTTGTTATTTGTGCGGAAGGCAATATCTAAGCCACACTTTTTGAGGACTTTTGCAATTTTATTAGATGTCTGCCCGATGAATTCTAAACACCCAAATTTATTATTCGTCTTATTATTAGTCACTGGGTAAATTAATTTAAGGTTATTTTTGTGTTTGTTATTATTAATTATTTTTTCAATGTCTCTACCCTTGAAGCCATTATTTTTAGCAATAGTTAGGATTGTATTTTTTTCCTTCTCGTATGCTTTCTTGTCGAGTGGGATGTTATTAAGCCTATGTACCATTGAGTGGTAGGCAGATAATTTATGTGACCATGGGTGTAAGGATTTATAATTAATGGTCGTATCTGTAAACGTAGGCTTACGGAAAATTTCAAACGTATGTTTATTATTTTCTCTACCGATTGTTAGGTCTAAAAAATTGATTTTATTATTACACTCTCTTTCAACCGTAAAGCAGATTTTACGGTTGATGGAGTTAGCAAATGTGACAAAAAGATCTAATTGTCTGTTGGTACCTTTCCAACAGACCAAAATGTCGTCAACATAACGAACATAGTAAATGATGTGTTTGTTAAAGATTGAATTTAAAATTTGTTTTTCAATGTAATCCATAAATATTTCTGCAAGAAGTGGACTGAGGGGCGATCCCATTGGTAATCCGTCGTTTTGTTTATAGAATTTATTGTTAAACTCAAAGTAGTTAGTTTCCACGCAAATTTTAAATAGATCGAATAAGTCTTTTTTAGTAACTGGGTTTATATTAGATTCGTCTAAAATATCTTCAATGATTTTAAGGCATTCTTGAATAGGGATATTGCTAAAGAGACTGACCACGTCTAAAGATATGAACTGGCAATTGTGCGGTAAATTTATGTTTTTTATTTTATTTACAAGTTCGAGAGAATTTTTAACGCTATGTATTGGGTAGAATTTAGTATGTTGTTTGAAAAGAAAGTTAAGTTTTTTGGCGAGTATTGTCGTTGGGGCGTTTATAAAAGAAACAACGGGACGTATGGGGATATTATCCTTGTGAATTTTTGGTTGTCCGTATAATGCAGGAGCCCTTGGATTCATCACCATTGCACTTTTTCTAGCGTATTTATTTGGGAATATTGATTGGCAATTATTTATTAGGTTGCGCACGTTTATTGAAATTTTGTCCGTTGGGTCCTTTTTTAAGATTTCAAAGTCTTCTGGCTTTAGGAATGCTTCTACTTTATTTAAGTAATCAATTTTGTTTAATATAACGACGGAATTCCCCTTATCCGCCTTAGTAATTGTGAGGTCGCTATTTTTAATTTTGGCTTTAATATGATTTAAAATTTCCGTTTCTTTTATATTGAATTTATTTTTATTTTTACTGGTTGATTTCAGAGTTTTTCACTACATCACTACATCTTTTCACTACATCACTACTACTTCACTACTACTACATCACTACTACTTCACTACATCAAGGTATTGCATTCGGAATTAACTTTTAAACTGCATCCATGGGAATTTGATACCCTAGATTACGATACTCGTGAACACATCAGCGGAATTATATCTGATAAATTCAAAACTCAGGAAAATAAACTTAAAAAACTTGTCGAATCTAAAAATAAAAATGTTAAAGTCAATGAATATCAAAGTAATACAAATACGGAGTTTTATATAAAAACTATTAACCTATCAGGTGAAACTTTTGAAGAAGATGAAATAAATTTACTAGATAAAGGCTTCAAATATAAAATAAATTCAGATATCACTAAAAAACAAATTGAATGTTTGGCAATCGACACAGAAATTTCTCTGTCTAAAATAAAAAATAACGGCTTACCTAAACAAATAACAGCGGATATCTTGAGAAAAACTCTGAAATCAACCAGTAAAAATAAAAATAAATTCAATATAAAAGAAACGGAAATTTTAAATCATATTAAAGCCAAAATTAAAAATAGCGACCTCACAATTACTAAGGCGGATAAGGGGAATTCCGTCGTTATATTAAACAAAATTGATTACTTAAATAAAGTAGAAGCATTCCTAAAGCCAGAAGACTTTGAAATCTTAAAAAAGGACCCAACGGACAAAATTTCAATAAACGTGCGCAACCTAATAAATAATTGCCAATCAATATTCCCAAATAAATACGCTAGAAAAAGTGCAATGGTGATGAATCCAAGGGCTCCTGCATTATACGGACAACCAAAAATTCACAAGGATAATATCCCCATACGTCCCGTTGTTTCTTTTATAAACGCCCCAACGACAATACTCGCCAAAAAACTTAACTTTCTTTTCAAACAACATACTAAATTCTACCCAATACATAGCGTTAAAAATTCTCTCGAACTTGTAAATAAAATAAAAAACATAAATTTACCGCACAATTGCCAGTTCATATCTTTAGACGTGGTCAGTCTCTTTAGCAATATCCCTATTCAAGAATGCCTTAAAATCATTGAAGATATTTTAGACGAATCTAATATAAACCCAGTTACTAAAAAAGACTTATTCGATCTATTTAAAATTTGCGTGGAAACTAACTACTTTGAGTTTAACAATAAATTCTATAAACAAAACGACGGATTACCAATGGGATCGCCCCTCAGTCCACTTCTTGCAGAAATATTTATGGATTACATTGAAAAACAAATTTTAAATTCAATCTTTAACAAACACATCATTTACTATGTTCGTTATGTTGACGACATTTTGGTCTGTTGGAAAGGTACCAACAGACAATTAGATCTTTTTGTCACATTTGCTAACTCCATCAACCGTAAAATCTGCTTTACGGTTGAAAGAGAGTGTAATAATAAAATCAATTTTTTAGACCTAACAATCGGTAGAGAAAATAATAAACATACGTTTGAAATTTTCCGTAAGCCTACGTTTACAGATACGACCATTAATTATAAATCCTTACACCCATGGTCACATAAATTATCTGCCTACCACTCAATGGTACATAGGCTTAATAACATCCCACTCGACAAGAAAGCATACGAGAAGGAAAAAAATACAATCCTAACTATTGCTAAAAATAATGGCTTCAAGGGTAGAGACATTGAAAAAATAATTAATAATAACAAACACAAAAATAACCTTAAATTAATTTACCCAGTGACTAATAATAAGACGAATAATAAATTTGGGTGTTTAGAATTCATCGGGCAGACATCTAATAAAATTGCAAAAGTCCTCAAAAAGTGTGGCTTAGATATTGCCTTCCGCACAAATAACAACTTAGGATCATCTCTTAAAAACTCAAAAAGTAAGGTACTCAAATTACAAAATAGTGGCATTTATAAACTCCAGTGTGACGAATGCAACGCTGTTTATGTTGGACAAACGGGCCGGTCCTTTAACACTAGGTTCAAAGAACACATAAGATCTTTTAAAAATAATAATAAAATGCAATCTCAATTTGCCAAACATCTCCTAGATGAAAATCACTCACTTAATGATAATAATAAACCAACTCCGTTACACGTACAAAATAAAGGCCGTAAACTGAACCTTTTAGAACAGTTAGAAATTAACAAAAACTCTAATAATCCGAAAGCTATTCTAATTAATGAACAAACAAATATAATTCGTTCACCCCTACTAGATATCTTCAAACCTAGTTCAAATATGAGTGCACTATGAAGTACTTAATTATGCTATTAAAATAACCCTATGAGTCATCGTTTGGGAATAACTAACATTAAGACATTCAGTCAAATTTTTAACATTACACTAATTGGGGAAACTTTGCTGGGGTAATAACCATTAATAATTTCTAATATCTTACTCAAAAATCAATTAAGAAATCAGTAATTGAAATTAAAATACCTACCTAGAAATAATATAAATGTATCGTCTGTAAGTGGGCTACCCACAGTTTGATAATGCCTTCAGAGGGCGAAACAGCTGTCACGCGTAATAATAATTACACAGCAGAACTTGTTTAAAAATAAACTGTTTTTATAAACCCAATAATAATATTATTGAATATATAAAAAAATAAAAAATAAAATGGAGTTCTACAAATTAAACTTAATAACAATAAATAAAAAGCGATTTTCTAATCTAACGTTGCCCCCCGAAAGCCTTACTATAATGTGCTTTTTAACACGCTTATTAGGGCTCTTTATTACTTGCGCAATTCTAATTTCTTATGTTGTAGTTAATGTCTTATACTTTAAGTTATATTATGTAAAAGAAGAGAGGCGTTAATGATTCAAGTATATACACAACGGGGAAGAGAACAAAAGCACAAAGAAATTACTAATTGGATTTAAATAAAAATTGTATGAGGATCTTTTGAAAAATTCTTATCTGTCTGAATATTTCATAGCCAGTGTGTAGACGTAGACTGTCAGCTTCAGCACACCTGGATCATATCTCCTGACGTATGACTGGCCGGGCCCGGGCGAGGGAATGAATTAAGCAAATAACACCAGAGTTCTGCCTCTGAGCCCGGAACAAAAAATAAACGCGACTCACGCTAAACTACGTTTACTTAAAACAGAAAGCTTTTAAATGCCCATTGATTACGAACACAAGGAAATATCCATCACGGATTCGTTCTGTTTGCGCAATCTATTTGAACGTTGAAAGCTCAGACAAAAAATAATGGCGGGGTTCGTATTATCACGTCTAATCTATCATTAGAAAAAATAATCTTTTAAACTAATAAATTATGCTATATTTTAAGATAAACATAATAATTTTGGTTTTCACTGCGTGAAATATTCCCTCGTGAAATTACCACTTGAAAGAACTCAAATTTGCTTGGAATTAAAATTTGTAATAGTAGGCAGTAAAATAGATATCAAATTTGTTGCTTTCATGCTTTGTAGTCACTACTGAGAAAACGCTACCATAAATGCAGCTAATATAATACTAAAAAATCATCAATAATCAACCCGTCAAACACCAAGTTTTTTTTTTAAATATGGTACATCTTCTATTTTTATTAATATTAAAAGTATATTTGTGGTTTGACTGAGGATTGAGCCGTCCTCCCCAGAGACTGGAGTCAGCCGCGCTAACAACTGAGCCAAATCCTAATTGGGTAGGACCGACATTTACATCGAATTATTTTTTTTAAAGGTAAGCATTTGTTTACAAGGGTGACCGGATAAATCATCACAATGATAATTCATCATTTCTTTAAAAAGTTATATAGTCATGGAAAGTGATGAAACAAAAACTTTATTAACTGGGTTAATTAGGTTAGGTTAAGTTAGGTTAAAAAAAATAATTTCATCGTTTCTAATGACTTTATATCACTTGTTGAAAGTGTGTTGAATTGTCACTGTGTTTAGTTATCATGGAACCGTTTACAAGACAAGGTTTTATGCGAAACACAAATGATAACACTTTATTATAAGCAATAATTACTAGCCTGAAACACAAATATAAATTGAAAAAATCTTCCGAGAAAAAATAAATGCCGCCGACGAGAATTGAACCCGCAACTTCTGATGGCCGGTCAGGTGCATGGAACCACTATGCTACGTCGGCTTATTTTTAACCGCCAAATAATTTAATTAATAAAAGTATTTAAGTTTTTTTTTAATTGCTTTTTTTACCTGAAAACAAACAACTTTATGTTTGTAGGAAAGTATGTTTATATCGTATGTTAATCAATAAATAAAATTAATAAGTAAAGTTATCTGATTTCCGAGAATGGCGTATATGTATGTCCGCGTGCGTATGCGTGAATTCTACAATACAGTTGATAAAATGCATTGTCATCGACAATGAGTCTATCTGCTGAGTTTCAGCTCGATCAGATATTGGAAAGTGGGTTAGTTTTCACTTCTAAGTTTTGTGAAAACTAACCCACTTCCCAGATGTTGGAAAGTGGGTTAGTTTTCACTTCCAAGTTTTCATTTCATTCATGCTTTCAATCAAGAAAACATAATTGTAATTCGAATAGACGTATTGTAAAAGAATACAGAAAACGCACCTATTTCTTAGAAATTTAATGACCTTAAACGCCCGTATTCTGGTAAATACACAAAGGTAGTATTTTTTTTGAGAAGTAGTCCAGCCCTTCACTGTTTGACATTTCATAGATTAAATTCATGATGGCATGGAACATTTCCTCAGACGAGTTGTAAGGAAAAATATTTGTGTGTTTCTGATTTATTGTTCGAGGGAAACGGACCCACGCCTTTTCCTTTTCCGTCATGTAGCAGTTGATAAGTAGATATGGCGGATTATCCACTTCCTCTTTGCCTCGTTAATGAAATGGTGCTGTCTATAGTCTACGTATGTCTAATGTCTATGGTGAATGGTGACTGGGTCCGTTGTGGGTGGATTGGTCATTAGGGTGAAGGGGAATGCAGACAAGACGGGAATAGAAAATATGAACTTACTTAACATAAGATTTTTAAACACGGATTCAAATTATCTCGCCAATCATAATCTGATCCAATTTTTTTGCTTTAAAATTGTAATGGAAACCTTCCTATTCAAAAGGGACAATTGACGATCGATCAGTTGCTGAGTTAGAATTGCGTCTGGTTCTCAAGCGTCGTGAGTTCAATTCTAGGCTGGCAATCATCCTTCATGACACAAGCAATTATTTAGGCTAAATTTAGGTGGCAGTAGGAGATTTTCAAATATTGTCAGGTTTTTCTTCATATTTCAGGAATATAAGACATCTTCTTTTAATATAGGCATCAACATTTATTTTTCAACTCAATTCTCGTTGAGAGGCGGGTTTGGGTACCCTCGCCACGGGAAACATTTATGGGACAGCCAACACCTCTGCCATAGGTTCGCTACGTTAGGTGATGCACGGGTTCATGGGGTGATGTTTCTCCAGGTCTTGTCAGTGGAGTTTGCCCACCAACTGCACCGCATTGAGATGTATGGATTCACGCGCCCGTCACTCTTGGTCATACTGATTCCCAGTTTTGACCCAGTCAATATGGCATATGAAAGTAGTTTTCTATTAACCCTTTGTACTTATTTTTTTACATGGTATACCAGATACTCCATAGAGTGTAGGTACTGTAAAAATATACGATTATTTTAGAAAATTAGAATAATATAGTTTTTAGTAAGCAGTAAATAAAAATATTTAATTATGTTAAGAAATATCTATTTATTATCATACAAAATTGTTAATACAAGAAAATTTTGCATATTCTAATCTATCTAATTTTTTAACGTGTGATATTTTGGAAACCAATAGCCCAAAAAATATTAAAAAAAAAACATATGGACGCTCCATGCGTATGTCTCCAGGACTTCTGCTGTAGGTTGTAAGGTGAACTGCTTTTCTTGGAGTTCTTCGTTTCTTTGCGCAGGGATACGCACACAGAGAGATGGATGAGGAGAGATGGTTGTTATTAAAAACACTCGTGTTTTAATAGATTGATTTATTGCGTTTAATTCCGATGAATTCAAATGATTCGAGTTGTTAGCTCAGAGGCTTTAAGGTGTCGAAATGTTAACTTAGAGGCTTTAAGATTTCGAATGAAAACGAATTTGTACAAGGTAAGGAGACAATAATATGACCATGATTTCACATAATTACACCAATCGCGTTGTTTTGACATAAAAAACCCATAAACAAAACGTAGCATAAACAGACAATATTTAGAAAAGATGACAGGAAAGGTGACACACAGACGGGAATTTAATGCAAAAGATTCTACACATCGAGATTAGAAAAAATGAAGTTTATTTGAAATGATAAATAAGAAAACATGAAATGATATATTACGAGTAAATCAGACAACACAACACTCAACATACGTAGCTTGTTAGCACACGTGTCACTGGTTTCCTGACTGCCACCTTTTTATGCCCTTTTCGAGCAGACCACACAGTTCCTTTTGAGACCTTTTCTCAAAATATGGAGATTCCATTGAGCCTGGTTTCTGATGGAGTGGGAGTAGATGGTCTACTTCGAGGCTTTTTGTACTCACCCACTAATTAATTGATATACTAAAATATGCAGTTTTCCATTGAGCCTGGTCTCTGATGGAGTAGAAGTAGATAGTCTACTTCGAGGCTTTTTGTACTCACCCACTAATTGATGTACTAAAATATGGAGTATTCCATTGAGCCTGGTCTCTGATGGAGTAGAAGTCGATGGTCTACTTTGAGGCTTTTTGTACTCACCCACTAATTGATATGCTAAAATATGCAGTTTTCCATTGAACCTAGTCTTTGATGGAGTAGAAGTAGATGGGCTACTTCGAGACTTTTTGTACTCACCCAATAATTGATATACTAAAATATGGAGTTTTCCATTGAGCCTAGTCTCTGATGGAGTAGAAGTAGATGTTCTACTTCGAGTACTAAAATTTTGAAAAATTTCAAATGGCTATATATAGAATGTTAATGGAATATATCTCCATCCTCCTAAAAAAGAGTTTACGCTACCATTTCAGCGATTTTATTAAGAAGAAATACGCCGATGCATACTGAACAACACGATCAACCCCACACATGGATTTTGTATAATCGATGATAACGTTTGAATTATCCTTAATTACGATCAATCGAAGTTTCATCGGGAAAGTCACGTTGCACTTCGAAAACGAACTCATCTTCACTATCACTGAATTCAACATTCTCCTACATATTTAATGCGCAGTAGAAAAAATTGAAATTAAACTAATGCGTAGGTGACAAAGCAAAAATCATAACCTATCGCCAGTAGCAGGGGGGTATAACTCCGATCGAAAATTGGAACCGAAATATAGTGACGTTGTATGATTGCCTAACTATATTCACCAATGAAAATCTCTGAAAGTCTATGGAATAAACTTTCAGAGTTTTTCATTTGTGTATAGTATAATAAGTAGGCTCTGAATGAGAATTGTACTGTCTATATATTGGCATATCTATGGTTTTTTAGAACCAATTTTTTTTATACAAAAAGCCCGAATATATAAATCTAGTGAGTGGTTTATTTATGGCCAGTGGGTACTGTGTACAACAGAATAGAACATGTGTTTATTTGTAAAAGGACCAATTTATTTTTTAAACAATAAAATGTATACCTATGGTTGTCAGAGTTGTTAAGATGTTTTTTATCGCCGTGGCAGTGACAACGGAGTACAAAAGGAAACTACAAAATTACAACAACTACAAAAGGTACGATATAACTTTACTGAAATAGGTAGATAATAGTAGGCATAAGCATAAAAACAAAATTAGACGTTTTTGCATGGCCCACAACCTAACCTAACATAACTCAACTAACTCAATAAGTAGGGCGTGTGTGGTGATCGGGCAATTGGAGCACTTCAAGTAGACGAAAATCTATTTATTGTTAAAATAACACTCCATTTACTCTCTGATTAAAAAAAATTACTTTATATTTCCGCTAGCTGTAGCAAACGCTATAAATTCCAGGTGTGGAAATAATGTTTACCCCTCAAACAAAACAAAAAATAAACGCATTTTAAATATATCAGTACGAGAATACCGCACCTTCCATATAATCTCCGTATTCATCTGGATACATCGTGAAAACCATTTAACTGATTGTTTTCTGTTCGGGTGTTCACTGTTCATGTCATGGAATGCTTTTATTTCTATTGCTGGCACAATGGGTCCTGTTCGCGCAAGTGGGTGAGGCGCTCCGGCCGCTTGCGATAAGTTGCACACTTTGTGCCTATAATGCGCTATAGTATTCGTGGAAATATTGCTTATATTGTGTTACTAAAGTATTCGTGGAAATATAGAAGTGATAAACGCGATCAAAAATTGTGTGGTAATATAAATTTAACGTATTACGCGTTCAATCAAATCGTTTGTTTGTGTGAAAATGATTGATATTCCGGTAAACTAATCAGATTTTATGTATGTATTTTAATACTAGGAATTAATTGCCGGTTTTGCCCAAGTTTTGAAATACTTTTTAGAAACTTTTTTTTTAGATTGAAAACTGTAGATTCTCAGGAAATCATAAAAATGATGAAGTAAAGCGAGGTCTTCTATGACTGTTTCCACAAACAATACTTCGAACGTTTTTGTTTTCGTTCACTTTCCGTTTCCACCCTTTATTGAAACATCGGGGCATGGTGGGCATGGCCATAGACATTTTGCCATTATTTTATATATGGATGAGGAAGATATATGTGCTGTCAGTTTTTTGCTGTCACTGTCAAGATGAGTTTTGACGAAGAAGACGTTCTTACAGTTTTAGCGATCACAGAAAGTATTGCGTCAGAAAGAAAACACAGATCACGGGCTCGATCGTCTTCGAGGACGATTTTTTTAAATTTATATCAAGAATTTAAAATCTGAGACAGATTTGGCTTAGGTAATTTTATCCAAGTCTCGTAAACTGATATCGAAGAATTAATTTTATACATTGAAAAAATAAATGCCATTTTTTAAATAAAGAATACCGCACAAGAGTCCCAACCTTCTGGAGCCAGTGGGAATATGGTATCCCCATGGTATGGTATGTTGTGAGGCTGAAGGAATGTAGAGGAGTACCTAGATATTCAGATCTAGTCACCATAAACGGATAAGGCTATTTCAAGCAACTTTTCAATTCTGAAGGTGATCTTAGACTAGGGCGATACTGAAAGTATCTTCCACTCTGGAACGTGCCGCAAATGTACTATATATTTTTTAAAATGAATAAATTGTGAAACAACACAAATTAATCTGACAAACTTTGCGACCCGGCTTGCTAGTCGAGAGTTTTTTTTTTAATATATATATATTTTTTTTATAGTAACTCCCCACAGGAGGCCCTGAAGAAAATAATTTCCCTCAGGGCCTATGTCATCTTTGGGGATGCTGTGTGGAGGGTCTTTTTGTGGAGAGGAAGGAGTGAACATGGGTCTTGAAGAGTACCATGTTGTAGGAGGGAGGAAACACAGAGGCCGGCAGTTCGTTCCACAGCCGAGCTGTTGAACTTAAGAACGAATCGTAGAAGCGACCCGTTCTCATGTGACAAATGTCAACCGTGTACAAATGTTGGGCGCGCGTTTGGCGTGTATCCCGACTACGCACCGGTGCCGAAGGGATCAATGACGCTAGTTCCTCAGAGCATCTTCCATTGTAATACCAATAGAACAAGGACAGCATACCTACCTGACGCCTGTGCTCTAAAGATTGCAGTCGGTTTGTTATGATTGGGGAATCTATCAAACGGACCGCCCGTTTTTGCACAGAGTCAAGGGTTTTTTTCAGGTATTTAGGGGCTCCGGACCAGAGATGGCTGCCAAATTCGACAGTAGGGCGCACTTGCGATTTGTACAGGGTCAGCAATTGTGTACTATTATCTGCGGGCCCTGTACAGTAAGCCCAGCTTCTGAGAGGCCAACTTTACTCTGGCTTCGATGGAGCCCCCGTACCTGAGCTGGTCACTTATAGTTACACCAAGCATATCAATGGAAGGCCTGTTCGGAAGATTGCTTCCGTTGAAGGAGACTAGATTATCAGTACCCCTTGACCACGGAGGCCGTCAAAGAACACAGAGGCAATGGTGTCACATTACGATTTCTCGCAACAGGGGGTTAATATACACAAGTCTGATGTACCACTCAAGAATATTGAAACAGTTAAGTAGACTGAAACGCTTTTAATTTAAAGTACTTTATCCTAAGGCGAGTTCTTGGTAGAAACAGTCATCCATTGCATATTTATTTATTTGTAATTTTTTAAACTCGTAATTATTATGCTCGCTCACTGAACATAACCTCAAAAAAACTAACCTCGTACGATTTATGTTCCGTGACAGACAGCACTGCGCGGAGGCTGTCAAAAATTAAAAAATCTCCTCACCTGCCTTACCATTTTTAATGCGCGGAGAATGTTTTTTATCGGCCACGGAAAACACAAACATTGCGATTTCGAACAAAAATGTGTTTGGGAACGCCCCTTTTTCGAATGTTTGAGGAAATGTTCGTCGTAATGTTTGAAATGACGCTGTGGAAACGATTGCTGGAGACACGGCTTAACACCAACACGACAACCTAAAGTCAACAAACATCAAAATAATGTAATCAACAAACATGAAAATGAGGTCTACAAACACGAAGACGGAGAAATCAACAACACGAAGATGAGGAGATTTTGATGTTACACCAACACAACAACCTACAGTCAACAAACATGAAGATGAGATCTACGAACGTGAAGATAAGGAAATCATGTTGTAACTCTAACACAACTACTAACAGACTGTCTCTGAATTTGGTTATCCAATGGTATAATGGTACAACGTATTTTTAAAAGTCATTAATACAAAAAAACATAAGTCATTAGATATTTTAAGGCTCTTTAACTGGTTTTGGATGAAAAGTGGCTATGAATAGTTCTACTAGTATAAGTAGTAAACCTCGTGTGCGGTGTTACATATATAAAAAAAATGTTTCCAGCAGAGGCTTCCCAGCTTAACGCCAAAAAATGGGGCTATAAATTTCCAGTTAAAGATTAGTTACATTTTAGCGATACAAAAGCAACACGTGCCGTCCAGTATTAACAATAATGGCTTCCAAAACAAAATTCATTCTCTTCCAGTCGTACCTGATTAAATTGTGCATTGTATGTAAGTAGCGCAAGCTCCTCTAATTACATTTAAAGGTGTCTAAATAACAGAGCTACAAACGTATCCAGATTTAATTAAACTTTCGATTGCTGGAAAATCAATTAATGGATTTCCATTGCTGACATGTGGATATGCAATACTAATCTCTATCGACACATCTCCAGGGGCGTCACAATACATTTTGGCACCACCTGTGCCTTTGTTGTGGCGTCGAAAACGAATAAAGGTTAAATTATGGATGCTAGATCTAGAATGGATGATTTTGTGTAGTATTTTTAGCTGTCGAGAGCTTGCGCTCTTGTAAAACAATATACAAACCTACCAGTTGGTTACATGACGAAATTACACATACGTAAATTTGTTACCAATATGGCCAAGTACCAGGTTTTGCTCAGTGAGTCATTAAAACAATTGAAATACGCGGAAAGGAACAAAAATGGCATCATATCTTAGATTTTTTACATTTGACATATATATTATTTGGTAATGTGAGCTTCACTGGGTGTTTTAGCCATGATATACTTCAAAATTTCCTAAGTTTTCTACTGAAGTGACGCTGAGAGATTAACAAAAAGTTGTTTGGACTACCAAATTTCAGATCAAGATAAGATAAATAGATTATAGTTTAATTTAACATTTTGAGTTTTATAATTTTTTAATCTTCAGTTAGCACATATCATCGTGCATGCTAGTAAATTAGAAGTTAGCAAACACAAATCATAACCAGAAAAAAGGTCTTTTTGTGGAGTTTTATGTATAGGTATCTAATATAGATAGATATCAACTGGACAGTCTAGTTACCCAAATTTGGAAACAAATATTTGGTAATTATTA
This sequence comes from Hesperophylax magnus, assembly GCA_026573805.1. NCBI lineage: Eukaryota > Metazoa > Arthropoda > Insecta > Trichoptera > Limnephilidae > Hesperophylax > Hesperophylax magnus. Next base: position 14,898,125 of record JAIUSX010000002.1, read on the forward strand.
AAGACAATATTATCGATTCCTAAACGAAAATTTTTAACAGAAAAATGGACCCTTCCTTGCCGGGGCACCGCTCTACCAACTGAGCTAATGGCACCATACCTCCTTCGGTCAAATTTAACTGTATAATTCGAATAAGAACTACCAACACTGTCTTCATTTTTTCTCACCGCACATTCTTATTTGTATTTAAATGTGCGACATCTATTTACTTTTCTGCAAGTCTAAGATGATTTTTTTTTGGATAACTTAATTAGTAAAACCTCAAATTGTAATATATGATTATTGAATACAATATTAGCGATTCCTAAACGAAAATTTGAAACAGAAAAAAAAAAATAATTTAATATTAAAATTTGAGGTTTTACTCATTAAGTTATCCCAAAAAAAAAATATTTTTAATAACACGGACAAAAATATACTCTAATGTTATATTAAAAAATACTGATATCAGTTGCTTGAGTGTTAGACCTGTAGACATGTAATCTGGTTCAAATAACTCAAAGTTGTTTTGAATGAACGTGTCATTCTCAAAATTGTAACTGATTGATTATTTTTTTAGATGAAAATTATTTTCATTTTCCGTTATAAATCCCGGGTGCGATTCCTAGTTGTGACCGTAATCTTTTTATTTTTCTGTTTTTTGTTCTGTTTCATGTTTAATTTAGATTTATCAATATCATCTTCTTCTTCAATTATATATTACATTGATGGGTTAAACCTTTAAAATATTTAAAAACAAAAAGTTGTATTCTAATAAGTATTTAATCGTATAAGACAAGCGATATAGTAGGACCAAAATTATTTAATTTAAATAAATAATAATTCTGTGTAACTGCTTTTTTTTTACTTAAGTTTTTGACAGAAATAAATAAAAAAAAACCTGTTTTTAAAGTTTACTAACGGTGTTCACTAGTGTGGTAAATTTTTCTTCGTCTTTTTTTGATACACAATGATCCTGAGGCAAATACGGGTTTTCCAATAAGAGGTGTTATTTTGAATAGCCCGTTTTTTCGGTAGATGTTACTTTTGAAGCTGTCATTTTTTTACATTTGACAAGTAATAACTACGCCATTAATCAAAATGGAACGATACACGCTTCAACAACGCATTGAAATTATTAAAATTCACTTGAGTGAATCAAATGCAAATCATCTTGAGTGATGAGGCCCATTTCCACCTCGGTGGCTTCGTCAACAAGCAAAATTGTCGGATCTGGGGCTCGGAAAACCCAAGAATTATTGTTGAAAAGCCTTTCTATCCTCAACGTGTGACTGTTTGGTGCGGTTTATGGTCCGGCGGAGTCATTGGACCTTACTTTTTTGAAAATGAGGCTGGAGCAACAGTTACGGTGAATGGATTGCGCTATCGAGAGATGATTAATGATTTTTTATGGCCGGAATTGGTTGATATTGATCTGGACAACATTCATTTTCAACAAGACGGTGCTACGTGCCACACAAGCAACGAAACCATTGATCTTTTACGATTGAATATCAAAATATTATACCTCTTATTGTAAAACCCTGTATTTTGTAAATACTTTAAGCTTCACAAATTCTTTAATTATAATATTCGGTGATGTACTTAAATATTAACAAATTTGTTTGCTATAGCAGCTGGCCATGAATTCGAGAAAGACACGAGCCTTACAACCGTGGCTTATTTGGCTCTGGACCAAGAAGTCGGGTTTTATAAAAAGTGTTTTTTCACGTAATATAAGAACTTAAATAAGTGATTTTACTGAACTAGGGGTGAACTAGGGATGCTTTCACCGAACTAGGTACTGTGGACATACTGTAGCTTTATACTTTGAATAGCTATTTACATTATCTGCATGTCTATCCTTTTCATAAGCGTTGCTATATTTTTTATTCGATTATTATTTAATATCAATGATATAAATATACCATAAACAATAAATGCACATTACAGTTAAATAGAATACTTCTTTGGGGTGAAATACATAAAAAACAAGCCCAAGAAAATACTAGAAATAATAATTAAAGATTACAAAGTGTGGCGTATGGTCGTACAATGACATCAAAAGTTTAAAATGAATACAGACTCTAGAAGGATATAGAAGTAAGAGATACAAGTACAGGGTTTTCCAATAAGAGGTGTTATTTTAATATTAAAGAAAAATGCCATTTTTTAATATAAATGATCGAATGTTTATTTCATTATTAAGAGGAAGGTATGCCGTTAATAGTGAAAAATAAGTCAAATGACCACCACGACCACGCCTACAGGACCATATCATTTTCATGAAATTTTCCATAACCAAATCGCAAAGTGGCTACCTTATGTTCTCGATAGCCTCACGATTTCCATCTTTGAGGTCTTGAATCGACGCTGGGCTGTTGGCGTAGACCTTCTCTTTCACGTGGCCCCAAAGGAAGAAGTCGCAAGGTGTTAAATCACAAGATCTCGGTGGCCAATTGTGATCACCCCTTCGAGTGATAAGACGGTCCGGAAACTTACCCCTAAAAGATCAATGGTTTTGTTGCTTGTGTGACACGTAGCGCCGTCTTGTTGAAAGTAAACGTTGTCCAGATCAATACCATCCAATTCCGGCCATAAAAAATCATTAATCATCTCTCGATAGCTCTTTGAATATCAAAATAACACCTCTTATTGGAAAACCCTGTACATACAAAACATTTGAAATGATTGTTGTATATAAAAAGCCGCCTTGCACCTACCTTCCTTGCAGTTAAATGGATCCGCCACATCTGCGTATCTATTACTAACTTTGTGATTTTATTCTATCCGTGTGTTTGAAATGCTAGGTCCTGGTATTGTTACATTTAAAAAGAATGTTGTACCGAGTAGCTCTCGTAGGTATAAGAAATTCAATGAGGTTAAGTAAATCAGTGTTGTCTACAGAACTTTTTTACAAATTTTGAACTTAATTATTAAATCGGGTATCATTCTTAGATATATCTGATAAATTTAATTCTTTCACCAAGTAATTACAATTTATGCGCTCATAGGGTATGAATATAACGTATTGTATTTTTTATTTATTTTGTTAATGGTTTGCCATTCGTTTTTCACGTCTTTCTTTTATATATTTTTTCAATTATTTATAAGACGCATTTATTACTAGCGATATCCTTGTAGAACCTCCATAAGACCTCGACACGAGTAACAAGCAACAAGCCGCAAACAGCCGAGTCATACAGTTCTTATTAACACCTTGTCTGAAGCCAAGTGCCTTAACTATTAACTAGATGGAAGAGGTAGATGGATGAGGGAGGGATGGGGATATGTGTTGGGAGTTGGGTGCTGCCTGCTAGCATAGCCATTGTTCACACATGCTGTAGAGATTATTTCTATGTTTTCTGTATCAAAGCTTTTGTGCCGGTGAGCCTTTTTTATGTTTCATCTCGCAAGATTTTTATTGAATGACTTATCGAATGTTTGACTTTCGTAGTGTATTTTTCAATGCTTTTTGCCGTGATTTAGGAGGAACGTTTACATTTTTTTTCATTTTATTCAAATTTTATGGGAGCTTGTTGTAATCTTAATTTTAAAGCAGGTGTGTATGATAGATTGTACAAAAAATCTCTTTTATAACACCAGTGATGGATTTACGTGTGCTAGGGAAGAAAATAGATATTCAATATTAGTATAAAATAAATTAAAAACACCACATGCTGTACAGAATCGGAACAGACTTGAAAGTGGGTCGGTGATTTGGAGTCCACACCAGGTAAAGTATTCTCTCATGTTGGAGAGAGTTCAGAAGAAATTCTTGAGATTTCTCTACATGAGGGAGTATGGCTACTACCCGTGGCTCTATCCTACTGACTTTCTTTTGGATATGCTCGGAATGAACTATCTACGGGTCAGGAGGGATGTGCGCATTGCTACACATTTCTTTAGACTGATTCGTGGATGGTTTGAAAACTTGGTCATCATGGAGAGCATTCATTTCTATGTTCCCGATGGTTATCTACGTCACCGACAACATAGACTATTTTATCTCCTGGCCTGCAGAACTAACTTGCCAATGGTCATGCCTGTGGGGAGAGCAATCTTGCTGTTGAACAGACTCAATTCGGATATCGACATTTTTATCATCAATGAAGCTTCCTTTAAAAGGCAAGCTCTATTATCACTGGTATAAATGATATACACACTGTTAATATTAATCTAAGAATTCTTATTACAAAAATATTTTAAAAACGCATTGAAATTAATAATTTTGTAATGTTTTTGAAATAAATAAACAAAATTGAATTGAACATTACTTGAAATGGCTTAAACCGTTTTTGCTGAATGGATTTGAATAGTAAGATACTTCCCAACCTTCTTATGCATTGTGTTATACTACCTAAAACCCTTCGTCCTAACAACATACCCAGAATTGGGGATGTCATAGTCCTACTGCCCCACTTGCTTGTGAGAATTTTTAACTCTTGTGCGGTATTCACATAAAGAATTACAACCTATTGGTGCTATTTGTTAGTTGTAAAGTAGACGTTCGAATAAGGATATGTTCAAAGTTTGATTTTCACCATTAATCTCAAATCGTGTATGTTTTTCCAATACGCGCGCATTGACGATTATTAGAACTGTTTCAATGCTCAAATTCATCACCGATTTCTACAAGATTTTAATTTTTATTCATTATTCATTTATTTTCACATATTTTTTAATTGATTCTTTTATTCATCTATAATAGAAAAAAAAAATTCACAAAATGCCTCAACTCTTTGTAAGTTTTTGGTCCCTGACTTTTTCTGAAATAAATTATGGAAGAGATCTGTTTTACGACAAAATAAAAACTTTCAAACAGTAAACTTCTGTGTCCTGACAGAAATATACATTTAATGGCTGAAATTGACGCAAGTGTGCAAATTCATTTGCTTCATTAGATAATATGAAGCATTTAAAATAAACATTTAACTGTAAAAATATGCAAAACCCCCACGCCAAAAGGGTACGATGGTAAAGTGAATATTATAGGTACTAAGACGCATTTGTAGTAACAATAATCTTATAAACATTTGATATCTTTCTAGTTTCCGAAATCTAATTCGTGCAAACATTAAAACACCCATAGATACGTAACAATAAAATAATCAATTGATTGCTACAAATCCATTTATAATTTTATTCCATCGCAGCATTAAAATGCTAAAGCCTCAGAGTAACTGCGCTTACGACGTGGAAATATGAATATACACTTTATCGTAATCACTTCCTCGAGCCGCAGTACGAGATAAAAATAGACACCTCACTGCGATTGAACTTAATTGAATGAATTTTGAATTCCATGTATGCTTTTAATTAAATCCGATCACCGCCGGAGACTGCAAGGTCCTTGTTCTCTTTCATATTTAATATCATCACTTATCTAAGTAGGTAACGCCAGATCTCGTCAAAGAAAAACGATACACATCAAAATCAAAAACACTAGTAAAAATGTCATAGTAATAATATGTATGATATATAATTCTCTGGAAAGCTGTTGGTGCTTTTTGTTTGTTGGTGTTGTCGTATTCAGTAAATTAGAAGGTTTCTTTCACAGCGGGGGTAAGGGGCGGGGTTGCCTTTTGATTGAAATTTTACTGACCGTATTAATGTCGGAAGAATATTATTGTTATTATTGTATTGCCAGTGTCGAAAATAATGCGGTATGACACATGGTCATTACGAGAACTGGGAACGATTCAAGGTGGGAATTCACTCGAACAATCACGACGTAACGAAATCGAATGACTCAATATATTTTTATGTCCTTATCAATAAACGTACCGCAATCTTATGTATTTCTTGTGAACCATGCTCAACCTTGCAGATGTATTCTTTAATACTCCATGTTATCCATTACTAAATAACAATGTATTAACAAATTGATTGAGTAATATTATTACATAGTCCTTTTAACAAGTATAAATTTTTAATGGTTAATGTTATGCCTCATTACAAAAAAATACCAATTTTAATAAATAAAAAAAGTCGGAATTTTGTTAATCAATTGAACAGGAAGGACCAACCGAATCAAATAGTCGTCATAAAAACTGATTTTAAAAAGTATTAAAAGGATGTAAGGAAAAATCTTGGGAGTGTTTTTATATGAGAACAGTATTAAAAGGATGTAAGTAAAAATCTTGGTACTGTTTTTATATGAGAACAGTATTAAAAGGATGTAAGTAAAAATCTTGGGACTGTTTTTATATGAGAACAGTATAAAGGATGTAAGTAAAAATCTTGGGAGTGTTTTATATGAGAACAGTATTAAAAGGATGTAACCAAAAATCTTGCAAGATGCGAAATGAATTTAATTGCAATTCTAGATATTTTCCTGGATAAATATATCAATTTATAGATACAGAAGTGTAAATATAAATATTATATTTATGAATAGTATTATAATATCTTTGAATTTCAATTTTCATGATTGAATGAATAAATGAATGAACGAATGAATGAAACGCAATCTTGGAAGTGGAAATTAATCGATTTCCTGACATCGGATCGAGCTGAAACTCGTCAGATAGACTCGTTATCGATGCGCACCTATTCACGCACCTATTTTTATGAGTTTGATGAAATTATATTAAAAAAAGGCAGCAGTTAATGAATGAAATAAATGTCGCTATTTTCCAATTAGGATTTGGCTTAGGTGTAAGCGGTTTTCACTCCAGTCCCTGGGTAGGAAGGATAAATCCTCAGTCAAACCAAAAAAAAAACTTTGAAATTCGATACAATCCGGCCCAAGAGATGGCGCAACTAGGTTGAAAATTGAAAATAGTAGATGTATTATAGTAAAAAAACTTTGTTTTTTTCGGAGTAATTCTTTAAATTTTTAATGTGCGACATCTATTGACTTTGTTACAAGTCTAGAAAGTTGTTAGTACTATCTTTATTAATTAAATATTATTATTTGAGGTTTTACTTAATAAGTTATTCCATTATGAATATACGAGTATTATATTTGTTGGATGCAAGTTAGGTTACAATATAAATTATAACATCTCGCTTGACCTATCCCGTTCGATGGGAGCTCTGATCTCCAGCGGTCATTCAGAAGATTTGCTCATTGCCTAAGCATCTGGACAAATAAAAGAATTTCAATGGGTCTAGATTGTGAACAATTGGCATTGTTCTACCAGGAAGCCGCTCAGGTTAAGTTATTGCCTTCCGCACAATGCAATGTATGCCTGCATTATGAAATATTACATTTAAATGCCATGCATGATTCATACACGAGATGAAAGCAACACAAAATGCCATTATATAGTTCAAACCGCTGCAGGTGCATTTCGCGTTCAAGTTCTATGCATCTGCAATACATACCTACCTCCTAGGAGATTCATGCACGCAAGAATAAACAAAACAAAATAATAAAAAAAAACATTTATGAAAATCCAGTGGCGTGTATTCTATAATGTCTGAAACGCTGTACAAGCCTTGAACAAATATACATAACACAAATGACGCTTTACCGAATGAAAAATTTGCATAACCTTGAATTTGAATTTACAATACTGTGCATCACCTCCTTAAAACTTGCCTGAATTTCGTCAAGTGATGCGTCATTGAGCTTTGATTTTAAAAGGAATTTTCAACATCCTTGAGATGGGAGGGGTGTTTTGCCTTTGAGTACATAAATCAACTGTTCTTTGAATTTAGGGAGTGACTGTTAAAATGCAACTTTTTGTTATATATTTTTACATACCGTTTCCAACTTTTTTAACCAATACATTTATTCTATTTTTCCATGAGTATTCTTATTTTTTTTAAAACATAGATATTATCTTTGTTTGTTTGTTTATACGTTAGTCAGTGTGTTTTTAAAGGATAAATTTAAAATCTTTTAAATCGTTGTTTATATTCTTATTTTTTGTTGTAACTTAATGCGTTAACCCTCAATTGTAATATTTAATCTTTGAAGACAATACTAGCGACTCTTCAAATTAAGAGCTGATTTGTAGAAAATTTAATAGATGTCACACATTAAAAGTAATATGGATATATTTATCCAAGACACAATCTACATTGCATTAAGTTCTGAAAGAATATTGCAACCAGACATAAAGCAGCCAATAAAAAGATGCGTTATGAAAATAATGATAATGTTGGCAGTTCTTAGTATGACACAGTTAAATATGACCGAAGGGGACTAGGTCGAATTGGCTTTGCGTAGAGCAAATCCCCGACAAAAGTTCCGGGGTATGGGGTCCTGGGTTCAATTCGTATAATCTTTTTTCGATTTTTCCATTTCAAATTTTCGAGAGTCGCTCTCCTCTGTTGATTTTAAATTTTGAAGTTGGGCGAATTAATGTTTGTTTAAGATTTCTATTATTTTTAAATGGCAGTTTTATTTAAAATATTAACTTATAAATTCATAATGGTGCATGGATAACTGATTTAGTTTTCTTACATTAAAATCTTCTAATAGAAGTTTTGATGTTTGAGAATCATTTATATATATTTTTTAAATATTGTATTACAGCACGTGACATCTTAAATACTTGAATAGAAAATAGTTACCAACATATTTAAACAACTTTTGTCCTTCACGTAACATTTTAAAAATATTTTATTCTGTTGATATATCACTAATTATGATTTTTTTAAAGTTTTTGAATAATTTTAAATGATGTCTTTAAGTTTAAGTTTCTGCGAGCAAATTGCTGCATACATCAATCAGCCACTAAAAAGTCACATTGAAAATAAATTATAGGTTTATTTTTCGCCAATATGCTATGCACGCTTCTTGTAATGTCCGATAAGGATTATACTAATATTAGGTAGATAGGTAATAGGCACATCATTACGGGAATTGAAGAATGTACCTAAATTTTTCCCATAAATTATGTTATAAGTGATTCCTTTAATACGGTAATCCGCAATCCGCAAAAAATTGAAAATAATTATCAAGTATGTCTAAAATATTCAGAGATAGATGATGTAGTATTACAAAGCGATAGATATCAGAATTGAAACATCCCACAAATAGCTGAATTGTAAAATGTTCATGTTGTGGTAAAGCAGAAACGTGTGGGATTTTCCACTTCGGCATAGTTATCCAATATCAGCTATGATATATCCAGTTTCCTTCTCACAGTTTCTACTCCAAATCCATACTCCACTTCTTCATACAGTCACTATGATTTCTTGCCATAAAATGATGAAATAACAATTCAGAATAATAAATTTTTAAAGTTAAGTGATTATTTTAGAAAAATACATTACGAGATGATTTTTATGATGGCGAAATTTTTTTTTGATAGATTTTTTGACAGTTTGAAAATGGCCTTGAAAGCCGAAACAGCTGTAACAATAACAAAAACCAAAAAATACTTGCAGAACTTAATAATAAAATTATTAAATTTGATTTTAATTAAATTAAAAAAAAAATAAATGGAGTGCTACGAATTAAAAACAAAAAAAAGTGGGTGTGTCAAGCCTACGCAAGACAGAAGTGAAACTTCTAGTATTCCTCTCTCTCTATTTTCATTTCATCATCTCTATTTTCTCTCTTAGGTTAGTTTGAAAATTAGAGGTTAAATAATTCAACGACGAAGCATGGATTTGCTTTTTCTAATATTTTCTTATAGATGAATGACGTTCGATTAATGTATAGTTCCAAAAATTTTCAATTTATTCACAAGTATACAATATTACATAAATAACAATATTACAATTAAAAATTACAAAGAAATTACAATGACAATTTACCAATCATGTGCCATTTTCATTGTCAATTTCATGAATATCATTTCCTAATGTCGTGATAATTGGGTTATGGTAACTAAAGTGCGAGATATACAGGGTGTATCGGCACGTACCCGACAAACTTTAACCAGCTATTCCTTAGCATATTTGGAGTAAAAAATCTTATGTGCACTTTGCTGTCCGGTAACGTTTTTTTTTAATAAAAAATTTATTATTCATATTTTCACCACAAGTCACCACTGTTTTATCCTTTGTCGAAGTTTGAAAACCCATCTGGAAATATTTTATTCGAATTCCGTTGAATAATGCACGTGTGTACCTATATTGGCGCACTTTTACAATGACAACGAAATGGCACGGCACCATTCGTCTCATTTTTAACTATTATTATTTAGTGTGTGCGAAAGAGCGAAGACGCTTGTCGACATACTTGCTTATAACAGCGGTTGAACACGAATACGCAGTGCCAATGACAGTGATGTAGTGTGGAAATTTTTAAATTTTTTGTTTTTAATTGAAAAAAAAATGCTACCGGACAGCAAAGTGCCCATAACATTTTTTACTCCAAATGTGCTAAGGAATAGCTGGTTAAAGTTTGTCGGGTTAGTGCCGATACACCCTGTATACATGAGCACTTAAATCCTTAATGAATCGTGCAAAAACTGCATCGATTGTTGTCCCGTGTCTAGTCGTGCTAGTGTTCCTATCATTAACAATATCCAAATTGAGGGTGTTTTTGAAAAAGTTCAATAACTCTACAGATTCTTCCCTCGCAAAATTAACATTAAAATCTCCCGAAATGATCATAGGAATTTCGTGATAATTCTTATTCAATAGCCTCGAACCACCCTCTGTGTATGGCAGAAGCACATGGTGGATAAAATCTTTGATATCAGTAATCGATTTACCTGGTGAGATATAAATTGACACCATAATAATTTTTTCCCCATTAGCCAGAGAGCATTCTGCAGCACACAAATCCCCAACGGAGGATGTATGACTAGAAACGAATTCATGGTTACGGGCATGAACGTCATTATGTTTTACCACAACATGTTGGAGTCTATTTACATTTTGATATATACCGACACCACCCGCTCTAACACTGGGTCTCTTGTATTGTACAATGCAATCAAAATTTTCAACATTAACATGCCTGTCATCGTCAAGCCAAGTTTCGGAAAGCATCAATATGTCCGAATTTTTTAGAACATTACCTCGTAAATCTGTTGCATGTTTGTTAATACTTTGACAATTGAATGAGAATATCGTCATATCTCCTTTCTCAATATTTTCTAACAGTACTAGATCGAGAGTTTTTAAACGAACCGTAGAAAGTCTGTCAAATTCTCTTCTCAATTGAGCTACTGATGTGTCTTCGCGTCGTCCGTGATGGAATAAAACCTGATTTTCTGCAGGCACAATATAGAGACCTTGAGGACTTGTAACTCTTGATAAAGCTACATAAACCAAGGATTGCGAATGTTTCTTGCTATACGTATACACAACACTATCGTACGTTCCTCCTTGCGACTTGTGAATAGTCATTGCGCATGCTGGCTTAAGTGGAAAATGGTTTCTCTTTGCTTGGATTTTACTGTGTGATTTAGTTTTGTATAATGGGAAAGTCGCTGACCTACGACTTATCGGAGTTGCGTCATTACTTATTCCTAGTCGAGTAGCATATTGAGCTGTTTTACTACGTGTCCGTCTTCCTACACCTTTTGGAAAAATTAGCCAAACTCTGATAATTTTGTGGCTTTGATCATCTAACTCAACATAGACCAATTTACCGACTGCTCCATTTGCTAATCCATCTGTTACATCGATATTCGTTGTGATTAAATATGGTTTGTTCAAAGCAAAAACGATTTGGTACGGGAGGCCACCAGTATCAATTGATGACAGTTGATGTAGTTTGAGTCTTGCATCTCGTTCTTTTTGAAAATCATTACCCCAACCGATTATTTCGTCGTCAGCGATAGAATCTTTCTTATTCTCACATGAGTTCAATACAGAAAGATTGTAAGTATCGGCAGAATAATTATCATAGTATAATCTAACTCCATTGGGACAAAGATTATGGGCATCCTCATTCGTAACGAACCTTGATTCAATGAGTTCCAGTTGTTGTCTGGTCAAAATTTCCCCGTTACCAATTTTCGTTAAGGCTGATGAGAAACATTAATTTTCTTGTCTCATAACCTCTGTCAGTTCATAAAATTTAATACTCCTCCATAACTGATTACCACCTATTCTTTGTATTTTTTGCTTATAAATAGGAGTTGCTCTCACTGGTGGCAATTGTCTCAAATCTCCGATAAAGATCATATTCATACCACCGAATAAGGAATCATAATGACCTGTTATCTCTCTCAGTCTTAAATCTATTCGTTCTAACATCTCAGCACCAATCATACTCACTTCATCGATAACTATTACTTTCACGTACTTGAAAAGTGTTCGATATAAAAATTTCAGTTCATTTGATAGTGGAATTCGATTCGCCGGTGATATTTTGAAAGCCGTATGAACTGTTGTGCCCCCAATAGCTACTGCTGCCTTTCCTGTTGATGCGCAAGCAATATAAGCGTTTAAATACCCATCAGTATTAGAAAATCGGTTGAAAATCTCCATTAATAATTTGATGGTGAATGTTTTTCCACATCCTGCTGGCCCGGTTAAGAATAAGTGTAAGGGTAATGCGTTTTCTGTTTGATTTAAATGTATACAGTGTTGTAACAATTCGAATTGCTTCTCATTTGTTAATCTCATTAAATCATTAAACTTGTCATTCTCCATAATGTTATCTTTTTTCCTGGCAATTGCACCAAGTTTGTTCAATGATGCTTGCCGCAAATCAAGATTGGCAATTGAATGGGGATCATTCAGGAGTTGTTCATACGGATCAGGCTCTTGATGGACATTCACTTGATTTCGGTCGTCATCATAAAGAAGTTCTTCACGACATAACTGAGCGCATATTTCCATAGTTTTAGCAATGTCTAAATTTGACTCGAATTCTTTTCTACGTTCCATTATTAATGCCTCATTCTGTTCAAATAATTGTAGAAATTGCATGTCTGCTAAAACATCTGTTTCTTCAACTCTAAACTTGAGGTGTAAAGTAACCATCTCCCTCTTATAGTCTGCCAAGTCTTTTCCCATGTCGTAATTTCTATACCTAATTATTCGTGGTATTCTCCTTTCAGAAATTTTTCCTTTGGGACCTACATTATATTTCGAAACAAATTGTGCTAACGTTACGTCTTCGAGTTCTTCCGGCCTCTTCTCATATTTGTCAAACCAATTTTGTTTCCAAATGTCAGTGCAATCGTAACCAAGTTCTTCAAGTTCTTTATTTGTTTTCCTAATTCGTTCACGCTCTTGTGGCCAGAGTGTTGGTATGTAAACGACTGCTACTGACGTTTTAGACATTGGCAACCGCAATAAAAACCAAGCGGCCTCTTGACTTGTCATTTCAACACTATTGAGCACGTTAACACTAAGTTTTCTGAGTGCCTCAACGATATCAAAGTCCGGATTTTCGTCAATAACCTCTACAATTTGTCGCTGCAAATTGCTGATGCCTCTATTAGTTTTGTTGACATATTCTACAACGTATTGTGCGCACGAATACTCTTCAATAATATATTGAAAGTCCATGTTAGATCCTAATACATTTAACAAGAAAGGATTGAAGAAATTATACAATTTTTCCGAAGGAAGTCGTTTAACAAATACTCGTGGTCTCATTATGCCGGCTCGTATAATGTTAATGTACTCTTCATCCGAAGTAATTAAGTTGCAGTCATAAAAATGATTAATGCTGTCATAATCAATGTCTTCTAGATTTTTCCTGATTAATTTATAACGATTCTTTAGCTCTCGAATTTGTGGATGATCTATCTCCAATGGTGTGAGAATGACAGTTTTACGCATGGGCATAAAAGGTGCATCAAAGCGGCAAGTGGGAGAGTGATTCGGTTGGTTATTTTTGTAGCACGTAAATGTATGTTTGTGAGTTTGAAGTCTAATATTTTCTGAAGCTTCAGCTGGAGAGACTGAGATTAGAGTATCTATGAGGGATACAGTAGCCTCGTAATCTGCGCCTAGTGGATCGTTCGGAGCATTGTCTAACCATATAAGTGAATGAACATGTGGACTACCTCGGTGCTGAAATTCGATGCGCTTGAAGAAATTGATGACTCTATATTTTCCAAATGGACTACATTTTTTCGATTGTAAAATTGAAAAGATAACGTTAATTAATTTATCGAAATGGAGTGCGCAACTAACTGCATCTTCATTAATCAAAGTTGTTTTATCAAAGTAATTTAAATTTTCTAGTTGCTCTTCTGTCAATTTTACACGTTCTTTCAAGAAATGCAAAGTCTGTAACAATTTTTTCCAACCGATTTCATTTGCACTCATTGTTAAAAACATTGTAGGTCTCCCTAACTGACGCATCATTGCAAATAGATTCCGCTCGCGCTCAGACCAATATGCAGCTGAATTTGGAATCGGTTTTAAAAAAGCTAAGTTCTTATCTAAGCAGTTGTTAATGTAGTCCGGAGACATAATAGTCTCTTTACTTATATTTGTATTTGTCCCAATGTGTTTGAAAGTAATCTTTAGAGACTCGCTGACCCTCAAACGCATAATTTTTGCCGCAACGTAAAGAAGTTTATTAGGCGTAACTCCTCTCCTGTCAGAACGCCGTAATTCACTCGTGGCAATCATGAAAGGCGTAACACTAATCTCTGGGTTGAACTCTCTAAATTGTCCGAGGTAGATCGAAGGGAAAGAAAGTTCTTCTGCGTGTTTATCGAATAACAAACTTTTCGGTACGTTTCTTTCACCCGGTGCGATTTGTAAGAATTTGTCTTCGTTCCAGAGCAAAGTATGCTGCTGCGCGACAAGACTTTCTTCGATTGGGATATGTTCGCTCAATTCCTCAATGTTAACCACTTGAGGAGCATTCCTATGATCAAACATCTGAGGAGAGACATTCTCATCACTGTTAAACGTTGTATTGCTAGATTCTCGTACAGGCGTGTAGTCTATTTGAATATCTTGCTCAATATTCCCGAGAAAAGAGTTATTTATGGATATTTTATAAAATTTATACATTGGTTGATCAACTAGATACCGTAACCAAGCTTTAATTTCACCTTTTTTCACCAACCCTTGCAAATAACTCGACTTATGGATTAATTTCTTTTTAATGTGTACGTTGATGCAAAAATCGTCATCCACATGTCTTGGCAAAACGCTCACCATATTATCTACCGAGACAGGAACATTGATGATCTGGCCACTTATGCAGAACTGACCGTTAACGTGTCTTATTCGCCGTATTTGCATGAATGGTAGTCTAGGCGAAATTAATCTTTCAGCAATGAGGTTGAGTTGAGGCAAATAGGCTGGTCTTTCCGGATATTTGAAGCCATTGAAGGTCGCTAGCGTTGGAATTTTCTTATTCTGCATACTCCTTTTGCATGTAGTACATAGTTTTGCATCAGCAATGTTCGCAAGAGCCTGGAAAATATGTTAACCATTAATTTCAAACATTGATAAGAGTTACGACATTAAGAAAATTATGATAATATCCACATTATGCTTTAAACATACCGTTATTTTTTTAAGCATCGTTTCATCAGCGGATGTCGCCTTTTTTAAATCCTTTTCGAACCAAAGCCGATCGCAAACGCTACAAGCATAGCCGAAAGGATTTTCCACAAACATTTTTTGAAATTGTTTATGTGCAAATTTGTGATTCACATAGCCACTATAGGGAGGCACAAAGTCATTATCAAATTCTATCGGTGGCCCATCGAAATGCTCTCCAATATCCATGTCGGAATCAACATCACTCAGTGATTCTCTATTCGGGAGTTCATGGTCATCGTGTACATTCTGTTAACAGAAAATATAATTTACTGGAAAACTCATTCGAAATCAATTTTTTCATCTATAATGCAATTTTTCAGAAATTGATACGTACAATATTGGCATTATTCGCATCATCATCATTCGGTTGTGTAGTTATGGCTTCTTGGACAGGAGCCTCTTGTATCTCATCAAAATCCTGGAAAAATTAATACATATACTGTCTTACTCATGAAAAATCGCTAAATCGCCGTTCCAGCGTTGTACTAGCTATACTGGAGTTGGGGCCTAAACCGCTGATTTAATATATTATACCCATAGAGAGATTAGATGGATTATTTGTTATGGTTTTTTTAGAGTGGCAACACTCTGATTTATTTCGCATTCCGCGGCGTGCAACCAACTTCACGTTTATTTATATGTCAGATTCTGTCATCGAATGCCGGGCAATATGATTAAAACCGAATTGAAAATTAGAAGGAAGCGGAATAAAAATTGGGGTGATGTTGAAAAGGTTTGTTTTTAACCTCTTATCTTGGCTGTAATGTTTTATTTATTTGAAATTAGTGTTTAATGATTGTTTTCCGTGTAGGCGTTATTAAAGGATTGCATGGCTGATCACATTAAAGTGGTGGAGAATAAAAATTCTAATACAAATACCCTAATTTCTGGAAAGGAAAGGAGATTCTACTTCCACGTCTGTTGTCGCTGACATGCAAGTCTGGCCGTACTAGATCAATTATTCGTCTCATATTGATTTTGGTGAATCTATATTTGCATCGAAAATCTAATTCTGAGAGAGCTTCAAACGGATCGTATCGCTTATTGTAGGTTTTACGTACGCGCGGTTGACGTACAATTCGTATACGATCGATGTTTTCCAAACCCGACCGCAAAATGTCGAGATTATCAAAAAAGTTTTCCATTTCGAGAGAGTTTGGTACGCAAGTTGACGCGAGTTTAGTCTATAAACCTAGGGGACCCGCGATCTAAAATCTGACAGGTCGATAATCTGCTGTATTACCCACCCGCGCATGCGCGCGGCCGTGAGTAAGAATTTGGAATAATCCGTTCATTTATGTGTACATTTATTTTCATGAGTAAGACTGATTGAATGTAAATTTCCAAATTTAATTCAATGTTAATTAATAAATAAATTTATTCGAACAATGTAATCATGGCATATCAACTTACAATTTCGGAGGCATTAGTTTTTTTTTGCAAATTTTTATTTTGCTGCTGCCTTATTGAATTCTGGTGAATATTGTCGGGTTTTGGCATGGAATGTTGGTTATGTATTTGTGCTGCATGTAGGACGTATTTTGGACCATCATTGGGACTCAATAAATTCGCAGTACACGTAGAATTTAGAACGATTTTCCGTTTTTTTGATGGAACTGGAGCAGGTGTTATAGCTTCAGCTACCGCAGATTGCCGAAGTTTTTGACGGTCTCTGTGTGCTTTACAACGTTCTGCTCCCGTTTTAGCTTGAGGTTTGGGAGGCTTTAATTCTTTTTTCCGCTGTCTGTACCGCCTGTTGGCCATTGCTTTGATTGTAACGACATTCCTACATCATATTTCACTGTTAATATAATCTCGCCAATATATTAAACAATCCTATTCCAACAATACTACTATATTGTGAAATATTTATCAACTCTTATAGTATATTATAATAAAACAAATAAAAAACTTTATTCCACTTAACTCTTATAGGTTATATTTACCTTATGTTAATGTCATCACTGTGTGAATCAGACTCTCCTCTTCTTTGTTGATTCTCAGGGGATATTTCCTCTTGTGCCACTGATGTGTTCATCACCTCTATCTCGTCACTACTCATTTTTAACACTGAAATTCTGTACCAAACCGTATGAACCACAATTAATTAGAACGTTCGTGAGCGGCTCCCCCACCTCAACAAGGTTTCACTTCAAAAATGCCACAGCCGAGAATCGAACCTCGCTTAACTGATTGAAAGCCAACCACGCTGAGCACCAACTGTAAGCAAAGCCGCATAAATTGATTATATTATGTAGGTTCTGAAAATATGAGAGCTTGTTATGTTTTATAATGTTACCTACATCACACCCAAAATATAATATATTTTTAAAAATAATGTACAATGTACAGAAATAGAATCCCACACAAGATCGCGTAGTGCGCTCTAGCGAACGGATATTTTATCAGAGGGAGATAGTTTTAATTTTTTTTTCTGTAAATTATTACATATTATCAAAATAAATAAATTAATTAAATAAATGTAATACAATTATCATAATATACGGATTAGATAATAATTTTAATCCAACACAATAACGCAAAGCGCGCTCTAGCGGAGTAATGTTTTATCACAGTGAGATAAGTGTTTTTATTATTTTGCAATATTATTTTCTTTTAAAAAATGTTCTGACCTACTAAAAAATAAGATATTGAATGAAAAAGGCGTTAAAAACAAAAAAAGTGGGTGTGTCAAGCCTACGCAAGACAGAAGTGAAACTTCTAGTTTCAGCTGATGCTTGGCGTGGCGCAGTTCGCTGGTGTCTGAGAGAGAGGAAAGAAGAGAAGAGAGAGAACGTTCGTGAGCGGCTCCCCCACCTCAACAAGGTTTCACTTCAAAAATGCCACAGCCGAGAATCGAACCTCGCTTAACTGATTGAAAGCCAACCACGCTGAGCACCAACTGTAAGCAAAGCCGCATAAATTGATTATATTATGTAGGTTCTGAAAATATGAGAGCTTGTTATGTTTTATAATGTTACCTACATCACACCCAAAATATAATATATTTTTAAAAATAATGTACAATGTACAGAAATAGAATCCCACACAAGATCGCGTAGTGCGCTCTAGCGAACGGATATTTTATCAGAGGGAGATAGTTTTAATTTTTTTTTCTGTAAATTATTACATATTATCAAAATAAATAAATTAATTAAATAAATGTAATACAATTATCATAATATACGGATTAGATAATAATTTTAATCCAACACAATAACGCAAAGCGCGCTCTAGCGGAGTAATGTTTTATCACAGTGAGATAAGTGTTTTTATTATTTTGCAATATTATTTTCTTTTAAAAAATGTTCTGACCTACTAAAAAATAAGATATTGAATGAAAAAGGCGTTAAAAACAAAAAAATAATGTGCGATGGCCGAGAATCGAACTCGGATCAACTGCTTGGAAGGCAACTATGCTGACCATTACACCACCAACGCCAGTTGTCGGGATGAGCTAAGAAGCATTTATATGTTACTTCAAAACTTTGACTAGATCAAATGAACTTTAATCGGTGGTCCCGCATTTTCGTTTCGGTCATGAGTCGGTTTTACTCCGGTCCTCGAAATTGCATGACGCGCGTAAAGAAGTTTCACTTCAAAAAATAATGTGCGATGGCCGAGAATCGAACTCGGATCAACTGCTTGGAAGGCAACTATGCTGACCATTACACCACCAACGCCAGTTGTCGGGATGAGCTAAGAAGCATTTATATGTTACTTCAAAACTTTGACTAGATCAAATGAACTTTAATCGGTGGTCCCGCATTTTCGTTTCGGTCATGAGTCGGTTTTACTCCGTCCCCGAAAATTCATTACGCGCCTAAAGAAGTTTCACTTCAAAAATAAATATTATATTCTTCGTTGAAAACACTCCAGTCTTTCATGAACATGAGCTGTGTTAAATCAGTCCAAGTTAACTTAAAGTTTAAGATTCATTTCGCTATAATCATTACAATGGAAAAGAAAAAAATCAAAAGGCAATAATTAAAATCATCTTACAAGTACCATTCTACACAAATTCAAGCCAAATTTTCAAAACATTAGACGTCATGTCAATAAGACAACTTTATGCCAAATCTGCACTACTAAATTTCCTCCAACAGAAACTACACATTCCAATGCCACCTCAAACAACAATAAAAACAAGTTCGACAACAAACAATACCCTGAACATGCCGATAACATACACCACACACGGACAAAGACACTTCCAGTATTACGCTACAAAACTTTTTAATTGTATGCCCACCACTCTAAAACTACTACTAATGGGAAATACATACACACACATTCACAAAAAACTGATCACAGCCTGGATCAAAAAACAAGATATCCATTTTATACAAAACATTATAACACCAAACCAAACATAATCATGGATGAATGTGTATGTATGTATGTATGCATGTGTTTACTTATATGTGTGTATGCATGCATATATGTGTATTTATGTATGTATACATGGGTGTATGTA
Organism: Hesperophylax magnus; assembly: GCA_026573805.1. Taxonomy (NCBI): domain Eukaryota; kingdom Metazoa; phylum Arthropoda; class Insecta; order Trichoptera; family Limnephilidae; genus Hesperophylax; species Hesperophylax magnus. Next base: position 14,917,971 of record JAIUSX010000002.1, read on the forward strand.
TTTTTTGAAGTGAAACTTCTTTAGGCGCGTAATGAATTTTCGGGGACGGAGTAAAACCGACTCATGACCGAAACGAAAATGCGGGACCACCGATTAAAGTTCATTTGATCTAGTCAAAGTTTTGAAGTAACATATAAATGCTTCTTAGCTCATCCCGACAACTGGCGTTGGTGGTGTAATGGTCAGCATAGTTGCCTTCCAAGCAGTTGATCCGAGTTCGATTCTCGGCCATCGCACATTATTTTTTTGTTTTTAACGCCTTTTTCATTCAATATCTTATTTTTTAGTAGGTCAGAACATTTTTTAAAAGAAAATAATATTGCAAAATAATAAAAACACTTATCTCACTGTGATAAAACATTACTCCGCTAGAGCGCGCTTTGCGTTATTGTGTTGGATTAAAATTATTATCTAATCCGTATATTATGATAATTGTATTACATTTATTTAATTAATTTATTTATTTTGATAATATGTAATAATTTACAGAAAAAAAAAATTAAAACTATCTCCCTCTGATAAAATATCCGTTCGCTAGAGCGCACTACGCGATCTTGTGTGGGATTCTATTTCTGTACATTGTACATTATTTTTAAAAATATATTATATTTTGGGTGTGATGTAGGTAACATTATAAAACATAACAAGCTCTCATATTTTCAGAACCTACATAATATAATCAATTTATGCGGCTTTGCTTACAGTTGGTGCTCAGCGTGGTTGGCTTTCAATCAGTTAAGCGAGGTTCGATTCTCGGCTGTGGCATTTTTGAAGTGAAACCTTGTTGAGGTGGGGGAGCCGCTCACGAACGTTCTAATTAATTGTGGTTCATACGGTTTGGTACAGAATTTCAGTGTTAAAAATGAGTAGTGACGAGATAGAGGTGATGAACACATCAGTGGCACAAGAGGAAATATCCCCTGAGAATCACCAAAGAAGAGGAGAGTCTGATTCACACAGTGATGACATTAACATAAGGTAAATATAACCTATAAGAGTTAAGTGGAATAAAGTTTTTGAAGTGAAACTTCTTTAGGCGCGTAATGTTCGGGGACGGAGTAAAACCGAGTCAGGATCGACACGAAAATGCGGGTACCCCCACCACCGCTCACCGTTCACTGTCCCTCTCTCACCATATGCGCTTGTTGAGGTGGGGGAGCCGCTCACGAACGTTCTCTCCCGACACGGGACAACAATCGATGCAGTTTTTGCACGATTCATTAAGGATTTAAGTGCTCATGTATATATCTCGCACTTTAGTTACCATAACCCAATTATCACGACATTAGGAAATGATATTCATGAAATTGACAATGAAAATGGCACATGATTGGTAAATTGTCATTGTAATTTCTTTGTAATTTTTAATTGTAATATTGTTATTTATGTAATATTGTATACTTGTGAATAAATTGAAAATTTTTGGAACTATACATTAATCGAACGTCATTCATCTATAAGAAAATATTAGAAAAAGCAAATCCATGCTTCGTCGTTGAATTATTTAACCTCTAATTTTCAAACTAACCTAAGAGAGAAAATAGAGATGATGAAATGAAAATAGAGAGAGAGGAATACTAGAAGTTTCACTTCTGTCTTGCGTAGGCTTGACACACCCACTTTTTTTTTCCTTTTTCTTTAAATAACAATGTACAATAACCATTTAAAAAAATAATAATTTAAAATCCCAACTTACACTTATATAAGAAAATTTAACCAATACACATAAATACATGTACCATTTAATCATAACCACGTAAACACCTCAGCACAGGTTCTCCCAGTGAGGTGTTCACGAAACATATAACATTACCCACCACAGTAGTGTCACCTACTCAAACCTACCTCACACCCAGCATAAAACACCATATTAACAACAGTTCTAAATTTATGTATTATATACAAATTTAAATATTTGGTAGACACTGTAATGTATGTATAGAAATAAATAAATAAATAAATAAATGGAATTCCATCAAGAATTAGCGCTCTGAGAAGATTCTGACTTTACATATCTGGTCGATTAAAAAAGTTAAACCTAATACATTGCTTCGAAGCTGATTAGTGGCGTTCCCCAAGAATCTCTCTTAGGTCAGGTCTTATATTCTTGTTCATGCTGCATCTTCTGTACGTCAGTGCATGCAGTCAGTAACTGGTTTCCGATGCCGCCCGCCACGGGTGTGGAGTGGGTGGGAGTGGGAAGGTGTGGGTGTGGGGGAAGCAATTATCAGCATCCAACTCCTCCTGTCGAGAATTATGTGTGAAGTGCGAGTTTTAATTTGATGCTGCGGACAGATTGCGCGAAGGAGGCATTCCGTGGTACTCACATTATTCCATATTCATTTTGTTACTTGTTTCAAGGACGGCATGATATTTCCAACTATATCGAGAAGAATTAAGTACGATTAACTATGCAGCTTTCCAAGTGTGTTTTATGTTTGGATAGCGTTCTCTGTGTATCTGAGCTAAGTTTTCTTGGGACAACTTGTAAAAATTCTTAAGAATTTATTTTTACTCCTAAGCAGTAAGTATTAGAACGAATACGAACTTTTTATTGTTGATTTTGGGAAGATCACTTGTATTTCATGCATTAATTTATTAGAAGTTCAGTATTTAAATACGGTACAGACTAAGTTAAAAGTTTTTATTTGATTTATTTATTTATCTGGAAGTAGATCACTTTGTTGATTACTCTTACATGCAAAATTATAAATACGTAAGTATCCACCGTTCAGTAGCATCACGTTTGGGTCCCATCCAGGCGTCGTATGTTCTATTGCTGGCCAAGTTCTCTAACACAACACAAGCAACATTTTTCGCTTACTGTGGTGGTAGTAGGAGATTTTCAAATATTGTCGGGTTACTCGTAACCCAGGAATGTTTGTCTGTCTCTAAAAAAAGTAAATTAATGGACTAGTATTTTTAAGCAATTTTATTTAAATAATTTATTAAATTTTTGGAAAATTGAAAAACAAGATAAGATGAAAAAAAAACAAATTCCGTAAAAATACATTTAAATTCAAAGTTGATTTAAATTCCTGTTTGTATTGAATAACGTACGATACGAGTCGTTATTACGAGTGTATTCCGTACATCATTAGAAGGAGATATTTTTCCATTGAACATTGAGATCTCGCGAGTGCACTCTTCAGCAGTAAAACAGATGTGATGCAGGTTTACTGTTCACTGTTTGCTGCCATAATTGATGATCTCTAACGAAAGGCTTGTTCGGGAAAATGTTACTTAATAATTACAGACTTCACTGAGACTACCCCTAACGAGGGGCGCTTACAAAGAAACCATAGATCTTATAACTGTTGTGAGACAGGATGAAGGATACAAATTTGTTGATACTCTGTTAACAACAAACTATTTATTATTTATTTTTTGGTAAACTAATGTTTAAGACAAGATTTTTTATGCATAGCACAAAGGGTAACAATTATTTTTATAAGCAATAATTATTAGCCTGAAACACTCATCCACATTGAAAAATCTCCTGATAAAAGATACATGAAGCCAACGGGACATGAACCCGTGTCCTTTCGATTTCCGGTCGACAGCTCTGACCACTGAGCTATGGCGGCTTATCTCTTATCCGCGAAATAATTCAATATATACTAGTGTTTCATTCAACAATTACTGCTTATTACATTTTTTCACCTGAAAACAACCAACTTTATTTTTATATGAGAAAGGCATTGTAAGTGCTAACTCTCTCACTAAATGGCGTCGAGACAAATTGTCTAAATTTTTTGGTGAAGATACTTGAACTTGTCAAATATTAATTATTATTTTTTTGGTAAACTAATGTTTAAGACAAGATTTTTTATGCATAGCACAAAGGGTAACAATTATTTTTTATAAGCAATAATTATTAGCCTGAAACACTCATCCACATTGAAAAATCTCCTGATAAAAGATACATGACGCCAACGGGACAACGTTGGACAACGCGACAACCCGTTGGCGTCATGTATCTTTTATCAGGAGATTTTTTAATGTGTATGAGTGTTTCAGGCTAATAATTATTGCTTATAAAAAATAACAAACTATTTTTTTTCAATTTCTTTATTTCCGTTTTTAAATACCCTTCGGAAAACACGTTGAAAAAATCCAACTTTTTTATGATTAAATTACTTTGTAACTGGTTTCACCATACTAAACAAATATATAATAAGTTTATAGCGTAATTTGGTATATGTTCATGGTGTTAAACCATTCTGATATAGAATTCGTACACGGAGCAAAGTTTTAATCATGAATATATTTATTGCATTCTGTTATTAATTGCTCAGATATTCTATTATTATTTCTTTGAACCATTTAATGTAACTGTAATTTGTTTTTAAAAAAATCACATTGAAAACAATCTGTACTAATAAAACTAATATCTTAATAATGGCCAAGATCGCCCGAACATATCACAACAAAATAATAATCTAGAAAAGCACACAGAACACGGTCGAATCTGGCAATGATTTGAGATTATCACGGCCAAAAGCATTAGGTAAAGTGTTTAATTTTGGTGTATTATCGCTTTTGGTCAGCGTTACAGTGATCATATTTTGTCCTGGTGATTGACACTGTAACGCTCTCCGAAACATTGGCTAAAGGAGTGTTTTGTGACAAGGTGCATGGATCCTGTAACACGCATTTTATCTTTAGTTTCGGTGTGTGGCACTTTCATCATTGAAGCATTTACTAATGCGTATGACCACATTGCCAATACTGGATTTTTTGGGTCACTCCGGTAGCCAAACCAGCGAACCTACCACCGAATCTGTCCGAATTGAGAAAAATATATTTCTAGCAATGTCATCCTCTATTAATATTTATTCACCCTTCCCCATACGCTCGTACATACGAATCTGCGATTCACAGACATCATAATGAGTGTCTTAATGTGGTTAGACAAATATGTATGGATGTGTGCAAAGAGGTTAGGTATACAGTACACACGATGCAGCAGTATTCCTGGATGTATCCGCTTCCCACCTAATTAGATGTTGCTTTGTGCAGATAGAAGCTTTCTATTCCCCATTGCAACTCATTCTTTGAACCTTTTTTTTCATGGCTGTGAAACGAGTGCTGATTTTATTATTTGATAAAAGTGTGTTATATGTCTTTTATGTATTAACTTTGACGTTTTGAAATCATCACATATGTTAAAGCACCAACAGCGGCGCACATTGCCATTTCATAAACATTTTTTGCCATTTTTCGAAACGAAAAGGTTCAGGTTGGTTTGTTTATGAAAAACACATAGGCGACACATAACGCTGTACGCATCACAGCTTAATCTATTAAACACATCGCTCGCCATACATTACAAATGGGAATGTACGGCGAGCGATACGCTAAAATAGGCCAACCCACGAAAATAAAGCGTGGTCTGTCACAGGCTTAAGGGTAAAATTCAGTTCTCTAAATTATTAAAAAAAAATTATAAATTTCTTATTGTAAAAAAGGAACATATGTGGAAATTCAATTTCGCAGGCGGGTATAGGTAACGTCACTCCGGGAACCATTTGAAGATAACCAACACCCCTGCCGAAGGTCACTCCTTGGTGACTTAGCAGGGGTGCCCGGGTTCATGAGGTGAGATTTGTCTCGGGCTTGGTAGCGGATGTGTTTGCCCACCTACTGGGTGGCGGGCCGGATCGGAGAAGACTTTTCGACCTCTCTAGCCGAACTCTCTCGACCCAAAGCCTTGCACCGAATTGGGAGGAATGGATTCATTTGTTTGTCACTTCTGGACACATTTACCCTCAGATTACTACCCACCCTTCACACCTTTTCCTTTCTAGAACTTCCTCTTCTTCCTTACCCAAAAAATACTCTCCAAACAGCATCCCCAAATATGACATAGGGCCTGAGGATTTTTTCCTTAGAGCCTCCTGAGTGAAGGAAATTCGAAGAAAACGTGACGAATCTCACGCGTGTATGCTATTTATATATTTATATGATGTAATATTTTAATTTCAAGGAAACCGATTGCTTTAAAGTTTTATTTTTAGGTGTATGCACTAGTATGCAGCAGGCATGTGCAAAGTGCACAGAGCTATACAACGAGAGGCGCTATTGCGTACCTATCAATGTCTTGTCGGAACATGTTCTACTAGCGATAATTTGTATGCGAAGACCAGATTTTGTCGGTCGGTGAACAATCGGACTAATTGAATAGACAAAAGTGGAACCTATTTTTTACTTCATGTCTCATCTAAATATAATACATCAATAGGCATATGCGGTATTCAATTTAATTTTAGGCACATTTTCTCCGCGTTTTCTTTTGTTTTTTTTTAAGGAGAAACATGTTTCTACTTTTTACACTTGATTTCATAAAATTTTAACATTACTGTTGTGTAAAAATTATTGATATCATCAGCGAAAAGTTGAAAGGATATAGAAAAGTTAACATAATTTCAACATTTATTAATACCTTCAAATAAAGTTAAAGTCCTCCTCTCTAGCACGGGCTGGAAACAACGACGAAATTATCCGACAGAAACAAAACAAAAAACAATCGAAAAATAAAAGTCGCCTACCCGTTCACTTCTTGCCTTCTGAAGGAAGCGGCCTCTCGCGGTTACTCTTGGAAATAAAAACACTAATTATTAATTTTAATTGTAAATTAAAAAAAAAAGATTTTACATTTAGATTTTTTTTTAACTAGGTACCTAATTAAATTCCTTTGTTCAAAAATCTTTGAACTCGTATGTATGATTTATATTAATTTTAAGCTATATATGTACATATTTATGAAGCTTGTGTGGGCTACTACATGAAATATAGATTCAATTCATTAAAAGTAAGCGGTTGAGATTACTGTCCCTCCATTCTTGTGATCAGATTCTTGTAAAAGTATTGCGCGGACTAAGGTTAATTGAATCAAAGATTTAAGGCGATACACTACGTCATGTAATATTTTAAATTGAGCCGCTATCAATAACAACTCTTACGTAGATAGCGATAAGGTTTAAATTCCCGCTTAACACCATCCGCCTGTTTTGATTTATGCAAGAAAAAAACATGGCCAAAAAGTGCCTTTTATTTTATTTTGTGGATGTTCAGGCATAAATATTTAATTTTTTTCCGATCATTTTATAAATAACTTAATTTGCCACATTATACAATAAAATCATAACCGAAAATGGGTTCGTAAGTAGGAGATTTTGAACATTAAAGCAGTTTTCATTTTAAGGCCTATACATTATTTTTTTCTGGGCTTATAAAAAAAACTCGATTATTTCAAAGGCAGTATTTAATTAAGGCATCTGAAACATTTCTAGGCGACCAAATTATCAAACCAAAAACACATGATTTTGTATTACTACGTATGGCATCGCCTTAAGCTGTAAATTGCAAAAAAAAAAAAAATACGTCCATTTCTACCAAAAACAAAATACCTGCATTTGTATTTCGATTTTCGTGTTTAAATTTTTAATCGAAAATCTATGCAGGCCGAATCGGGTAATGTCAGAAGTTCAATAAAAATGTAACTCCAAATTGTTTACATCATCAATAATCACAAATTCAGTTGTGACGTCATTTTAATTTAATGATAACAAATATCTTTGTATACCTACAGCAGTACAAAGTGACATGTTATATACTTTAAAACGTACATCTTACTTACTAGCTCATATAAGATTTAGTATTGATGAAAGAGTTATGGACTGAGTAGGTAGGTAGGTAGGTAGGTACCTACCCAGTTGTAACGTGTTGGACAAAATAAATTTGCACATGTCTTTTTGTTATTTATTTGGTGTTTTTCATTTATTCTTCCTTGCTCATTATAATAGCGCGGCTTATTGCCTGTTGGCATTTTCTACAAACCAACCGATATTTCATTAATGTTGTGAAATAAAAATCACTTTTCAAATACATCTATTTAAATTTCGATATTGTTATCTCAATTGAATGAATGAATGAATAAAATGGTATCTTGAAAGAGAATTTAACCCACTTCCTGACATCCACTTGTCAATGACAATGCGTTCTATTAGTGCGTTGGTGGCACTCACACATATACATTTATATATAATGCATTTCTCTGAAATTGGATTACCTGCCGATTAAATGCCGGTACCATCCAATTAATATTTGGCTTAGGTAAAACTGCGAAAGTAAAAAAAATTGTCACATCTAATATTTACAATCAGAGACATAACTTAAAAGTACTATATGGATCAGAGAGCCTACTTACAATAAAAGGTCTCCTTTGGTTCACTATTATTATGGATTACATGGGGGAAAGCTCATACAAACACCCACTGGTACACAAACATACCACAAGATTTAAAGAAGGAAAGGGTCTAAAAACTCCTCAAATATTAAATAAATTTATAATTCCAGTGATTTTCAATAAAATCAATAAATAAATTTAATTTGAAAAAAATGAGAGACTATGACCTAAAATGGTAAAGCAGTGGCTAATTTATGAAAATTTCATGTATCCTTGAATTTTTTTCATGTATCTACCTACATGACTTGTTTTTAGTAGAATGTTTAATTGGTAGAACATACTGTCCAGCTGCTATGACAACTTTGTGGGACTACCCTAAATTTGTACAAATTGTTTCTATTTACTTAATAAATATTTAAAAAAGGTGTTAGCGGTGTTAACTCCAGTTCCCGGGGAGGATGGTTCAATCCTCAGTCAAACAATATGTATATATATATATATATATTTTTTTTTTAAATTGGTTTTTAGCCGGCCCAGGAGATGGCGTAACTTTCTCAAAAATGATAATAGATTTACTATAGTAAAAAATAAAAAAGGTTGATTTTTACTCATATGCAGTTTCTGAGAAAACGCAAAGACTTTTATTGCGTAGTTCTCGACACACAAAAGAAAGAAAATAGAAAAATCGGCTAATAAATAAAAGTCTCCGAAGTTATACAAATTCTTTGACCCACCCATGAAAAGCAACCCACGGGGTGGAGGGTGGCAGAGGCCGGGGCCAGGGGGTTAAGTCGAAGAATATGAAATAAAAAAAAAGGTCTAGAAAAAGGCTAAGCTCTCCGCATTCTTCTTGGGGTTAAGTATACCCAGTCTGCATTCTTACCTTGCATGTTAATGCATGACTTTCTTCCTGTGTGTAAAGCTGAGTAAATTTTCGGAAAAATTCACATAACATGCAAACACGGAGGTAAGATGGAAGAAATTCTTGGCCACGATATTTGTATAATTATTTTGCATAACATCCAATAATGCTGGGAAATATTTACGAATGCTTCTCAGTTTTCGACATGTAGAATTTTACATATAATCATATTCACATTTATGGTTTCATGCAAGTATGGTTTTTTTACATCAACCCCACACAGAAGGCAAATGAGGAAAATAATTTCTCTCAGGGCCTATGTCATCTTTTGAAATGCTGTGCGGAGGGTCTTTAAGTCCTAGGAATGTAAAGGGTATGAGGGTTGGGTAGGAATCTAGGGATGAGTGTGTCCAGAAGTGACGGACATATTAATATATCCCTCCCACTGCGGCATAACGCGACGGATCGAGAGACCAGTTGGAGAGGTCAAAGGGCTAAAACAGCATCTCCCGATCTGGCACGCTAAACATACCTCACTTGATGAACCCGGTCACCCCTGCTAAATCACCAAATGTAGCGAACCACTTGGGTTTACCTATGGCAGAGCTGTAGGTTATTCAATAAATGGTTTACGGGGCGACGGTACCCAAACCCGCCTCCCAAACTGTATGCTCACCTGTCTTCGTATAATATATTTAGGAATGCACGCGTTGTACCTTTTATGTTTTTTATTTGCTAAACAGCACAAGAGTAGCAACTGCTCCCAACCATCTGGAGCTAATGAGACTATGGCACCACCAATCAGGGTATGTTGTGAGGCTGAAGGTAGTGGGGAGGGGTAAGAGATGGGTAAGAGGAAGGTGGGAAAGTACCTGGCTATTTATTTAAAGCCATTTCAAGCCTGAATGGTGGTCTTACATCATGGCGACACTGAAAGTATCTTTCACTCTGGAGCGTGCCGCAAATATATTACATATTATTTTTATTTAGTAATTTGTAAAATAACATAAATTAATCAATGAAATATACTTGCGCACGCCGGGATTTGCACTCGCGATCTCCGGCTTGCTATTTGAGAGCCTTACCCCTCAACCACGGAGGCTGTCAAATTGGAGTTGTTGTTTTCTTAGTTAACCTTCTGTGCAGTTAAGGTTTTTGGGTATTTGTTAAGCAAAATATGTAATTAACATAAAAGATTGGTATATATATATATTAAGATAAATAATTAAAACAGCTGTTTACATAAAGATAATTATTTTCCTTTAATTATATTTATTGGTTATATAAATAATTTTTTTTAACTATTTATTAATATGTTCCACAAATATTCATCGCCCTCAATTCAAGTTCAATGACTTTTTGCCGCCTTATATTTGAATGGTGCAAAGGAATGTTTGTATTACTCGTATATTGATAGTGACCTAATTGTTATTTAATTTATTTCTTTTTAATACTTGGCTATTATTTGTAGCAAACCATTTCAGTAAAAAAACAAGCTTCCAAACGAACAAAGTGCCTTTTTCAAAATATTTCTGGCTTCCACCCTTCAAGAGTGTTTTAGGATTCTAGGCCATAATTTTAAATTATGTATCAAATTAATATGTCAGTTAATTGCAATTTTTTATCAAATCAAATTGAAGAAACTTACCTACTGTAAGAATGCAATACAAATGGCTCAAAAAGTTGTTAAAATGAATGTAGGGCGGTATGCGGGCACGGAGTACGGAACACGGGGCGCCATATTTGATAATCTGCAATGAAGTTAATAAGTTTTATAGACGGCTCGCGCTCCGCAGAGAAGTAGACAAGTGCTGGTTCTAGTGCAGTGGTATGGCACAGTGTGGTGGCAGAGTGGCTAATGGAAAATCCCAGATAGGTAAATGTTGTTGGGTAGCCAAGTATCCACAATTTACCCATAGACCAAAGAAAATGGTCGGTTTTGCGGGAAATGACTTTCCGACTCTTAATCTCTCCAGCAATCTCATTAAAAATTCATAACTCAACTGCAAAAAATGAAATGCTGGAAATGTACAGGGGGTTCCGAAACCGACTTCTATTTCCGGCATGAAAAATTGAATTTTAACTACAACAGGATGAAACCCGTCAGAATTATGAAAATTTTCCTTTTATAATTGTGACATAACATATAATTTTGTAACTGAGAGTTAATTAATGGAAAATCGTTTAAAAATTAGTCCATGATCAAAAAAATAAATTAAGGAAAACTTCAACGTTAAAATATTTCATTATTTACTATTTTCCATGGCGAAACTCTGTACTCATATTATTTTCTGCACTCACTATGTTTAGCTCATTAACACCTAAACTAAGAACCGTTTTTTGAGTAGGTTCTTAGTTTAGGTTAAGTTGAAAGATAAAAGTTGCTATTATCAATATACTGATTAATTTAATTTGTTTTTACTTAATGTCTTATTAGTGTCACTTATATAGTAATATTTTATGTCGTATATATATTTAATTAGTATCACTTATAAAAAGTATCACTTATAAAAAGTATCACTTATATAAAGTATGCATATGTCATATGTATGTTTTATTAGTATGACTTATAAAAGTGTTACTTTACGTGGTATGTATGTTTTATTAGTATGACTTATAAAAGTGTTACTTTACGTGGTATGTATGTTTTATTAGCATGACTTAAAAAGTATTACTTTACGTGGTATGTATGTTTTATTAGTATGACTTATAAAAGTATTACTTTACGTCGTATGTATGTTTTATTAGTATGACTTATAAAAGTATTACTTTACGTCGTATGTATGTTTGATTAGTATGACTTAAAAAGTATTACTTTGTCATAATATGACAAAGTAATACTTTTATGCATGTAAAATGTTATACTACTTTAAAATCGAAACTATGGTTCCTGAGGAATACCCATTTAAACACTTCATTACTTTTTGTCTTAGGCATGTTTTATTAGCATTACTAATAAAGTATTACTTTATGTCATATGATGTTTTATTAGTTAGCATGGCAAGTGTTTTTTTCGTTGAGTATATCAATGAATTTTACACAGAAAGCAGACGCCCAATTTTTGAGTTTCTTTTGATAAAAAAGTGTCAATTGCATATCGGCTTTGTATCCTTTTCAGAAACTAATGATAGTATCAGACAATAAGCCCCCTGTGGGTGAGGTTCGCTGGCAAACAGTACTGCTTAAGACTATGCAATGTCGGGGAAAAGAAGACTTCTCTAAATACCGAGGAGTGGTCCCCTCTCTCCGGGGAGGTGGGCCAGGGTGGGCGGTGGGCCCCCAGAGCTACCCTGCTGAATATCCGGAGCGCGCCACTTCACGGGTTACGGGGTTATGGGGATATTGGATGAATGTAATATCATTGTCCGTTAACCCCTAAAATGTACTCTGATAAAAGTGTTTTTTTAAACTTGGTACAAAAATAAATCAATTTGTATGTTGTGCAGTTCGGGGCTGTTTCGGATTTTCCGAGTGCAGTGAGCGAGTGCACAATATTATATCAATTAATTATTTTTCATACAAATATAGTATAAGTACTGTTCTATAGGAATCAAAATATGTGCCATTTAAACTAAATATATATTATTAATAATTTTCAAAAAATATTTTATTTGTTTGAATACCATTAAACTTAATAATTAGGTCTGACCACAAGGTGATTGCTTCCTGTAAAAGTTTAAATATTGTTTTAAACGACGTAAAAAGACCCAACAATGGTGGGGTCTATCAATTATGAAGGCTCGTTCTCACTGGAGTTCCTAGGTCTACGCTTCTATTTTTAATTCGCCTCGTCATTTCTATCAAAAGCTAAAGGACTTTGTAGTACCATAGGCACATAAAAAAATAAAATAAGGCACATAAGGCTATGTCTTATTGTTCGTTCTACATTTTACATTATATTACGAAAAAGTTCTACATGAAAAGTAATTAATACGAAAATGCTAACACAAATTGTCGTGGGTACTAAATAATAAGGTATCTCGGAGGTATGGAAACTTTTCCACGTAGTTTTTGCAGAAAACAGATGAAAATTCGCGAGGAGTCAACTCATCGAAAAGTTTTCCCCGTGTTGTCGGGTGGGGAGGGGAGGTAGGGGGAGGGAAAAAAAATTACCAGGTTTTCAACAATAATTATGTTTGGAATGAGCTGCAATAAAACACAAAGTTGCGAGCATACTTCACTTCTGTGTATTGTTCGCAAGACGCATCCCCCCCCCTCTCTGAGATAACACAACGTGAAACACAAAAACTTTTTGGAAAGAAAATTATTTTCGCTCTGCGGACGTGTTACCTTTAACAGACACGTCGAGGATTCTGGAGGAATTGCTAATTAACATTAATTTTTATATAACGCTTGTGATGTAATTAAAGACTAACGGATGTAACATTTCTTGTACTGATAACTTGTGTCTCAATTATCTTCAAAACATTTAAATAATTATAAATATGTTAAAGTTTTGTTAATGTCTGTAGTATTTAAAATAACCGTTCGGCATCTTTGAAATCAAAGAAATAGTGAAATATGAACTCATTACTTACATTTAAAAAAATTAGGTTTCCCTTTTTAAATTCTATAATATTATTATTCAATTTACAAATAAGTTCTTTTCTCGAATTTCGATCGTAACAACAATCTTTTTTCTAATGTGGTTTTCTTTTAAACGAAGTGATGTGTTTCAAAATATTTCAATCTGAAACATTTTTCATTAAATATTGAGAATATCAAAACAAATTGATGCCAACCCCAAGCTTATGCACGTCTGATCTCCTCACGCAATAAATCCTAAAATTATCTCTCATAGTTTTAATTGCATCCACAATAGAGGTGGGTGAGTTCTGCATTTTTCCGGAGGCATCCGAGGACTGCTTCCTTTTAAAAGAACTCGAGTTCTTGGAGTGGGTCCCGGGTCCGAGTTCTTGGGTGCGGACTGGGTACTGGGCGACTACCGGGACGCACGGGTCCGGCCAAGGACTCGGCACTCGGACTCGGATAGAACCCGCGAAAGAACTCGGACCCGTAGCAGGACAAGGACCCGCACAAGAACTCGGACCCACACGAGAACACGGAGTCAATCCCGTCACCCATCGCACCCGAGTCGCGAGTTGTGCAGTTTACATTTTGGCGAAGTTCAACGAAATCCATTCGTGTCTTGTCGTGTTCCAGCTGATTGGGCTACGGCTAATGCGAGGCCGTAACGGATGTAGTATTAGGTTCCAAGTTCCAGATGATAATTTTAGCACACGCGTAAGCAGTAATAAATCAAATGTAGTAACATAAATTTCGGTTGTCGTTGAGAATTTGTCGTTTTCATAATCTCTGTCCATCGGTATAGATAAAGGTACTTGGTCGAAGCCTCTATCAAATGAAACTCAGTAAAGGCGAGATGTTTTAAAAACAAAGTCAGGAAGTAGTTAGGTACAGCATTGAACTATTAAAATTTTAACAATTAACAACATGTTTTAATATCTATTTATTCCAGTCCATTTTTTTTTACTTTTACTATACATACACACTTTGTTCAATATATTATTGTAGGATTTGTGTATATTATATAATTGATTTGTATATTTTTCCTTTTGGTTTCACAAATATATACATATATATGTCTCAGGATCATTAAAAATAAACATTTGCCAGAAATTTGCCTTTCGAATGAACACTATTACGACATAGCTAAAAAATTTTAACAAAAGATAGCCATTTTAAATAAACAATTATTGAATAAAATAATCTTGGTACCTAATTTATCGCTTGTCTGAATCTTTCCAATACCAGTTGACAATCAGTTCCAATTTTTAAAATCAAAGCAAATCCATATTCTAGAGTTCACTGAACCAGAGTTACGGATACACAGACAGACACCACTGAAATTTGTATTTTTAATAACACAAAAAATAAAAATAGTGAACGATAATTAAAATAAAACTTTAAAATAAAACAATAATTTTTACTTACAGTAGGTACCTAGCGCCTACAAATATGAGGGGCTAAAATAAAAATATAAAACATCAAAGAATTGCGATAAATCATTGAGATTTTACATAAAAACCGTTAAACTAATCGGCAATATCTCAAAATGCCAAAGTGTTGATTTTTAAAACAAGATCATGAAACAAAAGAAACATAA
Source organism: Hesperophylax magnus (assembly GCA_026573805.1). Classification (NCBI taxonomy): domain Eukaryota; kingdom Metazoa; phylum Arthropoda; class Insecta; order Trichoptera; family Limnephilidae; genus Hesperophylax; species Hesperophylax magnus. The sequence goes on from JAIUSX010000002.1 coordinate 14,933,151, forward strand.
GAATTGAACATAAAAATAATAAATCAGTAAGTTTTTTTTTAAATTCTGAATCCGAAAAAAAAAATGTACAAATAGGCATAACAGTCAAAAGAATCATAAATAAACTCAAAATATCTTCGTATTGAATTTTTTAAATCAAGATAAAACATAAAAAAAAATGAACATAAAAAAATGTAATATTTTTTTTTTAAATTGCGAATTGAAAAATTAAATTATACAAATTGTTACAAACAATTAAAAGAATCAGCAATATCGCAAAATCCCCCCGTATTATTCATAAGACATAAAAAGCATTGAAAAATAAAATCAGTAAGATCTCGAATCGAGACCCCGAGTCCGAGTTTTCTGGGAGTTGTTGATTAGAGGCATTCGGGTCCGAGTCCAAGTCCTTAGAGGCATTCTCGGGTCCGGGTTCTCTGGGAGTCGTTGATTGGAGGCATTCGGGTCCGAGTCCCAGACCGAGTTCTCTGGGAGTGGTTGATTACGAAAAGGAGTGGGAGTAGGACCCGCTTCCCGCAAAGGACTCGGGCTCAAGGACTCAATCCGGCTGAACCTACACATCGCTAATCCACAACTCTGTATTTGCAATTGAACTTTTCTGGGACTGTGATTAAAATGTGTTATGTATGTACAAAAACTTTGCACATGGCTTAGAACTATAGTAAAAATACTTTTGTTCCTCAAAATACATTAAAAAGATAATATCAATCATTGGCGGAATTCCTGATAATATACGAAATAACTAAATGGGGACATTCAACAAAAATAAATCTTAATTTAGTTCAAAATGGATAGTAGTCAAATTAATCTATTGATTATTTATTTTATTATACACGTCACAAAATGTATCATTATCATAAGTAATGTATAAGTATAAATAAAAAAATATAAAATATATTGTGTATTATATGATATACATACGTATATAAAGGTAGGTATAAAAAGTAAGAAAAAATATAATATTATTGTAAATTAATTATATGTAGTTTAATGATAATATAATACAACAATAATAATCCAAAATTTAACTATTTTTCGATAGTACCAAATTGTCCAAACCCATAAATAACCTAAATTATTGTATCAAATTATGGCGTAGCTATCAGAATAACCAGTTATATTTAAATTGTTCAAAGTGTCAAGAATTTTTTTCGTCATATCTCAAGAAATGACGAAAATATTGTATTGCGCATATTGTTTACAATATGCGCGATCTTGTAACCAACTGCAATATGCGTGATCTTGTAGCCATCTCCAGTATGCTCGATCTTGTAAACAACTCCAATATGCGCGATCTTGGAACTATCTCCAGTATGCTCGATCTTGTAACCAGTTCCAATATTCGCGATCTTGTAACCAGCTCCAATATGCGCGATCTTATAAATAGCTACAATATGCGCAATCTTGTAACCAGCTCCAATATTCGCGATCTTGGTGTGATTCTCGATAGTAAGCTACAATAATGGAGCATACATTAATCAAATCACAAACATAGCAGTTAAAACGCTTGGTAACAAGAAATAAAAACTATTCTTAAACGAAAACATGATTTACCTAAATCATGGTTTAGTTCAATACTGAACAATTCAACAATTCTATAAATTTATTATCTGTTCGTGGCTTAAATTTGTGAGTCGTCGCACATCTCAGTCTGAATACAACAAAATAGAATACTCACAAGACTAACTCCGTACGATGGACTTGTTATTCCCAAGTGCCTAAATAAATATTGCCAAAGAACTTTAGAATACAATTTCCCTAAAATTTACAACATGTTACCAAACTCAATAAAAAAAAGTTGTAGAATAATTTCCAAAAGGAGATTAATGCTGAAAAAATGGTCAGGTAAAAAAGATTTATTGCACGGATCTTTTTTATCTCTGATTTTCAGTATACTTTTTTATCATAAATATCTTATGTGTACGATTTAAAATTATAATGTAATATAATAAGTAAAGATCCTATATTTTAAAATATAAGTAGATTCGTTGACAAACTGCTATCAGGGCTTCATTGTAATTATGAAATATTAAAAAATAAAATTATAAATTCATAATATGTAGGTAGTACTCTTGTGTGGTCAAATTTGTGTCAGATAATCAGTTATTTGATTTGTTTAGTGTTCAAATAGACACGTACTTCCTAATCTTCTTATTTCCCTTCTTCCTTTTCCGGGATACTATAGTTTTATTATTTTTGATACATGATGCAAGTTATGCACCACAGTTGTGATTCAATTAATCGTTTCTTAGAATGATATTTCCATCCTGCTTCATTTTTTAGAAATATAATACTCGTATTCAACATTTCAGAACAACTCGATACGAAATGGTTCGGATGGCTTTTTTGAATGAATTTATTTCAAATCAAATCAAAAATTATTTATTGTAAAATAAAAATTACAAAAGGTGTAGCTTATGGGTAGACCCCATTTCTTCCAGCTAACCACATTTATTTAATTACAATGTTTATATAATATTATTTGTTTTATTATAATATTTACAATGTTTATACAGATAAAATAACAATATACCAATGAAAAAATAAAAAAAATACAAATATATATACCAATAAAAATAGGCGTTTCATTTACGTGAGGTATTCACTCAACGTGTAGTGACATTTATTAACAAGGAAAGTGTTTAGTAACGATTTGAATTTGTGTGTATCTTGTTTTTGTTTAATGTTATGTGGAAGGTTGTTATATACTTTAATGGCCATGTAGTATGGTCCTTTAGCTTACAGATATAGTTTCAACATGAAAATAGGTTCCGCAACGTTTCCCTCCCCCCACAAGACGAATGCGGGGCGGGTAGCGTATATTAAAAATTAATTAATGCCTCAAGTGGATGGAATGCCTACCACAAAAAAAAAATACTCGACGAGAGGAGAAGGCCATAGATGTGGTAGAAAAATCTCCCCTTTCCGTCTCACATCACCTCCAATTTAACGATTTGGACGAATTACTGTGGATACGCTTGTGTTTCCAAAATTTTAAAAAGGTTGTTATTCTCTTAGGTAGTCAATTGAATAATGTACGATTTTTTTTTAATTCTTGTTACGAACTATGATTATTGCTGTTATGTGAAATTTGAAAATCACTTTAAAAATAATACACACTTGTATTTCAATTTATTAGTGTAGCCCAAATTAAAGAGGCTTTTGTTTCGCAATTTTTTATCGAGTGCTTTCTTCATAATTTGAATTTGCATCATGGAAGTAGTTCTTTGGATTTTAGACGTCAAGTCAAAAAAGCATGTTTGTTATTTTCTCTTATTTAATAAATCAAAACCAGATTTCCTCTGAAATCATAAATATTTCCAAGTAGGTGCCTGAAAAAATTAAATACCTACCCTCTAAATCATAAACCATATATTTTATGTAAAATTAAAAAATTTTCACTATCGCAATAAAATTTATTTTTCAAACTTTCTTCAGGTAGGTAGGTACAATAATATTGGGAAAAATGCAAATTAGAAAGTCCAAATAAAAACGACGATTTCACAATTGAAAAAAATCATTGCTGATGTATTAAAACGACCACCGTTTTGAACCGGAAACGGAACGTACAAACAAATTTTCAGGCAGACGAAATGCAAAACGGTCGATGTAAAACAGGACTTCGCTAAGCTAAGTCAATAACTTATTCCCCGGCCTCGCACGAATTTAACTTAAAAAAAATAAAACAAACCTTGAAGAAAAATACTTAATCTTATCATGTTCTTGACAAAAAATTATATTTCAAAGCATCTTAGCTTATAGTGTAAATGACGCACCAAGCCGAAAATTGTTGGGTTGACCTAAGATTTTCAAAGAAAAAGAAGTAATTCGAGAGTTTTTGTTGCTTAGGAGAATTATTTTTTTGTTTGTTTCATAGTTTTTATATTTAAGCGTTATTCTAACGATTGACAGCATTTAAATATTCATGGCTATATAACCACAACAATACAATGTTATGTTGTATCTACTCATTGATCAGTTTCAAAAAGCATGTTGTGTTTCAATATATCGAAGATAAACTTCAATTGTTACGGATGTAAGTGGACTTCAAAATTAGACAATGATAATTTCAAAGGGGATAGAGTCGAACTTATGCAAAATTCGTCGTTAAATTTAATTACAGTACCTACATATTATTTAGAAGTAAACCCATAACAATAGAAGATCCAGAACTGTAATGGTCAGTCAGTATGGTGTGCATAGCGTTCAAGGGGCTAATTGGGCGTTTAAATTAATAACAGGCCTTGCCAATTACTGGCTAACTTTAAGGAAAACGTCTCAGCCGCCGGACCAATGGGCTAAGATGCAATTACACTCTGATCGCTCCCTAATTAAGATTGTCATTTTAAGTTATTTACGCAGAGACAAGGGCGAAGACTTGAAGAGGTCAGACCGGCGAAATACGCATGAGAATTTCAATCGGTCTCAGAAAATTAGTTTTTGCTGTAGCTATCATAACGTCCCATTGAGAATTTTTAAAATTCTGTTATTTAAATCCCGCTGGATTGCGGGTCAGAATTTGGAAACCACGTGAGTCGCTAATCGCAAGCACTTGCAAATCAAAACGACATGATTAAGTGTAAATTTGTAAACGCGGAACAAATATTGCAATAAACTCGCGGGATATCGGGATTGCAAGCCTTGGTGGCATACTCTCTTCCTAAGAGTAGGCAGAGAGGATATAATGCTACATGCCTCTGACTTAGTATAGCAAGCGTTCTCATAGATGACTTCTCTTCAGAATCTTGACGTGATCCGCCTCAAAAATAGACAATCTTCTAATGAGTTTCTTCTAACTCATTGGATTTGTTTTGTTATGGATTATTTAATACGTAACATTGCCATCGTTTTCCATTAACTATATCTACGTGTCAAAACCATGGTCTTCCCATTATTTTCCCAGGTATTCCAATTTGGATCATATATGATTTTACCAAACATATACTATATACTTCAGATAACGGTTAAAAAATAAGCCGAACTATGAAATTGGCGATAAAATTTAAAGAAATATAAAAAGCGAATAAAATATTGTTTTTTTATTTATTTAATATATGTATTTTTTACAACCAACACATTTAACGTGTTATTACAGTGTATTATAAAGAAAAATACAATTAACTTTTCCCTCCATAAAGAGACAAGTGTTTGGTGAGTTTCATGTAATGTGAGTAAGTAATAACATATTGTAAAAAATCACAAAAAAATATTTAAATAATCACAAGTAGTTTTAGGTAATTGTTAAATTCATGTGGAAATTCTTATAAGTTATTCCTAGATAGAATCGATAGGTATGTTAATCTGAATGTGCTTAGTGTTAATAATGAATAAAACGAATAAAATTATTATAATTAATGAATAGAATAAAATGAATTCAACGAATAAAAGGAAGATTAATAAAATGCAAACATTAATAAAAATTAATTAAATTAACGCCATTATTTGCTATCCTTGAGGATGGTGTGTAGATACGAGTTCATGTGGTGGACCTATCATAAATTTCTTGCAAGTTCTCGCTTCAGGATGTGTTGTCGAGATTTCTTGCCGTGCTTTTGCATCTGTTTTCGTTGTTTTGGCAGAAACGCTGTCAAAACTAGGATCTAAATGGACCAAATATTCAGATATTTGCATATTATGTATATTATGCACCTTTTCACACACCATAGTTTCAGTTTTGAATTAGGTTATTTGTTAGGTATACATATTACAGTTATTTGTTAAGTATAAATCAGATACTGGTATACTAAATCACAGGTTAAGATCTTTGACATGAATCCTGAATCCTCGGAGACGGACTACTGCATTCCTAATCCGGGGAATGTTGTGAGGTTGAAGGAAGTGGGAAAGAAGGAGGAGAAGGGGAGGAATTCTTAGAAAATAAGGTCCATATATTATATAAATATATATTTTTTTTTTAATTTAAAAAAAAAAAAAATTTAATTTTTTTTTTAAATTTATTTTAATTTTAATTTTATTTATTTTATTACTTTTTTTTTTTGCACTGCACAAGAGTCCCAACTGCTCCCAACCGCCTGGAGTCAGTGAGACTATGACATCTAAAATTGGGTATGTTGTGAGGCTGAAGATAATAGGGAGGGGAAGAAGAAGGGGAAGAGGTAGATGTGAAAGTACCTGGCTATTTAGATCTGGTCTCCAAATACGGCCAAAGCCATTTCAAGCAACATTTATGCTGAGAGTATCGTCCACTCTGGAACTTGTTTTACTTTTAGCTGCATTTAAATTCGTTGCAATTTTCGATGGAGAAAATGGTTAAACTTCTTATTTGTGCAAAAATCTCGTCTTTCGTTTAATGAACTGTGTCATCGCCGAAGTTTTTCAAATAAAATTATCGCGAAGGATAAAATGTGCAGAAACTTGTTGTATCTTGTTATTAGCCACCTCCCTCAAAATATGGTATTTTGTTAAGCGTGTGAAATGTGGATTCGTAAGTTCCTGAATATATTAGCGAACATCGACGCGAACACGGACAGGGTTGGCACATTAGAATAGTTGCGGTGAGGGGGCCGCCCAGAGAACCGAGTGCCAAGTGCCAGAGGGCCGAACGGGGGTGCCGAAGACATCGGGTCCATAATTCGTGCGGCACTTGCGCCAAGTTTCGAGTCCTTTGTAATGTATTCGTATGGGACCGTGTCCTTGTATTTTATTGGCGGTGTAGTGGCGTTATTGTTTTAGTTGTGCGCTAAATAATATGGCTATTGAACTAATATGAACACGACTTCCAGAATCAGTAGATGAAGTATAGAATCGTAGATTCATAAGTTGTGTCCGTTGTTGAAAATATTTTGGTAAATCTAGTCAGTTTTTTATCCAATCGAGGTAGTCGATATCCCTGTGCGTAGGACGCTCGGTTTTTCGAAAACACCTATTTATATTTGAGTTCTTGGTTACTCTTCAGAATTGCCCTGATGAAAGACGATGAGAAATAAAATATTTTTTAAATGGCTTTGCTAACCGTGTTGAATGATAAAATCTTATTCCAGGTGCTGGAACCTTTTTCTTCCTTGTCCTTCCCACATTTACTTCCATCGATCTCAAAACATTCCTTAAGTGGAGAAAGCATCCACTGGTATCAAGCAGATGAAAATTAAGTACATGCATCCACTGGCGTGGAGAGGAAGGAGATGAGATGAAGAAAATAATGGTTGGAATGTATATGAACATTCGAACCGTCTAACTAAACATAGTTATTCCAAGTAACGTTTCACAATTTGCGTGCGGCATCATATTTCATCAAAATATCATGAACCCTATGCGCTCTAAATCTTTATTGCACAAACATAAGCCAAACCTTAAAATAAAAACCCAACATTAAAGTGTTTTCTAAAAATAGGCTTGCCTCGGTCAAATTACGTAATATTTAAATGCACATGATAACATAATACAATATAACAAATAACAACTACCGATGTTAATGTCAGTTTAAATCCATACCCCAAGGTTATTCGTTTGTGCTTTCATATTATTTGCTTATGATATTACCATAGAGCAGTCCACATCAGATTTGGCGTCGATAAGAGCCTCAAACCGTCCATATATTACCTTCGATTCGGCCTATAACTATAACGCTATCGGTATCGATATCGACAAATCACGACGCCGAACACAAAGGCAGGTGTAAATCATTGACCTGCCCGACTGCCCACACACTATGTGTTTGTAGTAACCTCTAGCTAAGCTTTTAGTGAGTTTTTTCGATCCACTCTTGGTCATGCATCGCTTAAGATAATTGTAGATTAGTCTTACCATTACAATGCACAACTGCGTGGGCCGGGTTTTTCGATCAATGCTTTGTTTTTGTTTTTTAAATGTTAAAATTATCATCGGGTTTTCCAAAAGAAAATATTAAAAGTACCGTTGTATTTATCTAATAATCGTGCAACTTGTCTATATGGTTAATATATAATTTAATTTAATTTGCCTAATCTCTCTCTCCTATCTACACCATAAAGGTAAATGAAAGTAATAGAATTATTAATTGGTGGTTTATTATTATGTGTGGCAATTTTAGATAAATAATTATACTTTTATTTTTATAAATTTTGTTTTAATATGATTCTATTGGCTGTGCCACTATTATTAGAATGTTTGGGGATTAATCACACTCCGATGTTGATAATTTTGTAGAGATTACAGATGCCTGTTTACCAGTTGCGAGATGGGATGTGAGAGCGAGATAAAACTAAAACAATGGCTTTTATACTACTATCTGTCCCGCTCTACACCGACGGAGTCAAACACCTGACTTTATTGTTTCAAAAGTTTATTTTCTTACTTGGAACTCATTTAAACTCGTCAATAGAGTGACTAAGTGGATATGTGATTTTTCAGCTTAGTAAATAAAACTGTGAGATGAAAATTATAGTTCACTCATAGGTCTTAGCGCTTTAGAAAGTCTCCATAATGGATTTCTATAATCTTATAGTGAAATCGCCGTAACTTAATTGAAAGTCCCAATGCTTATTGAGAAAATCTAGTTTTTAAAATTAAAATGGTCGCAGTCATACAGTTAGAGTATATTTTTATTTATTTCAATGGAAATTGCATAATTCCGCAAGCCGTTTGGTTTTATTTTTATCACAACCATTTTGTTTGTAGCGTAAGACTAGATTTTTTCAGTTTTATTCGCCGGTCATTTAGGAGAACGCATACAAACACATATGTAAATCATAACAACCAAATATTGTATAATTGCATTGTAGGTTTATTTAATTAAAACTAAGTTTTTAAAACCAGCCATTCTCCGTAACTACCGATACACATCCGTAAGAATGGACACTTGCGCGACGGCAGGTGTGTGTCCATTAAACCGTTTCGAAATCACCGAGAACAATGCCATCCGTGCATGTGATGTGGACTGCGAGCTGCGGTCCCGTGGCCAATGGGTCTCTCCGCACTCGGCAGTTAGACCGGTACGTGCCGGACAGACTCTACCGGTGTGTAATTTATATTCCGGTTAATGCGGGTAATCTGTATCGTCACCGCTCTTGGCACGTCCCTACATGTCTTGTCTTATTTACATACGTGACACTCTTGCAGTTCCAGTACCTACATAGACTCAAGGCCCTTGCTAGCGGTGCGCGCTGTCTGTGATTGTTCCACCCCCGGAGGAGTAGGAGCGAATGAGGAAAATTTTCTTGTATTTTTAATTGGTTTGCAAACAGTTAAAATTCATAAAAATGGAGGGATATTTGAGGGTGGATTAACAATAGATAAGTGCTAATAAACAATAAAATAGAAACTAATTTTTGAAATGCATTTTTTTCTCGCTTATACACGATTAAATATGTATGCATTTTAAACTATTCAAATGACAAATTTCTGCTGGAATATCATTAGAACGTAACGTCAGGCATATCAGCGATTACTGAGGGTTCGAATTTTTTCCCTTATTGGTAATATTTTGCATATCTTATCTGGTGCCCGTATATCAGACATCATAACATCCCTCTCCCATCCCATCAGGGAACCCCTCATGTAATTTCGTAACCTTTGGCCAAATAGGGTGAGGGAGTGAAGGGACAAGATGCTTTGGCAATGAATCAATCTGTAAATCGTCATTAAGAATGTTATGAATAGGTGACTAAAATACATAACCGTACGCACACATATTGAATTAACTGTATATCTACAGAACTATCATAAACTTTCATCAATTTGTTAAATTTTCAATTCAATTTTAGACAGGAGCAGAACATGTTCCTTGTGGGAACCAGATCTACGCGATCGGTGACTAATATTGCATGAAAGGACGAGTTTCAATCATTCGTGCTTATCAACAACAAAACATTATAAAAATGAATCGAATGAATTATCTTCTAGTTCTTCCCTGAGCTTCCCCTCCCCGGTTGCCGCCACAGAGCGCAGCCTTATAAACCCATGTTTATTATCAATGCCGCGCGCGCCCCATCAAACACTTCCGCGCGCTGCCAGCGGATCTGTAGCACGGCGAATCGAAGACTATAAGCTTATTCTAAACTGCGGGCGGCGCAAGCAACACGGGATTAGATGCATTGCCTGGTGCGGTGCCTGTACTGACCATGCTTATTTCAAGATTATACGGGAATTAAAGAAAAAATTGTATCAAATTAACTGTGAATCAGAAGATCTGCTTGAGATGGCCGTTAAAACTCTTAAACGGTGAGCTCTGGCGTTAAGGAATCTTGAAGAGTTGTTTTTTTCTAAATTTTCAGTTTGCTTTTTTTATCTCGATCTGCCATGCACTGTGAATCTCTGATATTTTTAATTACCAACCCGATAAGCGTAATACAATCTTCGTAGTCAAATGGCTAAGTTCCTCGAGCGTCACGAATCATAGCTATTTGATAAAGACTTATAATTAATGGGAAGTAATTAGTTTATCGGTATCTCCAAAAATGACGAACTTATGCGCTTTCGAAGTGTACTTGGGTAAAATGTATGCAATGGTGTCTCGTGACGTCACACGAGACATGATTCAGTACAATCCATATGTCAGTACTGCAATACCTCCGCTCAAGTACTGCGTTGTCACACGCTTTTCAGCCAGCCGAATATATCAACATTTTGATGGTTATATTTTCGATACTATTCAGTATTTTCCCAAAATTCAAAAAGTTGTGTCTTCAGAATACTCTAATAAATATGATACATTGAAACAGCATGAAATTCAGTTGTAGGAGATAACTTCACTGTACGGATTCTCCTCAGACCTCTGGCATTTTCTGTCAGAGTTTTTGTGTGTATTTCCATATTGCAATATAATTCAAATAAATGGAATATATCTGAAATCATCCAAAAACTCAAACTTTTTTTTAAAAGTTATAAAATACTATATAATTTTTTTTTTAAGTATAACTTTAATGCATTACAAAATTTCAATGCAGCATTATTTTTTTTTTAAAATAGCACACTTTAACGTCGTTTAGATAATATTTCTCAACATGGCAGGCAGTAAGGGAGACAAACCGATTTCTGTGAGACAAAATGAGTTGTTCCAAAAGCGAACAAATTAAACGCAAAAACTATAATCATAATAACCATTTCGCTGACGAACCCATAAAAGACCGAAAATCAGGTCGGTACCATAACGTCTGCATCTAGGAGATCGTAGTTTCTATTCAAATAATTAAATTGCTATCATTAATTAAACACTAGGTAACTCTTTTCTGTACTGATTTAATGAAGTTATTTATTAACAACTGCTATTTTACAAGCTCCTGTATCTGAATGCTTTATTTGATGCGGCGAGATAAGATCAAAATTCAAAAAAATATTTATTGCACAAAAATACAGAGTACAAAGGGTATAGCTTATAGGTTACATCCTATTTCTTCCAGCTAACCCAACAAATACAAATTATATTACATAACCCAACAATTACATGTTAACAAATGTATGTAAATAATAAATAAAAAAAACAGAGGTATTTAATTTATGTAAGGTATTCATTTAAGGTGTAGTGACATTTTTTTATAAGAAATATTTTTGGTGATGATTTAAATTTAAGTATGTCGGTTATTTGTTTGATGCTACGTGGATGGTTGTTATATACTTTAATGGCCATGTAGTGTGGTCTTTTTTGAAATAAAGTTTTGTTTGCTTTTGGGATTAATAAGTTTTCTGTGAACCTTGTAGCGTGTTTATGTGTTGAATTTTTTTGAGGGAACTTTTCTGGAGATGATCTAACTAACAGGCATAAATATAAAATATATAACATATAATATATACATAACACATCAAGAATATTTTCATCAATTTAAATAGAAATAAAGATATGTAAGCTACATGGACCATATAAATATATTCGTGAACGCTGTATAGATAATCACTTATTGGCTATCAATGTCTTACAGCCAGCAACAATCTCTTCCTCAACATAATCCGGTAATGGGAGTACCTATCTATGGGGAGGCATATACTTATGTTTTTCAATAATAAATCGATACAGCTATGTGGAGGCAGTTATTGGTTCCGCAATTTTCAAATGAATCGGGAATCTATTGTACGAAATGATAACTTTCTATGGTTTGAGATCGGGCAGGTGTCGTCAACCCTGCATCAGTGAATTTACAAGAATCATTAATCATTTAAGTATTGAGTATTAGCGTCGTGACTCTAGCACGAATATTGTACTTGCCACATTATTATACCAGTATTAGAATATTTCGTTTATTATTTTCTCTAACTCAATAAATCTTTTTTTTTCTGAAACCATAATATTTGTAAGTAGGTAGGCACTTAAATACCTATATGCCTTATTATAAAGCATGTATTATTTTAAGTAACATTTAAACAAAAAATAAGAAAGAATAATTTGTCCAAAAAAACGTTAATATCTCAATGACAATAGTCGGGCCATGTCAAGAGTCAGAATAATAGAAGAGTATGTATGAGCCGATGTATGAATGTGAATGAGGCAAAGAGTGTGTGCCAAGACCGAGTTCTTTGGCGGTCCGTCCTCTCTGCTTACCCCTGATGATGGTTAGTTTTTATTTTTATTTTTTTTTATTTAACGGCAATATAAAGTAAAGTAAAAAAGATACAATATCAAGTAAAATAAAGATATAGTTAGTTAGATAGTTACAATTCTATTTTTACGCTTTCTTCGGGCAGGTAGGTTACATCCTATTGCAAAAATGCGAATAAGAATGTTCAATAAACACAAGGATTTCAAGTTTGAAAAAAGAATCTTCTGAAACGATACGTATAAACAAACTTGTGAGCAGATGAAATGGAAAACGGTCCAGTTAAATAAACTTCCAGTACAAGTAGTTGCATATTCGCATTAACCTTAGGACGAGGGTGGCGTAAATTCAATTTGTAATGAAACGTTTATTATATTCAAAAAATAAGAAAAAACATAATTATTGTATCTTTAATTGTCGTTCTGAGTAGGTACTATCCATGCTTATTTCTAATCGTTATTTTTATATATATAAAAAAAGGATTTTCATGTTCTGCTTTGTGATTTCTTTGCTCTCTCTACTTTATAAGTAGTCTAAGTATAAATGCATAAATTAAGTTTTTTAAATGGTGCTAAAGGAAGGATCTCAACATTATTATTATTATCAAACAAGATATTAAGACATTTTCAAACAAAATTATACCTTGATTACAAAATTCAATTGGGATGGTGATTTCAGGCAAGTGTAAGAGAGACAAACTCGTCAAAGTCAGTGGCACATCAAATATGCAAGAAAAATTACAAATATGCGAGAACCTTTATAAATATGAAAAAAAAATGTAGCAGAGCTCTACAAGCCCTTAATATTATAAAAAAAGGGTTTGGTATCCTTTAGGATGTTTTTTCTATATATAGGGTACACGGAGAAAAATGAGTATTGCTGGTTGATTGACCTGTTAAAAACGGGATAGCAATAAAATTTTAGTACAATCTTAAAATATAGGAACACTTGTTCATGAACCTGCGTTTGTCCTGATAGTTCACAATGACGAAAAAAAAACATTTAAAAAAATATATGAACACGTGTTTTGACATCGCCAAGCACATTCATGCTTTACTCATTTTATTGGGAAACCTGTAAACTCATTCGTTAATGTTCCGTTTTTAACTGGATTACGTTTTTAACAAATTAGCAATATTTTATATCGGTAAGTTTTCTCCGTGTAGGTACGTTTCCGTCTACCTGAGACACAACAGGGAAAGTAATTAAAAAAAAACGACGCTTCATATTTTAATTCCGCACAGGTGACTGTCATCACTGGCATTGTTTAATCGGTGGAGAGGGAGTAAAAATGTTTTGAATTTTGAAGATATCCAGGCACTGAAAGGTAATTCGTAATGGTTACATTAATTCATAAAAAACGTTGTCGTCAATTAGTTGGCGACTTCTGAGCAGCGTCTCTCGCGGGCTTGGGCCACGCACGGTGAACGGTAATTGCTAATGCGTACACTCCTTACTACCATCCATACCATTAATATCTACCCGGAATGTTACCATGTCTGCCAACAACGTTACCATGTCCGCCGTCTCACATGTACTCGTATGCCTTCAATCTCCACAGTGCGCAGTGCTGAAATAACTAAAGGGTGTGTTTAGTTTTGTTACAAGAAACCTAAGTTTTGCAGGCGTGAATTCCAAATAGCAATATCATTTACACTGTCAGAATTACACATGGATGAAATTATACCGACTGGAAGTATATAACTGGAAGAATGATGTTTTATACATAGCCGACAGAACAGAGTGACAATGTGAAAGAATAATCAGATTACAAACATTATGAAGACAACTTGAAACTAAATACAAAAGTTTAAAAAACTACAGGCAACCTCAGAACAGGAAACCCTAGTGAAGAGGACAGCGAAAAAAAATAAATTATACTAATATTATAGTTTATACCTACATCATGTACAAACTTTTGCCGTTGAAACTAATAAAAAAAATATATGACAAGAAGCTAATTGCACCTAACCTTACTTTTGTTTTTTCAAACTTGGAGATTTCTTATTAATTAAAACACATTTATAGATGTGTAAATGTCATATAGGTTAGGTACCATAATTCAACTACCAGAATTATGCAAGAGCGAATTTACTCATGAAGATAATTACACCTCAAAAAACCTAACCTTACTTAAACTAACCAAGTTTTTATTTTTAATATTAATTTATTTTGCACAGTAAGTTTAAACCTATTATGACAAATGTTTTTGACGTGTGTAATTAGAGTAGGTATTAATAATTCTCTTCATGTGTAATCCTGTCCGTTTGTAATTCTGGCAGTGAAATAATATTGTTAAGTGAAATTCTCGCATGTGTTATTTCACTTAACTCATGTGTTATTTCACTGGTGTGGTGGGTATAATGTTTATTCCATTGAAATATTACATTCCAAAACTGGAATGTCGATTTTAATGCTAACAATAATCGCAATTGAAATATTTTTTCTTCGAAAATGTCACCATGTTTGAAAACAATGTTAAAATATCCGCCACCTCACATGTATGCCTTCAATATTCTCAACAATTCTCTCAATGATTTCATCGTTGTGATTCTTTACGCTGTAATTCTTTACTTTATAATCTTAGATTCGAAGTCACTGGGTGACTAGACCTGTATTACATTATTTAGTGTCTCTCATAATCTCCGTCCCAATTTGTCAGCAACACGACCTTTCTAAGATGGGGAAATATCGGAAAAGAGTAGAATCTTGTCTAGAGTAAGGAAGTATAAATTTTCCACATGAGACGTTGTAAGCACAAGAATATGTAGTTGTCAATATTGCTGTCACTGCTGTTTGAGTATTTTAACCCTAAAAGACTGATCATATTTCTTATACAAAAAGACTAGTCATTTGTCAATTTAACTAACACTACCGTCAACCCTCACGATTGGCATTTTTGTTTACGAAGGTTTCAAACGTGTGTATTATTTTATGAAATAAATTTTAAACCTAAGAAAAATGTCTTCCTAGGGATCACAGCAAACACATTAGGTGAATTAAATGGACGTGTTATCTGTACATTCCTTTAATATTGGACTAGAAAGAAAGGTGTGTTTTGTGAGCTCTGAGAAGTGAGAAGAGATTTATATGCTAATTTATTCGCTTTTGGGAAGAGCTCATGTGTTCTCATTGATTTCGATGTATTTCCTCTAATGTCATGGTGAAAAATATGATTGTTAGAAAGAGAAAACACCACGCTTTTTATTCAAATCTAGAAATTAACCACTAAAGAATTAAAATTTACACCTTTGTGAAACCAAAGTTTCTGACCGCAATATGAAAAATATTAATGAAACTTCGCGAATTTTTAATTAATTATTTTTATATGAAACGACAAAAGTTAGGTGACAATAACGTTTGTAATACGCTTATCTAAAAAAATGCGTGCCTGTATTTTTTGTTCGTTATCAGTAATTTTAGTTACAAAAATCATTACGTGAGCCAGTTAAAAAAAAGTTTGCATTCAAAATTTTAATATTTAAATTTTTTTTTTTTATAATAAAATGTGAAAGCGTAAAAACAGTTTTTTTTTCATATACGTTAAAAAATATTTAATTTCTTTGGATTTTATTGCAAAGCGGAAACATTCCGAGCGTGTAACAATTTTTGCGGCCACATGCATATATTGCCTGCTTTGCGTTAAATAATTACTAATACAGAGAGAAAATGTAGTTTATTTTATGTATAACGTGCAGTTTTTATATTTTAATTCACTGCAATATTCTCATTACTATTTTAGTTCACTGCAATATTCTCATAAATATTTTATTTCACTGCAATATTCTCATTAATATTTTAGTTCACTGCAATATTCTTATCAAAATTAGAATGCTTTCACCTAGAGAATATTAATTGAAATTCGATTATTCAGATAAAAGTTCATCGATTCAAATAAAGTCGAAACTTGAGGATTTATTATAATATCGAAACCCTCAACTGCACGGTTAAGCATGTCGATTTGAAATGAAAGTTTTTTGCATAATAAATTATTTTTATTGTATTGAGGGCAAGGCATCGTAAAACAATAACTTTGACTAATATCAAAGCACGAGAAGGTACCATTAATTCTCCATACATCACCACTGTAGAGTGTAATGTTATCGTGGGCCCAGCATGTTTCATGTCCCCCCCAGGGCAGGCAGTGAACGGAGGTACCCACAGGCTTTCTTCCTGACCAGTGCAATGGCATAACTGCCCACGCCGCGCATTATGGCAGATTGAATACGCCTGCCAAACCTTTTGTGATATTTACCAGCGGATAATCGAATCTAATGTGTAATACTGCCGGATTCAAAAGATGCAGAAAAAATAGCAAAGTGATATGAAAAAGATTCTTCATAATTAAAACATCATTTTATATTTTTTGAAACGAACACGAAATCTAATAAAACCGAAATAATTATTGCATATTTTTTAACTCTAACAATTTTTCTAAAAACGTCTTAAATCATGAACAAATCGATCCAAAATATTCTGCTTTATTATGCCAAGGTGTCTGGGTGAAATTGGTGACGATTAATAAACGAGTTTGGAAAAATTGCGGAAAGTTGTCTTGACCTTACTTCATTATAATAAAAAATACAGAAAGTTGGCTTGAACTTCATTATAATAAAAATAACAGAAAGTTAACTTGACCTTACTTCATTATAACAAAAATTACAGAAAGTTGTTTTGATCTTATTCATTATAATAAAAATAACAAAAAGTTGACTTGACCTTACTTCACTATAATAAAAATTACAGAAAGGTGGCTTGATCTTATTCATTATAATAAAAATAACAGAAAGTTGACTTGACCTTACTTCATTATAATAAAAATTACAGATAGTTGACTTGACCTTACTTCATTATAATAAAAATTACAGAAAGGTGGCTTGATCTTATTCATTATAATAAAAATAACAGAAAGTTGACTTGACCTTATTCATTATAATAAAAATAACAGAAAGTTGATTTGACCTTACTTCATTATAATAAAAATTACAGAAAGTTGGCTTGATCTTACTTCATTATAATAAAAATAACAGAAAATTGGATTGACCTTTTCTAATTATACCAAAGATATCAGAAAGTTGAATTGACCTTACCTTAATATTTCTCTTGTAATTCTTGTAACCTTTTTCTACTTATCTAAATAATATTTATTTTTTTGAGATTTATCCAAAGAACCGAAGCTAGCAGTTCACAATGGAGTGCTGGTACATACCTTCATGTACCTTGATGTATGTGTAGTAAAACCATGGATGATCGTGTGAGAAATGTGGATATCCGCAAAGAGTGCAAGGCTGATGTAAGCGTAATGAGTAAGATTAAGAAAAGGACGCTTAGATGGTTTGGGCATGTAGTGCGAATGTGCGAAGAAAGGAGTGAAACTTGTCAAGAGTCAGAATAATATGTATGAATGTGAATAAGGCAAGGAGTGTGTGCCAAGACCGAGTTGTTTGGCGGTCCGTCCTCTCTGCCTACTCCTGCGGTGAAACGGCGTTATGGTTAGTTAGTTAGTTATATTTATTTTTTCAGCAATACCAATTGGCGTAGATGATACGTATTCCAGATATATAACCAACAACACCTACGCACTCGCATATTGCCTACTAACACGTAGTAGCCACCTTTATAAATAAATAATAGAGTTTTGTCGTGTACAATGAAGGAGGAAACCATCTGTTTCCTTAGAACGCCGTGAGAGAGTGGTAGGCAACCTCCAATGACCTTACCTAATTATACTCAAGATAACAGAAAATTGGCTTGACCTTCCTAATTTTACGAAAGATATCAAGACAACACATCAATATCATATCCTTTGCAGCTCTTTCCTACCATTCTTGGAAATACTAGTCTACGTGAGCTACACTTTGTGAAAGAATATAATGATTATGTACATGCGCGCACATGATCGTGATTCAAAAAAAAATATATTCAGATTTTTATACGTAGACAGTTTATTCCGTGGCCTTGATTGATATACATATATGAAGAAACCTGAAATTCTCGACTGTGACGCATTCGCTGCCTGGTTTCAATAACAATAAATACATATTAAAACCGATAATGCTATTAAAAAACGTCCGATTACGTCTGTAAATATACTCCAAGGACACGATGCAACCTTCACATTACATTACAAGAAAAATTGTGAATCATGTACCTACCTGAAAAAACAATGCAATTTTGGTACTTATACTTACTTCATCAATGTTGGCAATGTGTGGGAAGATATAATCATCTCGTCACGTGGAAATCTTAATTTTAATTCTCTTTTTTTCCTTCGGGCGCCTTCATCATTAGGGCAATCTTCACTTTCAGGCTAAAACTTGGAATAAATAATTCTTTCTACAATTATTGACATCATTATTATTGGAATAGTGTTTTATTTCTAACATACAATGGGTTAAGATATGCACGTGATTAAATTTAGCATGTAATTCCTGACATAAAGCTTGTTCTCGGGAAACAATTTTTTTTTACAAATTAAAACAAAAACTGTGTTTTTTAATGTCATCACGTACGTCCTTTAACACCCTGCATTTTGTCCATACTCTGGCAAAACTGTATCGAGTTAACATGCCAATCTTTGAACAATGACGATATAATATCTACTTATATTTTGCACTCCGTATATATTCCTTCCGTATCATTCAGATAGATTCCGTTCGAAACAATCATAATCTTCCTATTTTATTTCCAATTCATATCCCAATTGGTGGTTCTATAGCTTCACTGACTCCAGAGAGTTGGGACTCTTGTGAGATTTTCACATAGGTACCTAATAAATATTTTTAGTATGTAATTAACTCAAGATTTATGGTAAAGACTTTGTCACTGAGCATAACTTGTTCAAAAAATGGAGTCCGTAGCCGCTGTTAGTATAAAAACTTGGTCCGCCCGACTGCTACCAATGGAACTATAGACCACCACGCAAAGTATCTACTAAAAATGTGTACACCATGGTACTGGTTATTCCCTGGTTGTTCCACTGGTTCCACCGGTGTAACCCTAATTACCGGTAGCTCTTCACGCGTCACCCGCTGAATGGACGCGTTAAACAGGCGGCAAATTGGAATACTTAATATTAATATACCAATACGAGGTACAGAACATGGCGGCATCATGGCATCACGGTACCACGGCATGCCCTAATGTGAGAACTGAATTCTCTCGCGTTTAACGGCCACACCACACCAACCTTTCGACATCCTTGGCGAGCATAGCATGGAATCACTTTACATTGAATTAAAATTAACAAGTTTGACCTGTTCGGAACAAAATATTACACTAATTTGATCAACATCTCTGTACTTTGATGGGTAGGAGCCGCCGGAATTCGATTACACTATCGACATTCGATGGAGGTCAATGGCCAACTACGAAGTATTTCCAAAGTTGAATGTCAGTAGCTTGTTGAGAAGAAAAGAATGTAAGAGTTTCACTGTTTTGGAGAACTTTTGCGTAAATATCAGCGTTAAAAACCGAAGTGTGTGCACGAAGAATGCAAACGATAAAAAAACTATTACCAAGCATATTACGTAGAGTGATAATGTAAAAGCACCATATTAACGATCACCCTTTCTCCAGATACATTGGAAAATAATATGTATAATCGTAAATTACCCTTTCACATCAGGCTAATTGAGTTATTTCTGGCAGTGAGCAAAAACAAAACACAAAATCGTTGTTATTTTTAATCAACAGGCAACTAGGCATTCACTTGAACACAACTGGCGGAGACTGATTTTTGCGTGATATTTTTAAAACAATTTTAGTAAATAAGATTTAATTCGTATTTGTAACAATGACAGCAAATTAGATGTCAAATTCTAGTACATAATTATTGATACATGAGTGTCTCAAAATAGTTTATTTTGAAACCCGAATGTTGAATTGAATTGAAAAAAAAAAACAGAATTGCTATATTGACAAATAAAAATGGGAACAATGCTAACGAAAGGTAGTAAGGTAATAGGGCAGGGTTGCGCGAACAACAATGATAATATTTTATCTTCGGCGAAGGGACCGTCTAGTTTATTTGAAATCAATGCTTGTAACAATATCATTTCAAGCCCGCGATCTAAACATTAGGACAATCCGAGGTGTGTTTGAGATTGGTTTCCGACTATATTTGATTTTGTACGATTTAGTAAGTGAGTGTGTGGGATAGTGACTGTGCACTTTACGTGTGATTTTTTTACAGATTCTAATTTCAGCTATTTCCTGTGTGTTTCGTGCATACAATTTAAACATTCATTTCGTTTAAGTCTGATTTCATAGTTTTTTTATTCCAATAAGTGCACTTTTTTCAATTTATATAATTTGTTTCATGATAAATTTTTGAAAGTAATATAAAAACGAAACACATATCATTTAATATAATATTTAAAGTACTGTCTTAACGATGACAAACGAATAGTCATTGCTTTTTTATTCTGTCAATCAATTTCATTCCCATTATTTTTATTCTGATTTTTCAGGTTACTAAATGTTATTATTGTTCAGCTTAGCATGATTTTAAGTCAAAATAAGCTATGAATGCATTGGTGCACCTAAAATAAAAATAAAAACACAACAAATGTAAAGGGCATATTAGTGGAGTGTCACCTAAAGGCCCCGTAGTAAGCGTTCAAAAATGGTCTGAAAGGGAGATATTATGTTAGAGAGAGCGCGCTAATATAAAAAAAACGATAATAATTATGTGAAAATGGTGAAAATATTTAATAAAACACTACTCGTTTGAAATAGAGCAAAAATCTCTTGAATATTGCTTGAGTTGCATTTAAAGAAACACTGTGATTTTTTTCATGCCTCTAACATATTAAATAACAGAACAAAACGTGTTTCTAATAATATTGGGAGCTTACTTTTTTTCTGTCTAGGGAATTTCACATAATTAAAGTTTCGGCATAGCAATTTTATAGATTTTATCTTATGTTATAATATATATTTTTTTGGAACTTAAAACCTAAATAGTTAACTAGAAAATTGGGTATGCGGGGGCTTAAGTGAAAGTGGTCGACTAACTGTTCTGATAGATACGAGTGGGAAGTGAAAACTCAAATGAAGACTACATTTCGTTTATCTGTATTTATTTGTGCCGGAGTAATAATTTTAAACTAATTTGGAAAATACCTTTTTTATTTTAGTACAACACGTTCCAGCGCATTATTTATTGCGGAATGTCGCAAAGCCAGAAACAAGAAACAGATACAACACTTTGTGTAAATGCGCACATTAATAATTCAAATCACAAAACGTATGGATAAGTTAACGATTTGGTAAGTCCCTAGCTCCCATCCCGTGGAACCCATATCAAGGACCCTCACAGGTGCCGGCCCGGACCGTTATATTAATACCAACCAATTTACATATGGGGTAGGGTAGGGGGTGCAAGACTTTGGGGTAGTGGTTGTATACTTGATTGAAAATGTTTGTGATGATGCCAATTTTTAAGGAATAAAACAATTCACATAATCAACATTAGTATACCACAGGGAACGCCGGTTGGTCCAATTTTATTTTTTAAATTTATATTAACAGAGTTATTAGTATGTGATATTTCCTTCGTGCAGACTGTTATCGAAATATATTTTTTCGATTATAAAATATTATGATAGCTTAAGAAGTTTTTATGATTTAAAAAAAATACGTTTAGATAAAAAATCATTGTCGTAACATGATATCACATTCGTTGGATTGTGGTGTGTTTGTGTGTCACTGCTGTTGAAATATGCAACTATCCACTTCTGGATGATGATGCTATCCTATTCGCAGCAATATATCTGTGAATAGTCAACATTAGTAATTAAAAAGTAATTTGTAATAAAAATACCCCATGGGCGCCTAAAATCCTTACCATATACATCGGGTATTCGTTGGTAGTTTCCAGTATTCATGAGGCATCTGGTGTTGCCAAGATTGCAAAGATTTGTCCGCACTAGAACTATTACTATAGACGTACTGCTGATATATCCGTCATAATTCCCCGTTCTTTTTCATAAACTATGCATATTTGAGAAATATGTTTCAATAAATTTCAACCATAAATGATTCTGATGAAAATTGGCGTGAAGCTCCACACGCAAATTCCAGATCGTCTATAATCCTTATATGGAATATGCGAAGATCGTTTTTGGGTTATTCTACCCCTCTGTCTCTCTGCTTTCCTGTTACCCCTGGCCTGGATTCAACCCGTTCCGCCCGCTCCACTCGCTCCACCCGCACAATCCCACCGGGTGTAACTCCCAACACAACAAATAGTATAATTTATATACGCATCACGTGACCCGGACACAAAACTATAACAAATACGGACCGCATAACAACACCGGCGCCGAATAGTTTTTGGATTTCGTAATTGGATGATTTATCATTTTCCGATATGTAGGCAGATTGCGCCCTCATGGATAATTTGTTGTACTAATTGGTGGATGGGATTTATGCAAACAATTTACTAGGCATTTAAATCTTTGATTACATTGAAAACTGTGGGTAAACTGAAGAATTTTCCGTTTTTTTGTCAGGAATTTCACGAAATGTGAAAAAAAGTTTGTTGAGATGCTCACTCTTATCTGTGTCAGGAACTGCTAAAGGTTTTGGGTTAAGGCGATGCCATACGTATTAATGCAAAATCATGTGTTTTTGGTTTGAAAATTTGGTCGCCTAGAAATGTTTCAGATGCTTTAATTAAATACTGCGAGTAGAATACATCTTAGCCTTTGAAATAATCGAGTATTTTTTAGATTTGTCTTTTTATAAGCCCAGAAAAAAATAATGTAAAGGCCTATGAAAACTGCTTTAAAGTTCAAAATCTCCTACTTACGAACCCATTTTCGGTTATGATTTTATTGTATAATGTGGCAAATTAAGTTATTTATAAAATGATCGGAAAAAAGTTAAATATTTATGCCTGAACATCCACAAAATAAAAAAGGCACTTTTTGGCCATGTTTTTTTATTGCATAAATCAAAACAGGCGGATGGTGTTAAGCTGGAATTAAAACCTTATCGCCATCTACGTTAGGGTTGTTATTGATAGCGGCTCAATTTAAAATATTACACAACGTAGTGCATCGCCTTAAATAGTATAAAAAATAGTCTTCTATGAGCTATTTAAGTCACCTGCATGGAAAATTTTGTATACGGAGTTTTAATCAGTTTTAATCGGATATAAGGAGAAAAATGAAATCAGGCGGTTTTCTGTAAAAAGGATTCTTATTTCCAACATCGTGAATATATATATTTTACTAAAAGTTAAAAGGAAACCTTTTAATTCATTCGTTAAGGCCTGTTTTTAATCGGATTACTAATAATTTGAAGAGACTCTTAATAAATTATCAATACTCATTTTTCTCCGTATATACGATTAAAACTTTTTAAAACTATCCTAACCTAACCTACTAGCTATCGCGCCTTGGTAATAATTTATCGGTGATATTTAAAATGTTCACATTGATTGATTTACTTTAATTTTTTCCCAAATGGTTTCTGGCTTTCACCCTTCAAGGGTGTTCTAGGCCATCATTTTAAATTATGGAGAGAGGGAAAGTGAATTTATATATCTATTTTGCAGATGGATGATTGGAGACAAATTCAGACTTAGAAGAGATGAGATGTTGATGACAGCCAAAAAATCTTTGCAGGCGGTCAAAATAGGAGCCTTCCAACTAACTAACTTTAGTGAAAAAAAATTGTGTCGAAAACATTGACACAGCTTGAAACAACCAGTGACCACTGTTTGATTTTTTTTACTTAGCTCAAAAGAGAAGGTTTTTTTAAGGAAAGGAAGGAGAAAAAGATCTGGGAAGGAAAAAGGTATGAGAGTGGGTACACAGATTAAACTTACTGGTATGTAATAATGTTAATGTATTAAGGAATCCGGTCAAATTATATGTTTTCAAATTGCAAGGCGATGGATCGAGAGAGTCCCGAGTCTGCTGGAGAGGACATGAGGTAAAAAGATCGCCCTCAACCAGTCTCTCCAAATCTGGCCCGCCACACAGTAGGTAGGCAGATACATCCGTCGCCAATACTTGGACAATCCTCAGCCACGTGAACCCGGGCACCCCTGCTAAGACACCAGACACAGCAAACCACTTTGGTTAACTTTGGCTGAGCTGTTGATTATTCAATGTATGATTACCAGGGCGACGGTAACCATACCTGCCTCTAAAATTAATAAATGAATTTTAAGTGTTTCATAAATCAATTCTGTAAAAAAAGTTAAGACAAAATTTAAAAAAATAGTCAAGTTTTATGTTTATTTCACTGTTTGAAGAAAGGGGAAACTTTAATTTATCATAAAATTAAGAGAAATAATGAATTTTCAAAATCTTCGTAATTTTAGCTCTAAAATGACAATAATTTATTCATTTTTGGGAAATCAACAGTTACATTTTTACAGATTGTACATAAGTAAAATAGCCAAAATAAAACCAATTACGGATTTCCTCCTTGTGACTTTACGTAAGACAGCATTAGAAGAAATAATTATATTTATGAGAAATGTGAAGTTATAATTATATAAAATAAAAGAATTGTATAAAATAATAAAACAAAATAATACAACAAAAATAAAGGGGGAAAAAAAAAAAAAAAAAAAAAAAAAAAAAAAAACTAAAATTTATATAAAATAAAAGATTTTCGATACATTGGTAACCATAAGAATACAAACAATATTGTGCATATAAATCATATCATAACCATAACCATAAGAAGACAATGTTGTGCATATAAATCATACCATAACAGGATTATAAATATATAAATACTAGAAACATAAACATCAGAAACATCAATTCAAGAAACATCAATTCAAGAAACATCAGTGAAATACTCTTTTAAGGTCATTTTATATTTAGTAAATTCGCAATTGAAGATGTCGATATTGAATAATATGTTATTGTGATTATTACATATTCTGTTCAGGCAAGAATTTTGTCTACAGTTCGTTTTGCTTTGATTGATTTTAAACAGGATAGAAGACCGTGTTAAACGTGCAGGCACATTAAATTTAATATTATTTAGCAACTCTGGGCATTGAATATTATTATTAATTAATTTATATAGGAATAGAGCATCTGCATGATGCCTTCGTACACTTAATGAATCAATTTTAAAGTACGAAGCTGCCTCTGCATAATTATTAAATCTTATAAATGACCTGTAACAGAGATATTTTAGGAATTTGTTTTGAATTGCTTCGATTTTGTTTATGTGGATTTTATAGAATGGAGACCAAACAATTGATGCAAACTCCAGATGACTTCGTACGTAGGCAAAGTAGAGTTGCTTAATGATATTGATGTTATTAAAAAGTTTTGTGTTTCTAATGATGAAACCTAACATTTTAGCAGCCTTATTTGTGATTTTTTGTATATGAAGGTTATATTGAAGTTTATTATCAAGAGTTATTCCAAGATCACGAATATTTGAGACTGTTGCAATGTTGATGTTATTTAAAGAATAATTAAATAATGTTTTATTTTTATTTCTGGAAAAGACAATGTGATGACATTTTGAAACATTAAGAAATAATTGATTTTGTTGGCAATAGGTAGCTACATTGTTTAAATCATGTTGTAAATTAATACAATCGTTTAGACTTTTTATTGGCTTGTATAGCTTAGCATCATCAGCAAATAATTCTATTTCATAATCACGTCTCATGTAGCATGTATTATCCAATAAACCCCTTGCTTGTAATCTGGAGTAAGTAAGGGATCCAATAATAATTTGTACCCAAATATATCGCTCGCGGTTTCTCTCCGGTTAGGACTATACTGTTGTAAATCCAATTTCGTAGAGCCCCTCTACTGCCACTGCCGTAGTTAGCACCTACGCAGATCGCTACGATGGGTCGACGGGCTCTATACCTCCACCGCCACCGTGGGTCTAGGAAGGTAATCATTAATCGCATGTATTAATTAAATTCAATGTTTGTGTGACTGTGCGTTGAAATTGTTAATATGATGAAATGTATTTGTTCAAAAAATATTGGTGAAACGACGTTTCTGATTGGTATTTTAGAAGACTGTTGGTAAACAGGTAAATACATCCAGTGTTTTTACATTTCTGTTTATATACCTACATCAAAAAAACTCAAACGGAGAACTCTGACATCATTAAAAAAAATATGTAAATGTGTACCTATGAATGATTCTATTTTACTTTAAGCGTTTATCCTCTATAAGTAATTTCATAAGTGTAGTCTTGTAATATTAATTTACTTGCCTAAAACAGAAGGATGATTAAATTAGCATAATATATTTATTTATCATTTCAAATCACTGGTTCATTTATTGGTAGTAAAACTATTTAAACCATAGATGTTAGGTACATTATATTTTTAAAACACAGTTAATATACTTAAGGCGAAGCTTTGCCAAATCACTATTTTGATTAATCTTTATAACGAATTGGTGTACATTATGAATACCAAAAAATATGCTTTAGATAAATTGAAGGTTTTTCTATCGCTTGGCTTTAGTATCTAAAATAAAAAAAAAAAATATTCAATAAAAAATATAAATGTAAACTACTAAAAAAAAATTTTTTTTTCAATAGAAATGTATGAACGCGTAAAGGAAACAACATTAAAAAAATACAGTATTATAGCCAAGATTATCTGTGACAGTTTCACTTGATTAACTTTTTTGCTTTCTTATAAAATTATTTACAAAATGAATAAAAAACAGTTTTTTGCTTTGAATCGAACGTTTCTAGACTCCTTTTGTCAAGCGATTTTAATGCCTATTACCTACGATATAAGGTATCCCAAGAATATACACATTTTTGGCTTGTAGCTTCCTTTTAAGCTGTTCCGATGTATTACACGTTGAAGCAAACATAATTATTTAAATTGCATGTAAAGAGAACCCCTTATCTTTATCTTCCTGTATTTTATTTTTAAGTAACTCAACCCAACGAGATTTTCATAATTACAAGCTACACGGTGCAAAATTAACAGTTATTGAATGTAATATTGCAGGAGTTTTCCAAATCTGAACCGTGTATCGCCGGGGTAGTAACAGCCAGTTTTGCCCAGGCAATAAGGCACATGTCTATTAGTATCACAAGTAGTTAGGGCGGTAGTTGTAAAAGCCAAGTGATAGGGGTAGGATTACCATCTGAGCGGTCAAATTTGAGGGTTGCTGCGAGGACGTGTGATAATGTATTACGTGTGTTGGAGACAGATCTGGAGTCGGAGAAATGTGGATTAGCATAACCAAGATTGTTTTGTCAAGACTTGATTGTGTGACTGTCCCAACAAACTACCTTTTATGATGACAAGAGGATTTGGGTCTGAAGCAGAGGATTGTCTGATTATTTCATCAATCAGTAAAGGGACATGAGGGATATCTTCTGTTCTATTTTTAACTTTATTAGAATTAGTTCTGCTTGTTTATTATTTGAAAAACTCGTGAGTTGCGGTGATTGTATAATTTTTTATATGTTTCATGACGTCCTTGGCAGAAATTTAATTAAATTTAAAAAAACACGCTTTAAGAAATGGTTAACCATCGAAATTTTCATTTGATTCACCGTCTACGAGCATAACGCAACGTGTTGAGACTTATTAGATTACAAGAATAGTTAGAACTCAATAAGTTTAAAACAAATCTAAAAAACAAATTCTTTCTTCCGATATGATATAATTTTACATTCTATTATCTTTTTAAATAGTTTAATGAACGGTGATTTAAAAAAGCATTATATTTTCTATACCTCCTTCCTGCTCAGTCAAATGTATCCAAAAAACACAAACTCAGCATTAACACATAACCATTTTAATAATATCTACCTATAATCGGATTCAATGTAGGAAGGTACGAATACATTTTTCGTGATATTTTTTATTTTTTTTCTGAAATGTAATCTTTCCTTCATAAAGTTCACTATCCATTAAATCCTTACTGTATAAAAAAAATAATGCTCTAATAAGTACTCTAAAATTATCCCGTTTTCAATCCTTTATTTCCCAGGTACCAGGCACCTGTATATGTGAATAATTTATCACCTCGAGTGTCGCTGAACAAAAACGAGGCAATTAGAATATATTTCAATGATTAAGATAATCTCAAACGTGGTCGAAAACCACCTAGTTGCCAAGGCAACACTTAGCTAATAGGTAATTCCATCTTACCGGACCAAAACTTCTCCCCACCCCCCTCTCTCCCTATCTGGTCATGCCACCTAATCCCCTGCCCCCATCTCCACTCCCACTTCCCACCCTTCTACCAGCCCTACGGACATATGTGGCTTGAAGGCAATACGAGGTATGGATATTAATTTAGATTTCTCATGTTCGGACGACGCTTTGCTTATTCGATACTTCTGTTCGTCTACACCGCCCAGTGACGTTTCGTGAAAGTATAATGAATTATTTTATTTTATTTTTAACTCCATATGGGAGGCTTACGTCTATTTGGGGAATCTTTTAAAGGAAAGGATGGAATAAGTCAGAGTCTTAAAGAATTTTTATACGAGCTAAGATTTTTGATGGCAATTTTAAATTGGAATTATTCATTATTATTTATCAACCACACGAGAAAAGAAAATGATAAGGATGGTATAATTCTGTTAAACTTACTGTGAAATTAGAAATGAGCGTATCAGCAGAATGCTGCCTGCTCATTAAATAATTTAAAAGAAATAATAATAATATTGTCAAACAAATTGTCCAAATAGTATGTAGTAAGTTTGCTATTGTTTCTAAGTCTATGCATTACTGTTTCAGATTAATTAGAGTAAATTGTCAAACAAAGTCCATAAAAGAAATTTATCTTGAAAAGGAGTCTATGCAGGTACTCGTAGATACTCATCGTACTTCTGATTGAATATTCGTATACCTTTCTCTCGTTGAACAAATGAATGTTTTATATTTGGTAGAGTTAATCTTTTGTTATTTGCGTTTTTGTTTTATCTCTTTTTGTAAGTTTATTTAAAGTAAGATTATGTGAAATGAAAAGAAATAGGTCAAATGGACCTAATTATAAAAAGGGATTAACCACCTTCCACGAAACATAAGTCAACGAGTTGAATGCCCGGAAAATCACCGAAAATCGGTGATAACGACTTCATAAATTAACAATTAATCTTGGTTCTAATGAATCACAAATCATTTTTCTTCCAACACTATTGGTAAATTCTAGTTTATTTTTGAAATAGACTATTAATTGGAAATTTAAATGGAATAAATAAAAACACACAAAATCGTCGAGCACCGAAACATAGGATAACTGCTTCATTTTTATAAATGAAGCAGCAAACGACAAATATAAATTTTGTCGGTCTAGAAATAATATTTAAATATATATTATTCCCGACGAGTTTAATAAAATTGATTTCGGGAAATACAACGCTATACAAAAAAAGGAAATTATTTTAACATATGAATTCGAATTGAAAGGGGAGTTCATTGAAGAGAATAGCTTACATTTTTAGAATAAAGTTCTATCCTAATTTTATTTATTAAAACATCATAAAAAATAATCTGGCAATATAATAAAGAAAAACTAACTGAAATTAACATAATAAGATAAATTGGTTAACCATCCCGCCGGCAATGGTTTGCGTCCGGCTAACAAATAAATTATTGGTTCCACACTGATATTTCGTGATCACTGTATTGTTCATGTGGCTCGACTATTATTAATATAGTTTTAATCATTACAAAATTTGAATCCTTGCCTTATTTATACCTTGCAACACCACATCTACTGCTTTATGTTCTAGACTAATACTTGTTCTCGATCATTTGGATGTGCTTTAACTATCTATATAAGAACTAACTAATTAACTATCACGCCATTTCATTCGGTCTTGGCTCACACTCCTTCCTCATTCACATTCATACATCGTCTCATATATACTCTTCAGCTAACTATATAGTACAACAAATTGTTGTAAAATTTGCAATTGTTTCTTATTCTGTGCATAATTGTTTCAGATGCATTGCGGTAACATTGTTTGAAGAATTCATTCGATTTTACTTGTATATCACAAAAAGAAGTATAGATAAATACTTTTCGCACTTCTTATATTTTATACAAAACATATCAGTTTTGTTGTTAGATCACTTGTACAATTTTTACTTGAATGCTCAATTTAAATATTATGATTCCACATGTCTCCTCTGAAGTCGAGGACTCAGTGGTGTATGATCAATAATCCCGGCAGCATATTCTATTGGGTTGATAGCGGTTTAGAACTTGGCTCAGACCATCTGTGGTGTCCTAAATACGATCGTTCACACACTTCCAACAGTCCCAGCAAGCCGAGGGACTATTATAATTCCAACTAGTGCTAACTCACAACATGGCGAATTACAGACTAATTGAATTATTATTATTACAATTAGTGAAAAATTATAAATTTTCATCGTTTGAAGTTATTGGTCACAGTTATAAAAGAAAATCGTTGAAAATAAATTCAAACGACTATTTAATAAAATAAAAATTCTCTAATGTTTTTTTTGTTGTATATTTAAATGTGAAGGCGCGGTATCTATTTGTTTAATTACCACGAAATAGATCTATATAATATTACAGGACCCTGAATATTAGAGAGCTTTGTGAGCTGAGATGATCTCTTTGATTTTTCAACAAATACCCTTTAAAAGTATTTTTTATATAATATACGCAATTGATACAGAGTATTATTTTTTGTGAAGTTATTGAATCGTTTTATTATGTTTTGTAACTTTTGTATCTAAATTTATATTTTAATTTAACGAAGTACCTACTCAAAGTTACTTAATCTGTGTTCGTGTGGGGGTGCTATATATTTAGTTAATTTTTATTTGGTAGGACCCAAACGCGATGTCAACTCAGCCACCGAGTGGTCCAGTTATTAAAAAGATATTGTATTGTTGTTTTTAATATAATTATTTTTAAAAAAATTATCTAGGATTTAATTAACTCAAAAGAGTTGGTACAAAAAACTAAAGTTGTGTTTGAATTCCGTAATTTTATTAATAACGGACCTTATTTTTTCTGGTATTTTATCTAAGAATTTTGTTCGAAGGTATTTGAAGTTCTGTTGACCCAAAGTTAGTGCCATTTTGCATTGTTTTCGTTCAGAATGTTTGTGTTATTATTCCATAGACTCAATGTTTTCTTCACTGATAAATCTACGTTAATATGTATCAGCTGATATTGGTACGTATGCAACATCTAAGAACCTATCAGGATTTGGATCTACATGGGCAGTAGGCAGGTTTACTCGCCAGGTAAGACGTTCGGTTCGTCCGAATATTCATAGTTAATACATTCCTTGAGTTGGTTGGATATACAAACCTTAGAAGTTCCTGTGGCATTGCGTCTCCCTCCTGGACATTTCAGAGCAGACGTGTGTATTACCGGCTTGAGATTAGAATTTGCCGATTTATGCTGGGGGCTGTCTTGTGATTATATAACTGCAGAGGTACAATACAAAAATACAAGAAAGCTGTTTAATATGATTTACTATTAAGTGATTTTAAGGAAATCATTTGTATAATCCTTCTTTCGTAATTTCAAAAGTCGAAAGTGTCAATTTGTTAATTTTTATTAAAATTGAAAGTTTATCCGGATTTTTTTATTATCTATTACTGCCTTTAGTAACCAACTTTGTTTGGTTTACATTCTAATTGGGTAAATAAAAAATACAGATCGAACACAATGACGTATTTATCGACAGATAATTGTCTAAGGTCCACAGCTCGAAATGGATACTACTTTGTTAGCTGAAAATAGTTGTGCAAATCCTAGATAAAAAAAATTGTAAATGACACCGATTCTTATTTTTTTTTTATTTAACTTCGTCCATTTTGTCAGTAATATTAGCGGTAGCAAAAAAAAGAACTTTTTTGCAATTTTTTTTTAAAACCTCCGACTTTCTTGTGAAATCTTTAGATTTCGTTTATATCGATTGCTGTTATTTTGTTTTTGTAATCAGTAGTGGAAAATTGCGAAAAATCCGGAGAACAGCACGCCCCTGATATTGAAAGAATCAACATAACGCTTGTAGTTCTTTCACAATTGTCTCGGGCGACCATACTTCATGAATATCTCCCTCTTGAAGGAAGCGGCCAACGCCTTCTCGTATTGTACTGTACAAATTAGATATTCCGAATGGACACGTATGTTATTCGAGTCCGAACCCATTGAACTACCGGAGTACAGTCAATCGAAGTGCAGGCATACAATTGTTTCCGATTGACAGCAACATTTCTGATCTGGATTGCTGTAATTAATATTATTGCAATTTAATAAATTGTCTGACTTAACCATACGTGGTGCAGTCCCAATCGCTGTGAGAAAATAATGTGCAAACATGTCCTAAAGGATTCTGATTTATATGAATGTGGACAAATAAAAACTACGGAACACATCGTAAAATAATGTGTCCCTCACAAGTTTGATAAAGGCATAGCAGTGCTGAATCAAGAGACTCTCGATGTCATTGAATGGCTGAATAACCTCA
The DNA here is from genome assembly GCA_026573805.1 of Hesperophylax magnus. Lineage (NCBI taxonomy): Eukaryota > Metazoa > Arthropoda > Insecta > Trichoptera > Limnephilidae > Hesperophylax > Hesperophylax magnus. Next base: position 14,966,075 of record JAIUSX010000002.1, read on the forward strand.
TCATCCCATTATGACGACCACCAACTCTACTCCACCATGCGAAGAAGTCAGAAGAACTAAGAATAAAACAACAAATGACAGTTAACCTCCAATAGGACAGGACAATAGAAGTAATATACGTCTCTGCTCAGTTGAATTTTACAGTATATGGAAATTTCCATAGACATTATTCACGCATTCTGGCGTCACTAGATATACAATTTTTTACCGTTCTGAAGTAATTCCCTTGGCCAGATGCTGTTTGCGAAGCCTGTTCTTCAATTATTTATTTGTGACACAAAAAACATTCCCTATTCGTGAAAGTTTAAAACAACATGTGAATATACAATACGATCAGCATCCGAATATTGTTTTGTCCTATAACTTCTTGAAGTCAAAACGTTTTTTGTCGCCAGTTCCCATCGAGTGACCCGATAAGTTCTTCTAACTCGATTCCAAGTTCCAAAGGCTCAAACAATACGGGGCTAATTGACTTACCCCAGTGTCCACTGCATACATTTCTCGTGAGTGTTGAAGGATACTTCATAATATATTCTGAGAAGCCGGGGCCAGTCAGTTAGTCGGATCCGAGGGTAGTTTCGAGATGAGGTGAGGCAAGAAGAGCGGGTGTGGGACAAGACGGGCAGCGTCCGAACCCACCCCACGAGGAGACAAATAGTTTGCGAATCGATTATGACATTTGCATGTGATGATTTGTATTGCGAGTGTATTATTTCTGTGAATGTGTTGATGCTGTCTCGGTTCGTCCGCCTGTACGTGACTACGGATTAAACATGTTTGCTTTGAGGAGATACGAACCACGTTCTGATTTATAACAAGCTTAGTTTTTTTTATATCTGAGGCGAAGTGTACTTAGGGTGGTATTAAACTATTGAAATAAAGTTTTATTGATCTCTTGATGCGAACACGTTTTCTTATGAAGGTACCTACTTATCCAAATTTCATTGATAACGCCAACGGTAAGTGTACATGTATTTATCTTACAGAATGTTAACTGTCAAGTTTCCTTCAAATAGCTTCAAAATAAAGATTAAGAAGGTGAATAAATTTTATTGCAAAGCCTACCGAGTAAAATAGAGAAATTTGTTGGTCAAGATTATTTAAAAAAATCACTCCGAATTCTCTTCGTCCATGGCTATATTATATTTTTAAAATCTCTTTGATTTACTTCATGTGTAACATTTAGATAATACATACTATACGAGGTGAATAAACATGTACCCTATAAACTTTATCCAGTGATTCCTTAACTTATTTGGAGAAAAAAAGGCGTAGATAAATTTACATTACAAATTCAAACAAAGAATTTTTTCACATGTCACTGGTCAATCAGTCAAGTAACCATCCAAGCTTCCGACCAGACCTGACTGTCCAATTCAAACAAACAAATTCAAACAAAGAATTTTTCACATGTCACTGGTCAATCAGTCAAGTAACCGTCCAAGCTTCCGACCCTACCTAACTGTCCAATTCAAACAAACAAATTCAAACAAAACAAATCTTCCATATGTCACTGGTCAATCAGTCGAGAGTCCGCCCAAACTTCCGACCCGACCCTAACTGTCCAATTCGTACGGTTTTCTTTTTAATGTTTTTAGGTGAAAACGAAAAATATAAAGTCACCTGATTCCAAAAATGCTATCTTCTATCTAATACCAAAGTTATAAATATATTATAATACACGCGCATATGCTTTGCTTGCCGTTTTGGGATTTTTTTGTTAACACGTGTTTCTCTTGTATTTCCTAGAATATTTGTATTTATAGGTGAAAAAATCTAACAAGCAATATTTGTTGAATCAAATACTAGTATTTATTGAATTGTTTGGCGGTTTAAAACAAGCCAACGTAGCATAGTGGCTAGTGTACCCGACCGGAAATTGGAAGGCTTTGGGTTCAATTCCCGTCCGCGGCATTTATTTTTTATCGGTAGACTTTTAATTTGTATGGGTGTTTCAGGATAATAATTATTGTTTATAATAATTTGGTATCCTTTGTATTTTCATCTGATATGTAACAATTGTATGTGTTCCAATGAAATAAAAAGGTATAATGGGCAATGTAAAGCATTTTAGTTATAATAATATTATGTTAGAATAAATTAGTTCAGTTTTATTAAAAGTTATTTTCAACCAACTATGTTGGACGGGTTGTTTCGGAGAATTTGAACAATTCATCAAATTTCAACGTTCACTTGCGGGTTCTGTGAAAGTCTTATTCAAGTTCTGTTATTATATCATTGTAGGCTATTGCTTGACAAAACTGAAATAAAAACAGAACTTGAAAAAATCTTTCACAGAACTTAAAAATTAACGTTGAAATTTGATGAATTGTTCAAATTCTCCGAAACAACCCGTCCGTGTTATACCGGATTCTATTGAGTTTTTGCTTCCTTAGATATATTTTTTAAAATTTTTAAGATGTTTGTGTTGACAGAGGAGTGCCATTATATTTTTTCATCCTTGTCTTTCCATAAATAATAAGATTATGTATAAGTTCCATGTGATAAAAAACAGAGTGTCACTCTATTTGTTTTTATGTTTACTTTGTTTCTTCTTGGGAATAATGGTTCGAATATTGTTACAAGTTGCATTCTCAAACTACCCAACTGACTACTCACGTAAAATGTTTTTCTTTTTATCTTTCTCCTCATAATATTTTCTATGTAGTGATTAGTTTATATTGCTTTGCTCAAATGTGTAAATTGTTAATATTTGATACAGGCAATACAATTGTCATTATTTGTTAGTCCTAGTGAGGTTCATTATTATGCCAAAAACTAGACTTTGCGTTCTGTGAGAAGCAATCTATCTATATAAATAAAAAATTTAATGTTCCTTTGTTCAAAATCTTCAATCTCCAAGAGTTCTTCACTGATTGCTTTGAAATTTTTACACAACTTTGCATTTAAATATGCGTTTGTTTCTATATACCTATATTATATAAATGTCACCTGTGACAATTAAAAAAAATATTTTTTAGAAAAAAACAGCGATATCTGTTGGATGTAAAAGCAACACGCGCTATTGTTCCCTTATCTGCACAGGCAGACTAAGCTATAGCAAAGTAGCCGGATACAGTTCGTAAATCAATAAATTGAAAATTATTTAATCATACAATAAAAAAATCAAAATCCTCTAATTGACTGAAAAATCCCGTCAACCGGTTTCCCACTCGAATTTAAACACAATAATTAAATTCATTTTTCATCTATAAACCTGCACCCTTCCACAAGGTAAGTACTTCATATTCTACCCACGAAGACTCACCATATACTGTGCAGAAAAGGGGAGAAGCAAATGGGTAAGGAAAGACGACACATGCGGCTAATGATAGCGCACGAATTGAATTAGCAGCATTCAGTGTGTGTAATTACATTTCTTCAAATTTGTTACAACCCAGGAAATGTTTTCAAAGCGCCAACAAAGTTTTCTTACGCATGTGATCATATTATTATTTTCAACGAAGAGAACACGGAGAGAAATGATTTAGCGAATTCTGCTGGAATGGGAGATTTGCGGGGGTGGTATTTCGTACGTTTCAGAATTAATTAGAAACAGATTTTACTTGCTTACTTATTTTGACTCGTATACTACGGCGACTTCCACATATTGTCGGTATACTTCTAAAAACACTTAAGCGAAAATTTGAGAAAAAATTAGAGAATTAATTAAAGCTTATTAGAGCAATTAGAGCTAAGGACTGTTATTATTTCAGTTCTGTGAAGCAACTGGCCCATGATGATACAATATCATAACATGAATAGAACTGAATTTAAACTTTGAAATTTGATGAATTGTTCGAATTTTGTGAAACGGCACGGCAATTGAAGAATTAACACTTGGACCGCAAGTCAAAATATGAACTTATGTCTGCGAACAAAAAACAGATAACTTTATAACGAGCTACCAGCCTTCACAATAAATACAATCGCGTGTTCGTAAATCTTCTTAGTAATGTGTGGAAAAGACGTGGACAAGTTTCCACTTTATTTTCTTGGAAAAATACGGCATTGGCACTTATTAAGGAATGCATTTTCTAGAATCATTGAAATTATCCACATTATTTCAAATTCCGACAAAACAATTTTGTTGCTTCGAATGGGCGTGACCTCAATATTCCCAGTGTCAGCTGTAGATGATGGTTTTCACTTGCAATATGTCCAATTTTTCCTGTTAAAATCTCTTTCAATGTCTATTATTTTTAATTCCACGTGTACAATACAAATATTACACAAATAATACCAAATATATCAAATCAAATCAAATCAAAAATTATTTATTGTAAAATAAAAATTACAAAAGGTGTAGCTTATGGGTAGACCCCATTTCTTCCAGCTAACCACATTTATTTAATTACAATGTTTATATAATATTTTTTGTACAATGTTTATACAGATAAAATAACAATATACCAATGAAAAAATAAAAAAATACAAATATATATACCAATAAAAATAGGCGTTTCATTTACGTGAGGTATTCACTCAACGTGTAGTGACATTTATTAACAAGGAAAGTGTTTAGTAACGATTTGAATTTGTGTGTATCTTGTATTTGTTTAATGTTATGTGGAAGGTTGTTATATACTTTAATGGCCATGTAGTATGGTCCTTTTTGGAATATTGTTTTGTTTGCTTTTGGTATTAGTAAGTTTTCTGTGAGCCTTGTAGCGTATTTATGTGTCGAGTTTTTTAGTGGGAACTTGTCTGTAGATGATCGCACTAACATGCATAACTCCATAATATATATATCTGTGACTGTCATAATTTTCAGATTTTTAAACATAGGTCTACATGAATCTAAACGATCAGAGTTTGTAATTTTTCTTATGCATCTCTTTTGTATGATGAAAACATCTTTAGCGTTTACCGAGTTTCCCCAAAAAATAATACCGTATTTTATTATTGAATATACATAACCATAGTATGCGGCTATTACTGATTCGGTGTTTAATATTTTTCTCAAGGTACCCAGAACATAAGAAAAACTACTGATTTTTGCTACAATTTTTGAGACATGTTCTTTCCAGTTTATGTTTGTATCTAATTCTATTCCCAGTAGTGAACAGGTTTGGGAAGGTTCGATTATATTATTATTAATGTTTACATTTATATTTATAGGTGTAGCTTGCACTGGACAAAATTTTAAAATTTGGGTTTTGTTTGTGTTGAGTGATAGATGTTGCGATAACAGCCAGTTTGCTATTAATTGGCAAGTCTCGTTAACTTGTTTGTTAAATTCGTCAACGTCTCCATTACATTCAAACAACAAAGCGGTGTCATCAGCAAACATTGAACATTCTGTGCCAGCAATTATTGGAAGTTCGTTTATATAGATAAGGAAGAGGAGAGGCCCAAGAATGCTTCCTTGTGGCACACCCTTGTTTATTGTTCTCCATTTGGATTCTACCATGTACTGGACCATTTTTTCATTGATATTTGAAATTTGAACTTTCTGCTGACGATTTTTTAAGTACGATTCAAACCATTTTAATGCTAAACCTCTAATACCCACATGTTCAAGTTTAATAAGAAGAAGCTCATGATCAACATTGTCGAATGCTTTTGAGAGGTCGAGAAAGATACCTACAGTTTTTTTACTAATATTAATATTTTCTAGAATTTTGTTCAAAAAATTGAATACTGCCTGTGTTGTTGAACGGCCTTTACGGAATCCAAATTGTTGTGGACATATTATCTCAAAGTTTTCGAGAAAGTTATAAATGCGATTGTACATGGCTCTTTCAAATATTTTTGAAAAGTTTGGTAATAAGGATATCGGTCTGTAGTTTGAGATTTCCTGTTTAGGACCCTTCTTATACAAAGGTACAATAATAGATTGTTTTAATTGTTCTGGGAAGGTTCCTGATTCAAAAGATTTGTTAATTAATATTTCCAACGGGTAACTTAACGCTTCGGCACATGCTTTTATAATTTTTATAGGGATTTTGTCAGTGCCGACACTGCTTTTATTTTTCAGTTTTACGATGATTTTAATAATTTCCTCCCTGTTTACAGGCGTTATAAAGAATGATCGCGACTTTTTGTTTTTGACTGTTTTGGCAGATTGTGGATGTAGAGATGTATTTTGTGGTGGTGGCGGTGGTGCAAAGAAAATGTTAAATTCATTTGCAATGTTTTTTGGTTCTGATACCAGGTTATCATTTATTTTAAGACAGATTTTTGGTTTACTTTTAGAATTAGAATTATTTGAGTTCTCTTTTATTATGTTCCACGATGTTTTGGTTTTATTTTGCGCGTTTTGAATTCGTTTACTATTGTAATTTCGTTTAGCTACCTGTTTTACTTTACTGAGAATTTTTTTGTATTGTTTGTAATTGTTTATGATTGTGAGGTCATTTGTGTTTTTTTGTTTCATGTACAGATGTCTTTTTTGTCTAATAGATATCTTAATACCAGTCGTTACCCAATTTATTTTGCGTTTTTGGGGATATTTATACTGTTTAAAGGGGAAACAAAGCTTCATACCATTATTTATTTCATTAATGAAGTATTCGTAGCTGTCATTAATGGATTCAAAGGAATTCAGTGGTTCCCAACATATACACGATAAGTAATTGTTAAAAATGTTTGTGTTTTCTGTGTTAAATAATTGTTTTTTTGTATACCACGTTTGGTTTATATTATATTCTGTTTTTACGTGCATTAACTGTGCCATATGATCTGATACAGCTAATTCTGTGACTTCCCATGTGTAGGAGCTTTTTGATATATTTGTACCTATATGATCAATTATACTTTTTTTATTTCCTTGTATACGAGTAGGTTTATCAATAATCAAGCGTATGTTGTGAGATTTTAGTGTGTTTTTGAGTGAATCTGCGTTTTTGTTCTTGTAGCTTGTATCAATATTTAAATCACCGCAGAGTATTATTTGTTTTTTGTTGTTTTTGCAAATTTTGTTTAATAATAGTTCAAGTTGTTCAAAAAAAATATTTATATCAGAGTCATTATAGTAGACTGTACAAATTATCATTTTAAGTTTTGGAATTTCTATACCAACACATTCAAATACAAATTCTTTTGTTATTTGTTTAACAAATTCTAGTTCTTTAAATACAATGTTTTCGTTTAAGTAAATGGAGACACCTCCATGAATATGACTCTATATAGTCATGTTTAAGTATTTTTTAATAACTAAGTGAACACTATCAGTCAAGCACGACTGATTTAAAAATGTAAATGATAATAACTTTCAGAATCACCCGTTTTTAATAAAACTTTCAGATTTAATAATTTTTAATACAGTTTTAAGAATACTTTCAGAAAAACAGCTTTCAGAATTATTCAATTTTAATATGGCTTTTAGATTCACTCGTTTTTAATAGGAAGTATTTGTTCCCCTTTCAAGCAAGTATCGTTTTGGGTTGTAAGAAAACTGATGAAATCACTTAGCAAGACTCTTGAGAAGTGCTCTTGTGTATCTCATTTTACAAAACTAATTCATCTGCAGTATGAACCGACGAATTATATGCGCTGCAACCAAATCAAACATGGCTCAAATTGAAGAAGCCATTCAATCAGCGCCGAACAGCAATACATACATCGGCTGCTATTTGATTTACTTTCGAGTTTGGCCAATTCTGATTCACCGCTGCCGGTGGTAGTACCTAGAACCCCGAGGCGATGGCAAGTTTCCACTCCGCACCGTCCCTGTGTTATTCTACTCGTGTAGGGTGGCAGGAGGCTAGTTCGGACGGGGCAGGTTTGCCACGGGGTGGCGGGGACGGTGGGTGGAGGGGGAGGATGGACAATGCCATCCTAACTGACCGCCGGGCGGCGCGCAGATATGAAAATCATCTCCTGTACTGAGATCCGAATGTCTTAGTCGACCGTCCTTACGTAATGCAGGTGCGCTAAGTTGAATGGTCCTAAATAATATGAAATAATTTCACACAAGATAATTTATACATAATTTCATACAGAAATGAGTACTTAAGGATTCTGATTTAGATACTGTGGAAAAATGTCCAGTTTCCCGAAAGTATATCCGTGGTGAACAAGTGACTTCCAATTGTTTATAATAACAATTAATATTGGTATTAAACAAACACTTCTTTATAAAGCAAACAACGGCACTGTTTGGGGGGGAACAGTAAAATGAAGGTTGCTAAATACCGGGCTATTTAAGTCTGTGTTATATCTGCGTTATTATGCAGATTTTGGTGTTAGGAACTCTTTGTAAAAAGTAAAAGGTTCTACTTATAATTGTGTTTATTTACGTTACAATAACTATTCATTACCCGAGGGTTGGTAATTCTCTCGTTCGAGAAGCTTGTTCCCTGTCAATATCATCTCACAAGTACTTGTTACACTCTACTGACATCTGACGGACTCTGGAGTAAGCTTTATGATTAGCGCCATCTATCGCTTAAATACTCAACCTTATTACCATACATCATAGTCTGGAAATTAAAGAAAAAATTCATTTCATTTCAAGCCAAGTTTGGATTTTCAATGGTGTTGTAAATATTATTTACATTGAATAATGCATACATTATGCAATATAAATAATATATTGGTCCACGCCGGGGTTGCTGCACAACAAGAGTGGAAGATACTCTCAGTACCGCCCTGGTAAACAACCACCATTCAAAATCGAAACGTTGCATGAAATGTTATCACCTTAAAAAGGACATTTGCTAATTTGGGGTATATAAAAAATGGCTTAAGCCGTGTTTCGTGACCGAATCTGAATGACTGCGTACTTCTCCACATGGGATGCCATAGTCTAACTGCAGTCGGTTGGGAGTAGATCATTTTACGGTAATCACGTTAAAAAAATCCTTTTTAAAATAGAGGTATGTCGCTTTAATTTGAAAACATTATTACCATTATTTTGTAGGGCGCAACAACTTGGTGAACTTTGCGAAATTCAAATGCCAGATTCAAGAACACACAGCTTCGGATGCCTTATACGCTTCAATACAAATGTACCTATTAAATTATAGACAGGGGTGTAGGGCGAGTCTTAGCTACGCCCCTGAACTCAAGCTGCTCCTAATCTTGAGGTGACTACACCCCAGATGGATGGATACATAATTTAAACTATTGTCTTAAGCTGAGCTAATATTATAATATAATTAAAGTTAGTATCAATAAACTATCAACTCGATCAATAAAAATCTCGTTTTTACTAATTTTATTTTAGCCATTTGTACATCGAAGTTGACAAATGTCTAATTTGTTTTTAACTACATACATATATTTTAACACTTTTTAAATTTTTTTTCATTTTCTTTCTATTAATATGGCTCCGAAAATCAAGTTTGAATCTATCAATTGGCCATCGTTTTTGGTAGCCTAATTTCGTTGCACGTTCTTGTATTACGCTTGTGAATATTTTAGCTATGCATAATTTTAATTTTTTGGTTTTTTATTACTTTATTTATAAATATCATCGTGTTCAAGGTCAGCATCTGTTAAACGTGTTTAGCCAATTTAGTTTCTTTAACATTTTAGTTACTTTTGAAAATCTATTTCACCTCATTATTCCTACTGCTCTATTTTGGAGAATTTACAACTTATTTTATTCGTTACAAATCAAATTTCTTAACACGTCTGCATAAGTATCAGTATTTAACTAAGAATGTCTTAAAGCGTTTTTTGTTTTGTAAAAAAAAGGGGTTCTATCTTTATTAAGTTGACGACTCAATAGTTTTCAATCTCTCAATATTGAGAACAGTATGGAATGACTTCAGGGACGTTTTGGTGTGTTACTTTTAATTATTTTTCACCTACAACTCCTTATGCTTATTTACACAATTATTAATATAATTTTGTATATTGTTAACTATGCATTCGACTTTAGAATCGACCTTTGCAAAGTCTACTATGTCATTTTTTTCCCCTTATTTTGAGTCCCTTATTAGAAGAGTTTTTCGTAGTTGAGATGAATTCTTCAATATAAAAAATGTTAACTATCTCTTTTTTTCGATATAATACCATTTTACGCTCCATTGATTTACCGTTGTTTTATTAGAAACGTCACAATACTACGTATTCCACGCTCATACTGTGAAACTTTGGGGGGTGATTATTCATGAAAAATGTTCGTTTAAACACACATTTAAAACTAATTATTATTTTCGCTAAGCTATTCTGTTGAAGGTTTAAAATGTGAGGGTGGGAATTTACTTATCCGAACACTTGCATTACTCGCAAAAGTAAAGCTACGATTGTAAGATTATCATATCACTCGAAATTTTCGCGGTATGAGCGTGGAACACGCTGTATAGCTATAACTGAAGAATATTGACTTTCTAATCCTTTACAGAAGGTACAATAATGTCACGATGAAAATCTGTTTCACAATTCCTAAAAACCTATCAAGAAAAGTAAATACAGTAAATTGATGTTTTTTTTTTGTTTTTTTATTGAAACATATAAACAAGGTTACAATTTTTTAACAATATAAACACCAATATTTCAATCAATCTCCTAATAAAGCAGCTGCTTGTGTTTAGGAGAGGACAACAAAAATATTTTTACATTTGTTTAAATTAAACAAAAAATATTAGTAATAAAACAAAAAATAACAATAAAAGTAATAAAAATATAGGTTAGTTAATAAATGATTCAAAGAATTTAAAAGGCGAAAACATATTTCTAAACAATAAGTAAAGTTATGAGGTATAAGAGTATTTTAATTTAATTTTTTTTTATATTTTTCGTAGTTTTCTTCCGATCGTATATCATGGGGTAATTTTAATTGATGTTTACTGAAACGTTTTGTATAAAGCTGGAAAACTAATAATCTGTATAATATTTACGAGTAGATATTATAAAAAAACAAACTTAATTTCAATTCCAAGAAATCAGATTCAACGCAACTGAACTCTCGATCGAATAGTTTTGCCGAAATCATCGCCACGTCTGACCATTAACATGCAAATCCTAATTATTTATCTTATAACTCACCTCTGGTAGCCCACCGCCCCCTCAGTCCGCCCCCCGCTAACCTCGCCCCGGCTGACCCTCCCCCGGCAGACTCACCCCTCCGCCCAGAGTGCCCCGGGTGTTGGTTGGGGTGGAATACATTCGGCATAAGACGTCCGACCTGCTTCGTGCTATCTTACCCCGCCTCACCCTCGCCCTCACCCATCCTGTATCTATAAATCGACAAAGAGGGTGTTGCTTTAATTCTAACATTTATGGTACTCACTTTATTATAAGTTTTAAAGTTTGACATCTTGGAAGATTAGACCACATTGTGGCAAAATGGAACTTTGTGCAACAAACAATATAAGCTTTGATACAGTTAACAGTTAATAAGAACCTAAAACGTACTGAATATTAAAAATTATCATAGGTTTAGTTGCCAAACTACTTGGCACCACCAATAAAATACAACTTAAATCATATAATCCACCATGTGAATATTAATAAGTTAATACTCATATAATAAACTAAAAAAATAAATATGAAAAACTAACAAAATGAAACTAACCCAACCCCCCCCCCCCTGTCATAAACACAAGCACAGCTGTTAATGTGGTACAATTGTAGATTAAATAGTGGGTACATAATTAAAATGTTTTATGTAAATATATATTTAAATATACATAAAAAATAGTTCTTTTTACAAAAGTATATAATCGTTTTGTCTTTAAGTAAAATTTACTGCTTTTCTCGGCTTTGCTCGAAATTGGAATTTAAAAATCAGATTTCAAAGTTTCACGGCTAACAACAGATATAAGGTTGCAAATTAAAGATAAGTGGGTTGACCAAAAAAATGCAAATTGTTAAAGCTGTACAAATTTCATGATGCTAAAGCTCACCGTTCAAAAGTTTTTGGTGCCTCAGATAATCACATAGAGTCGAAGTTGCAGACGGAATATATAGAATTTTTTTTCGAAATTCGTGTCACGATTTTAATAAGTAGGTACTTAACTTTATTATGTTTCTGGGCTTTGTGTAGTTTAGTATATTGTACAATCTTAATCCAGAACACGATGTAGTCAGGCAATCATTTGGCCGTGTATGTGTTCGTTGAATTAACATGACACAAGGAACTACGCCGAGAAATGTCTTGGCATCGTAGCCCCGTAGCAGTCGTAACCAAATATTATTAGGTACGTGCAGTAATGTACAGCGCTACGGTCTACGGCATAACTTACTTCTCTACTCCCCGCCTATCTGCTATCCCGGTAGGTACTAAGGGAGAACGCTCGGTCATCTTAGGATGTGTTTGTCCAGATATGTATTGCTTTGAGAAACAGGAATTTCTCGACTCGTAGCAGTTTGATATGTCTGTAAAATCGATGCGTTGCTTTGATATTCCTGCATTATTGGGTAGGTAGGAATACAAATTAATATTGATATCTCGGAAAAGCTACGCGAGATTTGAGATTCTACAGTCTCTAGAATATCTATTAGTATAATTATTTTCATTTTAGAAGTATCGAAATGATTGATAAACTTAACAGTTTAACACACCCCTTAAAATAACTTAGGACGGGTTGTTTTGGAAAATTTGAACAATTCTTTAAATTTCAAAGTTAATTTTCAAGTTCTGTGAAAGATTTTTTCAAGTTCTATTATTATTTCAATTCTGTCAAGCAACTCGAAAACGAACGGTTAAATATGATGAATTGTTCAAATTATGGACAATTGTGCTTGAAGAGTGGAAGATGCTTTCAATATTTCCGTGGTGAGAAAACTCTATTAGAAGAAAACTATTGCTTGAAATGGCATTAGCTATGTTTTGTTACCAAATCTGAAAACAAGGTTCTACTTTTCCCTAATAATCTTATTTTTCGCTTTTCCTCCCCTACTTCTTTTAGCTTCCCTCTATCTTGTTTTACTGGTTTGGGAAACTCATAATAATCTTTAATTTATTCAAATTTGGAATAAAATGTTATATTTTTTATGTATTGTTTTGTGTGACCTGTTTTAAAACTACTAATTTTACATGATACAAGATTAAAGAGTTTTCAATTTTCCAATAGCCTCTTGAGTGAAGCATATTTCATTCTAATTCTGTGAAGCCAAATTCAAATTCATGTGAGAGGGTGACTTACCAGAAATCGTTGGAACAAAAATTCCCACCCTCTTGGCCATTGTCCGCAACCCTTTCCCCTATGAGACCACACGGAGGCAACTCCTTGAAAGGGTGGAATGCTTACCAACCACGTGACCAATGACCACGTGTGAATGTCTGAAACCAGCCTGTATCTATCTTAAAGATAAAGCAGAAATGTGTTTTTTGAAGCAGCCAAACTCCGGAATGGTTAACATTAATATTTATAATAAAATTTATAAAGCTTTCTCCATTTGGAATTTATGGTTTTACGCAATAGCTATCAAATATTAATGAAAGTGTCAACACTGTTTGTTTGATAAATTTAAGTTATTCAGTCAGAAAAAAAATCGAAAAGGAGCTTTAGTTCTACCATAAGTCCTGTTTCTATACAATTTTTGTCATAAAATCATTTTTTTAAAACTCAAAACTATAATGACATTTCCAGAGTAGGTAGGAAGTATTAAATTTTTCGCATAGAAAAATCAATCCATTTTGTAGATGTATTTAAGTTTTTTTGAATATTTTCAAAAAAAATTGTATTTTCACACGCAGCAGAAAAAAACTAATAAAGTTTCTAATCTTATGAGAAAAACAATCAATTGGTGTGTTTTTTAGAAATCTCTTTTCTTATTGGACTTTTGAAGAATGTGAGTCTAACTTTAGGGTCTTGAATTTATTTATTGTAAGGAAATTCGAAATTTCGAAGCTTCATTGGTCATAGTGATACTGGCGTTGTAAGCTAAAAATAGTCACGTTAACCAAGATATTTCAGAAATACAGTATGCAATTTTATGATTTAAAAAAGATGTCAAAGTTCAGGAGTTAATCTGCTAAAAACAAACAGATTTTCTCCATCATAGCTAAGAAGATCGTATTAGCATATTTAATGAGATGAACCAAAGTTTTGGGCACATATTCCTTTAGTTCGTAGGGCCATGCATATTCCAAACATACTTGAGAATCCTTTACAGCAAGACCAAGCCACTGGTACTGGTAGTAACTGGCGCTCTGGACAAACATTTGATCATGACCATACACCCTCTTAGGTGAAGGTTGGCTTTGCCGAATTTATCAACCCCTATTTAGCATATGGAAATAGTTTAAACGGTAAAGATGTTTGCATACGTGGCCGGCAAAAGTTCCATCCAAATCAAAACAAAACAAAACACAAGTAAACCCTATATCTATTTGTATTCTATTTGATATAATTATTTGAAAATATTATTTCTTGAAGTTGTTTAAATGAGAATTACTTTTAGAAATTTGATTTTTCCGTGATTCATGCATATTCCATTTAATTTTAGGAAATAAAATCCTTACTGTACCAGTATTTTTTCAATACTAATTTTGTATTTTCTTTCCAATCGAGGGTTGTTTTTAAATATGGAACAAAAATGTGTCTTTTTATTTTTTGATTGAAAATAATTTCGTCCAAAATCGTAGATGCTCTCAGTATCGCCGTGGTGTCAGAGAAAAAACGTTACTTCAAATGGCTTTAGCCATGTTTGGTGACCAGATCTGTATAGCTAGGTACCTCCCAACCTTCATTTTACTCATCTTCTTCCCTTCCCCACTCCCTTCATCTTCACAAAATCCCCTATTTGGGGATGCGAGGACATTTGGTAAGGCGGTATTCACATAAAAAGTAACATTAAATATTTTTTTCTTCTTCTGGTGACTTCTTCTACCACTCTTCTGGAGGCTGTCTATCACCAGGGAATTTTTAATATTGCATTCGAATATATAATTTTAAAATTAATTTTAAAATTCCATTTATGAATATTTAATAAAAAATAAACAGTTACCTTTTTATTTTTCTGAAACGTTTCATGTTTCGTTTAGATTTATTAGTATTATGTTCTTTTTAATGATATGTTTGATGGATATAACTTTCAAAAGTTATTAAGAGAATATAATGTAACATACACTGATGGATAATATAATTAATAATATATTAATTATATTATCAATTATATAATTATCATAATATATTAATATAACATTCAATGATGGATAATACCTTCAAAAGTTATTACGAGAAAGGTTAATTCAATAAAAAAAATTATTACTTTTATTTATATTACACGCCCTTACGGGTTTTTCCAAACATGTGAAATGTATGTAGGTGTGTTTAAATTATTTTAGTATAACATTATTATAGAAATAAAATAAGAACTTATAATAAATAAAATGCATGCAAAAAATAATAAAAGACAACATTAATGTTTATTAATGAGGTATACTATTTTATTCTTCTTGTAACTAAATTACACTATTACTATTTCTGAGAAAGTATTGCCAACTGCATGCAAACTTGGTACAAGCAAGTATCTAAATGACTCATTCTTGATATTGTTGTTGCAAAGAAATAATTTTAGAACGTGTAGTTCCAGTTGCATCCAGTTGGTATGTTGAAGGTAATTAGGCTAAGTAAACCAGGTTTTTCCATAATAACAATTTTTTAAATGAAATTCGAGTTTGAACATTGATGTATTATATTTAGATGAGACATGAACTAAAAAAATAGTTTCCGGTTTTTAAGCTCACCGCTGATCGCTTTCTACACGTAATAGTGGAGATATTAGTACGCAATTGCGCCTCTAATTGTAGCTCTATGAGTCGGAAATATGTCTTCTACCTGTCTTGTCCTTATCATCACAAAATCTTAAGACTAAGGGTTAAACTAAAAACCAATACGGCAGGCATCGTTCCCATACCTCATGAATACCCTGTCCGGCGCTATCCCTCTACGTCCGTCCGAATTCGATACCTTTCCGTATTTGTCCGAACTTCGGTACCGTCCGAGGTCCAACGTCCATTCCTCGCTATCGCCGCTATGGCCGAGGCATGCGGCAGATGGTGGCATCTATAGGATCTAGCCGTGGTATGGCATTTCTAACGAATTCTTAACCGCCAAAGTGTATTCATTCTGATCCAGGAATGCACGCTCGGTATGAACACGTTGTGATTATTAATTTTGCAAATGTGTTCACATGCCTGCACATGAAAATCAAATAAAGCATATTATACCTTCGTCACAGTAAGTTAAAACTATATAATGTATAGCTGTTTTAAAACGGGAAATATTCGTAGTTAAACTGTCATAATTTTCATTCGTAAGATTGTAATGATTTAAGGTACCAAATGATTTTTTTTACTTACTAAAAATTTGAATATCTCCGTGTATGACGCAATAATTCCCGAGCGGTGAACTAAAGCGTTATGAACTTTGAACAGTTTTATCTGTCTGGATTTTCGGGGCCAACGCCACTATTTTCAGCTTGCAATAATCATTTATATTATCGGCCGTGAAACTATGACATATCCATTTGACTGTCATTTTTTAATGCTTTTAAATTTTGAACATGTTGGTGAGAAAAGATATTTTGATTAAAAAAGGTTCTGAGAACTCTCGTAGGGTAGTAGGGTAGCGGGGTAGCATGGAAAGCAGTTTTAAATGATATATGTGCATCGATTATAACGATGTTCGAATCGATTTAATTGTTAGTTATAGAAGTAAGACATGCAATTACTTTTCGATGTAAATTTATTACTTAGATCTTGGTGAGACATATTTATATTACTAGCGCCTAATATAGTCACGGCTCCCTAAAGGCTTCAACTTTCTATTATTCTATTATTTTATCATTTTATATTCAATTTATTCTGTTTTCTTTTCTTTGTTTTTCTGTTCTATCTTTTTGTTTTTGATTATATATTTTGTTGTATCTCTATATGGAATGTGTGGGACTGCACTAACCTCCCCACATCATGACAAACACCTTATTATTATTATTATTTACACTTTTAATTTTGGCATTATTACCTAATCAATTGGCCCATTCCAAAATAAGAATTTTTATCCGAAACTCGCAGAAAAGTCAATGGATATTTCACATTAAAATAAAACAAAATTATTAATTGATATATTTATCCAGGACACTACACAAGATAAGCTTAAGTTCGGGAAGAATCTAACGATCATACGTAAATATGGCAACCAACAAAAATATGCGTTCAGAAAATGAAGATAATGTTGGTAGTTCTTAGTCGAAGTATGATACAGTTAAATATGACCGAACGAAATAGGGTCGGTTTAGCTCAGTGTTAGAGCAACTCCCGGCAAGGTTCAGATCCTGAGTTCAATTCCTAGGTGTGATTGTATCTTTTTCTGTTTTAAATTTTCGTTAGAGAATCGCTATTTTTGTCTTCAATGGTAAAATATTACAATTTGTGGTTTTACTGATTAATTTATTAAACAATAACATTAGTATTATTGTTCTCGGAATAATTTGGTAAAATACGAAGAAAGCAAAGTCTTTTGAAAGGAAAAGTGTTTGATTATCCTAGTAATTAAGCTTCTGTAAATACAAAATTGTATCTGGCACTTGTTTTCCTCGGGGTATAATATATGTTACCTTTACATCACAAGGAATAGTCTGTTTGGGTCATTGAATAAATAACGCACACTCCACTGAACCACATCAATATTAAGATCCGTTTCGTACATCCCAATGTATCCTAATTTTAGGCGTTGGTCGGTATATATAATATTATTATATTAGCGCAGAAGGGTAGTTTATAGTTTACACCCTTAAGGAGGCACGTATGGCTCCGAACGAGGGTTCGGGTCAGTCCTCGGATGACCTTTCAGCTAGCAGTTATAAATTAATATGTTACGACGGCTGAAGATTCGTTAAGCGCATATTTGGGCGAGGGGTTCGGACATGGCTGCCAAGGGTCGGACTTTCACCCCCGCAACACCCCTTTCTTACGTAGGGGGATGATAATACCTCCGGCCATTAATATTACGCACTGGACAAGGAAACATATTTAATTGGGGGCCCTTGGAAGAATGTGGTGAAAGTTTTTAATTATTAGTTTAAATTTTGTATATTTTCACAAACGCAGAAGCCAAACTAGAAATGTATTGCCTTAGGTCTTTGATGCAAGTGTTTGACTTTATATCTGATATGAAGTGTCTCCTCTGTTTATATTATCAGGATAAATAAAACCGATTAAATCAATTTGAAGGAAATTGTGAGATTTCTGCAGAGCCTGTATCAATAATATGGCTGTTTATTTATGTGAATACCGTACAAGAGTCCCAAACGCCCAGAATCATTGGGACTACGATATCCCTAATGGGAGGATGTTGTGAGGCTAAAGGCATTGAGAAATGATTAAATGATGAAAAGCAACGTTTCTACGCTGAAAAAACCTGTGCTTTAATCTTTTATGGAAGTTTAATGGTTAAGATTTGGGGTCTTGGAAGAGACGTGTGTAGTGGAAGGAGCGGAACGTAAAACGATCATTCTTATATAAAAATGATTCGCACTCTTCATAAATTTTATGTCGAACACTTGGACGGCAGGAACTCCTACTGAGCATGTGGGAGAGGGGTGTGTTTTATAGATGCCGTGCAGACGTGAAATTGGCCAGTTGATTTAATTACTGCCTAAAGGATTATTTTTCTTTGAACACGCTTCAGGCTAAAAAGGAAGTATGTCAGACTGGACGATGGCGCGACGGAGGAGTGGCCTTACGACAGTGGCGCGTCGAAAAACTCCCGGTCCGAGGCAAACTCGAATTTAAAAAAATATCTATTTTTCCTCATTTTACTATTAATTGCTCACAGAAGAGTTTACGGCTTTAAAGGAACGGCTGCACAAACCTTAAATTTGCATTTGAGGCAAATATCTTGTACGGATATGTGCTTTTTTATATATTTGTGTTTTAAATTAGAAAATATAAGACATTAAAAAATTCAATATTTCATAACTTTAGAGGCAACTTTGACAATTTTTTGTGAGTAATGGTAATTATTTAAAAAAATAATTTTTCCCAACCTACTATGTAAATATAATGAAAAATAAATTTAAAAAATAAAACATCGTAAAAAAGGTGTGGGAATTTAAAATTAATTAAAATCTACGAACGTAAATCGGTCGTATGTAAATTAAATTTAAACCCATGAAAATAGATCTTGTAATTCACATTTTTTATTTTATATTTCATTATATTTTCAATGGTAAAAAAGCAAAGATTATTTTTTTAGTAATTACCATTAAAACACAAATAATTGCCAAACTTGCCTCTACAATCGTGAAAAAACTAATTCTTTATTTGGCCATATTTTATAAATTAAAACACAAATAAAGAAAGTAGCACATTTCCGTACTAGATTTTCGCGAGACCCTTTCATTAAAGAAATAATAATTTAATCAAAACTAAAATTTTATATGTAAAAAGGGCTTAATATCAGTATCGCACTGGTGTAAGACCACAATTCCGATATCAAACTTTGCTTGAAATGGCTTTAGCCTTGTTTGGTGACTAGATCTCAATATCCAGGTACTATTCCCCATCTCCTTTCCCTGCATACTGCCTTCAACCTCACAACATACCCCAATTAGGGATGCTATATTCTCACAGGGTACAGACGGTTGTTGGTTTTACAGTTGAACACAGCGACTTGTTTTCTTGTGGAAAAAACCGTGCATGAATGTATGATGATATTAGGATGATACTAGTTTTGCGTGTCTCCCGACTATGCACTCAGGCTAATCTATGGCGATGTTAATAACATAACACCTCCAATTGAAATACACGTAAAATAGTATTCCCTTCTCTTCAATGCTAAAGATCAATATTTTCGTGTTTTTACTGATATGATGGGCTAAATGGCAAATTGGAAAAGGATGGATTAGCAACATTATGGGCGGTTTGTTCCATAGAATTTAATCAATTCATAAAATTTCATTGTCGATATTCAAGATCTGGGAAAGTGGTATTAAAGTTCTGTTATTATCTAAGTACTTAGCTTGAAATAACTATCCCATGATGAAATAATAACAGAATTTGAATAGAACTTTCACAGAACTTGAATTTATACTTCGAATTTGATGAATTATTCAAATTCTGTGAAACATCCTAGAATAAGTTAATAATGTTGCAGTGAAATTATTGATTTAGTTAAAATTGTCGAAAGACAATCACGATCTCAAGTGGGTGATAAATTTTTTGTAACAGAACTAGTAATAGCTTAAAACTTCGCAAAAAACACTTTTCATTAGGGCCCCTCTAAAATGAGGCCCCGTGCAGCTGCCCATTCGGTTCAGTGATTTTTAAGCCACTGCATCCGCCTACCCTTTCCTCAGCCGATACAACAGGAAAGAGGCCTAAAAGAGGTTGTAATTGATTCTATTAGTCGGTTGCCGGAAGTTTGGAGGCAAACTTCAGTAATAGGGTTAATTTATTGTAAAACTGAACGTATCTTTTTAAACTGTCCGTATGAAGGGTGGGCCGTTCATTATTATTTATTACATACTTATAAATGAAGGCGGCCAAAGAAATTGTGCGACTGACCATAGCTGTGTACAATAAAACTTATTATTACAAACCTATGTTTTTGAAAAAAAAACATTGTTTTGATGACCTGAGATTTTGTGTAATATGTTCGAAATGTGTACTTGATTGCATTTCAGTTACGCCACGCATCTGTCAGCTATGAGTGTGTGTTTAGTTATTTCAATCGTTACAAACGTTTTACCGGAAGTATATTCCATTTATATTTCTATAACTACATTGATGACGTGTGTACAAAAAGTACCTCATACAATAAGAAAACACAAAACGAATAAAAGTTTCGATCGCTGAAAAATAAAAACATTATCTAAAGAAATAATATGCGTGGAACCCGTTACGAAAGCTCCTATTTCGAATCAAAACGAGTCATTTATGTTTATTTGTGAAAGTTTATAAGCTAGAACTGTTCGTAAAAACATGGTTGGGCATTTTGTGTTTACTTTTGTAAATGAACACAAAACTAACTTTCTTTCCTTTTTTAACATTTTTTTTTATCGAATACGAATTTCAGTGGGTTTTCCAATACTTAGAGGAATATTTTTCACAAGGCGTGATAGCTATCTCACCCTTCGAATGCAATGAAACGGAGCTCGATGATTTTGAATAATGATGATTCTGACATTAAAAAAAAATGAAATGCATAAATAATTTTGTAATATGTAGGTACATCTTCATAGTGATCAAATAAATCGCCTCATAAGTCGATACATCTTTCGAGAAATTTTATACCCAGCAAATTAAAACGTACAAAACTCACCAATTATAAGCATTTTAAGTTACCAAGCGAGTTTGTTTACGCGGGTCAGATCTATACAGTAGCGACTGGTACCTAGTGGCTTGCAGACTAGCCCACGATATAGCTGGCTACGATATTATAGTATTCAGTATTTAGTATTTCTTCGTACAATGGGTGTAATAGTACCTCATACCACGTTTTCCACAATCCACCGAAAAGCTCCCGTGAAAGTTTCCGCAGCCGGCGCGCAATGCAACGAAAAAGAGTTGTGCATATTTTTTTGTTTGATTTCAGCTGCAAAATCAGGGAAATATCACTAACGAGCAATTAAGTCTGACCCAACCGGTACACGGCGGTCTAAACGGGAATATCAAACTGAACGAATATCTTAATACGCATAAATTTATAATTTTTTTTTAAACTCGGCAATACATTAAAAAAATTAAAATATATTAAATTGATTACTTTACATTTGTACCAAAATTGATCGCCCTTAGAAAACATTTCTTCGTTTTTTTCATCTATTCTCTCTCTGTATTGTTCTTCATTAGCCTTTCTGATTACTTGTGTACAAATATATCTGTATCTTTTTTTAAATTTTTGCAGTACAATGTCGGAAAGATTCATTTTTTTTCTTTTTGTTATGCGAGCATCAATGCATGCAATGCAATAATTATTATGACATCAAAATAATAATTTGTAATACAACTACAATAATTATAATAAAACTACAATAATCAAAATGTATAAATGATAATATAACTACAATAATAAAAATTTCTAATTAATTATTTTACCATTTAATCTTTGGAAAGTTGACGTGTTGTTATTGTTTTGTTTTGTATTTATTATGCTTAAATAATGCACTCACAAAATGTGAATTGACTAGATGATCATTTGTGGAAAAGTGTGTGGAAGGGTTTATTTTTTCCTGTGGGGAAGATTTAACCCGGACATAAAGTCGGAAAGTAAAGATAATAGGATTACGAAAGATCTTTTAAATATTTATATTGAGGGATCAGTAGGATATATAGGTCCCGTTAGGAGTTCTACCGAGCCGAACCCACTGATATGAAAATATCTGGAGTCGGTGAATTATTTTCCCGTTTGATATCTGGTGGTTTCATATTGTGGATTGACTAGATGATCATTTGTGGAAAAGTGTGTGGAAGGGTTTAGTTTTTCCTGTGGGGAAGATATAACCCGGACATAAAGTCGGAAAGAATAATAGATAATATAACTACAATAATAATAATTTCTAATTGATAATAATATTACTACAATAATGGTAATTTCTAATTGATGGTGTAATTATAATTTCGGGGATTAACTAGAGTAATTATAATTTCCATTTTCATTAGTTCATCAATTTGTTGATTCCAACGGAAAAAAATCCGTTTCATTTTCTATCATCCGTCTAGCTATTTTTCAGTAGTTGGAGCTTTATAATAGTAAGCTAACTGGAATTTTACCATAAACCCGGTGATAGTACATTAGTATATGTTCACAGAGAGCCAAATGAAAACGTTATAAGAACTAATTTTCCAAATTAATGGACAAGCTAAGGCCCAAGCCAATGCTCATTGCCCATGCCTAGTTATTACTTATTTCAATGCCTGAGGCAATGTCCAAATGATAAGTCAATACCAATGTCAATACCTTTCTTGATGCCAATGTTAAGACCCGTATCAAAGCTTGAGACAATGCTAGACAATTATGATTGAGGTGTACTGCAAGGATGGGTGCTTTCTCCTCTACTCTTTGTTTACACTGAACTATTGGAATATAAAAACCTAAAACGAAATCGGACATTGAGTTGACTCAAAGCATATATTTGTTTTATTAGTTTAGACGTTTTAAAGAACTAACCGAAACAAAGATAATTCAAAACGCTTTTCTTGAAAAAATAAAATAAAAACTAAAAAAAACAGCAATGACTTTTAAGTTCAAATAAATGTAGATTATTTTGACATCAATAAAAGCAACTTCTGACACATATTTTCTCACCACCCTTCACAGATGAAAGGCTTGCTCCGTCGATTGGAAAAACGCAATGTGATATAAACTCCAGAGGTGAAGCCGGGCAGGGAGGGGAAGGGGGGAGTCGGCTGGGTAGTATTGGTGGAGGAGCATTGAGAGGGGTAGCTAAACTTCCTGCAAGTTGCTCAGGACGTTTAAAAGGTCCTCCGAGTATTAAAACTTCACCTTCTATGTTTTACTTTTGGTATTGGTGGTGAGTACTTTCTCGTGTAGCTTTTGAAATGGAATTATTGTGATATAAAGATCAAGGGTGATGAAGATTATTTGGTTGCACGTATCTTCAAAAATCTGCTCTTTTGTTTTTATCTTTTACATTGAATGTAAAATCATTCACAATAAGTGCATGAAACCAACGTTTATTTGTCAATAGTAATTAGATTTGTAAGTTTTTGTAAATTCGTAGAATAAAAAATTTTGCGACGTTCACCTATCTTTACAATAAATATTTTAAATATAATCATACTGTAGAAAAGTACTCAATGTTAGATAATACTAGTTAAACAAAATAGTGGAATCAGTCCAAATGGCAGTGAAAACAACGATAAAATTTTCCTCATTCAAATCTTATTTTTGACTATCTTGCGATATATCAATATCAACTTGACGGCCTTCATGGTCGAGGAGTAAGGCTCTCGACTAGTAAGCTAGACGTCCCATGTTCGAATCCCGGCGTGCAAAAGCAAATATTATTTGTTTAATCTGTGTTACTTCTCAAATGACTCCCATAAAATAAAATAAAGAAACATAAGAATTTTGCTGATGCCCTGAGAATGTTGAATTATTATTAATATCACGAAATAAAATGTTTCTGAACCTTTCATTTTGATGTGCGACTTAAAAAGTAATAAAATTTAACGACCGGTGTGCAATGACCGATCAATATTTTAAGATGATTAACACATCGGTAGGGTAATCTGTGTAATTTAAGTCCAAGATGAAGCAACATATCTGTGTGGATGTCCCATAAAACTCTCACGGTCGGGGTACGGACTGAGCTCTGTTTACAAAGTCACGCAACGATTCCAATCAGCGAAACGTCTCTATAATATCGGTATTGTTGTTTCGATTACTGGGGTGTAGTCGGAGAATTAATCGAATCTAGATTATTATTTTTAAAAAATCATCTGTCAGTGTCGGTTGCGTTATTTCTCGTAACGCAATCGGTTACATTAGGCGAGCCAAGTCAAAAATACCCGATTTTTTATGTATAGCATTTTGAAAATAGATCAACCGTTACGTCAAGTCCCAGGGAGAGATCGTATCTATGTCATCAACGATCGTCCTAAAAGCCTATCATAAAAATATTCCCTCTCACACGTCTTGCATGAAAACGAAAAAAAAAGAAGTTGCAAGAATGTTAAATGTCTTTAAACATATTCCTTAAGACATTTCGCGAACTTACGTTTATTTCTCACTGTTTTCGAACTATTATGATATTGCTAGTTATAAAAATAAGCAAAAATATGCTTTATTTCATAAAACGCACAAAATATAAATAAAATTCGCACGGGATGAGGTACACTTTTAAAATTAATAACGTACTGATTCGTAAATGACTTTAATGTGAAAATAATATGATACTATCCTTATGAAGTTATAAAGTTTATATAAGTTCCTGTAGACGACTTATTTCTGGTTTTGTAACACTTCGAACTCAAATGTCAAGGTTATTAAATGGTAATGTGAGAGTGAAATTTTGCATATTGAAATTATTAGAAAACTTGAAAAATGTATTGCATGTGATAAATATATCTCTTGCTTTCTTTTTGATAAAATGTTATTTACCGAGTTTTGCCGTACATTATTTGCAAAATAATTAAATTAAATTTAAATATAATTTTTTTTTATTTTTTTATAGTGAATACCTCACAAGAGTCCCAACTGCTCCCGTCTGGAGCCAGTGAGACTATGGCATTCCCAATTGGGGGATGTTGTGAGGCTGAAGGTAAGTGGGGAAGGGAAAGAGGAAGGTGGGGAAGTACCTGGCTATTCAGATCTAGTCACTAAACACGGCTAAAGCCATTTGGAGCAACGTTTCAATTCTGAATGGTGGTCTTACACCAGGGCGATACTGGTAGTATCTTCCACTCTGGAACGTGCCGCAAATATACTATATATTATTTTAATTAATTAATTGTGAAATAACACAAATTAATCAAATAAAATTTATTTGCGCACGCCGGGTTCGAACCCGCGACCTTCGGAATGGCAGTCCAATGCGTTACCACTGGACTATGCCGCCGTCATAGTCCAGTGGTATGTACTATATATTCATAATTATTTCTTCAGATATGCATTTTCGACTGAACAAGTTAAATATGAGCATTTCATTCGTATACTAAGCAAGTTACGAATGCTCAATGATGACGTGAATACGATTTCTGCCTGGGAATACTATACTATATAGTTTTAAAGTTGGACAGTTTATAAGTTTGAAAATATAGACCCCAGGGTCCCAAGGTGACCAAAATGGTGATGCAAAACCAAATGATGCAAAACCAAAATATCTAGAAAAAATAAATATTTAAAATATTTTCAAGTATTTTTGTACATTTTTTTACAAGTTCATAGCCCAGTAGGCAATGCCTCCATTGACCAATTAATATATATATATATATATTATAAATATAGTTTTAAAAGATTAGTAAAATAGGTTCGCAAGTAATTAGTATAAGTATAATCAATTGCTTCAATTCCCGGCTACACCCGTGGCCCCGTCCCAATCAAAGACCGCCCCACAGAAAAATGTATTTACCGGCCATTTGGCCGTAATGAGCAGATATTAATCTCGATATTTGTTTATCCATCCCGCCAGGCCCATACCTAGTTGCGGCGTGCACTGCTCGTGTGGGCACATCCCAAGCGCCCGGCCGGAAGAACAATGGCCCGCCGAGCGATGCGAGTGTGCCGAGCGTGTGTGAATCTATCTGCCGCGAGCTGACGGGCGCATTTTAAAAGGTAACGTCATGGAATTTTATGCAGTGGTCGAAATTAATGGTGGCAGTTTTGTTCGAATTAAGAGGAATACGAAATAATATACGAAAATGTGTATATTCTTAGTGTGCTTTATATCAACACGAATCTAGGTAATAGGCATAAAAATCGTCTGGAACACAGAGTCAAAAAGGCGGATTTTAGCGCAAAAGTGGTTGTTATTTTATTTTGTGAACAATTTCATAAGCAAAAAAAGACAATCAAGGTAAAATGTCACAGATAATGTTAACGATTAAACTGTATTTTTTTAAAGTTTTTTCTTACATGCTTTCATACATTTCAGATAAAATATTTTTTTTGCAGTTTACGCTTATATATTTTTTTAAAGTAATTGACAATTTTATTTTAATTCTACTTAAGCGAAACGATAGGAAAACCTTCGATTTATCCAAAACATTTTTGGTTTTTATAATGTAAACCGATTCGTAACAAAAATTAATCTAAAATGGTGATTTCACTTTAACCTGTGGTACACCAGATCCCTTTTGAGGGTAATCAATAATGAATTACAAAATGAAGTCTAAAGTTTTTCAAGTGCAAGCGATTCTGTTACAATTTTATGCACTTTCTCATGGTATACAGGTTTAAATCGCATATCAAAAAATTCCAGCTAGGGCGGAATTCCAATGCCAGCAGCACATGAACGGTTTGTCGGCGGGAAAAAAATCTTGTCACTGGTGGACGAATAGTTTTCCAGGGGACACCTTAAAGGTATTTTTAAGTGTCTTCGGAGGGTGGTGAAAGTGTGCCTTTGTCTAGTGGCTGCTAGAGACGTAGCATTCTACCACAATCAAAAGTCACGAGCCACCACTGCCTGTGTGGCGGGTGGCGGGCACTGGTGATTGGGTGACTAATATCTCTCCCATTATTAACCATATATGTAAAAAAAATATAAATATATTTTACGTAGTCTCTTGACTACTAAATCACGAAAGGTATTTTGAAATTGCAACAATAAATTATACGTATTATTTGATATACCACGAAGAAAATTTCGGTCCCTCTAATGATATAATTTGTTATTAAGGTTAGACGATATTATGACCTCACCATTGTGCGACAATCGCAAAATATTATTAAATTAAGGGCCTAACTAATAAAAGAGTTTTAAATAAATATTACACAAATTTAAAACATGTTTATTAGTAAGATTTAAAAAAAGGTTAGATACCTACTGAAAACTACAATTTATGCTCTCGTGCTATTGCAGCGCATCGAATATGCACACATATATTTCCTTCGCTTGGGGTCACTGGATCCATAGTAGATATGTAAGGATCAATTGTATCAAGGAATATTAAAATTGCACAAAAGTAACATGATATAATAACTTATATTGTACGTTTTCAATTTTGTCTAAAATTTATAACACGGAGAAAACTTACTGATATGAAATACTGTTAATTTATTGAAAACCTGTTCAAACTATTCGTTTTCCTGTTTAAAATGGGACTGACATACGTATATTGTAGCATTCCGTCATGGTGATATCTATAAGGAAAAGAAAACGTGTTCTCGATATATTCTAAATGACTAATATTTTATCAGAAAGTTCGCTTGCTGTTACTTTTTTAACATGATCATTCTTCTCCGTGTAAATTTGATTGCTGTTTTAATAATATCTATTTGAGAGTGGTACCTAGATAATATTTGTATTTTGTATTTACAATAAATATACAATGTTTACAAGTAATACTGTTTTAATTTATACTACACTTCCATTAAAAGCATTTGCTTGTGGATGGAAGAGGAGTGTACATTTGCGAAAAAAATAATATAACTAGGTTACAAAGTAAAAGGAATTACAAAATTAAAATACATACAAATTATTGTATTTGGAAGGAAGAAAAATAAATACTAAGGAGGTAAGTAGAGTATAGTAGGATAATTTGTGAGATTTTCAAGTGAAACTAGGGGAATCATTTTTTTTGTTAACGATTTCCCTAAAATATTTTTTATATAGTTCAATATTTGTTTTTATCATTGGTGCTTCTAATTTCTTATGGTAATTTATTAAATTAATCACCGCCCCTGTGAAAGGTCATCATCCAGAATCGAAACGTTGCTTAAAATGGATTTAGCCGTGTTTGATGACCAATTCTAAATATACTGCCAAAGAAACCAAACAGTATTTTTGATAGCAGAAAAGAATGCCATTGTGTCCGCTATATGGCCTGGGCAGGGGGGCAAGTGACCCCTGACCACAAATAAACAGATAGAAGTGTGTTGTGGGCGTGTCTGTGTGCCAAGAGTTATTTTATCTTACTTCATTCTGATGAAATTTATCAAATATTTCATGGACGAGTTTTGTTATTGAACAGATAAGTAAACGTTTTCATTGGCCTCTATGGTACTTGGGATTCAAAAGAGCATATATATTACCCCGCAATTATAGTTGATCCAAAGAAAACAAACCCCGTATATTATTATGTAGATATACACTTATAACAATGATGTCCTTGCCGAGAGTGTCACTAATAACCGTTTATCCACTCGAGCGTTGGAATTTTCCAGGCATTTGCTTTTGGATTCGGCCACGCTCATTCAAAAAATCATACCACCGAATATTTTTAGGGGGACATCTAAACTGCTTGATGTGGTGTAAAGCCAATGAATCCATCTATATTCATCATCTTTCCCATATTGTAGGTGTGATAATTGTGCTGTTCGTGGGAATTTCGAAATAAATTATTTTACCCGATTATTATGTATTTAAAACAAATGTTTTTGTACACAGTGTATTATATGTCATTTTGTGTGACAAATAGTTTTATATAACACCCCCTCTGAGACCCAATGTTCTTTCAAATGAAATTAGCAATAACTTTTAGAAGCTGTACTATTGAAAAAAACATCAAAAATGTTCATATAAGCCTACCAATTATTATCATGCATCAAATATATTCTACCACTGCTAGATTTAATTCAGGTCTGAAAGGGTAAATTGGCGTCATCAGTTTTCAAATATCGAACATTGAACAAATAATTAATTAATTCTGGCCTGGAAGTCGGAAGGTCTTTTCATTCAAATTGATATAATATATACAAGTCACACTTCTAGGGATTTTGTGTTCAGTGTCCCCGAGTATGAGTGAATATAATAATATGATGCACGATTAAACAAACAAACTATTCATATTATTATTCTTATTGCTGCTAATGAATTACCCATCGGTTTCTTTGTAATCAGTTGGGTTTGGGGTGTAGCCGAGGAGAAACAAAACCAAAAATGATTGAAATGAAAATATAACTAATATCATAATAGTCTGCTCTTGAGGCTGTTTTTATAGTTTCTTTTATTTATTCAAAATGAAATTCAGTATTATAAAAATATTAGTTCCTTTTTCAATAATTTTTTTCGGTCTCTGTTTCAAATATTCTCGAAATTATTTATAATCACAGGAGTAAGAATATCAGTGCACAACAAATGTTTTGTATTATATGTTGTACTTTTAGTTAATGATATACACACTGTAATCTGATATCGTTTTCAAATAATATTGTGTTTCCATAATAAAAAAAGATATTCAATTATTTTTAGAGCATTTTTCAATTTAAATATCATTTTTATACGATGTAGAATTAATTAAGCTTTATATGTTATAAAAGTCTTTTTTTAGGGTGATGTTTTGTATCGAATTAAAATAACATCTTCATAGAGAGGTTCTCTTCAAAAATATTCCTCAGATATTTAATGTTTTGAAAGCATGCAAATATATTATTTAATTTTTTTTAGTAAATGTGCGTTTTTTCTGGGTGTTGTTTTATTACCTGAGAATTTTCTTTACAAAAAAATTTTGTTCTTGTTTTAATTTGAAAATTAATAAATATCTTTGTAAACACCACCACTTAATCAAAATGGATCGACATATTTTTTAAATTGTTAATTATCATTACGAAGAAACCATTGATTATGAAATATGTCGATAGCTTTTGATTAATAAGTGGTGTTTCAAAGTTATTTATTTTATTCAAATGATAATGTCGCGGCAAAGAGAATAATAATGACGCCAAAAAAATAAATTATTGAAGTAGTTTATTTTTATTTACATTTTCTTTAAAAAAAACAATACACCCGTGAACAATTTAGGAATGTCTTGGCATAAAAAGTTCTAAGGCGAGTTTGGTGCGGAATGCACCCATGTGTCAGATTCCCACAGGCGGCCTTTGATCGGGCCGCCACCCTCGGCACAAAGTGCCGCCCGGCAGGGGCGTAGCCTTTGCAGACTTTTCCAACAGAAACAGTGACGACTAAATAAAAATCAATTTACCTAAATATTACTTTTTGCCATTTTTCTAATGTGTCATTGTCAAGATAACATTTCATAGTAAATTTGTGTAAAATTATCTAGAAAATTTAAAGAACCTCAAAGTTGACGAAATACCTTATTCAGGTAAGTTTTTAGATTTTCACGGCCAAAAGCATTTTTGTTGTTTGTTTTTGTTGTTTGTTCCGAAGATGAACACATCTTCGGATCTACCGGATCTGCCCTGATGATAGACACTGCAACGATGTCCGAAACGTCGGCTAAAGAAGGAGTTAGCGCAACACGGCATAACATCCCAAAAACAAACAACAAAAATACCTTATTATTTTTTTTCTTAAGCTAACTTCATAAAAAGGTTATTAAATAAACTACATCAAAAACTAGCATTGTTAATTTATTTAGAATCTCTTCAAAATTATTGGTAATCCAGTTAAAACGGGATTGTAGGCCGTTTCCCGATAAATTTTTTTTAAATTCCTTACATATCGAATACGTGTCCGTGTACCTGCGTTTGTCTTGATAATATATAATGACGAAATGCGAAAATGTTAGAATTTTCATTACACACACGTGTGCCGACATTGTGATTTTATTAAAAGTTTATCTGAAAACCTATAAATTCATTCGATAATAGCCTGCAATCCCGCTTTTAACCGGATTTATAACGAATGATTTCTATAGAGATTTTTAATAAATTAGCCATACCCATTTTTCTCCTTGTAATTATGTTCGCCAATCGAATTTTTAACCACATTAACACAATCGCCCTAAATAATTTAATTTGTCATACCAGCCGAAAATGACCCCCAAAATTGTGATATGAAATCAAATAGTACTTTTTTCGATTGTGAATCATGCGACTTTGTTATACCTATCGCGTCAAAATAATATGAAACAAAGTTTGACGTCCGTAAATCTGTCCGTCATCCATGTCTTTGGTACAATGCCGCCCGTCCTCTGTTACGTAATAAATACGTCATCCCGCGACAGGCTGATCACTGATCTCTCTATCTCGGGCC
Organism: Hesperophylax magnus; assembly: GCA_026573805.1. Taxonomy (NCBI): domain Eukaryota; kingdom Metazoa; phylum Arthropoda; class Insecta; order Trichoptera; family Limnephilidae; genus Hesperophylax; species Hesperophylax magnus. The sequence goes on from JAIUSX010000002.1 coordinate 14,997,545, forward strand.
AGAGATCTGTGATCCGACCCTCACCAGGGAGAAAGGTATGTAGAAAAACAATCACGTTATTTTGGTGGACCACTTTTAGAAATTTGCTAAATTTGTCAGTACCTACCTAACTATCTACCTACAATAGTCGATGTCTAAAAAAATAAATACTTTGACTTTGACATTATCAAAACATGGAAATTGATTAGTATTTATATTATTTGGATATATGTATAAAAAACGACAAGTTTCGAATATAAAGCTTCATCATTTCAATGTTTGAAAATACTATTATGGTATTTAGAGAATTTGTAAGAATCAAATCATACAATGCTTTTTAAAATGATTTTGACCCAATTCTAAATTGATGAATTTTGTGTTTTATTTAATTGTGAACTCCATAATGCTCCCGACCGTCTACAGTGAGACTATGGCATCTCTAATTGGGATATTTAGTGAGTCTGAGGCTGGAGAAGGATATAAGAAAGAGAAAGGTGGGGAAGTACTGTGTTCACTAAGTAAGGTTAAAGTAATTTCAAACATCATTTCAATTCTCAAAATGGTGGTCTTACACCTGGGCGATACTGAGAGTATCATACACTCGCATCTCGAACGTTGCTTTTAGAAATACTGCTTTCCAAAATTGATAAATGCTGCCGAATTCACATTATTTACGCTGTTAAGTACAATTTTATTTTATTTGTTCTATATACTCGCAGTCCTTTTTATAGCATCCATTTTAAAGATAACTTTTTAAACTGTATTGTGAAATTTACGATTCAATCGAAGATTCTAACAATAAAGCACAGAAAATCTAAAATGCAGGTACGAAAGAGGCTCATTTAAGGAATTCAGTGAAATAAATTAAATATCAAAACTTGAACATCGCAGAGGTGCGTATAAACAAGAACAAATTTCTGCGAGCCGAGCCACGAATTACGGGAGAGAAACGAAGCAACCGCAAATAGTGCGAAACGCCACTCGCATATTTCGCAGCTCGACTCGCGAAAAATTTATACGTAGCATACTAAGGCTGGCCGCATACATACGTTTTTCGTATTCGATATCCGAATTCGTTTTCCGTATTCGGACATCCGAATGCATGGAATCAGTAGAAAATACATTAACTGCCGCACACGTTCGTTTTAGTTCCGAACGGAACAAATTCCTTACGCACGTAACCGAATGGAAAAAACCTAATGACGTCATGCGGAACGCAGCTATTGCATACAGTTTGTTTGTGCCGACGCAAACGTACGGAAATTTCTGTTCGTAATTCAGTGTTGCCAACGGATCTTGACCTAATATCGCCGTTTCTCATACATAAGGTAGCGTAAAGTAGCCGAATTTGCTGTTAGGTGGGACATGTTTAAAATTGATGTTTTTACGTGAAAATAATTTCGTGGGGGGGGGGGGGTGGCTAGAGAATTTCAAAAAAATAAAATTTGTCCCCAGAAAATAAAAAAAATTCATGGGAGGGTGGCTAGAGAATTTCAAGAAAATATAAGATGTTTTTGAAGTAGCTTAATTGGCGACCAGTCGCCTTTTAGATTTTTTCGGGGCCGATTCTCGCTCTGAGTAGCCTAAATGGCGATATATCGCCCTTGTTGGCAACACTGGTACTGACGTTTATACATTCCGAATTAAGAAAAACGAACGTTTGCGCTAGTCTCACGGAATTCCGAATACGGAAAACGAATTCGGAAATCGAATACGGAAAACGTATGTATGCGGCCAGCCTAAGTTTACAATAAATTGTGACGAATTCGATAAAATCGCAACTCCACCAACATGTGAAGTAATAATTCTAGGAATCTATATGAGACGAATTGGACTCAAGAATTTTGTGGAGTTCACACTGTGTCATTGGTTCACAGAAGTTCACTGTTTATCGCCAAGAGATCTGATTTTGTCGAAGTTGTTTGCCCTTAGGAGGAGCCGATTCTGAACTGGAATATCGCTGCATCATGACACGGGATTGATATTAGTTGATCTACTTGACTCTCTGGATTTCTAGACCATCGTGTGCGACATGAAGTGATCCCTGTCAGTAAGAATTTCAATGGACCAGTCAGATCAGAGAAAGCATATTGAATAAATTCAACATTTTTAAAAATAAGAATGACTAAATGAAACCTAGCCTTTTGCCCGTTGCAGGCAACTAATTGGTAAAAGTGCTAAGCGATTTGATGTTTGAATGTGGATGAATCAAGGAGTGTGTGACTACAAATATATTAAAATACTTATGTTTGCATGTGGATGAAGCAAGGAGTGTGTGCCAACACTTTGCTTTTTGCCCGTTGAAGGCAACTAAATTCGTTAGAGTACCAAGCGGTTTGATGTTTGAATGTGGATGAAGCAAAGAGTGTGTGCCTACTTTTATAGGTATGATTTTATTTTTAAATGAGGATGAAGCAGGGCGTGTGTACCCACAAATGTATTAAAATTGTTAAAAATGTACAAACCATTAGCAAAGT